>OY390718.1:35982526-40782526 GCA_959613365.1 Balanococcus diminutus | reverse complement strand
TTATAATTAGGTATTGTAACTCTGTATTCGCGTAAATTGTCGTTAGCAATTTGTTAAAATGTTATGTATCTGTCTGTATTATTTTTGTTATTGTTGTACATATTTATTCTGTATTCGTTCATGTAATAACCGATCACGGTTTTTCACTGTCTAGCGGCAGGCAGTGTTTTTTAACCCAGATCGGTTAGTTATTAGTTTTAATATTGTATTGGGTTTTTTTTTATGCCGTCTGTTCTACTTTTTGAACAAAAATTTTTGGCTCAGACGCTGAGCAGTGTTTTATTTCTCGACATTGATATACCTGAACGTGATTTTATAAGCTGCAAACTCGTAAGAAATGATTAATTTCAGCTTGAATAAGTGAAACAAGTCGAAAACTTGAAAAATATTGCAATTACTGGAAATTATCTATTTCAGCTAGAATTAGTAGAAAAAAGTATTAACCTAGGGCAAAATGTCAGCTGTAGTGGTAAGTAAAAATGCCCGAAAAGCTGCTCGAATAAAGCTTTAAAAGTACTCGAGTTCCTCGTTTTTGAAAATGATATGCAAAGCTTGGGTAATTTTCTAATATTGTGAGACGAATTTCTACGGTAATTCACGATTGGCAATGATATCTGCAAAAAAATGCCATAAAAAGCAGACGAAAAAAAAATTTGCAAGTGACGAGTGCCTGTAAAAAAGCACGATAGGCAACTCAACAACATCTGAAATATGCCAATGGGCAATTTTCTAATATTAGAAAACGAATTTCTAGGGTAATTCACGATTGGCAAAGATATCTGCAAAAAAATGCCATAAAAAGCAGACGAGTGCCTGTAAAAAGCACGACAGGCAACTCAAACAACATCTGAAATATGCCAAAATGGTACTCGTAACGCTATCTATCAGTGAAGACGAGAAACGTCGGCCTGTTTTTTGAAAAATTGATAAGTGTCGAATAAGTTGCATACGCTGTTCCCTGCAGGAATAATTTTCCTGCTAAAATATGACACTTTTTCAAAAAACATCGTATTTTCGTCTTATTGATGTCGTTTATGACCATTTCAAAGTCGCTGATCACGAATATGTTGTTAATTTTGAGCGTGCTTACTTCGTTGTGCCGGAAATAAGCATTATTAGAAATAAATTCTTCGTTTCTATAGGAACTAGATGTGGAAATTGAAAACTAATGGTAGAAACGGAATCAGCGTGGTCGACTTAGTCGAAAAGCACTCTTATCTCGATTTTTTTGGAGGTCAAAAAAATCGAAAAAATCAACGATGGTTAACCTTCCTTTTTTTTTCGAAAAAAAACTTTTTGTTCCAGATCGACGTGTGAGGTGTCTAGGAGGGGGTAATCGGACCAGGCGAATCGAATGCCGCGATCAGTTTCCCGATCGGAGGCGAATTCGCAGAGATATGGACCATTTTTCGTAACTCAGAAACTAAGCCTCGGATTTGAAAACCGATTGCATATTTGGGTTCAGCGACCTCAGATTAGCCCCTAAATCGAATTTTAGCTCGATCGGTCCATAAATAACACTTCAAAAAATTTATTAAAAATGGGCTCAGTTTAGATTTTTTTGCAAAATTTGAAAAAAATTGTCGAAAATGGGTATACGCTGGGTCGATTCCGATAGAGTTGAACCCGACGATTGCAAATCTGCAATCAGATTCAAAATCGGATCAATATTCGCGGAGATATTAAAGGTCAAAGTTTTGGTAACGAATAACAATAGACTGTAGGAGAAGTGTGCTCTGATTGGTCCATTCATTACCAAATCTTTGATTTTTAATATCTCCGCTAACAATGGTCCGATTTTGAAAACAAAAGCATATTTGTAGTCGTCGAAGTCGTAGAATTCAAAATTTGAGAATTGTTTCGAGCAGTGTTGCCAACCTCGCGAAATAAAATTGTTATCTCGCGAGGTTGGCATCACTGCTCTAAATAAATTTTAAAATTATTTTAAATTCTATGGCTTTGATTTAGTAATATTAGACACCAAAAACATTTTTCTAGCTATTCTGGAAGCTGCAATATTACAAAAAGTAGGAGAGAAAGGACTGCGATGTTATGGAGAGCTCTGATTGGTAGTTAGCTTACCACAACTTTGACCTTTAATATCTCCGCGAATATTGATCCGATTTTAAATTTGATTGCAGATTTACAATCGTCGGGTTCGACTCTATCGGAATCGACCCTTCGTACGCCCATTTTCAACATTTTTTTTTTCAAATTTTGCAAAAAATTACAAACTTACCCAATTCTTTGCTTTAATTTTTAGGAATTTTTTTAAATGTTATTTATGGCCGGATCGAGTTAAAATTTAGTATATGGGCTAATGAGAGGTCGCTGAACCCGAAAATGATATTAATTTTCTTCACGCACCCCTCCTTCCTCTTGAAACCCGCAATTTTTTTACAAAAATCCACATTTGGTGGGCAAGCAGGTACGCGAACTTAAAACCAACACCATAATCGTGATCAGCGACCTCGAATTAGTAATAAACCGAAGAAATAATTCAAAAATTCAAAAATCGATGTTTTAAAGAGTCAAATTTCCACATTAATTTGTGAAAGTTTGCTCCTTCAAATGTACTGCTTATGCAACCCATTTGACATGCAATTTCAAATTTGACGCATTTCCTTTGAAATGCGCATAAAATGTAGATTCAAAGTGTATTTCCCATCAATATGAGGTCGCAGAATATAAATTTTAGAACATCCAGACGCATTGTTGCCAACTTCGAAAAATAAAAATTTTAATTTGCAAGTTCTTTAGTACGCAACGTTTATACAGACATTTTCGAAATCCACGACCTGAAATGAGCATACAAATCAAATTTCAGCTCAATCGAATCATAAACAAGAGCCTGGCAAATTTTTGAATTTCGACCTTTTGGGTTTGAATTTTTTTCAAAATTTGAAAAAAAAAATTATCGAAAATTGGGCATCTGGGGGTCTAGTCTGATAGAGTCGCAATCCGTTTCAAAATCGCATCAAAATTTGCGGAGATATCAACGATATAATAGCGAATTGGCAGTGTGTAATTGCGGCTGCCTAACAGCGTGTTTTGCAGGAATAATTTCACAAGCATTTTCCCATGTTTTTTGATCATTTCAAGGGGCAATGATACCTTCGTTGTCGATTTCATATTTTCTCATCGTTTTTCGATTTATTTAAAGAGGTAATGACCTCCTGTTCTTGCAAATTTCAATAAAAATGATTTTCGAGTTGGCCAATATTTCTCAGTTCATTTTTAGTTTCAATTTCCAAGCGATATCAACAGTTTTATGAATTTACTCACCTCGTTTTATGGGCACACTTTGCTTCTGGAATGTATCTAACGATATAAGCCATTTTTTCATTGAAAATATAAGCCTAACTCGTATATACCTCTCGCTGATCTTTCGGTAGTATAAAGAAGCCTTTTTCTCCCTCGTAACGTAAAATAATTTATCCAAATTAATAGGGAAATAAACTACTATAAATATTATCTTAAATTAAATCCTCACTTCCCTTCCGCAAAATCACGTAAAATGTTCGTCAAAAAATCAAAAATTCAAAATTTCAATCTTCAACTCCAAGATAAATTTTTTAACCTGGCAATTTTATTTTACAAAAAATAAAAATTTTTCATTTTTCAGTACAAATTTAAAACAGCAGAGTGCGCAACCAAAAATTCCCTTCAAAACTTGGCCGGGGAAACTTGCATCTGGAAAAAAATGATAAAAATTTGATAATGATAAGCGAAAATTTCCAAAATTTGAACTGGAAAAACACGGAATATTTTAAATCTTGGCCCACAACTTGCATTTAAAACCATCCACCTTCGAGGAATCATGCCAACATGTCGAAATCCGAGTACGTACGCCAACTTTCCACCGTCATTAGTTCAAATTTCAATTCAACTTACAGTATTCCTTCAACACTGACACATCTTTCAGGGTAAAGATCTACCACGGAGCTGTCGTCTGCAAAGAAACCAAAATCCGAGGAGATGTGACCATAGGATCTATGACGATAGTCCATCCTTGCGCCGCCATAATCGCTGAATCCGGCCCCATCGTCATAGGCGATGGCAACATAATCGAAGAACAAGTTCTCATTATAAACAAGTAATCAGAAAATTAGTCTCCAAATTGATTTCTACGTACTTCTTTTCTAAGGTGACTCTGTCCTTACTCACCTTTGATATTAATTCTCAGTGCCAAAAATTCCACCGGCGATGATCCTCCTACGTTGGTCATCGGTAATAATAACGTCTTCGAGGTGGGCTGTAAAGTAGAATCGGCCAACGTTGGTGATAATAACGCACTCGAGTGTAAAAGTAAGTTACTTGAGAATGAAGAGCCAAATTGAGCAAGTACTATCAACTGATTATATTTCTTATTTTGAATTTCTAGGTTACGTAGGACCAAAGGTAAATCTAGGAGTTGGCTGCGTCTTAGGAGCAGGCTGTCGATTAACCATACCCGAACAAGTTCCAGATTATACTCTAGTCTATGGTCAAAATTGTACTCGTAAAATGTTATCAGATAAGCCACCGGTAAGTCCAGAATCAACCCACTTGTCAACTCACCTGTTACCCATAAATTCATTACAAAATTCGTCTTCGTTACAGAATCAGAATCTCCAAAGAGATTTCCTCACCAAGATGCTGCCAAATTACCATCATCTGAAGAGATCTCGAAGTGCGGCTGTTCCTGCATCAGCAGCAGCAGAACAAGCGCCTCAAGAATAATTCCTACAGCTTTTTTATTCTGTATAAATAATTTTGTAAATAGTTTTCTAACGCAATATACTCAGTATTATCATAAATACCAAATTTCATTTAAAAAAAAAAAAAAAAAAAAAACAAACACATTCCAAGTAACATAGTATTTATTTGACAATTACAAAAAAAAAAAAAAAAAAGAAATTACAAACAAACTAAATTTCATAAAACAAAAATCAGTCCTTAATTTAAAAAACAATCATAACAATTCAGACCGCTTGCTGATACGTACGTGATTATATACATACAATGTTACTTGAGAACAGTTCACTTGGTTTATCTGCAATCAAAAAACAACACAATTAGAACCAATTCGTAACATCGATGAAATTTACAAGTAAGTTCGAAATCGACTCGATCAGCATTGAAATCATAATCACAATATTAAATTCAGTGACTCCAGTCAATTAATTCATCATTAACGTCGATCTTACAGGGGTTAAAAATTACAAATCTACGAGATCAGCATTGAAATCATAATCACAATATTAAATTCAGTGACTCCAGTCAATTAATTCATCATTAACGTCGATCTTACAGGGGTTAAAAATTACAAATCTACGAGATCAGCATTGAAATCATAATCACAGTATTCAATTCAGTGACTCCAGTCAATTAATTCATCATAAAAGTGTAGATCCTAAGCCACAATCAAGGCTTGGACACCTTGATTTGGCTACAATAGAAGCCTATTTCAGAGAAATTGCCATAGTTATATCTCAGATGACTATATTCATTCACCAGATGACTATATTCATTCACTCGATCAGAGACTCCAGTCAAAGCATCATCACAGATTCGAATATGAGAATCCTTGGGCCTTGGGGGTAGTTAATATTCGATACTCGAAATTTTCAATTCTATGTACTTACGCGAATCACAACGATTATATCGTTCCCGCAATCAAATAAATATGCAAACTGGCGTCCAATCATACAGCATCAGCGGAATTACAATACATACACGTTTCACGTACATTAAACTCTTTCGGGTAAGTCAGATAGGAGGAACTGTCTGAAAATGAAGCAAGAGTTAATACCTTCGGTTAACTTATTTTTTCACTGTGTGACGTTAACAAAATAATCGAACTTACCAGGATATTATAGATCCCGAGCAGTTTGGTTGATTGTCACAACCAGAAAAATTACACGTCAATAAAAAACGTAGTCGAGGATACATTCGATGTTCGTATAGGAGAGAATTGACAGCTTTGTGTGGCATCTGTAAAAAAAAAAAAAAAAAAATGGTTAGTAAATCACGTGATAAAATAAAACAGCTTAAGCCAAAATATAAAATAATTGATTAATTTTGGAATAAAATGAACAGTTGTCTTTAAGGATCCTACATTTTGAAAAACTTTTTTCATTTCTTTTTTTTTTCAAATAGAGAACTTGTAATTTTTTTCATGCGAATTTTCAAGGTCATTTTTTCTATTCTTCCCCAAGAATTTCAATCAGAAAAGTGTTGAGATTCATTTTTTAGACGAATTTTTCTAGGCAAAAATTTCCAATATATTTTTCAACACTTTTAAAAATTATTTCGGAATTTTCAAAAAAAAAAAAAAAAAAAAAAAAGACCAATATTATTTTGAAAAAATTCTCAAACACAAGATAATCTCCCCCTCAAAAAATATGAACGAAAATATGACATAATTTTCAAAAAAAGAAATCAACAAAATTTGTTCAATAAAAATTTTCTTCAAAATAGGGAAAAGTAAAAAAAAGAAAATATTTTTAAAAGTCATCCCTAGAAAAAAATTTTCCACAAAAAAATCAAAATATTATCTGCCCAAAAATTCACAGTAAAATCTTCAAGATACAAAATTTCAATTTCCAAAAATTAGCATAAAATACCTAAATAAAAAAAATTTCAAACAAAAAACTGCACGAATTACAACGCGCGAAAAAAATATTTTGAAAATTTCCATAAATGAAGCACACTAAATGGCAAGAAATAAAAAAAATTCTCCATCAAAGAAAGGTGCCTGAAAAAATGGGAAAACAGAGAAATTTTCCAAAAACATAAAAAAAAACCAAAAATAATATTTGAAAAATTTCCAAAAAACATTTTAAGATTTCCAAAAAAAAAATTCAAAAGTAAGAATATTCAAGGTAAAAAAATACTCGAAACATTTTCAAAAATCCATAAATTGACGCACTTCGAAAATACCAATAAAAAATATCTAAAAAGTGCCAAAAAAAGAAAAAAAAGAAGAAATTTCATCCCCCACAATTTTTTTTTCAAAATTTCTCCTTCAGCATTTTTCTGTCTAGAATTTAGCAGAAAAAATTTAAAAACTGTACCAAAACTAAAACTAGAAAAAAATAATCTTCAAAACAAAAATTCCAAGACAATTTTAAATGTCTTCAGAATTGGCAAAAATACTAAAACCAAGAAAAAAATGTTGAAACAATTCAAAAAATTATTTTCAACATTTTTTTTCAAAACAAAATTTTCCCCCAAAAATTAAAAATTTATTCAAGAATTATCTTCATGTTTTTTTTTTCAATTTTTAGGAGGAAACCATTTTTCTAAAAACTATTCCAAAAAATTTTCATAACAAAAATGTCCATAAGTTCATTTGAAAAAAAAAACAAAAAAAAACTGAAAAATTGATGAGAAGTTACCTATGTACTTTGAAACAAACTATAAAAAAAAGTTTTTTCAAAACAAAATAGTTTCAATTTTCAAAAAAAATCTTGGAAAAAATTTTGAATTATCATTTTTTAAAATTTTTAAAACAAAAACCACTATGGAAAAATTAGGAAATCAGAACAGCTCCAAAATCACGAAAAAAATAATTAATGTCCTCAATTATATCCGTAAATTTTTTTCAATGTAAAATTTTCAAAAAAAAAAATCTCGGAACATTTTCAAAAAAATTCATTGGAAAATTTTCAAAAAAAAAAAAAAAAAAAAATGAAAGAATTGAAAAAATTGCAAAATTTGTATTTCTAATTAATAATCATACGAAAACAGAATTTTGGAAAATGAATTTCAGTAAGATGTCATTTAAAATTTTTTCACCTCGCAAATAAAATTCATCAAAAATCTTCTCTACTGAAAAAGTTCTAAATTTGTAAGTTCAATTCACTCAAAAACAGTACAAAATTTCGTCTCATCTCCACCTTTACAACACTACATTATTACACTAATTATTTTCATTTTTTTTATGCTTCCCACAGAATTTCTTTTTTAATTTCAACATAAAACAAAAATAAATTCACTAAAAAAAAAAAAAAAAAAAACCGTTCAAGTGATTTTTAAAAAAAATGTTTCAAGACAACTTTGGAAAAAAATTATTCAAAATAAAAAAAATCTGAAAAAATTCTATCAAAAAGTTTCAACATGAAAAATCATTTTTAAAAAAAATTGTCAAGATTTTTTCAATTTCAATAATTTTTTTTTCACGTAGTAGTTCGAGAGTTATTTTGAGAAGTTTTCACTTGAAATAGCACTTCAAACCCAAAATCGAAAGACCAAAAATTGACAGTAATGACACATAAGTAAAAATAAAGACCAAAAAAGTAACTTTTTTAGAAAATAATAAATAAATATAAAAAATTCAAACTCACCAAAATCCACGTCAATCTCATCCCGGGCTTATTTTTCTGGTACCATGAAAAGTAATAAAATCCAGTCCAAGTCGCTTCGTCGTCTGCGTCCGATATCGTTGAGCAAAATTGGTTCCGTATCCGAACGAAATTACCATCACAATAAAGGGCGCGCACACGAGTGAAAAAAAATTACATACAAAAATTTTCGTCGACAAAAAATCACGATTTATAAAAATACAAATATAAAATAAAATCGTACATTAAAAAAAAAAAGAAGAAAATACGAATACACCTTTCCTACTTCGCTTCACCGAACGCACGTTACATTAAAGATAATAAATTACAAAAAAAAAAAAACGTTTACATTTGATTATCTCGTACACGAGAAAAAAATGTACTTGGGAAGGGCGTACGAAAAATAAGGGATGTAAAACGGGCGTTTTTTTCCAATCGAGTCGAGGAACAAAACTCGAGGGTAAAAATTAAACATATATTACACGCATGATCACAATTTAATAAATAATAAAAAAAAGAAGAATATAAACCGTCATTTACAAACACATACACCATCTCTCAAAATCATTCCAACAATCGAGTCAACAAAGTAGTTTGATAACAAAACGCGAGCAAATCACAGCGTTTTTCATTTACGAAAAAAATAAAAAATCGTCGCCTCATCAGCTCCGGCGCCGAAATCGCACCGCATCGATTCCGGGCTTCGGGAGCTGAAATGGCAACGTTCGTTTACGTTTTTTAAAAATCGTCTCAACGTGAATTTTTTTTTAGATTTTTTTTTAGTTTTTTCATATATAAATTATACATATGCGCGTTGTATTAAAATAAATATAACTTCGTACATATATATACTCGATACTTAAACGCTATGGTAGAAATATATTTATAAATATAGTAAATAAAGCTTAAAAATTAATAATATGTACAATTACTCGTTAAATAAATTAACTTCTTTTCATTCCTTTATTAAACGAAAGAAAAAAGAAACCGAAAGAAAAAGAAAAACTGCGCTCGAACAAACGCAAGACCGCGTATTTCTCTCGTACAAAAATTTTTCGACGCCGTTAAAAATTCGTATAGAAAAAAGAAACAACAATAATAACACGACGAAAAACTACAAGATGGAGAGAATTTATAACGCTCGTAGAAAAAAATCTACCGACTATCAGGCCATGTTTTGCCGAAGGAAGAAAAATATACGAATAAAAAAAAAAGATAAAATGTACAAAACGAAATAATCGAGCGTAGACGTAAAATTTAGAGAACCTTAAATAAGAGCAAAAAATTGCGACGGCGATAAAATTCTTCCTAAATACGTCTTAGAAGAAGAGGAGAAAAAAGAAAAAGAAAAAAAAACGCGTAGCGTTACGATAATCTCGTGCGTACACGACTCATCGAAAAAATCGACCGAAAAAAAAATTACAAAATAATTAAAAATCGATACAAGAGTAAAAAAAATTCACGAAGGTACGACTTTTTTTTTTTTTTTTTTTTGTTGAAAAAAATTCGATAAACTTCAATTCGATTGGCAAAGGGAGAAAGAAATATATTTCCCGAAGTATTTTTTTTTTTTAAATAATATTTTCTTTGTACAAATAATTATTATTAGTACGGCGTCATCGATTGGTACGAATAAATATATATTTTTTTTTAGTTTCAATTCAACAGTTAATTTTCCTTCGGATATATTTTGGCGTTTTTGAAAACGTGTACGTAAAATTATTATAAACGAAATTCTACGCGTTAGATGTTTCATCTCTCTCTTTCTTTTTTTTTTACTTTACGAATTGGCTGCGCAGATGGATCAATGATTCGCGTTTTCTTCGCTTTGTTGCGTATCTGTAACGAGAGAGCAGACAAAGAGGGTGAAATTAGACACCGTTGGAAGCAGGCAGTCGCAGATGCAGTGACAGGCTGATCTAACCTTCCAAAAATTTAAAAAACTGTCTCAGCGAACCCATCGCAACTCCCACGTTAGGTGTCGTACTCCACGCCAGGAACGAATCGTAGGAAACTAAATCCAAGTCGTATAATAATTCGAATATTTTCTGAATTAAACCTGTACGAAAAATTAGATAAGAAACGAGATTAGAGAATGAAGAATTCGGTGGTGGGACGAGGGGGGTATGAAGGGCTACGTTATACCTCGTGGATAACTCGCTTTAGATACATAATCGTTCACAGCCAATAAACATTGCATTTCTAAGTCGCTTTTGTTTTCGATGTAGATCTTGAACAATTTGCCGTATTTTTTCATCGCTCCTTCGATGGCTGAACTTTCGTCGGCTTCTTTGCCTTCCTCTGCGAATAAGAGAGAAACAAAACGCGAATCGGATTAGGAAAATATTTTTCGAGGTAGGTGTAAAGGTGGTCGGTTGAAGAGGGGCAAGGGTGGTGAGAACTTACTCTGCCATTCGTCTTGGATGATTTTACAAATTATATTCGTCAGTTTCGACACCAACGCCGGAGAATTACGACTGTTTTCGAAATTCGCCTGTAGGACAGAATAAAACACATTGATCAGTTTTCGTAGTCTTAAAATGTAATGTAACTAAGGCAAGCTTTCTAAAACGAGCATTTCTTTCAGTTCGAGACTTCAGAATAATCAATTTTCTACCAATTTTCAATTGAAAGCATTTTTTTAAACATCAAATTTCGTCAAAGAACAAATTAAAATTTTATTCTCAAAAAAAAAAAAAAAAAAAATTGTTCAACGGAAGACTTCTTTCAGAGAATGTACTGTCAGAATTTTTTTTCTTGCTTGGATTTAAAAAAAAAAAAAAATCATGTACGAAAAATTCATGAGAATTTTTTCGGAGAGACAAAAAATCAAGTTTATGAGAAAATACAATGTTTTATGCTGTAAACATCTCAATTCTTATAGAAATTATTTTTACATAATTATTTTAATTCAAAAAAATGAAATAATATTTTCATTTATTTATGTTTTATTTTTTATTTGAACGTAATTGGGGGAAAACGGTTGTCTAAAAATGAACAAGAATTGTTTTTTGAGATTTTAGGTACAGATGTTCGTAGTTTTTGAAAAAAATCCTAAAAATTGAACTTCTTTTTTTTCAGTGAAAAATATTTTAATTTTACCATTCATCATTACCCTCAAGAGGTGTCTTCAGATTTGAAGTTTTGAACTAAAGAAAAATCGAAAACCTATCTTACTCAAAATAAAAATTTCCATTGTTTTTTTTATTTTTTATTTTTTGTTAAAACTTGAGATTTTTTTAATCTGATAAAAATATACTTGGATTCTATTAAAAACGATACTTAAAAGATTTTTTTTTTCAATTTTTTTTTAGGAAATTGTCTAATAGGAGATTTTTTCTAGGTAATAAAATTTCATTTGCTAAAAAATGATAACGAGGCTTTTCTCTGAGGTTTTTCAACATCATAGAAAAATAATAATTTCTACAAAAAAAATTGAAAAAAAAAAATGCAGTAAACTTAAAAAAATTTTGTGCACATATTTCCCCTTTTTTTCAAACAAAGTACAATTTATCAAGACTTTTTTAAATGGAATATTTTCATCCTTAATTTTCACTTTTTTTGAAATTGCTTATTTGAACACATTCGGAGAACTTTTATAGCCGCCGCCGCCGCCCCCCCAATCATCCTTTTAATTTTACAATTTTTTGTAGTTTGAAAAAAAAAATCCTGTAATATTTCTATTTCAAGTTTCAACCCAAAAATGCAAAATTGTAAATTTATAAGGGAACAATACTTCATTACTTTCGTAAATACTTTATTGAAAATTAGGAAAAAAAATTGGAAACGCACTTTTCTCAAATTTAATCCGATTACAATTTTTTGTGAATTTTACTCGGGAATATTTTTTGAAAAATTCCTTTGAAAATGAATTTCTCAAAATTCTGGTATTTCATTTTTTTTTTTTTTTTTTTTTTTTTGTTAAACCATCTTCAAGTTTGATTGAGGGCCAGTGGACCACTCTCCAAAAAATTTCAATTTTTTTTTTGAATTTCTTAAAAAATACGATGATCTCCCCTCATATTTTCATTAAAAATTTCCGATTTCCAAGAAATTCTTTTCTTGGTATTTTATTTTTATTTTCAATAAAATCAACACACAAAAATATTTTTGGGAAAATTTTCCAAATTCATAGTGTTGGGAATTCCTCAAAAAACAAAAACGCAGAAAATGACTACAAGCTATCCAATTTTTTAAAAGGTTTTCAATTAAAATGTTCAACTTTTGACTTTTTTAAAGTTTTGCTATTTTTATTTTCATCATTTTTTCTTATTGAATTTTTAATTTTGATTGGAACGGTTTTAGAGGATTTTTCGAAGAAAATTTCAAGAGAGTTCTTAAAATTGAACTGTTCAACAACAATAACCTGAATTTTTAGGCAATAAATTTTTTTAATTTGTATCAAAACAGAAGAGAATATTTCATTTTATATTATTTTTTTTAAATTTCTTAGGATAGAAAGTTTTTCAAAAACAATGTCACTTTCATTTTTTTTTTTTGAATCTCCATAAAAAAATTGCGAAAAACTTTTTGCTACTTTTTGCAAAAATTTTCAATTTTATAAAAAGAATTTTCATCAATTTTATTTTTTCCCCTCAAAATTCCGAATTTTCAAGTTTTGCTACTCTTCTTTTTTTCAATTCAATATTTCCTTTTTCATTATTATTTTTTTTTTTGAATTCAAAATTTTACTTTTAACAATGCTTTCATTAAAAAAAATTTCCGCAGGCATGAATGACGAAAAAATTCAAGGGATCCTTTGGCTTAAGGAAAATTTTATACTTAAGGCCTAAATCACTATAATAATAATTGAATTTGCATTATATTTCTACTCACATCGATCCATTTGATAATCTCATCGGAATTGTCCGCTTTCAAACAGTCTAATAAATATTTCTTTAAAATACTATTCTTATCTACAGGAGCCTGAAAAAACAAAACAAAACGTACGTCGTTAAAATCCACAATTCATACCCAAGCCTCCTTCCTTTGTAAACAAATTCTGTACGAGTACTCACTTCGCTACTAGTTTTCACAAGATCTAGCAACGCTTTATTCGGGATTTCAGTCTGTAAATCGCTAAATTGTAAACAGTCTTCGGCAATTAGTGGATCTAAGGAGGTGAAAAAAAACCACACAATTAATCATTTCAAACTCTACATTCGATTCAATTTCATCAACACGTACTTGAAATTTCCGCCAACGAGATCCACATATTAGGACAGTCTATAATCAAATCTTCGGCCAATTCGTCGAAAAATTTCACCCTGTGGGCCAAAATCATGTTAATTACACGTGTAACGCGAGGCATTCTCGACACAAAACCGCGAAATAGGTGAACTTACGCATCGATAAAATGTTTCTTGGTAACAGTTCCGCGTTTGATTAAACTAACTAAAAATACTCCGCATTTGGCGGCCGATTTAGGTTTATTTTCTATAATATAACCTATCATCACTTGCACAGCGTCTGGTACTTGTTTAGGATTGAATCGTTCTTCGAACGTTTCAACGCTGTCCTATAAATCGAAGGAAAAAAACACAGGGTTAGTTTCGACTCGACACGGCGTCAACTGAGAAATTGGGCAGGGGTTGAACCGGCTCGTACTCACTTTCAAGTCGTTATTACTATCGTATTCTTGATAAATGGTAACGGTGGCTCGTTTTAATTCGTCTGCGGATAGCATCGAAGGCGCCGACGAAGACGTCGGTTGTCTAGCGTTTTGCGACGCGTTTCGCGACGGAGGCTGCTGCCTTGGTATTGAGCTTTCGCGCGAGCACGGATGAATATTTTGAGCGGATCCGCTGCGGGAGATTTTGCCCGCTTCGATAGCTAAAACACGAAACACAAAGATGGCAAAAATTACTACAAATTCGCTCGAAATAGGGTTCTAGTCTCATAGGTGCACTCACCATCTCTGCCAGGATACGGTTTCGGTTTCTCCATCGACGACGATGGCGTCACCTTATTCGATATACTTCTGAAACTGCGAACAAATCCACACCACAGAGATTAGTACCTACGTATTTCTCTTTTTCGAAACCAAAATTACACAAGCGTGGGACTAATTTACCTATTACTAGTGGGTAATTGAGATTTATCCATCGAGAACGACGACGGAGTAAACGAATTAGAAACGCTCTTCTTATCGGTCGGTTTTGAAGAAGCGGCTACGCCACAGCCCCAATGTTTGAAGCCGCCGGTCGGGCCTAACGAATCCGATATTTGCGTCTGGGTCGACGTACCGATAGCGTTAAACTTATTCGTATCCACTCTGTAATTATTCTTGAAATTTTTCACCGTTTTCCATTCGTCGTCGTTTTGGCTACCGGTTCCTGCGGAAATTCGAAGAAACAAAAATCGTAATTAATTTCTCATCCATCAAGTTACCAAAAAAAATAATACAAAAATAGCCATAAAAATTCCTTTCAATTCTCAGCTTATTGATACATGCGTTATCTACATCACTAATTAAGAGAGAAGATTAGCTATTTAATTCATCATCGTTCGATTATCTCCCCTCCCGTCTCACCCCACATGTCGAAAAATAATCGGCCATTTTTACGAAAACCCGCCTGCTGCTCATTTACTCACCTTGAATGTTGCGTTGATTTCACCAAGTTTAGTACTACATAAATACTTGATAGTCAAAATTGGAATAGAGGGAAGGGTCCAATCGAAATTTTTGTAATAACCAAAATTATTCTCAAGACTTTAAGCTACAACTTTCGTTCGAAAATTTTTTCAATTGGACCCTCTCCTCTTCACCGATTTTGCATAACACTCTGAAAATACTAATCAGGTAATTAAAAATTATTGGGGGAGGGGGAAACGTCCAATGGAAAAATTTTCGCAACAAAAGTAGAACTAATTTCGGTTACAACAAAAATTTCGAATAGCCCCATCCCTTTATACCAATTGTGGATAATACAAGTTACTGAAAATATATGATTAAAAAGAGAGGGGAGAGGAGGGGTCCAATTGAGAAAATTTTCAAACGAAAGTTGTAGCTTGAAGTTCTAGGAATAATTTTAGTTATAACAAAAATTTCGATTGGATCCCTCTCTCCCCTCCAATTTTGAATACAACTTAATCAAAATACATGATTAAACACAAGAGGAGAGGGGAGGGGCTAAATTGAAAAAAATTTCAAACCAAAGTTGTAGCTTGAAGTTCTAGGAATAATTTTGGTTTTAACGAAAATTTCGACTGGGTCCCTCCCTCCCCTCCAATTTTGAATATCAAGTATTCATGTAGAACTGGACTCGGTAAAATCAACGTAAAATTCGAGGTGAGCAAAGGAGCAGCAGGTGGGTTTTCGTAAAAATAGCCGGTCGTTCTTAACAAAACGATAGCCAAGTGATAAGTCCAACTTACTGGTGCCTTTTTTATTGAAATCTCTATTCCTATTATTGTAATAATCATCGCCACCGCGACGTTGAGGTTGTTGCAAGTTCATCATCTTAATCTCTTGCTCTTTGCGTTCGTGTTCGGCGTTAATTTGCTCGATTTTCTTCGGATTATCGGCTTCGCGTCTTGGCACCCAGTCGTTTCGCCTCAAATCGATCACATCTTGCAACATGAAGCGAATTCTCGACGATACCTTGTGTTTCTTGTTCTCCGATAGGTCGCGCATTTTTTCGAAATATTGGTCTAATTCTTTCTTTTGACTCTGAGACAGAAAAAAAAATACATGATATTATTTTAAAGCTGAGATTTATGGCTGGCAATTTTGCAGTAGCTCGGTTTTTCAAGGTACCTACATCCTCCCTACAAAATTCTGGCAGTGCAAAAATTAATTACACACTACCTATTAAAATTTGTTTTCTAGAGGGAAAAAAAACTTTCAAATTTTTTGGAGTAAAAATATTTTCCACTACATTTTTGAAAAATGAAATTACGGAATAAAAAATATTTAATGACTAAAAGAACACTATTTTTAGGAAAGAAATACATATTAGCGTTGCAAATTATCTACAGTTCGATAGTGTTGTCAAACACACAAGTACACATTGAGTATTGTTTCTCATCTAATTTCATTCATCAATGTGAAATTTATGACTACTCGCATCATAATTTTAATTCATAATCATCGAAACAATACTTCAATGAACCTTGGATTGTTTTAAAACAACCGCATCATCGATAGGTAATTTTTTTAAAGAAAATTTCCCACATTCAAAGAAAAAAAATTCCTAGACTTTTTTGAATTGAAAAATCACAATCTTTGTCCTTTCTCCAAAGCATTTCTGTTTTTTGGATTAAAAAAAAGCAACTAAAATAAAAAAAAAACACTTGATTTCTCTGGATAAAAAATATTTCTCAAGATTTTTTTTTTCATTAGTAGAAAAATCTGTTAAGTCTCAGAGGGGGAAAATCTCAAATTTAAAAAAATGATCGTTTTCTAATTTTCAGAAGAAATTCTCAATTTTTTCTGAGTTGAAAATTTTTCCAGGAAAACTGTTTTTTGAAGAAAAAATTGCTTCATTATTTAGATTTTTTTTTTCAAATAGAAAGTATATCAATTTTTTGGATAAGGTGGAAAAATCTTATTCTCTCGATTTTTTGAAACAAAAATTATTCTCAAATTCAATGGGGAAACTTGTTTGATTTTTTTGGAATAATATAACTCAATTTTTTGTGATAAAAAATCGTTTGCTTTTAGAAACATTTCCTGGGGGGGGGGGGGGAGAGGAGAGAGGGCTCTGAATTTTCCTGGCATAGAAAGAGTAGTTTTTTTTTTTTCAAAGTAAACACCTCTCAAGTTTTACTAAAAAAGATGCACTTCTTACTCAAATTTTTGAAGACAAACATGTTAATTTTTTTTTTGAAAAAAAAGATCTGACTTTTCTTGGAATAAGAAAATAAATGTCTCAATTTATAAAAATTATCAAGAGTAAAAATTTTTTTTCATAATTTTCATACTGAACATAAAAAATTTCCATCCCCCACAAGAGAATAATAGAGCTACACTCTGGAAAATTCCAAGCCACCGACCTCGCCTGTATAAGAAAAAAAAAAAAAACAAGTTACCAATTTCGATTCTAAATCTTTTCCGATGGTGGTTAATAATTTGCATAAACATTCTAACGATTCTTCATCCGTTGATCCTAATAACTTGGTAATACAACGAAGCATAATCTTAGCGGTTAACATTTGTAATTTGAATAATTCACCGATGAACCTGGAAGTAAACGAGTGCACAAAAATGTAAAATCGATGCGACTCTTCGCTGGCGAATTAATTCCTTTGATACGTACCGGCAATTACCGACTGATCTTCGACGAACTTTACGTTCGGTTTCTTCGAATAATAATTGAAGCTCTTTTTTCTTTTCCTAAACAAAAAGAAGCGAAATATTCGTCAAAATTGATTTGAAAAAATTATTACGAGCGAATCATTTTGAAAACACTTACAGGATCAGTACAAGCGTTAATTTCTTCTTGTTTCTTTATCACATCCAATTCTTCAGCCTTATCGCGTTCGAATTGCTGCTGGCATTTGTTAATTAAAAGTATCCTAAACGTTTGCATTTTACCACCGTCTTTATCGGGCACAGTGACGCTCTGCATTACACGACACATTTCGGCGTACCATTTACAAAAACCTGGTTCGTCGATAGCCTATCGAAGAAGAATAAAGACATTAATGAATCCATTCCAGATGGCTCGAATTAATTTTCCTCGAGGGCCACACCCACACCTCACAATGCACCTACCTTTTCGAAAATTATATCTATAACACCTTGTAATCTGGGCACGTTATCGATTGGTAAATTCTCAATTTTTTTAATCAAATGTTCAAATTTCTCCGGCGTTAATTTATTTAAGATACCAGTAACTGATTTGTATAGCTCCTGCAGAAAAATAAAAGCGATTAGACAAATTATCAATCATCGAGTAATATATAGTTCTACGTCGTCTTGGACTCCCACGCACTTGAGTTTTCTTCTCATCGGTCGACAAAGACCTCATGTCTGGATTCAGTCTAGCCGGTTTCCAAGCATCCTTGGAAGAGCGTAAAGGAACGTCCTCCTTCAGCGATAAGGTAACATGGATTGTGGGTTGTCGATCATTCTTCTGTCTACCTTGTTGACTTTTACGAGCTGGTAACGACATCTGCAAGTCGAAAAAGACGTTAGAACATTTCGTATTTCGATACATTTCGACAAGGTTCTACATCATACTAATCAACTTACCGAATTACGACCACCCGGATTACAAAATGCAGGCATCATGAAATTATTACTAGAAGATATGGTATTATAAGTACTTTGACTTCTCATATTCTACAAAAAAAAAAGAAAAAACAGGCGATAAGTTATCACACAAAAACGTATCTCTAATAATAAATCGTCTCCAAGAAACCAACCGCGAACGGATTATCCGAATACAAGTTGCCTGGTAAATCTTTAGCTACTTTTACGGATTTCTTGCATTGGGGCAAGTCTCGTAACGACAACAGATACTCTACTTTGTACTTTCTTGGACGAGATTCTGCGATGGTTTGTTCTGCACAAAAAAATACACCAGATTAAATACAATTCCAACGAATATTCCACGAGAAAGGCTTCATTTACCAGTCTTTTGTACATCAGGTGTTGAAATCGTCTGCGTCGAAGGAATGTTTTGGTGAGTAACGAGTCCCTTATCTGACTCCACAGCGGAAGTATCATCCTGAGGGGAAAAAAACCACACACATCCGCGTTATTATCACCCTTGTTAATATCACCAAATACTTAAATATCGAATATATTGTTTCTCATCAATTTTTATTCATCAATGTAAATTTTATGACAACTACTCGCATCATAATTTAGATAATAATCATCGAAACAATATCCGAACGGACTATGGAGTATGGATTACACAATACCTCATCATCGATAGGTTTCTGACTAGAATTAGTTTTACTGGAACGATTCGCAGTAGTGTTATTAGTTTGTGCGGCGATTACTGGCGCTGCTTTCTCGTTGCTGCGAGATTTCTCCGGCGGCGAAGAAGGTTTCTCGGTGAATACGTCCATGTCTGATCCTTCCTTCTCGGATCCCTTCTTGTTGATCATCTCCTTCTTGGAAGATTTCTTGCCTTTCTTTGACTTGCCTGCGAGATAACACAAAACATAAATAACCTTTAATGATAATGTCTCTAATCTGATGAAAATCTCGACCGAAATTATCGTTAGTAAACTTTAATCGCTTTCGTTCAACATCGACATTCGTAAACGAAGGTATGACGGTATAGATATTATACGCACGTAAATATATTAATAAATTTGCTCCGATTATTACACCGAATGTATGTATAATGGTAGTGCTGATAACGTTGCAGGCATTTTTTCGCTTTTTTTCATACCACAGAGACTAATTACCCAGAGACAGAATCATCTCGAATACGTAATACGACCTATGTTAACCAAACACTGTACATATGCGATATATTCTCATTACGACTGAACAATTACGTAGGATACGTGTAAACAACACCACTACGTACGTAGAGACGACGTCAAAAAATAAAAATCTGTCCTGTCGCCGCCACCGACAATCTCATCGTGTCTTTACTCTTTCACAAGTTAGTAATGAGAAGACTAAAAATAGCTCGTTTGAAAACTTGGCTATAAGAGAATTCCTATGTACACACTCACACGTACCACACTACTAATCACACACCCATGCTCGTGTAACAATATACCGAGGCAAATACGGAATCTTTTTTTTCCTCCACAACCACCGAATATTACATAACCGGCGAAAATCTCTCTCATCACCCACGTTATCGACTCGATCCAATATTACAGAGAATGGAAAAGGAACTCGATCTTACTCGTCATTTTGACTTTCAATCCGATATCTTTGCGGTGTTCGCGTCGTCTTCAGCTTTGGTAATTTTTCACTTTCATTAAAACATCGACTAGACGAGAATTTGACAAAAACGGACGTATTTTTTCTCCACTTCCGAGTAATTTCTATACGTGATGAATTATTATCCCGCGCATTTTACGTGTCGAATTATCACTATAAATTTACACTAAAAAAAAATTTCACTAAGCCGGTTTAGGTTGTAGACGAAATACTAAAAATTTTCACAGAGGGATATATCAGAAACCCTGGTCCGAAAAATACTAAAATCCAGTCACATTCGAAAATTTCCAATTCGAATGCACATTGCACCAATGCAACGTTCGGATACACCACACACCAGCTAAACACGTGCAAAGAAGATCGATACCGATATAATTATCAAAATGGCCGGCGAATACCGAGACCCGCCGTTCGAACGTCGGTGTCGAAACGGAACCGCGGCACTACACCAACGAGCAACGTTTTTAAGATGACCTACACTTTCGATTCGATAAGTAGGTAGTTTCAAGGTCGTCGTATTCGTATTTTTTTTCCAAATAAAGTGCATGAATGCGGGATGCTCTCGAGCGATGTCTTGTACGAACCGATATGATACGATACAAATTTCACAATATCTCGTCGTATTATTTTGTTTGTCGAACGAAAAAAAAACCAACGGGGGAAATAATTTTAGAACTAATTAACACGTCATAATTTTTCTCCTCACATTCCAAATCAACCTCAAAATCGACGTCTCGAGCTAACCTAATACAACAGAATATCCGTTATTCCTCGAAACTATGGACTCGAGACATTACCTACCGATGTACTTATTTCTTTCTTTTCCTTCTTTTTTTTTCTCTTAAAAGAAAATACATGTAATAATTATTTATTCAAATATTCATGAATATTATTATTCGTCGTTTAACCAATTATCCCGTCCTTTTTCCTGCCCGTTGATAAGCATTACCGGTTTCATAATTTTCATTAGCTATTCCAACGAGTTAATCAACGTGTATTAACTTAAATGATATTAAAAAAAAGAAAAAAAAACTTGGAATACAATCAGCCGAATCAGGTAAGTAGTATATTACATACATCTACGTACACACGAGAGGCCAATTTGTGCAATTTGGGATTTTCACATTCGATATTTTTTAATTTCGTTTTTCAAGGTAAATGCCACAAAAGTGGTATGAAACTTCAAAGATGAAAATTCGAGGCATTTTTGTAAAAAAAATATGATTTCTTTTGAAAAAAATATCAATTTTCAAAACATAAAATAGGCCAACTATTTTTGTCAAATTTTTGCGCAAAAAAAAAACCTCAAAAAATACGGAGAAAAAATACATTGTTTTTATAGACAATAAATAAATACTAGGTAATAGATAGGTATGCATTTTCTTTCTTTGTAATTCTTGATTTGATTTCTTTGTCTCAATTTTTTTGGGAAAAATCTTACAACTTCTTTGCAGTAAAAATTTGCAATCTTTATAATTATTCTTGAAACAAAAAATATTCCTTTGGATCTGTATGAAAAATTCATTTATTTTCAAATTAAAAAAAAAAAAAATTCAATTCTGGTTTTAAAAAATAGTTTTTTTTTTTTGGAACAAGAACATTTTTCAATTTTTGAGAAATTTAAAATATTTTCAATTTTTTGAAGTAAAATTTTTCAATTTTCTCATGGAAAAAAAGCGTTTAATATTTTCGAAGAAAAGTCAGTGCTAAACAGCTGCTATTTTTTTTCTGTAAGAAGTCTGTTACTTGTATGTAAGGGAGAAAACATCAATTTTTTTGAAAAAATCTCAATTTTTAGAATATGAAATAGTCTACCTATTTTGTCAAATTTCTGCAAAAAACAACTCGAATTCCGCAGAAAATGAAAAAAATATTATAGTTTTTAGGAGAAAACGTATCTTGTGTTTATAGAAATGAATAAATAAACCGATATGTATTTTTTGGGGGGAGGGAAGGGGAGGGAGAAAAATAATTCTCGATTTTTTGTCACAAATTTTTTGGAGAAAAAAATTACAATCTTTATTTTCTTGAAGTAAAAAATAATTCTTTTGGATTTAGTATGAATAAGAAGTAGATTTTTGTTCTGAAGTAAAACAAAAACAAAAGAGTAAAAAAATATTCCAATTTTTCGAGACAATAAATCCCAGATTTATTGCATTAATTTAAAAAAAAATCAATTTTTTTGAAACAAGAAAATTGCTTCATTGGTGAGAGGGAGGATAAAATATTTTCAATTTTTTCAAGTAAAATTTTTAAAATTTTCTTATAGGTACCTATAAAAAAATTATTTACTCAATGTTTTTGGAGAAAAATTAATTTTATTAAAGTCAGTATACAAAAGCTGGTCTCTTTTTTTTTTTTTTTTTTTTTTTTTGGAAAGAAAACTGTTTTTTATAGAAGAAAAACATCTACCTATATCAACTATTTTGGAATGAAAAATTTTTCATTTTTTTGGGACCAAATTATTTGATTTTTTTTATGAGTAAGTACCTACTTAAAAAAACTCTTGATTTTTTGGGAGAAAATAAATAGTCTCTTCATTTGTAGGGGAAAAAAATCTCAAAAATCTCAAATTTTCATAGGTGTTTTTTTTTTGTAATATAAGTACCTAGATATATATATATATATTTTCATCATGTAGGAAATTTCTACTAGACTGAAATTTTGGAAATTTTTCAATTGGACCTTTCCTTCCCCTCTATTTTTGAATAATAAGTATCAATGTACTCAGTACTGTAGTATTTCGCAAAATTGGAGGAGAGGGAGGGGTACAATCGAATTTTACATAATAACCAAAATTATTATAAGGATATTAATTAATCTAATCTATTTCTTCACTTGGACTCTCCTTCTTCCCCAATTTCGAATAAAAAGTAGAAGTTACTATCTACGTAAGGATATGTAGAATTGGAAGGGCGGGAGGAGTCCAAACGTTGTAATGACCAAAATTATTTTTACGATCCTAATCTACAATTTTTGTTTGAAAATTTTTTCAATTGGAACCCTCCTTCCCTTCAAAATTTATAATATCAAGTAAAAGTAGATATATACGCAGTGCTATATGAAATTTAAGAAGAGGGAGGGTTCTAGCGAAATTTTTGTAATAACCAAAATTATTCCTATGACCACAATCTATAATCTTTATTTGAAAAATTTTCCAATAGGATACCTCCTTTCCCTCCAATTTTGAATATTAAGTATGGACGAAAACACAAATACCTATGTTTGGAAAATTTTACTTCTCAGTGCACAAATTGGCCTTTAATGTCTACGTACCAAACCTAAAATTGTACGTAAGATATTCTCTTTCCATACGGAAATTACTCATTTCAAGACGTTAAATTCATTGTGTTTGGATAACTAACCGAAATGCTACCTTCTTCCTGACATCGCATAAAATTAATATCGCCGAAAATTTCGAGGACACGTCCTAAATTTCGTGTTAACATAGGCTTAGGCATTATAGGTAATTATACAAAAACAATACGAAATTATCGACGGTGACTGTACAACGATTCGACGAATTTGTACGGATAAGATGATAAAAAAAAAAAAAAAAAAAAAAAATACGAGTAGATTTTGATTTACGATTTTCAATTTTTTCAACAAATGAAAGCAAGTTTTTGAAGCGATTGGTTATCTAGTGATAACGAAATATTTATAAACTTTTTCAATTTCGAAATTTTCACGAAATAAAAATACAACCATCCTGACATCTTTTCTCTTCCCTCGCTCTGCGACCGAGAAACTGAAGATTATTTCATAAACGGTATCAGAGTGGTTATCAAAAAAAACAAAAGAACTTCACAGATTACCATATTGGAAACTATTTCGCAATTTGGTAACCATGATCAAGGTTACATTACATACATATGTTCGTGTATCATCATGGCGTGGTCGCCCTCTCCAATTCATCGACACCTACCACCGATTTACTCCTCGCTCAATTATTATGCAAAGAAACTTCACCACAGCTCATACACACCAGTACCTGGTTAATAAACGTGCGTACCTTTTTCTGTTACATTTCGTAGAAAAATCAGACTCGGTGAAATGACCGGCTGAATGTATAATTGAGCCAAACGTTACACACGATTACCATTGTCCATCGTTGCGGCGACAACCTTAATACGATTATTAACATATCGCGTCCTTCGTCGATTCACTTTTTCAACTTCCTTCGAACTCGAAGCGACGTAACTCTTTCTAAATGGGACGTGTTTTATGATGCGGTGCACAATGCACACATATTATTCATCGAAGCAACGGAGGACTTGGCGGCGAATCTATTTCTCTTTCATACTCTTCTCTCTCCTCGGGGTAATTTAATTGTTGTATTGTGAACAGAAGTGGGCCTAGAGGAGGAGTTAAGATTGCAGGTAGCGTAATTTTGTGCATTTTCGATTCCAATAAGACGAACGTGGTTCTGATTACTTTTGATATGTGTGGTTGTGTAATGTGTACCGATTCATGGACTGATAGAGTCAAAGTACGTCATCGAGGGTACCACATGTAAATACCACCTACGTAGGTATTTTTATACGTTGAAAAACATCCACGATGGTGTGTTGTGTGTGTGGTATTTGTCGAATGTAAACGAAACCTCATACACCTTAAACTGGTATCCATGTTCTGATCGCCATACTCGAGATACGAGACGTATTTGAGACCAAAACATTGTTTGAAGAATCGACACGAGACGATTCGAACTCGAAGACAGTCGAAGCCCAAAATTAGAACCGAAGAGAGCGAAGAATGTCGACGATAACGAAGCAAAAAAAAACCTAATCCATCGATCACACATCTCCGGAACTTACCTTCGGCTACTTGAGCATCAGCAGCATCGCCATTGGTCTGCTTGGAAGCGGTGGCAGGAGCACTGGCGGCGCTCTGAGTCGACTTGGCCGTCTCGGCGGTATTTTGCTTGGCAGGGGGCGCATTCTGAGCAGTTTTCTTGGCGTTCTGGTCGACAACGCTGGGTTCGGCGTTCTCCTTGGAGCGATTCTTCGTTTTGGCGGACGGATTAGCTGCTTTATCGTCTTTCGCGCTAGCTGCGACGGTTTTATCAGCTGCCGCCGTCTTAGACGGGAACGGCTGACCGAACGGTGCCGGAGGCGTGGCGATCGGCGAAGGCTTCTCGCTGATCGGTCCGGAAGTCTGTAGGGCGCCGCTCGACGGTTTCGGCTGCGGTGCTGCCGACGAGCTGGTCGCCTTAGGGTCCGGTTTCGATTGAGCTGGAGCCGCTGCTGCGGCCGGCGCCGCTGCACCAGCCGACTGGCCGGCGAAAGGCAGTGATTGACTTGGGGCAGTAGCCGGGCTGGCGAATTTACCAGTCTGTGGTAACGTCGTCGTAGGCTGCTGAAGCGGTTTGGCTGCGGCGGAATCCGCTTCGTCAGCAGCTGCCGTACCCTGTTTAGCCGTGGCCGGCGTCTTTTTGGCGGACGCCGACGACGATTCATTACTATCATCTAAGACTACGGTACTGGTAACGGAAGGTGCTTTTAGCGCGTCTTGCGACGAGGTAAGACTCGGTGCGGTCGCACTCGTCGACGACGACGACCCCACCGAAGATGCAGGAACCACCGGAGTGCTCGGTTCGGCGCCGCTATCTTTTGGAATTTTCTTACTCGCGGCTGCCACCGAGGCCATGGTAGGGGCACCGCCGGATGGCAACTTGGGCCCGGTCGATGCGACGACGGCAGATGCCGGCGCAGGGCTGCTTTCCGGCCACGACGGCGATGGTTTCGTCGTCGCTGCTGGCATCGTCTCCGTCGCGGTGTTCGTCGCTGCTGCGGGTATCGTGGGCGGCGTGGACGATACGGGCGTAGGCGACGATTCTTCCCTCGTCGGCCGTTTGTAATCCATTGGTTGCTTAGATTGTGACGCGTTTGCGACGGCGGCCGCCGCGTTCGCAGAAGACTTATTCGAATTGACTACTTGAGGTTCTATACTATTACTATTATCGTTAACAACAACAACGTTTTGTAAACTATTCACGGCGCTAGAAGCGCCGCCATCGATGCCGCTACTTTGTAGAGGCGTCGCAGTCGTCGCCGCCGCCGCAGACTTGTAATCGACGACGGGCTTCGATTGAGCTAGATAAGACGGCGTCGTCGTGGCAGGCGTCGCCGCCGCGGCAGAAGCGTTTTTATTATCGGTACCGTTCATCACGTTCGCCGGTGACAATTCTTTCTTCGCCGCACCGTAAGCAGAAGAAGACGAGGAACTGGTCGTCGACGGCTCCAAAGCGCGTTTGCCAACTTCCGTAGCGAATTCTACGCGTAAGTTGCTCGCATTAGTCTGAAAAATGAGAAAAATTAATAGGTACTCCAAGTAACGAGTGAATCGCCGCAGTACTGTTTTTCTTTTGGCACCATCAAAAATTCAAAATTTACCAAGTTCAATACGATTCAAATACTTGATGTTCAAAAATGAAGGGGAGGGAGGGGTCCAATCGAAATTTTTGTAATAACCAAAATTGTTCCTAGGACTTCAAGCTGAAACTTTTGTTTGAAATTTTTTTCAATTGGACCCCTCCCTCCCCGCCGATTTTGCATAACACTCCGAAGATAATAATTAAAAATTGATGAATTGGGGGAAAGGGGCCAATTGAAAAAAAATTCAAATAAAAGTTGTAGATCAAGATCCAAAAAATAATTCGGTAATTATAAAAATTTTGATTGGATCCCTCACTCTCCTCAGATTTCACACAACATCAGGTGGATACTTTTTCAAAATTGGGGGGGGGGGGGGGGGGGGTCCAATTGAAAAAATTTTTAAACAAAAGTTGAGGTCCTACAAATGATTTTGGATTCAACAAAAATTGCAATTAGACCCCTCTCTTCAATTTTGAATAATACACCTTATTCAAAATACGTAATTAAAAACAGGGGAAGGTAAGGGGAAAAAATTTTCAAACCAAAGTTGTAGCTTGAAGTTCGAGGAATAATTTTGGTTCTGACAAAAATTTCGATTAGACCCCTCCCTCCCCTCCAAATTTTGAATAATACAACTTTATCGAAATAAATTATTAAAAATAGGGGTGAAGAGAGGGCAGGACCGCTCTTAAAGGGGGCTGGGGGCAGCTTGCCCCCGATATTGGAAAATTTTGTGTTCTAGTTGGAAATGTTCTGTTTGAGTTGGGAAATTTTTGGTTTCAGGGGCGAAATGTTTGAGAATTCGGCAAGTCTTAAATTTGCCCATGTTGGGGAAAAAATTCGTTCGCTAAAAAAAAAGAAAACGTGGAACGAAAAAATGAAGTTGGAATTTTTGAAAACTTGGACATTTCAAGATTTTGCCTCTCAAATATTCTGACTTCAGTTCGGGCCTGAGTGAGGGACCCAATTGAAAAAACTTTCAAACAAAAGTAGTAGCTCGAAGTCTTGGAAATAATTTTGATTACAACAAAAATTGCAATCGGACACCTCCCTCCCCTCCAATTTCACATAATAGGACATAGATGTTAATATTATTGAAAACTGGTGGAGGGGGTATCCAAATGAAAATATTTTCAAACAAAAGTGGCAGCTCGAAGTTTCAGAAATAATTTTGATTATTTTAAAAATTGCGATTGGGCCCCTCCCTCTCCTCAAATTTTGCATAATATGACATAGATACTTATTTTATTAAAAACTGGTGGAGTTGGGGTCCAGTTAAAAAAAATTTCAAACAAAAATTGTAGCTTGAAGTCTTGAAAATAATTTTGACCATTAAAAAAATTGCGATTGGACCCCTCCTTCTCTTCCAATTTTGAATATCAAGCATCTGTGTAGTACTGGACTGGGTAAATTTTCGGCGGTGCCAAAAAAACAGATTGTCTGCGGCGATCCACTCGTCTCCAACTACGAGCCACACAGACGCTTCGTCAAAGTGATACCGATCATACCTCGTTATCTTCGTTCTTCTCGGTAGTCTTATCATTTTGCTGTTGTTCGGTATCGCCGAAATTCACCTCTTTACCGGTGTGCGGATCGACGATCTTAATACGATTCTTGCGATCCTTGGTCGGCGCCTTAGCCGCCGGTTGCGGTTGTTGCGGCTGCTGCTGTTGCTGGTGCTGATAGTGAGCCATCTGATTCACCGGAGGCGTAAATATCATCGAAGGTGCTACCGTCGAATTACTATAGACCGGTAGTTGATTCGTCGATCTTACGTTGCCAGCCGTAGGCGGCCTTACATTAGTATATTGTTGTATTGAATCTGCAACAGACACCATTGAAACGATTAGGATTCATTTTAGAACATACGAAAACAAATTGTAGAGTGCGATACTCACAATTTTGCGAAGAAGGATTTTGTTGCAATGCATAGTAGTTTTGGTACTGCTCATTTCCATAAGGGCTTACTGCCGTCATTACGGTATTACTATTTGGAGCTGTCATAGGTGCTGTGGCAAGCTGTAAAAATCGAATAGAAATTCATCAATTAAATGAAACATTTTTTACATTGGGCGAACGTGAAAATAGATTCGTAGCAAGGGTAATTCGTGGCAACGATGATCATAATAAAACAAAATAAATATATATATATATATTGAGGTAAATGGTAATGATCCAAAAATATGTAGGTAATCGATAGATCGAAATCGTAAAATTCGTTAAATTGAAAATATTTAACGAATGATAGAAAATGTACGATTTAATGGTATCGAAACCGAAAACAAATCTAAAATTTTATAGAATTTATAAAATTGCAAAATTGTGAAATTTACGCATGGATGAAAATCAAAAATAGGGTTATCAAAATCAAAATTTTTACTTATTAAAAAAAAAAAAAAAAAAATACGAAGAACTGATCAAAAAATTGAGGAATTGATCAATTTATTGAAAAAATTACCTGTTCAACGAAATAAAAATAAAAATTGAATTTTTTTTCGTTCTATCGAAATCGAGAATTTTAATGAATAAAAAAAATAGGGAAATTGATAAATTGATCAAAATTAAAGAATCGATCACAAAAAATTGAGGGGAATAAAATCGAAAAAATTGATCAATTTATGAAAATTTAAAATTTCGTTACAAGTAAAAAAGAAGAGAGAAATTCATTGAATGATGGATTTATCAAAATTTAAAAAAAATCGATCTCACGAAATCAAAAATTTTACTGAAGTGAAAAAAAAGTTCGGAATTGATCGATTTATCGAAATAGATAATTTTATTTACCTAATTAATTTATCGATCAATCTAAATCGAAAATTTCATCAAATTCACAAAATTTCAGCACTGATGGAAAAATCAATCGTTTCATTTTAATTATTAAAATAGCTCTAATTAAATCTGTGACATACGTCAATGAAATCGAATAAAATGGGCAAAAAGGAAACCAATTCATGTGAAATTAACTAAAGATCATCGTGACCTCGAAATACTTTCCTCTCTCTTGCCAACAAATAAATTACTCACCAGCGGTATTTGCATGTAATGATTTGGAAAACTCTGCAACAACAAATCGAAGAAGAAAAAAATTATTCAAGAACATTAATTACAATACAATGTATACAACTACAATGATTAGTTTTTTTCAGTTTTTCCAAGACATAGAACAGAAGATGGGGTGGGACCCAAAGATGTTGCAAGACCCAAAAAAAAAGTAAAAAATCGAGCGGAAAGGACGCAAATAAAAATTGTAATTTGCATAAATGGAAAAGAACTGCATAATATTTTCAACGTGTTCGATTTTTTTTCCCATTTCTTTCTTTCTTTCCAGCAGCGTTGCTTACGATTAGACTAATTCAATATACGATTCGACGAATTACCTTCCTCCTTCGGCCCTTCCAGATAATTACATCACACAAGACGACTATTGTCAACGTATTTCGCCTTCATTTATCCCCTCCTGCGACCCTCCTATCCATCTACGGTGCTCTGAAATCACTCGTCGACTATCTATTCTCGAGTACACGTCACCGGAACGTGTTCATTATACACGTCAAGTTGAAATCGCACCAGCAGCACCGCTCGTCAGCTCATATCGCAAACGTGGTGTATGTACGTAGACGTAAGTACGATATTTTTCCACAAGCAAGGCACAGGCACAGCCAGACGTTAATATTTGAACAGCAGGTAAATTCAACTCCCTCTAAGCAAACACCATGTCTATAAAATCAAAACTGATAGATCATACTCGAGATGAAAAACGATTAGGTGCCAGGTTTCCTCACGCTGGTGTCTAGTTTACTTAATTTGCTTACATGGATGTGGATAGTTGTTGAATTTCATCAAGTCCAATACTACATAGATACTTGATATTCAAAATTGAAAGAGAGGGAGGGGTCTAATCGAAATTTTTGTAATGACCAAAATTGTTCCTAGGACTTCAATCTACAACTTTTATTTGAGAATTTTTTCAATTGGACCCCTACCTTCACCAATTTTCAATAATGTACAAGTATCTAGGTCATAGCAAAATTCGAGGGGAATGGAGGGTCTAATCGAAAATTTTATAATAACAAAAATTATTTCCAAGACCTCAATCTACAACTTTTGTTTGAAAAATTTTCAATTAGACCATTTCCCCAATTTTGAAAAAGTATCTACCTGATGTTATGTGAAATTGAAGGAGAGGGAGGGAGGGAGGGAGGATCCAATCAAAATTTTTATCATAACAAAAATTATTTTTAGGTTCTTAATCTACAACTTTTATTTGAAAAAAATTTCTATTGGCTCCTTCCTCTCCCTCACCTCCAATTTTTAATAAGTATCTTTGGTGTCTTATGCAAATTCGGTGGGGAGGGAGGGGTCCAATTGAAAAACATTTCAAACAAAAGTTGTAGCTCGAAGTCCTAAGAATAATTTTGGTTATTATAAAAATTTCGATTGGACCCCTCCCTTCCCTTCAATGTTGATATCAAGTATCTATAATAATTATGTAATAGTGGACTCGCGTTAGCTAAGAATAATGTAGAAGTAGAATGTATGGGTGTGTGTATGAGAATTAGATATAAATTTCTATAGCAGGCGTACAGCAGTCCACAATATCGCATGATAACCGAGCACAGAACGCAGCGCGGAGATTTTCTTTAAATAAAACTTCCTCATTATGATCTAGGTCAAATGGCAATACGAATTAACGTCGCCCTCTATCCAAAATCAAACACCTTTTCGCCGCTGCACCATTCAGCGCCGCCTGCCGCCTTCACTTCACACCTCGCGTCGAACACGTGTACTCGCATCAAATTTACGTATTAACAACAAACCGTATATCTACGAATAAAGTGCTACGTGTCGTATCTCGGACCCGGGTTATGTATTTCCATCGTAATAATGCCTAAGTAACGTGCACTCGTACTCGTAAAATTGTACCGTGTGTGGTGGCCATGGCAAGCACACCGTAGTAAACCCGAGCCATAAAAAATTTCATCTATAGTGCCCTATAAATATACGTATATTCGAGTACTTCTCGTTACCTTCCTACTCTTTCCTCGACATGTACGTACATATTTTTAGCACACTAACAGCACAGTCGTAATCGCAGTACAAAGTGACGTTGCTACGACGTTCACGACGAAGACAACGTAACAAATTCCACGCTATCGACACATTCCGATATCATTTGCGAAGTCTCAACCATAGATTGGCCATCATCGAGTCATCATTTTATAGTCAACTCGTCTCTATTTCGTACCATCGACCTTCGTACGGCAGCATGCTTTCGCCAAAGAGGCAAATTCGATCCCATTTTATCGAGCAGTTTTATACTTCGAGCATTGAAAATACTTCCCAGGCCCAGGGTGGAGAACAAACTGTACTCGTGAGTAATCCTGGGTGTATTTAGAACTTCAGGTACACCCTGTGCTTTCCCTTTCCAATCGATTTAGGGGTGCAGGTGATATTCGAGATCTTGAACGAGACGTTGGGATGGGGAAGGGTGAATGACAGATGAAAAGCTATTTAAACTTTGCGATGACTGATGAGCATTTTCATCGAGGACTTTTGTTTACAAAAAAAAAAAAAAAAAAATGTTATCTCAAAAAATTGAAAAACTCTTTCGGAAAAAAACCTCACTTTTCAAAACTTATTTACTCAAAAATAAGTACATATAATTTTTTCAGAAAAAAGTCCAAAAAATAAAAAACTTTTTTAATAAAAAATGTATTGAAAAATTCTTCTACTTGAAAATTTTTCTTAGGCGTTAAAAAAAATTATTCAAAAATTGTACTTATTTGAAATTTTTTATGAAAGAAACTCATTTTTAAGAATTTCTTTACTCAAGAATTTTACCTTTCGTAACAACACTCTTCTACGTACAGAAAAAAAAAATACTCAAAAGAATTTTCAAAAAAAATTTCTTCAATCTAAAAATACTTAAGTACCTAATTCAACTTCCAATTTTTTAGTATTTTCAATTTTTTTAAAAAAATTTATTTACCTACTCAGGGATTTTTTTTCTTCTCAACATTTTTTCAAGAACACTTTAATTTTAAAAAAAATATTTAAAAATGTTTCTCCTGATCCTGAAAGGTTTTTTGAACATTTTTTATTCAAAGAATTCCATAAAAAAAATTTCGTTGAAATTTCTTTTGAAGAAAACCCTTTCTATTTGTAAAAATTTTTGTTTGCTCAAAAATACTTATTTTCTAAAAAAAAATATTTATCGAATTTCTTAAAAAATTTCTTCCAAAATATTTTTGCATATCAAATTGAAAAAAAATTCATTGTCAACACCCAACTCAATTTCAAAAATTCTTTCAATTTTTATGGTCATTTTTTTGTTGGAAATATTCATTTTTAGAAACTTAAAAATACTTTTTTCAGCAAAAAAGAAATTATTTAAAAAATTTTCATCCACACAATAAGTATTTTAAAAAATATAAAAAAATGCATTTTTTTTAACGAGCTCATTTTGAAAAACTCATTTGCTCAAGAATTTTTTTTTTGAAAAGAGATTTCATACGGCACATTTTCTGTGAAAAAATCATCTAAACATTTTTTCTCGACAAAACTCTCTTTCGAATTTTTTAAAATTAAAATTAGTTAATTCATTGAAAAATTTTTCTCAAATAGATTCTCTCCAAAGTGTTTTTATAGAGTTTTATGCACAAACATTTTTTCAATATCAAATAATCTTCAATTTTTTTTAAATAAAAAATTTTCCTCAAAAAATTTTTTGAAAACTTTGCTGTAAAATTAATTTTGATAAAAAAAACAACATCTCGAAGAACATTTTTGCGGGAATTATTTTCTTACCGATATAAGTAAATTTTTTGAAAATACATTATTGATTAAATCAGAAATTTTTTTGAAATTTTTTCTGAGTTTAGGAAATTTCCTAAGCTTGCTTGCTCAAGAATGTATTTCAATTTTTTTTCCTCAACAACACAATTTCCTTTGAAAAAATTAGGTATTCAAAGATTTTTTCAGTTTTTCTACCAAGATTATGATATTAATATTTTTAATTTTTTTTTTTAGGAAAAGTTATTAGGTATTTCAAAAAATTTATGAAAAAAGAGAAGTGAAAGCATTTTTACTAGAACTTTTTTCTCAACTTTGATTAACTTTTTTTCTGAAAAATAGTTTTTCGGAGAAAATTTTTTACGAATTCTACAGATAAGTTAATAAAAAAAGAATTTTCCTATTTCCTCTTTAAATTTTACACAACTTTTCCATTTTTGCGAAATTTTGACAAGACAGTCTTTACGATAGGAAATAGAAACTATGTTTTCCGGTTTAAAACAATGTTCAAGGCAATGAAGAAACTTTTTTCAATTTTTTTTTTTTTTTTTTTTTGGGAGAAAATTTGAAAAGAAAACAGGAAGGAATAAAAAAATTCTATGATGATCAAAAAAATTGTAACAAAAAAAATGTTTAAATAATTTTTTTTCTTTTCAAATTTTTGCTAATTTTCGCCATTTTTGAAGAAATTTCGGCAATCTTTCACTCAATTTTTTTTACAACAATTTTCATATTTTCAAATCGTACTTCCCTAAATATCTACGAGTACACTTTTTCAAACAGTCTAAAACTAGTTTTTCTCTCACTATTTTCATGAAATTTTTATAGATGCTCAATTTGAAACTCCTCTTATTAAAAAAAAAAAAAAAAACAGCTCAAGAGAAATCATATCATACATTGCAAAAATGCAAACTCATCAAAATTCAAAAAATTCGAATATCACCTGGACTGGATTTTTTAATGGGCTAATGTCGTCAACGCTGACTACAATACTTACTGTAAAAATTGGCGGTTGTCTTTGTCCTTGCATATGAGGCATACCTCTATTATTTTGGGTATGGGGGGCAGCACGCGGATAATACATCTGCAAAAAGAAAAAAGTTGAACAATCGTATCAGTAAAATCTAGACAAATTTTTAATTTGAAACATGGTTTCACGACGTAAAAAATACATACTGCTCTGGTAGCGGAAGCTTGATTAAAAGCGGCAAAGTTCATATTACTTGGGTGATAGGATGCTGCTGAAACAAACCAACATAATCCTTTGAGTACGTAGCTCACCTTGGCATACCTCGATCCCCGATCCCATAAAAAAGTGAACCAAATCGCCCCCTTAGAAGATCGATTCATCAATCACCGAATGACTTACTTTGTTGCTGATAGTGAGGCGTACTTTTTGGATCATTAGGGGCTGCCGGCGGTGTACTAGCCGGGGTAGGGCCTTGCGAGTGTTGATTAGGCAACGAGAGCACTGTCGGCGTCGATGTGGCTATACCCCCGTGCTGCGTTAATCCGTGCGCATTCACTGGTATACCGGAAGCGACCGCCGATGTCTGCAACTGCGTACCGTGCACGTATTGCGACTGCTGTGGATGCGCGTTCCCCGCGGACGGTGCGGCTACCACAGGTACCGAGTTCAGAGTCTGATAACTCATGCCATCTCGCAAAGTGTGACCTGAGTTTTGGAAAAAACAAACAAAAACATTGCAAATTAATAATCATCGTCTTCGATAAACATAATATAATAAATAATTCACGACAATACTACTCAGATACTTGATATTCAAAATTGGAGGGGAGGGAGGGGTCCGATCGAAATTTTTCCAATGACCAAAATTATTCCTAGGACTACAAGCTACAACTTTTATTTAAAAAAATTTTCAATTGGACCTCTCCCTCCACACCAATTTAGTATAACACTTCGAAGATACCAATTAAGAATTAGAGGAGTGAGGGAGGAAGGGGACAATTGAAAAAAATTTCAAATAAAAGTTGTAGATTAAGATCCTAAAAATAATTTTGCTCATTATAAAAATTTTGATTGGATCCCTCCCTCCACTCCGATTTTCCATAACAGCAGATAGATACATTTTCAAAATTGGGGGGAGGGGTTCAATTGAAAAATTTTTCAAACAAAAGTTGTAGGTTGAGGTCTTAGAAATAATTTTCGCTATTATAAAATTTTTGATTAGACCCTCCTCTCCCCTCAAATTTTGCATAATATGACTTAGATACTTATTTTATTATTAAAAATTGATGAAGATATGGTACCCAATCAAAAAAAAATAAAAATAAAAATTGTACCTTCAAGTCCTAGAAATAATTTTGGTCATTACAAAAATTGGGATTACCCCCCCCCCCCCACGTTAAAATTCGAGTCAAGCCATACAGGGCACGTCTGAGAAATGGAAACACCAACATCAGAGAACCAGACACGAATCAAGTCACGAAAGGGAAACAATACAGCGGAACAACCTGCCACAGAAGGATTTCATTTATGGTACTTCCACGTGGATTTTCCATTAAAAAAACACAATTTTATTCAAACAAGGGACGTATAAAACGTACACACGTGCGCGCACACTTCTCCGTACACCTACACCCTTGTGCTTTCAACCTTGAGAAAAACCCCGAACAATGTAATTTGCATTTATTACAAGTACGATACCACAAGCCGCGTTATTTGTCGCAATTTAAGTTACCTACGTCTCGATTATAATTCTTCTCAATTTATAAATTCGCAAAAGGTCCAGATTTTTAATCAGAAATAATACGATTTGCAGGGATGACCGATCTTGAACGAAAAATTAGTTATTACAAAAAAGAGGGAATATTGTGAAAGTACAAGAAGAGGCGGGCCACTTATTGAGATTAGAAAATTGACCAGTTTCAAGAATCGCGGAGTCACAGGTCAAGTCAAAGGTCATGTATGAATTTTACGTATACCAAGGTTTTCTCCATTCGGGGAATTTCGTAAAGTGAGAGGTTTTTTTTCGGGTATTCGTCAAATATTTCGTTGGGAATTGGGATTGGCGCGACCTTTACGTACATTTTGAGAGATCCCCTTCATCCCCTCTTCCCAATAAGGTTTATAAACCGAAATATGATACGTTTGTCTCATTTTGACGTGTGCCGAGGTGACGACTATAGGTATTCGATTTCACGAAGCTCGTAGAAATTTTTTTTAAAGCGCCATGACGCGATCAACACTTCGACAGTAATGTAAACACTAGACACGTGATACGTTTAGTAATTATCACTTTTCGACTGTCTGTCAATTTTTCACTGTTTAATTATGTTTTTTTTTTGTTTGTTTTTTTCGTATTTGTAATTCCTTTTTCTTCTTCGTCGAATCAAATTACGCATCTATATAATGTATACCTGAATAGCTAGGAAATGATTTTACTCAGATTTTAATGACAAAAATGACAAAAGTAATGAAAAAAATGTGACAAAAATAACTAATTTTGGCAAGAGGCCATTTTTATGAACCCTATTTTTTTTTAAATTGAAATGTCCCGTAGTCTACAGAATTTTTTTGTTCAAAAATCACTACCTTTCAATAATTATTTTTCACAAAATTCTCAGAAAAACGCTCCCAAAAATAAACGAAAATTAAAAAAGCCTCCCATCTCAAAATAATTGAAACGGAAGTTTATTACTGAAAATTTTTCAAATCCCCCCCCCCCCAAAAAAAAACAACATTATTTTTGTCCAACAAAATATTTTTTTCAATTTAGGTAGCTATTTGAAAAGAATTTTAAAAAAATATTTCCGATATTATGATATTTTCTATTTTTCTTCAAAAAATATTTTTCACAGCATCTTTTCGCTAGAGGATTTGCGAAAAAAAATCATTTTGCATGAGACAAATTTATATTATTTTTTAGAGAATTTCTTTAGAATAATTTTTCTGCGCATTTCTTCATTTGAAACTCCCTCCACCAATAAAAAGTTAAATTTTTATCAAATATTTTCTTTACTTGTGCATTTTTTTTTTTTTTTCGAAAATATTTTCCCCCAATTTTTGAATAATTTCTTCAAAACTGTTCTCTTTTTTCATTTTTATTTTTTCCGTAGAGAAAATTTCATTTTTTTTTGATTAGTTTCTAAAACTACTTTTCCATTATTTTTTCTCATTTTCATTTTTTCAAGACTCATCAAGTCATCAGTCATCAAAGTTGCACCTTTTCATGAGAATTGATTCCCAATTTTTTATGTCCTCTCTAATCGGAGTTCAGCAGGAGGCAGGAAGCACTTGAAATTCAGTGTGGCAAAAAATTGAGAATAATTTCTCATTAAAAAGAAAAACTTAGATTTAAACCCCCCTCCCCCACAAAAAAAAACATTTTTAAAATTTGATAATTTTATTTTTTTCAAAATTGGGGTGGGGCTAGTTTTGAAAATGATTTAATTTTAGGGGTTTATCAAATTTCCAAGATTTACCAAGTTTAAAACTCACCAAATTTTTTAAATCGGAAAAATTTGTCAAACTTTTTTTTTAGAATATACTACCTATTTTGCCGAAATCCAAAAACTAGTCCAACTTCAAAATATTGTATTGAAATTCGAAAATTCTTTCAGTTTTTGAACAATTTTGAAGATTTAGATAAATTTTTGAAAAATATTTAAATAAAAGTCTGCTTTTGCAGGGTCAGAATTTTTTTAATAAAAATTTTGAATAAAAAGCCAAAATGTGGAAAAAAATGGCAGAAGTGTGAAAAAAATGACGTTTCTCTCTCCAAAAGATGACTGATCGTAAAAAATTAGAAATTAAACTAAAAGTTACTAAGAATGGGGAAAAAATTAGAAATTGAATAGTTGGGAATAAAAATCACCTCAAATCCTGGAACTAAGCTTAAAAACTAATCGACCAAGCTGTACTTCGAATACAAATGTGACCAAAAAAATATATAAACCCAGCAAGAAAATTAATCAAGAAAATGAAAAAGTTTGCGAATAAAGAGTGGAGGAGCGAAGTGGCAGAAGACCGACGACAACCTACGTAATTTTTTGATCAACCCGAATACAAGAACGTGGAATACATAGTTTCATTTTCGTTGCATCGTTATCGTTATTATTATAAGCAAGCGCATCGAAGACGAAGGGGGCTGGTAAGAGGAGAGGTGACGATGGACATTTCATCATTTCCGGTCAAGCATGACTCATGCGAAAACGGTGCCATTGTTGCAAGTTCGATAATATACGAAGAAAATTAAACGTACGTAATGTTCGAGCACGCATCGCCGTACGTATTCAAACTGCACAATACGTTCATTTGTTCTCTTATGCGATGACCCTGTAACTGGGGCTGTGATCGCGATGCGGATTCACGATGAATTTAACCGTGATTCCGAAATTTTCCGATAGGAGCTGCCGTTTGCTGGTTGTGCACCGCGAGGACACGCCAAACAGCGTGTTAAAATCGGCGAAACGTTGGCCCATAGAACGTGCTACTTCTACCAGAGTGTGTGTGTGTGATTTTTCAAATCACTCACTCACGTAGGACGAAGGGAGCGAGCAGAGAGTGGGATAAATTGAAATATGCTAGGTACTTGTTAATTGTTGTACGCGTATATGGTACTCGTGTTATACATTATGTTTGTTTATTTGTTTGTTGAAATGAAAAAAAAAAAAAAAAAAAAACTAATCGAGCGAGGTATGATTGTGAAATATGTTATGAAACATTCGTGTGATGATTATGACGACGAAGGGCTCGAACGAATGAATGAAATGTTCGTACTTCGAGAATGGTAAAGAATCGAGAAAAAGGCACCGATGAATAGAAAAAGATAGGAGCAATATAATTTTTCGAATAATTTCTCAAGATGAACAACACTGCCCCAAAATTTTTCAAATTCTTGATTTGTATCTGCTCTTTAAATACAGCATACCTTTGAATTCAATCTTGAAATACTTTATCTCGCATTTTTTACGAAGATAAGATTTTTATCACTGTTTCTATTCTCGTATATGAAAAGTCTGCACTGTTAGTATGATTCATATACGTATGTATAAGAACAATTTCCAAATCATATGAACCCTTCCCTCTCAACCACTGCCACTTTGGCTGATATATTCAAAAATAATAATTACACTAATTGAGCCAAGTAATAATTCGAAATTCAAATGATTAGGCAAAGATAAATAAAAAGAATAAAAAATTCCTAGCAGTGTTGTTACCATAGTGCAAAACAGAAATTACGTCAAGAGTGCTGACAGATAAACAGCGACAGAGAGAGAAACGATTAAAAATTCACGCCTGGTTGAATTGATTATATTTTGGAGTTGTCCGAACTCGGAGTCGATAACCTTCGTTGGTTTTAGCGTAAGTATTTATTACAATTTAAGACATTCCTGAACCATTTGCGAGTCGTCATTCGTAAAACGAGCTAAGGAAGAAGAAACTTTTGGTCAAGACCATTTATGACTTTTTTATAAACCAAAGTCATCGGGATTTTGACTTTTGAGCATAAAAATTATTAAAAATGGGACATTTCACTTTTGAACAGAAAACTTTTTTTATTTAATGACATTAGAATCGAAATATGACGTTTGATAACTTTTTTTGACTTTTGTGCAAAAATGACTTTTTAAAATGACATTTGAATCAAATTGAGATTTTTTGTGGACATTTTCTGACTCTTGTGCTTAAAGATTATATTTAAATTAGATTATGATTTTTAATAAATTGCTTTTGAATCAAAATTAAGACTATGCCACTTTGAAGGTGACCTATGCACAAATTTGACTTTTCATGTACTTTTGTACAGAATATCTATTAATTATTTGTTTTTAAAATAACGTTCAAATCAAATTATTATTTTTACAACTTCTTCTTGACTTTTGAGCAGGACAATGATTTTTTTTTTTTTTAAATGAAATTACTATCACATTCTGACTTAAGTTTTCTCTGACTATCGTTCTGTTTTTTTTTTTTTTTTTTTTTTTTAGTAGTGACACTTTGATAAAATTGAGATTTAAAAAATGACATTTGTATCATATTTTGAATTTATGACTACTCCATTTCAACTTTTGCAGAGAGAAGTACATTTTTCTGTAATATGTACTAGGTACCTACTACCTAGTGGTATTTTATTCAAATCATGAATACTAAAAATATTATTTGAATCAAAATGAGATTTTGACCTTTTTTTTGACTCGTTATACATAATTTTGATAATTTTTTGAAAATGTCACTCAAAACAGATTGATAATTATTTCAAACTTTTTTCTGACTTTTGCACAGAGAGTTGAATTAGATTTTTAAAAATGACATTATGACTATAATTTCTAAAAATGACACAACATCATTGAACTCTGGTTTTTATCGACTTTTTAAAAACGTTGATTTTTTTCAACCCCAAAAAAAAATACAATTGTATTACATTTAGACTTGACTTATTCTGACCTTTGTGCATTTTTTTTTTGTGGTAACGTGAAATCAGGACTTCTGAAAGTTGGGTTTTCATTGAATTAAGCTATATTTTATGGACTTCAGTACACATTTTTTTGCAATGACATTTAAATCAAATTAGAACTTCTAAGAATGACATTTGATCGATTTTTTCTAAACATTGATGATATTTGTATTACATTCAGTCCTGACTTTTTTCAGACTTCATACTAAATTTTTAATTAGTGACATTTTAATCAAAAAACTGGGACTTCTGAAAACTATGTTCTCATGGAATTGGGCTATAAGTATAAATAGAGTTCCGCACAGAATATCAATTTTTATTTTCAATGACATTTGTATCACATTCTGACTTGACTTTTTTCTGACTTTGGTACAGGAAATCGATTTTTTTACAATGGTGATATTTTGACCAAATCATGACTTCTAAAAATGGCATTTGAAAGTTTGAAACGAATAAGCATTTTACTCAGTTTTTATAGACATTGGTATGAAATGCTGATTTTTATGTAATAGTAATGACACGATTGTGTCACATTATGACTTTCCTGATTTTTGCGGAGTAGTTTTAATGATTTTTTTTCTTGAACCAAGAATTTTTCAATGACATTTGAATCAAATAATGACTTTTAACGACTATCTAAAATTTTTGGAGGATATGTTCTTAAAAATTGACATTATTGAAACAATTTATGAATATAAATAACCTGAAAGTTTTTTTTCTGACTTGGGTGGAATGATGACTTTTCAAGATTTTGAAAATACATATAAGCACAAATTTTTATAAACTTTTGAATCAAATTATGACTTCTAAATTGAAACTAGACTTGTTCGGAATCAGAATTACATAAATAAATTCTTCAAATATAAAATTTGACTCGAATAACGTTCGGGGAACATTCGCGCATCTCGTGTACATTATTTTCCTTTCTCTCCTCTCACTTGGCCAAATGTCACGACCATCACCAACGGCGATTCCGCAATCAGCTGGCAAAAAGCTGACGTTTCCGTTCAACCTCGTCTGTCTACATCTACATTTATGCACTCTACACACAACAACCATATCACACCGCATAGATAATTCTAAAACCACGTCTAACGAATCAGCTTTGGCCTATTTTTAGAAGATTGGAAGAAGAATAGCCGTCTTGGAACGCGGAGCGTCTGTCCGAACTTCTGAAATCCCATTTTAGACCATTCATACACCTCTCGCACAAGTCTCTGCCTCTCTGAGCGGCGATATCGGTACGACGCTGCGGGGCTTTCACACGTCAGAGTACATAACGACGATCGACCCGAGACCCGACCATGCCATCCCGGACGTTCCATTATCAATTCGCTACTCGCATACAAGACAACGCGACGGCCGGACGGCGGCGGCGGTCGACACCGGTGCTAATTTCACCGCATCTTTCCTTCTCCGATCTACACTCCCTCCTGGCTGCTTCCAACTATCACGATACGGCAGTCTAACAATCCGACATTGTTGCGAATAGTACACGACACGCTACCGTGCCCACCCATTTCGCATTCGCAAACTTCTTCGCGAACACGCCGACGATTACTCGACGTTGATAATACACGAGGTAGTACTGTGTACTATGCAAGTCTTCTTACGTGCACGAGACGTTGCCACCTTGTTTTCGTATTCGCATTCTGCGTACTATTCTTCTCTTTTCTCCGTTCACACGAGATTTTTTGCTTGCCCTGTTCGATACGTGAGATGTGTGCGGTATCATCGTTCGGTTTCTTGCCATCCTGCAACCATCTCCTTTCCCTCTGGTGGCTCTGGAACCATCGCAGATACACCCAAGTCGCACGTCGCGAGCCAACATTCCGCATCTTCCTCCTTTCAGCTACACTCTTGCCGCATACTCCTCCTCGGCCGGCAACAAGGCCAGGGGATCTTCGGTTGATCATCTTCGCCGCTTCTTGTTGTATTTGTTGATGAAAGTGTTGTTGCCATACACTTCGATGATCATCTCCTCCGCTTCCTCGTCTCCTACAGAGGCATCTTCTCAACAAACAGAATCTCCCGCTAACCGTACATTGACGTGATAACGAAACACGCTATAGTGTGCATGCTACAGAATGAATGCGTCCAAAGAAGACGAACAAGAGCAGGGGAACCGGTACGATGATGGCATTTACGGCATCTCTCCGAACACGGCGACGACCGACAGCGAAAATTCAACTACTATGACGCAACGGTTTCAGTTTGGTTTCTCTCTCACTCTGTTTCTCTTTCTACACACATCTCTCAAACGACGCTTTAAAAGTAAGAGCGAGAGAGCTGTACTGGAAGCTGTTCGCAGCCATTGTACCACTCTGGTGAAAAAACCTGTCGAAGGTTTATTACCAGAGGTACAAGGGGACACGGGCATCGTCCAAGGTAACTGATAAAAAAACCCACATCGTCATAGGTGTCTTCGTCTCTTTAAAATTTTCTTCACTCTGAAATATTGTGGTATTCGTTACTACCGATGAAGTAGTATTTCCGTTCGCGGATGAGGCTATTGGTAGTGCTGGTGTCATCGGTATCGCGTGCCGCGTTTTTCAAGGCTCGTCACTTGTGATAATCTCGGTAGAGATGATTGACCCTTGGATAGAAGTTTATCACAGGGCACAGGGCCAAAATGGACTCTTTTTGTATAAGTCCATACTTCAGGGTGTGTAAGAGTTGTAAAAATCATGAAAGTCATGGAAAAGTCATGAATTTTTCAAAAAAATCACTAGGTCATGGAAAGTCATGAATTTTACTGCTGAAAAAGTCGTGAAATTTTTACTTTTCATTAGGCAAAATTTGAACATTTTTTCTTTTATAATCAAATTTTTTCAAAAATTTTTGCTCTCTCTACGCCCGTATTCCGTTTTCTATTTGATAACACAGTTGGAAACATTCAGTAGTTCAAATTTACATTTTCAGTGATTTTTACACTCCACCTCGCTCGAAAAGCATCACTTCTCTTTATTTTTATATTTTGTACCTACCAAGTAGATACTCTTTTGAACATTTCGATCCTATTTGAACATCAGAAGTATTTGTGCATTCATTATTTTTTTTTTTGAAATTGTAGATTTTTTTGGTTACAAAAACAGGAGGTCTCGGAGGGCATAGGCATAATTTAGGAGATTCAAATGGTATTCGCATTCGCCCCCTCCCTCAATAATTTTTCAAATAACTATTAGGGAAAAAATTAGGGAATTTTTTTGCCACCCTCCTCATATTCATTCCAAGTTATGCTTATGCTGTAAGGGGTCCCCTGGAAATGTAAAAATATTGTTCATGCACCTCAGGTCATAAAAAAGTCATGAATTTTCAAAAAAAAAAAAAAAAAAAAAAAAGCCAAGACACCTTGACAGGGGCACAAAAATTATGAAAAAGTTATACTTTTAGCCAGAAGTCAGCCCCACACTTTGAAAAGTCTTTGGAAATTTCGTCATGCAAAAGTCATAATTTTTGATTTTTTAATTGTAGCAGACTTTATTTTGGCTTGAGGTGATATAAGTCATACAAAAGTCATACTTTTAGCCAAAAATCAGCCAAAAAAGTCTTTGAAACAGGAGCACGTGAAAAATGTACCCTTTACTACAAAAAAAAAAAAAAAAAAAAAGATTAAACAAGAATGAACATTAAGTCATGCAAAACTAAAAGTCATAATTTTTGATTTTTAAATTATAGTAGACACTATTTCGGCTTGAGGTGATACTACAAGTCTACAAGTCATACAAAAGTCATAATTTAAGCCAGAAAACAGTGCCATACTGCAAAAAAAAGTCTTTGAAAAAGGAACTTTTGCGGTAGATACTTTTTCGAATGAGGTCATAAATCATTTAAGCCAAATAAAAGTCATCTTTTAGCTGAAGAATTCCATGCTTTCAGCCACTGATCTGTCGCTTACTTCAAAAAGTCTTCGAAAAATAAACATTTTACAACCACAAGAAAAGGTCATCTGATCTCAAAATTAAGATGCAGTCTTACAAAAGTCATACTTTCTGATTTTCAAATTTTAGTGGACATTCTGCTTTATGACATGAGAAATTGTTTTTTTGGTGGAGGGATTATACTCCTCAGCGAAAAGTTGTGTTTTTTGGTAGAAAAAAGTTTAAATCATATTTTTAGTATAAAAAAAAAAAGAAAAGTGTAATTTCTGTGAAAAACTGTACTTTTGATGATATAGAATGTTTTATTCTGAAAAAAGTAAAGGTAATGTTGTCGGAGAATTATACTTCAAGTGAAAACATTCATCACCATCACACTTGGCATGTGTATGTGCTGTGATTGTAAACAGATATACCCCTCTCCCCCTCCAAGCATCCTAATTTGACAATGTTAGTCACAACTATAATCTTTATAATTATCATCTTATTATTATTTTTGTTGTAGTGAAGTGATTATCATCCTCATCATCTTCACCATCGAATCGTTCGCGCAACAAATTTCAAAGCTGCCGAGTTCAATGTCTGATGCGCAGCTCGGAGGTCAACGACTTCGCACACGTTGTTGCCGTAGGTACGTACTACGTAGCAGTCGTCGCTGTCGCGCCTCGTCTCTCTCACCACCACCGCGAAAGGTCTTGTCACTGATATCATAATATTATTGATTTCGAAACCGACAGAGATAGCGAGAGAATACATAGGATAATTTTTACACGTTATTTACCGCTTCCTCGCCTTCCTGATTCCATTACCTGCGCTCGTTACTCTGTCGTGTGTACATTTACACTTTACAGTGTAAGAGAGTAAGACTCAATACGCACTAATTTATACACCTGCTCGGTGCTCATTACGCATACGACGTTTGGAAGCTTTAGGCTTCGAGGAAGGAAGAAGGGTTCGATGCGATGGTGAGTTAACCATTAACGATGCAAAAAGTGGGGGGAGAATTTCGCGCCATTGCGAGGGGGCTTTTTCGCGCCAGTGGCTCGTGTGGGTTTCGTAATAACGGTTCGATCCCTCTTCAATGTGCTATCTCGAAGTAGATCCCGGCACGTGAGAATTGTCTCACACAGTGTTGACATTCTGTTGGAGAGAAATGTCAAAATATTTTATAGCTCTTGAAGGCATAAATGAGCATAAATCAAGTTAGAAGATAGCTCAAGAGTCGAGTCTGCGGTCGAAATTCCTACCCCCCTCCCCCCCCCCCAAGGTCTCGTGTGCGGAATATTTTCACAAATCGAGTTTCCTTTTCAAATGACTCAGAAATAGTCGCGACGCGACGACGTGAAAACCGCCTACTCGACTAGACGATCCTCTCATTCCAAAATAATATTCACCAGAACATCGACCAGAGAGTTGAATGACCTTAGAAGAAATTCGCCAAGTGTATCTAGAAGCCAGGGCAACACATCAAGCACACCTTGAAATATACATGATAAGTTGTCCAGTCCGAAAAAATACCATCAAAGAGAGAAAATATGCAATTAGAACGAAAACTATTTCAAATGCTGGTTCAGAGGAAATCCACGCGAAGGTCATTTACCCTGTATTTCCAAAAATGTCTCATTGACCATTTTGGAAGAAGCCAACAGATTAATTATACGTACCTAGTCTAATCGCATGATATTGCACAAATTGCAAGAACAATTTTCAAAGTACCAATCGTAAAATTTCTTATCTTAATTTTATCGGAAATTAACGCTCGACCTTGGCAAACATTTAATTTAAAGCGAAGTACTGTATTTGAAAACGTACGTCATGGATGCCATTAAAAAAAGGTGATACGAAGGCTGCTTGTGTTTCAGTTCCATTAGAAGATCGAATGAAAAAAATCTTAGTATAAACTGGGTCATGCATTGGAAATTTAGTCCAGTAAAATCGGACCATGAAAGTAGATCAAATTGTATATTAGATGAGCAAAAATTTTTTGATTTTAAAATGTTCCTTTCGATGTTCTGATTTATCACCAAAAAGTCCTCGAACCTCACCCCTGAACATGTCCTTCAAATGTGAACCCAAACACATTTTTCCTTGTTTTGAATTTTTTTTTTTCTGGGAGACCCCTACCTTCCTCCATCTCTTCCATTTCTAAACGATTTCGATTTATCTGTTTCGACTAAGAATCCATCAGCTATAGCGAAGGAATAGGGAAGAGGAGTGAGACAATATGTCATCAATTCGTCGATGTTTCCACTAATTTCCAGCTCTTGCGACTTAGCTAGGATTTGTGACAATATAAATTTCCTAGCTGTTTATATTTGACTGTTTTCAGATCTTTTGTGCAAAGTTTTACTGCTTTCTAAACATCGCTCGTCATTTTCAAATTCACTCTCAAAATTCTGTCAAACAGAAATGAATGTTCATTATTTTCAAACGTTCTTCGAGAATACGGTTTTCAGATCGTTTTCAATTTTTTCGGCTGATATTACATATTTTCAAACTGGCATAGTTCCTTTCACGAGGTGAATAGGCAACTCACGAGGAATAGAAAATGTTATAATGCCCCTCTTAAAAATTGAAAGGCAAAAGAAAATGAAATTGAGTAAGGTTGATTTTTGGTAGGAAATATAGATAAGTACTATACTAAAAAATAATTTTTCTTACTTTGGGAATTTTTTGCCTAGCTTTGAAAATGAAGGCATTACAAAATTTTAAAAATACGTATTTTTCAATGTTTCAGGCTCCTTAGCACCTCCATTTTCGAAGATAGACAAATTTATCACATATTTTTTTTTGTTCCTCCCATAAAGTTACACCATTTCATTTATTATTTCCAACAGAAATGTGAATTTCTATCTTTTTGACGTCCCTTAAAAAATCCATACGAGCAAACTTTTGACCAAAATTCCTTTTTCTTTCAATTCTTTCAATTTTCAAAGATAGTCACCTCAATGTAATTACAACTTTTTTGAATTATTGAAGTATCGACTGACAGGGTCGTACATTTTTTTGAATACAGTTTTGTCAATCGATTTTACCAAGTAAATGTCAATTTTCAAATCTCTGTAACGCTTTCATTTTCAAACATAGACACCAATTGCACATGCATTTTTTTTGTTAGTTATAGTGAAAATAATTGTTATAGAAGATCCAATAGAAGAAATATCAAAGTTAATCTTGAATTAATTAGAATAAAAGAAATAATTTTTTTTCTCTCTGTGTTGTGTTTTCGAGTACGTTGATCGGAGAAAGAAAATCGCGAGTAGATGGTAAAACTAAAGTTAGAGGAGTTCCTTTGAGCTTTGGGTATACGTGAAAAAATCCACAAATACGAATTGAAAAGAATCACGTAATGCGGCCCATCCTGTCGCGCCTCCACCTCCACCTTCATCTCCATCCAAATGGAATACTTTCACATTGGCAAGTCTATCTCTCTGTATACAATGTTGTGGCGACACGTTCAAAATTACCCAAATCATCATTATGAAGTCGTCGTTTCCATCGCCATCGCCATCACATTGATTAACCGCATTCCATCGTCGTCGTCCGGAATCGTTTCTATCGCTAGCATCATTTTTTGTACCTAGGTACGTTTATAATTGCAGGTATGGACACAGACTTGCACGAAGTATATGGTCACGTCAGGTAGTAGAGTATAGTGTTTCCAAATCACACACGAAGACAATGTAAGAGACCGATAGTGTCAACGGTCAATGGGCTTTCTCATTAGCCAGTCTGATCTTTGAATGTAGATACTTTTATCCTAGACGTACCTTTTTCTCGCTATCTCATTCTTCATTTTGAAATGTAGATAAGGGGGGAGGGGGATATCCTTATAAATCTTTTCATTCGGTCTACTACCGCATCCGGTGATAATACGATATCTCCTTTCACCTGCTTCCCGCCATACTTCATACTTGATACTCTGCTATGATGATGATAATAATGTCATCGTCGCGTAATATAATTTCCATATTACTATGTCAAATATGCAATACACGAGTAGAATTCCATCTACTTCTGTTGCACTGCACATTTCTCTATAAAATACGCATAAGGTAGTTGCACCAGTCGTTGGCCACGACCCAGTGGTGGGTCACTTGAGAAGAAAAATGTTTATAATTAAGCGTATTTTTAAAATAGCTTCAGAAATTTTTTTTAGAGCAAACCTGGAACATTTCTGCATAGAACCACATAAAAGTTTTTAATCAATTCTGTTCAAGTAATTAATAATGATCGTCTGAAATTTTTTTGTTAGAACAATTTTCAAAATGATGCCAATTCTAAAGATTTTTGTTAAGCCGAAGTGTTATCGAAATATGAATTTTACACTATTAAGATTAATAAAACTTGAAATATAACCATTTGGACCTGAATCAGAAGAGTTTGGAGATTCCATTTCTTCATTAAAATAAAAAATATTGCCAAAATTCTATCAAATATGGCGGTGACTATCTACTGGAAGGTAAAAATGGTGTTTAGCCAGTAGTTGATCATTTTAATCAAGTACTAGACTTACGAAATTTTTGTAAAGTTCTAGTGGTTGATCATGCAAAAAATTGGTAAATATTTACGAAAAATGACAGTTTCTCTTTCTCATGACTAATGAGTGACAATTTTACCGAATACTTATTGATTTTTTTAAAAATTAAATGGTTGAGAGCCGTTGTCATAATCTGATTGACCAACTACTGGGTGGTCAACTACTAGATTGTCTTGACCAACCACCGGACTTTTCTATTTTTTCACTTAAAATGGTCGTAATTTTCAAAGAAATGAAGTAAAATTAAAAAATTATAGCGCATTTTGTTGTAGAATACACAAGGAATCGTTTGGTATATTCACCATTTCGCCAACGTTATTAGTTTTTAAACCAGAATGTTTTTTATAAGACACTTCCACTATAAGGGTCCACCACTGGTGCAACTACCTTATATGGTTCGAGATAATAAATATGGATAATTACTACGTTAATTACGCGAGCATTTCTCTCTCTTTTTTTTCTATATTATACTCGAGTAACCACTCCACGATTCTTATTATATTATCCGCGGGGCCTACTTCGACCACCAATGCATGCCATGCCACCTCTCCACATTCATACTTTTAAACTATGTGTAATAAGTTTAGTATACGTGTATAAAAACCCGGATATCCCCAACGAACCTCTAATTTTCACTCATTTGTACGCACGTACCTTCTAGATATACTCTTCGTCTTTATCCATCATTATTATCGTAGTATTACAATTTTACAACTTCATACCACGAAGTAGGTTTAATCTAGGTAAGATAGAGGGGAAAGAGAAAAGGAAGGGGGCACGACTAATGGCATACATTTTACCAACCACTGCGGCGTCTTATCCGGGGCCATCATTTGATTATTGAATAGGGTGCGAACACGTGGCTAACGGCGAATTCGTGTTTTTCCTTTCCTACAGCCGGGGAAATGGAGAGAGATGGTAGAATGGGATGATTTTACGCACACATACAATAATTACAGCGCGTCGGAGAGTTTGCCCGAAAGATACGAGACTCTGGAGCACGCAGCACATCTGTAATAAGACATTTGTAGGCTAACGATCGACGATTTGGTGAGGAAGAGTTACCGGATGGGCACGTGTTGTCGAATAATGTGGTACCTAATGATTATTTCGTTAATTATTTCCAAAAAATTGAAAAAATTTAATTGATATTTTTATTTTGCTGGAAAAATGTAGAAAATTCTTTCAATTGTATGAATTCTTTTGTTAAGAAAAAAAAAAAAAAAACGAAAGAAAGTTGGAATTTTTGAAATTTTTTCAAAATTGCTTTTAATAGTCGAAGGAGTTAATCTTTATTAAAAAAATTGCATCAATTTCCTTTAAAAAATTTTAAATTTTCTCCATACATAATATTCCAAAAATTGTTAAAAATTCTCCAAGAAAGATGAAAAGGTTACAAACTTTGAAGATTTTTTTTTTCTCAATTTATTAGGGATCTCACACGTTTTTCAAAAATTACTCATTGCAAAATCATCCAAAAATTCATGAAAACTTCAATCAATTTTCATGATTTATTTTCAACTTTTGTCACAGAAATTGAAAAAAAATCAAAAGAAGGTAAATTCTTTGTTAAAGAATTATCAATACAATTTTCATCAATTATTCGCATTTTTTTTTTTTTTTTTTTCAAAATCACCACCTTTTACAAAATTTTTAGAGTACCTATCAATTTTCTAAAAAAAAATCAGAACTCAAATTTACTACAAAAATTCTTTCACTTAGCAGGAAAAGCCCTACTATGAATACTTCGTGACTTTTTTGATTTTTTTGCTACTTTATTGAAATTTTTACAAAATTCAATTCCCTTCTATTTCACCAATTTCACAACCCACTCTTAAAATTTTTCACCATTTTTGTAAGAAATGGAATTTTTTAGAATTTTGTTGGAAATATTTTTTTTTCAAATTTTTTGTGAAAAATGATTTTTTTTAACTTTTTATAAAAAAAAAAATCATAGGTAATTTTATTGTGAATCGTTATGAATTTTTAATTTTTTATGATTTTCACTCCGTGTTTTTTTTATTGATATTCTCAGAAAAACTTGAAAAAGTTATTGCATTTTTTAATTTTTTTTTATTCTGTAATAAAAATTTTGATATTTTAAAAAAATTCATAAATACATATTATTAGGTACAGTGTTTAAAAATCATTTAAAAATTGAAAAAAAAATCATTAATTTATTTGGAATTTTAAAAAAAAATCTCAATTTTCCGAGGCTGTGATTTTTTCTTCCAGCAAATATTAATTAGTGATAATTTTTCAATTTGTAAAAGTTTTTTTCAAAATGAATTATCTAAAAATTGTTTGAAACTTCGGTCATTTTATGGCTTCAATTTTATTTCCAAATTTTCGAAGGTTTCTCGAAAATATTATTTTTTGTCTTAAAAAATGTTAAAGACTTACTCTTTAATTTTTTTATTTTACTTTCTCAAAGAAGTCTCAGTATAGAACAACTTATCATACTAGTGAAATTGATCGATGCAGTTAGATGTGAAATCGAAAAATTTCCTCAAAGGAAAATAAGTACTGCTTCCATTTGACTTCGACATCACGAAGAATTTTGCACATGACTCAATGGATTTCTGAAAAAACATTGACACAATGACATCTAGTCCAATAAATGATTAATCATTCGGCGAAAAACACTTGAAATTTTTCCTTAACATTGTTTTACCCGAACTCAAAAAATTATTTAGAAGTGAAGAAGCTCCCTCAAGATCATTTTTTTTCTACCTCCAAAGCCTGTTAATCACGCTCAATTTTTTTAATCCATTCGCGTCATTTCATTACAACTGATAGATTCAATTTCGTCCAAATTTGACTTGTTTCGATCTCAATTGAATTCTTAATTCGTGCAGTAACTGCGGCCCCAGCTATGGCAGCCAAAGCATTCTAGGTATGTGGTAAATGAAGGTACAATGTATTGTACACGAGCAATAAATACGTACAAAGCCATCAGCCTCTTCACCACATTACTTCACTCTGCCATACACGAGCCTTCGTAAAATTCTTGGAAACCACCGTAACGTGCATAAAATTGAACTTGACAAATACAGACTTTCGTCCAAGTACACGGCAGGTACAGCGTACGCGAGAAAGGCAACAAAACCGTACAGTTCGGTGGGTAAAATATCACATCGAGACACTCGTCGTCGCATTACGACCTTCATCAAGCCGGTCGGAAGGCCCAGCTTATTCATAAATTGTGCATAATAACCGTCAATTTAAAACGTTTTCGCGGTAACTCGTGGGCTTACCACGTGTACGCAGACTTCACAAACTATACTCGGAATTTTTCACCGAAATTTTCCAATTATTGGAGAGAAAATTTCGATTCATTTGTACGGAACATGAATTAGCTGTGGAGAGAAAGAGAAGAGGCCAACCGAAGGGGAACCGTGTAAACGATACGTTGATGCTTTCATACGCAACGTGTATCGATTCTCACTCGTATTCGTGAACCTTTTTCCTTGAACTAGTCCTCGAGAGAAGAAAGAAAATGAAATTCAGCGATAGTGCCGCACTGGTGCATAATTCACAAACGAGTGGATCGCTACAGTATTGGTTTTTTTTTGGCACCATCGAAAATTTACCAAGTCCAATATAACGTAGATACTTGATATTCAAAATTAGAGGGGAGGGAAGGGTTAAATCGAAATTTTTGTAATAACCAAAATTATTCCTAGGATTTCAAGCTACAACTTTTGTTTGAAATTTTTTTCAATTGACCCCCTTCCTCCCCACTGATATTGCATAACACTCGGAAGATATTAATTTAAAATTGAGAAGTGGGAGGGAGGAAGGGGCGAATTGAAAAAATTTTCAAATAAAAGTTGTAGATTAAGATCCCAAAAATAATTTTTGTTATAAAAATATCGATTGTATCCCTCCCCTTACTCCTATTTCACATATCATCAGGCAGATACTTTTAAAAATTGAGGGAGGGGTCCAATTAGAAATGTTTTCAAACAAAACTTGTGGATTAAGGTCCTAGAAATAATTTAGGTTATAACAAAAATTGCGATTAGACCCCTCCCTCTATTCCAACTTTGCAAAAGATGATATTATATATTCTTAAATTATTAAATACTTGTGGAGGGAAGGGTCCAATTGAAAAAAATCTTCAAACAGAAATTGTAGCTTGAAGTCCTAGCAATAATTTTGGTTATTACAAAAATTTCGATTAGACCCTTCCCTCCACTCCAATTTTGAACTTCGCTTTCGATGTGTAAGACCAATACGACTCGATGACATTTTCGAGCACCAAAAAAACTGCCTTCGTCTCTGTATGTTTTTATATTATTTGAAGACAACAACGTAATGAACAGTAATCGTCGGTGGCACAGCAAATTTTTAAGGTCACTCTGCAAGACGAATCGTGTACCAAGGGCATACACGACCACACGTTGTTGCCAGTAGCATTACCCAAGCCATGCGGAGACTACAGGCATCTTACGCAATTCCATCCATCGTGACTTAATCGCCACTCTCTCTTGCATACGATTCCTCCTTCACCACGCTCTCACTCTCTACTAACCCAAAAAAAAAATGCTCGTCTAGTTGAAAAATCGATTCTTACATTGTACTTTGGAGAATAAGGGCGTCGGTGGCGAGGCACAATATCGATTCGCGCATCCGACAAGTAAATCAAACCGATAAAGGAGAGAGAAAATTGCCTCAGAACCGCAAGGTGAACCGGTATCGAGTCGTGTAATCTGACTCTGAACACAGCACACCACATACAGCTTATCACAGACAATTCTAATTCCTATCCACAGCCGAGAATATCATAGGACCCTAAACTCGGACAAGTTTGACTACCGCGATAATAACCTCGTCAGTCGCCACGTCACCTATTTCGCTCATCTTTTTTTTCTCGTCAAAATTACGAATTTTACTTCAATCGTGACATCGATTTCGCAATCGTCATTATTACGAAAAACGGAAGGAAATCTCCTTCGTTGCGAAGTACATACTATTCATCGATTGTTTGCCAAATCGCGACCAGCCAATAATATAGAGTTTTAATTTTCTGCGAAATTTTTTTCGCCAAATTGCGACACGAGTACGACACATCTGGCTCGATGGTAAATTGGTAAAATTTTCTGAACATGTTCCAATGAGTCGAACTTCGAATTGGTCGTCTAATTGAAAATTTTCATTTTTGGCCACGAGTAAATACTTCATTTGATAATCGGTTCATCAACACTCAACACCTCTAAATAAAAGATATTCAGCACTCAGCAGCGAGGAAGTGGGGACTTGGAAGAGAAAATTGAAAAAAGCAAGGTGTAGGAAATTGTCCTTTGCAACCTGATGAAATATGTATCTCATTTCGAATAAAAATTCATCATCGCAATCAATATTAAATCACTTTAATTAGTAGGTATAGAAGAAAATTTCCAAAAATTATTTCCAGTTTTCCCAGTTATAGTTCCCCTCGACATCATTGAAAAAAAAAAAAAAAAAACCACATTTCATTTTACGCCGAGAGAATGTATTGGAGGGGGGGGGGGGGCAAAAATGTTTACATGATAATAATCAACATTATAAATAGTATTTTTTTCCAATGACAAAAATTCAAAAAGTGAACATGCATCGGAGCGAAATTTGAAAAAATAAAAGTAACTTTAGTAACCTGAAATTTCAAAAAAAGTAACCAAAATTATGGAAAAAAGTAACCAAAAATTTTCCATTTCCACTTGAATATAATGACTCATAACCCCCTCCCCTCCCCTCGTCACCGTTTTTCTCATATTTTCACTAAATTTGACGTTTCACAACTCTTGAAATCAATGGTAAAATTTTTGAAAAAATCAAAATTTTCAATTCAAAAATAATAATTTATGCATTTTTTCTTTTTTATAATTATGACGAATTTTAATAGAATAGTTGGCTTAATAGGTGCTCAATTTTTATATCATAGGAAATTTCAATTCTTGAGAAGCTCACAATAAATAATTTTTGAGTTCCTATCAAATCTTAATTTTTTTTGAACTCAATATTGAAAATTCAAAAAAAAATTTTTTTTTTTCTTGAACATACTTGATATCAAATTTTTTAAGTTTTTGAACTCTTATTTGTTTTGAAATAGTTTTCAGTTTTCAAATAATTGTTGATTTCAAAAAACGTGAATTTTAGAAAAATTTTAAGTTACAAACAATACTGTCCTTTTTTTAATTTAAAAATTTTTTTTTTCGATTTTTTTTTATTTTTCAAACAATTTTTAATTTCTATAAATTTAAATTTATTAACAATTTGTAATTTCTAAAAAGTTCTGGATTTCAAAAAGTTAAACTTAAAATTCTCAATTTTTTGATTTTTAAACAATTTATATTTAATTTTTTAAAAATAGCCATTCCTAAAATTCATGTTTATTCAAATAAAAAATTTCCAATTTATAAAAATTGTAATGCCTAAGAATTTAAAGTCTAAAAAAATCAATTTTTTGATTGTCTTATTGCAAAATGAGTAGATACAAAAAAAAAATTAATTTTTGAAAAGTCTTCATTCTCCACAAAAAAACAATTTTTCAACATGTGAAATTCACAACTTTTCAAAATTTTTAAAAGGAAAGTTTTGCTCATTTGAAAAATATCAAAATTTTTGAAGCATTTTAAGTTCACGAGTTGAAACGATTTTATGTTTCATTTTTGAGGAGTTCTCTATTTTTCAAACATAATTTTCAAATACTTCGAACACATTTTTTTTTTAATTGAAACAATTACTAGGTATTCTCATTTAAAAAAAAAGTTTTTAATGAGGAGAAATCGGTTTTATTCTTCGACGGCATCTACTTTTTTTGAAAAGAAATTTTGAGAAAAAATCGTTTATTTGTCGAAAAAAGAATTTCTCAATTTTCAAAAAAATACGGCTTATCTACTTACATTTTTTTTTTTCAAGAAATGTGGCTCATTTTTAGACAAGAATAAATCTTAATTCTTCAAGAAAAAAAATCACAATTTTTCATACTGACTTGAAAAATGCCTATAAAAGAACTTTCAATTTTTTTAGGAGCAAACATTTTTCTACCTTGAATTTCAATACATAAGTACAAAATAAATATTCCTGAAGTTCGAGCAGAAAAAATCTCAATTTTAAAAGAAGATTCAATAAATTGTTCAATTAAGGTCAGTTGGGGTAACTGGGCCACGTTTTTACAACTCTAAAAAATCTTTATTCAAAAATGCCTCACTAGTGAAGAATAAACTTAAATCTTCAAATGGGACGTGTAGAGGGGTGTCATAGAGGTACGCTCACTTTTTTGATTTTGAGGGTGAAGCACATACCTGAGCTGAGGAACACCTCACTCTACACAAAGAATGGTGGCCCAGTTACTCCGAAAAATGGGGTAACTGGGCCACCAAATTTTTTTTTTATTAAGGAAGATTCAAGATGTGTAATTCACTTACCCCCACTCAAATCTGAGTTTTGGGGTAACAGGGCCACAGTTGTTGGGGGTAACTGGGCCATGTCATGTTACTCAAATTACTGAGGCCTCCTCAAGGGGAGCTAGGAACCGAATGATAATTGTTATGGTGGGCTTACGATGTCAGTGTTTACGTCAAGACGATTTTGGAGGGAATTAGGAAGAGAATGGCCCAGATACCCCGGTGGCCCAGTTACCCCAACTGACCTTACTTAATTCATTTTTAAATAAAATATTTCAAATTTTTTGGAAGCAAAATCTCTGAAAAAAACTTTCAAAACGTTTTTAAAGAAATTTTAAATTTTAATGGCAGCTGTTCGTCAGATTTTTGACCAAATAGTAACCAAAATGAGTCCAAAAGTAACCATAGTAACCAAAATGAGCCCAAAAGTAACTAAAGTAACCTTGCCTTTAAAAAAGTAACCAAGTTACTAAAAAGTAACCGTGTTCCGATGCATGGGAAATTTTAAAATATAGGTGAACACTGACAAACTAAATTAAAATTTTTAAAACCAAAAAAAACTTCATGAAAATTAAAAAAAAATTAACTTGGATTAAAAATTATAAAATTTGGAAACTTGGCAAATTTTGATTATTTCAAGAAATGAAAAAACTGGAAAATTTTAAAATAATGCCAAACATTGAAAAACCAGGAAATTTTAAAAAAGCATAACATTATACAAAGACTGGAAAAATTCACAAATCTGAAAATTTTTAAACAATAATTTTTTCAAACAGTCAATTACAAGACATCGAAATTCTATATTAATCAACTTAGACCCCTGCGCCGCCGCCGCCGAGGAATTTTACCATTTTGTGAACGCCGCCGCTGATGACGGTGACTTCTCGGCGCGCCGCCGCCGCCGATGAAACGTCGGCGTAACGGATCAAATTAAATTTAAAAACTCAAATTTATGCATAAAATGCATCTTTTTCCATTCAAAATCGAAAACTTTTTCAAAAAATTTTCGTCCTCGCTTCTCTCGGGCAACATTCTTCCAAGAATTTATTTTTCTCAAAATCAATATTGTGGTCAATAATCAATGCATTCAAGCTTTCATGACGTAAAAAAATGAACATAAAATTGATGGAAAAAAAAAAATTCACGCTGATTACCGCCGCCAATCATCGCAATCGGCGTGACGCCGGCTGAAAATTCTCAATATCACGCCCGCTGACTATTGTCGCCTCAGCGCAGGGGTCTAAATCAACTCTCAAAAAACCAGAAATTTCTTGGAAATTGGTAAATTTTTAAACTTTGAAGTGGATATGGGAAAATTGTAAAAAATTGACACTATAGGTAGATAAGCCTACAAAATTTTGGAAAGTTGGAAAAATTGAAAAAAAAATTCAAGTTTGAAAAACAGGAAAATTTTTAAAAAATGAACGCAATTTAAAAACCTATAAAATTCAGAAATTGAGACATTTAATAATATTGTCAAACCATGAAAACCCAGAGGAAAAATTAAACTAAAAAATTTGTAAAAATAAGAAAAAATTCAAAATAAAAAAATAAATAATTTTCAAACATTTTGAAGAATAGGAAAAATTTTCACAGCAAATTTCAATGCATTGAAATTCTAGAAAACAAAAAAAATCACTAAAAATCCAAAAGATCTCAAGATCTTTTCAAACTTTGAAACAAATAAGACGGGAAAATTTTTAAAAATTAACAATTTTATTCAAGAACTCAGAAAAATTTTAAAACCTGATAAATTTTTAAAATTTTTACAAACTTGAAAATCGGAAAATTTTCAAACATTGAAAAACTCTCTATAAAATAGAAATTTTTAAGGCATTACAATTTTTTTAAATTGAATATTTTTAGGAATTTTAAGACATTGAAATTCTAAAAAATTTGTAATAAAAATTGAAATCATTAAAAATTTTTAAAAATTCCAAATCAAACACAAACTTGAAAAGAACAGTAGGTAAACCATGCAGAGGGGGAAGTTGTAAAAATGGGGAGAAAGAAAATTTTAAATAACAGTTTAAAAATATTAAACGTCGAAAAAAAAATACCAATGACAAACGAAGGAAAGTGAATTTCAAGATATTACAAAATTTTTAACAATTTTGAAAATTTTCGAATTCAAGGTATATTCAAACATTGAAAACTTAGGTCCTGGGGAATCTTAAAAAATTAACTATTTGTAAAAATCAGGAAAAATTGAAAATGGAAACCTTGACAATTTTGTCAATTTTCACTTTACATTTTCAGGGCGTCTAACCAAATTTACAAAATCAGCATTTTTTCATCACATTTTCAAAATTTTGTAACACCTTTGTAAAGAAATGTTTCACGAGCTTAACCTCCCCCCCCCCCCCCCCCCGTATTAAACCCATTTTTGTAGAAATGTCTGAATTTTGAAGAAGTGTGCACAAAGAAATACTTGAATTTCTTCTTCCAAAAAATAAGAAATTTCAATCTGCAAAAATTTGAAAAAATCAAAAAATTGTAGAATTGTTTTACTCCCCCCCTCCCCCCCAATTCCCAAAAAACATTTTATTTTTCAAGTGATACAAAAAATTAAAGGATTGTTCACGTTCAGATCGACATGCCTTCAATTCAAAACAACTTAAAAATTGACATAAAAACGTAAATCGGAGAAAAGATGAATTTCAAATGAATTTAAATGAAAAATTGAACGAAAAAAACACGCACTTTTTCAGTTTTGAGCACCACCTTGTAAATTGGAAGACTTTCAGCACTTTCATCACTTGTTAGAACACCTTGATTTCACACGTAAAAGTGGAAAAAGTTCTTTCAGAAAAAAAATCACAACCTTGATGCCAATTGACGAGAAGAGATCCTAACTTGTGAAATTTCTCTCGCCCCCGTATTTCTCCTCTGCACCTCCCCTCGCATTTTGGCAACATCGAAATTTCATTACACAAAAAAAATACTTAAATATTTTCTTCCCAACCATGACTTTATTTTTTTCGCCGAAAATGAAAAACGAATCAAACAAAGTGAAATGAAAATAGCCACAAGGAACGCTATAATGAGAATACCTCCCACGTGCACTACACTTAATGGTATTTCCTATCCCTAATGGTAATGGTGGTCTGCGTTACATAGAAAATTGGGCAGAATCGACCAGGCGTTAATTTAACTTCGCCGAATTTGCTTAATACTGTACTCTCGTCTCTCGGGCTCGTAGTACTTCCAATCATTTGCTTTATGCTCGAAGATAGACCTGCATGGGACTGGGAGAGGAAGACCCGCAGTCTCGAACGTGGCAGTGTGGCTGTCGTAGAATAAAAACGTAGCGTAGAAATTGAAGAGATCAATAGCCTTTTACGAAGTTAGTCTCCAAGTTCACCGACCAATGCCTTTTGCGCCTTTTTTTTCTTCAAACACACGTACTCGTACATCATTTTCAATCTTTCTTCGTACATAGAAGCAGACGTTTTCGAGGAAAAATTCACACAGACACACACCCCAATTTCTTTATATTATCTTTATACCTTTAGCACAAATCCACCTAAATATGAGCTCGTATCTAATCTCACTTGCCTACGTTTTCGTTCAGATACCTATCCCGACTTTTACACCGACACTTCTGCCCAATCGAGCAGTCTCGTGTGTTGCAAATGAAAAACACTATTTCCAATTCAACCCCCACAATGCCGCATGGCATGTGCAAACGAAACCCACGACTAAGACGACGTAGTACAGAACGGAACCCACCACCGAGCCAGAGAGAGAAAGAAAAAAATAGGGGATCGCACACACACACGATATCAACCCTACGACGATTTAGCACCCCGCGCTTCACCTTCCCATCTCGACTCGTTATCCCGTGTCTTGTTACTTTTTTCCTCTATCGCTCCTCTTGCTTGTCTACCAAAAACCAGCAGCTGAATTGCATGCTTTTCTCAAAGTTCAACAACCCCACGAGTAGTATAATATAGTAAATATGACGCATGCATCGGAGCGAAATTTTAAAAAAGAAAAGTAACTTTAGTAACCTGAAATTTCAAAAAAAGTAACCAAAATTATGGAAAAAAGTAACCAAAAATTTTCCATTTCCACTTGAATATAATGACTCATAACCCCCTCCCCTCCCCTCCCCTCGTCACCGTTTTTCGACGTTTCACAACTCTTGAAATCAATGGTAAAAATTTTGAAAAAATCAAAATTTTCAATTCAAAAATAATAATTCATGCATTTTTTCTTTTTCTATAATTATGACGAATTTTAATAGAATAGTTGGCTTAATAGGTGCTCAATTTTTATATCATAGGAAATTTCAATTCTTGAGAAGCTCACAATAAATAATTTTTGAGTTCCTATCAAATCTTAATTTTTTTTGAACTCAATATTGAAAATTCAAAAAAAAAAAATTTTTTTCTTGAAAATACTTGATATCAACTTTTTTAAGTTTTTGAACTCTTATTTGTTTTGAAATAGTTTTCAGTTTTCAAATAATTGTTGATTTCAAAAAACGTGAATTTTAGAAAAATTTTAAATTACAAACAATACTGTCCTTTTTTTAATTTTTAAATTTTTTTTTTTTCGATTTTTTTTATTTTTCAAACAATTTTTAATTTCTATAAATTTAAATTTATCAACAATTTGTAATTTTTAAAAAGTTCTGGATTTCAAAAAATTAAACTTAAAATTCTCAATTTTTTGATTTTTAAACAATTTATATTTAATTTTTTAAAAATAGCCGTTCCTAAAATTCATGTTTATTCAAATAAAAAATTTCCAATTTATAAAAATTGTAATGCCTAAGAATTTAAAGTCTAAAAAAATCAATTTTTTGATTGGCTTATTGCAAAATGAGTAGATACAAAAAAATTTTAATTTTTGAAAAGTCTTCATTCTCCACAAAAAAACAATTTTTCAACATGTGAAATTCACAACTTTTCAAAAATTTTAAAAGGAAAGTTTTGCTCATTTGAGAAATATCAAATTTTTGAAGCATTTTAAGTTCACGAGTTGAAACGATTTTATGTTTCATTTTTGAGGAGTTCTCTATTTTTCAAACATAATTTTCAAATACTTCGAACACATTTTTTTTTTAATTGAAAAAATTACTAGGTATTCTCATTTAAAAAAAAAGTTTTTAATGAGGAGAAATCGGTTTTATTCTTCGACGGCCTCTACTTTTTTTGAAAAGAAATTTTGAGAAAAAATCGTTTATTTGTCGAGAAAAGAATTTCTCAATTTTTTCAAAAAAAATACGGCTTATCTACTTACATTTTTTTTTAAAAGAAATGTGGCTCATTTTTAGACAAGAATAAATCTTAATTCTTCAAGAAAAAAAATCACAATTTTTCATACTGACTTGAAAAATGCCTATAAAAGAACTTTCAATTTTTTTAGGAGCAAACATTTTTCTACCTTGAATTTCAATACATAAGTACAAAATAAATATTCCTGAAGTTCGAGCAGAAAAAATCTCAATTTTAAAAGAAGATTCAATAAATTGTTCAATTAAGGTCAGTTGGGGTAACTGGGCCACGTTTTTACAACTCTAAAAAATCTTTATTCAAAAATGCCTCACTAGTGAAGAATAACCTTAAATCTTCAAATGGGGCGTGTAGAGGGGTGTCATAGAGGTACGCTCACTTTTTTGATTTTGAGGGTGAAGCACATACCTGAGCTGAGGAACACCTCACTCTACACAAAGAATGGTGGCCCAGTTACCCCGAAAAATGGGGTAACTGGGCCACCAAATTTTTTTTTTATTAAGGAAGATTTAAGATGTGTAATTCACTTACCCCCACTCAAATCTGAGTTTTGGGGTAACTGGGCCATGTCATGTTACTCAAATTACTGAGGCCTCCTCAAGGGGAGCAAGGAACCGAATGATAAATGTTATGGTGGGCTTACGATGTCAGTGTTACCATGCAACCAACCATTCACGTCAAAACGATTTTGGAGGGGATTAGGAAGAGAATGGCCCAGATACCCCGGTGGCCCAGTTACCCCAACTGACCTTACTTAATTCATTTTTAAATAAAATATTTCAAATTTTTTGGAAGCAAAATCTCTGAAAAAAACTTTCAAAACGTTTTTAAAGAAATTTTAAATTTTAATGGCAGCTGTTCGTCAGATTTTTGACGAAATAGTAACCAAAATGAGTCCAAAAGTAACCATAGTAACCAAAATGAGCCCAAAAGTAACTAAAGTAACCTTGCCTTTAAAAAAGTAACCAAGTTACTAAAAAGTAACCGTGTTCCGATGCATGTATGACGTAATTCCCGAACATGTTAATGAACGTCGTCTCTCGTAAATGGCGCTGCGGCGCAATCTCTCTCTCTCTCCGCTCTTTTTTTTTCATCGCAGCAGCGGTGCGTTGTTGCCGTCTTCTTCGCCAACGCTGCCCGCAGCATGAAAAATATGACGAACGCCACCAACTACCATTTTTCGTGGTGCTTTACTTCAGTCAGTGGTGCATTATCGAACGATTCGAGTGTAGGTTTACTTCATTCACAATTATTCTAGAAATACGTTTTCAAAGGCTCTCAGGGAGAAAAAAAAAATCGATTTTGCATTTGATGACAGAAAGTCGAGTCTTTGATCTACTTTAAATTCTGACGTTTGCACGCTCAACTTGTGTCGAGAATTGAAAAATATAGAAATTATAATTTTTTTCAGAACTACAAAATTATTTAAAAGGTGGAAGAATAATTCGAACAATACTCAAAAGTCATGAAAAATATAAAAATTTAGAGGATAAAAAAATATTAAAGTTCGTGAAAAATGTGTTTAGAAAAATTGAAACGAAAGAACTGTAAGTTGAAAAAAAAGTTATGAAAAATTTGAAAAGTTAAATAAGTAAATGATTGAATAAAAACCGAAGAAAATGAAAAGAACTGAAATTGTTGAAAATTTCAAAAAAATGAAATGTAATGGGATATATGGATTTTTTTTGGGGGGGGGGGGGGGAGGGGAGAGATAAAATTAAGTTATGGAATAAGAAACGAGAAAATTTGGAAAAATGAAAAAAAGAAATTAAAGTTTTAAAATAACTGAAAAATGCTGTATCGTTTCTATAAAAAGGGGGGGGGGGGGGGTAAATCGAGATGAAAAATTGAACCCCACCCCCAAAAAGATTTTTAAAAAAATTGGAAATTTGCAGAAATAAAAAATTATCGAAATCAAATAAACATGAAATAAAAGAATTGAAATTAAAAAAAAAAAAAAATTAAAAATATTGTGAATAATTTAAAGAATCAAAATTAAGTAGGTAGGTATAACAGATTAGAAAAATCGAGACGTCGTGAAAAATTTGGAAATCGGGATAAATTGATATCCTACAATTAATTAACTAAACAGAGTACAAAAATTCAAATTATGAAAAATATGAAGAATTGAAATGAGAAATTGATAATTTGAAAAATTGAAACATCAAGTTACAAAAAAATGTGAAAATTTTGAATAAAAATGAAATCGATAGAAAAATGTGAAAAATCGAAAGAATTAAAACTAAAAATTTCTGAAAAATCGAACCTCACTCACCATGAAAAATAAAACAATTTTGATCAATCAAAATCAAACAATTTCAAATTTTATTTGAAAAAAAAAAAAAAATTAAAAAGTAGATTGGACAAATCACAACTTCTTCGCTATTTTCACTACCTCCAGACGTCCAGACACGCTGTAAAATTTTTCATAAATTAAAATCGAAGAGTTTCAAATTTAGTAAAAAAAAAGGGTTGCAAATTGCCAGAATTAAAATCATAAAAAGGAAAATTTAAAAAAAAAAGATTAAAAAAAATAATGCGAAAATTTGAAGAAATTGAATTAGGTACATGAAAAAAATACCTGATAAAAAATACATAGATTAAAAATTGGAGAATTGAAAATTGAAAAAAAAAATGAAATTGATGAAAAATGTGCAAAATTTGGGGAAATGAAATTAAAAATATGAAAAATGTAAAATTAAATTTTAAAAAAAAGTAGAAAATTGAGAGAACTGGACATAAAAATCTGAAAATCGAAGTATCATTAAAATTTGAAAATTTTGGGGAAAAGATTTAAACAGGACGTAAAAATTTTAAGAAATTGACAAAAAAATCATTTTACGAAAAATGTGGAAATTTGGATAAATTGAAATCCAAAAATAAAACCGAAAATTACAAAAAATTGAAATTCGTGAAAAATATGAAAATTTGAAGAATTAAATTAAGAAAATATACAAAATGAAAAAATTTTAATACGTAAAATACAATTTCATGAAAATGCGAAAATTTTGGGATGATTAAAATAAAAACAATCATTGAGAATTTTAAAAATTAAATGAAATAACGATGAAAAGTGTAAAAATTTGGAGAAAATAAATTTGAAAATGAAAAAAGAAATACTTCATAAATTTCATTAAAAATGTGGATATTTCGATGAATACGTAATAAAAACATAGAAAATTTGAGGGGGGATGGAAATGTGGAAGAAACGAAACTGAAAAAAAAAATTGAAACATCGTGGAAAATATGGAAAATTTATCTAAATCAAATTATTTTAAAGAATTCAAATTTTTTTCGTAGCTACTTTTCTCAATTTTTTTTAATGTGTTTCTCGATTAAAAAGTTCCTCTTAAACTTTACAAAAGGGTTCAGAAGAATTCCTGCAAATTATGCTTAAACCCTAAAATTTTGTCAATTTTTTTTCAAATATCCATTTTTAGAAAATTTTATTTCAAAAAAAAAAAAAAAAAATCAGAGAAAAAATTGAGCAACATTTTTTTTGTTATGTTGGAAAATGTTTTTTTTTAAAAATGTTTTTTTCCTAAGCATTTTTGATTTTTTCTGACTTGCATATTTTTTAAAACTAACTTTTCAAAATTTTCAGTCCAACCGCAGTTGAAATTATAATTTCTGTCATCCTTGTGGGCAGAACGGGGAGGGGGAGATCACACGAACTATTAGTTCGTCATTTGTTCGAAACCGCAATTTTCGCTGAATCGTTGCAAAAATTGTGAATTTCACAATAAGTAAATGTTGAAAATTCTCTCATAAATCAAGTTGAAAAATAACTCACTCGTATGGTCTGATTTACCCTTCGTTTTATGAGGAAAAATTCGAAACTCACCTGAAACAGAGAAACAAAAAAAATTGCCAATTAGTTTACCTTTCATAAATTTAATAAATCATCAGCTTATAATATTTGTATGAGTATGATTCCTCAATCAAAGATAGTCATGTTGAGGAATGCTGAACAATATCTGAGTGGGAAAACATTACAAGGCAAATTTACCCTCAATTTATTAGTATACCTCTACAGTCTCTCCTTCAACTCGAGAAAAATACAGGAATTTGAATCATCTATCTATTTTGGACGATACACAAAATAGTTTGTCTATCTTTGCACCATGAAGAGGTTCACTTTCTACATCACCGTTGTCAATTGATCGAAAGAAAAACCCAACATGTTACCAATGGCTAACTGCACTCTGTTCTTCTACACCTGCACATTCCCTCTTCTAAATTGCGTTTCACTTCCATTGGCCTGAATTTAAGTTTATTGCCTGGTCTTGGAAGAGTCTGCATTTCTTGAAATACTCAGAAACGCCTATATATACTGGGATACCTACAACTGGTAAATACGATATTCTCGGAATCACGCAGGTCTCCCAGTTGTATAACTTGTACAGCGTGTAATTTTACTCGATATGCTGATTTATGGTCGATGTATTTTCGAGAAAACCATTAGGTACGCAGAGGCAAGAAGTCAACGAAGTGGATATTTGATTACTTTATTTGCCTGAATCGCTAATAAGTATCATCATTTAAAATTTCGGTTGTGCATTTTGAAAGCCACTGATCACATCTATAACTCAATCAGTCCTTTTATTGTGAATGTGATGAAAAATGGGAGACCTTTGAAAATGTCACCATCACCCTGGGTCTCATATAAATCACACTTCAATTCGTCTATCTACCTGATTAGGACATAGCAAATATTCCCAGAATGGAATTCAACATCTCCTGAGGAATTCCCAAATGACATTCTGTAGTTCTATCAATCATCATTCAATTTCGATCAAAATTCTGTTCCTCTTTCCTTACGCCATTGACCAACCCAACAAGTCAATTTTCAATCACTGTACCTCACATACGAGTACATAGATTCATAAAACACGAACCGAACCGAACCGAACCGTTATTTCTTGGCAACGGCGGCGATGGCATTGAAAAAGACGACTCGCATACACAATGAGAAATTATGCGCTATGATTTTTCTTCTTTCTTCTTGGAATCGCGCCATTACACCGCGAATTATCACCGGTTATTCTTCGCGTGGCGTAGATTGGTAGATACCCGAGAGAGACGAACCGACCATATAGGATTGTGTAAAATTAACGACGACTTTGGTCGCCAATACAGTATGTGCTAATTATGGTACACTTTCGTATTACAATCTCGCATACCCTGGATAAAATCAAATATGCGTTTTACAACTTCAATATTCGATACGAGAAACAATTAAAACGAACTAATAGCACAATCTACGCCTGGCTTTCATTATCGTCGTCGTCGGTGGCTCGGTGCACGTTTTTCCCAACTCGTAAGAAAAAATTTAAACAATCGCGATAAACTACTGCTGGAAACAGTGTACTAAACATTTTTCGTGTTTGTAAACGTGTGGTCGTTGTCGTTCTTGAATGGAAAAATTTCGCGAGCTAGCCATTCTCGAGCTCGACGACAATGAAACCGTATAAGCACGATTAAATGGTTATGCACAATTGTGCAATACACAAATGTACGCTGCGCTGGTCGAGGTTTATTTATAAAATCTCTGTACTATAATGACGTGTGCGAAGTGCAGCAACGGTTTCAGCATGGGAAGGGAACGCGCGTAGCGTCGCAATTAGTACGATATGCGAAGTTACAGCTACAGCACTTCATCATCATCCTACTACCTTCTTCTTCCTATGTTTCTGATCTTTCTCCTTTGTGGTCTTGGCACTTTTTTATAACACTCATGTGTACTTTTAATTACTCCTTATACGTATAAAAATGACCTTGCAAAAAATAAACATCATTACGATTTTCGCTTCTTCTATATACATCACGAAAGAAAATTACATCACAGTGCGTCAATATCACTACGAATAACAAAAGATTACAGGACGTGTTTCGGTTTCTCATCAAAAAATACAGGAACGATTTGAGTTTTTCAATTTTATATCAATTTTACGATATTTTTTTCTTCGAATTTCAAGAATTTCGCAATTTTTTATTCTATAATTAATTTTGTAAGGAATTTTTCCAATTTTTGCTTCAAAATTTTGTCGAGGAAAATTAAGTGTCAAAGTGGACGTTGACGTTTTTTCTGACAAATTGATACAAAAAAAAAAAAAAAAAAAAAAAATTGTATCAATTTACCAGAATAGAATTCTTAATTTTCCTGGACTAATCATTATTTTTAATTCGTTTTCTTCAAAATTAATTTTCATATTTTTTTTTATTACGACTTTTTCAATTTCTCACTTTAAAGTGCTAATGGATTTTTAAATTTTTTTTCCCCCCCATGAATGTAGATAAGTGAAAACTGAATTTCTTTATTGTTGATGAGAAGAAAACGGAAGAATGCTTAGGTACCAAAATTCAAAAAATTTCTAATTTATGAAGTAAAAAAAACAACAGGATCAATTTTTTTTCAACAATATTTTAGTTTATTGAATATATATATTTTTTTTCAATTTTCATGCATCATAACTAAATTCTTTTAAAAACAGGTAATTTTAATAACCATTTCTCTTCAAAAGAGTAATCATTAATTTTCAAACTGATTTGATGAATATCAATTTTGTTGAAAACTTGAAACACTGAATTCAAAAAATCCTCAAATTGAAAATTTTTTGTCGAATATAGTTACCAATTTTTTTTTAAATTTTTCCTACAAACAATTTTTCAAAAATGTTGTTTAAAAATACCAAAAAATTTTCTTCGAACACAAATGCGAAAAAAATCCAAACTCAAAGGCTACGTCCTACGTCAGACTAAGTATGCCAAATTGATCACTGATCAAAATTTTCAATTTCATTGGAAGGGTGGATTGAGCATATTTACGATTTTCCATTTCACCCCAAGGGGTGATGGGCCAACCAAACACGTAGTTTTTGTGACTTTTCAAGTTGAAAATACTACCTCAGCGGGCTTTCAATCAATTTTTTCCAAATAACTTGATGTGGAAGAAAAGATATCACAGGGGGAATTCTGTGGATTTTTATCTGATTTTTACAATCATGAAAATGACATTAAAAGTGACTTTGAAAACTTGAAATTGCTCCATAGAGTGTCATAATAGTGAAGATACACCGAAAAAAATGTGGGATGTTATTTGGAGTATTTTTCACTTGCTAAAATTTTTTGAGCTCGTGGCCTCCAGTACAGCCAATAAAACCCCTGCATTTACACCTCAAACGTAGTTTTCACTCTCTCCATCATTTGTCTAGTATTCCCTCTTGCCGACACCCCTTGCCTCCCTTTCCTTGACATTCCTATTAAAAAAATTCTGAACTTCGCCTCACACAACAACAGCAACAACAGCAAACGATAAATATTCTCAAAAAGAATTGAAAAATAAAATTACAAAAACGAATTACGACGTAAAAAATGAGAATTATTAAAGATTGAATGAAAAAAATTGAAACATTAAAATCAATTTTTCAAAAAAATAAATAAATAAATAAAAAATAAAATCCGAAAATCAGAAAAATCATTTTGATTTTCTTTTCAATTTCATTTTTTACTATCACTGCATTTTTTGAATTTTTTTCAACAGAAATTTACAAAAATATTGTTTATAATCAAATGTTTACAATAAATTTGTTTGATTTTTGAATAAACGTTCTTCACTGAATTTCAAAACTTTTGATTAGGAATATTGACACAAAAAATTTTATTTTTCACTTACAAACACGTATTATTTTTGTTGAATTTGAAAATTACGAAAAAGGTAATTTCAAGTAATTTTTGGGGGAAAATAGTACCAAAAAGTAACCACTTTCGAAGGAAGTAATTAGTTAGATTGTCGTTCTCTGAATTTTGTATTCCACCAATTTTTTCAATTTTCGTGTGTTCAGAAGAATTTTTTTTACGAAACGAATTTTAAAATGTTTCTCACTTTTCAATCTTGAAATTTTCTTATATTTTATGGAAGTACCTAAATATTTGAAAAAAGAACTTCGAAATTTTTCTGTGAGTGGGAAGGAAAAGTAATATTCATTATCACTAAAAAATTTCAAATTCAAGTAGCCAAGAGCCATCAGGATGAGCTAAGAAGATTTGTTTTAATTGAATTACTTTTTAAAAAATCAGTCAATTTTCCATGAATTTTAAAAATTATGGAAAATAATTTTTTTTTCAATTTCATTCATATTTTACGAATTTTTTCGATTTTTGCTTCAAAATTATTGCTGGTTAATTTTTTTTTTCAATAAATTCCCAATTTTTCTGAAAAATGACTAGGTACGTAATTTTTATTTATTTATTATTATTATTTTTTTTTTTGAAAACACAACTATGAAGTTTTCTCTGGAGGAGGGGGAGAAATTTCCATCAATCACAAAAACTTGTCAAATATGCAGATATGCAGTTTCGAAAAACCATCAAGATCAGCATTGACAACTTATATTTTGTTTTATTCATTTTTATTTTTCAAAATCTGCCACATTGAAAATCATTTCACATTCAATTCAAAAAAAAAATAAAAAATGAATAAATAGCTTTCAAAAAATTCGTGTTTTTCTCAACTTTCACTTCAAAATGATTCGAAATAAACTGATATTTTAATTTTTTACTTTCAAATGGATTTTCAATTTTTTCTTGAAAATAAATGATTAAAAATTGAACACAAATTTTTTTTCTTGAGGGAGAAGGTGGGAGAATGTACAAATTTAAAAAAAAAATTTAACCGTAGTCTCGAGAAGTTGCCAGAATCAGCTCCGACAACTCGATCCTAACCATTTCCTGCGAGCAATATTAATTTTATGTATTTCCAGTTCTGCATAGCACATATTTAAAAAAAATCTGTCACATCGAAAATAACTCCTATTTCAAATTTTAGACAAACAGCTGAACCACCACCTTAATCCCAAAATCTTATATTATTAATTTATTACTCATTTCTGCGCACCGTTGCCACATTAAGGTTACACTTTTACACCCAACTTCACCTAGTATGTAGAAGCTAGAAGACATCCCTTAACATCATTAATCACCACCAGAAGCTTTCCATTTTCTCAGAAACAATCCGCATTCGTAATACAAAAGAAAGTTCTTCGTACCGTTTGGAATAATCAACTTCGTCAAAAAAAAAAAAAAAAAAAAAAAAAGATAACAAACTCCCAACAAAACACAAATCTGCCAACCCTCCTGCACAGGTACACTTTGCAATCGAAGGTCATCTCATTTATATTGAAAAATGAGAACTGACAAATTACAATACAACTGTGGTATCAGGTATGTAGCAATTCTTGGGATCGATTGCTTTGTTTTATTTTTACATTCTTTTATTTTCATTCGATTCATTTCCAAGAACTATGGACTCTGGAGCGCCCTTTGCCATCTAGAACGATTAATTTTTCGCGACTCGAGCTCGAAAAAACAACAAACGAAGACCGTCTGTATGGTGTACGACCACGATTCCCTTCTCTACCCTCTTCTCCTAGCCACCAGTCGCTGATCGTCGCGCCGTACGGCAGCCATGAGCCATCAACGTCGACCACCAATCACACATAGGTTGTTATAGAGCCACGACAGAACAGAATTGGCGAAAAGAAAAACCCTCCTCTGCGGATTCGGCCCAACTCGAGTGGAGGCAAACGACCTGCGAACGTTCGTTGTTTTCCTGCCGAAAAAACCATCCAAGACCACGGAGATCATGACTGAAGCGATGAGTCTTGAGTACACGTGCGCGCGCATTCAACTGTGCGTGAACCTGTGTACATGAAAATCCACTCGTGTGTTCTTCCAAGTTCCAGTTCCTCCAGAAATCTCACGCTTCCAGATAATACCGTTTCCATTTACTTTCCAAGTGAACCGGTTCATTTGGTCATAGGGCCTGCAAGGGTTGAAAAAGACCACTGGTTTGGCGCCATTCATCATCATAGCTCATACAGTCTCAGGTATGAGAACGAGAGGTAGTTTGGCAATACGTTGTCTCCCGACTGGTAACACGAAGACGACGGACGAAGTTGGAGTTGGACAGAGAAGGTGCTGTTGGTGTAACCAAACGACGTAGAAAATTTTACCTTCGACCAGGGTCAGTGTTCAAGGCTACCGTCGTCGCATACAGCCGCAGCACAGAGGTTGTTGTACGGGCGTATGTGTGCGTGTGTAGGTACTTGGAAAAAAGAAGAGCGTAGCCAATAAATTCGGGCTCTCGTTGACGACGACGACGTCGGTCGGCCGGCGAACGCGGGGCTCATGTTTTTCCTCCTAATATCGTCTACGCCACCGGCCTTCTCCCTCGACGTCTCAGTCGATATATAATCTACATAATTCGCACGTACGATCCCTCCGTCTCCGCTCAGGTCAAATACGCGCGCGTACTACCATAATTTTACACACGCCGAACTCTGCGGAGGTTGACTCTACATATACGACTCGATACATACGTCGAAAAAAAAAAATCAAATACCACCACCGTACAAGTTCAAAGATAAACGACCTATTAGTCAGCGGAGTGGTCGAGTATCCGATGTAAATTAACTCGCGAGTACAATAATTTTTCTCTCTTTTCTAACGCGACGAGTTGCAAATAAAAGTAAAAGATTCTGCCATTAATTACACCACCATTAACACGGTCGTTGTCTCAAGTCTTACTCCTGCTCGTACCATGCACACAATTCTTACTCATTCACTTTTTATAAGATGGAATACATTCGTAACCAGATATTATGCTGTGTACTCTTTCCTTCCTACGTCGCCTCATCATCGTCGTCTTCATCGTGAGAGGTCTCTCATTCATACTCGCTGCATACGAGAGACGTCCATCCGCATCTACTCTCGCTACCAACATCATAAATCTATTGCGGATTTCGACGCTGGCCCACTTTTCCACCATCAACACCGTCATCAGCATTATCATCATCACCGCCGCATGCCCTTCCGAGCCGACAAATACCGCGTGTAATATGCATACGTACTACGAGCATGAAAAACCGAGATTACATACACTTGTTGTACCACCGACCGACTCGCTCTATTATCTTCTCCTCTTCCCAGCCCTGCTCGTCTTGCCTGGTCGCTTACAACTTTGGCTCGTATAAGGTCGATTCGACCTTCTTCTCAGTTCATGTACCTAACTCCACCGTCACTAATATTCACCTGTATAACACATCATTTGAGAGTAACAACAACCCGACGATTTACTCGTATATCCCTTCCCACAAATCGACAATCAATCTATCGATATTCCTATAATCAACATTCTTACGAAAGTTTTTTTTATTAGCAACTGTATGTAAAACATTGCCAGGCACTGGAAATATCTTTCTCATTGAGTTACGTAGTCTTTTCAAGACGTACAGTGTCACTACAGATCCGCGAGTGACTTTGAATTAGTGCTGGATTTGCACTAACATGTCAGTGGAATATTGCAACGTGCATCGTTTCTGTTTGTGTTAAGGGGGGGGGGCTTGTTTTGGAACATTTTTTGTTGAATACATAGCGTTGATTAGCGGAATTTTCTAAGACCTTTGCATGACGTCATTTTGATTTTTCACCTATGAAGTTTTGAAGAAAAATTGGAAACTAATTTCAAATTGTTTCTTTTTACAAAAAAAATTAATTTTTAATTTTTGAAAAATAAAATGCATAGAGTTCTCAAAAAAAGGAAATTATTTTCATATTGCATTTTGATTGTGTCATTTTGTAGAAAATGTTGGTAGATTTTTTGGAAAATTACAAATTTCAAAATCAAAATTGGAGAAAAACGCGATTTTTACTTTAGGTCCCGTTTCTAGGAAAACTATGCAACCCACAAAACTTTTTCTCAGAATCTTTTTTATTCAGTAGAGTCTTGTCTATAATTTAACGAGAGGATTTTGCAAAACTCGTACTTTCTCTCCTATTTTATGAAACCCTCTCATAGTTTTTCCTCGGAAGTATTCCAGTCGACTCGAAAGAAATAGTTGACAAATTAAAATTTTGCAAAATCCTCTCGTTAAATTATAGACAAGACTCTACTGAATAAAAAAGATTCTAAGAAAAAGTTTTGTGGGTTGCATAGTTTTCCTAGAAACGGTACCTGAAGTAAAAATCGCGTTTTTCTCCAATTTTGACCTTGAAATTTGTAATTTTCCAAAAAATCTACCAACATTTTCTACAAAATGACACAATCAAAATGCAATATGAAAATAATTTCCTTTTTTTGAGAACTCTATGCATTTTATTTTTCAAAAATTAAAAATTAATTTTTTTTGTAAAAAGAAACAATTTGAAATTAGTTTCCAATTTTTCTTCAAAACTTCATAGGTGAAAAATCAAAATGACGTCATGCAAAGGTCTTAGAAAATTCCGCTAATCAACGCTATGTATTCAACAAAAAATGTTCCAAAACAAGCCCCCCCCCCTTAAGTAGCTACAGTGTCACTGCAGATCCGCAAGTGACTTTGCATTGATGTTTTCTTTGCACCAACATTAAACATGTCATCGAAATATTGCAACCTGTATCGTTTCTGTTTGTGTTATGTAGCTTAGGGTGACCCTTATTTTGGAAATTTTGGAAATGTTTTGAATATCAGGCGTCCATTGGTGACATATTTGGAGAAAATAATTCCCTATTTTTTATTTTTTCCTAACTGCAGTTTGAGTCGTGCCATCGGCCTACAGTTTAAAAAAAAAATAGAAAATTTAAAAATATTGACAATTATGAAAATTTTGAATTTTTTTAAAAATTCGTCATAATGTGGGTATTATTACATATATAAAAATACCATTTTCGATGATTTTTCATCGTTACTCCCATTTTTATAAGACATAAAAAACACCATTTTTTACAATTTTTGAAAAAAAATATTAAAAATGCTTAAAAATTGAAAAAAGTTTGTAATTGATAAAATCATTTCAATTTCAATATTCACATTACCACCCAAAAAGACCATTCACTCCAATTTTTCAACTTCAATTCAATTTTCAAGAAGGGTCAGGAACCGGCACTTTAGATGATTTTTTCACATTTTTGATAGTTTTAGAAAAATTCCCACCGATACGTCAATGATGAAAAATCACCGTAAATGGTCTTTTTGGGATGTAATGTATATGTTAGAACAATTTCATCAATTATAACCCTTTTTCAATTTTTAAACTTTTTTTTTTTCAATTTTTTTTCAAAAATTGTAAAAAAAAAATGACGTTTTTCTACGTCCCATGAAAACAGGGGTAAAGATGAAAAATCATCGAAAATAAGATTTATATACATATAATAACACCCACCTCATGACGATTTTTGAAAAAAAAAATTAAAATTTCTAAAAATGTTTTTTTTTTTCAATTTTTTTAAAACTGGAGGTTGGTAGCACGACTCAAAATGCAGTTAGTAAAAAATAAAAAAAAATAGGGAATTATCTCCTTTATATAATGTCACCAATTGACGCCTGATATTTAAAACATTTCCAAAATAAGGGCCACCTTAATGTAGCTACAGTGTCACTGCAGAGTGCAGATCCGCATGTGACTTTGAATTGATGTTTGATTTGCACTAACATCAAACGTCTCATTGAAACATTGCAACGTGCATCGTTTCTGTTTGTGTTACGTATCTACAGTGTCACTGCAGATCCGCAGGTGACTTTGAATTAGCGTTTGATTTGCACCAAAACGTAGCTGAAATATTGCATTGTACATCGTTTCTGTTAGCGCTATGAAGCCTTATCAGCTACAGTGTCATTGCAGACCCGCACGTGACTTTGAATTAGCGTTTTATTTGCACCAAAACGCAATTGAAATATTGCAAAGTGCATCGTTTCTATTCGCGTTTGGTACAGCCTGTGTTTTTACTTTTTTCATTCTTCAAGCTTAGAATGTTTCACTGCCTGTAATACGACCCAACTAATTTTTTTCTTCCTTCTTTCTCTTCATTCTTTATGGTCGATGCCATAAACGAGAAAAAGAATTACACGCTAGAAAGATGCACAAAGAAGTACCTTTCTTATAGACAATTTTTCTCAACATCAACGTATTGCCTACGTTATGACCGACGATTAATTCTAGCTCATTCGAGTTATTTCCAGTTTCCAGTGGTAAGTAAATTTATCGTGCGGTGTAGGTACGAAGACTGAGAATGATAACCAGAGCGTCCTACGATGCAAGGCCGAGTATCCTGGTATACAGCATGCAACGACCTCGATCAATCAAATATACACGTTCGAAAAAGAAGACAACAAAACGGAATCGCTAATCCTGGACGACTGTTCTGGTCTCGTTTGTCAAACCAGTCCGAGCGGTCGAAAAATATATTGCAAAAAATTATTCAACTTCTTCTTGGCAGAGGCGTGATTGACTTTAGCATAACGTAAGGGTCATATTATAGAAATAGAAGTGAAGGGGGTGAAGTGTCCCTTTTGAATAACGGAAGTTCTTGAATTACAACGAATTGACAATTATTTAGGCTAATATATTTTTTTGTTGAAAATTTGAAGAAAATTTGACCAATTTTTGGAAAAACTGATTTTTTTTTAAATTTGTGAAAATAAGGATACCATTGAAAAGCTCAAAAATCTTTTCATAAAACTTTTAAAAAAATTGAAAACAATCAAAACATCAAAAACAAAATTTGAAAATATTTATGAAGAAACCACAAAGAATTGGAAATTTCAAGGAAATGAAAAAATGAAAAATAAATTAAGCCAATTTGGAAACATTAAAAATTCCTGAAACGCCAAAACATAAATGAAGTCATAAAAAAAAACGTGAAATGAACAAAATTTCAAAGTGAAAATTACGTATTCAAAATATTAAAAAACATAAAAAAGTCAAGAAATCATGAAGAATTAGAAGTTTTGCTTGAACAAAAAAGTTCAGATAGTGAAGAAAATTGAGCACTTCTGAAAACATCTTGGATTTTTAATGTAGAAAAAATTTAGTAAAACCGAAAAATTCTGGAATTGAAAAAATTCAAAACTAAACAAATTTCAAAAAAGCAAGGAATTCAATGGTCACAAAAAATTGAAAAACGTAATTTCAAAAAATTCAATAAAAATCATGCAAATTTTTGAAACGTTGAAAATTTTAGATAAACTAAAAAATAGAGTCATAACTTTTATTTGAAAATCAGGATCTCTAACAAAATTTCCAAATCAAAAATTGGAAACTTTTTCAACACCTTTTTGCAGCACTTTTTCAGAATTTTGTAACATCTTCAGGAAGATGCTTTACGAGCAACCCTACTTCCGAATATGAAAATTATGAGAAAAATCTGAGTACATTCAGTTCATCACGCTCCAAGAAATTGACAGAAAAACTTAAATTGCAGGGGAGGCGAAATGAATTCCCAATGAATTACAATTATGAAAAAATGAACGATGCTGGAAATTTAAGAAATGGGACAGTCATCCAACATAACATAGAGAATTATTCAAAGTATTAAATAAATGCTGCGAAGAATGTAAGATTTTGGAGGAATGAAGAAATTCAGACAGAAGAAAATTTTTTAATTGTGGATGTATTCAAACTTTAAAATTTAAGAAAAAATAAAAAGTTGGAAAACAGAAAAAACATGAAAATTTAAGGAAAAATTCAGAAAAATTGACCTTGCAAGGTATAATAATTTGAAAAATTGAAGAGACCAAGAAGATATTAAAATTCCAAGAAAATAAAAAAATTCAAGGGTAACTAAAGAAAAACTGAACAATACAAACATTCAAAATTTCAAATGTTGAAAAATTTTTATAAAAAAAAGAAATCATTTCAAAAATTGACAACACTCCAAAATATCACTTTAGGATTTCGAGGATCAATAATCTATGATCAAAATTCCCAAAATTTAGAACATTCAGGGCAGAAAATCAATAAGAAAAATTGTAACAAGCGAAAACAGACTATTCTCTTCCTAGCACCTTTCAAACCCTCGTGAAAAATTCACCACCTTGCATATGCTGCTTACAAAACTGGAGGGTGAAAAAAACTAATTAAATATACCTGAAGAGTTCGAAGAACTCGAATGAGAAAAAAGGAGAAGCAAGAAAAATCCGATCATAAAAATATGAATCACCTGCCCCTAATGATTTTTCTGTTTCGCCATGTCATGGGCTCCTCGTTATCAAAAAAATAGAAAAGTTATCATACGAGACAGATCACACAGAGCAGAAAGAACCACCATCGTGCACTCGAGTACGTAGGTACAGTGCACAACAATACACACACACACCTCTCGTTAACAAAACAATGACGCGACATCACCCTTTCGCACCTTGTCATCCATCAGTCTCCATTGTGCATTTGGGTTGGACTTTAGCATAAAACTTCACAGGTGCTTTATAGCTGACTTCATTAATAACCACGATCGACGGGAGGAGTAAAAAGAACTCGAGCAGAGGCAAAAAACACGAAATCGTGTCGCGTCGTAGTTATACTAAAAACAAAAGCTAACAAAGAAATCAAAGAAGGACTTTGACTTGACACCCCCACATGATAAGCATACACAGTGGCAGTGGCCTTCTCTTCGCTATTATAAATTGAAAGCTGCCTACAAGTGTACACGCGTTCGCAAATATCACCGTAGATACGGTATGCACTGATCTCCCCTAACAATATTCTAATTCACCCCTACGTAGAGGTACTTCACCCCGAGCACGACGAATTTTTCAATAGACGTCGACTCAAGTTTTTTACCTGCTGCGGTGGCCGCATAGGCTGATTCGATATTCATGGCCGGTGGTGCCTGGATCACTCTAGATCTTAAAAATAGATAGAAAATTCGCCTCCTCTCCGAATCACTTGGAATTATATTTTTCGGCGCGTTTCTTCATCGTTGTCTGGTGACGGAATGATAAGGAGGCTGGCAATTTTCTCGGTTATCAGCCGCGTTGATCCGATTGCAAAAACGAAAATAAAACTCGGATACTTAAATCACGGTACCAAAGATGGCTACACTGATAACGGATGCAACTACCAAAAACACCTCAACGCGCGTTTGCGGCCAACTCGTGTTCATGATGCGAGCCACACGCCGCCATTCATAAGATATCGTGTCGCGAATTTTTTTTCCTTCAAATATTGAGCCAATTATGCCACCAAGAAAAAAAGCACACCGATGGCCACTTTGCACTACGATTTATCGCTTTTATAAACGCGTGTAATGACTAATGGAGCACACAACACTGAACACATAAGACACTTGATAAACGTAGAAATTAGCTTGAATAATTTTCCTTATCAGTTTCGAAGAAAATTAAACGACGACAAAGTTCACCAAACACACGTACGATTAGCAGCACTTCAATTTGCACAACGTGTACAGCACGCACACACATTTACAACTTCATAACTTGTCGACTCAAAATATGTATTATCTGCACAGCCACTAATTTCAAAAAAAAAAAAATAAATAAATAAATTTATACACCGCACACACCACACGCGCGCGCGCACACCACTGAGGAGCGTTTAATAATATTACAAGATTGTACAAAATAAAGGTAAAAAGACTACGAATGTGAATGTAAAGAGCATAAGCGCGCCAACATGAATACTGGAAAGACTAGCCAAGAAGGTTGTTTGAACACCGTCGCTACATAGCGGATCGGATTGATAACGGAATGCCAAACCACCCCGCGCACCTCAGCCACTGCATAAGGCAAGAGACGTGAAGCGGGTAAACCACTTCGAGGATAACGCTCCCCACCCTAATCACTATCCACATCAGTGGAGCAGCTGCAAGGGGAGGGATATTCCCGCCGTCGTCGAATATGAGTGTACGTCATCATAATCGTTCAGTTCCCCCTCCCCTGTTAAGCAGTGGTGTGCTTTTACAAGCCATGAGCCGTGTTAACACCACAGAATCATACAAAGTATACATGGGTAGCATTATCAATGGCTAGATCGCAGATTACCTATAAGAAAAGATCAATCTAAGTCCAAAGTACAAAAAAAATGCAACATAGACACCGAGAAGATAACGCAAAACATGAACAGAAACGATGCACTTTGCAATATTTCATTGACATGTTGGTGCAAATCAAACATGAATTAAAAGTCACAAGCAGATATGCAGTGACACTGTAGCTTAAAACACTACGTAACATTAGCAGAATCTATGCACATTGCAATATTTCACTGACATGTTGCCTGTTGGTGCAAATCAAACATGAATTCAAAGTCACAAGCAGATATGCAGTGACACTGTAGCTTAAAACACTACGTAACATTAGCAGAATCTATGCACATTGCAATATTTCACTGACATGTTGCCTGTTGGTGCAAATCAAACGCAAATTCAAAGGCACCTGCGGATCTGCAGTGACACTGTAGCTAAAAAGATAACATAACACAAGCAGAAACATTCTAGCTTGCAATGTTTTGATAACATGTCTGTTAAATTCAAACATACATTTTTTGACATAATTACGCTAAGATGTCGAGGCCAAACTAAAATTTTAAGGAATAGGAACCAACTTCAATTTCCCATAAGGAGTGCAAAGGAGGAACCTTTAGGAGGGCAGCCTTCTTGTGTCACAAAAGTGAGCAATTTCAATTTTTTGGAATTGGTTATTGCCCTGACTGAACACAAATTTCAAGGAATAATATTGATCTCTCATTATTTTGCAGGGATGGAAGAACAAAGATTTTTGATCTTTCTGTCTTCCTACGACAGATGTTCCCGTCTTTTCATCTCGTTTTTCTTTCAGTTCTCTTCTTTGGTTCTTTTCAACAAAAAAAATTGAGTTCTCTCTCGTTCTCTCTGTCTTGCTTTACCAAAAGTGCTGTTTTTCGTTCGGTCTTCTGTTTTTCCTCACAATAGTTTTAAAAAAAGAGGGAAAAAATGACAAATTTGATCAATTTTAATAAAAAATATCTAATTTGTCATTTTTTCCTAATTTTAAATTGCAATGGTAATGGACTCCGCAACAGGTGTGGCATGCAGCAGCAACTACTTTGTATTTTCCGCTGCATTTTATACTTTTTACAGTGGTATAAACGCCAACTTTTTAATGGGGAAAAAATTTTAAATAATGAAAACACAGAAGACCAGTAGTTTAAAAAATTCTTCTTTTTTCTCAAATTTTGCAATGTTCTTTTGTTTTGTCCTTCCTTAAAAATCATCAGAGCACATTTTGATCTTTCTTCCGTTCTTTCTATTTTATGATCTTCTTTCATATTCTCCAAAAAATCCCTGTCTGTTGTTCTTTTCGTCTTGTTCTTCGATCTGTCCCGCATCCCTGATCATTTGTTGAGGAACTTGCGGACTATGTGTGTCATGGGGACAACAACATTGTGTAATCCAAATTCCAAACTACTCAAAATGACAGTTTGAAGGAAAGTTTTTAGGAAGATTATTTCACAGCAAAAGAAAAAAGTAACATATTTAGAAAAAAACCTTTCTTTCGAAAAAAAAATTGGAAAATAAGGCAACCTCTCCAGTTTGAATTTTGTTTGCCATTTTCAGTTTACTTCTTTTCATGTCCTTTTTATCAGTTGTAAACCAAGTCGCTCCCATTAAAAATTGGTGAATACAATACAAACTGATGCTCAAAGTTACAGCTACTACGATATTAATATTTTGAATGCGAGAATCAGGAGGAGCAATAGCTTCACTGTGATTTTTTAGCAGTGGGTGCTCAAGTATCCTCTCGCTTGAATTTATATAGAAAATCTCAAAAACTGTGGGTGGTGATCCACCGCACCCATGCTTCCGACGCCACTGACTGAGGGGAATGGTTCTCAAGACTAAAAAATAAGAAAAACTGAATTGAACTGAAGTTTTGCTGTTGTTTGATTCCAGTTGATGTTTGATGTGTTAGTTTTTCCACAGGGGAAAAATTCTCTTATTTTTGAAACTTTAGCATGGCCTCCCTTCAAAATCGTTGCTTAAATCCTAAACTAAGCGAATACCTGAAATTGTCAATTATTGAATGATGGTATGCTCAATTTTTCGAAGACAAAAATATTACCCAGCAAAATAAATCCTCTCACCGCTCTTCTCCATGCCAACCTCGCCTACCAAAATAAATTGCAAAAGGGAAACAAAACAGTACCTAGGAAAAATTTCGAGTCATACAAAACATAACATGCGCATCCGCATTACAAACGCAGTACATCCACCTTATCTTAATCTTTCTACGCGTGCAAGTGTATTTCATCGAAATGCGCGCAGATAAGCACGTGTCTCAGTGTTACCATAAATACGACGACATTTCTCCCACCAAAAACGTATCGGGCTCAATTTTCTGGCTAGCGATCAATGAACGTGGTAATGGTATACTGGTAAATGCAATGCAACAAATTACTTACTGTACCAGGTGCATAGTGGCAGGCTTACAACATGATACATAGATGAAAGTTGGGTTGCCCATAGCTTACGCGAACCATTGTTACTTACACCTGCCAGCAATGGTGGCAATGTCGACATGACGGCCTTTCCCCTACTCCTCTATTTTTCCAGGCCAATGTCGCGAGACCTTATACCTTATGACAGTTAATTTGACATACCTACATGTACTGAATCTGAGTTTTGTCTTTCTCTCATTTCGCGTGCTCTTTTATAATTTGATTGGGGATTACTAGACCAGCGAGAAGTATGTGAATTTGTATTACAAGAAAAAAATTATGTATCGCAATAGACGTTCTCTGTGAATGTGGAAGATAAATTGGCAGCATTTTTTTCTTACAAAGTACTGGGTGTCAAAAAAATTATCGAAAACATCCGTTTTGCCATTTTTAGAGGGAGAAGGCAAAAACCAACGAAATACATCTAAAATAGATTTTAGAAAAATACACCATTCACAATAAGAACACAAGTACATCTGAACATTAAACTGAATACATACGACAAAGTATTTCATCATAAACCGGAAAACCCCGCCAGTGATATCACGTGTCAGATTACCTGCAGCTTATCAGCGTATCCAAACAAAATAAAAAATAAAATAAAAATTACATTATCGAGGTCGAGTATGTAATTCGGTACACGGCAAAGGACACACGTCTACTGCCCTCTCTCTTCTTTCTCTCTGAATGTACAGTACACTCTATTACGTCATCACTGATGAATATATCGCTGCTGTCGAAACACTTTCATGACGTATATGTATCATCGAGCTCAAAATTTCTCCCCAGCTCTCCCCCCTTTCCGAGTGAAGCTCGCAGTAACATTCATTATCATCAAAGCGGTGGGTTACTAGGAAATATTCGTTTTCGATACGTCGACTTTGACGCTTTTACTACCGCCAAAACTTTTTAAACGTCGTTGAACGTTCCACACACGTTCTGTTCTGTCGTCTTCATCACGAACCTACCACATCTGACAACGTTGCCTTTTCCCCCTTATGAATGTAGGATAGGATACCTACCTAGCTATTGTTACGCGCACACTCGTACACTGTGCAATACAGAAAACTGAAAAAGAGACAGTCAGCACAGCAGACAAGGACGGCAACGGAAATAAAACCACTTCTCTCCGTGCTCTCCATATTGTCAAGACTTTTTTTCGCCATGCACTTCCTCCCCGTGTACCATTTAAACATACATAGTAACAGGTTAACAAGAAGTACATTTTACACGTTTCCAGCACCATGCAGTCCATCATTACCACTACCACCATCTCAGCCTCAGCAGTAGGCACTCAATGTACTACAAACATTAGGTAACAGTGACCGAAATCCAGCCAGGAGACGATTATAACTCACGGCCAGAAAAATATACACGCAGCCACGACCGAAAGAAATTATAACCAGAAACTCGCCGCCACGCCAAGTCATAAACACGTATATACGGCAGCGAAAAAGAGAAATCATACCGCAGAGAAGCTGCAGCAAAGTGTAAAATTGCAACAAACGTGAGAGAATTACGAAATGGAATGCCATTCTGAAGAAGATTTTCGCACATACAACTTGCTCGAAATTCAGTGGTTGGGAAAATTTCCTCGAGCATTTTTCAACCTTTTTTAAACGTCAAATTTAATTTGTCGCTTTGTCTCAACCTCGATAAAAATATCAACTTTTATTCAGAAAAATAATCGAAAGATGAAGCCATTCATCTTGGTAAAGAGTGCTTTAAAGTGCAGCTTTTCCATTCACGTCACTCTCTCAACTTTACGAGTAGGCAGCAACAGGTAGGGAAAATTTACTTCATTCGAGTCTGCGGTAAAATTTCATTCTTTATGAACATTTTGAATGAAAGCGAGATGACTGATGAAATGGAAACTCTTTTTCATGAACGAAATTAAATACGTTTCAAACACCAATTGAAAATTTTTCAAAATCTAAAACGAATTGAAGAGCAGGTGCTTGTCTTTTTGTTTATTTAAAAAAAATATATTTATATTTTAAAAATGAGCCATTTAGGGACAAGAAAATGATACTGTAAAAACTTTTTAAAATGCTTTCAATGTAAGATTGTAAGCAGTCTTACCATTAGTAAATCCCTGGTTCATACGAATTACGAACTATTATCAGGTTTTTATGTTCATTTTTTAGCACAATAAGACAAAAAAAATCCATTTTTTGAAGAAAAAAAAAATCGTCCTCGAGAAACAAGATTTAAAATCATTGAAAAATTCAAAAAAAAAATGAAAAGAAATTGAAAATTCATCAAGAAAACATGAAAAAAAATCAAGAAGGGTCTGAAAACTTGGGTAGGTAAGTATAAAATTATTGGAAGATTTGAATAAATTTATAATTTTAAAACAGAATTTCTTAGAATACTATATAATTGAAAAAAGATGATTGGAATTTTGTAAAAAAAAATTGAAAAACTTGTAAAAATTGAAAAATTTTAAAAATTCTAAAAAATTGAAATACACGATGAAATTATTTTGACTACTTCAACTTCTTAAAAACAGTATGCATTTTTTAAATATGAAAATTAAATGATAACAATTCCAAAAAAATTCAGGGGTTCTGAAATCTTCAATTTTTTTAGCTGTCGACATAAGACCCAGACTACAAGGATACTTTTCTTAATTTATTTACTGTAACCCCCTTGAACATCGAAAAAATGAAGAAAAAAAGTTGGAAACAAATCCTTAAAAACTGAAATAGGTACTGGAAATTAAAAATTAATTGAGACACAGCATAATGATAAAAATTATTGAAAAATTGATTAGAATTTTAAAATTTGTGGGAATTAGCAAATTACTCTTAAACTACCTATTATTTAAAAATTGAGAAAATGAATAGAAAAAACTTATGAAAACCGAAACAAAAATTCATTATCATAAAAAATCAATTTTCAAAAAAATTAAAAATTTTCAAAAATTAGAAATTGATTAGGTCTCTACAATGTTTTGTTGATAATTCAACCAAAATTTTCGTTAACTCGTGGAGCTGAATTTTTTTACATTCCTGAGACTTTGCATTTCTACCAAAAAACCCTAAAAAAAATAATGCGAAACTAGTTCTATTATTCCTAACCCTAAAAATAGTATTAATTTGAAAAATCCTTCAACAAAGTTCAACATTAAGCACAATAAAGAACCCTGACCTTCTTTCCAACAGTTCATTTTGTTATGGATACGAAAAAGTGCACTAAATTTGAATAATTTATTATTACCATTATTTCCGTTACATCATTCCAGGATTTACTCATTTTCCTTCAATTACATACTTCTTATTCGAAGTGTACTTTTTCCAAGGTACAAAAAAATAAATAAAAAATGCAATTCCAACGAACGATAAAATTCGTGCACACTTCCTTATTCCTGTGACCTACTTTTTTTTCAATACACTTACACGGTGACTCGTTTACTAGATAATAAAATACGTTATTTTTACGAACTCTGGAAGGACGTACTAATCTGCTTGATGAGAAGCCGGACAAGAATCTAATCGTTTCGATTTTCTACTAACTTATAACTTTTTTCCATTTTCCTTTTTTCACCTCGTCGAAATAATACTTTGTCGGGGGAAAATTTTAACGGATGGTAAATTGGGGAGGGGGAAGAGGGTATCGTAGTCAGGGATGAGACCTATTTGGAATTTTAAATAGAAACAGTCTATTCAAATACATTTTGCCACCTATTTAACTATTTAAAACATTTTTAAAATACCTAGTTGAATAGGTTTTTTTTATCTCTTTCCCAAATGCTTCAAATTTTTTCAGATTTAAAAATCAAATTTTCTCAATTTTTCAATTCACAGTTTTCAATTTTTTCAAGTTTTAAAACATTTTCTGATTTGATAAATTTTGAAAAAAATTCAGTTCATTCGGTTTCTTAAAATTTATAATTCATTGGATTTTTATACCAATTTTTTTTTATTATTTTTTTCCCCTTCAAATTTTAGAGATTTTTTAGTTTATATTCAATTTGTGTGTGTAATATTATGTAGGTACCTATATTTTTTTAATACAAATTTCAATTTATTAATAAATTTTGGGAAATTTTTGCGAATTTTCGATTTTTATTTTCGTAGGTGTTTGTAAAATAGGTAATAAAAATTCATCATATTTTTATGAATTGAGAATTTAAAAAAAAAAATATTTTATTGAAATTTTTACTGATTTCCAATTCGATAAAATTTTGGGAATTTTCAGATCTCTATTTCTTTTTCTTTTTTGGCTTATTAATTAATCAGGTCAGCTGTTTACAACTTTGCAAATTATATATTTCTTTTCTTAAAATTTATTTGATTTTTCCAATCATTTTTTATTGGAATTGCGCATTATTTTGTACGTAGGTCGAAAAAAAAAACTATTTAAAAATTGTTTGACTGGGATTTTGCGTTGCTGTAACTCCTTCAATTTCAAAAATAGGCAATCCAATATGATTACAACTTTTATTGCTTTTTCGAAGATCTATCCACTGCCGGTGTCGAAATTTTTTTTGAACGCAGTGTTGCCAATCGATTTTGCTAGGTAAAATACCGATTTTCAAACATACATTTGTAGCTCCTTCATTTTCAAATTTAGGCAATATATTATGTACACCAACTTGTTTGTTAGTCGTACTCGATTATATCCAAATTTTAAGTTTGACAGACTACTCGCCGGACATGGAGTTTTAGGGACCCATTTATATTTAGCTATTTAAATAGGTTAAGGTACCTATTTTCCCCATTTGTGATCGTGGTGCTTGATAATTTTGCAAAAAAGATCTCCCCAAAAATTCAACTTGTTTGAAAAAAATTTTAGGTCGAGAAAGGAATGGAACAATTTTTTTCTTCATGGAGGACTCAGCAATATATCTGAATATTGTCTTCCAATAGACTATGCCCCTCTTTCATTTCCTCAAAATTCAACTCATCCAAAAAAAATTCGTGCCACGACACAATGGGCCAAAATTCATCAAATTTGAACAACTTTTGCCAATTTTGAAAAAAAAAATTACTCGTCAAACAGGGTCACATTTTTCTCGAGACCATTCATTCATGATTCTACACCATTATTCTCACAGAGCACACCTCTCTTTCATCACTTCCCTTTCGGCAGCAATCATAATCACTTCCTGACATCTAGGAAAAAAATTCTCATCCATACGACTACTACGCCCCGATACAATCTCCACTGCAGCATTAAACTTCGAGCCAAGCATGGCGTACGGCCGGCGCGGCGCAGCACGGCGGGCGTCGCAACCGCGATCAATAATTCAAATTCAACTATATAGGTCAGTGTGTGAATCCAACCTACCGCAATCTGACGTTCGACTACGAAAGAATTTAGGTTCTTGGCTAGCTCACGTTTCATATCCACACAGCAATTAATATATAGCAGCCGAATATCCGAAAATGAGCAACCTCCAGACATCGCCTCTCAAACTTCGACTCGCGAACAATCCAGCCAAGTCGAAGGAGCGGAAGAAAAAAAAACGCTTTACCGAGCCGCGTGCGTGCGCTCAACATTCCATGTCGATGTCGTTTCCGTTTCTCTGGCTTCTCTTTTCCTTTTTTCCCCCTTCTGCTGATAACACGATTCAGCTATCTTTTCGTACTTAGGTACTCCGCCTCTCCTTCTCCTCACCAACGCTATATACCTCAGGTCGATAAATGATTCCTTCTTTCGCGACACGACAACCAACGACTCGTTCACAAAAAATGCCAACTCCACTCGGCGTGGAATTCGGCTCGCTGACTACGGGGCAAATTCCTAATCGTAGAATTTCGTCGCGTCTCCAACGTCCATACTGGTCAAGCAGCACTTCAAATCGTAATGAGCCCCAAAGAATCGCCGAGACTGGCCGCCAAGTGCAGCATCTGCAGACCCTGCGAAGCGTCCAATTCTCGTAGAATCTCCTCTCTTCGCTCGTGACCACCTTTACCTCGTGGGTAACATTACACCTGGAATATTAATGGTCGCGATGAAGAGGGAAATCATCATCGATCAAAAATCTTACCGAATCTCCCTCCTGGTGCCTCGCTCTCACCATTACATCGATCACGATCCAGTCTCTTTGGATGCTTCCGCATCGTCGTCGTCGACGACTTCATCGTGTTTCCAGCAACGTGTCCTCATTTAAATCGGCCGTACTAGTTATGCTCATTTCTATATCGCAGACATTGGCCAAGCCGGTCGCAATACAAACTTGCGATGCTTATTTTCATTTCAAGGTCGCGGACCAACACCGTACTCGTTGCAGATTGCGAAAAAGTATTTGGCCGAAGAAAAAAAGACGGATGCTTTCACCCACGCCTTCTCTTCTCTTATTCGCACCATCGTATTATACGTTCATTACGATGCCCATTCACAGCGTCTTACGTCTACGTACAAAGTACATTTTCCCCAGCACGCAGCCGCCATATTGGAAGGCATCACTGGGGCCTTGCTAATGATCGTGAAACTAGTACAGAATGCAGCCTGCTCTGCCATCACATGCTTTCTACACACAGACAACGAGAGTGGCACTATACGGTTTCATTTTCAATACACAGGTGATACCTTTTCTCTCTCTATTTTGTGCAGAATTCCAAGCTAAGCCTCCCCGCATACGCATTTGTCAAGGTCTGCTCGCGACAAATCATTTTCCAACTCGGATCCAGCGAAGGTTGCTATATTATTCTCGCTCATAAGGCAGCAGCTCAGCTAATTGCCAACGAGTACGTAACGACAACCAGCACGAGTTATGTAACGTTTGCATTTTAATGCTTATTTTCTCTCCGGCGAACTGGTTTCGTTTTTCTTGCCCCCGATTTCTTCGACATTATCGACGTGCAGGGACGTCCCACAGCGTTTGTCTTCTCCTTCTCGATAAGACGACGTCTACCTTTTGCCCTAATTTTCCTCTCGTTCGATTTTTGGCGAATTTTTTTCGCGATAAGTTCGTCTATATTTTGATTTACTGTACTCTTTTCCACACATACAAAAAAAATAATAATTTGGGGGATATAAGCATGGCTGACCTTTGATGAAACCCACGAGAACTCGAGGGGTAAGGGGATTATCAAATTTTCCAATACTTCTCGAACGATTAAAAATACAATCAGCCAAACACAGGTGTAGAAAAAAATATACCTTACCAACGAATATCTGTTCGAATTTCAATTCGATAAGATCAACAAGAAAATAGCAAGCTTACCTGCAACAAAAGAAACAAAAAAATAGGAAATTATACACACAGGATTTTAAGAACCATTACAATATATTGACATGTCTAAGAGTAAAGAGTAAATTCATTTTATAAATTTACTATCAGCAAATAAAATAAAATTTTATGACTAATTTGGCATGCGAAATCAGCGCACAGCAGTCCAATAAAAATATTCTCTTGAAATTTAGCAACGAAACAGCAATGAGCAGATACTTTTTGTGAAGGATCTATCAGATGCAAATCCGATGGTTTTTCAAATGTTGGATCTTTGTACTTGTACTTTTGTACATTTTTCTTTTAATTTTGCATAATTTTAAGTATTTTCTTTAAAAATTTAAAATGACTAAAAATTGAAAACTGAAAAAAAGACTAAAAAATTGGAAAAGTATATTCGGATATATTTTTTAAAATGTTGGCAAAACCACCCCCTCCCCCAATGTTTGAAGTTGAATTTTTCAAGATTTTGTTCACAACCGAAGTTCTTAACATTTCAATTTTTTTTGCAAATAATTTAATTTAATTCAAAATTTGGTTTAAACTAAAACTAGTTAGAAAATAAAAATAGAAAAAAAAGGAATTAAATTGAAAATTCCTAAAAATTAGCATTTGAACAAAATTATTAAAATAATTGAAGATTTTTTTTTAATTGTCAAAATAATTTTTTCAAATTTTGTTTGAAATTTAAAAAAAAAAATCTTCTCCAGAACTGAAGTTGTCAAAATTTTGCAAAAAATTCCATTAATTCAAAATTTGGTTCAAACTCAAACTTGTTCAAAATTAAAACATAAAAATAGGAAAAAAAAAATGAATTGAATAAAAAATTTCTGAAAATTAGCATTTGAAGAAAATTATCTAAAAAATTGAAAAAAAATTCTAATTTCTTTGAAATACTTTTTTCAAATTTTGTTTGATTCTTCACAACAGACGTTTTCAAAATTTTGCAGAAAATTCAATCAATTAAAAATTTTGTTCTAACTCAACCTTGTTCAAAATTTAAAAAAAAATTTTATTGTAAAATGAATTGAGTAAAAAATGACTAAAAATCAAAAAAAATTGAAAAAATTAATACAAATTCAAAAAAATTTAAATACATTTTTCCATTCCTTTTTTTTTGTAATTTAATTCTATCAATTTTTGCTTACAATTAAAAATCTTAATTTAAAAAAAAAAATAATGTAAACTTTTATTTCAACGCGAGCTTGTTTTATTGTTTATTCGACGTCTAATTTCTACATAATAATTATATTAATCTCCCATACGGCGCATAGAAACAAATTCTATCAATCATTTTAAAAATTGAAATAAAAAACTAAAAATGATTGAAACATGACAAAAGTTGAATAACTGAATAGAAAAATGACTAAAAATTGGCAATAAAGGAGAAATTCATTCGAATTAATTTTTTAAAAGTTTTGTGCAAACTTATTTTCATTTTTTTTCAAAATTTTGTCAAAGACAAACTTGTCAAATTTTGCTTTAAAAAAGAATTAAAAGACTTGAAAATTGAGAAAAGGACGAATTAAACAAAAAACGACTGAAAATCAGGAATTGAAAAAAAAAATTATCAAAATATTGAAAAAATTTATTCATATTTTTTTTCAAAATTTAATTTTTTCAATTTCTGTTTACAACTGAAGTTGTCAAAATGTTGCAGAAAATTCAGCGAATTTAAAATGTTGTTAATCTAATCACAAACTTGTTCATTTTAATCTTTTTAAAATAAAATTTAAAAATGACTAAAATCAAAAAAAAAAAAAAAATGAGAGAAAATTGGAAATTCAGAAAATTGTTAAAGTTTATTCAGGCATATTATTTTTTTCTGATTTTGTTGAAATACATTAGGTATTTTTTACAATTTTTTTTTTCAATTATCATTGTTCACGATCCAAATTTTGTTCAAACCCAGTTTCTCAGTTTCTTTTTTTTGAATAAAACAAAAATAGATACACTTCAAAAAAAAAAAGTATGAATAAAAACTGACTGAAAATTGGAAATTAAAAAAATAGTAAATATTTATTTAGGTAAGTATATTTTTCTGATTTTGTTCAAATTTATATATTTGAATTTTTTTTAACTTAATTTTTTCCAATTTTTATTCATAGCCCAAATTTTTAGAATTTTGAAGAGAATTAATTTTTTCAAAATTTTGTTCCAACTAAGAGTTTTTGAAAGCTTGTTATAAAAAATGATCTAAAATCTTCTTGTCCTATTTTTTTTATTCATTCATATTTTCTCAAATAACGAGGTAAGTATATTTCATCACTTTTTTTTTCAAATTTTGTTCAAACCCAACTTGTCCATTTTTTTTTCAACACCACAACATTTTTTTTCTGCTTTTCTCATCTTTTCATCGCTTATTTCCCACAATCACACGAAAATTTACAGAAGATTTAGAAGAAAAAAAAATCAAATGAAAAAATAAAATTGATTGGATATGACTTTATTATAAATTTTGTCCATACACTTTTTTTTTTAATTTCTCTGCAATTCGAATTTTCAAATTTTTGATCACAACTGAAGTTCTTAAAACTTTGCTTTCAAAATTTTGTTTTCAACCCAGATTTATTTAAATCAAAATTAATTTTTTCACCATCGCTTATTTTCCAAATTTGTCGTCGATAATTTCATCCATAAAAAGTTATTAAAAATTTGATCTGATGGGGGGGGGGGGGGGGGGGGGGGGTGGGGGTGGGGGGGGGGTTGCTATATTGAAAAAAATACAAAACCAACTACGTAGTAAAGTATTCGATTGTACACCTGACAGTAAATAATGCCCATAACTTTTTAATGCAATTTTTCATTTTCCACCTCTCGTGTGACATGGAAAACTTGACTCGAAAAAAAAAGTAAGGTCGTAAAAATCGTCAAATTTCCTCGTGTTGGCGATGACCCCATAAAAAGCGGGCAAAATTGACGTCATTTTATTTCACTTATAAATTGATATTATTCAACGTTGTCTACTGTAAGAAATAAAAATTGAAAATAATCTGACAACCGAGTCCACGTGTTAAAAAACCACACGCGATAAGTTCAACAGTATACATTTCCAACTGCTCGTAATTTCCTCAAAAAAAAAAAGAAGAAAAAAACAATCCCTCGCAAATTCAACCCTTTCGGCTTTCGCAACCTGGACCACATCAGACAAACTCATCGATACGAGAAGTTCACCGCCAGCGTCAATTCTACGCACGCGAATCATGCCAAACCCAGCGTTGCGTAGCTCCATTTTGACCTTATTTTTAACCCGCATTAAAGCTCAGTGTTCGCTCGAGCCGCAAATAAACCCCATTTCGAACCTTAACGAATATCGACGATATCGACACACAACACACACGCACAAAAATCGTAAAATTTCGACTGCGCCAGACGTGCGACCGAGTTGAAAATTTTTTTCTCGCACATTTTGCCTAAATAAACCGTATCGCCGCGTCCTCAAGGTCGTCGGCGTCACACGTACCCTTCGCTTCAGCCGTCCATCTACTCCAATGTGCCGGCCGGCAGCTGTAACCCAGCGCCACCCACCCACGCGTACACGAGGCCGCGTTTTTCGCAGCACCGTCACTCAGTCAGCCAGGTAACTAAACTTCTATACCCATTTTACGCACGAAAGAGGAGGAAAAGAGACACTATATAGCACCCCTCGACCCATTATCCATCAACCTCTACCATAAGTCGATTCCATCAGGCATGGCTTGGGCAACTGGCATGGCACATTTTGCCTCTTTCAATCTCCTTACCAACTCATACAACTGAACAAAATCAAGTATTCGCATGAGAGTGCTCAAGGTGTGACAGAGTGTGTCGTATTTTTTTTTTCTTTATTTATTTGTTTATTTTTTGAAAAATATGAAAAAATATAAACCAAACACGTGTATGAGCAATTTATTCGGTTGGAAGCATCGCACGAGATTTCCTTTTTTATTGATATCATTTCCATTCTCTTCTTACATCTGCATCATTTACATCCTTTATTTTGGAATTCGCATTATTTTTGGGCTCCCTCAATTTTTTTAGAGAGAGAGAAAATACCTAGGTACTTATTTTAAAAAAAAAAATTGAACAAAAAAATCAAAAATTCTGTTACAAATTTAAGAAAAAAAATAGGTTATCACAAAAAATCGTCTTGGAATTTTTTTCAAACTGAAATATTTCATTTTTAAAAAAAAATCTAAAATTGAAAAAACTTACAAAAAACAATCGTCAAAATTTTGCTGAAAGCAATCAAAAATCCTGTCAAAAATGAAGGTAAGCATATTTTCCAGTTCTTGTTTTTTTTTCAAATTGGGGACGCCCCAATAATGTACCATTTGAAATCAAGCTGGAGCAAAAATAATATATTGGGAATTAATTCTCATGAAAAAGAAAATGGATAATTTTGATGAATTTTAAACTAGAAAATGATAGAATTTGGAAATCGACCAATTTCTTAATTTTTCTAAAAAATGGGGGCGTCTAGGGTCCACTTAAAATTCAGCTAGGGAAAACTAAAAAATAGGGTATCATTTTCTCATGAAAAGAATCAACTTGAAGGTAGGGGGCAAAGAAATCGAATATTTAAAATAAGGGCCATCCTAAGGTACAAGGAACTCATCACATAGCTCCCAACTTGTACATAATTGTGCAACGACCTTGCCGGCACACTCCTTTTATCAAGCCAGAGTTTCTTTTTTTTCAATTTCCACGTTGTCGGGGTATTAAAAAACATCATTGTTGTTAATTGGTTGACTCGCAAAAAAAAAAAAACACAAACAAACAAAACTGCAATAAAATACGTACCTACAAAAAGTACTTATACATATATACAGTATATACGCACGATGCAATTATACTCGTAAAAATTAAAATAAAAAAAACATAAAGTTGGAAAAAAGCGAGCAAACGTCAAAGAAACCGCTCTAACATGAATAAACCAATAATTAAAGAACTGGCCAATGAGTCAATTACGATCGAGGGAGGGGCAGAAATCCTGTTTTGTCATAGGATAATTTGCTGCAAAAATTAGCAAATTTGGAGTGAAATTTGAAAAAATTCAATTAATTTCAATTTGGGGGAAAAATTGTAGGAGCAAGTCGAAAAATAATACAAAAAATTGGGTCGACCATTCAAAAAACGATGTCTCAATTCGCTCAATTTTTAGAAAAAGTTCTCATTATGATTTTTTTTTCATTTTATCATCACAGTTTTGTAATAAGCTCTCTCTTTTTCTTCAAAAAAGTCTTAAGGTATAGATAATTTTCCAATTTTTTTTTTTTACTAATTCAAAAATGACATTTTTACACAATTCAACATTACTTGGGGAAAATTCCATTCAATTTTTAAATATGATTGAAAATTTTATCGAAAGATGTTTCCAAAATATTCCTCAACAGATTTTTCATTAAACAAAAATGCAAATTTTTCTGACTATATTTTTAACCCCTCCCCCCAAATAATTTATTCGTTTCGAATAATTTGTTCGTCAACTTTCCTCTTTCAACTAACAAGAATACAAGATTTTTTTTTCAAAAAATTTCAAGATAATTTTTTACTTAGGTATGCATTTTTTTTTTTTTTCATTCAATGCTTGGTACGATTTTATTCAATCTTTATACAACTTTTTTGAAATTATTTTATGAAAGAGTGGTAGATTTTACCAAAAAAACAAAAACATTAAAATAAATTTTCTGACCATAACAATTTTTTTCTCAACTAAAATAAACTTCCCTTAGGTAAAATAAATTTTTATGAGAAAATTATTTTTCAACAATTTTTTGGCACAATTAATTCTCCTTCTGTAGAATTTCCTTAGAATAATTTTTCCCCTCTCTTTATTACTTTTACTTCATGATTCTTGTTTCAAGAAAAATTTTCCTGTTATTTTTTCATCAATTTTTACAGATGCTTAATTTGTCAAGATTTAAAAAAAAAATTAGGTTAGTATACACAACTTTTACAAATTACTTTTTAATCGAAATGTGAACTGTCATTTTCATTAAAATATATAATTTTTTTTTATAGGTACCTACTCAAGAATTTTTTTTACAATTTTTCTTTTTACGCAAGGATTCCTTTTAAAAAAACAACAACAACAAGATTATTTTTTTTTACCAATTTTATAGAAAATCCATCTTCCAAAAAATTTGTTGATTTTTTTTTCAAATTACAAATTATCATGCTGTCGATTTTATTGAAAGTTTTTTTAAAATATATTTTTTTATTTTTTATATTTACCCACTAAAGTGATTTTTTCGATTTTTCGAAAAAATATTTCTCTGAATATTTTTTTGCCTCTCTAAAAAATATTTTCTTGGGAAATTTTTTACAGGAGAAATAATTTCTTCGCAATTCTTTTCAATAGAGTTTTTACTATAAAAAAAGTAGATTTTATTAGAAGAATTTTTCTATCAACTTTTCTTCTTCACTGATGATTTTTCATTTTTTTTATTTTTAAAATCATCTTTCATCAATTTTTTCACACAATTTTTCATTTAAAAAATTTATTGAGAGCAATTTAAAAATACACTTAGGTATTTTTCTTTTAATCGTCATTTTTCAAGGATTTTTTCATCAATTTTTCTACAGTAATATCATTTTTTTTTTCAATTTGCCAAGAACAATTGAAAAAAAAAAATTTCAGAAAATCTTCTCAAAAAAATATTTTTCTGTTACTTCATTTTCATTTTCAAGGGATTTCTTTTAGATGTAAGCTCTCCTCTTTTACAGGATTCTTTTTTCAAAAAATCTGTCAATTTTTTTTCAATTTTCAAATAACTTTTTTTAGAATTATTTTTCAAGTAAACTGGCATTTTCGTTGATTTTTTTTCATTTTCAGTTTTTTTGGTAGTGATTCTATTCGCTCAATTTTCTGGTCAACGCCTTTGTTCTTGATTATTTTTCATTTCCTAACCACAATTTGTGATATTGGTAAAAAAAAATCCAAGATTATTATTTCTCAATACAGCTCTTGAAAAGGAGGGGGGGGGGGGCAAATTTTCAGAGTCTACAGCTCTTCGCCACCTTTGGCAGCCTGCAAACAACACGTTACACAACACACACCTTTTTGCACACCGCTCGATTTATACCCGAAAAGAAACCAGAAATAAGAATGAGAAAGAGGGGGAAAAATCCTTCACAATGCGGATCCTTTCAGCTTGGGCTTGCGGAATTCGCACAATAGCTCAGACCGCGAGCAATGGGGAAAGGAAGTGAGAGAGAGAGATGCCATCGTTCGTGCCTCGTTTGCAGCTTCCCACACAATTCTGTGATACAAATGCGATCCAGTCTACGAAAAATTTCTAGCGAATTCCATCCGATGCATTCTGCGAGCCTTGTACGAGTATTACGATAAACTACGAGAGAATATTGGCGATAAGTGAATCGAACCTCTGAATTCCAGTATCAGCCACGAAGAAAGCCACCTCGACGTGTCCGTGTCGTCCACCTTATCGACCCATATGACTGCTCGGCTGGACAAGTTGTATAATATATTACCTCGCGTTATCGTCGCATTATTATTTTTTTTTGTACCCTTCCTTCCAGCTAGACTTCTTTTTTTCTCTTTGAAACGATACGTTACACGTTACTCACGAAGAGAGCTCATCGGCCCCGATAGTACTCTATGCAGTTTACAATGCACCGCAATAAAATCAAATAAAAAATGATATCCTCGTTCCATCGTCCGCAATGTAAATTAACTTATAAGTACGGTGCTCCATTCTACCCAGCTTGGTTAATGATGGTCGTGACATTGCTCCGGTAGAATTAGGATCCGACAACTGGGACGTGCGTTGTCGCTTTAATTCACTCAATAAATGTGTAATAATTCACCGAGTATTTTCCAATTCATCTTCTTCGCCGGAATCGTTCGGTTCTACGATTTTTCTCGAATTCTTGATGCTCAGATGTACCTTGAGAGATGACCATGATGGATCTTCAAAATGGAAACCTTGATTTGAATTTTTTCAAGGCTTTGATCGGTGCTCTGGATTTTCGAATTGAATTCTGCTGCGATTCTATTTCGTTTCCAGGGCCAGGTAGTAAATAATTGGAAGGATCTTCTAACAGGGAGTGGGGAAAAATATGGAAAATTGTGACTTTTTCAATTTTATCGAGAATTTTTACCTTGAGGTGATAAAAAACATCAACGGTGAGAAAATCAATAATAAATCTTCGTACCACGTCAAACGATCAAATTTTGCACATACTCGAGACTTCAACGAGACAAATTCAGCGCACCGACTTGAAATCGAATCAAAATCTATTCCAAAGGACACAAAAATATTCCATTTTCCTTTTCATTTTCACCAAATCGCTCAAAAATTACATCAGTATCGACTCTAGCGCGTGTCTCTTCATCGTTATCACTCGACAATGAGCGAATGTCTCGCTATCTCCTAAACCACCTACTATGAAACGATGATCTCAGTTCCAAGTCCACAGATAAGCTATCATCGCTATCGATATCTCGTTGCCAGCAGAATACGAAGATAAAGCCGGCGAAAGTTGATCGGGATCGGGCGATACAATCGCGTGTTTCAAAAATAATAACAATTTTCCCATCAGTGATGCTCAAGAGGGAGAGAAAAACCAAAACATCGATCCTGCCGGTGTCTGGGGATCCCATTTATCAGATGGCAAGGGGAAATATCGGTGGTATTCTCGTCGTTTGGAAAACCCAAAACAAAGATTCGACTCGTGACGAGCACTAACACTGAAGACAAAACAAAGATAACCATAAATAGAAGAGAAAAAATTCAACGCTAATTTTTAATCCGGTAATGAGTCATAATTTCACGATTACGAACGGACCATTGAGATTGCGAATCAACGTAGATAGCGCTGCTTCGCCAATGCCACGACTGATGAGAACAATTCCACGAATGAATTCTTCGGATTCGTGTTCGGTTCACGTTCAAATTCGAAACACAAACCAAGGGCTAGAAACTACACCAGGAAGTCGGTCAAAGGAATACCCACGAGATCGATCTAGTTTACCTAGATTCACCATCAAATCACCGGTATATTCGGATAATTTATCAAAATATCCACTGTAACGTGGTTAAAGGGAACTGAAACAAACGATCATCGTTAGATAAATTGAAATTTTCGAAATTTCTCGACAATAGGGTATCAACGAAGAAACCCAATTCGATCGATCTGGAGCAGGGCAACTTTCAAATCGACGTTCGTAGAATGCAAGGTCATAAAAATACTGCCAATCTGGAGTAAAATTTCAGCAGAAGATATTCGACATCTGGCGAAAGGATCCGCAGATATAGCCAACATGACAGGAAATTACTTCCATCAAGTTGTCAAATTGGTAGCAAACTAAAACATGGCAATAAATGCATGAGATACGTAGAAAGTATAGGAATATAACGTGCAACTATTATTTAAGCATATTGTATAACATAGATATATGAAAAAAAGCTCGTATCGTGGAAAATGTACACAGATTCGAACCGATACTTGATCCTGATTAAGACCATTCGGGTAAAGCTGTATTTATAATAAGTCGGTAAGCCATAAGAGGACGAGATCTTTCAAGCTACAAGCTCTTCAAAGCTATCAACTCGCTAAGAGACTATAGAAAAAGCTGACCGGGTATACCAACTCTGGATAAGAAGAACACAGCTACGGATGTAAAGAAAAACTACAAGCATGAACTGAAAATTCGCCCATTACTGTGAACAATCAAAAAAGAGACCATACAGGCCGGCCAATTATTTGAGTAGAAAATAATACCTGAAATACTGCAAAAAGTGAAACGAACAGAGACACTTCCAGGTCGCACAACTAAAACAAATTTCACTTTAATTAAACATTGCGTGTATATATTTTAAAAACTATATACCTAAATATTCAACAAAACCACAATCAAAAGCAACCAGCAAATCAAACAATCGCAGCTGTGTTCGAAAAAATTCATCGTTACATAATCAATCCGATGCGGATCAAATTTTACGACAAATCTCTCACATCTTTCAACCATCATCACTCCAGTGATGCAATCAACCTAACAACACCAGGTCATAAATACAATTTGCACATTTCAAAAAAACACAATATCAATCACTTTTCTCAATAAAATCAGAAAAAATTACCTCATTCCAAGTTACACACACACACATTGCGTTAGCCAAACACATTATGCACGATATTATCACTCATCGACTCGGAGATAGCGAATACACACAAGCTCGATATGAGAACTCAAACTAAACCTTACCCGAGAAGATAGTGGAAAATATTTCAAATCAAAAGAAACAAATCGACAGATAGATAAAATTGAAATTAAAGAAAAAGTACAAATCTGCATGATTTTTAGGTCATCTGTGCATGTAGAAAATTCATCAATATTTTAAATCCAGTTATCCGTATTACTTACCAATAAAATCGAAGATAACACGTGTTTGTTAGAGAAAACAATTAAATAAATTCCGATAGTAAAAATTACTTTCAAAGTAGACGAATATTCGAAAATATTACGAAATTTAAAAAATGGAAAACGTACACGACATATAAAACACACGTGAGTAAGAGTATGTTCATACGCAAACTTAACCTTAAAATTTCAACGACACTATGCGTAATGCCACGCCTATGAAAAAAAAACAAATTAACCAGTCTGTAAACTGATAAAAATAAATTCGTATTTATAAACGAATTTAATAAAAAATAACTCAAATTATGAAATTAATTTTCACTAACCAGATTGTGGAGGTATCCCATACTGATACGTTTCTCTAAATTGGTTACCACCTTTTCGAATTGACGTATTCGTATTCATTCCATTAAATTGAGCGCTGTCTCACGCGTCCTCATAGGACTTGAAATTTCTTATCATTCGTACGAAAATATTAATTACTTTAAAAAATTTACGTTTAATTTTAGAACATTTGGAAAATTTCAATTAGTTTAAAAACAGAAAAAAACTTGAAACATGCGAATGATTTACGAAACTATAACGTCAAACGAGAAAAGGTATCTTTTTAAGGAGATAATTTTCGTTCATTTTCGTAATCCAGTTCGGTTGCAATCGGTTTGCAAAAACGATTTACAAAAAATACATCACAAATTAACGATTAATTAATTAATAACTATTTTTTTTAAATATATGCAATAAAAATTCTCTATGATACCGTATCACGAGTACAGAAAATACAAATTTTTATCGTTTCAACAAAATACAACACATACAAACGGTAGCCATTTAAATAATTTCCACAAAAATTCCATAGACAATACCACGCGGTATCACACAAATTATCAGGTCGAGTTGAGCCGGCGACCGGTAGGAGCGCTAGTGAAATATTTGAAATACCTACTTCTCGAACCTATTAAGTGCAAGTGCATCGAGTGTTTTTTTTTCTGGTTTTTAATTTTTTTTAAATTATTTTTATTTTTTTGGAAAAAATAGAATTTTTTTATAATTATTTAACTTTGTTCAACGTTCTGTTTCTCAATTCCTTTATCACTGTGGTCGTTTTTTGCTTTAACGAGTAGGGCTGTTCGGATACCCGGTCCGAATCGGATTCGGCGTTTAAATGGAACCGGGTACTCGATTCCTACCTACCCGGTTCTTGAAAATTTTCTGTGGTATGCTTGATTTTCGGATCAAAATTTATTGTTTTACATACAATTTGGCCTCGACTTTATTAATCGAAGCGTTTTTTATAGTTTTCTGAGTTTTCGACCAATTTTAGACAGAAAAAAATTGTTATGAAAAAATAAAAAATTAGCCACATTTATGCAATTCGACAATTTATCACGATTTTTTATGAATAAGATCGATTGAGATGAGGAACCGGTCCGGATTCGGGTACCCGGTTCCATAGGTAAAAATATCCGAATCCACGTACCCGGGTACTCGAACAGCCCTATTAACGAGACTTCCTTTTATCAAATATTTTTTTGAAAATGAAATAAATTCGATTTTTCAATCGTCATTTAGACACTTAAATTTCGTTTATTTTTTCTTTACAAGAAAATTATTACAAAAAATTGAGAAGAAAAACAACAAAATAACAAAAAGTAATGCATATTTTTTTTGACCAAAAACACGAAGCTTTAATAAAAACGTCGAATAAAAATAATGAAAAAAATACAGTGAGATAGCATAATGAAGAAGATCTATGTACATATAAAGAACTCACACATCTGGAAATGATTTCATTGGCAAAATCATAACTCAAGTTTGAGTTTTAATTCAAATTTCAAACAAGTTGTTGAAGAACATTGCAGAAAACAATAGCGATGAAAAATTGAAAAGTAAATAACAATTAACAATTCGTTCAACGATATTAACACCTATACAAACAATCGCAAATATTCGTACATTAATATTCAATAATAGGTTGTAAAGTAGAATGAAGATGGTTTTTGTAATACTTTTTTCTTTTCAGATTCTCAAATGGGACGTTGGAATGAAATATCACATTGATTTAGGAACATCAATTTCCATGGAGATCATTAAATCGACCTTACTTTGATTGAAGATTCATCGTCCGATTTATACTGAATAATAACAAATTATCGAGTTATCATTAAGATTATCGAAATTGAAAAATTTTCAATCGTTCGTATCACTGCGTTGACTACGTACCTTGGCTAATTTATACAATTTATCGTATTCTTGCGCTTTATTATACAATGTAACTCCAACGATTACTATCACAGTTCCAAGACCACTCAAAAATGTTACTGGATTGCCAAACATTATAACCGATAACCAAATAAGAAAAGCTCGCTTCACCGTATTGGTAACACTATAAATAAATACAAAGTTTCTTTCAAAACTTAGCTCATACGAAATTTCAAATTTACTCTCGAGATATAACGTACCTGTGCGTTACAGGACTTATGTAATCCATCAAAACATAAGCTGTAATTGACTGGAAGTGAAAGAATATTCCGTTCAATATAAAGGCTAAATACGTATGAAATTCAGTCGTACTTAAAAATTCTTTAATATTGACTAGCAAGAATGTGGTTGGTATTTGTACAACGATCGAGGCCATGCTCGTGTAGAATTGTAATTCTGCAGGACTGTAAAATTATGTACAAAAAATTAGGTTACTGAATTTTTCGCCGGTTAAATGAGAACAATTTATACTACTTACGTAAATCGAAACTTCTCTCCACTTATTAACATTTTAGAATACACATTTTGTAAGCTGAAATCAAAGCAATGTTATCAATTTTTTATCCCAATAATAAGAGAAGTACATATTAAAATATATCTTCAATAAAATACCATTCTGTAACATTCGTAGCCATCGCTGCCATGAAACCAATAAAATTGAAACTCAATTCCGTCACTGAGCATAGCGCTAATCCACCCATGACAGGTATCAAGGATAAATTAACATAGAATCCAGTTTCTTCGCCTGTAAAATGAAACAATTATTAGTGAATCGACGTACTCAACATTCATTACGTCCTTTTACACTATTTTTTCATAATTTGAAAATATTTACCTAATATAATCCACGATATAAGTACAGTGAATATTGGAGCCGAACTTTTTATAGTTTCAGTAAAACTCACAGCGACGTAGTCGATAGAAATTAGACCTAATAATACAGTAATAAATCTGCAAAACAGATTCATTCTTAAAATACACAGAGCAAGGAAAAATTGATCATTCGAAACGAATTTCCAAGCTTTTACCTTGTACAGCCTACAAATGTCATGTGCTTGTAAAACCCAGGAGGATGACTTGTGCGTTGAACAGGGCTATACATCCCACAAGGAATAAACAGTTGGATAAATCCGCAAACGGTGGTCATTAGCATTTGAAACGTTCCTGAAATAGTGAAAAACTTATCAAAGTAAACTCAAATAACCACGAACAAATCAACACAGACATAATTATCAAGCTCCATTACCTAGTATAGTTGGATCTCCATTCATATACGATAAAATATACTTGTTCAGAAATAAAGTACAGCCGCTAAAAATATACCACAGGACGAGGAAAAAGAATGCCCGAAAGTTACATAATCCTTTCGGATCGCTATTCCTCAGTCTGATATTTTTTGGTGGAATGTGATCCCTTGGAACAGCAGTGTTTTGGAGTAACAACTCGGTGGTACCATTTTCTTTCAGTGATTGACTCATCGTGTCTAAGGATTGTTCTTCATCTTCATTCATTTTTACAGCCAGCTGAATTAATTTTCACCACATTCATTATGTTTTTCAATGTAAAACTATTTTAAACATCACATATTTCTTCGTCTTGTCAGTGATAATATTAGTTTTTACGATTTTTACTGATTACGCGCATAACTAACAGTGATACGCAAGTTCGAACTTGGTCAGTGGTTCCTAAATTCGTGCTGGATTTGTAATTACGAGAATTTCGTTGTAATTTCGTAATTTTTTTTGCGAGTTTTAATTTTTTTCATTTTTTGAGAAAAAAATCAATCAAAATAAAAATTTAATCAGGTTTGGTGATGGTTCCTATCAAAAAACAATACATAAAATTTGTAATTGCAAAGTGTAATGAAGAACACCTAACAACGAAATGAGGGTATAACTGACGTGAGGTGAGTAACTTATTTGCTGATTAGAAATGAGTGTCCTACAAAAATAATCAACTTGGCGACGTTAATGGAATCGTTAAACTGTATAAAGAACAAAATATGGAAAGAAAAACCACAATACGTTTTATAAAAGGTGTTATAAAATGACGAACAAAAATTTTACATATTATTTTCATAAACTTATCGATTCACATAATTATAATTTTAGATTTTAATATTTTCACTCTGGTTTCAAGAAATGGCCATTTATCGGTTGTTCATCTGGAAAACTAACCATCTCTTGAGGAACAACTGAACTTTCTTCAACACTGGTGCATGGTCTACACATACACTCCAGCGGTGCTTTTGTTGTGACCTAACGAAAAGGGTGAAATTGTTTCTATCATTAGAATGCAGTTTAAAAATCAATTGAAAAATTATATTAATGCACCAGTGCTTGCTTTGAAGAAAAATATCATTTTTAAATAAATAAATCACGTCTTCTTAAAAGAAGAAAAGTTTGTATCATTACAGCTTACTTTTTTGTATTTCCTTTCTCCTTGTTTGGCCTTTGGACAGTACAACAAAACCGAAGCCTCTCTTTCTCCACTTTCTTGACAACACATACAAGATCTTTCCATTTGCCATAGTTTAGAACCAGAAACCTTTTTTAAACATAATTTCAAATGAATTGGTAACTATTTTATAGCACCTAATCAGTAATCAGTTGAAATCTATAGTCAAATATCAGTACCTACCTGTAAATAACTGCTACATCTGCCATTGCAGGAAAATGATGGTATAGATTTTGGTACACATCCGGGATATGTTAGCCAATGCCATGCTGGTGTAAGTCGACAATCTTCACTCGAAGATACTCCATTGGTATTTGTATCTTCGCAATTAACAGTTAAGCTTACAGTCACGAATAAAAGAACAAAAATATGCGCCAACTCATACAATTTATCTAAAATAATAACTGTTTTGATTAGTTTTTTTCTCAAGCTAACCCACCTGCTCATCTACCTACTTAAACTAATTTTTTTTACCTGATAAGTAAAATTTATAATACAACATTTCAACGAGATGAACTAGTAAATATTTTAAAAACGAAAAATCGTACGTAGGGTATAACTTCGACTGGTAAACTAAATTTTATCGATGAAAATTGTCGTTCTGAGAAATATTGTCTGGATATTTTTGCAGACTCCATGGGGAGAATACATATATCGTATTTTATAAACGACGGGATGCTTTCTCACTTGAGTGTATACCGATTTCATTGTAACACTTTTTTTTTCACATGCGTTTAATTTTTGGTAAAATTGCTTACTCGGAGTTTTGAAAAATTTACATTTTTATGAGCTCTATTAAAATGATTCGATAACTATAAATTTATAAAAAAAATACATTAAGTGATTTTAATACCTTTATGGCAGGTTTCCCCGCAGATTTATGAGATTTTTCAATTTTTAAACATTTTACCAAAAATAGTTGAAAATTATGGTTTGCTTTAGGATATTAAAGCTACTTTCAAAATAACCAAGGATTTTAATTTTTTGAATTTCGTAAAACGAAATAATTTAAAGAAGCAAACGAAATTCAATTTGACAAGTTCATTTTGAAATTTTTAATTATACACAGTTTAAGATGGAAATCTGCAAAGTAAGAACAATGATTACAATGTAATCCATTTTATAAAGATAAATTTATGAAAATGAATTCTTTTACACGAGAAATATGAAATATCCTTAAACAATTGAAATAGAAATGAGCATTTCTGCGAATAAATTGTCTTCAACAATTTAATTCATATTAATTTATGTACCGAAGTTTCGTTAACTATCTGCTCAGATAGCATTCTTGTTTAGGTAGGTAAGTACTTTTCAACAAATTATATGGGACATGCGCATATATAGATGAGCAAATTTACAATAAGCAATTTTTTAATGCAGTTTGAATAACGACTGGAAAAAAAGTCCAACTTGTCAATGTATTGTACTTATCAAATGAAACAAGTATTTTAATGGGATATACTAATATAGAAAAATTCCATGAAATACGACACGGAATTTTACTTAAACAAGATGCAAGATTCGTTTAGGAAGTTCATGCTGTTTTACAAAATTATAATCCGTGTTTTTATTTTACGTCTCTTTCGACGTACTAAAGACTAAACGGCGACTTTTAATGGGTTTTTATATTTTTTACTGAATAACGTTCGCGTGTTTCTAATTAAGATGAGCATTTTTATTTTGGCTGTTGAAAATACCTACTATACGTGAAGATTGCCATTTAATTGATTCTAAATTGTTAGGTAGGTATCTGTTTTTATCGATAAATGAAAATAAATCAGCATCTTACCTACCTGGTGGTATTTTTGAATTTTTCTGGATGAGTTTTTAATTGATATTCTGCACATAATGATTTAAAATAAAATATCAAATATACGAGTAGGTATCAATTAATATCTAATGATGATGAATCGATGCCAATTAATGCTATTGACGTTGAGGGAAGTATGATTGTTCATTTAATTTTTTTTTATTATTTTTTTATTTTTTTGGTTTTTCTAAATAATTGAAAAACTCATAATTCGATAAAATGGGTTCCCTTTTTTGCCAGCAATATGAAAATTATTTCAACACCAATTGTAAACAAACTATCTACTTTTGAACAGCTGGCGAATGAAACAAAGTTGAAATAAAGGAATTTTTATATTTTTATTATTTATTCCATTTCTAACCAAACAAATTTGTAACACTCGGCGCAACAAATATTCATCATAATAGTTGGAAACGTATTCCTATAGTTTTTAAAACTCAGTAGTTAGGTAGCTGTAAAAAAGTGAAATAATAAGTAGTAAATTCGCGCCCAATAAATGTTAATGAAACTAACAAAACAAAAATTCGCACGCTTATACGATAAAGTTTTACAAACTTTCGACTAGGTATAGTATAATTTAAAATTAAATTGGACTATTTCCACATTTTGAACACTTGCAGTTCACTGGCTCCCTCAATTTAACTACCATTTCAGATTTATCGCCGGTTAATCGTATTCCATCCGGATCGTAACATTGATATAGTGTTATCGTACGTTCACTCAAAAAACTCTCTCTACAGCAGTAGCATTCCTGTAATTACGAAAACTTATTAATAATTTTGATATTACCTTCTGCGAGGCGTTTTGTAAACCTAAAGTTGTAATTAAACTGGAATAAATTCAGTGTTGCCTAAATTTACCTACCTCTCGATTTCCTATTTCTCCAACAATTCGGTGAAATGAGCCAATAAAATTGGATCCAATTTCATTTAAAGCTAACAAGCGTTGTTTGGTTTCAAAATGTTCCATTCGGTGTTTTGATTAAGCATCAAAAAGTTCACGAACCTTCCCAACTTAACAAGTCACCCAAAGGTAAATTCAAATAAACCCATGTTTGTTTTTCGCTTATAACTCGTTAAATATGCGTTTAAACGAAAAAATTGTCATCACTAAAATTAAAGTTCATAAAATTTTAAACAAAAAAGGGTTCTATTCATTTTTTTCGAAAAGTCAACGGGTGGCGCAAAAATGACTAAAAATATTCAGGATGGAAAAAAAAATGAAATGCATCCAATAGTTCTGCGACTATTGCGTGTTGTCTAGTACCAAAACAATTCGTTAAAACGAAAAAATGATCAGAAGTAAAATTAAAGTTCATAAAATTTACAACAAAAAAAGTCATATTCATTTTTTTCAAAAGTGAACGGGTGGCGCCAAAATAAGCGTCAAAATATTCAGGGTGGAAAAAATGAAGAATTCACTTTTTTTTCTTGACAAATCGTAAGATGCAATGTCACCATTGATTTGTAGGAAAAAATTAATGAAGCGATTTTGTGGAATATTTCACGCAGATACTTGTACTTCAACGTTTATTTTAACCTTTTTTTTTTTTTTGATTTGGACACCAGGGCATAATATATCTCTGCAAAGTTATTGCTATTTTTTAAAAAGGTGAGTGGGGAGGGGGTGAGGACTTTTTTGGAGTCTATGTACCTACATTGCACAGTCCCATTTTTTAAAATTGTATCATATGGTGAGGAGACAGGAGGGATCTCAGTTTTATTCATCCTTTACACATTTCAACGTGTGTTTTTGTGACACCCGTTCACTTTTCGAAAAAAATGAATATGATAATTTTTTTTGTAAATTTTATGTACTTTAATTTTTAATATTACTATTTTTTCGTTTAAACGCATATTTGAAGAGTTAGTAGCGGAAAACGAATAAAAGGTCTCAAGGGTTTTTGCTGCTTACCTAATCAGGACACCAAATATAATATTTTTAATTTTTTTTTTTTCGTTAGCTCAGAATGCTATTTCATTTACTTATTTCACAGTGTTATTGGGGAAATGTTTTGTTGCAAATTAATTTTTAATTTCAACTTAGGGTGAATTGGGGTTATTTGGGAATTCACGAAAGTAGATCCAATAATATAGGTATTAGGTACTTAAGTACCTACCTACATTACTCCATTGAAGGATAAGATTTTTAAAATGTTATTGGCAAGGATTGAAGTATGGACAGTCTACAGATGCTCTTTATAGGGTTTGAATATTTTTTATTCCCCCTCCTCCGCTTCTCATTTTTTTATTGCCCATTTAAAAATTTTAACCGAAGCCTTTTTAAATATTTTTTTATTTTATAAGTATACCTTATTTATGTTGAACTAGAATTTTAATCTTCTTTCCATTTGAGGAAAACAAGAATCAACTACCAATCAATATACATAAGTACCAACCTTTGAGAATCCATTCGGCGTTATTGCACTTGGCGATACTTTGGAATTACAAGCTCCTTCGCATCTATTCACATCTACATCTCCAACGCAGTTTCTTATGGTTGCCCCTAACTCATCGAATTCATCTGAAAAAAGCTTACTTATGAGATAAATCGCATCATATGATCCACAAATGTTGTACCTATCACTTTATCTTTTATTGAATACGTAGTACCTATCTAGGATCTATTCATTTTTCGTGAATGTAAATTTAAAAAAAAAAAAAAAAAAAATGAATTTGCCACACTCAGAAAATTTATACTTTTTCTATTTAAAACATCAAAAATAAAATTACCTTTGGTTATGTGTATTTTAGACTTTATCGTTTCACAAGCTTCTTCTCTAAGTTGAGAATGAACTACATTTGCGAAAATCGTAATAAAAATCGAAGCTGTTAATATTAAAATATTTTGTAACACTGCAAAAAAAAAACAACGTTAACAAAAAAACATTTTTTTTTTCAAACAGAATTTAAAAAAAAAATCATCAAGTATAGTTAGGTACTTACTTATTAAAATAAAATTTACGAAAAAAAAAATTGTACGAGTATGTTAAGACATATACAAAAGAACGGTTCTAAACAGTGCGAAAGATTCTGTGTGACTGATGAAAGCTTTAAACTAGAGGGAAGTTTTTGTTGTTTTTAAATACTTCTCGGACTGTTATATGTATTAAAGACCGATAAGGGTGAAAACCACCCATTATAATCTCACTTTTGACAACTGCGTTTACGTCGCGTGTACCTACTTTCATTGAACGTCATGAACTTCAATGTAACTTATTTATATTTTACCAAATCTTATCGCTGCAGTCCATTGTCTAGTTATGAAGTTTCTTCGAGTCGAAATGTATAATCCACAATGACGATAGATACTGTGATGAGTAGAGGAGTATTGGTTGAAAGTTTTGATACAAGTGCTTTAGTGAAACTAAGAAATAGAACCTTTACTTATTAAGTAAGTACTATAAATATTCTGAATGGTAAGTATAGTTAGATTTTCATTGTGCTTCGAGAAAGAAAGAAAAATTTTCTTTCGTCGAATGTGCATCCAAATATTTAATCAAATCACGATGAGAGTATATTTGGAGTTCGTTAAAATAATGAATTGAAAAGTAGGTTAACCAAACAACGAGATAGATGGCAAAGTTAACATATAATTTTAAACCTCGCTCGATTGTAACGCTTATTTATTCTGATTTCAGCGGCACAGCAAGCCAACATCTTTAGCGAGCTTTTTCGATAACTTTCATATCTAATTATTCATTTTTAATACCTATTATTTTATCTCATCGACTAGCAATGTAGGTTGCTAGCTACATGCAATTGCTTACTTGATGTAAATTTTATTAAAAAAAAAAAAAAAAAAAAAAAGTTTCAAAACATTTATTATATTTTATTATACAGTGTAAAAATTGTACATTAACAATATTTTCACTTTAACACTGCATGGCACATGTTTTTCATAAAATTGGTAGGTAGGTAGATAGTAGATACACAATGAAGCTAATCATCAACGAACAAAGTGCCTACAGCTACAGATATAGATATGGTAAATGATTTCGTATAACAAATTTCCCTAGTAAATTTTCTAAAAGAAAACATCTTCTATACGTAACAGGAACATAAAAAGTATAGTTTGATAATTTTTCATCATGCAAAATAGAAATTAGAAATAAATAAAAATGCACTTTTCAATTTAATACACAATACTGACTCTTCTAATGCATTAATATTGAAAATTCAATTAAATCATAATCGAATAAAAAAAGTAACGTCGAGTAAAATATTTTACACTTTACATCAGAAATTTCAACATTTATTTTAGAATCTTCAACACAAGTTTACCAAGTAGATGAAAATTATTTCTTAGGTTTCGTTATTCTCAGCTCTCTCGCTGCTTGATAAGTTTATTATGATGCTTTATTTATATTTTTACAATTTCTCTTAGGCTACTTAGCCTTAAATATTTATTCTCGGTATTTTATACTATACCTACAATTCTCCTTTAAAAGTTTTTATTTTAAAATTAAAATAACCACGGAGCGGATAGATACTTCAGGGAATTTTTTCAAACCGTGTTAATATCACGTATTGCACGAGCACGAGGTCGGGATATCGTTACAATATGAAATTACTTTATTAAAAAGTTTATAAAAGTATGAAAGCTTTGGAGTGTTTCGAATTTAAATTTTTTCAAAGAGGTTGGTATGGGAACATTTTTACAAGAGGAGAGTCTAAAATGAGATGAAGTTTTCAATTTCATGAAAATACGTCATACTTACTTTAAAGTACAATTGAATTTTGGTAATGTTTTTATTTCGCTTATTTTTACATAAGTATGCTTTCTTGTTTCAAAAAGTTATTTGTGATGGATGTTTGAGACTAAAATTGATAAGAAAGACAGAAATAGAAATCTTGAGTAATGAAGAATAACAAAGAGCTTAAAAAACTCAAAATACAACCCATTTTTTAAAAAGGAATCGAGTTCTAATTATGTGCCTAGTATACAAATTATGTGCATTACTTTGGTTGATTCATTGTTATAGCCTTTATGCATCCATTAATCCAATTTTAAAAATACTTTCGTAAAAACGAATTGAAATTTAGACTTCTATTCTATTATCTTTTCTTTTCTGATATCATGACAGCAACCATCATTGTTTTTTTGTTCTTTTTTTTCAAAAAATGATATGTAGGCTGAACTTTAATATCATTAATTAATCAATATGCGAAAATAACAGAAATAAGAAATAAAAATTAAATAATATTCGAAGCGAAACAACTATTTTTTCATTTGATAAAAAAAAATTAAATTAATCACAATAACATTTTTTTTAAATAAAAAAAAGTGAAATTTTTTCATTCAAAAGATTGCATCACTGATAAGCACCCCTCGCACGATTACGCAAATCGCTAAAACCAGTAATTTGGATTCGAGCGTTCTGATTGGCTGAAACTTGTTCACGATGTTTCTTGATTCTTGGTTGCATTCTTGTGCAATTTTAATTTTTTAGTTTGTGCCGATTGCCCGATTGGCGATTTTCCGAATTCCGATATGTGGTCGTGATTTCGAGGTAGTTTTGTGCGAAAATCGCGAAAAATGATGTCGAGTTTACTTCAAATTGATAGAATATCGTGTTATAACGAACGCAGATGATTATTTTCACGAGTGAAGTGGAACAGAAGGGTATTTATACGATTACATTGGGTTTTTTATTCGTACGTCGTATTCAAATTTCGCTTAGCATCCATCTTTATTATTATGGTTTCGGTTAAGTGTTAGTCGCGGTTTATCGGAATAGATTTGATCGATGAATGTTTCGTACATGATTGAAGATTAAATTCAACTCGGCGTAGTACATTTTGGAACGGCGGAAATTGAGATCTGCTCGGCTGTATTTCCAACAGGTTAGTTTAGTTATACGATAGCTTATAAAAAGGTATATTACATGGCAAGGCTGTTTGTTTATATCTTCATATTAAACTAACACGATAGATTGAAGTTCTTTTCGCTTGAAATTTAACGGAAAACAAACATAACGAAAATTCAACGCTTTTGAAATAATAATATGGTACATCACCGAACGTTCGGTAATCGACGGCGGTTCGACTTCGACGTTTCACACAGATAGAAGTTCCGGCTGCCACGTTAGCGTTTCCAAACTAGTTGATCGGGATATGTCTCTGGTTCGTTTTTTAAATTTGCAAACTTCGATTAAATTCTCTCGTTTGCGTCTACGGCGTCTGATTGATTTGGCGTAGATTTTCAATATTTGACAATTGCACGTTACCGCTATGGCCACCAAAAGCCCCTGAAGCGAGTGCTCGACGTTGAAACTGATCCAGGCAACGTTGTAATGTGTCAGACGTGCGATTACGCCGCAAATATACGTTATTGTTAAAAGAAGCGTGATTTTCACGTACAAATAGTACTGCAGTAGTCTGGCTTGACGCATTTTCTCCTTTACTTTGTAATCCACTTGTAGAGCTACCGAGTATCTGATTATTATCCACGTTTTGTACATTCTGTGCGCGATTAGTACTAATAATATGGTAACTGGGATTACGTAACTGTAGATGTAGATTTTTTCGTTCAAGAACCTGCAAAAAATGATGAGAAATTATCATCGAGCTCTAAATGGCCGCAGGCTGGAAACTTAGCAGCAGCTCGGATTTCAAACGTGAAATGAGTTTCACCGATCGAGCTACTCCAGCTCCATGGAAAACTCCGAAAATGCAAAAATTTAATCTACCCTAAATTATCTATTGAAATATTCGTTTTTCGGAGAAAAAAAAATTCTAAATTCTTGGAAATAAATAATTATGAGTTTTCTTCAAAGTAAAAAAATGAATGAAAAATTCCTCATTTTTTGAAAAAAAAATTTCAGTGTTTTTTGGAAATTTCTTGATTTGTTTTTTTCTTTGTGGAACAAATCTCAATTTTATTGAAAAAAAAAAAACAATTTCTCAAATTTTCTGGAGTTGAAATATAAAATCTCAAATTGTTATAGGGGGGAGGTTTCAGATTTTTTGATGTAAAGAATTTCTAAATGTTTTTTGGAGGAAAAAATAACAACATTTTTTATTATTTTCTTGGAGAGTAAAAAATAAGTTAGTAATTTTTTCAAAGTATTAAAATTTTTCAAGTGTAAAATTTCAATAACTTTTTCGAAGAATATTTCCCATTAGGTACTTTTGAATAAAGAAATGTTTGAATTTTCTGAAGTAAATGTAGTTTGTGAGTTTTCTGATCTTCTGTTTAGATGTAACAAAATTTCTCATTTTTCAGAATGAAAAAATTCATTTTTTTTTCAAGTAAAAGCTTTTCAATTTTTTTAAACTAGAAATAATTTTTCAATTTTTTGGAGCAAAAAAAAATTCCCCTATTTTTTTGGAACGTAACATTTTTTCTATTTTGCGAAGTGAAAAGTGTTTCTTAACTAGTTTTTAGAATAAAAAATCTTTATGTTATTTTATTAGGTATTTTATTTCTTTTCAAGGAAAAGAAAATCTTTGAATCTTTTAAAGTGATAATCTCAACATAGCTTTCAAATAACGTTTTTTTTTTTTGGAGAAGAATCCAACTTTTTTGGGAATAAAATTATTTTCAATCGGTTAGGTATTAATTGATTAATTAATCACCTATTATTTTTTGTTTTGTTCAGTTTTTGGAGTGAAAAAAGTTGATCATTTTTTAAATAATAAAACCTGTTCTCAGTTATTTTGTACTGAAAAGAGTTTGGTTTTTGCAACAGATTTTCTTTTTTTTTGAATAAACTATTTTTTTGCTTATTTGGATTGAAAAAGTTTACATTTTTTAGAGTAAAATTTTCCCCAATGTTTTCGAGAAGAAATCTGTATTTTTTAAATTAAAAAAATCATTGAATTTTTCAGAATGAACATAATAGTATGGTTTCTAATTTTTTAAGGAGAAAAAACTCATTTTTTTAAACTAATAAAATTTCTAATTTTTCGTATCTTTTATAAAAATTTCTTGTTTTTTTTTCAGGTAAAAAATTTATCAAGTGCTTTTGGATTGAATAAATTTTTTCATTCAATTTTTTGGACTAAAAATTGTCTTAATTTATTTGCAGTAACTTTATTTTAATTTTTTTGGAATAACACCCAAGTAAGAATGATTGAAGTTTTCAAAATATAATAATTTTTTGATTTTTTTTTTTTTTTTTGTAGTGAAAAATGTCTTTATTTTTAGGGCAAAAAAATAACTTTCTCTTTTTGTTGTCAACATAAAAATTTTTACAATTTTTTTGAAATAGACCGTAGTAGATGAAATTTATTTTTTGGAAAAAATCTCTCTTATTTTTTGGAGTCAAGTTACTCTAAATTTACGGTAAAATTTTTTCTAAAGTAAAAATTTTCTCTATTTTGATGATTAGTACAATTTTTTTCCAATTTTCTTAGACTGAAATGATTATTATTATTTATTATTTTTTTTTTTTGAAAAAAAGAATCTCCGAGTTTTTTTGAAGTAAAAAGTGTTTTTTTTTTCATTGAAGTAAAAAAAAACATTTTGTTCTTTTCTTTCACTATAATTTATCCCTATTTTTTGCTGTCACCTCAAAAAATTTTCAATTTAAAGAAAAAATTTAAAAAAATCTCTATCTTTTGGAGATAAATATTCTCAAACTTTTTTTTGAAGTAAAAAAGGAAAATTAAAATTTTTCATGTTTATTTTTTGAAATACCTAGGTAAAAATTTTCTCAATTTTGATGGTTTGATTGTTTTTTTTCAAGTTTTTGTATGAATTATAAAAGTTTCATTATTTTGATGACGAAATATCTAAAATTTTCTTGAGATTAAAATTTTTTATATTTTTTAGGGGAAGGGGGAAATAAATCTCTTAGAGTTTATTTGGGAGCCACAAAATTTCTCAATTTTAATGGTTTTATTTGTTTTTGTTCGATTACCTTGGATTAAATATTTAAAAAATATTTTTAGAAATAAAAGAAACACTGATTCTTATTTCGGAGTAAATTTTCTGACGGAAGAAATTTTAACAATTTTGTAAAATGAAAAATCTCTGAATTTTTTTGAAATTGAAAATTTTCTCAATTTTTTTGATAAAACTATAGATGGAAAATATTTTTTGAATTTTTGATGAATTAGGTAAATGTCGTTTTTTTTGAAAAGTTTTTGAGGTGAAAAAGTTTATTAATTTCGTTTTTTTTTTCAAAATGCCTGAATTTTTTTTCAATTTTTATTTTTTTATTTAGGTAGGTATCATTTTTAATGTTTTTAATTTTGATTTTTTTTTTGTGAAAAATGTTTTTATTTGATTTTATTATTTTATTTTTTTGGAATGAAAAATATTTTATAATTTTTTCAGAGTAGCAAATATTTATTTTTTAGAGTCTGCGTAAAAAATTTTACAGTTTCTTGAAGAAAGAATGTAAGCTTACTAAATGAAAATTTTTTAATTTTGTCAAAGAAAAAAATCGTTTTTTTTTTGTTTTGGTAAGAAATCATTTTTTTTTTTTTTTTTTTTTTTTGAGAAAAAGGTCTTGAAATTTTTAGTAGTGAAATTTATCTCGATCTGAATTTTTTTGGAATAAAATGGTAAAAAATGTCTAATTTTTTTGAAAAAAAATTATTTGTTTTTGGAAAGAAAACCTATTTTCGTATTCAACATTAAACAATTTCCACCCCTCCTCTTCTTTGGGAATAAATAATTAAGCTACATTCTAAAACGGAAATGCTTCTGTTTCGGAAAATATGTTTAATCCCTACCGTTCTCAATATAAGTAAACCATAAAATCTAGAATCTACAAATTGTGTTTAATACCAAAGATTTTCGTACTCACCAGCAATTCAGATAATCAAATCTGAACGTTTCGTGCGAATAAGGCGTGTTGAATTCGCGATGCAGCCAAAATCCGAATAATAAAAACAGCACCGGGGTACCCCATCCGAATAAGCTGTACTTGACGAACGATGGTACTATTTTATAATGCGAAGAAACGGCTATTAAATTCAAATTCGTACGGAATGTATGGTACATATTGTAGGTGAGGCTCAAAAGCCAACAAAATTCAGCCAAGTGGAAGTACTGCAGCGCAAAAGCCAAAGATATGCATAGCTCCGGATCCTGCCGAATATAAGAAAAAAAAAGTTACTTATCCGCGGTAATTTCATTTTAATTAGTCGAATCGTTCGAGTATCAAATTACTCGCATTGTTTTACGAAAACGCCTATTGAAATTCGTCCTGATCGCTCAACCATAATGTAATTTCAGTTCCACCGCGGGAATCAAGGTTCTTGCGATTTTTTTTTCCAAAGGTACCCTTTTCTTGTTTATATATGTTTTTAGTGTGCGTAAGCACACTATTGGTTTCAGCCTTGAAATATAAAATTTTGAAATAGGTTTATCGAGGTTAACTCATTAATGATGGGATGGATTTGGTTCAAATTTTCAAGGAATGTAGAGTTCATGAAGGCGGAGGGCAATGAGATTTGTGTGTGAATCTAATGAGTAATTATCGAGATAATTGCAATTTTCACTTGAATAAAAAAAGGGAAAAGGGGACTTTTCTATTATTCATATCTTATCTTATCTTGGGGCAATAAATTTAAAGTGTTCAAAATCGAACAATGGTCACGTCACAACGTCCTCTTTGTGCTCTGCGGTTTTATCTTTTTTGGGGCAATAAAAATTTAAAATGTTAAAAATCAAACTTTATCAGCACAGCAGGCGGTAAACATTTTTTCAGCACAGCAGGTGGTAAAAAAAATCAGAAATCACGTCTCAGGCTCAGGGCAATAAATTCAAATTTTCAAAATCAAACAATGGTTCGTGTCTAGTTCTTATATTATCTTTGCTTAGGGCAATAAATTTTAAATGTTCAAAATCGAACAATGATTCCGACTTGTGGTCTGCAGTCTTATCTTATTTTGGGGCAATAAATTTTAAATGTTCAAAATCGAACAATGGGTCGATCTAGTTTTCAGTTTGAGTGAATGGGGAGGTGGTGTGACTATGCGATGTTGGTGGGGGGCATGGCAAATAGAAATACCAAAGTAAGTATGCTTATGTTAGGTTAGGCTACTTACTGATAACTTCTCATAAAAGTTATTTCAGTAATACTACTCAGTAATTTTAGAATTCAAGCTACGCACACTGTTAGAGCTGCGCTTGCGCAGGTGTCTAGTTTTTATTACTGCGAAGTGTAGGTAGGTAATCGTATAATAGAATAAGGCGAACGTATAAACAGAATAATGGAGTTTGAGATATGAAATTACAAACAAATTACGTATTTGGAAATCGTATCGAGTTGGAAATTGTTTTGATTTCCGTGAGCATATTTATTCGCGGTGAAATGAGAAAAACGAAGGAGATTGGCATTTGATGTTTTTTCATTTAATTAATTTAATCGTTACGTCGATCCAGAATTTTCAACTTGACATCAGAGTCTTTCGAGTAAGACGTTTCTAACACTCGATTTTTTTTTCCAATTTCCTCTCTAAATCACTTGCCATGTTTTTTTAAAGGTGACTCTTAGGGAAGCTTCTGGTTTCTTCGTGATTTAATAAAATTGGAATTGTCGTAATGTCTGTCTGTTTGTTTTACCCCTCAACTTTTTATACTCAAAAATAGGCTGGAATAATTTGAGAGCACGTCGTCACGGATATAACGACGATAATGCAAGAAGCTTTGAAAAATAGTCGTACGTTAAATTCGGTGTCAAGTTTTTACCATTATACGTGAAGCTCATTTCGAAATAAGTAATATTTCACGTCTGGCAAAAGACTCGAAAACACTTCGAAAATATCTGCCACCTTGGGCGTTGTTGAAGTAGGTAGGTGCTGTGGCGTCCATCTTAAAACATATCACTCATTATTTTCCTTCGGTAACCACTTTCACTTTCTATTCTCCCTGATCCTGCTTCTTCATCCCTCTATGTCCGTCAACAAGCCAACCAGTTTCTTCTTTCGTCCTTCGCGTCTCTCCGTTCATCCCTCGTACTCTCTAGCGATAGTAGACTCGAGTTGGTTAGTTAGTTCTTCTGAGTTCGCCTCTCGCTAGTTAACAAAATATATCGTTTACTTGTACTTCGTTCTTGTTCTTTAATGATTACGCGAAGCAAACGCGCTTCAGTGCCTAACCTATCTACGTGCGAGCAGTTATACTAATAACTCGTCATTCATCCAATTTACTCGGGGCTTTCTCGTACAAAATAATTTTCTACAAATTTGTTCACCGCGAGGTTAAAGGCGTAGAACTCGTACTACATTATTATGACGTGGAAGTGGTTAATATTTTAAGTTACTCTCATGTACCTACTTATGTGCTTAAATTAATGGAGTTATTAGAAGGGTGCTGATGTGTACATAGAACAGTAGCAAAATTTCATATTACACTGCTCTTGTCTTGTTTTACGAGTATGTGGTATCTATACGAGTAAGCTGAAACGTGGTTGCTGAGGTGTAAGAATGTGTAGCAGTGGCACGATTTGAACCGAGCTTGTGGATGAGTTATACGATGGAATCTTTGTTTGAAGTTATAGGTTTACGAGCTTGTGATAAGAATTTCATACGGAGGTTCGCCAACATTTTGGTAAATGGCCAAATAAAAATTTATCCCGGGTTATCTTACGTTAGTTGAGGTGGTACTGGCATGGCATACCACGAAAAGGTGTTTAAAGGTGTTTTAAGTTATTGCGATTTTGGTTGACATTGCCTCTGTTTGGTCAAGATATCGGATATGTTTTACGCTAAATTTACGTGAAAAATGGAAATATTTAGGTAGTTTTAAATGAATTGAATATTGATCGAAAATGTGATTTTTTTTTTTTTTTGAAAGTAGAGTTAATTTTTTCTTTGAAAATAATTTTTTTCAAATTGACTCCTGAAATATGTATGATCGTTAAAAAAAGTTCTCTAACTATAAAAATAATTTACTCTGAATTTTTATGATTTTTTTTTCGATTTTTAATTTTTTTAAAACGAGTTCTATTCATTTTAATGATTTTTTTAAAAATATTAAGTATACGGTATTTTTGTTGAAAATTTCTTGTATTTTTTCGTATTTATTATTTTTTTAAATGCAGTTTGAAAAATCATTTGTTTCAAAATTTTAATTGCAACATTTTTCAGTTTTTACAAAAGAAATACTATTTTTTAAATATTGAACAAAAATATGAATTTTGATTTTTTCGAATTTTTTGATAAAAGTTTTTTTAATTTACAAAAAAAAAAAAAAAAAAAAAAAAAAACCATAATCAATTAGGTATCTAACCTAACTCATTTTACTTTTATTCTACTAGTGGGTATAATTTTTTTCTGAAAAATAAATTGGACTTTCTTTTGAAAAAACTTTTTTTTTTCGAAATTAAGTACAAGTTCAAAACAATTTTTTCTAAATAGGTATAACTGAAAAATCGTTTTGTTTTCAATTTCCATTCCAACTTTTTTTTTTTCAATTTTTATAAAAAAAATTGAAAAAATTCTCGGACAAAAGATTTTTGATTAGTTTTTAATTTTTATTGAAATTCTAAACATTTTAATCGTAGTTTTTTTTTCTTTCTTGAAAAATGAATTGAGATTATTTTTTTCATATGCAAGTATTTTAAATTTTCTTTTTCAACTTTTTTTTTTTGTAAAATTTCAATTGAAATAAAATCGTTTAAACAAAAATGAGTTATTTACATTTTTTTGAAAGTTTTTTTTTTTTTTTTTTTTTTCAATGTGATTGAAAATTATTTTTTATTGAAAGTGTTTTCAAGTTTTCAATTCTTTCAAGGTAAAAATATATGTGAGTGTGGATGAGAAAACGTGCCTAGTCAGGAAAAAATAGATTTTGAGGTTTTGGCTGTTTTTGGTCAATTTCGACCTGTACTTTCATTGAAAATTGGTTTCATGGACCTCGGAACAATATTCAGCCTCTCAGGGGACAAAACTTACCCAAACCCAATAAAAAAATCAATTTTTGAAACAAAAAATTAAAAAAAAAAATTTATACCTAATTTTTTAAATAATTTTTTTACATGTTTTGTATATATTTTTTGTTAAAAATGATCAAAAACATCATGAAACACAAAAAAGTTGACATTATGAGTATGATATTCATAATCAGCATGGTTGAAAATATTTTTTGGTATTTTTTTTTTTTTAGTTTTAGCAACCCTGATTTCGCTCAAAATTGTCCCCTTTTGTGAAATAGGTTGTAAACATGAGGGGTCAAAATTGTTGGGGAATGAATATTCCACAAGGACCCCTCAATGATTGTACAAAGTTTTAAAGTTATCAGTTTTTGCATGACAGAGATACAGACTTGCAAAGTTTAAATCTTTCATTACCAAAAAAATGTTTTTCCTGACTAGGCACGTTTTCTCATCCACACTCACATATTTTAATGATTTTTATTAAGAATTAAAAAAAAAATTTTGCATCAAAAAATCACCTTAGAAAAATGAATATCATGGAGGCAATTTTTCGGAAAATCACTTTTTTCATAATTACATTGTTCTTAAATTTTGAAAAGATTCAGTGGTGTTTAAAAATCGTTTCATATAAATGCTTTCCTCTTTTTTTTTTGGGGGGGGGGGGGGGGGAGAAGAGGCTTAAATGAAGAGAGTGATTAAAATGATTCTTTCTGAGTTTTCATTGAAACTTTTTAAACTTTTTAATTTATTGGGAAAAATATTATGTAGGTATTATGTGTCAAAGACAAAAAAAATTGTTTTGAATTTTTATTTTTACATTAGGAAATGTTTTTTTGACACAAATTAATTGGACCAATTTTTTTCAAAGATTTTCTCAAATGTGAACTTTATTGAAAACGTGAATTTTTTTTAGAAAAATGAATCATCAAAGGAAATTTTTCTGAATATTTTTTTCAAAGTAGTGCTTAAATGTTACATGAAATTGAGTAGTTTAAATTTTTTTTATTTTTTTCATCCTCTTTTTTTAAATTAACAAAAATGATTTCTTTTTATTTTAAATTTTCTTACGTTGGTATCAAAACGTTATTAAAAAATATATAAACTGTACGTAGACGTATTTATAATATAAAATTATGCATAAAAAAACGATTTTTTGAATTCTTATCAAACTTTAAAAGATATATAAAAGTTTTTAATCAATTCTGTTCAAGTAAACGTTATTTATCCAGAAGTGTACTCATCACGTGATAATGCCGATTTTCGAGATTTGGAATTTGGATTTTTACAAATCACCTTATCCGATCCGGGAAAATATTTCAAACATGGACTTTCTCCGTAAGTCGATCGAAAATATATATATATATATATATATATATATATAATATATATTAATGATCGTCTGAAATTTTTTTGTTAGAACAATTTTCAAAATGATGCCAATTCTAAAGATTTTTGTTAAGCCGAAGTGTTATCGAAATATGAATTTTACACTATTAAGATTAATAAAACTTGAAATATAACCATTTGGACCTGAATCAGAAGAGTTTGGAGATTCCATTTCTTCATTAAAATAAAAAATATTGCCAAAATTCTATCAAATATGGCGGTGACTATCTACTGGAAGGAAAAAATGGTGTTTAGCCAGTAGTTGATCATTTTGATCAAGTACTAGACTTACGAAATTTTTGTAAAGTTCTAGTGGTTGATCATGCAAAAAATTGGTAAATATTTACGAAAAATGATAGTTTCTCTTTCTCATGGCTAATGAGTGACAATTTTACCGAATACTTATTGATTTTTTTAAAAATTAAATGGTTGAGAGCCGTTGTCATAATCTGATTGACCAACTACTGGGTGATCAACTACTAGCGCGTGACCAACTACTGGGTGGTCAACTACTAGATTATCTTGACCAACTACTGGACTTTTCTATTTTTTCACTTAAAATGGTCGTAATTTTCAAAGAAATGAAGTAAAATTTAAAAATTATAGCGCATTTTGTTGTAGAATACACAAGGAATCGTTTGGTATATTCACCATTTCGCCAACGTTATTAGTTTTTAAACCAGAATGTTTTTTATAAGACACTTCCACTATAAGGGTCCACCACTGGTGCAACTACCTTACTTATTTTAGTGAATGAATAACTAATTTGTATTTTTTTGGTTTATAAATTTTGTTTGATGAAAATGTTTTTTTTTTTTTGTAGTTTGTCCTTGACTGATTTTTTTTTAAATTTCAACTAACCATAAAATATGACTCATTTTCGATTTTTATCCGAATTTTTCTTTTTCAATTAGGTAAAAAAAATCCAACTTTTAAGTACTTAGTTTCTAGTCTTTCATTCACTCGTGCAGTGTGATAAAATCTTCAATATATTTCGATCGATTCAAAAGATATCTCACCTGTGTACCTCCAACTCCGATAACATACATAAGTTGCGTCATAAACAACGTTGCCAAAAGGTTCATGATCAAAGTACCCGACATACTGCGTAAATCTGAGAATAAACTGCAACAAACCAAACCAGAACGAAAAATAAATACAAAAATAAAAGAAAACAGTGCCCTAAAATTAATCGTTAGCAATATTCTTGGAAACGGCGCACCAGTTTGATGCCTTTGTTTTTTGGTACGATACGCCCGAAAAATAAAGCTGATAAAATCGGTCTAATTTCATAAAATTATGCAAATGTATACATATATATTCTAGTGTTTTTGCTTCTTCTTCGGCAACAGAAATGATAATGGCAAGGATCACTAAAGTGAAAACTCGAAATTGTATTTTTTTTCTCGTTAAAATTTTCCATTCGTATTGATTCGAGAGATGGAAAACGTATCTCTTGGAAGTTTTTTCATTTATGGCCTCTTTTCCTATATATTTTTTGGTTTTTGAGATGTGTAACATATGCGTACGTGTGCATGATTGTTGTCGTCTGTATGTACGAGAATATACCCAGAGAGAGTTGTTTAAAACTGTCTTTTTTGTCAACTTTTTCGCCATACTGAGGCTTTATAAGATACGAGTACATTGAGAAACAAAACAACAGCTCGCGGAGGTTGATAATATGATAACTGATAGTATGGCTGAAAAAAAATGAGAGACGAATATAAATCGAGTATGGTTATAATCGATGACACGTAACTAGTTGGATTTTTTAGACGAGGGGGTCATGGGGGAGTATTTTTTTCTCGTTATTCGTCTCTATCATACTATACATACAAGCTTCAGCAGATATTATGTGGGTTCCTGAGGGAGTACATGTATTTGACTTTTGCAATATTGTTCATTTCACTCGAATGGTTTTACGTTGAGATGAAATATTTTTACTATAGGTATGACGAGGGTTTTTTTCTTCGTACAGGTGAGAAAATGTATTATATGAGAAGCAATCTCGAAGGATGAAATTTTATCCCACTTTCTAGAATTTCGATTTAGTGATTTTTTTTTACCTGTGGCGAACTAGAGTGGTTGAAAAAATAGATCAAAAAACTGACGTAGTCGATACGATTCGTTAAATCCATTTCTACGATTTTTAGTCATTTTTTGAAATAATTTTATTTATGTAATTTTTCTCGAAAAATATAACCTTTCTTTTCCCAAATTACATTTTCAATATTCGTAATTTATAATTTTTGGGTTTTCTCGAGTATTTTCCTTTCATATTGTGTACATAAAAATTACCAGTAAATTTTCCTCAACTTCGAGTAGTAAAGTTACTATATAAACGAAATTGGGGGAAATTAACTATTTTTATACTTTGTCATTTTTACTATATATGCACATTCAATTAATGTGAGTACAAAATTTAGAAGAGAATTAATTTCCAAGTTTTCTGCCTCGTCGAGGGAAAATGAAAGCAGAAAAAAACGAACAAAATCAGTCTTACTACGATGTAAGAAATCAATTTTGAATTATTTACCATTGAAAATGACTTAATTTCGAATTTCTTTTCAAAGTTTACGAATCATTGTTATCGGTTTAGTACGATACGAAGACGTCAGCATCGTGGCCGCTAATCACGCTAAACTTTTTAGTTTAATTACGAGCGGAATTGAGATTGAAAATACTTTAATACCGTAGTACTACGTACTTTTGTAATACTACGAGCACTATAATTACTGTATATTGCGCCATACTATAGAAAAGCTATAATGTAAAGGTAGATATTTCGTAGAAAAGAGAATCAGAGCGAGTGAGAGCGACAGGGAGTAACAAACTTTCAGAAAACATCGCTTAGTTATCGCCTTTTCTCAAAGGACTCGAGAGTATTAATTTTAGTGATTCTTTGTGTTGTTTTTGTTGTTGTTTTTTAGCAAACTTGAATTGATTCCGAGCTCGTGTGTCTTTTCTGGATAGACTTTAATACATTGTTGAGTAGCTTTACCTATAGAACGAGTATGACGACGTATAAAATGTAGAGAATTTCTATACCTTCTTGATGATGATGAGGCTTCAAGTTTCGTATTTATTTAAAAAGATTACGAGGAAACTGCGACTTTGAAAAGAAAGAAAATGCCTATCTACGAGTAGAAAGCGTAGGCTACTTGGCATGAAGTAAAATTCTGTTACTATTGAAGTAACTTTAATTACTATTTCACGTGTTGGTTACTTTTTGTACTTTTTTGAGAAGTTTTTGTTAAAAGAAGAAGTGATGATAAATTTTGATTTTTTTTTTTTTTTTTTTTTGAATAATTTATAAAAATTTTTAATGAACTGATTATTTTCATTATCTCTTTTTCCCTGTTGCGTTGAATGTCCGAATTGAATACTCATATTTTCGAATAAAGGTCCAAAAAATGCAAATACATATTTTGAAACAATTTTTCATTTTTTTCAACAACGAAAATTTTAAAACCCTGTCAATTAAGCGAAAATTAAACAATTGAAAATATTTTTGAAAGTCAAGACGTGTGTATCAATTTTTACAATTTTCAAATTTTGTCAATCTATTTTTCTTCAGAGTTTGGAACGTTTCAAAATTTTATAAAATTCAAAGTGACATTTTTTAAAGTGATAAATTCTCAATGGTTTTTTAAAAATTTGGTTAATTTTAGGAAATCTCTAAGATATTAAAAATTTAGCACATAGGTCAAATTTTTGAATTTCGTAAAACTATAAAAATTTGGAAACATTTCAAAATTTGATGAACATTCGAAGTTTGTATACTCTTAAATTCACGGACCAATTTTTAAAATTTGATAAATTTTTACCCACAGTTTTGAAAATTAGGAAAAAAATCTAATTCAGCGCATTTTTTTTAAATTTGGAAATTTTTTGAATTTTATTAGAAATTTAATTCTTGAATTTAAAGCAATTTTTGAAATTTCCAAAAATTCATTGAATGAATAATGTGTAAAATTATTAAAAAATTGACTTTGAAAAATCCTTCAAAATTTGAATTTTGGCAATTTTTATAGTTTTTTCAATTTGAATGAATTATTTCATTTAGATAAATTACAATTTTTAAAAAAATTGGTAAATTTTTTGAATATAAGGAGGTATTAATATTGCATTTATTATCTTCTAAACATTTTTTTAAAACTTCGGCTAAACTGTTGTTTTGTATTAAAATTTAAAATTTTAAAAATTCGATGAAAATGAAAAATTTGGTCATTTTTGAGTTTTGAAAAATTATTTAAGTTTTTATTTATTTTAAAGTTTGACAAATTTTAGCAATTTGAAGAATTACGATAATTTCTCAACGTGGATGCGTATTTTAAAGTTTGATAATTTTTGAATTTTAATTAATTTTTTAAGTTGGGCCAATTTTAAAAAATTTAGATATATAATTTATTATATCAATGAAAAATTTAGAAAATTATCAAAAATTGATATTTTGAAATCCAATCAAATATTTATGGTTTTGTCATTTTAGTAAATTTCTTAATTTGAGTCAATTCTTGAAGTTTAAGTTTTTACAGTTAGAATTTTTTTTTGAATATTCCTTAAAAATTTGTCAATTCTCGATTTTCAACATTTTCAAAATTCAGGTTAAATTTCCAAAAAAATTCCAGGTACCTACTTCAATTTCTAAGTTCAGTAGATTTTTGAAATTTGCTGAAAATTTCGAATAGGCAACATTTTAAAATTTAATAAAAATTTAAAGGTTGAAACTTTTTCAATATTGGATGAAAATTTGAAATGTGTTAATTTCTCTGTAACAAATCTTTGAAAAATTTTCGGAACTTTAAAATTCAAAGTTTAATTAAATTTTACGAGTTTAAAAATTAAGAAATATTTTGGATTTAGTACATTTTTCATGTTTAGAAAGTCTTGTTGCAGGTCCTACAAAAATCCTGCTTTTTGGTTTTTAGATTTTGTTAGACACCATACATAATATGGAACCATTCCAACAGAACTTCAACAAAATTATTGAGAAAATTTTCAAAATTATTGTCATTATCTTCAAAACTTTAAAAAATGTTTCTGAAAATCTTGAACAAAAATGTTTGAGAGTTTTTCACTAATTAGTAAAATATTTTCACAAAACCATATCTTTTTGCAGAATTTCTGAAAACTAAATGAATTTACAGAGAACTTTCGCAAAATATCAGAAAATTTTTCATAAACGTTTATTCCTTACGCTGCAAGAAAATACCTTGGCCTCGGTGCTTTTGTGTCTGAAAAAACATAATTTGAATTTTGATGACTTTCTCGGCTATACTATTTTGACATTCAAAAGTTACGAAAGTTACCAAAAAAATTTAATATTATGCCTGCCTGGTGAATCTTTCTGTTCGTTTTACCCTCCACTTTCCCTCTGAACTATCCAAATCTTGACAGATTCAATTTACGTAGTTTCTAAAGAAATGGACGATTTAATCGGATTTTCGAAAACTAAATGATTAATTTTTAACGGAGAAGGGTCATGAAAAGTGAAACATTTCATCAATTTTCCAATTACGGAAAACAAAGTGTTTGCTCGAGACATAACAATTGAATTTTTTTTACATAATTAACGAAGACGCAATATTCTATTTCACTTTGGCATCAATGTGCGTTGAGGTCGAGCGAGAATTTTTCTCTGTGAATTTTTAAACAGAGGAAAAAAAAATTAAGAAGCTTTGTTTTATTTAAAATAATGGCGAGGCCTTTAGTCGAGAAAACAGTTCGGTAAATTGCTAAAATTAATTACAAAGATAGGCCTATTTTTGTTGAAATATAATTTTTTGTTGTTTTTAAGCAGTTATCAGGGTTGAATGTTTTTTTTTCTACTTTTCGCTTTTCTCGAATGAATTCGTTTTATTTAGATGTTTTACGTTGATTAAAGATCGTTGATTCAAATTGGAATGTTTTTTTTTTGTATAAATGAATTTTGAGGTTTTTTTGTATTAAAATTTGTCATTTTTGATAGAAATACCTGCTTCCCTCTTTCATACTTCACTTCGTTGTTAATTTTGACACGTTACAGCCCCTCGCCCTGTGAACAAGGATTTAGCTTCTGTAAGAAGGTAAAGTTGAAAAGGAACGTATTACGTTGCGGTGTTGTTTTGTGGCAATTTTCATATGATTTATGAGCGGATTTCCACGGTGTGGTATTTACTTGGTAGGAATTGTAATTTTTGCCCCCAACGAAATACGTATATCCGCCTCTTACCGCGTCATCGAGATTAATTCGTTCTGACGGATTGAACTTAGCAAGTGGCATCATTCATTAAGCTGTTTAAGTTATTATACGATGAAATATGTACAAGTACATCACTGGCGATAATTTTTTTATTACGTATTCAATAAAAATTGATTTTACGATTCGAGTAGGTACCTAGCTAAAAACGTTTATTTAAAACCAACTAAATTGGTTCTCTCAGGAACTCTTTATTTGGCAAAAAATTTCCACAGTTTTTAGATATAAAAAGATTATTGTTAATAATACATAGAAAAGATATTACTTCTTACGAGATTATAATTGTTTTTAAACAGTACTGCGAGAAAATTCGTATTCAGTAATTTAGAAAATTTTTCTCACCAACGTTGTCGTTACATTGTCGCTGTTGTGACAAGTAAAGAGCACGAAAAAGGCAGAAAAAGAGCGTCTATCCAATACGTCGCTTTAGAAACCGGAAACGCTGCCTAGTTGGTAAAAACGGCGAAATGTTAATGCCAGTCATGCTACAAGATCTCTGGTCTTTTTCGCGCCAGCCAACGCGAAGTATGCGACGATGACGAAGAAAAAGAGGAAATGAAAAATATTCTCGTAAGCGAACATCTCGAGGAGAATGGCCACGTTAAGTGTGAGAGATTTAAAGACGACGTTGCTAACTTTTTGACTCGTTGAAATCCATTTTTCTTTTCCTGTTTCCTAAAGACGACGTGGCCGGGGCGTCATTAAGTATAAGTATACCGACAAGAGCAATACCGTCGGTTGAGATGTTCAAATTTAAATGGATCGCAAATGATTTCCCACCAGTTACGTCATTCTGTGTATACGACAATGAGTACTATACCTATCTAAGCCAAGACGTATTTTCAACAAATTCTATTCCCTGGCGAATGAAATAATCGACGAGATTTTGATTTTGAAATAAAATGCTCGTCGTGCAAAGGCAGAAGTATCGTAAAGTGGGGCTACTTGGGAATTTATAAAACATTTTCACGTAATCTCAAACATTGAGGCCCAACAATGATGACCTATGGTAGGGTAATTGTATTACCAGGTGGCTATCGTCTTCCATCGCGTCGGTTTTGCTACATTAAATACGGATTGAGTCAGGTATAGCTCTTCAAAGGCTCAATTTGAGCATATTTGAAATTTCCCTATTTTCAAGCATTCTGAGATGGAAATATAATTAATATGTACCTATAATAAGAATAGAAATAATTTTTGAGCTAGTTGATATGTGCACGTGCAGTGCTCATAAAACATGTATATGAACTCGGAGGCAATTCACAATGATGGAGAAAAATATTTATTTCTGGGAAAAAAAGATTTTATACCTACCTACTGTGAAAAAAAATGAAATTTATTTCTACCATATTCTTACTTACTCTAAGAAAATTAGAGATTTTTTCACTCAAAAATTTAGATTAAAAAAAAATACCACTCACCCCCCCCCCCCCCCCCCTCCCCTCCCAATACAACTTTTTTTCGAAAAGTAAAAATTTCTTTCTCAGAAAAAGCAGAAATTTCTTCCCAAGTACATAAAAATAAAAAGATTTCTACTCATCAAAAAAAAATTTGCTACTAAAAATAAAAAAAATAATACTTATGTACGAGTACCTAATAAAAAAGAAACTTTTGTTTACCTATTTCAATATAATTGAGAAAATTTTCTAATTACAAAAAATTGAAATTTTTTTATTCCAAGAGAATTCAGAAAGTTTGTTCTCCAAAAAATTGAGTGTAGTTTTCCCCAAAAAATTGAGTTTTTTTTTCTTCAGAAAAGTTGTAAAATTTTTTAATTTTTTCTAGATGCGAAAAATTTTTCTTCGAAAAGATTTGAGAAACATTGTTAATTTTTTCTGTATTAAAATATTTTTACTGCAAAAAACTTTAAAAAAATGTTTAATCTGGAAATTACAAAAAAAAAATGTTTAAAAAAATAGAAATTTTATTTTTTTGCTCTCAAGACATACCTACCTATAAAATTGAGACATTTTTCATTCCAAAAAATGAAAACAAAAACTCTACAAAATGATTGAGATCCTCCCCTCAGAATTTTAGAAATAAGTAGGTACCTAAGTCATCGGTACATATTTTAATTTATAAATTTAAAAAAAAAATATGCTAAAATTAGCTGAAAAATATTTTGACTTTTTCGTCGAAAAAAAATTGAGGTAGATTCCTTGGCAAAAAAACTTTCAGATTTTTTCCTAAAAAAAAATGACATTTTTTTCCGTGCTCTCAAAAAATAAATAAATACCTAGGTACTTAAATATATAAATAATTTGAGATTTTTTTTGTACCTACCAAAAAATTGGCGATTTTTTGCACCAAAAAAAATGAAATTTTATCAAAAAACAAAAAATGAGAATTATTTTTGCTCTCAAATTTTTAAGTAGGTAGATATTCTGATTTCTGAATTTTCATTTTCTAAAAAAATAAAATTTCTTGTTCTTCAAAAAAAATAAATAAATAAAAAAATCAAGACGTTGATTTCTTTCTGCAAAAATGGTAAGCAGGCTGAGACCTTTTCAAAAAAAGAACAAAACATTTGCTTAGAGATTTTTTTTGCCTATTTTAAGCACTTTTTTGCTAAAAGCGTTTTTTTGCACAAAGCATTTGTTTTTCTTGAAACCCGAGCGGCACACTCGATCGATAATATCGGAAGATGTAACGTATCGATAAAAAATCGTTTGAAAATCTATAGATGTTCTCACGATATTATAAAGATTTATCGGTACAACTTCATAGGCAAAAAATCTAAAAACTATCGAATTCGATATTATTAAGATTTTATGACGATATTCGTCAACGATACTATCGACAAAGAATATTAAATTTATCGAATTCGATTTTTTAACGATTTTGTAAAGATATTTAAAACTATATTATCGACAGATTATATGAAATTTCTCGGCTTCGATATTTTACCGATTTTTTGACGACATTTGAAACTGTATTATCGACAAATTATATTAAGTTACCGAATCCGATTTTTTACCGATTTTGTAAAGATATTTGAAACTATATTATCGACACGTAATATGAAATTTCTCGATTTCGATTTTTTAACGATTTTGTGACGATATTTGAAACTATATTATCGACAAATAATCTGAAATTTCTCGAATTCGATTTTTTAACGATTTTGTGAAGATATTTAAAACTTTATTATCGACACGTAATCTGAAATTTCTCGAATTCGAGTTTTCAACGATTTTATGACGATATTTGAAACTATATTATCGACACGTAATATGAAATTCCTCGAATTCGATTTTTCAACGATTTTGTGGCGATATTTGAAACTACATTATCGACAAATAATCTGAAATTTGTCGAACGATTTTTCAACGATTTTGTGACGATATTTGAAATTATTTCCAAATTGGTGAAAATTTTTCTAAGTCCAACACGTCTGGAAGTACTAAACTGCCTATTATAAGCGTTTTATTGCTAATTCCTCAACGATAAGGTATGGTATAGTGGTTAAGGAAGAGGATTACCATGCAGGAGGTAGATGGTTCAAGCCCCACGGGTGGCAGATTTTTTATAATTTTTTTTGACTTTTTCTGAAATGATCCTCTTACCGTAACATGAATAATGTGTTTAGGTATAGTTTAATGTATTAATTATGCTAATTAATGAGTTTTAATTATAGAAAAAATCTAGTAAAAGACGAAAAATCGGAATAAAAAATCGACAGAATATCGAATTCGATAAAGTTCCGCCTAAATCGTGAAATTATCTTTCGATATTATAGATATATTATCGATAAAATATCTTACTATAATCTCGAAATATTTGCTAACTATAATTCGTCGATAATCTATCTATATATCGAAAGATAATTTCACGATTTAGGCGGAACTAACGCGACACTTTATCGAATTCGATATTCTGTCGATTTTTTATTTCGATAATTTGTCGAGTGTGCTGCTCGGGAACATTTTTTTGCTCAAAGCATTTTTTATGCCTAAAGCATTTTTTTTTGTTGAAGCTTTTTTTGCTTAAATAATTTTTTTTCTTGCCTAAAGCGTTCTTTTTTTGCTCAAAGCTTTTTTTATAGCTTTTTTTGCTTAAGCATTTTTTTGCCTTGAGCATTTTTTGTTAAAGCACTTATTTTTACCCAAAGCATTTTTTTTTGCTTGAAGCATATTTTTTCCTCATAGCATTTCATTTTTACTTGAAGCATTTTCCCTCGTTCGTTCTGTTTCCTTACTACGTTTGAATTTGAAAGTATGAAACTTTTTTGGGGTGATGTTAACTCAAAATTAACCACGCCCTCGAATATGGTTAAAATCTGAGATATGTTTTTTTTTTCACTTCATCCACCCTAATGTACATTTACAAACAACACCTGAAAATTTCATATTCCTGGCACTCATCATTTGGAGGTATGCATGAAAGTTTGAACGTTATAACAAACGAATATTCTGGTTTTGTTTTTCAAAACAAAATTGATCGTATGTACAAGGGATAAAAAATATTCCAACCCCTCTGGGATCATCCATGGACTGTTTACTTCAATCCTAGCCGATAATATCTCGAAAACCTCATCTCTGATTGGAGTAACGCACATTATTAGATCTGATCTTGTGAATTCCCAAATAGCCCAACATAATCAAGGTTTCATCGATGCGTGAATTTTACAGCTATTTCCACAGGGAAAATTTTCCAAAAATTTATTCTTTCATCCGTGGTAAAAAAAATTAATTCTATTGCCACGTTCAAAAAATTATGGAATTTTTAAATGGCGAATACGTTGTGCTTTTTCCTCGTTTCGCTGCGGCGTGTAACCCTTGATTAAAAATAAAATTTTACGATAACTATCGAGATAACGAAGAAGTTTTTAACGTCGGAATTATGAAGTATCCTGTGGCATGCTCTCACAACAACTCGTACATGTATTTGGGTGAACAAGGTTTGAAATTCTATTCGCGTGCGGGTTCGTTTACCAAAATATAAAGGAAGTGAAAACTTTTGGAAAAAATGAATACTGCATTGGGAGTGTTATCGAAGGTGGTATTTTTAGAATGAGATGAGAATAGGTTATTTTGAAAAGGCTGCTATATGCGAAAAAGTGATTTACATAAAGGGTTATATATATTCAGCGTCGAAGTTGGCGTGTAAAAGAGGGTTCGAAGAGACAATTTTTTTTTAATTTATGAAATTTTCGTCAATAGTTCTATAATTTATGTCAAGTTTCTACATAATTTTTGTGAAAATGTGGTACATTTATTAAGGCAGTGTCACAGAATTGAGAAAAAAAATCGTTAAAAATTTTGAGAAATTATTATCGATATTTTTATTCGAAAAAAATCATTTATTATTCAAGTGCATAATTAAATTATAATTTTTTAACAACAATTGTGCTCCTACTTCGTTTATCTGTATTCTTCAGAGTATTACTCGAGTCAGATGATATATTACTCGTATATCATATCTTAAGAATTTGAGAAATCGCATCTTTCAGCGTAATGAAACTCCGACTAATAATCTGTAGTATCTACAACTTTAATTATGCAGATATTAAAAAACTCCTCCTCCTGGCGCATATCTCGAGCTTGGCTGCAGAATCGCGATTTTCATTTATATACCAAAACGTATTCCCTCGAGATACCGTTTTCTAAATCAGCTTTATCAAAGTACACATTCGCGTAATTTATACTTATAAAATATACTTTGTATACGCATTTCGCTGTACCATAAAATATTCGAATTTTACCCCCATCCTTAGCATCTTATCGTTGAGTAAACTTCGCGCCAGAACGAATACTTCTTCTGCGGATTGTACGTATCTAGATAAAATTCGCCTATACCACTGCGCGTTCGCAGGTTAATTACTACGTTCCTGTGTTTTGCAGAAGAAGCAGAACATGTCGTAGTTGAAGTTTGCGTTTTAGAAATTGGTGTTTTCGAATTTCCAGCTTTCTAGGTATTTTGATACGAATACCATAAATACAGGGATAGGCTGGTGTGGCCTTTCTAGCAGTGAATTTACGTAAGTCAGCTATTGGGAGTACCCGCGTGGAGAATGTATCTACATGGCGATGGTGTATTTTCATTTTAGTCGTATCGCTGTTGTTGCGGCGATAGTGCCAGTGAAACAGGTACATTGCGAAGTCGTTTTATGGCTATATCGTTAATAGAATCGTCGTCGAGAGGTGTAACCACAGATAATTTAATTGCGCGGTGAATGTTCGTTGTGATGTGGAATTCTGGAATGGCGAATTTCCGCTACTTGTTACCTCATTGTGTAGCTGGTGGCCTTTGAATATTAGTTTTTGTTCGATTTTGTATGAAAAAGAGGCTGCAGGTAGGCCTGGTTAGAAATTTGAAGTTGAAGAGAAAGAGGGAGGAAAGCGAATTTTCATAACACTGTACACTAAAGCACCGATGATGGAAGTCCATTTTTTTTCGATTTCGAGATTTTTATTGTTTATGAACCTACAAGTGTCCAAAATTCAAAAAACGTAAAAACCTCGAAGTTGAAAAAAAGTTGACTTCCATCATCGGTGCTTTAAAAGAACATTATAAAGAAGTTGGAAAACAATCAACTGTTTTTGAACAATTTCTTTTCAATTTGATTTTTCAACTTATTTTAATCTTTCGATGAAATTACAACAGAAAAATCTGTTTTCAAATAAAACTGAAAACCAAAAAATATATATCCGTTATTGAAAAAAAATATGAGATAATGGTTATAAAACACTATTTGAAAAATGTTTTTGAAAAATCAGGTGAAATTGATTTTTTTTTTAAGGGGATCTCGATGGAACAAATTGTAAATGATTTTTCTGAAGATTCTGTTGAAAATTTAAAGTGGTGAAAATAGATAGTTACTGAAAAAAATCTCGTCGTTTTCAAATTGAAAAAATTGATCTTAATAAAATTGAAAAATTTCTGTCTAGAAAATTTGTAACGAAATAATTTTAAATATTTTTTGAAAAATGAAAAAATCATTTTAAAAAAAGTTTTGAAAGGAAATGGTTTTTAAATAATTTTGAAATCCTGGCAATTAACAGCGTCAAAAATTTAAAAAAAAAAAAATGTTTTTTGACAAAATTTTGAAAAATGAAAAAATCTACGTCTTTCTATGTCGATAGATTTTCTAAAATGCAATTGGGGAATTCAAAAATCTGTTCATTTTGGAAATTGGTAAAAAATTTTATCAAACAATTTATTTTAAATCTTCATAAATCGAGAAAAAATTGCTTTTGACGAAAATTCAAAAAAAAAAAAAAAACGTTTCTTTAAAAATTGAAGGATGCGTTCAAGACAATAAAGTTACATTTTTTTTTTTTTTTTTGAAAAAATTGAGAAAAAGTTTTTAAAAAATGTATAAATTCATCAAAAAGGGACTGTCCGGGTAACATGGTGAAAAGTGCCTCGTCACCGATTGGGACGAAACTCACCCCAAATGTTGGTATTGATGTAAAACTACCCCAAATTTTTTTTTAGATCCCTACCCCCACCCCTACCCGAGAAAAATGGCCGTATATGACAGAAAATTCAATATTTTCTGTACGGGGAGGGGGTGATCCAAATTTTTTGAAATTTTCACAGAAAATAGTGTCTGTGCAGGTGTATGCGTGAGAATTTTTTCAAAAAAATTTTCTCGAATTTTCCGGATTTTCCAGGGGGTTGAAATTTTCAAAAATTCATATAAAAAAAATGGGGAGGGGGGTCATGGCTGAAATTTTTTTCAAAACTGTGTTATACTCTCAAGTATAACATATATTTTACTCGGGTTCCAAAAATCGGTGCAACATGGTCAAAAAAAGGAAAAACATGTAAATACCGCGTTTTTCTTCATTTTTTCGCCATATGAAATTCTTAGAAAATATTTTGTTTTTTGAAATTATTAAATATTTGTAGGTACCTAAAAGTGGTAAAACTGAGTAAATCAAAGAATTTCTGATTTGTTGAGAAAGTTTCTTGAAAAATTGAGTAACAAATTGTAAGATTTTTTTTTGAAAACCTTGAAAAAAGTGAATAAAGTTGAAAATTCTGCAATTTTTTTTCTTTTTCTTGTAAAATAGGAAATTTCTTTTAGTAAAATTGAAAGAAAATTGAAGGAATTAAAAAATTTACAAAAATTTAATTCTAACAAAATCGAGAAAAATTGGCTATAAGCCCTAATATGAATTATATAATTTTAATTGAATTTGAAAAAAATAAAATTGTGTATTTTCTGTATACGTATATATATTTTTTTAAACTGGGTGAAATTGTTGTTCAACTAAATTTTAAGAAAAATGTTTCCCAAAAAAATGATTTTCTTTTTAAATTAGGTTGAAGAATTTTAGGAATTTTTTTTAAAAATCCAAACAAAAATGAAAAGTTATTTCTTGAAATAAAAAAAAAAAGTAAATAAATTAAAAAAAATTAAAAGTTGAAAAATTTCCTTGCGACGAAACATTTTTGAATATCATAAGAAAATTGTTTCAGGCTAAAATTTAAATATTTTAAAAAATTGAGGTATTTCTCAAACAGTTGAAAAAACTTAATGAAATCTCATTTCTGAAAAAATAAATTTATGAAAATAGTTTCAATTAAATTTTCAACCTACATCTTATAAAAAGTCATTTTCGAACGAAATCACGTTTCAGTGGTTTCAACTATTAGGATGTATGATTTGTAAATAGAACAATTTGCGCTAGTTTTGACTATAAAATCTGATACCTTCTTGGCAGTTATTGCTCAACCGAGCGATTAATTCGCGTAAAGCTATTCGGTAAAACGTGCAACCACCTTACACGAATCACTTCACCAAACTCGAGCACAGAATTTAGTCTCTGTTGAGGCACGTACGATAAAAGCCGAAGCCAAAATCAACGTGACTGTTTGATATACGACAGGTAATTCGTCCGACTCAACGAAAACAATTTGTTTTATTAAGTATCATCTGTATTTTTTACACCTCGTAAACCCCTATTAAGACTATACTTAGGAGATCTAGTTTCGTGAAAACGAGTGGAAGAAATCGAACCCTCGTCTGGTGTGCGGAAATATATACGCAAACGTTGGCGAAAAGTTTCTTTAATATTTCAGAATCAACTTTAAGTTTCACCTCAACAATGGGAATTGTTAGTATAGAATTTTCCATTTCGTTAGTGCGTATAGTTTGTTGGTAAAATTAATGCGCGAATATATTCGAAATTTATAACATTGTCAGCCGGGGGCTAATTATAATAAATTGCTGCGCCCAAAAATATACGCGTATGATTAATTTACTAGGCGATGTCGTTGCTTTGATATATTCGAGCAGTCTAGCCTCATGCTTCATCGTCATATCCTCGTATATACACCTTGCACGTTTCATTCGCGAATTTTTTCCCTACGACTGGTAACATTTAAAAATGAAAATTAACTTAATTTTTTACCTTACCACAGGTTTTTGGACTAAGTTGGAAGCACCTCGCACCAGCCAAGCAAAATTTGTATAATTAGAAAGTAAGAGCAACTTCGCGTAAAATATCGTCACTAATAAAATTACTAACAACATTTACACTCCTTTACTTATTTACCCATGATTTTTCCGGCAACGTGACCAAAAATAGAGAAGAAACGAGAGAATTTTGATAATTGTATTTTTTTGTGCAGGTATCCCCAAGGTATAAATTTCTTTTCGACTCGTTGCGTTATTTGGGAGCAAGAAAGGGAAAAAACACCACCAGGAAATTATCCTTTTTTTCCATCTTTTTTAAAAAAGCAACAACGGAAAAATTCTTATCTATGGAGTTATTAATGGATAGGTACCTGCCTATACCCTTGAAATTTAGTATACTTTTTCATCGACCCACGTGTTAACTCGTCGCCCACTTGAAAAACTCAAAAAAAAAAAATCAATTATAACTAAAACATTTTTATTTTTTGCTTTCGTTTGAATTATTAATTCGCCTTTTGGTCGTAAACTCGTAATATTTCAAAAGTCAAAAAAATAAATTTGTAGTCGTCGCCCAGAACGGTCACGTCAAATGTCGTATTTTTGTATAATTAATTTAAATTGTTATGCCTGTTCATTTCCTCTCTCAGTTGTAGGTATATTTTTCGCACTCTATCAAATTGCTGAGGATAAATTCGCAGCAGTTGTAGGTGTTTGGTTTTTTCATCTATTATGACGTGCGTGTCTCCGCTGATGGTATTTTTTGGGAGTTGAAAAAAAAACTTATAAATGAAGAGATGGGTTCATTTCGAGCAAGGCTCATTTTACGTATGAATAAGAACATCGTTCAGTGTATTTCCAGTTTTTAGAAACACGTCTGTGGTATTGTTTATCTTTGAATAAAACTTTGATATGCTGGGTATACGTAAACGTATATCTTCGGTGCATAACGTTTTCTTTTACCCAATGTCATTTAACTAGAAGAGGTTATACCGAAACGGAAAGTAGGTAAAAATTTTCGATCCGCCCATCGACTAACGTGACGTCACTGGAGGAAGCGTTGCGCTTATTTATATAGTAAAATTGGAAACTTTTCGCAACTTAATTTTTTTCTCAAGAACGGTGCGACTTACGAAATTTTTTGTAAGAACTTAATATTTAAAGAATTAAAAGTTCTTTCATATGAACTAAAGAAAAAATTGTTATCTTGAAAATTCAAGATTTTTCGATGTGTTGAAAAGATCATAATCCATAACAATGCGTTATTTTTTCAAAACTTTATTTTTTTTCTCGGAAAGGATGGGCTTTACGAAATTTTTTGTGAGGACTTATTTTCTAGAGCATGAAAAATCCTATCATATGCGATAAAGAAAAAAAAATTATCTTGAAAATTCAAGATTTTCGATATTTTGAAGATATCATAATTTTCAACTAAGCGTAAGCAGTAATTCTTCGAAGGTAAAATTTTTAGATTTTTTTTTCGAAAAATGATAACGCATTCAGAATGAAATTGAGACAAAAATAAATATTAGGTAAAGGAAATTAAGACATTTAAATTTTTTTTTTTGCCTATTTCACTTGAAAGGCTGTGAAAATTTTTGGTCAAAAAATCAAAAAATTTCAGATGAAATTGAAGAGAAAAAAAAATCAAAAACGTTGAACATTTTTTCGCAAAATATTGAAATTTTAAAATGAAGTTGATTAGTTCTATAGCTCAAGTAAAATAAAATTAATTTCAGACTTTTTTTTTTGGTTAATGACCCAAATCTCAAAAAATTGAAAATTTTATTCGAAAATATGAAAACTTCTTCAACTTGAAAAATTGAAGAATTTCCTTTCCACGAATAAATTGGGAAAATTTCTTTAATTCAAGAAATGCGTATTTTTTACTTTGAAAAAATCAAGGTAATATTAATTTCAAATTTTCTTTATAAACGTTTCAAATCTCAAAAAAAAAATTGTAAATATTATCAAAAAAATGTTTTTTTTTTTTTGTTTTTTTTTTTTTTATTCTTAGCCAATAAATAAAAATAAATTAATTTCTATTTTTTTTAATTCATTAGCTAAGAATTCAAAAATAAAAACTTTTTTCGATAATATTTACAAAAAATATTTTGAAATTTGGGACCTTTATAAAGAAAATTTGAAATTATTTTATCTTTCTTCATCAAAAAATCCTAAAGTTTGAAAATAATTTTTTTTCTTTATCGTATATGACAGTATTTTTTATTCTCTAAAAAATAAGTCATTACAAAAGATTTCGTAAATCACATCATTTCCGAGAAAAAAAAAATAGAAAAAAATTTCGCATAGTAAAAATTGACGATTATGATTTTTTCAAGACATCAAAAAATCTTGAATTTTCGAGGTAAAATTTTTTCTTCATTGCATAAGAATTATGATAGGATTTTTTATTCTCTAAAAAATAAGTCCTTACAAAAAATTTCGTAAATCACATCATTTTCGAGAAAAAAAAAGTTTTGAAAAAGTAACGCGTTCTTATTGATTATAATCTTTTCAACACATCGAAAAATCTTGAATTTTCAAGATAAAAATTTTTTCTTCAGTTCATATGAAAGAACTTTTAATTCTCTAAATATTAAGTCCTTGCAAAAAATTTCGTAAATCGCATCAGTTTCGAGAAAAAAATTAAATTGTTAAAAATTTACATCTAATTCATATAAAAACAACGTTGGCTTCCTCCAGTGAAGTCACCCGCCGCAGTGTGGTAAAGAGGGTTTGGGATCCGGTATTTTTCGCAAATACGGGTTTCGGTATAACCTCTTTTAGTTAAATGACATTGTCTTTTACCAACCTAGTTTCCTCTGTTTATTAAGTAAGCTACGCGTCTTTATTTCGAAACTGATATTTTTCCTTTTCGATATCTTCGTATTTGAAGTTTGAAATCGAAGCCACAGCGTAACCGAGAGTAGCGAATTTTCTAATAATCTTAAGCACTTAATAATAACAAAAACTTTGCGGAATTTACTTTCTCGCGTGGTTGTTACGTCGCGAATAATTCAACTTTAATGAAATTTTATCGTAATTTTTGACAGAGTGAGGCAAAAGATGGAGGAAAGAGTGTCTAAAATTTCAGAGTGGTTCTCGCGTAGGCATAAAAATCATAAAAGGTATTTTTTTCTAAAGTCGTGTTTTGATTTTTTGATTTTAATTTTAAAATTATTAATTTTAAGAGAAAGAAAAAACGCAGCAACTGCCTCACAAAAACTCAATTTTACAATTTTTCGCTATTTTTTTCCAATGTTTTATATTACTCGTAGGTATAGCGAATAATTATATAAAAAAATTCAAAATTTAATGAAAATTCGAAGTTAGATAATTTTAAAGTTTTATTATGAATTTTGAAAAGTAGATCAGCTTTTACAACCTGAATTTTTTTTTGTTTCAAATTTAGTTAATTTTCAAAATTTTCAATTTTTTTTTAATAGGTAGGTAAGTACTCGTATTATCAAGTTGATCTTATTTTAAAAAACTTGATCATTTTGAAATTTCATTAAATTTTTAAAATTAGACTTTTTACCATTCCATTTTTTTAAACATAAAAATTTAATAGATCTTGAAAATTTAGTAAATTTTTCCATGTATTTGGAAAAAATCAAATAGGAAAATTTTCAAAGTTTGGTAAGAATAATTCAAAATGAGAAATCACGTACTTTTCGAACTTTTGAATGTTTAACAAATTTTTAAATTGGATTAATATTTAGAATTTATTTGAAGAAGAAAAAAAATTGGTAAATATTTCAAATTTGGTGAATTCTTTTGGTAAAAGTTCAAAATGGAAAATTTCCAAAATTAATTAAAGTTTTGCAATTTTTTAATCTTAATAAATTTTTGAGCATCGATCTTTTTGCAATTTGAAAAATTTGAGAAAAAAAATAAGAAAATTTAGTACCTACATTTTCGAAATTTAGTGGGTACACTAAACGTTTTCTGTGTTGTGAATCTTTTTTCTGTAAAAATTCAAAATAGAAAATTTACAAAATGTGATAAGAATTCGAAATTCGGTAATTCAATATTTTACCTAATTAATTTGTTAAACTTGAATCGTGATAAATTTTTTCATTGCACTGATTTGGCAAAAATTCAAAATGAAAACTTTTCATTTGATAATAATTTAAAATTACGTACCTAATTGTCAAATCTCATTCTCAATATATTTTTGAACATGAATCAATTTTTGCAACTTGAAAATTTTGAAAAAAAAGATAAATTAAAAATTTAGTAAGTCTTTGAGGTTTGATGAATTTTTCCATTGTCGTGAATTATTGATTGGTAAAACTATTACGAAAATTTTTCAAAATTCGATAATTTTTTTATCCAAAAAATAAATTTTTGCTATTTGGAAATTTTGAAAAAAAAATACTTTAGTAAATTACTGATTTCCTAAGTACTAAAATTTGATCAATTTTTTTAATAAAATATATAATCTTTAAAATTTGGAAATTTGGAATTTAAATTAATTTTTAAAGGAGGATCAATTTTCGCAATTTTAAAATAAAATTCAATTCCTGAGTAATATTCTTTAAAATTTGGAAATTTGGAATTTAAATTAATTTTTAAAGGAGGATCAATTTTCGCAATTTTAAAATAAAATTCAATACCTGAGTAATATTCTTTAAAATTTGGAAATTTGGAATTTAAATTAATTTTTAAAATGGGATAAATTTTCGCAATTTTAAAATAAAATTCAATACCTGAGTAAATCCTTGAAATTTTTTAGTTTTCAAATTTTAATAGATAATTTTCTAGAGTTGAATTTATTTAATTCTTAAAATTCTGTCAATTTTTTAAAAACGATGAAAATATTAAATTTAATAATTTTTTGATTGTAATGTCAATTTTTAGCTTAATTTTCTAAAAAAATTATATTTTGATAAATTGAAAATTTTATCCCATAAAATTGAAGAATTTTTTACTCACTCTCAAAATTTTTTCCTAAAATTACCTTATTCCAAAAAAATTAGAAATTTTTCCATTGCTCATTTTTCATTACCAGTATGTAATTATGTACCAAATTTGTGGTCATTTTAATTTTTGAATTTTAATTATTGTATCTTTTCTGCATCTTTTTTCATTGTTTTCTGTTTTTGCAGTCATTTCTATGAAATTTTTGCAATGCTGATTTTCTTTGTAACTTTTTTTCAAAAAAGGAACGAAAAACCGCGTATATTTGACTTTTCACGATGTACCTATACCTACGATCTTTATTCGCCCCAGTTCACTCGGATAATCGAGGTTGTGGTGTTCACTTTTCAAAAAAAAAAAAAAAAAAAAAAAAATTAGCAAAAATACCTATTCATATTTTTAGTGAATTGTTCTCAAATTTCAAGATAAATTATTTTCATCAAATTATACTCGAACGTATTTTATAAAAATTCTCGTTTACTATTTTGTAATTTCAAAAAATTATATTTTTGAACAAATAATCATTCAGGGAATTCATAATGAGTAATTTTTGAACGAATCATTCGCGAACGTCAAGGTAAATCATTTTATATACCAAATTGAAACGTTTTGAGCAAATTATTGTTCGCAAAGACCGACATGAGTTTTTTTTTTGAATGAATCGTCCGGGAACATTACAGTGAGTCAATTACGAGCAAATAATTATCCAATCCAGAATTAATCGAAATAATTGCTCAAGTTAAAAATTAAAAAGCTAAAATAAGGTCTTCCGCGTATTCCCCTAAGAAAAAAATTTCAATCGGCTTTAGATATCCGTAGGTACTTTATTCTCTGGAGAAAAAAATTGCTCTAAAGCAGTTACTTTAATTTTATCGATTACCGACGAATTTTTGCAAAGGCGATATTTTCTAAAGCACTTCCGGTACATTCGATTACACGCTATCTTATCCTTTATTCTCCTATCCTATTCTCAGACAAAAAAAAATCTGCTACCGTTCAAATCGAATTTTATCCATTTCTACGAACGAATTATTACTCAATAAGTAATAGGTCAATAACCAAAAAAAAGAAGAGAAAACTACGTAATAATCAATATTGTCAACGTGCTTACAAAACTTTTTTTCTTGTTGATTAACGACACTATCGCGTTCCCAATTTTTCCAATTCGCTGGTTCGGTTGAGGAAAATATTTTTCCGTCGTTTTCATTAAAATAAACGCTGTATTAAAATTACGAAACCTTCGGGGTATTTATTTGCGGCTTTTGTGAGGAAACGTGTCACTATGTTCGTTCGCGAATAATTTATAAGGAAAAGTAACGCCAGTAAATGAATGAAATGTTGACGTAGAAACTCAAAAGGTGCACGTACAGATGTCGATCGTTATTTAAATAAATCATCGATCCGATATTGCTAAGTTTCTTATTCTTTTGGTCTATTTTTATTCTTGATGCAAAATCGTATAAGTTTTTTTTTTTTAGTATTTTTTAATTTTTTATTTTATTTATTTATTTAAAAATCTTTTAAGGAAGTGAACTGTAACTGGAGCACCATTTCATGGTGTTTCGTCGTCGAAATATGTAATTCTCTCGAAACTCGTGTATAAAGCTACGTATAAAATCCAGCAGCAATTTATGTATCGAAAGTCCTGGAGGCGTCATTAAAGATGCGGTTCCGTAGATATAGCCAGAGGAGATGTAAAAAAATAAAAAACCGAGAGGACGTAACGTTCATTTATCCAGGGGTGAATTTCATGGGACAAATGACGAGCGAAACGCGTTTACTGCAAATAGCCGCACAGACCATCGACGGATACAGAAAAGGTTTAATTTTGTCTGCGCGGTTTCACACCCTGCGAACCCTCCGTAGTCCGAGTGACCGAAGATTATTCTTCAGGGATTCGTCGTCGTATATTTACCGATTGGTTTCATAATGTTTGTGACAACGCGACAGAGTAGCCGCTACCAAAAGTGTGCGTATTTTTTTGGCATTTGCGCGAAAAATTATCAATTTGTTAGTTTGGTCGAATTGCCAGCTGTGTATACCAAATATTCGTATACGAGATGGGATTTTTTTCCACGCTGAACATAATAATTTCCTATAAACGAAATATTCCAATTTGTTGAGTAAACAACCGACCGAGGAAAATTATTTTCGGCATGGCTGTTACGACTTGTAAACTTTTTTCCTGAAACTGTAACGTGGGCAGGAGCAGAGAAGTAGGGAGATGTGCACTAGCGAATGCCGATGGAACTATTCTTTCTCTAAATTCAAAGCGCGACGACGTATAGGGCTAATTTTGGCGCAAACCGAGCGAACCGTATTTAAATGGGCGAAAAATAACGCGAATTGAATTTTGTTTACGTTCGTGAATTCAGTATGCGTGTAATTTTTGGCAACAACTCTCTAGGCTCGGTCTGCAAAAAACGGCCAACGAAATAAATTCGTCAAAAGGCGAGACCGTGTAACGCTCCTCTAATCAACAGTTCACCAAATTACAAAAGAATCACAAAAAGTAACCCCCGCATGGTGATTTATTGACGAAAAACTAAATTGTATGCTGGAAAAAAGAGATAATTGAGGAGGCTGATACAGTTCTCATATAGCGATTTTTTTTTTTTTTTAAATAAACGACTACGACGTTTGCAGAGTTTGACGAATGGTATAAAATTAATCCAAATAAGTATGGGTGAGGTTCTCGTAGAGATAAAAAAGCGAACGGTAATTCCACCTCGTTAGGATGCTTACGAGGCTATATGAAAAATTATACGCGAAGCTAGATCGTTTACCAGAGGTATGACTTTGAATTACGTTTTATTCATCTAAAGCGATTTTTTCTCCTGCTCGTGTGATATTCCCAGATGGTGTAATGTTGGTGTCGAAATTTAAACGTCGCGTATAATTTAGCAGCGAGTTTTAGTTGTTGTTCCTTTGTACCTGGTTGCGGGTTTTTCAAACACGTGCTGTCGGTGCTGTAGAACGGCTTTGAAAGGCGGAATGAGCGATGAGAGGTTGTGTATCGAAGATGAAAGATAAGCTAAGAAGCTAAGTGTACGTACTGTAATATGCCGATGTTCAATATGTATTCAGTGTATTTTTGAGGGGTTGTGTCGTTACAAATTTGGCATTGAAATTTTGTATGCACCATTTTGGGGCATTACTAAATGCAATTGTTTTGTGACATTCCTCAACCCACTATAAAAAAAGAAAGCCATAAAGACTCCTTTTATTGAAAAAAAAAAAAAAGTTGAGTAAGATTTCTCGAAAAGTACAATTTTTTTTAAAAGAATAATTCTTTCAAAGTAGGTACTGTTAGTTCTGAAATTCATTTTTGAAAAGGTCATTCAAGAATTTTTTAAAATGGATAAAATTACTTGGAATCCTCAAGTACCAATCTAGATGTGGTAAACAATCAGGAACAATAATAATTCTTTTACATTTTTTCACAATTCTTCAACGTGTTGCAACTGAATACCAATTTGAAATTTTTTGAAAAAAGAAATATTATTTATAGAAGAATTTCTTCCAAAAACAAATTTTTGAAATTTGCCATTGGGTATGGTTTTAAAAAAATGCTGTGATGAAAAAATTGTATTACAAGAATAATTCAAGTTTTGGAATTTTAAAAGAATTCCTTTTTCTGAATTGAGGAAAAAAACCTTGAGTTCAGAAAAATTTGGAGGTAGATGTTATCTCAGAAATGACAGAAAAAATTGTTCCATATTATCCCAATAAAAGAAGACCATTATTTCAAGTTCAATACATATATTTATTATTTTACAAATTCTCTTATAAATAATTATTTACAATATTTACAATTCATTATTCAATATTCTATGCATTTCACATTCGCATAGGTCGTCTATACCTCGGTCTCTTGTCCACTTGTCTAGACTCTGCATGTCTAACTTTGCGTTTTTTCTCACCGTTTGACTTCGGTGGTTGTCTAGGAGCATTCAGTCGTCTCGGATTAGTCAGATATTTGGCCAATCTCTGTCGTTCTTGTATTCTTTGTCGAACTCGTCTTCGGAAGATTCTCCTCATCGCAGGATCAGACTGGTAAATATGGTACCAGTTTATGCGCACAGTCAGAGCAGCTTGCATCGCGGATGGGTCCAGCATCCGAAAGATATTGGTAGATATTTCCAGTGGCAAAACACTGATGATATCGAATTTGTATTCATTCACCGACATTTTATTTCGCGCGACTCGAGAACTTTTCACTTGTATATTTCACTTCAAAGCTTAGAGCAGTGGCAAGAGATCTGTTCAGGTCGGTGGTTGAGTCGCGAGTGACGTTTGGGGAACGCGTTCGTGTGAGGTAGAGGGGTATGCTACGTGACCACGCCCAAAGGACCAATGAGGTGCGCGTATGGGTGTGGTCTGACGCTGTGTCCTTGCTCAGGTAGCATGTGCATACGTGACCTGAGTTGAGTGTCAATTCTCTAGCAATTTTGAAGATAATTTTCTTTGTTGATCCTAAATGGATTTTTCTTCGTATGTATTAATTATAACTAGGGTAACCAAAAATAAGTGTTTATATATTCCAATGAAAAATATATTTTTGCAATTTCAAAATATATGAAAATTTTTTTTTTTTAATCTCAAGTATGGGCAAATATATATATTTTTAAATTTAAAAATTGTGCAAATATTTTTTTGAAACTTTAGAGTATGTGCAAATAAGTATTTTTTTTAAAATCTAAAAAATACTCAATTTCTTTTTAAATCTTAAAAAAAAACGCATTTGGCTCGCGCTCATAATTCATTAGTTGAAAACTAAAGTTCAAGGTTTTCATTCACATCATTGAAATTTTGTTCAAGTATTAGATAAAAATAAATGCAACTGCATAAATCCATTTTGGATCAATGAAAAAATATATCTGTTCAAAATTGCTTGAGAATAATTTGAGACTGACGTGAACTCGGGTCACGTATGCGAAGCGCCTACGTGAGTAAGTACACGGCACCTGACCAGACTCATGCGCGCTCCTGATTGGCCAGTCGAAAGTGGTCACGTAGCACACCCCTCTACCTCACACGAACGAGTTCCCCAAACGTCACTCGCGACTCAACCACCGACCTGAACACATCTCTCGCTTCTGCTCTAAGCTTTGAAGTGAAATACTAAGTGAAAAGTTCTCGTGTCGCGAAAGAAAATGTCGGTGGACAATTATAAATTCGATATCATCAGTGCTCTGCCACTGGAAATATCGACCATGATATTCCGAATGCTGGACCCAGCAGCGATGCAAGCTGCTCTGACTGTACGCAGAAACTGGTATCATATTTACCAGTCTGATCCTGCGATGAGGAGAATCTTCCGAAGACGAGTTCGACAAAGAATACAAGAACGACAGAGATTGGCCAAATATCTGACTAATCCGAGACGACTGAATGCTCCTAGACAACCACCGAAGTCAAACGGTGAGAAAAAACGCAAAGTTAGACATGCAGAGTCTAGACAAGTGGACAAGAGACCGAGGTATGACAGCAAGGATTCCTTCTCCTCGACTTATAGACGACCTATGCGAATACGAAATGCATAGAATATTGAATAATGAATTGTAAATAATTATTTATAAGAGAATTTGTAAAATAATAAATATATGTATTGAACTTGAAATAATGGTCTTCTTTTATTTAAACAATGTGGAAGAATATTCCCTGAGAAAATTTTTCATGCCTACTCTAAAAAGATTTCTGTGGCAACTTTTTAAAATTTTTTCTTTTTCAAAAAATTTTCCTCGAGAACTGTCCTCAAGGATTTTTTCTACTTCAAGCAGGATTTTTTTCTTGGAAAATTTTCCAAGAAATTTCCCTGTGCCTTAATTTTTTTCCATTGAGTTTCTTCATATCCGCAATAAGAGTCCGTTTTTGTAGTATGTTTTAAGGAAAAGGTGTATTAATCCCCTTTCCTCGGATCTACTGCATGGGTAGTGTTAGTATAATTTTCCTACTAGTCGAATCTTTGGAATATGATTATGAAAGTGGATATAGGTAAATAAAAAATAGGTAAAAATTGGACGTACGTGAAAAGTAAATTATTAAAAAAAAATCTAATTGAAAAAAGCAATTCTCTGATCAAAATCTCTCCAAAAGTATTTGCAGGTATCGAAAAAAGTTCTTTTTAAAAAATGCCAAAATCTGCTTCAAAAAATCATCACAAGTATGAGGTCAATTTCGTTCTGTTTATAAAATTATTTGAAAAAAAATTGAAAAAATTAATTTATTAAAAAAATATACGTTATGACAAATTTACTTTAATTTTTTTTTTTTTTGAAAACTCTTCCAGCAGTTAAAAAATAATTTTTGTTGATAAGAGTCTACCAAAAAATATATTTTAATTTTTTTTTTAAAGATGTCAAAGTCTACTTTTGAAAAATTATCACAACATCGTTATTTTATCAAATCATAATTATCATTTTGGATTTTTTTTTAAACAGGTTTAAGAAAAATAAGATCTCTTCAGGTTTCACAGAATGTGAGATTGGTCAGAAAAAATTGTCCCTTTTGACCATAATTTAATATAATTTATCATTTTAAAAAATTAATTCATTATAGTCATTGTCATATTAAAATCAGAATGAATTACTTATTTTTCGAGTTCTGCAATTGGGACAAGAAATGGAGCAGGAAACATTAAAAAAATTAAATTCCAACTTATACAGGAAAACGATTTGAAATCTTGAGGGGTTTCACTTCGTATATGTATAATTTTCATTTTTCACACACGTACTAGGAGACGAACTCGGCGAAATTCGATTATATTGGGAAATAAAAAAACCACTTTTATGTAATAAAATACCTCGACTTTCGAGAATAACAAATATTTGTATTTGACAAAAAAGTATACCTACTACAATGATAAAATATTTTCAATAAGTTGACTAACGCGACAATCAACAAATAAATCAATTTTCCGCATAGAAAACACGACAGCGGCGTAGTACTCGTAAATTTTCTTCGTATTTTTGTACACATTTGGAAATTTTTTTATTGACATTTTACCTTCGTGCAAATTACGTATTTACGAATATAAACAGTTTTCTTGATTTCGATTGTCGCCTCAATGTCAACATTAGTATTCTCAGTATCTGGGTTATTTTTATATTTTTCCTGTAATCAAGCTATTTGCCTTTATTCGAATAAAACTATTTTGTAATTTTTTATTCAACTTTATAATGAAACAAAAAATATAAAAGAGAAAAATGGAAACAAGAGTAGAAGACGTGGAAATGAATAAATTTTAAATTTTCATTTTTCTCGCTTTATATGCAGTATATATTTCGCGAAAGAACAAAAGAGGTAAATATTTCAAGGTTTACATAATAATAAGTTTAGTTCGACAACTCGACTCGACTCTCGAATGAAATTGAAAATTTTCCCAGAAAACAAAACTATCTCGTGAGGCGCAATACGTTCGCGTAATAAGTACAATCAAAATTTCATATCAACAACGTTCTGTATACTATGTACATATAGTTTTTCGATGATTGATACGAGTATAGTATTTTTGTACTTTGCAAAATGTTTTTCTTTATTGAAAATTTTCTATTCAGTGGGTGGAAAAATTCATTTTTTACTATGTTCTCGTGGCGTGTGAAAAAATGGGATTGGGGCCACGTGTGAATAATGAAGCAGAGAAAAATGTTTGGAGAAGTATTTTTCGTTAATTGAAATGGTATTATTTTGGATAAGTTTGCGTTTCTTCGTGGTTATAGGAATTGTTCAACATTTCATTACAATTTTTTTCACTTCTATTACATTTTTTTTTTCTTTAAATCAAATACTCATGAATACTTGTTTAGGTTTTTGTAAATAGATGAAAATTTATTATAATATAGAAAAAAAATCGCCCAAAAATCATTCCATCTCACGTACTTGCTTATAATATCTACGAGAATAATCAAACGTATGCTTTAAAACGTGGAAACTATTTTGAAGCCCATTTGGAGGAAAAAAACGTGTAAATCGACGACATCGTTTAAGTAGCGGAAAAAATTTAAAAAGAAATAGGTATGTTGGAGTTTATTTCGCGAACGCTTTGATATAACTCTCGAGATGAAGTTTATCCCAGAGAGTTTTCACGTAAAGTAACTCGTACCTTAGAAAGTCGTTTTTGATATTTTTACGCATAATACGCGAGATTTGTTCGACGACACTGCCAGGCGAGTAATTCGAGCTGCTCGGTTCGATTTAAAAAAGTCTACAGTTAAAAAATATATTATGGCAGTTTGAACTTGCGGTCTCATAAACGCTGACGTGGGAGTTATTGGCCACGATTACGCGTTAGACGAAAACACCCCAGTACTATATTTTTCCTAATCCAGCCATAAATTTCCGAACCAGCTTCTCCATGAATGGGAAAACACCGCATTTGGAAACGATCCGGACCGGCCGTACCTTCCAGTCCGGTTTAATTACCGCGAATAAAATCATTAACCGCGTACAAATACTCGCAGGGGTGTTTCGAACCGTGTAATAATTCGAGATTTTTTTTCTCGACACGATGTTGCGACTGAAAAAAAAAAAAAAAAAGGTACGACAATCTCGATCTTGCGGAATATGAGAATTTCATATCTGTTTTTTGTGTCATTTGTATCCCTTGACGATCGTTTAATTTGAGGTGGAAAAAATATCTTTTTAATCCCATTGTATACTTCGTAGGGTAGTTCCAGTTCCTTGATGCGTAAGTAAATGCGTACTCGACTGTTTTTTTCTTGCATCGAGGTAATCCACCGTGTACGTAAAATAATTGCGGTTTTTTTTTCGTTTTCGTTTAATTTAAAATATGAAAATGAAAGTGTCTTAGGTGGCGTATATTTCACACGAAGCCACAACGAGTTATTGTATCTCTTTTTTGCGAGATCTTTTTTGTCACGAAGTTGCATTATGGTCGTCTAACAACATGAACATCTTCTGTACTTCCATCGTTACACGAAAGCAGTTTTATAGCTAGTCTAAAATATGTTCTAATTTGATTATATCTAGGTGCAGTTAATATGTACCCTTGCTATACGGTTCAGTTACCAAATTGCTTTCAATATTTCACTTTATACATATGGCCACATTGGAATAATTCATAGTTCGACTCGATAAAGAGTTTATAATGTTGGTCGTTCTGATATACGTGTATATTATGTACTTAGGTACTTCTTACTAGTTATCATCACCATCTAATGCAACTTTGTTAATTGGATGCAAGGACGCTTAATTCTAATTAGGTCTTTGAGTGAGTATAGCAGTTGATAGAGGTTTCGAGAGATAACTAACTTTTGTGCATTATGCCAATAAAGTACCATGGCTATACTATAACTTGGAGACGGATGATTTAAAATTCTCTTTTTGGATTCTAGAGTGCTTGAGCCAGGGTGGATATTTTCTCAGAGTTTAATTCATTTTTCTGGAGATTTTTTTTTTTTTTTTTGAGAAAGAGTCGAGAGGAGATTTTTAAATTGAAATTTTTTGAGCGATAAATAACTAGAGGGGTCGAAAGAAGTGTTATTTTTGTTTATTGCTATTTTTTTCTTACATATTATCAGTAATTTTTTTGGCCTTTTGACTTTTTAATTCAAAATTTCTGTTGAAAAAACTAGTGAGTGGAGTGCTATTTATTTTATGTCATTAAAATCAATTGAAAAAACAAAAATTGAAAAAAAAATTAATAACCTATGTCAATTTTTTTTTAAATCTTCCCATTTAAAAAAAAAATTCTCCCAATAAAATTGTCAGCTAACTTTGAAAAACATTTTAAAAATTATTTTTAAATAAAAAAATCTCAACATTTTTCCTCAAAAAAAAAAAAAAAAAAAAAAATTCCAAACACTCCTTATATTTTTGAAAAGAAACGCCCTCGAATAAAACATAAGAACTGTGGCAACAAAATTTACCTATTGCAGAAAAAATCATTTTTAAGAATTTTTTTTCCCAAGTTTTTTGAAGAAAAATCTGTAAAATGAAAAATATTGAAAAAATATAAAAATGTGTTGAGAAAAATTCTCTTTGAAAAGAAAAAAAATTATATTTATTGGGTACCTAGTGATTTTTTTTAAATCCCAAAAAATATTATCAAAATTCAGCAGATTTTTAAAATTAGGTACTGTGATGCTGGCAATGTTGCCGTTGTTGGTCACTGAAGGGAATTTTTTATTTGGCGATTTATTCTTTCTTTAAAAAACGAAAATGTCTTCGATGCTCGAACTCAATTCAAATTGGTGAAAAAATTCGTCTCGACCTTGTGAAAATTTCTTCGTTTCTCCTTGATCACGAAAATCGAACTCGATCGATTTTTAAACGATTTTTCTCAAGAAGAATAAAAATAACACGATTCGATCACGAATGACTCTTTTTTTTTTGACACGACGAATTAAATAATTATTAATTCCAGTTCTTCAATAAACAAATTCGAAAATCCACGATTTTAAACAAGATTTTTATTTTTAATCAGAACTTTGATTTTACATTAATCAATTTTAAATTTTTATAGGATTTTAAACATAAACGAGGAGAGACACGTTCTTGTTAATTTTTTAAGGTGTTAAATCAACGACTTTATTACCAGAACTGTTTTACATATTCATTTCGGCGATCGGACGTAGTACCGATCGCGCGATGTTTTTTCCTTATTCCCACCTAATTTTGAGTTTCCGCCAGACGTGATATTGCACACGTCGAGTCAGCAATTTTTTCGACCGAGCCGAGCCATCGATTCTAATCGAATTAGTCGGCCGGCGACTATTTTTTCCCCGAACTGGGGTCGAATTACCATCCGGTGGTTCGATGCCAGTTCCTGGGATTTTTAAGACGAAATTTCGCTCGTGACAACTTCCCCCCCCTGTAAGAGAGATAAGCTCGCCCCGAGCTTTCAATTTTGTTGAATAAAAATAATAAAAATAAAATTTTGAAAAATGTTCGAAAGTAATTTTTTGAATTTTATTTTTGATTTTTTCTTTTATGTCGTGTCTTTCCTCTGTATATTGTAATTATTACCTTAATTATAATTATTAAATATATTTTTACAACTTATTCTAAATTCAAAATTGAGTTTCCAACCATTTTTGTTTTCGTTTTTGTGTTTTATTGATTTTTATTATTTCGTTTTTTGGTTCTTTCAATTTTTGGATGAAGTATAAGTATCCTATTAGGATTATTAGTATAAGCATAAGTATCGTTAAGATGCTTAGCCAAACGTAAATTATGAGTTTATCCCAAAATTTTGCTTCAAAATTTATACTTTTTATTTTTAAATCCTGGATTGATTCTTCGAGGTTTTCTGGGGAAGTTTTTATTCGGAAATTTCGTGTTGATTTTTTCCAATTTGTATTTAAAATTTTTGAAATATTTCCGAAATGTATTGCTTCTGTTAAATGTGTGTCTATCGACATTGTATCGAGATTTGTCCATTGAATAGGTATTATATTTATAATTTCGGGGTTTTTATAATTCGTTTTGCAAGGAAATTGGGTAGGTATCAAAATTTGTTCGTTTTCTTGTAATTGGATATGACAGGGTAGTTTAATTTTAATTGCTCCTTGGGGTTTTTCAGTTAATTTTAAGGGATAGAATCGGTTTTTTAGGGTGTCATTTATAAAAAGGGTATTTTGGATATTTATTAGGACGTATTTTTCTATGTCTACTTTTTTGATTATTATTTTTGAATGTTTTGGTTCGCATAGAAATGCACAAATTTGGTTTAGGTCGTGTAATTTTTTTTGTTTAAAAATTTCTTTGATGCACAATGGAGCTTCGTCACTATTACCATCAAAATGTTCAATTAGGCAAAGGCCATTTTCTTTATCGCAATTTTTTAGAGAAGTGCCTGAAATGATTTTGAGATCGTTGTTGTCTAAATTTGTAGCTATATAAGCTTGTTCAGTATTAATTCGACAAATTTCGTCGTTATATAAAAATGGGATGGGAATATATTCGAAAATTTCCCAATCTGAATTTTTTGTAACTAGGGGAACTTTTACTGTCAAAATTATGTTCGTATCCGAAATATGGCATGATGCCAACGTATGCATGTAATATGCCATTATATTTTTGATAGGTATCGCAAAATTGAAATTAAAGTTTTGTGAGTCGATTTTTTGTTTTAATTTTTCGAGATCATTTTTTAAATTTTTTGGGTCTATTAACATACTTGGAATTTGGTTATTTTTGCAATGTTCGATTATGGTATGATAGTGGTCTGCCATTGTAAATTTATGAAGGGTTTTTACAATGTTAATGGTAGTGCTTTGTAGAAATGAGATTTGCAAAAAAGCTGAATTTTCCATTTCGTGAGTTTTTTGTAAGGTGCTTTTTAAATTGTTTTCAATAGATTCGAAATGTTGATTTATTTCATTTGAAAAATTATTCATTTCCAAACTTAGGTTAAATAGTTCTTGGTGGGTATTTATTAAATTTGATTTTAAATTGCCAAAATGTTTTTCGATCGTTTGCTGATTTTCGTAAAGGGGTAAAAATTGTCTTTTTGTGATGACATTACAGCACCAATCGAAGAAATCTCCGAATGTCTGTATGCCTCGTTTTTGTCTTCGTGATTCTTGCAGGTCAATTTTAAAACTATCAAATTTTGATTTTATGTACGAGTCTAATTCAATCAGTGTCATAGATGTTTTTTGAAAAACTTGGCAAAAGTGCCAATTATCTTCGCATGGGTTTTGATTTGTTTTTTGGGGTATTGTAATAGTTGGAAATTCAAAATTTTGTTTATATATTAACGGTATCGATTTTTCGTATGGGATCAGGTTGGATAATTCGATAAAATATCCACCCGATATTATTTCAGTGTCGATTTCTTGCGTATTTACGTAAGTGATTATGGTGCATATTAATAGTATCTAAAAAAGAAAAAAAAAAGAAAAAAATATCAATAGTATAAACATCTTAAATATTAATTTTGGTGCATAATTTTAATTAAGAATAAATTTTCGTTTTTATTCTAAGTCGAGTATGAAGTTATTATTTTCGTTTACATTATATCCGCTAAATAAAATATAATCGTTAAAAACAATCTTAATTAATAGGATTCTTGTCGTTCGCAATATTATTTTTCCCACAAGTAGTTTTTTGGAATTATTTGTGTAGCATAAGTTTCCTTTTAAATGTAACGCGATTTTTCCCTCAGATTCTAAGAAGTTTTTTAAATTATTTTCGTATCCTATATAATTTTTCACAAATGGTCCTTGGTTTTTGTTTTTAAATTGCAGTAAGATATCGATTGCCAAATCTCGTTTAATATTTATCATTGATTCTTCTGGAGTTTCGCCCCAGAATTCGCTTACTTCGAGTAGGTTCCTATCGTTTTTAAAGGTAAATTGTTTCCAAAAAATGTTCTCGTCGTGTTTGTGTTGGTTGTTTGGTTTGAGGTTTCGTGGTAATATTTTTGAAAGGTAGTTTATTTCAAATTTTATTAATAGACTAAAGAGTTTGATTTCCTTTTTCATTCGTATTAAATTTGGATTTTCTGTAAGATGTTTGGTTAAGATGATTTCCATTTCCGAAGTTTGTTTTTTTACATTTTTCCATGAGATATTTTTTCGTTCAAAAATTTGTTTGATTCGAAATTTTAGAATTTTGTAGTCCATGTCAACCAAAATTTTCGTGTTTGATGGGTATACAAAAATGATATATTGTGATGAATTTTGAATTTTGATTGGGTAGTGGATAAAATTTATTCTAGTTTGATTTCTTTCGTTTAGTCGAGATTTTATGTCAAGTAAGTAATTTTTGTAATTATTGTGAACCATAGCCGTATGTCTATATAAGTAGGATTGTGGATACACGTATTGTTTTACTTCAGTACGATGTAACTCGATCCTATTTTCTGCACAGATTTGATGTATAGGCTGTTTCCATGAGAATGTGAACTCGGAAATCGTCATACATTGGATCTGTAATTTATGTTTATTAATTAATTTTTCCGAAAATTTCGCGTGTTGATTTTTAATAGGTGCTTTCTTTCCTTCCTTTCTTTTTCGCAGGGTCAGGATTGATCAGATCCTGATCCGTTGACATTTTTTCCTTCAACGAGGTGTACAGTCTCGTTGATTTTTCCTTTTCTTACCTATGTTCTCGCGATTTTTCCTTAAAAATAGGTATTATTATTATTTATTTATTTATTTATTTAATTTTTTTTTTTTTTTTTTTTTTTTTTTTTTTTTTGAAAGAATTAAAAATTGTTTTTCGAGGTTTTTAATTTTTTTAATTTTTATTTTCAAAATAAGGCGCTAGCCGTCTTACATGAATTTTTTCTTCTTTTAATTTTCCTCGTATTGGGATTTCGACTAGGTAGGTTTCGTTTGAAATTTTTTGTTTTACTGGGTAGGGGCCTAGGTAGGTATCAACGAAATATCCGTCCTTGTTTTTTCGTGGGTTTTTAATTAGTACTTTTTCTCCGGGGTTTAATTCCAATTCGAATTTGTCTTTATCGTAATTTTGTTTTGAATTTTTGCTCGTTTCTGCTATCCATTTTGGGATTTTTTCGCGCAATTCCTGTAGTTTTTTGAGCTGCTCGATCCTGTCGATTTTTTCACCCTCAGGGTGTATTTTATTTTTTATCGGCAGGTTCGCATGTTTGCCAAACATCATGTAATGCGGACTTAGTCCTTTTAATGTTTCCATGGGGCTATTGTTGTACGCACAAATTACATAGGGTAGATATTGCGACCATGAATTCGGATTTTCTTCAATATATTTGTTTAACGCGTGTTTTAGGGTTTGATTTAATCGCTCGACTCCCCCTTGCGTTTGAGGCGAGTAGGTTGTCGAGTGATACAATTTTATGCCTAATAATTTGCACTCGTTTTCAAGTTTTTTATTCACGAAATGTGTTCCTCTATCGGTTGTGATTTTTTTGGGTAAATCAAAAGTGGTCGTGATTTCGTGCAAAAAATTTATCACAGAATCAGCGTCTTCTATTTTTGTTGCTTTTGCAAAGGCAAATTTGGTACTTCGGCACGATCCGACGAGAATATAATTTTTTCCACAACTTTCAGGTAATTTTCCTATAAAATCGAGTTCGAGGTGCGCGAGGGGGGATGGGTCTTCAACGGGTATAGGTTTTAATAATCCATACTTTTTCTCTTTACCGATTCGTGTTTTTTGACATCGTTCACAATTTTTCACATAATTTTTTACATCGTTTCTGATTTTTGGCCAAAAATAATATTGCTTTATTTTTCCTAATGTTTTGTATTGACCGAGGTGTCCCCCTCCTAAAGCTTTATCGTGAAAATTTATTAAAATCTCATTTCTTAAATTTTTGGGTATTACTGGTAGTTTCCTTAATCCTTCTTTTGCCTTTAATTTAAATTTTAAAATTCCATTTTCTGTTTCATAACTTTTTGCCCATTTTTTAAATTTTGCAACGAATTGTTTTCCACCTTGTAATTTATTTGTTTTCGCAAGAATAATATTCCGACAAAATTCGTCATTTTTTTGTTCAGTTTCTAAGTCGAAATTTTTTATGTTTTCGTCACTCTCGGATCCATTATTTTTTTCGTTTATTTTTATTTCAATTTTGTTTTCAGGATTTTTATTTTCGTCATCTTTTTTATTTTTATTTTCAATTTTTTCTTCGTTTTTATTTTTTCCTTCATTGTCATCGTCGTTTGTGTTTTTATTTTTATTTTTTATTTTTTTAATTTTTTTATTTTCTTCTTGTTCAGTTTTGTTTTCATCATTTCTTTTCTCAATTTTATGTTTTTCGTTTTTAATTTTTTTATTTTCATTTTCCTTATTTTTTGTTTTACCTTCTTTTTTGTTTTTTAAAATTTTTATTTCATTTTTTTCTACTTTTTCATCAATTTTTTCGTTGTTTTTAATTTTTTCGTTTTTTCGTTGATCCGCAGCCTGTTTTCGCGTCGTAACGTTTATGACTGTGCGAGAAAGTGTGTCGGGCACTATATTTAGCTTGCCTTTGATATGTTTAATATCAAAGGTGTAATCGCTAAGCTTTGTCACCATTCTCGCAAGTCGTGCGTTAGGTTGCTTTGCACTTTTGAAGTGTGTGAGTGCTGCGTGATCTGTCAAAACGGTAAATTTTATCCCGTATAGGTATTCTCGAAAATGTTGGACTGCCTCAACCAGAGCTGTAAGCTCTAAGTCGTAGGCGCAATAATTCGATTGTCGGGGGTGTAATTTTTTTGAAAAAAATGCAATCGGGTGTTTTTCTCCTTTTTCATTAATTTGGCTTAAAACTGCGCCAACTGCAATACTCGATGCGTCGATTTCTAGTATTGTTTCGCGGTCTTCTTTATAAATTTCTAAAACGGGTTCAGCAATTAATAATTCTTTTAATTTTTCCAAACTTTCGTTTAATTTTTCGTTCCATTTTATTGGTTTATTTTCTGTGGGGTCGCCTTTTGTTTCGTCTGTGAGAGGTGCTGCGATTTTTGCAAAATCTTTTATAAATTTTCGATAATATCCTGCTAATCCCAAAAAACTTTTTACTTTTTTGACAGTGTTTGGAATTGGAAATTTTTTTATTTTTTCAATATTTTTATTTAATGTTTGAATTTTTTTCTCCGTTTATTTTATGGCCTAATAAATTTGTTTCAGGGTATAAAAATTTACATTTCGATGTTTTCATTGTTAAATTTAATTTATGTAATCGATCTAGGGTACTTTCTAAATTTTTAAGGGCTGTTTTAAAATCTTCTCCAAACGCGCAAATATCGTCCATGTACGCAATCATCGATTTGTACATTATGTCCGAAAATGCCTGATAAATTGCTTTACTAAAGGCTGCAGGCGAAACTTTTAATCCTTGGGGTAGAACATTAAATTCGTATAATTCGTTGTCAAAAATAATCGCAGTTATAATTTTGTCTTCCTCTCGTAATGGAATTTGGAAAAATCCCTGATTCGCATCTAAAAGTGAAAAAAATTTCATTCCTGCCATTGCCATAAAAATATTTTCTGTTCGAGGTACCGAATTTCTATCAATTTGAATTTTATTATTTACTTTTTGAAAATTTGCCAAAAATCGAAATGTTCCATCACTTTTTTTTTCAAAAATACTGGTGTTGCATACGGCGATGAGCTTCGTCGAATAATACCAGCTTTTACCATTTTATCAATTAATTTTTTCATTTCACGTCTTTCAAATGGGGATAATTTATAAGCAGGAGATGCAATAGGGGTACTGTCTATTAAATTAATTTTATAGGGTTCAATGTTTGCTGTCGACACATCAAGTGGGTCAGAACTGAATAAATGCAAATAATATTTTAAAATTCCTTTTACCTTCATTCTTTGGTCCTTTGTCAAATTTGGGTTTATATTTAATTTTGTTCCATCTTTATCGCATAAATCGTCGTCATTTGGTTCGAATTTTGGTTCCGTGATCGTATTATTTATTTGAATTTTTTCTTCAGATTTTTTTATTTTACAGATTCTTTGCTGTTTGTGTAGTTTTTGTATTATTTGCGTGTGATTTTTTAATTTTAAGTCTACCTGACAATTTACGTTATTTATCTGTGTTACACTGATTCCTGTTTTTAATCCGAAATATTGTAATTGCTCGATTTCGCTATTTTCTGTAATTTTTTCCGAAACTTTTATTTTTAGAATTTTTTCCTCTCCTGGTTTTAGTTCGAAATTTTCGTCAACTCTCGCGTATTCCTCATTTTCATTCGTATTTTTATGAAATTGTTTTTTTGGAATTTCTTTTCTCACGATATTTTTTCCTCTACCTATTTCCAAATATCTTTCTCTTAAATTTATTACCGCTTCCTCTTTTTCCAAAAAGTCAAGCTCTAATAATAAATCTGCGACTAATCCTTTTACTACCTGTGCTTGAAAGTAAAAATTTTTTCCCTTGTAAAAAAAACTGTGTTGAATTTTTCCTATAATTGTTGCCGGGTCATTGCATAATCCACTCGCGATTATGTTACTTGAAGTTTTTGGGATATTTTTAGCATATTCTTCGTTTATGCACGTAATATTCGATCCTGTATCGATAATGGCTTCTAAATTTTTATTTCCAATTTTTAACATTATGGGAATTTTTAACCTGGGGGTACCTGCTTGGTTTATTGATGTTAGGTTTTTATTTTCTGAGGAGATCGAATCGATATTATTTTTATTTTTTTCAATTTTTAAATTTTTTCCTTCCGTAATTTTATTTTTAAGATCGTCCTCAGTTTTTATTTGGGGAGTACCCCCCATTTTTAGTTTTTTGCATCGCTGGTCGATTGTTTTGGTTGGTCATTTTGAGAGTTTGAATTATTGTTATTATTGAAAGGTTTTTTATTTTGACCGTTATTATTTTGATTGTTATTTTGATTATTTCTGAAAAAACAATTACTTTCTTTATGATTTGTTTTTTTACAAATTCGACATTGATTTTGGTTGTTTTGGGAAAAATTTTGAAAATTATTGTTATTATTATAATTATTGTATGGGGGTCTGAAATTTTGATTTTGGAAATTTTGAGGGTTTTGAAAGTTTTGATTATTTTGAAAAGTTTGATTTTGATAATTTGGAAAATTTTGAAAATTTTGAGGTCTGTTGTTGTTATTATTATTGAACCAGCAATCTCGCATTACGTGTCCAATTCTTCTACATTGGAAACACGTTGGTTTTTGATTTCCGAAATTTTTTTGATTTTTTTGATTCGAGTTATTTTTTTCGTTGACGTTTAATACTTTCATTTTGTCGAAGTCGGTTTGCAGTTTATCCACAGTTTGCTTTAAATTTTCGTCTAATACTGATTTTTTATAAAGATTTTTTTGTTCATGACGAGCTATATTTTCACGTAATTTGGATTCGGTGGTATTATCAAAACCTCCGATACCGTCTATTAAGTTCGTCGTCAATGTTTTAATTATTTTTTTACAAATTTTTTCTTCAGTCATGTTAACGTCGACTTGTTTGCAGAGCTTTTTCACTGAATTTATATGTGCATCGATATCTTCGCCTTCTTTATATCGCAATTGTTTTATTTTATTTTTTATATTTAATTCATTTGGTTTATATTGCGCAATTATTAGAGTTTTAGCTGCATTGTATCCAGTTATGTTTTTTACATTTACGATGTGGTTGAAAACTTCCAGGGCATCACCATTTAAGTAGAAACATAAATTATCTATTTTTTCGGGATCGGTAGTCCATTTGTATAATGTTGCAAATTTTTCGAATTTATAAAAAAAAGAGGTAGCGTCTTCGTTTTTTGAGCCAGAAAAGGATGGGGTTGGGTATTTTGGTGTTGGGGTTGACATTTCAATTTTTTTATTTTCTAAATAAAATTTTAATTTCTCGTATTTTTCTCGTATTAATTTATTTTGCTCACGTTCTATTTGTTGCTCTTCTGTTAGAGGTTCGAAATCTAATACACTCGCGGTATCTAGGTCAGTTTCAATCACTGATTTTTCAAAAACTTTCCAAAAATTTGAATTGATTATTTCTTTATTTTCACTTTTTAAAAATTGTAAAATTTTATGAAGTTCAGTTGTATCTTTTCTTTTTTTATCGAAATTTTCAAAAGTGTTTTGTAATTTTAGTCCAATATCACCGAAATTTGTTACAAAATTTTTCAATCTTTTTCTTAAAACATCTACAGTGCCTTCCGAATTTAATTCGTATGCTTTTAAAATATATTCCAAAATGTCCTTATTTAGCTGATGAATCCACCCTACTTTTAAATTGTTTTCGTTTTTTTCACCTTCCATTCATTATAGAATTTTAGCACACAAGAAAAATTTTTTTGATTTTAATTAAAAAATAAAAAAAAAATTCACTTCTTAAAAAAATAAAAAAAAATTCACTTTGTAAAATTATTAATTTTCTACCTTCGTTACTGTTTCCATTTGGTTTACGAATTTCCTTGGATGGATTTTTGACAGGTATTTCTTCTTCCGAGGTTCTTGATTTTTCCCAAATTTTCGGCTGGCAGTGAGTTTTTTCGTTTCGTTTTTCTTCAAAATTTTTTTTTTTTTTTTTTTTGGCTGGTTCGATTTTTTACTTTTGTTCGGGCGCCAACTGTGATGCTGGCAATGTTGCCGTTGTTGGTCACTGAAGGGAATTTTTTATTTGGCGATTTATTCTTTCTTTAAAAAACGAAAATGTCTTCGATGCTCGAACTCAATTCAAATTGGTGAAAAAATTCGTCTCGACCTTGTGAAAATTTCTTCGTTTCTCCTTGATCACGAAAATCGAACTCGATCGATTTTTAAACGATTTTTCTCAAGAAGAATAAAAATAACACGATTCGATCACGAATGACTCTTTTTTTTTTGACACGACGAATTAAATAATTATTAATTCCAGTTCTTCAATAAACAAATTCGAAAATCCACGATTTTAAACAAGATTTTTATTTTTAATCAGAACTTTGATTTTACATTAATCAATTTTAAATTTTTATAGGATTTTAAACATAAACGAGGAGAGACACGTTCTTGTTAATTTTTTAAGGTGTTAAATCAACGACTTTATTACCAGAACTGTTTTACATATTCATTTCGGCGATCGGACGTAGTACCGATCGCGCGATGTTTTTTCCTTATTCCCACCTAATTTTGAGTTTCCGCCAGACGTGATATTGCACACGTCGAGTCAGCAATTTTTTCGACCGAGCCGAGCCATCGATTCTAATCGAATTAGTCGGCCGGCGACTATTTTTTCCCCGAACTGGGGTCGAATTACCATCCGGTGGTTCGATGCCAGTTCCTGGGATTTTTAAGACGAAATTTCGCTCGTGACAGTACCTATTTAAAACTGAAAAATTAATCAAATTCAAAAAAAGTCAATTTTCGAATTTGTAAAGTTGGATCAATTTTTAGTATTTAGCTAAATGATTTTTCAATGTTTAAAAAAAATTCAATTTTAAAATTTCAAAAAAATTATACCCACACTTTGAAAAAAATTTGGAAAATTTTAGAATTTTGGTGAAACTCTGAGAGCTTACTTTTTAAATTTGGATGTTTGTATTTTCATAGCTTTTAAGAAATTTTCTCTCATAAATTTTTGTAATAAAAAATCTGTAAAATAAAAAGTATGAAAATATTTTGAGAAAAGTTCTCTTAGAAAATTTAAGAAAAAAATGATATTACCTAATGAAAATAAATGTTTTTTAAATCTCATAAAATATTTTCAAAATAACAAAATTTAGCAGGTTTTTAAAATTGGCTAAAACTAAAAAAGTGATCAAGGTCAAAAAAAGACAAATTTGAATTTTACTAAATTTGTAATGTTGGATCAATTTTTAGTATTCAGCTAAATTATTTTTCAATGTTTTTAAAAAAACATTGGAAAATTTTAGAATTTTGATAAAACTCAGAGAGCTTGACTTTTTACATTTAAAAATGTATAAACATAAATATTTTGAAAAAAGTTCTCTTGAAAAAAAATATATATTTTCAAAAAAAACGAAATTCAGCAGATCTTTAAAACTGTTTAAAACTAAAAAAAAAAATATCAAAATAAAAAAAGGAAATTTTCGAATTTTAGTCAATTTTGTAAGGTTGAGTCAATTTTTCATTTTCAGCTAAATTATTTTTCAAAGTTTTAAAAAATTTTTGATAAAAATCATAACTTTGAAAAAAAAATTGAAAATTTTTAAAAATTTGATGAAACTCTGAGAAGTTAAATTTTTAAATTAAATTTTCGTAGCGAAAATAACGTTTCCATTCCAGATCATGGCATTTCATTTTTTTTTTTCATTTTTCATGCAAATAAAAAAGTTAATAGGTAGGTAAAAAATCTGGATTTTTCCCTCAGTGAAACAATTACTCCTTTGAAAAATCAATATAGGCCTAAAACAGTTTTATAATTAACCCAAAAATTGAAATTTCGAATGAGTTTTTCAAAAATTGTAAGAATATTTCGAGAAAAAAATGAGAATGTACCTATTGAAAAATTTTCAAGTTTATATACCTATGTATCTCATTTTAAGGGAAAAAATTATTTCGAAACCATTTTTTTTTCTAATTAAACTCATTATTTTAACTAGACGAAATTTAGAAAAATTATCTTACAGCATCTTCTAACAAAATTTCAAAAAAAAAAAAAAAAAAAATGAAAATTACTTAAATAAAATTTTGAAAAATTTTCATCGAACAAAATTAAAAAAAAAAATTGTATTTTGAAACTACCTAATGTTTGAAAAAATCATTTTTAAACTACTTGGATACCTAATTTTTTTTTAAATCATTCAAAAAAATTAACAAAAGCTATATGTACAATGTACATGTTATAAAATGAATTTGGAGAAAAAATTTTACTAAACATTTAAGAATTGTGTTCTGAAACAAAATTTTAAAAAATTGCGTTAAAAATTCAAACAAAATTGGAAAAAAATTTGTGGGACTGCCCAAAATTAATGAAAACTACTTTTGAATTTTTTACGTAGGTAACGCACTACAAAATCCAATGTTTTTCGTTTTAAATGAAAGAAAATTACGCGTTGAAAAGTTTGGTGAAGAGGGGAAGATTTGTAATTCGTCATTTAAGACGTAGATAATTGAAAAATTTTGGTTCCTTTTTTTGGTTTTCTTTTTGTTGTGTTTTTTTTTTCGATACAAAGTTATAAAGTTATTTTTCTTTTCAAATTTCGTTTTGATGCCTGCTCATGAGATTTTCCCCAGCTGTTTCTTCTTTTTCACAGATATATTTTAATATATAGTTGACAAAACGTAGACAACCTGTAAAGTCAGTTTTTATATGAATGGAGGAGCTAGTAAATGAAATGAAATTTCCATAACACTGTGTTACAATTTTCGAACTTTTCTCTGTGTTCGGGTCCAAAGTATGCTTAATCGATAGTATAGACCTAGAAACAAAAAGCAATTTCTCATTTTTCGATTTTATTTGCTTTTGTGGGTACAGGAGGTGTTCAAAGTGGCGAAAATCGGGGTTTTTGGACTTTTTCAACTGCTCATAGCGGCCTAAATATTGCTCTACGAACAAAACCAATCGCAGATTCGGAATCTACGTTAAATTTTGAGAAAACATCTCTGTCCGTTTTTTCAATTTTAAAGTACCTTAGTAGCGTTTTAATTTTATTATCGAGATCGTCGTCATTCCGCGCGGAGACAATCCGATAATTATCGAATCGTTCCCACGTGGAACGTCGGCGGTCTCGGTAAAAAAATTAGAACGTTACTAAGGTACTTTAAAATTTGAAATTGGAAAAACGGACAGAGATGTTTTCTCAAAATTTAACGTAGATTCCGAATCCGCGATTGGTTTTGTTCATAGAGCAATATTTATGCCGCTATGAGCAGTAGAAAAAGTGCAAAAACCCCGATTTTCTCCACTTTGAACACCTCCTGCATTCCAAGTTCCACTCATGCTGGAAGGGGGCCCCTGAAAATGTTGAAATATTGTTCATGAAAAAGTCATGAATTTTCAACAAAAAAATAAAGTTAGACACCATGTGCTTGTATTTCTTTTGACGTACCTATCCTGAAAGTAGATATCCTGAAATCAGAATTTTATAAAAATATATCCCGAAAGAAAATTAAATTCTGTCGGTGTTTTTAACGCGCGACTGTATTTTTTATTTATAAATAAGCTCAACTCGATTGGTGAGAAAATAGAAAGAAACCGAACACGTGTACCATGTACATTGTGCGTATTACAGCAGTTCATAGTTCTGCAAAAATCCCTGTAAAATTCCACTAGCATCGACAACGGATTAACAATTTATTTTGAAACACAACAAACAACGATGGTCAACCAAAAAAAAAAAAAAAAAAAACCGCTGGCAATTTCTTCCGGTGCTGGTCGGCGACAAAACAATGTGAAACAGGTGCGGTACTCAATTTGGCTTTCTTCGTTGGGAAATTCGCATCAATAAAAACGATTCGTTTCGATAATTAAATTATCGCCAGTCTCGAGGTTCGTTTACAGGAAAACTTGCGAAGGTAACGAGCGAGGTAACCGCAGCGTATAAAAATTGCCGAACGTTAAATTAAAATCAAATATTTGTCGTGGCAAAGTTTCTATTGGAAATTTAATAAGTTAACGAATATTTTCATCATCTCTTCGGTAAATTTAATTACCGAGAATTGGTGCTATATTCTCTCCAAACGGTCATCGTTTTCTACTTCCTAATGATGGCGAAAAGATATCACGCAACCTTTTATTTAATCCTTGTCCAAAAAGTTGACATAACTTGGTAAGCTGATTTCTTGCGAGAAAGCTCTCCTTGATAAAGGGATCAACTCTTATTTCAAATTAACCATTGTGCAAGTTCGAGGCCTTGTAAACTTCATTGTATACTTCTCAAACACCAAAACTCGGTCCATGAAATGCAAGGTAATGTGAAAAATTGAAATTAAAAAATATCCGAGAGCTTAGTTAGATAAACTAGTCAATTATTAATGGTCGAACTTCACTTCGAGCTAAAACGGATTTTATGAAATTACTCTTCGAGCCGAGTTTGTAGATTACACGTGAACATTTGCGGTTTTCTGGCACTCTAGAATAAATCACTAATCGTAAATACGAATATGCGTAGGCCACTCTGAAGCCCATGAATCTTGGCAAAAAATACCCTCTCACAACCGTAGTACTCGTTTTTGCAGTTGTATCCTCGAAATGACGTTCAATTTGCAGATTCGATGATGCATGTTGTAAAAGTTAGACTGACAAAAATGATAAGTTTTTTTCTATCCGTAGGTGAAAAAGCACTCGACATGGTTTCTTTCTTTATTACAAATAAAAAGAAAATAGCATGAATTGAGTTTTTGTACTCTATAAGAACTGCGGAGTAAGTTGATTTTATTCTCTCATTTGAAAAAAATTTAATACTGTTCTTTTCCAAGAATCTACTTTCATGTAAAAAATATTAAAAGCAACTTGTATCAAATTCCTATAAAATGCTCCAACAAGAGCATTTTCCATTATAAGTGCTCTATGTAATTTGGCAAAAAAAATACCTAGTAATTTTATTCGAGAATTTTTTCTAAATTGTGAATTTGGCGAAAAGGTATTCCAAGTGTGTTTGCAACTATAATGTCATGCCATGCGAAAAAAGTACGTATTTTTATGAATTCTTTCCATGCTATAAAAATAAGATTGCGGATCTTTGAGAAAAAATAAATTTCAATTAGAAAATCGCTCGATGTATTCATAGTAGGTATTCTAGTCTTGTCTCGGATGATTGGATGAAATTATATCAAATAAAAAATGTTTCTGTACCTAGGTATCTTATTCTGATTCATTTGATTTACGTAGATTTTTTTTTTTTTTTTTGAATCGAATACCTGTTTACCTATTTCGTTGCATTTAATTACATTTTTTGGCAGTTTTTTCTCACAGTTTTCTTTAAATTTTTAATTCTTATTTTTTCAAGAGTGAGTATAAGTATATTTTCTTTTTATCATTCTCATTATTTTTTTTCATACTCGTATATTTGAGAAATTTTCTAAAAAATTCTATACGAAAAATTGAACAAAAAAAGTCAAGATTTTTTTGAAATTCCAATTTTAAAATAGTTGCAAAAATTTTGATGGGAAAATATTGAAAATTTAAAAAAATTGAATTTTTATGGGAAACATTTATTAAACGATTTTCTGTGGAAAATTTAAAATTTTTGATTTCATTTTTTTTCTTCAAAACTTCAGTTTGAAATAAATTCTGATACTTGAAGAAATTTTAACTAGGTAGGTATCAATTTTCATTGAAAAAATTCAAGAATTTTGATGAATAAATCTGGAGAAAATTCGGATGAAAAAAATTTGACACAATGTTGATATGTGTTGTAGAGTGAAAAAAAAAACATAATAATTTCATGCATCGGAGCGCGGTTACTTTTTAGTAACTTGGTTACTTTTTCAACGACAAGGTTACTTTAGTTACTTTTAGACTCATTTTGGTTACTTTCATGGATACTTTTTCACCCATTTTGGTTACTATTTCGTCAACAAATCTGACTTCAAGAGAACAATACTTTAAATTTTGATTACAATCTCTTGAAGTTTTATTGCTTGATTATTTAAAAAAAAAAAAAAAAAAAAATTTAAAATTTTCAGAAATTTAAAAATACCTATTTTCAAATTGATTTTTTTAAGGGTGAAATTTTTTGAAATCTTCTGAAGTTTGAATGATCGATTCTTTAAAAAAAATATGTTCTGATCTCATCTTCAAAAATGAAAAATTTTTCTTAAAAATAATTGTTTGTAGTGTTAAAAATATTTCACGATTTTCGAAATTTTCTTTTTAATCATTTTATGCTTCTCTAAATCTTAATAAATGTAAAATTGAACTTCAAACTGATCTTTTGTTATTTTTGAAATTTTGAGTAATCTGAAGTTTGACTGTTCGACTTTCAAAATAAAATTTGTTTCCTGAATTTTCAGCAATGGAAAATTGGACTTATGAATGGAGTTTGCTACATTGAAAAAAATTGCAAAAAATATTGAACACCTTTAACGAAATCTTTAGAAATTGAAAAATCGAACTTCAAAAATGATTTTTATCGCATCCGCGTTTTTTCCAATTTTTTCCAAATTAATTTTTTGATTTTCAAAAAATAAATCTTCTGAAATGAAAAATTGAACTTCCAAAAATTTACGATTTTTGAAGGTTTCATTTTGGAAAATTTTTTGAACCTATGAATCTTTAGAAATTTGAAATTCAACTTGAATGGACCTTTTCACGTTTGAAATTTTTGTAATTTTCTGAAGTTCGCATACTTATTATATTTTGAAATAAAATTTCGTATTTTTCAATCTTCAGAACTGAAAAATTACACCTCAAAGTAATCTTTGATGCGTTTAGAGTTTCATTGAAAATTTTGTGGATCTGCCTATAAATCTTTAGGAATGAAGAATCAATTTTCAAATTCGAAAAAAAAATTGTTCCACTAAATTTTCAGGAATAAAGAATTGAAAAAAATGTCATGATTTTCAAAAAATTGTCAAAATCTTCCAAAACTTGAAAATTTGATTATTTGAAAATTATTCTTCAAAACTAGATATCTTTGTCAAGTTAAAGAAAAAATCAAAAAATTTGAAATCTTTGTAAGTGCAAAATTGAATTTTGTATTTTTTTTTTTAATTCGATTGCTTGTTTAAAAAAAATGTCATTATTTGAGTGGCAATAGAAAAATTTTGGTTACTTTTTCCATAATTTTGGTTACTTTTTTTGAAATTTTAGGTTACTTAAGTTACTTTTATTTTTTCAAATTTCGCTCCGATATATGCATTTTGAGTTGAATACCATCCAAAAAATTAAAAAAATATATATTAGATTTCATTAGTTGAATACTTATTTTATTAATTTTTATTATTTTTTATTTAATTTTGATTTGATGCAAAAATACAGAGATTTTCTTGCCAAAAAATTTGAAAGATTTTACATATTTAAAAATAATAAATAAAATTTTAAAAATAATTTAATATTCTTTTAAAAATGAGACTTTTTCTCCACGAACTCGGGAAATATTCGTATGTATTGAAACGCAAAAGAAACATTTTTGCTCCAAAAAATTGAAATTGAAATTTTTTTTTAATTACGATGAAAATTTGAGATTTTTCTCAAAGAATTAAGATTGTATTCTTCTCTAAAAATAAGAGAAATTTCTTTAAAAAGAAGAAAAGAAGTACATTTTTACTAAAAAAAAAGCACCTAGGTTAGAGGTAAGATTTTCTTGAAAAAATTGAGAGATTCTTTTTTCTAGAAATGAACGACTTTTTCTCCAAAAAAAATCGAAATTTCTTCTTGGAAAAATGGATTTTTTCAGACGAATTAGAGGTTACCTACCTACTTCGTCGGAGGATAAAAAAGATTTCTTCTCACTATTTTTTTTAAATGCGAATTTATTATCAATTTTTTTATTAGATAAAAAATGACTAAAGTATTTAAAAACAATGTTGTGTAAAAATTGATTTACTTAGGTATCGAATAGTGAACTCCTCAAAAAAGAGGTATAAAATTGTTTCAGCTCGTGAACTTGGAAATCTTAAAAAATTGAATTTGTTCAAATAGAAAAACGTTCTAAAATTTTAAAATTTTCCAAATTTAAAAAGTTTTTTTTTTTTTTTTTGAAAATTAATGAAGATTTTCTAAAAAATTAATTTTTTTTGTGCCTACTCATTTTGCAACTCACACAAAAATTGTTTTTAGCATAGTATATGCTTTTACGATGACCAAAATGTAAAAAAACGACAGTAAAATCCGACAGTTGGGTTAGGTTAGGGTACATTAGGTTAGGTTTGGATGACATAAAAAAACTTAGAAAATTTTCAATAAATTCGATTTTTTAGACATTATGTATTTATGTCAGACATTTTGAAACTTGTAATTTTTTTGTTGAAATTTTATGACTTTTAGACATTTTTCTAGACATTTTGTCAGACATTCTGAAACTTAGAAATTTTTTTATAAAGATGACTTTCTGACATTTTGTTAGACATTTTGAAACTTTTATTTAATTAAGTATTTTAGAAATTTTTTAAATAAATTTTATGACTTTTTGATATTTTTTCAGACATTTTAAAACTTGGAAAAATTTTTAAAATTTTTATGACTTTTAGGCTTTCTATCAGACATTCTTAAACTTGAGACATTTTGTCAGACATCCTGAAACTTTGAATTTTTTTTAGAAAGATGACTTTCAGACATTTTCTCAGACATTTTGAAACTTGGAATTTAAAAAAAAAAAATTTATTATTATACTTTTTAGACTTTTAAATTTCCGTGGAAATTAATATTCGTGACTTTTAGACATTTTTTCACGGAGTAAAAGCATATACTATGTTTCATACTTTCAAACGTAGTGTGGAAATAGAGCCAACCAGGGGGTCCAGGGAGGAGGCGATCGTCCCCCCTGGCTAGGCGCGAAGCGCCGAGTTATCTTTGCCTATTTATTAACTTATAATTTTTATAAATTTTGAATTTTTTATTTGAATAAACATATTTTTAGAAACAACTATTTAAAAAAAATTAGAAATCGTTTAGGTATAAGTAAATTGAAATTTATAGAAATTGAAAATTCGTTATTTGGAAATAAAAAACTTCGAAAATGCAAAAAAATGAGAAGTTGAAAATTAGAAAAATAAACTATTGTTTGCAGTTGAAAATTTTTCAAAAATTTACGTTTTTTTTAAATCAAAAATTATTTGAAAACTAAAAACTGCACTTTCAAAACAAATCATTTTTAAAGTTCAAAAACTTGAAAAACTAGACTTTTCAATTTAAAAAAAAAAAAATTCAATAGACTTTTTTTTACAAATTGAAGGTTATATAGACCCTTAAAAATTGGAAGCTTTTCAAGAATTAAAATTTGAGCTTGAAATTGAATACTGCTTTTACCAATCCACCAGGACCAGGGTGTTGAAAAGTTGCAGATCAATGAAAAATCTATAAGTATTTTCAGATCACAAAAAAAAAATATCACATGCTTGGTACCAAAACTGGTCTTAAAAGACTTTTATTGATGCAAAAAAAATTATTTCGATAGAAAGAATTGAAAAATTTTCTTTGCAGGGTTGTCCACTTTCAACTTTCCCAAAAATCGATTTTTTATCATGAAAAATTACGAAATTTTGATATTTTATGAAAATCAAAAGTTAAGTTGGTAACTCATGCAATGAAAATTTTTCAATTTTTTCTATCGAAATTATTTTTTAACATCAATAGAAGTCTTCTAAGCTCAGTTTTGGTTCCAAGCACGTGCTATTTCCTTATTTTGTAATTAGAAAATATATCAACAGATGAAAAAAAATTGTTTAAAGGTACATTTCAGTCTCTGGCTATAAAGCTTTTGCGACTCATGAATGTAAAAATGTATGGGAAGACATAATACGCTGATAGTGATTCCTTTCTCATCTAAACTCAATCAATAAGTACGTAAATGAATGTTGCTTTGTATCAATGCACATTTCACATAAGTGCGATTATTTAGAAAGAAAATCCTCATGATAATTCTACTCTCCTTTTTGAAATAGAAACATCGAATGTAAATTTCAACGAAGGTATATGGATACATGTTATTTCACCGTTCAAATAAAGCTATACTTGTAAAAAGGTACCAAAATACCTATAGTCTCTTTCACGACGAAGATATTTAAAAAATACTCTATTCGTATACAGGGGAAAAAAAGAGAATGAGAAAAACAGCTATTCAGATACCGTCAAATACCACACCGTATAGCAAGGCAGAGGATACCTATAAACAGATGGTTCGCCAACCCACAGGGATCAGCAAAATTTATGTAAAGATTTTGTTGCTTATTTGTGTTTGAAAGTGGTTGTAAAAGTTCCAAGTCTTCTTTATCATATTCATTTGCATTGCATTCTTTTTCGTTTTCCCAGACTGTGTTGTTCGATACGGATATAGTTTTTTTTCTGCTTTACGAATTTCACGCTGTACGAACAAATGTATAGCACGGTTTATCCCTATTTCGAATTTCGGTGCTTCAGAGACCGATATCATCTCTGTCGTGCACCCTTTTTATTTTTTTTTCTCGCAACTTTGGTTGGAATTGAAATTAAAAAACTAATCCTGCAATTTTTATCTTTATTCCAAATTACGAGTTTGGTGAAAATTTTTGCTCTTTTGTTGAAAATTCATCATATACTATATGCCAGATGGTAAATTCGACGGTATGAGAAAATAACCAAAAAGGTAGAAGCTTTAAATTCTACTTTAAATCATCCGCAGGAAGATTGTAGACATTTTACGATATGTTTTTAATGTGATTTGCTAACACGAAGCCAAAAAGTTGGTAAAAGTTGAATGAGCGATGAGTTTTTAGCTTCAGTTTTTTTTCATTTACCTATTCAATAAATTCTGACAGAGAAGGTAAAAAATTTCCCCAACGTTGAAGTAAAAGAGAGAGAAAAACAAGGTTAGGGTATTTTGTTAAGTAAGTAATAAGTTTCCAGTTGGGCATCTCGAGATGGTATAGTTTGAGTGGAAAAGTACCTGAGAACTTGAGAAGTTGACTCTATTTCATACTATAACTTGGTGTATTGACGTATGGTAATTTTTAAAACATTCTTATCGAACATTTCCATTTACTCGAACTCATTCTAACATCTTTGCATTATTTTTTTTTCACCACTTACTATCTCTGTTAGTGTCGTATAATTTGATAAATAGTCTGTTTTAGTCTAGAGTTTAAAAAAAAAAATTGAAAATAATAATGGAGTTCGTATATAAGGTGAGATTGAGAAAATGTACCCCAAAGTATCGATAGATAAGTATCATACATGAACGAGTATTTTTGTAGTGTTTCGAGAGGGGGAAAGGGTGAGATATTCGGGTGTATAGCACAATTTAGCCAATGTACGTGCATAAAATTGGTGTAAAATGTCAACTCGATATTATTAAAGCCAAAAGGGTCTGGGAAAAGCTAACGATTCTTGCCTCTTGCGGCATATATTCGAGCATATCAACTCGACCAGATACTTGTACAGTGTTGCGGTATTTAGGAAATACCACGAAGCATCAGGCAACGTTGTTTTGTAAATATTTCACGAATTGGCTTCAAACCAAAAACTTTCAAAGGTATTTCGTTTATTACCTTTTTTTTAATTAAGTTCGCGAATAAGGCGAAAGTTCGCCTCGCTTAATCGTGGCTGGGCCGAGAGTCTCGAGACCGAGGCTGGAATACTTAAGAAAAAATGTTGATTAACGCGTACCAAAGTTGACGCCTTTCCATCGGCAGTATTTTTAATTAAAGTCGATTCCTCTCTGCGGAGCTTTTCAGTTTACTATATATTTGGTTGCGATTTTTGTTCTGCCAAAGTACAATATAGGGTTGTGCGAAGTGACAAGAAATCAGCTCTTTTGAACGTCACAACAACTCTGGAACGTAAACAATATTTATACGATTTTTTAAATCGCCACTTGGAGATAATTTGGGGCTGAAGAAATCACCAATTTGGAGCATATGGAGTAAACATAGCCATCAATGGGGTTGTATCCTGACGAAGGAAACCTCTATAAAGGGAATTTTGGCCGAAACCATTCGACGTTACGTTGCTTGGTTCGAAACGAAAGTATTTTTTTCCAAAAGATTTAAAGGTTACTTTTGCAATTCAATTGCTCTTTTAACAGTTTTTATCACACGTGACGTCCGCGCGTAAACGGTAAATTGAAATAAATGAAAGAGCTTTCGCTACTTCCACCGGCTTCGTTCGGTATTCGAGCTCAAGTTGCATCGCGCCGGAGTTGCTGTCCGACCAAATTAGATTTTAAAAGAGGTCCGAATCGTATTAGAGGCGAAATATCCGCTACGCCGGTGGTTTTATGGTGGCCAGGCGTGCTTTCTCAATGCGTTATATTTTCTTTAGATTTAGCTTGCGTAAGCTTCTCTTCTTTTAACGATTACCCATCATATTTTACGAGAGGGGGGGGGGAGTTACAATGAGGGCTTCGCGTTTGGTGCATGGATTTTGGGAATGGGCATATGGATAGAAAGAGTGTACGAATGTTTTTGCACTATTTATTTATTTATTTATTTAAGGTAAGTTCACCAAAGATGGCCCACCTTATTTTTGAGGAGCTATAGCTCCACTCTGAGTTGAGGTTGAGGGACAATTTTTGGTATGGACATACCTTGACCTTTCAACTATAAGATACCTCGGTCAAAAGTTCAAAAAAGTTCACATGAAAAGCCACATTCCCTCCCTTTTGAAAAGTGTCAAGTGGGCCACCTTTGGTACCCCAGTGTACCTAAGGTGGCACACCCCTTTTTTTGGTCTAAAATGACATAACAAACGAATATTTATGAATGCTTTTATCAAAATTAAATATAAGAACGAGTAGTATGAGTCAAAAATAAGAGTAAAAACGAGTAGAACAGGTCAAAAATTGGGTATGAAGTATAGGAATGAGTAGTAAAAGTCAAAAATTAGGTACAGCTAGTACGAGTAGCACGTTTACAAGTAGGTTTAGCAGAGCTAGCATGGATTGAGTAACATAATATGCCTTGAACAATGCTAATAGTAGATGCAGCTCTGACAGAAGTGGATTGAGCAGTGCCAGGAGTGGATCTATTATGTTTAGAAGTGCCTGGACCATCTTAGTAACCCCAATATGTGTTACTTCTGTAGCGTTTATTCCCGAAAGAGAGAAAATTGATTTCAAATATCTATATGACCAACTGGTAGAGCATCCACTCAGCTTCAAAATGATATAAAAATATTTTATTTTTCCTCTAAACTTATACGTTTTATCTTAGAAATACGTAAACTGATACATGCTAACTCAGTACTATTAAAAAAAAGAGTTGCTCCCTGGGCCTGCCTTAAGACTCTGACCAGAAAAGTCAAGGTAGCCTTGGGCAAGGGTCAACCAACTAAGTAAACCAGTGTTGCCACATTTGGCCAACCTAATGTAGTTATCGAGATAATAGGGGTGGGCCATGTTAGTAGCACGGGCCACTTTTGGTAAACATACCTTATTTGTTAGTTTTTTGACTAACTCTTGATTTTTTTTTACAGGTATGTGGAGCTTTTATTTTCAAGATATTCAGTTCTGCATGTAAATGGTGAGCCAAAATTACATTTAAGTCGAATTTTTGTTCAAATATCGAAGAAATGAGCATTGCATAAGTGGGTAAAATTTTGTTGTTATTTTACCCGCGAATGTGCAGCTCGAGGTGGTCACATTGATACTAGATTAAGATGATCGAATCATCGATGGCTGATGAGGACTGTTGTGGAGAGGTTTTAGAAGCGCTTTAAAAAATCAACGGTGCATGTTTAGAGATATGTACCATTGTACCTAGTGTTAAAGAAAGAATATCATTGAACTAAAAAAAAAAAAAAAAAAAAAAAAAAATACATTCAGAAAATAAATTTTTGATTTATCAAAAATAAGTTAATTTAGATTCCTTCATTTTTCAAAGAAGTATAATATCGTAAATTGTATAATTTTTCTAAAATTGGCGAATGTTCTTAATTTTTTTAAAAATTTATCTTTGATACCATTTATCTTAAAAATAAAATTGGTAAATTTTTAGTTTTTATTGAAATTTGCATTTTTTTTTAAATAATGGATTTTTTTTTTGAAGCAGTAAATTTTCCAATTTTGCCACAATAGGCATTACACTTATTTTTCAAAAAATTAAAAAATGAAAAAAAAATGTGAAGATCTAAAAATAGTCATATTTATGAAATTTTGAAGAGATAGTATGGCGTTATTTGAATCAGAATTTTTATAACTGACGAATTTGTATAATGATGTGTTAGTTTTTCTCTTTTTCAATAAAATAAAATAAAATAAAACAAAATTGCTAATTCAAGGTGCATTAGATCGACTATTTTTTAAACAACTTTTATTTTCCACAAACTGATGAATTTTTCTATTTTTTGAAAAAGAGTCAAAATGTGTAATTTTTCAAAAATTGATATTTTTTTAAAAAACAACAAAGGAATTGAAAGTTTTTTCAAAAAGTTTGGATTTTTTAATCTTGAAATTTTTTTATATTTTATTTTAAAAATTGGAATTTAAAAAAAAAATTCAAATGATAATTTTTTTTAAAAATTTTGTGCTAATTTTTTTAATTTTTTCAAAAAAAAAAATTAATGCCCATGTTTTGACATGTGATTTTGGGTAATTAAAAACACTGCCTACTAATTGCGAGAACAGTGGTAATTAGAAATACATGAAATCGAGAGTCGCGTTCTCAATTTAACTACCCAAAACAACCCTATATTCAGGGTAGAACCTAGGGCAAGGCCTGAAATTTTAATCTTTATAAAAGACCTGCAAAATCGATTTTCAAACATGTAATCATTTTTTTTTTTATTTCGGTAGGAAAAATTACCAATAACACTGTATTATTTGTATTTACCGAATTTGTTCCCTGAATTTGGTAAAAATTAGTAAAAAAAAGTTCAATAAAATAGGGATGGGAGCCTCAGCCAAAATTTGAAAACCTTGTATGAAATTCCGAAATTTAGCCCTGCGCATATTCGTATTACGTGCTTTCAATCGGCGCCGTCTCTACTCCCTCCAATAATTACATATTCCCAATTTTCACTGTCCTCAATTATCCAAAATCATCATGGATGCCTTCCTAATTTTTTAAAATACCTAACTTTTTAAAATTATTCATTTCCTACAAATACTTATAATTTTCCCAATTTTTAAATATTAATTAATTTTGATTTAAAAAAAAAAAAATACTTAAGTACGTGTAATTTTTCAAAAATTGACGAATTTCATTTTACTTTTTTTTCAAGTGATAAATTTGAAACTTTTTCAAAAATTACTCAACAATTTTTAAATTTTGTGATCTTTATTTCCTACAAATTGACCAATTTTTATTTTTTTATTTTTTCAAGTTCAATGATTGTTGGTAACTTTAATTTTCAAGTTTTTTTTGAGTACCTAATACCTATAGTAAAAGTAATTAAGAACTAGTTTTACAGTGTGAGTTTAACCCTGGTTTAACGTTAAACCGCCCTCTGGTGGCAAACGCATGTTTTACAAGCTGTTAAACCAAGTTTAAAGTTAAGCGGTTCTCATCCAGCGCTTAAATATTTAAACTTGGTTTAAGTGAAATGACGTAGTAATCAGATCAGCACCAATCAGATAACAGATTTAAGTAAACAAAACACACCCACTTCTTCAGTACTACCAACTTTCGTTCAAAATTGATAAAAAACCGGTTTAGCGAAACTTCTTCCAAAACATCACTGTAAAACTAGCAAGAGCTTAACTAGGGTTTAAAGTTAAACTGCAGTTTAGCTAAGCGTGGTTTAAACTAGTTTAAACTCCATACTGTAAAACTAGCTCTAAGTATTTTTTAATGAATAATTTTTGTTAGATTCTAATGTTTTTTACGTAATTTAAAAAATACATATTTTTTTTTCCAAAAAATAGTTGATGATTTTTCATTTTTAGTAATTAAACTGATGAATTATTTAAAAAAAATTCAAAGTAACTCACTTGTAAATTTTCCAATTTGGTGCTAATTTTTTTCATTTTACGAAAAAGTGTTTTCAAAAATTTTTAATAAATTTTTTATGTGTAGGTCTAGGTATCCAGGTATCCCCCCTACCTATTGAATAATATTTTTTTCAAATTTGCGGAGATGTGTAAAATTTTTGTTTTTTCATTTTTCAGTAATGTTACTTAGAATATTTAATTTTTCAAAAATTTATGAACTTCATTACATTTTTTTTTCAAATGATTAGTACGAATATAACTTTTCAATTTTTTTCAAGAATTTAAAACTTCATGTTAAAAAATATATATATATATTATAAATAATATTGCACCTTTCATTTTTGTACCTAGAAATTTTCTATTTTTTTCAAAATGGTGAATTTTTCAATTTTTTAAAATAAATTGATTATTTTTTATTTTTTATTTGCTACGAACAGACAATTTTTCTGTTCTCTTAAAATAGAAAAAATTCATATTTTTCTTCTAAGTGATCAATATTTATTTTAATCTTTCATAAATTCATGATTTTTTACCCCCCCCCCCCCCCTCAAAAAATCCCTTCGAAGTTTTCAATCGTTATTTTGTGTACAAGTTATAAAATTCAAAATGGATCTTGAATTGAGCACAAATTTTATTAATAAGTATTCACTTGGTATTTCGTGTTAGGTACAATTTTGTTCGATTTTTTTCAACCAGTGAAGCACGAAAAAATTAAAGTTTGTGTATTCTTTAATCATCTGGTGCAATAGTAATTCTAATTTTTGAGATTTACATGAAACAATTTCTATTCAACAAAGAGTATAAAATAAACATTGCCTACATTTAATAACACAAAAGCATCAGATATAAAGTTTCGAAACCCTATATCTGCGTAGGTAAGTTTTTGAATAGGTAGCTAATCAAACACAAGCTCGTTTTATGAATCATTTTAATTTCACACTTTGAAAATCGCGTCACGTCGCTCGTTCGTTGAAAATTATTCGCCCAGGCTTGGTCTTTCATTGGTCTCTCGCTCGTCGCGACTTATAACGAGATATCTTTGTTTATAGTACCTTCAATTTACTCTGACAAATTTGCAGATGTATCAAAATGCTTTAGAGAAACCCGTGCGTCGATTCATTTTCGTCTTTTTATACGTTTATACCTGTCTATCACAGTAGATTTTCTTATTCAAGGACGTCAATTCAACATTAATCCGTTATTTATATAGTACGTACGGTATAAATGTATGATAAAATATAGAGCTGCATTATCATCAATCAATTCATTCGCATTATGCATTCATCTTGCGGTATAGTACGTATTTCTTGAGCAGCGAGAACTTATTAATCCAATTGTTCGATACATCAGCGACGTGAATCGTCCTCCTCGCAACCTATTATTCTATCAGAAATCGTAAATTTTGCTATATTTTACAGATTTTAAGCTCGATACTCTTCGCCGCGACTGCCATATCCAACGTCTAACAATAGCGAAAGAGAAAAGTGTCCTCATAAATCGTTTTACTTCATAAAATTCGCTTTTTAGTATTTCTCATGTTACGCGGGTTAGAGCCCGCTTATCAACCAATAAAATATTCTCTTTCGGTCGTATAACTGATATCAGAGTATTTATCATTTGGAATACGAACGGATGAAATTTTTTCTCACGTCGGCTCAGCCTACTAGTGCGAAAGAAAACCACTCGATACCGATCTTGTCTTGTACTTCTAAGACGTGCTCAAAAAGTCAAAAAACGAGAAAGAAGATACGTTTCGAGTTCAATTTTTTTTTGTTCTTAAAATATGATACGTACCATGGCCAAGAGCAAAATACAATTGTGTGGTATTTCTTCGGTGTTCGGTGTTACGAGTACAAGTACAGTAGAATCTCGATTATCCAAGTTGGGGTGAGGGAAGATGGAATATTGTGAAAAATCGAAGAATTGATTTTTCATTTATTTGTTGAAAAAATGAAACAATTAAATTCCATATTGCAAACATTTTATAGAAATGACCGATCAAATAGAAAATAACGAAAATCACTTCAGACTAATCTGAAACCAATAAAAAAGAAGTGATAGAGTGTCAATTGTTTGAGATCTTTTGAATTTTTTTTGGATTAAAATCTATTTTCATTTTCACGGAGTGAAAAAGATCTTTAAATAAGGAAATTTCACAATTTTTTGAGGTGACAAAATTTTACATTTTTAAGAATAAAATTTAATTTTGATTTTTTAAGAATGAAAAAAATTTTTTTTGAACAAACTTTTTTGGAATAAACAACTAATTTATTCTATTCTTTTTTGAAATGAGAAATTTCTAAACTTTTGAAATGAAATTTTTAATTTTTTCAGGATTTAGGACATTAAAAAAAATAGTTTCAAATATGTACTTACCTAGTTAAATTTAATTTCAATTTTTTTGGGGTAAATTTTTTTGAAATGAAATTTTACAATTTTTTGAGATGAAAAAATTTCATTTTTTTGGAAAAACCAAATTTTCTAATATTTGTTTTAAATAAAAATAATTCCAATTTTTCAAAAATAAAAAAAAATTGTAAATTTTATGGATTAAAATTTTGTATTTTTCCAGGATTTAGGACATTTGATTTGAAATAAATTCAAGATTAATTTTTTTACGTAAAAAATAGGAATAAGGAAATTTTACAATTTTTTTAGTTTAAAAATTTTCTATTTTCAAAAGATGAAATTTTTTTCAACTTGAAAAATTCATTTTTTGAAATAAACTATTTTTCTATTTTTTTAATTTTTTTTGGAATAATGAAATTTTACAATTTTTTGAGATGAATTTATTTTTTATTTTTTATAAGAATGAAATTTTTAAAGGGACCTAGTAGGTATTTGCTATTTTTTAAGAATTTGATTGAAAATGTAGGTATAAAAAAAAATTTTTTTCATTTTTTTTTTCAAGGTGTCTGAAATACGTGATTTTAACCTCAAAAATTCCATCTCTCTCGAGTTTCCGATCAATTTTGTTTTTCTACATTATGTTTTTTTCGTCTTATGACCATACACGTACCAAAAACCGTGCTTCAAAAATTTGCTTATCACACAAGTTTTCTCCTACTGATTTTGTTCAAATTTCCCTTACCCATTATAAAAAAGTTTTCGCACATAATTTAAAAAAAATTACTGTAAAATATTTCACTTATGCCCAGTAACCATTCGTTCCAAACGTATTCATTCGCAAAGTTTATTTTTGCTCTCTTTAAAAATTTGAGCTCCCTTTTGTCATGCTGGGTCACAATTTTTTTTTTAAATGAAAAAATTTCTCATTTTGTAAGAATAAATATTTAAAAAATTTTGGAATAAAATGTAGATATCTACAAAAAGTATAATTTTTTGAGGATTTAGGACCTTTTTTCGAAAAGAAACTTTGAAATAAATTTAATTTTAATTTTTTTGGCGTAATTTTTTTCTGGAGGTAGGTAGTATCGATTCCTATTTTTTTTGAAATGAAAAAATTTCCAATTTTGTAAGAATAAATGTTTAAAATTTTTTTAATTTTTGGAATAAAATTTAGATAGTGTAATTTTTTTTTAGGATTTAGGACTTTTTTTCGAAACAAACTTTGAAATAAATTTAATTTTAATTTTTTTGACGTTAATTTTTTTTCCGGAAGTAAGTAGGTACTTAGTATCACTTCATTTTTTTTCTTCATTTTTTTAATGAAAAAATTGCTATTACCTAGACGCTTCATATTTTAGAATAAAAAAATATAAAAATTTTAAAAATTAAGAAATTATATTTTTCAAAATTTTCAAGAAAATATCTCAAAACTTTTTTGGAGCATCAATAAGGTCATAATATGACGTGCAAAAATAGGAGGAAATCGAATGATAAAAAATTAATCGAATTTTGAACATCAGTTAATCGAAGAAATCAAGTTTTATTTTTTTGGTAGGATAATCGAGAAATCGGATAATCGAGGTTCTACTGTACTTGGAAGGGAAATTTAATTATGCTTGTATTAAACAAAACGATAGCTTTGTTCGAGCGTTTTGCAGAAAGCACAGAATCTGCATTTGGGGCCCGTTCCTTCATTAAAAAATTAATGGTTACTCAACTGTTTGAAATGAAAAAATCAGCTTTTTGCATTTTTGTTCTGGCCCTTAATGCAGATTCTGTGCTTCCTGCAAAACGCTCGAACAAAGCTAATATTTGTGTGGTTTGCCTAATATGTGCGGTAATTCCGACAGCCTATAGTTTTCGTGTCTACCACATTAAATATTCGTCTAGTGGTTGAACTGCTGTCATAATAGCTGTTGAAATCATGCTAAATCTGAATTCCATTTTCGAGGATTATTAAGGTAAATTGAAAAATATACGTTGTATGATACTCTTGTATTTTCACGTGTTATGTAGGTAGTTAACATTTCACCAAAAATACCTTCAACAATGTTTATACGAGTAGCATTTATAGCACAGCCACCATATATTCGTGGTATGTGTACGCTTTACAGCCTCTTATACCATCCAATATGGTCTTGTAAAAAGTTATAGGATTACTAGTTCTCTTCTTTAGCCACCTTTACGTAGTATAGGTACACCGAACTCCATATTATATACTGTGGTACTTGTACACGTTATACCTATGATATGAAAATTTACCCAACTCTAGCTTTTTCTTACCGCAGAGACCGAATTTCAAAGTTTTTGCAGCTTTAGTGATATTAATTCACGCCAAGTCTTTATATAGGCGATGTAGGTGGTCTCAAAAGTTACTTGAGGGATTTGCTCTCGGATTAAGTAATATTTCGATGAATGGTAATAACGTGATGTATTTTTTGCCGAACATAACTACGCAACTTTATCATTTTATAGGGAACTTTTGACACTTTTTCGAAGCTTATAATGTGAAAACTACATCGTACGAGTTCGATGCATATTACTATTTTTGTTTGCGTTTTCGATATAAGATTAGAGAGGTTTTTTTAAATGTTATCTGCTATGAAGCAGATTGCGATTTTAAATAAACTTTTTGAATAAAAAATAATTTCAGTTTATCTTTAAAATCGATTTTTTATACTTAAGTATTTCGTTGAAAACATTTTCTGTAATTTTTTTCATTTTTTTTTTTTTTTAGAATGAATATCTACTTATTCCATCAGTTTTGTTTACAAGTTTTTTTCTTTGTTGAAAAATTTGGTTTTAAAAATATTTTGTGGTGAGAAACTCTTTCAAAATTTTGCTGATAATCATTTTTTTTTGAAAAATTTTGCCCGAGGAAAATTTTTTAAACTTTGTCAGAAACACATTAAAAAAATTCATTATTTTTGAGGTTTGTTGATGAAAATGTTAACAAATTTTTTCCGACAAAATTTTAATTTGCTTAAAATGAAAAATCACATATTTCATTGAGATTTTCTTTTCGACTTCGCTAAAAAACATTTTTTTTTAAAATTTTGTCCAAATCAATATTTTGAAAAATATTTTTTTCAGTTTCGTAAAAACATTTTGTTTTTAACGAAATGGTTCATTTTTTGAATGAAGAGTTTTTTCTTTTAATTTTCTTAAGATATTGTAACTTTTTTTCAAAGTTCTCAAAAAACGATTTTACAATAAATATTTTCAAAAAAAAAAAAAATGTTCCATTGATTTTTTCCTGATTTTGTTAGAAAAAAATTCTTGAAAAAATAATGTAGGTAAAATTGATTTTTTTTTTAACTTTGTTGAAAAAACGTAATATTTCTCTTTCCAGAAAATGATTATTTTTTTTAGGAGAAAAATTCTTTAATTTTATCAAAAAATATTTAAAAAAATAATTTTGTTGGAAAACAATCTGATTAGATAAATTTTCCGAGTTGAAGAAAAATATTTCCCCCCCCCCCCCAAAAAAAAACAACAACAAAATGTCCAATTATTTTTTTTTGTAATGTTCGCAATTTTTTTTAACAATATGTTTTATTTCTACAGCATGGAAATTCTTCAATAATTGGGTTGAGCAACACTTTAACAAAAAATATGTTACCTATTGAAAAAAATATTTTGTGAATTAAATTCGTTGATTTTAAAAATTATTTTGAAAAACACGCCTTTTTCTGATATTAAAGAAAAAATAGTTTAAAAAATATTTTTTGTTGGAAAAATTCCCACCCAACAATATTGTACATTTATGCAAGTTTTGTTGACAAATTATTCTGATTTTTTTTTTCCAATTTTTATAATGTTTTACAAAATAATACCAAAAAGTCTTTCGTCCACAAATTTCACTTCGTTTTTCGTCGTTTTGGTCATCGTAAAAGCTACTCGTATCTATGTCAACTTACTTCGTTGAAAAAATTATTCACATTTTTCTCTCCCAACAAAAATGTTTTTTGCTGAAACAAAAATTTCTCCAATTTCGTTCATTTCTTTATTCTTTTTAATTTCGTTGAAAAATGAATTTTTTTTTTTTTTTTGAGAAACACTTTTTAAAATGAGACTTTGCTTGAAAAACTGTCATGTTGAAAAAACACGTTTTCAAAACATTTTATTGAAAAAAAGTGTTAATAAACGTGCATGTGCTATGTATCGAATAGGCCAGATAACTAATCTTCTCTTGGCACCTTCAATACAGAACGTAGGCAAAATACCACGCAGCAGTACTTTTCTGCTATCCAATGCTATCCCCGAAGTAAACTTTTTTGAAAATTAAAAAATTAATTCGTTCTGCGCGTAAATTCATCCAAAAAAGCTAGTTCCACGCGCCTCGTACCGTACCTAAGTATTCGTAACTTTGAATTGCGTACAACTCACATAAGTACGTGTATTTTTCACCTCCGACGAAACTTTCCATCCGAATTCTATGCCGGTCATAGTAGATCGACGCGTGGTATACATTTGGGAGCTGGAAAACTCGGACAAAGGTTGAAAATTTCGATTCGATTGTATATTTTTTGCCTCTGTTTTACATCGTCATTCGTCGAAACAGAAAATTACTTTTTAGATTTAGCCTGCAGCTTAACAGTTTTGTTTTTGGTGTAGTTGGTATGATACCCGAGCAAGCGGCGGCGATGTTTGGAAGGGGAGGGGGAATGGAGGTATTTCAGAACATTTCGAAGATTTGGTACCTACTTAGTCTTTTTAATTTACTTTTTATTCTCGTCTCGCTATTTATTTTTTGTAATTATCACCCGTTAACGTGGTAAACAAACTTTGAATTTTTAGCATCTTTAATTATAGAAAAAGCAACAAAATGAGAGAATTGTACGAAAAAGAAAAAGTAAAACTCGTAAATGAGTACTTTTTTTTTATTCGCGCGCGTTCTTATATAATTTCGCTCGTTACGAAAATAATTTTCAACAACGTTCAAAACAAATCTTTAGTTTACTTTTCAAAATTCTACTGTTGCTTTTCAATTTTCCACCACAAAAAACCATCTCGAAAGATTAATTTTTAACAACAAAGTAGAGAAAATAATCATTTACTAAGTATAGTACCTACATCTAATGCGAAAGTAAATTACTTGAAATGGTTGTTCCAATATCCCGCGGATATTGTACTCGATTGAAGCAGGAAAAAAAATCTAAAAGTAATAACAATATCGAAGTATATCTATAAGATATTTTATTTGTGTCAAAAAAGTAAAAAAAAAAAACTTCAATATATATTATGGTTTTTATAACGTCAATTCAACCTACGACTCCAGGTCTCTTTTTACGTAGGCAGTAGGTCTAGATATACACACACTTCCTCACAAAAAATTTTCGAATCTCAAACAACGTGTCATATTTTTTGATCCAAAAGATCTGCAGTCAAGCTCCGAGGCAATTTTTCGACCAGTTAGAAGACACAGGGTAAATAAATAAAGCTTAACAAGAAGGTGTTTTCGTAAGTTTCCATCCTCACGAAGCTGGTGCGAAAAAAATGAAAAACACTTTTATATTCGATGGCATTTCCTATAATATCAAATTAGCAGACGGTTCCGGATTCAATATGAACCTACATCTCACACTTGGAAATATTTTTTTCTGTAGTTATCTAAATCGAAAGAGAGAAAAATACAATCCAGCCCATTTTTTTTCGCCAAAACAGCAAAAAAAAAGGTCTATTTTCTTCCGTTCATTTTGACGTTAACAGCCAAAGAATAAAATTATGATTCGAGAATAAAGAAATTTTCTCATGTTTTCAATCTGATGTCCAATAATAAAGTTGCAAAAATTTCAACTGTTGACGAGCATCGAGATGGCTTCGAGTACCGTAGAAAAATTCAAATTCACGTTTAGAGATCTTAAAACTAATCACGTAATCGGGAACATTTTCGACAATTTCGTATTTACCAGAGTAATCCATCAAATTATTTCATGAGCTGCGTAGCTGTGTGGGAAAAAAACACCTCGCGGGGGAAAATTCCTCCAAGGGTAGGGGTGGTGTTAAGTAGAGCGTTTTTTTCTGTTTCATTGAACAGGTTGTTCAATGACGTAAATGATGTCGTAGTGTTTTTAAAACATTTTATATGACAGGTGTTTTGATATAAAAATGTCAAAGAAATTCAATATTGTGTAGGTATATATAAGTCATTTAAACGAAGCGTACTTTTATTGCAGCATTTGATCGAGTTATTTATAATTTAAACGTGACGTAAAATTTTCAAAACTTGTAGCTTCGTCGGGTAACAATTTTCACAAGATGCTTTATAAATATAGAGGAACTCCGGAGATGAAATTACTGCCAAAAAAAGAACGAAATAAAACTCGTAAATTATATAAAACGCGAAATTTGCAATAAATCAAAGCTTTTACATTTTCTCGAAGAACCTTATTTTGATAAAATCGCTTCTCCGAAGTATATTCGATCGGTGTACTAATAGTTGGAAAAATAATTACTTATTCAACCTATTACATAGTCGTACTTAGTAAACGTACGCTCGAAATCAAAATACATTTAGCGAATCAAATCGCTAAAAAAAATTGACATCCGATTGATGGCTTATCTCTATACGAAATCTACGAAACGAAGCGAATATTTCAAACGTAATTTGAATATACGTATAAAAATATAGGCAGATGTAAAAATAGGTTGGAAAAAATTTCATTCAGGCACCCGTTATACGTAATAATTGAATATCAATTTTTCGACCCCATCGTAATTTAAATTTTAAACCTTAAATCATGCCCAAAAGCCATCTGCCAATTCATCATTTTATAACCAAATTCAAAATGCTCGGCCCGTCTTCGAAAACGAATAAAAATTATTAAAATTGGCTAGATCAATCATTCCATTTTGCCGGATTACCGTGCGATATGTATTATGCGAAGGCTTTGGAGTAATATTTTATTAAATATAAGGGCTTAATATGGAGCCCCATGATCTTGTAAGATGTGCTTAGCCAGGCTACAAGAGGCACCCACAGCGAATAAACCGACGAAAAACCAAACACGAGATTGGAGACAAGAAATATCTGCGAAAAAAGATGGGCTACTTGCGAGAAGAACCGCTGCGCTGAAGGCTTTAAATCCCTTGGTTCGTCTTCTTCTTCTTCTTCATCGTGGTCACGTTTGATACTCGTGAAAAAATGAAAATTATCCGAAAATGTGATGTAAGACGGATAGAAATACGACCCATCGAACAAATTGATTTTCAAATTTTCTATAACGAATTGGGTTTTTTTTTGGCATGTGTGGGAGGAAATATTTGCGGTGCAGATTTGTGATAACACTGAGAGAAATTTGATCAGCAATAATTACTATAAATTATGAGTTTTTGGGTGTAGTCTGGAAAAATTGAACTTAATAGTAGTTATTACTATAAAATATAGTAAAATTTCCTACATTTTATAGTAACTTACTATAAAATATTGGAAATTTTACTACATTTTATAGTAAAAATTCCTATATGTTATAGTAATAAGTGCTATTCATTTTTCTCAGTGAATGTGTTTACTTAATGCGCATGGAGCGAAATTGATAATTTAAAATACGTACCTAAAACATTTTTAAAAAGAGGTACAAAAATCGATTTTTATTTGTTTTGCTCGAGAAATTTTTTGCCATGGCTCAAAAACAATTTTTTTGTAAAATTTTCTTTGAAATCAATTTTTAAATCAAATAAGAATTGCTGAAGAAATCTTACATTACAAAAAATTGTTTTTGAACAAAATTCATTTTTAATTGAATTTTTACCTAAAACTTTGCTTCAAAACTAGGTAAATGTTTTGAAAAATTGTTTTAAAATGAAATTTTGTAGAATTTGTTTCTGAGCAAATATAATTTGACGAGTACATTCAAATTGGAGGAAAATTACCCCAAAACGCATGTTATGGAAAATTGCTCTTGAAAATTTGATTTTGTCAAGTCCTATAAAATATTTTTTTGGGGCAAAATTTGAAAAAAATATTTTTTTGAATAATAATTAATTTCTTCTTGCAAATTTGAAAGAAAATTTTTTAAAAAAATGTCCTCAACAAAACAGTGTTTTTTTGAAAATAAAAAAAGTGAAAGAAAATATTGAAAAAAATGTTTGTTGAAGAAATTTGCTAAATTAAATAAATAATTGTTTTTGAATAGGTACAATAATTTTTTTAATTGAATTATAATAATTATAATTCACTTGAAAACATAATTTAAGATACCTATGTATAACTTTTTGGAAGAAAGTACTTATTCAAAATAAATTTTGATAGAATTTACATATTTTTAAATAAAATTTTTAATAAAAACTGGGATTTCATTACTTTGTTGAATTTTTTTGAACAGAATCAATTTCTTAAAGAATTTTCAAAAATTATTTTTGAACACGATAGGTATTATCAAAAATTGTAATTTGACAAAAATTGGGGGAAAAATCGGACAAAACTGAAATTTTCTTTAGGTACCTATAATGTGAAATGGACAATCAATTTTGAATGAAATAAATAAAAAATAATTAATATTTAAATTTAGTAGATAATAATTTGAAATTAAAATTAATTATCATTCTCAATCTAATTAATAAAAAAATCTCTAATTCGATTTAAAAATATAGCTAGGTACTAGGTAATCTAAAATCAATAATTGACGCCGTAGCCAGAATAAGGGCGTTCGGTAAAAAGTGCGATTTTGGGAAAACGAGTTTGAAGTTTTTGCACCGTTGCTACACAAAAACTACTCGACTTACAAAAAATATTTTTATACCATCTATAGCCCCATCATTCAAATATACTTCACCAAAATTTCATCTAAATCGGTCCAGTAGATGGCGCGCTATTCCAATTCTGCCGAAAAGTCTCTAACGCCCTTTTTCTATATCCACTTTTTTTTTTCAATTTTTTACGATTCTGTAACGCATTTTTGAGGTTCAAAAATAATAAATTTCGAAAAATTATACTTTATTAATGCATAAAATGTACAAAATCTGACGATAATATTAGGGTACTTAATAAAAATTATGTTTTTTTTTAAACGAATGGTTAGAAAATTGAGCTTTTATTTTTTTTCGATATAAGATCGTAGGCATTGCGAATCACTTTTAAATGATAGACAAGGAAATGCTCGTTCTTTTGAGCCGGTCTCCAAAAAAAGGGCGTTAGGGTCATAACGCCCTTATTCTTCCGGGGGCGTCAATTTCAACATTTATGTAATATAAAACTAATAAAAACGAAATTAACCTGTTGAAAAATTTGTTTTGTAATTTTGAAAAAAAATTTGAGCAACATTTTAAATTTATTTTTGAATGATGTTAGTTTTCTTATAATTAAAAAACGGAGAAAAATTATAGCAGAATTAATTTTGCAAGCAAATAAAAAAAAATTTTTTTGAACAAAATTTGAAAAGTTCCACCTGAAATTGGAAAGCGGGGGAAAAAGTGAATAATGTTTTTCCCCTCAAAAAATTCAGTGAAATTCTTTTCGTATAACATTTTTGAATTTTTTTATTGTTTGTATTAAAAAAACGTTTTTATTATTCATTTTTTTTTTTGGTGTAAAAAATTATATATTTTCAAAAAAATGAAGTTCTTATTTTTTTTTTTTGACGAATTGAATGACAGCTAATTTATGTCCAAGTCAAATATGACTATTTTTTAAAAAAAGAGAAAAAGGACAATGGTACCTAGGTCTATGTATAATTTATTATTGTTTTAAATTTTTTTTCTCTCAAAAGTTCAGTGAAATTGTGTTTGAACAAAATACGAGTAAAAATGTTGTTTTAGCAAAATTGAAAAATAAAATAAAATAAATAGAAGATAATGATTGATGAAAAATTATGTGTTGTGAAGTTTACCTAAGAATGGACAATTTTTTTGGCAAAATTGAATTGAATTTGTTCCAGAAAAAAAAATCATTTTCCTAAGCATGATTGCTTTTGTATTTGTACATAAAAAAACAATAGAAAAATCATAGAAAAATGTTTTGAACAAAATAAATTTTCTAACTAAATTTTAATACCTAAAATATTGATTTAAAACAAAATAATTCAACTTATCATTTTTTCCCTTGAAAAACTCAATGAAATAATTTGTTTTAACCTATTTAAAATTTTTGATTTTTTTGATTGCTTTAAAAAATTTTCTTATAAACAATTGTTATTCTTAGCATTTTTAAAAAAAATTATTTGAAAGAAAATAAGTAGTTTACCTATCTAAAATTGTTTTTTGTATGATTTTTCATTTTGTTACCTACATTAAAAAAGTGTTTTTAACTTGATTTACTTGAAAATGGTTAGATACCTATTAACAAAATTTTAAAAAATTGTTTGAAACGAAATATTTTTTCAATTTATTGAACTTGTTTTTGAATAGATAGAATCAAGTATCTGATCATTTTTTTAAAGTTTGCTTCAAAATAGAATTTCATGAAGAATTTTTTAGATCGAAATTAATTTTTCAAACAAATTTGAAAAGAGTTGCTTTTTGAAACGCAATTTAATTAGAAATTGATTTCAAAGTAAATTTTAAATAATGTTTCAGAACATAATTGATATCCGAATGAAATGAGAAATTTAAACATTTTTTTTTTGAGAAATTAGAAAATTTTGTTTGGGAAAAATTCAATTTTCAATTCAAAATTTTGAAAAAGGAACTCGGAAACATATTTTGCAAATATTTTTTCTCACCAAAAATTTTGTATTAGATGTACTTATTGTATTAGTTTGTCAAAAACATTGTTTTTGAACAAAATCAAAAACCTGGGTTTTTTGGTAGAATGAAAAATATATAATTATACTTATATGATACATCTAAAAAAGGTATGTAAAGTTCCATGTCAAAAAAAATTTCAATACAATTTACATTTATTTTGTTTTACAAAATTTAAATAAAATAGTCCTAAAATACGCAACAAGTTTGGGGAGCTGCAACGACACATTATAACTCTACATCCATTTCGTGCGAGAAATTCTCAATTCTCCAAGTACCCAAAGGACAATCAAAACTAGCCACCATTTTCGGTTCCAACTCGACCGTACCTCTAATTTCAGTCACTAGGGGCTCTCCTCAGCTTAAGCAATAATTTATTCGAGCAAAAACACATTCGAACAATTTCGACTACATAACACCCATAAAGAGCAATGAAAACACCTCTGAAACTATGTTTCCATTCTGAAGGTCGCGTCGTCTGCTCTAACTATAGAAAACAATTGCAATTCGGAAAACTACCTACGAACAAGTCGATCTTTCGGCATCACAGCTTTCTCGCAACTTCTGCGTAGGCAATAGACACATATGTGTACATCGTTTACACAAGTAAATTCAATTTCCAAACCAAATACATAAGCTCGCGTTTACTCCGCCTACAGTAAGGGAAACTCTCTCGACTCGATTCGTCGAATAATTAATGAAACCGCATTAATCAACCAGACGTAGTTGTGTTTATTAGTTTTGAAAATCGTTTAATTCGTTTGTTTATTTTAACGAAAAATTAATCAAAGAGGAATAACGTGATGAGAGGGGTGGCCCTATAGCCTCGCGACGGCGACAAATCGATCAGAATTTACTCGAAAGATAAAACCAAATCGAAAACCCCAAGGATTCAAATACCAAATAGACACCAGGGTCTTGATTCCACAGCGAAATCTTATTAATATTTACAAATCACTCGTGTCCTCTCTTTTTTGCTAAAATTCCATTCCATTCGCGAAGTGTAGGTAATTAACAAAAGTACACAAGACTATTTTCGCATTCACACGTTTAATATACTACCTACGACTACGTACGTTAGTTTGAATATCGCGTACTCTGCGAGCAGATTTTACTCGAATTTCGAATGGAATTTCGTTCGCCGTTCGCGTCATAAATATTACATAATGGAAACTCGAAAACATCCCATTAAAAGCACCCTTAATGAACTTTTTTTTTGAACTCGATAAACACGCTTTATTTGTTGTACTGGTTAAAATTAATGAAGCTAATACGTATTTTTAAAATGCTTCCACGTTCCGTTCTGAAACGTCATCGAGTTATTCGCCAGCTTTCCTATATCCAGTACTTAATGCTGCTATATATATTATACATGCATTCGAATATCCGGAAAAATCGTCGTCCTCTTTGATAAATACTAGGTTTTAATTTCGTTTCATTCATTTATTTATGCGCGGACTCGTATGGTACTAAAAACGTACATAAATACAAATTCAGTAACTATGGAAAAGATCCAGTTTAATTACAAAACAGCACGACCGCTAATCAAAGTACGCCACCTACGTAGTGTCATCTGGCCTTGATAAACCAGCCACCGTTCAGTTTAATTTTTCCCATTGAAAGGCTCTAATTTATCAGGGTACCTTTATAATTTGCAAATCAAAGACCATTTTACAGCCCTTTTCATACCAAATTAATTCCTTGTTAAATGACGGAAAACTGCGAAAAGCTCGCAGTTCACGCATATTTTCCAAGCTCTATTGTACAGCAGGGTTTAGTTGAAGTCGAGTGTACGGTATCACTTAATGGCGCGACTTTTTTTTTCGGTTTAAAAAAAAAATGAAAGAGACTAGGAAATTTAGCTTCTATTTTGTGAATGAAAATAGCCAAGCTATTTTATCGATTTTTTTAATCAAAAGAGAACGAAATTCAGGTTCTTTTCTCGAGTTTTTTATTCAAAAACAATTAACTCGAATTGTTTTGGAATATTTTTAGAAATTTATTTGGCAATTTTTTTCGAATTTGTTCATGAGTTTAATATATATTTTTTTTCAGTTCTATATTACCAACAATTTTTGCGAGTTGTTTTAGAATATTATTTTTTTTTTAATGTTGCCTATTTTTTTGAATTTAAATTTTGTTCCAAATGATACAAATTTTTCTATAAATAATTTTTGAAAATTTTTTTTATACAATTATTTTTATTGTTTTTAAAAATATAAATTTTGTTCAGAAATAAGTACTTCATTAAATTTTGATCTAAAGAATTTTTTTCCAGGTGTTTTCGAATATTAGTTACCTACATATTTGAATTATTTTTTCATTTTTTTCGAATTCTTTCAAGAATTTGAATTTTGTTCGGAATGAATTAATTTTAAAATTTTTTGTTGTTATTAAAAACTCGTTTTGCAATTTTCTTTCTATTTTTTTTTCAACGACATTTTTTTCATGAATTTAATGTTATTTTTTCAAACTTTGTTATTATTGATTTTTTTTGTACTTTTTACTTAAAATTTTTTCAAGAACTTGAATTTTATTCATAATTGATTTTATTTCAAATTTTTTTTACGTATCATTGAAAATTTGTTTTGCAATATTTAAAAAAAAAAATTTTTCAAGAATTTATTATTTTGTTTAAATCAATTCCTAATAAGTATATTTTTTTTCTAACTCTAATTACTGTAGGTATATATATATATATATATTTTTGAAAACTAGTTTTTCAGTTTTCTAACGATTTTCTTTTAAAAGAATTTACTTACTCGATGCAAAGATCATTTTTCGAAATTGGGTTATAGAAAATTGGATTTTTTTTTATCACAATTTTCCAAAAATTAAAATTTTGTTCAGAATTGATTTTATTTCAAATTGTTGTATTTGATATTTTTTAAAAATTCCAATTTATTTTTCCTCCGAGAATTGATGTCTTGTTCAAATTGACATAATCGTTTCATTTTTTTGAAAAATATATGATTTTTTCTCAAGAATGTAATGAAGATGATTTTTTTTCATACTTTGTTATCATTTTACTAAATGATGATTTTTTTCTTCTAAATTTCAATTCAAATTTGTTGCAATAAAAAATATATTTTGACATTTTTTTTCTTCAAAGGTCTCAAGTTTGATGTTAAGATTTTTTTTCAAGAGTTTAATGAAAATTATTTTTCAAATTTAGTTAATATTATAGAAAATTTATTTGCATTTTTTTTCTCGGAATTTTTCCAAGAACTTTAATTTTGTTGAGAATTGAATTTATTTCGCTTTTTTTTTTACAAAAATTTTGTTTTGCAATTTTTAAAATTTTTCTCAGAATTTTTGACAGAATTTGAATTTTGTTATGAATTTTAATTTATTTCATTTTTTTTCTTTACAAAATTTTTTTTGCAAATTTTTCAATTTTTAAAAAGAATTTTCATTTTTTTAAAAATTGATATTTTTTTTCGTACACTCGGTAGAGTTAACTTATTTTTTCGTATTTAAAAAAAAATGTTTTCGATAAAATCAATGAAAATGATTTTTTAACCTTGTTAATTTCATTTTTACCACGCTTTTATTAGCTTGGTATGTATGTTTGTTTGTTTGTTTGTATGTCTCATGGAACCAAAAGTATGTTTTCAACCAATCCTCTCTCATTTAATATTTTAATGGAATTGAAAGAACATAGTGCTCACATTAGGGGTTTTCGAGGTCGCTGAATTCGATTTTCGAACTCAAATTTACTCCCGACCCCAAATTGAGCCCCTATGAGGGGGTTCAATTTTGAAAATTTCAGAAAATCACAACATTGGTATCGAAATGTAGGTTTTCGAGGTCGCTGAATTCGATTTTCGAACTCAAATTTACCCCGACCCCAAATTGAGCCCCTATGAGGGGGTTCAATTTTGAAAATTTCAGAAAATCACAACATTGGTATCGAAATGTAGGGTTTCGAGGTCGCTGAATTCGATTTTCGGACTTAAATTTACCCTTGACCCCAAATTGAGCCCCTATGAGGGGTTCCATTTTAAAAATTTCAAAATTCACAACATTGATATCAAAATGTTGGTTTTTGAGGTAGCTGAATTCGATTTTCGAACTCAAATTTACCCCCGACCCCAAATTGAGCCCCTATGAGGGGGTTCAGTTTTGAAAATTTCAAAATTCACAACATTGATATCAAAATGTTGGTTTTCGAGGTAGCTGAATTCGATTTTCGAACTCAAATTTACCCCTGACCCCAAATTGAGCTTCTATGAGGGGGTTCAATTTTATGAAATTAAAATATTTTCAACGACAAAAAGAGTTAAATAAAAATGTAAAAAAATTTTAAAAAACCACGCTTTTATTTAAAGTTGGTCACTTTGTAAAATGTTATTCATAGGGAAAGAGTAATGCCTTAAAAAACAAAAAATAAAATTTACTTACTTGAATACAAAAATGTGTCATGAAAATTTTTGTATTCAAGTAAGTAAATTTTATTTTTTGTTTTTTAAGGCATTACTCTTTCCCTATGAATAACATTTTACAAAGTGACCAACTTTAAATAAAAGCGTGGTTTTTTAAAATTTTTTTACATTTTTTTTTCTTCGCATTTTTTCAAGGATTTGAATTTAGTTTAGAATTAATTAAAAACTTGATTTGAATTTTTTCCAATTTTTTTTCAAAAATTTATTTATTTATTTCAAATTTTACTGTAATTTTTTTTGAATTGTTTTAGATAGGTATCATCTTTGAAAATTTATTTTTCAGTTTTGAATTTTTTTTCTCACGAATTCAATAAAAATGTTTTTTTTTTTTTTAAATGTTATCACTGCTGAATATTTGTTCTGTACTTTTTTTTCAAATTTTTTATAAGTAGGTAGATACCTATTTAAAGTTTAGCATTAATTTTATTTGCAATATGTTAATTTAAAAAAAAATGTTTTGCAAATTGAAAATAAAAAACTAAACTCTTATTCGGAATTGATTTCACTTTAAATTTTTTCCATTTTTTTTCTTCGAATTTCTCCAAATTAGGTTCAGGATTAATTTTCGTACAAATTTTGTTAAATATTATTTAAAAGTTTGTTTTGCAATTTTTTCAATTTTTTTTTCGAGTTTTGCTGCAGTTTTTTTTTGAATTATTTTAGAATCACATTTTAGATTTTTGTCAAGAATTTAATGGGTCGTGTTTTTTTTTCATCAAATTTTGCCATTATTTTTACAAATTTTACATGTTTGTTGGGAGATATTTCTATCTTTTTCAAGACAACATTGATATCGAAATGTAGGTTTTCGAGGCCGCTGAATTTTTTTTTTTTAGATAGACATTCGAACCTAGTAAAACTATGAAATTAAAATATTTTCAACGACAAAAAGAGTTAAATAAAAATGTAAAAAAATTTTTAAAAACCACGCTTTTATTTAAAGTTGGTCACTTTGTAAAATGTTATTCATAGGGAAAGAGTAATGCCTTAAAAAACAAAAAATAAAATTTACTTGAATACAAAAATGTGTCATGAAAATTTTTTTTTCAAAAATTTTAATGATGAAAAGCGTGGTGGGGTGTGCGATGAGCAAACGAATACCTTTTCGATTAACGCCCCACCACGATTTTCATCATTAAAAATTTTCATGACACATTTTTGTATTCAAGTAAATTTTATTTTTTGTTTTTTAAGGCATTACTCTTTCCCTATGAATAACATTTTACAAAGTGACCAACTTTAAATAAAAGCGTGGTTTTTAAAAAAAAAATTTTCAGTTTGTTTTCAAGTTTTGCCATCAGTACATTATTTTTTTGAATTGCTTTGAGATATACACATTTTTGTTTTTTTTCTCAGTTTTTTGAATAGGAATATATTTTTTTTTAATTTTGTTGGAAATGATTTTCTAAATTTTTTTAGAATATTATTTTTGAGATTTTTTTTTTTCAAATATCGTTTCAACTATTTCTTTTGAATAGTTTACCTAGTAATATTACCAGTATTTCTAAAAATTTGTTTCGAAATAGGTATGTGTTGTTCAAATTCTCCCATAAATTTTAATTTCGTTCAAAGTGAATTTCCTTCAAAATTTATTGGAAACATTTTTTTTTCAATTTATTCGTTTTAATAAAAAAAATTTCTTCGTATTTTTTCAGCCTGTCGCATTCAAATTCGAATTTAAAATCGGTTTTTGATTTTAAAACTATCATGTGGTAGTATTGAATTAAATTCGGCAAGAAATCGTCCATTTAATTGAGGAAAAAAATTCATTTCGTGCTTTAGCATCAATTCTCCAAGAGTTGTGTAAATAAAACGCACGATATGGCGGAGCGTGGACTTCGGGTTCGGCTTCCTAATGATAATACGATTTTGATGGGTTCAAATGTGTACCCAGCATCTGGCGACGTAATACAAATTGCCTATCTCACGTTCGATGTATTTGTATTGAATATACGAGTACGTCTGTTTAGTTTCGCGATAATCTACTTATAAAGCAGTGGCAAACAGACCGCAATGTGGCAATATATCACGTCTATTTAAAATCTCCGATAGACAAATGGCCAATAATTAACGCTCGTATAGGTACAAAATACGTATTTCAATGTTTTAAACAGAATTCTGGCGTTTATGTTGTGGAAATTGAAATTTTCAACTATTAAATTCGCCGGCCATTTGGTGGACTTATCGAGGTGTGAAAATTTCGCCTCGTTGAAAGATATTAACTTGATTTGAAATTTTGGATGTACAAAAAAAAAAAAAAATTATTTTCATTATTTTCCACGTCGTCGATTTTGATTTTTATTACGTTTCGTGATAGAAAATTTGATGTTGTAAAAAATTGCGTACGTAGAGCAAAAATTTCACGAGCGAAAAATTCGAAAGTTCGATAAAATTCCAAATATAGAATGATTATAGTATAACCCGCGTTACGTGCTAATATTACTCTGGTTGGTTGGCTACCGCAATTACGAAAGAGACCTCTGTGTTTAACCCTAAAACACCATAGGAACGGTATAAACGTAAACATAAGGCAATAAATTGATTATCCGCGGCGAAGAAGAGCGACACGAATGCGCCACTTTGCCCTCTAAATGAAATCGTATGTATATTAATGTAGATCATAAACGTGTAGCAACCCTTTATATAATATCATAACCGAGAATAGTCGCCAATTCGTCGGTAATTTATAACTCGTCAAGAAGCATTTATCAAAGTTGAAATTCAAAACGAGAAACATTTAGATTAATTGTCGTCGCAGCTTTTAAAATACCTACCTGCGTTAAACAGCGATATAAGGATGAAAATTAAGCACGCCAGAGCATATTATGCTACTTTATACGATATTTACAATTTTACATTGCTCCACCATCCTATCACTGTCTTACTAGTTAGCTTTACTTTTTGGTCGAGCGAGTACTGGGTACCTCTCTAACCTAGCTCTGCTTTCTGTATTTATATAAAATATGCAAACTGGTCTTGTGTACAAGTTTTGAGTAAATTTTCGACGTATTGTCGGCGAGAGGAAATTGCGGCGGAGTATTTTTGTTGATATGTTTACTAGCACGAGAATGTATTTACGTGTAGCTTTCGCAGAAGTAAATCTCATTTAGCAGCTTATACATGGAGCGGAGATGATTATTTGAAAAGCTTCTTTGCGAGTGTTGATTAAAGAGAAGGCGGTACGAGTAAGATAAAAGATTCAGGTATATACATGTTGTATATAGTATACGAGCGTCGTGGAAATGGAAACTACACCAACCAGCCATAAAGTGTAACTCAACACAAAAAGTCGTATTTTTACAAACCAGCAGCAGCTCGCGAAATTACCTAGCTTTCTATTTAAAAGACTACCTCTTAGAGTAACGATCATTGCGGAGTAAATGAAAAAGGAAATTGAGCCCTTCCATTTGTTTTTTCTTTTCGTATTCGATAAGTATATCTAGATGGCGTGGTTGGCTGCGGATTTGCAATTGTATCGTAATGATTGTGACTTTTATTTTTTGAAATGTTTTTGTTTTGTTCGAAAATTTATTTCTGCCCTGAAAAAAAAAATCATTAAATACCTAGGTAGGTACTTATTTTCAAGAATTATTTCCCAGTCGTAAAATAAGTACCTATATTTATCTTGAAATGTTTTCAATAAAAATTTAATTCTCTAGTCGATTTTTTTGCGAGCAATACTTCAATTTAATCGTATTCTTTCCTTAATTTTTTTTTATTTCGAAATTCCCCAATCATCGATTTTTTTATGTTATATTTTTTGTGCAATTTTTCATTTAAGTTTTTTTCTTGTTTTGTTTTTTATTTAAAAAATTGAAAAACTGAATTAATTTTGAAAAAAAAGTTTAAAGCTCGTGGTTTTAAAATATTTCATCTTTAAATGAACATTTTCACTACGTGCCTAAAACTCGTTTTCTCAACTAAGTATTTCCCATGGAATTTTTTTCTGAGAAAATTCCATTTTTTGAACCTTATTTTTCAGCAGAACTTTGATTTGTTTTCATGTCTTTTTTCCTAAAAATTTTCTCCGGATTCATCAGTTTTTTTTTCTTTGTTCAATTTTTCATTCAAATTCTTGAATATTTTTTGTACCTATCTATAATATTTCTTATTGAAATAGTTACTATTGAAAGTCTAAAATATTTATTTTCATCTTTGGATCTTTTCACAAAAAATTTATTTTCACTAAAAAATGATGTTTCCTAACAAGTTTTTCTATTGTTCAATTTTTAGTCTTTTTAAAAATTTTTTTTTTGTACCTAGGCTTAATAAATGTTTAGAAGTGGAATTGGTTTTGAAGAAATTTTTCATTAACCATCTTGTATAACTTTTTTCGCCTTTTTTTTCAAAAATATCTTGAACAGTACTATTTTTCATGTTTTTTTCCTCAAAATTCTCTTCACGTCTACGTATGGATATTTTTTTCTTTTTTCAATTTTTAGTGATACTAAAATATTTTATTATTGAATATTTTCGCCAAAAAATTGTTTCAGTAAAATAATATTAAATGTTTTTTTGAAAAACACTTCTTCACTTTCTTGCTCAACATTTTCCTCACATTTTCTCACTGTCTAATTTTTTGAGCGATGTCTTCTTTTCAAAAATGAAACTTTTTTTAATGTCTTTTCCCCTAAATTATTTTTCTCGATGTTTTCTTCACATTTTTTTTTCTTTTCCATTTATCATTCAAATTCTTGTAGTTTTTATAAATTTAGATATATTTTCTGTATTGGATTGTTGTTGTTGTTGTTGTTGTTTTTTTTGAAAAAGAAAATGAAATTAGTTTTTGGAAAACGAACCTATTTATCCAAAAGCCCTCTGAATTTTTCTTAGAATCTTTCTTGAGAGTTGAGACTAAAATATTTTATTATTAAATTTCTTTTCTAAAAATTTATTTTTATTACCTAAGAAAATAATTTTTTCTGAGCAACACACTTCACACTTCATTTTTTAATTTCTTTTCCCAATTTTTTTTCATTGTAGGTATTTTAGTTTTTAGAAACTTTTTTAAGTTTTTTTTTTCAATTTTGAGAAAAAAATTATTTTTGTAGTGAAAACATTCAATACCTAATGAAATATTTTAAGCCCAGATTTTTTTTTTAAATTACTCCGATTTGAAAAAAAAAACATTGATAGAACTTCAAGCATTTTAATGAAGAATTATTCTTTATTTAAATGGCTGATGTTATTTAGGTATTATTTTTTTTTTCGAATTTGAGTAATTTAAAAAAAGGCAATGGATTTTTTAAAAATTACCTATTCATGGAAAAACCTCTAAATTTTTTTAATACTTTTTTTTCTGAGCTTAAAATATTTCATCGTTGATTTTTTTTTTTTACCATAAAAATAATTTTTGAAAGTTGGATATTTCGAGAAACATTTTAATCTTTTCAATTTTTTTTCTCAACATTTTTTTTTTTTTTAGATTTTGTAATAAACTTCATTTTTTTGGAATTTTATAATTTGAAATTTGTTTTGAAAATAGATTTAAAACCTTCCCAAATTGGAAAAAAGTTTTCCTGGTTTTAATTTTTGTTTTAATCATGTACTTACTTTTATTTTTAGAAATATTTTTCTAATTTTAATTTTTTCCCCATTATTTTTTGAAAATGTTTTGAACAACACTCTACTTTTTAAAGGTTTTTTCTCTATTTTTTTTTTGTTCAATTTTGAATTGATGTTTTGAAAAATTATTTTACAGTCAACACTCTCCATTGCTTCAAAGAAATTTTAATCTAGATCCTAGAATATTAATTTTCAAAATGTTTTACTAAAAATTCATTTTCCAAACTTTTTTTTTGGTTTGAATTCTTTCTTGAAATTTACATACTCGATTCCGGCAGAAATCTGTTCTTAGCTACTTTTATTTTTTTTCAAGTTTTTTTTTTCATCTTGCTTTTGTCCAATTTTTCATTCAAATTTTTATACTTAATTTTCATGTTACAGAGTTGAAATAAAAAATATTATTTTCCAAAATCATTTTATTTGGAATTTTTTCAAAAATTATTTCATAGGTATAATTTTTTTTCTTTTTTAAAACCATATTGAGCAGTATTTATGTACTTAATTTTCCAGGTATTTTTTCTCATATTTTTTCTCTAGATTTTTTCCAAGTTTGTTTTTTGCTTCATTTTTTATTATTGTAAATAAGTAAAATCAGTTTTGAAAAAACATGGAAAAGAGAAACAAATTAAAAACAAAATATAAAGAAAAACTTTGAAGATATGCCTGTTTCGAGGCAGAAAATATAATTTCAAAAACATGAAAGAAACTGGTAGTACACAAACAGATTGTGTGCAAAACAGATAACAACATCTCCCACCCGCGCGACGCTCGTTTGCCACAGGAAATAAGTTTGGGTCTTTGGCACAAAGGTGTTCTACAATGTAGCCAAAACGTTTCGTCATTTAACAATTTTCAGCCTTAGTAATTCCGTTTTATACTTATTCGATTATCATGTTTCAAAAACCTCGTAGGTATATATAAAAATAATTATGCCACGTAATTATGATTTCGGTCGCTCACAAAGCACCTTACCTAATACCTACTACATTTTTCTCTGTTCAAATTTTCACTATGGGATGACATTTAGTTACCAAATGTTGTACAATTTACCAAGTGATCTTCGGCGCGTGGGTTGGTAAAATTCTTATTTGAACGTAATGACGAAAATTTCGCCAAAACTAGAGTAACAACGAACGAGCAGGAAGGCACTGACGGAGGTTTTAATGCAGGAGATTATTGCGACGTAAATGAATGCCTAATAGTTGAGAAGTATTTTAGAGAATTACTTTACTCTAAGGTTACTTTAGATATCGTCTAGCCATTAATTATTCGTCGTTTTGCACTGCTGGATGTGTACAACCCAGCGAAACCTAGAGAAACAATGTATACGTGTATCGCATGTGCTATTTAAAATAGCGCAAGATTTACTACGAGAGCGAGTCTTTTACGCTATTTATTTAACAAATGATACGAAAGACTCTCGGAATAGTAAATTTCGGCACGATGTAAATTTTGACGAAGGTTGTTTTCTTATTAATGAGCTACACGAGGAGTTGCAAGTTCGACAATGGGGAAAAAAATCAAATTACGTACCAAGGTTCAATATACCTACGAAAAGATACTCGATGGGTTGGTTGTATTTTTTTTTTCTCAACGTACTCGGGTGGGTTTTAATCGAAGGCTTTTTTCGCTCGCAGCATCGAAGTTCGAACAAAATTATGAATTTTGTGTTCGATGGATGATTTTTTTTCTCCCTCGTGTATCGAGACCTGTATGTAAAATCAACTTTCACGAATTGAGGCGAAAGATCATTCGTGTGGAATTAGGTTTCAAAATGGAATAGTTATCGTAAAGTTTGGATGGAAATTGGTCAAAGTACGAGAATCGGGCTGTGCTGGGGATGAATGTATACAGGGTGTCCCTGTCACGTCCCAGTTGAGAATAACATCCTTCAACCTGGTAAGAGAGCAACTGATTTCAACAACGAGTAGGTATGTTTGCATACCCTTACTATTGAAGGGGCTGAGATACTGCATGGTGAAAAAAATTATTTTTTATTCTTTCACTTGAAAATAAAAATTTATTTTTTCTGATTGGAGACAGATAGAAAGATGAAACTTGTGGGAAATAAAGTAGGATAGTTGCAGTGATGTCTGCAAAATTTTTCATCAAAATCGATGCAGTAGGGTGTTCCAACAAATTATTTTTACCAAAAAAATTAGGTAAAAAATTCGAAATTTTGTAATTTAAAAAAAAATTGCATCATTGAACTAGTTATTTTTTGTCAACAGATGATTCCCCTCTACTTCCTCTACAAAATGTTCCTCAACATCATCTTCCAATCTCTTTTAGTTTTGGAGTTGGAATTTTTCTGATGTGTACAAATTCATAAAAATCTGACTTTGAAAATTTGAAAAATTTTAACCTACATGTCGACTCATAAATAAAATTTTCACTCAAAAACTAAAAGAGTTAGGAGGAAGATGGTGCTGAGGAACATTTTGTAGAGGAAGTAGAGTGGAATCTTCTGCTGACAAAAAAATAACTAGGATAAAAATGCAATTTTTTTTTCAAAATTACAAAATTTCGTTTTTTTTTTAAACAATTTTTTTGGTAAAAATAATTTGTTGAACACCCTACTGCATCAATTTTGATGAAAACATTTTCAGACATTACTGCAACTATCCTACTTTATTTCTCACAAGCTTCATCTTTCTATCTGTCTCCAATCAGAAAAAATACATTTTTAATTTCAAGTGAAAAAAAAAATTCATCATGCAGTATCTCAGCCCCTTCAATAGTAAGAACATGCAAACATACCTACACGTTGTTGAAATCAGTTGCCCTCTTACCAGGTTGAAGGATGCTATTCTTAACCGGGACACCCTGTATTCGAATATACGTAGGGTAGATAGCCCAAGTGCTATACGTCTACGTATTAATTTAGCTATTGCAAGGTTAATAAGTAGCGAAACCATTGCGAGATAATTCTGCTAGTTAATTTAATTCTTTATAACGATTCTTCAAGCTCGAACGTTAAATAAAATGTACATAGCGGATTATTTTCGTAGGTACCTGAAAAGTACAATGTTTTCGGAAGTACGTGAGGTACTAAGTCGTCGTAAATTTTAACTGAAAATGGTAAAACTTTTAGAGCGGTGGGGCGTATTAAAAATATTTTACCTTACGCGCGAGCTTTTTAAAAGCTTTTTTTTCTCACGTTGGTTACACGTAGGTCTAGGTACATAAGGAATGATCCGATGGGAAAGTGTAATTGGTAAGTATATGTTACATAGTGACCTTTTCCCCCCTACGAGAGATGTTTTTTTGTAAATGAGCTTTTATCGTAATTTTTCTCTTCTTTTTACGATTCGCTCATATACAGGAAAGATGCGAGAATTACGATGTAAAGATAATATAACAGGACAGGTGCTTGTTTTATTCTTCTTTTTTTATTATTTGCTCGTACTTATTTGAATTTAAACGCGGCTCGGGTATTTTTTTTTATTGCGTTGCGAGAATAATACGACATGTCGTGTAATTTTTCTAGATTTTTATCGTTAAAAGTGCGCCATTCAGATTTCATATTGGCTGGATTATAAGGCTCAATAAAATTAACCCTGAAAATATGGCTCAGGCGATATTTTTAAAACGAATATAGAGCCAGCCTATGTTGTTTTTTTTTTTTTTTTTCAAATATCGTGGATTTTATTTATATCGAATTCTGTTTTTTTTTTTTCGAGGTGACATGAATAAAAGAAGGGATTGTACATTCGTGATTTCATTTACAACGAAGAATAAATCTTGAGGTCCTGTGGAATAAATCATCTTCGGGGTATCTATGATATTACGTCCTATGAGGCTTATGAAATTTTTCAGGGTTGCTTAAGGAGTGATATGGTTTTTTATGTGCTGTTTTTTTTAACAGCTTGTGTACGAAGGACGAATTTTTGCTATAAGATTTATTCGATGGCTATTTTTATACTCACGTGGCCGTGGGCCAAAAATGAAGCCGTATCCTCCATCCCCCCTCAGCTGAAAAATCATACTTCAGACGGAACAGTTCTTTTGAGTTTTGTTCAACGACAAGTATATATCTATATTTTTTTTAATTTTCATTGAAAAAAAAAAAAGTTTAAAATTTTAAATGAAAATGATAATTTTTTTCTAAATTCAACTCGAATGTGAATTTGAAAAAATTCTGTTCAAGGAAGAATTTTATGACTTCATTTGTTAAATTTTTCCAACATTGAAAAAAAAAATCAATTTTAAAAAAGACTGCCTATTTAAAAAAATATATATTTTCAAAATTAATTTTTTAAAGTGAATTTTTGATAGTTTTGTTCAATGGATATCTTTTGGATTTTTTTTATTTGAATCATTTTTTTCAAATTCGTATTTTGATAAGAACTCAAATAATTAAGTATACATTTTTTTAATTTAAAAAAAGAAAAAATTGTTCAGCTGTCAATTTTTATTTTTATTTTATTTAATCCAAACAGAAGTGATGCTTTTAAAATTTTTGGTTGAAAGTGAAATTAAAAAAAAAAATTGAAATTTTACCAAGTACCTTTATGTACTAGAAAAAATTTTGTTCAACCACAAATTTGTTGATTTTTTTTGTATCTAAACAGTACGTACACTTACAGTGGCGATTTATTCTTGATTTTTTTTGGGAAAATGCGGTGGATATTTTTCAAATGTTGTTTTGAAAAGAATTATATTTTTTGTTAAAATGAGTTGTTTTTTAAAATTTTGTTCAGCAGCAATTTTTCTGATTTTTTTAAATCAATTTTTTCAAATTTCAATTTGAATTGAAAATGATTCATTTTAAATTAATTTTTTTTTTTGAAAGTGAAACCATTTTTAAAAAAAAGTTATTGTTGACACTTGGAAAAAGTGTAAGTATTTTTTAAATTTAAAAAAAAAAAAAAAGAATTTTGTTCTTTCAAATTTCAATTTGAATTGAAAATGATTCATTTTAAATTAATTTTTTTTTTGAAAGTGAAACCATTTTTAAAAAAAAGTTATTGTTGACACTTGGAAAAAGTGTAAGTATTTTTTAAATTTAAAAAAAAAGAAAAAGAATTTTGTTCAATCAGTTAATTTTTTGAGTTCTAGTAGCCTTGCTGCCTGGAAAATATGTTTTTCAGTTTGTTTGTTTGTTCATTTTTTTTTTTTTTTTGGTAAGTAGTAAACTTTTGATTTCTTTGAAAATGAAATTTAAATTTTTTTTCTACTTATATTGAAAAATGTTTTTTCTTTCTAATTGTTATCTAAAGACAGTTCAAGTACTTTTTTTTTTTTTTTTTTTTGTAAAACTGAAAAATGTGTTTTCTTTAAGACATTTCAAGTACTTTTTTTTTTTTTTTTTTTTTGTAAAACAATCTTGTTTTTTGCAATTTTTTTTTATTCATTTTTTTAATTTAAAAAAAAAATTGTAAGTTACCTAAGTAGATAAATTTTTTTGTCTTATTCTGTTAAGCAGTATTTAAAAAATGTATATGTACCTATATTACAAATAGGTAAAAGGGCATCTATTTTTCAAATTTTGTTTGAAAGTGAGTTTTCACAATTTGTTTCAAGAGTTTTTTTTTATTGTTTTTTTTTTAACAATTCAAAGTTTTTTAATTTGGGAAAAATAGTTAGTTATTCCTTCAAATTTTGTTAGCAATAATTTTTTTCAAATTTCGTACCAAAACGAATTTTGTTATCATTATGACTAGCCAAATAAGTTTCAGAACTCATAAATTTTTTGATTTTAAAAATAAATCAGGTATTTTTTCAAAACTTCGTAGGAAGGATTTAAAAAATAAGTTGCCCGCACCACAAGCGTTGCGGGCATAACCGAATTTTCAAGTTTCATTATAAAGGTTTTAAATTTTAAAAATTCAAATTTTGTAAAAGTTTTAAAAATTTTGTAGTTAGGTACAAATTTTATAAAAAATTTAAAAATTTAAATTTTGTAAAAAAAAATTTTAAAAATTTAAAAATTTAAATTTTTAAAAAAAGTTCAAAAATTCAAATTTTGCAAAAATTTTTGAAAATTTATAATATCTATTTGTAAATTTAGTAAAAATTTTTAAAAATTTCAATTTTGTAAGAAATTTTAAAAGTTCAAATTTTGTAAAAATTTTAAAAACTAAAATTTTGTAAAAGTTTAAAAATTATGAATTCGGTAAAGATTGAACTCTGAACAAAAAACACCACGAAAAATAATTATTTTTAAAAAAACCAAACACCGCACCATAATAAAAAAAAAATCAAGAAAAACAGATATAACAACAAAAATGACCACTGAATTAATTAAAAAATAAATTTCACTCACCATATTATCTGAAGAAGTAAACATCTCAAACAGAATATATCGCACAGAAGAATCACAAATTAAAAAAAAAAAACGCGAACTCCAAACAAAAAACACCAAGAAAAAAGCAATAATAGGACACGATACAAAAAACACCACAAAAAAATAATAATGAAAACACGGAAATGCACTAATACAGTACCTGTGTAATTAATTAAAAACGCGAAACTTCGAAACTTCAAACAAAACACCGCAAAAAAATTGAAATGCGAAACCACACTAGTTGTGTAATTAAAAAAAAAAGAAAAAAAAAAATGAAAACGCGAAAAATAACTAACCTGATAATTATGTAAGTAATTAAAAACGTGAACCTCCAAATAAAAAACACCACGAAAAAAATTATAATTGTAGAAACACGAACCGCACTAAAGAGATGATATGTAATTAAAAACACGAAACTAAAAACAAAAAACAACACGAAAAAAAAAAAACAATAGTAAAAACACAAAGCAGCACTAACCCGATATAGAGTAGTTGATAAGAACTGGTCGCCTCAATGATCAAAATCATACTGAGACCAAAGTAAACAACAACAAACCAGACATTTCCCCTACTTTTTTCTTTCCATCCCCATTACCAATTTCGCATCCACTATACTTTTTTCCCCGCTTCCCCTAATCTCAATTATTAATTACTCGGTCAATTATGCATATTTTTAAAAAAGAAAATTGATACGCACAACTACATGATGTATCGAGTTTACGGTATACATGATACCTTCTGTAGTTACGGAGGAGTCCCGTTAACAAACTTTTCAAAACCCTGGACCGAATACATAAGTCCAAAAAAATAAAAATCTTTAAAATGATTTTAAAATTTTTTCAAAGTGAATTTTTAAATCAACAGAATTTTTTTGATCTTTCTAGCTGATTTTTTACAAATTTTTTTTACATTTACATACCTATAGAAGTCGTAATTTTACAAATAATTTTATTCAACTAAATTTTCAAATTTTAATTTGAATTGAAATGATTCATTTTTTTAACTTTGATTTTTTTTCCAATTTTGTTTAAAAGTGAAACCATATGTACTTATTCATTTCTTCCAAATTTTTTATTGTTGACAATTATTATTTTTTATTTTATTTTTGAGAAACAAAATTTTTACAATTTAAAAAAGGGATATGAGATTTTCTCTTAAAAAAATGAATCGTAATTTAAATTTGGTTGACTTCATTTTTTTGTATTTATTTGTAAATTATTGCAGTGGTTGTTCAAAATTTATGTAGCATGTTAGTTATTGCGTCAGGCATGTTATTCAGTCACTTTTTTAGTGACTGTCACTTTTTTTCAGTTTGGTCACTTTTTGTCACTTTTTGCCCAAAATGGTCACTAAAGTTACTTTTTCAATTTTTTTTTTGGCGATACCTTATTGAAAAACAACAAAAACATGAAAAGTCGAGAGAAAAAAAAATTAAAGAGAGAGAATTCAAATTTATACTAAAAATGGATTATTTCTTCCTTAAAAATTCCAATTTTCTGAAAATTTTCGCCGCCCTCGCTGCGCTCGGGCATTATGTTGCTTTTTTTATATTCCAAAAGTAATAACGTTTGTTTTCAACATTTTCGCAAAAAAAATGTTTGTTTTTTCTTTTAAAAATGCAATTTCTTCAAATTTTTTCAAAAAATTTTGCCCCCACTTCGTTCGGGCAACAAATAACGTGAAATCGCCGGGAAATATCTTTTCACCCCTTCCCCTATCCGATGCGTAGATTTTATTTTATTAAGAGTTTATGTTTTTCTTTCTGAGATTTTATTTTGTTGAAGACTTCAACGTTGACATTCTGCATTTGGTTAACAACCCTCATACTGAAGAAAAATTGTGCAGAGAGGTTAATGAAGAATTCGTTGATTCAAATTAGATTATAAGTGGAAAAAATATATCTTGAAAAAAGTCGCAAATTTCAGTTTTCAAAATTTTGGTAGAACGTTGTTTTTTGGAGGTGGGCAGTGGCAGCAACTTCCCTATTGCTCGAAAGCTCAAGCAATACATGAATTTCATTCGTGTATTGCTCAGCGTTACATGAAATAATTTCAAATTCAAATAAACCCATGGAAAGATGAAAATCTAACTCAGATTTATGCTGAAAAACTCATATTCTATCATTCAAAATTGCAGTTTTTTCAAAAATTTTCGCCCTCGCTTCGCTCGGGCATTATTTTTCTCCTCATTTTTGTCAAGTTAGCAATTTTTGGTAGTTGAATTCAGCATTTTCACATATTTTGCCTCCTATCTCTAATTTTTTTTTAGTTCTTGCCTTCTTGGGGAAGCGAAATACCAAAATAAAGCTCTGCCCAACTGTCTACATTCCTCCCCCCCCCCCGGATAATTTTTCCCATCAATTTTTTGAGCCCCTGTAGTAGCAAAAAATTTCGAGCAATACACGGCGAAATTTTTAGTTGCCGCGCCTGATGGTGGGAGGGGGTGGAAAAAGGTTAGCGGGTCGAAACCACAAAAAGGCACATTCAGGACCCCTACCAAACCTACATGCCGAAGAACAGCCTCCTAGGTCAATTTGAGTATCCTGTATCGTAGCCTTGACCCAATGTTTTCTCCCTGAGAAAAAATCTGGAAATGATTCTTATCTGAATGACTCAAATTTTCTTGGGGGGGGGGGGGGGGGGTTGGCCACTTTTTCACATTTTTTGGTCACTTTTTGAATGAATTTTGGTCACTAAAGTCACTAAAAAAATAAAATAGTTGCTATCATGCCTGTTGCGTGGAAACGATGAACTAACAAATATTAGAATAAAGATAAAGCAGTAATAATGTTGTTTTTAACCCTTTGCCTTTTGGTTTTTCTAAAAAAAAAAAAAAAAAAAATTCATGCAAAAAAAATGTTATTCTATTTGAAGGAAGTTATAATGACTATAGTTCTGTGTATGTTCGAATGCGATAATCAAAATAACAGTAACCATATTTTCTACGTACCTTACCTACCTACTAATGAGCTTGGTTCGTTAGCTTTTGAATCGCTTACCTGTGGAAAAAAAATGAAAAAATATAAATAATCCTCGTTCAAAAAAACCATCGCATAAAGTACTTAGCATCAGTATCTAATCTATGTAAATGTACGTAATTTAAAAATACTGGTACATTCGTGCGAAATAAATGCTAGTTATCGAAACGCACATAACTCATTGTAGAAAGAAAACTGAACACGATGGAGAATTTTCACTTCATCAAAGTGGCAGTTGCATTTGGTAAATTTGCGAATATTACTCGTTTATCTACGTGCGCGAGCGAGTGGTAAACTGAAGCTGTCGTCGACACTTGGAAGCGAACAGTTTTAGAATTTAAAGCAGATGTAGTGCTTGGTTTCCAATCGCGTCTATATACGTAGTACTTTGCTACTCGCATATAAACAGCCGAGGAAAACACTATATAACCTCGGGCCAGATCCTTATGTAATCGAAGACCATCCAACTTGTAATAAACACAACCTTTTTGTACATCTCTAAATCGTGTTTTTGTTGGTCTACAGTCTTCCTCTCGAGCAGCTCGGTGGTGTCGCCTTGCTCCCAGAGTGTATAGGTAGGCATACAGTCGCACCCGTCGACTTACCCATCTCTTCTTACCTACCCATAGGACACCACTACCTACATTGGTGACCTCCGACGTTTAAAACTACCCTTCTGACCCTTTTAAGTATAACTGCTTAGGGCTAGTTGTACAATACCGAGTTAAATTGAGTCAACTCTCACACCCGGGTTAACTTCAGGGTTTGTGCAAAATCACGTTGTTCAAGGTCGAATAACAGTGAGTTATAAGTAAACTCTTCGTTAACTCTTACCCTAGCTTCGACGAGGAGTTAAATATTAACTCTAGTTTACTTTATTTCACTGTTATTCAACTTTGTAATCGTGATTTTGAGCAAACCCTGAAGTTAACCCGGGAGTGTGAGTTAACTCGCTTTAACTCGGTATTGTACAACTAGCCCTTAGTGTCCGCGCCGTTCGAAACCAGTTCGCTGTCCGCGAGTATCGATATCCCTCTACCCTGGTATACCGTTATAGATACACCCGCGTAATATGTCATTCAGCGAGATGTTTTTTACCAAAATGTATTACAAAACTCCTTCATTCAGTAAAGCAGAGGTTGCATCGCAGTTCCAAATAAAGCCAGTTTAATTCATCGAAGAAATGCTATCCTTACGTCGTAGAATAAGCCATAGACTAGTTCACTCACCACAAATAATCAAAATTTCACTTTAAAATGAAGCATTAAATAAGCTACAAGTATTACGCTAAATCACAGGCAGTTTCAATGAATCATCTGATACGGACATAATCAGCAATTACTTATCTAATACTCTTACAAAGTACAATTAGAGATTTTTGGTATTCAGGTAGCAGCAGCGCAAAGACTACTCTTTCTGGCAAGTTAGAGCTCTTTCCTATTTTTCTTAAAAACTACCAGAAACCTAACTATCGCAAAGTACTCGTGACTCTCAACTTAAAAGTCAGTCGCAAAGTCTCTCATAAGCCTCGACACATTGCAGCAAGAATCCGAATTGTAAGACTCGATATACTGAGCGGTAGTAGTGAGCTGACAATGACAATACGAGCCGAGATGCAGCACAACTTCAGATGCACTATAGTACGTTCGGCGAAAGATTGATGCTGGCAAAAAAAAAAGTGGGGGATAAAGTGAAGGTGCTACCAAACTGAACGCGTGACTTCGCGAACCTCGTATTTTCTCGCATTCGCATACTCATTAATTCATTATAATGATTACTTTAGTATGATCTCGCAATACTCGCAAATTAATTTCTTCTTTTTTCTTTTGTTTTTATTATCAAGCTTTTTATGATTTCTTTCACAATTTTACGTATTCCATTTTGTAAACATTTCACTAAATAAATCGAATAAAAATGATGCGACTCGTTGTAATCGTAACAGTCATCGCAACTCGCCTCGCGCGTGAGTTTAAATTTTAAATCGGTGATAACTTGAGACTGAGGCAAGTTAGAGATTTCGTTGTTAGCTCATTCGAAAGAGGATAAAATTTCGTGTATTCACCTCGCTTACACTACCTATCTACGATCAATATTTTTTTTGATATTTTAATTTGAAGAAAAATAACGTTTACATTAAAATATTGGAAAAACTAAAAGTCATAGATACGTGGTGTAAGCGGGGCGAATGTGCGAAATTTTATCCTCTTACGAATGAGCTAGCAACGAAAGCTCTAAATTGCCTCAGTCTCAAGTTATTGCCGATTTAAAATTTAAAATCACGCGCGAGGCGAGTTGCGATGACGGTTGCGATCACAACAAGTCGCATTGTCCATTAACTCCATACGTAAGGGAAAATGTTGAAAAATGATAAAAGGTTACGATATTATTTTATCTAGGTACACCTTGTTCATTAATTCGTTTAAGGATAACTCATTATGTAATGAAGGAAGAAGGAAGAATACAATGTGATGAAATGCAGTTCATCAAATTTGAACGCACTTTCAGTTACGGCGCGTTCATTGGTCTTTTAGTTTCGCATGCTCCGCCCAAAAATTTGCCAGCATCAATCTTTCGCCGAACGTACTATACTCAAATGCATCACACTCAGCACAACGCTCTTCTCAACATAACGCGCGCAATGCATCACTCTCAACGCAACGTAATGTACATCGCTTTCAACGCAACGCAACTGCGCACGCAATTTTACGCTGTTCGACTTGACTCAATATAGTTACTCAAAGGCATAATCCTCACTATGACCAAAATACTCGAAAATTTTGACTAGTGAGTAACGCCAATCATGGAAATTTCAAATGTTTCATCATCATCGTCAACTCAATTCAAATTCAACAAATTTTTCATAAAACTTCTTACATAATTTTGTTTAAATTTTGTCAATTTTTATCATGTACACGTATACACACTTGTTTCAATTTTTTTTCGAAAATCTTCATAATTTTATTCGTTTTGTTACTTTTTCATCTTTTCTTTTTCATTTTTTTGGGGTCATTTTCTTTTTTCCTTTCTCATGTTATTTTAATATTATAGTTACTCTCCAGCGTATATAGCTCGGTGGTGTCGCCTTGCTCCCGGAGGTAACTCATACTTTTAATGTTTACTCTTATTTTCACATATTTTACCCTCCAGTGCCTGTAGCTCGGTGGTGTCGCCTTGCTCCTGGAGGTAGCTTGTATTTTGGTTTTCTTCAAATTTTTGTTTATGTACATAATTATTGTTAATTTTTTTTGCTGTTTCGAAATTTTGCAATTTCTGGCAAGGGGGTGTGTAGTGCTCGGTTTCCAATCGCGTCTATATACGTAGTACTTTGCTACTCGCATATAAACAGCCGAGGAAAACACTATATAACCTCGGGCCAGATCCTTATGTAATCGAAGACCATCCAACTTGTAATAAACACAACCTTTTTGTACATCTCTAAATCGTGTTTTTGTTGGTCTACAGTCTTCCTCTGGAGCAGCTCGGTGGTGTCGCCTTGCTCCCAGAGTGTATAGGTAGGCATACAGTCGCACCCGTCGACTTACCCTTCTCTGTTTACCTACCAGTAGGACCCCACCACCTACACAGATAAAGATATACATATAATTAGCTTAGAAACTCGTTTAAAAAGTCGACGTAAATTTACTATGGTGGTAGCGTGTTTCGCTTTCGCGGGCTCGAGCGCAAAAGTAAACCTTGATAAACGCATTTTCGTTGTGTGCATTATTTTTTCGCGATGATGCGATGTTTGCAGGCGTTGAACAGCGCATTCGCCGTTTACTTAATTTAAAAGCTCGGATGTAAGAAGGCGATTGACGTTTGGATTTAGTAGAATTGTCTTAATCAACTTTATTGAACGGAAAGGTCCTGTCTGCGAAGGTGTTGTGTTGGAAAATGGTATCCTTTTTTCCCTTCATTCCTTTATCAACGTTGGTTGGATACGTGTAAGGTCGTCCCTTCCCTTCGTAAGTTGCCGTATAAATGTTATTTTTGTGGCTTTGCTTTTCGATACCGATAATTGAGCAAGGTACGGAAACGGCGATTGCGTTTCGAGTGTTTGAGATTGGCTAGGTAGGTACTAGGAAGTAGGTACGACCTACGACAAGGCGGATAAATTAAGAGTGGTTTCGTTTCGGGCATTTTTATTCAATTTCCAGAGTAAAAGAATCCAAATAAAATTAGAAAAATCTTCTTCAAAGGGAGAGAGTGTGCTAATCTATAGAGGTAATAATTTCGGAAATTAGGAATTAGACCTGACTAATTTTACGAAATAGAAATACATTGCTATAAAAGTTCCAACATCTTGTGTACTTTGGACCTTTTCGAAAACGATACCCAAGATAACGATTTAACGCGAAATTGGCATATTTTATTATGAACTAACCGAAGTTCAAGGTCACTGTTCTGCTCTTATTTGACTAGTATACCGCAGTCGCTGTTTACCAGAGCACATCCAAGCACCTTTGATGGTATTGTAGTCCCTGGGCATTCTGAAATTCGGCGGAAATTTCGGTTTAAAGAGCTTGCTCAAGATCGGGTTTGCATCAATATTTACGTGCGTGTTATATGCTTCCCACTTGTTGAAAATTTACATGTTTAAATACAAAGCCTACGCCTCTTGGTCTAAAGAGTAACCTGGGAATTTTTTTTTTTTTTTTTTGACGAAAACGACGAATTGCAGTAAAATCATTTTTCAAGTCATAATCCATTTTTTTTCTTCAAATTTTACTGTGAAAAGAAATAGGTACTTACTTGATTAAAAAAAAAAAAAAAAAAAAACAATAATAAAACACTATAACTTAAATTTTTTTAATAAAATTTTTGATATTTTTTATTTTAATTTTAGGGAAAGCAATTCGAATTTTTCATGTTTTCTTGAACTTTTGTTTCAACATATACCTACCTATATGAAAATAAATATTTGGAAAATTTCAATCATTACTTCAACCAATTTAAATTTTTTAAATTTTAGAGACAAATTTTTTTCAAAACGTGAGAAGAAATTAAAATCTTTTAAAGGAGACTAATTCTTTATTTAGTTTTCTTTGTAAAAACATTTTTATAATTTTTTTTTGAATTTGATCATTTTAAAATTATTCAAATAAATATACCAATTTCTCATTTTTTCACTTTTTTTGACTTCCCAATTTAAAATTTTCTTTTATTATTTTTTCGAAAGAACATTTTAGATGTTTTTGACATTACGCTAAAACAAAATTTTTGAATTTTGTAAAAAAAAATATGATGTGTATTTTTTTTTGGGGGGGGGGGGGGAGGAGGGGTGGTTTAAACTAATTTTAATTTTTGTAATAATTGGGTCCTAAAATAAAAAAATAAAAAATAAAAATAAACTTTTTTTAAAGTTTTACACTTTTTAGTAAGTAATTTTATTTCTCTATTAAAATTTTCAAACAATTTATTATTATCATTTTTTTCAGAAAAGATTTTCCTAATTTTCTTTTGACATTTCGATTCAAAAAATTTTTTGAATTTGTAAAGGTATGGAAAAATTCTAAACCGTATTTTTGTTTGTTTGTTTGTTTTCATTGAAGACACTTTTTTTAATTTCTTGGCATATTTTTCAACCTTTTTTAAAATTTTATTTGATGAAGTTTGAAATTTTTTTGATTTTTTAAGAAGAAATTGCTTATTATAGTTATTACACGTCAACATTTCTAATGACTTTTTTTTTCAAAAATCAATTTTCTATTTTTTTGGCATTTTGCTTCAACATTACTTTTCAGGATTTCTTATTTCGAGTTTTTTTTTGTTTTTTTCGCAAAAAAATTTTTACAATTTTTTTAATTTTTTTCCAAAATGTTTTTAATTTTTTTTTCCTTTGAAAATGAAGTAAAATTATTTTGACTTCGTAAGAGAAATCATAAACATTATTATTATATTTTTTTTTTCAAAAATCATTTTTCACGAACCAAAGAAAAATCCTAAAATTTTTGCTTTGAAAAAACAACAAATAACAGAAAACTTTCCAACATTTTGTCTTGAAAATTTTTTTATTTTCGCAAAAAATGTCTTTTTGAATTATTATATTTTTTGTTTATTGAAAACAATTTTTTGTGGCATTTTTTTTGTAAAATTTTTTGATGGGTTTAAAAAGAAATCATTTTGAGGCAATTAAAAAAAAACAACTACATACCCTCTTAAAATTTTATTAACGCTGATTTTTCATTTTTTTTTCAAGATTTTTTTTAAAACGAAATTTTCCTGAATTCTTTCCGAGAAACAAATACCTTATCACTGTCAAGAAGAAAAATTGAAATATTTTGACCTCAAATGATTCAAAGTTACGTGATACTCGAGTCTAGTTTGATAAATTTGTTCAACTACCTACATAGAAGTGAATCGCTGTTGTTTGCTTTTACGAAGTATTTAATAATCAAAATTGGAGGGGAGGCAGAAGTCCAATCGAAATTTTTACGATAATTAAAATTATTCTTTGAATTTCAATTAATATGTATGTACTAAAACTTTTGTTTGAAAATTTTTTCAATTGAACTTCTCCTTTCCCTCCGATTTTGTATAACAAACACGAAGTATTACATAGATGGGTATTCAAAATTGAGAGAGGGGTAATAAGTGTTCAATTGAAAAAAATTTCAAACAAAAGTTGTGAATTAAGATCTTCGAGATCATTTTGGTTACTATAAGAATTTCGATTTGACCCCTCTCTTCCCTCCAATTTCGTACAACACTATTACATAATTATAATGATATTATGGATAAATAGGTATTTATTCTAGATTGAGGGAGGGTCCAATTCTTGAGAAAATTTTCAAACAAAAGTTGTAGATTGAGGTCTTGGAAAAAATTTTGCTGATTATAAATTATTAAAATTTCGATTAAATCTCTCCCTCCCTGTAACATAAAAAAAAAAGTTCGACGTTCTAATTGTACTCATATTCATACGTAAAATAGTAAAATTGACATTTTTGTGAACAAATTACTGAAAAAAAGTAACTTCCCCTGAGTTCACGAAAGTATAGCATGGAGAATTTCAGCCAGGCTGTGATATCCAAGTCTACTATATGTACTTGAGTCTAGGTAGATATATTTCGAGTATATTTATTTGACGCGGCTCTGCTTACAATGAGAATCTGTTTTCGTATTCTACGAAGCATTTGAAAGCGTATTTCCGAAGCCAGAAAAAAAAAGACTTATTTTACGAAAATGCTGAAGTGTAAAAATCTGCGATAGGTAAAGTGCCCGACACTGAACGTAGGCTCGCAGAATGAATGGGTCTGGGCTGACTAACGTATTATTTAGGATTTAAATGTTCATTTTCAATTGGCGAAAACAGAACTTTAAAAACGAGTCGATGCCTTGGTACGAGGCTATATTGGGTTCGGAACATTGTGCATTAAATAGTCGTTTATTTGGTTTTTACGTCGTAACATTTTCCAAATGAACGAATGAACGAATGAATCAAGGTGGCGATGGCGATCGGTTTTTTAACAAAGTGAGAAAATTCGAAGCAAAAGAGAGAAGAGCGAGGGGCATGCTAATAAAGCCTTTTGATCGCATGTCGTTTGCTTATTAACTTTATAGCGATCGTGATGCCTTTTCGTAGAAGTATTCTTTATTTATGCATGTGACCTGTTTTTAATCGCAGTAGAACTTTCGAACGAGACTCGGTTCTATAATAGTACAGGTACCAGATGCTGAAACGATTGTTGGGTAATTAAAGACGCGATTTTTAGAACCACTATGAGAAGATTTAAGAACAGATTAAGTAGCAATTTTATAAACGAGGGAAAAAAGTATCCAGTAACGAGCTCTGTATATACCTTGGCTACATGGAACCATACTTGAAAGATGGTAACTATAATAAATGAGCTTTGACGCAGAACTCATTAGCGAGCTTATAGTCTCACAGGCGAAACGAAAGTGTATTTAAACTTGCTCGTATTATACGCACACCATCGCACTGATGTCCGAAAAACACCATTTATAATCTACCCTCTCATAAATGATCGCTTCGCTAAACGTTTAATAGGTATAAATTGAAAATTATTCTTCGACTGGTGCCCGTTGTGCCGGTTTGTCCAAAAAAAAAAAAAAAAGCTGCAGAATTTAATGACGATGAAATGAATTTCTGAAGCATACGGTAGTCTTCCTACACGTATCTACGAGAGTACTTTTACATTCATTTTGCTATTATGTTCAGTGCGCGATAATCCTTTTGAAAGGCTTTATGAGATGAGTATACCATACCCTTCAAGTTATGTAGAATAGTCCAGCTTATGCGTTGGTATATGTAAATATTTCACAATTTTATTTTGTAATTTTAAGTAATACAATAAGCCGGTAGTTAGATGTATGTGTACTGTGTACACAGTCAGTAGTACGAGTATCAGGTTTCCCTTGATGTACTAGCGAGATAATAAGGGGTCTCGAGTACGTTGGCATTTCATTGACCGATAGCTGACTTTTGCTTTGTTGACGCTGCTGCCTTTCAGCCTAAAATGAGCTTTTCTTTGACGTTTTGTTTGTCGACTTTACTTTGTTGGTCTTTTCACCTCGCGTTGTTCATTTCTTTGCTATGTGTATTTGAGCGATGCCGCAGTTTTTCAGCGGATCCGTTTTCGCATTGTTTGAGTAGATTTTGTTATTGGATGGATGAGATATCTTTTAGGAAGTTATTTATGTTTTAAAATGACTCGTTATCGTTTTTTTTTTGTCAGCGTTGAAACGACTGATTTTTTATTGTTTGCAATTTTTGTTAGGAACTTTTTTCGCACTTGTATTAGATTGAGAACCAATGAACTGGTTTCAATAATTTATTATAAAAAATTGACAATTTTTAGGTATACCTAGCACTCTATGGTTTTTTGTTAAATTTCTTTTAATTTCTCCAATTTTTAGAAAAATTACTTACTATACTTGCTAAATCGTCCACATATTGAGAAGCACTGAACCGGTTTCAAAAATCAGTATAAAAAAAAGATACATTCTTAGTGTAGTATTGACCGTTTTTAAAAGTTTTTTTCATAACATTCTGTAAAAGAGTCATGTAGAACCGGTTTGTAATCAAATAAACCGGTTCTTAAAATGTGTAACTTCAACAATTTTTGGTCCTTCAAAGTTTTTGTTCGAGATTTTGTAAATACCTAGGTACATTTTTTCGAAAAACTACTGAGAATAATTGTCAACTTGTTGAAAATTTGAAACCACTAAACCATGAACCGGTTTTATGTTTGAGCTCTTTTTCATTTTGATTTTTTGAAGAGTTATGGAGAGTTTATCAGCATGTTGAGAATCACTAACCAGGGAACTTCGCCAACTCGTCACCTCCGATTGAGCTGAAATTCGGCTCACTGAAAGAGATGCCACCCAGACCTCACAGCCAAATTTTCAGCTGCCGAAGTTGATTTTTTGATTTTGGCTAAAACCGCCTCCAAAAAACATTTTTTTTTAAATTGTAGACTTCAAGATAAAATCCTGAAAATCGGTTTGTACACTAAAGTACGACCTCCCGAGTCGATTGGCACCATTTTCGAAGCGATCTTGAGCCTCCAGGAAAAGTTGACTTTTCTCCAGCACACTGAAATCTCTCCTGCTATGACAGCAAAAGTCCGCATTTTCTGGAGGCTCCAGATCGCTTCGAAAATGATGCCAATTGACTCGGGGGGGGGGGGTCAACTTTAGGGGTAGACGAAGTTTCGGATGATATGCTGAAGAAATTGATTTTTTGGAAATTATTAAAAAATGCAGAATTTTCAAATTGTCAAAAAAAAACACGTGCGAACTAGTCACCTCGGATTTTGGATTCAACTACGTCAATCGATAGACGGCATCATACTAACGCTAGGATTAAACTTTCAGCTGCCGAAGTTAATTACAGCGCTGTCTGGAGCTATTCCAGTGCGCTGGAGAAAAGTCAACTTTTCCTGGAGGCTCCAGATCGCTTCAAAAATGGTGGCAATCGACTCGAGAGGTCGACTTTAGTGTACAAACCGATTTTCAGGATTCTATCTTGAAATCTACAATTTTTTTTTCAAAAAATGTTTTTTTGGAGGTGGTTTTAGCCATTTTTATAAATTCGCCAAAAATCGAAAAATAAACTTCGGCAGCTAAAAATTTTGTTGTGAGGTCTGGGTGGCATGCTCTTTCAGTGAGCCAAATTTCAGCTCAATCGGAGGTGACGAGTTGGCGAGGTTCCCTTGTAAGAATCACTGAAACGGTTTTCAAAAAAATGTATTAATCGAAAATAATAGATTTTTATTGCTTTACGATTTTGGATGAAATTTTTAATATCAAATTTTCTTGAAAATTCATTACTGACCTAAGTATATTATTGGTCAACTGGTTGAAAACCATTGAATTGGTTCCAAAAATTTATTGATAGGAAATTAACAATTTATGGTCCTCTTTGGTTTTATTTTCTTTTTCTGTTTTTCTTTGTTTAGAAGTTATTTTCTCCAATTTGTGGAAAAATTACTACCTGGTAACTTTCTGCTAATTGAGAATCACTGAACCGGTTTCAAAAATGGTAAAAAATAAAATTATATACTTTCAATGCTGTATTGACTCAATTTTGAAGCTAATTTTCATATTATTTTTCCGAAGATTTATGGAAAACTGATTTCGCACCACTGAACTGGTTCTTATTATAGTGTATCATTATTGGAGTATTAGCAATTTTTAGTATTTCGAGATTTTTGTCTATGATTTTTTAAGTAATTATTTGCTCATTTTTCTCGAAAAAGATGTACTAGTAATTGTCAACTTGTTGAGAACCATTGAACTGGTTTCATGTTTGAAGCTCTTTAGCTTTTTTAAAGTTTTATGGAGAATTGTTCCTTCAGAATATGTATTTTAGAATATTAACAATTCCTACTGCTCCAAGATTTTTGTCCAAATTTGTTTAAAATAAGTATTTGTCTCCAATTTTTCAAAACCCGACTAATGATTATCAGCTGGTTGAGAACTACTGAACCGGTTTCGAGAAAATGCATTGATCAAAAAAAATACTTAGATTTTTATTGCTATACGATTTTGTATGAAATTTTCTTTATTTCGAATTTTCTGGAAAAATTACCATCTATATTCGACTGGTTGAGAACCACTGAACCGGTTTCAAAAAATGTATTAACCAAAAATGGTGGATTTTTATTACTCGATGAGAATAAGTAATGACATTTTGTGAGAAAATCTTCTTGCATCATTGTAGGTATGTAAAATTATTGTAAACCGGTTTTAAATGTTTTAACAATTTTTAAAGTTAGGTACAGATTTTTGTTTGAATTTCATTTCTTTTTCTATATCGCCAATTTTTTGTTTCAAAAATACACAAATACGTAGGCATAGTAAATAAAATAGATTCAGGGGTGAACCCTCCCCCCAGGCCAAAGCAGAAGCAAATTTGAGAAAAGGTTGGTTAGAAAGAGGATTTTTTTCCTAAAGTTGATAAAATTTGAAAAATTAGGGAAAATTATGTAGTTGGGAAAATTTCAGTTACCCCCCTACGTATTGCTTCGACACGCCACTGAATATATTTTTATTGCTTTATTATTTTGTAAAAAACTTTTTTCTTTTTTAGAAACGAGAATTTATGTTGTATTGATCTTGGTTATTCGATGGAATCAACTGCCACATTTAAGTTTGTTGAAAAAAAATCAACTTTGGCGTTGATTAGTTTAAAAAGAATGAATCGAATATTGGACTCAGATGTAGGTATTCATCGTCGCTGACATTTATTTAATTTATTTACAGTTTTTGATGGCGAACAGAAGACTAATTAGAACATTTTTAATGAATTTTGCGCCGATATAACCTCGAATATTTATTCGCGAAATTGAAAATTCAGGAAAAGTACGAAGAAAAGGGAGATCAGTAGGGCTGAATTTTTTCCAGGCAAAGAGCTAGAGAGCTGGTACAATTTGACGTGAAATTGAAGATAACTAGAGAGAGGCATATTTAGCAAAGTTGTAGGTTGGTGTATTAATCAATCTGTCAACGTGGATATCGAATTATGGTGGTGGTGTCAGGTTGCGGTGGTTTAGCCTTGCTATGTAGAACGCGCTATGTTTCGTCTCGGGTTATTTGTCTGCTTTTTGTATCGGTTATCTTTGAGTATTGAAGTCGTCGAAAGCAGTCTCGCTAAAAAATTCGTTTCGAAGATATTTCATTAATCCTTGTACTTTGATGGATGACGTTTTTGCATGCGCGGGTAAAGCGCACGAAGACCCAATTTGTCGACTAGTTAAGGTTTTATTGTAGGCAACGAAAGCGTCGATACGATGGCTGCGTTGTACTCTCGTACTTTCGGCAAGAACGTAGTACGTACCAACCGAAAGTATTTGAAAAGAACGTCGTCGTCGTCGCGCGAGTACAAATTAAATTTTATACTTTTTTTCACAATTGTCACGTTTCGGTATTCGTGAAGCTGGTATATACGATACGCGATTGGTAATGTAGAAAAAACGCGGTTTTTTCTGTTCAAGAGGGTAAAAAATGTATTCAGAAAGCGAGAAAGGAAGGGAAAAAAAATGAATTTAACGTTTAAATTATTTGAACGGCAAATGTCGCTCGTTTCCGTTGATGCATTCGTGTACTGTTGGCGTGGACACGATTGCGAATACCAGTCACGTAAAATGCAGCTGAATTCGTAGATAAAGTGTCGCTAACTTGGGCTGCCTTTTCGCTGCGTTTATTTACAATTTCATTAACATAGTTAATCCATTAGTAAAGTAGAACGTGTTTCGGCGTTTTGAATGAATCTTTTTTTCGGACCGTAATCCCATTTTAGTCGGTCCTCGTATTTGTAAAGGATGCGCGTTTTAACGGTTGCTTATGTAAGTGATGTGGAAATGATACGAAGGAGAACGAGGAAAATATTTTCAAATCACGAGGTACTATACAATGATGCCAATTTTTTCTCGAGTATCAAAATGCTTTAGATAGAAATGTTCCTCGAGTAATTTTTTTTATATTTGATCGAATCATCAACTGATTAGGCTTTTATTTGTTTCAAGTTCCGGTCAATTTATTTTCATCGAAATATTCTACCCCAGAATATTTTTTCTTCAAATTTGTTACTTAATTATTGAATTTTTCTTTAATTTTATATCCAAAAAAAAAAATTGACATAATCATTGAAAATCATATAAAATTTTTGCTTCAGCAACAGTAACAATAACAACAAAAATAAGGAAAAAAATGTTCTAAGGAGAAGGGAAAAAAAATAACAAGTAAAAACTCAATGAACAAAAACAAACAAACATTTTTTTTTTTTAAATTGAAGATGCAATTTGAAAAGGAAATAAATAGAGTTATCGTTTGTCAGAGTTACACTTTATAGGAATTATTAGATTATCATTTTACCAAATATTTTTTCAAAATTACTATTTTCCAGAATTATTTTTCATCACAGTTTCCATTTGTCAGGGATACTAGTTCCCAGCTTTTTTATTTATTGCAATCATCATTATTTTGTCATCACTCGTTAAATATTGTGTAGGTATATTTTGTCAAAGTTACCATTTGCTTGAATTTCTTTTTGTCAAAGTTTCTCAATTTGTCATCATTATGATTGTCAAGTGTAACTTTGGTCAGAGTTGCTATTTACCAGAATTTGTATTTGCCATAGTGAACTTTTGTCGTGGTTTCCAGCATTCAAAGTTATCAGTTGTCACTTGTCAGTCTCATCTTTTGTCAGAGTTATCATTTGACAGATCTGATTTTATCTGAATTTTCATTCACCTATTCAACCTAATTCTGCGAATTTTAGACAGATTTAACATGAAAATTATGAATTTTCCATTTGTAAAAGTTGTTATTTGTCAGGTTCAGAAACGGTTTGAGCAAATTTTTTTTTGGGGGGGGGGGTGTAGATCGAAAATGCCGAATGAAAATTTTCAAAATGCCGAATGATAATTAATAGGTACAACAGTGGGAAGTAGACCCCTGCGCTGAATTTTTTGAAAAAAGTGAGTTTTCGAAAGAAGAACTTCTCATTATCCTCATAGAAAAAATTTCAAGAACTTATGGTAGCATTAGGATTTGAATCAAAACGACTGTTGCTGCCCGAGCGAAGCGAGGGCGAACATTTTTGAAAAAATTGCACTTCTAAAAGAAAAGATGGACTTTTTTTTGCAGAAATTTTGAAAACATACAATAATTTCTGGTTTTTTAAAAGATGAAAAAGCGATACGTTGCCCGAGCGAAGCGAGGTCGAAAATTTTGAAAAAATTGGAATTTTTAATTAAAAATAATGCACTTTAAACATAATTTTTAATATTTTCAAAAAGATCATGTTAATTTTTTTACGTTATAAGTTATAACAATTGAAATGCGCTGATTTTTGATTCCTATTCTGATTCTGAGAGAAAGATGAAGTAATAGAAGTACATTGCCCGAGCGAAGCGAGGGCGAAAATTTTTTTCAGAAATTTACCGAATTTGTGAGTCGGAATTTCTCTAAAATTCATCGAATTTATGATTCGGAATTTCTCAAAAATTTGCCGAATTTGTGATTTAGAATTTCTAAAAAATTTACATATTTGAAATTCAAAACTTTACCAAATTTTGTAAACATACCTAATTTAATTTGTCGAAAGTTTGCCGAATTTGTCGAAAATTTTTCAAAAATTTGCCGAATGGAAAATCACTGGGGGTGTCCCCCCCCCTCCCCCTCGCACCTGCTCTGGTCAGGTTTCCTTTTTATCAGAGCTGTTTGTTTCCTTGTCAGAGTTTCTGTTTACCAGTTTCCCTATTTGTCAGATGTCCTGTTTGCCAGAATTATCATTTGCCTGGGGGGGGGGGGGTTGTTTGTCAGATTTCCTATTTATCAAAGATATTATTTATCAGACCTCTTCTTCTTCTTGTCGAAGTTTCCGTTTACCGGTTTTCCTATTTATAAAATGTTCTATCTGCCAGAATTGTCATTTGTCAGGAGGCTTGTTTGTCAGATTTCATATTTTTCAAAGCTGTTATTTATCAGACATGTTCTTGTTCCTGTCAGTGTTTCCGTTTAAGCGTTTACCCGTTTCCTTATTTGTCAGATGTTCTATTTGCCAGAATTATCATTTGTCAGGGGATTTGCTTGTTAGATTTCCTACTTATCAAAGCCATCATTTATCAGACACGTTCTTATCAGAATTTTCATTAACGACGTATTTTGTTCCCTTAGTTGTCAGATGTTTTTTTTTATCGAAGTCATCTTTTGCCCAGGAGTCTGTTTGTCAAAGTACATAGTTGTCGTTCAAATTTTTTTTATGGGTTCTCTTAATCCTAAAAGTGAGAGAATCTCCTTTTTTTCTCCTCAACACCCTGAGAGGATTTGGGGGGGGGGGCTCTTGTTTTTCAACTTTGGTGAATCCTTGATGATACTTATCCAATCTTGACAACACTTAAGTCAAGATTAGTAATAGATGATGATAATCTGTAAACGAGGTTTCAAAGAGGATCAAAATGAGATTCAGAATCAGTAATGAAAGTTTCAAAAATCAAAAGTTGAGCTTTTTTGAGAAAAGTTCAACTTTCGAAAATATTCCAAATTCGGGTGCTATTATTTTAAAAATTAAAAAATTCTTGTGTGGAGATGTTTTTATATTACATTCGCTGAAATGATTTTCGTGGCGGGATCTCAAGACCCCAAGGGCACGGTGCTCCAAAATTTTGACCCAAATTCAAAATTAGAAAAAAAATGAGTGGCATATCGTTTGTTACATTTTTGATAGCGCTGAATTCGAATATCACCTTAATTTTTTGATAGGACCCTTACCAAGCCCTCAAAGACGACCCCAAATTTGGAAAAAAGTTGACACAAATGGAGAAAATCGTGTGGCATATCGTTTCCTATGTTTTCGATAGCGCTGAGTTCGAATATTGCCTTAATTTTGTAATAGTGCCATTACCAAGCTCCATACGACCCCCAAATTTGAAGAAAAATTGACACAAATGGAAAAAATTGTGTGACATATCGTTTCCTATGTTTTCGATAGCGCTGAGTTCGAATATCGCCCTAATTTTTTGATAGGACCCCCTCAAGCAACCCTGATCCCTCACATTTTGAATAACGTGGGCGAGGGTAATTGTACGATGCGACTTATCGTTTGTTATGTTTTTGATGGTGCAGAATTGGAATATTCACTTAATTTTGTTATTGGGGTCTGTCAAAGCCTTTTACTGGCTTTCAGGACTTGAAATAGATCGAGTAATAGGTTCTGGGAGACGCAAATTACAAAAGTAAGTAATTTTTTCATCAGATTTTCTAATTATTTTTAGTATCATTACACTTGAAATTAATTCCTCTAAAAATTCTCCTCCTCTCCCTCAATTCATAAATCAATCCTTTTAGAAAAATTACACCATAGTTAAGAAACCTTTACCGACGAAATTGGTAAATTACCGAAAAAAGAAAAAAAAGGCACTACTCGTCAAATATTTGAAACAAAAAGAAAGGGAAACTACAAAGAAACGTATAAATGATTTTTAGCAACGTCGACTTTCCTTCCTGAAACACCGGAGGCAAAACAATGAAACAGCATTCTGCTTGGAAAATGAGATAGAGCCGTACTTAGTATTTGTACAAATGATGTGCGTAAATTCAAACACCTCGACATCGACCCTCTCGACCCTCCTGAACACGCTAGGCGAATTTATAAACACTCCAGCAACGTTCGAAGCAGCAGGAGCGGTAGATAAAATTTATAAAGTCCATAGACTGATCTCGTTGCTTTTCTCAATTAAAGCACAATGACGAGTTAATTACAGGATTCTAAAAAGATCGCTGCAGGTTCAAAGAAAGCCGGAGAAGACCGGGACCGGGTTGTGTAGTTAATTGTGTATTTTTTGCATACTTAGCGAAACGTCCTTTACGTCTCGTTCAAAGCTACTTACGTATTTATCGGTCTTATTCGAAACGATATATTATGTAGAAAAGAAGCTTCGAAGCGAGAGTAAAATCTAGAGTTAAAAAAGGGGTATCCCATTGAAAACTCGTTTGTTCGACGTGGCCCACTTTCGTAGGTGTAGACGAAGAGTGTGGCCCTTTTCCGCGCAAAGAAAGGATCTTCCGATAAATATTCATTTCAGAATAAATTACAAAAGCCGGTTGCCTCGGTAAATTCCACTTATTATACGGTTCAAGTCGGCGAAATTGAAAATAACTGCCAATAAATGAGCAAGAAGAATATCGAATTCGTGATTGTACATTTTAATAATGAACTAAGCCGATTTACCGAAGTATTGCACCGATTCCCTACCCATAGCTCTTGGAATTAGCATTACACGAGCTTGGAATTTCGCTAGAACTTGCCGACCTTTCGGCGAAACTCGGGAAGTACCTAGTTTTCGACGTATTTATCAACGCCCCTTGATTTCGATTCGAACGATTCTGATTGTTTCATTTTCTCGCCTGTGTTATTAGATTCGCTTGTTTTAAGTGGGTAACTGCAGCCTTTGGAACTGATGCTGGCCAAGGCGACGAGATGGAGGTATGTTTGGCAAACACATTCGAAGCTTTTCACGCCATCTTGACAAGCCGACTAATTACATACGAACTTACACGATGGGATGTTTAATTGAGGGAAAAAATGGCCCCACGTTTGGATAATAGGATTACGTTGAACTGGAGCGTGTGAAATGTGCTCATCTCGTGTAACTATTTTGTTGTAAAACGCCTGTTGTGGTGCTGGGAAAATCCAATCGTAGTCCTATATGTACTTAATGTCGGCGGTTCGAAATCTGAAAGTTGGAAACTATGGTTTGTTTTTGACGGATTACCGATGGTCAGAGAGAAGAAAAATTTGACGCAATGAAAAACAACAACAATAAATATTAAAAAGCCAATACATTTGAAACGTTATACGATAAGGGATTTCCTCTTACGTGATGTATTTTCAAAAGCGGCGTAAAACTCGAGGCGAGCTTTACCCTCGCAGTACATTTTTTGAATTGGTAAACAGTTCCGGGGGGGGGGAGAGGGTTGTGTTTCTTTCGGCAGCCAAGACATAAGACAGATGATAAAGAAATACCTACTCGATGACTTCGTCGTGTCAAAATAAGGTTATTTTAATCGGTTTTAATCAACTTTTTTTGAGGCCTCGAATGAGATAAAAAATAATAAACGAATATTGGGCATAATTTTAACTTATCAGGTGCCATTTTATTTTTCTATCTTTTTAAATTTAACGCAAGCGTTACGTTTGGCGAAACAAAAACGAAGTATTTTTTAAAGGTACGTACCTCGAAAAGAAAAATATTAATGTTTGACGTAAGATTGATGCTGATTGATTGAGACGTGCGAGGGTTTATTTTAACGAAACCTCGCCTTTTTGTTCGTTGTGTTAAATAATTTCCGAGACAGGGTAAAAATTACAATGGCATCGGAATTTCTTCTTTCGTCCTTCAATGCAAACTTTTCCAGGTACGCTGAACATAAATTAAACGACGTTCGACTCTTTTGCGCGAATTTTTTCCAAACGCTAGAGAGCTTTCCAATAAATAGAGTCGAGACGACAGTGAAAAATGCGACGTTTTTACATCCCAACCGTCTTAATCAAGCTTTCAGTTCTCTTATTTTTTCCCCTTTTTCATTCTATCGTCGTCGGCAGTTTGATTAAGAAAATATTTCATTAAAAGGTGGGAATCGCCGGTCCAATGTTTAACGTGTAAATGAAAGATTTCTCGACTGTTGAAATTCTTCACAATAATAACCAGTACAAAAGAGACAGGAAAAGAGATTTCGAAAATATGTATTAATTTTCTCAGATTTGTCGAGGATAAAGCATTAGCGCGCTTTTTCATTCATTAGATTGAAAATGTGTTTTGTGTAAAGAGTATTTATTAAGAAGTGGTTACAAAAATATTCTGAAAAAATTGTTTTAGAGGAGAAAATTTTTCTCTAGAGAGAGTAAAAAATTATAAGATTTAAAATTCAACAGAAAAATTTTTCGGTGAAATAAATTCTTTTATGGTTTGAAAACGAATATTTTTTCGCTCCAAAAAATTGATATAGGTGTATAATTTTTTCACTACTTATCAACTGTAAACAAATTTAATTTTAAATTTTAAAGAACTTACTTACCTAACATTTAAAAAACTAAAAAATTAAAATCTTATTTTAGCCTTAAAAAAAACGAAAAATATTTTTTATTCCAAAACAAGTATGTAAATTTTTTCAGTCCAAAAAATTGAGAATTTTTTTACTTCTTAAACAATGGAGTTTTTTATCACCAACTCTAAAAATACGAAAAGTGTTAGCTTAGAAAAATTAAAAAATTATGTATTTACTCAAAAAAAAGTTTTTATTCTAAAATACTTACCTAATTAAAAAAATTTTCACTCCAAAAAATTGAACTATTCCACTCCAAAAAATATGGGATTTTTTAATGACTACCTCTACAAACTAAAAAACTTGAAAAAAATTTATATCAAAAAAATTTTTTACTATCAACTTATAAAAATAAACATAAATTTCAATTTTGAAAAAATTTAAAAATTTTTCCTTGAAAAAATTTATAAATAACATTAGGTAAAAAAAAGTTTTCTAAAAAAATTGAAAATTTTTTGTTTTAAAAAATAAAAACTGTTTTACCTAGGTACTCTAAAAATTGTGTTTTTTTTGCTACAAACCAAAAAAATAAAAAAAATTTATACTCAGTCCAATGAAAGTGAAAGATATTACTTAATTGTATTCCAAAGCAATTGGAATTCTTTTCTCCAAAAAATTGAGATGTTTTTTCACTACAAAAATTAGAGAATATTGTTTTTTTTTTTTAGTATCAACTCTAAAAAAAAGTTTAAATTTTTTACCTTGAAAAAATTATTTTACTCCAAAAAAAGCGAAAAATTTTTATTCTAAATCAAATTGAAAGTTTTTTTACTCTAAAAATTTGAGAATATTTTTTGCTCTGAAAAATTGAGAATTCTGCATTCTTCTCCAAAAAATGTAAGAATCTTTTTCTGCTACGATCTCTAGAGAAATTGAAAAAAAATTTACACCAAAAATAAAAAGAAAATATGATTTTTCCCAAAAAAAAAGAAATTAATTTTATTTTTAAACAACTAAAGCTCTTATTGTTTTAAAAAATTTGAGGAGAATTTTTTTTTCAAGAATCAAATATTTTTTCACCACTGCAATTTTAAAATATTTTTAAACCAAGAAACATGAAAAAAATTGGAACATTATTTTTACTGTCCATTTTTTTCAGTTTTATTTTTTTTCAATTTTCAGTCGATCTTTGATAATTTGAATTCTTTTTTTTTTTTTTTTTTTTACAATTTTTTAATTTTTTCAATCATTATTTTTTTAATTTCTGATTTTATTTGAATTTTTATTAAGTATCTGTTTCTATTATTTTAAATTCATTAGGTACCAATTTTATCAGTGTGTTTCTTCCAATTTTCAGGCTTTCATTTTTTTCAACATGCGACTTTATTTGAATTTTCAATTTTTTGAACTATTATGTATTTTAGATTCATCTAGGATTTTTTGCAATTTTTGCACTTTTATTCTAGTCTTCGTTTTTAATGTTCGGTTTTTTATAAACATTTCAAAAAGACTTTTTTTTTTTTAATTTTCACTAATTTTTTTCCTTCCATTTTCACCCACTTTTAGTTTAAATTTAATTTTTAATTTTAACTGCATTCGCATTTTCATAAACTTTCAATTTATTTTATTTATTTTTAAATTGATTTTTGTAAATTCTTTAGTTTTCTTCATTTTATTTCATTTTCAATTATTTGGTATTTTTTCAACTTTTAATTTTATCGAATTCTCATTTCTTCAACTTTCAATCATTTTTAATGCTTTTTCAATTTTTCAATTTTTAATTCTTGGGGTTTCTCAACCTTTTGGTTTTAAAACTTCCTAATTTTTGTTTTTTCGCTAAATTTTCAACCATTCATTGTTTTCCAATGTAGGTGTTATTTCATTTGTATTTTAATTTTTTCAGCTTTTATTAGTTCTAGATTCAGTTTTGTTTTTTTATACCTATTGCTAATTTTTTTTTTTTTTTTTTTTTTTAGATTTTTTGCTGCAATTTTTTCATCACTCATTTTTTTAATGTTTATTCGCTTTTAGTTAAAATTTATTTTTTCAATTTTATCAGGTTCAGTTTAATTTTTTTCAACTTCCAATTTTATTTGGATTTGAATTTTCTGTAACTTCAAAATTTCAACTTGTTTTTATTTCAAAAATTCATTTTTTGTCAGTTTTCAGTTTTTAGTATCCCTTTCTTCTAATTTTTTCGAGTATCTAATTTTTTTGTTTTTTATCCATTTTTTAAATTGAAAATTTTTTGAAATATTTTTATCAAAATTTCATTTAGGTTTTTCCGATGAAACTTTCATAGTGGAAACATATCACCCAACTTGAAATGTTGAATGGGTATACTATTATTAACCGAGACATCCTGTATAAATACGTCAAAATGGAAGCGTAAAATCGGTTACAAATTATGGCACGATAAAAGTGAATTTACGACTTGTCGAGAAAAGATCGAAGGTAATTTTATTCGCGGCAAATAGCTCTTTTAAACGTTTCAACAAGTTCTTTAAAAAAGCATCGTAGATTTTATATTTTTCAACGCCAGCCTTATTTCGTTTCGAATTCGAATATATAAAGGAGGGGGCGAGGGAAGAAGTGGACTATCTCGTACAAATTGGTCGCAGCACAGTGACGATAATTTGTTAGGGGTAATTAAACGTCTCTTCTTGATACGAGTGACTTTCTAGTAGGCGAAAAAAATTATAAAATATGCGAAAACTTACGCTTGTGTTATCGGGCACCATGAAAAATGTTTACAAGAATATTCGAATTGTTGGTACGATGATAAAAAGTTGGCCGCAACGGTTGGCAAACTTTTTTAATGATGAGAGTTACTACTATACGAAGGAAAACAAAACTTATAAAAATATCCAAACTTTTCATATAAAGTTTTTAATTAATTAACGAAAGTCTATATTATTTTACGATTACAACGACCTCTCTCTTCCTTCTTTTTTTTCAGTTGTGTGTAGTTGTTGTTCTTCAACACCATCATACAGCAAGGTATAATAGTGAGAAGTTTTACGAGAAAGGGTGGACCAAAAGAGGGGGGAGGGGTACTCGAACACACGTTACATTGTTAAAGTACTTTTTAATTATACGGTTCGAATTAAAAGTTTATTATATCTTTGGGATGTTCATGTTGAACCAAATGAATAACACATGTAATTCGATTCAGATTAGAAATTTCTTCAAATTGCTAACGGAAAATTTAGTTGAAATTTTATTATAGATAATTACAACGTTTTTATCATCACTCTTCACTAGCGAGGCCGAAGCTTGCGAAAAGTTACCAGTTTTAGAGGAAAAGTACAGCAAAGGTTGATTATAGAAGAGAAAATATTTCTACAAGAATTTCTTTCAAGATATTTGCTCGCGTGAAAACTTCTCTGCGCAGTTATTTAGTGAAATATTTTAGTAGGTATTCGAGTTTTTGAAAATTGCGAAATTTTAAAATTTATCCAAATTAAGATAAGACGAGAGAGGAACGCGAATAAACAAATTACCCTAAAAGGTACTATTTCCTGTTTTTATCTCGTTTGTTTGTTCGAGATATTTGAATGATTCGTGCAAAAATGATTCTTCTCGTTAATATAATAACATCATTTTTGTGTACGCTTTTTCCTCTTCCTAATAAACGAAAATATAAGTTAGCGAAAGTGAAGCAACGTATTTTCATGTAAAATTGAAACTAAAAAGTGGAAGTTTACGATAGTAAATTAAAAACATTTTGAAAAGATAAAGAAAAATTTGAATTTTAATGAACGAGCCCATAAGTTTATTATAAAATATTAGATATAATGTATACTTAGGTCTAGTTGAGCAAGACTTTTACTTTATCTACTCCTTTAAATTTTCAATCTATTTTTTTTTACGTGGTAACGAAATTTTTTGCTGAGGCGAAAGATGAAAGAGGCCATTCATACAGAAATGTAATTTTTTATCGAGTTTTTAAAGGTGAACGCGTACCCGGTATGCTCGAGTAAATTGGGTTCGATCGAGTTGGAATTTTATCGTTATTCGAATCAATACTAAATACTCTATTGTGTTTAAAGTTGGAAAAGGTCAAATTTTCTTTTGAAATTTTTTTGATTTTTTTTTTGTACGATTTTTTTAAAATGTTTATTTGAAAGTATTTTTTTTTCAAAGGTATACCAATACAATACACCCATATTTCTTCTTCTATAAAATTTTTTTGTAGAAAAATATTTTATAAAATTATTTTTGAATTTCTCTAAGGAATATTCTGTAAAAAAAATACTCAGATATTTGTAAAAACAATTGAATTATGGCAGAACTTGGAGGGTGCATTCTAGGTAATTTGAGTAAAATTTCTGAATAATGAGAAAGCCATATCGAAAAGCTGAAGATTTTTCCAAGAAATTTTTAAAAATAGGATTCATGAATAGGAGTTTTAAGAAATTAATACCTATAAGATTTCTGAACAACATTTTAAAATTTTTTCAACATAATTTTTTGCAAATGAAAAATTAAAACGTACTGAAATTCATAAAGATACAACTTTAAAAAAAATTATAATATAGTTCTGATTTATTTTGCTAATTTTTCTTTCATTTTTTTTTTTCAATTTTCATTTTCGAAACAAAAAAAACTGAATGCTGTACGTAACGTACCTATATTTATTTAATTATTTTTTTCGAATTCAATTATTATTTTAATAAGTAGATACAATTTTTCCTATTTTTGGTACCTAATAAGTTTAGATAACTTTTTGAAATATTGAACAAAAACGTCAATTTCTTTTTTGACTTGAAAAAAAAAAGAATATCAGAAAAACCAAGATTTTCCATTGTGTACTGATTTTTAAAAAATTGATAGAAAACAAATGTAGTCAGGTACTTATTTAATGTTTTTCAATAAATTTTCCCTCATTTTAATTATTCTCAAGTAGGTAATCATTTTTTTAAATGTTACACAAAAATTTTTTTTTTTTTTTAAACAAAATTTTGAAAAACTAGAATTCTTGGAATAATTTAACTATTCCAATTTTTGTTTTAAAAATATTTTCTTCAAAAAAAAAAAATAATAAAAAAATAGGAAGTATCATTAGGTTTAGGTATTTACCTGTATTTTTCTTTCAAGGAGGGTTTTTACGGTTTTCTAAAGAAATTGAAACTAATGAAAAAAGATATTGGAAATTCGTAGATTTTTTTGTGAGCACTTCTTTTAATTTTAGATTTAAAAATCAAATTATTTCATACTTACTTATTTTTTCCAAATTTAATTAATTTTTTGTGATACATTTTTTTCATTTTTCTTACAATTTTTTTAAGAAAAATAAATTTTGTTCGCTTTTTTGAAAAATCGAAAAAAACGAATTTTTCTCAATTTTTGTTTTAAAAAGTTCTTATTTTTATCTATTATTATACTTAATTATTTTTTTTGTAAGTATCAAAATAACTGTCGATGATTTTTTCATTCTTTATTTTAAAAACAAATTTCAAATTTTCGTAAAAATTACCTTACTTTTTACAAATTTTTGCCTAAGTACCCAAATATATATTTTTTCGAATCTTGTCCAAAATCCATTTGTCTGAAAGTTTGTTTGAAATTTCATATTTCAGAAATTATTTATTTTTTATTTTTGTTGTAAAATTAATTTTTCAGTTTTTTTTTTCAATTCTGCTTGAATTTTTATTTTATTTTATTAACATCGAATGATGTTTATGAGGAGGTAAAATAGATGGTCGAATGTAACGAAAAAGTGTCCGTGCGCGCGCTGGTTTTAGGAAATGGGACGAGAAAGAGGCAAGATAGATTGGTTTGCTGCGTTGTGCTATAGTTCTGCTTCTCTTACTGGTGGTTGAGAGAGGTTCCAGGGGTTCTCCAGTACGACCGCGCTCTGTGTAGTACGAAGGACGTGCTTTTTCTAATTCTAATCTGTCATTTTCGGAAAACAAATTACCTAAATTAATCTCAATTTTTAAAAATAATAAATTTCCTAAAGAAGTTTTTTTTTTGATTTTTTCAAAGTAAAAGTTATCCTCAAATTTTTGATTTTAAAAAAAAAAAAATCATTATTTATTTTTTTTTTTGAAAAAAATAAAAATACCTATCCGACCTATAATCAAGAAAAAAATTCAATTTTTTTCATGTTGAAATAAAAATTTACATTTTATGGGAGAAAAAATCTTATTTTTTGTTTAGAATGAAATTAATCATTTTTGGGAAAAACAATTCAATAGCTAGTGAATTTAAATTTTTTTTTCGAAAAAAATGAATGAATTTTCCCAAGAAAAAATTTCTTCATTTTTCTAAAGTAGGTACTCGTAAATTTAATTATCAAATTTTTGAAGAAAAAAAATCTTAAATTTTTTGAAATAAATAATTTTTTAAGAATTATTTAGATTGAAATCTCTCATTTTAAAATAAAATATTCCTTATTCGTATCATTTGTAAATTCATCATTCGATGTTACGGGTAGCCTGCGCGTAGTGCAAGACCCGTGGAAGTTTTTTTATCGATTTTAAAAGTTTGCAAATTTTTTTTTTTTAAATATGGGAAATCATTTCCAAAAAAAAATTAAAAGTCGAAAATCACAAGACAGTCAGAATTATTTTTCCAGAAAATTTAAAAAAAAGTAAGTTATCTATGTTTAAAAGAATTAGAGATTTTTTTTTTATTCCAGAGAATTATTGATTTCTTTTTCATTTCAAAAAAATAAAAATAAAACTTATTCCAAATTTTTTTGTTCAAAAAGAGTCTAAAAAAATAGAGAATTTTTGTATCACTTACTTTTTATTAAACAATATTCCCGAGCAGCACACTCGACAAATTATCGAAATAAAAAATCGACAGAATATCGAATTCGATAAAGTGTCGCGTTAGTTCCGCATAAATCGTGAAATTATCTTTCGATATATAGATAGATTATCGACGAATTATAGTTAATAAAAATTTCGACATTATAGTAAGATATTTTATCGATAATCTATCTATAATATCGAAAGATAATTTCACGATTTAGGCGGAACTTTCGCGACACTTTATCGAATTCGATATTCTGTCGATTTTTTATCGATTTTTTATTCCGATTTTTTGTCTTTTACTAGCTTTTTTCTATAATTAAAAATCATTAATTAGCATAATTAATACATTAAACTTTGCCTAAACACATTATTCATGTTACGGTAAGAGGATCATTTCAGAAAAAGTCAAAAAAAAATTATAAAAAATCTGCCACCCGTGGGGCTTGAACCATCTACCTCCTGCATGGTAATCCTCTTCCTTAACCACTATGCCATACCTTATCGTTGAGGAATTAGCAATAAAACGCTTATAATAGGCAGTTTAGTACTTCCAAACGTGTTGGACTTGAATAATTTTCACCAATTTGGAAATAATTTTAAATATCGTCACAAAATCGTTGAAAAATCGTTCGACAAATTTCAGATTATTTGTTGATAATGTAGTTTCAAATATCGCCACAAAATCGTTGAAAAATCGAATTCGAGGAATTTCATATTACGTGTCGATAATATAGTTTCAAATATCGTCATAAAATCGTTTAAAAATCGAATTCGAGGAATTTCATATTACGTGTCGATAATATAGTTTCAAATATCGTCATAAAATCGTTGAAAAATCGAATTCGAGAAATTTCAGATTATTTGTCGATAATATAGTTTCAAATATCGTCACAAAATCGTTAAAAAATCGAAATCGAGAAATTTCATGTTACGTGTCGATAATATAGTTTCAAATATCTTCAAGGAATCGTTAGAAAATCGAATTCGATAAATTGCATATTATGTGTCGATAATATAGTTTCAAATATCTTTACAAAATCGGTAAAAAATCGGATTCGATAAATTTAATATAATCTGTCGATAATATAGTTTCAAATGTCGTCAAAAAATCGGTAAAATATCGAAGTCGAGAAATTTCATACAATCTTTCGATAATATAGTTTTAAATATCTTTACAAAATCGTTAAAAAATCGAATTTGATAAATTTAATATTCTTTGTCGATAATGTAGTTTCAAATATCTGCACAAAATCGGTGGAAAATCGGAATCGATAAATTTAATATTCTTTGTCGATAGTATCGTTGACGAATATCGTCATAAAATCTTAATAATATCGAATTCGATAGTTTTTAGATTTTTTGCCTATGAAGTTGTACCGATAAATCTTTATAATATCGTGAGAACATCTATAGATTTTCAAACGATTTTTTATCGATACGTTACATCTTCCGATATTATCGATCGAGTGTGCCGCTCGGGATTAGATTAAATAATTCGAAGTGATTTACTACGTACTTCTTTCCTTGTTTTCTGTCGGTTACGAAGTTTTTTGTTGCAGTTTTTCAAAATGGAACCGAAAAATCGATTATCCGACGTTTCGGACATCCGATCTTCTTTCGCCCCCATTAAATCGGATAATCCAAGTTTTACTGTACCTACTTATTTCTCAGAAATTTGTATTTAAAAAAAAAAATTTGCTTTCAAAACTTTTTTTAAATTTTTGATTTTTTTTAAAAGTTTGAATTATTTTCAATTTAGAAGGTCCTTCCTTCGTGCTATTTTTATTGCTAGAAACATTTTTGAAATTCTTTCTCAATGAATGTTGTGTCGTGATCAATAAAATTGGTCAGCAATCAATTTATCGATTATTTCTATTTTTTCTGTTTCAGGTGAGTCTGGAAACTGACAATCAAATTCTTCTTTCGTACCAGCCGAATTTTCATTCGATTCTACGAGCTCTCTCGCTTCTCCATCTCTCGCTCAATTCACTACATTATTTTTTATTTCCCTCAAGAAGTGCAAAAAATGCGTTTGTTGAAATAAAAGCGAGAAGATTATTGGGAAAAAAGAAGCCAAAGCATTTGAATAGGGTTTGTAACTGACATCTCATTAGCAAAGCAGCCTGAAATTCCGGCTTTACCGTTGATTAGTGTGATTTGAGCTTTTCTGACCGAAGAATAACCCTTTCCATATTTTGTATACTTGCACGATTGATGCTAAACCATAAAATATGACCGTATGTACTCGACACCATCGTCGTCTTCGGCTTGGAAGCAAATTTAAACAAATTTATGAAATTTCCATCGTCTTTTCCTGATATTTATTGTACATACACAAAGAAATGACCTCATCGCGGAACAACGTAGCATTTTCAAAATTTTTATTTTTTTTTATTTTTATTTTTTGAAAAGGAAAAAAAATACCTGCGCGTAATTTAGAAAGAAATTATTTCCAATAGGAAACGACATAAAATGCGGTAAATTTTAGTACCTAAGTAATGCTCAAAGTTGCTCGTAGAACACCATTATACTCGCAGTATTCCTTTACTGTGTGTAAGACGTTTCTTTAAACACCCTTTGAGAATTATATTATACCTTTAAATGGTGCCATACGCGCCATCAAACCGCGAAACTCTTGCCTTTTTAGGGTTAAAAATTAATTAAGGATACTTCATCGAAACGAATAATTCCATCATGCTAATTAAATTAGTTCCTTGTAACGTAATTTCCGTCTAATCGAGCACGTATAAGTACTCAACGAGGCGAGCGAGGGTTGAAAAAATAATTACGCGAGCTTTTAAAATTGTTAATTTTTCACGAAAAGATTCGGCCTCGCTAGTACCAGTTCATTTGGCCAGGCGTAGAAAAGGCAGTCGTAACATGGACTGGGATGGGGAAAAAACTACAAAGTATGTACTTTGTATTCAACGTTGTTAATTTGAATTAATTTTTCGCTTCCGTCATGTCGTATTCATCAAGTCCATTACTCGAAAATTACCCTTTTGTAGTGTAAACTGACGTTAATAAATTATTTAACGTAATTTTAGCTCTCTTTTTTCGCCTTCGGACGTCGTCGCCGCTTTATTGGCTACTGCAAAAACGAGAAAATCTATTTTCCTCCCGCGCCAGCGACACAATTAATTCAATGTAATTTTAATCGGGACAATTTGTGATAAATTACCGGGCCGATTGGATGCGCGTAGAACGAATGTCAAAAGGAGTACCGGTGTAATAAATCAAGTGGTGGAAGAGTGAGAAGGGGCCTGCGACGCCGACGTGCAGATTTATAACAATGGTCAGCAGTTCTGGTCCAGCAGGCCGTCCAAATCGACGCGAATTAGAAATTTACCGCTTTTTGGTGGAAGAATTGGCAAGAATGTCAAAAAATGACGAGTGGTTGATTTTTCAAGCATACAAAAAAAAAATGATAATAAAAAATAGAGAAAAATGAAATCCCTGAAATAATTACGATTTTACTGAAATAAAAAAAATCCGAAATGTTGTTTCATTGAAGAAAGTTTTTTTATAACATTTCTAAAATACCTACCTAAGTACAGAAAATCTGGAATTTTTTCGAAATTATTTTTCAAAACATTTCTTTTAATGTTTTCCTTCTTTCTTAAATTATATTTTTCAAATTTTGTTCGAAAAAAAAAAATCTTTTCTAAACTAAACCTTTTCACTTTATTTAAACAATTATTTATAAAATAAAATAAAATTCTCAAAATTTTCTTAAAAACTAATTTTTTCAAAATTCTGTTCAATTTTCAGAAATTAATTCCCTCACTGTTTTTTTTCTTTGTGGTTTTCGAGTAAAAACATTTTCTTTAAATTTTACTTTTTTTCGAAAATCTTTTTTTTTAATGTTGTTTTGAAGCACTTTTTTCCATTTGCTCAATTTTTTATAATCTTTGTTCAAAATTAATTTTTTTGAAATTCATCCGGAAGTTTCAATTTTTTTTTTTTTGAAAACAATTTTTCAAAAATCATTTTTAGAGCATTTCCTTTTTTTAATTCTTTAAAAAAAAATTCAAAAATATTTTCAGTTCTTTTTTGAACTATTTTCTTTCTCATTTTTTTAACAATTAATTTTTGGATGTTTATTACAAACAATTTTTTTTGAAATGGATTACATTAATTAATTTTTTTTTAATTTAAGTATTCCTTCTTCAAATTTGATTTCTTTCAATTTTTTTTGTTTATGAGTGAAAAAATTTGAAAATATTCCTAAAGTGTATATTTATTTTCTTTCGAAAACCACTTTTTAAAAATTTTGTTGAAAAAATCAGTTTCTTTTTTTTCAATTTTTTTCCAAAAATAATATTTTTGAAATCTTGTTTAAAAACCCAATCTTTTTGCAATCCATCTGAATTTTCAACTCTCTGGATCAAATGATATTTTTTGCATTTTTTTTCAAAATTTTGTTTCTGAACATTTTTTTTTCTAATTTACTAGAAAATTGATTTTTAATGATTGTTTAGAATCTCGACTATTTTTTCCATAAACCATTTTTAGTTTCGAAGCATTTAAAAAAAATAGTTGAGAAATGATTTTTTCAAATTTTGTTCCGGATCAAATTTTCTGAAATCCATCTGAACAATTTTCATTCTTTGATTGAAATAAATTGTTCAAAAAACATTTGTTTCAAAGCAGTGACCCCTCCCCCACAATTCGTTAAAAATACTTTCAAGTTTTTGTTTTTTGTTTTTTATTTCCTCAAAAACATTTTTTAAATTTTTGTGGAAAACTAATTTTTTATGTGCTCTTTTTTAAATTTGTTTTTTGAAAATTTTGTTGATTTTCAATTTTTTTAGTTTTTTGTTTTCTGGAAAACATTTTTTGTCAAATCTTGTTGAAAATTAAATGTTTTCAAACTTTCCCACGTTCTTGTTTTTTGTCTTTTGGTGGAAAAAATTATTTTTTTGTACTATCAAGTTTAAATTTTTTTAAAATCTATTTTTAAGATTTTGTTTTTCAACATAAAAAAAAATGTTCAAATTTTCTCATTTTTTGTTAATTTTTTTTTTCAAAAAAAGTTGTCGGATTCTTCTTCTTTTTTAAAATTTTGTACAATTTTTTGAATCTTGTTCAGAATCAGATTTTTTGAAATTCATATATTTAAAAAAAAAATATGTTTTGTTCAGAAATTATACCTACTTAGGTAATTAAAAAAAATTTGTTGATATTTTTTTCAGTTAAATTTTCGTGAGTTTTGTGTTTTTTTTTCTTTGATTTGCTCAAAACCATTTTTTTTGTTTGTAAACTTTGCTCCAAATCAATAAAAAATAAAAAATTTTAGAACACCTTTTTTTTAAAAATTTAGTTTAAAACTGGTTGTATTTTCTCAGATGTCGCTTAAAATCAATTTTTGTCATATTTTTGACAACCGTGTTGTTTGAAAGTCATTGAAAAATTTTTCGGAATTTTTTTCCAGAATCCAAATTTTTATATACTTACCTAGGTATTTTTTTCAATACCATTTTTTTTTAAATTTTCAAATTTGGACCTATTTTTTCAATTTCTTGTTTACCTATAATACGAGTAGGTATCTATTTTTTCAAAAATTATTCTCTTTTTAAATTTTGTTCTTAGGTGAATATTTTCTTTCGATTTGCTCAAAAACTTTTTTTTTCAAATCTTCAGAATCAAATTTTCTTAAATTTTATTCGTCTAATTTCTTACCTATATTATTATGAAAAATAAATCGAAAATGTGTTTTTGTTTTGGAACATTTTCTCATCATTTTCTCAAAAACAATTTTCTTTCAAACCTCATTCAGAATAAAATTGTTTATAAAAATTGTCTTAATTATTTCATTTTTTTAAACTCAATTTTTCAAAACTCTTTTTTTTCATAATTTGTTGGAATTTTTTTTTGGATTTGCTTAAATACAAATACAATGTTTTCAAATCTGGTTCAAAGTCAAATGTTTGGTAATTCGTCAATTTTTTCAATTTTTTGTTTTAAATTTTTTTTTCAAATTTTGTAAAAAAATTTCTTGATTGATAACTTTATTTTTTTTTCTTCTTCAAAAACCAGTTTCTTCTAAATTTCTAAAAACAATTGCCAATTACTTTTTAATCTTGTTTAAAATCAAGTTTTTTGAAATTCGTCCGAACTTTTTACGTCTTAAACTATTCTTTTTTATTTTTCATTTTTTGAAAATACTTTTTCTAATATTTTCATTTAGGATCAATTTTTTTGAAATTTCATATAATTCGTAGCTTGTTCAAAACACTTTTGTTTTTCCAATTTGATTTAAAACTAATAATTCATTGGAATCAGTTGGAAACGAAGAAGTTAATTGCATTTCCTTGAAATGATTTTTCAGTGGCTTGTCTCGCCTATAGCAAAGTTTTGATTATTGTTCACGATATTTTTCCACGTTGGAATTTGTTTTTAAAGTAATGAAAACTAATCCTCGGTATTTTTCGTGATCCATTTGTCGACTTTTCAATCCCTCTGCCCTCTTTTCTATCTTCGAACTGCCTAATTCCATTCAGAAAATATAATCTTCGAAGCAATGTTTCGAAACCACTTCCATTAACGTAGCATCTACAAGATGATTATGCATCAGCCATCGTATGGCTAATTCCGCTATTAAATCGATTACTCATTTTACTCGAGTGAGTTTGTATATTTGTATAAATATAGCAACGCATGCTACAATGTATATATATGAAATATCGCGTAGCGTTTTCGACTTGGAAGTTTGAAACTACTTTAAGAAAATTTCCATATAACTACGTGTTTAGCATCGGAATATGCAAAAACTTCAAAGATACTCGGTAAATATCCTGATTGAGTTTTATAAAATTGACGGTAGTGGAAGTTAATGTTAAAGGTATCCACCTACGACTACGTGTACGTACGTACAAGTTGCAAACACCGCACAAACTGAAATCACCGCGGGCCAATCCGCACCAATCGACTTGTCGACTAAAACTACTATAACACGATAATTAGTGTGCGCTTCAAAATATTCAAATATACGTTAGACCTACTTGCATCAATAATTATTTGCATAGCGAACAAGGCTCTGAAGGGGTTCGAGCGACAAAATTTACCAGAAGATAGTACATAGGCCTATGTAATAAATTAAAAAATCCAGTTCAGAATCGAACGTACATCAACAGCAAGGGCAGCGTTGCCAACGCTCCTGATTTTTCAGGAGATCTCCTGCTTTTTTGAGGGTGTACTGATTTCCTCCTGATCTCCTGATTTTCAGAAAAGATTCCTGATTTTTGACAATTTCTCCTGATTTTTTAGCAAAAATTTCGTGATTTTCCACAGAAATCTCCTGATTTTTTCAAAAAATCTTAAATTTTTGTAAAATGTGACTCAAAAATAAAAATGTAAAAAAATTTTAAAAAACCACGCTTTTATTTAAAGTTGGTCACTTTGTAAAATGTTATTCATAGGGAAAGAGTAATGCCTTAAAAAACAAAAAGTAAAATTTACTTGAATACAAAAATGTGTCATGAAAATTTTTTTTTCAAAAATTTTAATTATGAAAATCGTGGTGGGGCGTTAATCGAAAAGGCATTCGTTTGCTCCTCGCACACCCCACCACGCTTTTCATCATTAAAATTTTTGAAAAAAAAATTTTCATGACACATTTTTGTATTCAAGTAAATTTTACTTTTTGTTTTTTAAGGCATTACTCTTTCCCTATGAATAACATTTTACAAAGTGACCAACTTTAAATAAAAGCGTGGTTTTTTAAAATTTTTTTACATTTTTATTTAACTCTTTTTGTCGTTGAAAATATTTTAATTTCATAGTTTTGAAATTTTCAAAATGGAACCCCCTCATAGGGGCTCAATTTGGGGTCAAGGGTAAATTTAAGTCCGAAAATCGAATTCAGCGACCTCGAAAACCTACATTTCGATACCAATGTTGTGATTTTCTGAAATTTTCAAAACTGAACCCCCTCATAGGGGCTCAATTTGGGGTCGGGGTAAATTTGAGTTCGAAAATCGAATTCAGCTACCTCGAAAACCAACATTTTGATATCAATGTTGTGAATTTTGAAATTTTCAAAATGGAACCCCCTCATAGGGGCTCAATTTGGGGTCGGGGGTAAATTTGAGTTCGAAAATCGAATTCAGCGACCTCGAAAACCTACATTTCGATACCAATGTTGTGATTTTCTGAAATTTTCAAAATTGAACCCCCTCATAGGGGCTCAATTTGGGGTCGGGGGTAAATTTGAGTTCGAAAATCGAATTTAGCGACCTCGAAAACCTACATTTCGATACCAATGTTGTGATTTTCTGAAAGTTTCAAAATTGAACCCCCTCATAGGGGCTCAATTTGGGGTCGGGGGTAAATTTGAGTTCGAAAATCGAATTCAGCGACCTCGAAAACCCCTAAAGTGAGCACTATGTTCTTTCAATTCCAGTAAAATATTAAATGAGAGAGGATTGGTTGAAAACATACTTTTGGTTCCATGAGACATACAAACATACATACCAAGCTAATAAAAGCATGGTAAAAAGGAAAACATTTTTTTTTAGATTTTTACGACCGATTTTTCACTTAATATATTTTTCCAATGACAACAGGACCATACTTACATCATGTATCATGAAAAAATTAAAAATAAGTAAATAACATCCTGAACCTATTCTGTTTTATGAAAAAATCCTGAAATCTACTACATACTTTTTCATGGAAAACTTCCGAAATTTACTACTTTTTAATGAGAAACTCCTAAAATCTACTGTTTTTTCACGGAAATTCGTTTCTCCTGAATCTCCTGATTTTTCGAGAAAAAATCACTTGATTTTTTCAAATTTCCATTTGGCAACGTTGAGCAAGGGAAAAATGAGCCAATGCTTTGGAACTGGCGTGTAGGGCTATTTTACGGACAATGAAAGACGAAAATTCAGACGGGGTGCGTAAACAATGGTATTTAATAAAGCGTTCTTATTGTTCTATCGAATATCAATGCAGTTTGTCCTTGTCGTTTGAAAACATCACAGAGTCAGTAGGTACACCTTATTGGGTATCGTACGCTAACTTCTATTTAATTATACATACCTTTTGCTAGGGCGTAAAAATGTCGACAATTTCCGAATGCTACGTGTATACAATTTAAACTCAGCTTCGAAGGCGTTATCTGTACTAATACCTTCTATCGTTTCAGAATGAAATTAGTATACTATTCGAAATTTATGTATAATACACCCGTCGTTTCGTCAACGCAATATTGTTGATTACGTTTCGTAAAAGCGAAACGGGTGTCATAATTTCATTTACATGTTTTCGACAACTTTACATCGCCCATTGCCTCTAATGAATTTATTCTTTTATATTATTTACGAGCTAGGGCTGAGAATTGAAAATTTGAAACGTTTTCCGTCACATCTGCAGTTTTAAGCTGGGTATGTACTCGAGACTGTGCTGAATAATTGAATCGAACGATGTACAGACTACAGAGACAGATATTTTTTTTCTGGGTTGGTACACGATTATTTGTGCGAGCTCGTTTTAAATTTTGGTTTCTACACATTGAGTCATTTGCGAGTACTCGTACGATTCTGAAATTTTGTAGTTAGTTTAGTTTAGAATTGTACAAAAAAAATCTTTATTTCGGGTTTTGAAATTCCCTTTGGGGGGGGGGGGGGGGGGGTGGGGGGGGAGGGCATGAAAAAAAATTGTTGAATGCATAGCGTTGACAAGCGAAATTTTCTAAGACCTATGTATGACGCCATTTTGATTTTTCATCTATGCAGTTTTGAAGAAAAATTGACAACTAAATTCATCATGTTTTTTTTTACAAAAAAAATTAATTTTTGATTTTTGAAAAATAAAATGCATGGAGTTTTCAAGAAAAGAAAATTATTTTCAGTTTGAATTTTGATGGTATCATTTTGCAGAAAATATTGATAGATTTTTTAGAAAATGAAAAATTTCAAGTGTCAAAATTGGAGAAAAACACGATTTTTTCTTAATGTCCCGTTTCCAGAGAAACTATGCAACCCACGAGATTTTTCTAAGAATGTTTTTCAGTCAGTAGAGTCTGGCCGAGAGGGTTTTGCAAAATTTTAATTTGCTGACGATTTCTTTCGAGTTGAGTGGAATCTCAACCATGAAAATTATGAGAAAGTTTGATAAAATCGGAAGGAAAGTAGGCATTATCCAAAACCCTCTAGTCAAGACTACAGACCAGACTCTATTGGATGAAAAACATTCTTAGAAAAATCTTGTGGGTTGCATAGTTTCTCTGGAAACGGGGCATTAATCAAAAATTGCGTTTTTATTCAATTTTGACACTTGAAATTTTTCATTTTCCGAAAAATCTATCAATATTTTCTCCAAAATGACACCATCAAAATGAAAAATGAAAATAATTTTCATTTTTTGAAAACTCCATGCATTTTTTTTCAAAAATCAAAAATTAATTTTTTATGTAAAAAAAAGTAATTTGAAATTAGTTTCCATTTTCCTACAAAACTGCATAGATGAAAAATCAAAATGGCGTCATACATAGGCCTTAAAAGATTCCGCTTGTTAACGCTATGCATTCAACAAATTTTTTTCATGCCCCCCCCCCCCCACCCTTAATCATCGTTTGAAATATACCTTACTTATACGATTTCCAGAAAGATATCTTCACCATCCACCCTCAGCTCCCTTTTGTCATAAAAAAAAATTAGAAAAAGAAATTTCGACTTAATAATTTTAATGAATTAATGAGCATTTATATCAAACCTGGACTATAAAAATTCAAAAAAAAAAATTCAAATAAAAAAATTGTATAGAAATTCAAAAAAATATCCATAAGACTGAATTTTTTTGTTAAGTGAATCTCGATTTTTTAATAATTTTATTGCGGTAAAAATCTTGGAAAATAAATTATGTAGGTATTCTACATTTTTTTTTGTATATTGCCATTTTCAAGAGTGGGAACTTGAAAATTTTCAGGGTGTATGCGACTCAATTTTTTATTTTCCAAAAAAATTGAGAGATTTTTTATTACTAGAAGGTGAAAATTTTTCTATACGAAAAATTGTAAACTTTTCCCCCCAAAAATTATGAGCTTTTTTCGTTGAGAAAATTGAAAAAATTTTCATTTTGAAAATTTTATAAAAATGAACCCCAAAAAATTAAAACTTAAAATTTTTTAAAAAATGAAATAAAAAATTCAAATTTTTATTCAATAGATGAAAAATCTTTTCCTTCTGAAAACAATGAAAGATTAAAGTCAAGCATCATTTTTCGTTAAATTTCAAGAAAAATTAGAATTTTGTCTCGGAGGAAATTAAAAGATTATGTACTTACTCGAAAAAATCGAAAGATTTTTTTATTAATTGTTTTCACCTAAAAATATGAGAAAATTTTCACGCCGACTCCAAAAAAATTGGATTAAGCCTCATTTTTTGTTCCAAGAAAATGTAGAATTAGTTTTCCAAAAATTAGAGAAATATTTTCACTCCAACAAATTAAAATTCTTCAACAAAATAATCTGTTTTTTTTTGCAAAAATTTGAAAAAAATTTTAAAGTTTTTATTTTAATTTTTTAATTTTTGAAAAAGTGGGTTGTATGTGAGCAAATTTGGCATAGCCTTCAGTCACGCCTCTGCCAAGGATTATTATTTGTGCATTAATTTCCGTTTAAAATCCTGTCTAGAAATTTTTTGAAAAATGGGTCCAAAATTATTTTGGGTTAATTTTTTAGTTAATTTCATTCAAAAATATTCGTGTTTAATAATTTTTACACAGATACCTAGTGTCTAATAATTTTGAAAAAAAAATGCTAAACATATATTTCAGTCCAAAAATTACCATTTTTCTATTTTTATTCGTGTCAGGAATTAATTTGTGTTTTGTTTTTTGATGAATATTTGTATCAATTTTTTTTGGAAAAATTTTAGTATCAAAATATTTTTGAAAAAATTTGTGTATAAAAGTGTTTGTAAATCAGTTCTGTTTTTACCACGCTTTTATTAACTTGGTATTGACAGAGATGCTTTAAATCTATCCAATAATTTTGTGTTTACCTATTTAAACAAAATAATTTGTGTCCACTGTCCAAGAGTTTTAGGAAAAATTTATGTTTGTAGGTTTCAAAAAATTAATAAAAATATCATTTTGAAACATAATTATGTCCAAAATTATTTTGTACCTTAATTTCTGAAGAACTATAGTCTTCATTTTTTAGTTTATTTTATTTTAAATATTTGAATTTTATCAAAAAATCAAAAATTACTGCTCAATTATAATATGTGAGTATATTGACATGTGTTGTAATTTAAATTAGTTTTCGTCTCAATTCTTGAAAAAAAAATTTGTCCTAAATTTTTTTTTAAATTTGTGTTTAAAATTTCCAAAAAATAACTCACCAATTCGATGTTAATTTAAAAAATATATATATTTGTCTAAAAATTCTGAAAAAATTCGTATCGAAAATTTTAAATAAATTACACATGTTTTTTGACACATTCTCAAAATTGTCTGTGTTTGGTTTTTTCTAAAATATTTTGTCTAAAATTTAAACAAAAAAATTCATGTTTAAATTTTTTTCCAAAATATGTAGATATTAAAAAATTTTAGAGAACTACTCATTAATTATATTTTTGTACACGTATATCTATCTAAAATAATTTTGTCTTCTAATTCTGTTTGAAATTCTCGTCTAAAAATTGAGAAACTCGAAAACAAAATTCATTAGCCTCGAATTTTTTATTAAATTTTTGCTGATTTTTTTCTAGATTTATGGATTAAAATGTTGAGAAATAAATTATGTGTTCAAAACCGAATAGGTGCCTAATTCCTTTTCAGTATTTGTTGCCTGAACATTCATTTTCAGAAAAAAGTGTTTCCAAAAGTTTTGAATTTTTTTTTTTTTTTTGAAATTTTATAAAATTATAAACTTGAATTAAAAAAAAAAAAATAAACTTTGGATGTGAAATTTCTAAAAATTTCACGATTAAAAATGTTGAAAAAACTGCTTATGTGTGCCTAGACCTACAATATTATTTTGTTTTCAAATATTTTCATCTTTTAAATGTTTAAGAAAATTTTTGTTCAATAATTTTGAAAAGATTTTTGATATTGAAAAATTCTAAAAAAAATTCCACGAGCCTAAAAATAAATTTTGGGTGAGAATTTTTTAAAAAACTTGTATTGATAAAAATGCTGAAAAATTATCTGTGTGAGTTTGTGCTCAAAATTATTTTGTCCCAATTTTAAAAAAATATTTTAATCTAAAAATTCTGAATAAAATTATGCTCCAGTTCCGCATGGACCTAATATTTTTTTTTTTAAATTCGTGTAAGTAAAAATTTAATGTTTTTGGAGAAATCAGCTATGAACAAAAATTTTGAAAAAATTCACTTGAAAGTTTTTGGAGAAAAAATTGTATTTGAAAAATCACGAAATTATTTTATTTAAAAAAAATGGAAAAATACTTATATTATTACTTGGATCTTTTATCATTATTTTTTGTTTGATGGTTTGTTTGTTGAGAGTTATTACTCTCTCTTTTTTTCCGATAAAAACGAAGAATTTTGTGAATCACTTTAAACTTTCCAATTGTTTTTATCTATAAATTGTATACATAAACGTGAATTTAAAAAATGAATATAGCTGTTTCCAACATTTTCTTGTTATTAGAGTTTTTTTTTTGTAAAAAAAATGATCTTTAGAAAATAAGTAGGTACGAATAGATTAAATTCACCCTACGAAATTTCTTTCAGAAATAAAAACAGCTCATTCGAAGTTATTTATTTCAACGATACCTCAATTGACTCCTTTCACTACGAAAATTGTTCAGCTAATCTTAATTCGTATACGAATCATCGAATTTCAAAAAGGTTTCACACTTGAGAATTTTAATTTTCTTTGGAAAAACAGCTTCTCTTCTTCGTTTCAAAACGAACCATTTGAATGAACTTTCAAAGTTTACTTTGCTTTCGAAAAAACTTTTATCCTAGCCAGGTTATTTTTGATCTGTTTTTTAAACGAAAATTACGTAATGGAGTAAACTCATGGGAGGTAAATTTATCGTTCGGTTTTATCGAATGGCGTTTGCTTAATGGTTGAAGATTGGTTCGCCGAAGGTATTAGTGCTGATACTTTGACGGTATAAGGAGAATTTATATTATTTTTAACTGACGCATACGGTACGTCTAAAACTTAGGTGGGAACTGAGGGAAAAAATTCGAGAGATGAAATTTCTTTTGAAACAGATAGTAGGTACGTAAAGGTATTCGAACAAGTGGAAAATGTGGTGAAAAATGTAACGATATATCGGCGGTTTGGCATAATGCATATCTCGAATAGCGTATAACAATTTCAACAAATGGCAACTTTGGTTTTTGTTCGAGAAAAATACCCGATTTCGTGCGTAAAATCAGGAGCGTTCGCAGATAAAAACTGTACGCTCAAGGTTCGTAAGAGATACGCTAAAATTGATAGAGTAAATTTTTAAAAAGACGCGAACCGTTACATGCGGGCCAGATTGTTGAGCTTAAACGATGCAAAGACAATGAACCTAGCGAAAAGCTTAAGATCGAACAGGCGTTACTCCTTTAAGCTATCGCAAAACGAAACCAATTTGCGGTATGGTTATTTCGGTTAAAACCTTCTTCGTAGCCTGCAACTTTGCTCGGTTGTAAAATTAATGAAAAGGAATTTACATATATTTTTTTTGCTCATTGATTCGTCGTACCGAATCTAATTTCGAATATGAAACACATTTTCTCCAAGTAACGTTTTTGAAAAGTTTGAAATCATTTTTCAGCCTCTCACGCGATTCCGGCTGAAAAATGGTATTAACGTGCAATTCATGTAGAATAATTAAGTTACCTCCGAGTAGTATGAAACTTTTAACAAGATGCCAAGAAATTACCAGCAGGAAATACGATTATCGTAGCGGCGATAAAATTAAGTGCAATTGACTTTAATTCGAATGAAGCGTCGGTGTTTTGCTATTGTGTAATGAAGCTGAACTGAAAGAGTGGAAATTCTGTACGACTAAAGGCTTCTGGTAATTTTATTTGCCACCGATGAATTTTCAATTCGAGTGCAGCGATTCGTGCTCTAAGCTTATGCGGTGGCATGTCACGAGTTCGTCTGCTCGGTCTTTTATATAATGGTATTTTTTTAAATGTCAATTTTGTATCAAGGTAGCTTTTATGTGCTTGGGCTTTGATTTTTTATAAATAACGGTGAATTATTAGCTGGAATTTAACTGAGAGAAAAATAACTCGAATGAACGATTTGGTGACATTTTTTTCGACCTGTCTATATGAGATGAAATGTACGAGTGTTCTAAAATTGGACTTAAATGGAAACTCCAAGGTCAATATTTTTGTAGATAACGTATGAGAGAAGTTTATGGTTTTTTTTTCGTTTTTTTTTTTTTTTTTTGAAAAATAATTTCAACTTTATCAAAATCTATAAAAAGATACCGAATCAAAATCTGTTTGATTAATTCTTCAATTTGAATTGCTATGTTTTCAATTTTAATGAATCGATCAATTTTTCAATTCCCATAAATCGATTATTTTTTAGATTTTGATTAATACAGTTCCTTTTTTTTCAATTTTTCCCCATTTACAAATTTTTTAATTATGATTAATGGATTAATTTTTCAATTTCGAAAAATCGATTATTTTGTAGATTTTTACTTAATTATATCGATCATTTTTTTGGCAGTTCTTCGGTTTTTATAAATTTAATAAATAATTCAACTATGATTAACTGAATTATTTTATCGATTTCGATAAATCAATTATTTTTTCGATTTTGATGAATCAATTATTTGATTTGCATTTCTTCAATTTCTCCTTTTTTTATTAAAAAAAAAAAAAAAATTGTTAAGCTCTGCAGTTCCTGAGGAGTAAAAATCTCCGAATATACTTTGATAAATTTTTCATTTATATCTACATAATGATTAATTGAGGCATTTTTCGAGTTCGATAAATTGATCATTTTTGATTTTTTCGGTTGTAATAATTATATTTTGATAATTTTCTTTAAATTCAAATTTACTTCTTTGGATGAAAAATATTTCTTTCTTTCTTTCTTTTTTCAAATAAAAATATTCAATTTTTCGGGATTAAAACTAATTTTTTTTGAGAGAAAAAAATTTCTCGAAGTTTGGAGTAAAAATACCTAGTTCGAAATCTTTTTTCAGACAAATGCTTCAATTTTTTTTTATTAAAAAATCTTCCAATTTTCTGGATATTTTTTCAGATTTTTTTGAGGTAATAATTTCTCATTTTTTGGGAGTAGAAATAATTTTCATTAAAAAAAGAATCATTTTAGGGGGCGGGGGATTTCTCAATTTTTCCGTTGTGAAAGTATACGGTAGTATTTTTCAAAAATTTCTTGTTGTTTTTTTTTTTTTTTTTTAAATAAATTCTCGTTTTTTTAAGTACAAAAAAAATAATGTAAATTCTTTCTGAAGTGAAAGTACCTACATTCTAATTTTTTTAGGAAAAACTTTCTCGATTTTTTTGGAGTAAGAAATCTTTTACAATTTTTTGGATTTTTCAATATTTTTTTTAGAATGGAACTTCTTGTTTTTTGTGAGTATTTTTATTGATTTAATAGTAAAATGCTATTTTTTTGATGAAAAAAATTTCTCAATTTTTCAGGTGTTCTAATACATACGTCTTATCCATGTATTTCTCATGAAGAGGATTTTAAAAATAAATGTGCTTTTTTGGATTTTTAAAATAATTTCATGCAAAAAAGGTAATTTTAGGTAACTTCATTTTGAGAAATTTTTTTCATAATGTGATTTTCAATGAGAACGAAATTTTTATGCAGAATTTTTCAAGACTATTATTTTTTAATTTTTTTTTCCTTAGAGGTATAGGTAGGTAGTTACAATTTTTTTTCAAAAAAAAAAAAAAAAAAAAAAGAATGAAAAAATAAAACCTTTTTAAAAGTTGCTGCTAATTTATAGCCCATATAACTAATTAATTTTTTTCGGGGGGGGAGCGGATACTTACAAAAAATTGTTTTCAAAAAAGGGTAAATGAGCAAAACTAATAGAACCACTGGTATATAATTACATAAATGGTCAATTTTTCGATCTCAATAAATAGATCAAATTTTTGATTTTGATGAATCAGTTTTTAAAATAATTTTTTCAATTTTGCAAATTTGATAGGTATTTTAATAATAACTACCTAAATCGGTAATTTTTTCGATTTTGATAAACAATTTTTTATTTTTTTACTATTTCTTCAATTTTTTCAAATTATAAATTTTTTATTCCAATCGACCAATTTTTCAATTTTGATTAATTGACAATAATTTTTTTACTAACTATTAAAAAAAAATTTTTAAAATAAATCTTGACAGTTTTTCAATATTATTAGTTTTAATAAGAATTCAATATTCAATTGTTAATGATCGATGATTTCGTAACACTTTTCTACAATTTTTTCACTTCAATGCATTTTTCCAATAGATAATTTTTTGATTTCGATAAAATGATTGATTTTTCGATTTTTGGAAAACTTTTTAAATTGTCTGATCAAATAATTTTTCGACTTACTTAATGGATTATTTTGTCGATTTTTTTTAAATGTCTGATCAAAGAAACGATGTTTTTTTGCTGTTCTTCAATTTTATCAATTTAATTAACATCTAGGTATATTATTTCGATAAATCGATTAACTTTTTGATTTTTATGAATCGAAAACTTTTTAAAAACACTTTTCAATGTTGTTAAATTTTTTAATTAGGTAGATAGGTTAATCGAGTAAATTTTTGATCTTGATAAATCAATCAAATTTTCGATTTTGTTGAACTAATGATTTTTTTTTACCATACATTACCAAGTATGTCAACTCATGAATTTTTCAATAATAAATCGAGCGATTTTTTGATTTTAATAAATATCAATCAATTTTTCAATTTTGATGAATGGATTCTTACAATTTTTTCAATTTCTTTACTTATCGAATAAATTAATTCTGATTAATGCTCGATTAATTTTTTGCATAAATCGATTAACATTTCGATTTTGATGAATCGGCGATTTTTTTTATCATGTCTTTAAATTTATTTGCTCAATGCATTTTCCAGTTATTAATTGGTTAATTTTCTAGTTTCAATAAATCGATTGATTTTTCGATTTCCATCAGTATCGAAAAATAAATTTTTCCATTCGCCTTGTACAATGTACATTGTACACCTTCGATTCGAATTTAGATTGGAAAAGTACACCTTTTGAAAAGCGCGGACGAGATTTCGAAGACGAACCTGAAAAAAAATACCACTAATCAGTAGAAATTTTTTTCCAATCAGTTTGGCGGATCCGTTCGAACAAAACCATTACGGTCATTTAGGTTACCGAACGACTATCGTAAATCTTTCGCTGGTTTATATTTTGCGGAATCCACCGCCCATCGCATAACACAGCGTGCAAAATTTAATATCGAGAAAAACGACTCTTTTATTTTTCAATTTCACTTCCAACCGAGTATGAAGATATCTAAAGCGTTATTTCATATATACGTATATATCGGCTCATCTACCACTAGACGTGGATTCGAAATATATTATATAAAACCGCAGTGCGAAGACGAAGAACCGATTCTTCGGCCTTAGGTGTTGGGAAAATTTCACCGAATCGACAACCTACGAGTACTTATTATTTGAAAGGAAATTCTTCGATTAACGCTCGAGCCAATTTCTCTCGTGTAATTGGCCACCGTTTGATGGATTTTTAATTTTGGCCGACGATACTAAGTATTGGTGGTTTATTGATTCACTGTGTCTGTTCAAACCGGTACCACCGTTAATTTTACGTGCCATGATTTCGACTTATTTTGTTTCGAATGTCGTTTGAAAACTATTTCAATTAGTTCGGAGACATGTTGAAGTTTTGCCCACGTGCCATCGAAATTCCTGCTTTTTAGGTGCCTACTTTTCTATTTGTGAAAAATTCAGTTATAATTTGTAGTCTCGTTAGATGTCTCGGCGTATTTGTCAAACGTTTCAATTTCAGTCGGTGAAATGTGCAAGAGTTAGTCGATATAGGTACTTTAATTGACTGCGAAAAGGTATAAATCGATTTCCATTAAAACGACTTCAAAGTTAGTTTTAATTCTGTGTCAAGTTCTCGTTAAATTTCCATAATAGTGTTGTGGAAAGTTCAAAATGGTTTAAATTCCATTATTTTCTTTGGTAAAAAAATCCAAGAATACGAGTACCTCGACCAATGTCAATATTCATCATTAAATATCGATTTAACTGGAATTCTGGAAAGCAATATAATCAAAATATAATATTACCTTTTGAAATCGAATCCTCCGAGGCATAAACGAAGAAAGAGTTTTTCTTTGGCAGGATATTCTCATTGATAATCTCTCTTTATTGCGTTCGCTCGTCTCTTCCTAAACGTACTCGTATTTACGGCAAATCAGATAGGCAATTTGATATACTCGTATTCTAACGTTTTCGGCTGACTATAGTTGTTGTTGCAGACTAAACCGGACGTAGATGTGGTATGCGGAGGGGAAGTTCTCGTTTCAAGATTTCATCTCGTGAACGCGACGAGAAATATTAAATTTTCCACTCGGCTCGGCATATCTCGTGCAATGAACGCATAAGATTCGAAACAAGATAACTGATCCAGTTGGAAAATTTTCTACGGTTTTGGTGTCGTCTGGAAGATCTGCCTGAAACGTCTTCGTCGAATATTCCAAGCACAATATTGACGATTTTAAACACTCTTCGTGTGTACTTAGAGACCTACTACGCTTGATTTACGAAAACTTCGCAACTTATTCCATTTCGAGTTTCCGTTCGGCTTTGAAAACATCTCGAAGTGCGGATTGGAACGCATATGACGACGCGAACATTACAAAAAGCCTGGCTGTATGACTAGTTGTATAGGATTTGTCGGCGTTAAAGTCGTTTTTTTTTTCGATGGAAATTGAATCTCTCGAGGTACTAATATGTTCGGCATGTTTCACGCCGTGCCAAATAAACATAGGCGAGAAAATTCTTCGAATTCCATGGCCGCATTTTGCTTTTGCTTCGGCGTTCGTGTTTTAAAACTTATGAAGATCAACTTTTCGCCGAGTTATTTTTTCCTTCCTCGGTTACCGAGTTAATGGAAATGCCTTTTGATGTCTAATTCGATGTGTTGTAATGTTTATCTATTCTTCGCGCAGTTTTGTATTCTGCGAAGCGAGTATCGGTCGAGAGGCTTTGTCGGATGCTCGGTTTTTTTTTTTCGAGAAACATCCAGCACGTTAGATTAACTATGGAGTAAGGTTAAGATTGATGCCCGAAACGTGATAATTTTTTATGAAAAATGAGGCCATTTTTGGCGATTTTTATCTTCGGATTTTTTAAATGACTTTTTTAGGGTTTAAAAAAACAGTTTAAAATAAGAAAAAATATATATACCTATTATATTAAAATGGTATTAGCACACACATTTTTTTGCAAAAATTTTGAACGTTAACTATTTGAATTTTCAGGAACTACTACTTTTCATGAAAGTAGAAAGTTTCTGAAAATTGAGGTAAAGTTGAAAAATCGCCATAAATCGTCTTTTTGGGTACAAATACGATGTATGTTAAGATCATTTAATCTAATTTTTTTTCTAATTTTAGCTCATTTTCATTTTTTTTTAACTTCAAAAAGGGGCATTTTTCACATCTTTTTAAAAAAAGGTGAAAATGAAAATAATCAGAAATGGTATGTTTGGGTGAAAGTACCTCTGTTGTGACCATTTTGTTTGATTTTTTTTTTAATTTTAAATTTTTATATTTTTTTAGTTATTTTTAAGAAAAATGGAGAGAGATTTGCGAAACCACTAAAATTCAGACTCGAGAACAATTGAAAAATTGATTATTACTTCTTCTATATATGCAACCAATTTGGCGGGGGGGGGGGGAGTAAAATTACGAAACTATTCAAAATAGAAGAACTACCCTAGCATAAATATTTTCAAAAATCAATGAAAATAATTTGGAAAATGAATCGGAAGGATAATGGTTTAAAATGATGCCAAACGAATTATTTTTGAGGAAAATTATTGAAAAAATCGTAAACGTTAATTATTGAAGAAACGTTGAGATTGGGTACTTTTTTTAAATATCGTTATGTAATTGAAGAATTTTTAAAATGCCATTAACGAAAAAAAAAATCAATGGCCTTTGAAAAAATAATCCATAAAAATAATTTGAAAAGAGATTTGAAAAATTTATTCCAAGTAACTCTTCACCATTGTAATAATGATTTTTAGCTGTTTTTTTTTTTTAGATTCGTTGAATATTTTTGAGAAAAAAAAGTACGAAAAATTAAGAAGTAGTTAGGTAGCTAGGTACCCAGATGTGGCTAATATTTGGATATTTTTTGAAATATTTTCAAACAATATAATATTTGAAAAAAATTTGAAAATTGATTTCGCTCAGGAAGATAAAAAAATGATTTTTTTTGTAAATTTCCGGTAGAAAATAGTTTTAGCAAAATTTTCGGAATATTTATGATTGAAATATTAAAAAAAAAAAAAAAAAAACAACAACAAAGAGTGATTGAAAAGTTGAAAATGTAATCTAGAAAAATATCACTAAAAATAAAAATAAGTACTTAGATAGTTACTCATTATTTTTTAAAAAATTGAACAAATATTATTTTAAAAAATTTTAATAAGTACCTACTTAAGTGAATTAAAAAAAAAATTGGAATATTTTTGAACAAAACATTTGTAATATTCAGAAAAAAAATATAATCCGATTGTTACGAAAACATTTTGGTACCTACGTTTTTCAGCAAAATAATTTTAAAAACCATAAATCCTTCTTTTTAAAGAAGTAGAAAAAAATTACCGGAAATCAATGAAAATAATTTCAAAATCATTGTTTTTCCAAGTAGGCAATGCTTCGAAGAAAAACACTGAAAAATTATTATTGAAAAATTTCTCAACTAGGAGGATATTTACTAAAAAAAAAAAATGTAATATTTTTGAGTTAACTGTTGTAAAGACCAAAAAACTTTTTTCTAATCGAAATTTTTTCCTACAAAGTTGGATCTCATACCTATTCACAAAAAAAAGGAAAAAATTGAAAAATCTCCTCAACAATTGCGTAATTTATAACGGGGGAGGGGGGGGAGGTGGAATAATTTTGAGCTTAGTAATTTAAAAAACAAAGAGCCTCTTTTTCAAAATTGAAATTGAAAATCAGTTTTTCAAAAAATTGAATTATTAAAAAAATTAACAGTTTATTTTCGAAGAAAGTAATTAAGAAATATTACCATTGAAAATAATTCTAATACGAGGAAGTAAAAGATTTACTGAAAAAAATGAAATATTTTCGAGCAAAATACTTACTCATAATTCAAATAACAAAAACATTTTCATAAAATTTAAAAATCAATTTTTGAGAAGAAGTAAGTATCATTTTTAAAAAAAAGTTATTGTCAAAATTATTTTTGAGGAAAATGATTAAAAAACATTGAAAATCAGTCTTTGAAAAACATTTTACATTTCCATTTTTTTCTCAGGTAACTAAATGATAATTATTGAAAAATTGTCGACAAGAAGTAAATGATTTGTATAATTGATAACAAAAAAAATTTTAAAATTTTTGAAGACAGAATTATATTTTTTAGAAAATCATAGATGACTTTTTAAAACTTTTTTCCTAGAAAAAAAAACACAAAAACAAAACAAAAAAAAACAAACAATAAAAGTGATGAAATTAAGTAGTTTAAAGAACGACCTTGAGAATTATTTCTGAAAAAAATAATGCAGGAATAAGACGTTATCAATCAATTTTTGATTTTTTTAGGGGGAGGGGGTTGTTTGATGGTTTTTTACTGTACATAAAGCTAACAATTTGAAATCCTTTTCAAGAAGAGTAAATAATTTTTTTTGATCTGAAGAATTGCGAAAAATTGAAAAATTCAATTCAATTTTTACCTTTTTTTCACAGAATATTTTTCATATCTCATTTTGAATTTGGCTCTCCGCGATAAATTAATGAAAAATCGAAAAATTAAAAGTTTGAAAAAATGAGTTTTTTGTTTCATGCTCCGTTTTTTGAAGAAGTATGCAACCTGAGGCATTATTTTTTATCATTAGGTATCATAGTATTTTTCTCACGGCTGTCTGATTTTCAATTCAACGACAGAATTTTGTAAAATTTCAACTTTATTTCGACCACTGTTCAGTTTCTCAAAATTTTCATCATGATGTTTTAGTCAGCTCAATAAAAATCCTCATTAAAAAATGAGTTTTGTGAAATTATTGTTAAAAATATTTTTTTAAACAATTATAATTCATAAAAGAAATGGGTTAATGATTTTTGAAACATTTATGAAAAAAATTTACTGCCTGCAAAGCGTATTTATACAGCAATATTTAAAAACTGAATTTCATTTTAATTTTTCCCCTAAAAAACTTGAATTTTTCTTATACTTCCGCAGTGTTGACATCGGTGGAATTTTTCAACAAATGGTCAACTATGCAATGGAAAAAAAATCCCAAGAAAAGCAAAAATAAACCTCGAAGAAACGCGTATTTTTCTAAGGAAGAAAAAAAAGAAACGAAAAAAATACTCCCTGGTTCCAAAAGCTTTTTATATTTGTTGAGTCACCATTTAAATAACAATGAACGGTGTTTTTAAACTAGAATATTGCTCAGATCAGCGTATATTGATTTCGAATCCCAAAGGTGAAATTTTTCCCAGCGCTTTGTTGTTTTCAAATAAGCGAATAGCACTTGATCACGTTGTTGTTATTATTATATCGACGAAATATTATATTTTCTAGTCGGGTTCGCCAAGAAAAGGAGAAACAACCGTATCGAGGTAGGTAATTGTTGATACATGCGAGGTTGCAATATCCTAACGTACTATAAATAGCACCTTATTCGGACACGCCGCTAAATTGGTTATCAGAAAGCAGTTGCATTTAATGAGATAGCCACGTCGAAAATTACCCTTTGAAATGTGTATCTGTTCGAGAGCAACCTGTAAACCTATTCGATGTAATCGAATAGCTTTAGCTGAACAGAATCTATTTGGAGCTCGGTTTATTTTCGTTTTCTCGATCATACCTACCACACGTACCCTCATTTACGTGCAGCTTACGAGATATTGAAAATTTTTTAATCAAGTAAATTATAAATCGATACAATTTATTCGCTGTAATGGTACGTGTAATATTTTATCTTCGAGTACTATAAAGCTTTTGAAAATGATGATGTATATTAGTCGATTGCGAATATTGTATAATTAATTACTCGCTATTATTATACCTAAATAATCAATTTTTCCATAGCAACTGAAATATACTTACTCATCGTTATACATATACGATGATATCGCTTTTATTTTTTTGATAGTTAAGTTTTTTTTATGTGTGTCGGCCGCCATGGGAATGGGACAGGGACACGCCTTTAATAAACTAACCGAATAGGTATATGTACTCGAAGAGTTATTTGTTTGGGGGAGGGGGGGGGGGGGTGAAAAAATTCCCAACTATAAGTCGAAATTTGATGGCACATAAACGCGTAATAAAAACGCCTTTTTCGCCAGACTTGAAAAAATACGAACGCGATATAAAAACGAATAAGTACGAGAATGAATGAAACGACGTGCGGTGTTTTTAAGAAACTTATTTCACGTATAGGTAGCTCAAAAAGAGAGAAAATATCTCGTTTTATTGGCATTTTATGTAAATTGTATTCGGCCAATGGAGCTATTAAAAATAATTCCTTATTTGTATAAACGATGTTTTTTCACGCATTTATCGTCGAGAGCACGAGACGAACCCAGTTTCGTATGCATGACCGGATAAGGTCGCGGTCGGGCCGACGCGTAATTCATTTGATTAAAAAAATCTGTAATCGAAAGCTTTCTTTTTACGCGTATTTATTTTGTACAAATGAAAAATACCACTAGATCCGGTGCAGAATTTCTGATACTCGTTTATGAAATATTTCATAACCTTTGCCAGTCTTATGGCGCTGTTTATGTACTTTCGATTTTAAGTGCTTCGGATATTTGAAGATATTCCAAGTTTGTTTTTCTCGGCTGTGAAAGGGAAATTGTAATAAAGGGCTAGGTTTGGGTTTTATTTTCTTATCGGCAAGTTGGAAAATTAGATTTTGACCTGAGACGATGGGTTATGGAGAAACGATATCGAGATCGAGTTTCAGCCAATCTGTTATTTTCCGCATTGTAGATTTATGATGCTTAAATGCCGGATTAAATTTAATACGTTTTAAGCAATATGTTTTTATAGTGGATGAGTGTAAGCTAAAGTGTGAGATGAGTTTTAGTATTTTTCGGTTTGGTTGTAAGTGTGACGCGTAGTTGAAGGGTGGGGGAATGATGCGCATCGATCTGCGCAGCATTTTGTGTCAGTTGTGTTTGAGATGTGTGAGTGGAAGGTTGTTGATTGTCGCGTTGATCGGGTTTTTCATTTTTTGGAGTTCATTTGTGTGGATTTTGAGATATTACGTTGATATGGATGATTTTTTGTACTTAGTAGAGCAGAGTGTTTCTAAAGGTCTTGGAGTAAGTTTCTTTTGATTGAATATTTTATTTTCAAAAAACCCTGCAACAGTTCTATTTTTTTCAAATTTAAAATCCTGTCATCGAAGTGAAAAATAACTAACAAAAAATTTGTGTGCAACGAGCTCATGATTAATACATACTATTATCAAATACTTTACATATATAATACTGGAAACTCAATGCTTTTGATTTGACTCCCAAGAAGAGCGCTCTCTAAGCGGCTCGGCATGAAACTAATTCCAGGTTTTCGACTAATCGTCGCGTGATTCGCCCTCTGATTGGTCGAAGACATGACGAACGGTCGAAAGTCTGAGAATAGTTTCATGCCGAGCCGCTAAAACTGCTAAAAGAGCGCTTTTGTCGGGGTCACTTTTCCCCATTGGAGTTTCCAGTATTATATATGTAAAGTATTTGCTATTATTGTAAAAAACCATTGAGACAATTCATTTCTTTTTCAATTCTTAAAATTCACATGAGAGTATAACCTTGAAAAATTTAATTTTCTTCAAAGTTTGAAAGTTTTCAAAATTTAATAAAAACCCGTTTTTAGGTATTTTTAAATTATACTTGAAATTCAATTTAAAAAAGTAGATCTTGTACGCTTTATATTTTAACAAATTTATAAAATTTGCTAAAAATACGAATTTTGTTCATTTTAAAATTCAGCTCAAATTTCGAAATTTGATAAAAATAAGAGCGATAGTCATTTTTAAATTTTAGCAAATTTTTGGAATTTAATACATTTTATGATCAGTAGTAAATTTTTAAAAAATTAGGCACATCTTTAAATTTTGGTAAAAATTCGAATTTTGATCAAATTCAAATTCTGTAGGCATCAATATAAAAATATTTAATAAAAATTAAACGTAATTTATGTATCTTCCTAATTTTGTAGAAATTACTATTTTGGTCATTTTTGAAATGATTTTTTAATTTAATAAATTTTTGAAATGAAGCTGATTAGAAAATATTAGGTAGGTAATAAAAATTGAAAATCTGAAGAAGAAAAAATTAAAATATGTACCTATTTTACCAAATACGAGTAATAAAAATTGGAATTTTGGAAAAAATTTTAAATTTCAATAAATGTTAAAGTTGCCATTAATTTTCAAAATTTGCTGAAATTTTACAATTTTACAAATTTTAGGAATTCTGTAAGAATTTGAAACTTGCTGACTGGTAGTTTTCAAATTTCAATAACTTTTTGAAGTAAATTTCTAAAATTAAGATGAATTAAAAAAAAATTGAAGATCAATTTGTGAAGTTTGGTAAATTTTTAATGTTTGATAATAATTTTAAATCTGAAAAATTTCCAAAATTTGATGAAAATTTGAAATTTTTGATTATTTAAATTGATTAAATTTTTGAAGTATTGCTATATCTTCTTAATGTATGTACTTGGCAAATGTTTCAAATTTAGAAAATTCAGAAGAAATTTGAAATGTCATAATTTTCAAACTTTAGTAATTTAAAAAAATATATATACTTAGGTAGTTAAATTCATTTCTAAGATGGTAAAAATTTGGATTTTTGTTAAATTTTCTAATTAATTTTTTTGTGATCAATAACTCTGACAGTAACTTTTTCTTGCATGTTTTAACAAAAATGTAATTTTTTATTGAGAAGTGTTTTTGAAATTTTTACAATTATTTATCGCCAAAATTTAAAATAATGAATCGCAAGAGTAGGTACACATGGATGAAGAAAAATATAAAATCTAAAAATAGCTCATTTGAGACTATAAGAAAGTAAGAGAAAATGCAGATTTTGCTCAAAATGTCTAAAACTGAAATTCCAAGCTTTTTTAAATTTTTAAGGAGAAAAAGCCTTATTTTTTTCCATTCTTTGAACTAGAAAAATTTTCTTAAAATTTTGTATAGGAACTCATTAGATAAATAATAATTAATGCAAAAGAGATTCATCTTGGATCGTCGCGAAAAAATCCTCAAAATTTTCTGAGACGCAACTGAGGTCACGTATGCGCAGGCTACGTGACCAGGTACACAGCGCCAGACCACACGCATGCCCGCACCTGATTGGTCCGTCGGGCATGGTCACGTAGCATACCCCTCCACCTCACACGAACGCGTTGGCCAAACGTCACTCGCGACCCAACCACCGACCTGAACACATCTCTTGCAACTGCTCTAAGCTCGTCTGAAGTGAAATACTCAAGTGATAAGTTCTCGTGTCGCGAAAAAAAATGTCGGTGGACAATTATAAGTTCGATATCATCAGTGCTCTGCCACTGGAAATATCGACCATGATCTTTCGGATGCTGGACCCATCCGCGATGCAAGCTGCTCTGACAGTGCGCAGAAACTGGTACCATATTTACCAGTCTGATCCTGCGATGAGGAGAATCTTCCGAAGACGAGTTCGACAAAGAATACAAGAACGCCAGAGATTGGCCAAATATCTGACTAATCCGAGACGATTGAATGCTCCTAGACGACCGCCAACGAAGCAAAGTGGTGAGAAAAAACGCAAAGTCAGACATGAAGAGTCTAGACAAGTGGATAAGAGACCGAGATGCGACAGCAAGGATTCCTTTTCCTCGGCATATAGACGACCTATGCGAATGTGAAATGCATACCTAGAATATTTGTAGGAAAAAAGTTGTAAATATTGTAAATTATTATTTATAAGAGAAACCATAAAATAATAAATATTTGTATTGAAACGATTGTCTTCTTTTATTGAAATAATAGGAAAAAATACAAGTAAGAATTTTAAACGAGTCTACATACATACCTCTTCTGAGACGATTCTTTTCAAAATTGATAGGATAGATTTTGAAAACAATTTTGCTCATATTTTTTTATAACACGGATAGGTTTTTTTCAGTTTAAATGAAAACGTTTTTCTACTTACGTTGTTGTTTCATTTCCAAGAGCTTATTTGTTGTTAGGTATTTTTCAAAGTTCATTTCTATCGATTCTTTTTTTTTTTTACAAATAACCAAGTACTCAATTACCTAGGTGAATCTACTTTTTTCACATAAAAATTTTGAGAGAGAAAAATTATGATTTTTTTCATCTTTAATTTATTAGCCTTGAATTGATGAATAATTGAATGACTTGTATGTACCTAGGTAGTTTTTCGCAGTGGCGTCGGAATAAGACTTTAGCCTTTACGACAAAAATTACTTGAGTATTGGCAATGTTCTTATGCTCAGATAGTTGCATAAAAGTCCTTTGAAATTTTTAATCACTTTTTTAAAAGTATTTTTTCGCATATAGCCTGCCTGAGCAGCTAAAAGCGCCGGTATTTTTATTTTGTGTTTTTTTGCTAATAAATAAAATAAATAAAGTATTTTTTTCTGAAAATTTTTGCAGAAAGTATTGAGAAATTTTGATGCAAATTCAATTGTTTTTGGAAATCTTTCCTCGACATTTTTGCTTGCTATTTTTCTGGTATTTTTTTCAAATGTTTTCTCACTTGAAAACTGTGTTACTTAGAATTTTTTTTAAATTTTACTATGAAAAGTAAAAAAAAAAAAAAAGTTGAGAAGAAAAATAGGTACTGAAGGAAATATTTTTGAAAAATATTTTATAATCGTCAAAAAATGAAACTTTTTAAGAAAATTGAGAAAAATTTCTCTATTTTTTAATCTATTTATTTTTGGCGAGACATTGTTTCTGATGAAGTAGTGAATTTTTAGGCAATTTTTTTTTTGAAACTACTGATTTTTTTAGAAAGCTCAAATCGAAAAATTATTTTTAAAGAAATCAAGAAGAAATTTCTAATCAAGAAATATTTTAACTAAGTAAAAATATCAAAATTTCAATAAAAAAATTTTCCACGAGAAGTGTACAAAATTTTCTATGAAATTTGCAACAATAAATACATATTTTTTCGAAGTTCAATTGATGAACTCAGAGAAAATGTTCAGTAAAAATTTGTAAAAATTCTGAATAAAAATATTTTCAAAAAGTGATCAAACATCTCAAAATTTTTAGGAAAAAAAATTTCAACAAAAAAACCACGAATAATTTTAGGAAAAATTTCAAGTGAAAAATATATTTGAGAAAAAATTTCTCAGAACTTTTTTCAAATATTTTTGGGTAAAATAATTTATAATAAATGGGTATTGAAAAAAATTTTTGGTAAAAATTGAAAATGATCGACTTTTAATTAATGTAGGGTTATTTGAATGAAAAATGTAAGTCAATTTATTAGAATTCATTGAATGGTTAGAAAAACACGAATGGGAACACGGAACAATAAAAAATCACGAAAAAGTAAGAATTAAAAAAGTTGATCGAGGGGAGGGGGGTTACTTGGAACCGAATCATTTATGCTTAGTGTGAAAAAATTGGATAAAAATTCGAAGTGACGCCATTGATTTTACATATTTATGGATTTTAATTCAATTGACTGAAAATCATATTCAAGATGCCACAAACTCTTTGTTTCTTTCTCTCCTCTCCTCCTCCCTACGAATCAGATCATACAGGGTGTCTACAGGTCATAAAAAGTCATGAATTTTTCAAAAAAATCACTTGGTCATGAAAAGTCATGAATTTTGCTGCTGAAAGTCATGAATTTTTTATTTATTAGGCAAAATTTGCAACTTTTTTCTTTCAAAATTGAATTTCTTAAAAAAAATTTCGCTCTCGCTACGCTCGAGCAGTATTCCGTTTTCTATTTGATAATAGAGTTGGAAACTTTCAGTAGTTCAATTTTACATTTTCAGTGACTTTTACACTCCCCTTCCCCCAAAAAGCATCACTTCTCTTTATTTTTATATTTTGTACCAAATACCTTCGAACATTTTTTTCGTATCGTTTTTTTTTTTTTTTTTTTTTGGAAAGCAGAAGTATTCATATGCATTCATTAAACTTTTTTTTTGAAATTGTAGATTTTTTTGATTGCAAAAAAAGGGGTCTGGGAGGGCATAGGTATAACTTAGGTGGTTCAAGGAGCATTCGACCACTCCCTCAATATTTTTTAAAACAACTTTCATCGCAAAATACAGGAAAAAATAAAGGAATTTTTGCCCCATTTCCAAGTTACACTTATATGCTTGAAGGGGGCCCCCAGAAAACGTTGAAATATTGTTCATGAAAAAGTCATGAATTTTCAAAAAAAAATTAATGTAGACACATGATCTACTTACTTCATGGATGATTTTTACGTTTTGTTGAATCTTTGGAACATGATCACAGTCAGTACATTTGAACAAAACAAAATCCAAAAATAAAATAAAATTTCGCTCACAAGGTTGATAGTGCGTAAAATTTTAATGTCCAATATTGAAAATATTTTTTGACCTCGAAAAAGAGAACATTTTCACTTCGTTGAACTTGAAAACTGAAAAAGTAGGTAGCGAGAAGTTTTTTAGTGGCAAAAAAATTATTTTCAACAAACAAAACGGTTCAGTAAAGAAAAGAAAAGTCTAACCTTGAAAACTCGACTTTATGAAAGTAAGTACGTATTTCAATTCGTGTTTATTTAGCGCCAGAAATTTCGAAAATTTACGACTTGTAAAAGAAGCTCGTATATCCTTGGCCTTATTAGGCAAATTTTCAAAATTTCAGAATACTCAAAGGAAGCCTTATTGCCACCTGCAGTGCGACACTATATAAGACCCTTTTTAGAGAGACGATTCTGGCTTCTAATTGTGTTGATATTTTTCGGAAGGAAGAATGTTACGCTTTTGTAGGCTTTAGCCACTTAAAGGTCGCGAGAACTGTTCCAGGTTTTTTTTTCTTCGTCATTCGTTTCGTACGAACCAAACAAAGTTATAGCAGCACGAAGCCAGGCAGGCGTCTCGACGACGACCGTTTATATTCTCAAACCACCTTTTAGCATGTTATCGAGTAAAAAGCTTGCAGGCCAAATGAATCCCCAGCTCCATTTGTTTACCATTTCGTTTTACGAATTAGGCTACTCGCTTCGTGCATGGCGCAAAAAGTTAACTCTGGTGGAGTTTCAAAGTCTGCTTCTGAGAGGGTGGCGAACTCGTTTCGCACGAATTAGATATTCGTTGTAAGTGGTACGATTTTAGGCATAGATAACGGCAAAGTGGCGAGGAATTTATAAATTGCAAGGTACGTGAAGTGAAAGGGAGCCAGATTGTAGGTAAAAAGTGGTCGAATGTTTTGTGTGTCCCTCTAAAATTTATAAGATATCGCGAGTAGTTATATCTGGCACACCTTAGAGTACGAATGAATTATACGATAGTATGAGAACCGACCTACGACCATGAACAAAAAGAGATCCTACGACTGTGTAAATAACAACGAGCCAACAAAAACAACGTTGCGTTGCCCTCACCAGCAGCGAAAAGATTACGATCGGATCGTAAAAACGTCCGAACACGTACCCTCGGTATATTATTAATTAGTCGTATACAGGGTGTCCCAGTTAAGAATAACAGCCTTCAACCTGGTAAGATGGCAACTCATTTAAACAACGTGTAGGTATGTTTGCTTACCCTTACTATTAAAGGTGCTGAGATACTCTATCTCCTCTCAATTTTCCTGTATTGTCATTGCCTGCAACGATGCATTGTAGTATTATGCAAAATAAGAGGGGAGGGAGGTGTCCAATAGAAATTTTTGTAATAACATAAAATATTCCTTATATTTTAGTCTACATTTTTTGTTTGAAACTTTTTTCAATTGGACCCCTCTCTCCTCTCTTATTTTCCATTTATAACAGTAATATGCAAAATCCGAAGGGAAGGGAGGATCAAATTGAAAAAAATTTCAAACAAAAGTTGTAGAGTAATACTCTAGGAATAATTTTAGTTTTTGTAAAAATTTCGATTGCATCCCTCCCTTCCTTCCTTCCTTCCTTCCAATTTCAATAAGTAAAATTAATCAAATGAATGTTAATTGAAAGAAATATTACAAGTCCAGAGATTCGTGACGTCATATACATAGCGTAAATGTACGTAAATGGCAGGGCTTCGTTGTGCTCCCGATCCGCTTGTAAATAAAGTACGATAGTTCCAGTATAATGTCTGAAAAAAATTTCATCAAAATCGATGCAATAGAGTGTTCAACAAATTATTTTTACAAAAAAAATTGGGTAAAAAAATCGAAATTTTGCAATTTTTAAAAAAATTTGCATTATTAACCTAGTTATTTTTTGTCAGCAGATGATTCTCCTCTACCTCCCCTACAAAATGTTCCTCAGCATCATCTTCCTATCTTTTTTAGTTTTTGAGTTAGAATTTTTCTAATGAGTACAAATTCATAAAAACTTGACTTTGAAAATTTCAAAAAAATTTAACCTACGACGTGGACTCATAAATAAATTTTTCACTCAAAAACTAAAAGAAATAAGAAAATGATGCTGAGGAACATTTTGTAGAGGAAGTAGAGGGGAATCATCTGCTGACAAAAAATAACAACTAGGTTAATAATGCAATATTTCGAATTTTTTACTCTATTTTTTTGGTAAAAATAATTTGTTGAACACCCTATTGCATCGATTTTGATGATTTTTTTTCAGACATTACTGCAACTATCCTACTTTATTTCCCACAATTTTCATCTTTCTATTTGTCTCCAATCAGAAAAAATATTTTTTTTAATTTCATGTGAAAAAAAATTCATCGTGCAGTATCTCAGCCCCTTTACTAGTGAGGGTATGCAAACATACCTACACGTTGTTGAAATGAGTTGCCCTCTTACCAGGTTGAAGGATGTTATTCTTAACTGGGACATCCTGTATTTGCCAGCAGTGCTTTTCTTAACTGTTCCAAATTTTATAAAGCTAATTAAACTATACTCTATAATAAAAGTTTTCTTTTACCTGTACGTGATGAAAGCGAAGATTAACCCAACCAAAGATATGCTACTGCCTAATACAACGATCAAAGATAATATAGCTTCTTCGCGATTAATTTGCACGTTCGGTAGGTTGGTTAACATCTTGAAATCAGGCATGTGTCTGTTATATTTGGTATAAAAATTCTCCATTTTGTTATTCCGCCGCCGCCGAAGGGATAGAACGATGAAAAACGACCACTGATGATGATGGTCTGGCTGCCTCTCTCGTATCTATCTACAAAAACACCCCACATACAGAACAAAATTAAGTATAAAAACTTTTATAGGCTGCGATGTTAGCTTCAAACGAATGGTTAAAGTTTAATACACGCGCGCATTTCATAAAAACTCGAATTTTTTCCACCAGTTTTCTTCGTTTTGCCAAAGAAAGCGAAAAGTTTAATAGGTATTTCGTGACAATGGCATAGGGGCGTAAAGACTACGAGGCTGGAAAAAATCAAATGCTCGAAAACTACATACACTCGCGAGGTAAATACCTCTCTTTCTCTCTTTCTCTGTATTTATGTAGTACCTTTACTTATTATTAGGTATATTCTCTCGTACTGAAACGTGGGAAGAGAGAGTGAAGTCTTGTTAATATAAAATTTTTATACTCGTATGTTTAATTCTCGAGCAGCAGGTTATACAGAGATGATGGTGCGAGTCTCGTAGCGAGCATAAAAAGTAATAAATTTATAACTTTTGACGTTTGTACCTACATTGTTCACGCAGGTTACCATATATTAAAAATTTTCTGTTGACATTTGCAGTTGAAGTACAGGTAGGAATTTTTCTCCCTACGCCTTTTTTTCGTATTATAATAAAGTGAAATTGAAAACTGAAAAGTTTCAATATATTTGACTCGAGTAAATGATAAAAAAGTAAAGTTTAGGATTCAATTTCAATTTCGTTGTACACAAGTATGATAACTTTTATTGGTTTAATACGAAAAATAAATAGCGCTTAGGGCTCTCAAACATACTCGTACATGGTACAGATATCAAATACCCAGGCCCGTAGTCAGAGGGGGAAGCCCCCTCTAGCGTCAGACTGAGCCCCCTCTAACAAATTACAAAATTTGGTCAAAAAGTAGATTTTAGTAGGAAAAATTCGCAAAAAAAAGGTTCAAGCCCCCTCTAATATTTAGTCAGCCCCCTCTACAAAGTCACTCTGACTACGGGCCTGCAAATACCGACCACCAAGATTTAATTTAGTTAACTTTTCACGTAGGTATCGATAACACGAGCAGTTTAGTTCATTCATAAAAATCAAATCGATTGGGTCTATAAAGGCTCTCTGGGCTCCGTCGGTGGAAAAAAATTCGCGTGAATGTGGTTTCGCTCATTTGCGTGATTACGTACATTGTTGAGAAAAAAATTCCCTACTTAATAGAGGTGGGGTTTTTTCCTTAATATAGTTGTGGCAATTGTTCGGTGAAGTTTTTGTTGGCACGAAAGCCACATTCGTTGTAGCAAACGTAGGGAGATATTTTTTAAATTTTTTGCCTCTATACTATTATAAATATTTTTGTATGTATATTCCTGTAAAGACCAGGTATACAAACATAAGAGTTGAGACCTTGGTGACAATTAGGCTTTTGATATAATATGTACACCTTTGTTATGATTTACGAGATGGTTGCGGAAAAAAAAAAAAAAAAACAAAGAGAAAGAAATGTAGATTTGTCGGGTACTTATGTTTAGAGCGAATGTGAAATAGGGGTTTTTAAATAAAGTTATATTGTTGATTCGTGGGTATTATTTGAGCATTTTTCACGAGCAGTATAAATCGAGTTATTTGGGGTGTTTACTTTAGATTGGATTTGTGTTTTATTCAGCATAATCTAAATATTATTAGAAGGCAGGTACAGATGAAGGTACACACGTAAAAAGTGATGTTATAAAGAAGAATAAAGTAGGGGAAAATTACCTTCTAATCGAATCCTTTGCCTCCTCCTTCAACTTCAAGGAAATCTCTTCTGAAAATAATGAGATTTTTTGAGAATTACCCCCCCCCCCCAGATTTTATAGGTAAGAGTTAATTCAATAGGCAAAATCTGAAGAAGAATGAGAAATTTGAAAAAAAAATTAGCAATTTTTGGGAAAAGTAATTTCAAGAATAAGCAGATTTTCAATAAAACTTTATTTTGCTTCAAGAAAATTTCTTTATTCAAAGTTTTACAAAAAAAAAGGTTTTGTTGGATTTATTAAAAGAGGTTTTCTAGGACAATTTTTAAGGATAGATAAATTTCAGTTCTTATAGGATATTTTTATGAAAAAAAAAATTCTAGAAATTTTTTAACATTATTTTTGGAAGGAATAAAAAAATTGAAGGAATCTTTACAAAATAATTTTTTATATAAAAATCGCATTTTTATTTATTATTTGAACGAAAAATATTTCAATTTTCTTGATAGGAAATTTTTTTACGAGATTGAAATTTGAGAGAGAAAAAAATTTCTAGAAGTTTCTGTAGTAAAAAAATCTTCCATTTTTCTGAAGAATTTTTCAAATTTTTTGTAGGCTAGAATTTCTCATTTTTTGGGAATTGCAATATATTTCATTAAAAAATAATTTTTTTTGGGGGGGGGGGTGTAGGGATTTCTCAATTTTTCCGTAATGAACGTACAAAATGGATTACCTACATTTTTTTTTTTTTTTTTTTTTTTTTGAATAAAACATCTTCCAATTAATTAAAGAGAAAATTTTTCATTTTTTTTGGAGCAATTTTTTTTCAATTTTTCTGGAGTAAAAACACGAAATAGCATTTTTCATTTAGTAGGTAAGGTATTAAACAATTTATCGATTTTTTTTTTATTTCTTCGAAATGAGAAATTTTCGGTTTTTTTTCTTCATTTTTTTGTAGAAATGATCAGAAGTAGGTATTTCTCATTTTTTAAGAAAAAAAAATTATTAATTTTTTTTAAAATAGAAAATCTTTCAATTTTTTGGATTTTTTCAATTCTTTTTCTAGAATGGAATTTATCGTTTTTTGGGAGTAATTTCTATTGTTTTTTTTTAAATAGAAAAAAATTCTCAATTTTCCAGGTGTTATTTATGTATTTCTCATAAAGAAGATTTTTCAAATAATGTTATGCAAAAAAAATGTGATTTTTAATGATAGAAAGCAAATTTTTGCACAGTTTTTAAAGATTTTTTTAAAAATAGTTTTTTTTATAAAATAAAAAAATAAAAAAATAAAATTAATTTCACAAAGGGATACATGGCTAAAACTAATTGAGAACCACTGAATTATTACACAATCTATTTTACCTAATTTTTAGTGATTTTTGATTCAACTTTACCTTTTTCAATTTTTAATTTATATTATTTTTTTTTTTAATTTCAATATTTTACTCGTTTTAAATTAAGAAGTAAATTCATCACTCATTGTTGCTGGTTGCTTGCTCATAGTGTAATATCTGTGAAAGTTTTTCCATTTAATACAACTTTCAGAAAAAGAAGAGTTTTTTTTTTTTTTTTTTTAAGTAGTATGGGGTTTTTAAACAGAATTTTATGCGAAAAAAAATTTCATAAAACATTTCTTGTAATTTCTTTTTTGTCAAAATATTTTTATTCTGCATTTAATTTTTCCTGGGAGAAATTTTTCAATGAGAAAATTTCAATCCTCATCAGGAACTTTCATGGATTTTTTTTTTTTTTTAGAAAATATTTTTTCAGCAAAATTTTCAAGGGATTCGAGAATTTTTCTCAAGATTTTGTAGTGAAATTTTCAAAAGGAAAAAAACTTGAAGAAATTTTGGGATTTATTTCTTGAGAATTTTTCAAAAGATTTTCCTGAGATTTCGAAGTAAACGTGAGTAGATTATTTGCAGCTGAAATTTAAATTTTTTGAAGGTTGTTGTCAAACGATCACAATTATTTGCAATAAAACAGAATTTTATTACAAAATTACATAGTGGGTGTTAAAATTATACTGCATAATTTTTCTCCTAAATTAATATTATTTGCAGTAAAATTAAATTTCACTGTAAAATAAAGATTGTTTTCATTAAGTACAATTAAATTTCACTGCAAAATCAATATTATTCGCAATAATATTGAGTCTTACGTCAAAATCTTTATTTAAAATGAAATGGAATCTTGACCGCATACAAAGGATTATTCACAATACATAAAATGAAATTTTGCAACGAAATCAGGATTATTTGCAATAAAATTGAATTTTACTGTAAAATCGGTATTGAAATTATTCAATATTTATTCTACAATTTCGAAGAATTTTGTTGTAAAAAAATTCTAGACATTATGTGAATTTTAATTTTTACAAATGCGATTTTCGAGCATTATTTTTCAGGAAAAATAAAAATTAGTTGATCATGTGAAACAGTTCAAAAGTTAGCTAACACTCATTTTTCTAATTTTTTCTTTCATGTATAGGTGCAGTGAATTCTACGAAGATTGGCCCTTAAGTGATTTATGGATTAATATCCGTTCGAAACGAGCCCTGAAAAATGTCACGTGCAAATTTCGTTCATCTTCGATTCTCCAACTCGAAAAAAATAAAAATTCCTTTCACATAAAAAAAAGTACTTATAAAACTAAATTTTCAAAGTTCTCATACAGCGGTTATTTTATAAACGTGGACTTTTAAAAATGAAGTAACCAAACTCGATGTGTTTCGTTCCCCTGCTCTTATACTCTTCCTCACTCCGGCCGTTCAATTACCCGAAAGAAGGGATAAGTTAGCTTTTAAAAAGTGAACGAAAAACATTACGAATGCGACCACGACCCTGGTGGACGACACCGGGAGGAATTTTTAATTATGAAAGTGAATTTAGAAAAATTTTCCGCCAACAAAGCATATACGAGTTATGCATTTTTCAAAATTATTATTACAAGAGCGTCACTTAAAAAAAAAAAACAACCGAGCTTGTCATTTCAATGGTCTACTCGGGGAATTTACAGACAAGTGATAATTCTCGTTTTTATTTTTTTTCACTAGCCATTAGAAAAGACATACTTTTTGAATTAAACGCGTACATATTTATGAGCGTAGTATACTTTATTCTGTATAGTTGGAGGATAAAAATGAATTACATTGTTTTACTCGAGTCGAAAACACGCAAGCAATATAATACCTACCGAAGTTTTTTTTTTTTTTTTTTTTTTTTTTTTTGTTATTCACGATGGTGTTTTTTCCCTATAGAAAGACAGCAGAGCCGATGCAGGCAGGCGTCGTCGGCGGTGAATAAAAATAAACATACAATGGCGCATATACCGTCGAAAAGATAATTTAATTTCGCGATATCTCGTTACAAGTGGCTAATTAATTTTCATTAGATTCGTTAAAAGAAGTTTTATAAAAAAAAAAATTAGCCGGAAGAGTTGAGCTCGAGCTATAACTTAGGATGGGTGCGCACTGCAAATAAATTTTATGCAAGCAGAAGCCAAAAGTGTATTTAAAACTGATTATCGTACTCTAAGTTATGGACTTTTTTTGCTCTGCAGTAGATACATAATATAGATATCTAGAAAAAGAAAAACAGGTAGATAAAAGTAACACAAGCGGAATGTTTTTAGTTTTATCAGTTTTCACATTTTCTTTCGAATTCGTCCATCAAGCCTTATGGTATTTTTTCCCCTTTCGTTTTAATTTAGCTTTTTTATTCCCAATAGTCGGAGATTTTTTACTCGAATTGCTTTTTTTTTTCTATGGGCTGCGATTCGCGTAACGTGTGGGATTTATTGAAAATCGAATGAGGTTTTTTCCTTTTTTTTTTTCTTCTTTAAGAAATTAACATTTTTTTTAAACGTTGATATAGTCAGCGTTTTTACGTACTTTTCGCAGCGTGGATATCTTTTTTGCTGCGATGAAAAGATTTTATTACTCGAAAACCGAAGGTAGGTTTCTTTCAGAGGTTTACAACGGCTTGCGTACTTATTGCCTATTCGTTTGAGAAAACTGTATTGTTGAGTTTTTAGTCGAATTTTTAAAAAAAATTATGGATATTGCGTTCGACCCTTATTTGGAAGTAGGGTGGGTGGGAAAATTTTTGACCATTTTCCAGGACTGCTTGACCATAACAAAGATGTTTTAGCTCGTGTCACAATTTCTATGTATGTATTGGGGTGTCCTATAATTTCATTTTTTTCGAAATGTCAAAAGTATTTCCCTCTAAAAATGATTCTTTTGGTGTAAAATCAACTCCATAAAAATTTTTCTCCATTTTTTTTTTTTTTTTTTTTTTTTTTTTTTTTTTTGAGTAGTGACGCAGAGTCCATTTTTTTGGAAAACAAAAAAAATTTAAAAAATTGAAGTTGAATTTTTTTCAAAATTTTAAATTTTTGAACAAAATGGTCATTACATATGAGTACTTTTACCCAACAAGACCATTTTCGGTGATTTTTCATCTTTACCTCACTTTTCAAGGGGACATAACAAGATCGTTTTTTTGAAGAAAAAAATTAAAAATCAGCTAGAATTAAAAATAAAATTTTTGGCCAAAGTAGTCTTAAAATACCTACATATTTTTACCAAAAAAAATCGCCATATGTTTTTTTTTTTTTTAGGTAGGTAAAAATATGTATGTTCAGACCATTTTGATCCAATTTTTTTTTCATCGTAGCTGATTTTTAATTTAATATAAAACTGAAAACCAAAACAAACATTCTAAAACTGAAACTTGAATATTAAAACTGAAGACTTTTGAACCATTACTATGTATAGGTACTTTATAGATTCAAAAATTCGGCTCTCATGTAGCTGCTTGAATGCTACGCATTTTTTTCGTCTTAATAATAATAATGTCTGGGTTGACCTTGAAACGGAAATTTTCTAAAGGTGCCTAGAAAAGGGTTTCAATTGAAAGGAAGGTAAATTCGTAATATTTCATTTTTTCCACCAAATTTGGAGGTTATTTATTTTTCTAAGGCGTTGTTTTACTTTTGGTTATACTCGTACTTGAATGAAAAAGTAAGCGGTGGACAACGTTTGTATAAGGATCGAATGTGAAAATTTCTGAATTGAATTGCTGGTTCGAGAATCTCAAGAAGTTATGTTATTACAAATTGTAGGTAATTTTTCTAAAGGACAACCTTGAGAAATGTTTGGAATTTTTTTTTTATGTTTAAAGCGTTTGTAATTTCACGAATTTGATGTTGAAGTATATTATGGTCTTGTATGAAATCTTGATTATTTTATACAATACTTACCTGTAGAACTATCGCTTTTTTGGTATTTTTCAATGGTTTCCAATTTTTTGCTTTATATCGATTTTCTTAGTGTACCTAAGTATAACTTTTCTAATTTTTATATTTCGTCGAGTTTTAGTCAATTTAAAATTTTTTTTTGAATTGAAAAATATTTTTCCAATTTTTGATTTACATAAGTACCTTACCTATTTACTTATTTTTAATTTTTTTTCAACTTTTATTTTTTCCCAGCTTTTAGCAGGCATGTTTGCGAGTGATATTTTCTCATCTTGATCACTTTTTGCCAGCCATTATTTCGCTCAAAAGTCATTAAAAGTCATTTTTCTCCTTATTTTTTCCCTTTAACGATTGAAAAAAGATAGGTATCTGCTTTCCATTTATTCAGCAAAAAATTAATTTTTCTTCATAAAGAACTATTTGACTTGTTCGTTTGTTTCATCTTGAAACAAAAATTGATAAAAATTGACAATTTTTTTGTGAAAAAAATTTAACCATCAAAAAAGTTCTATAATTTTTTTTAAACCACAAAAAATCTTTTAAAATTTTCTTATGAATGGAAATAGCTATTATTTTTTTTTCTCGGTTTTTTATAATATTTATGCGTGGGCCAAAGTAACCCCAAAAACGACGAAAACGGTCCTCTGTGTAAAAATTTCAATTTATCTCACAACCGCTTCACAAAATCGATTTTTCTATACGAGATTCTGAACCTACATAACATTTTCGATCTGTTTCCATAAGAAAATTTTTTTTTGGACCATTCGTTATACTTCGTCTGAATAAAAGTTTTGGAGGTAAAAAAACTACATGAACAACGTAATAATTAACAAAAAATCAGGTTTACCAAACTTGCGACACAAAAATTGTAACAATCGCATAGAAGTGAAGTATGAAGGCACCTCTATTGTTTCCCGAGCGGCACACTCGATCGATAATATCGGAAGATGTAACGTATCGATAAAAAATCGTTTGAAAATCTATAGATGTTCTCACGATATTATAAAGATTTATCGGTACAACTTCATAGGCAAAAAATCTAAAAACTATCGAATTCGATATTATTAAGATTTTATGACGATATTCGTCAACGATACTATCGACAAAGAATATTAAATTTATCGATTCCGATTTTCCACCGATTTTGTGCAGATATTTGAAACTACATTATCGACAAAGAATATTAAATTTATCGAATTCGATTTTTTAACGATTTTGTAAAGATATTTAAAACTATATTATCGACAGATTATATGAAATTTCTCGGCTTCGATATTTTACCGATTTTTTGACGACATTTGAAACTATATTATCGACAGATTATATTAAATTTATCGAATCCGATTTTTTACCGATTTTGTAAAGATATTTGAAACTATATTATCGACACGTAATATGAAATTTCTCGATTTCGATTTTTTAACGATTTTGTGACGATATTTGAAACTATATTATCGACAAATAATCTGAAATTTCTCGAATTAGATTTTTTACCGATTTTGTGAAGATATTTAAAACTTTATTATCGACACGTAATCTGAAATTTCTCGAATTCGATTTTTCAACGATTTTGTGACGATATTTGAAACTATATTATCGACACGTGATATGAAATTCCTCGAATTCGATTTTTCAACGATTTTGTGGCGATATTTGAAACTACATTATCGACAAATAATCTGAAATTTGTCGAACGATTTTTCAACGATTTTGTGACGATATTTGAAATTATTTCCAAATTGGTGAAAAAAGCTAGTAAAAGACGAAAAATCGGAATAAAAAATCGACAGAATATCGAATTCGATAGTGTCGCAAAAGTTCCGCCTAAATCGTGAAATTATCTTTCGATATTATAGATATATTATCGATAAAATATCTTACTATAATCTCGAAATTTTTGCTAACTATAATTCGTCGATAATCTATCTATATATCGAAAGATAATTTCACGATTTATGCGGAACTAACGCGACACTTTATCGAATTCGATATTCTGTCGATTTTTTATTTCGATAATTTGTCGAGTGTGCTGCTCGGGTTACACCTATTACAAACTCCCTCCACTTCATACAGTTGTGACTAGACAGGGAAATATATTTTTTTCGAAAGTGGGCCAAAGTTACCCCCTAGGGCCAAAGTAACTCCATATTACGGTACAAAAAATTGCCAAAAAAAATTTCATAAAAAAAACTTATTTTAAAATTTTTTGGTAAAAACTCAATAATTCTATCAAAAATTTTTTCTTTCATTTTTCATAAATAATGTTTTGAATTAATTGAAAATATGTAGGTACCTAATATCAAAATATTTTTAGTAATTTTTGAAAAAATTCTCTAAATTTTTTTGAAACTGGGTTTTTAAAATTTTCTCGAAAAAGTTCAAATAAGCTCTATTGAAATACTTATATTTTTTAAAATTTCTCAAGAAATTATCGTGTTTATTTATTTATTTTTTTGAAAGGAAAATGTTTAGAGAATTTTCAATAAGCATGATTTTCAATTTTTGTATTCCAGAAAGTTATGAAATATTTCCTTTAAACAAAAAGTTACCTATACATGATATTTTGTGGAATTTTCAAAAAATTTTACTCGAAAAAAATTGCATGATTTCTTTTAGTATTGAAAGGACTAACAGTTTTGGTCAGTCTCTATAGAAAAGGTCACTAAATGCCTTCTAGTCTTATTTTTTTCTCGGCGAAATCAATTCACCTCTCTTTGCAGTGATGAACCATTTTGAAATGAAATATATCCGGAGTAAACTTTTCTCGCTATAGGAACAAAACAACAGATGTCACTTGGGTATTATTAATATGAATATGAAAATTTCTGTTTAAACCTTCTCGGTTGAAATTTTACGGACTGTAACTTTTCCATAAGGCCAAAGGCCAATTTGTATAAATAGATTGTAAAACTTTTTCATTTCTCAAACGTTTAATATTTTTGAATTTTTCGCTGAATTTCGAAAAATTTTCATATCATAAATGTAAAAAATATTGTACCTAATTATTTTTTTTGCAAATGCGAATTCAGAATATTTTGTTAAATTTATTTACTTCACGAGTGTTGGGATTTTTGTAAATTTTCATACGTACTCACTTAAGTACAATAGTACAATTTTCAATTTTTTTTTCTTCTTGTAGATTTTTTTTATGTATCTCTCAAAAATATTGAAAATTTTAGCTTTTTTTTTTGTTGAAAAATTATAAAATACCAATAATTAGGAGGTGGGATTTTTCATTCTTCGAACGTATAAAATTTCACTTCTTTTTCACAGATCCAAGTTCGCTAATGATTTTCAAAAAATCTCTTTTCTCAGACGTAAACAATTTTGAAATTCCACTATTTTTTTGAAAAATTAAATTTTCGGGAATTTAGAGAAAATTGTCCATTTTACAATGATGAAATTATTCGTTGCGCGAGGGTTAAAAATTTCGTAAATTTTTATACGTAGGTATACCTACCCTATTTCTTTTTTTTCCAAAACATTTTCATTTCTTGAATTATTAAAATTTTACAAATTTTTTCGCAGATACCAATTTGTCAGTAATTTTGAGGAAATTTTATATTTCTCGACTATTCAACATTTAACAAATTTTTATTTCATTTTATTTTGAAAATGTAACAAATTTTTATATTTTTTGAAAGTATGAATTTTAAATCCAAATATTGGAAAAAAATTCTCGCGAAAATAAAATTTTTTCGCAAAAACCCGTATGAAAAATTCTGGAAGTTAGGTAATTCCCCTTAAAAAATATATATAATATATACCTTCGTACTATCTTATAGAATGAGTAATGAATTTTTTGTTTCGAGATGGTGAAAGTACAATTTCTTATTTACTTGAATTTTTTCACCTTGAAATATCCCTTCTAATTTGGGAACGAACAACATCTTTCAAAAATCCGCTTAGGTATATCCAAAAAAGTAAACTTTATTAAGCAATAAAGTAGCAACAATGAATTTTAGACTGGCATGTTAAAAAATAATTGAAAATTTTCATCCTCGATGGAGCACTATAAAAGCGACGAACGACGAAAAAATTTATTCAAAGAGAAGTCAAGATAGAACAGAGCGGGAGAAGCGAAGCCAGAATGAGTGTTACAGATGGTTGAATTTAAGCTCGAGGTGATACAAGAGAGAAACGTAGGTTGGGGAAATTTTCGCGTTAAGCGATGAGAAAACTTTGGTCGAGACAATGGCGCGTGGAAATTAGCAGCGATATTGATAAAGGATGTTCCGAGGAGAATTTTTTTTAAAACAAATTATCTCGAAATAAGCTCCTTTTAAACTTCAAAAAAGGACGAAACTCTGTCCAAGTCGTATTAACAATTAGTTTCATCTCTCGACGAAAAAAAAAGTACGACCAAAGGGCTTAGCTTTGAAGTACCTTTTTTTCGTAGGGAATTTTTTTTTCGTCGCCCAAGTCGCAAGGTTTTGGGCAAGATATAAAATCACATTTCAAACTTATCTGGAGTTGAGTATTTGACGCGTGAGAGGGGGTTGATGTTGTGCGGGAACGGGATCGAATCAAATTGGATTTTCAGCGTGATGAAACGACGTGAAAACTTTACTCTTTATGGTTAAATAATCTCCGAGCGAGTTTATAAGCCGGCTAGATACGTAAATAGTATTAAAAAAAATCTAATCTCGGATAAAAATAATGCTCGTTGATAAAATGTCATTTCTTCGTCTCGTCGTGGTTTGTTTTTTCCGTTCTATAATTCGCATGATACGCCGTGACGTTGGGATTTGATGAAGTATATTTTAACGTCATAAGCATTCGAGTTGTAAACTGAGCTGAGAAGTTGAGTTATTTAAGAAAAGCACCGAAGTGGCACCGGAGACGATATTTCTGATCAAAGAATACTCGTATAACGTTATTTGGCGCGTATTCGTCGTGGTTGTCGTGTATTTGTAGACCTATGGGTCAGGCTAGGGAATGGGGAAGCGAACTTGATAAATAAACCGTAGGTATAACCACGTGCTCGACTACACGTAGGTAATTGGAGATGGAATTTGAATTATTGAACAAATGAACATCGGTTATGTTTGATTTTCTTGTTATTGCGTGATGGAATAAATCGACCGAAATTCCATCTAAAAGGTTGGTTTTCGATGCTACGCCAGGAGGTTGAAGGGAGTGAATAGGTACGAGGTAATGAGGATTTATCAAGTCATCGATGGTGGTGGTAAGAGATAAGATTCTCAAGCCATCTCTGTTGATGGTTTTTGATAAATCCTCATTCGGTTCTAATTGTAGACCGGATCGGGTGTTTTGTTGCAAGCTCGTCTGTAACGTTTTTCTTTCATTGCGGACTTCGGTTTTAATTCTTTTTTCAATGTTTGATATTATTTTGAATTTTAAATATATTCAGTTTTTGGCCACCGCAATGGCAGTGTAGTGCTTTTGTGATGGGAAAGGAGGGGAAAAGGTTTGTGATGGTGTTTTATAACACCTAGGTATCGTATATCTTCAAATATTCTCAAGTACTTGTCTCGTGTGTTACCTACCAAGGTAGGTTTTAATAGGAAATATCACTATGAGATATTACATATGGCGCCCGGAACAGGGACTGGTGGTATCTATTATGGTTTCCTACTGGTTCCCTTGTTCAATCGGGGTTTGGGGTGGCTTTAGGGTCATTCTAAACTCGCGAACAAAATTTTTATACCTATTAAAACCTGTCTAGTGATTTTCCTATTCCTAGGAGTGGGAAAATTACCTAGGTGTATTTTTATTCAAATTTCATTTCGGTATAGTGGTTGTACTTTTTGAACCACTTTTTTGACATATTAAATTCGTCGTTTATTTTGAAATTCAAAATTTTTCTTTTCGATAAGAGCTCAGTCGAAATTTTTTGGTATAACATGATCGTATTAAAAACGAGCATGTATCTTTATTATTTCATATACGTATTTCTTGACAATGTATTTTTGTACATTGGTTACCGATGCGTTGATAAAGGCGGTGATACGTAGCCGGCCTTATCTTCGTCATCTATTGTATTTCGTTTCGTATTAAATCTCTAAAAATACGTGGCGCTCGAATAAACTATACTCTCCTTTGGTTTTCTTATCTTTTAAATAATTATTTTTCTTTCTTACGTACTTGAGATTTCCGATTTTACCATCACACTCCTTCCCTTACCTACCCATATTTCTTTATGATATTTTTCTGGTGACGTGTGCTTGTGTGCTATATTATTTACGTAGTTGAAAACTACCTTTTTGCTTCGGCATTCGATTTGATAATTATTTACGTGTTATTTTCAGGTGGCTAGTGCTACTGTATTTTCGATTTTATTTTTTATGTATCTTTTTTGCCATCAAATGATGGATATGATACAACAAAACCTCGATACGATCTCTGAGCATAGTAGTGAGGGTGATGTTCATGAAATTAGTCAGTTAAATGATGGTGGGGTGCCCTCGAGTGCATTATCTAGAGAGGAGCAGTTACAGTTGTTGGAACATCGTCGTCGCTTGAATACTGAAAGGGCCAATATTTCGAATATTTCGAGTGATTATAATCTTCAAATTCCTATTTCGCCCCAGCCTAACGAAGCTGTCATAAATGATGCCGTTGATAATTTGATTTCTGATGTGCATTCGTATGTTGATAAGAAAACTGCAGAGACTCGCGACTTTACCCGAGATCTTATTCGACAGGAATTAGATAGGTATAATACTTCGTTGCAGTCTGGTCTTGATTCTCGTTTGAGGGCTGTTCAAGATCAACAAGATCGTAGGTTAGCTCGTCATGAAGAGCATTTCAATAAAATTCTCAGTACCGCGATGTCTGAAACTATTCCTGCGGCGATATCTGGAGCGATCGAAAAGGCGTTGAGGGTAGCTTTGCCTCCTCAGACTACGAATTCGTCGTCTCAACCTCAGGTTTCGGTTGCTACTAGTAGTCCTGGTGTATCTACTACGTCGATTTCGTCAGATAATATTCCCTTGTCTATTCAGAGTGCTACTTCGACAATCTTTGGCGCAGTTCCCACTACTTCAATTTCAGCCTCTAGTGGTTCTACTCAACCGATTCCTAGTGTTGCAGGTAGCCTCCTTTCGAGTACGAACGTTACCTACTCAGGTTTTGGAGGTTTACCATCTTCAACTTTACTTTATCATCCTGGCATTCCTCCTCCAGTTGGCCCACCTCAGCTCGGCCCTCCACCTGGATTTGTTCTTCCACCTGGATTTGTTCCTCCTTCTGGAATGATAGGTTGGCCTGGTATACCTACTTCAGGTGTTCCAAGTTATCCTCGGATGGCGAGTCCTGCATCGGGTGGTTTTACAGCTGACACGTCTCAAATTTGGAATAATTCCTTGGTACCCCCTTACGTACCTACTTCGCAGAATAATCCTTTTATTAACCCACCTCAAGTCCAGAATAATCCCTTTATTAGTACAGCCACTACTTCTCAGACTAGTATTTCTCACAATGTTTCGAATTTAAGTGGTAATACAACGGTTAATTTAGTAGATAGTCATTTATATCAACCTTTCGAGTTAGAATTAAATTATTCTTGGAACTGTCTTGAAGTGACTCCTACCTATAGTCAGGACCATGATCGCTTACGTAAAATGGAACCTACAATTAAAAATCTGTTATTTTCCGATTGTGAAGTGCCTAATTTTGGTGGTATTTCTGATTCTAGGTCGCCTGTTGAATTTTTAATAGCAGTCGAACTTCATCTTATTCCAGCATGTAGGTCTGATGATGAAAAGTCTGGTGTTTTACGTAGGAAGTTGATTGGGGAAGCCCAAACGTGGGTGAGTGATATCCCTCGATCAACTAGGTATAGGGATTTGAGACACATGTTTATGTTTAGGTATTATGATAGTCAGAGAATGAATACCGAATGGAATAAATTCATTCTCGAAGCACGTTTTCCGGAATCAGTAGGTCAAACTGCTGAGTTGTTTGTTTCCAAATGGATGAAACGTTTGAAATTTAATAGGTTTGCCGATAAATCTTCAATAATGCGTTACTTGGCTTCGAAATTGCCTATCGAGTATTCTAGCCCATTGCAGCTAGGTTTAGCAATGAATATGTCGATTCCTCAATTGAAGGAGCAATTGCATGCTGTTGACCTGATAAATCATTCAATAAGGTCGGCCAATAGGTCAATTTCTGATCCTCGTTTTGATCAAAAAAGATCATCTACATCTACAGCTGTTACTTCTACTATATCTAATTATACAAATTCTGGTACTCAGGTTACTTCTCGAAATCCTGATCCATCAAAGTTTCTTCCTCGTACAGGTGGACGTGGTGGTTTGAACCAACAATTTAAACCACGTAGTGTTAACAATATTTCTGAGGTTTCAGATATAAATATTGATCTCATCAATTTGCATGATGATGTTTCTGATATTCCTCAACCATCGACTGCTGAAAATATTACTCACTCGGGAAACGAGTAGAACAGCCAATCGTAGGTCCAGATTGTGCTGTGAATAATATCGATGAAAAAAGTGGTAAGGACCAAGAAAAAATGAAAACTCCTAATTTAGCAGGTTATCAGGTAATTGGAGATAGTATTTTATTTCAAACTATGGGTAATGAGAATATAGATTCGTATAGTTTATGTAAGAATACGTTGTTTGTCGATCAAGTTATTGCTCAAGTGAAAAACGAAGCTTGTGTAATTGAGAAAAATGTCTTGGTTTATTTAGGTACTTCAGACTTGAATTCAAAAGGTTTTTGTTCGATTAAATTTAAAAATAAAATAAAATCTTTAGTGAAACTTCTCAAGCAGCGTGGAATAGAAAGGTTACTTGTTTCTTCGATTATTCCGAAGATAGGTATGGAAAACGATCATGCCTATTATAGGAATCTCGAGTACACAAATTCCAGTTTGTTTTATGCTGCTGGTGAAGTTGAAAACGCGTTTTTCGTGCCTATTTTTGAACATTTCAGTGTAACTGTTACGTCTCGCGAGAAAATGAATCGTCATAGATATTTTGATAATGCTGGTAAAACTAAATATCAACCTAAGCTCGTTTTATATCAGAAAATGAATGGTAAAGGTGAATTAACTCCTTTAGTATTAAATGATCGTGGTTTGAATACGTTTAGACGTGTGGTTAGGTCGTATGTTAATTCTAAGAAATATCGCTCAGTTTATGACGTGTTGCATCGTTCGAATGATGTTGAATTAGTAGCTCAATGTAATTTAGATTCTTCAAATAAAGATAATTCGAATTCGAAAAAGCCTCATACTGTGGCAACCTGTTTGAACGAAATTTTAGAGGAAGGTGAAGAAAAAGCTTTCACTAGCGAAGAAGATTTGCCTTGTATTATTCCGATTAAAATTAAAGATGTCGAGATAGAAGCTCTTGTCGATGAGGGTTGTCCTCATGTTCTTCTAGATCAGAGTATATATGATGAATTAGTTCTTCATAACTCTGATCTTCGTAAAGCTGAATTTCCAGCTCAAGGTGTTCTTCGTTATCAGAATGCAATGGGTATTAAAAAGACTAAACCTAATAAGTCTGTTGCATTGCAATTTAGTTACTCTGATGGCATTTTTGAAGGAGAATCTTTTTTTATTCCTTGTGTTATCGTTAAGAATTTAAATGCAAAAATGCTTCTCGGTCGCCAGTGGCGTCGTTGGTTTAATGTAGCTACAGATGATCAATCGAAAACTATTCGTTTGAAGAATCCTATTAATGATCAAGTTGTTACATACGATTATACACAGCGTAGTCGTTCTCACACTGAGGAGACAGGTATTAAGTGGCTTAATTGTCAGCTACAGTTGAGCCCTGATCTCCAAACTGTGTGTGAATTGAAAGGTTGTATTTCAGATATGGAAAAGTTGAAACACGATCGCCTTATCGAAGAGGCAGAGGTAAAAATTAATGAGAAAGTCGATAAAGATTTGACCTATCTTGAAAATGATATTCGTGCTTCTCTCAAGAAAATTCTTTTGAAAAATAGGACAGCTTTTCGTAAAGAGATAGGTAAATGTAAAGTTTACAAACATCGTTTTAATATTAAAAATATTCAACAAACCATTCGCTCGAAAAATCGTCCGGTTAATCATCATATAGAATCGAAACTTAGAGAGGTAATTCGTGAATGGCGACAACAAAATATTATTATACCTTCAAGTTCTCCACATCGGGTTCCTTTGGTACCAGTGGAGAAGAAAAATGGTAAATATCGGCCGTGTGGCAATTTCCAAATTATAAACGAGTATATGGAAATGCACAATAACGAAGTTAATCGTATTCAAGATCTTTATGCTAGGCTCAAAGGAGCCAAAATTTTTAGTAAAATAGATTTTCTCGAAAGTTTTCTTCAGATATGTCTTGACGAAGAATCCCAGCTCTATTGTGCTTTTGTTTTTGATGGTGTACCCTATCAGTTCACAAGGGTCCCATTTGGAACAAAGGACAGTATGCCAGCTTTTATCAAAGCTCTCCAGATAATTTTGGAAGGTTTGGAGGATTTCGTCATGACATATGTGGACGATATTCTTATTTATAGTAAAAGTATTGAAGATCATATGAAACATCTAGAAGAAGTTTTGACTCGTATCGAAGCTGCTGGTTTTACTTTGAATATCGATAAGTGCGAATGGATCAAGAAAAAGGTCCAATTTATTGGTATGGAAATTTCTGAAGAAGGTGTTCAACCTATTCCCGAGAAGGTGGCTGGTATTCGTGATTTTCCTCGTCCGAATACTAAAAGGCGTTTGCAATCTTTTCTTGGTATGATTAATTTCTACCGTAATTATATTCCAAATTGTTCTGTTGTTGAAAAGCCTCTTTATGAGATTACTACTCCGAATTCCATTTTCAAATGGACAGAAATGCATCAGCGATCTTTTGATTTGTTGAAAGATCTTCTTTGTGAGGCTACTCTTCATCAACATCCTGATTTTTCAAAGCCTTTTTATATCGTGACTGATGCCAGTAATATTGGCATTGCTGGTGCCATTTATCAGTTTGATGATAATGGTAATGTCAGGCCTATCTGTTTTAATAGTCGCACTCTCACTTCTGCAGAGCGAAATTATTGTACTACAGAGCAAGAGTTGTTAGCTGCGATTTATACTTTGAAAAAGAACTACTACATTCTAGTAGGTTCTGAAGTTCATCTTTTCACTGATCATTCATCGATCACCTTGCTCAGGCATCATCCTTATTTATCGCCTCGTATAGCACGTTGGTTAATTTATCTTGAAAATTTTGACATCAAAATTTCGCATATCGCAGGTAAAGAGAATGTTGTGGCAGATGCTTTGTCTAGGTATCATCGTCAAATGATGTCTCAATCTACACCTGGTTACTTAGATATTAATTTCATAAAATATTCGGGTCTTGACCATTTTCAGAAACGAATTAGTAATATCGATGATGAACAAAGTCGTGATGTCCTTGTTCAGCAATTTCTGCTTGCTCCTGATAAGGTCCCTAAAATGAAAAAGGACGAAAATGGTCGTTTTCTTTGGCGTTCCTATAAAGACAAACCTTACTTGGTTTATGTGCCTTCTACTTTGAGATCAGAAATTCTCAAGCACTACCATGGTTACTTTATTCATCCTGGTACCTGGAAAATGCTCAAGATGATTCGTAGGGTGTACGATTGGCCAGGCATAATCGAAGATGTGAGCCAATTCGCACGCAATTGTATCGAATGTGGTGTTGCGAAATCTCGCAAGCGTCATCTTTTTGGTCCTATGAAACCTATTGAAACCACGAAACCAGGCGAATTGATCTGTGTCGATTTCTATGGTCCACTGCCTCAGGCTCGTGGTGGTATGAAAATGATCGTCGTCGTAATGGATCATTTTTCAAAATTTACTCGTCTCTATCCGCTTAAATCTGCTACTTCTGAAGCAACTATTCGATCAGTTCAGAAGTTTATCAATGAATTAGGCCCGGTTTCGACGATATTGTCGGACAATGGTCCTCAATTCGCGTCTAATTTGTGGCGTAATCATTGGCGGTCTAAGGGTATCGAAGTACGTTTCACAAGTTTCTATACGCCTCAGTCCAACCCTGTTGAAAGGGTGATGGGGACTATCAAAGAGGTTTTTCGTATAAAATGTCGTCATAATCATCGAAAATGGGTCGAATTTCTTTCCGATATCGAACATAAGTTGAATCATGTGATTCATAAGTCAACTGAATCTGTACCTTATGAGCTTGCTTTTGGGAAACCCGGATGTTCCCCGAATCCAGACTCGATTCCCACTCCTTCTTTAGCTTCTCTTCAAGCTGCGCAGCTCAAATCGCATGAGAATGCGGAAAAGAGAGCTGAGAATTTCAATAAGTCCCATAAGCTTACTGAATTAGAAGTAGGTGATGAGGTTCTAGTCGTCACTCATTGTCAATCTGACAAGCTCGCCGGTTATAAGGGAGACATTGACCTGGTATACGAAGGTCCTTATCGTGTGGTGAAGAGGACTCGGGATAATGTTTACTGTTTACGTGATGAAGAAGATCCCGATCCGACTCACATTTTGAGAAAAAACATCCGTGAATTAGCTCGGATTTGATTTTTCTCTTTACCAAATTTGTCTTTTCAGCTTCGAACCTGTGATTGCTCTTTTGAGCGAATATAACCTTTTCAATGTATTAGTAATTTGTTCTTTCAGGTTTGGTTAGTAGCTATGCTTTAATTTTTCCCGTTGCCGAGTCGTTTTTCGTTGTTTATCGTATCGCAGACAGAGCGATCATCATGCAGTTTTTCGGCGCTGCTTGATTTATTTTTATATTTTCGATTTTTATGCATTATTTTATTGTGTCTTTTGACTTTCTTGCATTTTTGTAGATTTTTCTTGCTTTGTAAGTTTTTGCATGTTTCTAATTTTGCATATTTCTGCTTGTTAATTTGTTTCTTTTTTCAGAAGTTTTATTTTTATTATTTTTTCGGTCTTTTCTTTTACCTCGTACCACTTTTTGGCCATGTTGTGTTTGAAACGCACACCTTCGTAGTCACTTCGGGGTCGTTCCAGGGGTGGCTATGAAGGGAGTGAATAGGTACGAGGTAATGAGGATTTATCAAGTCATCGATGGTGGTGGTAAGAGATAAGATTCTCAAGCCATCTCTGTTGATGGTTTTTGATAAATCCTCATTCGGTTCTAATTGTAGACCGGATCGGGTGTTTTGTTGCAAGCTCGTCTGTAACGTTTTTCTTTCATTGCGGACTTCGGTTTTAATTCTTTTTTCAATGTTTGATATTATTTTGAATTTTAAATATATTCAGTTTTTGGCCACCGCAATGGCAGTGTAGTGCTTTTGTGATGGGAAAGGAGGGGAAAAGGTTTGTGATGGTGTTTTATAACACCTAGGTATCGTATATCTTCAAATATTCTCAAGTACTTGTCTCGTGTGTTACCTACCAAGGTAGGTTTTAATAGGAAATATCACTATGAGATATTACAAGGTGATGGAGGTTGCTTCGAAACATGGTACATCTTTGAAAGAAATTGAGTATTGAGAGGGGAGGGGTCTTGAAAGCATTAAAATTTACAACTTTGCAGAATGCTGGTTTTTTTAAAATAAGAAATCTAGGATTTTATCCTTTTTTCCTGCAGTAACTTTTCTTCCCCCTTACCTCACAAAAGAATCCAGAAAATGAATATAAACTAATTAGGTATTTTAAAATTCTCACCATTTAAAGGTATAAAAGTTTATCAATTTCTAATAACTACTTACATGATTAGTATGTTCTAACATTTTGAAATTTTTCGAAAATTTGATTTTTAAAATCCATTAAAATGGGTCAACTTTCGAGTAGAAATTTTTCAAAAATTTTCTTTACCCAAAAACTCACGTTAAAGTGTAGAAAAAATCTTAATAGGTATGTATTACTTTTTTTTTTTTTTAGAAAAAATCAACTGATATGTTTTCAAAAATACCTAGTAAAATTAATCAGTCTGAAAAATACCTCGTTTCTGTACGTTTTAGGAGATTGAAAATTTCCATAAACTTGATGTTCATTTTTTTTTTTTTAAATTGGGTAACTTCATCGAGTGTACTCAGCTGGTCATTTGTGTCATTAAAAAGTTCTGATTTCTCGGAAGTACTGATTTTCCAAAACCCTTACAAAAGTTCATGCTTTTTAAAAAAATTGAAACCTTGTTATTCAATCAAACGAAAATCTAACATTGGGAAATTTTTTGAATTTAAAATACGTAACTGATAAACTTTTGGCATTGAATCACCATTTTGAAAAAGTTTAATTCTTTTAATTGAGAAAATCTTTGATCTTTAGAAAATTTTTAAAATTTGTCGAATATTCAAAAATTCAAAATAATGAGAAGCTAAAATTTCAACTATGTCTGCAGAGTTATCAACGAGCATACCTAATACTTAATATTGTCTTAAAATCTATAATTTTAGTAATTTTTGGATTTTACTTTTTTTTTAAATTCAGCACACCTTTTAAAATGTGTAAGTTGTAAAATTTATAAAAAATATGTTAAAAATATAAAACTAGGAAAATTCTCGTGATTGAGAAAGTTCTAAAAATTTTTTATGTAAATAGGAATTTCTGAAGTTTGGCCAAATTCAAATTTTTTTTTAATTTATTGAAAACTAAAATTTTGATCATATTTTTAAGATTTCAATATTTTTTTTCAATCTAGCAAACCTTCAACATGAGGAAAATTTTGAAAAATTATGAAAAATTGGAATTTTAGGTAGAAGTTCAATAAAATTAGCTTTTTATTTTTTTTATTTTTTAGAAAATCTTTGAAATTTGAAGTTATTTTTGAGTTTGATAAGAATTACAAAAATTTATTAAAAATTATAATTTTTAGGAGTTTTAGCTTGCAATAATTTTTTCGATTTAGCAAATCTTTGAAATGTGGAAAAGTTTTAAAATTTAAAATAATCAAATTTTGGAAAAGACTCAAAATTTTATGAAAATTGAAATTTTTGAAGTTGAAATAATTGTTCATATTTTCGAGTTTTAGAATATCTTCGAAATTTGAAAATATTTCAAAGTTTGGTAAAATTGAGAATTGTAAAAAATTTCCAAATTTAATAAGAATTGAAATATTTGTAATTTTTAAATTTTAATATTTTTGTTTTGATTTATCAAATCTTTGAAATTGTATAAAAATTCAAAGTTCAAAAAATTTAATAATTTTTTTAGAAATATTGGTAATTTTTGGATTTTGGTAAATTAAATTTCTTAAATTTGAAAAAAATCAAGTTCATTTTGTAAAAATTAAAAATTTTAGAAATTCTCAAAATTTTATGAAATTTTTTATACCTAATAATTCTCAAAAGGAGAATAATTTTTTAAACTCAGATTTTAAACATATTCTCATTGATCAGTTTGTAAAGTTTGATAGGTAGATTTTTTAATTTGGACAAATTTTCAAAGTTTGTTAAATTCTAACAATATTAAAAATTTTGATTTAAAATAAAATAAAGAATCATTTAAATTAGGGATATTTTTCATTTTTGGAAAAATTCCCGTCGAAGGTCTTGCAAAAGTATTAGGCCCAGTTGTACCAAGTGAGTTAAACTAGGTTTAATTATTTAAACCGAGTTTAGCTAAATTTAGCGAAGCTAAGGTTACAATGCATTCAAAAGGACAAAAAACAAAATCTAAACCAATCATATTCCATCCGGCATACAATATGGCCGAATTTAGGTGTAGCAAAACCACCGAAAATACGTGGTTGGTTGTTATTTGGATGTTAAATTAACTGATTTCTTTGTTATCACGGCTTCGTATGAAAATAAGTTGAAAATGTTGATGAATAAATTTTTTTAAAAACATTTTCAGTGCGAAAACTTCAGAGATTTTTTTTTTAAAGTGACATTTCTTCGAATTTTGTACATAAGAAAATGTTTATATTTTGTTGGAAGTGAAAATATCAAAATATAATTTAAACCAGTGTTACGAAGTTAATTCGCCGATATCGGCGGGTTAAGTTAAGGCTCAGTTTACCTGTTAAAAACACGTGTTTTCTTCTTTTTGAGCATAGTTTAAAGAAAAGACAAAATTTTAAGTCGTACGGTATAACTAGCCAGAAGATTTTTTGAATTCTGGTGAAACTTAATTGGCTAAAACGTTTGTTTTATTGTGTATATCGCGAATATGGTGCACCCACAGCCTAATTGCGGTTTTAGTTAAGTCGAGTTTAACAAAATATTGTACAACTGGGCCTTATGCTTTTGAGATTTTTTTTGGACATTCTGGAATAAAAATCAAAATTTATAAATAATTTTGAAAAATTTCATGTTTCTCTGTGCGTATACAATTTTTGATCATTTATTGTATTTATTTAGTTTTTTGTGATTTTGATTGATCGAATATACTTTTTTTGATTTTTCGAAGGGGATTTATTTTTTAATTTCGATAAAGTTGATTAATTTTCAGATTTTGATTAATGGGTAAGTTTTTGATTTTTGTAAATTGTCCAGTCTTCAGATAATTTTTTGAGTTCGGAGAATCCATTTAAATAATTTGTAGGATTTTGATTTAGCAATATTTTTTTTCATTCGATATATCGATAAAATTTTCAGTTTCGATTGATCAATTGATTTTTTGGAATTTGGTTTTCAAATTAATATTTTTTTCAATTTCCATTTATCGATCAGATCATCTTACAGATTTATTTTTCATTTCGATAAATTGATTAATTTTTTGATTTGATGAATCTATTGATTTCTAGATTTCGATAAAACTTTTCAGCTAACTAAATCTTCCAATTTTGATATATTGATAAATTTTTCAATATCGATAAATCAATTGATTTTGGATTTCAATGTATTAATTTTCTGCAGGCAGTCAATTTTTGATTTCAATAAATGGATAATTTTTCTGGCTCAGCCCAAATCAATAAATTTATCAATTTTTGAAAACTTCATTCGAAATTACATCACACTGACAAGACACGAAATTACAAAAAAAAAAAAAAAAATAGAAAGAAATCGTGGTTTGTTTGAGAAGATTATACTTTATCGTTTTCAGAATTCTTCAGTCTTTTACTAAATAAGTCATGTACGAGAAGCTCGAAAGATACGAGTATAATCGCATTGTTTAGTATTCTTAGATCGTACACCTAGCTTTAGAATTAAATTAAACGAAAAATATTGAAATAACCCCTTATAACGAAATATGTATTATGTTCTGGTTTTTAGGTAAGCCAATCGTGTAACTAAGAAATTTTGCATGCGGATCAGGGCGATGTTGGCAGACTCGAAGAACTCCTTCAAAACACTCCATAATTCGGTTCGTTCTCGGCAACGTATTACACAGACTTAATTACCTCTGCCTCAAGGTACGAAAGTTTATTTAAACGATGCACGTCGAAAGGAGTAAAAACTAAATGATTTTCGTTTGTCGAGATTTTACGCTGATGCTCGACAGCATGAGAGGATTGAGAAAAGACACATACGGAATCACTGAGAAACGTAAACTCGAAAAAATTTATTCGTCGAGTATTACATAAAGTACTCACTAAGCATATTACGTGTAACTTTTCGAATAAGCTGAATGTTTATTCGCTGCTGGTGCTGGGAACTTGGTGGAAAAATTTGAATTTGACGTGATCGTCGAGACAATTTCTTCTTCTTGTAACATGGATACCTTTAAGTTCGAGTTGTTCGCCATAGTAAAATGTGTCCGATGTTTGGGGTGAATTTTACGAGTGGTGTAAATTTTAAACTTATCGTTAAATTAATGGGCTATTTTGGCGTTAAAAATTATCCATAAATTTCAATATTCGTGCACATGGCGCGAGCTTGATACGTATATACCCGAGATAATTTTACTTTTGCAAATTTATTATACCGCGTGTACATCTTTTTTAAAAGCACGTGTCATTACGAGGAAATATTAACTTTAAAGAGGACTAGGGGGTGTAAAAATACCGGTCGTGGGATATTTTGAAGGGAAAATATTATACGAAAATAAATACCTGTTTTTTTTCGAATGATTTTACGCAAATTAATCGCAAATTACGACGAATTACGTAATTTCAGGCATGATCGAAACACGTATAAAAATAATTCGAAATACGCGCGAATTCCGACGACGAGGAAAAAGCTGACCTTACGAAACACCTTTTATTTGTTGAACTGAATTGTACTACGAGATACAAGCTACCTTGTGACGCGCCGTTAATACAGGTTGGCTTTTGCGCGCTAGCTACCCTGTAATTATTATTTATTTTCGACTAGTTTACTATTTTTTACGTCCGAGATTTTTTTTTCCTTCGTTTTCCTTAAAATTGGAAAAAACAAATTGAAAAAATTCTTATAAATATTGCGATGAAGAAAAAAAGGAAAGAAAAAATTCCTCATCAGTTTTGAAATAATTCAATGTTTACATTTCAAAAAGAAAATCGGCTATAGGTTTTAGTGCGAAAGTGTTTGTTTGGAAAAATGTATATTTTACGAATCGCTCTTGTTGGAGGGATAAGAGGTTTACAATTAATTAATTCGAAAATGCTGTAAGGCGTGTCGAAAGCGAAAGTTTACTCCGAAAAACCATTTAAGAGGCGTCATGGTGCGAATGAACGTGTAAAATGTGCCGATATTCGATAAAGCAGCAATGACTAGGTCGTTATACTTTATTTAGTGCTGGTACATAATTTGTTGGGATGTGGATGGATGGATGGGGATAGTTATTTTCAAAAAAAGGTATTTAAAAAAAATAATAAAATTGAAGGAAAATTATTTTATTTAATACCTAATATTGAAAATCGTTTTCAAAAAAATAAAATAATAAAAATAATAAAAAAATAAATGAAAATAAAGTAGGCAGTACCTACAGGTACTTCTAATGAAAATTTATTTGAAAAACATTAATTACCTACTTTATTGAAGAAAAAATAAATAAAAACCGTTTTCAAAAAATAAAATTAATAAAATTGATTTCATATGTGACCGTCCATGACAAAAGGGAGCTAGTGTCAAAAATTGGTCAAGGGACTTTTTTTTGGATTCAGTGTCTAAAAGAGCGTATAATTCGAATAAAACCAACACAGAGTCTCAAAGTTAAAAATTGACCCCAAAAACTGCAATTACTCAATAGGTACTTGGTTAGTTGGTTACTATGTTCAAAAACTCGGTGTACTTAGCATATTGCATCATTTTATTTGGTTTTACTTCTCGATAAAATCTCAATTTTTTGGTGAAAAAATTCAAGTTTTGGATGAATAATTCAAATTTTATTGAAGAAAAAATTCTAAAAAAATTTTCACAGGGCAAATGTTTTTCCAATTTTGAGAGAAAAAATCTTTTAATATTTTGGAAATTGACACCTCAACTTTTTTGGAATAATTTTTTTTTTTTTGGAAATGATAAAATTGAAAATAAAACATTTTCCATTTTTTATTGGTAGGTACAAAAAAAAATGTTGTTTTGGGAGGGGAGGGGAGGGGGTTCTTCGTATTTTTGGAGGAAAAAATTCTAAATCATTTTTTGGTTTTCGTAAAAACACGTCTGAAAAAAAATTTAATTTTTTTGAAGAAAATAATCTCTCCATTTTTTTTAGAGAAAAAATGTGATTTTTTTCAAATTTTCGGTGAAAACATCTTTCAATTTTTTGAAATTATAATTTTTTTTTTGGAATAACTAATAATAATATTTTCATAAAGATGAAAAATCTTTTTCTTTTTTGAATTTATTATTTAAAAAAAATTGTAATGGTTTACAAAAATGATTTCTGTGAATTAAAAAATTCCCTAAAAATTAGGTATCTCGATGTATCAATTGAAAACAAAAAAAATGTGCACCTCTTTGAAATTTAAAAAAATCATTTTTTAAAATTCTAAACGATTTTGAAAAAAAAACACTAGAAAATTGGGTATGAACGTTTTTTTATAAATGAATAAATCCAAAAAAAAATGCAAAAAATTGAACATTAAAAAATAATAAACATTTAAAAAAATTAGAAACCCGTTCAATAAAAATTTAAAAGTAATAAAAATTGGAGTTATTCAAAAAAAAATTAAATAAAAATTTCAATAAAGTTCAAAAACAGAAAATTTAAAAACATGAATTTATTAAATTACCTAATTTCAGCAAAATTAATAAAAATCGGTAAAAATTAACTATACGTACCTATTCTTTTAAAAATATTATTTCTTCAAAAATCGCTTGAAAAAAATTGTTGAGATTTTATTACTCAGAATTTTTGAAAACTTTTTTTGTAACTGTGTAACTACCCTTAAAAAAATGAATTGTTTGAAGTAGGTAAGCGTTTTTTCTTCCTTTTTTTTTCTAAAAATGAAGGAAACAGCGGATTTTAAAAAACAAGAAATCGTTTTGTAAAATTAATTAGGTAAATTGATTTATGTGAAAATGGATTTTTTTGGTCATATAAAAATGTTTTTGAGCTTAATGAAGAAATGAAAATATAATTTTTTTTTTCACTGAAAAGGTGATAAAATGTACCTATTATTAATAAAAAATCTTAATTTTTTTTATGAAAAAAAAATTATATGTATAGGTAAGTACACTTACCTACCTATTATTTAAAAAAATAAAGTGAAGTTTTTTTTAGTAGAATCCCAATTGAAAAGATGAATTATTTTTGAAAAAGAAAATCATCTCCAGTGAAATTTGATAATTTAGTTTTAAAAAAATAGCCAAAATTTTGTTTTTGAATTGATGAAAAATTCATAAACTCATTTTTTATTTATTATTGCAAAAATAGTCGATTATTTCTCAACCCGAAAATGATTCAAATCTAATCAATGAAAAGTTTCATTTCACAAGAAAATTACCCAAATTACCTAATAAGATTGAAAGTATGTTTCTGACAAAAAGGGTTAATACGCTTTAGAGTGAGTTACATGTACATTTAAACTTTAGTCAGGTAGTGAAACTGATGGCTCGAACTTTAAAGGTTACTTCAGAGTTGAGACTTGGCAACTTGGAACTTGGTTCGTGCAGTTGTCATTTATCTACCTACTTGATACCTTATAAAATTTACTTTGAGGTATTAAAACAAGGACTACCAAAGTGTTTCGTGTTTGTAGCCATGTTTCTCGGTAGAAACTCCGTACCTAAGTAGGTACAATATATTAATTAATTTAATTGGAGAAATTTTTCAGCTTTAAAAGGTGACTCCTTTCTGCAAATATCTTAATACGAACGTAAACTTTAGGAATTTTCCTACGCAGTGTAAACCTAGATAAAATTCGAAGAGACGAGTCGTTCTAAAAACTATGCCGAATTTTGAATGTTGATGTAAGAAAATTTATAAAAGCTTACCTGCCCCATTTCCTCTTCGAATTATGTTTCAATTCAAAAAACTGAAATGAATTATTCATCGCTGTATTTTGAATAATAAAAATTCATATACCACTAGTTCTAAGTTCATTAAGAAATGAAGAAAAATTTAAATTTTCGGCATCGTGAGTGGCTCGTTTATTTAATTTAATTTTTTTTTTTGACAGGTAAATTTAAAGTAAAGTAAAGTGAAGTGGAAGGAAATATGGAAATTGAAGAATACAATAAGGGAAAAATTTTCTACTCGTATATTGATTCTCACTGTTGGAATTATCTTGTAATCTGAATCATACTTGGAGAAAGTTGAACTTGGATAATGTTTATAAAATGATAAGCTCCGCAATCTAGCGGATTTTCCATCAACTTTATTGTTTTTTTATTCGAAACAGTATAATAAGGAAATAACGTTTATAATCAGATTTTACGTATTCTGGTGAAGTAAGGCACTGTAATGAGCAAACAGAAGTCAAATTATTTATTTGTATTTTTTACAATGATTTTTTTATTCTGAAAATTCGAAAAAACATTTGTTGGTTATTCTTAAATGTTCAATCTCCTTGCATAATTTTCTCAGAAAAAAAATCCATAGAATTCTTAAGAAAAATATATAGGTTAGGTATCTATTTTGAATTTTTTGATGAGATTATTGAATTTTTTTTTCAACATGTTTCGAAAGAATTTTTGTTTTTCTCAAAAACAAATTTCAAAAAAATGTTTGAAAAAAATACTTGAAATTTTTTGATTTCCAATAGGACCTATTCAATTTTTCTCCAAAGTTCAAACTTATTTTTTCAAAAGAGGTTGATTTTTGTCGTGAAGAAAAATTCCTGAAAATTTCTTATGAAAAGACTAATAATACCAAGTCTTATATTTTTTCCCCATCATGGTTGACCTTTTTGCATACAAACGTTCGAAACTGGTTTCTTAGGCCAAACCACCATACTTATCCTCCCATACCCACCCTTCGTTTTTTGATGGGATTCTGCTGCCATTTTTTTCAAACATGATTTTTCAAACGAATTTTCACGTTTTTCACAACAAAAAAATCCAGAGAACTTTTTGTGAAATATTAATTTTTAAATTTTTTAACAAGATTTTTCAATTATTTTCAAGAGAACTTTCTAATTTTTTTTCTGAATTTCTTTTCAAAATAATTTATGCTGCTAAAATTTTTTTCGTCAACATTTTTAGAAAGAATTTTCAGGTTTCTGGCAAAAAATAAACCCAGAGAATTTTTGTAAATAGTAATTTATATTTTTTTGTTTTGAAATGTTTTGACAAGGCTCAAGTATGCAAATTTTCAAAAATATTCATTTTTAACAAGTTTTTTTAACATTGTTTTTTCAAGAAGATTTTTTGTAAAATTTTCAGTCTTTTGAAAAAAAAAATTATTTATAATTTCCAAACTTAGTTTTCCAAATCCATTTTTAAAAGTGTTTTGCCTTCAGAATTTTTTTCAAGCTTATTTCTTTGAAAAAAATTCTTCGTTTTTTGAAAAATAAAATTCTAGGAAATTTTTCTAAAAAAAAATGTAAGTAGGTAGGTATTTGAATTTTTTTGATAATTTTTGAATTTTTTCTAGAAAATTTTATTTAATACCTACCTACTGATTTATTTTTTACACTTTATAACCTAATTTTTACTGACCGCAATTAGAAAAAAATAATTGTTAGTTTTTTTAATGTGTTTTTGAACTTTTTTCACGAAAATTTTCCAAATACAACTGATTTTTCTGCTGGGGTGTTTCCTTCAGAAATGCATTTTTATTTCTTCTTTTTTTACACTCTAAAAAAACCCATTTTTCTAAAAGTTGTTGTATTTTATTTTTCCTTTGAATTCAAGCCAAACTTTTGGAAAAAAATCTTTCAATTTCGAGTTTTACAAATGAATGTTAGATCTTTATTTATGGGTAAGTAGGTAAATTAATTTTTGGTGGAAGTTTTAAAAAAAAATTGAGTCAGTTCACAAAACACTGCCACCTTCGGGTATGTTCTCCATCGTAAATTTAACGGGAGCCCTATGTAGGTATAACATTTTGGTAACCCGGAAAACTGGTCTGTTCTGGTGTAGTATTTAAGCAAATAGGTTCACTCGAAGTACTCGCATGGTGTTGAATTGGCTCAGGCACCGAGGAGTTCAGTATTCTCAAATAGGTTTCCGCGTTTTGAATATGGACAGCGTCACCTTCATTTGATTTATTTAAATCGTCGTATCGCTAGAAATGTGAAATTCAAGTTGCGCTTCACAAAAGTAGTCATCCTTTGACAATTCTTGCTATTTAGTGAAATCATACTTACAGATGAAATTAAAGACTCAAGTAATTGCCCGAGATTTTCCCTCAGTTCTTTAAACGATGGCCTTGAAGTTGGTTCGTGTCCCCAGCAACTTTCCATCAAATTGTATCTGTAACGAAATTTCAGTATCAATAAATTATCTATTTTATAATCACGTAAGGAAATGTCAAAATAGAAACCGATGTATTATTTATGTATTTAGCTTACATGTGGTCAGTGGCAAATGTGGGATTTTTTAATCTATGTCCGGAATCCAACAATTGCAATATTTCTGCGGTACCCAAATCTGAAAAAATGATACTAAAGAAAATAAAACAGCTACTCTCCTGCGTTATACCTACAACTTCAGCAGTACGACTTACCGCCAAATGGTGAATCTGCTAAAGAAAAAAATTCCCACATCGTAATGCCAAAAGCCCAGACATCAGACTTCGCTGAAAATATTCTATTCCTTATTGCCTCAGGAGGCATCCAGGTTATTGGTAATGTCTAGGTACAAATAAAAAATTATTTAGAGTTGACTAACAGTATGATACCTACGCAAAAATGTATGCTTTCATATTGTACACTCACCGTTTTCCTGGTTTGATAATCTTTTTCTTGCAATAGTCTTTTTGAAAAACCAAAGTCGCCAATTTTTATTATATTGTTCTCCGCCAAAAGTACATTTCGGGCAGCTAAGTCACCGTGTAATACCTGTAACAAAAATAGGTAGGTATTACTTGTCGAATTCTGACTAGCAAATGAGCAAAACCTGGGATCCATCAGTGCACCTAAAATTTAAAAAATGAGATAAATCAAATAATGTATTCGAAAATTTAAAAATGTATTAAATTCTCTTTTTAAAGCAAAAAATCCGAATTTAACTATAATGAATAATATCTCAGTTTTTAGGGGATGAAAATCTTTGAATTTTGAAGAAAATTTTTTTATAAAGTTTTTGAGCAAGAATGTTTCTGAAAAAAAATCTCTAAATATTTGAAGAAAAATAATCGTTCATTTTGTTATAAATACTCGGAGAATTATTGCAATATTTTTGGAATAGCATAAAATATTTTTTTAGAGTTGACGTAAATTTTAAGAAAAAATTAATTTGTAGAAAAATCTCTAAAGTTTTTAGAGGATTTTTTTGGTGGGAAATGTCGTCGATTTTTACTGACAATATACTATTATTCTGTTTTGTTGTTGTTGTTGTTGTTTTTTTCAGAAAAAATCTTCCTTTTTCAAATAAAAGACTTTAACTTAATTTTTTGGCCATAACAAAATTACCAATTTTTTGAGAGAAAAACATTCTATTTACTTCTTTTCAATTTTTCTTTCTCCAAAAAAACAAAAAATTAAATTTCACTAAAAAGGCCTTTTTTTCTTAGGTAAGAAAAGTTACAATTTCTTTTTCAAAAAAAAATTGAAAAATAATTCTGTGAATTTGTTTGAAGTTGAAAAATCATATTTTTTAGAGCCGGTATGAAATTTTTTCTAATTAAATTACTTAATGAAAAATCTCATGCCTTTTACAGGAAAAGATCTTTTAATTTTTTTTTGGGGGGGGGGGATTTGTTGCTGCTTTTTTTGGTCTATTTTTTAAGAGTTAAATAATTCTCAGTTCTCTTAAAAAGTTTAAATTTATAATTTTTTCTGGTAAAAACTTCTCATTTGTTTTGGAAAGCAGGTAAATGTTGAATTTGAAGTGGAAAATTCTCAATTTTTTAGAGGAAAAATTCTTCTTTTGGGGATTCTCATTTAGGGGGGGGGCGGGGGTGGAGAATCTCAATTTTCGGAGAGGGTATTCTAAATTTTTTCGGAGGAAATTTCTTAATTATTTTCGAATAAAAAAGTTCCAATTTTTAGGGAGAAATTTCACAATTTTTCAGGGGAAAAGTTTCAATTTTTCCTGGAGAAAAATTATTATTTAATGTTTGGTAGAAATAATTCTCAAGTTTTTAGGAAAACACGTACTTACCTACTTAATTATCTTTAGAAAAAAAATTTCAACTCATTTTGGGGAAAAATTGATTTTTTTTAAGGAACAAATGTTCAATTTTGTTGGGAAGAATTGTCAACTTTTTTGAGAAAAAAATACTCATTATATTTCTTGAATTTTTTGAGGAAAAAGAATCAGTTTTTATTGTTAAAAAAATTATTTTTTGGTGTGAAGATATTTTTTTGTTTGAGCAGGTGTAACAAAATTTTTTAATTTTTGTGATAAAAACATTCATCAATTTGTTGGAGTTGAAAAATTATCTCAGTCATTTTCAAGTAAAAAATATCATCATCATCATAATAATTTTATTTTACGACGCTCGACTATTTAGTCATTTGCGTCGACAAATCAGGTACAATTAACAATGTATAATATAAGACAATAATAACAAAATAACAGGTGTAGAATAAATAATCAACATAATAAGTAACAAAATAATAATAAGTAACATCAACGATAATAATGTGTAGAATAAATAATCAACATAATAAGTAACAAAATAATAATAAATAATATCAACAATAATAAGTTATAACTTCAACCATTATTTTTTATACCTGATTATACAATTTAATTTTTTTTAAATAATCTAACAGTTTTTGGGCATTTTCTTCTTTATCTCCAAAAATTTCCTCTTCTTCTATCTGTTGACCCAAGCATTTTTTTCTTTCTTTAGTATATTTTCTACATTGAGTGACGATATGTTCTATTGTTAGGGTTGTATTGCATAGGTTACACAGAGCGATATTTCCATCTGTTATTAGAGTCAGGTGGGTGAGTCTTGTGTGTCCAATTCTTATTCGAGATAGTACGATTTCTTCTCTTCTATTTTCTCTAGTAGCTGTTTTCCATGGGCAAAGATGTTTTTTAATTCTTCTCAATTTATTATTTGTGACACCATCCCATTTTTCTTGAGTTTTCAAGTCGATTTTTTCTTTAATTTTTTTGAAGATCAGTTTAGTTATTTTATCACATTGTTTTTTATCGGTAATCTTGTTTAGTTCTTTGATTTCTGTCTCATTTATTTCGTACCTGTACATTTTTTCTCGGCAAATTTTTCCAAAGGGTGTATATGTTGAGTATAGTTTTTCTAGAGGAGAGTGAAAGGTTTTATAGTAGCTTGGATGCTTATCGTTTGCGGCTAGTTTCGTGTAGTATTTTAGAGCAAGAAGATCTCTCCTCTCTCTCAGAGGTAATATTGCAGTTTCGGCGTGTAGGCTGTTTATAGGGCTCGTTTTGAATGCTCCTATGCATAATCGTATCGCTTGGTTTTGGATTGGATTTAGTTTATTCAGCTGTTTTTTCGTAGCGCTCATGTATACAATTGACCCATATTCTAGGATTGATCTGATGTGGCTTTGATAAATTCGTATCATCGATTTTCTGTCGGCTCCCCAATTGGTCGTGGATAATTTTTTCAGGACGTTGAGCGCTTTATTACTTCTTTGTTTTATTAGCTGTATATGTGTATTCCACGTTAATCTTTCGTCCAATACCATTCCTAGAAACTTGACTTGATCCTTCTGTATTATCTGCGTGTTATATAATTTAAGGTTTATTGATTGAGTTGATCTTTTTCTGTGAAAGTTGACCACGTGAGTTTTTTCAGCAGAAAAACGTAGTCCTTTTTGATTGGCCCATTTTTCCAATTTATTTATCGTAGTCTGTAATGCGTGCTGTATATCTGTTAGGTATTTGCCTCTGAGATATATCACCAAGTCGTCGGCGAATAGAGAATAGTCTATCGGTAGTTTTATAGGTATTTTAATGTCATTTAGAGCGATAATGAACAGGATGGGGCTGAAGACTGACCCTTGGGGTGTGCCAATTTCCTGTTGTTTTTGCTTTTTTAATTATCCACGATGGATGTCTGGTAGCTTCATTTGGGATAAAATTTTCTATTTTGATTATTTGAGGATGATGGTCGCTTTGGTATGTAGATTCGCTGACATCCCAAGAAAGTAGATGGTTTATCGACGAGCTACTTAATGTGAGGTCAATATATGTTTAAGTACCTACATACTTCTTTGAAGTACCTAAAAGGTGAGTGTAATTTTTTTTAATTTTTTGAAGGAAAAATCTTTTGATTTTTTCAGATGTAACAAAAGTTCACGATTTTTATTGAGAGTAAAAAATTTTCAATTTCCTTGGCGAAAATGATCTTAATTTTTTTATTGATGAATTAATTATTTTTTTGAATAAACCATTTCAATTTTCTGGCAGAAAAATATTTTTCAATTTACTTGAAGTACGTACGTGAGATTTTTTCAAAAAATCGAGCTACACTCCATAAAAATGCCAAATTACCGTGGTCCTGAAGAATCAAAACTTTTTCAGAATAATATTATACATACGTATGGATTACATCCGGACAGGTACTCCATACCCCTGGCAACTTGAAACGACCAACTGATCAAGTCGATAGTTTTAATCAATACATCGTCGTTCGAATCAGCCACCTTTTTCGATAGTGATTCCACTTCTTCTTCTTTCCATTCGCAGCTAATGAGTTGGTCGTTTGAATCTGTTGAAAAGATGTAGTGAGTTGATGAGATTTTGAACGTGTTTGTTCCTATGATTTTTGTTTCGTCGCAGAAAATTTTCTTACCTACAATTTCTGGAATTTCCTCCTCTGTAATACAATTTTTTCTTTGGGATTCTATTTCCATTTGGGGAATTCCTACAGTGCTGAAAATTGAATCGATTTGAGTGTGGGACTTGATAGATAAAGAGCTGGACTAAATTGTTTTCTAGATTCACTCACATATTCGTTGATGTTATTGTGAAATCGATCTCATCTTTGTTTATTATTTGGTTTACGAATTGGTTTCTGTGTTTCCGCAGTAGATCTCGTGTATTGCCGTATCGGCAATACTCTACAATCACATGCTTCACTATTACATTTTCTTTTCCTGAGATTACTACAATTTTTAATAAATTATTTTTAGTAAAATATACTTTCAAATAATTATACATATACTTGTAAAATATATTTAGGCGGATGTATATTGTACAATGTACATAATTGAACGAACCTTCACGCCTGGTACAAGCTCCTAACAGGTTCACCACGTTCACGTGCTTTCCTAGATAGATCATGATCTTCATCTCTGAATCCAATGCATAAATGCAATGTGGGTCCTTAGGATTCCTAGCCTCTTTCACTGCCACCGTTGTTTTCACGTACTTTTGGATAATATCGTCTGCTGTTGCTTTGTAGACAATTCCAAAGGCGCCAGAACCCAATACTTTATCTAAAAATGATAATAAAATACGTTTAAATATATTTTTTTACTTAATTATTTTTATGATTAGAATTTCTTCAAGTTACCAAGTTTCAATTTGTCTCGCGGAAATTCGTATCGATTGTTGTATGGAATGGCGGAAGTTTGTTGTCCAACATCGATGTCAGGTTTTAGTTCAGGGAAAGGATTCGTGAATATGTTCATGGTAAAGTTTTCCATCTTTTGTTCCATTTTCTGAAAAATGTTCGGTTGAAAGTTGAGAAGAAAATTATTTAGTATACACCTAGGATGGGAAGCAATGGCGTAGGTATTTAATTATACATTGTGTCTAGGTCTATACGCACTTTTTTTTCTTGCCTAATCTTCACTGTGTACAAAATAAAAAATACAAAAGAGACAAGAGCGGAGAAACCAAACATGACAGCTCCTGTCAAGAAATGTTCATTGTTCGAAGGATGATTTTCTTTGGTTCCTAAACAACGATTAATGATAAATTGAAAATATTATGAACGAAGGAACGAACCAATCGGTGTAAGATTTTTTTTTCTTTTAACGATACCATTATTTTTAATTGACAGTTGAAGGGAATCCGATACATTTCCAGCTTTATTCGATGCTACGAATGTGTATATTCCTTCGTCCTCCAGCGAAATATTAAAAATTGACAAATTTCCCATTCCATTTTGGGTTGTGAAAACGATCCGATCGTTTAATGATAGTGGTTTATTATCCTAAAAACAAACAGCTCAATTGAAGTTATTTTTTTAAATTTTTTTAATTTTTTTTGTATATTATATGAAAATTTTAAAGATTTATCATGTAATTGTAGATACCTCTACAATCTACATACCTTATACCATACCACAGAAGGTAATGGATTTCCATCGATTCGAATTATTATTCCTATATTTGTAGCAGGATTAACTTGCCAAAGTCCATGATTCATGTGCGAATGGACAATTCTTGGTTTTGTCATTTCTATACGTACATGTAGATTTTAGGTAGTAGGTAAGATAAAGTACGAACCATTTTGGGAGTGGCTAAATCCACAATAAGTAATCACATTGAAGGGCGATGTCGTTCTTTTTTATTCTCTTCTTTATTTTTGTACAAATTTTTTTTTTTCATACGTTTTTTTCAAACAAATTTTTTTCAAGTTTTTCTCTGAAAACTTTGATGTTTTATTTAAAACAAATTTGTTCTTTCACAAAATACTCAAAATATTTTTCATTCTAGGTATTTTTTATGTTTTCATTTTTCAATTTTTTTTTTTCAACAAGTCAGTAAGTAGTTAAGTAATAGGCTACTTAGTCAATTTTGAATATTGAAATTTTAGTGAATTTGAAAAAAATTGGAATTTACTTTTAAAAAATTAGAAATTACTCAATTAGAAGACAAGACAAAATGTTGATGAAAATTATTGGAAAAATTCGAATGAGAAGTGAAGTTGCCAGTTGGGAGATGGAATAGGGACATTTTGATGACCAATTTGAGAATGAAATCAATTGACAATTTTATTGGAAAATGGGGGGATTATGAACAATTTTCTTGAAAAAATTAAATTTAAAAGGTCGGAAAAAATTTTGGAAAAATAAACTTGATAAAAAATTTACTTGACAGAAATTTCTAATAAAAAAATTGAAAAAAGTATGGTAGAGATTTAGAAGCACTTTTTGATGAGAGAAAATTTTATGAAAAATGTTTAAAAATCTAAATGAAAATTTAAAACTAAATTTAATTAACAATATTCATTAAAAAATTTCAAAAAATGAATTTGAAAAAATGTGATGACGATTAGTTGCACTTTGATGAAAAAATTATTAGCAAGTTTGAATGAAAAAATTGAAAAATATATTATTTATATAATATATATTTGTTAAAAAATGAGTTTTAACCCGCTTTAAATGACAAGCAGAAAAATTTTTATAAAAAATTTAATTTTAGGAAAAAATAAGAATAAATTATTTGATGAGTGATGAATAATTTCTTCGAGATTTTTTTTTTCAAAAATGGAATGAAAATTGAAAACGAAAAAAAAAATGAAAAATTTGAAGAATAGAAAACTTGAAAAATTTTTAAATATTTTATTAAATTTTATTAAACTTTGTGGAGAAATCTCGATGAAAAATATGAAAAAATCGTTAATGAAAAATTAAAATTGGATTAAAAATCAATTTCGACGAAGTCCACTTCGCAATGACAAACACGACCACGACAACGAGTTTTCAAACAAGAATATGAGATGAATTCTCGTTCGTTCATTTTGGTGATTATTTGTTGTAGATTTAGCCACTCCCAATAATTTTGAGCTATCATACATTACATTTATATTGATGGGCTTGTGATATGTGACCCGGCATAACAGAAGAGACCTAGTTGCCAAAAAATCGATTTCCACTTTTTTGTTGTTATTCTGAGATCAACTTACCGAGACCCACCTCTTCGACCAGTCAAAATTTTGAAGAAAATCAATATTTACAATTGGTACAAGAAAAGGGACCTAATTTTGAAATTTTCCAATGTAACTAACTGTTTTTTCAAGAATTTGAATAAAAATGTATAAAAATATATCCTTGAACTGTTTCAAAAAAACTTACCGGGGGGGGGGGGGTGAGGCCTGAAATGAGCGATTTTTAAGCTCAAAAATTCCACCTCCCGCAGTTTTCGATCAGTTTTCCTATCACTGATCACAGAAATTTTACTTCACGTCTAATCACTACTGTTTTTCGATGTTTTTTTTTTTTTTTTTGTCTTATGACCATTTATAATACCTATATGACATGAGGACATGACGCGAAATACTCATAATTTAGCCGAAAACTGATTTTATATTTTACGAAAACTTGAAAAATTTTCTTATCACACGATTTTATCCATTTTTGGCAGTTCATCGAGTTGGGACAAATTTCCTTTACGTCATTATAAAAAAAAAAAATTGCACATAATTAAAAATATAGTATGTAAGTATATTGGAATATATTTCACTCATGCCCAGAAACAACTTTTTAAAATTTTAGAAAAACCAATCCATTCGTTTCAAAGATATTCGCATTTACAAAGTATCTTTTTGCTCTCCTGAAAAATGTTTAAAATGGCAGTTAGGTCCATTTTGTTATGCCGGACCTTATATTATGTAAAAACTCACCATAAACTATTATATTCGTGAAATCCGCGTTCTTTTTTAATAATATTATGTCTACTAAATTTTTACGATCAATTTTACAACCGTAGATTCCGCTCTGATTTTTTTGAATATTTGCAATAAACAAGGTCGTCACATATGAAAAATTGGATTCCCAGTTCTTGATTTGAATTCCTGCGAAAGATAACCATCTCTATATTGCCACTATTATAGGCCAAAGTTGGCTCTAAAAATTCTCAAAAGTTACCTTCAGATGGACTAATCGAGACTTTTTTGGAAAGATGAGTGGAATTTATGACAGTGGCGTATGCCCATGAAAATTTGTTTCTGAAATAGTATTTCGAGACCGCGCAAGTGATTTCTATATCGTCTCCGACGCTGATTGGTTCGGAGTAATTCTTTATTATAATTACATTGATTTTAGTGTCATTATATTCTGTAACAATCATAGAAAAATATAAATATATGACATTTTAGTAGCTTCGTTTTTTCAAAATTTGCAGATTCATTATCACTGATATCATAAGAGATATGAAAAATCAATTGGATGGAAGAGTGGAGCTTAATTTTTTAAAGTAACTTTTCCTAAAAAGTACAGCTTTGTTAGTTTTTTACACAATCAAGCTCACCTTTCACAGATTTTTTTCGAATTAATTCAGTTTTTGTTAGTTAATTTATGATTCTTTAATTTTTTCAGTTGTTTCAATCTGTAGAATTTTGAAGAATTTCTGGTTTATTAAATTTTTTGTATTTTTTCAGTTTATTAAATTTTCAGAATGGATTCAGTTTCTTCGAATTATGTTTTTTCGAGTTTTTGTAAATTTAAATTTTGCAGCAAAATCAATCAAAAAGTTCATTATATTTTTAATTTGATTTTTTTTTCAAATTCATTGTGTGTGTTTTTTTTTAAATTCCATTTTATTTAAATTTTTAAAAAAATTCCCATTTTTTAAATTTTGGACATTTTCTCAACTTAGGTAGGTATTAAATTTTTTCAATTGAGTTTTTTCGAGTTTCTGATTTCTTAAATTTTCACGAATTTAAATTTCTAGTAAAGTAGGTACTAAAAAGTAGGTATATTTTTTTCAATTTATTGAATTTTCAGAAAAAATTTATTGATCTATTAAATTTTGGAATTTTTTAAAATTTGATTATTCCTTTTAATAAATTTTTGATTTGAATCAAGTTTCATGGAATTTGAAAATTTTGGCAAGATAAGTTCATAGAAAAAAAAAAATCATAAGTATATTTTTTAACTCGTTGATTTTTTTACCAATTTTCCTTGTCTTTGTCTTAAGTCTTATGAAATCACCGAATTTATTAAATTTTTATGAATCCTTATTTCATAATTTCTTTCAACGTTATCAAATTTTCAATTTATTTAATCTTGTAGAAATCATGTTTTTTGATTTTGATTTTTTATTTCTTGAATTTTTCGTAAAATTTAAACATTTTTGCAATTGAAATAACATTAAGTAGGTAGTTACTGTTTTTAATTTTCGTATTTTTGCGATTCAATTTTTTTTTTTCAAATCAACTCGTACCTTTTTTTTATTTTTGCAAATTTTTAATTCTTTCAGTATAATACTTAGACCCGCCCATTCGCGTTGACTTTTTTTACAACTTTTTTAATCGTGCATTAAAAATTTTTTGCAACAAAAAAAAAACACTTACCTACCTATTTTCACAATTTAAAGTTGTTTTTAATTTCAGTGTAGTTTTTATAAATTTTTAATTTAATTAATTGAACTTTGTGAATTTCTTTTTTTAATTTATTGAATTTTTACAATTTCTTATGTATTAAATTTGAGAGAATTTGATTTTTTAATTTACCTATTCAGTTTTTTAGAATTTATAATTTCTTAAATTTATTGGGAAAATTCATTTTTTTTTGAAAAATTAAAAATAAGTAATGTTATTCTCTATTATAATTTTTTTTCATTGCTCCTTGACTTCTTAGAAATTTTTTGATTTGTTGTAATTAATTTTTTTTATTCATCCATTCAATTCTTTTCTTTTGTAATTTTTTTTTATTTTTACGATTTTCCTGAATTTCTGATTTATTCAATTATTCATAGTTTATATTTTCAATTTTAATGACATTAATCTTTTTTTGTAATATTTACCTGTGAGCAAAAAAGGTAACTCATCATTTGCAGATCCAAATGAATTATTGGCTTCACATTGGATCATCATGCTGTGCTTCGGTTCGAAGTGTAACTTCGACATCACATTATATCCGTCAGTTATAACGGTTTCTTCATGTATTATTAATGAAGCCTATCAAAAAAACAATTCACAGGATTTGACAAAAATGTAAAAAAAAAGAAATGAAGAATGTTTTACATAGTTTTGATAATAATGAATTTACCGGTAAAGGTTTGAATATTTTATCTTCACAACGTGAATAGTTATTGCACTTTTTGTAGTTCCATGAAATTTGTGGAGGAGGATATCCAGTAGCACTGCATTCGTGTTGAATACTGGTATTTAACTTGTACAATTTCGCTTCAGAGTATTGTAAATTTATTTCCGGTGATGCTGGAATTAAAAGGTGTGTAGTTGTGTACAATTATTACCTACTTAGATATTTCAAATTTTTAGACACGTTTCAATAAATATTAAGTATTGAACTAGATTCTCACCTTCTACGATCAAGCTGAAATTCTCAGTTCTCGTGTGAAAAGGATTACTAATTCTGATTTGGTATGTCCCAAAATCTTGTATTATGATATGCTTGATTTCGAGTTTTACTTCGTTTTCATTTTCGATAATACGATATCTATCATTTATATAAGACATCAGCATATTGCGTATATTGTAATTACGTTGATTATACCTGAATCAAAACATAAAACTCATTTTAATTAATTCCATTTTCAAAACCTCAAAAATGACTAGAAATCATTTCAAGATTTCTTCTTAATAATACAAAATGCTCAAATATGGAGTGAATTTTAAGCCTTTCACGTACCAGGTACTCTGGCATTTTGGGAAACATTGCACACTGGCGATAAATTTTACAGTTCGGTTGACTCCTGCTAGAACAGTCAAGTTACGAGATTCTTCCCGTATTTTCATATTTAAAAAGGTTGAATTTGATTCTGAAATAGAAGATTTTATTTTAATTACCTAGTTTTTTCGTTTGATTTTCAACACTCTGACGTTATGAATTACTCACCATAGACGCTTAATACATGCGTGAATTTTTTCGTGTTCGAATTACTATCGATTATTCTACAGGTATAATTTCCTTCGTCGATTTTGCTTAGGTTGTGGATTTGGAAAATTTGGAAAAACGTGTTGAAATCATCGTGTGTTATCTTGGAAATATTTTCTTTAGTAATTTTCTGTAAAAAAACGAAAATTTATTATAGTATCTATTTTGTATTTTACAGGTACTTGTAATACTTTGAGAGTTCGACATACCTCTTCCACATGTTTAGGGAAATTCCATTTTATAGATTCGATTTCCAAACCACTGGATGTAATTACAGAACAGTTTAACAGAGCGTTCTGCCCCTCCAGTATCGGAAATCTGAATTTCGAATCTGTAACTTCGACTAAGGGTTCGGTGGAATCGTTTTGAGGAGCTAATTTTTTTTTTTATTAAATCTTTGTCACAATAAAATCTATTTAGGTAGTGAATATCTAAAAGCATGTTAGTACTTACGGTGCACGTTGACTGTAACTTTAAAGCTGTGGTAATAATCCAAAGCTACGCATCTAAAATCTGCTGAATTGATGATATGATATGTCGATACGACGAATCCAATTTTCGGATCGTATTTCTCAATCGGTTCCTGAAAATTGAAATTACACATTTAAAAATTACGATTCGCATTTACCTACTTGAAAAAATATACATATAGGTACTTGATCAGTTTCCCTACCACGATCGTATTATCCATTTTTGTTAAGACCATGGTTATGTTTGGTGAAGTGGGTCTGCATGGTATCACAGCTTTACTGTAAACCGTGACGTCCACAGACGAAGTGTTTGCAGTAATTGCATTATTTTCATCTGCAACAAAAAATAATAATTACGGGTATAGTATCAACGATAGATGTGCTAACCATCGAAGATTAAAGTTTTGAAATTAAGCATTTTGACATGAATGGCAGAGATCGTACCAAAACAGTAAACATAAATTCGAGCAATATCGCTGGCATTCCTTTCTGATTGGCATGTGTAATACCCGGTGTCCAAGTAATTCGCTGAATCGATTACGAGTTTACTAAAATTTGCACCATTTTCTATTTTTTCGTTTGGGTACTTTGGCTACAAATGGAAATGAATAAAAAAGAAAATTATATTTTCAACTTATTTTGTGCAGTTATAAAATCTATAAAATCTATAAAAAAAAATATAGAATACCTACTTATTTGACGTTGAAAAAAAAGATTAGGTTTTTTCCATTTAAAAAAAAATGATATGTAATAATAATAAAAATAGCAGATAGAATATTTGAACATAATTATTTTTCAGAAATTTTGTGGAAGGTTTTCCTGATGAGTTTCAAAGAATTTTTGTGAAACAAAAAAAAAGTGTTGTATTGAAAATTTAGCGGGTATAATTTTTCTGAAGAATTTTTTAGAATGAATAGAAACATTTTCAAAATATTTTTAACAAAAAAAAAATAATAATAAAAATAATTTTCTGTTGAATTTTGATCTTTAAAAATACCTAAGTCTATACTTACTTCGTTTCTTTCCTATTGAATTTAGCTCTCTGAGCAAAAGTTAACTAATAGGTACTACCAAATATAGCCGATAGAACATCTTGAAATGATGTTTTTAAATGTACTATTGTTGAATGGGCATTTGTTTACTTTTAGCCGGAGCTCTCGTTACAAAGAACGAAGTATTCGTAAAAATTTTTGCAATTAAAAAAAAAAATCAGAAATGCTTTTTAAGTACTCCCTATACCTAATCAAAAAAATTCGGAATAAATATTTTTCAAGAATTTCGTCGAAAATTTCTATGGAAAATTTGAAAAAAAATGTAGAAAAATTTTCAAAATATTTTTACAAACCAAAAAATATAATAAAAAATTTGAAATTGTCAAAATAAGTAGTTTTAAACTACGAAGTCAACAAAAAAAATTCAATACGTATTTTTCGACCAAAAAAAAAAACAATAGTTTTTCGTCCACAAAATTTGAATTTTTTAAAAGACGATGAACCGAGTTTTTTTTTCTTCAAAGTTTGGAATAAAAAAATGTATACCTACTTCTCCAGTATAAAATAAAAAATAAAATAAATAAGTTTTTTCAAAAATTTTATGAGAGTTTTCGGTTTAAAAAGTTCATACATATAAAATATATTTTTATAAAATTAATACAGTACTTAGGCATTTTTACAAAAACTAAAAAAAAACAAATGTTGAAGATTCAAAAAAATCAAAAATATTTCTTAAAACTGACCCAAAATGAAAAAGTTTGAAAATTATAATTTTTTAGAAATTCAAAAAAACAAACAAACATAGAAGTTTCACAAAACCGAAACACAATGAAAGTAATTATTTGACAAAATTCAAAAAACTTCAAGAATTTTTAAAAAGTTTTAAAAAATGAATAGTACGTAACTGAGGAAAAATTTTGAACAAGCAGGTTAAAAAAAATATGAAAAATTCTTAAGCAAGCGCGTAAGAAAATAAATAGAAATAAATGTTTTGCAAAAACACTTGAAATTTTCAGAATTAGCATTTTTTAAATTTTTTTGTTAAAAAAATGAATAAATAGGAAATTTAAAAAAAAAACATATTTACAAAAAAATCACTTAGAATCTGTTGTTTAAAAATTTCAAAAATTTCAAAAATTTCAAAAAATTATCAAAAAAGCGTCTTCCAAGCAAGTTTAACACAATTTTTCAAAAACCAATAAAAAAAATGTACCAACATATTAAAAAAATCAGCTAAAAATCATTCGATCCATTACTTAGTTGTATAATTTATAAACAGATGAGCAATAAAAAAAATGACAAGAGAGATATACGGAAACGTAAATAAAGCTGATTACGAAATGAAAATCACTTCCTTCGATTCGATTCGTCGACCAAAACGGTAATTTTAATTCGACGGAACTAGGCTGTATAAGTGTATAATTCATGTATTTAAAGGTATTTTTACACAATGAAAAAAATTAGATATAATATTTTTTGATGAAAAAATTCAACATTTTTAAAATGAATATTTTTCAGTGTTTATAAAAATTTCATAATATAATTATTTGTTAAAAACCAAGAAAATTGAAAGAAGTTGTTAGAAGGCTGAAAATAATTTCGAGAAATAGATTATTTTCCCTCGGAAAAAATCCGAATTTTAAAAATAAAATTGCTTCTCGAATACTAAATCAAAGATTAGTAAAATTCTCAAAGTATCTTTCGTTTACAAAAATGACTAAAATCATATAAATGTTTCTGAAAGTTGATTTTTTTTTCAAGATTTACGATTCAGTGATCGATATTTTGGAAGATTGTTTAAATGATTTTTCATATTGTTCATTTCCCCAAAAGATCATAAAAAATTGAATTTTTTTCACTTGATTTTTTTAAAAGTTGATGAAAAAAATATGAGTAGGTACCGCACTTTTTGAAGAAATACACATAGGTAATATTGAAGTCACATGAACGAAAATAAACCAATCAAAAAATTTTTGTAAAAAAATAAAAATAAAAATTAAATTGTTTTTTTTTTAAACGCCATATACAGCAACTAAGGCTAGAGGCGTATAGTTTTATTTCCGTATGAATTTTGTACTTTTTTGATAGTAAGGTGATAATGTGATAAGAACTGAAAATAAATATTAATTGACTCACCCAGTCTGGAGATAACCATCGTACGAGTCCATCATCTGTACAGTTCAAAGTCAACACATGATTCTTTCTAATGATTAACTCGGGTCCTTCCGGGGAAATTTTCAAGGCTGTAAAAAAATTTGTTCAAAATTCAGTAAAAAAAGACACCCTCTCGTAAAAAAAAACAATAAAATAACCATAGGTGCAGTACAACGGCACAATTGAAATTCTTTAAAATCGTTCAGGTAAATTGGCTGCCATAAAAATTGCCTGCAATTTCGGGATTAGTCGCCAAAACTTTTTAAAAGTAGGTATTGAAATCTGAACCTGTTTTTTTTTTTTTTTTTTTTTTAATAAATTATTCAAACTGTTCAAAATATTGTAAATATCGTTGATCAATACTTATTACTTATTTCATGATTTTTTTTTTCAACCATAAACATGGTTTTCTCTCATGTTTAATTTTGTGGTATTCATTCACCAAACCCATTTAGGAGCCTTTCTTACAGCAACAAATTATTGAAAAACACCCACAATTGAAAAAAAAAAACAATATTTATAAATTTCATGAAATCATTCAACTTGATGCAAATATCACTTGCAAAGTCGCCATCAATCAGTCATTTAAAATTTAAAAAAATTATTGAAACGAGAAACCTTTTTTCAAGCAGCTATTAGGTAGGTAACTAGGTATAGCTAATTAGCTATATCAAAATTGCATAAAATTGTTTTACAGTAAAATATTAGACACATAGTGAGGTGAGCTCGTTGGTTTACAGCTCCAGTTGTTCATCAACTAAATCAACCTATTTTCAATAATTAATAATCAAGCCCATGAGAGCAATAGCTTCTGTGCAATTTTGTTAATAAATTAATTCACTTAATCGCATCCACTCTAAAAGGATCGTTCGTGACCAGGCTACTTTACTTTAAAATAAATACGATACGAATAAGTATTGAAAAACTCACCAGCAATCAAACCAAAGGAGTATGCAATTGCAATAAATAATCCAATTGAATTTTTGTCTTTCATTTTTATGATTCTTACAACTGAGTAAATCGAATGTCTAAACCAACTAACCACAATCACAAATTTTATACAGCCTATGCGCTTTTATCTAACTTTACCGATATCAAAAGATAATGCACAATACACATAAGTACAATTAAATCTAAATTTAGTGTAAGTAAATAAAAAAAATATCAAAGAGCATCGCATCGTAAGCAAACCGAAAACGTTTCTTCTCTTCTATTCCATACCAAAGTCCATTTTCGACTGATGTCTGGTTGTCTTTTTAAAAAAATTGTCAAGTTGGGTCAGGCAAATGAAAATTTCTTTATATTTGTGGAAACAAAAAGACGTTTTTTAAAATTTTTGTTGTTTATCTTTGTTTGTCTTTCAACTTACAGTAAAATACAAAAAAAAAAAAAAGGTGGTGGAACAGATGACTGAAAATTTCTTATGGTATATATGGAAGTAAATGTAGACTGGTTTCGTATGCCTTTACATTACTATCTCTTAATCAGCAGTAAATTACAAAAGAAGAGATAAAAAAAAATTTACTCGTATGTAGGGAAACACAAGGAGACTGGTTCCTTTCAGGATTAAAGCGCTATGATGAAGAACAATGAGAAGGAAACGTTATTTTTACACGATATAATTTGTACAACTAAAAAAGTGGAAATAGCAAAGCGATAACGTGGTGTACAAGGCTGAAAAGTTTAAGATAGATGCGACCAGGTAGTTGACTTTTGAATTGGAGTAAAAGAATAGGAATGTGAATGAGTATGTCCGTTAACATCAGTGGCATTTTTTAGACGTACCTTAGTATAAATTTATAAATTTCTAAAAATATGTAAGTACTAATTTACGTAATTGATTTCATTCAATAAATACCTGATCACAAATTAATACAACTGATTGAGTATTCTTACCTATACTTATACAAAATACCTAGCACTTAATAATACAGGTTGGTGATTATTTATTATTACTATTAGATTAAAGTTTTTTCAAGTGTTTTTGTCGACGTATTGCTAAAATTTTTAATTCAGTTGGACAAAAATAGTCAACCCATTTGGTCGAATAGAATTCCCGAGTAGGCATCCAAGCTTTTCGCACAATTCTCTTTCTACGATCGTTAGCCCTCAATTTTGATGGTATTTTCAATAACGAAAAGACGCGCATACTGTGTAGATGGTAATTTTTGGTGAAGTTGGTGAAGTGCATGGTGCCAGGTTTTTGGAAAGAATTTTCTATTATTATTTTTCTGTAAATTTCTTCTACAAAATCCCTATTGAATTACTCCTTCAAATTAATTATTTCTCTCCTATTTCTGAAAAAAATTCTGGATAATAAAAATCTATATTATAAAGGAAACCGGGCGATTTTTGTCACTCAATCACATCCGTTCTACCGGACCGATTTTCTCGAAATTTAGAACATTTTTTAAGGTTCGGAGAGGAGATAGTTTACCAGTCGAAAAATTTCAAAAAAGTTGGGTTACAATGGGTTAAAACGTTCCCAAAAGGTCCTCGAATTTCGACCAATAGGAATCCTCCATTTTTAAAATTTTCCTAGCACATTAATATTCTGAAAATTGTTTTTTTTAATGTAAAAGAAAATTACGATTTTCTTCTTTTGAAAAATGAAATTGAGTGAAAATAGTTCGATCAAAAATTACCTAATCTTTTGGAAAATTGACTGTATCACAAAATAAATTTTTGGTGAACGAATTGAAATCGACAGTTAAACGAGTATGATTATGATGACTTTCAGAAATTAATAAAAAAATAAAATATTAAAATCAACCGAATTTCGAATTTAATATTGAAAATCAGCTGAAAAATGTGAATTTAACTTTTGAAAAATTCAAGTTCAAAAACCGGGAAAATCTAAATTGAGGGTTTTAGAATTTTCAAAATTTTTACTCCGACAGTACGTTTGTAATATTATTCCATATCGAAAAAATCTTTTAGATTTTCTTGGCGGAATATATTTGGCACGCCAGAATAGGTCGTTCGCACGAAAGGGATTAGAGCTGTGTAATAGTGCGAATTAACGACAGTAAATGCACCCGACAGAAAAATATTTTCTAACGACAGTTCTGTTAGAGATCCTTTTTCAGAAATTAATAAAAATATTAAAATCAACAGAGTTTGAAATTTTATTAAAAATTTTAGAATACTTGACATAATTTTTAAAACTGGTTAACTTTAAGAAAATAATGAAAATATAGAAATAAGTCGAGTTCAGAACTCTACTTAAAATAAGAATAAGCTGAAAATTTAATTTTTTGAAAGAAAAAAAAAATCAATATTTGATTTGCTATCTACTCACTAATTAAAAATTGAATTTTTGGAAAATTGCTTTATGGTTGAAAATTAGGTAATAATCTTTTGAAAAAGTAATCGAAAACAATTAAATAATTTTTAAAATTCTTGAAATTTTGTCAAATATTGAATTTTTAGAAAATCATAGTTTTAGAAATTGAATTTTAGAAAAATTAATTTAAAATTTAATTTCAAGCTAATGAATAAAAATATTCATTTTTCAAACTGATTCAATTTTTTTTTAAATTTTTACATGTTTTGGATGGTTTCAAAATGTTTGGTTCGAATTCCTAAAAATTAAATGGGATTGGGAAAATTTTTTTAAAATCATAAGATCTTGAAGAATCCAGACATGAATTTCACAAAATTGAGGAAATCTAATAATTGAAAGTGTTTTAACTTGACAAAATTAAAAAAAAATGATCCTGATCAATTTTCAGAAATTAATAAAAATATTAAAACCAATAATGGAAAAGAATCCAAAAAATTGAAAAATATTTTACACTGCCATGGCAGTAGAAAGAAATGATGAAGAAATGAATCAGAAATCAGAAAAATAATAAGGAAAAAAAACATTGATTATAAATTGGAAAAAATTGAAAAAATAAAAAAAATCGAGGAAAATGTTCATTTAAATTTTTCTTAAAAATAAGAAATTCTGAAAAAAATGGAAAATATTATGTAAATGGTTGAAAAATTTAAAAAAAAAATTACTTTACATGAAAAAATATAAAACTCTGAAATTCAAGGGGTTCAAAAAATTCGAAAAAATTGGAATGCTTAAGTAAATGACATAATTGAAAAAAATTAAAAATAGGAAAAAATCAAAAATTAGGAAAATAGGAAACATTTGATTATAATTTGAAAACAATTTAAAATTTGAAAAAAAATCCAACTGAAAAACCAACATTTAAAAAAAATTAGTAATCTTTAAAATGGAGAAAAATTCAAAAGTTTTGAGAAAATTGGAAAAAAATGAGTGTTGAAAAAAATGATGGAAAAAATGCCTAATAATAAGGAACCTTCAAAAAATTATCAAATTGAAAATAATGTAATTTTTTATCCAACTAAAAGAAATCCAATTGTAATAAGTCTTGAGTAATGAGTATGGTAATGAAAAAATTATTAAATTTGAAAAATGAAAAATTTTAATGGGAATTAAAAAATTAAGTAAGTCTATTTTTTAAAAAAAATTAAAATTTCCAAAAATAATTACCTAATATTAGAAATTTAAAAATCAAAAAAATTAAATAAAAAGTTTTGAAAATGTTTTATGTAAAGAGTAAAAGTCATGAAATTTATAAAAAAAATTCAAAGTTCCAAAATATTCTGATAAAAATGTCCAAAAAAAGAGAAGAAAATTAAAAAATTAAAAAATGGAAGAAAAAAAATGTATGGAAAATTTGAAAAAAATTATAAGTATCAGAATGTATGATAAAATATATAAAAAAGTTATATTATCAAATTTTTAAAAAAATTTACAAGTTTTAAAATTTTGATGGGATTTTCGTGAAGTTTTTCGTCAGTTATAACATGCTAAAAAAATTATACCTAATTTAATAAATGATTACCTATATAGGTCATCCACTTCCAGGTTATTACAAATCTAATTGTATTGGGAGAGTTTACACTAAATCTATAAATCTATTAAAATAAAAATTAAAAAAAAATTAAATGTTCCCCCTCTGCTAGTAAATAAATAAATAAAAAATAGCTAAAAGATATTATTTTGAGCTTACTTTTTGAAAGACTACATATTTTTTAAAAGAAGTTTGACAGATATTATACTTAAGGTAGGTAGGTATTATATTATTATGTGAAAAAAGTATTTTAAAAATTTCTAAAATCAATTTTATCCTTAAATTTTTTTCAAGTAGGTACTAATAAAATATTTATGGATTTTTTAAAAAATTTACCTAATATTTTTGTAGTGGTTTTTCTTTTTTTGAAAAATCACTTTTAAAAATTTTTCCAGACATTTTTTGATCAACTGTTTTTGTTCGTGTTGTAAAAAAAAAAAAGTTGAAAAATTATTTTTACCCGTAGATTTTCTTGTAAATGTATTTTTTCGATAAAACTTCTTTATTATTTTATTCTTACCTGCTAGAGCCTTTTTCTAAAAAGAAATATTTTTTCTTCCGAAAAAAAAAACACCAAAATACCTACCTACCTACTTTTTTGGTGAAAAAAATTTCGAGAATTTTCCAAGGTATTTTTTCCCTCAATAATCATGTAAAAAAAATCAATAATTACTCGTATCTATGTTTTGAGATTTTTTTATACTTCACTAAGTACATTTTTTGGAGACATATTTTTTTGAAATAATTTTTTCAATGAAGTAGGTACTTAAAAAGAATTTTTTTTTCAAAGAAAACTTTCTTTGAAATTTGTTTATCGCATTTATTCGCAGCTTTTTTGGCTTGTAAGAAAAATTAATGTTTTTTCGTGAATTCTCTTCAATACTCGAGTATCTACAATATTTCTTGAAGAATTGTTCTTCAAGAGTTCTTTTTTGAAAGATTATTTTTTTCAGAAGAATAAAAAATTTTGTGAATATAACTTTTAGGTAAGTACTTAATTAAGTTTTTAAGGAAATTTTTCCTGCAGAAATTCTTTTTTACAGCTTATAAACAAATTAGCTAATTCGCAACAGATTCTCATCACAAAAGTATTTTATACTTACCTTTTTTTTATTTATTTTTTTTTCTAGCGAACTTACGTATGTATCAAGTACATATGCTACGTAGTTATTATGTATTTATTACATAAGGTTTGGGGAGCCCCTTCTATAATACAATACACTATGTACTATAGCCAGGTCGAAATAAGTTTTTTATTCGGACTAAATGGTATGTGAATTTTTTTTGCGGTATTCTGTAGTACTAGTGGTCCTAACTAATATACTAAAAGTCTCACGCTGTAGCGTGCTTGTGTCACGTTTGACAGCGTGACACGTGTCACAGCGAGGCGTTTTTTTCAGTCATCTCGGTAAATAATCGACTTTTTGTAAAAATAGTTATTATAAAAAATGTTCCTTGCGTAACTCTCTATCAGAAAGGTTCTTATCATTTTTTTCAAAAAAAATCATTTTAACTTCGTAAACTTGTCATCTTATTGGAAGCTACAGTGCTATGCAAATTGATAAATTTTAGTGGAGGGGAGGGCCTAATCGAAAATTTTATAATAACAAAAATTATTTCCAAGACCTCAATCTACAACCTTTGTTTGAAAAATTTTTCAATCCGACCCTTCTCCCAAATTTTGCAAAAATATCCAAGTGATGTTATATGAAATTGGGGGAGAGGGGGGATCCAATCGAAATTTTTATAATGACCAAAACTGTCCTTACGCTCAAATCTAAAACTTTAATTGAAAAAGTTTTCAATTAGATTCCTCCCACCTCTCTAATTTCACATAAGATCAGCTACAGTACCTTGCAAAGCGGTAATTGGAGGGGAGGAAAAGATGTTATGCGAAAATGGAGGAAAGAGAGGGATCTAATTAAATTTTTTTTCAAGTAAAAGTTTTAGATTTGAGCCTAAAGACAATTTTGGTCATTATAAAAATTTCGATTGGATTCCCCTTCTCCTCCAATTTCACATAACATCACGTTAAATATTTTTGAAAAATTGAGGGAGGGGTCCGATAGAAAAATTTTTCAAACAAAAGTTGTAGATCGTGGTCCTAGAAAAATTTGTTATTATTACAAAATTTTCGATTAAACCCTTTCGTCCCCTCTAATTACTAATTTGCAAGGCACTGTAGCTCCGAATGAGGTGACGAGTTTACCGGGTTACAATGACTTTTTCGAAAAAAATGATGAGAACCTTTCTGATAGAGAATTACGTAAGGAACATTTTTTATAATAACTATTTTTACAAAAAGTCGATTATTTACCGAGATAACTACAAAAAACGCCTCGGCGTGACACGTGTCACTCTGTCACACGTGTCGTAAGCGCGCTACAGCATAAGACTTTTAGTATGTTAATTAGGACCCCTAGTACTACAGAATACCGCAAAAAAATAATTACATACCGTTTAGTCCGAATAAATTGTTTTATATGACATAACTTTCCCTGACTACTACGCATATTATGTACTTCTTTCTCTCAGACTCTCAGTGCAGGTCAAATCTTGGAGAAAGTTGAACTTGGATAATGTTTATAAAATGATAAGCTCCGCAATCTAGCGGATTTTCCATCAACTTTATTGTTTTTTTTATTCGAAACAGTATAATAAGGAAATAACCTTTATAATCAGATTTTACGTATTCTGGTGAAATAAGGCACTGTAATGAGCGAACAGAAGTCAAATTATTTATTTGTATTTTTTACAATGATTTTTTTTATTCTGAAAATTCGAAAAAACATTTGTTGGTTATTCTTCAATGTTCAATCTCCTTGCATATTTTTCTCAGAAAAAAAATCCATAGAATTTTTAAGAAAAATATATAGGTAGGTATCTATTTTGAATTTTTTGATGAGATTATTGAATTTTTTTTTCAACATGTTTCGAAAGAATTTTTGTTTTTCTCAAAAACAAATTTCAAAAAAATGTTTGCAAAAAATACTTGAAATTTTTTGATTTCCAATAGGACCTATTCAATTTTTTTCCAAAGTTCAAACTTATTTTTTCAAAAGAGGTTGATTTTTATTGTGAAGAAAAATTCCTGAAAATTTCTTATGAAAAGACTAATAATACCAAGTCTTATATTTTTTCCCCATCATGGTTGACCTTTTTGCATACAAACGTTCGAAACTGGTTTCTTAGGCCAAACCACCATACTTATCCTCCCATACCCACCCTTCGTTTTTTGATGGGATTCTGCTGCCATTTTTTTCAAACATGATTTTTCAAACGAATTTTCAGGTTTTTCACAACAAAAAAATCCAGAGAACTTTTTGTGAAATATTAATTTTTAAATTTTTTAACAAGATTTTTCAATTATTTTCAAGAGAACTTTCTAATTTTTTTTTCTGAATTTCTTTTCAAAATAATTTATGCTGCTAAAATTTTTTTCGTCAACATTTTTAGAAAGAATTTTCAGGTTTCTGGCAAAAAATAAACCCAGAGAATTTTTGTAAATAGTAATTTATATTTTTTTGTTTTGAAATGTTTTGACAAGGCTCAAGTATGCAAATTTTCAAAAATATTCATTTTTAACAAGTTTTTTTAACATTGTTTTTTCAAGAAGATTTTTTGTAAAATTTTCAGTCTTTTGGAAAAAAGATTATTTATAATTTCCAAACTTAGTTTTCCAAATCCATTTTTAAAAGTGTTTTGCCTTCAGAATTTTTTTCAGGCTTATTTCTTTGAAAAAAGTTCTTCGTTTTTTGAAAAATAAAATTCTAGGAAATTTTTCTAAAAAAAAATGTAAGTAGGTAGGTATTTGAATTTTTTTGATAATTTTTGAATTTTTTCTAGAAAATTTTTCTTAATACCTACCTACTGATTTATTTTTTACACTTTATAACCTAATTTTTACTGACCGCAATTAGAAAAAAAAATAATTGTTAGTTTTTTTAATGTGTTTTTGAACTTTTTTCACGAAAATTTTCCAAATACAACTGATTTTTCTCCTGGGGTGTTTCCTTCAGAAATGCATTTTTATTTCTTCTTTTTTTACACTCTAAAAAAACCCATTTTTCTAAAAGTTGTTGTATTTTATTTTTCCTTTGAATTCAAGCCAAACTTTTGGAAAAAAATCTTTCAATTTCGAGTTTTACAAATGAATGTTAGATCTTTATTTTTGGGTAAGTAGGTAAATTAATTTTTGGTGGAAGTTTTAAAAAAAAATTGAGTCAGTTCACAAAACACTGCCACCTTCGGGTATGTTCTCCATCGTAAATTTAACGGGAGCCCTATGTATAGGTATAACATTTTGGTAACCCGGAAAACTGGTCTGTTCTGGTGTAGTATTTAAGCAAATAGGTTCACTCGAAGTACTCGCATGGTGTTGAATTGGCTCAGGCACCGAGGAGTTCAGTATTCTCAAATAGGTTTCCGCATTTTGAATATGGACAGCGTCACCTTCATTTGATTTATTTAAATCGTCGTATCGCTAGAAATGTGAAATTCAAGTTGCGCTTCACAAAAGTAGTCATCCTTTGACAATTCTTGCTATTTAGTGAAATCATACTTACAGATAAAATTAAAGCCTCAAGTAATTGCCCGAGATTTTCCCTCAGTTCTTTAAACGATGGCCTTGAACTTGGTTCGTGTCCCCAGCAACTTTCCATCAAATTGTATCTGTAACGAAATTTCAGTATCAATAAATTATCTATTTTATAATCACGCAAGGAAATGTCAAAATAGAAACCGATGTATTATTTATGTATTTAGCTTACATGTGGTCAGTGGCAAATGTGGGCTTTTTTAATCTATGTCCGGAATCCAACAATTGCAATATTTCTGCGATACCCAAATCTGAAAAAATGATACTAAAGAAAATAAAACAGCTACTCTCCTGCGTTATACCTACAACTTCAGCAGTACGACTTACCGTCAAATGGTGAATCTGCTAAAGAAAAAAATTCCCACATCGTAATGCCAAAAGCCCAGACATCAGACTTCGCTGAAAATATTCTATTCCTTATTGCCTCAGGAGACATCCAGGTTATTGGTAATGTCTAGGTACAAATAAAAAATTATTTAAAGTTGACTAACAGTAAGATACCTACGCAAAAATGTATGCTTTCATATTGTACACTCACCGTTTTCCTGGTTTGATAATCTTTTTCTTGCAATAGTCTTTTTGAAAAACCAAAGTCGCCAATTTTTATTATATTGTTCTCCGCCAAAAGTACATTTCGGGCAGCTAAGTCACCGTGTAAAACCTGTAACAAAAATAGGTAGGTATTACTTGTCGAATTGTGACTAGCAAATGAGCAAAACCTGGGATCCATCAGTGCACCTAAAATTTAAAAAATGAGATAAATCAAACCCTATTCGAAAATGTAAAAATATATTAAATTCTCTTTTTAAAGCAAAAAATCCGAATTTAACTATAATGAATAGTTTTTTTAAAATTAAAATTTATTATAATTATAATTATTAAAATTAAATAAATTATTATAATTAAAATTGATTAATAAAATAGTTATTTTAAAAAAATTTAAATTTAATTTAATTTTTAAATTATTTGAATTTAAAATTATGTAAGTAAATAATATTAAAATTCTTGAAGAAAAAATAATATTGATTATTATTGAAATTAATGAGTTTATGAATATAAAATTTAATTAAAATTAAATAAATTATTATAATAAAAAAATTTATATAGTTAAATTTATTAATATATATTATTATTATATATTCATTTAAATTAAATTTTAATTTAAAAATTTTATTTAAAAAAATAATTATATTAAAATTGATTAATAAAATAGTTATTTTTAAAAAATTTAAATTTAATTTAATTTTTAAATTATTTGAATTTAAAATTATGTAAGTAAATAATATTAAAATTCTTGAAGAAAAAATAATATTGATTATTATTGAAATTAATGACATCTTAGTTTTTAGGGGATGAAAATCTTTGAATTTTGAAGAAAAATTTTTTATAAAGTTTTGGAGCAAAAATATTTCTGAAAAAAAATCTCTAAATATTTGAAGAAAAATAATCGTTCATTTTGTTATAAATACTCGGAGAATTATTGCAATATTTTTGGAATAGCATAACATATTTTTTTGGAGTTGACGTAAATTTTAAGAAAAAATTAATTTGTAGAAAAATCTCTAAAGTTTTTAGAGGATTTTTTTGGTGGGAAATTTCGTCAATTTTTACTGACAATATACTATTATTCTGTTTTGTTGTTGTTGTTTTTTTTTCAGAAAAAATCTTCTTTTTTCAAATAAAAGACTTTAACTTAATTTTTTGACCATAACAAAATTACCAATTTTTTGAGAGAAAAACATTCTATTTACTTCTTTTCAATTTTTCTTTCTCCAAAAAAACAAAAAATTAAATTTCACTAAAAAGGCTTTTTTTCTTAGGTAAGAAAAGTTACAATTTCTTTTTCAAAAAAAAAATTGAAAAATAATTCTGTGAATTTGTTTGAAGTTGAAAAATCATATTGTTTAGAGCCGGTATGAAATTTTTTCTAATTAAATTACTTAATGAAAAATCTCATGCCTTTTACAGGAAAAGATCTTTTGATTTTTTTTTTTTTTTGGGAGGGGGGATTTGTTGCTGCTTTTTTTGGTCTACTTTTTTAAGAGTTAAATAATTCTCAGTTCTCTTAAAAAGTTTAAATTTATAATTTTTTCTGGTGAAAACTTCTCATTTGTTTTGGAAAGCAGGTAAATGCTCAATTTGAAGTGGGAAATTCTCAATTTTTTAGAGGAAGAATTCTTCTTTTGGGGATTCGCATTTTGGGAGGAGGGGAGGAGAATCTCAATTTTCGGAGAGGTATTCTAAATTTTTTCGGGGGAAATTTCTTAATTATTTTCGAATAAAAAAAGTTCCAATTTTTAGGGAGAAATTTCACAATTTTTCAGGCAAAAAGTTTCAATTTTTCCTGGAGAAAAATTATTATATAATGTTTGGTAGAAATAATTTTCAAGTTTTTAGGATAACACGTACTTACCTACTTAATTATTTTTAGAAAAAAAATTTCAACTCATTTTGGGGAAAAATTGTTTTTTTTTTAAGGAACAAATGTTCAATTTTGTTGGGAAGAATTGTCAACTTTTTTGAGAAAAAAATACTCATTATATTTCTTGAATTTTATGAGGAAAAAGAATCAGATTTTATTGTTAAAAAAATTATTTTTTGGTGTGAAGATATTTTTTATTGTTTGATTTTTGTGATAAAAACATTCATCAATTTTTTGGAGTTGAAAAATTATCTCAGTCATTTTCAAGTAAAAAATATATGTTTAAGTACCTACCTACATACTTCTTTGAAGTACCTAAAAGGTGAGTGTAATTTTTTTTTTTTTTTTTTGAAGGAAAAATCTTTTGATATTTTCAGATGTAACAAAAGTTCACGATTTTTATTGAGAGTAAAAAAGTTTCAATTTCCTTGGCGAAAATGCTCTTAATTTTTTTATTGATGAATTAATCATTTTTTTGAATAACCCATTTCAATTTTCTGGCATAAAAATATTTTTCAATTTATTTGAAGTACGTACGTGAGATTTTTTCAAAAAATCGAGCTACACTCCATAAAAATGCCAAATTACCGTGGTCCTGAAGAATCAAAACTTTTTCAGAATAATATTGTACATACGTATGGATTATATCCGGACAGGTACTCCATACCCCTGGCAACTTGAAACGACCAACTGATCAAGTCGATAGTTTTAATCAATACATCGTCGTTCGAATCAGCCACCTTTTTCGATAGTGATTTCACATCTTCTTCTTTCCATTCGCAGCTAATGAGTTGGTCGTTTGAATCTGTTGAAAAGATGTGGCGAGTTGATGAGATTATGAACGTGTTTGTTCCTATGATTTTTGTTTCGTCACAGAAAATTTTCTTACCTACAATTTCTGGAAGTTCCTCCTCTGTAATACAATTTTTTCTTTGAGATTCTCTTTCAATTTGGGGAATTCTTACATTGCTGAAAATTGAATCGATTTGAGTGTGGGACTTTGTAGATAAAGAGCTGGACTAAATTGTTTTCTAGATTCACTCACATATTCGTTGATGTTATTGTGAAATCGATCTCATCTTTGTTTATTATTTGGTTTACGAATTGGTTTCTGTGTTTCCGCAGTAGATCTCGTGTATTGCCGTATCGGCAATACTCTACAATCACTTGCTTCACTATTACATTTTCTTTTCCTGAGATTACTACAATTTTTAATAAATTATTTTTAGTAAAATATACTTAATAGGTCAAGTTCAAATAATTATACATATACTTGTAAAATATATTTAGGCGGATGTATATTGTACAATGTACATAATTGAACGAACCTTCACGCCTGGTACAAGCTCCTAACAGGTTCACCACGTTCACGTGCTTTCCTAGATAGATCATGATCTTCATCTCTGAATCCAATGCATAAATGCAATGTGGGTCCTTAGGATTCCTAGCCTCTTTCACTGCCACCGTTGTTTTCACGTACTTTTGGATAATATCGTATGCTGTTGCTTTGTAGACAATTCCAAAGGCGCCAGAACCCAATTCTTTATCTAAAAATGATAATAAAATACGTTTAAATATATTTTTTTACTTAATTATTTTTATGATTAGAATTTCTTCAAGTTACCAAGTTTCAATTTGTCTCGCGGAAATTCGTATCGATTGTTGTATGGAATGGCGGAAGTTTGTTGTCCAACATCGATGCCAGGTTTTAGTTCAGGGAAAGGTTTCGTGAGTATGTTCATGTTAAAGTTTTCCATCTTTTGTTCCATTTTCTGAAAAATGTTCGGTTGAAAGTTGAGAAGAAAATTATTTAGTATACACCTCGGATGGGAAGCAATGGCGTAGGTATTTAATTATACATTGTGTCTAGGTCTATACGCACTTTTTTTTCTTGCCTAATCTTCACTGTGTACAAAATAAAAAATACAAAAGAGACAAGAGCGGAGAAACCAAACATGACTGCTCCTGTCAAGAAATGTTCATTGTTCGAAGGATGATTTTCTTTGGTTCCTAAACAACGATTAATGATAAATTGAAAATATATTGAACGAAGGAACGAACCAATCGGTGTAAGATTTTTTTTCTTTTAACGATACCATTATTTTTAATTGACAGTTGAAGGGAATCCGATACATTTCCGGCTTTATTCGATGCTACGAATGTGTATATTCCTTCGTCCTCCAGCGAAATATTAAAAATTGACAAATTTCCCATTCCATTTTGGGTTGTGAAAACGATCCGATCGTTTAATGATAAAGGTTTATTATCCTAAAAACAAACAGCTCAATTGAAGTTATTTTTTTTAATTTTTTTAATTTTTTTTGTGTATTATATGAAAATTTTAAAGATTTATCATGTAATTTTGTAGGTACCTCTACAATCTACATACCTTATACCATACCACAGAAGGTAATGGATTTCCATCGATTCGAATTATTATTCCTATATTTGTAGCAGGATTAACTTGCCAAAGTCCATGATTCATGTGCGAATGGACAATTCTTGGTTTTGTCATTTCTATACGTACATTTAAATTTTAGGTAGTAGGTAAGATAAAGTACGAACCATTTTGGAAGTGGCTAAATCCACAATAAGTAATCACATTGTAAGGGCGATGTCGTTCTTTTTTTTCTCTTCTTTATTTTTGTACAATTTTTTTTTTTTCATACAAGTTTTTTTCAAACAAATTTTTTTCAAGTTTTTCTCTGAAAACTTTGATGTTTTATTTAAAACAAATTTATTCTTTCACAAAATACTCAAAATATTTTTCATTCTAGGTATTTTTTATGTTTTCATTTTTCAATTTTTTTTTTCAACAAGTCAGTAAGTAGTTAAGTAATAGGCTACTTAGTCAATTTTGAATATTGAAATTTTAGTGAATTTGAAAAAAATTGGAATTTACTTTTAAAAAATTAGAAATTACTCAATTAGAAGACAAGACAAAATGTTGATGAAAATTATTGGAAAAATTCGAATGAGAAGTGAAGTTGCCAGTTGGGAGATGGAATAGGAACATTTTGATGACCAATTTGATAATGAAATCAATTGACAATTTTATTGGAAAATGGGGGATTATGAACAATTTTCTTGAAAAAATAGAATTTAAAAGGTCGGAAAAAATTTTGGAAAAATAAACTTGATAAAAAATTTACTTGAAAGAAATTTCAAATAAAAAAATTGAAAAAAGTATGGTAGAGACTTAGAAGCACTTTTTGATGAGAGAAAATTTTATGAAAAATGTTTAAAAATCTAAATGAAAATTCAAAACTAAATTTAATTAACAATATTCATTAAAAAATTTCAAAAAATGAATTTGAAAAAATATGATGAAGATTAGTTGCATTTTGATGAAAAAATTATTAGCAAGTTTGAATGAAAAAATTGAAAAATATAATATTTATATAATATATATTTGTTAAAAAATGAGTTTTAAGTCGTTTTAAATGACAAACAGAAGAAATTTTATAAAAAAATTAATTTTAGGAAAAAATAAGAATAAATTATTTGATGAGTGATGAATAATTTCTCCGAGATTTTTTTTTTTCAAAAATGGAATGAAAATTGAAAACGAAAAAAAAATGAAAAATTTAAAGAATAGAAAACTTGAAAAAATTTCAAATATTTTATTAAATTTTATTAAACTTGGTGGAGAAATCTCGATGAAAAATATGAAAAAATCGTTTATGAAAAATTAAAATTAGATCAAAAATCAATTTCGAGGAAGTCCACTTCGCAATGACAAACACGACCACGACAACGAGTTTTCAAACAAGAATATGAGATGAATTTTCGTTCGTTCATTTTGGTGATTATTTGTTGTAGATTTAGCCACTCCCAATAATTTTGAGCTATCATACATTACATTTATATTGATATGGGCTTGTGATATGTGACCCGGCATAACAGAAGAGACCTAGCTGCCAAAAAATCGATTTCCACTTGTTTGTTGTTATTCTGAGATCAACTTACCGAGACCCACCTCTTCGACCAGTCAAAATTTTGAAGAAAATTAATATTTACAATCGGTACGAGAAAAGGGACTTAATTTTGAAATTTTTCAATGTAACTAACTGTTTTTTCAAGAATTTGAATAAAAATGTATAAAAATATATCCTTGAACTGTTTCAAAAAACTTCCTGGTGGGGGGGGGGGGGGATGATGCCTGAAATGATAGATTTTTAAGCTCAAAAATTCCACCTCCCGCAGTTTTCGATTAGTTTTCACTATTATCACTGATCACAGAAATCTTACTTCACATCTAATCACTACTGTTTTTCGATGTTTTCTTTTTTTTTTTGTCTTATGGCCATTTATTATACCTACATGACATGAGGACATGACGCGAAATACTCATAATTTAGCCGAAAACTGATTTTATATTTTACGAAAACTTGAAAAATTTTCTTATCACACGATTTTATCCATTTTTGGCAGTTCATCGAGTTGGGACAAATTTCCTTCAGGTCATTATAAAAAAAAAATTGCACTTAATTAAAAATATAGTATGTAAGTATATTGGAATATATTTCACCCATGCCCAGAAACAACTTTTTAAAATTTTAGAAAAACCAATCCATTCGTTTTAAAGATATTCGCATTTACAAAGTATCTTTTTGCTCTCCTGAAAAATGTTTAAAATGGCAATTAGGTCCCTTTTGTTATGCCGGACCTTATATTATGTAAAAACTCACCATGGACTGTTATCTTCGTAAAATCCGCGTTCTTTTTTGATAATATGTCTAATGAATTTTCACGAAAAATTCTACAACTGTATATTCCGCTCTGATTTTTTTGAATATTTGCAATAAACAAGGTCGTCACATATGAAAAATTGGATTCCCAGTTCTTGATTTGAATTCCTGCGAAAGATAACCATCTTTATATTGCCACTATTATATGCCAAAGTTGGCTCTAAAAATTCTCAAAAGTTACCTTGAGATGGACTAATCGAGACTTTTTTGGAAACATGAGTGGAATTTATGACGCTGGCGTATGCCCATGAAAATTCGTTTTTGAAATAGTATTTCGAGACCGCGCAAGTGATTTCTATATCGTCTCCGATGCTGATTGGTTCGAAGTAATTCTTTATCATAATTACATTGATTTTAGTGTCATTATATTCTGTAACAATCATAGAAAAATATGAATATATGACATTTTAGTAGCTTCGTTTTTTCAAAATTTGCAGATTCATTATCACTGATATCATAAGAGATATGAAAAATCAATTAAATGTAGGGGTGGAGCTTAATTTTTTAAAGTAACTTTTCCTAAAAACTACAGCTTTGTTAGTGAATAATTTAATAAAAACATATTTTTTACACAATCAAGCTCACCTTTTACAGATTTTTTTCGATTAATTCAGTTTTTGTTAGTTAATTTATGATTCTATAATTTTTTCAGTTGTTTCAATCTGTAGAATTTTGAAGAATTTCTGGTTTATTAAATTTTTTGTATTTTTTCAGTTTATTAAATTTTCAGAATGGATTCAGTTTCTTCGAATTATGTTTTTTCGAGTTTTTGTTAATTTAAATTTTGCAGCAAAATCAATCAAAAAGTTCATTATATTTTTAATTTGATTTTTTTTTTCAAATTCATTGTGTGTGTGTTTTTTTTTAAATTCCAATTTATTGAAATTTTTTAAAAAATTCCAATTTTTAAGTTTTGGACATTTTCTCAACTTAGGTAGGTATTCAATTTTTTTAATTGAGTTTTTTCGAGTTTCTGATTTCTTAAATTTTCACAAATTTAAATTTCTAGTAAAGTAGGTACTAAAAAATAGATATATTTTTTTCAATTTATTGAATTTTCAGAAAAAATTTATTGATTTATTAAATTTTGGAATTTTTTAAAATTTGATTATTCTTTTTAATAAATTTTTGATTTGAATCAAGTTTCATGGAATTTGAAAATTTTGGCAAGATAAGTTCATAGAAAAACAAAATCATAAGTATATTTTTTTACCAATTTTCGTTGTCTTTGTCTTAAGTCTTATGAAATCACCGAATTTATTAAATTTTTATGAATCCTTATTTCGTAATTTCTTTCAACGTTATCAAATTTTCAATTTATTTAACCTTGTAGAAATCATGTTTTTTGATTTTGATTTTTTATTTCTTGAATTTTTCGTAAAATTTAAACATTTTTGCAATTGAAAAAACATGAAGTAGGTAGTTACTGTTTTTAATTTTCGTATTTTTGCGATTCAATTTTTTTTTTCAAATCAACTCGTACCTTTTTTTATTTTTGCAAATTTTTAATTCTTTCAGTATAATACTTAGGCCCGCCCATTCGCGTTGACTTTTTTTACAACTTTTTAAATCGTGCATTAAAAATTTTTTGGAAAAAAAAAAAACACTTACCTACCTATTTTTACAATTTAAACTTGTTTTTAATTTCAGTGTAGTTTTTATAAATTTTTAATTTAATTAATTGAACTTTGCGGATTTCTTTTTTTAATTTATTGAATTTTTACAATTTCTTATTTATTAAATTTGAGAGAATTTTATTTTTTGATTTACCTATTCAGTTTTTTAGAATTTATAATTTCTTAAATTTATAGGGAAAATTCATTTTTTTTGAAAAATTAAAAATAAGTAATGTTATTCTTTATTATAATTTTTTTTCATTGCTCCTTGACTTCTTAGAAATTTTTTGATTTGTTGTAATTAATTTTTTTTATTCATCCATTCAATTCTTTTCTTTTGTAATTTTTTTTTATTTTTACGATTTTCCTGAATTTCTGATTTATTCAATTATTCATAGTTTATATTTTCAATTTTAATGACATTAATCTTTTTTTGTAATATTTACCTGTGAGCAAAAATGGTGACTCATCATTTGCAGATCCAAATGAATTATTGGCTTCACATTGGATCATCATGCTGTGCTTCGGTTCGAAGTGTAACTTCGACATCACATTATATCCGTCAGTTATAACGGTTTCTTCATGTATTATTAATGAAGCCTATCAAAAAAACAATTCACAGGATTTGACAAAAATGTAAAAAAAAAAAGAAATGAAGAATGTTTTACATAGTTTTGATAATAATGAATTTACCGGTAAAGGTTTGAATATTTTATCTTCACAACGTGGATAGTTATTGCACTTTTTGTAGTTCCATGAAATTTGTGGAGGAGGATATCCAGTAATACTGCATTCGTGTTGAATACTGGTATTTAACTTGTACAATTTCGCTTCAGAGTCTTGTAAATTTATTTCCGGTGATGCTGGAATTAAAAGGTATGTAGTTGTGTACAATTATTACCTACTTAGATATTTCAAATTTTTAAACACGTTTCAATAAATATTAGGTATTGAACTAGATTCTCACCTTCTACGATCAAGCTGAAATTCTCAGTTCTCGTGTGAAAAGGATTACTAATTCTGATTTGGTATGTCCCAAAATCTTGTATTATGATATGCTTGATTTCGAGTTTTACTTCGTTTTCATTTTCGATAATACGATATCTATCATTTCTGTAATATATCAGCATATTGCGTATATTGTAATTACGTTGATTATACCTGAATCAAAACATAAAACTCATTTTAATTAATTCCATTTTCAAAACCTCAAAAATTACTAGAAATCATTTCAAGATTTCTTCTTAATAATACAAAATGCTCAAATATGGAGTGAATTTTAAGCCTTTCACGTACCAGGTACTCTGGCATTTTGGGAAACATTGCACACTGGCGATAAATTTTACAGTTCGGTTGACTCCTGCTCGAACAGTCAAGTTACGGGATTCTTCCCGTATTTTCATATTTAAAAAGGTTGAATTTGATTCTGAAATAAAAGATTTTATTTTAATTACCTAGTACAAATATTTGTAAATATGGGCGCTTACTATTAGATAAGTTTTAATTTTTCATTAATTTCAGTTCCTTTTAAATATTTATATGTAGAATGTCGCTTAATAGCCATAGCAGCTGATAGCGACTTTAAATAACTCAAATATACAAATTACCTAGTTTTTTCGTTTGATTTTCAACACTCTTACGTTATGAATTACTCACCATAGACGCTTAATTCATGCGTGAATTTTTTCGTGTTCGAATTACTATCGATTATTCTACAGGTATAATTTCCTTCGTCGATTTTGCTTAGGTTGTGGATTTGGAAAATTTGGAAAAACGTGTTGAAATCATCGTGTGTTATCTTGGAAATATTTTCTTTAGTAATTTTCTGTAAAAAAACGAAAATTTATTATAGTATCTATTTTGTATTTTACAGGTACTTGTAATACTTTGAGAGTTCGACATACCTCTTCCACATGTTTAGGGAAATTCCATTTTATAGATTCGATTTCCAAACCACTGGATGTAATTACAGAACAGTTTAACAGAGCGTTCTGCCCCTCCAATATCGGAAATCTGAATTTCGAATCTGTAACTTCGACTAAGGGTTCGGTGGAATCGTTTTGAGGAGCTAATTTTTTTTTTTTATTAAATCTTTGTCACAATAAAATCTATTTAGGTAGTGAATATCTAAAAGCATGTTAGTACTTACGGTGCACGTTGACTGTAACTTTAAATCTGTGGTAATAATCCAAAGCTACGCATCTAAAATCTGCTGAATTGATGATATGATATGTCGATACGACGAATCCAATTTTCGGATCGTATTTCTCAATCGGTTCCTGAAAATTGAAATTACACATTTAAAAATTACGATTCGCATTTACCTACTTGAAAAAATATACATATAGGTACTTGATCAGTTTCCCTACCACGATCGTATTATCCATTTTTGTTAAGACCATGGTTATATTTGGTGAAGTGGGTCTGCATGGTATCACAGCTTTTCTGTAAACCGTGACGTCCACAGACGAAGTGTTTGCAGTCATGGCATTATTTTCATCTGCAACAAAAAATAATAATTACGGGTGTAGTGTCAACGATAGATGTGCTAACCATCGAAGATTAAAGTTTTGAAATTGAGCATTTTGACATGAATGGCAGAAATCGTACCAAAACAGTAAACATAAATTCGAGCAATATCGCTGGCATTCCTTTCTGATTGGCATGTGTAATACCCGGTGTCCAAGTAATTCGCTGAATCGATTACGAGTTTACTAAAATTCGCACCATTTTCTATTTTTTCGTTTGGGTACTTTGGCTACAAATGGAAATGAATAAAAAAGAAAATTATATTTTCAACTTATTTTGTGCAGTTATAAAATCTATAAAAAAAAATATAGAATACCTACTTATTTTACGTTGAAAAAAAAGATTAGGTTTTTTCCATTTAAAAAAAAAATGATATGTAATAATAATAAAAATAGCAGATAGAATATTTGAACATAATTATTTTTCAGAAATTTTGTGGAAGGTTTTCCTGATGAGTTTCAAAGAATTTTTGTGAAACAAAAAAAAAGTGTTGTATTGAAAATTTAGCGGGTATAATTTTTCTGAAGAATTTTTTAGAATGAATAGAAAAATTTTCAAAATATTTTTAACAAAAAAAAAATAATAATAAAAATAATTTTCTGTTGAATTTTGATCTTTAAAAATACCCAAGTCTATACTTACTTCGTTTCTTTCCTATTGAATTTAGCTCTCTGAGCAAAAGTTAACTAATAGGTACTACCAAATATAGCCGATAGAACATCTTGGAATGATGTTTTTAAATGTACTATTGTTGAATGGGCATTTGTTTACTTTTAGCCGGAGCTCACGTTACAAAGAACGAAGTATTCGTAAATATTTTTTCAATTAAAAAAAAAAATCAGAAATGCTTTTTAAGTACTCCCTATACCTAATCAAAAAAATTCGGAATAAATATTTTTCAAGAATTTCGTCGAAAATTTCTAAGGAAAATTTGAAAAAAAAATCTGTAAAAATTTTCAAAATATTTTTACAAACCAAAAAATATAATAAAAAATTTGAAATTGTCAAAATAAGTAGTTTTAAACTACGAAGTCAACAAAAAAAATTCAATACGTAATTTTCGACCAAAAAAAAAAACAGGATAGTTTTTCGTCCACAAAATTTGAATTTTTTTAAAGACGATGAATCGAGGTTATTTTTCTTCAAATTTTGGAATAAAAAAATGTATACCTACTTCTCCAGTATAAAATAAAAAATAAAATAAATAAGTTTTTTCAAAAATTTTATGAGAGTTTTCGGTTTAAAAAGTTCATACATATAAAATATATTTTTATAAAATTAATACAGTACTTAGGCATTTTTACAAAAACTAAAAAAAAAACAAATGTTGAAGATTCAAAAAAATCAAAAATATTTCTTAAAACTGACCCAAAATGAAAAAGTTTGAAAATTATAATTTTTTAGAAATTCAAAAAAACAAACAAACATAGAAGTTTCACAAAACCTAAACACAATGAAAGTAATTATTTGACAAAATTCAAAAAACTTCAAGAATTTTTAAAAAGTTTTAAAAAATGAATAGTACGTAACTGAGGAAAAATTTTGAACAAGCAGGTTAAAAAAAATATGAAAAATTCTTAAGCAAGCGCGTAAGAAAATAAATAGAAATAAATGTTTTGCAAAAACACTTGAAATTTTCAGAATTAGCATTTTTTAAATTTTTTGTTGAAAAAATGAATAAATAGGTAATTTAAAAAAAAAAACATATTTACAAAAAAATCACTTAGAATCAGTTGTTTAAAAATTTCAAAAATTTCAAAAAATTATCAAAAAAGCGTCTTCCAAGCAAGTTTAACACAATTTTTCAAAAACCAATAAAAAAAAAATGTACCAACATATTAAAAAAATCAGCTAAAAATCATTCGATCCATTACTTAGTTGTATAATTTATGAACAGATGAGCAATATAAAAAATGACAAGAGAGATATACGGAAACGTAAATAAAGCTGATTACGAAATGAAAATCACTTCCTTCGATTTGATTCGTCGACCAAAACGGTAATTTTAATTCGACGGAACTAGGCTGTATAAGTGTGATAGTAAGGTGATAATGTGATAAGAACTGAGAATAAATATTAATTGACTCACCCAGTCTGGAGATAACCATCGTACGAGTCCATCATCTGTACAGTTCAAAGTCAACACATGATTCTTTCTAATGATTAACTCGGATCCTTCAGGGGAAATTTTCAAGGCTGTAAAAAAATTTGTTCAAAATTCAGTAAAAAAAGACACCCTCTCGTAAAAAAAAACAATAAAATAACCATAGGTGCAGTACAACTGCACAATTGAAATTCTTTAAAATCGTTCAGGTAAATTGGCTGCCATAAAAATTGCCTGCAATTTCGGGATTAGTCGCCAAAACTTTTTAAAAGTAGGTATTGAAATCTGAACCCTTTTTTTTTTTTTTTTTTTTTTTAATAAATTATTCAAACTGTTCAAAATATTGTAAATATCGTTGATCAATACTTATTACTTATTTCATGATTTTTTTTTTTTCAACCATAAACATGGTTTTCTCTCATGTTTAATTTTGTGGTATTCATTCACCAAACCAATTTAGGAGCCTTTCTTACAGCAACAAATTATTGAAAAACACCCACAATTGAAAAAAAAAAAACAATATTTATAAATTTCATGAAATCATTCAACTTGATGCAAATATCACTTGCAAAGTCGCCATCAATCAGTCATTTAAAATTTAAAAAAATTATTGAAACGTGAAACCTTTTTTCAAGCAGATATTAGGTAGGTAACTAGGTATAGCTAATTAGCTATATCAAAATTGCATAAAATTGTTTTACAGTAAAATATTAGACACATAGTGAGGGTGAGCTCGTTGGTTTACAGCTCCAGTTGTTCATCAACTAAATCAACCTATTTTCAATAATTAATAATCAAGCCCATGAGAGCAATAGCTTCTGTGCCATTTTGTTAATAAATTAATTCACTTAACCGCATCCACTCTAAAAGGATCGTTCGTGACCAGGCTACTTTACTTTAAAATAAATACGATACGAATAAGTATTGAAAAACTCACCAGCAATCAAACCAAAGGAGTATGCAATTGCAATAAATAATCCAATTGAATTTTTGTCTTTCATTTTTATGATTCTTACAACTGAGTAAATCGAATGTCTAAACCAACTAACCACAATCACAAATTTTATACTGCCTATGCGCTTTTATCTAACTTTACCGATATCACAAGGTAATGCACAATACACATAAGTACAATTAAATCTAAATTTAGTGTGAATCAGGAAAAATCTTATTATATAATAAGAGACGCGGCGAAAATCAAAGGAAATTTCCCCATAGGCGAGAGAGTTTTCTTTAAAACTCGAGATTCAACAGTTGACTACTCGAGCAGCATTACCGATTAGTAGACATAACTTGGTAGGCAAACAAAAACTACTGCGCAGCTAAAATTTTATTATCATCAAAATAATCAAGTATTATTGATTTATTATTTCATTAATTCACGTTTTTCATAGTGTAAAGTGGTAAGTGCAGCACCCCGGGCAGACGGGACTACACCACGGGGAATAACAGCTAAGTTATAGGACATAGGTACATCATAATCATCCTGATTCAGGATCTGCATGATTTTACGTATTTCAAAATTCAAGCTGGATTTTTCCTCATTTTTTGAAAATCGTAATAGTTATAGTTATATAACAGGTTTGTACACGGGGCACGGGGCAACGGGGCAACGGGGCAAAACTATGGCGAAAGAACTCACTGTTATCATCCTTCAGATTCAAAATATCTATGGATCTTTAGTTTTTATGTTTCAATTGGTTTTCAAAAAATTCTAATACCTATTTTCAAATAATTTTTTTTTTTTTTAATTTATCATTTTTTTCAATAATTTTATAAAAAGTAAGTGCAGTACACAGGGCGACGGGGCTACACCACGGGGAAGAACTCCCTATTACCTTTCCGATTCAAGATCTGGTTCTTTACATTTCAAGATGGATCTTTTAACACTTCAGGGCATTTATTTCAAATTTTTCTCAAATAAGATCAGCAAAATTTGCATTTAAAAAAAAATTCAAATAATTAAACTTTCTCAAATCAAACATTAACGAAATTTTAAAATAAAAGAATTCAATGGGAACTGTAACTCTAAAATTATAATTTTTTGAAAGAAAATTTTGAAAAATTTTCATTTCAAAAAAATTGATGAAAGATGATTCTAAATTTTTTTTTAAATTACTGTTTTCCACCAAAATTGAAAAAAAATTTAAATGATAAAATTTGAAAACGTTGAACTTTTTAAAAACAATCTTCAATAATAAAATTCTGAATGAGTATTTATTCTAAAAAATGTTATTCAAATAAATTTTCTATTCCAAAGTTTAATACCTAATAAATATTTTGGTCTTCAGCATTTTTTTTTTTTTTTTTTTTTTTTTTTTTTTTTGTCAACTCGATGTCTCATTTCAACTTTTATTGTAAAAAAATCAAAATTATCTAATCTATCAAGTATCAAGACAGTCATTCATTTCATAATATTTATTTTTGTTTTCAAAAAATTCTAATGGCTATTTTCAAATTTTGTAAGTTGATTTTTTTTCAATTTTGATAGAAAGTTTTCATTTTTTGAAATTTTTATTCAGAATCGTTTTTCATCAATTTTTTTTTCTTACTTTAATAATTTTATAATATATTAAAAATTATTTGTTGAAAATCGTGATTATTATTATTAAACTCGAGTTTTTTTCATAGTGAAGGGAAAGTACATTATGGTACAGTACATACAAGTGCTATAAACGGGGCGACGGAAGCTACAGGCTACACCACGAGGAAATGAAAAATAGGGAATTATTTTCTCCAGTATAAATGTCACCATTGACTCCTGATATTCAAAACATTTTCAAAATACGGGGTCACGTCACCCTTAAGTACATACCAGTGCAGTGCACGGGGCGACGGGGCTACACCACAGGGGAGAATTCCCTATTATCATCTTCCCAAATTTTCGATTCAAGATCTGGACCTTTGCATTTTATATTTTAAGATGGATTTTTTTACACTTCAAGTTCAATTGAAAACAGGCATTTATTTAAAATTGTTATCAAATAAAATTAAAAAACTTCAATAGATACGTACCTATGTTTTTTCAAATTTTATCAGTTTTTTTTTAAATTTTATTTCATCTTTTTTTAAATTTTGGTTAAAAAATTCCATTTTAAAAATGAATTGTTTAGAATAATTTACGTTTCTTCAATATAAGGTCAAAAATCTATTTTAAACTTAAAAATCGAATTGTTCCAAATTTTGTTCTAAATCAATTTTTCCAAAATACGAGTAAGTACATTTATAAAATACCTGGAAATTTAATTTTTTTATAGGTAAATCAAGCATTGAATTCTAAAGAAAATGCTTTCTTCTTATTTTACCAAGATTGAAAAAAAAATTATTAATGCTTTTTTGAGGTGTGATTGAGAATGAGAACTTGAAGGAAAGTATATGATAATTCTGAACAATTTCTTTTTTTAAATGGTATTTTTCAATTAAAGTATTCATTTTTTAAAACGAAATAAATTTTTTGAAAACAAAATTCAAAAAATAAAAATTTGAAAGATTTTATTTGAGTAAAATTTGCAAAAAGAAAAAAAATTTAAAATCATTAAACGTTCTTAAATCGAACAAACAGGATTTTAAACATTTTCATAATACTTGAACATTAAAAATTTTTAAAAAATGTACTTTTTAAAATTTTGTTTCAAAAAAATTAACGAAAAATTAAAATAATGGAATTCATTGAAAACGGTTACTCTGAAATTATATTATTTAGGTAAGTATAAGACAGTATTATTTTTTTAAAGAAAATTTTGAAAAATTCTCATTTTGAAAAAATTGATAAATAAGATTGTAGGTATTGGTGTCCGCGGGTAGGTAAAGAGAGAAGGGTAAGTCGACGGGTGCGACTGTATGCCTACCTATAACACTCTAGGAGCAAGGCGACACCACCGAGCTACACTAGAGGAAGACTGTAGACCAAGAAAAACACGATTTAGAGATGTACAAAAAGGTTGTGTTTTATTATGAGTTGGATGGTCTTCCTTTTCATAAGGATCTGGCCCGAGGTTATATAGTGTTTTCCTCGGCTGTTTATATGCGAGTAGCAAAGTACTACGTATATAGACGCGATTGGAAACCGAGCACTACAAGATGATTCTAATTTTTTTTTAAATTACTTTTTTCCATCAAAATTGAAAATTTAAAAAAAAAATCATTATTTAATAAATTTTTAGTTTTAAAATTTGAAAAAAGAATTTCTCATCTGTTTTTCTAGCCGTCGCGAATCTCGCGACGGGTTTCATCTAGTCTTATTATATGAAAAGAGTCGCGGCGAATATCAAAGGATTTCTTCCCTATGAAAAAAGTACTGGTGTTTTTTGACTTTTAGTCTTCGCCGTTTTGAACGGAATCGTTTTATTCTTTTTTGACTTCTCGATGTCGCCGATTGCAACAACATGACGTAAAGAAAATATAGGATAGCTTTGGTAGGAATTAGATTTTTATTATTTTTTTTATTTCCTTGCACCTAAAACACAAGTTAAACCATTGGGTTCACGTCGTGTTTTTTCCATGAGTTTTCCGCGACTTTTTTCGCGGTTTTTTCTCTGACGTCCTATTTTTTTTTCCCAATTAAGTTTTCCCTTTTTCGTGACTGTTTTTCACGGGGTTTACGTCGTGTTTTTTTCATGAGTTTTCCGCGACTTTTTTCGCAGTTTTTCTTATTTTTTACGACGGGAGGGGGGGAGGGGGTTGAGTTGAGTCATCCATTATTCAAATTCTTGCACGATTTCATTTTCATTTCAAGCTGGACCGAGGGTGATAGGCTATTCCACGGGGAAGGGGATTTTTTTAATAGTAGATAGAAAAAACCTTCAAGTTCAAATTTCATTCTTTTTTTTTCACAGCTTTTTCCATTTTTTACGACGGGAGGGGGGTTGAGTCATCCATTATTCAAATTCTTGCACGATTTCATTTCAAGCTGGACAGAGGCCAGAGGGTGAAAGGCTACTCAACGGGGAAGGGACATTTTTTTTAATAGTAGAAAAGGTTTTTTCAATTTTTCATAGTGGGTAGATACATGCATGCTACTTGAATAAGTACCATTACAGTACATCGGGTGACGGGGCTTGAATTTTTTAAGTATGAATTTTTTAAATTTTCCATACCAGTACAGCGAATGGGTTCACAGGGCAGATTTTCTTAATAAGAATTATTTTTCAAATTTCGAGAATTTTTTAAATAAATTAAGTATTTTGATATTTTTGTACTTCACGGGTTCAATTTGTTGCAATAATAATTTAAACCTTCAAATTTCATTTTTTAGATTTTTTGTTTAGATTTATGCGAAGGGGATTTTTTTAATAGTAGATAGAAAAAACCTTCAAGTTCAAATTTTCATTAGTTTTTTTTTTGAGATTATTATGCGAATTTCTTCAATTTTTTTTTGATAATTTTGTACTCCATGTCCATGGGTTGTCGGGTAGTCGGGTCATCCACTGGTCCAGTGGGTTTTAGCTAAAATCCAAGCTACTCGGAAATGAAACTCAGTGAAGATTTTTTAATATTGTGTTTTTCCCAAGAGTTTTCCATGGTTTTCCGTAATTTCGGGTGGAAAAATTCATGGTACCTATAACTACCTAAGAGTACTTGGATGATCGACAAGTCGTTGCAGTTTTCCGAGAAAGCCAAGTTTATTGTCGACTAACTTTTTCCACTGAAAGAATTTGATGTAAAGAATTAATACCTATTTTAATCTGATTGAAAATGTTTCAACTTTTTGATCAGGTTTAAAGAAATGAATTAAATTCAAATGGATAAAATTGTGATATTAATATGCGTTGAAAGTTTATTAAGTGCTTGGATTTTATCACTACCTTACATATAACTATTGGGGTGGCCCTTATTTAATATTTCGGACTTCTGTATTTTTTTAAATGTCTTACTCTCCAAAGTTTTTTAAAGTTTTATGAGTAGGTAATTACTTCACTTTTTCTGAAAAATGAAAAAATTACCGATTTTCGATTCGTTCAAATCGACGTATCGCTGGAAATTTTGAACCAATGAACGTAATGGTATCTCATGCTATGCAATGAAAATGCTACTTACTGATCGGATGACATTTTCGAGTAAGCATCCGAGCTTATCTTGTAGTTCCTTAAACGATGGTCTCGACTTTGGATGGTACTCCCAACAACTTTTCATTACGCTGTGTCTGTAGAAAACCGTTGCCCATCGTATAATTACTGAAGAATAATTTCAAAATGATAAAAAACATTATTTATGATTATGAAGCTTACATTGTATTCGTGGCAAATGTCGGGTTTTCTAGCCTGTATCCATATTCTAATTCTTCGAGTAGGTTTCTCAAGTTCTCCAAACCTTAGATTTAAAATATGTATAGTGTGCCGAATGGTAACACTGAAATTATCGTAATAGTACGTATGTAATGTATTGGAATATATTTGAAATAAAACATTCTATAATCGTACTCTCTCGTAATCGTTACAGTGGCGACGAGGATGAAATGGAGTGCAAAGTAAAACATACTCGTGTAAAGTCTTAGAGAATTGTAGTACAAATTGTTTGTACGTGTAAAAATTAAAACTGAAATGTATCGCGAGTTTAAAATTACTAAAATTGAACAGTAGTGAATTAAAAATCGTAAAATGCCGGGCGACGCGCAGCAGATTCGCGTGATACCTGTAATAGGTGAAATTCCCAAGTTCGAAGGAAACTGGAAAATATTCAAAGAACGACTGGATATATACTTCCTATCAAATAAAACTGAAGAAGATATGAAGGCATTAATCCTCCTGAGTGCATTAAGCAACGATGTATATCAATTGTTATCCGATTTAGTCAGTCCAAAGTTACCGAAGGAGATGACTATCGCCCAGCTGTCCGAGACGCTAGATAAACACTATAAGCCGACAACGAGTAAAATCATGGAAAGATATAAATTCAGCCAGGTAAAGCAGTCCGAAAATAAATCGATAAACGAATTTGTAGCTGACCTTAGGAAAGCAGCCAAGGATTGCGAGTTTGGTGATAAACTAGAAGATCACTTACGTGATGCATTCGTCGTTGGTGTTCGTAATGATGGAGTAAAAAAGAAGTTATTCGCTGAAGGTGATGGGTTAACATTCAACAAGGCGATCGAAATAGCGGCGACGTTTCATTCGGCTGATAAGCAAGTAGCGGGTATCGTGCAGGAAGTTAAGCCTACTGAGCCAAGTAACAGTCAAAGTAATCGTATATTATTCAAAAGCAAGTCAAAGTGTCCGATATGTAAAAAGAGTAATCACCTCGAAAAAGATTGCTACTTTCGTAAAAAGCAGAATACGATTCCGACTTGTTACTTATGTAAAAAAAAAGGTCACAAGGCTAATGTGTGTTGGCATCGAAAAAAAGATGGATCGAATCAATCGAATGAAAACAGTTCTAGTCAGCGTTCGAATCCGAGTTCGTATAGCCAACGTCCAACGAGTTCCACGAATAAAACATATGGTCAGAAATCGTCAAAGGATAAAGTCAATTTCATTCAGGAAGATTCGAATTCGAGTGTCCCATGGTCAATGTATGCAATGTCTAACGAGTTGCCGATTCCACCGGAGAAACTAGCGGTAAAAATCGATGGTAAGGAGATGATGATGATCATTGACTCAGGTTCTCCGGTATCAGCAATATCGTACGAAGATTATGTCCAATATTTTAGAGATAAAGAAATTTGTAAAACTTCGATTACGTTTAGCGATTATGATAATCATAGATTAGAGCCTATGGGCTATATTGAGGTAAAAATCGATAATGTTAGTGGTGCTAGATTATTTGTATTTGAAAAAGGGGGTCCTTTATTATTAGGTCGTGATCTAATGAAATTACTTGGTATTAAATATACAATGAATTATATAACTAGTGATAAAATCGTAGAGATGATAAAAACGAAGTATCCTAATGTAATTGCTACTAAAGATAATATAGGTCGTTATAATAAAGGTAAGATAGGTATCCGACTTAAAAAAGGTACCAAGCCAGTGTATGTGGGCCCTAGGCCTGCTCCTTTTGCTTTAAAAAAATTGATCAAAGAAGAGCTTGATAGGCTAGTAAATTTAGGTGTATTAGTACCGATAGAATACAGTGAATGGGGAACGCCTATCGTACCCTTACTTAAAAATGGTAGTGTAACTATATGTGGTGCTTATAATGTAACTGTAAATGAGCATATCGAGCCTATTCATTTTCCTATTCCTCCGATTCGTGATATTTTTGGTAGTGTACGTAAAGGTTCGCGATTTGCTAGAGTAGATCTTAAGAAAGCATACCAACAAATGGAGCTAGATGACGAAGCTCGAAAAATTTTAGTAATAACGACACCGTTCGGAAATTTTATGTATAATTGTATGCCTCACGGAGTGAATGTAGGCCCAGCGGAATTTCAAAGTAAAATGGAACGATTGTTTGCGGGAGTTCCGGGGGTACATATGTTCTTTGATGATTATTTGCTTGAAGCGGAAAGTGAGGAAGAGTTAATTAAGCTGATCGAAGTGGTGATGGTGAGATTATGTGACGCAGGTCTTAGAATTAATTTAGAAAAATGTGTATTTAATGTAGAAGAGGTAGAGTATCTAGGACATGTGATCACGAGTGAAGGAGTAAAACCATCGCCTAAAAATGTCAAAGCTATTCTCGATCAGGAAAGACCTAAAACGACGCGTCAAGTAAAGGCTTTTGTAGGTATGGTAAATCATTATTCGAGGTTCATTCCGTTTCGCACGGAAATAATGGCTCCGTTGAACGAGTTGTCAAAGCCTGAAACGAGATTTGAATGGTCAAGAGAGTGCGAGGAATCTTTCTGTAAAATCAAGCAGGCTTTGTCAGAACAAAGTAAAAAACTCTTGATTCATTTTGACGAGAATCGTGAGCTGGTATTACATTGTGATAGTTCCGAGTACGGTGTTGGTGCGGTGTTATCGCATAGGATGGATGACGGAGAACTTAGGCCGATTGCGTTTGCGTCAAGGACATTGTCAAAGCATGAAAAAAATTATTCGCAGCTGATGAAAGAAGGTTTAGCGATTATATTTGGTGTAAAGCACTTCCATCAGTACGTTTATTTGAAAGAGTTCACGATAATAACGGACCACAAACCGCTTGTCTCGATTTTTAATAGTAAAAATAAGGATTTGACGATGATGGCAGCGAGTAGGGTACTGAGATGGAGTTTATTTTTGGCCAACTATCGATTTAAAATGGAATTTGTAAGATCGGAAGAGAATTCGGTGGCTGACGCGTTATCGAGGTTACCTTTGGAAAATGTGGAGAACTGGGACAATCAGGATGATGGTAAAATTGAGTCTCCTTTTATAAATTTTTTTAGCTATAGGTTTTCGATGGATGAGTTAAAAAATGAAACGAATAGCGATAGTGTTTTGAGTCGAGTAATAAAGGCGATTAAAACGGGAAGATGGCCAAGAATTAATACGGAAAAAGATGGCGAGATGAGGAATTTTATTTCGTGTAGGAACGAATTGTTGATAGATAAAGGTTTGGTTTATCGTGGTAATAGGTTAGTTGTACCGAGTTCAAGTAGGTCTAAAATACTAGCAGAGTGCCACCGCGCACATTTGGGTATGAATAAGATGAAAACTACGGTTCGGATGTATTATTATTGGCCTAAGATGGACGAGTATATTAAGGAAATGGTACGTAATTGTGATCCGTGTATGAGGAATGGCGATAAGGTAGGTAGAGCAGAAATAAGTGCGTGGAAATACCCGGAACGAGTCGGTGAAAGAGTGCACACTGATATTTGTTTTTTCGAAGGCAAGAATTTGCTTGTTATTATCGATGAATATTCTAAGTATCCTGAGGTATATCATATGCCAAATATTTCGTGTTCGATAACTATTCAATGCTTTCGTGATTATATTGCTCGTTGGGGTATGCCGGTATTGTTGGTGAGCGATAACGGTACCCAGTTTACTGCGAGAGAATTTGGCGATTTTTGTGAAAAGAACAATATAAGTCAAATGTTTTCTCCGCCTTATCATCCGCAGTCGAACGGAGCAGCGGAAAATTTCGTAAAAACGTTGAAAAGGAAATTAAAAAGTATGTGCGGTGATAAGCATGTCGATGATGAGTTATTGAATAAGGCTATAAATAGTTTTCTGATTGATTTTCGTGCTATGAGAAATGAGACGACAGGGAAATCTCCGAATGAATTGCAGATAGGTAGGAAAGTTGAAAACAGGTTCGAAGTAATAAACAGGGTAATTCGAGAACAATCCAAGCAGAAAGAAAAGTATGGTGGTAGTAAAGTTCGAGAATTTGAGTTGGGAGAGATAGTTTATTATCTAGATTATCGATCAAATAATACTCAATGGTTGAAAGGTATCGTTAAAAAAAGAGAGAGTAAATTGATTTATTCGATTGAAGATTGCTTGAGTAAAAAATGCGTGAGACGTCATGTTAATCAAATTAAGACAACAGGTAAGAGATCTGAGGAGACGAGAGATTCAAGTAGTGAGAGAAAAGTCGAGGTTAGGAACGAGGAGAGAGACGATTCGTTGGTGTTGAGGAGTAGTAGTAGAAGACGTGGAGTAAACGATGTTATTGTAGTAGTAGCACCTGTGCCAGAGCAGAATGAGGTACAGAGTAATAGGAATGTGCGGAGTAGAGAGATTAGAAGGCCTGGTAGATACGAGGACTATATAATGTAATGTATATAATTAATTATTATCGAAAATGTTAAAAAAAATGTATCAGGTAAAAATAAAATGTATTGTATTGTATAGCATTGTTATTGGATTATATTTAGAGGGAAAGTGTGCCGAATGGTAACACTGAAATTATCGTAATAGTACGTATGTAATGTATTGGAATATATTTGAAATAAAACATTCTATAATCGTACTCTCTCGTAATCGTTACATATAGTACCAATAAAAATGAATCTATTCGATTTTTAATGTAAAAGTTTCAATCGTACAACTTACCACAATACGACGAACCTGCGCTAGTGATGATAATTCCCACATTGTAACGCCAAAGGACCAGACGTCAGACTGGGATAAAAATACTCCATCTCGGATTGATTCGATGGCCATCCATCTGACAGGCAACATCTAAGTATAAAGTGGAAATTATATAGAATTGATTCAGATTCAGAAGGCAAGTGCTTTAAAATTTGAATTACCGCTTCACTTCTTTTCTGGTATTCTTTATTTTGATACATGCTCTTGGCGAGACCAAAATCGCAAATCTTTGCTATATTACAGTCTGTCAGAAGTATATTTCTGGCTGCTAAATCACCGTGTAAAACCTGAAACAAAATAGATGGGTAAAGCATATTGTAATGAAGTATTATGGGATAATTTCTGAAAAGGCAATCACTGTACGGAACTTTACGACTGGACAAGTACTCCATGCCTCGAGCAACTTGATATGACCAACACAACAAATCAACAGTTTTTACCGATATATTGGTAATATTGTCTGAATCAGACAAGTAGTAGAACCTCCAACCCGGGTCATACAATATGTTCATGGTCAGGAATCCCTCTAAAGCTATTGAGAAGTATAAAGAAATAGAATAGATTTACTCTATGCTTAGGCTGCTATGGGTATTAAAAGACTATTACCCATTTTCCTTTCGCCAGTGAAAATATACTGTCACCTTGGATTGCTGTTACTCCAAGTTCATGAAAGACATCACTATCAAGAAGGCACTCATCTGGACCGGCTGTAAAATATGAAAAAATGAAGGAAACCTTTTTGTTGAATTTCTGAATGAGGCTGAGTATGCAATAGATATTTCATCAAAATGGAATTCATTAAGACCACTTGAATGCAATATTTACCAGTTGGTGTTTCTTCTTCTATAGCACGGATTTTGTTTAGGATTTCTATTCCTACACTTTGCATTTACCAGTTGGTGTTTCTTCTTCTAGAGCACGGATTTTGTTTAGGATTTCTATTCCTACACTTTGCGTGATTCTTTCATTACTGAAAAGTAATTGGATGCGAGAATTGAAAGGGTCCTATCATTATTTCTCAGATTCACTCACCTATTTGCAGAGATTATTGTAAAATCGATTTCATCGTGTTATGTAATTTGATTTACAAATTCGTTTCTTCGTTTTAAAAGGAGATCGCGTAAATTTCCATATCTGCAATATTCCACTATCATTGCCAATCCTCCTGAAAGTATAAAAATTGAGCACTAACATCCCATTTATGATTGATAGTTTTCTGTAAATGAGCTGAGATTATTTTTTAAAGAGCATAGCTGACAAGGGAATCTCGGCAACTCGTCACCTTCAATTGAGCTGAAATTTGGCTCACTGAAAGAACATGCCACCCAGATCTCACAACCAAATTTTTAGCTGCCGAAGTTGATTTTTCGATTTTTGGCAAACTTTTTAAAATGGCAAAACCGCCTCCAAAAAACCATTTTTTGAAGAAAAAAATTGTAAATTTCAAGATAGAATCCTGAAAATCGGGGTGTACACCAAAGTCGACCTGCTGAGTCGATTGGCACCATTTTCAAAGCGATCTGTAGTCTGCAGGAAAAATTGACTTTTCTCCAGCGCACTAGAATTGCTCCAGACGGCGCTGTAATCAACTTCGGCAGCTGAAAATTTAATCCTAGCTTTAGTATGATGGCATCTAATGATTGACGTAGTTGAAACCAAAATCCGATTCTGAGTGTTGTAAAATTGTTTGGAAAATAAGGGGGAAAAATTCCAGTTTGTTAGCTCCCAAAATGAGCCTCCCAGGACGATTTGACATTTTCACAGTCATTTTCAAGGTCATTTCAGCGGTTGGAAAATCTGAAAAAATTTCCCAACAACGCCCTTGAGTACTTGTACCTACATGCCAAGTTTGGTGAAAATCGATGAAAAACTCAAAAGCTGGAATTTTTAAGGTTAAAATCAGGTATTTCGAGGCACCAGCCCCGGTCTATGTTTTAAAAAGAACCATAATATTCTGACTATGGTTGTTTTCACAAAGGTACTCATTTTGGGACCACCACAAAAAGTGATGAAGGACTTAATTTTTTGAAAAATGGATATCATCACCATAATTTTTCTCGTGAAATTTACTTTCAGAATCTGAAATAAAAAAAATTTCGAAAATTTTGACTATGGTTGTTTTTACAAAGGACCCCTCGATTTTGATTGTTACAAGAAAATCAAAAATTTCCATTGGGCCCCTCTCTCCCCTGTCCCCTGCTCCCCTCCCTCCGGGCTTTGTAAGTGGTGCTCCAAAAATGTTGGCAGTGCAAACTAGGAGTTATAGTAGATAGTAGCAAAAACATCATCAAGTTTTTCCCCTATAGTCGAGGCATTGTTCTTTTTGACATTGAAGCCGATTTTTGAAGGAAAAAAAACAAAAAACGAAGTCGCGAACCTTGGGAGTGGCTAAATCCACAACAAGTAATCACCATAATGAGCGAACGAGAATTCATCTCAACATATTCTTGTTCTTTGAAAACTTGTATTCGTGGTCGTGTTTGTCATTGCAAAGTGGACTTGGTCCAAATTGATTTTTAATCCAATTTTAATTTTTCATAAACGATTTTCTCAAATTTTTCATCGAGATTTTTTCGCCAAGTTCAATAAAATTTAATAAAATATTAAAAATTTTTCCAAGTTTTCTATTCTTCAAATTTTTCATTTTTTTTGTTTAAAATTTTAATTGTATTTTTGAAAAAAATTTCTTGAAGAAATTATTCATCACTCATCAATAATTTATTCTTATTTTTTCCTCAAATTAAATTTTTCATTAAATTTTTTCTGTTTGTCGTTTTAAAATTAAAACTCATTTTAAAAAAAAAAATATATGTATTGTGTATTTTTCAATTTTTTCATTCAAACTTGCTAATAATTTTTTCATCAAAATGCTACTGATCTTCATCATATTTTTTCAAATTCATTTTTTCAAATTTTTTTATTATATTGTTAATTAAATTTAAATTAAATTTCAATTTAAATTTTTAAACATTTTTCATAGAATTTTTTCATCAAAAAATGACCATACTTTTTCAAATTTTTCTTTTGAAATTTCTTTCAAGTAAATTTTTTATCAAGTTTATTTTTCTGAAATTTTTTTTGACTTTTTTAATTTTATTTTTTCAAGAAAATTGTTCATAACCCCCCCCCCCCCCCCATTTTCCAATAAAATTGTCAATTGATTTCATTCTCCAATTGGTCGTCAAAATGTTTCTATTTCATCTCCCAACTGGCAACCTGACTTCTCATTCGAATTTTTTCAATAATTTTCATCACATCATCACCATTTGTCTTGTCTTCTAGTTCTAATTGAGGAATTTCTAAATTTTTTCAAGTAAATTCCAATTTTTCTTCAAATTTACTAAAATTTTAATATTCAAAATTGAGTAAGTAGCTAATGCTAAGGTACTTAACTACTAACTTACTGACTTGTTGAAAAAAAAAACTTGTACAAAAAAAAAACTCGTACCACCATAAAGAAGATGAATAAAAAAGAACGACATCGCCCTTACAATGTGATTACTAATTGTGGATTTAGCCACTCCCGCGAACCTTCGTCGCGAACTGAAACGATCGATATTCGATAACAAATTTGTTTTCGCCTTTTTTCTTTACTCGGAAAAGAATTATTAATTTTGTAGAGAGTAATTTATTTAAATTACTTTTCAAAAGTGTTGGTGAACAAATGATGTTAATAACGAATAAATCGTATTCAGATTTGAAGGATTCTTTGATGAAAACAGTAAGACCGAAATTTGTTTATTATACATAATTCCGTAAACTCAATTTTTTTATAGGTATCTTATGAAATTATTTCGCTTCTCGGAGCATTTAATTTCAGCACGTTTAGGTAGAATCTTTACGTCAATTTTTGTAGAAGAGAATGACGTATATTTTAGTACATTGAAAACTACTTTTGTATTACTCCTTTTTATGGCTTTTTCGCCGCTAAATTTTGTGTTATTTTCATTATTAGATTTGGAATTTATACGAATTTCATTATATGGACGTATTCATGATGATGATTTCTGACACGTACGGTACAACATTCCTCGGCACTGGAAAACTCCAGCAACTCATGTCTTTGATGAGTTCAATGGTTGGTAATCGTCTCCACGATAACGATTTCTTGACCAATATTTCGGCAGAAATAGTCTGCAATGAATTTCGGTTCACCGAACACGAAAAAGATGTCGATTTCATTACTGAAATTGTAAGTACTCGAGATAAGTACATATAAACAACGTAAGATGTTTTTACAAATCGAATATTTGTATAGATAAGATACGAACGAATTAAGCAAACATTGAATATAATTCTGATAATAATATTTTTATTTAAAGGCGAAGACAATGATTTCTTCCACAAACAGTCACGTACTCGTGATTGTTGCCAATTCCGAAGGAAGAAAATTCATATTTTCTACGGAGCATTTGAAACCGTACATTACCTCGCCGGTAACGAATAATTTCATCCAGAAATGGATCGGAAATCCGTTGTACGAATCTGACACCGATGTTGATAAATAGCATTTAATTTCTCAGCAGCTTTTGCTAAAGGTAATCGACGTCTATAAAATGACTCTTTATTGAGTCGTAAATGGAAATATAAAGTCGGTACGATCGAAAGGTCAAAAGCGATTTTATGACTGATTCGTGTTCTAGAACGTATTTTTGAAAAAAAATGATTTGAGGTTCTCTTTTTTAAGAAAGCCATCTTATCTCTATACTTGAGGCCCCAATTGAAAATATTTTCAAGCAAAAATTGTAGGTTGAGACCTTGGGAATTATTTTGATTATTAGAAAAATTTCAATTAGACCCTTCCTTCTCCTATAATTTTGCATAATATCTATTTAAGTCACCCTTGAACTCGAATCGTCTGGCTCGCAGTCATCTCGACACAACTAGAAACCCATTTTTTCCCTTCCTAAGGTCCCAATTGAAAAAATTTTCAAACAAAAATTGTAGATTAAAATCTTTGGAATAATTTTGGTTATTACAAAAATTTCGATATGACCCCTCCCTCTCCTCCTAATGAGCATAACACGTACTAAAAAACGTATTAAAATATCTACTGTTTTTTTATATGTATTATTCGAAATTGAAGAGGAAGGAGGGGACCCATTAAAATTTTTCTAATGAGGAAAAGTATTTCAAGGATCTCAATCTACATTTCTGTTTGAAAAAATTTTCAATGTGGGCTTTGGGTACAGAGATAGGAGGCTATTTTAAAAGTGTAGAATTGTAGATGAACCCTGGAAAAAAGAGGAGCCTTAAAAAATGGAACTCGACTCGTTTTTCAAAAAATACGTCCTAGATTTCGATCACATGGAACTTCCATTTACGACTGAAAGACTTTCCGAGGAAAATGTGATTAAATAAAGATTATTTTGTTTCAGCTTTGCATCATATATTCGCATAAAAATTCAGCCTTATGACAAAGGTAGAAATAGGTACTCTTACATGTGATATGCTGTTTACAGTGTCGTGTTGTGTTTTCCCTTATTCTTTTTCATTTTCATTTTATTTGACTTTCCTTTTTATTTACCAATATTTTTTAGTATATGTTTTTTTAAGTTACATATGTTTGTTCGACTTCGAGTCGATGTACGTTAGATCGATATAATCCTGAAGTAACGTAATCGCGCTTGGTTTCGTAAACATGACTATTTTACTAACGTCGAATAGGATGTAATATCTTGGTCGACAATTATTTCCATTTTTCACTATTTTTTTTATGTCCAGATTATTTTATAGTTTTGGACTATTGTGAAGAGGTTTCCCGTGGTCGGTTTAAAAACCAACCTCGAGGCCTCTCGAGCATTTAAAAGTATTTCTAGTCGTTTTTCTTATTAATCGTTTATTTTTTAATTGAACTATCTTGAAACCGTTTTGATAGCTAACTAAAGCAGCGTGTCTTTTTACAGTGTTTTTTTATTTTGGTCATAATCATTTCTCGAGGTAGGTTGTGATTTTTTCGATTTTTTGAAAGTAATCAAGATGAGATTGAAATGTTACTGATAGATTTGAATTTTAGAAGCAGATGATTTAAATTTGAAGGATTAATAGTTAGTACCTCATTTTAGAAGATTGTTTTTATTTTTATTTTTTTTGTTTTTGTTAAAAGCAGGGCTAAAAACTTGTAATTTTTTAAGATGTAGTTCGATTTTTTTCTGAAAAGGGTGAAGAGTTTAAATTTTTTTGGTATTGAATGTAAAAATGATTTTTCTCAGCCTATAAATTGAGATTATTTTTTAGTTCAAAAAAATACTTATAATATGTAAGTTAGTTACGTAGATAATTTCTTCCAAAAAAAGAAAGTATTCCTCCTAAAAATTGACATAATACTCTATTAAAAAAATAGAGATATTTTACCCATAAAATATGAATTCTTTCTAAAAAAAAATTTAAAAACAAAATGAAAAATGAAAAAAAATCTAGGGTAGGTATCCTAACAAAATTGAAAAATTTATTTATGCTTGAAAAAATTGAAAGATTTTTTCCACTCCCAAAAAATTGAGATTTTAACTTTAAAAAGTTGTGATTTTAAAAGAGCTTTCTTTCAAAAAAATGAAACAATTTTTCTTCTGCTTAAAATTTATAAGTTTTTCCAATTCCGAAAAATTGAGAAAATTTTTCATTTTTGTGTCAAGAGAATCGATATTTTTTCTGCTTCAAAATTGAAAGATTTTTTACTACAAAAAAGTATCATTTTTTACTACCAAAAATTTTTAAAAATATGTTTATTCTAAAAAAACAGTTGAAGTTCATCAAAAACTGAAAGATTTATTTATTCTATTCCTACAAAAGGAAGAGAAAATAATGTTTTCTGCTCAAAAATTTAAAGATTTTATATTCCTGAAAAATTGAAAACATTTATTCACTCTAAAAAAATTTTAAATTTATATTCAAAAGAATTTGCGAATTTTTTCTCCCCTTTAATATTAAAATATTTCTTCATTTTGAAAAAAGCTTTGAAAAATTCAATTTTTGTTCCAATAAAATAAAAATAAATTCTGCTCCTAAAAAATTGAGAAAATTTTTTTCTTCTAAAAAATTGGTAATTTTTTCTCCTTGAAAATTTAAATACTTTTTCATTCCGAAATTATCAGGAAAAATTTTTATTTTCATTCCAAAAAAAGAAGTAAGAAACGAGAAATTTTTTTATGGTGGAAAATTGTAAGATTTATACTTAATCTAGAAAAATTGAAAACTTTTTTTACTCCAAAAAATTGGAAAAAATATTTACTTCATTTATAAAAAAGTTTTTATAATTTTTTATCCTAGTGCAATAGAAAAAATTTCTCATTTTTGTTTTTCAAAAATTAAAAGATTTCTAGGTATTCCAGAAAAATGTTGTTTCGCCAAAAATTATAAAAAGCATCCACTTCAAAATTTTTTTTTTAAAATCTGCTTGTAAAAAAATTCTGAGATTTTTTTCATTTTGACAAAATTTAAGAAATTTTTTATTGCAAGAAAATTTGGAAATTTTGTTTCTTTCTAAAAAATTGTGGTTTCCCCAAGAATTCGAAAAAAAAATTATTTTGTAAAATTTAATTTAGTGATTTTTCTACCTCAAGTACTAAAAGAGGCCCCCCTCCCACCGTAAAAAGGAAAGATTTTTTCGAAAAAATTAAACAAAAATTGATATTTTTTTCTCAAGAAGTTAAGAGATTGTTTCCCCCTCTAAATGAAAGATGTTTTTTCTAAAAATTGAGGATTTTCGTTTTTTTCTTCCATAAAACAGGTTTTGTTTAATTAAGAAATGTATGTCAATTAAAAAAAAAAAAAAAAAAAAAAAAAAATTTTAAATTGCAAGGATGAATCTGAAATAATTGATTTAATCCTGGAATTGATGTTTATGGGACAGAGTAATTCAAATATTGAATTACCCCTCCTCTTCAATGAGATTATGAACTGTGAAGCCATGTTAGCATAAAATAATTCTTTCGATTTCAAAAATTAAATTTAAACCATCTGCTTCTATTATAAGTACCTCGAGTTGAATATTACCTATAAGTATTTCCGATAGCAATTATTTTTACTTACGAGAAAGGTCTGGAGAAAAGAAGGAAGAATTCATTAATCACACCTCAACCACCGAATCTGTACTTGTTTTTAATTTTATACCTTGTACGCGTTGATTTTGAGTTGCTTTTGTTTCTTCGTACATGTACCTACTTTTAAATAATTTTGATATTTTTATTTTTCAACACGTCGGATGCTTGGTAGCATTTGGAACGGGTTCGTGTTTAAGTTAATATTTTTCTGATCTCGCCTTAAATAATTTTACTTTTATTGTAAAAAAAAATTTAGTTTTAATTTTTTCATTTTTTTTTTCTTATTTTATTTTGTTTTCGTCGTATGATGTACCTATTTCTTTGCACAGCTTGCTTTTAAATAAGTTAAAAAAAATTACGTTAGAATGTATAATTTATTATAACTAAGCCTTCGTAGTTACTATAATAATAATTATAGCTAACCGTGTAGTAGTTTAGCAAGTTTAGCACACGTATTGGTTCAAGCAGATCGATATTTAAATGTGAAATCGATTATACGAAACTTCCCAGACAATTTTATTAGCGCCAAGATCAGAAAAATGGAGCTAGTACTATGACAGCTTGCGGAGATGCGTTTATTATTTTTCGATGGGATTGTTGTTGTAAGTTCTACGAATAAGTTTAAAAAAAAAATGATTGTCGAACTTACGACGATGATGGTGATGAGTTGGTCATATTTCCTAATATATTTTTCCTAGTTTTATTTGGTTTTTTATTTACAGTTTGGCGACCGGATGGGGTTAAGATGAATTTCGGGTACTTGGAAAAATTCTCAATCAGCTGGTGGCCATTTTGGCATATTAATTCCCCAATGGTTTGGTTAATCGGCCATTGTGAAAAAATGACGTTTATTAAAATGTATCTAATATTGGCGAATTACCTATCGAATATGGTCATCGGTATACGAGGCTGGAATGATAAAAAAAAACTCGCGAGTTAGAGTTGATAAAATATGTAAAATCCAAGGCCACCTCTGAGAACGTTTTTAAAATACTGAGTACCCTGCGTGTGTTTGCCTGTGCGAGATACTAAACCGAAAATTCCCATAGACATGGTCACTCAGCTCGGTTTGATCTGTCGCAGGCGTGGATTGGTGCTTCTGCTAATGAATGCCTGCGATCTCCGAGGTTCACCTTGCACCACCCAGTATGGTTAATGGAAAATGGTAAAATGGAGAAAAAAATAGCACATCTGAAATTCAGTTAGTGCGTACCTCGTGCCAGTTTCATCGAAAACGAGATACTTATCAGTGCACCGTCGTCCTTTATGTTCGTATTTCTCACAGTAGCTCGAGTGCGTTTACCTGAAACCCAGAGATGCAAGCTAGACTTATGGACGACCGGTGAACTCGATGTGCCCTTATTTGTCTTCCTAATAAACGATTCTCGACTACGTGACGTGATTGTCCAAGCGTCGTACTCGCATTCCGAAAATTTATTCGTGTAAATCGACTTTGTAGAGGTATTTTTGACGAAAATTTATATACCTACCGTGGCCGATGTTAGCCCAGTTGCTCTCGTGCTCGAGCACTACATGAGAGCACCACGTGAGAAATCCCGAACTGCGCCAAAATTTTGTACTCAATATGTAAGAAATTTCACTCAATCACAACCTACCAAGTTGAAAAAAAAATGAAAAATAACAAGCCAAACACCAAACTGACCATGTACATTAATTGACTAATTATTACAACACCTAATTGTGATTCTTATTTTAAATAATATTGCTTTTGCGCTGAGTACTCAAGTCTTCGAATTCAAATTGATACATTCTTTTTTGTTTCAAATTTTAAAAAAAATTTCATAAAAATGACTGAACAAAACAAAAAACAAAAAAGTGCACGGTAAATCGCTTCACTTTGGATCAATCTAAAATTAATAAAAAGTAAGTAATGAAAAAATTCTGAATTTTTTTAGGCCTGATTTTAAAACAAAAATGGAATACCTATGTAATTTTCACTTTATTTTTTTAAAATTAAAAAAATTACCATTTTTTTGAAATTTTGAACACGTTTTGAATTTTTTGGAATAAAAATTTTCTTGCAACTTTTTTAGAACGATTTTTTAAATTTTTTTAGAATGAAATTTTTTTCAATTTCTTAGAATGGAAAACTTTTCCAATGTTTTAGAACGAAAATTTCTTTAATTTTTTAGAATGAAATTTTTTTTAATGTTTTAGAATGACAAATTTTTCCAATTTTATAGAACGACTTTTTTTGATTTTTTAGAATGAAAAGTTTTTCCAATTTTTTAGAATGAATTTTTTTTTGATTTTTTTTTTAGAATGAAAAGTTTTTTCAGAATGAAAAATCCTTCCAATTTTTTAGAACGAAAAATTTTGTCAATTTTTCAGATTGGTAAGTTTTTTTAATTTTTTAGAATGAAAAGTTTTTCCAATTTCTCAGAACGAAATTTTTTTCAATTTTTTAGAATGAAAAGTTTTTCCAATTTCTCAGAACAAAATTCTTTTCAATTTTTTAAAATGAAAAGTTTTTCTAATTTTTTAGAACGTTTTTTTTCAATTTTTTAGAATGAACGATTTTTTTCAATTTTTTAGAACGACAATTTTTTCAATTTTTTATAATGAAAAGTTTTTCTAATTTTTTAGAATGATTTTTTTTTCAATTTTTTGGAATGAAAAGTTTTTTTAATTTTTCAGAATGAAATTTTTTTCAATTTTTTAGAACGAAAATTTTTTACAATTTTTTAAGATGAAAATCGGTTTTTTTTTCATTTTTTAGAATGGAAAATTTTTCTAATTTCTTAGGACGAAAATTTTTTCCAATTTTTTAGAATGAAAAGTTTTTTCAATTTCTTAGAATGAAAATTTTTTTTAATTTTTTAAAACGAAATTTTTTTTCAATTTTTCAGAATGGAAATTTTTTTTAATGTTTTAGAATGAAATTTTTTTCAATTTCCTAGAATGAAAAAATTCTAATTTTTTGGAATGAAAATTTTCAAGTGCTTAATTTTTTTTGAAATGAATAATTTTTCATTACTAAAAAATAATTTTTCTACATTTTTTCAATAGGTAACTATTATTTTTTTAAATAAAATAATGTTTTCTCAAATTTTTCTGAAACATTAGTATGAGGTTGGTCGCAGGGCAAAATTGAAAAGAAGTCGGGTAATAAAAAATTAACCGATTTTTGGGCATCGGATAATACCTATGGCTATGAAGTTTTTTTTTTTGTAAAAAAATTTACAATATTTTTCACTTCCCCTCCCCCCCTCCCTCCCTCCTGCTCCCACAATGTGAGCACCATTTGAGAAGTACTCTCATCCTCGAATAGATCTTCGCAACAGGGATGAATTTAGCAACTTTGTGAGATTCCAACTAGTAAAAATGTAATCGAAAGAAGATGTTCAGCTGAAATACGGAAATTCCTACGATGTACTAACCATCGCAAGTCGTGAAGTACCTACACACGATCTTTTAAAAAACCCCTTCTACTCCAAAGGTTATATACAGTTTATCCCACCTTGTGATAGGTATTTTTAATTGGAAAAAAATTACTGAAATTCTACCATTTGTAGAACTTACCATCTCAGATCTCTCAGGCATTTTTCTCGTATTAAAAATGATGTAACGTGTTCCATATAATTGCTTATTCGCAACCATCGCCAGTATTCAATGTCAAGTTGGAATTTTCCAATACTTGCAACTTACTTCGCAGCATTATAAAGTGATAATTGATTAAAACATCAATTTAAACAACTCGAGGTTTATTTTTTTTCATGCATTTGAAATAGGTATTAGGTACATATCGAGTTACACCTGCGAATACGATACATCGCTCATCTGTACCATGTAAGCTTCTTTTTTTCGTCCATTGTCGACTCTCTCTCTCAATAGTATGAGCTTCTGACTCACGTGCACTTGTTATAATCGACGAATGAATTGAAACTATTCACCCGACACTATTTTTATACATTTTTTATGTCGAGAGAAATACTTACTTAATGTTGAAAGAAATAAAATTATTTTTTTGTTGGCGTTAGACGGTCTCTATTTTTGGTGGAATCGCTGTTACTTCCATTTGAAGTTATTTTTAATACGACGACAAGCGCGTATTACAACGACTCATATAGTTACTTGTACATTTCAGCACCATTCGATGTATCTACTCTATAGATACTGCACCCAGATTCCATTATATCGCGCAGATATAAGGCAATAATAAGTCGAGAAAAATTTTTACTTTGCTGCGTGCGTTAGGTTTCGATACTGTATGGATAATTTATGTTAGTGAAGTTTCATTCAAATGATCAACTTTCCAACAACATTTTCAACCGAGTGATAATTAATTGGAAAACTTTATCCGGCGTTACTAACTAATATTTTTGTTTGGTTTCTTGCAGGTTTGCTTTGAAATTATTACCATGGAGATGCTGCGCTGTGTCTTTGATTCAAAATATGACTGCGGTAATGAATAGAATTCGGATGTCGAAGTTATTACCTAATTTTTGATGAAAAATTCGCGCAGCAGAATTGCGATGAGGACGAACTATAGGAAGATGAAATTTTCATATGTTGGAGGTAATACAGATTTCTCATCAACTGGTGAAAATTAAAAAAAAAAAAATTCACCTGGGTTCAAAGGTCGAAACCTACGAAATGCACATCAGAGACATAAATTTGAAAATACGATAAAATTTTGGATCCCTTAGAAAATTGGGACCTAATGAAATTTGCACATGTTAGGCCTAAATATGAGAATTGATGTAGGTCTACAAAGTTGATGCAGATTTTAAAAAATTTCATCTTTTTGGGTCTCTATTGAAGTCCTCAAAAGAAGAACCTCCCTCCAAATTTGGCTCCTAAAGGATAAACTTTACAAAAAGTTCATTGGAAACCTCCGGCAAGGTCATCTATTGAGCTCTAGGGTGATCAAATGGCTGAGAAACAGGAAAAATGGAAAATTTTAATCCTTTTTTAAAAACATAACAATTTTTTCATTTTTGATCCTATATCAGGATCAAAGTGGGTCCAAAGATCGAATCCTGAAAAAGGCCCATCTGATCAGAGGCATAAACTGAGCTTACAATTAAATTTTGGGCTTCTTAGACCCATTTTGGTGCTTTTAGGCTCATTTGGGCGGCGTGCAGTTTGACCAGTGTTAAAAAATGAAGAAGTATAGTACCCTTTTTTTTTTTGGACTAAAAAGAGGCGAAGATGAACTAGCATTTCTTCTGAGAAAAATTACAATTTTTATCTCCAAAAAATCTCAGATTTTATGAGGAAAAAATTACTCTCTTGCTGTATCTCCAAAAAGAAAAATATAATTTTTTTGGAGATTTTTTTTGATGAAATAATTTTTTTAATTTTTAAAGGAAAAAAATTTAAGAAAAAGTTTTTTGAATTTGTTGGAATGAAATGAATCCAATTTTTAGAATAGGCATGAAAAACTGTTCAATGTCTTGTGAGTTGAAAAATTCCTCGATTTTTTTTGAACAAAAATGAAAATTTTTCTTAATTTTTTGCAGATTTTATTTTTTATTTTTAAAGAGATTTTTTAAAAATATAAATATTTCAAATTTTTTTGGAAGGGATTTTTTTTTAGAATACCGGTATAAATGTCTGAAGATTCTAGAACCTAATTTTTTGGAGTGAGCGAAAAAAAAATACTTAAAATTTTTTTTATGAGTTCAAAAATTAAAATTTTCTAAATTTTTTACAAATAAAAAAAATATATATTCAATTATTAAAAAGTTAAGTCAGGGAGAAATCCTCCATTTTTTTATGAAATAAAAATATTTTTTGAATTCTTGGAGGAAAAAAAATTCCAGATTTTCTTGAAATACTTGATAAAAAAATTTCAAAAAATTAGGCCAATTTTTTTAACAAAAAATGAAATTTTTCGAAAGAAATAAATCATTTAATTTTTTTAAAAGTAGAAAAGTTTCTCAATTTTTCAGAGACAAAAATTTCAATTTTGGAGTTATTTTTTTAAAACAAAAATATTTCTCAACTTTCTGTAGGGAACATTGGGAGTTCAGCAATTTTTTTTTATTACCATAACAGGAAGAAAAATTAATAATTTTCTTTTTTCAATAAATAAATTATTAGATAAAAATTCTTACAAAAGTAGAAAAATTCTTTCATTTTTTGGACGATAGGTACTTTGATGTAAAAATATTTCTCGAATTCTTGGATGGAAACAATTTTCAGATTTTCATGAATTAATATTAAATGTACTTACCTGGTGAAAAAATCTCAAAGAATAGGTCAATTTTTTTAAAACAAAAAATATGAAATTTTTTCGAAGAAAAAAAATATTTAGGTACTTAATTTTTTCAAAATATCGAAATGTTTCTCAATTTTTCGGAGCCAAAAATATGAATTTTGAAGTTATTTTTTAAAAACAAAAATATTCCTCAATTTTTTGTTGGGAACATTTTTTTGAAAAAATAAATGTCTAAAGATTCCTAAAATAAGAAATATTTATCTCAATTTTTTCTTGAATGAGCGAAAAAAATGACCCATTTTTTGTGAGTTTAATTTTTTTTTTTGGGAAGAAAAGTGAATTTTTTTCATTTTTTTTCTTAATAAAAAAATTATTAAGTTCTTTCAAAAATAATTTTTTTAAACGATACCTATTTCAGGCATGATACAGAGTTACTTTTTTAGTTGATTTGTCACTTTTTTTCACTTTGGTCACTTTTTGTCACTTTTTTCGCAAAATGGTCACTAAAGTCACTTTTTTCAGTTTTTTTGGCCATACCTTCCTCAAAAAAGAAGAAAAATTGAAAATTTTCCAAATAACTAGAAAATTATCAAAAAAAAAAAAAAAAATTGCCTGTTTAACGTTTTAACATGACAACTTGTAATAAAAAGTAGTGTTGCGTGTTGTTTTTTCCCTACGTACCTAAAAAATTAAAAAACCAAAAATTTCTCTCATTTTATTGAAAAGAAAGACCAGAGCGCAGTATCCAACCAAAATTTGCTCATTTCTTGGGAAAAAAATTGGAAAAATTGTTCTGGTCTGCCCTAATAGGCTTAATTTTTCATCACTTTTTCGAAAATTTTAGTCACTTTTTGACCAATTTTTGGTCACTAAAGTCACTAAAAAAAAAAAATAGTTGGTATCATGCCTGCTATTTTGATTTTAAAATATATTTACCCAAGTATCTATCAATTTGTTGGGAGCTAGTTGAACTTTTTTTTTTTTTTTGAAAATAAAATGAAAACAATTCTTTTGGAATTGAAAAGACACGATCAATTTTTTCCAAATGTTTTCGGAATAAAAAAAAGAAAAACCCTCTCTTTTTTGTTTTTTGATTTAGAAAAGTGAGAAAAATTCTTAATTTTTTGGAGTAGATTAGAAAAAAGTTGTAATAAATAATTTTAGTTGATGAGAGGGGAGAGGAGGAGAGGGGAAGTACTTAATTTTGTATGGTAGGTAAACATGTCTGAAGTTTAATGCAGAAGAGAAATCTTACATTTGTTTAAAATGAAAAATCTAACTTTTTTTTTCAATGAAAAATATTTTATTCTTTTTGGAGCCAGCCTAAAAAATCTTAATTTTTCAAGGTGAAGAAGGAAAGAAATTTTCTATATTAAAAATTCATTTTTCCGAAGAAAAAAGTATTACTTTTTGATAGATTTGAATTTGTTAAAAAAAAAAAAAAAAAAAAAAATTAAAAAACTTGTAAAATTCTTTTGGTGTGAATTAAAATTAAAACCCTCTAAATTTTTTAGAAAATTAAATCATCTTTTCCTCCTTCCTTACAAAAAATCGATCTACGTGCATATGATTAGAACTTAGAAGTCATCTCACTCTACTATGTTGAGAAGCAGGGCCTAACGCAATAGGCATAATTAATTTTTAAAAATTTCAAAACTTTGATGTCAGATGAGTAATGTTGAATTTGAAACAAAATAAAATAGTTTAATTTGTAATTGATATTCAGCAATTTTTAAGCTCTTCAGCTATCGTGGGGATAGATTTCTCTCGTTGAATAATATTTTAAGCGTAGTTTTGCTTCCAAAGCTGTAGACACTTAGACAGACACTGAGTTTTCATTAGTCACGTCTTTGGAAATACCTACTTAATTGTTAGTTATTTACTTACGTTTTACTACATATTATTATCATCGTTATTTAGGTGCATAATTTACCTACTTATTTTATTATTATAACCGAACACAATTCCAGTAATTCATGTACCTAACTACCTATACGTATAATAACATTAGCTAATTGAGACTTTACTAATCGACATGCGTAATTCTCAGAATCACACCTTTTTTTTTTATTTGTTTAAAAAGTAAAATTAAATTTCAATAGATAGGTACTCAGGTGTACAGGTAAATTTACATTTCGCAGAAAGAAAAAAACCAAGACAATCGAACCGAGTAATCGATACGTTAGCATATTCTCAGGTATTTGCATGCCTATCTTTGGCAAATTTCTCAAACTTTTTTTTTTTTTTTTTTTTAATTGAAAAAATCACACACGTAAAATTAAACGATTTATCGACATTTTCAGCCGTACCTGATACCTACCTGGAATTGAAATGCTCATGTTGATGGCAATTTTTAGTACGACGAAGCCCATTGCGAAGTCATATTAAGTACATTACGTGGTCGTCGAAACTCGCGAAACAGGTGAATAACGAGCGTGGAATTGAGAAGAGAAGAAAAATTGGTAATGAAATCCGCCTTCTCAATAATAACGTAAATTTGTATTCATTTGAAAGATTATCTGTTCGTCTCAGGGGCATCCATATGCTCTGTTGGGACTTGGGAAGTACCATCGTACATTAAATTGGCGCCATACACCGGAGAAAGCTGTGTGCGCATGGGTTGAAACCAGTTGAAGGTTTTTTTTATATTTTATTTTCTAGGCATATTATGCTGGTATCGAGTCAAAAGCTTTGCAAATTTGCAAAAAGAGAAACAGTCCACGTCAGTCATTAATAATTTGGCATTTTGTAAAGCTGTTTAGGTCTAGCTGCCTTGAAAGATTGAAGAATTGAAAAATATGTTATATTTTTATTGTTCCAACCAACTAGATGGACTGGAAATAGTCAGCAACAAGCGGAGTCAGCGTCACACATTGCGGTGAATTTTTTTTTAATAAAACGAATTTGATGAAAATACAATACACACGGACGAACGGCGGAGACACGAAACGTGAATAAATTAAATGTAAGTAGGAAATAGAGTTTGCAAACAGCAGACAGCCTCCTTCAGAAAGGGAGGATCTAAGTATACCGTAATAGGTGAAGTATACCTAATTTGGCATCAGCAACTACTAAATACGGAATAGAGAGGGGGAACAACTGTCAGTTTATAGCTATGTTATTCCCTTTTCGTTCGCCGTAACATTGTTTATGATACTTGCAGCAACCGCACATTTTAATAATAACCATTTCACTTTTTAATCGTCCAAATAATGTAAATAATTAGACTAATGTAATTTATTCGACGGTGCTGGTTGTAAATTTTCATTTATTTTTGTTCCTAAAAAGTGATTTTTCTCAGTCGATTTATGACCAAAATTTTACTCAATCCGAGCAGTGTTATCAAAAAAAAAAAAAAAAAACCGAAGACAACAGGTCAGATTACCTTTCGATAGTAAATATAAACAATAGATTGCGCGCGTTGCATTTGCAGTGGCCGTGTTTTTTCGCTCTCTTAGCTCATTTTATCAGTTCCGCGAATTAAATTCTTTTTTAATTTCTGTATTTCGTTTTGCAATTTTGCGTGTGTTTTATGTGGAAAATATCTCGCCGAGAATGTGTATTATCGATGGTTCAATAATGCGGTATACGTTCGAATAATGCTTCGGTATTGTGATTGATAAATAATGGATGCCCCATCGAATGGGGGAAGAGATTCCCGTTTCAATTTGAATAGCTACGATATGCCGATTTTGAGCGGCGAAAGTGCATCGGAAATTTACAACAGTAATATACTTCATAATCGACCCACATCTATAACCTCAGGATTGTCCAGGTCTTCGGTATCGTTGAATAACTCCTGCGCTTCGACCGGACTGCCCAGAGGAATCAAGAGGACGTCTTCGGAGATGTGTTACGATCAAAATATGCAGAATAGATCGATGATGAATGTGAACGATTGCGGTTCGGATATCATGGAGGATAGCTATTCGCCGTCCAGTCATCAGAAGAATTCGCCTCTGTCGAATGGTAAAAAGACCAAAGGACGTGTGAAGATTAAGATGGAGTATATCGATAATAAGCTGAGAAGATATACGACCTTCTCGAAACGTAAAACTGGAATTATGAAAAAGGTAAATCGTATTGTCGAATTGCACCTTTAGTATTACAACGTTAGTACGACAGATGGCCAGCTAAAGTGGCCAAATATGTTACAATCTGTGCCCCAAATATCACTTATTACTTCGTGATCGATTTTATACCCAAGTATGATCGTCTCAGGTCAATTTTTATTCTAAAAAAGTGTTTTTCTAGTCACATCTGTTCGTTTGTTTAGCTCTAGCTCTAGCTATACGGTTTCGTTCGAGTATCATCGTCGGTCTACTTATGCAATCAGTTCACTACTTCGTGTGATGTTCGTTTCGAGTCCAAATAATAATCTAATATCGGTACTCGTACACTTGGGTACAAAATTCTTCAAAATTTTCCATCTTACGATCACTCGTGTACTTCTGAGAACTGAATAAAACTGACATATGTCGTGAGCTTTCGGTGATAAGATTATGTCCCTCTTGATGACTCATTTACTCGAAAACGCCATCGAAAATTGCTAATTAAACTCGTCTCGAGCTCGATAACACCGTCTTGATCGTAAATTTAGCTTCTATTGTTCGATCACTCATTAACCTATCGAAGAGTATCGAGGTATCTAGTTTTAATTAACCTTAACTTTCATCGAAACAAATCGGTACGTTGATCCGCATACTCTAGCCAAGTATACATACATAGTAGACCGAACGAATGCAAAACTTTCGTTAATTAGAATTAAATTCTTTTCAAATATGAAGGCGAGCTCGTTTCCATCGAAATGATATACAGTAAATTAAATCAGCACGGAGTTACTATTCGCAAATGTACATAAAAAGTACTATTGCTTGACCGGTGAAAGCACCGCAGATGGTAGTGAATTGTTTCTAATCCGTGTTCCAGTCATATAATTAGCGACGATATTTGCAAACTGTTTTATTTATTTAATAATAAACGAGCCTCGTTAAGAATATTGATTAAATATTTCATTAAAATTATGCATTTTTGCGATATTTACGGCGAACTCCGGCGACGATCTTCGGCACAGCTGGTGGAACGTTCGGAGTGAGTTGAATGGGTCATGCGTTAGGTGGTTCGTGTCGGAGGTCGAGAATGAATCGTCGAGGTTGTAGCGTTATGGTTTTGGGTTGCGTTGCAGTGTTTGGAATTTTTTGAGAGTATTTTGAGTTTTTTTGGAAAGTGGAGGTGGTGTGGTGAGTTTTTAGGGTGATGGATTTTTTGTTAGAGGGTGGATTAGTGAATATTGGTCGATTTTTGATTTTTGGCGAATTTTTGAACCCTGAGACTTGAACTTGAACTTTGAGATCAAAAAGTGTAATTTTTTCAAAAATTGGCGAATTAGTATCTCTCGTTATTTCATTTCTAATTTTTGTATTTTATGACTCAATTTTTAATTTAAAAAAAAAAGATTTTTTCCAAAAAAATTAACTTGATGGAGTCATTTGACATAAATTTTTTGATAAACGTGTACGTATCAAATTTTTGAATTCAAAATAATTTTGTGATTGCAAATTTATCGAAAAGTTCAAGAGCAGTATTTATTCTTGTAAAATAAAAATTCCATATTTTTAAATTAGAAATGTTTCAAATTTAAGTTTTCAACTTTGATTTTTTTTTTTTTTTGAAAATTTTCATTTATGGTTTAGAAACTAGAATGAACCTGATAGGTACCTAATTGACAAAATATTTGAAACTTGAAACAATTTTTCATCTTGAAATTTGTCCTGTGAAATTGTCTCATTTTGTTTTAATTTTCACCATCGTGATCAGATTCTTTACAGTGTCTTTGTTAGAATTTTTGAATTTTAAATTTTAAATTTTTTATATACTTCGTGGCCAAAAATCGAAAAATCCCTTGAAGATTCCATGATTCATTTTCTTTTTTTCAAATTGGAGGCAAGGAGATTTCAGACTGTCATAAACTTTTATTCATTTTTTTTGTAAAATCGGTAATTATTTCCTATTTCACGAATGAAATAAAAAAGGTATTGAATTCATCCTATTTAATAAAAATTAAAATGTAAAAAAAAAATGAAACTTAGAAATAAGAAGTATGGGGAAATAATCAGTGCTAAATGTTGTCCTAGTGTGAAATTGCAAAAAATTGCAATAAGTCTACATTTCAAAAAAAAAAGAAATAGTTCTCAATTTTGGTAGAATTTTTCGTTTTAAACGTCAAAAGCTCAAATTCAGAACGAATATAACAGTGTGCTCTAAAGTATATTCCATGTATTCCTACGCTATTGACTAGATTATTGACGGTCGTAATGAAATCAATGTGCTCAATCGACAAAATTCTGCTTTTTAAATCAAAATAATTGATGATGTTTTAAAATTATGATTTACAAAATTTAATTTTTATTTGATTAAATTTTTATAGGTACCTAGTATTTTTTAGGATATAAGTATTCAATTTTATGTTGTTTTTTTTTTCAAATCTCGATTTCAGATTTTTAATTTCTTTCAATTTTCGACTTTTCCTTTCCTAGTTTTTAACTTTTTCGAATTTCATCAAATTTTCTTTGATTTTTAATTTTTTTTTCAGTCATCTTCAATTTCCATATTTTTAAACCTGAAATGGTATTCTATTTTTGATTTGTCTGCAATTTTTTTCGAATTTCATATCTTTCTCTTACCTAATTTGTTTAATTTTTAATTTTTGTTGTAGTTTTTTTTTCATTCCCATTTTTAAGACTGGATTCCCCCCTCAATTTTTAGTCATTTTTGATTTCTTTTCCAGATTAAAACAAAAAGTATGATTAGTTGATTACTCAATAGATGACATTATCCAATGTCTTGATTAGACATTCAAAAAATTATGATTAGCATTTTTCAAAAAATTAATGATCAAAAGTTTCCAATTAAAATTAATTACCTATAAAAATTTATTATTCAATGATCAGAAATTCGATGACGAAAAATTTTCATAAAAAATTTATAACAGATGTTTTCAAAAAAAAATGAACATCCGATCAAAATGATTTTTTAACACAAATTTTCAATTTTTACTCATTTTTGATCAAATTTTGGTTTCCTTCTTTTTGCAATTTTTTTGCATTTCTGATTTTTTCTGATTTTTGAATTTTTCAAGTTATAAATTTTTTCTCGAATTTTCTCCTAATTTTCATTTTTTTCAAGCTTTGAATTTTGTCAGTTTTTTGTAGTAAATTTTTAATTCTTTTCACCATTTAGTTTTTTAATAATTTCCAATTCAAGCTCGATTTTCTTCCATTTTTATTTATATTTTGATTATGATTATGTTTTTTTTTTGCAAGTAGGGAATTTTAGCATACTTATTTTTGATTTTTCTCCACTTTCCTCCTGATTTTTATTTTTTTAAGCCTTGAATTTTTTCTGGTTTTTGTGATAGGTACCTACATTTCCAATTTTTTCAATACATAGATAATTAAATCACCATTTCTAATTCAAGTTCGATTTTCTTCGATGCTTAATTTTTCGTTGTTTATTTTTTTCAATCATGGTTCTTACATCTTTCTCATTTGTTTTTCAATTTTTAGTTTTATTTCAGTTTTTAGTCATTTTTGATTTGATTTAATTTTGATTTCCTTCGATTTTCAGTTCTTTTTTTTTTAGGTTTTTTAAATTGCATTAGATGTATTTTTGATTTGAATTCTATTTCTTGGTTTTCTTAATTTTTTTTGATTATTATTACTTTTTTTCAATTTTTAGTAATTTTTGGTTCAGTTTTGATTTTATTCCACTTTAAATATTTTTTAATTTCTGATTTTTCTCATTTTTAATTTTGCATTGTTGATCTGTCAATTTTTATCTCTTTTAAGCCAATTCTTGGTTTCTTGCAGCTTTTATCACTACATTTTACTTTTATCAGTATTTCATTTCATCTTCACTCCTAATTCAAGTTCGGTTTTCTTCAATCAATGTTTAATTTTTTTATTGTTGGTTTCTTTCAATAGTGGTTTAGTAAATCTTTCTCATTTTTTTCAATTTTTAATCATTTTTTATGTAATTTTGATTTCCTTTTAATTTAGATTTGTTTAAATTATAGTGTCGTTTTCTAAATTTTCTTCTGTAGGTATCAATTTTTTCCTAAGTCTAAGGATTTTTCAATTTTATTGGATAAGTATATGTTTCGATTTAGCTTCAATTTCTTCATTTTTTATTTTCATGTTTTTTCAATTTTTATTTTCTCCATTTTTTTTTTCAAATTTTCAAATCTTTTTATTTTTATGATTTTTTGCGATTTCTTACAATTTTTTTTTCAAGCATAGAAATGTTTTCAATTATCAAATATTTTTAGTGATTATACACATTCATGACTTGAAAATTTTGACAATCATCAACTACTTTTTGAAAAATATCAAATAATTGAAAATAGTGTCAAAAAAATCTCAGGAATACAGTTTTTTTTTTCGAATTTCCGATTTTTTTTTAATCGTTCTTACTGGATTTAAATTCAATTTATTCAATTACCAATGTTTTAATTTTCTTTTTTTTTACAATTAATTTTTCCTCTTTTTGTGAAAAATAAGAAGATTTTTTTTTACATTTTATGGGCCCTGTTCTGAATTTGCTCATTAGATATTTTACAATTTACAAGTGTGAATTTTATGGGTACCTAATTTTTTTTTGTGTGCTTTCGAAACTGAACCCAATTTTTTTGATATTCTGGTTAAATTGAAAGTGTAAAAAATTCTGTTACCATGTTTTGATGACGAATCCCAATTAATATCGTTGTAACGCTCTCCCTTCATACCTACGTAAATGTCAACGTCAGAGGGTCGTCAGATTTGAAATTTTTTTCATATTTCTGGAAACACTAGTAACGAATACACACGTGTACTCGGTATTCTTGCGAGAAAAAAAACACACACGCGTTCTGATTAATCTGATCGTATTTGTTCTCAAAAAGGATACCATTCGCGGAATTCGAGATAGACGTATTTTTCAAAACATCACGTAACTCGGTTTTTTATTTTGCAAAAAAAAAAAAGTAGAAAAAACCACCGAGAAGAAAAAAAAACTAAGTATAACACGCATCGAAACCTCATCATCGATTTATTAATCGTATATTATACCCGTACGTCGTATTAGTCATTTAATCGAAACAATGTCCTCGAAATGGTCAGTTCTGATTTTTGTGGGGCGATGTGACGAATTTCGGTCGAATTTATTAATATAGAATAAATGTTTAGAAAAATGAAACGCTTTGCTCTCGAAAATGTTACCGCGCAAAGAACAAATAAACCATTTGGCGTAGAATAAACAACAAATATCACATATGAGCAGTTGTAATCTGCTAAGTAAACACAGCGTAGCCATTTTGTACCCCTGTTTTGCAATGTGCGAGTACAAATTGAAAATATTAAGCAGCGCAAAAGTACTGATTAAAATTATTTTTCGAGCTTTACATCGCCGCGAATTGGACCGATTGTGGATGCCTTCGGTGTACACATGTTTGCTTTGTAATTTCTATATACGCGAGATGGTCTCAGCTCTACTCGGAGGCTGCGTAGGATGCCATGCTCATTCATGCCAAATTCCAGCCAAATTGTAATCATTATGTTTTTCTACGTGTATAAGATTAGATTCGAAATTCATATCGCGGTATTGAGGCAGTTTTTAATTACTCGAGCATCACAGGAAACAAACAGTGTGAAATTTTTCACTCTCCAGAACTTCATACCTTTAAATATAATAATATATTATAGGGTGACATGAAAAAAAGTTGTAATTTTTACACTCGTGTATCGCCAAAGGTTGTTCCGAATTCGTATAAACGAGATGCAGTCTCTTGAATATTTATTATTTTTTAATTTATACGCCTGCCGGTGGTATCCGAAACTGTATAATTTTTGTAGAACCGACCGCGAGACGCGAACAACTGAAATTAAATTCGATTAGTGAAATTAAATTGATTAATTAGCGTGGCTGGTTAAGAGGCGCGAGATTCCAGATGGAAAAGAATGCCAACCGAAAGGCTCTTATTTTTTTCTCTTTTTGCTGTGAAATGATCTGACGGTACCAGGAAGTTGAAAAGTTGGAGAGGTTCGATTCGAGTGGAATTAATTAGAATTTTTTCCTCCTTTTTGGAGCATTCGAAAGGATGATATTTTTTTACTTATTAATTTTCTCAAGTTGTGTTTTTCTTTGTGGAGTATTTCGAGTTTTACGTTGAGGTATGATTGTTTTTTACGAAGATGGGTTATTTTTTTGTTCGATGTTTGTCTGGAATTTCTTTTTTTAATGAAGGCATGTATGCATTGATGCGAATTCATCAGTTTCTTGATAATTGAAAAATATTCGATTTTTTTACGGAGGTGGATTACTTATTATTATTATTTTTTTGTGTCTACTGCATGTCTAGGTTATATTTTTTTCAACGAGGAAGAGAAATAAGTTTTTTGATGATTTTGAAATTAATATTTTCAATTTTTTTATCTGTGGAAAAAATTCTATCACGATGATCAAGAAAACTGAAATGATTTTTTTAATGCAAAAACAAAAAAAAACGATTGATGAATTTTTTCATAGAAAAACAACTAAAAAATCATAGCAAAATAAAATTGATGTGCAAGGGCCAAGGACTCGTAGAATATTTTTCCTGATGAATCTGTCTATCAGATTTTTAAGTTTTAAATCTATTTTAGTCAGGGAGGTCGAGAATGAAAAATGACCCTCCCTCTCCCTCGTTCGCTTGAGAAAATAATTTAAAAGTGAAGGGTATAACGTGAGAAATAATTCTTAATGTAAATTTTTGCAACTGTTTTTTCTCAAAAATATCTGAAATTTTTATTTTAAATTTGATGATTTGTAAAAGATTTACTCGAAAAATATTTCCTTAAAAATATAAAATAGAGACTTGCTACATCTTGAAAAAAAAAAACAAAAAAAAAACTATAAGTATTTAAAAAATATTTCTACTTCTATTTTTGTCCATTTCTTTCGTTATAGTTTTTATTATTGTTGAAACTTCTACTGAAGCCTCCCCCCCCCCCCCCCCAATTTAGAAAAATATAAATTTTTTTAATTTTAAAAATTTATCAAATTTTGAAAATCATACAAAATTTTTATATTTACCTAATTTAAGAAATTTATCAAATTCACAAATTAACTAATTATTTTTGAGAATTTCTAAAACTTTTTAAAATTTACCAAAACATTAATTTTTATCAAATTTTGAAATTTTTTCAAGTTTTGAATTGTCAGCATTTCTAAATTTCAAGAATTTACAAAACTTTCAAAATTTTCGAAGTTTCCTAAATTTAAAAAATGATTCAAGTTTGTAAATTGCAAAAAAATTACCAAAAATTAGATACTGATCCAATCTTAAGAAATTATGCGGTTGTAAAGGTATCAAATTTCGAATTTTAACAAAATTTAAAAACTTTCCAAATTTCGTAGGGAATTTTGAAAAATTGAGTAATCAAACTTGAAAAATTGAAAAAAAAAATTTGTAAAAATGGGCTGTCACAAACACATAAATATTAGTTGAGTATTTAACGTTTCAAAAATACTCCCATCACTCAAAAAAAGAAAGAAAAAACTAAACAATTTTTAGTTGGAAGGAATTTTTTTTTTTTTTTAGAAAGTACAAAATTTTTAGAATTAATGCGTCTTATGTGAAAAAATTCTACAAGTGACGTAATTATCATTTTTTTAATTCGTTCTATTTGAAAAAAATTTCGAACATAATTGATCTAAAACAAAGGGTTGAAAATTACAGTTTTAAGAGCTAGAGTTCAAAAGGTTTTGAATTTTCTAAAATGCCCATCAATTTTTAAAGTCCTTCATTTTACAAACCCCTGAGCCAAAATTCAATCAACGGAAAACTCCCGTTTTGCCCTGCGAAGTTTGAAAAGAAAGTGAAAAAAATACTAAAGTTGATAAATTTTTGAAAATTCATCAATTTGAACATTTTTCTATTTTTCGAACCTCTTTCAGAAATTCATTCTCAACTTATATTTTTTTGGGCAACAACGTTTCAAAAATATTAAGAGTTGAGTCAATAAATTTTAGAAAATCCATTAAATTTTTGAAATTCTGTATTTTTTGAATTCCTGCCAAAATGTCAATTTTAGAGACTACGAAACTCATTTTTTGCACGGTCCAGTTTTAAAAAGAAATAAAGTGAAGAAATTGAAGTTGAAGAATTTTGAAAATTGCTTCAATTTGAAAATTTTCTAATTTTTGAACCCCTGTCAAAAATTCAATACAATCATATTAAAATTGATTTTTTTTTCGCGACGACGCGCGACGTTTCAAATAAATTAAGAGTTGAGTCAATAAATTTTAGAAAATCCATTACATTTTTAAAATTTTGTATTTTTTGAACCCCTGTCAGAAAGTAAATTTTGGACTAGAAATACACTTTTTGCACGGCCTAGTTTTAAAAAATTAGGTAAAGAAATTGAAGTTGACGAATTTTGAAAATGGCTTCAATTTGAAAATTTTCTTCTTTTTGAACCACTGTCAAAAATTCAATTTTAACTTGATTTCTTTGTGTGATAAAGATCGAAAAAATTTTTAATTCCGTATTTTTTGAACCCCTGCCAAAATTCAATTTTAGCATAGTTTTTTTTTGACGAAATTCGAGGGTAAAATTGTTGAAAAAAATAACGATGAAAAATTTAGGAAAAGGTGATAATAGATATCATATTTTTCAAACCCCTGCAAAAATTAATTTTTCAGTTCAAATTTTAATGTAAATCCCATGTTAAATTTTGAGGCGGAGGGCACCAAGAGTTACGTTCATTTCAAAAATCTGAAAAAATTCTGAGAATAGTTTGAGGTGATGAAGAAAATGACTAGAGGTGCAGAGGTGCACTTTCCCTTTTTTTTTTTTAATTAGTATAAGAAATGGATGGTAGGTGAACTACGAGTATGAGCTATAAAAATTAATTGATGCGTTGGGTGATATCTGATAGTCGATTTTTGAAAATGTAGACGGGGGCCCAATCACTTTTTCTTGAACTGAGCTACATTTCAAGATACTCAGTTTCTGTCTAAAAAGATGTTTCCATTCGCTCCTAAAAAATCATTGAAAATTCTCTGATCTATTCATCTATAGTTTCACAACTGAATAACAATTTCATTTCGATTCTCTCCCCCCCCCCTCGTGTCTCTTTTCACTGGAAACCTAACACATTCGCAAAAATCAATTATCATATTAATCGACGAAGAAAAAATAAATAGGAATGGTGAATTTCGTACTTATTGAATTTTGATCACCTCTCTGTGGCATTTTCTTTTCATCTTTGCCCATTTATATGGCCTAAATATAAAATTTAAAGTCTCGAAAGATTAAATTACGATTTACGATTCGTATTGTTCGATTTTCATTCTCCAATATAAATGAAACATGCACACAGAGACGTACGAATATAACCAGCAGCAGTCTTCGGCTCGCACTACTTGAGAAATTCCTTCCAAAGTCGTCCCTCGCACCTCTTTGCCCAGCGTACTCGCTCACTTAGCTCGAATTTTATCACATTTACGTCTGCTGCTGCGACTGTGGCCGTCGTATTATACACGTTAAGTACTCTATTCTCATTCGGCATGAGGCGCGGCGCGATGGCAATGGCAAAAGGCGAATACTATACGAGATACACATAAAATGGCGTTAAAAAGTTAAAACTACTATAATGGAATTTGTTTTATGTACGACAAGGACGACGCGAGGCAAATTCTCGTCATTGTGCGCGAGATAGACAGAGAGTAAGAGAGACAGAAACGGCGTGAGAGGTAGACCGAAGCTTACGTATGGTTTTAACGTATTGTACGTATGGCTCATCATATTATACATATATGTACGTAGACTTGCATTTACCTACGGCTAATGTACGTATGTGTGCGATGAATTGGTGAAGAGGCACGGTAGCGTGAAAATAGCTATTCATATCGCACATTTGCACACTTTCCAGAGTGTCGTTGTAGATGTGAATGAGTACAGGAGAACCGAGCCAAGTAGATTGGGAAAGTAGAAAGAAGATAGCAGAGTATGCCTATGTACTCGTGTAGTATGCCCTTCTATATCCTGCCTCTCTTCCTGTCGATCCTGTCTGACTCATGTTGCCATGCAGAAACAATTGACTAGCTCTTAAGAGTCTTACTTTGCACTGCCAAAATCAAGAGTTCGTTGAATTTTTCCAAGTAAAAAACTGCATAGACGCCTAATATACGAAATTTGAGAGGAAGGAGGGGTGCAATCGAAATTCTTATAATAATCAAAGTTATTTCTAGGACCTTAGTCTACATCTTTTGTTTGAAAAAATTTTCAATTCAACCCCGACTTCAACCTCAATTTTCAATAATGATTATCAGTGTACAAAACGAAAAATTAGAGAGGAGGGAGGGTTCCAATTGAAAAAAATTTCAAACAAAAGATGTAGATTATGATCGTAGAAATAATTTTGGTTATTACAAGAATTTCGATTGGACCCCTCCCTCCTCTCCAATTTTGCAAACATGGTATAGATACTTACATTATTGAAAACTGGTGGAAGGCGGGGTCCAATTGAAAAAAATTTCAAGTAAAAGTTGTAACTTGAAATCCTAGGAATAATTTTGGTTATTACAAAAAAATCGATTGGACCCTCCCTCCCCTCCAATTTTGAATTTTCACATTTATTAGTACAAAAAAAAACTCATTATTGAAAAATAGAAAAAATTTTCAAACAAAAGTTGTAGCTTGAAACCCTAGGAATAGTTTTGGTTATTACAAAAATTTCGATCGGACCCCTCCCTCCCCTCCAATCTTGCATTTTCACATATTAGTACAAAGACACTCGTTATTGAAAAATTGGAGGGAGGTAGGGGTTGAATTGAAAAAATTTTCAAACAAAAGTTGTAGATTAAGATCTTAAAAATAATTTTGGTTATTATAAAAATTTCGATTGCACCCCTCCCTCCTCTGCAATTTTGTATATTAAGCGTTTGTATGTTTTGTACTTGGAAAAATTCAGAGGGATCCCAATTTGGCGGTGCAAACTAGCCACTAGGAGCTAGTAAAATTGACGAGGAGTTATACTTTCTGCTAATTTATGGCTTCCCTTTCTCATTGGGCCTCATTATGTCACTGTTTGCAGTTCAATAATCGTGTATAATTTTTTTTGGAATCATGTTTTTAGATTTTAATATTGATAAAAGTTCTAAGTATTTAAATGTACAGTTAGTCAGACCATAGAATAAATCTCCAAGCTGGTACACTATACTCCAAGGTACTTGTACTCTCATACAAGCGGCATATCGTAGGTCGTATAAAGGCAGAGAGTACTACAAAGCTGGTATTCTTTTATTTAGCCGTTTTGTGTGGCGTACAGTATTATAATATACGTACGCATACATATATTTTACGGATAAAAGATAAATGTTAGAGGTGGAGAAGATACGCGATCCTAGTGCTGTTTAGTATCGACGTGTATTGGTGGCTATTAAAAAAGAACACATGTTCGTACATAACAGATACTCGTACGTATGTACTTCTACCTATGGCAAGGTAAACCATCTCCCACATCTCCCAAGTAGTGGATACATAACCTTTGGTTTGGGTTTCTGGCTCGTGTACGGCCTGTATGTGGTGGTGTATTCGCATTTACTCGTATGATTACATTTATTTTACCGAGTTCGAGTTGTTTAGTGTTGCAAGTTGCAAGCGACGTATGTACTATAAAAATACGTTCGTTCGCGATGTAAAAATCATTGTTTACGGTACGTTTACCTATTACGTGTACTCTATCTATGGTTTATGCGTACACATATGTAAACGTATTCGTGTATTGGAGAAATTTCCAAATACATAACGACCTGGGTTGCTACTACGCTACACCGAATTACCTACTCGTGGTGTGGCTGTATTCGAAATGAGTATAAAGTGGGAAAAATTCCCCAGATTGAATGGCTTTGTACGTAGGTCGTAGGTACATGAATTTTTATCGAATTAAGTTTGTGAGCACATGTTTTTTGTATACTTGTATGAAATTTCATGGTCTGTGGTAAATGATAGAAAAATGAGACTGTTGAGATTATTTTGAAATGATGAGAATTTTGAAAGTTTTCAATTTTTCGTATTTTTGGGTGAGTCCTCGTTGAATTTAATTTCATGTTGCTGCGTTGGATCATTGCAGAAGAGTAAAGTATCAAAATTTCCAGTGCAGAGCGAAATGGGTTAGGGTTTTTTAGTGAAAAATTGAGTTATTTTGGTAAAATTTGAATTGAAATTATTTCATAATTATTTGAATGAAAAAACACCATTTTCTCGTACATTTTATCTAAAGAAAAAAAATGTTTGAGCGAAGATAATGTTTTAAATCATAATTTAAGCTCACAAGATAACCTTGTCAACTCAACTCCAATTAAGTTTAAGTTTGGTTACTGGAAGAAGAGCTAATTACCCAGACCTCAAAACCAAATTTTGAGCTGCTGAAATTGATTTTTGGCGAGTTTTTGAAAATGGCAAAAATATCCCACGATGAATCAATTTTTCACAAAAATTGTATTTTTTTGTTATTAAACTTCAAAGAATAATTAGTGTATATACTAAAATTGATCTACCTAGTCGATTGCGACCATTTTCAAAGTTATCTGAAACTTGCAGAAAAACGAGTTTTGAAGGTTCCCTTCTTAATAACATGATCCAAATATTTTTGAAAAATTGTTGAACTGAAGACAATGTGTTTTGAATCGAAACACACGTTTGATACGATTTGTTGTAGAAAATTATTGCCTATTGAAAAATTGCTAAATTAGCAGAAAAAACGTTGTGATTGTGAACAAAAAAAAAAAAAAAAAAAAAAAAAAAAAAAAACGTTCGAAAATAATACAAAAAAATGCATAAAATTTTAAAATTGATCAAGTGATCAAGTAGATTATTCTTTAAGCGAATGAACACCAAAATTTGAAAAAATCTAAAATTCGATAAATGAAATTAAAAATCAAAAAACTGAAAATTAAAAATGCAAAAAAATCGAAATAGAAAAAATCGAATCTTTTTTAAATCAAAAAGTCTCAAAAATTGAGGAAAAATCTAAAGCATGAAAAATTGAAAACGAAAAAAAATCGTTGATTGCAAGATTAGGTGAAAATTGATCATAAATCACAGCTTAGAACATTGCAAAAAAAATAATGAATTATTACTTCCGATTTTTAAAAAGTTTATGCTTGAACGAGATTTCAAAAAAGAAAATAAATTTTAAAAAATTGGTAAAATTGCATTAAATTAAAAAATTTCACTTTTGTTTTAAAAACAAAAAATTAGAAATGAAAACTAAATTGAATTTAAAAAAAAAATCATTTCAAAAATTTGAAAAAACTGAAAAAAATTGTATAAAAAATTGAGGATTTATCTAAAAAAAATCGAATTCAATTTATAAAAATCTGTAGGTAGGTATTTGAACGAAATTTGAACAAATTGTCGTTGAACAAAATTTCAACATAGCTAATCATCTGCAAAAATGCAAAAATGCAAAAAAAAAAAAATGTGTTTAAAATTTAGTTTTCTCGAACTAATTTTTTTTTTAATATTTGAAATTTAAAAACTTGTAAACAAAATTGAATTGCAAAACTGCAAAAAATTAAAGAAAAATTCTTTTAAAAATTTGGGAACAAAAAAAAAACAGTTTCAATTTTTTCTTTTTAAATCAAATTTTGAATGTTAACGATCATACCACGCAAGATTTAGGTAGTGGATGTAACTTGGTTATTAATTTTTTTTCAATTTCGAATCCTCATCAAGACCATTGCCAAAAAATTTATCAAAAGTAATCACCCAGATAAATGTTGAAAAATTGATCTCGCTGCATCAACAAGACGCGATCTTGTCCATCACTGAGTGGAAAACATGAAAAATCGAAAAATAAATAAATTACTTTACTAAATGGTTTCAAAGTTGCTGAATGAAAAAAAAGTAGTACAATACGAACTAAAAACTACTAGAAATGAAAAATAATTCTCAAAATGATTCAACTTTAATTGAAAAAAAAATCAGCTAAAATTGATAAACGGGGAGAGAGATTTTTTAAAAAGTTGGAAGTAGCGGAACGTGATTAAAATACGCCAGATTAATTGAAAACTTGTAAAAAAAACATTGTATCAACTTCATGAGTTTCTTCTAAAAAATTAGCAGATCTTTTGATAAAAATTCAAAGATAGAGAATTTTCATACGTAATAAATTTTAAAATGTATCCATTTTTTTTAAATTTGAAGAAATTGATTTCCAAAAAATTTGATAAAATTCAAAAATGGAAAATTTTCAAATTTTAAGAAATTTTACATAAAATTGATTATTTTTTTAAATTTGAAGAAATTAATTTTCAAAAAATTTGATAAAATTCAAAAATGGAAAATTTTCAAATTTTAAGAAATTTTACATAAAATTGATTATTTTTTTAAATTTGAAGAAATTAATTTTCAAAAAATTCAAAAATGTAGAGAAATGGTAGAAGTTTGATAAAACTCAGAAATTTTCCAATTTTTTAGTTTTAATAAATTTTTCCAATTTGGCAAAATTTCAAAAAAAAAATTAAAATACGACCAAATTAAAAATTCTGTTTTGAACATATTTTTGATTTTTTTTTACGACTTTTCACCGAAACTGCCACTCGGATTTCTGGAAAAATTTGAACAAAAAAATGATAAATCAATGAAAATATCACCCTGCATTTTTATGAAATTAAAATTGAAAATTATGCTTCAAATTATCCTGAATTCTTTTTAAAATTTTTCCATTACAAATATACAGCTGTTTACCAGAAAAAAAAATTAGTCGAAAATTTTTGACTTTGTTTTGGTTTCACGAATCGTACAATACGTACCTTGAATTTGTGAATTATGTTTATTGAAAATTCGGCTATTCCTTTTCGAAACCTGCTGTAACTAAGGACTCGAATGATTTTTTTTTCCCATCTATAGGTATGTTAACTTGAGTTTGTGAAAAAGGCTAATTTATGGTAATTCTCCTTCGTATATGGATTGCATCTCTGCATCATTGGCCATCGACGAATCCTAAAATTGAATTTATATTTCTATCGGTATATTTGAGTTGGAGTATGATACGTGTGGATGTACAAAGCGTGAAAAAAGGAGATGAATTTTTTTTCAATCGTGTGGTATTTCTGCACTATTTACCTTGATACCTACCTAATACGTTCGTTCATTGGCTTTAGAAATTTTTTTACTGCTGTTATGGGATCGTATCGGAGTACAAAAGGGATAGGAAATGAAGTGTTCGGCGAAAAAATTTCGAAGATCCTTTTTTCTACTGAGAATTAACGAATAGTATGAGAGTAACTATGTGTCCAGAAATTGAAATGCCCCCCAAAAAAAGGAGTATAAGGAATTGACCTTTTATTCTACGATTTCCTTTCAATTTATTTTCGTCATTTTTTTTTTCTTTCCTATAACGTAACAGATTGTTAATTTATTGTAATAAGATTTTTTTTTAAATTCTCCCCTCTAATATGTTTTTTTGGCATTTTTTCCGCAGGCGTACGAACTATCAACGCTAACCGGCACCCAAGTAATGCTGCTGGTAGCTTCGGAGACGGGTCACGTGTACACATTCGCGACCCGCAAACTGCAGCCCATGATCACGTCGGAATCGGGAAAAAATCTAATCCAAATGTGTCTAAATTCGCCGGACCCGTGCCCCAGCGGTTCGGGCGACCAGCGTATGTCGGCGACAGGCTTCGAAGAGACTGAACTATCGTACAACGTTGGCGACGACGAAAAAGTAAGACAACTGGTGTATGGAGGCTCGCCTCATTCTCATTTATCTAGTAGTCACCAGCTAGCTCCTCATCCAAATCCTCATCATCAGCAGCATATGCATCCTCATCAGCACGCGACCTCGTCTCCGCACATGCTGAACATGTCGCATCCTCATACTCAGTCGCCTCCTTCGCTAATTCCCTGCTCTAGCCCTAGTCCGATGTTAGCCAGCGCTGGCGGCTACCATCAACACCCTTCTTGTTCGTCTCCACTTCCGCATTCCATGTATCCACCTCATATTCCACATTCGCATCCGCAGCGGTGATTTAGCTTGCATGAGATCTTATTTTTTCATTTTTTTTTTCAATTTTTTTTTCGTCCATATTAAGATATGATTTGGGACGCTAGTTTCTTTTTTTTTTTTAGTAGTATTTTGTTATTATTACGGTAGCATGATGTTGAGAAATTTTATTGATGGTTTTGTTTTGTTTGTGTGTGTTTGGTTTTTAATTTTTTTTTTTCAATTTAGAATTAGATCAATTTTCGATTTAAAATACGTACAATATCTACTTGCGCGATGTACTCGACTCTCCCTCACTCCTCCCCTCCCCTCCACAATACCTGAAACTCTCTCTCTCTCTCACGAGGTATTAATGATATCGCGAATTTGGAATTTTTTCAATTAACCGTGGTACCAACCGTAACAAAATAATCTATCTACAGCTATAGTGTAAAGTTTCGGCGGTGGAGAGTTTATATAACTGAATCTTAGGTCCTTTTTTGGTATTACCACCGCGATAGAGGCGACCGAAAATTCATAACCGAAAGAGTTGATGAAGTACCTGTAAGTATCATTAGACGTTTGAAATATATAAAGCCCTAAAAAGTGAGCCAAGTCGTGTAAATGATGGAAATAAAACAATAGATCTTTGCGCTCTAATTTATGGACGTTATTAATCAAAGTGTCAGTCAAGAATTGGCTCTAAATGTTTTACCTCTCGACTGCGCGCCGGACTATGGTTGAATTTTTTTTTTCTCTTTTTTTCACGACCTGCGTGCATACTTTTGCTATAGTTTTCGCGCTGTGGTGGATTTGAAGAAAAGGATAAGTTGTGAAATGAGCGAAATTCTCAAGGTACATGTGATGTGATGTTAACTATTTTTTTTTTTTTTAATTTCCATGGTTGTCGCCATTTTTTTCTTTTCTTGAGTTGGTTAGATAAATATTTTGGAAATTGCAAATGTTGTAAAATTGGTAGTTTTTGTTGAAAAAAGTAATTTTGATTGAATTCTATAGGAATATTCGTTTTTTATTTATTTTTTACACCTACTTATCTATGTGATTTTCAGCAATTTTTTTTCTTCTCAATTTAAGTATGATCCGTTTTTTTTTTACCGAAGTAGGTACTATGCTCTATTTAGGAAATTTGTTCAAAATTAAAATCACTTAAGTCGTATTCGATTTGTTCTGTTGTTAACTCGATTTCAATCAATTCAAGTGCTCAGAGTGAAAATTTTTCAACTCGAGAATTCTCAACATTTTCAATTTTGAAGAAACAACTTGCCTCTCTCACCCCTCACCCTCAGCCCTCACTTTTTAGTCTCTCCACATTTCCAAATCATTTTTTTGAATTTCTTTGCTGGAAATTTTTAAAGGAATTTTTTCTTAACGCCCAGGTATTTTGTTAATTTTTTGAAAGTAATTTTCTCCATAAGTATTTTTTTTTAAATTATCTGACGTAAAATATGCGTACTCAGGTGTTTTCAAAAAGGAATTTCATTTTTTAGAATTTTTAAAGATAAGAAAAAAAATTCTTTGATTTTTTTGATAGAAAATGTACAGGTTTGTAAATTTTTATTGAACGCAATTTTAAATTTGGTTTCAATGTAAAAAATAATATTTAAAAAAAAAAAAAAAACCTTTTAGAAATTTTTATACAAATTTTTTCATGAAAATTGTTTTTCTCAATAGGGTCTACTTATTTTTCAAAATTTTCAAGATTTTTTTTCATAATTGAAAACAAAATCGAAGAAACCTTTTTTAATTAGAACTTCATAATTTCTTGAATTAAAAAAAAAAAAAAAAAAAATAGTTCATTTTCTAAAAATGTAGTCATTTTTCAATTTTTTTTAAGGTGCCTATTTTTTTACAAAATATTTGTACCGAACTGCATTTATTGTTGAATTTTTTGAAGCAATCTTCTTGATGGAAAATGTAGATTATGCATTTTTCTTGAATTTGTAATGAAAGGAATTTTGAATTTTCAATTTTGATGAGAGGGATTTTTCAGGAACACTTTTTAAAAAACAGATTTTATTAATTTTTCAGATTTAAAAAAAAATCACAATAGGTACCTAATTAATAGAAACCTAAAAACAATTTTTAAGAAAGATATGTATATTTCCTGAATTTTTTGGCAGGAATTTGCTCTCTCAAATGGGTCTTACTTACTTATATTTCAGATTTGAAAAAAAAATCCGGAATTTGAAAAATCATCCCAGGTACTTTTTTTAAAAGAAAACATTTCCATGGAAAATTGGTAGCTAATGCTTGAATTTTTTAAGTAGGTAGTAATTTTTAAATTTTTTTTTAAATGTCAGTTTTTGTTACAGTTTGAAAAAATTACATTTCTTGAATTTTTTTAAAGGAAATCATCTCATGGATTTTTATTACAAGAAATTTTAAATCCAGTTTCGAATTATTTTTTTAAAAAATTTCGATAAAAAATTTTCAAGAACAATTTTTTTTAAAAATTGGGCTCATCAATTTTTCAGGTTTAAAAATGACATTTTATTTTTTGATATAAAGTCCATATTTCTCAAATTTTTCAACAACAAAAATGTATGCAGCGTTTTTTTCTAAAAATATCAATTTTCTTCGTGTTTTTGAAAAATTATTTACCTATTGTTTTCCAATTTTTTTGCCAAGATGAAATAAATTAGGAAAAAAATTGACTCAAAATATCTATTTGTTTCTGGGTTTTGGAAGTTGTTTTGAATTTCTTGACAAACATTTTCTCCACTTTTTTTGAAAATACCTACCTAGGTGGTTTTTTTTCTGATTGAAAATTTTTAAAAATCTGATGAAAAATTTTCCTAAAAAGTAGATATTGTTTTTTCAGATTTTACTGAATTTCTTTTAAGAAAATTTTTCCTATATTTTTTTTATTCTATTTTTTTCCTTCGAAATTTTAAATTGAATTTTTGTTAAAAATATTATTTTTGGTTTCACTTTATGCAATGATTTTTTTCATTCTGCCAAGAACTAGATGCATATGTAGGTACGTCTTTAAAACTGTTGTTTTTTTGTTTTTCTTTTTTGAATAATTCTTCTTGAAACTTGAAATGAATTTTTGAGAATATTCTCCTCCAATTTTTTGATTCTAAAAAAAAATTGAATTTAAATTTCTTCTAAAAATTTATTATTTTTTTATTTGAAAAATAATAACATTTTATCATTGAAACAGCGATTTCATTCCTCAAAACACCTCGTACCACCTACTTCCTCGTTTAAAAATTACCCATCTTATTCTCAGCATGTAATGTAATATTCGATGGCTCGAAGATCAAAGAAATTCACATATTCGAGTTATGAAAATGGGCGCGTGTTAATACATCATAAAAATTCATAAAGACCAAACGTAGGCAACTACATCAGAAAGGCTACAGCGGCAGCAACTTCGGCTTTGGTAAATTTTACTATACAGTTCGATAATAAAAAGCCTCCACTACTGACAATCTGCCATATACGACACGATCGGCGAAATCAGGTCATAAATACTATACTCGCTACCGTACATCCCAAGTCATACCCAGAGAGAGAGAAAAGAATAGGTAAAAAGGTTATAATAATAATATAGAAAGAAAAAATTTAGTACGATGTATGTGCAGAGTGCACTAAGTATGCAAGGCAGAGATTGAGACAGGGACACGAGGGAGGCGTGTAGAAAAAAAGCAACGAGCCAGAATTACCAATGGAGGAGGGAAAGAGGAGAGGAGTCGAATAGCATACTAATTCGACGTCAATTTACACAAGGCGGCGCGAACGCGAACAATCACTGTGTGATCCACGAAGAAGAGATCGTGTCGCTAAATTAATTCGTTTATACGGATAAGAAGAAAGAAAAGGTTCGACGTGATCGAGTGAGAAAAGGTGACGACGACGATGCCCCCGTTGGGATTATTTTTTTGGCAACCCGTTGAGGCTACCATAGGCGTTTATTTTTTCTTTTCACTATGAAAACAATTTTAATAGGTGAACTTGTTTCGGTATTTTATATAAGATTGAAGCTATTTTACGAGGTGGTACGATTGCGACGTGTGCGAATAGCGGTACATGAAAAATTAAACGTAAGAGAGAGACTATAGAGACAGAGACAGACAGAAAGAGCTCGCCGATTATTATGATTATGTCGAGAGACGACGACGACTGGCGCTAAGCCCCGCGAGACTATATGGTACTATTACACCTGGAAGGCTATCCAAGCTGGTGAATACGTACGCCTTCGACGTTATATTGTCCCCCAAATATGGTATGTTGAAACTATTTACTTTAGCCGCGTGTTGCTGCCCCGATGCTGTACTTCCTGATCTCTACGAGTACGTGTGTGGCGACCTTTTCTTTATAGCAGGTTGAGCCACCGCATGCGAGACCGCGACGGGTGCTCTTTGACAAATTTGCATGCCTTTGCCCAACCTGTAGCTGCGATCTAGGTCTCAGAATAGGAATTAATCCAAATTTTGATGACTGCTGGTTTTCGTATGTGAAAATTGAAAGAAATTTTTTTCAGAAAAAATAATCATCTCCCTCAACAAATTGATTTTTTTTCAATGATATTGGAACAAGTATTCTTTTTTTTTTGAGTGAACGATTCCTTTCTCAAAAAATGAAACTACCCAACAGATTTTTTTCTGATTTTACTCGGAATAATTAAGAAAAATGTTTACCCCAAGAACATGAGTTTTTCTTCTTTAAAAAAAGTTGAATTTCTTATCGAAAAAATTGTAGATTTTTTACACTAAAAAATAAAAAAAATTTCTCAAAAAAGAATAAAAAGAATCTGAGATTTTTTTAATGCCAAAAAATGAGGGGTTTTACTCCAAAAATTTGAAAACGTTTCCTACTTTCAAAAAATTGAAAGATTTTTTCTACTCCAAACAAATCGAGTTTTTTTTTTTTTTACAAAAAAAAAGTAAAAACTAAGAATTGAGATTTTTTTATTTAAAAGTGAGGGAAAATGAAAAAAAAACAGGTTTTTCTGCTACATCCAAAAATTTAGAGATAATTGATAGATTGATTTATTCTAAAACGATTTTTTTTTTCTTCAAAAATATGAAAAATTATTTTTCTACCTTTGAAAGTTGAAAAAAAATTTACTCTAAAAATTGTAGAGATTTTTACTCTTATAAAATTGAGAGATTTGTCTTCAAAAAAAATTTATAGGTAGGTACTCTACGACTTTTTTGCTCCAAAAAATTTTTTTAAGAAAAACTTATGACCTTTAGTTGAAAATATTTTTTCACTAAAGGTTGTAGTTTTCTTTCTTGAAACACAACAAAACAAAATTCTGGGTAAAAGTCAAGAGATTTTTTAGTGTTATTTTTTTTTAATTCAAAAACTTCTGTTGTCATTTCATTAAATGAAATTTTTTTTAAATGACTGACTAATTCAGCGTGCCCGTTCCTAACAAATATTTTCTCATTTAAAAAAAATCGGAAAATTATTCTTATTTGACCCTCTCAAATTTCCTCTTGATTGGTTTGATTTTAGTTCACTTTTTTTAACATTTTTTGGTCAAAAAATTGGAAATTTTTTCAGAAGAGTTAGAGGTTACTTTGTCAAAAAATAAAAAAGATTTCTTCTCATTAATAACTTTTTTATTTGTTAAGAATTTATCGGCAATTTTTTTATTAAAAAAAAAAAAAAAAAAAAAAAAAAAAAAACGCGACAAAAGTAGGTATTTAAAACAATGTTTGAAAAATGAATTGAGAGATTTTTCTCCAAAAATATTTTTCTTTAAACAGAAATCAAAACAAAAAGACAAAAAATGATTTCTCTTCTCAAAATCTAAAAAATTTGAAAAATATTTTTACTTTGAAAAAATTAGGAAACTTTCTTCTCCGAAAAATGAGACATTTTTCTGTAGTAAAAATTTGAGGAATATTATTTTTTACCCTCGAAAATTTGAGAATGTCTTTCTTTGAAAAATCACGACTTTTTTTACGTATTTTTTTCTTTTCAGAAAAATAGGAATTTTTTACAATTTTTTCACTCAAAAAAATATAAGATTTTACTTCAAGAAAATTTCGAATTTTTTTCTTTTGAAAAAAATTTACATTTTCTCCCAAATAATTGAAAAACATATTTTCTCCTAAATATTGAGAGATTTTTATTCGAAAAAATTGGGAAATTTTCTCCTCCAAAAAAATTGTAATGAAAATATCATATTTTTTTTTAAATAAGAAAAACGTTCCAAAATTTAAAAATTTTGATAAAAATTTTGAAAAATTGAAAAATTTACCAATTTAATTTTTTTTTTTTTTTTTGTAAACAAAGACTTTTCAAAAATTAAAAAACTTTTGTACCTATACCCATTTTGCAAACAACATGAAATTTTTTTTTCAACTTATGATTTTTTAGGTATTAGCTATAATTTTTATAATAATTTGGAATTTTTCATTTGAATAAACATAATTATTTTTAGAAACAACTAGAAATTTTCAAAAATTAAAAATTTTTTAGAAATCAAAATTGTTGAAAACTTGAAAATTGATACCTATACCTTATAACTTCAAAAATTTCATTTCTTTTCATCCAAAAATTTTTCGAAATTCAAATTTATTTTATAGAAATTGAAATTTGTTTGGAAAATAAAAACAAAATCCAAAAAATTCCAAAAATTGAAAACTTGAAAGTTTAAAAAATAAACAATTTGTTTGCAATACTTATTAATTAAAAAATTTATTAAAAAATTTTCAAAAAAAAATAATTTTCAAAGTTCAAAAACTTAAAAAACTGGACACTTCAATAATTTTTTTTTTTTTTTTTTTTTGAAAATTCAATATTGGATTTTTTTTACAAATTGAAGGTTAGATATGTACTTGAAATTTGGAAGTTTTTCAAGAATTGAAATTTCCTATAAAGCAAAAATTGAAAACCAATTAAGTAAGCCAGCGATTCAACTATAATTCATAATAATTAAACAAAGAAAATAATGCATATTTTTTCATTAAAAATTTTAATTTTTTCAATATTTTGGTTCTCGATTTGATGAGTTGCAAAACGTCATGAAAAGAATAGTAGTAGGGGGGGGGGGGGGTAAAGTAATTATTTGAGTGGTAAGGGGAAAATATTTGTTACTTTTTTCCATTATTTTGTTTATTTTTTCAAAATTTTAGGTTACTTAAGTTACCTTTTCTTTTTTTTTTTTTTTTAATTTTTCTATGATGTATGAACGAGTGATTTATGCATACCACCTCTCTCTGCATTTCTCCCCTTTTCAGTTTTCAAACGTGTGGTCAATTAAACGTCGATATAGAGAAAAGAACCATGTAATTAAAGAATTGTCGCGAGTCGTGGCTTTCGAACCTTGTAAATAAATAGAAAAAAAATACACCTCGTAGGAGTCTCCGGTTGCGAAACGATCATTAAAGAGTGATCTGGCCAGCTTACGAGTGCGTTTTGGAGCAACGCTCAATTATCGATATATTATACGTAGAGTGCCAACGTACCTACTAGTACACGAGAGAGAGATAGAGAATTATCCAACTCTAAGAGGAAGTACTGGTATATATCGAAAGGAAATATATGGATTTGAAATTGAAAGACCGTAAGACGAAAGGACAGAGTACGAAACGAGAAAAAAGAAATAGAACTACGCGAAGGTAATTAGCAATGATAGATCGTCATCCGGTCGCTGCACGTTATCTTTGTGGCGCGCGTTAAAAGAATGTTAATCACGATGACCGCCGTCGGCAGAAACGGTGGCCACTCGCCGATGCGATGTACATCTGGAATAAATTATCCACACCTTCTATGTACTCTACGTACGTACCTATATCTATATACGACGACCGTTCGCTTTGGACAGCACTACCGAGCGGTTTCCATGAATACTTTGTTGCTGTATGTTGCTTCGATGCTCGCACACAGTGGTAGCGCATATTATTAAATACGATTACATCTCCCTTTGGTACGTGTTATTTACCAAACGTGTCTATGGTGTAGGTGAGACCGAGGCTTTTATTTATGCCTTTTACTGTCGCTTTTCGTTTGATTTGGTCGACTAGTTGTCACATAGTAGGCGCAGGAGCAAGCTGGAGATGTGATTAGGAGAGTAGGTGGGTTTATGTAGAGTGACTGAAGATAGAGTTCTATCAAGACGAGGGGTGATTTTGAAATTTTTTCAAGATTTTGAAAGATCAAGTTCACTAGTACTAGAAACCAGAGTTTTGGCCATTTTAGTGGAGAATTCGATTTTTTATGATTTTTTTTTTTTTTTGCAAATACCTATAATATTGAGAAAAAAACGGAAATCTTGAAAAAAAAATTTTGAAGGTTTACGAGTGAGAAATTTTTTTGAAAAAAATCAAGCAATAGAGTTCTTCAAAATGCCCTTTGAAAAGTTGAGAAACGGATTGGAAAATTTTCAGATTTTTTTTACAATTTCTCAAAATTAATTTTTAACTGAAGTGGTGAAGTAATGAAATGACAAAATAATCCAAAAAATTCCAAATTGAAAAATTTTTATTTTGAATAAAAATTCGAAGAAAAAATCAAACGAAAACAGAAAAATACATTTTTTGATTTTTTTTTACTAGCACTATGAGATATGATTCATTTATTTTGAAAGAGCATAGTGAAAATTACATGAAACCAGAGTTTTGACCATTTTGGTGGAATATTCGATGTTTGATGATTTTTTTTTTTTGGTATAAACAGAAAGAACCAAAACTTTTGTCAATTCAAAAGTGCACTAATGAGAAGATTTTTTTTAAAGAGATAAAATCAAAGAGTCCTTCAAAAGTTGTAAAAAATTAAATTAGAAAAGTTAATAAACAAGTTGGGAAAGTTTTTCATTTTTTAAAAATTCATTTCAATTGGTGAATTGGCAAAGAAATTCAAATTCAAAATTTTTATTTTGTCTTGAAGATTCATTTTTTGTTTGGGGGGGGGGGGGGGGAGTTGTAAGAGTTCTTGTGAAAAATATCAAATGAAAAAGAAAATTTTATATTTTTGTTTTCTGCTACAATGAAAGATGATTTTTTTTTTTTTTAATTTTGAAAGAGAATGTCGAGTAGTACACGAAATCAGAGTTTTGTCCGTTCTGGTAGGATAAAAATTGAAAATTTTATTGGTCTCAAGATGTACGAATAAGAAGAGAAAGTTGTGAAAAAGTCAGCCTAGAAAAATTTATCAAAAGTGAAAAAAATTGCATTTTAAAAAGTTGAGAGGGGAGATGACAAATTTTCAGATTAAAAAAAAACAATTTACAAAAGATTAATAGACGAAGAAAAGAATTTAAAAAAATTGTAAATCGTAAAATTTTAATTTTCAACGTTTATTACAAATTTTTAAAAATTTGTCAATTTCTAAAAAATAAAAATAGAATTAAATAGTAAATCGTAAATTTTATTGTCGTTAAAAAATATATAGGTATGATTAGTGATGGCTCAATGCGCGCATCTGGATTTTTGGTTGCGCGCAAGAATTTAAAAAAAAAGAATACAAGTCCAATCTTTAATAGAAATCTCTGATTTTTAGAGGAAATAATGCAAAATAATACCCAGAAAAGTTTATTTTTATTTTTCATGAGAAATGGGTGTAATATAACTACCTAATAATTCAGTGTTACCAGACGAGTGTTTTGATATGCCCCACAATTTTTTAAAAGCGCGCAAATGCTCATTTTTTGGCGAGCGAGCATGCGCGCATTTGCGGGCGCGTAATTGCGCGAGCCATCACTAGGTATGATGCAATTCACTCGAGTTTTCGTGGAAATTTCATTTTTTACGATTTTTTAAAAATTGACTTCTAGTAATTTTTGAACTATCAAACAATAAATGAGAAACATTTCAAATGCTAAATTTTTACTTTTGACGAATTGTGCATCAAGATAAATTTATACTAATTTTTATGATTTTTTTTAAAATGATTTTTAAAAATTGAATTTCAAATACTTAAGTGATACTTTGTAAAAAATTGAATTTTTATGATTTAAAAAAAAAAGTGGGGTTCAAGTTAGAGATTGAAGAAAAAAAATAAAAAAATTGCGAATCTTGAATTCTCAATCTTAAATTGGTCAAAAGGGATAAATTCATGTTTTGCGATTTTTAAAAATTAGTTTTTAATAAATGATATTGAACCAAATGAAAAAGATGAATTGCTAATTTTCATCCTAAATAATTGTCCATTAAAATTTCAGGTGTGATTTTTTATTACTTCTTGTGAAAATTTATTTTTTTACGATGTGAATCAGCAATAAAAAATAATTAAAAAAAAAAATTAAAATCGTAAATTTTTGATCTTGAGTGTTGTTGATTAAAAATTTGTAGGGTGATTTTATACTAGTTTTTATGAAAAAATTGATTTTGTACCTATTTTTAAAAATTTATACCCAATTGGTAAATGAAGGATAAAAAAAAATCCAAAAATTGTAAATCCTAATTTTATTTTTATTTTTGAATTATTGATCAACATTTAGGAAATGGTTTTATTTAAATTTTTCTGAAAAATTGATTTTTACGATTTTCTAAAATTGCTTACAAATTAGGGAATTAACAGGAAAAAATTATAAATCGTCAATTTCTAGTCTTAAAATTGTTGGTCTAATATAGGGGGAGGGGAGAGGTCAATACGAAATTTTTGTGCAATTGAAAAAAAAATGAATAAATAAATAAAATGGAAATTGATAATTCTTGTTTTTTTCTTCATTTATTTAAGTCGTTTTCTTCTTGTAATTTTTGCTGAATTTTTTTTTTATCCTTCAATCATTGAAAAATGTGAAAAAGCTTCCAAACATTTGGATTTAAAGTGGTTAGAAGGGCGAGGGGGAGACAAGAATTTGCAAATGAAAGATATTCTAATTATTATCACCAAATGCTGAACTTTTTTCTCTATTCGAAAAATTTCCAAATCTCTCCTACCCCTTCAAATACGTATTACCTATGGTAAACAGTCGAGTACGTCGCAAGTTGAAATTTCACCTCGGAGAATGTTTTCTCTATCATTCCACTCATTCATCTCATACCATATTATTATAGTTTTTTTTTTCTTCAAGAAAAAAATAAATACATATTTCATGAGTGGTGAATTTCAACTTATATACTTAATGCAAAGCTTGTTGTTTTGTTTTGTTTTTTGCATGCCGCTTCTTTTTTTTTCAATTTTTTTTTATACACACTTTTATAGTTTGTGGCTTTTGTTTTTATTTTGTTTCTCGAAAATCGAGAAAAAACGGTTAATTTTAAGAAACATACATACCTCTACCTACGTAGTACGTACCATCGTAGTAGGTACGTATTTATACGACGATGACGACATCGAGTGTAAAAATAATGCTGAAAAAATCCCAGTTTTGTGTGTCTTTTGCGAGTAATACGGGCGCGAACGTGAAAGACGACGACGAACTATAATACGAAGCGTGTGCACAGCAGCAAATCGCTGGAGCGAATTTTCATTCTATCGAGTTGTGCGAAGATTCGCTCGGCTTGGAAAAATATTCTCGATAATTTTCATGCAATTTCCGTTCTTTAGGTTCTTTTTCTCATAAAGTCTTTTCTTCTCTTCTTTTTTTTTTTGCGCTTTTACTCTTCTGCGTAGTTATTTATTTACTCGAAGAGCTATTCGGCTTAGCGATAATGGTATCGATAATGAAGAAAGTGTCGAAAGGGTGGGATTGATGCTGAGCTGAAGTCAAAAGCGAATGAAATATTGTCGAGATGATTTGCTATACGAGCGACAGGGTTTCATTTGACGAGATGAGATGGTCTAGAGGTTTAACTGTAGGTGAATTAATGCTGTTTTCTGATGTCGATTGTGAGGGATTGTGTTTTTTGTTAGTTTATTTTTTTCTGAGGTGGAGGGGGAGGGGGAATTGACGTGAAAGCAAATCGGTGTTTTTTAATCAGGCTGACAACTTTTTATTTTTGTAATTAAAAAAAAAAAAACAATATTGTTATTGTTTGAATCTTTTTTTTGCCTTAATAATTTACTCGTTGACTATAATTATACTTAGTGCTTTTATTGAAAAAAAAAATTACTTTCCAACAAAATTAGGAGTTATTTTCAGAAAATGATTTTACAATATTTGAAAAGAATTTTTAACCAAAAAAAAAAAAAAAATTAAAGATTGGTTTTCGACTAATTTTCATGAAATTGTTTCAGTTGAAAAATACTACAAAAATAAATCCTTTCAACAACACTGAGGAAAAAACTTGTTTTCAGCAACATTTGAAAACAAAAAATTGACAAAAATTGTTGTTCAAATTAAATTTTTTTTGGAAAATTGACGTTTGACCAAATTTTATTAAATTGTTTCAGTTACAAAATACAAAAAAAAAAAAATTCCAACAACACTGAAAAAAAAAATTGTTTTCAGCAAAATTTTCAGAAAATGATTTTTACAAAATTTGAAAAAAAGTAGTTCGAATTTTTTTTTGAAAAATTGGTGTTTGACAAAATTACAAAATTTTGTAAAGTTGTTTGTTGAATTTCGAAATACAAAAAAAAAACAAAAAAAAACATTCCAACAACACTGCAAAAATTGTTTTCAACAACATTTTCAGAAAATTATTTTTACAAAATTTGGAGAGAAAAATTGTAGTTCGAAATTTGTTTTGGGAAATTGGCGTTCGACCAAATTTTACGAAATTGTTTAGTTTACAAAATGAAAAAAATACTTTCAAACAAAATTGAAAAAAAAAAAATTTTTCTTTAAGCAAAATTTTCAGAAAATTATTTCCTCAAAATTTGAAAAACAAAATGGTTAAATATTTGAAACTTTTATAATGAACTTTTTTCATCGATGATTTTTATGTATTTTTAGCTGAAGTGTTGGCATAATTTTTAAATATTCTGAAAATTGAATTTTAATTCAGAAATTACTTATTGTTGCATCTCGATTAAAATAATCTGTTTCCAATTCTTATGATTTGAAAAAAAAAAATGTTTGAAAAAACGTCATGTGAGTTGAGGGAAATTTTTGGGCAGAATAAATCCTCAATCTAGTACAGATTTTGGCTAAAATAATTTTTTAAAATTCATTTTGAAACTTTTTTTTGAATTTTAGATAGGACCAATTCTCTGGCTCTTTTAAATAAATTATTTTCAATAGGTAAAAGATTCAATTTTTCAATTTTTATGTTGTTTTTTTTTGTTTTTTTTTTTTTGAATTTTTAGGCAAAATGGCAAAATACACTATTTATTTCATTTTTGGTGAAATAATTTTTAATTTTTTTCAAAACCTGTTTTTTTTTATATAGTATTTTTTCTGTGCCTAGTTTGATGATTTTTTGATTTTTAATCGTTGTACAAAATAAATTTTTCATGCATCACAAATTTTTACTAAAATAATTCAAAAATCCTTTAGATTTTTTTTTTCATTTGGCAAAAGAAGTTCTGCGTCTTTTTTTTTGTTTTCAATTCTAATTGGAAATTAATTTTTCAATTTCTATTTAAAAAGCAATTATTACCTGTAAATTTCCATCATTTAATCATTTGTTCGCATACATTTTTTTTTTTTTTTTTTTTTTGGAATATTCGTCAAAATAAATTCTGTTTTTGAGTAAAATTTTTATTAAAGGAGGTACTCGATTTGAAAAATTTCACTGTTTAAATTTCTATGATTTTTTTGAAAATTTTGGCAAAATAAGTTCTTTACTTTTACTTTTGCTGAAATATTTAACATGATTGTGAAGTATTTTCAAAAATCAATTTTTAAGAGTTGTTTCCAATTTTGATATTTTTTTGTAAGTAAATTTTTTCTGGAACAATTATGAAAATGTTTTCAAGAATTAACAATTTTTTGAATTTCAGGTTAAATTTTTTTAATTGGTTGAGATTTCTATATATTTTTCAATTTTTTAAAACATGAATACTGTGAATTTTTTTCGACTTTTGATCAAATTGAGATTTCCCATTTTAATTTTTTTCAAGTTGAATAGTTTTAAAATAAATTGTTCAAGTTACAATTGAAAAGTAATATTTACTTGAATATTAACATGTTGATAATTTTTTTATTTTAAATGAATTAGTTCAGTTTTTTTTTTTTTGATAAATTTTCTATAGTTCATGACACTGATTTGTTGAAAAATTGAAGAAATGGGACTGGTTGAAAATTCCAAACCTTAATCTGCTTTAAAAAAATTTCTTTAACGCCACATTGAATATTCTATCTTAAAAAAAGAAAACATCTGTAGAATTTATTATAAATTCGTGTTTTTATGCTGTCGAAGATCTCAATTCCTTTCATCAAATCATCGAGAATATTTTTCCACGTAAAATGACGAATTTTTCAAATCGCTCGGTTGAAAACCCACGCTAAATTTTGATCTCCTTTATCGTACTCGGAAGTACTTATAATAATCTACTCTCGTTTTTAAAAAAATTATAGAATTATATGATGAGCAACGAAAAACGATTACAACGTGTTCATAACTTCATACCTATGTCGGGTGCCATAAGACGAATAATCGTATCGAACCCTGATATGATTTTTTTTTAAACCTTATTTATCAGTATTATACACGTAGGTACATTCCATTGATTTTTTCGTAAAATGTGCAATGTTGCAATGACAACATGGATGATACATAATCAAAATCACGTGCATTATTCTCTCTACCTGGTGCAATAATTTTTTCCACGATGGTTTACCTACTATCTAGATATATTTCTTTGTACTCGTCTCTTTTTTCTTCTTTTTTTTGCTCTCTCTTGAGAAGAGTTAAAATGGAAAATTCGCGTATTTTTCGATACCGGTGTCGTAGATATACTCGGAAGAGTGTGTGAGAGTATGAGAGTAAGTTCGAATATAATTTAGATTTTTTTTCGAAGCAATAGGGAAAAAACGTTACACTGTGTACGATATTTTAAAAGGAAAAACGAGTGGTATTTTATACACAAATACCTACTTTTTCTAATACATTTACCATACAGATGGGGACTCGAGAGTTCTCCTGTATACTTAAACCTATGGATACGCGGACGATAAAATGTGTAGATTATTGTAAAAAGCTTAAGATGCGACCAGCTGATTAGAAAAACGTACGCTTTGGTACGAGATTCATTGGTATTATCTCGCGCCGGTATTTCATTGAATATATTTATAAAATGTACTCTCTTTTTATACACGTCGCGTCGTACGTGCACCTTGTTGTGGTGTGTGAATGAAAGTACCCAACGTCGATTCCAATCTGGAGAATTTTCCCCCTCCAACCCCCTTCATTTTAGATGAATTTTTTTGTTTAGAAAAAAAAATATGATAATTTATTTACAGCGAGACGACGCGACGATGACGAGCTTTACCAAATATTCATCGAAAATATGGTATTATTTTGTTGAGTTGTGTTGTTTTTTTTTATTAGCAAATTTTTTTGACATATAAGGAGTTGTTTTTTTTTATTTGTATATAAAATATTGTATTTGTATATAATTTTTTTCTTTTTTTTTGGTTAGCGATGTAGCGAATTATTATGTATATATGCGTAACTTTCTGCAATAAGATGAACCTTTTTTTTTTCCTTTTTTTTCTTTTAAAGAAAAAAAGTTATATATATACAAATATTTAAAGCAAAGAGCAATAAAAATTTAAAAAGCGTGTAACACGAAACGACGCTATACGTACACGATATTATATATTACGGAAGACGGCAAATAGAGGAATTCAATATTTGTAGTCGATTTTTTGTGATATTGTATAATTTAAAGGAAAATTTTTATAAATCATAATTATATGTGTGTGTTTTTTTAATAAAATATTTTTTTTCGTTGTTAATTGTAAAATAATAAGCAGAAAATGTCGGTGGTTGGCGGACTTGGCTCGTCGCTGAGCCGCTTTTATATTTTCTATTCGGTGTAAATAGGTCGAAAAAGGGTTCACGGCGGCGTGTTCGACAATTTCCGATTACGGCGAAGTATTTATAAATTTTATTTTTAGTCCAAATGTACGCTCGACGGTTGTTTTCTCGCGCCAGATAGGTGTAGGAGTACACACGAGAGTGAGACGAATTGGCCATCGTTGTATGTGTCGGAGCACGAATCTCGTGGCAGAATTTAGAAGCGAATTTATTAATTTGTTCGGAAGCACGAGTTTAGAGTGGATGGGGGCGAGGGGGCGAATGCAACAGATCGTTAATTGCGAGTACGTTTGCTTCGATAATTCGCAGAATATATCGGTTTTCAGCTTTGCTAAAGTTTTATCAGTTCCGTTATCATTTTTAAGTCCGGTTTTACATTTTCATCCGGATTCGAGAGGTATATATATACTCGAACGTCGTGTGTACTGTGTACGTGTTCCAATATGGCAATACTTTGTACATGGACGATTGACGATTGTGAAGTGGGGTGTAAATAAATGCCAAGGTGGATTTAATTTCATCCTCGAGAGATATAAATGGATTTTAACGAAGTTTGGGATGTCCTTAGGGTTTGGAATGACCCCCCCCCCCCCCAGAGGGTCAGATGGGTCTCCTCGTAAGGAAAGGGTAGCATCGTATAATGACACCAGACTAGACCGATGGTATTAGATTGGGTCATCTCACAGCGCCTACTTTGATTACTCCTGGTTTACTTGCTGCAATGAGTTCCGAAGCGCGCACAAGTGACCATATGGTCGAACATTCCTCGAGTAACGCGTTTAATACGCTGAAACCGTCCTCTCTTCTACCATTACGAATGAGAGAAAAAAAAAATAAACGTTGAAGAAAAAGTAGCAGTAGATGAAGAAAAAAAAGAAATACTAAAACAAAACTCAATCGTGTTCTGTTCCTTGCGCTTCCCTTTAGCTGTCAGCTTTAGTTTGTAGATATCACACAACTCTCATCAGTATGTTATTCTCATACATGATTCATTTTCCACCTCCATTGTTCTCGCTACTAGTCTGCTTTAATTTGCTCCGGTTTTGCTGCGGTTTTTTTTACCCCATCGCAGGATCTCTCTTTCTCTCTCACTCTCGTAGATCGCAGCATCTCTTACTTCATCGAGTTTTGCTGATGTCGTTGCAGCAGCCGGTGCTCCGATGTATCGTCGGATCGCATGTGTATTTTACCCTGGTTGTTGTTTTTTTTTTCATTTTCATTTATTTTTTTATTTTTTGTATTTTCGATAGATGAGGTTTGTCATTCAAATTCCAACTGATTCTGTATGATGTAGATCTACTATCTGGGTATTGGAAATGTCTCTCCAGATGTTGGGGAAACTATCTGGAGTCAATGAACGGGCATGGAGGACTGGAGAAGTGCTGAGAGTGGATTTTCTGGTCGAATATTGATGTAGGAAGTGTAGAAGTAGAGATGGATTTGATGTTGGGTTTGATGGGTTTTTTGACCTATTTTTAGTAAGATTTGAGGAGAATCAATTTCAAGAAGAGAAATGAGTGATTTTTTCATTTTTTTGGTAGTATGAAGTGAAATTTTAGAAAATTTATTAGGTCAAGAGATGTAAGTTTTTCAATGGAAAAATTATTTTGGGATGATCATTAGGACAGAAAAAACAGAAAAAAATGATTATTTCAATTTTTAATTTTTTTTTGGGGGAGGAGGACTTTCTTTCAAATTTGGTTCCAAAACTGAGCAATTTTTTTATTCGAAATTGTTTGTTTTGAAATTTCATGGCAAAAAGTTGTTCTTTGAATTTTTTCTAATTTTGTCCAAAAAAAATTTCACTCTTAGTTGGAACAAAAATTGAATTTTTTTGAGAAATGACCAATTTTTCAATTTAAATCATTTCTTTCTAATTTTGTTCAAAAACAATTTTTCAATTTTTTGTAACAATTTTTAGCATTAAATTTTGTTGAAAACGTATTTTTAGATTTTCTTATTAATTTTTTGATTTTTTTGTTCATAAACTTTTTTACAAAATTTTGTTAAAGAATAATTTATTTAATTTTTTTCAAAAAAAATATTCAAAATTTTGTATAGTTTTCATTTTTTTATTTCGTTTTGGAAACAGTTTTAAAAATTTTCTCAAGTGCAGAATGATACTAGTTTGAAATTTCACTTTTTTGATTCTTGTTGAAGTTTTTCCGATTTTCTTGAAAACGATTTTTTTCTCGTGGAAAGCGAATTTCGAAAAAATGGTTTTATTTATTCTTCATTTATTTTTGTAAAACGATTTTTATTAAAGTTAGTTTTGAAAAAATCTAAATTTTGTACAAATTGATTTTTTTCTAAATTTTTATTGAAATTTTTTCAAATTTTGTTCTAAAACAATTTCTTTCTAATTTTGTTGAAAAATAATTAATTTTTTATATGTACATCTTTTGAAACTCTACGTATTTGTTTTTCAATTTCGAGGAAACGTATTATTTTTTTTAATTTTTTTTTTTAATTTAGCTGTTCAATAGGTACCTATTTATCATTTTTTTCAAAAGAAATTTTAAAATTTTTTCATGGCAATTTTTATTGTATTTTTTTGAAAATTTACTTTCAAACCAATTTTATGGCCTTTTGGTTGAAATACTGAAAATTTTGTTTTATTACAATTTTCAGAAGGTTCATTTGCAATTCAATTTCTTAAATTTTGTTCCAAGACAACTTTTTTTTTAGAAATTTGTTTTTCTCACTTTTTTTGAAACAATTTGTATTCAATTTTTTTACAAACAAACATTTGAAAAAAAAATGTTCACTTTTACATTTTCTATGTTTGGCTTAGAAATAATTCAACAATATTTTTTTACACCTAACGATTTTTGATTGATTTTTTTTGAGGTACAATTTAAAAAAAAAAAATTCAAGTGTAGTTTGAAATTTCACCGTTTGAGTTTTGTTGAAGGTTTTCAGATTTTTCTTGATTTTTTTTAAGAACTTTTTTTTTTCAAATTCTTGTGAAATGCGAATTTTGAACTTTTTTTTTTTTGAAACAAATTTTGCATTATTTTTATTAAAGTTTGTTTTGAAAGAATCTAAATTTCTTACTAAATAATTTTTTTTAAATTTGTACCCACCTATTGAAATTTTTTCAAATTTTCTTCTAAAACAAATTTTTTCAAATTTGTTGAAAGAAGTGATTTGTTTTAGGTAAATCTTTTGAAACCTCATTTGTTTTTTTAATTTCATGGAAACATTTTTAAAAAATTTTAGTTCAATATCAATTTTTTATAATTTTTTCCAAAAGTAGTTTTCAATTTTTTTTCATGACAGTTTTTATTGAATTTTTTTGGAAACATTTTTTTGAAAATTTAAATTCAAAACAGTTATAGTCTTTTTTTTGAAATTCTAAAAATCTTATTACAATTTTTAAAGGTTCGCTTGAAATATCATTTCTTAAATTTTGTTCAAAGACAATTTTTTTAGAATTGCTTTTCTCACTTTTTTGAAAAAATTTTATTTTGTGGAAATCTGATTGTGAAAAAAAAAATCCAGCATATATTTTTTAACCTTTTTTATTACGATTTTTAGTTATTAAATTTTATTTTAAAACATTTTTTTCAAACTTATTTATTTTTTCAAAATTAAACTAAAATTTTTCAAATTTTGTGTGATTATAATTTTGCCATGTGTCGTTTGAAATTTCAGTTTTTGAATTTTCCTCAAAAACTTTTTTTTCCAGTTTCGTTGAAAAATAATGTTTTTAAATTTTTTGAAAAATATATACATTTTTTTTTTTTTTATTTTGAGGAAAGCAAACTAAACATTTCCAACATCATAACATCAATTTTTGGAAAATTCTGTTCAGAAAATATATTTATTCAGTATTGTTTAAAAAATTTTTATCAAGATTTTTCTCATTTCAAATTCTGTTGAAAACTAATTTTCTTGAAAAACTTTTTTCCTGATTTTGCGGGAGGCATAATATTTTGAAGAAAAAAAATTGGTCACAATTTTGTAAATTTTGGCTCAGAGAAAAAATTCAAAAATTTTTATTTAATTTTGTTTCGAAACATTTTTTTTTTTTGAAATTTCTTACGAAACATTTTTTTTTCAGATCTTGGTTGATTTTTTTTCAATTTTGTACTATTAATTTTTTCATCTAGTTTCATTTAAAATTCAATTTCTTGAATCTTGTTAGGATTTTTTAAAATAATTATTTATTTTTTTGATTTCTTGAAATACGTCTTCAAATTTTTTCATTTGAACCAAATTTTCTTATAATTTTGTTTCAAATTCATTTTTCAAATTTTGGGGTAAAAAGTAACTCGTTTGAAAACAGAATTTTCTAAATTCAAAGGTCCTTAAAAACTCGAAAATACTCGAATTCCAAGACAATTTCGTTGGGAAAAAAATTTGCTCACATTTTTCATACCCCTTGCCTGCTGCTTTCAACGTAGGTATTTTCAATTAGGTACGTTTAGCTACGTATTTCACAGTAGGTACGTAGGTACTTGGAAGAGGTCGCAAGGCGGTGGTCGTTAAAAGTACATCTGAATGTCGTCTCGACGAGCATGTGTGTGGACGTATGACGTAAAAAATTTCAAAATTACCATCTATCGTAATAAATTGCACGAAGAAGAAGGCACGTTGAAGAGCTCGAAACGTAAGGAAAAAATTCCCAACAGAGGCGACGCGACGTCGTCGTCTTTACAAGTCTTTGTCATCGTACGACGACGTACAACGTACGATGGGCGACGTGAACGAATGCAATTTACCTGCGATGATGTCTTATGTGCTTTTCTCGAGTGTCCGTCGTCTTTTTTTTTTTTTTTATAAAACTGCATCGTACAAATTATACTTTGCACGTGGATTAGACGCGAAGGACAAATTACGATAAATTTTCTGTATTTTATCGATGAGTATGTAAGGTAATTAAGTACTTAAGGAGTGGATGACTCGAGCTAGGATACGAGAATTTGACGGCGCTCTATAGGTGACTTTGGCGGAAAAGATGAGATCGCGTGTGTTGTACTTTGAGATAGACTGGTGGAGGAAGAGGGATGGCGGCGCTTATACGAGCAATTTTTTGCCGTCGTTTATATGTTGTCGCTGAAAGGTTATTAATTTTGTCAATCAGCTTTGAATGGTCGGCCGACAGAAACATGAATACGACATGCTTTGTGAGCTCGCAAAACGAAAAATTATTCTATGAGAACCAACATATAGTACAAGATCTTAACGCGTTTTGAATTCGTAATCGATTGCGCTGCCAGTTAATCATCGCTTCTTTCTTGTTCTTGTACACAATACGTGTAGGTTTTATGCGTAGGTATTTTTACCTGTTAGTGTGCTAATAAGTAAGCTATTTATTGGGATGATATTGAATTGCAACATTTATTAATTATCGTAATTCTTATTTCAATGCTAAGGCGAGCTTTCATCAATGGAGCTAAGCTCGCTCGCCACGTCTCCCCTTTGGCCTCAGCAGAGCTGTTTCGGTTTCTGTAATTATCGTCGTTGACCCGCAGATTAGGTACCATGCCCACGCTGTAATTTTTTCGAGAACGTCGAGAAAAACACCGATGTGTGTAGTTATATTTGAGATAGCATCGATTGGCAGCCGGAAAATTGGTCTTGGTTTTAATGAGCTAATCGGTAGGTTGGCCGAATGGTCGATGAACTCGTATTTTTGATCGATTTTTTACCGCGTCCTTCGGTCTGGAGAGGTATCCAGTTTTACAAACTTTCAAAATGGTAGACTTACTTGTTTTCTGTTGATTTGAATTTTCTGGTTTGATGAACAGATGAATACCTAAAACCCTTCTGAATCTCATTATCTTAAGCAATGCCATGCTTTGAGTACATTGTGCTCAAATTCTGAATCACTAAAGGCGATGGTCTGCTTCAGGAAAAAATTGAACTGATTTTAGGTTTTAAACATTTAATTTAGTGAGTAAAGTAAGTATGTGTAAAATAGGATTTTTTGTAAAATTATCAAAACTTGGCGAAAATGCAAAATTTTTAAATTTTCAAAAAGGATGAATTCTTGAAAAAATATCTATAATCTTCAAAACTTGATGAAAATAAAAAAATTTAGTAGGTAATTTTAAAAATAGACGATTTTGAAAATTCATGAGGCAAACATTTTTAATTTGATTACTTGAATTTTTTTTTGAAATCGCATAAATTTTCAAAGTTCAGTTGAATTGCAAAATTGATCATTTTTTACAATTTCAAAAATTTGGTAAACATTTTAAAAAATTATCAAATTGAACAATTTGATAATTTTTTCCTAATTTTAGAAATTAAAAAACTTGAAAATCAGCTCAATTTTCAAAAAAAAAAAAAAAAAAAAAAAAAAAAAAATGTTGATTTTCAAAGCTGGGTCGATTTTTTACAAATTTTAAACATTTTGTGAAAGTCTGAAATTTCTTGTTTATTATTTTGAATGATTTCAATAAATTTTTAAATTTTGATCAATTTTTAGAATTCAGTCAGTTTTTCAATAAGTTATTAGGTACAGATTATTTTCAAAGTTAGGTAATTTTTTTCAAATTTTAAAAATTTGCAAAAAATGTTCACTTGGTCATTTTTTGATTCTGATCAATTTTTGAAATGAGGTAAAAAATTTTCAAAAAATAGAAATTACGGGTTTCTAAACTTTGATCGATGTTTCACAACTTTCAAAATTTGGTTAAAATTTTCAATTATGACAATTTTTAAATTTTAATAAATTATTTTTATTGCATGATTTTTTAAACTGCTGAATTTTAGAAAAGAATTGAAAATGACAAATTTTGAAAGTTTTATTAATTTTTTACAATTTTTAAAAATCATTTGAATCATTTTCAAGATTCCAGGGAGATTGGAAAAAATGATTAATTTTTGAAATTAGATTAAATCAATTTGTGCAATTTTTATAATTATTTTGGTAAAAAGTTTTCAAATTAGTTGATTCTTAAATTTTATTAAATTTTAAAAATTCGACAAAATTTTCAAACAGTTTGAAAATGTTAACTTTCGAAGTTTACTTAGGTAATCAATTTTTCACTATTTTCAAAATACGGTAAAAATTGTAAATTTGACAATTACTTAATATTTTAAAATTTGAATAATTTTTAAAATTCTGCGAGATAATAAAAATGACCAATTTTCAAAATTTTCAAAAATTTTGAGTCTGGCAATTTTAGATAGGTATTTTAACTTCTTGAAATTGAATAAAATTCAGGTAAATTTCCCAAACATGGAAATGACAGTTCTCAGAGTTTTTCAAAACTTAAAATTTTCATGTTCAGCAATGTTCGAATTTTAATAAATGTTCAAAGAATTTAAAAGTGTGAGAATTTTTCACAATTTTTATAGAAATGTAAGTTGAACAATTTTTGAAATTCACTGAAATTAGACATTTTTTGTAAAATTTTAAAAAGTCTTTTTCAAAGTTAGATCAATTTTTACAAATTTTAAAATTTGGTTATTTTCAAAAATATTTAAATAACAATTTTCAAACCTTGATCAATTTTTCAAAATTTGCCTAAAATTTTCATACATCAGATTTTTCTAATTTTAATAAATTTGAAAATTTTGAACAATAATTTGGAGGACAATCTTCAACGTTTGATCAATTTTCAAAATTTTAATGAACTGTGGAAATTGACTCTTTTTTGAAAATTTAATTAATTTTTAAAAATTTAAGGTCAGTTTTTACAAAATTTTGAAAAAAAAACCTGTAGATATATTTTTAAAATTTCACGAAAGTTTGAAATTAGGTCATTTTCAATCTTTGTAAGTTTTCGAAAGTGCATCTAGGTCAATATTTTTAAAAGTTATCCAATTTTTTTTTTAATTTTAATTTTTTTTTTTGGATTTTCAAAAATATTTTTCAAGTTTGATAAATTTTTAGTAGGTGTTCAAAAAAAAAAAAAAAATTATAACTTTTTTTGAATGTTACAAGAGTTGAAAAATTTTCAAATGGAGCCAATCTTCAAAATCTAGTCATTTTTAAGTTCAGAATTAATGGTTCGTTCGAATCGTTAAAAACTCATTAGATAGCATGGCATTGCGTTTAGGTGCCCTAAAAGCACAACTTGGGAAGTGAAGTCAGGTTAATTAACCTTGGTTTATTTTTTGAATTGAAAAATTTCCATTTTGTTTTCTTTCCTGAATAAATTCTCTTAAATTTGAAAATCTATGTCAAGATATTCTTGGAAGCCACCAAATACTTACCCCATTCTGACTCGAATGTCATCCTTCAATTATCAGCCTACCTGACCAGATATTATGTCATATCGACTCAACAAGGTGAAAAACACAGTTGTCCCATTGACTGAGCGACGTCATCGTCACTATGTCATTTCGATTCTGAAGATTCTTCCGAGGCACTTTACAATAAAAAGAAAATCAACGCTGGTTTCCATAATTTTATTAAAATATCTTCTTTTTTTTCTTACATTTGCGCTTACGAAATACTTACGTTCTCATCTAAACGACGGCTATTCTAAACATTAAGCGTAAAATTATTCAAATCAAATGGCGACAAAGCTATAGATTTCAAGGCGAAGTCGATGCTTAGTTGATAGTTCGAATTAAGTTTTTATACGATTAATTTTTTTTTAATTCGAGATTATGAAGGAAAAAAATTACATCTCGAGGGACACAAATAACAATCACGTAATTGCCGGTTTATATCTACGCGACGAGATCTCTGTGGGTTTATTTAATTAGACTTTCGAACATATTTACGGCCGTGTAAATTTCCTAGCTTGTGTAATTCTAGCTTTCGGTGTGCGTTCGTAGTGGTAATGTACGAGTATTTGTGCAGTTAGCCTTATTCCGCCTGTTTTACCATCTGGATCGGCGTATGTACATGTGTAATATCGATTTAGAACCGTTTTATTTGATTGTTTCATTAGAGCGAATTAACGTTGATCAGTTTCCGAGCTATTCGTTAGGGTTAATTAAACGGGAAGGATATGAGAAGTGTAGGAGATGATGAGAGAATTCGTAGGTGTCGGGGGGTTGTTTGCTATTAGATAGATAATGTGACCATGATGGAAGATATAGTGTTTAATTGACGTACGTGATGGAATAAATGCCTTAGAAATGGTTGAGAACGAATGGCCAAATACAAGAAGGTTGGAAAATTTTCACGAAGTCGTCTCAGACTGCTTATTACACTTTCTGAGTGGTTGATAAATGTTACCAGCGTTCTGTCTGATTCAAAAAGTCATAATGTTAGCTGTGAAGCTTGCAATTTGTGGGCTAGTTTGACTAAGTTGTCTACTTGAGAGATCATTTAAATGATTTTACTCATTTTAGAGATGTATCTCTCCTATTTTGTTATATTTTCGGCTTTCTTCATTTTCAAATTAACAAATGGCAACACTGATCAAACTATTGGTCATAGCTATGTTCGAATTTTTATTCTCCCAAATCACAAGAAACCATTAAATCTCACTGTAATTGCCTTTTTTCGATTTTGAAGTGAAATTTGGTTCCATATACTTAATTTCAGATTTTTTCTCCAAGTTTTGTTTTTCTTAATTAAAAAATATTTTCTACAAATTTTGGTAACACTGATCGCTGATTTTTTTTTATCTATGATCTTGAATAATTCCTTAATTTTTATAATTTTGAAAATTTCTAAATTTGAAGCAAATATTTCGAACCATCAAAAAAATTTAGTTTTCGCCCCAGTCTACCTCATAATTTCATTTTTTTTTTCCAATTCTGAAATTCCTGAAAGAAATATCTGTAAAATATTGGAAAACCAATCTACCAACTTATTTTGCTCCAATCACCCTACTTTCAAATTCTATCCCCACCAAAACTGAAAAAGAACGCTACGCATAACGTCCTTGCTGCGCAACCACCTAAATGCAACTGACAAGTAATCTGCGCAGACCAGATTCGCAGTAGCCCCACCTTGATGGAATTAATTTCATATTTTTTTTCTCGTTGAAGATGCCTTTCTAGTTTCTATACAATACATTATATCAGACTGCTGATCTTTGTACGCTGGTAAATTTTGTCAAAACCACTAATTCCAATTACCCAGATGTAATTAGAGCAGAGTAAAAGTTATATGAGAATACAATTGCCGCTTATCGACTTGATTAAATGTAACCGGGGTAAAATTGCGTCAACTTTTGTCGGACTACTTGTAATTACATTTTAAGAAGTATACATCTCGTGTTCGTGTTGCTCATGGTTGGTCTGATACGTTCAAAGGAAGAAAATGTCGCTTGCGGCGAAAAACTTTCACGGCGGTTTGCACCCCAAAAATAAGCAGCCGACGAATCCCAAGTTTTCATTCTCGTTCATTTGAATTTCAACTCGTGCTCGTACGCAAGTCTCGAAGTATCTGGGGTAACTTGTTCGAGCCATAAATTACATCATCAAAATGTAACTCGCAGTTGAAAAACTGAAAGTTTTTTGTTTAGTTTTATTTTCTTAATGGTTGGAGTTTTGGCAACACAGTGAGTTTCTTCCTGTATCACTCTGTAGTCATAATAACCATCTACTCTGCGAAAGAAATAAACATTTAAAAGACTTTTTTAATCGTAAACTATAGCGGAGATTTTTTTTTTTTTGACCAAGGGGTTTGCTTTTGTTGTTTTTTTCATTCTTGAAATGCTTCGAGGATAACACATAAAAATATTTTTCAAAATCAATTTTATAGGTTGGTAAGATGTTATCGTTTCGACGTCAGAGTCTTTGACCATCTTTGGTATTTGAAAAGCTCGCTCGTGGATTTCATCCGGTGATACAGTTTTCTTCTTACACGTTCTGCTACCGAAGCTGCCGCAAATTTGTCCTCGATATTGTCTTCACTCGATGGTCACGTATTCGTGTATCGACCACGTAAATTTTTATCATTCTTTAGATTCATTTCCTGTAACAAATAACAAAACGTTGCGATTTATTGCGAAATCAATCGAAGCTCGAAGGTATTGTTACCGGCGAGATGTAGGATAATTATTTTGATCGCGGTGGAAGAATTTCGTTCGCGAGTTTTGGGATGTCAAGGACTCGAAAATACTCGTACTCGGACGAGTGTGAAATAATTAATTGATCGAGTGTTGTTTGTCTATTTTTGAGAGAGAAATGGTCATTTTTTGAGAGTATTTGTTCATATTGATTTATTTTTGGGGTAGTAGGTATAATAATTGGGTTTTTGATTTTTTGAAATAGGTAGACTTGTTTTTCTTTTCCCTCTCCCACAGTGTGATTAATTGAGATTGATTGTTGAATAAGTGAACTGAATATTCGATAAGTTGGGATTTGAAGTTTTTATAATTTTACAATTTTGTCAAAAAATCATCATTGCTCATAGTTTTGGAGATTCGTTTGAGTATTTGATTGGGCTCACTGATAAGCTTTAATAAGTTCTAAGATAAATATAAGGTGACGAGTTTTTTCAATTTGTTGAAATTTTTGGGTAAGGTTATCATTTCTTGTATTGAGTTATGACTTGCAAATTGTGATTGATTCTGGGATTGGAAATGTATTTGTTTGAATGATTGGGCTGAATATTACGCTTTCCTATTACTCGCAGATTTTTTTGATCGATTCTGGGATTTGATTACTTGAGTTTTGATTCTCGTGATTTATACTATTTTTTTTTTTCATAAAAAAATTGATTGATTGTGAAAATAAGAATTTTTGTTTGAATGATTGATTTTGTTGAAAATTCTGATTCTGGGATGAAAAATTTGTTTGTTTGAAAATTGAATGATTGGGTTGGAGATTCTATTTTCATCCTCTCTACTCGTAGGTTTTTTTGATTGATTCTGGGATTGATAATTCGAGTTGAATTCTTACGTCTCATATTTTTTCTTCTAAAAATAATGACTATTGTGAAATTGAAGTTTTTCTTGATTGATTGAGTCGGAATTTTTATTTCCACCTTTGAGCTGATTTTTTTTTTTTTTACTTGTGGGCTTCAATTGATTCTGGGATAAATTATGTTCAGTTGAGTGATTGTTTTCTTTTTTCAATACTTGATTGATCCTGGAATAGGTTGGCTATGATCGATTGATTGATTCATTAATTAGGTCAAAATTCTCACATCTCATTTTTTTTTTCAAGTTTGATTCTGGGATGGGCTGATAGTTTGTTCCATTGTTTGGCTTGAAAATCTCAAATCCGGTAATTTGTCTATAAAATGACGATTGATTCTGGGATTGGAGCTTTGTTTGATTGATTGAGTAAAAATTTTCACTTTTCTTTTTATACTTGTAGGCTTTACTTAATTGATTCTGGCCTCATTTTAACAAAAAAAAAAAAAAAAAAATGAATTGTAGGAATTTCTGAGTGAAGATTTTGATTTCCATACCTTTTTTTTTTGGAAATTGATTATGATTGATTTTGGAATTTGGAATTTGTTTGATTGATGGCGCTGCTATTCTCGAACACAGATTTCACTTTCATCTTTTTGCTGATTGATTCTGGGATAAGTTGATTGTTTAATTTTTTTAATGTTGTTGTTTTTTTTTTTTTTTTTTTTAATAAATTATTGATTCTGAGATTAGTTATTGCTTTGTTTTTTTTTCTTTTAGAGAGAGATTTCACTTTCATATTTTTTCTGTTTGATTCTGGGATAAGTTGATTGTTTGACTTTTTAATATCATTTTCTGAGATCAGATATTGATTTTGTTTGATTTTTTGATTGATTGATTGATTGACTCGCTATATTATGCGCACTCATTTTTGTTTGGATTGGAGATTTCACTTTCACCTTTTTGCTGATCGATTCTCTGGGATAAGTTGATTGTTTGATTTTTTAAATTATAATTTTTTTTGAATAAATTATTGATCCTGGGATCAGATATTGATTTTGTTTGATTGTTTGATTGATCGATTAATTGGCTTGATATATGCTCATTCATTTTTGTCTGGATTAGAGATTTCACTTTCACCTGTTTGCTGATTGATTCTGGGATTAGATATTGATTTTGTTTGATTGTTTGATTGATTAATTAATTGACTTGCTATATATCCTCACGTATTCTTGTTTGAATTAGAGATTTCACTTTCACTTTTTTTTTTTGCAGATTGATTATGGGATAAGTTGATTGTTTGATTTTTTTTATATCATTAAAAAAATTATTGATTCTGGGATTAGATATTGATTTTGATTGATATGCTCACTCATTTCTGTTGACTTACATATAAACATCAATTGATTCTGGGATAGATCGATGATTCAGATTGAAAATTTAGGTACATCCCATATTTTTTCTACAATTATTGATTGATTCTGGGAATAGAGATAGGTTTTTCTGTTTGATTGAGTTGTTACGCTCACTCTCTTCTGTTGATTCATGAACATTTGTTGATTCTGGGTTAGGGAATTTGGAATTTTTTGATTGATTGCTAAGGTAAATATTCTCACATCTACCCTTGTTATTTTAGGACATCCTCTCTCATCAGCAATGAAATTGATACCTGATTCTCTGAACTCATAGAGAACTCACCTGTTTGATCGGCCATCGTTATAGGATTTCCATATGAGATTCTCTCACAGCCTCTCATAGCAGATACCGTCGCAAACATCATCTTGTATCTTTTGATCGAATAACAATTTTAATTACTAATAAAGTCTAGTTATACATCGTCGTTTACTCGGTACACAACACGAGCACACAGTGAAAACCGATATAGGCGAGTAGAATTTACGTTAGCTTGTTATATCGATGTTTTCTCATCGTATCGTTACGAGGACCAGTGCGTGTGAGAGGTGGTTTTTTTTTCGCTATACGCTTTTGAGTGACATTAGTATTTGAAAGTGCTGAGGTATTGTAGTCACGTAATGATTCCCTCGACCGAGTCAATTATTCGCGTCGTTGAAAGCTTTAACTTCGTGTAATGATTCCATAAGCGCGTTGCTCCTTGAGCCACGGACGAGACGAGCAACGAGGGGTGAATTTTCATTTCTTCTTTTTTTGGGGTAATTTCCGCAAGTATTCGGAGGTCTTCTCGAGAGTCGAGTGCGCGGGTTCTTAACCTTTTTTTTTTTTTCGCGAACTCACGAGGGGCAAAGGGAGTCGACCGCTTCGAGGTATTTGTCTGTATGGCTCGTGCTAGACTGGTCTAAAAATTACTACTCTTACCTGTTCGGCGCTTGTATTTTTTTTCCTCCAAGATTGTATGCCCCTTGGAAACGGCAGTCACGTGCGTTGCTACCTGTATTTTGCGATTGTTTGTGTCCGGTTTACGCCGGCACATTAGGTTTGTTTGAAATCCATCGAGAATACCGCTCATTGTCTAGTGTCCGAGTTTTGAAAAAAAAATAACCAATACGAAAGAAAGAAACGGCCTGTCCGTTTCCATTGTTTTTGCGTGGCTCGTCTATTAGTTTATTGTCTCGAATATAACCGATGGTTTTTACCTCGAGGCTAATCATTATTGCGATTTGCTTTCTGCTTGTCCGACACGGCTTCCTATTGCTATGGTTAATTGGCGCGCGCGCTCTTTTACTCGTGTAATATGCTCGCGAGGATGCTACCGAGTACGACCATAAGTTTTTTATATCATTTGGCGGGCGTTATGTGCTGCCGATGTAGAGGACTATTTCAAGAATCTTGGCGAGAGCTTGGTTGTGGCACTTTGTTACGCGGTGATGATGAAGGCAGAAGATGAAAAATTATTGTAAGGCACGTTTTTTTCCTCCTTCTTCCTTCTCTTCATATACCTATACTAGAAGGTGGACATTCGGAGATAAGCGATATGGATATGGTTTGAAAATTTCTATAGTGTCACGAATCGAGTATATATCGTTTTGTTGCCTGGTTGTGTGTTTTGTCGTACCTCATATACCTATGTATAGGACATAATGCATATTTTACGTCAATGGTGATTTAGACGTGCGCTTGCAGCTTGAAATATTACATATAGGTTTTCTATAGCTACGTCCGGTGTGACTTGGTCTGAATACGCGAGGTACTTTATTGATTCCAGGGGACATATTCTCACGGATTGCCAGCTGATATGGCAAAATAGTCCTAATTAGGGTACAATTATGACAGTTAATTGCCTAATGATAACGTTTAACAATAGCCATAATCGTACGTACGGTGTATTCGTATTTTCGCTTAATCATCGCATCGCGTATAGAAGCAGATGGGCGCGTATTCAACGTGTACGTCGCGTCGTCGTTGAGAAATATGGCCATAGGTGCTGTTACCTGTACTCGAATACAGAAATCAATCAAAAAGGGGACCCTCAGTTAACATAGGTGATTTGACTGACTCTGTCTCCATTTTACAAAAATAATTATATTAGAGTATTGCTAAGGACCACTCAGAAAATTGAGAGCGGATTTTCACCCCCCCCCCCTTCACCAATATACAGCATAGACGAAAATTTCACTTTTTTGTTTGAAATTTTCAATTTGAGAACTTCTGAACAAAAATTTTGAAATTTAATTGGTGTATTTTGGGGAGGAGGGGGAGGGTAATAAACTTATGAGAATTTATCAATTTTTTTTTTGCAATTCATTCTGGTAAAGAAATGGAAATTTTAAAACTAGGATTGAACATTGAATTTCCTCCTCCCTCCGCATTAGTCTAATCTATGGTATAGTCACAGACAGAAGTTCCAAGGGATTGCAACTTAAAAATTTTATGAATAATTTGTAATCTAGGACTTATTTTTAAAAATTAGTTGGGGTTCCATCTTTTTGAGACCTCTTTTTTTTCGAGGGTCTACTCCATTTCAAAAAAGGTCTCCATCTCTGCACTTTAGGTCCCAATCGAAAAAGTTTTCAAAAAGAAGTTGTACATTGAGATTCTTGGAATAATTTTTGTCATTACAAAAATTTCGATTGGACTCCTCCTTCCCCCAATTTTACATAATACAAATATGAAAATTTTCCAATGATTTTCATGCATATTATGCGTAATTGTAGGGGAAGGAGGATGTGTAATCGAAATTTTTGTGATGACCAAAATTATTTCCAGAATCTCAATCTAAAATGTTTGTTCGAAAAATTTTTCAATCGGAGCCTTAAATTCAGAAGTGAGGAGAGGTTTTGGGAGAAGAGACGAACCCTTGAAAAATGGAAGCCTTCAAAAAATGAAACCTTTCTAGATTATGAATAAATTTATAAAATCGCTTTAATCTTTTGATCATAGCCCTCTCACAGAGAAAATCTTCGAAAACCATTTTGAGAAATAAAGTCCACTCATTTCCAAAAATTATACAGTTTTCTTTTTGAAAAAATCCTTCAAAAAAATCTATGGAAAAGTTTTCTCAGGTAATTACCTGATTCTTTTGAAAAAATATTTCAACCCAAGGATTCTCACAGGTTCACAACTATCCTCTCCCTTCAGAAATGAAAAAAATCCAAAAATGTTCTCGCAACAATACACAGTTTTCAGCAAAAAATTCTTCTGTAAAAAATGATTTAAAAAATTTTAGAGAAAATTTCCTTTTATAAAAAATTTGGAAAAAATTTAACATTGATTTTTCTAACGTAGAAGCAACCAAAAATTCAATGAAAGACTGGAGATGGGGCTAACTCAATTGAACTAATATCTACGAAACTCAGACTACGAGTAGGAACAATTTTAACCATTTCTATAAAAATTGGAGAATTGTGTGAATTAAATGTTCAAGTTTTCTTTCCTTCTTTTTGGACACCAAAATCGCAGTGAAATTGAACCAAAATAATCACCAAAATTCAACCCCAGTTCAAAGTTGTTTTTCAAAAATTGAAAATTATTTCACTTCTCATAAATTCACGATCATCCTTGAAAGCATGAACGTTGGTAACTGCAGGTTGTGCCAAGTGTGCTTCGGAACTCCCTACTTTTTAAGATTTATTCATTAAATTTTTCTAGAGAGAAAAAAACTGAAGTCTACTTCTTTTGAAGAAAATTTTTTATTTTTTAAGGACAAAAATTCTTAACCTTTTTTGTAGAAAAAATACCTCAAGTGTTAAGAAGAAAAAAAAATCGAAATTTTCATTAAAATAGAAAATGCATGACTTACCTAAAATTTTTAATAGGTACCTAAGAAGTATAGTAAAAAAAAGATGCATTTTATTTTTATTACCTAGGTATTATTTATTTGGGGTGTTTTTTTTATTTTTATTTTTATTTTTTTTTGAAAAAAAGTTTTATTTTTTTGGAAGAAAAATTTTACTATTTTTTGGAAGATAAAATCTTTTACTTTTTTCAAAGAGAAAATCTTGAATTTTTGACGAAAAAAATGTTTCAATTTTTTGGGGTAGTTACTTATAGTTTGTTGGTAATATTAATTTCTCAAATTTTTGCAGAAAAAAACAATATTTTCCAGAGAAAATTCCCATTTTTGTCTCATTATGATTTTTGAAAAAAATAATCTTAACATTTTTCATAATTCTTGGAATAAAAAAATTCCTTAATTTTCTTAGAATTCAAACTTTTTTTTAAAATAAGGTACCTAGAAAAAATATTGATTTTTTAAGTGTTTTTTTCTTCAATTTTTCGAATTAGAAAAATATATTTTCTCGAATTGAAAAAAAGACTCTCAATTTATTTGAAAAATAATATTTTCTGAATCAATCAAGTAATTTTCAGTAGGAAGAATACGCCAATTTTTTTAGAGACCAAACGTTCTAAATTTTCATTGGAATTAAAATATACTTATGTATTATGTATCTAAATTTTCCTATAGAAAAAAAATACGTACTTCTTAAATTTTGGGAAACCAAATTTTTTCATGGGAATTCATAGAAGAATAAAATTTCTCAATTGCTTACATAAAAAACATTTTCATTTATTCGGAGTAAATAAATCATTCAATTTTCTTAGAGAACAAAATCATTAAATTTTTCGAAAAAAAAAAAAAAGATTTCCTTGAATAAAAAAATTGCTTAACTTTTTGCAGTGAAATCCCAATCTTTTATTGTCTTAATTTTTTTCAACAAAAAACCACTTCCATTTTTTGAGATTTTTTTTTTTAGTAAGTTCCTAAAAAACTTTTATTTTTTGAGGAAAAACTTCCATTTTTTTTTTTTAGAAAAAATCATCCATTTTTTCAGGAGGAAAACGTCCATTTTTTTTGAAAAAAAAACTTCATTTTCTTAGAAAGAAAAATTTTTCAATTTTTTGGAAGTAAAAAAATATTATTTCTTGGAATACAAATTTTCAAGAACTTTTCTTCTCTTATTATTTCAAAAAAATTTCAATCTTTTGAATAAAAAATCATTCTCACATCCAACATTGAAAAATTTGCAACTGCCTCATCCCTTCTAAAAAAAAAAAAAAAAAAAAAAAAAAGGAGCTACACCCCTGAAAATTTCAAGTTGCTGTTCCTGAAATTGGCAAAAATCCACTGTAAAGGTCCATGTTACACTTATGCTTTAAAGTCCAAAAAAAAACACCCCCTTACAAAAACCCTCGTTCATAAAATTAACCTGTACATACTTATTCCACCCCCTAACGTACTCGTACAACTGTGTACATACATACTACATTCCCCTATACACTCACTGCAGAAGCAAAACAAATCGCGACACCCCGACCGCGACACAAAACGAGAGAGAGATAGAGACAGCACTAGAGCCAGCAATCGAGACACCATCGCATCGACTATCGACCAGCTAAGGTTAAATCTTCCATTACCGTATGCAAATGCGATTGTATAAATTTCGAAATGCAAATATTACCCAACTTCGTTTATGATTACTTTAAACCACATAATGAAAACCGAATCACGATACAATCTCAACTACACTCATACCACCATCACCATCCCAGCATCGTACTACAATGAGTACAATAAAAAGGTTACCTAAATACACACGCTCAAAAACCTATAAACTCAGGCCAAATCAACGACGACGCGACGACCGAACTGAAAAAAATGAAAAACGTAGGTAGGTTAATCAAAAATGCACCGTACGCGTCAATCGATACGATCACACGACTCTGGGACACCCATGGCGCCCGGTTAATTAGCAAAATTAGTATCAGTAATGACCAAAAAAAATATCAAAACCTTGTCGATATGTGTTCCATTTCTCAACTTCCTATATACGAGTACGAGTCTATCTCACCCTCGCTTCGTCTCACTGTCGGCACTCCACAAAACACTACTGACACATATCTTAATCTTTTAAAAAATGACTTTTGAAATATACCTACAACCAAACATGACATCTAGTATTTTGTATACGTCCAAGTCATATAATATAACCCATTGCTCGACTCGAATAGGTACTCGTCTTCTCATCTACTATAAAAGTTCAAATCGTGATTATCATCGTAAATGTCACAACAATATGAAACAATACGCGGGCTGGAAGGCTTTACGGGGACACACACAGTACACACACGACGTGGAAATATTGCCCAAACACGTTTTACGACCACAAATAATGCCTATCTTGGTATTAGAGTATCTGTGTCCACTTTCTAAATAAACAAATGGGTGTATTTTGAAAAGAAGACAAATTATGGTCAAAAAAGGGTGCGATAGGTGATTTTTTGAGATTTTTTCGAGAGGAGTTTCGGAAGCAAGTGTGAATTATTTTTTTCCCAGGATGAATTTGATAATCTGTGAACATTTATTCAAAGAAAGTTTTTTCTGACTAGTGAGGAAATTTTTTTGGCATGAAATTTTACTCAAAAGTCGAAACCCCTGGGGTACAAGTGATGAATTTACTATTAAGAGATTTTTCTAAAGAAAATTTTTACAATTTTTGAGATTTTGAAAAAAAACTAACAATGATTGAATTTTTTCTTGAAATAATGTTGGAATATTTATTCTATACGAGAATTATCTAAGCTTTAATCCCTTATGAAGAGATTTTTGGGAGTTTGTTGAGAGATTTTCTTTGATATTTTTCAAGGCGAGGGGGAGATTTTTTCAACAAAAAAATTAACCACTTAATGTAATTTCTTTAAAGAGAATTTTCTCCGAATTTCTTATTTTTTTTCTCAAAAACAAGTCCTCAACATCATACAACCTTAACTGAGAAAATGTCTTCAAATTTAATATACTTTAATTTTTTCCAGTTTTTTTTTTTTTTTTTTTTTTTTAACATTTTTTTTTGAGGTAAATATCGTCAATTTTGAGTAAATTTTTTCATTGAAGTATTTGTCGACGAACTTTTTTACCTTAAAAAAAACTGTAATTTTTTTGACTTCTTTGCTAAATTAATTTCTTAAGAAAATTTTTTATGAAAAATATTCCATTTTTTCTAAGTTACCTATACGTTCTAAAAAAAAAAAAAAAAAGTGGAAGAAGAAGAAGAAGAAAACAATCATGTCCCCAAGACCAACTATACACCCATGTGAAAACATTATTTCAGAAAAAATTATTTTCAATGTAATTTTTTTTTAATTTTTGAGAAAATTTCTGAGTAATTTTTTTAAGCAGAATTTTCGAGGAAAATTTTCTCAGTTTTTTCAATTTTGAGTAAAATTTTATTTCAATGAAAAATTTTTCTATACCTATAAAATTTTTTAAGATAATGTTTTGTGGAAAGAATTGAATTTTTTTTTTCTAAAAAAATAATTTTATGTCCATAAGATTAATACCACTTACCTGAGAAAATTACCTATACCAGGAGAAATTAAGTATTTTTAAATGGTTTTTTTCTGTTGAATTTTTCAACGGACATTTTCGAGAAAAAAATTCTTTTGTCAATTTTGAGTAGGTAAATTTTTTTCAAGAAAATTTTACGAAACATTTTTGAATTTTTAAGAAAATTTTTTCAATTCAACTATTGTTTTTTGAGAAAAAAAATTTTGGGCACATTTAAGGAAATTTTTTGAGAAAATTCTTTAAAATTTTATTTTCTAAAAAAATTTTTTTAAAAAAAATGAATAATAATCTACATATACTTTGGTAGAAAAATTATAAAGTAATTTTTTCAAATTTTTAAGACAGTCTATCTGGATACATTTTTAAGCTGAATTTTTTGAGGAAAATGTTTTCAATTTTGGAATTTTTTCCTGGAATTGTTTAGTATTTTATCGATGTTCTTCCGAAAAAATAATCGGGCTTTGAACATGATTTTTTCAGATGATCCGAGGATAATTTTTGACTTTGAGGTGTTTTCGGGGGGGGGGGGGGGGGTGGAAATTGACAAGGTTTTTTGGGGAATTCATGCTCATTGTTTTTTTTAAAAATTGATGATTTTGTCGAGTGTTTTTTTTGATTTTTTTTTTTTATGATTTTGTCTAGGAAAGGAGAGCATTTTTTAAAATTGAAGTTTTTCCATCTTTTTCCCCCCAAAAAAATTCATCAGAATTGATTTTTTCTGAGAACTTTTTTTTGAACATTTTAATTCTACGTATTTTACTCAATTTCTTTCTGAAAGAATTTTTCTCTGCCTTAAAAGTTGTTTTTTGTTTTTTGAGGTTTCTATCTATTTTATGTGAGGAATTTGTCTTATTTTTTCTCCAGAATTTTTTGAATACCTATAATTATATCGCTAAATTCTTTTTTTTTTGATTTTTTTTCAAAAAATTCAATTTAGTACTTGACTGAAAAAATTACAAAAAAAATTTAAGATGATTTTTCAAGTAAAATTATCTCAATTTTCACAATTTTTTTTATAGAATGGGAAACCATGACAAATAGTGATTTTTTTTCTTTCAAAAATTCAGTGATTTTTTGAAAGAAAAATTTAACTATTTTTAATTTCAAAAAATTAGAAATTTTTTTACTGCAAAAAAATAATCTTTTTTTATTTCAAAAATTGAGAATTTTTTAACTATCCTAAATTTTTTCCAAGTGATTTTTTTAGGAAAACTTTTTGATGAAATTTTTTCAATTAGATGTCTATATCAATTTACTTTGAAAAAACAACTATAGGATACATAGGTCCATAAGACCAACTTTCTGAGAAAATTTCTTCAAAGAGAATTTTTCGCGAATAAATATGTTCTCTATGCAAATTTTACCAAAGGATTTTAAAAATTTTTGGTTCAATTTTTTCTTAGTAAATGCCTTGAAAAGGATATTTCAAGAAACTTAATTTCTCTATTTTTTGGAGATTTTTTTCCTTTGAAAGAAGCTTTCCTCGAATGAATTATTTTACTTCCCTATAGGAATGATCCATTTTCCTGAAGGAATTTTTCTGAGTGTGTAATGTCATTTGGAATGTTCTCAGTGTAATAAAATTTTTTGCCATAATTCTCGTATTTTCCTGATTTCAAATTCGAAAAATTATTTTCTTGAAAATTAATTTCTTTTTTACGAACTCGATAGGTATAGTAGGTAAGGTACCTAATAAATTTCCACTTGCATCGTCGTTTTTCGAGACAATCCGCTAAAAAGCACACCGCACTTCAGCTCGAACCTCGTAATGCATCGGTCGTTTCCAACTTCCAAGTATCGCTCGCACGCGATAAAATATCACCACGATAATTGTTAATTTCGTAAACGTGATTTGAAAACCCTATCTTCGTCTCTCGTGGATCGCCCTCCCCATTGGACGGTACCGGGCGCGACGCGACGTCTCGTACGTGCTAGATTTTGGAATTACATCATCGACGAAATTTTTTCAAAGAAGAGCTGAGTCGCGTTCTCGCAAACACAACAACGTACATACGAGTTGGAAAAAATTTCGAAGTAATTATTTCGCACGAGCGTGATTCATTTTACATGTCATTGTTTTTTTTTTTCAACGTCAAACTATGCGCGTTCGATTGTTTTATAATTATTTGCGCGAATTGGCGGCGACGACAATTGTAAAAAAAAAAAACGTGAAAGGTCTTAGACAGCGTTCCTCGTATATATACGCTCGAGTTTCTTCTATATACGATACGTTTTCAAAAGAGGAAATGGAAAATTTACACCCGAGAATGTAGCCTACGATAATTTCCACGATCTGTGTACAAGAGAGGAAATGAAAGAATCATTTCGGGCGTAAACTTCCCGCGCCATGTTGAAATTATGCCGCCACCACGCACCACGCCGCGAATTATTTAATAGGATTGGTTTTTTATGGTAGCTTTATTTATATTCTATATGTATGTATTTATTATTATTATTTTTTTTTTTTACTCTTTCACTGTCGTATCGTCTCGAGTCGACTTATGCGAGTTTCATTGATTAACAAGAGAATAAGAAAGAGAAGAAGACAAGAACTGGTTGTTCGGTGTCGTTTTTCTGCAGCGTGTAATACGAGTGTGCGTCTATTTTACGAGTATCTCTAACTATCGTAGCGTATTTATATGTAAATACTTACTAGATTTTTCGGTACTGATTTCCGTCCGGATTGCATCACGTGTCTGCCCAAGGTATCCAGATCGGTTGTAATCCGTGCTGTAAAGCGAAATAAGAAGGCAAAGATAAACATATGATCGGTATTATGGTCGAAAAGTCGATTGATAAGTTGAATTTGGTAATTTCGCATACAATGCCCGATGGTATTCGTGATCGTGTCTCGTTAGCGGTAAATGACGCGCAATCAATATCAATACGTCGATTTATAATACGAATTAAATAGACCGAATGTTGAATGAAACCATTATGTAGGCGATTCGCGTAGGATTGAGTCATATGTACGTGTATAAGTCGGTCATAGTATTCGACTTGGATGGACGCGAAGGGCGAGTGGTGGTAATGGCTCTATGGCCGATCCATAGGCACTCCCTTATGGCCCATGCAAACTTGCACTTAATCACTCTTATTCATATTTATACGTAGAATTTTGTTTGACTTGTCTTTTAACTTTTAACAACGTAGTCGTCTGCAGCAGTCGTACTCACTCGTACCTGAGACTCTGGAAATGTAAATAAGATTTCGTACTTATATGAATGGATCTTTTTCTACTAAGATCGTGCAATGCATTTGCTATCTCTATCTCTCACTCTCGATCACGAGATTTTAAAGTTATGCCTATACGAGTAGTCGTTTTTATATGCATATTATAATCTCAGGATGCATGCGATAGTATAATCATTCAAGAAATTCGATCCTCTTATTGTAAAAGTTTTGGAACACCATATCATGCCATTTGACCAGATGATATTTCAACGGTGCCGATTCGAGGTGCAATTGCTCGCATCGAAACCTGTTGCTGTTGGCTGCCTGGCTTATTTGTTTGTGCGGTTTCCACTGTGTACACAATACACATTTTGACTGCAAATTTACTCGATTTCTACCTCCAGTCAGATGTGCATATCGACGTTGAAATCAATTCAAGTATAACCAATTGACGAATCGTCTATGAAATGTAATAGCTCCCTACTTTAGTCTGTGGTTAGCGGTTGTGGTCGGGGTTCGTAGTACAGTTGTCGTCTGTGCGGGATGAATTTCAACGAGAAGTGGGTGTAAAGGAAGGATACAATGAGGAAAGTGGCATATTCGCAATGTTTCTGGATCGAATGTGGGCGAGAGACAGATCTTTTAATTTTTGGGAAATTTTTGACAAAAATATACCTAGACGAGTTTAATTCGCAAGTGGCAAGAATGAAATTGAGAAAATTTTCTATCTAAAAGATTAAAAGAAATTTTGATTGACTTTTTTGAGATTTAAAATTTTTTTTAGAAAATTTTGTGAGAAAAATTTTGCAAACATTTTCCAAAACATTCGAGGATATTAAATGGCAATTTGTAAAAAATTCTGGTACATAAAATTTTTCCTTAATTTCTTTCCTGAAAATTTTGAAGAAAAAAATCTACGAAAATGGTGAAAAAGTCGGATACGAATTTTCTCAATTTCAAAATGATTAATAATTATAAGTAGATATAAATTTCAAGATCATTTTTATTATATTTTTTTTAAATGTTTTTTTTCCAAAATTTCTGAAAATTATTTTTTACCTATTAAATGTTTGACCAAATTATGTGAAAAGTTATTCGAAGGTCCCTATAGCATAATTCTTTGATTTCGAAAAAATCCTTTCGATAGAATTGAAAAATTCTAAAAGGAATTCTGAGAAAATCATCAAAAAATTATGCGAACACCAAAAACATGTTTTCCAAAAATTTATGAAAATGTCAAAATATCTGAGAAATATTTTTGAAAAAACTATGAGAATTTTTTTCAATTTTCAGAAAATTTGCACTATATGTACCTAATTAAAATGGAATTTATTGTGTACCTACAGATGAAAAAAATCCAAAAAATTGGATGAAATTATTTGAAAAAAATCTTGAGAATTCTTCCATTTTGAAAAAAAGAGTTGTACCTGTACGTACTTGACTAAAAAAAAATGAATAAAAAGTAATAAAAATGAAAATAATAAACAGAGAATTGCTGCTAAAACGAAATAATATTGAAAAGTTTACGAAATTGAAAAATAAAAAATCAAGAGCATAATTTCTTAAATTTTTTGAGAAAAATTGAGAAATTTTTCAAAGAAGTCCCTAAAATGTTTTTTTTTTTTTTTTTTTTCAATTTCCAGAAATATTTTAAACCAATCTGATGAAATTTTTAAAATCATTATATACACGATTTTCATTAGCTAAAATTTTTTTTTCTGGTGTCTACCAAAAGTGAAAGTAGTGAAAGTAGTGATTTGAAAAATCGGTCATGAAAGTAGTGAAAAAGTAGTGATTTTGGAGTAAAGGTAGTGAAAAAAATCAAAATCGAAAATCAATTTCGTCCATAACAAAATATCCAATTTTCTTCATTCGAAATTTTAATTTTCTCAAAACTTCGCCCTCGCTGCGCTCGGGCAGTAATTTTTCCAGAGAAAATTTTCGCCCTCTCTTCGCTCGGGTAGTGTTCATCTTCGATTTTGTGAAAACAAATGAATTAGTGACTTCTAAATAAAGAAAAATTTTCAAAATTTTTCAATTCTGATCGTATCCACTCAACCTCTACGTTTGTTATGAAAGAAAATTTTGAAAATAACCTGAAATCAATGCAAATATTATGGGAAGTTGAAAATTTTCAGTTTGAAGAGTAGGTATGTAGGTATATTTTTTATAATTTTGAAAAAGTTCAAAATTATATTTTCCCCTTCTATTTGAAAATTCTTCTGTAGTATAGTATTTGAATCGTAATGTTTTTCTTGAGGGTGGGGGGGGGGGGTCATTTTTTTTAAACGAATAAATCAATTTTTGTAGAAGTCCTCATTTTTTGTCTTCTTTTTTTTGGGGGGGGGGGGGGTAAAATTTTTGAGATGGTAGAAAAAGGGGAGTGAAAAAGTAGTGATTTTAGAAAAAAAAGTCATGTAGACACCATGTTTTTATACATTTACGAAATTCTGTAGAGAAAAAAATCGAAAAATTCACTAAAATTTTGAAATTTTCAATTTTTTGTGGTGAAATTCGTTGAAACATTTTGTGAATAGCTTGAAAAAATGGCGTTTTTTCGAATACGCTGAATTTTTCTAAACCTAATTACTTTCTGAAGAAAATTATTTGAAAAACTATCAAGAATTTTGTCAAATTGCCAAAAATTGATTACAAATTTTAAAACAGAATTTTTCAAAAATTTCCAAAAAAAAATTTTCAACTTGCAAAAAATTGGAAGAAATGCTAGGTACTAAAATGTAAAAATTGAAATTTATACCTACTCTTAAAATTAAAAAAAAAAAAAAAAAAAAAAATCTGCGAAAATTTTAGAAAAAATTTAATTTATTTTTCGAACATTTCTAGATTTTTTCAGTTACAAGGACCACTTGAGAAGAATGTTGGTAAAAGTTGAAAGGGTTGAAACGTATTCTGCGAATTCCAAGTTCATAAATTTTTCAAAAATTTTGAAAAACTATCTGAGGAAATAGTTTGACCTCAATTGAAAAATAAAAATATAAAAAAATTATATTCTAAATAATTTTATTTGGGAAAAAATTTCAACAAATTCGAGAATTGATTGTTTAAAAAAATTTAAACTTGCAAAAATTATAAAATTTTGAATTTTACCTTAGGTACTTGTAGGGAAATTCTGAGATGTATTTTGAGAAATTTATTTTTCATATTTTTTCAAAAATTTTCTCAATTCCTAAAAAGTGATGATAAAATTACTTTTACCCAAATTCCTAGAAATTTTTTTCCAATGAAAAAAATGTTGAAAAAAATGCTGCAAAAATTCAGAATGTTAAAAATTTGAAAGCTTGAAAAAAAAAGTCTATTCATTTTCGGAAATCTCCAGAAAATTCAAGGTAGGTAGCTGTAGGTACATAATTTCTGGAAATTTTGGAAAACAATGTGAGAAAATTATTTGAAGAGACTTCAAGAAAAAAATGTAATTATTTTCCAGAGCATTTTTTAAGAAGTTTATGCAGATTTAGAGAATTTTTTTTAATATTTTAAAATGAAATAATTTTGTGTTCAATCAACTTTCGATTTTTTCAATTCATAGGTATGTTTTCCACTTTAAAAACTAAACGAAAGAAACCCTGTTGTGATTAATAAAATTCTGATTGCATTCTAGAAAACATTTTCAAAGTGTTCTTTGAGCATTGTAGAAAAAATAAATCCATGAGCAAAATTTTCAAACAAAAAATTTTGAAAAGAATTCCAACGTCATTTTTCAATAAAATCCAAAGAATTTTTCTTTAGTTATCAGAAAATGTTTTTAAAAAATTTTTGAAAAAATCTCTGAAATTTTCTTAATTTGAACAAAGAATTGATCAATAATATTTTTGAAATGTTTTTGAGAATTCCTGTTTTTTTTTTCAATTTTAAAATTTTTTTAGGAAAAAAAGTGCATCTAAAGTTTAGGAACTTTGAAAAACACTCTACGAAAATTTTTGAAAAATTCTACAAAATTTTATTCGAAAATTCTTAGAATTTTTTGTTTTAACTTGAAAATTTTTTGGGGAAATTTTTTCATCTGTGCAATTATTGAGAAATTTTGAAATTTATTCTGAGAAAATCGATTGAAAATTCTGTAGTTTTCTTCACGAATTGATATTTGAAATAATTGAAAAATTTTCACTCATTTTTAAATAATTCCAATACTGGTTCTCTTTAAAAATGTAGGGAAGAGAGGAAACCCTATAATCATATCATCAACGCCTCTAAAAGTCTCACACACGTGCCATTCTCTCTGCACGACTCTGATTATCCGATTCGTGTACTTATTATTACTTATACCTATCATAGCGAAATGACACAGACCAAGGTACTCTTCCTCGTCGGCACCGAGAAGAAGAAAATTACATTAATAACCACGCGAACGCAAAAAAAAAAAGAACCATACTCTAGTCCAGTAATTGACTTTTAATCGCGTCATTTTCATGTTCAAGTGGTTCTTCGACGTCGTCGTCGTGTGGTCGGCACAGCGGCGGCGTGGCATGGCACCTCCAACGTGTGATTTTTTTAAACCCCTTTTTACGCAGCTTTTAAAAGAGTGAGTTATCAAAACGTGTAATTTACTCTCGACTCTGGTCCGGTCAATCGTCGTTAAATCGCACGCGGTGTTAAATTGCTCCGCGAAGTGCCAGTTTCATATAAAAAGATTCTCATCCTATGTACTTATTGGACTCTCTTTGTCGAGAACTCTCTTTCGTCATAAATTAAGTTAAAACGATAAACGCCTAATGGTTCCGAACGTCAGGTTGCTGCAACAGCAGCAGCGGCATCAGCGGCCGCGGTGGAGGTCGTTCGTGGACGTAGGTAGATTCCCTGGCCGCGCCGGTCGCGGTCGTCCCGCGTACTCTTGTATTGTGGTCGTATGTCGGCAACTGAATCTCATTCATGCCTACGATTCTACGATTCTAAGCGTACAATGGACGACGATGAAGAAGGTGTCGAACATGAGAGGAAAATTGGATTACGATCGAAGTATTATGTTTTGGATCGATTTTTTGGGATCTGAGAGTCATGGGGGAGGGGAAATTTGAGATGGGGAGATTCCCATCTTCGAGGGTCAGTCTGAATGGTTCAATATTTTGAGGAATCGTACCATTTGCGATTGAAGATGAATCCAGAAGGTGATTTTTGGGTCAATTTATCTAATCTGAGAGTCACAAGAGGGGATTTGAAATGAGGAGATCCTCATCCTCGATGGCCTTTCTGGATGGTTCAGTATATCGAGGGATAGTACCATTTGCGATGGAGATGAATCCAGAAGGTAATTTTTTTTGGTCGATCATAGGGAAGGCAAAATTTGGAATGGGGAGATTCCCATCCTCGAAGATTTGTCTGCAGTGGTTTCGTTGGTTCCATATTTCGAGGGACCGTACTATTTGCGATTGAAGATGAACCCAGAAGGGATTCTTTTGATCGATTTTTTGAATCTGAGAGTCATAGGGGAGGCAAAATTTGAAATGGGGAGGTTCCCATCCTCGAAGATTTGTCTGGAGTGGTCTGGATGGTTCGATATTTCGAGGGATCGTACCATTTGTGATTGAAGATGAATCCAGAAGGTGATTTTTTGGGTTGATTTTTCGAATCTGAGAGTCATAGAGGAGGGAAAATTTGAAATGAGGAAATTTCCATCTTCGAGGATCTGTCTGGAGTGGTTTGGATGGTTCAATATTTTGAGGGGTCGTACCATTTGCGATTGAAGATGAATCCAGAAAGTGATTTTTTTGGTCGATTTTTCAAATATTCTGAGAGTCATGTGGAGGAATTTTTGAATGAGGAGATTCCCATCCTCGATGACCTCTCTGGATGGATCAATATTTTAAGGGATCGTACCATTTGCGATTGAAGATGAATCTAGAAGATGATTTTTCGAATCTGAGGGTCATGACTGTCATGCGGAGGGACTTGAATGAGGAGGATGGCCTCTCTGGATAGATCAATATTTTGAGGGATCGTACCATTTGCAATTGAAGATGAATCCAGAAGATGATTTTTGCGTCTATTTTTCAAATCTTCTGAGCGTCATGAGGAGGGATTTGAATGAGGAGATTCCCATCCTCGATGGCCTCTCTTGATGGATCAATATTTTGAGGGATCGTACCATTTGCGTTTGAAGATGTATTCGGAAGGTGATTTTTCGAATTTGAGGGTCATGAGGAGGGACTTGGATGAGGAGATTCCCATCCTCGATTACCTCTTTGGATGATTCAATATTTCAAGGGATCGTACTATTTGTGATTGAAGATGAATCCAGAAGATGATTTATTGGGTCGACTTTTCGAATATGAGAGTCAAAAGAATGGATTTGAAATGAGGAGATTCTCATCTTCGATTACCTCTCTGGATGGTTCAATATTTTGAAGAATCGTACCATTTGTGACTGGAGACGAATCCAAAACCTGATTAAATTTAAATATTGCAATAGATCGATTGATTATATTTCGAGTCACATTGCCAACGATTTTGCCAACCGATTGGACTATGGAAAATGGGAAAAATCGAGCGTGTTTTCGCCGATACAGCACTATACCTAGAAGTACATTCCTTCCTGGAACGAAACGAGTTTACACACGAGCTGATATTACCGCATCGACGACGGGCGGATGGGCGAAGAAGGCCGGGGAGGTGGTGTAGTATACGCGTATAGTTGTAAATGTTAGAAATCATGCCGATAAACCAATTACACGACTTACTCTGTGACTCATTTTACCAAGTCTACCCACACACCTGTCCATTTTTGGCGCAGTTTACCCCGGACGCTGCGATTTTTTGGTAATTTTTTTCCAAATCCGACTCGAGTCGCGGGTGAGCCAAGCATTTGGTGAAATTTTTACGCGAATTTTGCAACCGGTTCGGGGCAGATAGACGATTTTACGCGTCATGTGTAGTAACAGACGGTGCTCCGACGATCGTAGGTTTTACATTGCAGAACAGATAGATAAATGGCGCCTGCGAGACGTTGAAATGTTTTCGAATAAACGTCTATTTCCGTCGTCGTCGTCGTAGTAGTCGTCCCAGTCGACCATGTGTTCGTACTTCGAGGAGTACAGTACATTGCCAGTCGATTATTTGGTTTATGACGTTGGTCTATGTAGAAAAGTTCGTGATTGTGGAATATCGTACTTCGATACCTCGTCGACCAGAGAAAGAGTAAACTCCGGAGGAGCTTCACAAACCAACTGGTGACTGCTGACTGGTGCAGTACAGAAGCTCGTGCTATGGCCAGCTTCAGCTCTAGACTCCGCGAGGCCTGTTTTTTTTTTTTTTTTTTTCTAATTGATCGCAATTGTTTGATAAGAATGGGTCATGATCGAACCTATACATTACATATCGATCTCGATTACTACGCTTAGATTAGGGCATACGTAGAGATTTTTATTTTTTGCGCATTGTCGAGCTGATTTCAGCTTGCTCGTCGTGCATTGCTCTCGGTGCGTTTATGTTTATCTAACGACGCGCAACGGTCGTGATACGACCCACAGTGAGATTTGTTATGATCAAACTGTACATATGGTTGTTTCGAGGAAGACTTTTTTTTTTTCTTAGGTCGTAAGTCTTTATAGGTATGTCGATGGTGAGTTTAGATGGATGATTATGCCACCAGATATGGGGAAAAGGCTGCAGATGGCGAGGGGAAGAGAGGATGAAGGATCTGGTGACCTTTTTTCTATACGGTGTTATATTTTTCAAATGTGGAATATTTCTTGTCTAGAGAGAGATTGACGATTGGAGGAGTTCGATCGGAGGTGCATTTTTATTTCCATCTGTTGTTTAATATCACTCGTGGTTGTTTCGAAAAAATTGGGTAATACTTTGGAGAGCATCATTAGCAATTTATAATTATTGAATATTACGTTGTTGTTGTTGTTGTTGTTATTGTTTTTTTTTTTGTTAACTAGGTACATTAGTTTTGTTCAACTTCTTCAAAGGAATTCTAAAGGCCCCGAGGAGCTCTCATCTGTCATAATGACCTGTATACAATTTTTTTGACAATTTTTTCGGTGATTTCTTTTATCCCAAAAAAAATCTTTAGGGATTTAAAAAAAAAAAGTTGTTTTAAAAATTTTTTAGAACAATATGAAACGAAAATTCTGAAAATTGATTTCTAAAAAAAATCACTCATAAAATTCCTTAAAAAATGTTCACTAGGTATTGGAAAAAAATCGTTTAAAAAATTGTATCAAAAAATTGCCTCCAAAAAATCCAAGATTTTGAGTGTTTCTTCAAAAACACTTTCAAAATAAGTTTTTTTTCAAATTCGAAGTTTTAAAAAAAAATCTAAAACACGATTTTGAAGAAAAAAAATCTTGATAAAAATTTTTATTAAAAAAATTACCTCTTAATTAATTAGATTTTTAATAAAAATTCGTTCAGAAAATTATTTCACGAGTTTTGAAAATACTGTAGAAGTATTGTTGTTGTTGTTTTTGTGTTTTTTGGGAGGAGGGGGGATTTTGTTGAATTTTTACAGAGAAGTCTTCAGAATGTGCTCATTTTTTCACTAATTTTTCTAGAGAATTTTTATTCACGCAGAAAATCTCTCGGAGAGAAATTTTAGTTGAAAAATTGTTTTGAAAAATCCTCACAAAAAATTCTAAAATTACCTATTTTTTATTTTTTCAAACACATGTAATTTCTCAACTTGTAAAAACATTTTAGAGAGAGGATTGAAGGTCTTCTCTCTAAAAAAAAGTTCTGAAAAATAGATTTTTTTAAAAAAACAAAGTTTTTTATTTGTTTTTTTTCTTCGTTTTTTTTTTAAACAAACTGGAAAAAATGTTTAAAAAAATTTTATTCATATTTTTTTTACAAGTTTTGAAAGTTTTGTCGAAAGATTGAGATACCTGTCTTTAGAAAATTTGAATGAAATAAGTTTTAAAAAATATATTTTTTTAATCTCAAGTTTTATTCATTTTTTTGTATTTCAAAAAACTTTTTTCCAACTTGATCAAATTTTTTTAGAGCAAAACTTGTGTGGAAAAATTAATTTGAAACATTCAATCAAAATCATTTCACTTCAGTTCTCATTGAAAAAATTAGAAACAATTTTATTAGAGTTTAGCATCAGTTCTATTCAACTTTTGTAAAGTTATCCCCACCCCCATCCATCTGTGACATTTTATCCATACATTTTAAATAAAAAATCCAATAGTGACTAATTTTTTTTTAGGAGAAAATTTCCTTCAGAAGTTGATTTACAAAAAGCCTCAGAAAAGTCAGACAACTTGAGTTGTTTGATTTTTTCTGAAGATTTTTTTAAATCAACAAATGTGCTAGAAAAAAATCAAATTAGAAAAAAATTCTCTCAAAAAAATTACTTTGAGAAATTTTTTTTTTTCAATGAGCAATTAAATTTTTTTTAGAGTAAAATTATTTCAAATTACTTTCTAGAAATCATTTTTCGAGTAGAATTCTGCCAAAAAAATCATCCTTGAGTCTTGAAAAAATTGTATAAATAGTTAGTCTATCGTTGAATAATTTTGCAAAAAATCAAAAAATTCTGAATTTCGTTTATTTGGCATTTGAGAGGGAAATTTTGAAAATTTAATTAATATAGGTATTAGGTAGGTTGTAATTTCTCTAAAAAATCTGAAGTAAAATTTTTACTTTTCCCCCTCACTCTTTGCAGATCAAGTTTTTCCAAAACAATTTTTTCCAAATTTTGAAAAACATTTTTTTAAGAGCAGGATTTTTCTCAAAAAGTTTTCAGAATACTTTCTTGTAAAATTATTGGAAAAATCAGCTTTAAAAATTCTTTACCTAATAAAAAAAATCAAAACGTACATATCTGTTCAGATTTTTTTTTGAAAAAAAAAAAAATTTGTGCAAAAATTTTCTCAAAAAAAGATATTTTGAAAATAATTTTTTTTTTAAATTTCAATTCCAAAAAACGTTTTTTGAACAAATAAATTTGATTCAAAATTATTTTCGGTATAAAATTTTTTTGCAAAAAAATCGTTTGAAAAAATTCTTTCAAAATTACTTTTTGGCAAAACTCCTGCTCTTAAATAAATGTTTTTCAAGTTTGGAAAAAATTGTTTTGGAAAAACTTGATCTGAAAAGAGTGAAGAGGAAAAGTAAAAATTTTACTTCAGATTTTTTAGAGAAATTACAGCCTATTAATTAAATTTTCAAAATTTCCCTCACAAATGCCAAATAGATAAACGATATTCAGAATTTTTTGATTTTTTGCAAAATTTTTCATTGGTCACAGTTCAAAAACCTAAATCTCTTAATTTTTTTAATGATGGTAAAATTTTCACTCCTCCCTCCCTCTCTCTCCCTCTCCTAAGTTTTATGTATTTTGGCGTAAAATTTTCAAATCGGAAAATTCGTTCGAAAAGACCCTCGTAATAAGTAGACAATTATTTCAAAATGGAACGTACAAGAATTTAATTTCAATCCCGAGCAAATTTTTTTCCTCCGAATAAAAAATGCGAAAAATTCCTCGACCTGTTGTGGCATTTTTTCCCTCTTTGTGTACCGATTTCATGGCTCATGTCATCAGTCAGTCACCTCGCTCCATAAATCACCTAGTGTACCCGTCGCTGCTTCAAATGCAATGCGTTCGTAGACAAGTGGACGTGTAAAAGTAGAGAGAAATAGGCGACTAGAGTAAAGAAGGTACGTAAGAGACTCGAGGTGTACGTATCGTAAAATTCGAGTACTTTGGTAATCACTGGTGGCGAGTTTATTCACTGAAACGCATTTCATAGCAGATATCGAGAGGATGTTGTTGATTAATCTGGCGCGCGTACATTCGTGTCGATGATTAGCGGTTACCTGTTGGTACATTACCTGTTGAAGTAAAAAGTACCTACAATCTACGCTCTGCCTCTGCCTAATGTTATGTCTCATTAGTGTAAATGATTTGCCCCCTTTCATATTCGGCGCGTTGCGTCGGCTATGTGGACGGCCCCCTGTGCCCCGTCTCGGTTCATTTTTTAATTTCACTTAGAGAAATTGCTATTATTAACGGGGTACACCCGCGGCGTTTGGTACTTAAGAGAGAAAAAAACCATAGGTCGGCGCACTTCGGTGGTTTTCTTTTTAATTTTGTTCCTTCTATTTTTTTTTCTCTCCCCGAGTCTTTTTATTTCGGGAGATTCTTCTTCTTCTTCTCTTCTCGGATTCTTCGTCATTCTCACTTATGCAGTTTAATTTTGATTACGCGATTTATCATCGGGTTAAGTATGTATATTCTATCCAGCTGCGAGAACTCGACTATGAGTTTGTATAGCGAATGAAGCACCGTCGCGTCGAGAAGTCGAAAGGAAAAATTTCTTCATTGTTGCATGATGGGCTTGTGAGGTACGCGATGGATGTGGCCAGAAATTGGCAGGTGTGTGGCGTGAATTTTTGGGATGCAGTTTTTGTTTGGAGAATTTAAAGGTCTGGGTGTGTTACAAATTGCAAAAACATTTAACCATTTACGAGCTAGGGTCCTGGGATCGATTTTGGTTATTTTGGATTCCACAATGTTTGTAAAAAAATTTCAAAGTTGCACGAATAAATTATTTAATTCATGTCTTGAAAAATATACTTCGTAGAGCTTGAAGAAAATTGTTTTCAAGTTCAAAAATTTTACTTTTAAAAAATAGAAAAAATGACTGGTATTGAAAATTGAAAATATGAAAAATCATTTTCAACATTGTAAAAAAAATAAAAATAAAAAATAGGTACCTAATGAAAAAAATTTTGTCATAAAAATGTTAAATTTTATTTTTATCAAGAAATTTATGTATCTACTCTAAAAAGATTATTGGAATTACTTTTTTCAAAGAAAGAGATGATATCTAATAGGTACATACTTAGCATTTATTGTCATTAAAAAATTACAAATAGGTAATTTTTTTTTTTTTTTTTCAAAATCCGCATTACTTTCTTGTTGAAAAATTTCACAGAAGTGGTTATCATAAAAATTGAGAAATTTAATTTCAATTTAAAAACTAATAATGTTGTTTTTTTGTGAAAATTGACTGAAAATTATTATAAGTATTTTTTTTAAACATTATAAAATCAGTCTTCATTGAAAAAATCAAAAAAAATCCCAAAATTGGCAAAACTTTTTTTTGTTGAAAAATTTACATTTTTTTTTTAAGATTGACAAATCTTTTTTTATAAAAAATGACGAAGTTTTTTTCTTTTTTGAAAAATTGACAGATTTTTTTTAAAGATTGACAAAATTCATTTTCATAAAAAATGACGAATTTAATCTTTTTCTTTTTTGAAAAAAAAAAATAAATAAAAAGTTTTCATTAAAAATATGACAAAAAAAATAAAAAAATAGATTTTCCCCCTAAAATTGGCAAAACTTTTTTCTTTTTTGAAAAATTGACAGAATATATTTTTTTAAGATTGACAGATTTCATTTTCATAAAAAAATTACGAATTCAATTTTTTCTTTTTTGAAAAATTGGCAGATTTTTTTTAAAGATTGACAAATTTTATTTTCATAAAAAAAATGACGAATTCAATTTTTTTCTTTTTTGAAAAAAAAGAAAATGAAAAGTTTTCATTAAAAATATGACCAAAAAAAATAGATTTCCCCCTAAAATTGGCAAAACTTTTTTCGTTTTTGAAAAATGGACAGAATAGGTATATATTTCTTAAGATTGACAAATTATTTTTTGTAAAATTAACAACAATGATTTTCACAAAAAAATTACAAATTCCATTTATTCAACTAAAAAAAAAAAAAAAATCACTTGCAATAAAAAAAATTTGATGGCATTAGGTATTACCTATTATTTTTTTTTCAGAACATGTAACTTAATTTTGAAGAAAAAAGAAACAAAATTAAATTGTTTCCTAAAATTTGCAAAAGCATTTTTTTGAAAGAATTGCAACAATTATTTTCTTAAAAATTTATCAAATTTCATTATTAGGTATTAAAAAAAAAAAATTAATTAATAAATAATCGATGGCTTTTTAAAATTTTTTAAAAGAAATTTCATGTTTAAAAATTTGATTTTTTTTTTGTAAAATTGAAAAAAAAAATAGTTTTTGGAAATTTTTTAGATTTTTTGATTGTTATTTTTTTTTATAATTTTCAGCAAAGAAGAAGGTGAAGTATTTAAGGAGGGGGCAGTTATTTGTTTTTTAGAAATTAAAAAAAAATTAGAATTTCTGAAAAAATAATTTTAAAAAAACTCTGACATTGGTATTTAAACAGTGTTCAAAACTTTTTTTGTAATATTTAAAATTAAAAAAAAAAACATTGTTACCTAAGAAATCTTTTAGGTAGGTATAAATGAAAAAAACTGAATATAGTTAATTTTTGAAAAATTATTCAATCATGAACAACAATTTTAGAGGTGTAAAATTTTTTGAAGAATTTAAAAAAATTGTATGTAAATAGAGTTGAGAATTTTTTTATTATCGAGTATTTTAACAATACTTGAAGTATGTATTCAAGAAAAAAAAAATGAAATATTTTTTTTATGAAATGTTGAAAAAAAATTCAAGTTTTTTTTTATGTCATACAAACCTAATCTAATGCAACCTAACCTAACCCAATTTAGTGTCGGATTTTTGCCCGGATTTTCGTGTTGTTTTTCTCCACTTTGGTCTCTGTAAAATCATAATTATAGTTTTATATGCTAATAAAATTTTTCAAAAATTCTGTACTAAATCGAAGAATATTTTGTGAAATTGAAAATAAAATTTTAGTAAAATAATATGTTTTGAAAAACTGGAACAAAAATTAAATTTCGTTTTGAAAAATTGAAAAAAAGAATGAAATTTTTAAAATTTTGAGAAGTTGCTTTTAGTATGTAAAAAAATTACTGCTCGAAAATGTCATTGAATTTTTTTTTTTAAATTATAAATTGGCATTGTTTGAAGTAATTAAGTAGAAATTATTTTTGAAATTGTTTAAAATTATTTCTAAAAAATTGGAAAAAATTTAAAATTTTTTGAAATAAAATCTTTGCAAATTATTGCTGTAAAGGAATCTAAAAAAAAATATTTTTGGAACATTTGAAAATTATTTTTAAAGGAATGGACTTTTTTTGTTTTAAAAAAAAAGTGAAAAATTATCTTTAAAGTTTTCCAGTTTGAAAACTTTGTATTTTGGAAATTTTTCTTTCAAAAAATTGTGCCTCGCAGACAGAGGCCATTCATTTGCTATAGACCTGCTAAGCTTTATTCCCTCCTCACGAGGTTGAAAAAGACGAGGACACGGGTGTATGGAGACCAATACTTCACGTACAGCTAAAGATTTAGTAATTTATCGACGTAGTATTCGCTACGATAATAAACATTCGTAATAAAAGTATTCAATTTTCTCATCATTTGATCCGACGCGGATGCGACGGGACGCGAGAGACTTTCTGCGGTATTGATCTCGAGCCGCTCGTTGCTCAGAATATAATAAAAATTTCACCTAGGTACAAATAGATGTAACTGTCCCGTATAGCATATCCATGCACATAGGTAATTTGTTGGTTGAAACCGACACCGTGCAATGTGCAATGTGCATAGTATACGCAGTTAGTTTTATTCAAATTAGCAAAGCTGGCAAGTCGCGATTTGACATTCTGTCTCTGTCTAATGTACTTGTATCGTGTAAGTGTATACGACTCTACGTACAGTAGCCGAGCTACTCTATAGACATACGTCTGGTTTTGGTTTATTGACAAATGGTCGGCGGCGATGGTCAGGCAGTCGTAAATTTTCCAAGGTGGTCAGAGCCGAGAGAAAGAGAGAAGATCGACTATCTGGCGGATACAGAGTCTTAAACCGAAACAAGTTAATTGGATTTTTAAACGGCGAGAAGAGCCCGAGCTGTTTAGCCACTCTGCTCGTATATATACGAGTACGATGCTGATGAATGTAAAATTACTATACACAAGCCGATGCTGATGGCGTCGATACCCGGTAGCGCACACGATTTTACGATCATTGTAAATGTACTTCTATATACTACCCGACGATTATGTATTATCGTATTGGTAAAAGAGAAGGCAAAAAAAACAGCTACTGTTTAAATATTATACTCCAACCCGGAGCTATTTTGCCCTATAGGCGTCGTGAACTTATATTTATACAATGTAATCCGAGTACAGGCAAATTAATTAACACCAGCCGAGCTGAGCGGCCCAAACCGCACACGCTGGTCTGTGTTTTCATATGGCATATACACAAAAAAAAAACCCTATATGACCTTTTTGTAACACTAATCTCGATCTATTGTTTTAAGTACATAGGTGTTTTGTGGATTTTTTTCTTATAACCGTTGGCTAATGGCACGATAGCACGACCCCCCGTAAGCACGAGCTGCGTCGCTTCGAGTCGACTGCGACTCGCTCTGTAAATATTCCGATGTTTGTTTTATGTATTGGTATTTTTTTTTTTTATGAATTCAAATCTTTCGTTGAGTCATCGAAGCTTTCAATTTATTTAAGTACCGTTAGAATTCTTTTTTTTGCGAAATGTATACGGGGGAGGAGGCGAAGAGTGGAGGCAATGCTTGGAGAGAATGATTGAGGTGGTGTTGGCAGATTGATTTGATTTGATTAGGTTAGGTTTTAGGTTGATGTTTATCGAGTTCGAAATGTAACGAAATGAAATCTTTGAAACGGGGGTGAATACGTATAATGGTACAGACGCATCTGGAAAGGTCTTTTTGAGTATGGATGCTACGTTTGGTCATTTTTCTACGAAAATAAAATAGTTGATAATGAGGATTTTGCATTGGATTTTATCGGGGCTTTTTTCATTGATTGAATGCAATTTTGCAAAAACTCTTTATTTTTTGAAAATTTGGTACTGAAATGAAACCTTTTTACAAAATTTATGATTTTAAAATTCTTCAAAAATTCCTTCAGAGGAGGATTTTGCAATGGATCTTATGGTAGATTTTATATTGAATAAATTTTGATGCAATTCCTCATTTTCCAAAAATTAATAAAAATAAAAATTTTCACAAAATTGATGACTATAAAAATCTTCAAAAATTCTCTTTATCGTAGCTTTTTACATTGAAATGCAATTTGGAAATTATTCTTTTTTTCCAACAACTAAGTACTGAAAATAAGAATTTTCAAAAAATTAATGATTTAAAAATTCTTCAAAAATTCCATCAGAGGAGGATTTTGCATTAGATCTTATGGTAGCTTTTTTCATTGATTAAATGAAATTTCTCATTTTTCAAAAATTACTGAAAATAAAAATTTTCACAAAATTGATGATTTTAAAATTTTTTAAAAATTCCATCAGAAGAGGATTTTGCATGGGATTTTATCGGAACTTTTATTATTGATGGAATTCAATTTTGCAAAAACCTCATTTCTTGAAATGATGAAAACTACAAAAAATAATAAAAATTTTCAGAAAATTAATCATTTTAAAATTCTTCAAAAATTCCTTCAGAGGAGGATTTTGCAATGGATCTTATGGTAGATTTTACATTGAATAAATTTTGATGCAATTCCTCATTTTCCAAAAATTAATAAAAATAAAAATTTTCACAAAATTGATGACTATAAAAATCTTCAAAAATTCTCTTTATCGTAGCTTTTTACATTGATTAAATGCAATTTGGAAATGATTCTTTTTTTCCAACAACTAAATACTGAAAATAAGAATTTTCAAAAAATTAATGATTTAAAAATTCTTCAAAAATTCCATCAGAGGAGGATTTTGTATTAGATCTTATGGTAGCTGTTTTCATTGATTAAATGAAATTTCTCATTTTTCAAAAATTACTGAAAATAAAAATTTTCACAAAATTGATGATTTTAAAATTTTTTAAAAATTCCATCAGAAGAGGATTTTGCATGGGATTTTATCGGAACTTTTATTATTGATGGAATTCAATTTTGCAAAAACCTCATTTCTTGAAATGATGAAAACTACAAAAAATAATAAAAATTTTCAGAAAATTAATCATTTTAAAATTCTTCAAAAATTCCTTCAGAGGAGGATTTTGCAATGGATCTTATGGTAGATTTTACATTGAATAAATTTTGATGCAATTCCTCATTTTCCAAAAATTAATAAAAATAAAAATTTTCACAAAATTGATGACTATAAAAATCTTCAAAAATTCTCTTTATCGTAGCTTTTTACATTGATTAAATGCAATTTGGAAATGATTCTTTTTTTCCAACAACTAAGTACTGAAAATAAGAATTTTCAAAAAATTAATGATTTAAAAATTCTTCAAAAATTCCATCAGAGGAGGATTTTGCATTAGATCTTATGGTAGCTTTTTTCATTGATTAAATGAAATTTCTCATTTTTCAAAAATTACTGAAAATAAAAATTTTCACAAAATTGATGATTTTAAAATTTTTTAAAAATTCCATCAGAAGAGGATTTTGCATGGGATTTTATCGGAACTTTTATTATTGATGGAATTCAATTTTGCAAAAACCTCATTTCTTGAAATGATGAAAACTACAAAAAATAATAAAAATTTTCAGAAAATTAATCATTTTAAAATACTTCAAAAATTCCATCAGCGGAGGATTTTGCATGGGATCTTATGAAAGCTTTTTCAATTGATTAAATACGGTTTTGCAAAAACTCTCGTTTTTTTGAAAATTTTCACAAAATTTATGATTTCAATTTTTTTTCAAAAATTTTATCAGAAGAGGATTGGTTCTGCATTGGATTTTATCGGAGCTTTTTTCATTGAATAAAATAATGCAATTTTGCAAAGATTCTCATTTTTTAAAAATTACTGGGAATAAAATTTTTCAATTAATCATCCCACCAGAGATTTGTTGATTTGAAAAAAAAAAATGGTTTAATTTTTTCTTAACTGAATAGGTAATTACGTTTTGTCGATTTTTTATCAACGCCAATTTTGTCAACTTTACAAAATCAAAAAATCATTTCGTCAATTCTACAAAAAATAAAAATAATAATAATGAAATAAAAAGAACTAATTTTCAATTTACCTCTTTTGTAATTTTTGTAGGTGAAAAAAAATCGTTATTTTTCTATTTTGCACAACTTTTCACTCATTTTCAAATTTTCATTTCATTAAACTGATTTTCGACACTTATTAACACAATTTTAAAAAAATTGGTCTTGTTAAATTTTGAGAAAAAATCATTTTTGTTGATGTTTCTGTATTTTTTGAAGGAAAATTAATTTTTGTCGACTTTTTTATGAAAATTTATTTTTTTGCAATTTTTCAGTGGAAATCAATTCCACTGTCTTTCTAAAAGAAATGACCATGTTATCAATGTTTCCAAAATAAACAATATTTCATTACTTTTAAAATGAGTTTGTCAATTTTTAAATCGAAATACATTTTATGAAGTACCTAACCTATTCCCCCCAAAAAAGAATTTCAACAATTTTTCAAAGTGAATAATTTTGAAATTTCTTACTTAATAAAAATATCATACCTGTACTCAACTCATATTAGGCCTAACTATAACCTAGTTTATAAAATTTATGAAAGATAAGCTAATTGACAATTTATTTTGTTTCTCTGTTTCAGGTGAGTGTCGAATTTTTCCTCATAAACTAACGTAATAAGAGTAAATCAGATCATACGAGTAAGTTATTTTTCAACTTTATTTATGGAAGTACGAGTATATTTTCAACATTTATTGTGTTATTCACAATGTTTGTTACGATTTAGAGAAAAATTGAGTTTTCAAACAAATGACGAACTAGCTTGGGATATTTCTCCTCTCCCCCCCCCCCCCCCCCGTCCACAAGGATGACGAAAATGATAATTTCAACTACTACTGAACTGAAATTTGAACGCACATACCTACATATATGGGAAATTTTCCTAAACCCTTTTGTAAAATTTGAAAGCTTCTTTTTAACTGAGAAAAAACCTCATTGAAACGTTTAGAAAATTGGAGACGAAAAAAATTTGCAATTTTTTAATTTTGATTTAGCCCAAGTTCCTATTTGCTTTTCCAACGTTTCTTTATTTTTATTACGTATTCCTCCAAATATGCACATTTTTCACGACATTTATTAAGTAACAACCTTTCTTTCATTTTCAGCTTCTACTTTCACAGTCATTTTCATGAAATTTTTATTTAAAATTTTAAAAAAAGGTCATGGTTTTTGAATTTTATTTTTTCAATTTTTCCACATTTTCACGAATTTCAATTTTTTGTACTTTTCAATTTTATTCTTGGATTTCAGTTTATCTAAGTTTCTATATTTTTGTTAATTGAATTTTTTCCAATTTCTTCGAATTTTTACATGAATTACTTCCCCCAAAATTTTAAAATTTTAATGATAGGTACCTACTTCAATCTTTAGATTTTTAAATCCAGTTCTCCTAATTTTCTATATTTTTGAAAAAATTAATTTTACATTTTTATGATGTTTTTACATAATTTTATTTCTTCAAATTTTGGACATTTTTCATCAAATATATTTTTTTTTCAATTTTTGGTTCTCAAATTTCAATTCATGTACCTACTTCATTTTTTTCTGAGGAACTGCTAAATAAATTTTGACTTTATAAGGCTATAAAGAAAGTGAAATGAATTTCGTAACTTATTTTCAAAATTCATTTAGGCCTATTTGAAAGTTTAAATAGTTGAAAATAAATTCATGTAACAAAAAGCTTTTTTTACATTCTAAAAAAAAAAAAAATATACCTAGGTACTATGCTAAAAAAAAAAGGCCTCATAACGACAATCATTTTTTAAAATTATTTTTCACGATCGGTTTCTCAAAAATATAATAAAGTGTCAAGTTATTAAGTCAGAAATTTAATCACATTTTAAACCGGTTCGAATAAACTACATTTTTTTTTTTTTTTTTTGAAAAAATGAAAAAATGATCCTATAAAAATAAAATCGAAACCTTTCGTATCTAGGAGTGTTCATTTTCAGGGTTGAATGGTTGATAAAAAAAAGAAAAGAAGTGGGGTCTGAAACTAAAGTACCAAAGCCTAAACTTCATATTAATCTAATACTTACCTAATATCTCATACGATGAAATTCGACTTCAAAATATAGTCTAAAATGCTCAACAAAAACAGTTAGCTACTCCCCGTCTTCTCATTCAGCTTCCCTCACATTTAAACACATTTAAATATCTTTTCTATTCTCTTTCGTACTCGAGAAAAAAAGACCATCACCTTTCACTCTCAAGACGTTATCATCCAGCTCGACGAAAAAGCTTTGACAAAGCATCCGGCAGCCAGAATTCGACTTATTACTCATCGTTGTCGTCCTCTTTTAGTATAATATACGTTAGTTTTACAATCTCAGCACCGAAGTGGTTTTAATTTCGAATTTAAACGTCGCTGTCGAGCATTTCCAAAAAAGGGGGATACGTATACGAAGCATCAGGCTAGCGATGGTTTACGCGCCGAGGAATCGGGCGGGCTGGGGGGGGGGGTCATGGCGAGGAAAAACTCGCTGCTAGTCGCGTATTTCTGCGTGTACTAAAAGGTTACATTGATCTGGCTTAATATTGTTTTAAGCATCTTAAGTTGGATTTATGTGTCGGATAAATGTATCGCATCGTATAACAGTAATTGGTTTTTCATGCCTTGCTTTATAAAATATCGCGAACGTTTTCCGTTTTGAATTAATGAGCGACGAACATGGCCTATTGCGCCATGAATGGGTGGAAAATTTCGCGTTGAAATGGTACCATTATCGCCGTGCATAGCTTGTTGTTTTTTCTTTGTTTTATATACGATGGATGGATTTGGGTATGGACGCGCGTGAGATTTTGCCAATGAGTTGGTTACACGTGCGACAAGGTACGAGTGGCATTCGTTTATTCGAGATAAGCTTCGTGGTGACAGAGAAGACCAAAGTATGAGAAATCGAATGGAAAATACCTAACTAGGATAAAATGTTGATTTGACTTGTGTTATTTGGAAAATATCTATACCGATAGGGTCATTGATGAATGCTGAAAGAAGGAGGGGGTACGAGAAATTGTGCTTTATATTAACTCGTAAATCTAATTATGAAACTTAGTCGAGCCTCGTGCCTACCTATAGATTCGTTGTAATCGAAGCCTCCCTCAGCCTATGCCTATCTCTGCAACGTACGTGAATTTCAAAAAGGCAAATGACATCGTCGAATGAACCCAAAAACGTGTCGTTGTATTTCGTACGCGTAATCACCTATCACAGCATCGATTGGAGCAAAACTTGTTACAAATTACGATCTGTACTGGTAAATTTTTGCACTGCGCCACGAAATTCATAAGGTTTCGATAGAAAAAATATACCACGTTGGAGTCCCTTGCAATGGGCCTACGTAGGCTATGAAAAGTTCCTCGTTTTGGGTCGTAATTGAAACAGAGAGTTGAGGTAAATTTGTTATGTTTAATTTATCAACTGACGAGTTGATGAGGTTCGGTTTTGGTTAATGATAATGATATCTTATTCGATACAGTGGGTTTTCGTATTGGAATCAATTTATGTGATTGATTATTGGCTCGAAATCGCCATTAAAAGGCAAAAAATTGAGATAATTTAGCCTAAACGAAATTTCCACCTCTATTAACTGATAATTGACGAGTGGATCGCCGCAGTAACTATGGTTTTTTTAGCACCATCGAAAATTTTTCAAGTCCAACACTACATAGATACCTACTTGATAATCGAAATTGGAGGGGAGGGAGGAGTCCAATCGAAATTTTTGTAATGAGCAAAATTATTCCTAGGACTACAAGCTACAACTTTTGTTAGAAAATTTTTTCAATTGGACCCCTTCCTCCCCGCCAATTTTGCATAACACTCCGAAGATACTGATTAAAAATTAGAGGAGTGGGGAGGAGGGGGCCAATTGAAAAAATTTTCAAATAAAAGTTGTAGGTCAAGATCCAAAACATAATTTTGGTTATTATAAAAATTTCGATTGGATGCCTCCCTCTCCTCCGATTTCACATAACATCAGGTAGATACTTTTTCAAAATTGGAGGAGGAGTCCAATTAAAATTTTTTTCAAACAAAAGTTGTGAACTGAGGTCCTAGAAATAATTTTGGTTATAACTAAAATTTCGATTGGACCCCTCCCTCCCCTCTAATTTTGCATTATATGATATATACTTATACATAATTATTAAAAACTGGCGGAAGGAGGGGTCAAATTGAAAAAAATTTCAAACAAAAGTTATAGCTTGAAGTCTTAAGAATAATTTTGGTTATCACAAACATTTCGATTGGACCCCTCCCTCCCCTCCAATTTTAAAAATCAAGTATCAACGTAGTATTGCACTAATAAAATTTTCGATATTGCCCCAAAAAACAGTACTGCAGCAATCCACTCGTGATAATTGGCTCAGAATCGTGATAAAAAACAAAAAATTGAGATAATTTAGCTCGAATGATATCTCCAGCAATATTGCTCGAATAAATCTACATATTTATGTCTGAATCTGAAATCGATCGTAGATTTAATCTAGATCTAATCAGAGGAACGATTTCGATCACGTATCCAATTTTGACCTTTTTTGAGATATTTTCCTCTTCAAAATTCATCCTAGAGGTAAAAATTAGCCTAAAATTGGCGACAGCTGCGCCATATGGTGCGATCCGAAGGCACAGCCTTTCACTAAGCTCAAATCTACGATCGATTCCGAACCTTATACCGTATAAATTTTCAAATATCAATCTTACCTGGATGAATCCTGCTCCTTTGCCGGAATCCTGCATCTGGGCTGGGCTGATTTTACGAAACGGTTTTGAAAAATACTCGTAAGCTCGAAATACGCGCTAATCGGTCGTCTTATTCGCGTGTAAACATTTACCAACTGATTGTAGGAGAAAACGGTGGTAAGCGTGAATCGAGCTATAAACAACCTGTTCTACGTTGCAGCGCCATGTATGGACGCGGTCGTACGAGCTAACCGGTTGCCTACGTCGGTCCGGCCAAGGCGCAGCGCCGACCGCCGAGTTCTTTTCCCACTTTTACCAAGAGGCGGATTGTTCCAATCCCTCTACGTTCATTTGTAGGTGGTCCTTGGCTAATTATTCGTCACGCCGAACACGAATAGGCAATCGGTTCTCGTAGACGTGAAGAAATTACGAAAGTTTGCACGTAGCTTGCGATGAAGAGGTGGATAGGCTTGGACAGCGGCAGCGATGCGATTTTGTGAAAGTTAATGGCGATCTGAGTCTGAGGCGATTCGAGAGTCGAGAAATTGCCAAGAGTGCGTGGAGGAGCCGACGCCGCCACTGTTTCCTTCCGTTTTTTATCATTTGAATACACAAATACGCCTTGGTGCGATGAATGGATCGATAGATGACCAATTTTATGAGGTTATTTCCGGCCGAGTTCGGAATCGATCGGTGATCTGCATTCGAAATGAGCTCAACAGTGGAGTCTTTTCCGATACGAATGTATTTCCGTATCGATTACGGTGCCCTTTCCGCAGTGGGCTGCGTTGGATCGATTGTTGTCCGGCGAATTGGTTTCGGAAGTACGAGGATGTGCTTTGTGAAGACAAGATAACGGAATGGTGATGAGAGGTTTGAATTTAAATGAGTTGAATTGAGAGTTGAAATTGGCTGGTGGAGATTTTCTGCGGTGGAGATTGAGATGGTCAGTTCCATGTTCCAAAGTGATGATTTTCCAAAAAAAAATAATGAAATTATAAATATCTAGATAATAGATATAAGTAATAATAGTAAAAGCTGAGATATTCAATATTTTTGATTTTTTTTTCTCATGGAGAAAAAATTGGAGTAGGTACATTCTAAAAGCCAAACAAAAAGAGAGGAAGAGTTATTGGTGCCCAAATGAGAGCTCTTGGGGTTCGTTGCCTTTTAATTATGAGCTACAATTCATTTTATTATCAAATAGCGACAGTGAGAAGGGGTGCAAAAAGTGTCCTTGCATCGAACCCAGATTTTTCCCAAGGGCCTGGCCAAGAGATTTTTACCTTTTTTTTTTTTTACATAACATAACAAGATTTTTACTCTACTTCAAATATTTTAGAGATCCCCCCCTCCTGGAAAATGAAAAGTTTTTTTTCCCTTCAAAAAGCTGATACGTACGCTTTTTCTCCAAAAAATTGTTTTTTTTCCTCAAAGAAATTGAGACCAAAAATTGATATTCTTTTCTTTTTTTCTTTTTTTTTCTAAAAAAAATGATAAAAAAATGAACATATTTTACTGCAAAAAAATTTAAGAGTTTTTCATGAAAAATTAAATTTATAGCTATTCACTTTTTCTTAAAAATTAGGACATTTTTAATTCTGAACCTTTTTTTTTCTTTAAAAATTGAGACCAAAAATTTAGATTCTTTTTTTTTTTTTTAAATATTTTTATTTAACGTCGCTCAACCGTTGGTTATTTGCGACGCAAGTAGTGTACATCTTAAACTATATTTATTATTTTACAATCTGACAAATTCTTTTTTATTTCTAAAAGTGAAAGATTTTTACTCAAAAAAAAAAAAAAAAAAAAAAAAAAATTTAGAACAAAATTGGGATTTTTTCCTCTGAAAATTGAAGATTTCTTTCGCGAAAAAAGCAACGTTTTTTCTGCATGAAAATTAATGTGCCTAGATTTTTACCTCAAAAAATTTAGGGTTTTTTTCTAAAAAAAATTTAGAATTATTTTCTTCGAGTGTTTACCCACCTTGGGATTTTTTTGTGATAACTGAGTACCTATGAGAAAAATTTTTTCCTCCAAAAAAGTTGAAAGTTGTTTAGTTTTATTTGACACAAAAAATTGAGATTTCGTTTTTCTCTAAAAATAACATGAGTAAGTATTTCTTAAAAAAACAAAACCAAAAAAACACAGATTTTGACTAAAAAAAGAGAAATTTTTTCCTCCAAAAAAACTGTGAAATTTATCTCTCGTAGAATTGTAAGAAATTGTTCAAAAAAAAATTGAGATTTTTCTTCAGCACATTAGTGAACTTTTTTTAAAAAAAAATTGAAATTTAGGTACCCTGAACAAAATTAAAATGTATTTCTCATAAGAAAAAGTTGAAAATTTTTTTAATCTTCAAAAAGGTTATGAGATATTTTATTCTCACAAAAAATTGAAACATATTTTAAAATGAGAATTTTTTAGCAATTTTTTTATTCAAAAAGAATTGTGATATTTTTTTTTCTAAGAAAATTATGATAGATACCTAGGTATTAATTTTTAAAGAAAGTTCAGAATTGGATTTTTTCTCCAAAAATTAATTGAGAAATGTAAGATGTAAGAATTTTTTATAAGTGGCCCAAAAAATTTTATTGACACCGACCAGAGGCAAGTTCCAAATTAGGTGAAAAAAAGAACAACTTGAAATTTTTAAAAATTTAATTCTACAAGTTTGGCAAATTTTCCCAATATTAGGTAGGTATAAAAATTTAATGAAAATTCGAAATTTTGGAAATTTTGGAAGTTTGATAAAGCTCCGAAATTTGGCCATTTCTTGATTTTTTTTATTGAGATAGGTATTAAAAAAAATATATTATGAAGAAAATTTCATCAAGTAGGTAAATAGTTGGGTAGCCTCGAAAACATCGACAATAGAAGTTTCAAATCTTCAACACTCCTTATTAAAACTGTACTTTTTAATTTTTTTTAAATTTTCATTTTTAGAACTTTTATCTGCAGTTTTTTGAAAATTTTTGCTATCAGAATTTCATTTTTCGGTTTGATTTTTTTGAACGTTTTTATTCATTTTTTATTTGTAAGAAAAATTTTTTCAAAGATTTTTGTAGGAATGATTTTTTTAAATTCGCTTTTTAAAAAAGGAGAAAATTGAAGAAGAAATGCCATGATCAACAAATCTTATCATAGCTTTGAAAATTGATGTTTTTAAAGTTTTTAAAATTTGACCGAATATTGAAATCAATTAAAATTTTAAAATGATCAGATTTATGAGTTTTGTTAAATTTTTTGGATTTCCGAATTTTCACCAAATTTTTTCAAAAATTCAAAATTACCTTCTGAAAGTTCCATAGTAAATTTTATTGAATTTTGACTGAAATTATTTTTTTCGATGATGATATAGACGATAATCGGGATACTTATGTAAATAAAATTTATTAATATACTTATAATACGACTGGCGAACCTAAGACGCGCATAAACGACGCCTCCTCGCGATGAATTCGTTGCCAACCTGTAATTGAGGATAATCTTCGACAGATTCCATGTGGTAAATTACCATTCATGATACGATCGTCCTGCTACAGAAAATTTAACCACCACAAAGAGTCTCAATTTTGCTCCTAATTCCGTTCTATAGGTACAAATTGTATGTATATCTACCTAAAGTAAGATCTACCCAATGTCAGCATGTGCAAGTAGTGTAATATTACCAAATAATATGCAATATGTGCTGTGTAATTTCCTTCCAATCCAAAGCGTAAAAGTGTTTTATCGCGTTGAATCACCATATTACTTGTACACAACGTATACCTACCTACGCGTAGGTGTATTAATTTCGACGAAAATTACCACAACCGTTGGTTTTTTTCACTCTTTATTCCCGAGAGGAATTTTTTATTAACGTTTAACAGGTGATCAAACGGCGCGGTGTTGTTTCTGCGTCGCAATTTTTTTTATTTTTTTATTCTTATATTCTGAGATTGCATAGTAATGGATGTGAGGAGGTGGTTGTAGAAGTATACAGAATGCAACGTGTATATTTTATAATGCTCGGCGAGTAATTTTTTCGCAATTTATTGTACGTTTTTTTTTTTTTTTTTTTTTTTTTTTGGAATTAAAATTAGTGGAGGAGATTTTTAGACTAAAGTAGATTTAGATTTAGATTTAGATAAGTTTACAAGTGGGGGCAAAAATGAGGTACTGAAGAGGTGAAATTAGAAGCAAAAGAGGTTATCTTTCGTTGAAATTGGAAAATATTCCTTACAGTTCGAGAATTGAAATATTAGCAATCGTGATCGTGGATCAAAACTTTTGAATTTTTACAGGAAAACCATTTTTTAAAATCAAAAATTGAAATATTATTTCTCAGAATCAAAATACTTCTAAAAAATTCCATGAAACACTTCTAAAAATTGTTAAAGAAAATTACGATTTTTTTTGAAGGGGGTCGATGTCGAAAAATTTTCTATGTTGAATGCGAGATTGATTTTTACTCTCCAAAAATTGTTAGTTCATTTCTAAAAAAAAAAAATTTAAAAATTATCTCCCTCAAAAATGTTCTCCTAAAAAATATAATTTTTTGCTTCCAAAACAAAATTGAGAATTTTTAAACGAAAAATTGAAAAATTCTCTCTTTCAAAAATTGAGAATGTTTTTTCACTTCCGAAATAAGTACCTAGGTAAAGAATTTTTTCACATAAAATTGAATTTTTTTCTCCTCAAAAAATTGAGAATTTTCTTATCTTCAAAAAATTGGAATTTTTTTCACTTTACAAAAATTAAAATTTTTCTTCTTACAAATAGAATATGCAGTTTTTGCTTTCCATAAAAATAAGAAATTTTCTTCTCAACTGCCAAAAAATGCAATTGTTTTCTCTCAAAAAATTGTGAATTTTTTCTTCCGCAAAAATCAAAATCCACCCAAAAAATCTGTATTCTTTCTCTTTTCTAAAAATTGTAATTTTTTTCTATCTAAATAGGTAATTGAGAACTTTTCCCTACTCAAAAAATTGGGAATTCTTTCTTCCCAAAAGTTGAGAATTTCTTCAAAACAAATTTCTTCCAGAAAAATCGAGAAATTTCTTCTAATCAAAAAATTTTGAAATGTCGATTAGGTATTATACTTAAACCAAAAAAAAATATATATATAGATTTTCGAGAATGGAAATAATATTTCGATCTTTGAAAATTTAAAAAATATAATACTTAATCTTGACGGCTTAAAAATATAATTTAACTCTCCATTAATCGACTTTTGACGATTTCAGATTATGAATTATTGGGGATAAAAAATTATCGCTTCCTGAAAATTATCGATAACGTCGATATTGCAAAATTGAAAAATATAGAAATGAGACAATTTGAAGATAACGATTATCAATAATATTGAAAATTTTCAATTTTTGTTAATCGAATAAAATCAATTTATTGAAAGTTGGAAAATTCAATTTTTGATCATTATTTGAGAATATCAATTTTTGAAAATTTGAAATAATATTGTTTATTACGAAATGTTTGATTTTTGACCATTTTATAATCGAGAAATATCGACTTTTGATGTTTGAAAATATCAATGTTGAAAAAATCTGGAAGAATCGATTAATGAAAATTATCGATTTTTGATTATAAAATTATCAAATATTTTACTTTCTTTTATTCGAATCAAACGGTATCGATTATCAAAAAAATATCAATTTTTCATTTTGAGAATTCAAAAAACTTGCAAAAAAAAGGAACTCCATGTTCAGAAATCGAAAAATTTCGTCTAAATCGAGTTTCAATAAGTGCTGAATGAAATTGATGGCCCAAAATTCCCAATTTCCTTGGTCATAATTATGACTTTCATAGCTTCCAAAAATTTATTAATCTGTTGGTAAAATCCCGATTCTCACATTTCCTTCATTGTCGAACAATTTTGATTGAAAATACTACGTCTTTTGGTTTATTTCTCGACTTCGATATTTTTTGGAATAAATTTTGGTAATTACTGTCACCTTCTGTTATAAAACTGCTACCGCCCGTGCCTGCACCACAAATGAGCCACCTTGGCTCGGTACACATACATATTATTACGATATACATAAGTCTACACAGGTCGTTATCTAATAAATACATCTAGCATAATACGGTGCGTGGCGATCCAGAAATTAAATATTTATTAATCGTGGTCGAGTGAGTCGTACTTGTGGAGGTGGAGGCGCTCTCTCGGTCTCATGACAAAGTATTCACAGAGATATTACGATATACTTACTTTTTATACTACTGTACAGCACTCTCAAGGAGGTGTACAATACAATCGGCGAGGCAAGGTGGATATGGTGGATATTGTGTTTGTATAATTTATAATATTTGGTAGCCGTTTATGCCGCCGCCGTTGTTGTGGCCTTCTTATTTAATGTTTTTTTTATTTTTTATTTTTTTTGAAACGTAGCGACGGCGGCATACGCTAAGTGTTCTGTATAGTATATTAAGAGAATTCACCGGGGTACACGGTGTACACAGGTGATGGGTGTTCGCGCGTGGGAAACATCGTAGGAAGTTGAAAAAAGTTTTAATAGAGAAAACCGCGACGAGAGAGGTTCGCGCGCGTCTCCTCGGGACACACCTTAGCCTGTATTTTTACCTACGAAACTCTACTCTGGTCGTAATTTTTCCTCTTCGAAACGTATGTACGAGTAGGTATCTAAGTTACGTATTTTCCGCTGCATCAATTAAGTATTCGAAAAATTGTGGTTTTTTATGGCCACCAATGGCAGGCGTCGTAGTACCAGGAAAACTTGAACAAGTGAAATAAGCAAATGAAAATGATAGGTATTTTGAGTCAGCAACGACTTTTTGATTTTAAAATGTTATTTTGGTGTCGTGATTACCCATCAAAAGTCTCCAACTCTTTACCCTTCTATAAGAAGTGGTCCAAATGAGGAGTCAAAGAGATCCATACGGCCTTTTTCGTTTATAACTCTACAAATATGCTTTTAAATGAAAAATTCGTAATTAGTAAAATTGAAGTCCATGAAATTTGTAATAAAAAAGGTTGTATTCATTTTTTTTTTAAGTGAACGGGTGGCGCAAAAACAAGAGTCAAAGTATACAGGGTGGAAATAAGAAAATTCTCCTCCAGAATCCCCCCAAAAAAGACTACTTCTAGAGGTCCAATCGAAATTCTTATAATAACAAAAATTATTTCTAGGATCTCAATCTATAACTTTTGTTTGAAAATTTTTTCGATTGGACCCTTTTAGACCTTTGTCTCAATTTTGAATAAATGCATATCTATTTAATGTTATGCAAAGTTGGAGGGGAGGGGAGGGTTTTAATCGAAATTTTCATAATGACCAGAATTATTTCCAAGATCTCAATCTACAACTTTTCTTGAAAATTTTTTCAATTTGACTTTCCCTCCCTCCCTTAATTTTGAATACGTATCTACTTATATTGGTGTCATATAAAATTGGAGGAGAGGGAAGGATCCACTTGAAAATTTTTTCAAACAAAAGTTGTAGATTGAGATCTTAGAATTAATTTTGGTTATCACAAAAATTTCGATTAGACCTCCCCTCCTCTTCAATTTCGAATATTTCAGATTTTTCTTTCAAAATACATCAATATGAGCCATTTGAGCCCAGCTTTGGTACCAAGGAGATGTTTTTTTTTTTTTTTTTTTTTTTTTTTTTAATTCGAAAATCTCGATTTTTATCTGTAATTTTTTAGCCCCCTGGTATTCAGTGGTGTATACAGGTGTAGAAACTCAAATTGCACTTTTTAAGTGGAGTGACATTATTTGATTTTTTTGTAGGTGGTTCTAAAAAATAGAGGTATTTTTTATTCCAAGAAAATTGAAAGATTTTTATTTTAAAAATGTATTTTTTATGAGAATGGCAGATTCTTTACTACAAAAAAAATTGGATTTTTTCCTTACAAAAATTTGAGAAATATTTTTTCCCAAAAACTGAGATTTAGTAAAGGAAAATTTTCTAAAAGAAGCAGAATTTTTTTCTCGGAAAATATGAAATTTCATCCTATACAAAGACAAGATTTTTCTTTCAAAAAATTACAGATTTTTTCATAATTTTTTTCTTTAAAAATTTGAGAAATATCTACCTACTTTTATTTTTAAAAAAAATCATTAATTTTCTTTTCTCGAAAAATTCAGATTAAGTAATTGAAAAAATTTTACCTAAAAATGAAAGATTACATTCTGAAAAGAAAAACATATTTTTCCCTCCAAAATATTGGACTACAGGTACCTTAATCAGAATTATTTTCTAAAAAAAATCATAATTTTCTTTTTTTTAAATAAGAGACTTCATTCTAAAGAATAGAGATTTTTTCCAACAAAAAAAATGTAAGATTTTTGTTTTCAAAAGTAAAAGATTTTTATCCAAAAATTTGAAAAATATTATTATTTCAGAAAAACTAATAAGTAAATTTTTTTCTTCAAAAATTGAATATTTTTTTCTCAAAAAATATATTTTGGAATTATTAAACTTTTTCTCAAAGAATAAATTTTTTTTTTCATAAAAATTGAAAAATGTTTCTTTAAAAATTAAGAAATAAATATGTAACCAATTTTTAAATTATCTACCTCAGAATAAGATTTTCTTTCAAATTTTGGTGAAATGGAAACTAGTTAGGTAGGTAATTGAATTTTGCACGAACCTGAACTCTATTCCAGCTGGTTCTGACTTAATTCGAACACTGAATTACTCTTTGATGGTGGTTCGAGAGCTCTTGAAATTTCCTAAAATATTGCTTCATTCCTTTCTTTCTGAAAGTCAACGACTACAACATGGTGTCTTATTCCTAGAAATGAAGGGTGAATTCTGTTTATTTTTTCACCCTGTATATTTTGAAGTTTGTTTTTGCGCCATCCGTTCAATTTTCAAAAAAAATGAATGTGAAATTTTTTGTTGCAAATTTTTTAAACTTTAATTTTAGTTATGACCATTTTTTAGCTTAAAAGCAGATTTGAAAAGTTATAAGCGAAAAACAACGAAGGAGTCTTTTTTGGTTCACATTTTGGGAGACTTCCCAATAGATGAGGTACGATGATCTTTTGGCAACACAGAACGGTATATATTGAAGTCAAAAAATTTTTGCCAACTCGAAATAAAATTTGCTTCATTTTTTTGGTGAAATTTTCTGTCCTGATAGGGCATTATAAAATACTTTATACAGGGTGTCCTATGAGTAGTGGACAATTTTTGAGATTTGGATATAACCGAGTCTAACTATTATAAAGACGGACGTCCCAATATGAATTGAACTTTTTTTACGTTTCTGAATTACCATCTACCGGGGTGGGGAGCCGGGGGGTTCGGAAGCATTTTTGAATGCACTGTTGCCAATTAATTTTGCATGGAAATTGACAATTTTCGAAGCTCTATTACGCCTTCATTTACAAAAATGGGCACCATGTGTTGAAGAAGTTTTTTTTTTGTTGGTCGGATTCAATTATATCTAAATCTCAAAAAATGTCCACCATTCCTGGGACACCGTTTATAAATCGACATATGTATAGGCACGTCGAAAACATCTTGCGCGCGGTTCGGGTTTCTCTATTTTATTGAAACGTTTTGTAACCCGAGTTGCAAAGCTAGAGTGTAAGAATGAGTGAGAGGAGGAGGAGGGGGGAGGGGAGGTATCGGTGCGCAAAACGCGTATATAAGTATAATTTATACGAACGTGTCAAATAATATGTAAATCAATCGAGGTAATTTTTTTCTTACGCCGGTTTCGCAAACATTATCGTAGCTGTGAGCGCCATACAAAACAAACGCCGCAAATGCGAGACGATCCGGTCGCACTATGCCTGTTGTCATTCATGCTACAACCGACGATAAATTATTGTCTATCAATGGTATTTGAAAACTACTAGGAAAAGATTATCAGCGTCAAAGAAACGCCGTCTCAGCTTACTCTATCTCTCTCCGATGCTGTACTCCGCTCTGCGGATTTGATTGTAATCGAGAGAAGAAACGAAGGAGAAATTGCTGCCTAGATTTTCAGAGATTATAAAAAAAAGAAAAAATGAAACTCGAGCGACGGCGCAGTTTGATATGCAATGTACTGTCTTGGTTCGCGAATGCGTTCGCTGAATAATGAACGAAAATTTCAATTATTGAATTAGTTCGGTAACCGATGCGATCAGGCGAAGTAATGTGGTAAGATGAGTCTCAGGTACGAGCGAGCGTACAGCATTTTTGAGCTTTATAATGAGAATTTACGTACTAATGAAATGAAGGATTGCAATGCTGTGGATTCGAGACGAGATAATTTCCAGTACAATTGTATCATCTCGAGTGCTCGATTAATTAAATGTAAGCTGGCTGGTGTTACTACGTTTGAATGAGATATCTGTATCGCGCTTCGAGGGTTTAAAAGCGAAATGTGCAGTTTGAGTGCATATTTGACTCAACATCGTGCTCGCGGCGTATTTGTAAATGTTCCCAGGTGATTTTTTTTTTTTCAAGCTTGGTCGAGCTGTTTGGAAACGTATTGACACGAATTCATTCGGCGAATTGCAAATTAATGGAAAATTTTGCGAAGTGACTGAAAGGGGAAAAATCTACTTTTTCGTTGGGAAATTGAAACAAAAAATGGGAGAAGTTGAAAAAAACAATAATTTGGAGGACTAATGATCATAATTCTGGAGAAATTAAGAGTAATAATATCGTAGATTGTATCAATTTTTTCAAGTTTTTATGTGAAAATTTTATTGAATTTTTCTGGAGTATTTTTTGAAGAAAAAAAATCCAGAATTTTTGTAAACAATTTTTTTCTTAAATTTTTTATAAACATATCTTTGCACTTGTTCAAATTTTCTTATTTTTTTTTTCAAAAAGTGTAATTTACAAACAAAATCCCAATTTTTTTATGAGCAAGTTATTTCTCAATTCTTCCAATAACAGTTTTTTCAAATTTTTTATGACCGTATTAGTATTTGTTTTCAAAAAATTTCGGAAATCTTTAAACATAAATATTTTTTAAATCAAGTTTTGTCTTGACAAAATTTTTGAAAATGTTAACCATTCAAGTGCAGAAGTTTTTCTATATTCTTTTTCTAATCTCATTTTTCATGCTTGATTCTTATTTTTATTTTTGTTAATTTTTATGTGTAAATTTTCTTGAATCTTGATAGTTTTTTGCAAAAAAAATTTCAAAATTTTTTGAAATGATTTCCAAATTTTTTCTCGAATATATTTTTTTTGATTTTAATTTTTTGATTTTTCCAAGAATAAGTTTTGTCAATTTTCGTATGTAACTACCTACCTATATTGGAAAATTTTTTCAAAATTTTTTAGGTTTTTTTTTGGATTTGTTAGGAAACAAAAGTTTTGTTTTTTATAATTTATTCGGATAAGATTTTTTTTTTTTTTTTTTAATTTTGTTAGTAAACAATTTTTTTTAAACTCTACCACAAATTATTATTCAATGTTTTCTTCACTTCCTTATACGCTTTTATTTGATAATTTTTTTTTCAATTTCAATTTTTTTCTATTTGTAGGTATATTTGTGCAAATAATTACCTATTAAGAAATATTCAATCACAAGTTTTGTCAAATTTTTTATTTAAGAATTTTTTTGAATTTTTAGTGAAGTTCTACTAGTGGAAATTCATTCATTTTGTATTTTACATTTTTTTTTTCAAATAACTGTGATGGAAATTTTATAAAATTGTTCTGAAAAATTTCTTGCAAACAAAAATTTCATTTTATTTGTAAGTATTTTTTTTTACAATTTTTTCGGGATTTTTTAATGTGAACGAAATTATTAATTTTTCATCAACAATATTTGTTTCAATTTTTAGGTACAAAATTTTTTTTATATTGTCTTATTGGAAAAAATTCTTCAATTTTTTTATTTAAAAAAATCCTTAATTTTAAAACTTTTTCATGATCACAATTTTTCAAAATTCTGTTAGCAAAATTCATCGATTTTTTATTCAAATCGTTTTCCCAAGTTTTCCTTCTTACAATTTTTTTAATTTTCAAATTTCTTAGCGAATTTAACCTGCATATAAAAAAAATTCTGCATTCTTTTGGAGAGGAGGGGAGATTTTTGTAGAAACAAGTTCCATTTTCTCCATGTAATTTTTTTCAAATTTTCTGCAAACTTCATTCGGAATAATTTTTTTTTTTTTTTTTTTTTTTGAAATATTGCTGGTAAGTAGATGTTTTTTGGAAGAAATTTCTTCAAATCATTTTTTAAAAAAAATTTTATAGACAATTATTTTTTAGAAATTCGATTACAAAGCTTCTTCGATATTTCATAATTATTCTAACAAAAATATGTTTTTTCTAGGAATTGAACTTTTTTTTTTTTCGTTTTTTTCTTTTTTTAAAAATATTTAATCACAAATTTTGTCAGATTGTTTACTTTAGAAAATTAAAAAAAATTTCAGTCATGTATCTACTACATGAGCGAATATTCTTTTATGTTACCTATATTATTGAAAAAAAAAAACATTTTTTCAAATTTTTATGTGCAAAATACAAAATTGTTATTTTTTTGAAAAAAAATTCTTGGATAAAAATTTTCATTTTTTTGAAAGAAATGCTGTATTTTTTTGGAAAAAATATTATTTTGAATAAAATATTGTAATTTTTTTTGGGAAAAATGCCTATTGTTATTATTATTATTAGGGCCCGGATTTTTATGATATTGCTTATTTTTTCCTGCTGCACTAGATAGGGCATATCACAATTTTCTTTACGTTTCATGCAATTCTGAGACGAATGGTGAAATTTTTAAGCGCTTATTTTTGCTTATTTTGGGTATAAATGCTTAAAAACGCTTATTTTTACCAAAAAACGTCAAAAACCCGCATATTTTGCGCTTTTTTTTAGTTTTCAGCGCTTTTTTTGAAAAAATTGAAAAGCCTGACCAAAAAAAAAAAAAAATAATAATACACTTATTTGTATTTTCAATTTTTTTTTTTAAGTTGCAATTTGTATAAATTTTCAGTTGTGGAGGCGTTTTTTAAACTATAATTTAATTTTAATTCAATCTAATCGATTTCGATTGTGAAATTTCAACGCGTTCAAATTTATTGAATTTCGCATTATTTATTTTAAAAATAAATGTTTTAATGTTTTTCTGCTCTACATTTCTTTCAGTTTCTACATATGTACGATTTGATAGGTTTTTCGAAAGCGATTTTAAAATACTTGCATTTTGATACCCATGATGGCATATTTTTAAAGCACTTATTTTTGCTTTTTTTGGTTTTATAGGGCATATTTCTTCTTAATTTTTATATTTTAAGCGCATAAAAATCCTGGCCTTAATTATTATTATTATTATTTTTTTTTTTGAAAAAAAAAAACAATTTCTTGGATAAAAATTTCCATTTTTTTGAAAAACCATTGCCATTTTTTTGGAAAAAATATTGTTAGGTATTATTTTGAAAAAAATATTGTTATATTTTTTTGGGAAAAAGTTGTTTTAGTAGATTTTTTTTTTCAACAATTTTTCGTGGATTTTTTTTAGAACGAGCTTTGTTAATTGATTAAAAAAAAAAGTTTAATCAATTTTTCTACTTAAGAAATTTTAATGACAATTTTTCTAATTTCTGCTGGCAAAACTCTTCGATTTTTCATGATTTTTTCAAGTTTTTTTTTCAATTTCGAACTTTTTGTACTTTTTTTTATTTTTCTGAAAAAGTCCTTAATTTTTTTCAAGAAGAAATTTTTCAATTTTTTTTGTAGCTATTTTTTAAAATATTCTTTAAAAATGAAACTTGAATTTTTCCGTAGATAGATAACTATACTTTTTAAATAGATTTTTTTAAGAACAATTTTTCAAATCTTACAAATAGAAATTCTTCAGCTTTTTGAAACATTTTTTTTTCATTTCTCTTACTATTTTTTTGAATTTTTAGTATATTTTTTACCTAGGTATTTGTATGGAGCCTCCTTTATAATTAATTTGTTCAGGAGAAATGAAAAATTTCATGAAACTTTTCTAATTAAAAATTTTCTTCAAACTTCATGATCATTTTTTTCTTCCTATTTCTTCCAATTTTTTTAACAATGTTTGCCAAAATTTTTGAATCACCTTGAAAGTTTGTGACCAAAAAGTTTTTAATTTACAAATTTTTCAATTTAATATTTTTTCTATTTTTTTTTATTTTTTTAATTTTTTATTTATTTTTTTATATTATAACAAATTTTAAAATGCAATGTCTCGCTTTGATATTCTATCAGACCTTTGAGGAAAAATTTTGATTAAAAATTTCATTTTCGTTCAATCGATTTCCTTCTTGATGACACATTTCGAGTCATCTGTTTCGATCAACTCAACACATTTGTATCAAAGTTGATCATAAAACGGTACTTTTCAAAGGAACTACCATCAAGCCTCCGGTGGCTTGGCCAGGGAGGAAGGGCAGGGCAGCAGAAGCCAGACCTAGGCATTAGGAAAATCACCTCGTTTATTTAGCAAATACGAAGAAAGTAAACTCCTATATAGAAGTTCGTTGGTGGTACGATGATTTTTGTAGTCGAACTGATTAGCGCTATTTAATGGAATTAGTAGGGCGCGCGAGCTCGAAGCTCTCCCAGTCGAGGAGAAAGAGTCAATAAATCACGGCCTCCAGTCACGAGAGATGTGTTTTTGTGCGTTGATGAAAATAGGCACATTGAGAAGAGAACAGACGCGAAGAAGAAGAATACTCGTACGAGAAAAATGTACGAGTATATAATAATAACGCCACACGTGTTGTCGAAGCTCCGAAGCCCCGAACTTCACATCTCGATGTATGTACTCTCCGTGGTCGTATTCTGCGGTCGACGTCGTCGTGTTTGTACTTAGGTACTCGCTGTTGTACGTTACTCTATACTCGTCGTCTTGGTCGTATTGAAAACTCGCGCGCGATAATTACTAAAGTAAAGAATGTAAAAAGCGGGCCAGCGTAAACGGCTTTCATTGTGGCCTGATGGTGGTCGTCGCTTCTCGCCTGTGTACACAATGGTCGATCATTAAAAGCGCTGATGATGGCCAAATCTGCGATGCCATGCCGGTAAAAAAGCCGCAGCAAGGCGTTTAATTAAGCTTCAAATTGTTTTAGTAATGCTCAGTCATTCGCTAGAATGAGTACGGCAGCGTATGTGAAAATTTTCCTAATGAATTTACAAACGTATACACAGACACACAGAGCCATGGTTGGACGTAGGATGCCTTTGAGTGTCTCGAGAGGCTTTTTTTGGCTCGAAATTGCGCGATTTTGTGGAGAGAATCAACTGGTTGCGCGAACAGGTGTGTTGAAGGGAGACGATGAGGTCGATTGGTGACTTGGTAGAAGTGCTTTTGTGTGAGAGTGGTTGACATGCTATGGCATTTTATTTTTTTTCTCTTTTTTTTGTTGATATGAGGTCGATTTCAAAAAATCGAATAATTTTTTGGCTTCGATTAATCGATTATTTCTTTCTTTAATTAATCGAGTATATTTTGATTTCGTGGATTTATCAATTTTTCAGTTTTGATAAATCAATCAATTTGTCGATTTCGATTTTAATCGATAATTTTCAAATTTAAATAATCGAATAATTTGTCAATTTTTTAGTATTGATAATTCGTCACTTTTCAATTTCAGTGTGTCGATTAATTTTAGATTTCGATTAATTGACAATTTTTAATTTAAATTGATCAAGTAATTTCCAAGTTTGAAAATTCGTCAATTTTTTGATTTTGATAAAAAATGGAGTAATGATTTCGATAGTTCGTTAGTTTATCTATTTTCATAATTCGTCGATTTATGCTCATTTTGATTGTGATTAATCGATATTGTTTTCGATTCCGATTTTAGATTTTTCCTTCTATTTTTCAATTTTGATGATCCGTCAATTTTTAGAATTTCACGAATCGTCAATTCAGAGATATATCTAGTTCGTTAATTGGGCGTTTCCACGAAGCCAAAAAGTAACAAAAATTTCTTGTTTACATTCGAACTGAGAGTCACCGGAGTGAAAACACATAAGACACAATGGTAATATTTATCAAAATAACTCGAAAAATATCATCTCAACAAAAAAAGTGCAAGACACTTTTTTTTCTTAGAATTAAAAAATCTTTCCATTCATGTAGAAAAAAGTTGATTTAGCGACATTAGTGAATTTTTAGTGAAAATTCCCAAAAATTCACTAATGTCGCTAAATCAACTTTTTTCTACATGAATGGAAAGATTTTTTAATTCTAAGAAAAAAAGTGTCTTGCTTTGTTGAGATGATATTATTCGAGTTATTTTGATAAATATTACCATTGTGTCTTATGTGTTTTCACTCCGATGACTCCCAGTTCGAATGTAAACAAAAACTTTTTGGCTCCGTGGAAACGCCCAATTCTTGCAGTTCTGTAATTTGTGGATTTTTATGAAATTGTCATTTTTCTATTTCAACGATTCGTAATTTTTTTAATTTCGATGATTGGTCATTTTTTTTTAAATTTCGAAAATTCATCAATAGGTATTTTTGGATTTTGTGAATCGTAAATTTTCATTTCATTAGTCAATTTTTGATTTACTTATGTACATAATAAAATTACCTAATAATTCTTCAATTTTTCTATTTTGATATTTCGCAAATTCTTTGATTTCGATAATTCGCCATTTTTGAATTTATTTATAAATCGTCAATTTTCTATTCGATTTCGATGATTTGTCAATTTTTCGATTTTGATATCTTGATTTTTTTTTGATTTTGATAATTTTATTCGTCAATTTTTTCGTTTTTTTTAGCATTGTCAATTTTTTGATTTTGATATCTTGATTTTTTTGATTTTGATAATTCGTCAATTGTTTTGTTTTTTCAGTATTGTCAATTTTTCAATTTTCTGATTCCAATGGTTGATCCTTTTTTTGAATTTTCATTTTTGATTTTGATAATAATTGTAAATTTTTCTAATTTTATGAATAGTCAATTTTGATAATTCGTCAATTTTTCGTTTTTTAAATTTTTTTATTATTATTTTTTTTTTATTGGCAATTCTTCAATTTTTGAATTTTCTGGTTTCGATGGAAGATCATTTTTCGAATTTCAATAAATCAAGTAAATTTTTGATTTTGATGATTCGTAAATTTTTTAAATTTTACCTATGAATCGTTAATTTTTTCTACTTTTTTTTTGATAATTTTTCAATTTTCTGCTTTCAATTATTTTGACTTTGATACATACCTATCTCAAAAAAAATTGATTTTGATAATATTTGTAGGTATAATTTTTTATTTTGATGATTTTGTAAAATTTTTGATTTCATCGATTTTTTATTTTGTTTGTTTTTTCAGTTTTTCAATTTTCCAATTTCGATGATTGATCAATTTTTGAATTTTCATAAATCGAGTAAATTTCTGATTTTGATCCTAAATTTCTCTAATCTTTTGAATAATATAGCCAATTTTCTATTTTATAATTTTTCAATTTTTTGCATTCATGATCCATTAATTTTTTGATTTTAATATTTTGTAAAATTTTTGATTTCGATAATTCGCCAATTTTTAGTTTTTTCAATATTGTTAGTTCTTCAATTTTTGAATTTTCTGATTTCGATGGTTGATCATTTTTTGAATTTTCATAAATTAAGTTAATCTTTAATTTTGATATGATTCGTAAATTTTTTCTATTTTTTATTTTATTTTTTGATAATTTTTTATTTTTTTGCTTTTAATGATTTTGACTTTGATACCTATCTCAAAAAATTGATTTTGATAATTTGTATAATTTTTGATTCTTATGATTTTGTAAAAATTTTTATTTTGATAATTCGTCAATTTTTATTTTATATTTTTAAATAGCTGCTGTCAATTTTTCAATTTTTTGATTTCGATGATTCAGATTGATTAAAAATTTATTTTATTAATTTATTTTTATCAATTAATTTAACTTTTTTTCCCCAACATTTCTTAGGAATTAACGGAATGCCCGACGTTATATTATATATTCTGATTATTTTATCATATGAAATAATTTATCTTCAATTGGATCATCAATAACAATTATTTTTACTATAATTTTTATTTATATTATTATTGAATCTTTGATTGATCACTTTTTGAATTTTCATAAATTTGGTAAATTTTTGATTTTAATCCTAAATTTCTCTAATTTTTTGAATAATAGTCAATTTTCTATTTTATCAATTTTTTGCATTTTTGATGATCCAATTAATTTCTTGACTTTGACTATTTGTAAAATTTTTGATTTCGATAATTCACCAATTTTTTCGATTTTGATGTATCGTAAAAAAATTTTGATTGCGATAATTCGGGAATTTTATGTTTTAAAATAGTTTGCAAATTTTTTATTTCGATAGGTATTCGTCAATTTTTCAATTTAAATTTTGAAAAATTATTAATTTTTGAATTTTGATAAATCTAGTAAGTATTAATTAATTTTTGATTTCGACGGTTGGTAAATGGATAATTTTTAATTTCTTGAATTCGTCAATCTTTGATTTAGATCTATCGATTATTTTTCGATTTCGATTTGGTACGTAATTTTCAATATTGATTAAATCGACCAATTTTTGGATCAAATATTTTTTTGGGAGTTTTCCGATTTTTATAATAGGTAAAATTTTGTATTTCAATGAATCGATTGATTTTCGATTTATGCTTCAATTTTTTCGAATTCATCATTTTTTAAACATTTCTTTTAATTATTTTAACGTTTTATTCTTTCAATCTTGATTTTTTTTCTAAATGTTCATCACCAAGTCAATCCTCAACCAATTTTATAACCACTTACTCTTCATTCTATAGAATTATTTCCACTCCAAAGAACTATAAATCATCTTCTCCTTTGACTTGCAAGAACGTAATTTTATATCAATACAAATGATTGCAAATTCAACGCTCGACGTAAAATTTGTTCATCGTATCTAGAAAATTTTTTCGCAATCGAATCAACTTATTTACCAGTTGACGACTCTCATTTGCTCTTGACTCCCCTACCGCCCTCCCATCATCTGGCCGCTGTCATTTAAAATACATCATGTCGTTACGTTCGCGTATATACATAGAACGAATGCAAGTAAGAATTTGATGAATTAATACGACATGTGTTTTTTCAACTTTGCACAACATTTAAGTACCTGGTATACTTGTTGTCTCGATGCTGTCCTCTTTGCCTTTCTATCTCTGTTACTCGTGTCGTATAGTCGGCGTAAGAGTACAACATGAGAATAAAGATCGACTTCATTATGGTAAAAAAAGAGTGAGTCTAGAGATCTAGAAAGAGAGAGAAGGAAGAAAGAAAGAGGTAAAAAAAAAAAAGACGCGAACGCAATATTGATTATTAGAGAGAAGATTCTATACGATATACAATTAAAACTGCATCATGATACGTATCGGCGTAATGTAGACGATGCTGTTTTTAGAAAAGTAAATCGTCGTATTAGCCGAACCATCATTATTGCAGGCGCATACATGTATAATAATAAAGAGTATCCGAGTGCTGAAAGGAAGAATAAGAATGGAAAAAAATCAACTCGGATTCTTTAATGGGTACGCTACGTTGAGCTGAGGCAGAGGATCTCCATTGAAAATCATTATGTCTATTGATTAGCAAATAAATAACTCCGATTGGTAAGATTGCCCGTGAAATTGTCGATTACTCGGTAAACGTATTAATCAAATGGTTGGGCGACGGGAATTTACACAGTTTTCGCAACATGCCAGGGTTCCTCAACATTGACGTCCTGCTCGACTCCTGTCGAAGGTCTAGCCGAGCCTGTTGCGAAAAAAACTCACCAAAGAAGCGTATTTTCGAATCACTGACGCAAAAGGTGTACTTATTTGTAATTCAAGCGATGTATATAAAAGACTACTCGCCGACAGACTATTGCACAATAATCGCGATCCAGATTTAAATTCCTATCAATAGAAGTCGTCGCAGTGCGTGTATACCCTTGCCTAGGCTTATAGGCTGCCTTTTACCTGTATCTTATGCGCTTCTGGTACGCATTGTTTTCAAATTTTAACGAATACAATGGACAGTGGTCACAAATATATAGGAAAGAAACGTTTAATGAGTTTAAAAGCGGCATTACCGTCAAAGAATTTATCTCGGCGTTTTATCAAATATCCAGCAACGAAAAGAAAAAATATCTACTGCAAGAAACCCAGAAGGAGGAAACTTTTTAAATAAATACATTTTATCTCTTTTGTGTATTTTAACGCGAGCGGCAGACTCGGGAGTACTCTGCAGTGGCCAGAGCCCTCTATCTGACTCGACTTTATCGCATCTTTCTTACCACGAGTACATATAGGCAGATGCGCCGATGCTGATAAAGTGTCTTCGATACGCGAAAGCGAATCGCCGATAAAGGCATCAAGGCGGTTATCGTTTTCGAAAATCGATTTTAATCGGTCCATTATTATCGTAATGCTCGCCGTTGCCGGAGATGGTGGCATTTGACCGAGAATTTATCGCGTATGGTCACGAACTGGGTGTCTAACGGTTCTATGTACTGGACTGGCAAAACTATACTGTATTGGTTTTCAAAAAGATCTGCAAAAGTCTTGCCTTTTTTCAAAAAACATTGCCATTCGAGGAAACACTGAGCAGTGAAAAATTGTAACCCCCTGCCCCACCAGAATAAAGTTTAAATTGAAGCTTAGTAAATATTCACAATAATTTAGAAATTTGCATATTTTTTTTTATTTTAAATTTAGGAAATCTTACAAGTATTTTTTTGAAATTTTGAAAAAGCAAAATTTGAAATAAAATAAAATTTGATAAAAATTGTAATTTTTATAATTTTTAGATCTTATTTAATTTTCAAAAATTAGATGAAAGTTGAAAATTTGACGATTTTTAAAATTTAATGAATGTTAAAGTTCGGTAAAATTTTTAAAATTTAGTAAGTCTTGAAAATTTTGTAAAAACTTAAAAGGGCCTTCCATGGTAAGATGGTGAAATCGGCCCTTGATCGAAATTGGGTCTAAAGTGGGTCAAAATGTTACCTATGATGTAAAAACACGCCACAAAAGTTTTTGACCCCCTACCCCCTCCCCTTTCCGAAAAATCTCGTTATAACTGTCGAAAAATAAAAAAATTCTAACTTTGGAGGGGGGTGGATGGAAATTTTTCATTTTTTCACAGATTATAGGTATCATATAGGGGTACATGTGGTAAAATTTTGAAAAAGATCGGATCACAATTTCTTTATTTTTTGGGGGGTTGAAATTTTCAAAAAAAAAATTAAAAATTTTGGGGGGTGCCATGGATGGAAATTTTTTTTAAATCTTCGTAATATGGATAAGTATCACATATATATTTTTTTAGGGTGCCAAAGGGGGGTGCAACATGGTCAAAAAAAATAAAAACTTCGAAAAAACACACATTTTCAGGGTTTTTTCGTATGAAGCGGGGAGTTGAAATGTGAGCAATTAAAATCGTAATACATAATATCTGGAAAGAGTGAGGTTGATGCGGGAGATTTGTGGTCACATAAGTATGTGGACGAATGACAGGGTGTGTTAAGAATAAGGAAAAACGAGTGATGAGCGCGCTAGGGTAGCCCTTTTGGACTTCGGATATTTTCAATGTCTTAGCCACCAAAGTTTTTTTATTTCATGAGAAAATAACTTCTTATTTTTTATTTTTGCCCTAATTTAATTTTACACGGCACCATTCACCCCCCCCCCCCCCCCACAATAAGAAAAAAAATGAGAAAAACTAACTGATTTTCTAAATCTCACTTTTTGTTGGTTTTAACCCATCAAAGTTTTTCTTCTTCGTGAGAATGAATTCCCAATGTTTTATTTTTTACCCAATTCAATTTTAAGCGGTACCTTGATGTGCACCCAATTTTTCAAAATTGAAAAAAAAATTAGCAAAAATTTTTCAATCAGCATTCTATAACTTATTGTATTGTAAGTATCAAAAAATATTTCCCCTAACTAAAATTTAAGTAGTGGAACCAGTCCCTCCTATACTGAAATTGAATTTTTTTTTCACCTTTTCTATGTTGTGGCACCACTTGAAATTCAGTTTGAGAAAAATTGAAAAAAGGAAATTTTTGCTCCTTATCGTAATTTTATTACACCAACATGTGTGTATTTTTCGCTCTGGTACGAGGAATCGAAGATTTTCGGTCCGAGTGGGATAGGCCTAGTGAGTACATATTCTATTGCATAATAGAAGCTCTTCATTCCATAGGTGAAAAAATTTTACCAGTTTTCTTTGTTTCTGCTTTTTTTTTTAAAATTGGGAGCGCCCCATGGTACCGTTTAAAATGTGGCTGAGGAGGAAATAAAAAATTGGAAATTCATTCTCATAAAAAGGAACAACTTTGATGGGTTTTAACAACAAAAAAAAAAGTGAGATTTTGAAAATCGTTCAATTTTTTTGAAAAAGAAGGGAATGACTAGAGTCAGTAGAGTCCACTTAAAATTCATTTATGGTAAAACTAAGAAATGGGAATTAGTTTCATATTGAAAAAAAAAAACACAAGCTAAAAGTGGGTAATAAAAAAAAAACGCAAGTTCAAAAATTGGTTATCTTCAAATTATTTTTCGGAATGGGGGGCCTGGTGATATAACTTCATATTCTGTTGGGAGAGAATTGAAAAATTGTGAAATATTTTTTGATACCTAAAATACAATAAGTTATAGAATGCTGATTGAAAAATTTTTGCTAATTTTTTTTTCAATTTTGAAAAATTGGGTGCGCATCAAGGTACCGCTTAAAATTGAATTGGGTAAAAAATAAAACATTGGGAATTCATTCTCACGAAGAAGAAAAACTTTGATGGGTTAAAACCAACAAAAAGTGAGATTTAGAAAATCAGTTAGTTTTTCTCATTTTTTTTCTTATTGTGGGGGGGGGGGGGGGGGGTGAATGGTGCCGTGTAAAATTAAATTAGGGCAAAAATAAAAAATAAGAAGTTATTTTCTCATGAAATAAAAAAACTTTGGTGGCTAAGACATTGAAAATATCCGAAGTCCAAAAGGGCTACCCTAGCGCGCTCATCACTCGTTTTTCCTTATTCTTAACACACCCTGTCATTCGTCCACATACTTATGTGACCACAAATCTCCCGCATCAACCTCACTCTTTCCAGATATTATGTATTACGATTTTAATTGCTCACATTTCAACTCCCCGCTTCAGGTACCCTCGAGAAATACGAAAAAACCCTGAAAATGTGTGTTTTTTCGAAGTTTTTATTTTTTTTGACCATGTTGCACCCCCCTTTGGCACCCTAAAAAAATATATATGTGATACTTATCCATATTACGAAGATTTAAAAAAAATTTCCATCCATGGCACCCCCCAAAATTAAAATTTTTTTTTTTTGAAAATTTCAACCCCCAAAAAAATAAAGAAATTGTGATCCGATCTTTTTCAAAATTTTACCACATGTACCCCTATATGATACCTATAATCTGTGAAAAAATGAAAAATTTCCATCCACCCCCTCCAAAGTTAGAATTTTTTTATTTTTCGACAGTTATAACGAGATTTTTCGGAAAGGGGATGGGGTAGGGGGTCAAAAACTTTTGTGGCGTGTTTTTACATCATAGGAAACATTTTGACCCACTTTAGATCCAATTTCGATCAAGGGCCGATTTCACCATCTTACCATGGAAGGCCCTTTGATTTAAATAATGGGATTTTGTCAATTTTTACACGTAATTGAAAAAACTTTTAAAATTGGATCGATTTTATTTAAATTTTAAAATTTAGAAAATTCAAAGCCTTTGTTCAATTTGAGAAATTTTAAAAATCCTAAAAATTCTCGATATTTGGAAACAATAAAAATTGAAAATTTGGTAATTTTGCAATTTTAGTTCACTTTTGAAGTAGGTATGATCATTTTTTTTAATTTTGAAAACTCTTTAAACTTGATGCGTTATGATTTTAAAAGCTTTTAGAATTTTAGAAAATTGAAATTTGGTCTAAATGCAATGTAATTCTGTACTTTTGAAATTGTACCAATTTTTATACCTAAATAGGTAAGTAAATTTTAAAAATTGAAAAAAAAAATCTTAAAACTCTCGAACTTATTAAATTTTGATAATTTTTACATTTTAATAAATTTAAAATTGAATTTCATAAATTTTTATCATTTTGAGATTTACAGCATTTTTTGAATTTAGGAAATCTTGAAAATTCTAAAATCTTTGAAACTGGAAGGACTAATAATTGAAAATTTTACAATTTTACAAATTAAAAAAAAAATTGAAGTTCGATTTATTTTAAATTTTTGAAAATTTAATAAAAATAAGTATACCTATTTTTTTAATTTTTAAAATTTATGATTTAAAAAATTCTCAAAATATGACCAAAATTGAAATGTTGTTCAATTTTTAAAATTTAATGTGTTTATGAAATTAAACCAATTTTTATAAGTCAGTAAATTTTTAAAATTCTTAAAATTTTGTTATCGATTGAATTTTGAAAAAATTTGTCAATTCTTAAATTTTAAAAAAAATTGGAGTTTTGGTAAATTTTTTCATTTTAATAAATTTTTAAAAATGAGTTTCATCAATTTTCACAATTTTTGAAATTTGTAGAAATTTTTGAATTTGATAGGTACCTATCTTCGAAATTTGGATATAATGAAAATTGAAAATTTTGCAAATTACCTACCTACTATTTCAATAAACATTTGAAATTTGGGAAATTTTGACAAATTTATCAATTATCAAAATTTAATTAATAAGTTAATTAGTATTTGAGTGAAATTTGGTGTAATTTTCAACATTCGACATGTTTTTAAAATTGAATAAATTTTGAAAAATTAGTCAATCTTTGAAATTTGAAAGGAAATTCGTTGAAATTTAGTAATTTTTACAGTTAAATAATTTTTTAAAATTGATTTGATCTTTAAAAATTAATAAATTTTTACAATTATATTTTTTACATTATTTTTGAAAATCATTAAAATTCCAAAACCTTTGAAGTAAGTTTGGAAATGATAAAATTGGGTAAAAATTGACATTTGCTCATATAAATTTGTTAAGTTGAACATTTTTTTGAAGTTTGAACTGTTTCTTTTTTACATTATTTTTAAAAATTATTAAAATTTCAAAATCTTTAGAAATGATAAAATTGGATAAAAATTGAAATTTGGACATTATTTTTTAATTAATTTTTTAAATTGAACCAGTTTTTGAAGTTTGAAAAATCCTTACAATTTGAATTTTTTTTTTACATTATTTTAGAAAACGATTACAATTTGAAAATCTTCGAAATTTTGAAATGGTAAACTTTCAAAATTGGATAAAAATTGAAATTTGGTAATTTTACAACTTTAATAAATTTTTGAAGCATGATTAATTTTGAAAATTTTCTAAATCTTTTTGAATAGGTAATTATTGTTGAATTTATGAGTTGAAAAATTTTCAAAACTTGATAAAATTGAAATCATGTGTAATTTTTAAAATTTAAATAATGTTCGAATTTAAATCAATACCTCTTTAAAAATTAGTAAATTTTGTAATCTGAAAAAATTGGATTCACAGAATCTGGAATGTTTTGAAAGTTCTTAACGTTTAGTATAGAAGTCAAAAACCTGAAATAGCTTCAAAATTTAAAATAAATGGTTGAATTTAATTAAATTCGATTAAAATTCAAAAGTTGGAAGATTCTAAAAATTTGATGAAAACGGGAATTTGAATTTTTGATTTTTATCGTATTGAAAAAAAAAATTAAATTTGATGAAAATTCAAAATTTCGAAAGTTTTCAAAACTTGATGAATATGACCATTTTGTGGTAGTTTGTAAGTTTACTAAATTTTGAAAATTTTCTGAATTTTTTTCAATGTAGCAAATCTTTGAAATTGAGCTAATTTTTAATTTTAATAAGTTTTTAAATTACCTACCTATAATCTATTTTTGAAGTTAAATCAAGTGTTACATTTTGAAAATTTGGAAATTTTTTTAATATTATTTTATGTATGTATTAAATCTTTGAAATTCCTAACATTATTAATTTTAAAAATGTCCTGATGGTTCTAAAGTCCAACCGAAGCAAGTGTAGAATAAGAATTGGATTCTGAAATATGACGATAGCTTGATTAAGATAGAGAATCGAGTCCTTTTTCTTCTTCTTTTTCCTATTGGTAAATTTGTAATATTGTTTGCTGCATCATTGCTACCGTTGAGAAGATCCTTTGACCTTTGGTCGAATAATTTTCCTCAACCTGATATCATACCTCAATATTTTTTTTGATAACTTGCAAATATACGTACAATCGATTAATTTCCCATTGTTTATTTTCATGTTCGCAGGTAGACTCATCATCGTGCTCTCCGTACCGATCCGATAGCAGCGACAGTTCAGAAGTAGAATCCGCATCCGGTTCTCCGCCTTCATCACCTCCGCCATTAATCTCGTTACAGGATATACAATCGACGTCGTCAACGCCCGCCACAAGTAAGGCAAATTCCACATTCCTAAGCATAATTCGACGACTGCGCAGCTACTTGCACACTCGGCGATATCATTTCTGTAGTAAAGTTTTCTCGTTAAGAGGAGAATATTAATAGTACGCGAGTAATTCTACGTATTCTCGCGTTGATTAATACGAAGAAACGAAATCTAATGATACGTGGTTGTATCGGAGACTGCATGGAGGCATATTGCATCGTGTTCTGCTCCTGGTTCTTGGAAATATGCTCTAAAGATCGAACGTGGTGTTATTATAGCGAGATTATCTGCTGGTTTGTTGCTTGATGTAGTTGTGTGTGTGTGACATGTCGCTGACATGACGTCGTTTGACATATATATCGTGGGAAAAGCTCGGTGGCGAAGGTTTTTTAAAATGATTCGATTACAGCATGGTCGCGAGGTTTAAAGGAGGGTTTACGCTGATTTACGCAGTCGTGATTTTGACTTTTTTTTTGACCTAAAACTTCTTTTTTTGCCTGTTTTCGTTTTCTTTTCATTATTTATTTCAACAATTTTGTAAAACTTTCACAAAATGCAAATCTTTTCAATTTTTTATGAGTAATAGTTCGAAATTCCCATACCAAGAAATTTTCATGGATTTTTTAAAAGTTGTTCTTTGAAAAAAAAAATCAAAATCCGTGAATAATTTTTTTAAAAAGATTACCCGATTTTAGCATTTTTTTATCAAATCAATTTTTCCAGAATACTTTGAATCAAATTTAAAGTTATGCCAAATGTTTTACTTGACAAAATTTTTTAAAGAACAAATTTTGAGACGTTCTATTGATAAAAATTCCTTGGGTGATTTTTTTTTTTCTCCAATTCGTCTTAATCAAGTAATGACATGTTCTTGAATTTTTTTAAAGTGTTTCTTCCGAAAAAAAATTATAATTTTTCATATTTTTGAAGATTTCTTGGAATTTTATTCAAATACCTAACTTTCCAGTTTTTTAATTTGGTACCTATATTTTTTTTCGATCGTATTTGGCAACATTTTTTCAAATTTTTGAATATTTCTTCGAATTTTATTTGATTTTTTTTTTTTGAAATGTTATTAGAATAAAACGTCTCAGATTTTTATATATTTTCTTACACGTTTATTTACAATCAATCAAAAATATTCGAAATGTCTTATGAATATTTTCTTGATTTTTTTCAACTTGTCTTCTGCATGAACAATTTTTAAAAATGTACTCGTAATGAGTAAACACATTATTGCCTTTGTTTTCATAAAATAATTTCTCCAGAAATAATTTTGTAAAATTCTTGAGGATTTTCAAAAATTTTATTAGGAAAAATTTTCAATGGGAGTAGGTACCTAATTTTTTTTTTATTGATTTTTTTTTTCATTTTTTCATAAATCGAACAAATTTTTAAAATGTGCTTACGTTAAAATTTTCTTAGATTTTTTTTTGAAAACGCGTTTTTCGCAAAGAAAAATATCGAATTATTTTTCAAACAACTATTTTTAATCGACTTTTGAAATAAACAGTTTCAAATTTTGTAAACAAATTCTTGCATTTTTCCAAACATTTTTTTAAAAATTTGTCAAATTTTTCACTCAACAAAATTTTAAAAAAAGAAAAAAAACTTTAATGATTGAGTTTTTGTAGATTTTTTTTCGAAACGACACCCCCCCCCCCCCAGGGTACCTAATTAATTTTCCTCAAAGAAAACAAGGCTAATGAATTTTTTGAAGTTCAATTAAAATTAATTTTTTGAGAATGGTGAATTTTCTGTTTGAGGAAATTTCGTCTGCTGAAAACGACTGATTTTCTTCGAAAAAATTCAGTTTTCAGATTTCGTACTTCATTTCCTTGAAGAAATCCAAATTTTTGGACATCTTCTGTAAAGTTCAATTTTTTGAAGGTAAATTACTTGTCTCGAGGATATTCCATTTACTGTGAAAGTAAAATTTGGATATTCCATTTATTGTGAAAGTAAAATTTTTTTCTTCAAGAAAATTCAGTTTCTTTGAGGTAATTTATATTCCTTCAAGTACCTAATCCAACTTTTTGCAGATTTTTTCCTCGAGGAAATAGTGTTCTCAGGACGATCAATTTTTCCAAAGGAAATTTTTTTCTTCGAAAAAATTTAACTTTTTGAAGGAGAACTACTTTCTTCGAGAAAATTTAATTTTTATGAAGGAAAATTCTTTTCCTCGAAGAATTCAAATTTTTGAATTCATAAAGGTTTTTCTTTTCTCAAGTAAATTAAGTTTTATGAAGGTAATTAATTTATGTTTTTTGAGTAGGTAATTCAATTTTTGTAGATAAAATTCTGTTTCATCGAGAAAAATTATTTTCCTCGAGGAAATCCTGTTTTTTGAAAGTAAACATTTTTATTTCCTCAAAGAAATTCAATTTTTTGACGATGAATTACTTTTCTCTGAGAAATTTCGTTTTCGTGAAGGTAAATTTTACACTTGTGACCCGGCACGTTAAAAGGGACCTAGTAGGTAAAAAATCGATTTTCACTTTTTTGGTGTGCTGAGGTCCACTTACCAAGGTCTATCACCTGAATCACTAAAAACTTCGAAAAAGTCAATATTTTCAATCGGTATGACAAAAGGGACCTAGTAAATCTGTAATCACTGTGGTTTTCGATGTATTTTTCATCTTATGATCACCTATGACACGAAATCTTCATAATTTAGCCTAAAATCAATGTTACATTTGTTATCAGTAAACTTCAAAAATTTACTTATCACAAAAAAATTTTCCTTTTTTGGCAACACTGAGTTTGGTCAAATTTCCCTTGCGCCATTATACAAAAATGTTCGCCCATAATTATTTTTTTAATATTGGAAAATATTTCACTTATACCCAGTAACAATTCCCCAGAGTTTTAGAAAAATCGGTCTATTCGTTCCAGAGATATTCATTTCCAAAGTTTGTTTTTGCTCTCCTGAAAAATTTGTAAAATACCTACTAGGTCCCTTTTAACGTGCCGGGCCACACTTGAAGAAAATTCGGGTTTTTGAAGGGGTTTTCCAAGAAAAGAATCTCTTTTTCAAAAGACGTATAATTTTTCTCAAAAAAATTCAGTTTTTTGAAACATTAAGAAAGAAGTCCGTTTTCACTATAGAAAAAAAAATTACTTCGAGAAGAAAATTGATTGAAATTTTTTGAAATCACATTCCCAAATGTGATTAATTTTCCTCAATTGAATTCAAATTGCTTATGAACGTATTTGTTTTTCTGAAGCAAATTAATTTTCTTTAAAGCACTGTAGGTAGGTGGGTAGATAGCGATACATAATATATTATGAAGCTATGAATACATCAAGGTGGAGAAGAGGGGATTTTTCTCAATTACCTTAAAAGCTCACTCTTTCAAATCTCATCACCAGCAGAAGCCAAAAATGTCACAAGATTACATACTCAGCACAGAAAACCTTCTACACTCCATTATAAAAAAAACCTCCATCCTCGTTATTCTCATCAAAGCTCATCGAATCGTGCTAAATGCAGATGGCTTTAGCAACATGACGTCATCTTACCGCATGAAGGATTTAGAATAATTTTCAACAAAAATGAAAGCGATGTGATTTAATGGGAAGGGAGGGACCCAATTGAAAAATGTTTGAAACAAAAGATCTGATTAATAATTTTGGTTATTATAAAAATTTTGATTGGACCCCTCCCTCTGGTATAATTTTGCATAATACTACATAAATACTTAGATTATTCGAAATCGGAGGAAGGGGAGAGGGTCGAATTGAAAATTTTTTCAAACAAAAGTTGTAGATTAAGATTCTGGGAATAATTTTGATCATCACAAAAATTTACACCCCTCCAACTTCGAATAATAAGTATTTATGTAGTATTGTGATTGTGAAAGATAAAAATTAAAAGAGAGATGGGTCCAATCGAAATTTTTAAAATGACCAAAATCATTTCCTAAGATCTCATTCTATAACTTTTGGTTTGAAAAATGTTTCAATTCGACCCTCCCCCCTGCATGCATCGGAGCGAGGTTACTTTTTAGTAACTTGGTTACATTTTTTACTGCAAGGGTACTTTAGTTACTTTTGGACTCATTTTGGTTACTATTTCGTCTAAAATCTGACTTGAAAAAAGAACAGCTGCCATTAAAATTTAAAATTTCTTTAAAAGCGCTTTCAAAGCTTTTTTCAAAGATTTTCTTTCCAAAAAATTTGAAAGATTTTTTTCAAAAATAAATTAAGTAATTGAAAAATTTATTGAATTTTCTTTTAAAATTGAGATTTTTTTTCTTCACGAACTCAAGGCATTACCTGTGTAAATATTGACATTTAAGGTAAAAAATGTTTGCTCCAAAAAAGTTGAAAGTTCTTTTATAGGTATTTTTTAAGCCCGTATAAAAAATTGTTATTTTTTTCTTGAAGATTGATTCTTGTCTAAAAATAAGGAACATTTGAACATTTCTTTGAAAAGAAAAAAAAAATTACTAAAAAAAAGTAAGTAGGTAAGCGGTATTTTTTTCAAAAGAAGTAGAGGTTACTTCGTCGAAGAATAAAACAGATTTCTTCTCATTAAAAACTTTTTTGTAATGAGAATAGCAATTTTTTCAGTTTGAAAAAAAAATGTGGTCCAAGTATGTACAAATTATGTTTGAAAATTGAAAATTATATTATAGAGAACTTCTCAAAAATGAAATATAAAATCGTTTTAACTCCTGAACTTGAAATTCTTCAAAAAATTGATTTTTTTAAATACCTAAGTAAAACTTTCCAAAATTTAAAAATTTTGAAAAGTTGTAAATTTCACATGTTTAAAATTGATTTTTTGTGGAGAATGAATACTTTTCAAAAATGAAAAAAATTTTACCTACTCATTTTGCAAACCACTAAAAAATTGATTTTTTTGAAATTTAAATTTTTTAGGCAATAGAATTTTTATAAATTTGGAATTTTTTATTTGAGTAAACATAAATTTTAGGAACAGATATTTTTCAAAAATTAAAAATTATTTAGAAATCAAAATTTTTCATAATTTGAAAACCAAAATTGAGAATTTCAAAAATTTAATTTTTTAATCCAGAAATTTTTAGAAGTTGAAAATTGTTCATAAATTGAAATTTATAGAAATTGAAAATTGTTTGAAAAATGAAAACTTCGAAAAGCAAAAAAATTTTAAAAATTGAAAATTAGAAAGTTTAAAAAATGAACAGTATTGTTTGCAATTGAAAATGTTTCAAAAATTTACTTTTTATTTGAAATCAGCAATTATTTGAAAACTGAAAACTTGTTTCAAAACAAATAAAAGTTCAAAAACTTAAAAAAGTTGATTATTTCAAAAAATGAGTTGTTTTTTTTTTTGAATTTTCAATATTGACTTTTGAATAAAAAAATTGAAGATTAGATGGGTAGGTACTCAAAAATTGTATTGTGAGCTTCTCAAGAATTGAAATGATGCAAAAATTAAGCACCAAGTAAGCCAACTATTCAATTAAAATTCGCCATAATTATACAGAAAATAAGTATTACATTTTCATTGAAAATTTTAATTTTTTCAAAATTTTGGCCCTCGATTTCAGGAGTTGCAAAACGTCAAATTTAGCGAAAATATTGGGAAACGGTGAATGGGAGGGCGTTATGAGTCATTATATTCAAGTGGAAATGGAAAATTTTTGGTTACTTTTTTCCATAATTTTGGTTACTTTTTTTGAAATTTCAGGTTACTAAAGTTACCTACTTTTATTTTTTCAAATTTCGCCCCGATGCATCCCCCTGCTCTAATTTCGAATAATGTAAGTATTTATGTAGTATTATGCAAAATTAGATGAGAGGGAGGGGTCTAATCAAAATTTTCATAATAACCAAAATTATTCTTCAGTTCTTAATCTACAACTTTTGTTTCAAACATTTTTCAATTGGATCCCTCTCTTTCCTTTAAATCATATCGCTTTCATTTTTGTAGAAAATGCTGAAGCCATCCGCATTTAGCACGATCCAAGCTCATCACGTAGGTACATCTCAGCACCACCCAATTCAACTCCCATTCGAGAATAAATACAGCCGTCAAAGTCGACGCGATAACAGCATCATCTCTCACAATCAGAGACGTTAAAATATATTCGTTACCGAAACGTCACAACCAATCGAATACGCCATTGATTCAACACCGCAGCACCTGAACACTGAACACGAATTACGAATTTGGAACAAGGACCGCTGAAACGATACACAAATTTACACTCGCCTTTTCATCCCTTGTGCCCATGCCCTGTAGCGGGTATAACGTCGAGTGTCGCGTGTCGCCGGTTTTGTGGCCGCAGGCAGTGTATGCCTTGGGAGGCAGATACCTACAGCGGTATAGATAGATGGGTGAATTCTGCGTGTAACAAAACCATCTCATCATATCGCCCATAGATAACGACCGTCAACTGTCAAGCGCCATATTTCGCCTTTTCAACGTGTCTCCGCGCGCCTTACACAACCAACTTTTTGGCATAGTTTGACAAGTGAAATTCCTAACAATACCGAACGTTATTTATCTACTCTTACGTTCGAACTGTTTCCTCCTGCCGATTTCTACGAAAATTCGCGTCTCTCTATATATATTATATTATACATACGATACTGCCCCTGTCCCCTGCCCTCTGCCTCTTTCAGCTGATAAATACGCCGATGAATAAGTACAGTAATTCTCACAATTACGTTTCGTACACGACTTTACCGCATACAGGGTCGTGTTATCGCTATCACCTCTCCTCCCCCAGCCGCTCCAAACTGCGCCAGGAGCAATTCATCATTACAGCGAGTCGCAAATGAGTAGAGTCGCGGTCCCGGTCGAGCTCGAGCCAGTGCGTGGAAATGTAAATGGGAGAAAAAAAACACGCCGAAGAAAGAAATGAAATTAATCTCTCGAATAATCGCTATGTGAAAAAGGTCCTGTGTTTTCCTAGAAACTTACGCGAGAACTTGTATAGTATTCGCGGTCGCGCGGTTACTCCGCTCCGTCCGCGTCCTGTACGAGTATGTACGAGTATTTCCATTGCATTGCATTGCATCGTCGTTATAAATAGTTGTAAATTCGTTCATTTATCAACGTACCGATATATACACACGCTTGGGAGATACGAATACGTATGTACTACCACCACAGGTCCGCGTTATTATTATAATTATACCGAAATTGCTACATGCACGAGATACCAGCCTACGAAATATTCTCACGACCGGACCCCCGCCGCGGTCCTAATGTCCAAAGCCCTCCACCAATCGTAATAACGGTAACGCACGCGGCCGGCGCCACCACCGCATGGTCCGGCCCTGCTGGCGTCTTTATTACGCTGCTTAAACGATTAATTAACGCGCGGAATCGCTTCTATTTGGCTGCCTCTGTGTAGCATGCATCGGAACACGGTTACTTTTTAGTAACTTGGTTACTTTTTTAAAGGCAAGGTTACTTTAGTTACTTTTGGGCTCATTTTGGTTACTATGGTTACTTTTGGACTCATTTTGGTTACTATTTCGTCAAAAATCTGACGAACAGCTGCCATTAAAAATTAAAATTTCTTTAAAAACGTTTTGAAAGTTTTTTTCAGAAATTTTGCTTCCAAAAAATTTGAAATATTTTATTTAAAAATGAATTAAGTAAGGTCAGTTAGGGTAACTGGGCCACCGGGGTATCTGGGCCATTCTCTTCCTAATCCCCTCCAAAATCGTCTTGACGTAAATGGTTGGTTGCATGGTAACACTGACATCGTAAGCCCACCATAACAATTATCATTCGGTTCCTAGCTCCCCTTGAGGAGGCCTCAGTAATTTGAGTAACATGACATGGCCCAGTTACCCCCAACAACTGTGGCCCAGTTACCCCAAAACTCAGATTTGAGTGGGGGTAAGTGAATTACACATCTTGAATCTTCCTTAATAAAAAAAAAAATTGGTGGCCCAGTTACCCCATTTTTCGGGGTAACTGGGCCACCATTCTTTGTGTAGAGTGAGGTGTTCCTCAGCTCAGGTATGTGCTTCACCCTCAAAATCAAAAAAGTGAGCGTACCTCTATGACACCCCTCTACACGTCCCATTTGAAGATTTAAGGTTATTCTTCACTAGTGAGGCATTTTTGAATAAAGATTTTTTAGAGTTGTAAAAACGTGGCCCAGTTACCCCAACTGACCTTAATTGAACAATTTATTGAATCTTCTTTTAAAATTGAGATTTTTTCTGCTCGAACTTCAGGAATATTTATTTTGTACTTATGTATTGAAATTCAAGGTAGAAAAATGTTTGCTCCTAAAAAAATTGAAAGTTCTTTTATAGGCATTTTTCAAGTCAGTATGAAAAATTGTGATTTTTTTTTCTTGAAGAATTAAGATTTATTCTTGTCTAAAAATGAGCCACATTTCTTGAAAAAAAAAAATGTAAGTAGATAAGCCGTATTTTTTTGAAAAAATTGAGAAATTCTTTTCTCGACAAATAAACGTTTTTTTCTCAAAATTTCTTTTCAAAAAAAGTAGAGGCCGTCGAAGAATAAAACCGATTTCTCCTCATTAAAAACTTTTTTTTAAAATGAGAATACCTAGTAATTTTTTCAATTAAAAAAAAAATGTGTTCGAAGTATTTGAAAATTATGTTTGAAAAATAGAGAACTCCTCAAAAATGAAACATAAAATCGTTTCAACTCGTGAACTTAAAATGCTTCAAAAATTTGATATTTCTCAAATGAGCAAAACTTTCCTTTTAAAAATTTTGAAAAGTTGTGAATTTCACATGTTGAAAAATTGTTTTTTTGTGGAGAATGAAGACTTTTCAAAAATTAAAATTTTTTTATATCTACTCATTTTGCAATAAGCCAATCAAAAAATTGATTTTTTTAGACTGTAAATTCTTAGGCATTACAATTTTTATAAATTGGAAATTTTTTATTTGAATAAACATGAATTTTAGGAACGGCTATTTTTTAAAAATTAAATATAAATTGTTTAAAAATCAAAAAATTGATAATTTTAAGTTTAATTTTTTGAAATCCAGAACTTTTTAGAAATTACAAATTGTTAATAAATTTAAATTTATAGAAATTAAAAATTGTTTGAAAAATAAAAAAAATCGAAAAAAAATAAAATTAAAAAATTAAAAAAAGGACAGTATTGTTTGTAATTTAAAATTTTTCTAAAATTCACGTTTTTTGAAATCAACAATTATTTGAAAACTGAAAACTATTTCAAAACAAATAAGAGTTCAATAACTTAAAAAAGTTGATATCAAGTATTTTCAAGAAAAAAAAAAAAAAAATTTTAAATAATTTTTTTTTGAATTTTCAATATTGAGTTCAAAAAAAATTAAGATTTGATAGGAACTCAAAAATTATTTATTGTGAGCTTCTCAAGAATTGAAATTTCCTATGATATAAAAATTGAGCACCTATTAAGCCAACTATTCTATTAAAATTCGTCATAATTATAGAAAAAGAAAAAATGCATAAATTATTATTTTTGAATTGAAAATTTTGATTTTTTCAAAATTTTTACCATTGATTTCAAGAGTTGTGAAACGTCAAATTTAGCGAAAATATGAGAAAAACGGTGACGAGGGGAAGGGAGGGGGTTATGAGTCATTATATTCAAGTGGAAATGGAAAATTTTTGGTTACTTTTTTCCATAATTTTGGTTACTTTTTTTGAAATTTCAGGTTACTAAAGTTACTTTTATTTTTTCAAATTTCGCTCCGATGCATGGTGTAGTGCCACTTTGTACATACTTTGTAGTGCGATTTTCGTGCCAGGTGGTTGGCAACATTGCCAAAAATTGACGATGCAGAAATTCGAGATGCATGTCAACTCGAAGCTCGTTAAAAAATTTTTTCTAAAAAATGGAGAAAATTGAGAGAAATTTTCAAGCAAAAAATATACTTTTATTGGTTCAATAATTTTGAATGGACATGAGAGAGATTTCAAAAAATTCGAGCATGAAAAAATTATTATTAAAAAATTTGAAAAAAATTGATCATGAAAATGGGGAATTGAAATTGAAAATTTCAACAAATTAGAAAAAATTATGGAAAAAAATTCATAAAAAATAGAAGAATTTTTTTTAGTAACTAACTACAATTAAAAAAGAAATCTTAATAATTGTTTTGAATTTCTGGATTTTTTTCAAGTCATTTGAAGAAAGAAATGCATGTTCACAAAAAAGCTTGAAAATACAGAAAAAAGGAGAAAATTTTTATGAAAGATTTAAGAACTCTTGCCAGCAGAATTTTTAGCCTTGATGAAAATTCGATCCATAGACATTTTGAAAATTTAGTAAAATAAATATTTGGCAAAACATTATTTTTTTCATAAAAATTTTGGCAAAATTACTCTGTAGAAAAAATGCTAAAATATGCTCACGAAGAAACTGTCTGAAATTTTTTTTAAAAATTGAACAAAAAAAACTTGAAATATTCGACCAAGTGCAAAAAATGATTTTTATAATCCATACAAAAATGACGATTTTTTTTCTTGTAAAGAATTTGACAAAATTGATTTTTCTTAACAAAACTTAAAATTAAAAAAGAATAAATGGTGCTAAAATCTTAGAAAATCAATAAAAATAATTTTAAAAGTGCATTATAACAAATTTTGAATATTTTGTCTAGTAAAAATTTGACAACATTTGTTCATTTCAAAAAAAATAAAGTAAAAACAAGGGAGAATTTTTGCGTATAAAATTTCATGAACTTATTAAAAATTTGGAATATTTTCAAAACAATATAAAATTTGACAAAACCTTTTTGTACCTAATGGATAATTATTGAAAAAAAAATTGAAAAGAATGAACCCGAGCAGCACAATCGACAAATTATCGAAATAAAAAATCGACAGAATATCGAATTCGATAAAGTGTCGCGAAAGTTCCGCCTAAATCGTGAAATTATCTTTCGATATATAGATAGATTATCGACGAATTATAGTTAGCAAAAATTTCGAGATTATAGTAAGATATTTTATCGATAATCTATCTATAATATCGAAAGATAATTTCACGATTTAGGCGGAACTTTTGCAACACTTTATAGAATTCGATATTCTGTCGATTTTTTATCGATTTTTTATCCCGATTTTTCGTCTTTTACTAGCTTTTTTCTATAATTAAAAATCATTAGTTAGCATAATTAATACATTAAACTATGCCTAAACACATTATTCATGTTACGGTTCAGAAAAAGTCAAAAAAAATTATAAAAAATCTGTCACCCGTGGGGCTTGAACCATCTACTTCCTGCATGGTAATCCTCTTCCTTAACCACTATGCCATACCTTATCGTTGAGGAATTAGCAATAAAACGCTTATAATAGGCAGTTTAGTACTTCCAGACGAGTTGGACTTACAAAAATTTGGAAATAATTTCAAATATCGTCACAAAATCGTTGAAAAATCGTTCGACAAATTTCAGATTATTTGTCGATAATATAGTTTCAAAGATCGCCACAAAATCGTTGAAAAATCGAGTTCGAGGAATTTCATATTACGTGTCGATAATATAGTTTCAAATATCGTCACAAAATCGTTGAAAAATCGAATTCGAGAAATTTCAGATTACGTGTCGATAATATAGTTTTAAATATCTTCACAAAATCGTTAAAAAATTGAATTCGAGAAATTTCAGATAATTTGTCGATAATATAGTTTCAAATATCGTCACAAAATCGTTAAAAAATCGAAATCGAGAAATTTCATATTACGTGTCGATAATATAGTTTCAAATATCTTTACAAAATCGGTAAAAAATCGGATTCGATAAATTTAATATAATCTGTCGATAATATAGTTTCAAATGTCGTCAAAAAATCGGTAAAATATCGAAGTCGAGAAATTTCATATAATCTGCCGATAATATAGTTTTAAATATCTTTACAAAATCGTTAAAAAATCGAATTCGATAAATTTAATATTTTTTGTCGATAGTATCGTTGACAAATATCGTCATAATATCGAATTCGATAGTTTTTAGATTTTTTGCCTATGAAATTGTACCGATAAATCTTTATAATATCGTGAGAACATCTGATATTCAAACGATTTTTTATCGATACGTTACATCTTCCGATATTATCGATCGAGTGTGCCGCTCGGGAATGGGTTATTATAATTTTTTTTTATTACTCAAAAAATATTTGAAGTTTTTGTTTACAAGAAACACGTTTTCAAAATAAAAACATGAAAAAATCAATGTATAAAAAACATCAAAAATGAAGAAACGTTGAAAAAAATTCATAAAAATAATTGAAAATATTCTCATGAAATTTTTTGAAAAATCCTAAAAAGTTTGGGAAATTTCCTAAGCAAAAATTTGGCAAAAGGCAAAACTGTTTCTATTTTGTATTTATTTTTTGAAAACAACTCGTTTATGATTTTTTTCTCAAGCTGTTCTTGGAGTAGTTGAGGAAAAAAACTCGAGAAAATTTTTACAAAAAAAAATCTATTGTAAATAAAAAAAAAACAAAAAAAAAATAAAAATAAATTTTTTTTAAATATTTCTTCATCAAAACTTCTTTGAAATTGGAAAAATTCTGTTTGAAAACAAATGAATTGAAAACATTTTTTGATATACTTCGGTACTTCAAAGTTAGAAAAAAAGTTACTTCACTTTGAATTTCTTAATGCAATTTAACTTGTTTTTTCTAATTGAAAGAAAATTTGTACAGAAAAAAAAACTTGAATTTTATCAAGTGAGTACCTAACATAAAAAATTATGGAAAATTTTTTCGTAAAAAATGATGAATTTCCATCATAGAATTATTAAAAATGCATCATTGGCAATTTTGAAAATTTTTCAAGTAGGTAAGTAAAAAATTTAACAGAACTACTCTTGAAAAGAACAATTTTAAAAATTTAAAAATTTTGGTTAATGTAACGTTGAAAAATTATTTTAAAATATTTGATTTCATTAATAAAAACAGTTCGCATCAAAAAAATTGAATTTTCTCGTAGAAAAAAGGTAGATAATTTAATTCATTTCGAGATTATTGAATTTCTTTGGGGAAAATTATTTACTTATACTTCCAGAAAATGGAATTTTCTCGAGAAAATTATAATTGTTTTCAGGGAGCAAAATTGCGTTGAGGAAATAATTTTACCTCTAAAAATTGAATTTGCTCGTATAGAAAAATGGAATTTTCCAAAAATGTAATTTCTTCAAGGAAAATAATTTCCTTAGAAAAATTTACATTTCTTCTATAGGAAAATTATTCACTTTTAGAAAATTGAATTCGTATAAGGGAAGTAAACTACGTGCTTTGTAGAAACTGAATTGCCTTGCAGGTAAAATTTTCCTTTCGAAAAATTCAATTTCTTCGAGGAAAATGATTATCTGTAAAAAAAAATTGGATTTTTTTTTATTGGAGAAAATAATTTACTTCAGAAAATTGAGTTTCCTTGGAAGAAATAATTTATTCTCAGAGAATTGCATTTCTTCGATTCAAGAAAATAAATTTCTTCGTGGAGAATTGATTCTTTTCAAAAAACAAAATTTATCTTATTAAAATTGAATTTTCTCAACGAAAATAATTTACCTACCTTAAAAAAATTGTATTTCTTCAGGAAAAAAATAGTGATAATTGAACTTCAAATAATTTATGTGGTTCAAAGACTATGCACCAAGTATACTCAGCACAACGTATCCAACTATCCATACGAGTATCACGACCGACCTGAAACTACGTATAGTTGGAGGGGTTTTAAATTCCATATTGTTCACCTTGCAGCAATTTTCTATTTCGCAAGCTCCTCGTGAGTGCTTCGTAACGGTCCATATTTTGATATTTACCCAAAAATATGAATTTCCTGAAATACTCGAACTAGTACTATACTGTTACAAGGACGTTACTTTGTATGTAAATCAGCTCATAAGGCACGATCTGCCAGACTACAGGTGGAAATCGCCTGAATCTATACGTCAGTTTGCCAGCACGCCCAGCAAACGACTTCAACGCCGTAATTAAAGCTCACAGTGAATGATTTTCAAACTAACCTATTTACGAATTTCGGGTTTTAGTCAAATTTAGTACCCTGTTGACGAAGTAACCAATGTTTTTTAGTAGGTACCATGAAAAACTATTCAATTCATTGCAGGAGATTTTAATAATAATGATGTTTTTGAATTTATTTATTATTTTTTTTACTTTTCCAATTTATTTTATGCAAGTTTTAATCGAACCTCCTCTGTCGTATGATTTCAGAAATTGAAAACGGAATCCGCTGCATACCGTTGAACTCGTTTCTGCAAGCTAAAAAAATGACCACTTCTACTAGCTCTGCAAGTGGCCCACCTTCGGTCCACTTCGTAGATGTGAATGCGATGGAAAATGCCGCTGATAAAAGCGCAACTTCTGCTTGTAAGTTTTAAAAATAAAATTTCATTAAAATATGGTTTTGGGACGCAACTAATACGTACATTGAAATTAACAAACTGTACCGAGCTTTAACGCGAGGCATTATCTGGTGCACTGAAAGAGACAATAAGCACGTGCGATCTACAAAAAGGAAAAAAAGACTGGGATTAGATCACTGGCTAATTGAATCAACCGCATACGAATTATTTAGTCTAGTAAAATTGTATGATTTTTCGTGATTAAATTCGAAGTGAAAATTATAGTAAGTTGGTATAGCCTGAGGAGCTATAACTAAAGTGATATGGAGACGTAACCGTGCGGCTTTCTCAACAAACTCTTGAAATTCGTGACTAATTTTTGCCCGAGGAGATCCACTGATGGACTGATGGTTCCTCGGCGTTTCAGTTTGTTATGGATCTAGAGTAAAATAGTCGGTATTTGTCGAAATTCTCTACTTTGGTTAATTTGTGGTTACGTACGCTCGAATCAAACGACAGGAGAGTGAATTTTTTTGAAGCCTCTGTCGGTGCACCAGATTTCTCCGCGAGGTGATGGGTATTTTTATAATTTGACTAACACCCGCATGATCGAAGATTGTATTATGGATTGTTCGATGTTGGATTATCCCTTGCATGGAATGGAAGATTTTTTGGGATGGAAAATTTTGAAGTTGATTTAAAATTATTTATAGCATGAAAACGAAATTGAAAAATATAATATACTGCTCTGTACCCTCCTTCTCGAGGTGATTCATCTAATGTAAAATGAAATTGAACAGAATGCTTAGAACTTCTACGGTTCTACCATAGAAAGAGTGAATTAAAAAAAAAATTGACAATTTTTGAGATTGACTGATATTTTTACAAAACTGTAATGATAAATTCAATTTGACAATTTTTCACTAATAAAAATTGAATTTTTTTTGGTTTTGTAAAAAATTGAATTTAATGAATATAACGAAAAGTGAATTTTGGTAGATAAGTTTTTTGAAATAGGTAGGCCTTTTCATTTCGATACTTTTTAAAAAATAATTTTAAAATGAGTGCAATATTCTAAAATTAATAAATTTAAAAAATTGAAAGATTGATTTTTTTAAAATCAGTTTTTACAAACTTTAAAAATTTAATCACAATGTTTTATATTAGAATTTTTGTAAAATCAATTACATTCATTTTTTTAAATTAAATTTTTTGAGTAAGAATTGATTTTGATAAATTTAAAAAAATCAAAATTGGCAACTTTTTAGAAATGGATTATCAATTTTAATACATCGAAGAGAAATACGTAAATGTTCAAAATTTTTCAATTATATATTTATACCTAACAATTAGGTACACCTATAAAAAAAATATTTATTTATACAATTTTTGAAAATGAAACATTTTTAGAAGATTAACTCACCTGGATGAACAAAAAAAAAATTAATGAATCATCAAAGTGTAGGTTTGACAATTTTAAAAGTTCTAATCATTTTTCATGGGAAAAAATAATAATAGGTAATAACAATGATATAAGTATTATACAATTTTTGAAATTGAATAAATATGGTTTTATAAAAATTTTGGAAAAGGGAGTTCACGAAAAAATTCATCAACACCTGTTCCAAATTATTAGACGTTAATTTCAAAAAAATTAATCCTTTTTTAAATTATTGAATGAATTCCTATTTAAGAAAACAAAAAAAAAGGAAAAATGGTTGTCAACATTTGAAATACAAAAATTAAAAAGAATAAAATATGAACAATTAAAAGTATTTCAATGTTTTTTGGATTCATCATGGAAAAATTCAACAGTTAAAAAAAGTTACGATTTACTTAATTGATTTTCCAAGAATAATTCTAACATTTTTAAAATAGGTAGATATAATTTATATTTTAACAAGAAAAAAAATCAATTTCCAAAAGTCTGAAAATCAAGTAATTTTTCAAAAAAGAAATTTCGATAATTTCTCAATAATCCATTTTGTTGTTTTTTTAAATTGATTTTTCAATTCGAAAAAAATCAATTTTGGTGAATTTTTAATTTTGGCAATTTAAAAAAATCGAATCTGAAAATTTTTCTAAAATACACACGTTATGACAATTTAAAAAAATTCATTTTCACGATTTTTGAAGTTGAGTGATTTTTCAAAAATAGGTTTTTGTTGATTTTTCAAAAATTAGAAAGAACTAAATATCCAAAAGTCTAAAAATCAAATAACTTATCAAAAAATAGCTTTTGATAATTTCTCAAAACTCCATTTCAGATTTTTTTAAAAATGGATTTTTCAATTCGAAAAAAAAACAATTTTGGTGAATTTTTGAAAAAAATGTTGACAATTTTAAAAAATCAGTCCTGATAATTTTTCTAAAAAAAAATACGCGTTGACAAAAAAAAATCATTTTCATAAATTAAAAAAAAAAATTATTGACAATTTTAAAATGATTTTTGAAGTTGAATGATTTTTCAAAAATCGATTTTCAATAATGTCCTTTAGGTTTATTAATTATTTCGGAAATAATAATATAGTTATATCAAATTGAACTTTGAGCATTTTCTAAAAAATGATTTCGATTCCTGAGTAATTTTAGGAATGGATTTCAATTTTCAACAATATTTAAAAAAAATACAATTTCTACAATTTTTAAAATTGAATAAGTATCTAATTTTTCATAAATGGAGTTTTGATGATTTTTCATCAAATTTTTCTAAAAAATTTATTTTATAATTTTTCAAAAAAGAATTTCAACAATTTTTTAAATATTGAATACCTATACTTAATTGTTTAAAAATTGGTTTTATCAATTTAAAAAAAAAAATTCCTCAATTTTTGAAATTAAATGATGAGGTAACTAAAGTATCTACCTATATTTAGGAAAGAAGTTTTGGTACTTATTATTTAAAAAATTTTTGATTTATAAGAACTGATTTTGATAAAAATGGATTTTTCATTTTTATGAATGGATTTCGAACCAAGAGTAGGTGTGGCGCGCTAGTATCAAGTAGGTATTGAAAAGGTGCACCTTTATTTATTTTCTTAAAAACAGATGGCTGTGTTGTGATAATTTCGCTAATTTCAACTAATAAAGGTGCATTTTGTCATGATTTGGTCGTGATAACATTTGAAAAATTTCAGTGATAAACAAATTTTTGTTTATGGTGCACCTTTTCAAACCTTTTCAGTTTTGCCGATAGAATTCAGCCACTCCGCGCTCGTGGTTCGAATACATTTTTAAAGAATAAGTTTGAAAGATTAATTTGGAAATTTTTGAAATTGAATGAGTTTTTTTTTTATAGAATAAATTTTGGTGATTTGTATAAAAAACTGAGAGTTATCGATTTTTTTTCTAATTCTGAGAATTTTTTACAGTTTATTCCAAAAGAATCTTGAATGATTTTTTAGCATAGTATATGCTTTTACGGAGACCAAAATGGAAAAAAACGACCGACACCGAAATCCGACCCTATTGGGTTAGGTTAGGTTACATTAGGTTAGGTTTTGATGACATAAAAAAAAATTAGAAAATTTTCAATAAATTCGACTTTTTAGACATTCCATGGAAATTAATATTCGTGACTTTTAGACATTTTGTCACAGAGTAAAAGCATATACTATGTTTCATACTTTCAAACGTAGTGTGAAAATATTTTGAAAAATTAATTTTTCAAAATAATTGAATTTAAAGATTTATTGAGGATAATTTTTATTTTCAAAAATCATCATCAAAGTGTTGAATATTTTTTAAACTGGATGTTTTCTTAAAGTACTAATTTCAATAATTTTTCAAGGGTCAGTATCCCCTCCATCGATTATTTATCTTTTTTCCATTCATTATGAATTAATTGACAATTTTTCAATAAAAATTGTTAGAAAAATTTGAATAATTATGATCTACTGAAAAGTGAATATTAAAAAATAAATTAGTTGATTTTTCAAAAAAGAGTATTTGAAAAATTGAATCTATTTGTTTACAATTCTTAGAATCAATTTCTCTTAATTTTGACCATTTGAAGAAAAATTTCAAGATTTTCGTCGATCTTATATTTTTTTTACTCCTCTTTCTTTCCAATCCTTCATTCTTGGGTTTGGGCACCAATTACATATAAAAATCAAAATGACCCCTCTTCTTACAAAAATAGAGAAGATCGTTATAAAAAATCGAAAAATACCTCAACTCGGTACCTACTTCGAGTTCGATTCTCAACAAAAAGAAGAAAACCACGAAAGTGGAGACCACGATGGTAGGGGCATAGAGGGGCATGATCGTTCGCGTGCTTCGGAGCACGATCATCAGCGACAAACGTCGTCGTCGTCGAGTGTCGTACACAAGTTTATCTCATAGTATCGTAGGCACATTATTATAGAGCTGAGAGAAACACAGAGAGATAGAGGGACTCGTGTAACCCGAATAAATTAATATTCGCGGTTCACGTTCGTAAACGTGATATCCGATTTTGAATAACACGCGCCAATTGTTACGTGGTACGTGACACGTGACATACGAGTATAATACGTACGAATCACCAATGAAGTCAGAAGGTGTCCGGGCGTCGCGTCGCGTGCGTCGTTCTCGCAGGAAAAGGAAACACCGCCGCGTTGGCCAGGTGAGGAGAGGTGTGCGAAAGGTAACATAATATGATATGAGAGATTGAGTATGAGTACCTGCTATCTACCTGTATCTGTATACGTCGCGTGGGTCGACATAAGATGCAGGCTACAGGGCTTTAGTATAAGACTAGCTCCTAGTTTGCACTGCGGCGTTAGTGATTGAGCTGAATTTTTCCAATGCCAAAACTATATAAACGCCTAATATACGAAATAAGAGGGGAAGAAAGGGTTCAATTGAAATTTTTATAATAACCAAACTTATTTTTAGGATCTTAATCTACAACTTTTGTTTGAAAATTTTTTCAATTCAACGCCTCCCTCCTACCATTTTTCAATATCGAGTGCCTTCATAGCGAAATTCGAGGGGAGGGAATGGTCTAATCGAAATTTTTATAATAACCAAACTTGTTTTTAGGATCCTAATCTACAACTTTTGTTTGAATTTTTTTTTAATTGAACCCTTCCCTCCCCCCATTTTTCAATAGCGAGTGTCTTCGTACTAAAATGCGAAATTAGAGGGGAGCGGAGGGTCCAATTGAAATTCCTATGATGAACAATATTATTTCTAAGATCCTAATCTACAACTTTTATTTGAAAATGTTTTCAATTGAAACCCTCCCTCCTCTCCAATTTTTCATATTAATACAGGGATACTCATCATCAGGGTTCGGATATTCTTTCTCGAAAAAACGGGAAATATGCGCATAAAAATTCCCTTAAAAAACACGAAATATGCGCGAAAAACCTAAAAATATTCTCGAACGATATGGGTGTCAATTTAAAGAGGAAAACTCCAGCTACATGATTTTGATTCATAATTGGACGTATTTAGAACACATATTGAGAAATGACACAAAAAAGAACGAAAAATGAATTTTATTTTTACTCAAAAGCAAAAAACGTTCTAATTCTAATTTGGTAATTCTACTGATTCTAATTAAATCAGAGAAAATAACGAAATTATATTTTATCAAAATAAGTAGGTAAGATTGAAAATTAAATCAGATTTTCTTAAAAATAATAATTTTTGTGTTTGCGAAAGTAAAATTCAGACAACAGCGCGTTAGGATAGTAGCGCCAACGAACCGAATCGACTCGCCAAGCCGGCATATGCAAAAAAGTACCACCAGTGTTGCACATTCGGGTGAAAAAAAAATAGCGGTATCAGTTTTGCTAAATTTTTAGGTGAGAAATTGCAAATTTGTCAAAATATGCTCGAAAAAACTCGAAAATCGTGAAATATTCTCGAAAAACCTAAAATATTCCCTAAAAATACCCAAAATATGCTTTTATATGCGCTGAAAGGTCAAATATGCTCAAATATGCAAAAACAAGTTGGGTTTATTTTACTTAGAATTTTCTGAAACGTAAAGATAACTTGAAAATTCTCGATCTAGTATTAAACAAAAAAACATGTTTGAGCATGAAAATCCGAACCCTGCTCATCATCATCATCAATATCAATATTCAATATCAATATTCAATATTCATCATCATCAATATCAATATTCAATATAAATTATAAGAGAGAAGCCGGATTTTTTGTCACGCATGTTCTCGAAAACCGCTGAATACGCGTCGAATCCGCGAATAGCGTCAGATAGAGCTCGACGAAGACTAGGTTTTAGGCGCAAAAAGTTTGAAAAAAGTCGCCCGGAAAGTTGAGAAAAACCCGTTCAAAGTTTATTAATTTCGACCAATCAGAATCGAGTATTTTGAAATTCGACTTAATTTCAAAACATGGGTAGTAGACGAGTCGTTAAGAGCCCCGATCGTCATCTAGGATACCCCGGTTCGAGCCCCGGGCAAGCCAAAAATATTTTTTTGAATTTTTCAAGTTGCGAACTTTTTTAAAACATTTGAGAAAGCTCAAAGTTATGCCCGGGCGAGCCAAATTTTTTTAAAATGTTTTTTGAATTTTCTAAGTTGCGAAATTTTTTATGACATGACAATAGGACCTAACGAAACTTCAAAAACGTACTTCCCGCGCAAACCATTTTTTTGAATTTAAAAAAAAAATTGAATTTTTTGTTCACATGAAACTTTTTTTATTAATTTTTTTTGAATTTTTTGAGCTGTGAAATTTTTTATGACATAACAATAGGACTTAACGAAACTTCAAAAACGTAATTCTCGGGCAATCCAATTTTTTTTTTTTTTTTTTAATTTTTGACATTTTAAAAAAAAATTTGAATTTTTGAATTTTTAAAAGTTTTTTTGAATCTTTTGTTTACATGAAAATTTTTTTCAACTGAATTACAAAGTACCTAATTTTGAATTTTTAAATTTTTTTTGAAGTTTTGATTTTGTTTTAAATTGTTTTGAATTTTTTAAGTTGCGAAATTTTTTATGACATGACAATAGGATTTAACGAACCTTCAAAAACGTACTTCCCGGACAAGCCAAATTTTTTTTGAATTTTTTTGAATTCTTTGTTTACATGAAAAATTTTTTCAAATGAATTACAAAGTAATTTTGAATTTTTGATTTTTTTTTTTTGAATTTTTGAATTTGTTTTGAATTTTTTAAGTTGCGAAATTTTTTATGACATGACAATAGGATTATTAATCCCAGTTAGTTTTAGAGTTGAGTCATGTGAAGTAAATTCAAAATCTGATCTAAATTGAATAAGCTGATTTCGAAAAAAATTCCAACTCATACTTTCAAAGTTTTCTCAAAATTATTACACGGAAAGTCGTCAAGTTTTATATTTGTAGGGTTAAATTACACAAAAAATTACGAAATCTGAAAAAAATTGAAAAAGAATTGGTTCCCAAAAATTAAAAATTCAAATTACCAATTAAAACTTCTCCAAAAATTTTGAAGGTTTTCTCGAAATTTTCACTTTAGAAGCCCTACAGTTGTAAGGTTGGGTTGAATTATATGAAAAAAATTCATAATGTACCTACCTAATAAAAATTAAAAATAATCAAGTATTCAAATAAAATTATTAATTTTTTTTCTTCAAAATTAATCATTCTACCGTTGACGTGGGGTTGAATCACACGAAGAAGAAACTGTCAAATATGCTGAAAATTGAAGAAATTGGTTCAAAAAAATTATTCAGCTCAAAAATTTAAATTTACGCAAAATTGATGAATTTTTTTCGGGGTTTTAAGGAATCTTACAGTTGCGGGGTTAAATTCGGCAAAAAAAGTTTTAATCTGATGATAGTTGATAAAAATGGTTCAAAAGTATAGTTTTTTATAGTGCTGTCTCAAGTAACTTAGCCTATACAGGCATATTCGACGTAAGATGTTCGACTGATAGATTTCAATTGTCACAAAAGGAATGAATTTTTTCTCGAATTGATCAATTTCTATTTATAGATAATGTGCCAAAAATTGAAAAAATTTGTTCGAAAAAATAATTCAATTCATAATTTTAAATTTTCTACAAAATTAAGGAGGTTTTCCTCGAAATTAACTTAGGTGTTAGGTACTTATTACTCCAGAAGTCCTGCAGTTAGGGTGAAATCCTACGAAAAAATTGCCTAATAATTATGATGAAAATTGGAAATTGGTACCTACCAATAAATTTTCCAATGTAAAATGTCGATGAACGTTAAAGATTGAAAATAACTACCGTGACTGGGTGACTGGACGGGTAAACAATTTTTGTATGTTATCTTTCATTTTTTTACCCGTCGTCCCGACGGGTACTCCGCTAGTTATTGATAATTGGGGGGAGGTAAGGGTTAAATTAAAAAAAATTTCAAATAAAAGTTGTAGATTAAAACCTTAGAAATAAGTAATAATATTGTTCATCATAGGAATTTCAATTGGATCCTCCCCTCCTCTCTAATTTTGCATTTTAGTACGAAGACACTATTGAAAAATGGGGATAGGGAAGGGTTCAATTGAAAAAATTTTCAAACAAAAGTTGTAGATTAGGATCCTAAAAATAAGTTTGGTTATATAAAAATTTCGATTAGACCCTTCCCTCCCCTCGAATTTCGCATATTTTAGCATGAAAGCACTCGATATTGAAAAATGGGAGGAGGGAAGGGTTGAATTAAAAAAAATTTCAAACAAAAGTTGTAGATTAAGATCTTAAAAATAAGTTTGGTTATTATAAAAATTTCGATTAGACCCCTCATTTCTCCCTAATTTCGTTAGGCGTTTATATAGTTTTGGACTTATACAATAATTCAGCTTAATCACTAACGTCGCAGTGCAAACTATGAGCTAGTAAGGATAAGGCTGCCAGAGCGAGGATGCTCTGAAATGATGACTATGACTGAGGTCGGTATAGCCGTATAGGCCTCTCTAAGGTGTTAATTAATTATTAAAACTGCGATTGTATGTACTATTATCGTAAGTGAGCGTCGAACTGACCATCGTCGTTGTTGATTGGGTGTGTTCCTGTGTGCTGTGCTTAGCTGCCTACACAGGTAGAGACTATATCCGTTTACACGTATACGACAGTACGTATGCTGCGTATATTCCGGTACTAATTAGCCGCACCTGCTGCTGCTCTGCTACTGTGTGGTAACTGGTAACCGAGGGGTTACGTGGAAATATTATTTACATGCGACACTTTACCGTTAATATATCACGTGGACGCGGGCCGAAAGCCAGAAATTATAATTAAGCTGGTTCCGATTCCGAATCCGAACGATTTGTCAGGAAGTGCGCGTTCGGGTCGATGTCGTCGTAAGGGAAGCGTTTTACGAGCACAATATCGCAGTGCGAACGTGTCGCGGTCAAGGTTCCCTTTGATCCGGGGAACAGGTGGCGATGGCTTGGTCTATACGTATGTCTTGAGGCTTCGGTGAACCCATCTCAATTGCATCGATCAAATTTGGCTCGAGTCTAGTCTGTGTGAGATGAATTTTGAAAATTTTTGTACATATTACGATTAAACAGAGAGGGGTTGTATTTTGGAAATTTATTTCAAGTTTTTCTTTTTTCTAAAAATCGGAAGTTTTACGTTTTTACGAAAACGATGAGAACATGTTAAAAATTCTCTACGTAGTTTTTTGAATTTTATGGTCTAAAATTCAATTTAATTTTATTCTAGAGTGGCCCTTATTTTGGATTTTGGAATCTTCCACCCCAGTTTTTTCATTTTATGAAAAAACAATTCATTGTTTTTCATTTTTTCCTTCTAATTGAATTTTAAGTGGATCCTGCTTATCACCTTTTCTAGAAAAATGAAAAAGTTGATCAATTTTTTAATACACCAAAGTTGATCCTTCTCGTGAGAATCAATGGCATTTTTTTGCCACCTCCTACCTAGTTTTTTTTCATTTTATGTGAAAATAATTTCCAATTTTTTATTTTTTTTTCGACTGAATTTTAAGTGAATCCTGCTCATCGTATTTTTTCGAAAAATGAATAAATTGATCAATTTTCTAATCCATCAAGGTTGTTCTTTCTAGCGAGAATTAATTCCCAACTTTTCGTTTTTCGCTGACTGAATTTTAAAAGCAGTGCCATTAAACATCCATTCTGAGAATTGTTTTTTTTTCACTTCTTTTTTTTTAATGGAGGCTCATGGCATCACTTTGAATTCAGTTCGAGGGAAAATAAAAAACTCGGAATCATTTTCTAATGAAAAGCAAAAATATTAAATTCTACCTTATTAAAAAATGTTGCTAATGTTTTTCGTTTTTTAAATTTTTATTTGTATTTTTTTGATTGGGGCACTATGGTACTATTTGAAATTTATCTAGGCAGAGGAATACGAATCTGCAAAAAAATTCAGTTTTAAAAATTCGTTTCATGATTGGAAAAATTGGTAATTTTATCAAAATAAGTACTTAATATTTCAATTTTATTTTTTTCGGTTTCTCGAAAATAATGTACTTAATAAGTTGGAAAATCAAACACATTTTTTTTTTTAGTTTTTCAAAGAACAATTTTTGGGATTTTTCAATCATTTAATTTTGTAGTAACTGAATTTTTTATGCTCGTCAGTTTTTTTATAATTCTGTAAAAAATTGGTTTTTAAAACTTGTTGGAAATAAATTTTTTTAGTTTCAACAATTTTTTTTAATTTTTAATTTGTTTTTTTCAAATGTGAAGATGGATTTTTTGTTTAGATCCCTGAAATGTGTTTCTATTCACTTCATTTTCAATTTTTTATTTATTTTTTTTTATTTCAATTTTACTAGAGATTTTTTTTTTATTTCTTTGAAAAATAATTTTTTTCAATTTTCTATGAAGGCTTTTTTTTTTTTTTGTGATTTTGTGAAAATTTTATCTTAATTATGTTAATGGTAGGTAAGGTTTTAGTTTTTTAAAAAGCAATTCCTTCAATGTTCAAAATTTAATTTTTCCTCAACTTACCTACCAGTTTTTTTTTGTTTTTTTTTTGAGCATTCGTTTCCTGAATTTTTGAAGAAATGGTCTTGTAGATTTTCAAAATTTTGTCTTTTTAACAATTTTTCGAGAATTTTCATTTTTTATTTTTTTTATTTTTTGACGGTTGATTTTTTAATAATGAATTATCTGTACCTAGGTAGATGTTAATTTTTTTCGTTTTTCTCGATTTTTTCAGAAATTAATTTTTTTTGATTCCTTATAAAAAGGAATTCATTTATTTAATCATTGTTTTTCAAAAATTTTCATTTGATTTTGATTGTATGAAGGTGCATTCTTTATTTATTCCTTGATTTAAAAAAAATCCCATGAAAGTTGATTTGAAATTATAAATTTTACGAAGATGAATTCAATCAATGCAAAAAATCCTCAAATTCTCAATTTGTTGAGATTTATTTCCTCAATTCAAAATTAAGAGATTTTGTAAATTTTCAATTTTTTTATTTAAAAAAAAAGTTGTTTTTTCGATTCAATTGAAATTAGATTGATTTTTTTAATGGTTTGGATTTTTAAAGATTTATTTTTCCAGTTTTACATAAAAATATCTTTTTTTCATAATTTTTTGAAGGTCATTTATTTTTTATTTTTCAAGAGTAAATTTTAATGAGCAGAGTATGTAATTTTTCCTTTAGATAAAATTAATTTGTATTGGTTCACTTTTACATTTTTTAATATATTTCATCTTTTTGAAAAATATTTAATTTTTTAATTTTTTGAGAGAATTTTTTACATAAGTATTTTTTTTAAAATTTGAATCCTTGCAGTTTAAATTTTTTTTATCCAATTCTGATTAATTGAATACTTAATATGTTAGAGCAGTTGATTTTTTACTCTTAATTTTTTTTTTGTTTTGGTTCTTCAGAAATAAAGTTTTATGAAATTTTCCTCAAAAATTTCATTTTTTAAGATAATTTTGTGGAACTTTTTTTTAATTTTGTAAAAAGTACGTAACTAACTATTTTTTTCAATTCATCGAGCATACGAGGAATTCACTCCCTGGATATTCAGAAATGTGATTTCTCTTAATTTTACTTGTTTTTTCATTTTTAAAATTGAAAAATAAATAATCCAATTCTGATTTTATTTTAGTTGATTTTTTAACCGTTGAAAATTTATTTTTTCAGTTTTCCTAAAAAATTCATCCATTTCTAATTTATTATTAGGTGTAAAATGAATATTTTCAGATTTTTCAAAATAGATTCCTGTATATTTAGGTGCAATGAAAATGTTCAACTTCCGAAAATGATGGATTTTATTTATTTTCTCTGCTTCTTTCTACCCATTCTTGAAATTAATCATCCATTTTGAAGAATACATCATCGAATTTTCTAACTGTGTTTACGTACCTAATACCTACTCATCTCCATTTTTTTTTTTTTTTTTTTTTTCAAAATAAATTTTCATACATTTCATTCTCTCATATGATGATCAATGTTAACATACTCATTCACTAATATTGTTGGTTTGTTTTTGTTTTTTCCTAACGCACGCTTACCTCCTCAAGCATTTGTATAGATGATACATAAAAAGGTGGGTATGTTGGAATAATATGGAATGGAATTGCAAAAAGGCTTGAGTAATAATGCGCACCTAATAAGAATGATAAACAACGCAATGCACTATTGCACTATTATAAGTACATACGAGTAGCATAAGTGATACCCAATTCGATATGATAAGTTGAAAAAAATTTTACAGCTACTTCGAGCGTTCAAGCTGCCACCACAATGACTACTACGGCTACCGATTCGGCATCTGCTGCGGCTTCATCTGCCGACATTCTTAATAAAACAAGCACCTCGAATGGTTTGATATTTACGTTGGAACAGTTACAAAGGGAATTTGGAATACATATGACTGCTGGAACTGCCATGCCTCAGTATATCACTATACCTTTGTTGACTGGAATTTCGAACAACGCTAATCCACCGGCAGCCCATCAAACGCCTGCTGATCTAAGTAATAGGTCGAGGAAGTGAGAGAGCTAGTCAATCATCGTGGTGTTAATTAAAATATTATACGTATTTTTATGTACTTATGCGAAGTTGTTTCTTTTATTTCGCTTTTGTTTGTCTCGTCCGTGAAGAGGTAGTGTGCTGGTGTTTCTGGTTTTTTATTGTGGTGAGAGAGGCGCCTTTGGGATTTGAGGGGGTTGTATGATTGTTGTTGTGGTTTTGGTGATTTGGATCGGGTCATTTTTTTGAAGGGGTTGATTTTATCGGATTGGCTGCTTCTACTTAATGGATTTTCTCTAATTTGGTTCGTATTGGAGTCTTCGTAATTGGCTTTGAAATTTTTGAAACAAAAAGCGTTTTCGTAGATGGGGCATTACTTTACTTTTAAAGTTTGTTGTCGATGCACATTTTTTCTAAATGTTCCTTCTCGATAGACGGTTCTGATGAAATACTTTCAGAAAATTTTGAAAATTATTCAAAAAATGAATTCGGATGGTTTTCAAAAATTAAATGATCTAAGAAAAATGAAAGCAAAAATTAGAAAATGAACATGATATAAATTTTCATTTTCAAGAAATTTTGAAAATGTAATAAAAAAAAGAGTATGGTAATTTCTTTTTCCGATTCAAGACTCGTAAAGTTTCAAAATTTTACATTGAAAAGTTGGAAGAACTTGAGGAAAAAAAATCAAATATAAAAATAATTGAAATTTTAAAATATCAAAAATTCAAAATTCGAAACGTTTATGATTTTAAAAAATTGGAACACCCAAAAAAATTACGAAAGAAATAAAAATTTGTTGCATTAAAAATCTGGAAAAATCAAAAATTCAAAATTCTGTAAATTAATTATACGTAACATAAGAAAAGTGAAAAAATTATCTACTCAATAGGTACCTATTTAAATTTTCAATTTTGAAAATTGAAAAAAATATGAAATTTTGACTTGAAATTGGAAAAAAATAAGTTTTTAAAATTGATAAAAATCAAGCATGAATAAGTAGGAAATAATGAAAGGTACCTAATAAAAAAATTATTTCCAAAAAAAATCCAAAGTTTTGAATTATTAAAAATGAAACCTTTTAAAATTGCAAGATCTTCAAAAATGAAAAGAAAAAAGAAAAAAGAACATCAAAATTATAAAATACTAGGTCAATTGTAAGAATTTTAAATAAAAAAATTATTCATTTAAATTGAAAACAAACTTTGAAATTTTGGACATTTTAAAAATCTCAAAGATGAAAAAAATTGAAATTAAAAATTTCAAAATGTCAATAATGTGAAATTCTGGAATTAAAAAAATCAAGAAATGGAATTCGTAACGTTGAAATATTTTCAAAAATTTTCAACCTTGAAAAAAAAGGATTTTCAATTTCAAGAATTGAAAATGAATTCTAAATTTTGAAGCTGGAAATTTGAATCGAATGAATTTTGAAGTTAAAAAAATAATTCCAAGCAAAAAAATTGAAATTTCAGTTTCGAAAAATTTAAAATGTCAAAAATTTATGTACCTAGAATTCTCGTATTCAAAAATTAAAATATTTTTTATGAAATTATTGAAATTGAAAAATAAAAATTAAATTAAATTTGTAAGAACAAAAATTTAAAAAATTTAATGGCATGGGAAATAAATTCAAAATCAAGACTTTTCAAAGTCATCAGATGGGAATTAAGTAAGTAGGTACAATTTGAAATTTATAAAAAAAAAAAATTTTCAATTGGAAATAAAGTTAAGAATTTTTTAGTCTATTGATTTTTTTTTTCAATTTCGAATATGAAAAAAATCAATCTCAAAAATTTTGAGATATCAAAAATGTAATTAAATGATTTTAAAAAATTGTAAGATTAAAACATTTAAATAATGCTAGAATTAAATTTCAGACATTGAAAATTTTGCAAAAATTTCCAAGTTCGCAAAAAAAAAAAGAAAATTAAAATTAAAAATGTTTTTCCAAATTGAAATTTTGAGAATCAGGTAAGTAAAGTAAGTAAATTATAGTACCTACTTAATTTAAAATAAGATTTTTTTTAAAATTTCAAACAAAAAATGTAAAAATTTTGAATTCAAATAATTTTAATAATTGAAAAAAAAAACTTGAAACATAAACTGGAATAAAATTCTTATCCCTGAAAATTTTTTCAAAATTTCCGAAATAATGTAGTCTAAAAAATAAAAATGATAAAATTGAATTTGGAAAATATTTTGAACATAAAAAAGTCAATTTCAAAAATTTTGAAATCTCAAAAATGTTAATGATTTTTAAAAATTGTAAGATTGAAAAAAAATGATTAAATTCATGCACTAGAAAGAAATTTGTAATATTGAAAAAATTTCAAAAATCTTCAGAATTGAAAGTTTGAAAATTAGGTGTAGTAAATCAAAATATAATTTTTCTAAAATTTCAAACAAAAAATGTAAAAATTTTGAATAATTTTAAAATTTGAGAGAGGAAAAAAACTTGAAACATAAACTGGAATAAAATTCGTATTCCAAAAAAAAATTTTCAATAATTTCCGGACCCACATGCAGGGAATTTACAAAATTTTTTGAAATTGACTTTTTTTCAAGTTCAGTTCAAAATTTTAGAAAAACTCAAACTCTCTCCAATTTTTATAAATTATTTCTTATGATTTTTGAAATTCTTACAATTCAATTTCGCAAACTCTCCATTTGTAATTTTTTTTAAATCTTGAAAGTTTCAAAAATATTTTCCAAATTCCATTTTATGGTTTTTTTTTGTGTTTTTTTTTGTATTTTTTTTAAAATCACAAATTGAGAGTTTGCGAAATTGAATTGTAAGAATTTCAAAAATTATAAGAAATAATTTTTAAACTGGAGAGAGTTTGAGTTCTTCTAAAATTTCGAACATAAAAAAAGTCAATTTTAAATTCGCTGCATGTAGGTAAAATTCTAGAGTTACATGGTTTCATGTAGAAAGTTGAAAGATTTTTAAATGTGAAGGAAAAAAATTAAACCATTAAATTTCTAAAATTGAAACTTATAGAAAAAAATTCTAGTTGAAGAAATGTTTGAAAAAATCTTTAAAAATTTCAAGATTTGAAAAATGTCAACATTAAAAATTAAGAAAAAATTCATTTCAAAAAGTTAGCAGTAAAGTTCTAAATTAAAAAAAAAAACTTTTGGCGTTGAAAAAATTGAATTTAATTTCAAAAAATATGTTGAAATAGGTTGATCAAATATTTAAAAAAAATTGGGAAAAAAGTAAGATATGAACTTGAACGAAATTAGCAGAGCCTAAAATTGAAAAAAAAAAATCCCTAAACAAATGGAAAAAATTCGAATGAAAAACATTTTCATAAAATTTTTAATTCATGAAGTTTCAAAATTTCAACAATGAACATTTTTCAAATCAATCTTGTAAAAAATTACAATTAAAAATGGAGTTGAAATTTTTTTACGTTTAAATTGTTTCAATTACCTAGGTAGTTATTTAAAAAAAAAAAAAAAAAAAAAAAATCACTCCTCAAATTGAATTTTAAATGATACCTAATAATTATTTTAAAATTTTTTTAAAAACATGCAAAATTGAAAAAAATTTATGCAACAAAATGTTTTCTAGACCATTTCGTCTACTTCATCTGGAAACCATCTTATTTGCAGCATCCATTTTGAAAAACCATGTTATGCCATCTTTATGCCTAAGTAGATACTTGAATGAAATTTGAGAGTCCTAAGACCAATCCTGAATCCTTAAAAGGTAATCTTGAGACCACATTAGGTTCTCCAGTTGCCAAAAAGCCTAATTATCCCAAAGTCATCACACCCGACGCAATTCGTAACCAGCACACGAGGCAAATTGCAAAGCTCAGCTTCAAAAACAAAAACAACACACATTACTGACAATAAATCTTAATTCGAAATCCCCTTCATATGGGTTTTTATACGCGGGGTTAATTGGAAAATGAAAATCGATGCTGCCTGGTGCCCCCTTCTTATAATATGTATAAATCAAACCATACCCAATACTCGTATCTCGATACGTTGGCAGAATTTACGCAGCTCTCGAAGCACGAGGTGCTGCTTCAAACTAGAAGGGTTGGGATGGGTATTGGGTGTATGGCTTCGGCTTGACGTGGCGTATACTCTACTCTGGTGTCGTATGAGGCGGGAAACGATTTCGTCAATGGCTATACGCGGCAAAAACTGAACCATAAATCACTACGGCGTTGACAGAGTATACTTCATTATGCATCAGCAATTTCATTGTTTCATATCTTGCGACAAACTTACATTTCGTTGAATAGATTAGTCGGTCGAGCCTCCGCTGGCGGGCGCAAGGGCAGGCTAAAGGATCGCATCGCGTATACGAAAAAATTAATTCCACTTTAGCTCACCACCGTCGCAATTTCGGCCCGCTTTTGTAGGCAATTTGAATTTTCTCGCAGAGCAAAAATTTTCACTCGAAGGGTGGCCTGGCCGGGCCTGGCATAGGCAGGCGTACGAATTGTACGATATGGGAGGAAAAAAAAAGAGGGATCGCGAGGCTGGGCATCAAATGCGGCGCAGCGGCGGCGACGAGTAATTATTCATTATTTAAATACATTCGCCGCAGACGTAACCGAACGAAAATGATAAGAGGCTAGTTATTTATTGAATTATTCATTAGGTTTTGCGCCGCACGCGCCCTCCCTTTGCCCCCCTTTTCTGTGCAAATTTTTCATCTTAAAAACGTCTAAAAATTTTGATAAATGACTCGCCAGATTGGCGTATCGTCGTAAAATTACGGACGCTTTTTAAATTTTAATTGTGACCGAGATGATGCGCCGCTGTTCATAAATTAACGCGAAACTCACCCCCTTACCACTTACGAACGTGAACCTCTCTCCCAACCCTTTATTTACCGTGAGAATAATTTTACATTGTAAAAAAAAAAGAGGAAAAACAAACCATCACGACCGCGAGTCAATTAATCGTCATTCGGAAGCACTCAGCTATCTGCTATAATTTTTTTTTTATAAAAAACATCTAACGGTCAGACCGCTACTCAAGAGCCGAATTTTCTCGTTTTCAAGCTTTAGTTTAAGTTTTTTGATTCAATGGTGCAAAACTTTGCAGGATTAAATTAAAATAAATTCAAGGTGTCTACAGGTCATGAAAATCATGAAATTTATGAAAAAGACAAAAGTCATGAAATTGGAAAATGGGTCATGAAAGTCATGGAAAAGTCATGTATTTAAAAAAAAAAAAACACTAGCTCAAAAAAAGTCGTGAATTTCACTCTTTGAAGTTATGAATTTTTGATAATATCAAGTACCCGGGTAAAATTACAAATTCGCCTTTAAGTGAAATTTTTTCAAACTGTTGTATCTTCTCAACAAAAAAAAAAAAAAATGCATAAAATATTGTGATTTCTCTGAAGAAGAAATTAATTTTCTTGAAGAATTTTTTTTCGAGGTGGAGGGGAATCTATTTTTTTGAAAAATCCCCATTTTTTGGAATGAAAAAGAAAAATAATTTTTTGGAATATGAATAAAAAAATGAATTTTTTGGTGACGTTTCAAAAATTGTTTTGGAATAAAAAACATTTTCACGCCACTAGCTTTAGGTAGTTGATGTACAAAGCGTATTTGAAAAAAATCTCAATTTTTTTGAAGTAAAAAAATTCTCATTTTTTTGGATTTTTTTTCAGTTTCTGAAAAATAATTTTTTTTTTTGTGGGGGGGTCTTTGTTTTTGGGAGAAAAAATTCTCATTTTTGGAATTTAAAAAAAAATGAAAACGAATTCTTTGGTTCAAATATTTTTGAAAATTGTTTTGGAATAAAAAAAAAATACCTACTCAATTTTTTTTAATAGAGAAATCTCAAATCTTCTGGAGTAGAAATTTTTTCGGAGGAAGAAATTTCAGGATTTTTCAGAATAAAAAATATCCAAAAATCTTCTTTTTTTTTTTTGAAATTTTATAATTGATAATTTCAAAATTTTAATTTAGGTATTTTAATCCAGAACTTTTTGGAGCTAAAAATTTTCAAAAATTAAAAATTGTTCATAAATTGAAGATTGAAAAATATTTGGAGAATAAAAACTTCGAAAATGCAAAAAAATCAAGAATTTTGAAAATTAGAAAGTTTGAATAAATGAACATTAATTTGTTTGCAATTGAAAATTTATCAAAAATTGGAGTTTTTTTCAAATCAAAAATTATTTCAAAACTGAAAATTTTTTCATAACAAATAATTTTTTAAAGTTCAAAAACTAAATAAACTAGGCATTTCCTTTTTTTTTTTTTTTTTTTGAAAATTCAATATTAATTTTTTTACAAGTTAAAGGTTAGGTAGGTACTTCAAAATTGAGAGCTTTTCAAGAATTGAAATTTCCTAAAATAAAAATTGAAAACTTTAAAAATTGAAAATCACAAATTCATTACGATTATACAGAAAATTCATATTATTTCATTGAAATTTTCAATTTTTTTCAAAATTTCGCCTCTCGATTTCAGGAGTTGCGAAACGTCAAAATAAGCGAAATATTGAAAAATGGTCAAGAGTTATTATTTGAGTGGCAATGGAAAAATTTTGGTTAGTTTTTATTTCAGGTTACTTAAGTTATTATTTTTTTTTTTTCATTTCTCTCCGATGTAAGTATGCGATTCTATTTTTTGGTATACCAAATTTCAACCCCCTGGTCAGTGACACCTTTTTGGGCCTTTAATTCATTGTTTTGTGTCGCGTCTAAAAAAATTTTCACATCATAAATTTTTCAATCGATTTTTGAAGGTTTTTGATATTCTTTGAATAAAAAATATCACATTTTTTTTGTTAAAAAAATGCCTATCGAGTTTTTTGAGAAAAAAATAAAAATAATCTCAATTTTTTTAGAGGAAATTCCAATATCTTGAAGAAAAAGTGGACTATCTGTAGAAAAACCCATCTCTAAATTTCTTATCCTAATTTTTTCAAAAAAATCACTTTTTTTATTATTCATTTTTTATTTTTAGAAATTTTTTTTTTTATTTTTGAGGAAAAAACAATTCTTTGAGAAAAAATCTCAAATTTTCTGTCAATTAAAATAAAGAAAAAAATTCCATTTTCATGGAGCAAAAAATTTTTTCTCTGGTGTTGTAATAAAAATATTCTTCGAATTCTTGAAAAAAAAAATTCTTAAAAAAATTTTGGAGTAAAATATTTTTAACTTCAATTGTAAAATACTTCTGGTTTTGAACTTTTTTAAATTTTTTTTTTTAAAAGAAATCTTTCAAAATTTTTGAAAAGAAAATCCCAACATTAAAGTCGAAAATTTCGAATATCATATTTTATCACTTAATTTATTTTAATGCAGATTTATTTTGTTTTGATTTCAGAAATGAACTTTTTACTTTTAGAGAAGAAAAATCTTGATTTTTTTTTGGAATAAAATTTTTAAAACTTTTTTAAAGCAAAAAGACTTTCCTTTTTTTTTGAAAAATCGTAAGTATTTTGTTAAAATTTTTAGAAACCTTCAATTTGTTAAGGAAAAAGATTATTTTGAACTGTTGAGAGTTATTTATTCAGAAAAAAAATAGTTTCTTTCTCCCTTTTTTTCGAGGTTCTTTTTCTTATATTCGTAGAGATGAAAACCTATTTTTATAAAGAAAATCCCTGAATATTTTTAAGAATATTTTTTTTTTGTAGTAAAGGTTTTTCATTTTTTGTTGTCTTTTTTTTTTTTTTTTTTTTTTTTAAGAAAAAATTTTTAAAGTAAAATTTAAAAAAAAATATTACAGAGTAATTTTTGAAGGAGGGCGATCTCTCAATTTTTGGAAAAAAAATCTCCAAAATATTTGAAGTATCTGGAATAAAAATTCGTGCTTAATCAGGGGTGAACACAATAGCCAACAGTTTTTTTTACAAAAATTCGACTAAAAAATAAAACGAACCTTACAGGCGTACGCGACCAACCGAACCCTTGTACATCTATACGTTCTGCTCCAGTGAGGAGGGGTGAGAGGGTACACGGACGTATTTCATATTAAAATATTCAAACTGGTACGTATCGCAAACGAAGGCAAACCCAACGGGCGAGTTTATTAAAAACGTCGCTAATTTACAGAATCGAAGCCCCCCCCCCCGGGGGCCTCTCTTTGCGTAAATACTCGGCCGACGGTTTTATCATTTTTATAGCTAATTATGGCACCGAAACTCCAGCGACGTTTTCCTACCCCAAATGAGATTATCATCTTAGCTTACTTATAGTTTGTTTTTTTTTTCTCGCTAGTTTGTTGTTGTCCCTACAACATACCCCAATGTTTAGCAAGAGACGAAGCGACGGTTATTGAAATTTTTAAAAATTATCCTTCCATTATGCGATGTAAAAAATATGATGACTAAGGGATCTCAGCCTGGCTCGCTGCGGTCGGACTGGGCTGAATTTAAAATATTCTTCGCGTCGTGACGGTGCGTATATTTTTATACGAGTGTTACCCCCTCGCCCTACTTCGCTCCTTCATCAGAGCCCAATATTGGGTAAGTTTGGGTGTAAAAGCGTCAGCGTGTACGTGTTTATGTTTTCATTTTTCAAAACTTCGTTATATGGAAATGCATTAGTCGTATTGGGAGCACGATCTTTTCGAAAAGGGTGTATTTTATGAGGCGGATTTTTATTATTTTTATATATCGGTTTTGGAGTTACATAATGGGGGTTGATGATTTTCTAATCTTCTGGAGGAATTGATTGATTCGAAATTACGAGTTTTTTATCGACTTGCTGGAGTGCTGGGTTTTTACTTCGATGATTAGGTCATCTTAATCTGTAAACTTGAGATTTTTTTTAACGAGTTCTGTCTTCTGTCAAATGATGTGAGTGGATGAAGAAGAAGTGTGAAATTGAAAAAGAATTAAAAATGTCAAAATTTTCAACTTCATTTTACACAGTAATTTTTTTTTCAATTTCAAATTTTTACAATTTTTTAATTGTGAAAATTTTTCAACTTGAAAATTTTGTAATTTTATGGGTCTTAAATTTAAAAAAAGTATTTTTCAATATAATTTTTTCAGGAATAGAAATGTTAAAAAATCAAATTTCAAAAATAACAAAATATCAAAAATAATTATAAATTCTGAAATTAGTTGATTTTTAAAAATTGAAAGATCAAAAAAAGGAGCCAAAAATTGAAGAAAATTTGCGGTGAGTGTCAAAAAAAAAAAAAAAATCGAAATTTTCAAAAAAATAGTGCAACTGAAGAATCGAAAAAAATTAGGTAGGTATTTGGGATTTTCTGAGACAGACCACGACCCACAAGTATTAGGATTGCTTTCAAATTGAAAACTATGAAATCCGCGTTGATGTTATTTTGAGTAACTCTTTGTATATACTTATTTATATGCTCAATTAGGAGAAGGCATGAGGTGTGGTAGCAACGAATTAAGTTGGATTGCCAATTTTTTTTCCTCAACACGTGAGGCATGAAGTGTACAGATATGCCCTAAAATAGGTAAGTAAGTACACTATACTATACTCGCTAATAAACTAATTACCTATTCAAATCAATGCACTTCATTTACAATAGTTTGTTGATGAAGCTTCAACCTCCTTCCCTTTCAAATTCAACGATTTTTTTAAAAATTTCAACTGAAATAAAGTTGGATACTTTGTAAACTTTTTTAATTTACCTACTCGTATTTAAAATTTTGGATATTTTTAAATTTTGAAAATTATTTAAAATATGAGAAATTTTAAAATTCGAGCAATTTTTAAAATCAAAAAATTTAAAAATTAGAGCAATTTCTAAAATTTTGACATTTTCAAAATTTTGAACACTTGGCATTTAAGCAATTTCCAAATTCTGAGCAATTTTCAAAATTTGGGCTATTTCAAAATTTGAGCGATGTCCAAAATTTGAGCGATGTCCAAAATTTGAGCAATTTTAAAACTGTTGAGCAATTTGAAAAATTACAAAATTTTTATAATTCGAGCAACTTACAAAACTCAAACTTTCAAAGTCTGAGCATTTTCTAAAATTTGAGCAATTAGTAAAATTTAAGCGATATGCAAAATGTGAGTAATTTATAAAATTTAATAAATTCGTGAAATTGGAGAAATTACCAAAATTTGAGTAATTTCTGATTTTGAAACTTATTAAAATAAGTAAATTTTTAGATTATGAGAATAATAAAACTTTTGGATTATGAGAAATTTCAAATTTGAAAATAAATTTAAAAATTGATCAATTTTTTAAAGTTTGAGCAACTTTCGAAATTTGAGCAATTTTCAAAATAATTATGAGCAAATTGGAAATTTTGGAAATTCGAAAATTTAAGAAATATTAAAATTTGATCATTTTCTAAAATTTGAGCAATTATTTGAGCATTTTCAAATTTTAAGAAAATTTAATAGTTTATGTAATTTCCAAAATTTGTGAAATTTTAAAATTCGAGCAATTTTCAAAATAAAATAGGTAGCATGTGCAAATTAAAAATTTTTGAAACTTTAAAATTTCAGAAATTTTAAAATTTAGTCATTTTTTAAAAATTTGAGCAACCCTGTTGAAATTTAAAAATTTTAAAAAATTCCAAAAGCATTTCTGAAATTTGAGAAGTTTCCAAAATTTCAAGTGTAGAAAATTTGAGAACTTTTTAAAATATGAAAACCTTTAGATTAGGTATCAGAAATTCCAAATTTGAGAATAATTTAAATTTGATCAATTTTTAAAGTTTTAGCAACTTCTGAAATTTGAGCACCCGAGCGGCACACTCGATCGATAATATCGGAAGATGTAACGTATCGATAAAAAATCGTTTGAAAATCTATAGATGTTCTCACGATATTATAAAGATTTATCGGTACAACTTCATAGGCAAAAAATCTAAAAACTATCGAATTCGATATTATTAAGATTTTATGACGATATTCGTCAACGATACTATCGACAAAGAATATTAAATTTATCGATTCCGATTTTCCACCGATTTTGTGCAGATATTTGAAACTACATTATCGACAAAGAATATTAAATTTATCGAATTCGATTTTTTAACGATTTTGTAAAGATATTTAAAACTATATTATCGACAGATTATATGAAATTTCTCGACTTCGATATTTTACCGATTTTTTGACGACATTTGAAACTATATTATCGACAGATTATATTAAATTTATCGAATCCGATTTTTTACTGATTTTGTAAAGATATTTGAAACTATATTATCGACACATAATATGCAATTTCTCGAATTCGATTTTCTAACGATTGCGTGAAGATATTTGAAACTATATTATCGACACGTAATATGAAATTTATCGAATTCGATTTTTTAACGATTTTGTAAAGATATTTAAAACTATATTATCGGCAGATTATATGAAATTTCTCGACTCCGATATTTTACTGATTTTATGACGATATTTGAAACTATATTATCGACACGTAATATGAAATTCCTGGAATTCGATTTTTCAACGATTTTGTGGCGATATTTGAAACTACATTATCGACAAATAATCTGAAATTTGTCGAACGATTTTGTGACGATATTTAAAATTATTTCCAAATTGGTGAAAATTTTTCTAAGTCCAACACGTCTGGAAGTACTAAACTGCCTAGTATAAGCGTTTTATTGCTAATTCCTCAACGATAAGGTATGGCATAGTGGTTAAGGAAGAGGATTACCATGCAGGAGGTAGATGGTTCAAGCCCTACGGGTGGCAGATTTTTTATAATTTTTTTTTGTCTTTTTCTGAAATGATCCTCTTACCGTAACATGAATAATGTGTTTAGGCAAAGTTTAATGTATTAATTATGCTAATTAATGATTTTTAATTATAGAAAAAAGCTAGTAAAAGACAAAAAATCGGAATAAAAAATCGATAAAAAATCGACAGAATATCGAATTCGATAAAGTGTCGCGAAAGTTCCGCCTAAATCGTGAAATTATCTTTCGATATTATAGATAGATTATCGATAAAATATCTTACTATAATGTCGAAATTTTTATTAACTATAATTCGTCGATAATCTATCTATATATCGAAAGATAATTTCACGATTTATGCGGAACTAACGCGACACTTTATCGAATTCGATATTCTGTCGATTTTTTATTTCGATAATTTGTCGAGTGTGCTGCTCGGGCAGTATTCGAAATAATTAATTAATTAGGTATATGAGCAAATTATAAATTTTGAAAATTTCAAAATTTGAGAAATATTATAATTCTATCAATTTCTAAAATTTGAGCAATTATCGAAGCATTTTCAAAATTTAAGAAAATTCCAATAAAGCAATTTCCAAAATTTAAGCAATTTTTAAAGTTTGTGCAACTTCTAAGATTTGAGCAATTTCTAAAATTTGAACATTTTCCAGAATACGAGCAAGTTTAAAATTTTAATAAATTTTCTACTTAGGTAATTATGAGCCTTTTCCAAAATACGACAAATTTTTCAAAATTTGAGCAATTTTCATTGTTTGAGTAATTTTTCAAGTTTTGAGGACTTTCTGAAATCTGAGCAATTTCCAAACTTTTGAGCACTTTGAATAATCGAATAGATCAATGGTTAAACTCTGTCCAATTTTCATAAAAATTTAGAACATCAATAACTGCTACTCGTATTGTTATAAATTTTTGAGGCATTTTTGTAATCAATCACTTTCAAGAAAATTTTCTTGGCAATTAAATTGGGGCTAAAATAAAAAACTGCGAAATAATCATTTTTCATGAAAAGGGAACAATTTTGATAGGTTAGAACCAAAAAAATGCAAAAGTTCGAAAATTTGGTAATTTTGCATTAGTGGCCAACCTCAAAATTCATTAGGGAAACAATAAGAAATGGAAAACTAAGTATTTTCTCATTTTAAAAAAAAACCTGAAGGACAAAATAAATTGGAGGTTCAAAAATAGGACCACCCCAGTGTACATCTTTGATCATCTTCGCACAACTTCCTCTTTGAAAATATCAAATTTAATTTCAAACAGTTTTTTATTTTCCTACTCAACTTATTTCGAAGACTTTTTTACCCTTAAAAAAATAAACACCCTTGTGCGTCTTATAATAGGCCATGAATCAGAATCAGGCTACATAGAGCTAATTTTAACGCTTCAAACGAGCCTTTAATTAGTTGCAAAAGCACCCCTGCTTCGCTCGGAAGTCTCGGGCTCTTTAAACTCGCCAAGATACAATCATCTCGACGTAGTAGATATACAAAAACAAGGAAAAATTTCGCCAAACGATACTTTAAAACACGTGCCAGCTGCTCTTTGATGTAGTCGGCGATTAAATTGAAACCGGAGGTGAATTTTCGTATACTTTCCAAAGCAGCAGGGTAAAGTAAAGCTAAGCGAAACACGCTGCTTATTTTATATTCAATGAAAATATCCGACGAGAAAAACGTTTCGTTGTGTATACTCTCACAACGTCTATCTTCTTTTTTTCCTCACTTTATGGCATTTAATACAACGCAATTTTTCCCCTCTGGAAGCGACCATACTGGGAAAAAATTAAAGCAAGCCAGAGTTCTCCCCTCGTGTCTCTCTCTCTGTGTCTGTATTGATGTAGACAATGTAGAAATTAGTTTTGTACTTAGAGTATTTTTTTTCAGCTCCCTGCTCCCTACAGCAAAATCTACTCGATCTACCTAGTACCTAGATATAGGTATAACCCTGCATATCGAATCTCATCGTATGGGTTATTGGTTATGTGGTATATGTAAACTTTTCCCTGTTTTCACAAACGATTGCCTAATCCTTTGTGTATTACTTTGTAGATTATTAGTTATAGATTTCGTGCCCGGATTGGCCATTTTACCTGGATTGGCCTCTATACGAGTATTTTATGCATCGGGGTAACGAATTTTCACCCTCTCTCAAAGCAAAGGCTGGATATGAGCATACTTTTTTTGTGATGATGGTGGTGAAGCTTGAGGTAAAAATTATTCCAAATCGAACCGTCACCTCCGCACGTCTTTGAATCGAGTTTTGGTTAATCCATCCAAAGGTCTACTTTATGGTTTATGGTTTCGAAATAGCGCTGAACTGAATTGTAAAATGTGGGGTGATTTTCACCAGAGAGTAATACAGGACGTTATTGTTTCATTTTTCAAGAGCTGAGGAGAAAAAAAACCGCGTGCTATAATTTATTTTGAGTTTGTCTCTTGTATTCAAATATTTCATAAAAATATAAATTCAATAAAAATTTTCAAAAAAAAAAAAAAAAAAAAAAAAAATGTTATGATGACTGGCTGACAAACTCTCAAAAAAGAGAACTTTTGCAGGGTGACTGACGAAACTTTTCAAAATAAAAAATATTTTATAATATCAAAGATTTACTAAATTAGAATGAAAATCAAAATTTTTAAAATATGAGTCAAATGTTACAAACTTATTAATTAATTTTAAAAATCAATAAAATTCAATTTTTTATCAATTCCCCCAACATTTTACTGAACATTTATTAAATTTTTAAAATACTTGGGTATTTATACTGGTCAAAATTTCAATTTTCATCAAATTTTGAGAATTTTCATCGAAAATTTCAAGAATTTTTGTGAAGTTTTTTTGAAAATTGTTCAAATTTTGAAAATTAATTTTAATTTAATTTTAAATAATTTTTTATTGTTATTTAATAAAATTAATAATTTAAATTTATTATTTTTATATTTATTTATTTTATTCATTTTAATTTTGTAAATTTAAATAGTTAAATTATTATAATATTATTCAAAAATGAATTAAAATTCAAAACTTAATGAATTTGAATTCTGTCAAGTTTTTTTAAAATTTTGAACAATATTATCGAATAATTTTTTCGCATTAAAAATTTACTAGGATTTAAAAAATTGTCCAAATATTCTAATAGGTACCGTAAAGTATGGGGCGAAGCGGTTTCGCAAGGTGAAGCGGCCACTTGTGGGGAATTTTTACGTTATTCACTGATAACTTCCTGAATTGTGGAGCTAGGAACTTCGAACAAGAACCATCGTGTAGCTTGTACTTTGACGAATATTTTTCGTGTATAACACTTTAGTTCATGATCAAATTACGGTAGGCTAGAAAATTTTGAAATTTTATCAGAAATAACAGCTTTCTTATCACACTCGTAAGCTATGGTTTCCAGAGAGAAATTTGAAAAAATATCGCTATTGAAAGTTTGTCATGTCGAAGCGTAATTTAATGGCGATCAATTCGGCATAATATAAAGTTTTAATATTAAGTAATATGCGTCAGAAATAATAACGATTTTGTAAATAAAAACGTGAACTCGAAATCTGGAAAATATGTGTGCCTAAATGATGCAGACTCAAATTTTGAGCTAATCAGTAAAGTAAGACTGCTATCTTGTAGGAAATTTCATTTCCAATCGAAAAGGATCTCTTTACTTTTTACCTACTTTCAATACTTTAGGCGCTACACACAAAAAACGAAAAAATTGATGAATTTTCAAAAAAATTGACAATTTTTTTGTTTTTTTGTATAGCGCCTAAAGTATTGAAGGTAGGTAAAAGTTGAAGAGAACCTTTTTGATTGGAAATGAAATTTCCCACAAGATGGCAGTCTTACTTTTTCGATTAGCTCAAAATATGAGAAGATTTTTTTGAATGGCCGCTTCGCCCCACCACTGGGGTGAAGCGGCCCTCATTTCAAGTGCTTCTAAAAATCAATTGAATGGACTGAAAATTCTCAATCTTGTTAAATACATTCTTGAGAGATATATCTATCGTTTAAGACCAAAATCACATTTTTATCTTTATTTGGGGCGGTGATATTCAAAAAAAAACTCGAAAATTGGCCCGCGCTTCGCCTCACTTTACGGTACATAATATTGTAAAAGTTAATTTTTGAATTTTTTAAAAACTTGACAGAATTTTAAAAATTATTATTAAATTAAAATTTCAACTTCCTATCAAATTTTGAAAATTGTAAAAATTCAAAAAAATTCAAAAATTAACTAATTTTGAAAATTGCAAAACATTGATCGAATTTTAAGAATTTAAAAATACCTAAATTCTTAAGTTCTAAGTATGAAGTTTTAAAAATTTTAATTTTGAAGTGTGTAGGAAAATTTTTAGAACTCAAATTCGAAAATTGGCCAAATATTAAAAATTTCAAAAATTGATCCCTCAAACTTTTTTGAAACATTGGCTGAATTTTAAAAACTAATTCAATTTCAAAGATGAATTTAAATTTAAAAATTTTCAATTTTTTTCCTCAAGTCGAATAACTTTTTAGCATTAAAAATTTACTAAAATTCATCTTTGATTTTTTTAAACTAATTTTAAACATGATGTTTTAGCTGATTTTATAAAATGTCAACTTATTTTTATCAAATTTTGAAAATTGTAAAAATCCAAAATACTTCAAAGATTTATTCGATTTTAAAAACGAATAAAAATTTGAAAGTTGGCAAATTTTCTAGTTCTATATTTAAAACAATTGAAAAAAAATAATTCATTAAAGATTTACTAAAATTTTGGTTATTTGGAAATTGCAAAAAATTTATCCAATTTCAAGAATTTGAAAATCACTCAATTCTTCAGTTCTAGGTATTCAGTTATAAAAATTAGAATTTTGAACAATTTGCAAAAAAATAATAGCTCAAAATTTTTTGGAATTTTGGCAGAATTTTAAAAATCGACCCATTTTCAGAAATTAATTTAAATTTAAAAATTTTGAATTTCGATCGTTTACATTTTTTTTAAGTCTAATATTTTTTTTAGCATTAAAAATTTACTAGGAATGAAAAAATAATTCAAATATTCCAATGAGTGTAAAATTATTCTTTAAATTTTTTAAAAACCAAACAGAATTTTAAAAATTTATTATTCAAATTTTGACTTATATTTTCCATCAAATTTTGAAAATTGTAAAAATCGAAAAAACTTCAAAAATATAGATTCAATTTTAAAAACGAAAAAAATTGAACGTTATTGCCAAATTTTCTAGTTTTATAAAATTTTAAAAAAAGTCGAATTTTAAAACAATTAAAAAAAATTTAACATCAATGATTAACTGTAATATTGGAAAATTTGTCTGATTTTTGAAATGGCAAAAAATTGATCCAATTTCAAGAATTTAAAAATTACTAAATTCTTAAGTTCTATGAAGGGTTAAAAATTTGAATTTTGAACAATATTGGAAAGTTTTTCAACTTCGAAAGATCAACTTAAATTGGTCAAATCTTGAAAATTGCAAAAATTTATCTCTCAAACTTTTTTGAAACTTTGACAGAATTTTAAAAATTGATCCAATTTCAAAAATTAATTTAATCTTAAAAATTTTGAATTTCGATCGTTTTCAAATTCCTTTTTCAAGTTTGAATGATTTTTAAAAAAGTTATTAAGTTTTAATAGTTCTAGAAATAAATCTTTTGAATTGAAAAAAAATAATCAACTTTTTTTTTAAATTTTTTATTCAAGTATTTTTTTTTTAATTTAAAAATGACAAAATTTAAAGTCTAGGTATGAAATTTCAAAAATTTTTAAATTTCTGAACTTAAATTTTTTGAAAATTCAGCGGAATTTAAGAATTTGCTCCAATAATCGAATTACGAAATTTTAAGAACTTTAAAAATTGATCCTATTTCAAAAATCTATTGAAATTTGAAAATAAACGAATCAAGTATGAAGTTCTATAACAAATTTACCAATTTTGAATTTTAAATAATTTTTAAAATTAAAAAAAAAAAAATTAACTTTGAATGTCTTGGATCCATGTAATATTTTAGAGTAAATTCAGTTGTGGAAAAAATAAGAAAATGGGGAATTGGGTATTTTTTCAAAAAAAGCAATTGAACACTAGTGGAAAATTTTTTTCTATTTTTATTTTTATTTTTTAAATTTATTTTTTTGAAAAATTGAGAAGTTTGGCAAAAATTAGAATCAGGGACTTTTTTTCTCATAAAAAGAAACAGCTTTTTGGTGGTGAAACAAAAAAAAAATCAAAATAAGAGCACCCGTATGTACAAAATTGTACACGATCGAATTATATTAATTTTTTTTTCGTACTACTGAAAAACGATCAGTGAAATGAGGATAATTCTTATACGTTTGACGTGCTCGCCACTCGAGTAGACTCCGGTTCGTTGCAAATAGCGCGGATAATGATGAACGAGGCTAAGTTTATTGTAATTCGCATCGCGTACACTTAGGTATATCCTCCCAGAGGAAATTTTCAACCAATAAGCGAAAAGTACACGTATAAAAAAAAATAAAACAACACTACGGCGATATAACTAATGAAAAACACGTTTTTAAAGGCATTTTTTTTTTTTTACAAAAAGTCAACGTAGGTAAAACATACGTAAGTATATATGCGAGCAAGTGTAAAGATAAATAACGAATAACAAGCGATAAAGGAACAAAAAGAAGTAGCTATTAGTATTCGTGGGTGATAACGACCACATCTAATTAAGGAAATGTAATTGTCATTTTTTTCTCCTTTTTCGAAAGTGCCAAGGTTCGCTAGCGAGAATATTGTCGTTGCTCGCGCTCAGTGTCCCTTTAGAATGCGTGTATTCGCATTTTAAACGACATAATACGATAATTAATTTTAATACGGTAATTTTTTTTTTTTTTTTTCTCTCTCTGGCTGGATCTGCGTGTGTTTTCATTTCGCATTCGCACATACATACTATTCTCATCGAGACTATTGTTATGTGTATTGGACTTCCTTTCGAATGATTATCGAGTACGGTGGCGTGTATTTGGAATCGGTCGCTGGGTATAATTTATTCGTATTCGCGTCGAATTTTTGAACGAATGATTTGATTGGTCCATGGATGCGGTGGCGTTGGTAGAATTTTTAATGGGAGTATACCGAATGTAAAAAATGAGGAAAAAACTATTTCAAAAAAATGAGAAATTACCTACCTCCTATACATTTTGGAAAAATAGAAAATGAAAAAAAAAATCAGATCTGGAAAGAAAATTCAAAGTTTTACCCCCAAAAATTGGAATTTTTTTACCTCAAAAAATCGAAATGAAATATGTTTCGAAATTTTATTTTTTTAAATATCTCAAATCATAGAAAAAATTCAAAAATTTTATTTTAAAAAAATCATATTTTTTTTCATTTTAAAAATAATTTTATTATTCCAAAAAATTAAGTTGAAAAAAATGAATGTTTCCTGTGATTTCGGAACTTTTTTAAAATAAAATTTTGAAATAATAGGTATTATATTTCTTTATTTTAATTTTTTTGAAGTGATGTTTTTTTTAATTTTTTGAAATAATTTTCACTCCATTTTTTTGAAATTAAAAAAATTATGCCTATTTCTTATTTTTCCAGATTTTTTTTTTTTAAATAAAAATGAAACTAATCTCCGATTTTTTTTAATATCTCTCAAAAATGGGGAATTTTGTTATTACTGTCTATTTTTTTTATTTAATATCTACTTACTTGAATGAATCTTTTTCATTTTTAAAGAAAATCTAGAATAAAAGAGGTAGGCGTACTTACATTTTTTGGCTCAAAATTGAATTTATTTCAAAATTTCATACCTATAGACATTTTCATTTTAAACTCCTAAACTTTATAGGTACCTAACGTATTTTTCCAATTCTTCAGAAAAATATGATCTAATTTCTTGAAATGATTTCAAAATACATTTCTTTAAATTTATTAAAGTAAAATTTATGCAACAAATTCTTGAAATTTCTTTAGAATTAAATGTTTCAAATTTTTTCTGGGGTACAATCAGGTAAAAATTTTTTGGAACAAGATTTTCAAATGTTTTTAGAAATTCTTTTTTATTCAATTTTCATGGTAAAATTTTCAGAATGAAACATCATGTATCAAGTTTAAAAAATAAATAAATACTTACCTAGAAGTTTAATTTTTTTGAAATAAAATTTTCAAACAATTTTTTAGATTTAAAAAAAATTATTATAATGCTTTCAGTTTTGAAATGTAACTTGAGTTTGAAAAAATCCTTTTTTGTCTAAAAAATTTCATTTCCAACCTTCAAATTATATACCTACCTAGGTACTTGAGATTCTTTTTGTACCTAATTAATTTTAATTGATTAAAAAAATTCCAACAAAAACTTCAGATTCTTTTTCCAAAAAAAATACAATTTTTTTCTCCGAAAAAATTTAAATATATTTTTTTTCAACAAGATGAACAAAAACTTTAAGATTTTTCTCAAAAATCTAAAAAAAAATTCATTTCAAAAAATTGAACCATTTTTTCGGAAAAATTAAAAGAGTCGTTCTTCAAGAAAATATTGATTTTTTTTTACCGTACTTGCTTAGCTATTTTTTTTCTTTTTTGTGAAATTTTCAATTTCTTGAAAATTTTATGTAAGTAACGAATTTCAGAAAAACAATTTCAGTATAATTTTTCAAATGAAATAACATTTGAAAAAATATATATTTTATTGTGAAATTTTCAAAATAAATGAAACTTGAATTTAAAACATTTGTCACTTGAAAAATTTTACTTTCAATTGTTTCAAAATTTTGGGAAAGTTTTCTTTTCAAAATTTAATTTTTCAGATGTTCAATACGAGTATAACATTTTCAATAAATTTTCATTGCTAAATTTTCAAAATAATTATTTTGTTTAAATTGAAATAAGAAAAATTACGTTCAGAAAATAAAATTTATAATTTTTTCCAAATTTTAGAATTTTTTTTCGAAGTAGATACCTATGAATTTTTGGAAAAATTGTTACTTCAGATAGTTTCAAATTTTTTTGAAGTCAAGGAAGATTTTTTTTGTTGTTGTTTCAGAACATAATTTTTAATATTTTTTTCTGGATGAATTTTTCAAATATAATCTAATCTACCTATTTTTTTCAATTTTTAGAGATTCTTTTTTTTTTAAATTTCATTCAGATTTTTTTCCAAATCATCTAAATTTTGAATAAAAATATACTTATCTTCTTACTTTTTTAAAGGTTTCATTTTTAACCTACAAATTTTATTAGAATTTTTATTTTTTATTTCTTCGGAATAAATTTTTAATATTTTCAAAATAAAATTTTGAAAATTTTTCTGACTAACATTTTTTAATTATTTTAGAATGAAGCTGTCAAAAATAAGAAATAATTATTAATTTCAAACAATTTTTTAAAACAATCGTATATTATAGATACTTACTATATTTTTTAAAAAGAATATTTTGTTTAATTTTTCATGTTTTAGTTGTTCAAATTTTTTATTTTTTGAGAAAAATTTTAAAAGACTAAACACATGTGTTTTTACTCTTTGAAGTATTTTCTCTCAATTTTTTAGACTTCACCATCTTCTAAAATAAGTAAGTATATCCCACATTTTTCTGCGAATAAAAACCCAACGTTTTTTCCTCGATGTTGATTTTTTGAAATTCGCGATACAACTCGAGAAAAGAGCCTTAAGTTTTCCCCTCACTCGAAAATAAGCCAGCTCAGAACATTGTAATCGAAACCATATCCGCATTACCCGACGATTACCGAACAAAAAAGAGCTCTAAATTGCGTCATAGAGGGTGCAGTGAAAAAAGGAATTGGAAACTAGGTAGGCTAGAAACGAAAACTTTGCATAATAAAAATCTTAAATACAAATATATCCTCTTAACCCAAATACGTCCTTTTGAAAAGTTTCTGATTGAATACAATTATTAGAAAAGGGAAAATATTTCCTCGTTACGTACACATGTAATATTATTGAAAAGTAATAATAATGCTTCATTTGTGAAACTTCCGGATTATAGTATCAGTTTGTATTGCGCTTCCTGGAACATTTCGGATTAGTTAAATAGGCTGGAAATAATTCTTGACAAGGGGTTAATAACTTCATTTCAAGGGTTCTTAAGGTTTTCGCGTATTATTCGTAGGCAAGTACGAGTTGGTGTAGTTTTTTTCGTTTTATTTTTTTATTTTTTGTTTTACTTGTCTTAAAATGGTGTACGAATGTGCGATGCTAAGGTTATTATTTCTATTTTTTTTTTCTGTGCTGAAAGGTTTTTTTTTTAGTGAACGAGGTGTTGATGGGATTATATTTTTGGAAAGGGATATTTTTTGAGGCTTTGGGAGTTATAATGCGATTAATTTTTTCAACTTGAATTAGTTTTTGTGAATTTCAATTTCTCAGTTCCTTTTTAAAATCTATTTTTCACCCTTGAACATCGTATACATATATAATTTTTTTTTTTAAATTCTAGCTCGGTGCTTTTTTATCAAAAGAACTCATTTCTAAGTTAAACTCAATCCAAAAATTTTCAAAGCTAAATTTTTGGAAGAAAATCTTGTAAAAATTGTCAAAAGGTATTCGAAAAAATATTGAAAATTTTCTTGAAAAAATTTGCCAAGAAAATCTTTGAAAATCTTACAAGATTTTCTAAATACTTCATATCATAAAAATTCTTAAGAACGAAAATTTCAAAAAATCTTTTGAAAATAAATTTGAATTTATGGGTTGAAAATTTTTTTTCTATCAATTGTTATCCAATTCTAGTTGATTTGGTTAATTTTTTCAATTCCAACAGTTTTGGCAATTTTTTTCAACCCCACAACTGTAGGGTTTCTCGAGTAATTATTTGCACATTATCAATTTTGTGAAAATTCGAATTTATGGGTCGAAAATTTTTTTTCAATCAAATGTTCAATTAGGTACGTATATCTAATTTTTCAATTTCAGCAGTTTTGGCAATTTTTCATTTTTTTCAACCCTACAACTTTAGTGTTTCTCGAGTAATTATTTTGAAAAAAATTATCAATGAATTTATGGGTCGAAAAATTGTTTTTCAATCAATTTTTATTCAATTCTTGCGGATTTGGGCAGTTTTTTTCAATTTCAGCGGTTTTGACAATTTTTTCATATTTTTTTTAACCCTTACAACTGTAGGGTTTCTCGAGTAATTATTTCAAAAATTTAATCAATAAAAATTCTCTAGTTTCATGAAAACTTTTTAAAAATCCTCAAGTCCTCACTTCTTCCCCTTTTGTGTTCTTTTCGTCTTTACTTTAGATCTATTTTTCAAAAACAAACGGTTCGAAAACTATTTCAAACGAATCTTGCCAGAGGTGAGGAGAAAGGGGTTGCAAAACCTCTAACCCAAACACTTGATTACAATTTGAATACTTCTGGTTCATTAGTCAGCTCGCAAGCCAATGCCATTTCCCAAAACATGCTCAAGAGCTCGAGTCGTTCCATTTAAAAAAGCTCTTTAGGTGGAAAGAGCCAGTTCACGTGTAACTGAAGAGCCTTCGAGGGGTAGATTTTCACATGAATCATTGGTCCAGACGAAAAACACATTTTGGATGAATTTCGCACCTGAACGAAGCCGAAAGTAACCCGCAGCTAAAGCTATGATAAGAAATCGATGAAATTTCAACATACTCGTATGACAAGACAGCTTTTCGCCGGAATAATAACGATATAAGGTGTACTAGCGAGAGAACCATGTACATGTAGGTTATAATGAAGCTGCAAAAATATACGACTTTTCGATCGAGGCTTTTTTTGTCTCGGATTCGACTCTGCATCGAACTTAGATATACGATATTTTACGCAAGTACTACAAGCTCCAACGAAACACTCTCGGCACTGTAAAAGACTCGTTAATTCGACTCGACAACGAGGCTCGAGTTATAATTTACATTTAAAAGTAGATCGCAGTCTTGTGTAGCGAGAGAGGTTGCCAAAATGTGCAGAGAGGGTGGAAGGGTTGTAGAGGCCAACAGAGATGCAATAAAACTTACTTTCGGTACCGCGAATCTCGTATATAAAGAACGATAATTAATTCAATTACTACTTTGTAATTTAACTTAGTGATCGAAAGCAGGATCTCGGGCTCGGTGTAGAGGGTACCCTGAGGCAAAGCAGGCGGCGCGGTTCCTCTGGGGAGTGATACGAATTCGGAGCTGTGTATAAGTTTCGAATTTGTATATTCGACGCCCGTCCTCGATGAAAAGTTTTCTTGTACGGAGGCTCCGGCGAAAGCTCCGGAATAAACAGTGAGAATACTAAATCTCTACATAGTGTGATTGTGAATGTGGAACTGGAAGTGTATGAGACAATTGGGTGGTTCTTAGTTTCGATTTTTGATTTTTTTGAGGCCATCCTCGGAAGTTATTTATTTTTGTAAGAAAATAATTCAATGTTTTTCATTTTTCTGGTTACTGAATTTCAAGTGATAAATAGTTGATCCCCACCCCCTCATTTTCAATTTTTTTTTTAATTTCAAACTTTTGCATTTTTTTGGTTCAGGTCATCAAAGTGGTTCCTTTTCATGAGAAATAATTTATACTTTTTCCCAAACTCAAATATTTTGAAAAAAAAGAAAAAAAAATGCAAACTTTTTGATTGTACCTAATTCATCTGAAATTGTTCCTTTTCATGAGAAATGATTCTTAATTTTTCATTTTTTTCCCCCAATGAATTTTAAGTGGTGCCTTTGAACTGCCAGCCTAATTTCTAAAGAAATAAAAAAAAAACTAAAAAATTGAACGAAATCATGTTTTATTTCTATGAGAAAAAATTTCATATTTTTTCATTTTCCACCTACCTTAAGTTTAAGAAATGAACCTGACTCCACTCAATTTCTAAAAAAATTTATAAAAGGAAATACTCCACAAAATTTTCGAATTTAGAATTTTTCCTGTAGGCACCAACTTCTCAAAACGAACTGATTTTAAAAAAATTGTATTTTTGTTTTGAAATGGTTGAATTTTTTTTTGGAAATGGGTGAGAGGGTCATTTTTAATTATCCCATTAAAATGTTAAAATTTTTGTTCAAGTAGGAGATGAAAACGAAATTTTGCAGGATGAAAAATATAGAAAGTGATTTTTTGAAAACGACAAAAAATGATCGATTTATCGAAACTGATGAAAAATTATTTGAAACTAATAAAACTGATAAAATTCAAGTCGTAATGTTGTAAATTTTTTTGAAATTGAAAAATTGTGTACCTAAACCTAATACCTATAAAATAATAATAATTTTTAAAATGTTAATTCGTCGAAATCGAAGTAACAATCGATTCATAGAAATTTAAAAAATAGCTTATCGAAATCGAAATAAGTATCGAATGTAAAAAAAAATTGTTCGTTAAAATTGGATAAAAATGTTGACCTGTCATTTCGTTCAAAAAGAAAAAAAATGGTCGATTCACAAAAATTGAAAAAATCGAAATGAAAAATTTGTTGATGCTATGAAAATGAAATCATAAATTTAGTCGATTTACGTATCAAAAACGACAAATTGCTGCAGCTAGTGCAGCTATATTGAAAACGACAAAAATTGATTAATTTATCAAAATCTAAATACCTATGTATTGTTCAATTTTTTAAAATTGAAAAATTGTTGGATTTATCAAAATCGAAAATTTGTTGTCGATTTTTGTAATCGAAAAAAATTCATGATCAATTTAAAAAAAAAAAATTGTTGTCCTTTGATTTATTGAAAACGAATAGAATTTTGTACCTACTTTATTAAAATCGAAAAAATTAATCAATTTTTTGAAATTGAAAAGTTAAGTAATTCATTTATTAAAATTGAAAAAATTTATTGATTCTTCGAAATCAAAATATGTAAATTGTGCACTTTATTGAAATTTATCTAAATCAATAATAATTGATTGATAAAAAATTGAAAAATTTTAGGTAATTGATTTATTCCCTATTTATTTATTAATCGATTTTTATGAATTAGAAAAATGGATAAATTGTCGAACTCGAAAAATTCTGGTTAACTTAAGTATTTCATCAGTTCATCGAAATCAAAATTTGGAAAAATTTCAGTCGATTTATTGAAATTGTTAAAATTGGTCAAGATATTGAAATGAAATATTAATTGACTTATGCTAAATTGAAAATGTTTTTTAGGGGGCGGGGGAGATAATTTATCGAAATCTAAAAATTCTGATCGATTTATTGAATCAATCAATTCATCGTAAGCCAAATATTTTTTTGAAATTGAAAGGTTTCGTAATTCATTAAAAAAGAAAAAACTTGATGATTCATCGAAGTCGAAAAATCAATTGATTGATAAAAACTGAAAAATTACAGTCATTTTATTGAAATTTAAAAAAAAAATTCTTGAATTATGGAAATCGAAATATTAATTGATCTACATGTATGAATAAAATTGAAAAAATTAATAATTTATCGAAATCGAAAAATTCTAGTCGATATTGTTGAATCAGTTCAGCGAAATCAAAATATTACTTCATTTTTTGAAATTCAGAAGTTGTGTACTTTATTAAAATTAGAATAAATTGAAGACTTGTCGAAATCGAAAAATTGATTGAATATTAAAAATTCTGGTTGATTTAGTATTGAATTTGAAAAAAAAATATAGATTCATCGAAGTATATATTTATCAATTTATAAGAAGGTGGATAGTTCATTTATCGGAATCGGAATTATTTTATTAATCGATTCATAGAAAAAAAAAATTATTAATATATTTGATAATAAAAATTAGAGGGGAGGGAGGGGTCCAATCAAAGTTTTAGTAATAACCAAAATTATTTCTAGGACTTCAAGCTACAACTTTTGTTTGAAATTTTTTTCAATTCGATCTCTCCTTTCCCACCGATTTTGCACAATACTACGAACATACTGATTAAAAATTGAAGGAGTGTGGGGGAGGGGGGGGGGGGTTGGTCAATTGAAAATTTTTTCAGATGAAAGTTGTAGATTAAGATCCTAAAAATAATTTTGATTATTATAAAAATTTCGATTGGATGCCTCCCTCCCCTCCGATTTCACATAACATCAGTTGAATAGTTTTGAAAAATTTTCAAATAAAAGTTGTAGATTGAAGTCTTAGGAATAATTTTTGTTATTATAAAACTTTCGAATAGACCCTTCCCTCCCCTCCAGTTTCGCATAATATGACTTAAATACTTATATTATTAAAAACTGGTGGAGGTGGAGGTCCGATTGAAAAAAAATTTCAAATAAAAGTTATAGCTTGAAGTCTTAGAAATAATTTTGATTATGACAAAAATTTAGATTGGAGCCCTCCTTCCCCTTCAATTTTGAATATCAAGTTTCTATGTTAGTTTGGACTAGGCTCCTGGAAATGAAGGCGCTCCAGAGTTTCAAATTTCGAAAATATCAATTTTCAAAGCTTTTGTGGTGTCTTCATTTTCAAAAATAGACATCATTTATCTATAAAGTTTTCTGTTAGTTGAGCTCATCTGTATATCCAAATCCCCTAAAGTGTTCGCCACTTCCTCGACACCCTGTTTTCTCATTAAAAAACTACCTCGAGGTGAGTGGGAGTAAAGAAAATCACCCAAGAAAAAGTTATCCAGTAAGTTGGTGTAAATTAGGGCCACCTTAATGAGACAAGGACGCAATAGGTATAAAGGCGTTTTCCGGCCTTCGATCGAATCGCAGGAGATCTTTCAAGTTTGGCTGAAGAATCTAAAAGATCAATGGTAATTTAATTTTTTTTTTCTAAAAATAAAACTGTTCGAGAGGCAATTAAACAATACACGTAGGTAGTTTGATAATCACTGGCTTCGTATTCGACGAGGTAGCCAATACAGGCGACATTTATTTCATATCGAGAGAACTTTGAACTTTTGGGAAGTACCATGTGCCATGACCTAGCATAATGAAAACGAATACGTACGTACGATTTTCCCGAAAGCGATAATTAAAATATGACTGGCAAATGTTTAATGATACCTGGCCACCTGCCTGGGTGTTTTTCACACGCATGCTCGATCCGAGGTGTGAATATTTCCTATTCGGTTTAATCGTACAAGATCGTTCGCGACCATCGGTAGATTTGCTCTCTGCCGGCTGCGGTGGTGTTATTTTCGATATAAATTCGACAAGGAAATTTCGTCGATATGGTTGTACGCTTTTTAATGGTACGTGCTTTAACAACGTTCCGGTTTAATTTGAATTTCTGAATTTTTTCACATCCCTTTGAGCAGAAGGAAAATACTAAGTAGACGCGAGGTAGAGGTATTATATACGACGCAATTTTTTTTTTCCAGCACCGTTGTCGCATGTATTGAATTTTAATTTATTCGTACACTTCGTAGGTATTTTGTAAAGTAGATGTATTGCGTATAGAGTGAGGAGGAGGGGAGGGGCAGGCTATCGTCGTGTGGAGCTGTGCGATATAGTATACGTATATTATTCGTATACCTACGTAAAATTACACCTTATACTTTGTATACGGTGAAGCGTGTAATTTGAAAATATTTTCAAAGCTAACGTGCAAATGTCATTTTCATTTTATATTGCCAGAGGGTCTGCGAAATTTTATTAAATTAAGATTTCACCCAGTCGTTTCCGTATCTAAGCTATAGAGAACTTTTTTTGGGGGGCGAAGCAAATTATTGCCTGGCTTTTTTGGTATAACTTATCTACCCATCTACGTTGAAGAAAAGAAGAGCAGCGATATTTCACGCGGAATTTCATTTATTCGCTCGATCGTGAAAATTCGAAATCGTGAAAACGATACGCAAAACAGTTCTTTGACGAAATGACAACCTCCTCTTCTTACATTTTTTTTAGTTGAATTGATCTTTTTTGAAAGGGTGAAATTATTTCGATTTGATTTATTCTTTAATCGAAGTTTTTTTTCGAGCTGGTTTCAGGGTGTGTGAAAATAGGAGAGTGTATTATTTCTAGTTGTAGAAAAATTTAGAAAAGCGTCCGGTAAGTATAAAAATATTTGCACATTCTTTGCTCTCAGTTTTTTTTTTTTTTTTAATTTTAGAGCTTAATTGCATATTTGATATAGTATGTACACATTGCACATGGTTGATTTGTTGCAAAAAATTGGTAGGTACTTGATTCTTGGAAGAAGTTTTTTCGAAAGGAGTTTTCTTCTAGAAGGTCTTTTTCAGAAGAATTTTCTGATGAAAAAATTCTACTAGAGGTTTTTTTCTAGGAATGAAGTTTTTCCAAATTTTTTTTTTTTACAATTTCAGATAAATAAATTTTTCTGAATTTTTTCAAATTTTTTTTTGGGGGGGGGATTAGAATGAATTTTCCTGATTTGTTTCCCCGGAGATCTCTGCTTCGTTAGAATTTCAACGAATGTGAGACTTCTTCTTCGAAGAAAATATTTTCTCGAAACACACTGAAAATTAAGCGAAGTTGATTTTTGTGACAGTAAAACACAGGCGATGAACGTCAGTCAAAGTTTTTCAAAAATCATAAAATACGATTTTTCAGCAGAAATTATTTTAAAAATGTTTGGTTATAAATTTTATTACTTAATCAATTAGGCCTACTAAACTTACAGTATTTGTCGAAATTTTTCTGGTATTCTTTTGAAAAATTCCCTCTCAAAGTATTGTCCTCTTGCCGATAACCCTTCAAAAGTTTTGTGGAAAATTTTGAGGTGCTGTGTAAAAAATTAATTTGAAATTCTGTGCAAGAGTTTTCGAGATTTTCTCTACAATTTTTTTAAGATTTTGTGAAAAATTATCCTAATACTCTGTGAGTTCTTCTCTGAGATTTTTTGAAAAATGTGATAAATTCATCAATACCTATCTGTGATTTTTTTAGAATTTCTGTAAATTATATTTTGAGATTATGGCGAAAATTCTTTCAAAAGTTCGATTTTTTTTCAAATTTGTGGAACATTTCCTTAGATTTTGTGAGAAATGCTTCAAAAATCGTGTGAAAAAGTTCCTAATATCTGTAGACAATTTTTTTTTAATTCTGTGAAAAATATGTACTTAAGTAAGTTTTTTAAAGATTATATTGAAAAATATACTTATAAAACAATTTTAGAAATTTTTTTGGATTATTTTTTAAATGTTCTATGAAAAATTTTGTGAGATTCTTTAACACATTTTCTATGATTTGAAAAAAATTACTCAGTATTTTGAAAATTCTGTGAAAAATATGTCATTAATTTTTCACGATAATGTGAAGATATTCGATGAAACATTTTCTAAAATTTTTGTGAAAATTTCTGTGAAAAATTCTTTGAAAAATTTGACATTTGCGAAATTTTTTTATGAAATTCTGTAAATATTTTTCAAAATTTTGTGGAAAAACGGAACATGTTTTGAGACTTTGCGAAAAATTCTTTGAAAAATTTATATGTAGTAAGTATGTAAAGAATTTGTTGAAAAATTCGCTGAACTTCTGCAAAAAATTCATTAAATAATGAGTGAAACTTTTTTATGTTTCGGAGACTGTTGGGAAATTCTTTGAAAAGTTTTTTAAGATTTTTGTGAAAATTTATTTCAAAATTCTGTGAAAAACTCTTTGAAAAATCTTTGAAACATTCTGTGAAAAATTCGACAAATTTTTTTAAAGAATTTTTTTGAAAATTAGTTTAAAAATTCGCTGCATTTCTGTAAAAAATTATTTTTCTTTGAAAATTCTGCGTATTTTTTTTGAGATTTTGTGGTAAAATTGAATGCGTTCTAAAATTTTGTGAAAAATTCTTTGGATAATTTTCAAATTGTTTAAAACTTTGTTGAAAAAAAAAACGGAATTTTTGGGAAGAATTCCTGAAAAAATCTGTGAAACATTTTCAAGATTTTATGGAAAATCTTATCAGAAGTTTATTAGGTACGATTTTTTGATTTTTCCCCTTTCGAAATTCTTGAGATTTTTGCAAAAAAAAAATCTTCAAAAATACTGTGCAACACAACACGTTCGATTATTTTGCCAAAAATTCTTTACAAAGTCTTTGAAAATTTCTTTATGTTTGAGGACTTTTTTTTAAAAACAAATATTTTAAAAAATCTGTAAAAAAATTTCTGAGGTTTGTTTTAAATTGTTCTTTGAAAATTTTGTGAAAAATAGGTACTTTTCTGTGATAATGTAATAATTCTGTTGAAAATTTGATGATTTCTGGGATTTTGTGAGAAATTCTCCGGAAATTTAGGTAGTGATTTTTTTTTTAATCTATGAAAAATTACTCTATATTAGTGGACAATTCTTATAAAATACCTACTATGAAAAATTATCTAAAATTGTGAGGAAAATTCGGTGAAATCTCTGTAATTTCAGAAACAAATTAGATATAAAATTTGATGATTTTTTTTTTTTTTTTTTTTTTTTTTTTTTTTGAAAAATCTAATATTAATTTTCCAAGATGATGTGTAGATTACTATGAAAATTCTGCTATACATTTTCAAGATTTTGTGGAAAATTCTGTTGAACATGAACTAAGATTCATGGGAAATTTTTGAAGTTTCGAAAATTGTTTTCTAAAAATACAATGAAACATTTTCTGAAATTAAAAAAAATAAGGACAACAATTTTCGAAATATCGTGAAAAATTGTTTAAAAATTCTGTCTTTTTTTTGAAAATTTTGTGAAAAAATGTTTAAAAAATTCTATGAAAATTCCCGAAATTTTTTTTCAAGAATTTGCTTTAAAATCTTTGGAAATTTTTTTGAAACACTTTTTCTGATTTTATGAGTAATTCTTTGAAAATTCTGTGAAAATTTTCGGAGATTTTGGAGATAGATTCTTCAGAAATGCTGGGAAAATGTTTTAAAAAACGCGAAATTTGTAAAAAAAAATTTAATAACAATTTTTTTGGATTTGCAATTTTTTAGAAATTTTGTAAAAATACAATTCTCTTGTTTAATTTTTTTTTTAATTCATTGTACTTGTTAAATTTTTTTTTTACATTTTGTGACAGACTTGAAGATTTTATTTTCTCCAAAATATTCATTCATTATTTATTTTTACTTTTTTGGAGAAAATCAGTCACATTTTTTTTTTTTTTTTTTGGTGAATCGCGAAAGACTTCCTTCCCTATTGAAAAATTTCTGCTTCAAATTTTAGAATCCGTTGATTTTTCTAGCAAACTATAGGTAAGCTCTTAATTGCTATGAAAAATCATACCAAATTAAACTCGGTAATTGATGAACTTCGCCTGCATTATATGATGTACCTCCACATCTTTCACGCCTACGTCAGCTTACATACCAGTTGCCTACTCAGCTCATTTAAACGGCGCTCTCGAACAGTAAAAAATACGGCGTAAAACTACCTAAGAATCTATACGATGTAAAAGAGAGAGAAAGAGAAAAACACGACGGAATTTGAAAAGCATACGACAAGAACAAACCCCACCACGCCGCAGTAACGAATCGAATAAGTATCAAATAATTACGTAAAATTTACGAATTATTGAATTATACCGTAAAATACAGGCAGGACGACTGAGGAAAAAAATGTCGGCATTTTTTACGGTGGCACGAGAAGAGAGTATTATTTTCTTAATTTAATACGACACAGAGAGGAGAAGCAGAGAAGAAGAATGACGAGACGACGACGCGAAGGTGACGAGTTATCAAAAGGTGAAGGGATTTCAAAAAGAAGGGTTCTAGCGGCAAATGAAGCTGGAAAAAGTGGTTTCAAAAAAAAATAAAAAAACATCCAATCTTATTAAACCTTTTATGTGGCATTTACGAAATTTTTGTTTTCAAGCAAAACGCGACTCAGGGAGGGGGGCGTGGCACGGCCATGTTTTTAAGAAGATTTTTTTTGTCGTCGATGTCGTCGTCGTCGTCGTCGTCGTAGTATTCGCGAAAAATAAACGTTCCAAGGGAATTTCGTAATAAAATTTACGAAGGTGAAATATTTGGCGTGTTTTGTTTTCCCCATAGTATACCATATACAGGGTGTCCCGTCACCAGTTAACACCCCTTCACCAGCGATATAGTCAACTCAAACTAAGCGCATGTACGCATGTTTGCCGACCCTGTGAATTGAAGGGGCAGAGATATGCTGAACTGAAAATTTTTTATTTTCAGTTTTGTTTCAGATTTTTAACCATGCGTTACTCTACAACCGAGATAGGTAGAAAGTTGCACTTTGCGGCGTTGGAAAGGAAATTTTGTGTAGAATTTTTTAGTGGGGTTGATAATTGTACTAGGTGATCAGGGAGGTCTGTACTGTATTGAATATCTAAAAAAACGTGTTCAAAAATTGAGATTTTTTTGCAATTTTTGAAGAAATCTCAAAAAAGTTTCCTCATTTGGTCTTATTATTATGATTTGCCTTACATGAAAAAAGTTCGACCTTTCGAATGCCGCAAATCGGACTCTTCTATCTCACTTGGTTAAAAAGTTATAGCCATTTCAATTTCAAAATCAAGACTGAAAAACAAAAAATTATTTATTCAAAAAAAAAAAAATTTTACCGAAATGTTTTTTAATTCATCTTTAACATCGAGTTTCGCTCAAAATTATTAGGTATCAAGTTCCAAAAATTAAAATAATTGGAAATTTAAAAAAATGAAAAATAAATTGATTTTTTTTCTGTCTCGATTACGAAATTGAAATTGCTATAACTTTTTAACCAAGTGAGATAGAAGAGTCCGGTTTGCGGCATTCGAAAGGTCGAACTTTTTTCATGTAAGGCAAATCATAATAATAAAACCAAATGATGAAACTTTTTTGAGATTTCCTCAAAAATTGCAAAAAAATCTCAATTTTTGGACACGTTTTTTTAGATATTCAATACAGTACAGACCCCCCTGATCACCTAATACAATTATCAACCCCACTAAAAAATTCTACACAAAATTTCCTTTTCAACGCCGCAAAGTGCAACTTTCTACCTATCTCGATTGTCGAGTGACGCATGGTTAAAAATCTGAAACAAAACTGAAAATAAAAAATTTTCAGTTCAGCATATCTCTGCCCCTTCAATTCACAGGGTCGGCAAACATGCGTACATGAGCTTAGTATGAGTTGACTATATAGCTGGTGAAGGGGTGTTAACTGGTGACGGGACACCCTGTATAAGGTGTCCCGGTTAAGAATATCATCCTTCAACCTGGTAAGAGGGCAACTCATTTCAACAACGTGTAGGTATGTTTGCTTACCCTCACTATTGAACGGGCTGAGATACTGCATGGTAAAAAAAATATTTTTTATTTTTTCACTTGAAAAATTAAAAATTTATTTTTTCTGATTGGAAACCGATAGAAAGATGAAACTTGTCGGAAATAACGTAGGATAGTTGCAGTAATGTCTGAAAATTTTTTCATCAAAATCGATGCAATAGGGTGTTCAACAAATTATTTTTAACAAAAAATTGGGTAAAAAATTCGAAAATTTGCAATTTTTAAAAAAATTTGCATTATTAATCTAGTTATTTTTTGTCAGCAGAGGATTCCCCTCTACTTCCTCTACAAAAAGTTTCTCAGCATCATCTTCCTATCTCTTTTAGTTTTTGAGTGAAAAATTTATTTATGAGTCGACATGTAGGTTGAATTTGTTTGAAATTTTCAAAATCAAGTTTTTATGAATTTGTACTGATTAGAAAAATTCTAATTCAAAAACTAAAAGAGATAGGAAGATGATGCTGAGGAACATTTTGTAGGGGAGGTAGAGGGGAATCATCTGCTGACAAAAAAAAACTAGGTTAATCATGCAAATTTTTTTTTAAATTGCAAAATTTCGATTTTTTTACCCAATTTTTTTGCTAAAAATAATTTGTTGAACACCCTATTGCATCGATTTTGATGAAAAATTTTCAGACATTACTGCAACTATCCTACTTTATTTGCCACAAGTTTTATCTTTCTATCTGTCTCCAATCAGAAAAAATAAATTTTTAATGTCAAGTGAAAAAATGAAAAATATATTTTTTCACCATGCAGTATCTCAGCCCCTTCAATAGTAAGGGTATGCAAACATACCTACACTTTGTTGAAATGAGTTGCGTTTTTACCAGGCTAAAGGATGTTATTCTTAACCGGAACACCCTAAGGGTCTTCCTCGCGTGATGTAGGAAAATCCACAGGGTGATTAGGCAACCCATAAGGAACAAAAAATTTCAAATACACATAGTGCCAATCTCGAAAATTGAAGGGGCAGAGGAATTGAAAAATGAGGGAAATTTTTTTTTGATCAAGCATCTGGGTAGTACTCAAAAAAATGAACATTTTTTTATTCTTGACATAAATGAAGGCGCTACGGAACTTGGAAAATTGAAATGTTCGAGGTTCCGTAGCTCCTTCATTTTCTAAGATAGGCAAATTTATCACATAACAATTTTTGTTGCTCTCGATAAGTTATACGTCTTGATACATGCATTATAGTGGAATTTTGCAATTTGGCCTACTCATATTATTGAAGGATGAAAAGATAACCTTTTTTTATCCTTCAATAATATGAGTAGGCAAAATTGCAAAATTCCACTATGACAATGCATGTATCAAGTATAACTTATCGAAAGCAACAAAAATTGTTATGTGACAAATTTGCCTATCTTAGAAAATGAAGGAGCTACGGAGCCTCGAACTTCAGAGATTTCAATTTTTCAAGTTCTGTAGCGGACCGTAGCGCCTTCATTTTCAAACTTAGGCAAAAAATGTCAAGAATAAAACAATGTTTATTTTTTTGAATACTACCCAGATACTTGATCAAAAAAAGTTTTCCCTTAATTTTTAATTCCTCTGCCCCTTCAATTTTCGAGATAGGCACCATGTGTATATGAATTTTTTTGTTTCTTATGGGTTGCCTAATCACCCTGTGGATTTTCCTACATCACTCGAGAAACACCCTGGCGTGAGATAGCGGTACAGAGGAGAGGGATCGACTCTATACATGGCTGTGTTTCGAACGCTATAGCGAAAAATTACGTTAATTTTACTCGAACGATATAATAGGATTTTTATATCAAGAAGCTACAAGGTGTAAGTATTTTTTCTCGGTCTTCTTTTCATTATATTCGCAGTATGTAATAGATGAACTTCCATTAAATACATCTGTTGTGTGGTGGACGCGGGATGTGGCGGGGTGACCGAACCGTTAACGTTTTCCAAACGTCATGTACCTTCGATATAAATAAGATTTCACCAATGGCGAAAGCGGAAGCAGCCTTTTCCACGAAACGCTTGACCAACTTTCGAGCAAGCTCTTCTAGCTATATTCGCGACGACCATCTCACACAGTTATAGACAGAGACACCTATGTAGTGGTAGGGCCCCTCCTTACCTACGTGTAAGAAAAATCGTACATATGCGCGAGAGTACCACAAGCCACTTATTATACGTACCTAGACCTACTACATACATATATATAAAGCCATATGCCCGAATAAAAATTGATTTTTGCGTTTGCAAGCGAATTCAAAATACGCTTTCAATATTTGATTAATGAACGCCATAAATTATAGGCAAACCGCTGCGCCGCGCCGCGCCACGTCATAAGAATTTCCAAATAAAAGTGCACAGGCTAAAATTCGACGAGCGTACAAGTAATAACAAGAATCAATTAACGTCAAATTTCCACCCCGACTAAAAATGTTTACAAGTTTTCAATGAGCTTTTGCCGTCTCCTTCGGCTCCCCTCGTGTTTGCCCCCTTCGTCCGTAAATATTTCTGGTTTTCTTACGAGCTCGTCTTGATAAAATTTACGCCCATACCATTATACGTGGGATCAATTTAATGCTGGGTTGAAAGATATATTGGATATGTGAAAAGGACAATTTATTGGGAGGATCGATATCGACATCAAATTTTGGTGTCGTTCGCTTTTTTGGAGGCCTTTTTAAAATATAATTTGCCTGAATCGTAAAATTAGCCCAAATTGAAAATTTACTTTCATTGTAATATCGGTTTAAATTTTTGAACTAGGTAGTCAAATTAACTATAAAAGTTTTTTCGATTGTAAAATTACTTATCTAGAAAATAACATTGGCCGAAAGTGTGAAACTGGCAAAAATCATGAAATTGGTTTAAATTGTTGAATTTCCTAAGTTTTAAGTGTAATTTCTTCAAATTGTAAAAATTGTTCAAATTTTTGAATTTGCTCAAATTGTGAAATTCGTTGAAATTTTCTCAATCCTTAATCGCTCAAATTGTGAAAAATGGTTAATTTAATTACCTATACTTAGAATTGAAATTACTTAGTCAAGATCGTGTATTTGGCTCAAATTTTTGAATTCATCTGCCTACATAGTCAAATTTGACGAAATTGTAACATTTTTTCAAATTGCGAAATTTTGTCATTAAATAGGCATCATGATCCAAAATTATGAAATTTTTCAGAACTATAAAAGTTTACAAAATTTGGAATTTGACAAAATTTAAAAAATTTTCAAAACCGTAGAATTAGTCAGAATTGCAAAACGCAAAATTTTTCCAAAATTTGAAATTTGCTTCAATCCTACAAAAGTTATAGATAATCTAATTATAAAAATTGAGAAATTGAGAAATTAAGTACTCAAAATCGTAAAGCAGATGGTTGGTAACTGTAAAATTATTTCATTTGTGATAGTTTTTCCAAAAATTTTGAATTTGCCCAACTTGTAGAGTTTTTCAACATTGTAAAGTTTTTCAAAATAATAAAATTTTATAAAACAATAAAATTTTTCAAAACTGTAAAATATTTTCTAAATTTTTTCCAAAATTGTGAAAGTGGTCAAAATTGTAAAATAACAGCGATGTGAAATTATTACATTTGTAAAGTTTATCTAAAATGTAGATTTCATTCAAAGTGTAAAATTCTCCAAAATTGTGAAATTTTTCAAAATTGTAAAATTTTGAAAAACTGCAATTTTTTTCAAAGTATTGAAAATTTTTAAAATTGTGTAATCATTCAAAATTGTGACATTTTTTAAAATTGTAAAATCATTCAAAATTGTGACATTTTTTAAAAATAAATAATAAAATTTTCCAAAATTGTTAAATCATTGATAATTGTAAAATTTTTCAAAATTGTAAACTCATTCAAAATATTGTGAAATTTTTTAAAGCTTCGTTTACACTACGACATTTTTTTGTGATAGTTGCTGTCATGACAGTACTATCACACTATCACGCACGCGTGATAGTTCATGACAGTCATTTGATAGTACAGTAACACTGTCATGAGAATTTTGGCTACACTGTGATAGTTTCTGTCATGATAGTAACTATCGTGATAGTACTGCCGTAGTGTAAATGAGGCTAAAACTGCAAATTTTTCAAAGTTGCAAAATTTTTTAAAACTGTGAAATTTTCCAAAATTGTCATGTTTTTTAAATTGAAGTTGTGAATTTTACAAAATTATAAAATCATCCAAAATTGTGAAATTTTTCAAAACTGCGAATTTCTTCAAAGTTGCAAAGTTTTTCAAAATACCTATTGAAAATTGTAAAATCATCCTAAAATTGTAAAATAATTCAAAATTGTGAATTTTTTAAAATTGTTATGTTTTTGAAATTGTGATTTTTCCAAAATTATAAAATCATTCAAAATTGTGAAATCATCCGAAATTGCAAACTTTTCCAAAATTGTGAAATTTCCTAAAATGGTAAGATCATTTAAAACTGTGAACTTTGAAAAATTGTTTATTTTGAAATTGTAAAATCATTCAAAATTATGAATTTTCCAATCCAAAATTGCAAACTTTTCCAAAATTGTAAAATTTTTCAAAATGCTAAAATCATTCAAAATTGTGGAAACATCCAAAATTGCGAATTTTTCAAAACTGAGAATGGTTTCAAAAATGTGAAATTTTTTAAAATGCTAAAATCATTCAAAATTGTAAACGCGTTTCTCAAATTGTGAAATTTTCCAAAATTTTCCAAATCATTTAAAGTTGTAAAATTATCAAAAACTGTAAAATTTTCCAAAAATATACTTAAAATTATTGCAAATTTTTTCAAAATTTCCCTAAATTTTCCTAAATTGTGAAATCACTTAATATTGTGAAGTTTCCAAAACTATGAAATCATCCAAAATTGTGAAATCATCCAAAATCGTAAAATGTTTCATAAGTGGTAAGTTTTCCAAAATTATAACATTTTTCAAAATTGTAAAATCATCCAAAATTATGAAATCATCCAAAACTGTGAACTTTTCCAAAATTGTAAAAATTTTCAAAATTGTGGAATTATCCAAAATTGCAAAAGTAGGTATACAAAATTTTCAAAGTTGCCTTGTTTTTAAAATTTTGAATTTTTTTATTGCGAAGTTTTTCGAAATTGTGAAATATTCACAATGTTCTAAAATATTTTTATAAATTGTTAGAATTTTCCCAAATTTTTTAAAAGTTTGACAATTTATCCAAAATTTTGAATTTTCAGTGATTTAAAAATTTTTCCCTACCTATCATAAAATTGGACTAAAATGGTGAATTTTTTTGGATTTTCAAACTTTACTCAAATTATAGGAACTGCCTTAATTTTAAAATCTACTCGTACTTACCACAATGATTAAATTTTCCTAAATGATGAAATTAAAACCAAAATGGTGGGGAAACATTGGGTGTATATTGTAAAATTTTACAAAATTGTATAAACTTTTCAATTTGTCCAAATCGTAAAACCATCTAAAATCTTAAAATTTGTGGAATTTGGCCACATAAATGAGATTATAATTAAAATAGTAAAATTTCTTCAAATCTCTAAATTATATACTTACTCCAGTATTCAATTTAAAATTTCCTTATTTATGATGAAATTTAAATTTAAATCAAGTTTTGAAATTGACTCAAAGTTCAGAATTCGACAAATTTCTATTGAAAATTTTCTAAATTAAAAATTTGGAAAAGGAACTGAATATTTTCTATATCCAATTATCCATGTAAAATTATCCTGGATGATACAATAGTCATTTTAAAAAGAAATTATCTCTAAAAAAATCAGCTAATAAATAGTATTTCAATTTTATACGTACTCTTTTGTGGTAATTTTGAATTTCACTAGAGAAACTATTATATCAGACGAGCATTTAAAATTGGTAAAGTTTGAAATGAGTTGCTCATTAGCCTTGTTTTTTCTCAATTTGTCAAAAAAAACCAAGGCTATTACGCTGTATCATGATCGGGAGTTGAGGGGGGGGGGGGGGAGTAAGTACAAAATCCGTTTCATGACTCCAGAAGTCCATTTTGACCATTTTTATCAATGTCTGTTTATATGTATAAATATATATATATATATTTGCCCGTTTCCATACATCTCGGCCACTTTTCATATATATTTGTCCAATTTACGAAAAATGTCAAAATTGAAAAAAAATTTCTTGACTCTGTTCTAATTAATTTATATAAATTTCAATCACAGATTCGATCTAATATACAATAAATACGCATTGGAAAAAATAATTAGACTTTTAGGATGAAGTTTGCGGAAAAAAATTAAAAAATTGGCCTACCTAATTCAAATTTTAAATAGGTTTTCAGATTAAGTATAAGCCTGCAGTGTACTAAAATTTTTGGTATCAATAACTTTTCTGTGCGTCGAGTAGAGCCCGCGTTCATCCCTGTGACTTGATTTCTAAGCGTTGCGCGGAGTTTGTGAAACCCTGCAGTCGAGGTGGCTGAGAATGGCTGACTTGTAATGTAGAAATAACCCGTACCCGTATGCGCCAAACCATGGCCGAGATGTACGGTTGGCTGACTTGTAATGTAAGAATAACCCGCAAGGTGGCCGACATGTCCGGAAGCCTATTCCTATATATACATATTTTTTTCCCGCAGGTTTTCAGCCCCTCGCTCAGCCCCTTTTTCATCAAATAAGTTCAAATTCGGGCTATAGGGTTTATTCAAAAACTATATTTTGTGGTTGGAGTGGGGATGACCTTGAACTAAAATTCAGATATGTCAACTTCTTTATGGAGGGGATGGGGGAGCAGAAAATATCAAAAAATGCCAAATCAAAAACCAGTCGATAGGAAATGAAAAGTTGTACAACATATCCAAATTTCAGCTTTCCAGATCAATTAGGAGGGGAGAAACCAGTTATTTTGTCATTTTTTTGACCTTGAAAAAATTTTGTGTCACGGCTACAGGTCACCCAAATTGACCTCGGAGGTCGTCCTTTGGCATGTAGGTTAGGTGGGGGCCCTAGATGTGCCTTTTGAAGGTTTCGAACTTTCAACCCTTTCCCACCCCCTTCCACCCCCAAAAACACAATTTTAGGGTCATTTTACGCTGTTTTCAATTTTGTGTCACGGCTACAGGTCACCCAAATTGACCTAGGAGGTCGTCCTTTGGCATGTAGGTTTGGTAGGGGTCCTAGATGTGCCTTTGGGGGGGGGTTTCGACCTTCCAACCCTTTCCCACCCCCTTCCACCCCCAAAAAACACAATTTTAGGGTCATTTTACGCTGTTTTCAATTTTGTGTCATGGCTACAGGTCACCCAAATTAACCTAGGAGGTTCTCCTTTGGCATGTAGGTTAGGTGGGGCCCTAGATGTGCCTTTTGGGGGTTTCGACCTTCCAACCCTTTCTCACCCACTTCCACCCCAAAAACCGCAATTTTGAGGTCCTTTTTTTTTGTGCTATTTTTCGCCTTGTTTGATTTTGTGTCATGGCTACAGGTCACCCAAATTGACCTAGGAGGTCGTCCTTTGGCATGTAGGTTTGGTAGGGGTCCTAGATGTGCCTTTTGGGGGTTTCGACCTTCCAACCCTTTCTCACCCACTTCCACCCCAAAAACCGCAATTTTGAGGTCCTTTTTTTTGTGCTATTTTTCGCCTTGTTTGATTTTGTGTCATGGCTACAGGTCACCCAAATTGACCTAGGAGGTTCTCCTTTGGCATGTAGGTTAGGTGGAGCCCTAGATGTGCCTTTTGGGGGTTTCGACCTTCCAACCCTTTCTCACCCACTTCCACCCCAAAAACCGCAATTTTGAGGTCCTTTTTTTTTGTGCTATTTTTCGCCTTGTTTGATTTTGTGTCATGGCTACAGGTCACCCAAATTGACCTAGGAGGCTGTTCTGTGGCATGTAGGTTCGGTAGAAGTGCTAGATGTGCCTTTTGGCGATTCTGACCTACCAACCTTTTTTTCATTTCTTGTAGAAGCACTAAGCTAACTGCAAGGCGAAGTTGCCCGAGGAACGAGCAAGCGATTGGGGGCCGCGAAGCGGCCCATGGGGCGCAGCCCCCTAGTTAATAATGAAAATCATTGCAAAGCTTCAACAATTCAAGAAGTTGTAAAAATGCAGAAATCATCTTCCTAGCTTATGAATTTTGTGGCAAAGTATACAGACCTACAAGATTCCAAACCGAAAAAACAAGGCTGAAAAAGCTTCGCGCTTCGCGCATTCGAGTTTTTAAGGATTTCAACTCGCTGCTGGTCGCTTTCCAGTTTAACAATAATTTTAAAATTGGAAATTCAAATATTTTCCGGCAACCGAGTTTATTTAGTAAATTACTAAAATACGACAAAAATGTTGAAAATAATTGTATGATTTTACCTGGTCAAAGTATTCCTTCTATTCGAATAATCGTCAGGTAAAATAGGTTGCATATACGTTCGCCCAGATTAATTCGAGAAAGTCGAGTTATTTGCGGCGTCCAGGTATGCAATTTATTAAACATCTATCTACTGTTTCTTTTTCCAATCAATCTGATGGTCTCTAATACAATAAATATGCAGAAGTGCGATAGCTTTATACCACTTTTACCCTGGTGCTTTAAAATTCACAATGTGGTAGTGGTTTTTATGCATTAGTTATGTTAGTTGTGTGCTAAGTTAGCCAGGCGTGGGTTATATCGAGACGAGTCCAGAAGTCGAGCTCGTATAATGCATTTTCAGCGTACCTGGTGGTTTTTTTTTTTGTTTTTTTAACACACAATGCGCTGAAATGTACACAATTTGGCAAAAAGATCGGATATATTTTATGCAATGCGGAACGAAACGAAGGTTCTATGAATGAGTAATATCGTCGGTGTGATACGAGATGGTTTTTTTTTTTTTTGGTTTTGTTAATTTTTGAGCAAGTTTTTCGAAACGCTGGTAGGTGTTTTTTTTTCTCTGTTATAAAACATGTATGAGAGATAGGAATTGAAAAATATGTAAAAAGACAGCGTCGGTCGAAATAATACATCTTATTCACCTTATACCTACGTGAAATGTGTCCAATATTGGAAAACGTGTAACGTTTATAGGCATCAATCATTAAACATTATTTTCCTTATGTTTCAAAAATGCACATAGGTAGGTATAGGTGAATGAGTAGGTATATAAGAGATACGTTCTGTACCAGAAGTGAATCAGAATATTGCGCCATTAACGCTCGAAACCCATCATTGTGATTTTCTACTCCATTTATTACTATATCCGAAGTATATCCTTTTCTTATCGCGTCAAATCTTTTTTATTTACACTTTGCGCTGGCCTTTTAGCATTATCTTTTGTCGAAAGTATCGTTTAAAAATAAATCGAATTCTGGAGTTTCTCAATGTGTTGAAAATTGCCACCACCCGCGTCAGCGCAGCTCGGCGGCGGCGTAAGATTGGAAAAACTCGTCGTATTGTTATCTTTTAATGAAAATCGCGCCGTAAATTATCGATATTAAAAACTACACGTTGAGAATCAACTTGTGGAATTTAATCGAGCGAATAAACTCGGCCCTGTCATCGCCGCCCCGTATACGTCCGTTTATGTGAAATTTTTTTACTCTTATGGAATCGATACTTTTTTTTAAGTGTTTGGCTGCGTGAGAGTAAAAGGACCAAGTGTGTGTTTGTACATATTTTGTATACTTGGAAGATGTAGAAAAAAATCAGAAAAATTTTTCGATTTTTTTTTTTCAGTAAAAAATCTTCCAGTTTTCTTGATGTTTTTCCAAATTTTTTGTGAGATAGAATTTCTCATTTTTTTGGAGTAGAAATATTTTTCATTAAAAAAGAATCATTTTGGGCGGATGGGAAGATTTCTCAATTTTTCTGGAGTAAAAGTATACATATTAGGTACCTACATTTATGTGCCTATATTTTTAATTTTTTTGAGAAAAAATTTCTTGATATTTCTGAACGAACCATAAGTCGGAGCGAATCGAAAGACTGTCTGTCTGTCTGTCTGGAATAGGTGAAACGATTTTTCATTTTCTTTTCTTTTTTTTTTTTTTGAATAAAAAATCTTTTGAATAAAAAAAATTCTTTAATTTTTAGAAATTTTTCATTTAGGTACCTAGGTATTGAAAACGTTTTTTTTTTTTTTAAATAAGAATTTTTTGACCTTTTAAATTGAATAGTGTACCAATTTTTGATTTTTTGGAAAATAATTCAATTTTTTTTTTCAAGTAAAAATATAACTATTTTTTTCCTGAAATGGAAGTAAGTACGTACTTAGTTATTTATTCTCATTTTTTTTTTAAGAAAATTTTTTTTAGATTTTTTTGTTGCAAGAAATCTTTTGATTTTTTGAATTTTTTCCAATCCTCGTTCTAGAATGAAATTTCTCGTTTTTGGGAGTATTTTTTTTTATTAAAAAGTTTTATGAATAAAAAAACTGTTAATTTTTTTAATTAAAAACCATTCTGCCATTAGAAAGAATTTTTTTTTTTTGGAGAAATTTTTTTTTTCAATTTTTCGGGAGTAAAGACTAGAAATAGTATCTAATTTTTATTTAGGCATTTAAAAATTTCTTGTTTTTTTTTTTTTTTTGAAATGAAATTTTTTCAATTTTTCAAATTGAACAATATTTTTGATTTCTTGAAAAAAAAATCAATTTTTCTGAAGTGAAAGTATTTCTCATGTTTTAAGGAAAAAAATGTCTCGAATTTTTTGTAATAAGAAATCTTTAAATTTTTTTTTCTAAAATGAAGTTTTTCGTTTTTTTGGGAGTTTTTTTTTCTCAAAGTATTATTTTGAATATAAAATCATTTGAATAAAAAAAATAAGTAAAAAGTCTTTCAATTGTTGAAGATATATTTTTTTTTTAAATTCAAAAAAAAAAATGATTGATAAATTTTTTAGGAGTAAAAACTAGAAATACTTAGTATTTTTCATGTATTCATTTTTTTTTTTTTTTTTTTTTTGAGATAAGAATTTTTCAACTTTATAAATTGAAGACGATTTTCGACTTTTCGGAAAAAAATTCAATTCTATCCTGAAATAAAAGTATTTTTCATTTTTTTGTAAAATAAGAAAATTTTTCAATTTTTGGATTTTATCAATTATTCTTTTTCTAGAATGAAATTTCTCGTTTTTTCGGAATAATTTTTTATTGATTTTCCGATTTTTTTTCTTTTTTTGTATGAAAAATCTCTTATTCGAGAAAAAATTTTGCTTTTTTTGGAGAATTTTTTTTACCCAATTTTTTGGGAGTAAAAACTGGAATACATAGTAGATATTTCATTTAAAAATTTCTCGTTTTTTTTTTTTTTTTTTTTTTTTGAAATAAGAATTTTTTAATTTTTTAAATTGAAGAGTATTTTCATCTATTTTTTTGTAATAAAAAATCCTTCAATATTTTGGATTTTTTTAATAGATATACCTATTATTATTTTTTTATAATGAAATTTCTCGTTTTTTGGAAATAAGGTCTGTTGGGGTAACTGGGCCACGTTTTTACAACTCTTCAAAATCTTCATTCAAAAATGCCTCAGTAGTGACGAATAACCTTAAATCTTCAAATGGGACATGTAGAGGAGTGTCATAGAGGTACGCTCACTTTGTTGATTTTGAGGGTGAAGCACATACCTGAGCTGAAGAACACCTCACTCTACAAAGAAAGTGGTGGCCCAGTTACCCAGAAAAATGGGGTAACTGGGCCACCAAAATTGTTTTGTATTAAGGAAGATTTAAGATGTGTAATGCATTTACCCTCACTCAAATCTGAGTTTTGGGGTAACTGGGCCATGTCATATTATTCAAATTACTGAGGCCTCCTCAGGGGGAGCTAGGAACCAAATGGTAATTGTTATGGTGGGTTTACGATGTCAGTGTTGCAATGCAACCAACCATTTACGTCAAGATGATTTTGGAGGGGATTAGGAAGAGAATGGCCCAGATACCCGGTGGTCCAGTTACCCCAACTGACCTTAATTTTTTTAATGATTTCTCGATTTTTTTTTACTGAAAAAGCTTTTGAATAAAAAAATAGTACTTTTTTGTGAGAAGCTCAACTTTCAAAAATATTTGAAATTCCAAACTTTTAATGAAAAAATCTGAAAAATTCTGTGAGTAGATAGTTTTACTGTATTATGAATTTTCTCGTGAGACGAGACTCTTGAGGGGAAGCCCAGCGAGCTCCTCAAAATTTTGGTCAAAATTTTTTAAAATGCCAATATAGCATGTAGCATGTCGTTTGTTACACTTTTGGTAGCGCTGAGTTTAAATAGGTATCGATTCATTTTTTGATATGCCCCTTCCCAAGACCCTCACAGACCCTCAAATTTTAGACGAAATTGACGAAATGATAGCAGAAATCGTGTAGCATATCGTTTGTTATGTTTTCGACAGCGCTGAGTTCGAATATTGGTTCAATTTTTTGAAATGACCCTCCTCATCCCCCCCCCGCCACTCCCCCTTCCTCAAATTTTGAAAGAAATTGCAAAAATGATAAAAAATCGTGTACCATATCGTTTGTTATGTTTTCGATAGTGCTGAATTGGAATATTAGCTTACTTTTTTGATTGAGCTCTCCCAAAGCCTCCTTTTAGCCTCCAAGTCTTCAGACAGGCTCAGTAAAAGGTCCATTAATATCGATAATTCATATCAATTATACATTTTTAAAGTCGATATTGATAGTGAATTTCAATATAATTAAAGTCAGTTATTCATATTATCAATCAATGTCGATAAATCATATCTTTCTTTTCATTTTTTTGCTTTTAAAAAATGGTAGCACTGTTTCATTGCACAAAAATCACAAGTAGAGCTTTACGATTTATTCTTTCATTTTTTCAAATATTCATAAAATCAATGCAATAGCTTCGTACTATATTTCCCAAGTTTAACCCCCTTCCCTTCCCTTCCCTTCTCAAGCTAATGTACAGGACGTTCAAGAAATAATCTTCGACCTCGAGTATAATTTGCGATATTATTATAGTTCGGCTGTTGGTACGAAAAACAAAAATATACGTGCGTATTCAAATTTAGGCGAAATTTCGTCGGCTCGACGATAGAAACCGATATATCAAAACCGTTTATCGTACGTTTCCAGCTTGTTTTCTGCTTTGACGTTTTCATATCTGCTAAAAGAATTTCTATACATTCACGTTGTCAACGTATGTTGTGAATTTTTCATAGCTTTTAGAATGTAATAAAACGTCGTCTATGACATAAATCTATGATGTATTTCCTATAGCAAATAAAACGACGCAATGCAGAACGCATATAATATAATAACGCTATCCGAAATCTCACCGAAGAAGATATAGAACAGTAGTGAGAGTGACAGTGTGATGCAGCGAAGAAAAGAGGGCTTATTTTCAAGCGCACGCATACACCATAATTGTACTAAACTGTTTCTTTTTACAATTTAACCTTAAATAAAATCCGCCTATAACGAATTAGATTTTCGAATCCAGTGTTTTCGAAATATTAAAAAAAAAAAAAATCTGAAAATATGATTTATGAAAAAGATACTGCGTGTATAGATGTGCTCGTATATATGTATAGAAAACTGTTTGCTAAAATTATTTTCTCTTTTTTCGCTTCGCCATTTTAACCCCTACGATGGCGACCTCTCAGTCTTGCTATAAATTTCGTTTAATAACTGGCTGAAATTTCATTTCAGATTTCAGATTTCTACGCAATTTGCTGAAATTTTTATAAACGAGAATATACTATATACAGCAGCTAATCAAATAGGTTTTTTATGATCGACTCGGTATCGTTAAAATTTTCTTTCGAAAGAAACGAGACGCGGTTTGGAGTTATTTTGGGTTGAAATACTCGTAGTCTAAAATGAGATGATTGATCAGTGGCAAGTGGAAATGTTGGTTCAACTTATGACGATGGGATTAAATTTTACGCGCTGAGTTGTTAAAAACTTTGCTGAGTTTTATTTTTATTTTGTATTTTTTTTAAATTCATCATTATAGGTTTGTTTCTTTCTTTACATTTTGTATTATGTCGAGATGAAAGTCTATTTTCGAATGACGGGACATTGACTTGGGTTGGTGATTAGGTGGATTGAAAGGATTGAAAATAAGATAATGGATTTGTGGCGGAGGTTTTTCATATTGGGGCGATTGGCAATTAATCAAGGAGAGTTGATTCGATAAAATTTTATAGTTTTTGTGGCTTTTGGCAGAAGTAGGTACTTTGTATTATTGAAATTGAACTATCTATACCTAATGGTTGAAGCATGATTCGAATTTTTTTTTTTTTTTTTTAATTTAGATTGGAAAATAGTTTTGGTAGCATACCGATTGTAAAATAGTTAACTGATTGATTTTTTTTTCAATCAAAAATTTTTTATCTTGAATGATTTTTTTTAAAATTTTATTTGACGTTATTTTATGTACTTAGATAGTGATTTTTTCATAAAAATATTTTTAAATATTTTTTTTTTTGAGAATAAAATATTTGGAAAAACCGATCAAGTATTATAGTAGAATGAACTTCTTTAAAAAAAATTCAGAATAATTTGTCTTTCTTTTCTTTTACTTTTTTTTTTTGACTTTCTGAGTAAAAATTAATAATTTTTTTGAAAACTGTGCTTGAGATGATTTTTTTTACTATGTATAATTTATTTTTATTTTATTTGATAGGTACAAAAATCAAATCAATATTTTTTTTTGAAAATAATTTTCAATTTTTCCCCCTTTTATTAAAAAATTTTGTTTCAAAAAATTTTTTGAAAAACTTTGAGAACAATTTTTTTTTGTTGAAAAATATGTCTCGAAAATTGTTTTTGTAGTTATCAGATTATTTTTTTCATGAAAGTGATATATATTTAGTAAGTCTTGTTTTGAAAAGGATATTTGAAAAATTTTATTTAAAATAATTTTATTTTTTTTTGAGAAAAAGGTTTAAATTTTTTGAAAGAAAACATCTTCAATTTTTTGAAATAAAAATCTTTAGTAGGTATTTGTTTTGAGAAGGATGTTTAAAAAATTAGTTTAAAATCAAATCAACAATTTCTAATGAAAATGATTTTCATATTTTTTTTTGAATGATTTTTCTAAAAAATTTGTTCCTTAGTCAAATTATTTGGTATTTTTTTGAAAATTTTTATTTGAAGCAAAATTAACCTTTAATTTTTCTGGATTTATTTTTTTTATGAACTGTTCAATTTCTTTCAAAGGAACAATTTTTTTAAAAAGTAAATCAATAACTTTTACATTGTTTTTTTAAAAAATTTTTTAAGGTAGGTAATTTATTAAAATATTCGGTTATTTCAAGAGTTTTTTTTTTTTTTTTTTTTTTTTTGTAAGTAGTCAGATTGATTTTTTGATTTAAAAAATAATATAGATAACACTTCTTTTGAAGATTATTCTTTCAAAATTTGGTTTGAAATCAACTTGATCGAGTGGAACCCCACAAAACCAATTATTTATGTAAAAATAAATCATTACCAATTATTATTATTTTTTTTTTTTGAGAATGATTTTTGAAAATTTGGTTTGAAATCAGTTTTTTTTTCAGAACTTTTTGTTTGTTTTAAGCCGAATTAATAATTTTTCAAACATTCGGTTTGAAGTAGGTAAAATCATTTTTTCTTTTTGAAAAGAATTTTAAATTGTCCTTGAGAACGATTTTTTTAAATTTCCTTTGAAATCCAATTATTTAAAAAAATAATTTCAATTATTTCAGTACTATTTTTAAAAAAAATTGTTTAAAAAAATATTTTTAGAATAAATTGTGAGTTTTGGTTGGATTTTTTCAGAACAATAGGTAGATAATTATTGTTATTATTTTTTAAAAAACTAATTTTTTTAGATAAGAACAAAAATTTTTTTTGAACATTCGTTAATTTTTATTTTTTTATGGCAGTAGTGTATGATTTTTTGATTTAAAAAAAAGTGAAAATCAATATTATAATATATATTTTTTTCTTTTAAAATACTCAATTGAGAAAGTACAATTTTTTTAAATACTTTTTTGAAAACTTCGTTTGAAATAGAACACGATTTTATTTTATTGCAATAGTTGTTTTGAAATTTTTGATCAAAACAAAAATGTAGGTAGAAAGAAATTTTGCTTAAAATCAAATTGATAATTTTTTTCTCATGAAAATCATAGGTATCCTATTCATAATTTTTCGAAAAATCCTTAGTGGAATGTCATTAAAAAAAAATAGGTAGGTATTTAAATTTTTCAAGTGAAAAATGCACTTGGAAAAATTAAAATTTTAAGGGTGAATTTCTTAAAATTTTTCAAATTTAATTTTTTTGAGAAGTCCTTTTGAAATAAAATGAATAATTTTCATCAAAAATGATTTTTACTTTTATTTAGAATGTACCTATTTTTTTAATTTTTTTTTTTTTTTTTTGAAAATTCGGTTCAATGTCAATTGAATAGATATTTTTTTAAAAACAATTTATGAATGATGAAAAAAAAATTAAATAAAATACCTACGTACTTTTTTTGAATTATTCATCAAATTTTTTTTTTGAAAATTTTGTTTGAAATCAAATAATAAGGTAAGTAAGTTTTAAAAGTTTATTTTTATTTTTGAGAATCATATTGTTTAATTTTAAATTTTTTTGTAAATCAATAATTTTTTTAAGCATGCTTTTTCAATAATTTTGTTCGCGAAGTTGAAAATAATTTTCAGAATAAATACATATTTTTAAAAAAATTTAAAAATACCTATGGTAGGTATTATTTTTTTGACAATGGCTTTCGAAAAAATTTTTTGAGAATTAATTTAATTTTTATTTGTTCAAAATAATTTTTACTTTTTTTGTAATTTTTGAAATTTTTTATCCAAGTTTTGAAAATAATTTTCATATTTTTTAGAATGATTGAAAATTTTGTGTAAAATCAAAATACATTTATGCGGCTTTTTTTTTTTGGGGGGGGGGGGCGTTTTTTCTTCTACATTCCCAAAAAACAGAGTCTTTAATATAAATTTTGTGCTATCGCGAAAAATCCTCGAAAAATTCTCGTTCTTTTGTAGCAATTCTAACTCGGTTGATTCTACGTTGATTGATACGTGCCCCGCTCCCTTCAACAAAGCTTTGAAACTGCTTCAATATTAATACCGAAAGGTAACGAAGGGGTACTTTGTTTTCGACCAACAAACGTGTAGGTACCAGTAAAAAACACCATATTGGTTACTTTGGCTGTCTGGTACACACAAACGTTTTCAATAAAGAATGCATCGAGAAAATACTGGAAACCGAAAAAAAAATCTTCACGTGTTTGAAGTTCGTACCTCAGTGTACGACAGACGATAGTAAGGTCTGAGAGTAAAAATTGCAATAACGCGTCAGGCAGTCGGCTGCGAAAGCGTCGAAAAGCAATTATAAACCTTTAATTGGCCTTAACTTTTTTCGAGACACAGTAATCCGAAAATTGTGTACACGAGTATTGAAGTTTGAACTTTTCAAGTTTGAAAGTTTATAAGTAAAATCTTTCAACTTTTTGGATAGTTTCATTTAGCTCTTCTTTAACACATTAGAGTTATAAATTTATTATAAACCTGGCCGGATATTAGGCGCGCAGGCTCTCAAAGAAATTACTTTTTAGTTAACTCCAGGTTCAGGTATACCCAGCTTTGGCCAAACCTGCTGCTATAGAAAGAATAAAGTTACGAAGTGCTTCTCAAATCCACCAAATTGACTTCTATTTTTACGAAATTTTTACAGATAAAATGCGCCTATCCAGCCAACACCTTCGAGTATAGTGGTTGAGCCGCTGCGAATATCCTCAACAGAGACGATTCCATTTGACTCGACGCGAAAAAGCGAAAAAAGCCACAACCTTTTAAAAATGGGTTGCACCGGATCAACAAACGCTCTGCGGCCCGATGCTAAAAGACCGTTAAGAATGGTAAACGGTATTAGTTCAAATGGAGAATTACCATCTCGTAAGTATTTTGTTTTTCTCTCGTTCTTCTAACCACGCACGGGGCCATGGCGAACCCTTAATTTCAAAATTGATTTATAAGGGTATGGCCGTCCACGTCCAGTGCTCCGCAATTCGTATAATTTCGCAATCAAAGCTGCGAAATCAGTGTTGTGTCTCGGCACGAGTTGAGTGGATTTTTTCATTCGACTGAGTACACAGAAAGGCGAAAATTTACTCGTAAATGTGGTTCTTTTTTTTCTTTCGTGTCCCCCTCCCTCCCTCCCCCTGCTTGCTGAAGGTTTTTAGTATGGGTTCGTTTGTACGATTATTTTTACCTTTTGTGAGGAGTGCTGACTGCTGAGGGGATGAGAATATTTTTGACGAAATTCACTTTTATTTTATTTATTTTTTTTGGATGACTTTTAGCATTTTTTTTTTTTTCAATTTTCATATTTCCATGGAAATTTATTTTCGGAATTAAATAGTTTAATATACAATTTTGAAAATGATTATTATTATTATTTTTTTTTTCAAAATTAAAAAATACTTTTTTAACAGAATTTATAAAAATCAAGTTTGAATTCAAAGTTTAAAAAACAACAAGAACAAAAATTTAAAAAACCTGCTTTCATTTTTAAAAAATCAAATAAAAATTATTTTTCAGAAAATGAAAAAAATAAAATAAATAAATACATGAAAAAAACGTAAAAAATTTGAAAGATTTCTTTTTAAGCAATAAAAAAAATGGTTTTTAATCAATTTTTGTGAAATTTGAGTCGAACCAAAATTTGGAAATTTTTTAAAGCAAAACTAAAAAAAGAATCGTTTCTGTGAAAAATTTGAAAAATTGTACTTGAACCATTTCGAAACCCTGTCTTTCATTCCAAAAAAAAGATCACAGAATTATGATAAGTATTTTAATGAAATGAAAAAAAGTTTTTGGATAAATTGAAAAAAAAATCGAGGAAATTTGTGTTGGAACCAAAATTTAAAAAATGTGATTTTTAACAAATTTTTTTGAAAAATCGTTTTCGTAGAAAATTCTTCAAAATTTGTGTTTTTTAAAAGTTTTGTTATAGTCAAAAAAAACTTCAGTTTTTTATTTTTTTTTTAAACAAAATTTTTAAAATTTTAAAAAAACTTTCAGGAAATTCGCAAAACATGATTACGAAAATATGTATGGCGTAATTCTCCAACGGAATTTTGTAAAAATCGTGTTTGAAATAAAAATTGAAAAATTTTGTTCAAGCGAAAAAAATGGTTTTACGTAAAAGAATTTAAAAAAAAATTGACATGATTACCTATTTTTCATGAAAATGAACAATTTTGATAGGCATGAAGTATGAACCCAAAAAATGCAGAAGTTCGAAAATTTGATACTTCTATTTTTGATTTATCCCCAACTGAATTTCTAGTGGACTTCCCAATTTGCTAGAAAAATGAAAAAATTGATCGATTTTCAAACTAATATTACTTAACTATAACCTACATTATCTTTCTTCAGATATAACTCGACTATGAACAAAATTTTCAGAAAAATCATTTTTAATGAAAATTGTTGATTTGATTTTAAACAAATTTTTCAAACATCCTTCTCAAAACAAATATATACTAGGTACAATGGTACAATGGTACATCATGTTAATTTTGCTTCAAATAAAAATTTTCAAAACGTTGTTCTTAAAAAAAGTACCCAATAATTTGACTATGAACAAAATTTTTAGAGAAATCATTCACAAAAAAAAATGAAAATCATTTTCTAAATAAAAATTATTTATTCGATTTTAAACAAATTTTTCAAACATCCTTCTCAAAACAAATACAAACTAAACATTTTTTCTTTCAAAAAATTTTATTGACGATTTTTTTCTCAGAAAAAATATGCCTATTTCTTTTTTTTGGTCACATCATTTTGAATTTTATTCAGAATTTTTTTTTCAAATTTCAATAAAATTGGACTCTGCCAAAATGTACCACCTATTAAAATAAAACTAAAAAACTTGAAAAAAATGAGCTCATTTTAAAAAAAAAAATTATCCGAACCATCTAAGTACTTACCTACCTATCTGAAAATTTTGTTCGAAATCCTTTTTTTCAAAATTTTTCTTGTAGCACAAATTTTTAAAAACTATTTTCATATCGATCGTAATTTTGAATATTGTAAACACATTAAAATTTTATTCTAAATAATACAAGTCATTTAGAAAATTGATCGAAAATAATTTTATTTTAATTTTTCTCGAACACAAACTTTCTAAATTTTTCTTCGAGCACTAATTTTTTAAAATTAGGTATTTTTAAATGATTTTGAATATTCTTCAGCTGAAAAATTTTAGAAAATTTTACTCAAACCCAAATTTTTCAAACTTTTATTAAAAATATACTTACAATTCATAAAGTATAAACTATTCAAAACCCAAATTTTAAAATTTTCATTCAGACAATAATTTATTACCTTGGGTAATAACTTGAAAATTTTGTTTAAAATCAATTTTTTTCAACTTTTCAAACGCATTTTTTGAAAAATTTTGTTCGACCATAAAATTTAAAAAAAAAAAAAAAAAAAAATCGATCGAGTTATTTAGAATTTAGCTAAATCATAATTTTATTGAAACAAACTTTTAAAAAAATATTTCAATGCCTTTCTTATTAAAATTCCATTTAAGTATAATTATAAATTTTCAACTTACATAATTCATAATTGAAGTTTTCTTTTTTTGAGTTTAAGTATTCAAGTATTAATTTCTAAAAAAAAAATGTCTGATTTTTTTTTCTTTTTGAAATTTCTCTCAAACACAATTTTTTAAAATAAACTTTTAATATTATTTCATGCATAAGACAACGCCTCCTCCCTCATCCTAACCCATATTTTAAAAATTGCTGTCATTACTTATTTTGTATTGATTGATAGTACCTACTTAAGTTTCAGGTTATTAAAACACCGTCCCTTGGGGCGCTACTTACGCACAAAAATTTAACTAATCGCCAGATTTTGCCCAACCATTCTATAAGATTCTATAGCTTCAAATCGTATAAAAACGCATAAATTTGATTATTATAGATGAGTTTCCAGTGTATTTATTAAATTTTAAAAAATTTTTCAAAAATTGAATTTTCGAAATTTTCCTGTCTTTTGAATAAAATTCTACTTTATTTCGTACTCTCTTCGAATGATCCTCCCGCTCCCTTCACAAGCCTTTCTGCTACGAGATGCACGTGTAAGCACCAGCTTTGGATCAGAGCTTGAAAAAGAGTAGGTTAATTGAAGCTTTGGGTGATACGCGAATGAAATATTACTTTCCTTTTTTCGTATAATTTATTTTTCACCTTTGCAACATATAATATGAGAATATAATGGAAAAATTACCGATGAAAAGAATACAAAAAAAAAAACAAAAAAAGCACAAGAAAGAAAGTAAAATCAGTATTCATTGACTTCATTTGCAGCCATAGCCTTTGAAGTTCCTTTGAAAGAAGAAGAAGAAGAAGACAGTCTGATTAAAAAACATCCCCCTAAAAGATTACAGCGTTTAGGGGAGCAACAAACAACGTCACCGCCTCTGACACATAAAATGCTACAAGATAAATTAGCGGAAGCCGAGCGACGTAGGTTACAGGTAATGAGATTTCAGTTAAAAGTTGGCATTTTACGAGTTATTTTGAATTATTAGCGTATATACGTATATCTTCCTCGCTAAAGCCATCAAATTCACTCAGTTCGCCTACCTTTCGCTCTATTTTACTCGTGTTGGGGAAAAGTTTTACACGTTTTCGGAATGTTGGGCTGTGTACGAGGTGTGTATGCTGTGTCTGCAGAAATAAACGAAATTTCGCTTGGATTTTTTTCCCTCGTCTCTTCGAGCTATATTGAAGCCTTGTGCGTTTGAAATTTTGGTATTTTTGTAATTCAAAATAGACGATGAGTAAATTATACAGGGTGTCTTATAATGATGTCTCTCAACTCCGAATTAGGAGATAGATGAGTATTTAAAATTAATCCGATGCATTTTCTAAAAAAAAAAAAAAAATCAATGAGAAAAAAAACAATGTTTTCAATCATAGAGAATTTGTGATCATTTTTTTTTCAAAAAACTTCAATATACTTTCAAACGTGTGTAACTTCCTACGAAGAAAAATTACAAAAAAATGCATGAAATAATTTTGATAGGAAATTAAACTAGGAACAATTTTTATTCGAAGTATTTTTCTCGAATAGTGATAGTTTTCCTAAAATAATAGAAAATAATGTTTTTTCCAAACTTTTTTGGGGAATTTTGTTGATAACTTCCAATTTTTTGATCGTACGAAAAAATGTTTGCTACAAAAGTTATTCCCGATTAAATTTCCCACAAAAAAGCTTCTTTTCAATTTTTCTCTCAGACTCATCTTTGAGGAGAATTTTTATTTCAAAGTACAATATTACCATCACACATTCGTGCAACTTCCTCCTTGCACTATATTATAAGAACTTTTTCCTACATCAACATTCCCATTTTTCTGGTTTGGGTTCTGGAGACGTTATGAGGACACCTTGTATTTAAATACTCCTGAAAGTGGACTATAAAAAAAATATGGATTAAGACACTAACTTTGTACACGTTGCTGGTTTTACATACATGAAAATATCTTCTTTGACATAATTCGTATTAAAAACCGTAGACTCGTACAAAGGTGCCACTTCTATCATTCCATTAGAATTTTAATAAGGATGTGATACGAGGCGAAAACAAACACTCTCTATATGGAAAAATCGGCCCCGCATCGCTGCAAGCGGGAGGGAAAAAAGTAATTGTATGTAGCACCCTTTACATATCAAAGGATAGCTAGACGACGATTTTTTTTTTAAAATGAATTTTGTATCTTTGTTGGCGACTTATGCGAAAAATGATATATCAGAATTAGCAATATTTTGGTTCTTCTCTTCTGTTCTCCTCCCTTGCTTTCTGTTCGTCTCCGCGAGTACGTATAGCTATGTGCTGCTCCTGCTTGTGATTTAATATAACGATATGCTCCAGCTCCGTATTAGATGCTGAGTGTACTTGAAAAATCTTCCTATCTCATCTCGAGTGATATAGGAATTTCAAACGTGTATACTTAACCTGTGTCTTCATCCACGGTTCTATCATATGACTCCACGTCTTGCCTTCTTCGTGCTGCTTTGTGCTCAACGTTGAAATTAAAATTGAGATACGGTTTGGAAACGAGTTAAGCAGTATTTGACAGATGAAATTATCAAAGATCTTAATTTCTTTTGAGAATTGTAGATTTATTTTTTTCGTGGGGAGGGGGAGCAAATGGAACTGTTCTGTACCTAACCTAAATTATTAAATTTTAAAAGTAAAAATGTAGAATATTAATTTTTTCATTTTTTTTTATGAGCACAAGATTCTGATAAAAACAAATTATTTAAAAATTTTGTTGAAAATCAAATTTTTCAACAAAAAAAAACAACGTTTGAAAAAATTTTCATCTGAATTTTGATTTTTTTTAAATTTTGTTGAAAAACAATTTTTCAATTTTTTTGCAACCTAGTTTTCCTTGAAATTCTTCAAAAATCTTTTAAAAATTTAATTTTAGATCAAAAATAGATTTTTTTTAAATTTTGGTTCGACTGAGTTTTGTTTAAATACAAAATGTTCAAATTTTTATCAAAAGAAATTAGGTACAAAAAATGAAAAAATTTAAAATTATTTTTCAAACGTGAATTCTTTCATTTTTTACGTACCTATCCTAATTCCTAACAGAGACTTCTCAAATTTTTACTCAAAACATAAATTTTCCAAAATTTTGTTCAGAAATGATTTTTAAAAAAAATTTATTTGAGCATAAATTTTTAAAACAAAATAAAGAATTCTTTTCTAAAATTTTTGTCAAACTTGAAAAAAAAATCAGCCATAGATTTTAATTTTTCAAAAAAAATCATCATAAAACATGAATTTTCCAAAATTTTGTTTCAACATACACTTTTTGAATTTTCTTTCTAACAAAATAATGTATAGTTTCTAAAATTTTGTCCTACTAATGTGTATTTTCCTATTTTTTCCAATAAATAAATTATCTAAAATTTTGTTCAAACCTGGATTTTTAAAAATTTTATTCGAATATGAATTTTCCAAAAAAAAAATCGAACATAAAACGTAAATTTTCCAAAATTTTATTCAGAAAAATATTGGTTTTGTCAAAGTTTCGTTCAAATAAGAATTTTCCAAAGTTTTGTTTCAACTCAAATTTTTTCCAATTTTATTGTAAAAATTTTTCAAAATTTTATTCAAACTTGGAAAAAATGATTTTTCAGATTTCAAATTGTGATTTTATTCTACCATGAATTTTTTCAAAACATAATTCAAACATGGATTTTGTTCAAACAAGAATTTTCCAAACTTCTGTTACAGCATAGATTTTCCTGATTTTTTTTTTATTCAATCTGAATTTTGTTCAATCATAATTTGTGACCCGGCATGAGAAAAGGGACCGGATTACTGCCATTTTGCAAATTTTTCAGGAAAGTAAAAAGAAACTTTGTGAATGAATATCTTTGGAACGAATGGATCGTTTTTTCTGAAATTTTAGGGAGTTGTTAATGGGCATGAGTGGAATATTTTCCAATATTTTTTTTTTGATTTTGTGCGAAAGTTTTTTTGTAATGGCGTAAGGGAAATTTGAGGAAACTCAGGGTTGCCAAAAAGGGGAAAAAAACTTGCGATAAGAAAATTTTTGAAGTTTGCTGAAAATAAATACACCATCAGTTTTCGGATGAATTGTGAGTATTTGGTGTTATTTTGCTTTATGTGGCCATAAGTAAAAAAAAATAAGACAAAAACAGTTAGGTCCCTTTTCTGGTGCCGATTGGAAATATTGATATTTTTGAAATTTCAACTGGTTCACACGACTGGTCTCAGTACGTAGAGCTCAGAACACCAAAAAGTAACGATTTCATTTATTTGGTGCGAAAGTCGATTTTTTGGCAGTCCGGCCCCTTTTCTCATGCCGGATCACATTTTCTAAAAACTCTCCCAAACTATTTTTTTTTTAAATTCAATTCAAACAAAAAATTTTCAAAATTTTTGTCAAACTTGAATTTTTCCAATCATTTTCCAACTTTTTTTTATAAAATTTTCTCAAACACATTTTTTTTGTGAAAAACAGTGTTCTCAAATTTTTTTAATCTCTTATCGAAGATTAAATTTTGGATTGAAAATCTATTTCTTTTTTATTTTAAAATTTTGCTCATGAAACGTTTTTATTAGGTATCATTTTTTTATTTCACTGTTAAAACATTTTTTTTTATGTTTTTTCGTTTTTTTTTAAATTTGTTAAAATACGAGTTTTGATCTGCAATTTTCTTTCCTCTTTCAATTTCACAAAACACAGTTTATCAATTTTTTTTTAATGTAATAAAGTTTCCCATTTTGTAAAAAAAAACTTTTTAAGTTAATTCCTTCTATTTTTTTTTTTTTTTTTTTTTACTAGCTGAGAAACATTTTTACTTCATTCAATTTTTTTGCTGTTTTTTTTCAAATTTTTAAAGCTTTTATTAAAATTTTTTATAAATACCTAGTTTACCTACCTATTTGATTGAAAATTGATTTTTGTTTAAATTAAAATTTTTCAAAATTTTGTTCGAACCGTTTAAAAAAAATGTCGTGGTTTGAACAAAGTTTTTGAATACTCTGTTGAAGGAATTGTTCAAAATCGTTTTTTTTTAAATTTGGTTGGAAACCGTTTCTTTTTGTTTGAGCAAAAAGTTTTCAAAATTTTCAAATTTAATTTCAATCCAACATTATTTCTGTTTATACACCATTTTCTGTAGTTCCAAACTTTTTTTTTTTTGAAAATTTATTTTTTCTCAACCTTTGAGAAGTTAAGTTAAATGTTAAAACTATTTTTGGTCTTTTTCCTCAAATCGCAACTTTTTCAAATCCGAAATTATTCGTTATTCGAAGAATTTTTTACTTTTTAATCCAATTAACTTATCAATCTCACAAACGACATAGGAGGTATTTCAACTCCAAGTAGAAAAAACTAAAAAAAGAAAAAATAAGAAAAAAAAAGTCCAACTTAAAAAGAACTAAAAGAACTTGAAGTACATATTACGAGAGAAGGAAAAGTAGGCTTATAATACACTTTAATAAAGCGCCATGCCACTGCCAATCTCATTCCAATGAAAGAAAGGTACTATGATGAAAAAGCCATAATTTTCCTCGCCTTATGAAAATTTCTTTTAAAACACCTCCGCCAGTTAATAATAATTAAAGAAAAACAAATAAATAAATTTTTTCACCAACGCGCAAACCTCTTCTCGACGATTGATGGCGCTACGTACGGCGGGAAGTGGCATAGGCTTTGACTATACACAATCGTGGACTGGTAGAACCGCTGGAATTCCTTAGCAGAAACCCCAAAAATCTCGAGTGGAAAAAATTTTCACTACGAGTATGCTGGTCCGCCATTTTGTGTAGTATTGAATATTTATATTTCCTTATAACTCTGAAAATACGAGTTTAGCAGAGAAATGTCAAGAGATATTTTTTTTATAAAATTGAAAAACCTTTCGATTGCAATAAAAAAATTTGAATTTGGTTCGAGTTGAAAATTTTTGAAAAAATATCAAGGCACAATATGGCGGCAGAGCGGTTCTCTACTGTAATGTTTCACCGTTTTGGCGCATGTGCAGAAGATTTTTTTCCACTCTGCCTATGAAATTGCATAACCGGAACGCCGGCATATCGAATCAAAAATTTAACATTGCTCTTTAGGGGCTTTACCAGTCCATGATTGTACATAGTCAAAGGGCATAGGTACCTACAAATTTATTTGGCATGGCGTGACGAAACGTTGCGCGAACGTAATTTATGAAAGTTGCGAGCTTTATTAGCGCAAAGTACCAATCATTTTCCGCTCGAAATGGAAAAATAAACGAGTAAATGTTGTACAAAATATTCGACAAAAGCAAAAGCCAATATTTCACACCGAAACACAAAATCTATCAGTTTTCTGGGAAATTAGAATTTTGAAATAATCAACGATTGAAAAAAAAAAATCTCAAGTTTTAAAATAAAACGAAGAATGGTAGTTGAAAGTGGTGAAGAAAAATTTAATTAAAAAATTGGAAGCAAAATTGAACATTTTCCACCAATACAAAGATACATCAATTTTTTTTGGAAATTTATTAAAAATAGGAAACTGATCGTTGAAAAAAAAGATTTAAAAAAATAAAAAAAAAATTATAAAAATACAAATAATAGGAAGAGTCAAGTCAAAAATTATAAAAACAAAAATAGGTACATTTTATTTGAAAAAAATTTAGGCTGCACCAGATATTTGCTGACTGATATTGTCGTCCAGAGTAGGTAATACAGGTTAGTTAAAAACGATTGAAAACAATCGATTCGATTCCAATTTTAAAATATTTAAAAATACAGGTATATTAGGTATTTTATTCCATTATTTTGTGATACGTAATTTTGGTTAAATTTTTTTGCATATTTACGTAAATAGGAACTTCATTGGAAATGACGAATCACTGCCACTCTCCACGCGTAAGAGCTAATTCGAGCCTCACTCCTTGAAATAATTAAAGCTTATCGAATAGAAATTCGTTCGTTTTTAGTAATTATTTTTAAAGGCCATTTCGCATTTCGAATTTACAATTCATTCATTTGCGTCAAATTTTCATTCAGATTTTATATTTAACCGAAGATTAAAAATATACTAAAGAGTTCTAAAAATATATAGGAGGAGAATAAATCTTCAATTTGAAAAACACCTATTTATAAAAAAATATTCGTTCGCGAAGGTACCAATTAAAAATACCTACTCGTTTTCATTTTAGTTTACAGGAAAAAAAAAACCTTTGACGACACGACCGACAAGACGTATAAATAAAAAAATCGAAGTGATTCTTTTCTTTTTAGAATATGTTTTAAAGTAGGTAAGGGGGAAAAACTTCAATACCTATTTAAATATTCGTCGAGTAGGTTTGCATAGGATGATTTTCACTTTCAGCCTCGTGAAATGCTTGCTATCGTCGTAATTTTTATTTAATTTTTTACCCACGTTTTTGAAAACCTGTTGAAATACAATTACCTTATTAACATTTTTCCATTGCCATCGAACTCGAGAACCAACAAAATGTATAATTTCATCTCATAGATAGTCCATTTCAGAGGTGGGCAGATCCACTAGTGAAAGGATCTAGATCCAGATCCAGATCTTTTGCCTCATTGGATCTTTAAAAGATCCAGATCCAGATCAGATCCGGCCGAGGATCTGGATCTTTAGATCCAGATCCAGATCCTTTTTTTTTTTTTTTTTGAAAGGGGGGGGAGGATTTTTGATTAATTTTTTTGAAAGGTGTTTATTGTTATGAAACTAAATTATTGCATTAGTCTCTAATGAAAAAAACCAACTTCAACACTTAGGTTCATTTATTGTTTATAGTTAAAATACACGTACAGATAGGCAGCTATAAGAACAGAGAACAGACTATAGTACGTTCGGCGAAAGATTAAACCTGGCAAAATAAAAAGTGGGGGACGCAGTGAAAAAACGAAGCAATTAGAAGCCGAGAATTTTTCTTTTTGGCGTGTTGATTGGTTCATTTTCGCTCCGCCTTTCTCGCGCCAAAATTTGTCAGGTTTAATCTTTCGCCGAACGTATTATAGTAGTCGGAGTCGGAGTAAAAATTAGTCTAAATAAAATAAACTAATCAGAACTAAGGCTTACGTTTTTGTTCATTTTTCACATATCACACAGATAAAGTATTGCAGAATTAAAAACACAGAAATGAAAAATTCAATTCACAGAAAAAAAAATGCAGAATTGAAGATTTTTTTTTTTTTTGGATCTGGATCTGTTTTTTTGCAAATTTGAGGATCTAAAGATCCAGATCAGATCCTTTCTGAAATCATCGGATCTGATCTTAGATCAGATCCAAAATTTTGGATCTTTGGATCTTTAGATCCAATTTTCTAATTTTAGGATCCGGATCTGCCCACCTCTGGTCCATTTACATTTCTGTCCTCGAGTAGGACTAGTAGGAGGAGAAAGAAGGTATAATGAAGAGTGCCCCGCGCAAGATGCATAGTTTTCTCACCCAAGAAGTGATCTATTGTACGGTTTACTGCAAAGGTGGCAAATTTTGACGCTGCGAAATGGACGCAGCGAATATATTCAAAATAGGTATCGCGCATCCGGCGCAAGCTTTCGTCGACACAAGCCATCGTTATTCCTACATTTTGCGTACCTATCTATGTGTATCCTTTTACAAGGTGCGGGTTGGAGTACGGAAAGGAAAGAAGAAAAGGGGCAGAGGTGGCAAGGAAAAAATCCAGCTAGAAATTTGAATTGTTTCGAAAATAGCTTTTGGAAACAGATGCTAATTGCGATACCATTGTGCGTTGTGTATGTATATCGTGTATATGCAGATGATGAAGTAAAGCATGGCGAGGCGAAGGAAAGGATCAGGTGGCAATGTGGCACAGCGTTTACTAAGTGCACATGTTTTCGCATATTTACCTTTACACAAACACACTTTGGTACGTCGTCATAAGTACGGAGTGGAGTCACAGCAGGTAAAGGACGCGTATAGAGATGAGGTGCGACGTTTGGTATGGTCGAAGCACCGCGTTCAGGGAGCGAGGGTGATAGCGGTGTGTAAAGGTAAAGGCGAATATGTATAATTTATTCAAAGCGTATAACATATGTACATGTTAACAGATTCTAAACGAAAGGATTGAATCAGCAAAAGTTTTAATGAAACCAAAATGCGGTAATGGAAATGGAAAATTAGTAAATGGAATGGTACTTATAAACTTATGTTGTTGTACGTTAATAATACACACACTATTGTTTCATACGTGAGCGGACCGCACCGCCTCGTCTCGCCTGCGTGCCTAGTGTAACTTTCGGCGTACTCGGTTTATTTGCTTTTAATTGATTCGGCAGCACGTTGCAAAAGGCCATGTACGAGTATGTAGTGTTATATGTATTTGGTGTGTACGTAGAACGTAAACATATTGCACACACCCAGTAGTGTAGCACGTCATCGTAGTGTGTTTTAATGACGTAGACAACGATGACAGTGCACGACGTGATATAGAAAAATTCATCTGTGCGATCGAGAGGTTGAAAAAATTTGATGATGAATTCGTTATCTAGGGAGTATTTTTATAAAAATGAGCTGAGCTTCAAATTTAAAGACCTCATTTCCAGAAGGTCCTTCAATTTTCCAAAAATCCCCCTACCTCTCTATCTAAGGCCCCAATTGAAAATTTTTTCAAACAAAAGTAATAGATCGAGATCTTTGAAGTAATTTTGATCATTACAAAAATTTCAATAGGACCTCTCCTACTCCTCCAATTTTGCATAATACATATGAAAATCATTCTTGAACATCAATTATCCAGCTCGCAATATCCTAAGTACAACTTTGGCTTGCAGTACAATCAAGAGGGGAGGGGGTCTGTAAACGGTCGATTCGAATGTGGTTCGATCAGAAAATTTTCATTTGTAAACAAAGAGCTGTTTCTTTAAGGCTCCCATTTTTCGAAGATACATCTCCTGTTCTTGGAAGTCCTTTACACGCGTTCCAAGGGCTGCAATTGAAAAAATTTTCAAACAAAAGTTGTTAATTGAAATATTTGCAATAATTTTTGTTATTACAAAAATTTCGATTGGACCCCTCCTTCCACTCAAGTTTTGCATAGGAAGCAGGTATAAAAATCAACGGATGATTTTCGCACGTATTATGCTGAATTTAAGGGGAGATAGGGGTTCGCTCGACATTTTTTTTAAGAATTAAAAACAGGGTTCGGCAGATTTTTAATCACTTTGGATTTTAACTTCACAAAATCCGTATTTGGATTAATATTTTAGATTTTAGAATCCAATTTTTGGATTTTTGATTTTAGAATCCAATATTTGGATTTTGGATTTTAGAATCCAATATTTGGATTTGCATTTTAGATATGAAATATTTGGGTTTGGATTTTAAGTCCAATATCCGGATTTTGGATTTTGGATTTTGGATTTCAAATCCAATTTTTGGATTTTAAATCCAATTAAGTATCTAGTAGTAGAAAATATTTTGGATTTTCTCAAGTTATCAAAAAAAATTAAAATCAAATTTTTTGTTGGTTTGGTTTCGTTGTTGCACTGTTTATGAGATTTTTTTTAATTAGGCGACAAAAAAATGATTTCGTATTGTTTGAAGAAAACTATGAAATTATTTCATCAAATAAGTGGCATATTTTTCCTACTAAAAACAGATATTTTTTCTGCGATAAAGTTTTTAAAAAGTTTACTTTCGAAAAAAAATGAAAATTTTACAATACTGACTCAAAAAAAAAATTATAAAACCATTTTTTATTATAAAAAAAACACAGATCTTTTTGCAGAAAAATTGAGGGTTTTTCACCAAAAATTAGATTAGAAAAATTCTTATTGCCAAAAAAATCATTTACTCCAAAAAATAGAAAAATCGTTAAATTCAGAAAAAATTAAGAGGTTTTCTTCTCCAAAAATTTTTAATTAAAAAAAAAAATTAAAAATTGCTATTTTTCAAACAAATTAAGACATATAAAAAAGTTCATTTAAATTAAATAAAAAAATAATTTTATATAAAAAATATATAAGGAGTTTTTTTTTGAAAAAAAAAAAAAAATTACCAACACTTAATAGTGATACCTATATATAAAAATGAAGTAGTTTTTTTTTAGCTTGGCTCAAGAAAAAACGGGGGTTTTCAAGGATAGATATTCAGAAATTTTTCAAACAAAAAATTGAAGATTTTTTTAAACTGAGACCAAAACAAAATTTTTTATTTTTTTATTTTGTTTTGAAAATTTGAATATTTTTTTCAAAAATATTTCTTTTGAAATAAAAAAATTTTGTAGTTCAAAAAAATCGAGAATTTTTTTTCAAAATATAGAAATGAATAATTTTTATTACGCTGACTCCAAAAAAATTAATTAAATAATAAGAAATGTTTTATCCCAAGAAAAAGTGAAATTTTTTCTGCAAAAAAGTTTGGGTTTTTCGAAAAGAAATTGAAAGACTTTTATTTTCAGTTTTAAAAAGAAAGGACAAAAAATGAGATTTTTGAAAAAAAAATTAAGAGATGAGTAAGGGATTACCTCTTCAAAAATCAATATGGGTTAGATATCAGAGTAAATGAAAGAAAAAGTTTGGATTTTTGATTTCAAATCCATGGCATGAAAAGGATTTTGGATCTTGAATTTTAAAATACAAAAATCACAATAATGTTGGGTTTTCATTTTAAATTTCTTTTTTTCTGGATTTTGCCGAACCCTGATTGAAAATATTGCAAGGATCATGTCAACCAACAACTTTTATTTGAAGAATTTTTCGATTTAGGCCAAAGGCACAGAGATAGAGAGGTTTTTTGGAAAGGGAGATGCCCCTCGAAAAACGAGTATACCTTAAAAAACGGAACCTACATAAGCTCATTAATTATTTTCCAATAAAAATAATCAATCGCTGGTGGGGGGAGATCAATAAAAATTGGAAGTATTGAGGATCACCTTTTGCCCAAAATGTGAGTGAATCAATTTTCATCACGAGGGTTGAAAAATTGAGTAAAATGCCTACACCTAAAATAACTTTGACTATGGTGCTGCTGGTTCGAGTTGGGTGCGGTTGGAGCTTGGCTTGGTTGTTGTATAAACGTAGACGAGCTTTTATTCTGCTCAATTATATTATTTTACTAGTAGTATAGTTCGATACAACGCAACGTCTAACACCTGCTGCATGTATTAAATTGCACACCCGACTTTGCCCACAGCCTCAGCGTCGAAGCCATCGACGAAAATACCAACGTATAAATTATTTAAGGTGGTTTGGTTTGCGGCCGTGTAAGAAATGAGCTGTATAAAGCGTAATGGCTCGACGCCATCGTTTTTTATTTGACGGAAAAGTAAACCGTTATTGCGAAATACTCGCGTGGAAAAACGCTATGTTTCGATTGTTAATCTAAACCGGTGTATAAAGGGTGTCCTCTGGGGTTTAAGGTACGTGTGCGAGGTAATTGGAATGATTTTTTGAACAATTTTTTTTTTGATTTGTTTGCATCTTTTTTTAAATTTTGCTATTTTTGCAACTTTAAAAAACGTTTAAGTACTTTTTTTTACAATTTTATTTTTCATTTTTCGCAAGTATCAGTTTTGACTAAATTTTGTTCATTATTAATTTATTTCTCTAAATTTTGTAATTTTTCTAACGTTTTTTTCCTTTAAGAATTTTAAAATTTTTCACAGTTTAACACTCACTGGTAACAAACTTTTCAAAATTTTGCTTTATGTTTTTAATTTTTTAATTTTTTTCAGACTTGAAGAATCTTTTTATTTTTAAAAAATTTAGTCCTTTTGGCAAATTATTAATATCAGTTTTCGCGAAATTCTAATCATTTTGACTAGATTTTTTATTTTTGACAATATTTTGTCAACTTTGTTAAATTTCATGGTTTTCCATATATATATATTTTTTTAAAGATTTGTTATTTTTCTAGAATTTGGGGCCTTGGAAAATGTCATCATTTTTGATTTTTTTCGGTAAATTTTGCATTTTTTTTCAAAAAAAAAATCCAAAAATTTTCGTTTTTCAAGTTGTTGTTGTTGTTGTTGTTGTTTTTAAAGAATTATTTTTGTAAATTTCTACAAAATTCATAATTATGTTTCTATTCTTAAAATTTTTTTTGATTTCTTAAAACTTCAGAATTTAATTAATTTTTTAAAAATTTTGTACTTTTTATCAAATTCGGTAATTTTTTGAAAAATTTCGTCATTTGGACAAGATTTTGTGTTTTTTACAAATTTTTGTCATTTTTGCCAGATTTTTTTACAATTTAGGCAAAATTTTGTTTGATTTTTTTTCAAGTTTTTTAGGTTTTCTAAAATTTAGTTTGTTTATTTTTAGTCATATTTAATTCATTTTTTTTTTTAAATTTTAAAGCTTTTTATTTAGTTTTATTTCTTACCATTTTCGATTTGATTTAATTTTCTTAAAACATGATCCCCCTCCCCCGATTTATCAAATTAAATAATTTTCAGGTTAATTACTTCAGCACTTATGTACCACCTTCACTTCTTATGATTTTCAATTTTTATCCATTTCCAATTTAATTTCAACGTGTTTTTTTTTCCTTTCACATTTTCTCATTTCTTTATATTTTTAACCTTTTCAATTTTCAGTCATTTTTGAGATTTTTTCTCCATTTTCCATTTTTATTAGGTTTTTTTAAATTTTTTATTAAATTTAATTTTTAATTTTAATTTTTTTTAAATTACTCAACTACTCAATTTTTTTATTAATATATTTCTTTCGGTTGTTATACCTTAGATATAAATGTTCAATTTCATTGATCAGCAAGTAACTATTTTCAATTTCATTTTTTTTTTTAATTTCACTGTTTTTGTATTTTTTTTTATTCTCTGCCATTTCTGATTTTATTTAAATATTTTTTCAATCATCAATTTTTTGAAATCTTAATTTTTCGTATTCTTATGAATTTTTAGTAGGTAGGTAATTTCAATTTTTTTTTTCAACTAATATTTTTTTCTTCACAATCGAAAACAAATTTCCATTTCCATTTTTTTTTCTTTTGAATTTTCAATCTTTCTAGTTATTGAAATTATAATTAAAGGAACTTGTTTTTTATTTTATTTTTTTAGAATTTTTGTGGATTTTATATTATTTCAATACCTAATTTGTTTCCAATTATTAATTCTTTGAAATTTCAGTTTCAATTTTTTCAATTTCTGAAATTTACAACTTTTTTCCGAACCAATTTTTCAATTTTCAGTTTTGTTGGTTTAATATTCGAGCAACACTTACTCTTTCAATGAAATGTGAAGAAGGGGAAAAAAAATAGGTAGAGAAAATTAATGTCAAATAGAAAAGAGGAAGTGAACTTTCATAGGACACACTGTATAATGTTGATGTTGATTGGCAAGGTAATGCATGAGAGAAAGAGTGTTAAAGTGAGAAAAAATTCAGTCGTCGTGCTTGGCATGTAATAGAGATTCTTAGCAGAAAACGAAAAGAGGTGGAAAAACCCAGAAGAAAAGTAAGTTTCAGCGGTGGCAGTCTAAGGAGTCAATTGTAAATGACCTATTTTTTCTTCTTCTTGCATTTCGTCTGTTGAAAATGAAAAGGAAAGAAAAAAGAACAGGAAAACGTTCCATTATGTGGCGGTACACACGCACACATCTTGTTAGACTAAAAAGCAGCTAGGGAGACTTGCCGAGGGGAAGGAATCCGAAGGGGGCAGAAAAAAACGAAGAAATTTCAGCTCGATTGTCGAAATCGTATTGAAAAACTTTTCAATTTTCTTTTATCAAAAGATTTCGATCTGTTGATACGATATTATGTATAGAGGCGATGACGTGGGTTAGGCAAGGCGCAGGCAACGGTGTGGCGATGGTGGTATTCCGGTAGCACCACTGTTTCAATAAAAGTTGCTGCCACGCCGCCATGCCGATGCGGCATATATTAAAATGGTGTTCTCGGCGTATACTATTTAAGGTTTAAGCGTATATAGAGCTTCGGAACGACTACTATTTCACTTTTACTTAAACGGATAATATTAAAGTTTTCCAAAGTTCATAAAGAAACTTCAATAGGGTTTTGTTTCTGCTGCGAAACGGTGTGGCTGGGACTGGGTCCGAGCGCGAGCGGGTACTGCCGCAGGCTTAGCCACCATGCTGCGTCTTTTGAATTCTTAAACTTTTCACAAATAACAAAAGTTGAAAATAATATTATCAAGAGTAAAATGGCTAAATGGCCGAGATGTTATTGAACAGAATCATACAATGTACAATTTTAACAACGGTAAAAACTAGTTAAAAAATTTCACCTCCGCCATTCTTCGTGAAGTTTTATCGAGATTTTCAACTCAACCAATAATGTTGAGTCATTCGAAAGTACGTTTTCAAATTGCAAGTGTGTAAGTTCGAAGTCTTACCGGTGCAATTAAGTAAACTCCTGTTTTTTTTTTGTTTTTTTTTCCCATATTTTTTCAATCTCAGAGAACTTTCTTTCAGGGGTTTCCCTTCCCTAATTTCCATAGTATTGATTGAAAATGATATTCCATTCGGTCTTCTCTGGTATAAATAATGAGTAAAAATTTAATTGTGAAATATTGATTTTCAATTTTGTGAATTCACCTATTACCCTTTAAAGTACCAAATGGTAAATATTCATAAAAGTTTAAAAACTTCTTGGTTCATATAATAAATCGATACCTCGAATGGAAATTGGATAGAAAGTCTTAAGAAACAACGTGTTTGTTGAATTGAATTTGTGGTGATCCCTTTTTTGGCCTCAATTTTTTTTGGTTAGTTTAGTCCAGTTGATTTTTTTTCAAATTTCTCAGAACAATTTGGTATTCAGAACTTGTTTTTTTTTTTTTTATTATTATTACTCGTGATTTTCAATATTTTAATTTATGGCAATGGTACGAAGAAAATTACAAACTAAAATAATGTCGTAAAATTTAATAATTTATCTTTAACCAGAGAGCTGAACACTGAAATGTAGTTAAAGTACTTACTTATGCCAATAAATACATTATAGTCTTCAATTTTGGCAACACTGAACCTTCTTACTCCTGAACAAGGGCATTTGCATTCAAACTGGCGTTGCGAGCGGTTGTGGTTGCTTGCGTTACAAGTACTATTTTTTTGATTTTTAGTGTACATTTCATTTCTCACTTTTTGGCAACACTGAGCTTCTTCACGCATGCGCTGTATCAGTTGTATTTGAACCAGCGCTGCGAGTAGTTGTGATTTCACGCTTAAATTTATTTTTAATTTTGTTTTTTGCACTTTTGAATTTATAAATCATTTTAGAACATCACGAATCAGCATAAAGCATAATTTTATCACTAAAAAAATGAATTTTAATAATTTTTAAAATTTTCTAACAGAGTGAAACGGGTCAGTTGATTGACGTCGAAGGCTGAAACTGAGGAGCAGAATTTTTCTACTCTATTTTAAATTAAATATAAAAATAAATAATTATAAGAATTTAGATTATAGTTATTTCTTTTTTGAATGGATGATACTTTTTAAAAATTGTTATACTTACCAGCACCAAACACGTTATTTATTTTATAGAAAATTTTTCCCAGCAAAATGTATCCAATCAAATCATTTCGTCGACGAAATTTTTCATTCATAAGTTGCACCTCTGAGCACTTAATTTTTAGGATTTTTTAAAAGTATTTTATACTTGTTTTTTTTTATCGATGTCACTTCTTCTTAAATAAAAAATACACGTTGGAAAAAATTATTTGAAAAATTATATTTCTTAAAAAGTTACACTCATACGCGACGACGGGGTTTATCGCCGCATTCAACGCAAAAATAATATAAAAACAGGAAAAAATAAATGGTATTTAAAATTTTCATTTTAGGCCTGATGGCACAAAAGTGGTACTTATTTGGTAAAATTAAAAATACAGTATATATCGAGAAAAACAAACAAACAAACAAACAAACAAACAAACAAACAAACGAACAAACAAAAAGTCAAAATGAAACCGTTTTTTTTAAATTACTAAATTACCTGATACTTTTAGGATTTAAAAAATAAAATAAATTATATAAAATAGAATACAAATTATATGAAAATAACAAACAAAAAAAAGATTTACTCATCACAATATAAACTGAAAAGAAAAAAGTAAAATATAAAGGAAATTTGAAATAGGATTTTCGGTGATATAAAAAAATAATAAAACACATTCTGTATTTCAATATCGGAATTTTTTCACTTATAATAACAAAGCAAGCGTGATATAGGAGATCGCCGGTAGTCGGGGGCATGGGTACGAAATTGTATGGTGGTGTTTTATTTAAGGATGTGGGTAATTAATTTTTTCTTTTTAATTCGAAATATAAGGAACTTTTTTTCTGAAAATATATATGAATACAAATTTGGTTAAAAAAAAAATACAACCCTGAAAAAAATTTTGTAATTTTTTTTTTTTGGTGGGGGGGAATTGTGAATTTCCACCCGAGAATGGGAATAATTTGATTACATCCCTAATTCCCTGTGGTACTAAGAAAGGCTACAACTGGTACTATTACTGTTACAGGTTGGAGCAGTGTTGACTAAACTGCTGGTTGGTGTTTTGAGTAATAATATTGCTGTTTGACAGCTCGACAACAAGCAACGTTAAAATTATCAGTAATCGATTAATTTAAAGTTTAGTCAGCACTATGATTACCGCATTGGATGCGATTTAATTGACGATTGTGTTATTTTGCTTGTAAGTACGAGTACATATAAAACTGGTGATCTTAAGTCTTGAGAAAATCATCCACTTTGAGTGAATATTTTTCCAAACGAAACTGGGATGAAAATTAGCGTAAAATAACGACGAAATAAAAAATGAAAAAACAAAAAAACATAAACGAACAAAAAAATAAATAAAAATAAAACATGAAAATGAAACCGAAAAAAATCATCCACGTAAAAAAAAGGTTTTAAAAAATTTACAACCGTATACTTTATATAAAATCAACTCAAATCTATTTACACGATGAAAGAAATGTTTATACAAAATAAGAAATTTCGCTAAATTGGGTAAACCACACGCTTTGCATTAGATAATAAAAATTACCAAGCTATCTAAAAATAAAAATCAGACTTTTAACACTGTTTAATTGTATATAGGAAACCTTGGTTGGTTGCAAAGCGAATAAAATTACCGAAAAATAATTATAAAATTATAAAAAACACGTAAAAATTTCCAAATATTATAATACGCAGTTAATCGAGTTGAATGAAAAAAGAAACATTCGAGCCTTCGTGGTGACGAGAGAGTATTTATAGGTATTTTATAATCGAGCTTTGATTTTTTTTTTTTTTTTTTTTTTGTATCGGTGGCGATCTCAATCGACGAAATTTATGATGAAATCTACAGTATCACAATTATATGGTGTTATGTACTCAACAAAGAACTCTTTGAAGAATTCTAAAAAGTTTTATACTCGACAGATATACTATAATTTTTTTAATCGGCTACAGCGCAAGTACTCAATACATACAAAAGATATGATCGTAGAAGGTATCTGATTGTCAGGGTGTGCGCACACGTGTGTCACGAAGAGCTGCGCAATGCGTTGGTGGGGGGTAATAGTCTCGGTACGTTGCTCAGTGCTTCACCAGGTGTGGTCGAAAGCGCATGTGCTGTTCTGCGTTAATATTTTAATCTTGGGGGTTTCATTTCAAACTGGTGGTGGTGGAATTGAAATATTTTTTTGCGAACAAAATAAATTATTCATATTGAATTTTTGTTCGATTTGATTTGATTTTTACAGGACTGGTGGTTTTTTGAAAATGAAGCGTTGCTGAAGCCAGGTATGTATTTTAATCTTTTACTTCGCGATCATAATTATGTAGATTTTTCGGTAGATTTTTTTTCTACCATTCGAAACGCATGCAGTGATAAGTACGTGAATAATTATAAAATTGGTAACTTGGTAAAATTTTGAGAGTGCCTGTTCATCTAAGGCTCCACGTAAATTGATGATTTTTCAAAATTGTTCATCGAATGCATATTCATGGTCCAGTATTTGTCACTTTCTTATTTTTTCCCCTCGAAGGTTTGTATTGCTACTATAAATTGATAATTTATTGTCCAAAATTTGGTCTTTTTTCTAAAAGCTCATTTCAGAATTTTGGAATAATTAATGAAATTTCGAATTTTTTGACTCCTTTGGTCTTTAATACGCAGAGAGATAGTTCATCTGGAGATGCTGCGACACAAATAACATTTGCTCATAAATAATTGACTACTATACATAGAATCAAAAGGTACAGAATCAGTTTCAATAAAGCTTACCCCTTCAATTCTTTTTTGCAACCGTAATGACATTTATGTTATTCAAGTTGTTGCACTTTGTTATGAAGGCGAGGATCTGCGATTGGCACACTCTGCATGAATCTTTATCTTCTAAATACAAATTTTAGAATTGAGAAACCTTGAATAGCGCAATGTATTTTTTTTTCAGCGAGGCAATTTTGATTAGATTAATTTTTGTGAAGAAAAAATGAGAGCATTTTTTTCCTGAAAAGTAATGGGAAAACTTTTGAGAATTTTCTTTGGAAAAAAATCTGAAGGAAAATGAGAAAGTTTTAAAATTATTCGCTATTTTTTTTTTAGCAAGAAAATTCAAGAGCTTTTGCAAAAACAAAATTTCAAGAATTGTTTTTTCTACTTGTTAAATTTTTTGATATTTCATTTAAAGAAAATATTCTTTCGAATAGGAGATTTTCTATGTAAAATAATTTTTCTTGAATTTTTTGAATAAATAATTTTTTATGGGGAGAAATTTTTATAAGATGCCAGTTTTTTTGAATAAAAAATATGTTCAAGAAATTTTTTCAGAATAATTATTCTTCAACTACATTTTTTGAAGAAATTTAAAAAATATCAAATATTCTGTAAAGAACTTTAAAAAAACATTTCAAAAGTTTTTGGCAGGAAGCTTCAAAAGTAAATCTGAAAAAATTTTAAAATTCTTTGAAAAATTATACTTTTACCTATCAAATTTTCAAATAAATAATTTATTTAAATTTTTCGAAGGAAGAAAAAGATTTTTCAACAATTTTTTTTTCAAATTATTGATTTTATTCTCCAATGAGATTTTTCCCCAAGAATTTTTTTTTGTTGAGAAAACTTTGATTCCCTCTGGAATTCATGTGGAGAATTTTTTTAAAGAAAATCTTTTTCAAATAATTTCTTTTAATAAATTTTTTTAATGTTTCAAGGAGCAGTTTTCAAGAACTAAATTTTTTTTTGAAAAAATGGGAACATAATGGAAAATCAAGAATCTTGTTTTGAAAGAATTTTGGAAATTTTTCTAAAGATTTTTTCATTTTTTGAAAAATTTTCAATGATGAAATTCAGGAGTTTTTATAGAGAATTTTTTTGAAATATTTTTTCTCGACAAATTTTTCAAAGAAATTTATGCATGAAAGATTTTTTAAATGAACTTCTCAAAGTAAGTAATGCATATTTGAGATTTTTTTCGTCATCTCAAACAAAAAATTATATCTAACAAAAAAATCTAAAATTGTGTGAGATTTATAAACTAAAAAAAAAATAAAAAATATTATGACTTCTTCCAAAAATTTAAAGAATTCTTCAAAAAGAAAATTCTCAGATTTTTTCCAAAAAATTCTTTATTGAAAAAATTTTGATTCTCATCAAAAATTTTGTGAATACTTTTTTGATGATTATTGTCCTTAAAATGATGTTTTTGATCAAAATTTTTGGGGAGTTTTTTCTAAAAAAAAATATATATATATATATATATATCAGTACTCGAAGGAGTGCATTTTATTATGCTAAATTTTGGTTCTTACTCTTCCCTTGTTCAATAAAAAAATATGTATATTAAAAAAATAGAAGAGAGCTTATTTGAGCAATTGTTTTGACATTCGATGAACTTTATATGAAAAAAAAATGAACTAAATGCGAACGATGTTGCGATTTTTTCGAAAAAGAAAAATTGGTTGGAAAAACGAAAAAGGAAAGAAAAATATCGAAAACTATAATAAATAGCCTATGATAAGCGGCGCGTCAATTATAAAATCCTCTATTTATAGCTATCCTATGTTTCTTTTTCCATTTACAACTTAATATGCGAACGTAGGTCCGTCTAAACGATGCATTACATAAAGCGTAACAAACAGGATTAATTGTACTATTAATATAACACAAATAATAGAAAAAATCCCACAAACCTTTAGAAACGTAATCGGGAAAGGCAGTCAACGGTTTTAATAATACTAAAATATTATACGGAGTCCAGGTTAAAATAAATGCTAACAATATGGCGGACAACGTTTTGGCGGCTTTTTTGTCGGCCTTCTTTTCGACTGGTTTTTTCTTCTTCTTCAGCGGTTTCGGTTTGACCGGCAGAACGGTTTTGGAACCCATCTGTTTGGAGATCACCTTGGGATTCAGAGGCATTCTAATATCGGCTATATTAGAAGGCCTCCTCGTGATGGGTTGACCCGCTGTCGTGTTGGAGAACTCCGAACGTCCTCTGCTGATCAACGCGGCCGGAGCGGTTTTCGAAAAATGCTCCGGTATCATTTTTATCGAAGGACCTTCGCCTCCTGTACCTTCGCAGTCTGATGCTGGCAGTCTGATTAAAATTGTATATACCTAAAGATGATTTTTAAAGAAATTATTAAAGCTGAGATGATAGACGAAGTAGACTGGAGAGTGGTTTTGAGGTGGGTACTTACAGAATCACTAGATACCGATCTCGACGATACTAATCTATTCGTTTGAGCTATACTACGCGAGTCTTGTACCCTGGATTGCGGGTTCATGATAGATGGCTCTTTGATCACGTTTAAAGACGTACATCTGGAGACACTGGATTGTAGCGGAGTCTCTCCCGAGAGAGGCGTACCGACACCGACTTCGCTATTCGTGTCCTCCCAGTAGTCGTCCAGTTCGTAGTCTTCGTTACCCGAATGCCACCATGCCACGCACCATTCTCGTAACCATGCCCATGTAAATGGTCTAGCTTTTGGCTGCAAGTAAAAGGTATACGAAAAAATCAACAAAAAAAATGAGAATAGGACCGTTGAGTCAAACAAACTGCATGCTCCTTGATCCTACACCAAAAGTGGTCGAAATTCATTGAGATTTGGAGGTAACTAAATCCAACTAACAGAAAAGTTCATGTGCTTCAAGTGACGAGTGGATCATCGCAGTACTGTTGTGTTTTTTTTTTTTGGTACCATCGTAAAATTTACCATGTCCAATACTACATAGATACGTGATATTCAAAATTGAAGGGGAGGGAGGGGTCCAATCGAAATTTTTGTGATAATCAAAATTATTTCTAGAACTTCAAGCTACAACTTTTATTTGAAAATTTTTTCAATTGGACTTTTTTCTCTCCATCTATTTGGCATAACACTCCGAAAATACTAATTAAAATTCAAGAAGTGAGGGTGAAAGTGTTCTATTGAAAAAATTTTCAAATAAAAGTTGTAGATTAAGATCCTAAAAATAATTTTGGTTATTATAAAAATTTTGATTGGATCCTTCTCTTTCCTCCAATTTCACATAACATCAGGTAGATATGTTTACAAAATTGGGGGAAGGGTCCAATTGAAAAAATTTTAAACAAAAGTTGTAAATTAAGGCCCTAGAAATAATTTTTGTTATTATAAAATTTTCCAGACTCTTCCCTCCCCTCGAACTTCACATAATATGACTTACTTAAATATACTGATATACTTACTTGATTAAACTGGCAGAGTTATGGGTCCAATTGAAAAAATTTTCAAACAAAAGTTGTAGCTGGAAGTCTTGGAAATAATTTTGATTATTACAAAAATTTCGACTGAACCCCTCCCTCCCCTCCAATTTTGTAAATTTTACGATGGTGCCAAAAAAATAGTACTGCAGCGATCCATTCATCACAAAGTACCTATGACGCTGCAGTGACTTGAAAATTGGTATTTTCTTAATAAAATCAATTGGAAACACTGGATTTAAAAAATTCCCGACCCAATCGGTGTATTTTACTTTAAAAACTGGAAAATTCTAATCCTGTTGGGATGTCTGTACTTGATATTTGAAGGAGTTAGGACAATAAGAAAATCTTGCCGAAATTATTGCTTTCTTAAATTTAATCAAGGCACTGAGAAGACATGAAAATAGTCTAATTTCATCGAGACAATTCATGAATCAGGTTTAACATTTTGAAAAGAGCAAAAAAAGTTATTTGAAAAATTTGTTTATCTTTTAAAATGAAGGCACTGCAGAGATTTAAACTTTGAAAAATTCCATGTTTTCTGAAAAAAAAACACTGATTTTTATAGTTCTGTAAGTATCGCTTTCATTTTCAAAAATAGACATTTTTTTCACGATTATTGATAGAATATTAACTTTTTTCTGCACCACATTTTTAGTTACCTAAGTCTTCCAATCTCGAAAAATATCCACTATTTACATATTCTTTAATTGGGACTATAAAATTAGCTACCTAAAGGTAAATGATGCCACTTACGCCAATTTTTTGCTTGGGTCGATTGAATTGGTGCGTATTGAACCCTTTTGAAGAGAATGAAGTATCCATTACTTCACAATCTGCGGATATTGTATTTGACGATGATCTCACTCTGGCCCATCCGTCCAGTTCGGCCACTGCCGTTTGTTCTTCGCTGAAATCACCGAATGTAGGGATAAATTCTACCGTTGAGCAAGACTTAATAATATATAATTTGGAATATATCGACTTGTATGTTAAAATATGGATATGAATGTACAGAGTGATTCGGTCGTTGTGTGGCACCTTCAAAAAGCTCAATTGGCAAACCAAATGTTACGTTATGTCCAAATGATTGCATATTTGTGGGATTTTTAAGGGGCTTTTGATAAAAAATTAAAAATTATATAAAGTTTAATGACCTTTTTCAAATTTTTAATCATTTTAAATTTTTCCTTTATTTTTAATTTCTGTTTTATTTAATTTTCATCGATTTTCAGTTTTTTTCCAATATTTTTATTTTTCCCTGATTCATGTTTTTGATTATTTTTTTCCTATTTTCGATCATGTTAATTTTTTTTATCTTCAAATTTTTCGAATTTATTTTAATTCCAGGTTGGTTCAATTTTCTTCAATTTTGACTAATTTTTTATTTTTTACTTTTTATTTACAATTTTGCTTATTTAAAAAAAAATTATATTTACCTAATTCCTATTAGGCTTAATTTTCATTGATTCTCATCTATTTTTTTCTATTATAATTAGTTTCCATTGAATTTTTTCCTATTTTTTATCATTTCGTTTTTTTCTTCGTTTTTTGATTTTTTTGAATTTTCAAAGTTTCATTTTGTTTAATTTTCATACATTTTTCTATTTTTAAAGTTGTTTTTTCGTATTTCTATTTTTATATAGTTTTTTCACTTTTTTCCACTTTCGCTAATTTTATTAATCTTGTCAGTTTCTTCTACTTTATTTTAGTTCTAATTAATTCAATTCTCGACAATTGTTTCAAATTTCGATTTTTTAAAATTTGTTATGTACTTTTTTCAATTTTTCCGAATTTTTGTCAAATTAATTTTTATTTTTCTTTCTCCTTTCAATTCAGTTCATTATTTGTCTATATCAGTATCAATATTTTTATTTTTTATTTTAGGTCCGTATAGTTCGTGTTTTATTTTTTAATTTCCTATTTTCGATCATTTTAATTTTTCAATTGTTTAATTTTTCTAATTTAGGTATATATTAATTTCAGTTTGATTCAGTTTTTATATGTTTTTTTTTTCTAATTTCCAATTTTTTTCCTATTTCTATTCCTATTCCAATATTTCTATATTTCTTTTTCATTTTTGGTCATTTCAATTTTTTCATCTCTTCATTTTTTTTTCAATTTTATTCAATACCGTTTTGATTTAATCTTCATAGATTTTCTCTAATTTTTTTTATTTTTAATTTTTTCTTACTTTCGATAATTTTGATATTTTTTTATTTTGTCAATTCTTTTGATTTTATTTCACTTTTATTTAATTCTATTTTTTATTTTTTTTTTATTTATAAATTTATCTGTACTTTTTCAATTTTTTGAATTTCACTTTTTCTCATTTCTATTTTTATATTTTACCTAATGTTTCCTTTTTTCAAATTTCAATCATTTTTTAATTTTTTGAATTTCTTGATTTTTTGAATTTTATTCAATTCATCTGTGATTTTATTTTCAATTTTTTCAATTCATGACTTGATTTTTTTTCTTTTCAAATTTTTTAATTTCCATTCACCAGTAAACGTATTTGCCAAATTGAATTTTTATCAACTTTTTTTTTTTTTTTTTTTTTTTTTTTTTTTTTGAATACCTAGGTTCTAAAAATATAATTATAACGAAAAAATTCAATTTTTCATGTGACGAAAATAAGAGACAAATTTTCATCATTGAACAACATTGAATATTTTTGTAAAAATTTAATTACTTAGCAATGTTGAAGGTTTCAAAATAATTTTCTTTTTTAATATTTATAAAAAATGTCGATAATTTTTTCAAAAAATTCAGTTGAATAGCAGTTATTTTTTGATGTCTGAATTTAATTATTTTCTAGAATCCCTTTCAATTTGATTCACCTGCAGCCACCATGTCATCCTTGTGCCAAAAATGGCATAGCTACTTTTACGTTGGGTCCCTGGAAACATTACGAATCACTCTGTACTGTTTTCTTTTTATTATTTCTAACCAATTATTACACAAATACTTCTACGCAAAAAGCAGTAAAAAAATCTTCTTAAAAAAAGCTCTCTATTCTCCTTGCTCGTTCTTACACAGAGATATTGGGCAAATACTCGCGATACCAGCGCCGAAATATAATCAAAACGGAGCTGGTTATGATTTGAAATCGCGTTCGTAATATTGATGTACTAAAAAAAATATATATATACGACCTCTGTACACGATAAAAGATTATCTCAGCGAGATGAATTGTACTCGATGACGCGGGGCAGGGCGGTGACGTTACGATTGAGCTAAATTATTCTTCTCGGCCAATTAACTTTTTTCTGCGGGTTTTTCATTTTTTACTACAACTCTTTCGAAAGTAGTAAACCGCAATTTTATGATTTTTTTTCTCGCCATCGTTTTCCACGCTCGTATTGTTCGAGTTGCGGTTTTAAATTCAAATTTTTCAAAGAGCAGGGTTTCTCTCTAACGCCGGCATATTTCTACTCGATTCGATGGTGTATCGATTTTTAGCCCGCAAATCGAATTAATTCAACGGGCCGAATAAAAATGAAAACTTAAATGGCGTTTTTTTGTGTTTTTTGTGTTTTTGTGTTTTTGTGTTTTTTTTTTTTTTTTTTTTTTTTTTGTAAAGGGAACGTCGAGCTCCACTTTTACTCCTTTTTCGTCGCTTTAAAAACTCAAAGAAAAAGAAATTGAAATTAAAAAATGTTAATCAATGTGTTTCGGTTACCAGTTGTCGGACTAATGAAGGGAAAATTAAGGTAACATTTTTCACAAAGCTAACAACGCAACGCGAAAACAAAGCTACGAATAACAAAAGAAATTCCTTTCCCCTTTGCCAAGCCCGAAACCCAAAAACGAACTAATTTGTCGCTGTAATTTTTCAACATTCATTTTTCGAGTAAGCGATATCCTTTCAAGGTTTTCGTTTCGATGTCGAGTTATATACTTTGAAGAAATTTACGTTGAAAATGAGATTAAAAGAATTCTAGGGAATTTTTTCACTCTCTCTTTGCGCCTCACTTCGCCTTCATTTTCGTTTTTTTCTCTCTCTTTTAATGGAATTTTAAGTTGAAACTTGGGCCCGGTCGGCATAATTGAAAGTTATTAGTTTGGTAATTTATTTTTTTCTCAAATTAACCCTTAAAGTTTGCAAGAAACACTTTGGCGTAAGGATTGCTTAATATAAGCTCGTTTAAAGTTATACGCCATCTTACTAGCTTTGTTTTTTTATCGCGGATTATGCATAATCTGGATTATGGATTCTAACATTTACTTCTTAAAAAAAGGTTTAGAAATGTTCTGATCAATTATTCTGAAAGGTTTATCAAAAACAAAACAAAAGAACACAATAAAATCCATAATCCACTTTCAAAATCTACTCATCGAGCAGATTATTAAATGGATTCGCACAATCCCTCACAATCCAAAATCCAGATTGTGCATAATCCGCGATAAAAAAACAAAGCTATTAATTCGAAAGCGGCTTCGTTATCGAAAAAATACCAATTATATATGGCAATCTTGAAAGCTACGAGTTGCATTTGCTTGGAAATATTATTACTTATGGATGGAGAAGACGAAATACCATTTTAATTGATTGCAAATACTTCGCAACGTTGCAGTGCTCGAAAGTTAACTCGATAAGGTTGCAAGCTGATGAGTTTGCGGTGGTTTCGTATTCAGGGAGGTCGACGAACGTGCGAAAAAGTTCGCAAAACGTCATGTACAGCCATGTTTTTCGAGTTATAAAACTTTAAAAGATTTCAAAAACGACTGAAATGAGTTTAAATTTTATTTCAAACTAGGTACTGACAAAAAAATTAATTTTTTATTTAAAAAAAATTAACTAAGTAGGTACATATTTTTAAACAAAATTTTTTGGTAAATGAAAATTAATGGATTTTTTTGGAACACCGTGTAACCAAAAAAAATTAATTCCTTGAAAAAACATGAAAGTTTGGATTTTTTTAAAACGAGCAGTGTTGCCCGAAATCCTCAAAAATCTAGTGTAATTTTTATTGAGAGAAAAAATCTTTATTTAATTTTTTTTTAGAAAAAAAATTGTATGCACCTAACTATATTTTTAAACCAAAAAAAAAATCCTTGAAAAACACGAAATTTTGGATTTTTTTAAGACGAGCAGTGTTGCCAGAAATCCTCAACAATCTAGTGTAATTTTTATTGAGAAAAAAATTTCATTTATTTTTTTTTAGAAAAAAAAAATTGTAAGTACCTAACTATTTTTAAACAAAATTTTTTGGTAAATGAAAATTGATGAATTTTTTTTTTTGGAACACCGTGTAACCAAAAAAAATCAATTCCTTGAAAAAACATGAAATTTTGGATTTTTTCAAAACGAGCAGTGTTGCCAGAAATCCTCAACAATCTAGTGTAATTTTTATTGAGAGAATGAGAGAGAGAGAGAGAGAGAGAAAAAAACCCAACAACATAACAAGATAATTTGAAGTCAAACTTGGGTTAATTTCGAAGCAATTAAATTGTACTGTGTTAGAAATCTCGTGCGTGCTTATATTAAAGGTGTGCTACAAACTGGTGCCCATTTACGACACTCGTTAAACGATTAAATCCGGTGCAAAATATGTAATAAGCAGCGTGCGCACGGTATACCCGGTATAAAGGCGTTTTTATGTATCAAATAAAAGATGTAATAAAAGATGCCGCCTTATATTTAGACGTGCTATGGCCGAAGAACGAAATCGAGAAAAAAAAACGGGATGTGAAAAGATATAAAATAGAGGTAATCGGCTTGGAAAGCTGTGCTGGAGAAAAGAAATCGTAGCTTGTGTTGGTGTAAGTATAAGTTTCTGTAATAGGTAGGTAGGTGGGTGGGTGGGTAGGTAGATCTAGGTATTTGGTTGAATGCTCGAAAAAAAAAATTGTTAATTATAAAAAAAAATTTAAAGTAGACATTGTTTCGAAATTAATTTTGTTATTTTTCAAAAATTCGATTGATTTTTTTTAAAGTGAATAATAATTATGTATTTTTTTTTAAATAAATCAAAAAGTTTTCAAAAGTACATTTTACATATTATCTTTAAAATATAATATATAAGTATCTACCTAATTTCAATTTTGTACTTGGATATTTTTTTGAAAACAAATTCTTTGAATTTTCAAAAAACATTAATTTTTTAGAAATTTTTTCATCATTCTTATTAAAAAAAAAATAATAATTCTATGAATTTTTGGAATTGAAATATTTGGTAAATTTAAACATTTTTTTGAGATGAATCTTCCAAAAGTAAAAATTAATTTTGATGAATTTTTTCAACGTTGAACTCTTACAGTCTAAAAATTTTTTATAATGAGAATTTCGTAAATTTCTTCGAAATTGTTTTTTTGCAACAAATCTTTACAGTCCTATCAATAACAAGAACTTTTTTTTTTTTTTTTAGTGGTGTAGGCAATTTATGTATTTTTTCAAAAAATGACTAATTTTTCAAGACTGAATTCTTGAAATTTCTGAAATGATTTTTGTTTTTCAGAGGGGAAATTATGATATTTTTCATTGAAGAATGAAGATAAACCTTTAAAAATTTTGGAAAAATAAATTTTGACGCTTTTTACTTGAAAAATATAATTATTTCAGATTTTTTGAAAACACACTTGAAATTTTAAAAAAAAAAATTGTGAATTTTTGAATAGAAATACTTATTTAGGTAGTAGATAAGTTTTTAAAATTTGTATTAGAATTGAATTTCAAAAAAAATCTTGTAATGCCGAAGATTAATTTTGAAAAATTGATCAAAATTTAAAAAAAAAATTTTCACAATTTTACCAAAAAAAAAATTGCATGTATTTTTAATTTCTTCTTTTCATCAATTTAGAGAAAATAAAAAATAGGTATGAATTTTGTGAATGTAAATTTTTTTGCAAAATTTTAACCGTTTCTTTGAAAAATGAAGTTTTTCAACTTGAAATATTTATCAATAAATTTTGACAATTTTTTTTAATTACGATTTTCGAACAGTTGATGTATATACAGGGTGTCCCAGTTGAGAATAACAGCTTTCAACCTGGTAAGAGGGCAACTCATTTCAATAACGTGTAGGTATGTTTGCATACCCTTACTATTGAAGGGGCTGAGATGCTGCATGGTGAAAAAAATTATTTTTCAGTTTTTCACTTGACATTAAAAATTTATTTTTTCTGATTGAAGACAGATAGAAAGATGAAACTTGTGGGAAATGAAGTGAGATAGTTGCAGTAATGTTTCAAAAAAAGTCATCAAAATCGATGCAATAGGGTGTTCAACAAATTATTTTTACCAAAAAAATTGATTAAAAAATTCGAAATTTTGCAATTTAAAAAAAAATTTGCATCATTAACCTGGTTATTTTTTGTTAGCAGATGGTTCCTCTCTACTTCCTCTACAAAAATGTTTCTCAGCATCATTTCCCATCACTTTTAGTTTTTTCAAGTGAAAAATTAAAAAAATTCACCCTTCAATAGTAAGGGTATGCAAACATGCCTACACGTTGTTGAAAGAGTTGCCCTCTTGCCAGATTGAAGGTTGTTATTCTCAACCGGGACACTCTGTATTTGTGACGAATCTTGTGCATTTTTAAATATAATTCAATATTCAATAATCAGCTAAAACTGATTTTTTTTTCAAAAATGCATTTTCACGATTTTTGGATTAAAAAAATGATTTTGCAAATTTTCAAGTAATTTTTGCTGTGTTATAATAAGAATTTTCAGGAAAGTACTTAGTTAATTTTAGGTTTTTTTTTTTTTTTTTTTTTAGTAAATCTTTATAAGAGTTTTAAACGAATCAAGTTTACAAATCTCAAACAATTAATTGTTTTAAGATGAATTTAGTGCATTTCGAATAAAATTTTCTAATGATGACTAAATTAAAAAAAAAAAAAAATTCAATTCAAGCTGATGAGTTGAATTTTTTGAAAAATTTACTTCAACTGAACTGTACATTTCAGAATTTGAAAAAATAAGTATAGGTATTTCAGAATTTAAAAAAAAATACATCTTTTTGATTGAATTCTCTGTATTCTTAAGTAGACTGCTTTCACTAAATTTGAAATGTTTTTAGGAAACAGAATTTTCAAACTATAAATCTTCACAATTTTAGAGTTCTGATTTTGTGGATTTCTTAAATTTTGCACACAATAAAATTTTTCTAAAAATTTTTTTCAAGATGGAAATTATTTCACAATTTTTAAATATGACTTTTTTTTAAATTTAATTTTTGGTATTTATTTTTGAAAAAGTATGACTGTACAAAAATCTCATTTTTTGTAGTAAATTTGAAATTAAAAAAAAAAAAAAAAACATTTAAATTAGTTTTTTTAATTTTTAAATTAAATATTACAGAATTTTGATGCATAATTATATTTTCAAAAGATTGAATGTTTTATTCCAAAATATTTTTGGATAACATTTATTTTATTTTACCAAATGTCATACCGAAAATTTTTAGTCATTTTAAAGAGTTTTTTATATTTAATTTTTTTTTCAAGTTGAATTCAGTGGACTTTGGAAACTATATTTTTATGAGTGCCTATTTTTTGATTTTAACATAGAAAGTAATATTCGTAAATTTTCAAGAATTTCTTTTGGCGAATTTGAGCACTTGAAAAAAGTTCATTTTCAAAAAAATGCTGGTAATTTTTTTAGGAGTGAATTATTTACAATTTTCAAATAATTTTTCAGAACTAAAATTTTCGTAGGTAATAAAATTTGGAATTTATTTTTTAAAAAGAACGTTTAAAGTGTTTTGAAAAATGAATCTTCACGTGTTCCAAAAATATGTACTTATCAACATTTTCTAAACTGGAAATTTTTACAAAATAAATTTCAACGTCCGACTCGAACAATACGAATTACACGATTCTCTGACCATTTTCTACCCCGAGGGTGCTAAATCTACCACCCACCAACTCGCCAATCCCGCCCTGGACACGTGATCATAATCTCGTTTACCCAAAATCTACGCCCCAACTACCTCCTACGCGAACGAAGCGAAAAGCTACTCTTTATTACGAATAAAACAACCACCTGGAGGTAGATCTCTTGCTGTTGTCTTGTTTGCCACCTTGCAAATTAGGCAGATCTTTCTGTCGTTTCTCCGTCTCCTTCCATATTCGCCAATACAACACGCACATCACAGTTACTGGTACATAAAAAGCGGCAATAGCGGTGCCGAAAGTGATATATTGGTTCGTTTGTATAAACTGGATGTAGCAATCGTCATCTGGTACTGTTCTCTTGCCCTCTATATGCGGCCAAGCGTAAATCCACGGCGGCCAAAGCAGCAGTGAGATACCCCAGGCACATACTGAAACACACATTCGAAAATAAACTCTTATTAGCGCCATGCCAAACACTTTAAGGAGTTTTCTTTTTATCTATAGCGAGATAGGTATAAATATACAGGGTGTTTCATAGCTGACTGAGTTCCTTCCATCAGCTGAATAGGCAACTCATAAGGTAAGAAACAAAAAAAATGTTATATAAACGTGTTGCCTATCTTGAAAATTTAAGGGGCAAAGGAGAATTAAATTGAGAAGAATAATTTCTGATTGGGCCAATAAATAGTACTAAAAAAAAAAAAAAAAAAATTTTGTTTTGGACATTTTATTGCCTATCTTTGAAAATGAAGGCGTTGGAGAGCTTTGGACTTTGAAAAACCCGGTTTTTTAATTTTCAAAGCTCTGTAGCTCCTTCATTTTCGGAGATAGGCGAATTCATCAAATAGTTTTTTTTTGCTTATCTCAAAGAGTTGCACCTCTTTCATGCATCATCTTGACGAAATTTTGCAACTTTCATGTCTCATTCGTACCTATTAATCATTTGAGCTTCAAATTATCAGTGCACATCATTGAAAAATGAAAACTGCAAAATTTGCCAAGATGTTACATGAAACAGGCGTAACTCCTTGAGATAAGCAAAAAAAGTTATGTGATTAATTTGCCTATCTTCGAAAATGAAGGAGCTACAGAGCTTTGAAAATTGAAAAACCGGTTTTTTCAAAGTTCAAAGCTCTCTTGCGCCTTCATTTTCAAAGATAGGCAAAAATGTCCAAAACAAAAAAGTTTATTTTTTTGTATGATTCATTAGCCCAATCAGAAATCATTTTTTCTTAATTTAATTTTCCCTTGCCCCTTAAATTTTCAAAATTGGCAACACGTTTATTTGTTTTCCCTTATGGGTTGCCTATTTACCCGGTGGAAGGAACTCAGTCAGCTATGAAACACCCTGTATAGTTAGATAGGTCTATGTACAGAGGTATATAAGTAGATACTATATACAGTTGATTATATTATACACAAGATGAGGAAACTATACGGTGGACGAAGGCACGAGGCCAAGAGAGAAGAGAAAACCGTGTCAACGTATAAAATGAAAGTACGCAACCTGGCATAATTTTCCGTTTTTCACGTATATACGCTGTCATTGCGAACGTGATGTTTAATTTTATTCTTTCTTCGGCGTCTTTTTTAGTTCACACAATGTATAAAAATGGAAATACACGATGCCAATTCATTTTCTACAAAACATCGGGACAAAATATAATTTGGCTTTGTAAACGTGAGAGAATCTTGAAAGTGAAAAAAAATTTGAAAGCTGCATTTACTTTTCTCCAAGCCGAATCCCTCCTGCTCCTGCTTTATCTATCGTAAAGCGGATGCCGCCTTGCTGTGTTTTTTCTCTTTCTCGTGCGAGCTTTTTTGCTTCTTTTTTGTTTCCTTCTCGTTGTTCATTTTACTATAAAACTTTCTATTTCTATAAAATGTTTCGCAGCTTTATACATATGTATATAGTAAACGTTACCGTATCAAAGTTCGTATAAATAATATACGCTTAAATTACGAAACATATTTTTCTGATATCGGCAAGCTGTGCGTCTACGTGTTTACAACGACGAATCGTTTATTATTACGAGCATTTGCAGCGGAGCTGCGACGCGCGGCCTATACTTGGCTGAAATAGATTTGACTAATTTTGCAAATACTCGTATGGTAGTTGGTAGTCGTCGCAAGTTTGCAAATTTTGTTGATGCGGCGTATTTTCAAAGTATCGAGATTTATTTGCGAGCTTCTTGCTGGAGAGTGTGAGACTGGAGTTCGAGCTCGAGAGAAAGAAAGCATGGTAAAAGGAATGCGGAGATGTTGTAGGGGTAGAAGAACGTGCGAGGGGGTTCCTAGTGCGTGGAATTTAATCTAAAACACGCTTCAAAACTTCGTTGATGTACGTTGCTGTACGAGTATATAGGTGTTTTGGTCGGAAAAGCAGATACGTAACAAATTTTTATGAGCTTTTGTGTAGTCTCAGAGTCTCACAAAGTATTGAAAAGTTGCAGAAGAATATTACATTCTTTGAAATAGAATGTTTTTAAAATTTTCAGTCATAGCATTACTAAAAAACAAATGACGAAATAGGTTATCGAAAAATTCGGAATCTAGTTATCAAAGAATTTGAGATAAGATTATCATTAGGATGCGCTTATCACAAAATCCAGGATAAGGTTTTTGTAAATTTGGGATGATAAGTATATTATTGTTATAGAATTTGGGATAAGGTTATCACTGATTCAGGTTTCAGGTTGCAATGAATTTTGGAGGAGGTTATCATAAAATCTGGAATAACTTTGATGTGAATTTGAGATAATAATATAACAAAATTTGGGATAAGGTCATCAAAAAATTTGGAGAGAGGTTATTAGAAAAGCAGGATGAGATTATCAAATAATATTATAGTATAAAGTCATCACTGAATTTGGGATTAGGTTGACACAAATTTTTAATAAGATTGTCAAGAAATTTGCAATAAAATTATCCAAAAATTTGGGATGAGATTATGACAGAATAAAAGATAAGGTTATAACTAAATTCAGATGAAATTATTATCAATTCAGGATAAGGTTATCTCAAATTTGGGACAAAGTTATCACAGAATTAATGATAAGGTTTTCAAATAATTTGTGATAAGGTTATCATCGATTCAGGATAAGATTATCATAAATTTGGGATGAAGTTATCACAGAATTTAGAAAAGAGTTATCAAATAATTTGGGATAAGTTTATCATTGATTCAGGATAAGATTATGGAACTCTTGGGATCCGATGAACTTACTTATCACAAAATTTGGGATTTAAGGTTATCGAAGATTTGGGATAAGCTTATCATCAATTTAGGATAATATTATTGCATATTTGGGATGAGGTTATTATGAATTCGAGATGAAGATACTCGTATAATGAATTAGGAGGTAAAAGGTTATCACAAAATTGAAATAATATGGTCATCAAAAATTTGGGATGATGTTTAAAAAAATGTTTGGCTGAGGTTATCACAAAATTCTGCAATGGATAAGATTGAAGTAAATTCAGCATTTTTTTGCCCAAAGCATTTTTTTTTGCTTGAAGCTTTTTTTGCTCAAAACTTTTTCTCTTTGCTCAAAAAATTTCTATTGCTTAAAGCATTTTTTTTTTGCCTAAAGCTTTTTTTTTGCATAAGACCTTTTTTTTTTTACTTATTGGAACATTTTTTTGCTCAACGCATTTCTTTTGCTTGAAGCATTTTTTTGCGCAAAACATTTTTTTTCTTTGAAGATTTTTTTGCTCAAAAAATTTCTTTTGCTTAAAGCTTTTTTTTCCTAAAGTTTTTTTTTTTTTTTGCATAAAGCATTTTTTTTGCTTGAAACATTTTTTTGTTCAAAACATTTTTCTTGCTTGATTCTTTTTTTGCTCAACGCATTTTTTTTGCATAAAGCATTTTTACTTTCCGAACAGCGCGTAGCGTTGTAAGGAAAGTATTGTTTTCGGTGCGAAATGCGTTTTCACGAATATTGCACTTAGACAAATTTCGACTTCGTACAAATTTGTTTTGAACAATTTCCAGATGATGTTCCGTATGTATGTGTGTGTGTATGTGTGTGTGTGTGTGTGTGTATGTGTGTGTGTGTGTGTGTGTGTATGTGTGTATGTGCAGAAAAATTTGTTAACACGATTCTAATCGCCCTAATTGAGATATCTCGTTGAAATTCGGCGATGAGTAGTGGTTTATATAAACGAAGGCTACGCAAGAATTTGGGGCCTTTACGTTGAATAGAAAAAATTTTACGAGCGTTTTTTGCGAAAAATTTGTTAACACGATTCCAACCGCCCTAATTGAGATATCTCGTTGAAATTCGGCGATGAGTAGTGGTTTATATAAACGAAGGCTACGCAAGAATTTGGGGCCTTTACGTTGAATAGAAAAAAATTTACGAACGATTTATGCGAAAGATCGTCGAGTTTCACATTTGTCGCGTTTTAGATGTCGATAAAGGGAACGGTTCAAGTGTTTATCTATATCCGGACATGTCCGCGGGTGTACCGGTTTGCTCTCCTTTCCCTAACATGCGCATTGAGCAATGCTTTGCATTTTTGTTATTCATGATAAGATGTACGGGTATTCGAATGGTTGTTTTGTTTACATCATCATGATATTTTTTCACGATTAATAATAATGGAGCAAGTGTGATTTTGCCGAATATTTTTGTGTCATGTTTAACGTTTTTCAGTGTAATTGCTGACGTTTTAAATATAAAAAAATTTTTATAGTCGATTTTTTCACAAATATTCGATAATCAATTTTTTTTACATAATATTCGATGACCGATTTTTTTACAAATATTTTTTTGTTAATATTTTTTAAAATACTTTTTGATTCGGAAAGTTCGTGATGCTTGCATCACTGTTTATTTTTACTTGGAACATTTTTTTGCTGATGCATTTCTTTTGCTTGAAGCATTCTTTTTTGCCTAAACCATTTTTTTTGCTCGAGGCATTTTTTTTTTGTGTAAAACATTTTTTTTGCTTGAAGCTTTTTTGCGCAATTCAATTTTTTTTACTTGGAACATTTTTTTGCTCAACGCATTTCTTTTGTTTCAAGCATTTTTTTTGCCTAAAGCATTTTTTTTGCCCAAAACATTTTTTTTGCTCGAGGCATTTTTTTTGCGCAAAACATTTTTTTTTGCTTGAAGCTTTTTTTGCTCAAAGCATTTTTTTTTGCGTGGAACATTTTGTTTTGCTTAACGCATTTTTTTGCTTAACGCTTTTCTTTTACTTGAAGCCTTTTTTTTGCTCAAAAAATTTATTTTGCTTAAAGCATTATTTTTTTGCCCAAAGCATTGTTTTTTAGGTAATCGAAGCACTTTTTTGCCCAAAACATTTTTTTTTTGCTTGAACCTTTATTTTGCTTAAAGCATTTTTTTTTCTTGGAACATTTTTTTGCTCAACGCATTTCTCTTGCTTGAAGCATTTTTTTTGCCTAAAACATTTTTTTTGCTTGAAGCTTTTTTTGCTCAATGCATTCTTTTTTGTTTGATGAATTTTTTTGCTGGAAGCATTTTTTTGGGTTTAAAGCATTTTTTGCGTTTTTTTTTACTATTAAAATTTTTGGTTTTTGTTTTTCATATCCTTCTATTTCTTCATTTTCTAATATTTCAATTGTTCATAATTATTTCTTTTAATTTTTAATATTTTTTAATTCGCTGTCGTGTATTTCTACAAATTTTTTATACCTATAACCAATTATTGAAATATTCTTATTTGTTGAATTATTTTCAGTTCTTTTGGATTTTTTCAGTTTTTCAGAATTTCATAATCACAATAACTAATTTTTATTTTTTTTATTTTTTTTATTCTCAAACTATTAATTACTTGTATTTTCTAATTTACTCATTTCAATAAATTAAAATAATTTTTAAAATTTCTCTTTTTTTAATAATTATGTATTAAATTTCTATTTTTTTCTCCACTTATTCTTTTCATTAATTGGTGCTTTCATTTTTTTCATGAAATTTCAAAATCGTATTTTTCATTAGGTATTTTATTTTATTTTTTTCAAAAAAAGAACGTGAAGAAAAATGATAAACGAGAATAAGACCAAGGGTAGAATTGAAATTCAGCTTGTAGAGTTCATAGTGAACAAGCCTGCAACTACAAAATATTACACAGAGGGTAGGTATTAGCAGCACATTCGACCTAATGGGTATTACAGAAATTGCACAGGCAGGCGAGGAGCGACCCGAAAGTTGAAAGGCGCCTTGGAAAGTCTAAATGGAAACGATAATTTCATAGCGTAGAGAACGTGAACGTGAAAACCGATACGAATTTTTGGTTTTTTTCTCGCCTCCGCTAATGATAGACATCTGGAGTAGCTGGGTACACGAGGTGGGATGCTGGGAGGGGTCGAACTTTAATCGACGTATTTCGCTTCTCGCCGGTATACGCGAAAAAACCCATACACCGGTACGTATGAACTAAAATTCCATAACGTTTGGCTCTTCGTGGCACAGATGGCGCTAAATGTTTACCATTTTTGAGTATACCTTTTTTCCCTCCCTCTTTCGCAAGGTACTAGGTTAGGTATAGGCTAAAGAATAGTTAAAAAAGCGTTTTAAAACGTGTGTATTGTGTAATCCGCTCTCATTTGTAAGTTGGAAAAATTTGCTTAAAAAATGACGCTAGCGTTTAGGGACCGACGATGGGACGGCGGTTTTTCTTATACCGAAGTGGGGAAAAAAAATCAGAAAAGGGTGAATTTCGATTAGCGAACCGGGTTGTACTTTTTTCAATTCTTGTGTTCGGTGTATGAGGAAAAAAAATGATAAAGGAAAAGGTTTTTAAAAAAGTTGTTTAAATATTTTTAGCAAACTTTTTTTTTCGTAAAGTTTGTTGCTGCGCGAAGCTCCATCTACGCGAAGGAGGGTTTCAATTTTGGTCGAAATTTTCGTTGTTTTTTTTTGCTCTGTGCTCTGTGGCGTTTTAAAGTTTTTTACTATCTTTTCAGATTATTATCGTGCCGAATGGTGTGCGAATTCGAAACGAGAGTAAAAGTTTGATATGCGGGCTACATCGTCAGCTCTCGGACAGAGTAATGCCTGCATCTCGTTGTATCGTTTGGTACGCTTCGTTTCATTTAATAGTATAATTTGACGAAAATCTCCGTTAAGATTATTGAAGTATTAATGTCGAAAGGGATTATAAATTGCGGAAGATACCCTATTACCGAGTATTTTTTTTTTTCAGAGCGTCTGTGGAATGAGCCAGGGTTCCATCGTGATTTATATATTATTTAAAAACTTGGAATAACCCAAATCGAGTGAAATAAGCAGAAGAGATTGAATTTTGGGTCTGCGAAGATTTTTTGATTTTAAAATATTCCTTTCAGTGTCCTAATTAACCACCAAAGAAGGCCCCTAATCTCATCTCTCTAGAAGTCTCCTAAATGGGAATCTGGAGAGACCATCTCGTTGTTTTTCGCTCATAACTCTTCAAATACGCGTTTAAATGAAAAAGTGGTCATAATTAAAATTGAAGTCCGTGAAATTTCCTACAAAAAAGGTCATATTCATTTTTTTCAGAAGTGAACGGGTGACGCAAAAATAAGCGTCGAAATATACAGGGAGAAAAAATTAAGTCTTTGTTCCCAATTAGGTAGCTTGAATCTGGTATAATTTCGAAGAGAGGGGCACAGTTCGGGGAGGGGGTACATGTTTGCGATTAATGATACACCATTGATCACCAAAGAAGTCCCCACTTGTCCTTTCAAGATTTACTTATAAATGTAAGATTAAGAGATTTCTTGTCCAAAAAAATTGGAAGATTTTTCTCAAAAAATTTAGATTTTTTACTGAAAAAAATAAATAAATAAATAAATAAATAAATCTTTCTTATTTTAAAAAATTGAGTAATTTGGCAATTTCTCCAAAAAATTAGAACAAGAGATTTTCCCCAAAAATATTACTAATGATTTCTTTCTAAAAAATTATGTTTTTTCTTTTCTCTGAGAAAATTGAAATTTTTTCAACTCAATTTTTCTGAGAAACAAGAAACTTTCCTCCAGAAGGTTGAGAATTTTCACTTTGTCACTTTCACTTTTTTTGAAAATTCTTCCAAAAAGTATCGAATTTTACAGAAAAATTATTTCGAAGTAGTTGCTGACACCACTGTTTTTCAAATTAAAACCATTTTAAAAACTGATGTCTTTTTGGAACTAAAATTTTAATCTACCTACATCTAAATTACTGGATTCAAAAAAATACCAGAAAATATTTTTAATTTCAAGAGAATAAAAAAAATTCAAGAATGTTACTCTACTTCAAGAAAATATAATTTTTTTTCTCACCAGAAAATTGAGATTTTTTGTTCAATAAAAATTGAGAGATTTCTCATTTAAAAATGTTTCAAAAAAATAAGGCTTTTTTAAATTCATTTTACTTGAAAAAATTGAGAATTTTTTCATTCAAAAAATCGAGAAATTTACCTACTTCTACGTAAAAAAATTGAAAAAGTATTTTCTTTAAAAAACCAGCAAGTACTTCTTCCTAAAAAAAATGAAGAAATAATGTTTTCTCAAAACATAAGAAAATTTTCTATTCTAAAAAAAAGAAATTTTTATTCCAAAAAAATTGAAAAAAATTTTACCTATTCTAAAAAAATTGAGAAATTTTTCATTACAAAAAAATTAAGGAATGTTTTATTCCAAAAAATTGAGTTTTTTTTTCGAAAATTAATATGTAATAATTCTTCAGCAGTGCTTCGAATAGAAAAAATGTCCAAATAAACATTGAAGCATATGTAATTTTCTACAAAACTGCTTCATTTATTCATTCATTCATTTATTTCTACAAGTTAACAGTGATACTTATCTGATTCGTAAAAATGAGTGGAATCTTCAATTTTTTCACCCTGTATATTTTGACGCTTGGTTTTTGCACCACCCGTTCACTTTTCAAAAAAAATTAATATACTTAACCTTTTTTGTGGAAAATTTTACGATGTTTAATTTTATTCATATTAATTTTTTTGTTTAAACGCATATTTGACGAGTTATGAGCGAAAAACAACGAGGAAATCTCTTCAGGTTCACATTTCAGGAACTTCTTAGAGGTAGGGTTCTGGATTCTTTCGATGGTTAATCGAAACACCGAAAAAAACATTTCAAAATTGAAAATTTATCGCTGACACAAAATAATTTTACTGAGCCAATACGAATCACGCATATAAATAACGTATCTTCGAAATGCATTTGGAAAACTAGAGTCACGTTGTAATTAAAATTTCATCCGAGTGTTATTCCAAGGAAAGAAAGCGACCGAGTGAAAATACGAATATAAAACGACATCGTTGTCGTCCCCGTACTTTATCGTATAGAAATTTTTAAAGTGAAAAATCTTGTAAAATTTAACAATAAGAGTGGTTTTCTATACGACCAATAGTTTCCATACTCGAATGCAAATCTCCTTTGGAAATTGGTCTCGTCCTTGGTGATATATTGTCTGTTTGAAGGCGTTTCGACGATCGTCGAATATTGGTTCTAGGTAAACGTTACACGAGCAGATAATGGTGATTTGAAGGGGGAAAAAAATCAACGATGGCAATTATTATTACTTTGTACGTCGTATTGTTGGCGTTATCATTGTACGAGTGTATCGTTTATTTTTTCCATTTCCATTTAAAAAATTTTTTTCGTAATTTTAATCTAATCCTAGGTTCGAATTTTCCATTACGAATTTATTCCCTAATTAAATGATGCGAGATTAATTTGAAAGATTGGATAAATTTATGGCTTTAATTTGTCCGATGTGGAATTTTTTTCAGTGGAATTTTTCTATGAAAAGTGATTTTTGTGTTTAGTTTGACGTGTTAGGGGAAAATGGATTGCGTTGAAATATAAAGTTCTAACAATATGTGAGTTGGTATATTTCAAAACTTTATTGTAAAAAATTTATTTTGAAATTTCCAGTCATGGTTGAAAATGCTATCTTGAAATTTAGACGATAAAATTTTATCGCTTATCAAGTCGAAAAAAAAATCAGGCAAAAATATAATAGGTTAGAATATTTTTGGAAAAATTTAAAATAAGTAATAGCAAATTAAAATATTCAGAAAATAATTTTAAAAAGAATTGAGAATTTTTTGGCGAAGTATAAACTAGAAAATAAAAGAATGGGAGATGAAAAAAAAATTGATAAATCAAATTAAAAAGTAACCACAAATGTAGCTGTGTAAGATGAGTTGCATACATTTCTAAAATTAGGTGCTTGTCAAATGGTGTTAATAGAATTGCATAACTTGTTTGCCGTAAATAATTGTCGAGTCGCCAGATTGAATTTTATTTGAATGAATAACTTTTTTTCTATTTAAAAAAAATATGAAATTGAAAAATTGGACTATTTTGGGAATACTGAAAATTTGATAAAATCAAAAAACATGTATAAATAAAATTTCAAAAAAATAAAAATAAAAAATGGAAAATTTGGAATTATAAAAAATGAAATACCTAATGTTGAATTACTAAAATTAGTATAGTTCAAACATTTCAAAACTGAAACAATAAGCAATATAGAAAATGAATTTAATTTTTTTTGAAAAAATTGAAAAATCATATAGAAAATGACAATTTTAAATTGTAAACAAGTAAGTAAATAATTCGAAAACGATGAAAAAAATCGAAAATTTTTTTTTTTTAAATGTTTAAAAACATTTAATTTTTTTAAAATTGAAAAATCAAAATTTCCAAAAAATAAAATAATTTTTTAAAAATCAATAGGAAAAGATTTTAAGTTGAAAAAAATTAGAGAGCCTAATAAAAATAAAAATAAAAATAAAAATTGAGAAAAAATTTCAGATAATCTGAAAAAAAAAATATAAAAAATACTTAAACTACTTATTTGAAAAATTAAATTATCAAAAAATTGAAAGCTTGAAGAAATCTAAAATTTAAAACAAGAACAATAAAATTGAACTATTTTAGAAACACTGAAAATTTTATTAATATTAAAAAACATTAACAAATAAAATTTCAAAAAAATAGAAATAAAAAATGGACAACTTGAAATTATAAAAATCGAATGAATTGATAAAATTCGTACTTATTAGTTCAAAAATTTCAAAACTAAAACAATAAGCAATTTAGAAAACGAATTTAAATTTATTTTTTAAATTGAAAAATCATATAGAAAAATGAAAATTTGGTAAAATTGAAGATGATAAAATAAAGAATAAAAATACTTGTAAAAAATAAATGAAAAATCACAAATGTGAGAAAATTACAAATACATATAAAAATGTGAAAAAATCAAAGAGAATTAGTTGAAGAAATCCTGGATAATTTTTGAAATTTTAAATTTTAAATGATTAAAATTTTTTTTTTAAATTGGAAAAAATTATCAATAGGTATCTGAAAACATTTTTTAAAAGATTGAATAAACTAGAAATTTCAAGTAAGTCAAAAAAAAATTGATTAATGTAAAATAAAAATGAAAATTTGAAAAATCGAATAAATGGCGAATTTTTGAGAAATTTAATAATTGAATGATCTAAACAATAAGTATGAAAAATAAAAAATTTATTTTTAAAAAAATTAAAAGAAATAATTTTGGAAATATTAAGAGTTTGAAAAAATTGAAAATGATAAATAAGTGAAATATTAGCAAAAATCCCAAAATAATTTGAAAATTGAAAAAATTTTCAATCAGAAAAAAGTTTTGTCTTGTAAAATTACTTCGACCAGAAAAAAAAAATTTCGACTGTAAAAAGGCTTCAGCAAGAAAGAAGGTTTCGATTTGTCAAATTACTTCGCCAGAAAAAAATATTTTGACTGTAAAAAGGTTTCAACCAGAGAAAACATTTCGACTGTAAAAAGGTTCAACCAAAAAAAAGGTTTTGACTTGTACTAAAATTACTTCGAACAGAAAAAAAATATTGCGACTGTAAAAAAACTCCAACAAAGAAAAAAGGTTCCTTTCGACTTGTAAAACTACTTTGACGAGATAAAAAATATTTCTACTGTAAAAAGGCTTCAACCAGAAAAAATATTTTGATTTGTAAAATGACTTCTAGGTACCATAAAAAATATTTCGATTGTAAAAAAGCTTCAACCAGAAAACTGATTTTTATTAGAAATCGATTTATTTTTGAATATAATTTTTTCAAACAAAAAATAAAATAATTTTTTTTTTAATTTAAAAAATTTACTTAGGTATCTATCTATAATATGAAAAATCAATTTTATTTTATTTCTTGAGAAACTTTCTGACAATTTACTAAAAAAAAAAATTAAATTTAAAAAAACGAAGAAATTTGGAAGAATTGGAAAAATTTTTAGAATCAAAAAATTGGAAGATGTAAACAAATAACCAGGAAAAAAAAGGAAAATCTTGAAAAATTGGAAAAATTAAAAATTTTAAATGATTAAAATAATCTTAAAAATGTGCCTCTAAGCTTAGTACTTGTACATGGCACAATAAATGAATTGGAAAAAAAAAATCATAAAAAAATTTAAAAAAGAGAGAAGTCTTGAAAATTGAGAAATGAATAATTACACAAATTTTGAATAATAAAAAGTTTGAAAAAGTTTCGAAATAAATAAAATATTTAAAAAAATTAAAAATCACAAAATATTTGAAAATTTGATGAAATTGAATGAAACTGCTTTGAAAGAGTAGAAATTTCCAAAAGTTGAAAAATTTTGAAATTGGAAGTGTTTAAAATTTAAAAATTTAAAATAAGAGTAATATTTTTATAAATTATCTAAAAATTCTAGAAAAACATAACAAAAAAAAGCAGAAATATTTTTTAAAAAATATGGAGGAATTTTGAAAACAAGATGAAAAATCACAAAAATTGAAAAAAGCAAAATACTAAAAGATCTGTTTTTCTCTGAATTTTCCCCCATTTTTTGGTCCGATTTTTTCATTGAAATCTTTAATACAGCTGAAAATACTGAAATTTACCCAAAATGGCGTATTATTAACTTGAAACTCTTGTACCCATTTCCAAGTACACATCCATAGTACTACCATTAATCCGCCGGAAACCACCACCTCGAAGGGATACACATTATACGAGATATAAAGGGAAAAAATAGAAGGAAAAATCCAATTAATAATTCGCCGAGAACGCGTATCAGTAAAAATTTTAATATACGTTAAAACCAGCATCTGGAGTGCGCGGGAGCCAGGCTTTTGTAGCGTTTTGTATCGGTAGTTAAGTTTTTACGACGTTTTTACGATTGAAAACAAAAGCTTTTCGGTGAGCTCGGCTAAACATTTTCTACTCGTTTCCGGCAATTTTCCAGAGCTAATTTATATTTTTCTATTTGGAAAGTTATTTTTCTTGTTTTTATAAAGGCCTCCTCTCTTCTTTTTTTTGCGCTTTCTTTTTCTTTCATTTTGCAGTTATGTTTTCCTTACTAATCGTTATTTTCTTTTCAATTCCATCTTTGTGTGAGTGTATTTTTTTTTTTTTTTAAGTGGATTGTTCTCTCTCAACGGCTTTTTCGTGTGTTTTGAGAGTTCGCTCTCTCGCCCAGAGTCGAGCCCTACTGTTTGTTCGATTAAATCGAGTCAACGTGCCGAGCAGTGTAAAAAAATTTTTACTCAGTCGGCCGTGTAAAATTGTAAATGTTACTGAAATGTAATTAATTTTCTAATTGATTTTCGTACGCGAGGAAAAAAAATTCTCATTAAGTTGACGACGAGAAATTGGTCTATATTATTTTCGTTCTTTGCTTGAAGGTTGAAATAGAATTGCAGAAAATTTTGTTGGAGAAACGTCAGAGTTGAAGATTTTTTGGTTATTTGTTCTTCTTATCGAATGGAATCGAATGTTTGGCAACGTTGGAGCTTATTCAGTTCGCTCGAATCATTGGTATTCAAAATTTCAGTTGAGGGAGAAGTCCAATCGAAATTTTTATGATGATCGAAATTATTCCTGGGTTTTCAATGTATAAATTTTGTTTGAAAATTTTTTCAATTGGACCTCTACTTTCCCTCCAATTTTGAATATAAATCATTTACGTATTTTTATCTTACTAATTAGTAAAATTAATAATCAATTTCCATGTAAATGAACGAATTTACCTAACTAGACTTGAGTGATCGAATCCTTTGAATAGGTTTAATGAAGCGAATGCCTATCAGTCGTGAGATTTTACACCTTGAGAATTTTTTTCAAGAAAATAAATACTTATTATGGATTTTTTGGGGCATTTTTTTCGCAGAAAAAAATTCCCAATGGAATTACAAAGAAGGGTCGTTCTCAAGAAGCTTTTTTCATATGAAGTTTTTCGAAGAATTGTTTCCAAATTTTTTTTAATGATTATTTTGGACAATTCGTTGAGACCAACTTGAGAGGTTTTCCTTTGAAAAATGAAGACACTTGTAGGGCACCTCGTATAAAATTTCAAAATGCTCTATGAATAGTTCAAGTTCCCAAAATCAGAATTTAAAAAATTATTTTATTCGAGAATAAAATATTTACCTACCATATTCCCTTACCCATTTTAGCATTTTCACATCCATTTTTTATCTGGGTTCTCAAAAGTGATTTTTTGCTTCACTTGTAGAGTCCTGGGAAGACTCACTTGTGAGAAATATTTCAAATTTTTATCGTCAAAAAATGTTTCTGCAAGAATTCTTACATACCGGAAAATGTTTCATTTGAGTACCCAAGTAAATTGGAAGGAGGTTAATTTGATGTTAAGTAGGTACCTAATTAAATTATAGTAAAAAAGGTTGCTCTTGGGATTACTTTGAAAATGGCGAAAATATCACAAAAAATCCTATTTTTTAAATTTGAATTGACTTATTTCAGAACAATGGCTGTTTTAGTAACATCAAAAGTCTAATAACAAAAGTTTATGAGTTATTTTTTCAAAATTTTTAATGTTTTCAGAAATTTGTCAATTTAAAAAAAAATAATACTTATTACTACAAATTTTATTTTTTCAATAATTATTTCAATTTTTGGTATTTTTTTAAATATTGATCAATTCAACTTTTTTTTTCTCAAATAAGTAATTCAATTCCTTGGTTAGGTATTTACCTACATCTACTTGTTTTGAATTTTATTTTTATTATTTTCAGAAATTCGTCAATTTTTTAAAATTTTAAATGTGTGACTAAAAATTTAATTTTTTACATTTTATACCTAGTATTGATCAATTCTAATTTTTTACAAATTTAATAAATAAGTTAGGTAGGCATTGATAGTTGTTTTAAAAATTTTCAGATATTTGAAATTAAAAAAAAACAGCCATTTTTTTAGGATTTTAAAAATTTTTCATGTTTTTTTGATTTTTATTTAAATTCAAATTTTCAACCATTTTATTTTTTTGCATTTTGAATTTTTTTATATTTCCAGAAATAGATAGAATTTATTAGAACTTTAAATGCTTCTAAGAATTTCATTTTTTTTTTTTTTTAGATTTCTTCGAGATTTTTTGGAGTTTTTTAGATTCAAATTTTGGATTTTTTAAATTCTCTATTTTACATAAAGATCTATTTAGACATACCTACTTACTTATTTTTAAATTAGTAAAAAATGTAAATAGGTATTGATATTTTTCAATTTTTTAGCATTTTGATTCATTTTGAATTTTTTTCAGATTTTTCGTACCTACTTCTGGTAATCTAAGAAATTTTCCGGTGGTTTCAACATCATCATTATTATACTTACTTAAATCTCAATTTCTCAATTTTTCCATTTTCCCTCCAATTTTTTTATCCATTTTTTTTTTTTTTTTTTGACATGAACTCAAAAATTTTACCATTTTTAAAATTTCTTCATTTCAATGACAAACGCTTACTAAAAGCAGTTTGCAGAAATTGAAAATATAAGCCAAACTTTAAAAAATCCTCATGGAAAATTAACATAAAATTAACAGAAACTTCATATTTTTAAAAAGACAAAGGATTTTGTTTTGAATAAAAGGCACAGCCATTTTTACCGACAAATTTATTAATAAAATACACAAAAATTAAATATGTATTTTATTAATAAATTTGTCGGTAAAAATGGCTGTGCCTTTTATTCAAAACAATAATTTACGACAAATGTCCAGTAATAATTCAAAAGACAAAGGAATCGAAAAAAAATTGTGATAATTTTACGAAATGAATTTAAAAAATTTCGAAGGGTTGAAAAAAAATTACCAGTATTTGAAAACAATTTATTAATGCTGAAAAGTTCATTAAGAAAAAAAGTAAAAAAAATCTAATGGAAAATTGGAAAAAATTATCAAAATTGAAAAATAAAAATAACCAAAAACTTGAGAAGAAATGAACCAAAAAATTGAAAATAATTTGAAATAATTTTACCAAGGTAATATTTTTCAAAATTTCCAAAAATGTTGGAAAAATTGTCCAGTATTAAAAAAAAATTCAATTGCAAAAAGTTCATAAAGAAAAAAATTGAATTATAAAATGAAATAAAAATTTTCCAAAAGATTTAATAAGTATAATAATTGACTAGAAAAATGTTGAAAAATTCAAAAAAAAATCCAAATGAAAACTGACCAATTTAAAAAAAATAAAAATAAAAAAAAAGATATAAAAAAATTCTAATTGCAAACAGTTTGTAAGGGAATAAAAAAATTATACGTGTATTTAGTCGAAATTGAAAAAAAAACGAATAAAATGAAAAAACTCAGAAAATTACAAAAAATGAGCAAAATTTTGAAATTGTGTTTTCGATAAAATTGTCAAAAAAAAATTCATCAACAGGGTCTCATGAAAAAATGATCACCAAAAATTTAAAATGAACGAATAAATTCTAAATATGTTATCAAAGAGTTTGGCCAAAAATTTAAGAAACCTAGCAAAAATTTTGAAATTACCTAAAACAGCGAATTACAGTTATCCAAATTTTAAAAAAATTGAAAAAAAAATCGATTAAAAATCGGAAAAGAGCACCGAAGAATCTGGAAAAAATATAGTAACCCGAGCAGCACACTCGACAAATTATCGAAATAAAAAATCGACAGAATATCGAATTCGATAAAGTGTCGCGTTAGTTCCGCATAAATCGTGAAATTATCTTTCGATATATCGACAGATTATCGATGAATTATAGTTGGCAAAATCCATCAACAGATAAACTTTCGATAAAATCGAACGATTTTTCTTTTAAAAATCTCAAGATTATAGTTAGATACTTCATCGATAACCTATCTATAAATCTAAAGATAATTACACGATTTATGCGGAACTAACGCGACACTTTATCGAATTCGATATTCTGTCGATTTTTTATTTCGATTTAGTTTCGATATTCTATCGATTTTTTATTTCGATTTAATTTCGATATTCTATCGATTTTGTATTACGATTTTTTGTAGATTATCTAGTTTCGATATTCTATCGATTTTTTGTAGATAATTTAGCATATATGGGTATATGCGCGCGCACATTTTCAAGACCGGCTGGCGAGTTTGAAGTCGTAGTTACGCTTAAGGCTGGCGAATTTCGTTCCAAATACAGCAGTTTCTACCAAAACAAGCGTCTGTTGCGAACATCGGAGTTCGTTCGCATAATACGAATTGGATTATAATATTCAAACATCTTATGCAAAATTGGAGAAGAGGGAGGGGTCCAATTGAAATTTTTATAATAACTAAAATTATTTCTAGGACCTTAATTTACAACTTTTGTTTGAAAATTTTTTCAAATTGGCCCCTTTTTCCTCCGCTCCTCCAATTTTGAATAAGTATCAACGGAGTATTATGCAAAATTGGAGGAGAAGGAGAGGTCCAATTGAAAAAATTTTCAAACAAAAGTTGTAGCTTAAAGTTCTAAGAATAATTTTGGTCATTACAAAATTGTCGATTGGGCGCCTCCCTCCTGTTCAATTTTAAATACTAAGTATTCACATAGTAATCGTAGTATTGAACTTGGTAAAATTTTATTTAAGAACAACGATCTGGTTTCAAGTAAAATACCTAGTAAACCAAAAAAACTAGATAACTTGTTTGAAAATTTTTTCAATTTTGATTTCGCATATTACTGTTACACGTAAGTAGGTAAATGCAAAATAATAGAGGCTAGAGATGAGGTCCAATTGAAAAAACATTTCAAACAAAAGTTGTAGAATAATATTCTGGATTTAATTTTGGTTATTATAAAAATTTCGATTTGGCCCTTTCTTCCCATCCAATTTTGAATATAAAGTAGGTATTTTTTGACTAGAAAAAAATCAATATAGTTTCAACAACTATCGTTACAAAATCGTTGAAATATCGAAGTCGATAAATTTCATATAATGTGTCGATAATATAGTTTTAAATATCGTCACAAAATCGTTGAAAAATCGAATTCGAGAAATTTCATATAATCTGTCGATAATACAGTTTTAAATATCTTCACAAAATCTTTAAAAAATCGAATTCGATAAATTTAATATTCTTTTTCGATAGTATAGTTTCAAATATCTTCACAAAATCATTAACAAATCGAATTCGAGAAATTTCAGATTATTTGTCGATAATATAGTTGTAAATATCTGCACAAAATCGGTGGAAAATCGGATTCGAGAAATTTCAGATTATTTGTCGATAATATAGTTGTAAATATCTTCACAAAATCGTTAAAAAATCGAATTCGAGAAATTTCAGATTATTTGTCGATAATATAGTTGTAAATATCGTCACAAAATCGTTGAAAAATCGAATTCGAGAAATTTCAGATTACGTGTCGATAATATAGTTTCAAATATCTGCACAAAAACGTTGAAAAATCGAATTCGAGAAATTTCAGATTACGTGTCGATAATATAGTTTCAAATATCTTCACAAAATCGTTAAAAAATCGAATTCGAGAAATTTCAGATTATTTGTCGATAATATAGTTCTAAATATCGTCACAAAATCGTTGAAAAATCGAATTCGAGAAATTTCAGATTACGTGTCGATAATATAGTTTCAAATATCTGCACAAAATCGTTGAAAAATCGAATTCGAGAAATTTCAGATTACGTGTCGATAATATAGTTTTAAATATCTTCACAAAATCGTTAAAAAATCGAATTCGAGAAATTTCAGATTATTTGTCGATAATATAGTTTCAAATATCTGCACAAAATCGGTGGAAAATCGGATTCGATAAATTTAATATTCTTTGTCGATAGTATCGTTGACGAATATCGTCCTAAAATCGTAATACTATCGAATTCGATAGTTTTTAGATTTTTTGCCTATAAAATCGTACAGCTAAATCTGTATCATATCGTGAGAACATCTTTAGATTTTTAAACGATTTTTTATCGATACGTTTCAACTTTCGATATTATTGATCGAGTGTGCTGCTCGGGAATAAACTTTTTTTCAATCTATCAAAATAATATGAAAAAATTACCAATGACCTGAAAAAAGATACTTGAAAAAAAAATTATCTGAAAATGAATTTAAACAATAACGAAAATTTTTAAATCATTTCGCTGAATTTTTTAAAAAGCTACCAAAAAAAAATTGAACAATATTCAGATTTTTCTAGAAATTAAAAAAATCAAACAATTTTCAGATTTTTCCAAGAAATTGAAAAATTTTCCTCGATCTAGTTCATAATAAAAATTAACTAAGTATTCAAAAATTAAGGAAAATAACCCAAATCTTTGAATTATTTCACCAAGTCCAAGTACTTACGTACCTATGTCTTTATTAAAAAAAATACGAGTCAACAAACTCAAAAAGAAAATCAAAAGTTTGAGAAAATAATTGAAATATTTGAATTTTTTCATTATTGATTTTTCCCCAATTTCATAAAAAAAATCACTTTTTTATGTTTGTGGTGAATTTTCTGCAAATTTTTGACAATTTTTTTTTAATTTTTGATGAAAGTTGTTGAAAATTTAACCAAAAATTTAGATGATTTTTTGAAAAAAAAATTTAATACGTAGGTGCCTAATGAAAAAAATCCAAAAAAATTGTCCCAAAATTTTCAAAAAATCATCTAAATTTTTTGTTAAATTTTCAACAACTTTCATCAAAAATTAAGCAAAAATTGTAAAAAAAAAAATCAGAAAATTCAACAGAAACTTTAAAAAAATGTGTTTTTTTTTTCAAAATTGAAAAAAATTTAATCGAAATTTTTTTAAATATTTTTTGTTATCGAAAATCGATTCGACGTTTGCCCATTCGTGTGTTTTCTTAATGCCATAACAGTCGAGAATTTTCATCACATGTTGCATGACGTGCGATTACTGGAACTTGAAGCGTAGTGTAATAAATCACGAGCAAAACGGAGATGGCGTAAAAGTACCTAGTGTTTTAGCCGCGTGCGAAATACTCGTATACGAATGTACGCTTATAAGTGTATAAAGTATAGCGCGATGGAAAAAGGGCAACTCGTATTCTATCATTTGGCTGGCGGAAAGGGTAAAGGGCTCGGTGTATGGTACGAGACGAGGATACATCTATATAGTATACGTAAGTGCGTGTGGAAACAAGAGCCAAAAAATTCGCTCGTGTGCAGCCGTGAAAATATATAGAAAAGGCAATCGATACGGAAACGAATCGCAGCCCGGCGGCGAGCGCGAGCGGGCGCGGCGGTCTGGAAACATTTATTCGAAAATCGAAAATTAATCGAAATAAAAATTAACAGCTGAAGGGAAGAAAACGAAAGAAGGAAAGGAGTGGCTCGCGAGAAGCGGCGGTAAAAAGAAGAAAAAAATTTTCGGAAAAAGGACGCGGACGCGCGCGAGAGCTGAAACAATAAAATAATTCCGAATAAGGGTTTTATACGGTTGGAATTTCGCCAGCTGAAGAGTATGTTGAAGAATAATACTTTTTGCCACGTTCACGCTATCCTTTTCATCCTTATTGTATCTGTAGTCATCTATTTTATAACCGTTTCGAAGCTTTATTTTTACTGTAAATGTATCATCAAACGACGGTTCGTACGATGTACTTGTTCAGGAAACACCGCTACTCGCCGCGCCGCCAGCGAGGGTAGAAGGTGGAAGGGATGGTCATATGTACACATATACTTATCGTAGGCTACAGAGCGATGATGAAGAAGACAAACGAGAGCAGCTAAACGTTTAATACTTTAATGATAATACTTGATGTTTAAATTTTTTATACTCGGAATGTCTTCAACCGTTTTGAGTCGAGTACTGTCTGTATAATTATGAATGTTATACGACTCTATGAGGGTTTCCCTTTTCCCTTTTCCCTTTTGTTGTGCTCTTTTTGTGGGCGTATCGCGTGGTTATGCGGCTTTTTCTTTTTTCTTTGTAGGTGTTTCTTCCACATTTCGCTTTTTAGTTGTCGTGAACGTGGTTGTAATTGAAAAGCACGTGGTGCGAGTTCGCAGCCAAGGTTTTTTTGTAGAGTGTAGGAGTTTACAAATAACGTGTGTAAGAAGAAAAAGAAGAAGAAGGCGAACTGTGTTTATTTAGGGGTGGAAATACGAAACGAATATTTATTCGATTACCTAATGGGTAGTTCAATTTTTTATTGAAGTTGAATCATAAAAAATGAAATGAAAATGAGAAAATTTTAGGATGAATCGATTTGAAAATTTTTTGGTTGTAAATTCACGTTATCAATTTTTTTTTCATCTTCCAGAATTGAAAAAAAAAATCCTTTCGAAATATTATTTTATCAGATTCGAGACGTTCCATAAAACATACAGAAAATTCAAAATTCCAAGTGAAGATCGAAAACCAAACGATTTTTACTTCTTGACGCATTATGATTCAAAATGGGAGGGCAGGGAGAGGTCCAATCGAAATTTTTGTAATGACCAAAATTATTTTCAAGACTTCAAAGTACAACTTTTGTTTGAAATTTTTTTCAATTGGACCTCTACCTCCACCAGTTTTTAATAATATAAGTATCTAAATATTTTATGCTAAATTGGAGACGAGAGAAGGGTCTAATCAAAATTTGTACAATAACCAAAATTATTCCCAAGACTTCAAGCTACAACTTTTGTTCGAAAATTTTTTCGATTGAACCCTCACCTCTCCCAGTTTTTAATAATATAAGTATCTAAGTCATATTATGCATGATTGGAGGGGAGGGAAGGGTCTAATCAAAAATTTTATGATAACCAAAATGATTTCTAGCATCTCAATCTATAACTTTTGTTTGAAACATTTTTCAATTCGACCCCTTCTCCAATTTTGAAAAAGTTATCTACCTCATGTTATGTGAAATCAGAGGGAGGGAAGGATCCAATCGAAATTTTTATGATAACTAAAATTATTTTTGGGGTCTCAATCTACAACATTTATTTGAAAAAATTTTCAATTGGCTTATTCCCCCTCACTCTTTTAACTTTTAATTAGGTACTTAATTAGTATCTTCGGAGTGTTATGCGAAATTGATGGAGTGGGAGGGGCCCAATTGAAAACATTTTCAAACAAAAGTTGTAGCTTGATGTCCTGGGAATAATTTTGGTTATAACAAAAATTTCGATTGGACCCCTCCCTCCCTTTCAATGTAGTATTGAACTTGATAGAATTCAACAACAACGATCCACTTCTATGTAAACAAACTGAGTAAACTAGACACTGGCGTGATTTTATGAGTCGAACAAAATCTGAACTTTTTTGGAATTTGGCCATCAAAGAAATTCCTGAAATTCTCAGTTCCTTTGGATGAAAATAATTCTCCTTGTTTTTGGATTTAAAAAATTCACAATTTTTTGAAGCATTAAAAATTTTTTCAATTTCTTTGAAATATTAAATTTTTGAATTTTCTGCAGAAAGAAATTTCTGAAATTTATTGGAAGAAGAAAATCTTTACGATTTTATGAGCAAAATAGACATTCAAATTTTTTGGAGAGAAAAGTCCCTAAAAAAATTCTCTCTGACAGAAAAAAGTCTCTTTCAAGAAAATTTTCCAATTTTATCAATTTTTGAAAATTTTTAATAAATTAATAATATTTTTTTTAAAATGGGAAATCAATTTTTTAGTTTTTCAAATAATGCGTTTTGTTAGTTTCGCGAATTCTTTGAGTTTTTTTTTAAAATTTCAAAATGTGATTTTCAATTTGTAATTATTTTTCAAAAAATTTGAAAAATTAAAGTGTTCAAAATTTTTTAGTTTCAGGATTTTTTAATGATTCGATTCTGCAAAATTGTTTCAACTTGACCTTACTTACAGAATTTTTTTAGTTTTACAAAAATTTTCATATGACGAAAATTCACCATAATATATTTTACAACTGACTTTTTGATAGCATAATAAGATTTGGTGTTTTTTTCATTTTTGTTACATTATTTTAAATAATGTAAAAAAAAATCAAGATATTCAAGTTTCAGAAAATATTTCACTGCTCAAATTTTCATACTTATTTTTTATAATTTTCAAGTGTTTTGCCTATTTCGTACGTTTAGTTGAAATTCTATCAAATTATTTCAATATTTCTTTACTGACAACTTTTCCTAGAAGAAATTATGTTGATTCATTTTTTTTTTTTTTTTTTTTTTTTTTTTTTTTTTTTTTTTTTGATAGGTACGTGGATTTTTCTTGTCAAGATTTTTAGTGCAAAGAATTTTTTACAAAAGTACTATTTTTCTTTGAAAATTTCCTTTCCAAATTTTTTCCAAGTACTTAGGTAAATTATATTCTGTACAAAAATATTGTTAATATTGTTCCATTATTTTTTTTATTATTTTTTTTTTAGACAAAATTTTTTAACAAAAATTTTTTTATAAAAATTATTTTTCCAGAATAACTTTTTTTGCAAGTTTTTTCTAATTTTTTGTCAAAAATACTTTTTTTTAGGAAGATTTCGTACAGAAAAATGTTAGTTTGAGGATTTTTTGTATATTTTTCCAAGATTTTTTTCAACGAAGATTTTTTACAGCAGATTGTTATATTTTGTTTTTTTGTTTTTTTGGCTTTATGGAATTATTTCCTGTCACGGTTTTTTTAATATGGTTTTTTAATTTTTTTTTTCTGGGAGGGGAGGGGTGAAAAAAACTTTTTTCAATGTGACTTCTTTTTATTTTTTTATTTTATTCTTTTTTTTTTGTCAAAAATACTTATTTTTAAACACATTTTCAAGTTTTTTTTTGTGTTTTTTTTTTCAAGTTAGAATTCTTTTAAAAACTTTTCTAGTGCAAAGAAGATTTTTTCTAAATGTTTCTTTTATACCTACTTGAAATAATTTCTAATCTAAATTAAAAATGCATGAAAAGCGACAAAAAACTGGATGGGGGGGGGGTTAGTGATCTAGAATTTTTTGAAATTTCTTTTCGTTGATGAATTTTCTTCGTGTAGTTCAACTTTTGCAATTTTTTTTTCAAACATTGATTTAGGCCAAATTCAATAAGTTTTTTTGGTGGGTATGGTGGTGGGGGGTAAAGAGAACGTTTTTCAATATGGCCTCTTTTCAAAGTTAATTTTTTTCAGCCTAAATTGTGAAATTTTTGAATTTTGTCGAGTTGCTAAACCGTTCTCATCCTCTCAAATTTTACTAATTTTTTGAAACTGTTAAATTTTATTGAATTGTCAAATTTCCTAAATTAATTTTGACAATTTTGCCATATTTTGAGAGCTTTTTTAAAATTTAATGACTTCAACAAATTTTTAAAAATTATTTTGCAAATTCAATTTTACATTATGGTCTTATTGGTGACTTTTCAAGTCTTTTCATTTCTTATACTATGCCATTTGCAGCTTACTTTTGCGAATTGATAATTGGGTATCTACGTAGGACACGTAGGTAGTACCCGTGTAGCAATTGTCGACATCGACATTTATGTCGACAAAATTCAGACACATTTTTTTCTCGGTTAACGATGAATTAAAAATGATATTTGAGATTTAAAGTAATTTTCTATGTTAAATATAACTGTTCAATCAAAATTATTGAATTTTTCTCGGTATTTTCCTGTAATTTAGAAAACATTGTTTTTCTACATAGACAAGTCGATGTGAAAATCGATACTCGATAAACGCATCGACATTATGTCGACATTTTTTGCTAATTAAATTTACAAATTTTATACCTAAAAAGAACTAAAAACCATTAATAGGAATATTTTAAGCTCAGCAATAAACAATTTTTGAAGGAACGCAAAATTTTCTCATTTTTTAAAAATTTTGAATAAGACAAGTACTTGTCGAGTTATTGTCGACATAATTGTCGATGGTCGAATAATGCATCGACTTCACTGTCGACAGTATCGACCAGAGGCATTTTAAGTCGAGTTAGTGTCGATGTAATTGTCGAGGGTCGAATAATGCAATGACTTAACTGTCGGCAGTGTCGGTCAGAGGAATTTTAAGTCGAGTTAATGTCGATCTAATTGTCGAGGGTCGAATAATGCATCGACTTGACTGTCGACGTCTTAAAGGTGATTTTTGATACTCGCAGATAAAGTGTGTTATGAATTAGTACATAAGGCTCTAAGAATTACCTCTTCGTTAGTTGGACACAAATATGTCCAGCTACAAAGGTGAATTCAGAGCCGCAATTTTGACGAAGTGTCGAAGTGTTGGCTTGAACACTATTTTTGGTTTAATTTTAAAACATATACCTATATTAAATATTTGAACTTAACATTTTTTCAACATCTCAGCAATGCAAATGTCGATGTGGATGTCGATATAAATGTCGACACATCGAAATCGGTCACTTTTCGATCGTACATGTCGACACGATTGTGGATGGTTTGTCGAGCTTATTATCGACATATTTGGACGGTCGACAAACATGTTGATAATAAGCTCGACAAACCATCCACAATCGTGTCGACATGTACGATCGAAAAGTGACCGATTTCGATGTGTCGACATTTATATCGAAATTAGCATCGACGTTGCTACACGGGTAGGTAGTCAACCTTGATAATACAATATTTTCCAATACGTAGGGTAATTACAAAAGCTTAGGCGTATTCTCATTTCGTTGCAGGGAGAAAATTTCACTCGATTTCAGCTCGTTAAATACACACTCGGTTCAATTAATTTAAACACTTCCGCGTATAATTGTGGGCCGGACTAAAATTACATTAGGCGAACGTGTTAACACGGCAAAAATAATTAAAACAAAGGGGCACGTTGGCGCGGCGACCAGACACGACGTGGCTATGGCACACCCCGCCTCACCTTAGCCTTGCCACCGCACCGCAAACACACGGTAAACGAGAGGCTTCAAATTAACTACTTTGGGGTTTCTTTTAAATAACAAAAAATGATTACACGACGTCGCACCAGGCGCTCCGCTCTGAAAATACGTAAAAATAAATCGACCCTGTCGCGCAGGCTCAGGGGCTCGTATCGCGCGAGTTATCTCAAAAAGTAATTCGATATGTGCCGGTCGAGCTCGCCTTTTGCATTTTTGGCGCTGCGAAAAGCGAAAAATGAGGTGTTGGGGCCGACCCGAGACACGAGAGCACGAGACGAAGGCAAAATGTCACCGACCACCGTTCGCTTTTGAATTTTAAATTAATTTTTAAACGTCTTCCAGGCACGCCCGCCTTTGCGTTCGTTCGTTGGTTGTAAAATAATTGAATTCTCCGATAGTGTTTCATGGAGAGATCGATATATGTACTATACTCGAGTATATTTCGCCAGCGAAATCACACAGTCTATAAATGATTCAAAATTTTGCCATATTGTTCGACTCTCTCTCTCGCTCTCTCTCTGTATGTAGCTCTATCCAACGCAACGTCGACAATTGCTTATCGGTTCGATGAATTCAGTCAAGTATTTCCATCTCGACTGCCTAGTTTTGCCATTCTAGCTTTAGGCTTTCTTTTTTAAAAAAAAAAGCATTTATGCAAGTCGAACTGGAACATGTACTTGTGTGTGTGTGTTTTTGCATCATACAGGGTGTCCCAGTTAGGAATAACAGCCTTCAACCTGGTAAGAGGCCAATTCATTTCAACAACGTGTAGGTATGTTTGCATAACCTTACTATTGAAGGGGCTGAGATACTTAATTGTGAAAAAAAATATTTTTCATTTTTTCACTTGAAATAAAAAAAAAATTATTATTTCTGATTGGAGACAGACAGAAAGATGAAACTTGTGGGAAATAGAGTAGGATAGTGGCAGAATGTCTGAAAAAAATTTCATCAAAATGATGCAATAGGGTGTTCAAAAAAAATTTGGTAATAAAATTTGAAATTTTGCAATTTTCAAAAAAATTTCCATAATTAACCTAATTATTTTTTGTCAGCAGATGACTCCCCTCTACTTCCTCTACAAAATGTTCCTCAGCATCATCTTCCTATCTCTTTCAGTTTTTGAGTGAAAAATTTATTTATGAGTCGACATGTAGGTTCCCGAGCGGCACATTCGATCGATAATATCGGAAGATGTAACGTATCGATAAAAAATCGTTTGAAAATCTACAGATGTTCTCACCATATTATAAAGATCTATCGGTACAATTTCATAGGCAAAAAATCTAAAAACTATCGAATTCGATATTATTAAGATTTTATGACGATATTCGTCAACGACAAAGAATATTAAATTTATCGATTCCGATTTTCCACCGATTTTGTGCAGATATTTGAAACTACATTATCGACAAAGAATATTAAATTTATCGAATTCGATTTTTTAACGATTTTGTAAAGATATTTAAAACTATATTATCGACAGATTATATGAAATTTCTCGACTTCGATATTTTACCGATTTTTTGACGACATTTGAAACTATATTATCGAATCCGATTTTTTACCGATTTTGTAAAGATATTTGAAACTATATTATCGACACATAATATGCAATTTCTCGAATTCGATTTTCTAGCGATTGCGTGAAGATATTTGAAAATATATTATCGACACGTAATATGAAATTTTTTGTCAGCAGATGACTCCCCTCTACTTCCTCTACAAAATGTTCCTCAGCATCATCTTCCTATCTCTTTCAGTTTTTGAGTGAAAAATTTATTTATGAGTCGACATGTAGGTTCCCGAGCGGCACATTCGATCGATAATATCGGAAGATGTAACGTATCGATAAAAAATCGTTTGAAAATCTACAGATGTTCTCACCATATTATAAAGATCTATCGGTACAATTTCATAGGCAAAAAATCTAAAAACTATCGAATTCGATATTATTAAGATTTTATGACGATATTCGTCAACGACAAAGAATATTAAATTTATCGATTCCGATTTTCCACCGATTTTGTGCAGATATTTGAAACTACATTATCGACAAAGAATATTAAATTTATCGAATTCGATTTTTTAACGATTTTGTAAAGATATTTAAAACTATATTATCGACAGATTATATGAAATTTCTCGACTTCGATATTTTACCGATTTTTTGACGACATTTGAAACTATATTATCGAATCCGATTTTTTACCGATTTTGTAAAGATATTTGAAACTATATTATCGACACATAATATGCAATTTCTCGAATTCGATTTTCTAGCGATTGCGTGAAGATATTTGAAAATATATTATCGACACGTAATATGAAATTTCTCGATTTCGATTTTTTAACGATTTTGTGACGATATTTGAAACTATATTATCGACACCTAATATGCAATTTCTCGATTTCGATTTTTTAACGATTTTGTGACGATATTTGAAACTATATTATCGACAAATTATCTGAAATTTCTCGAATTCAATTTTTTAACGATTTTGTGAAGATATTTAAAACTATATTATCGACACGTAATCTGAAATTTCTCGAATTTGATTTTTCAACGATTGCGTGAAGATATTTGAAACTATTGAGGTACCGCCCAGGCAGGTACATAAAAATAGCACCTGAGATGGGTTCCACATATACTCCGGATGCTCCAGAAGGTAGAAAAACAAAAGACACTAAGGGACCAGTTACTTTGATTGAATTTTGAATAAGGTTAAGCTAATCAGATTGTAAGTTCCTATAAGACTACAGCATTCTCTCATAACTCCACTCCATCTCGCCTACCTACCTACGCACATCATATCATCACTCACTCACTGCCATATCCTATTTCCCTAACATGAGACGATACACAGAAAGACAATTGTCACGCGTACACGAATATATTGGGAAAAGGACATAATCGAATAATACCATAAAGATACCTACTGGAGACTACATGATGGTAAAAGTAGTAAAGGTACCAAGCCCACATAACATACCTATTCTAACGGTAACACGTATAACGAGGTATATTACGAACACAACATTTTCAATAACGAAATAAATAAACAGTGATGCAAGCATCACGAACTTTCCGAATCAAAAAGTATTTTAAAAAATATTAACAAAAAAATATTTGTAAAAAAATCGGTCATCGAATATTATGTAAAAAAAATTGATTATCGAATATTTGTGAAAAAATCGACTATAAAATATTTTTTGTATTTAAAACGTCAGCAATTACACTGAAAAACGTTAAACATGACACAAAAATATTCGGCAAAATCACACTTGCTCCATTATTATTAATCGTGAAAAAATATCATGATGATGTAAACAAAACAACCATTCGAATACCCGTACATCTTATCATGAATAAGACAAAAATTTTGTACTTAACGTAAAGGCCCCAAATTCTTGCGTAGCCTTCGTTTATATAAACCACTACTCATCTCCGAATTTCAACGAGATATCTCAATTAGGGCGGTTTAACAAATTTTTCGCATAAATCGCTCGTAAATTTTTTTCTATTCAACGTAAAGGCCCCAAATTCTTGCGTAGCCTTCGTTTATATAAACCACTACTCATCTCCGAATTTCAACGAGATATCTCAATTAGGGCGGTTTAACAAATTTTTCGCATAAATCGCTCGTAAATTTTTTTCTATTCAACGTAAAGGCCCCAAATTCTTGCGTAGCCTTCGTTTATATAAACCACTACTCATCGCCGAATTTCAACGAGATATCTCAATTAGGGCGGTTGGAATCGTGTTAACAAATTTTTCGCAAAAAACGCTCGTAAAATTTTTTCTATTCAACGTAAAGGCCCCAAATTCTTGCGTAGCCTTCGTTTATATAAACCACTTCTCATCGCCGAATTTCAACGAGATATCTCAATTAGGGCGATTAGAATCGTGTTAACAAATTTTTCTGCACACACACACATACACACATACACACACACACACACACACACATACACACACACACACACACACACATACACACACACATACATACGGAACATCATCTGGAAATTGTTCAAAACAAATTTGTACGAAGTCGAAATTTGTCTAAGTGCAATATTCGTGAAAACGCATTTCGCACCGAAAACAATACTTTCCTTACAACGCTACGCGCTGTTCGGAAAGTAAAAAGAAGTAATCAACGAGATTAGAATGAATATGCTAGTTAGTCCATATCGTAGATTCAGGTGAAAAGAGTTAGAGTGAGGGTAAATAGGCAGAAGTGGGAAAGTAGATAATTCGTATGAAACCAGATAGATAACACTACGTGTATGAAATTAACTGGTTTACGAGATAGGTACGAGCACTTGAGAAGATTGTAATAATTAATACATCGATATATTAAAATAGTACTCAGAAAATAATGCCTCACTATATTACCGACACATAATCTGAAATTTCTCGAATTCGATTTTCTAACGATTGCGTGAAGATATTTGAAACTATATTATCGACACGTAATATGAAATTTCTCGATTTCGATTTTTTAACGATTTTGTGACGATATTTGAAACTATATTATCGAAAAATTATCTGAAATTTCTCGAATTCAATTTTTTAACGATTTTGTGAAGATATTTAAAACTATATTATCGACACGTAATATGAAATTCCTCGAACTCGATTTTTCAACGATTTTGTGGCGATCTTTGAAACTATATTATCGACAAATAATCTGAAATTTGTCGAACGATTTTTCAACGATTTTGTGACGATATTTGAAATTATTTCCAAATTTTAAAAATTGGTGAAAATTTCCAAGTCCAACACGTCTGGAAGTACTAAACTGTCTATTATAAGCGTTTTATTGCAAACTTCTCAACTATAAGGTATGGCATAGTGGCTAAGATAAAGGAATACCATGCAGGAGGTAGAAAGTTCAAGCCCCACGGGTGGCAGATTTTTTATAATTTTTTTTGACTTTTTCTGAAATGATCCTCTTACCGTAACATGAATAATGTGTTTAGGCATAGTTTAATGTATTAATTATGCTAATTAATGATTTTTAATTATAGAAAAAAGCTAGTAAAAGACGAAAAATCGGAATAAAAAATCGATAAAAGATTGACAGAATATCGAATTCTATAAAGTGTCGCGAAAGTTCCGCCTAAATAGTGAAATTATCTTTCGATATTATAGATAGATTATCGATAAAATATCTTACTATAATCTCGAAATTTTTACTAACTATAATTCGTCGATAATCTATCTATATATCGAAAGTTAATTTCACGATTTAGGTGGAACTAACGCAACACTTTATCGAATTCGATATTCTGTCGATTTTTTATTTCGATAATTTGTCGATTGTGCTGCTCGGGTTAAAATATTTTCAAACTTTCAAAGTCAAATTTTTGTGAATTTGTACTCATTAAAAAAATTCTAACTCAAAAACTAGAAAAGATTGGAAGATGATGCTGAGGAACATTTTGTAGAGGAAGTAGAGGGAAGTCATCTGCTGACAAAATATAACTAGGTTAATAATGCAATTTTTTTTTAAATTGCAAAATTTCGACTTTTTTACCCAATTTTTTGGTAAAAATAATTTGTTGAACACCCTATTGCATCGAATTTGATGATTTTTTTTTTTCAGATACCACTGCATTATCCTACTTCATTTCCCACAAGCTTCACCTTTCTATTTGTCTCCAATCAGAAAAAATAAATTTTTAATTTCTAGTAAAAAAATGAAGAAAAAAAATTCACCATGCAGTATCTCAGCCCCTTTAATAGTAAGCGTATGCAAACATACCTACACGTTGTTGAAATGAGTTGCTCATGCCCTCTTTACCAGGTTAAAGGCTGTTATTCTTAAATGGGACACCCTGTATATATAAGTTTAACCTCTTTCTTGCATTGTTGCTCGAGGTGGTACATTTTATATGCAGAGTAGTCGAGTTGTTCGTTTTTTTTTTCTCTTCTTGTTGTTGCTGTTTTAGGTATATATGGCTTGGCATTTGTATAGGTAGGCGAGCAAATTTTGCGAATTAAATATGCTCGTTGCTGCGGGAACGTTTGGCGAGATGTTCGTGACTGATTTTAAGCCTCGGTGCCCTTTTTACGTATGCTTTGCCTCCTGCATGCTGCGTAATTTAGCGAATATAGAGGCTAAAAAATCAGACGTATTCGAATGAAAATTAGCTGCATGGTTTTTGCCTCGTTTTATATACGAGTACGTATACCGGGTGTGATTAGAATAATAGAGTTTGGGTATAGACGCTGGGATTATTCCTTAGAAGATGAACCGACGTAATGACCTTTTTTAAACGCAGTTTTCCAATCGTTTCGGATTATAATTTTGTCTATAGATTTAAAGCTGGTGACGGAATCAGAACGAGCGAGTCAAGCGACACCCACGTATCGAATTAGAATCCTTTATTTATCTGTAATATGTAATCCATCTCTGAGGGGAGCATTTTGGCGAAGAAATCGATTTCGAGATTAAATTTTTCGAAACAGAAAATTCGATGAAATTTATAAACGTCTGCGGAGTTGAAAGATTTTACGTTTGAAATTATGTCGAATAGAAAAAAATTGCGAAGTTGAGAATTTTGTCAGATGAAAAATCGAGTAATTTTAGGAAATTCTCCATCTTGGGAAAATTTTGTAACATTGAAGAGAAAAATGATTTCGTGAAATGGAGAAGTTCTCAATGTTCAATAATTTGATGTAATTGAATTTTATGGAACTGAAAAGTACGATAAAATTAAAAAATTTGTAACGTTAAAAAATTTCATAAAATCGAAATCTAAAATGAACAAAATATTGTCAAATTTGAACATTCTGTACAATACAAATGCAAATTCATTAAATGAAAAAATTCTTGTAAAAATGTGTAAATTTTATAAAATTTTAAAAATCCAAAAAATTCTGTGAAATCAATATTTTTTTTGTACAATGTAATATTAAATTTATGTGAAATAAAAAAATTCTACAAAATGGAAAATTATATGAAAATGAATTGAATTAAAAATTTCGAAACATTAAGTAAGTAATCTTATAGGGTTGAAAAATTGTAAAATCTAATAAAATTTTTGGGAAATTCAAAGTTATTCTGTAAATTGAAAAAATTTCAGTAAAACTGACAAATTCTGCGAAATTAAAAATTCTGCTACATTGAAAATTTTGTAATATCTAAAATTTTCTTGCTTAAATGTCACAAAATTGTCAAAAAAATTGAAAATAGTTCGTAATTTGAGAAACTTCAACATAGGTATTTAAAAAAATTCTAAAAAAAAAGTAAATAAAAGAGTGATTGCTTGAAAATCCTGCAAAATTTATACAATTATTTAAGAGATGGAAAAAATACAAAATTGAGAAATTTTACAAGATTGACATTATACTTGAGACGGAATGTCACGAAATTGTCAAATTTTTCAAATGTGAAACGTGAAAGGATTTTAATAATACTCGTATTCAAAAAATTGAGAAACCAAATTTTGAATTTCGAAAATAAAACTTGAAAAACTACATTACTTATTTGAATAAAAAATCAAACTACCTATTAATAAAATAAAACGTCAAATTCATTATACTCCTCAAAGCAATTGACGACATTGTCTGAAACTTAAATTGAAAATCAAGTGTAAAATTCACAAAATTTTAAAATGTCTCGAAATTAACAAAAGACCAAATTTAAAACAATTCATGAAATTCGAAAATTGGAAAAAATAAAATAATCAAAATTCATCATAAGTCAGTAAGAATAATTATTAATTTATTATGTAAGTTAGTTGGCAAAATTTAAAACATTTTAAAATTGGCTGAACATTGACAAATTTGACAAAATTCAATTAATTCTCGAAATCGAAGAAATTTAGACAACTCGAAAAATTTGGAATGTCTATACCTAATTAAAAAATTTATAAAATAGACAAAGCCAAAATTTCACAAAATTTTCAAAATTCCCTAATCAAAAAAATTGAAAATTGCACAAAACTGCCAAAACCAAAATTTTTTCCAAAATTTAAAACGCTTGAAAATTTACAAGTTTTAAAAATATCAAGATACTTATTGCAAAAAGGCCAATTCATTTTTTAAAGGAATAAAGTTCGAAAATTCTACAATATTTCCAAAAATCAAACTTGAAAGTTTTACGAAATTGTCGAATCGAAATTTGTGATTTTTTCAAAGTTGAAGAATTTTTTTTAATGCAGAATTTGACAAAATTGGCAAAATTTGAAATTTTTTTCACGTTTGGGAATTCGAATAATTGGCAACATCCACCTATTTTTAAAAAATGGACAAAACCAAAATTTTAATAAATTTTCAAGAATTGTCGAAATTAGAAAATTTTCAAAAATTGGGGAAGCTTGACATTTTCCCCATTGTTACGTATATTAAAAACGTTGCGGTATTTACAAAGGAGCAAATTTTCAAAAAATCACAAAATTTTCAAATTTTACAAAATAAAAAATTTTACGAAGTTGGCAAAAAATTTCAACTTGAAAGGATTCAAATTTTTTTAAAATTAGACAAAATTTATAGAAAATGTTCAAATTTTGGAAAGAACGAAAAACTTATAATTTTTAAAAATACAAAATTGGAGGAGAGAGAGTGGTCCAAAAATTTTTTTTTGTAATAACCAAAATTATTCCAAAGACCTTAATATACAACTTTTGTTTGAAAAAAATTTCAATTGGGGCCTTGAGTAAAGAGATAGTTAACATTTTGTTTTTGGAAAATATGGCTCATTTAGTTTTCAAAAATCACTCTATCTTTGAACCAAATGCCCAAATTGAAAAAAATTTCAGACAAAAGTTGTATATTGGGGTCCTTGGAATAATTTTGTTCATTACAAAAATTCTGATTGGACCACTCCCTCCCGTCCAATATTGCATTATATGTACGTATGCAAGTAGATTATATTATTTCATTGTAAGTACGTGAGCTTTAGATACGTATAATGCAAATTCGGAGGGGAGGGAGTGATCCGATTAAAATTCTTGTAATAACCAAAATTATTCCTTAGATAAGTATAAATACACAACTTTTGGCTGATACATTTTTCAATTAAGACCTTGGAATATTTTTTTTTTAAATTTTCGAATTTTCAAAAATTTTAATGAATTTTTGTTTTTCTAAAAAGCCCAACTTGAAACATCAATTCATACAATTCCATTTTTTTTGCTTAAAATTTGAAAGACATAGGTATATTTTATATTATAAGGATACTAAAAGATAATCTGGACTAGTTTGGCCTCGGGACCAAAAGGGTTAAATCCTTTCGCAAATAGTAATTCTACTTTTTTGGCAAAAATATAAGCCATCTAGGTTAAGTTATTTTCTAGTTAGGCCTGTTTCGTCCTTGCATTCGCATAACGAAGCTACCGAGAAAATATTTACTTCGGGGTACGATTTGATTAACTCGGCATTATCTGTATTTCGCTCCAGTTGTTACGACTATGAAGGACGATGGTGTTGGAAAAAGGAATTCCATTTTTTTTTTTTTTTTTTGCATCTCTACAGATATTTGCGCTCGCGAGAGAGGACTGCGACTGCGAATCCGACTACGTCGCGGTCTCGGAGCTTAGAGGTTGTTTATTTAGAAGCATACCGAAGCAAGGTAACCTTATATTACGTTACTTTGGGCTGTTCTTTTTTAAAACAGCCGTTTCGTTTCTTATATTATTACTATATTTTGATAATATTCAGCGAGCAAACTGCGTCGAGTCGCGTCATTCGTGCAACCGAGCAAAATAACTAATCCCGACGTGGGATGAAAAACCTTAACTGCGCCGCGCGCCGCCTTTCAAATTGTTATATTCGCGAGCCGAAGCGGGCAGGCGGGGGTAGAGCGGCGAAAAGCGAGCTAAATATTTTACCATGTACCAGAGAGATACCAAAGTCGAATATAATTTCGAATTAAACCAACTGCAATAAATTTGGCGGGAAGTTGAACTGTGACGAAAATAGGGGCACGTAATTAAAAAAAGAACGAGTTTGCGCGTTCTATTCACGTTGCTCGCAGAGTTGATTCGAAATTCGTATTATTTTTAATTGAAATTGTCGAGTTGCTGAGAGAAAGGCTCGCTGACGGCGAACAAGAGATGGCGAAAAAGAAACAAAGATGGAAAAATCTGTCACGAAAGTCTCGTATTTTACGTACAAACATATACGTAGTCGTATATGTACGTCAGTATTTATAGACGAGAATCAATTTCTGTGACTGAAGTGGAAAAAAATATCTTTTAACGAAAGTAATCCAGTGATTCGTAAAATGTTCGTCGTGAAAATATCGCGTATTTTTGCTACGAGCAAGACTTGGGCGTTTGTTTCGTTCTCAGGGCTACTCTCACCGTATCAAGTGAAGTAATTTGTTTAAATTGATTCACAAATTGACGAATCTCTATTGAACTAACTTTTTTGCTGAAAAAATGACTCCCCTCCCCTGAACAGCAACCAATTTTTTTTTGAGAATTTTCTTACGGTTTTGAAAGGAAATTTTTAGCTGGAAAAATTCGAGAAAAATGATGATTTTTTTCTGAATTTCTTGAATTTCTTTTTTTTCAAATAAATTTTTTTATGATTTTTGCTGAAACAGAATTTCAAGAATTTGGCTTTTCATAAGCTTTCATTTTGCTTTAAAAAATATTCTATTTTAAAGATTTAAAAAATTACTTTTCCTGTTTTTTTTTTTTGTTTTTTTTTTTGAAAGAAATTCATATGGAAAATTTTTTGTGGATGAGATTTCTTCTATAGAAGAATTTTTTAATAAGAAAATTTCATTTCTCATCAAGGATGTTCAATTGTTCATAGAAAACTTTTTTTTGAAGAAATTGAAAAAAATTTGGAAAAAACTTTTTGAAAGAAATTTTCAAAAATTGAAAAGTTTTTAAGAAATTTTAAAGCGAAAATCTTGAGGAGAAATATTGGATTCATTGTTTCAAAAGAAAATATTTTTGAAAAAATGTTCATAATTTTTAAAGAAGGAAATTTAAAAAAAAAATCCGAAAAAATTAGGAGATTCGTACAAAAAATGATTTTATCAAATTTTTCATTAAATATCATTTTGTTAAAAAAAAAAAAAAAAAAAAATCTTTCAAAAAAATGAGGATGTTATAAAAAAATTTATGCGAGAAGTTTTTTATGAAAATTTTTCTTGTCAATTTTTTCCAAAATGATTTTAGTCTGCTAATAGGTAAGTATTTTTTTTGCTGCGATTTTTGAAGGAGAAAATTGCAATCTAGAAATGTTTCTGGAAAATTTTTGAAGAAAGTAACTACTTTCAAAAAGGAACTAATATTTCGGAATTTTTTTCAAAGTTTCGTTGGAAAATCTTGAAAATAAATTAAGGAAAATATGAGATTAAAAGAATTAAGGCCCGTATTTTAAAAATTTGCTTAAGCAAACATTGTCCTTAAGGCGAGGCGATTTCACACATATCGTGTCAATTTACATCGAGCAGCCATTCATTTGTATGGATAAAATAAACAAAACCACTTGGTATGTGTGAGAACGCTTCGCCTTAAGTATAAGGAAATTTTTAAAATACGGGCCTAAGAGAACTTTTGAAAAACTTTACAATTTTTTTGAATATTTTTCAAAAAAAAAATTTCTCTGAGAAATTTATTTTCAAAATTATTTTTTTCAGCTAGGTAAATCTTTTTGAGAAACTGAAAAATATAGCTATTGAAAAAAGATTTTCTGAAGATCGAGATTTTTGGGGGTTTTTCCAATAATTCGTATGAAGAAAATTTTCAAAAAAAAAAAATCTGAAGAAAAAATCAGATTTTTTTAAAAACACCTATTTAACAAATTTTTGATATAGGTATCTTACGAAATCCTTCAAAAAAATAAATTAAAAATGTTTTTCAGCTTTTTAAAAATAATTTTATGCAAAAAAATTCTCATGAAAGTTTTTTTCAATTTTTCTTTTAATTACCTATTTATTTTACTTTGTAATGAAATATTTTCAGGAGAATTTTTTTTAATGAGGATGTTCCCGTTCTCATCAAGAATTTTTTGAAGAAATTTTATTTTTAACAAACTTTTAATGAAGGTTTTTTAAAAATTCTACATTTTGAAAGAAACTCTACAACGTAAAAAAAAAAAACTGAAGAAAATTGTGACATTAAAAAAAAAGATTTTCGAGTTTTTTTTTCAAAAAAGTTCCTACATAAAAAAAATCAATTTTTTTGAGATACTTACTCAAAAAATTTTTTTCCAGATTTTTCAAAGAAATTGAAAAAATTGAAGAAATCGTTTCGGAAGAAATTTTTCAAAATTTTCGAGAAAGTCTTCCAAAATATTCAAAAGAAAAATCTTTCAATAAATTAAATATACCTACGTGCTTTTTGTATCTTTGAAAAAAATGAAAATTTTCATGCAAGAAAATTTAATGAAAATTTTTCTCACTTTTTTTTTACAAAATAATTTTATTTGGCAATGAGATTCTTGCAATTTTTATCAAGAATAAGTATTTATGTTCTTTTTTAAAATAATTTTTTTCAACAAAATTTTTGAAAAGATTTTATAAGTCTTAGTATTTTTTCAAGTTATCTTTTCAAGAGTTTTGAAAATTTTTTCCCATATTGTTTTGGAAATAATAATTTTATTTAGTCTGAAGAAAATTGTGAATTTTTTAATAATTCAAGAGATTTTTTCAGTCTTAAAAGCTTTCTTTACAACAGATTTTTCCAAGATTTTTTTCATAAAAATTTTTAATGAGAATGTTTTATTCAACTAAATTTTTTCACGACACTGAAATATTGAGAGGAACCGTTTCAAAATATGATTTTCAAGATTTTTGGCAAAGTTTTCCAAAATTTTCTAGGAGGGGGAAATTTAAAAAAAAGAAAATCTGAAGAAAAATGAGAAGTTTATGCAAAAAATTATTCCAACAAACTTCTTACTAATAATTATTTTACGTTTCGAGGGAGGAAAAGGCTTCTTTATACTACCGAAAGATCAGCGAGAGGTATATAGAGTAGCACTTTATCTCCCTAGTAACGTAAATATCATTTTGTTTAAGGAGATGGGCATATTTTTTTTTTTTTTGTTGAATGCATAGAGTTGACAAGCGGAATTTTTTCTAAGACCTTTGCATGACGTCATTTTGATTTTTTATCTATGAAATTTTGAAGAAAAATTGGAAACTAATTTCATCTTGCCTTTTTTATACGAAAAAAATTAATTTTTGATTTTTGAAAAATAAAATGCATGGAGTTTTCAAAAAAAGAAAATTATATTCATTTTGCATTTTGATGATGTCATTTTGTAGAAATTATTGATAAATTTTTTGGAAAATGAAAAATTTTTAGTGTCAAAATTTGAAGAAAAACGCGACTTTTGCTTAATGCCCCGTTTCCAGGGAAACTATGCAACCCACAAAACTTTTTCTTAGAATGTTTTTTATTCAGTAGAGTCTGGTCTGTAATCTGACGAGAGGGTTTTGGAAAATTCCTACTTTCCCTCCGATTTTATCAAACTTTCTCATAATTTCCATCGTAGTATTCCAATCAATTCGAAAGAAAATTATGAGAAAGTTTGATAAAATCGGGGAATTTTCCAAAACCCTCTCGTCAGATTACAGACCAGACTCTAGATGTGAGATATAGGTTTGTGGTTGAACATATTGAAAAGGGAGAAGTCGAAGTTGTTCATGTTTCGAGTCGAGATCAACTCGCAGACTACCTCACTAAGCCTTTGAGTATCGAGTCGTTTGAAAGGCATAGGAGGAATTCGAATCTGTTGTAATTTATTTATTTTTATTTCGTTTATTTTTAAATTATTTTTTTTGTTTCTGGTGTTTCGTTTGAGGGGGGTTGTGTGAAGTATTATTGTAATGTATGTATATGTAAGCCACGCCCACTCATCTAACGAAACGTTCATCTGATTATTCGTATTTATTAGACTAGGTTTATTACCGATATGTACTTTGACGAATAAAGAGTACGTCCAATTTTTCACTGCGTTCGTTTTGTTAATAAAATATGCAAAATACAAAATCTGGAGATGATGATTAAATTATTGCACCTGTGGAGTCAATTTGGCCAATACCTTCGTATAAACTACTGCTACAAATTAGGTACTTACTGATCATGAATCCGGCTTTGACTGGCGATCTTTTCGCTCTATAGGTCAACGGCCTCGTCACCGAAAAATACCTATCGAAGCTGATTATCAGCAAATTGAGCACAGAAGCGTTGCTGGCCAGGTAATCGAGTGCCAGCCAAGCGTCACATAGATGGGCTCCCAACGGCCAATAGCCCATAATGGTGTATACAGTAAACAGGGGCATCGAGAATAAGCCCACAGTGACGTCGGCCACCGCCAAACTGAACAGAAAGTAATTGCTAATGGTTTGCAGTTGTTTGTCTATTTTGAACGACACCATGACCATGACGTTGCCAGCAACGGTTATCACACTCAGCGACCCAGACAGTATGGCTATCAGTACCATCTGAGTGACAGTGAATCTGCTGGCTCGGCCTCCGTTCGATGGAAATGACGTCGACGAATTGCTCGAGTTGTCGAATGATAAATTTAACAATGTCACAAGATTTTCCAAGTCGTCGAAGGGAGTGATGGTTGTATTTGTCATCTCCCATGCAACCTTCATTATATTTTTATCGCTGTGTTTTGTCCCTCCACCTCCTCCCGATTTCTTCGTTTTCTTCTTCTTCTTCTTCTCTTTTTTCTATTACCTAACATCACATTTCATTTTTAACGCTGTGCCATGCTGTTAACAGACAAACAGAAAAAAAGACACGTACGTGTTAGTTTGCGTTTTGTAAAACGTATGTAGAAAAAAAATTGTATATTTCTATGTAGAAAAATATCTAATATCACGTACTGCAGTCGTACATGTATTGTTGTGTTTGGTTATCCATTCACGAGTAGGTACTACACGAATGGATGTTTTATATTCAGTCAATTAATTACGAGGAATAATATTTCGAAAATTCGTGCAGAACCGTGAGTCCAAAAATTGTGAAGTTTTTAAAATTGATGAAAATTTTCAATTTTTCATAATCGAAAAAAATTGTCATTTTTTTCAAATGGATAAAAGTACCTACCCATTTTTTAGAATTGTTAAAAAATTCCAATCCATCAAAATTGACGAAAGTTAAAGTTTCTAAAAATAAATGAAAATTACCAATTTTTTTTTCAAAATTGATAAAAATTTATTTATGATTGACGAAATTGTAATTTTTCAGAATTTTTGAATATTGTCAATCCATCAAAATTGATGAAAATTATCATTTCTGAAAATCTACGAAGTTTTCAGAATTGTTAAAAATTATCAGAATCAACGAAAATTGTCAATTTTTTAGAACTGATAAAAATTGCCAAAATTGAAGAAAATGATCAGTTTTTCAAAATTAACTAAATATACCGATCCATCAAAATTAATAAAATTTGCCATTTTCTAAAATTTATAAAAATTTTAAATTTTTCAAAACCTCTGAAAATGGTCAATTTTACTCTCAAAACTGATAAAAATATCGTCAATTTTTCAAACCTGATGAAAATTGCTTTCAAATTAGACAAAAATAACCATTTTTCAGAACTAAAGAAAAAATAATGTCAATCAATTAAAATTGACGAAAATTGAAATTTCTCAAAATTGATGAAAATTGTCAATTTTTGGGATTGATTATAAATTAACAGTTCGTCGAAATTGATAAAAATTAACAATTTTTCATAATTGACGAAGCTTTTCAATTTTTTAAATTTTTTTTTTTAAATTGTTGAACGTTGTCATTTTCAAAAATTGACGATTTTTTCAGAATTATCATAATTATTGTGAATTTATCGAAATTGATGAAAATGGTCAGTTTTTCAGGATTGATAATAAATCGTCGGTTCGTCGAAATTGATGAAAATCATATCTATCAATTTTTCAGAATGGGTAAAAATTGTCAACTTTTCAAAATTAATGAATCTTGTCAATTCAATTCTTTGGTAAAAATGGTAAATTCATCAGAATTGACGAAAATTGTAATTCTTCAGAATTTAGGAAAAATGCCAATCCATCAAAATTATGAAAATTGGCATTTCTAAAAGTTGATGTAAATTTTCAAATTTCTCAAAGTTGATGAAAAAATCAATTTTCAAAATTGATCTAAAATTATTAGAATCGAAGAAAATTATCTATTATTTTTTTTAAATTTGTAAAAATTGCTTGAATTGACGAAAATTTCCAGTTTTTCAAAATTAATGAAGAATATCAGTCTATTAAAAATGATGAAAATTTTCATTCCTCAAAATTTATGAAAACTGTAAATTTTTCAGAAGCGACAAAAATGATCAGTTTTTTAAAATTTATGAACGTTGCCGGAATTGAGGAAAAATAAGGAAAATTGTGGTGTTTCTCAGGATTGATGAATGATGCCAATCTATCAAAATTGATGAAAATTGCCTTTTTTAAAAAATTTTAAAAATTGTCATTTCCTCAGAAATGATGAAATAATGCATTTTTGCAAATTGGCGAAAATTGCCAGTCTTTCAGAATTGATAATAAATTACCAATTCAACAAAATGGATAAAAATTTTCAATTTTTATGAATTCATAGAAATTGCCATTTTTGAAAATTAGTAAAAATTTTAAAACTTTCCGAATTTTCAGAATTGATAAAAATTATTGATTTTTTGCACTAATGATTTTTTTTTTAATTTTTCGAAATTGAAAAAAAAAATACAAAATTAATAAAAAAGTGAAAATAGTCAACCTCTTGAGAGAGCGATTATTCTTAATTTAATTTTTTTTTAAACCTGAAGATTTTTAAAGATCTTTGTAATTTGCTTCATTTCTTCTTGAGTATTGTAGTTGCGTTCTAATTTGACATGAGGTTAGGAGAGGGATTGAAAAAATAATTGATTTTGGCAAAGAAATAACCTCGGATTCGAAATCAGGGTCATTGAAACCCATGAAATCAACATATATGACGATTTTTAATCAATTTTTCAAATTGTCGTCATTCTTACCCCCTCTCCCATTTTCTTACATCACTATTAAGAAGACGTAATATTATTTGGTTAGATCGAGTTCTTCCTCATGTTAAGATAGAGAAATCAACTTCTGCGAGGGATCTCTTGAAAATCGGCAGATTCTTCAGACATGACATCATAAACTCAAACTATTATAGTTCTGAACCGGTTTTTGTGTGGTTCGGGTCAAGGGGTAATGTTGTAAAAATGATGAAAAATCGTCTTGTATGTCGATTTCATAGGTTTTGACGATGCTGGGCACAAATTTTAGGTCATTTTCTTCCCAAAATGAGTCGTTTCTCCCCCCCCCCCCTTCCTTGTATCGAATCAGCTTCGTTATCAATTATTTTGTGATTGAATTTTTTTTTTTGAATTTCGAAAGAAAGTGAACGCACTTATGTTCGTAAGCAAAGATTATAAAAATGTTCAAGCAATGAGTGCATGTGGGCTGGGGAGGGGGTATTTTTTGAAAAATCATAAAAAATCGATATGTATATCAATTCCATGGGTTTTAAGATCGCCGAGCACAAATCCGATGACATTTTTTACGTAATCTCAAATCTGTGATTTTTTTCATCTTTCACGAGTCTAATATTGTTTTTTAACGCCTTATTTGTTTACATTATTCGTTTTCAGTCGAGCACAAAACAATTTTTTTATGCGTATTCGAGCTATAATAAATCAACTCGACGTAAACATCGGTTCGAATAATTGGGGAGGGAAAAAACACCATCTAAAATTACGAAAACATGGTCTAAAATAGAGGTATAGAAATACGTACGTACATATTCACGTAAAAGTGGGAAAAAACGTAAAGGAAAAAAGTATCGCGATTCATGAGAACATCTCGAAACAAGCGAAAGAGGGGGGAAAATACATAACACGACACGATGAAACATTTCCTTGTCAACATAATTATTTTTACATTTCAACAAACGCAAAGTTAAAAGATCACAAAACCGTTTTGTTGCGTTTAAAACGTAAAAACAAGAGAATAAATACGTTATTCAATTAAAATCTCTCCCTTAACCAACAATTCTCTGGAGATGTTTTTGCGTACGTACGGTACGTACACCGTATAGCCGCAACCGGCGTGCCATGGCAATTTCTCGTCGATGTTCGAAGAAAACGTACCACCCTCGCCGTTGGAGCATCTCGAGGCAGCGAGGCGAGCGAAGTACGGCGAGGAAGTATAAATGGAGAAGGAAAAAAACCGAGCTTGTTTTATCCTTCTCGCGATGTATTCGCTGCGTGCTGCGGTGTTGTTGAAAAACGATTTTTTTTCCTTCGCTCGCTTTTGGACTAAACTGACGTAGCGAATAATAAAAATCGTATAGAAGACGAAAAATAACAAAAGAAGCTTAACAGGGCTTTTATTTTGGCTTAAGAGGATACTTTATGTAATTTTGACACGTTGAATGATCGCCGTAAAACCGATCTTAATAGCTTTTTTTCACGCGATATTTTTCTTCAATAATATTTACTCCGATTTCAAGAATGGGCGCAGCTTCCTCCCACGCCGTCTGATATGTTCAATTTGATTGGAACCGATTAACTTAAACGGTGCGAATTTTTTATCCGCATTCGTCTTTATTTCGAGCAACTTGCGACGAGCTGGGAGCTGGGGTGAAATTCATCGATTTACAGGGTGTCCCAGTTCAGAATAACCAGGCGTGAGATTTGGGTATTTAACTGTCTGACATGGCATAGTAACAAAAAACTTTTATGTACACCAGGATACTTGGTATTCAAAATTGGAGGAGAGGGAGGGGTCCAATATGAATTTTCGTAATAACCAAAATCATTTTCAGGACATGAAGCTACAACTTTTGTTTGAAAATTTTTTCATTTGGACCCCTCCCTCCACATCGATTTCGGATAACACGTCGAAGATACTAATTCAGGGTGTCTACAGGTCATGAAAATCATGAAAATCATAAAAAAGTCATGAGATTTGAAAATGGGTCATGAAAGTCGTGAATTTTTCTAAAAAAATCACTAAGTCAAGAAAAATTATGAATTTTACTCTTTGAAGTAAAGAATTTTTATAACTTACAAATTCGCTTATACCTAAGTGGAATTTTTTCAATCTGTTGCATCTCCTAAAAAAAAAACCTAAAAAAAAAAATTGCATAAAAATGTTGTATTGTGATTTTCTCTCTTGATGATTTTTTTTTTCGAGGGGTAGGGGAATCACTATTTTTTTTTGTAAAAAATCCCCATTTCTTGGAATGAAAAAAATAAAGAATTTTATGGAATGAAAAAAAATAGTTTTTTTGGTACAAAAAATTTTAAAACATTTTCACGCCACTATCTTTAGGTAGTTGCTGTACACGGCGTTCAAAAAAATTATCAATTTTTTTAAAGTTTTACAAAACTTTCGCGAAAAAATTGTCATTTAAAAAAATCAAAAATCTGAATTTTATCGTTTTGGAATTGAATTGTTTTGAAGTAAAAATACTTTTCAAATTCCATACAGTAGATATAAAATCTCATTTTTTTCAATTTTCTGAAAATAATTTTTTTTGGGGGGGGGGGTCTCTGTTTTTTGAAGAAAAAATTCTCAATTTTTGAAATAAAAAAAATTAAAAACGAATTATTTGGTTCAAAAGTTTTTCAAAATTTGTTTTGGAATAAAAAAATTATTCAATTTTTTTTTTTTTTTTTTTATAGAGAAATCTCAAATCTTCTGGAGTAGAAATTTTTTTTAGTGGAAGAAATTCAGGATTTTCAGGAATAAAAAATATCCAAAAATTTTTTATTTTTGGAGAAAAATTGTTATAAAATTTTCTTATGTGAAGATATTATTTTATTAGAATTCCTGTGGAAAATTTTCTTAATTTTTTCTTTGTGAAGAAAAAAGCTCGTTTCATTTTCAAAATAAAAAAAAAACTGGGATTTTTTTCGAACAATAATTTTAAAAATTCTTCTGAAGTAAAAAAGTCTCAATTTTTTGACAATCAATTTTTTTTTCTTCGATAGTAAAATAAAATATTAATAAAATATTTTTTTAACTTTGGGACCAAAAAAACACAAAAAAAATGTTTTTCTGTAGAAAAAGTTGTTAAAAAATTTTTTAGGAGAATTTCTTGGTGAAAATTTTTTGTTTCATTTCCAGGAAAAAAATTATGCTCATATTACAACATGAAAACAATTTCAAGCAGCCACCTTTTAGGTAAAATATCGAATTACACTCTTGAAAATTCCAAGTACCTATTCCTTAAACTTTTTTTTTGAAATTGAAGATTTTTTGGTTACAAAATAAGGGGTCTCAGAGGGCAGAGGCATAAATTAGGGGGTTCAAGGGGCATTCGTCCCTTCCCTCACTAATGTTTTAAATACTTAGCTAGTTACCACATAATATAGGGGGAAAATGTGGGAATTTTTTTTGCCCCTTCCCCTTATATTTCTTCCAAGTTACGTTTATGCCGGAAGGGGGGACCCTGGAAATGTAGAAATATTGTTCATGAAAAAGGTCTTGGAAAAGTCATGAAAAAGTCATGAATTTTCAACAAAAATAATCCAGATAGACACCCTGTAATTAAGAATTAGAGGAATGATGGAGGAAGGAGCCAATTGAAAAATTTTTCAAACAAAAGTTGTAGCTTGAAGTCCTAGGAATAATTCAGGTTGTTACAAAAATTTCGATTGGATCCCTCCCTCTCCTCCGATTTCACATAACATTATGTAGATACTTTTTTCAAAATTAGGGGAGGGGTATAATTGAAAAAATTTTCAAACAAAATGTGTCGATTTGTGTCCTGGAAATAATTTTTGCTATTATAAAATTTTCGATATGACCCCTCCCCTCCCCACCAAATTTTTCATAATATGACTTAGATACTTATATTATTAAAAATTGGTGGAGGTAGGGGTCCAATTGAAAAAATTTTCAAACAAAAATTATACCTTGAAGTCTGAGAAATAATTTTGGTTATTACAAAAATTTCGATTAGACCCCTCCCTCCCCTCCAATTTTGAATATCAAGTATCCATACTATAGTATTGGACCTGATAAATTTTCGATGGTTCCAAAAAAAAACTGTACTACGGTAATCCACTCGATTATCCACTGCCAGGGGCGACATTTTTTTTTATTTTTGAAAACAGTGTTGCCAACCGATTTTGCTAGGCCAAATACCAATTTTCAAAGCTTTGTAGCTCCTTCATATTAAAATTCAGACAACATGTGCTCATAATGTTTTTTGTTAGTCGTACTCGGTTGTATCCAAATCTCGAGTCTGGTTAGTCTGAACCGGGACACCCTGTATAAATACACCTAAAGCTGTACGAATAACTGCGCGTGATTTTTTTCTTCTTCTTCTTCTTCTTCTTCTCAAACTAATAGGTTACGTATATAAAATTTCGGCTTGCAAATCTGTTTCGAGCCTGTCAACATTCGAACAAGCACGGCTCGAGCTGGCAAATTCGTGAGCCATATCTTACAAACGGTTGCGCGTGAAATTAATAGCTCCTTACGAACGCTGTATCTAGGCAACGTATCATACTCCGGTATAAGAAATTAATAAAAATCTGCTAGCGGCAATTGCCCCTCCCCCTGCCTCTTCGTCGAGCACCCTCGCACGACCCATATGTAAATTAAGTTGTCGCTCTGGTACTGACAGGCGTTGCATAAACGCCGAAACACACCGTACGTATAAATAACGCGTGCTGCGAAATTTACCGATGAGTTATTGTTTCTCGGTCGACGAGGACGCGCGGTCTATGCGTACCACGACGTGCTGCAGGGTGTAGGTGGCAAACGCACGATTAAGTGAAAATCTTCCCTAGCTGATGGAAAAATGAACTCGATAATTATGTAGTTATGAAAAGCGAAGAAGGGGTTTGGGCCTGATAATGGGCGATTCGATCGCCACGATGCGATGGGTTTATTTATTGGTTTGGAGCGCCGGGCGACTGCGAAAGTGATTCATTTTATTGGACGATCGTCGAATTATTCGATATGGCGTAATTATCGCGATGCCAGCGAGACGTTTCCGTTCGATGGGGAAATTAATAGGATGTAATTATCCGATGATGTATCAGCTGCGAATGTATTGACAACCAGATCTCATTTCCTCGTGTAGTGCTCAGGAGTACCTATATAGACGTGTGAGATACATTTTCGAGCAATTTTTTTTTTGACGTTGTCATTTTTAAACGACTGTGGTTCGTTTACTGTGATGTTGAAAATAGCTTATCGATTTTATTGTATGAGTCTTAGAGAGTAGATACTAGAAATGTATGTACATCATACTTGCATGGATTTTTCTATCATTTTGTAAAATTTTTATTTTTTTTATTTTTTCAGATGGCAGAAATTCTTTAAGTTTGATAATTTGGTAAGTAACAATTTTTTTCCAAATATTCGCAATATAATACAATTTTCGAAAAATAAAATATGAAAACTGAATTTCTGAAAGAATCATATTTTTGAAAGAATTTTAAAAGTTGAGTTTTTTAAAAATTCGCAAAAAATATAGAATTTTTTGAAAAATTTAATTCATTTTCAATTGCATAAAATTTTCAACAAAAAAATCAAATTTTTGAATGAATTTTAAAAATTTAATTTTCAAAAAATTTCAATAATTATTATGAATGCTTTTGAAAGCAGGATTTAAAAAAAAATGAAGTTGTAATATTAGCTAAAAATAATTTTAGAAGTCGAGTTTTTGGAAAATTTGCAAAAGCAGAATTTTAAAAACAATTCCGCACTAATTACATTCTTAATGTATAAAATTTAAAAAAAAATCAGCAAATTTTTCAAGTGTAGGTAATTTTTGAAGAAATTGGAAGTCCCATTATCAAAAAAAACAACTGATTTTTAATTGGACTGATTTTTAAAAAAAAAATGAATGTTGGATTTTCAAATGTACTTATTGATTTTTTTGAAAATGAAATGAAATAAAGAAGTTGACTTTTTATAAGAATTATATAAGTTTTTCAAGTTTTGGAAAATTCGCAAAAGTAAAATTTTTGGAAAATTTCAATAATCTTTATCTAGAGACTAAATTTTAAAAAAAATTGCTTTCCAAAAAAATTAGGTAAAATCAAGATTTTTAAACAAATCATTTGAATTTTCAACTTCCAAAGGGGATTGAATTCTAATAAAAAGTGAAATACTAGGTAATAATTTTCAAAAAAAAATCAAAAGTTGATTTTTAAGAGAACTTTCAAAAATTAAATTGAAATTCGCAAAAGTAGAATTTTTGAAATTGTTCACTTATTTTCAAATGCATCAAATCTTCAAAAAATTCAAAAGAATACCTACCTTTTAAATGCACTGAATTTATAAAGAAAAAATGAACGCAGAATAATTATTTTATTAAAATTTAAAAAAATAAATAAAGTTGATTTTTAAAAATAGGTATATTTTTTTGAAATTCGCAGAAGTAGCATTTTGAAAATTTTTAAAAATGAATTTATTAAAATAATCTTAAATTAAGTGACATTAAAGAAAATTTATGTCATTTTTTTTTTAAATTTCAATATTTTCTAAGTGCACTGAATTAAAAAAAAACAACAACAACAACAGTAAAACCAGAATTATTTGAGAAAAATCGAAAGCCTAACTTTGAAGAGAAATAACGTAGAAACGTTTATTTTTGAGAAAATTCGTAAGATTAGAATTTTTGAAGAACCTCAATACTTTTGAAAGGAAAGTAAATGGATGGAAGTGTAATTTTGGGGAAAAATTTGAAATTCTCATTTTCAAAAAAAATAAAAAAATAAAAATATGAATGTACTAGGTGGCTTCGACCCCTGGGCCGCTTCGCGGCCCCAACCCCCTTGCTCGTTCCGAGGGCGAACCCTTGTATGTAAGTTAGTACTTATACGTGCTCGTTCACTAAAGGCATCCATTTTGTGGAAAAATTTGTATGTGAAAAGATACTTTTATAGAGGTCTTGGTAATTAAGATGATACTATATAACTTTTTTTTTTCAAAAATGAACCCCAATCCCAAAATCAAAGCGAGAGGGGCTAATTTATTAACGTGTTTCAAGGTTTCTCTATACATTATTCATTGTTTTCTGTTCGTTACCTAAGTCATTTCTATATAATTTTCGTAATACCTACGGGCTTCATTTTGTTTTATTTCTTTCAGAAAAGAAACAAAAAAAAATCGATTATCTGACTTTTCACGACATCCTAAATCTTCCTTCAACCTAATTAACCCGAATAATCGAGTTTCTACCATGTAGAAATTCCAAAAGTTTTCTGTCTACACAGTGCTCGAATTGATTCGGAACGCACTGACTGGTTCGTGAAAAATCCAACCAAATTTTTTTTTTAAATCCTCTGATTGTTTTGCAGTTGTTTTAAAGTGAATTGAAAATTATTAAAAAATTTAAAGAAATTTTTTTCAAATTGTATTTTAAGAAATCCTGAAATCTGCAATTATTTGTGAAAAGTCACTTTTTTATGCAAAAGCTCTCTATTTTCAAGAATAAAATTTTAATTATTCCCAAATATTTTGAAGGTATAAAAAACTTTGAATTTTTGAAAAGAATACAATTTTTTGAAGAAGAAAATTTCCATTTTTCAGAAATAAGATTTCTCAAATTTTCAGATATAAATCGTTCAATTTTTTTGGAAAAAAATGAATGAAAAAAATGAATACTTTTTAGGAAAAAAACTAACATTTTTTGGAGAAAAAAAAACTTCCAGGGTATTTTTGTTTAAAATATTGAAACAAAAATCGTTCATGAAAACCAGTTGAGAATAGCTTACATGATTCCAGTCTACGCGCATGCGCGTTGGACGGTGCGGCGGCAACCACTATGTACTTACATTATAACGAACCAAAACGTGTTCAAAACGCGACCGTTTTTCCAAAATGTATCATGTCATTGCGGCGTAATTTATAAACCGATTTTTTTTCAAATTTTTACACAAAATACCTGCTTTTAAGCTACATCCATTGTTTTTAATAAAAATGTAAAAAAAATTTAAAAAACCACGCTTTTATTTAAAGTTGGTCACTTTGTAAAATGTTATTCATAGGGAAAGAGTAATGCCTTAAAAAACAAAAAATAAAATTTACTTGAATACAAAAATGTGTCATGAAAATTTTTTTTTCAAAAATTTTAATGATGAAAATCGTGGTGGGGCGTTAATCGAAAAGGTATTCGTTTGCTCCTCGCACACCCCACCACGCTTTTCATCATTAAAATTTTTGAAAAAAAAATTTTCATGACACATTTTTGTATTCAAGTAAATTTTATTTTTTGTTTTTTAAGGCATTACTCTTTCCCTATGAATAACATTTTACAAAGTGACCAACTTTAAATAAAAGCGTGATTTTTAAAAAATTTTTTACATTTTTATTTAACTCTTTTTGTCGTTGAAAATATTTTAATTTCATAGTTTTACTCCTCGAAAACTAACATTTTGATATCAATGTTGTGATTTTCTGAAATTTTCAAAACTGAACCCCCTCATAGGGGCTCAATTTGGGGTCGGGGTAAATTTGAGTTCGAAAATCGAATTCAGCTACCTCGAAAACCAACATTTTGATATCAATGTTGTGAATTTTGAAATTTTCAAAATGGAACCCCCTCATAGGGGCTCAATTTGGGGTCAAGGGTAAATTTAAGTCCGAAAATCGAATTCAGCGACCTCGAAAACCTACATTTCGATACCAATGTTGTGATTTTCTGAAATTTTCAAAATTGAACCTCCTCATGGGGCTCAATTTGGGGTCGGGGGTAAATTTGAGTTCGAAAATCGAATTCAGCGACCTCGAAAACTCCTAATGTGAGCACTATGTTCTTTCAATTCCAGTAAAATATTAAATGAGAGAGGATTGGTCGAAAACATACATTTGGTTCCATGAGACAAACATACATACCAAGCTAATAAAAGCGTGGTAAAAAAATTGAAATTGGACCATCGAGTCGCAAGATAGCAAAATTTTGTTTTTATCAAGTACCCCTCCCCTATGGGGGCGAAAGGGCTCAAACTTGACCTAGATAATGTGAGAGTGATATGCTTTAAGGTGTTGTGGTTGTACTTGGGTTATCTCAAAAATTCGGGGGTAAGGGTTCAAAAATACCAAAATTTTGGTTTTTGGGGCATATCTCCCCTCCTATGCGGCCAAAAAGGTTCAGATTTTGTATTTACAATTTAATTCAAATTAGAAAGAAAGTTATTTCTCAAAATTTGGATATCTCAATTTTAGCACCTCCCCCCAAATTTTGGGGCACTCAAATTTGAAATTTGCCCCTTCCTTTCAGTTCTCTATAATGTACTCATCGCCAGCTTTCGATTTAAAAAAAATCAGCTTTCTAAGTATGAAGGGCGCTGAGTAAACTCACTCTGAAATTTTGAATATTTAGCGTTACTGACAAACAAACAAACAGACACGAATTGGATTTTATATAATATGTGGATTAATTTTTCAAAAAATATTTTAAAAAAAACATATTTTTTAAAAATTTTATAATTTTCAAACGGACTAAATTTTTAGGAGAAATGAAAGTCTAATTCTCAAAGGGGAAAAAATTGAAGTTGAAAATTTTCAAATTTTTAAAAATTCGCGAAAGTAGAATTTTAAAAATTTTCATTTATTTTAAAAGTTTAGTTTACTTTAGAAAAAATTCTTAAAATTAGTGTTTCTGAAGAACCTCTGCAATTTTCAAATGCGTCAAATTAAGGGGAAATAAAAAAAAGTGTAATTTTGTGTATGGAGGGGTGGGGGATTAAAAGTTGATATTTTTCTGTTTAATCAATAATTTTCTAAAGAACTGAATTTAAAAAAAATTATAAGTCCAATTTTACAATTTAAAAAAAATGAATACCTAAAGTATAAAGTTAGTTGGGTTTTCAAATGTCTTTGTATTGAATTTCGAAAACAAAAAATCAAATCCGTATGTATGAAAAATTTTAATATTATTTTTCAAATGCACCAAATTTTTTAAGAAAAACATTGAAAACTGTACATTTTTTTTGAAATGTATTTTTTAATGCATAAAATTTGCAAGCAAAATCAGAAGTTGAATTATTGAAAAATTTTAATAAAGGCTCTGCACTTTGAATCACGCTGTAGCGTACAGTTTTGGAGTGCACACGGCGGAAATTTTTTTTCCAGTTTTTCACACCCTCTTACACTGCCCAGAATATTTTCAAATTTTTGTCGTTGGTGCAACTTCCCCAAAATATTCAAAAAGCCAATTAATCGTGCTTTTTCCCCCCACTGAACGCTCATTTTTCATCAAAAAATTTTTTCCTCGAGTAGCATCACTAGATACTCCTTTATACACCTTTTTCCCGAATTTCACTTCAATTCATTCATTTTTCGTGAATTGAGGTTTTTTCATTAATTTTATGTGATTAAAATTGAGTAATCACACGAAATGATCAAATGAAAAAACTAATCGCGGATTTGAGTTAGGCAGGTCAAACTACCTCGATTTAGACCTTTGCAGCGATCATTTTGCCCAAAATTGAAAAAGTTTACATTTTTACCAAAAAATCCAATTTCGGTAAAATGAAAAAAATATAGATAAAAGTTGAATTTTTTCAATTTTGGGCAAAATGATCGCTGTAAAGGTCTAAATCGGGGTAGTTTTCAATTTTCAAAAAAGTTGAAAGTTGAATTTATAGGAAAATATGTAATAACTATTTTGAAAGTTGATTTTTCAAATTTTAAAATAATTTTTCAGTCTTATCCAATTTTGCGAGAAAAATATTTTTCAAACATTTCCAAAATGTGAATTTTATTAGTTTCACACACGTACTAATTTTAGAAAAATTCCAATAATACTCGCCCGAGCAGCACAATCGACAAATTATCGAAATAAAAAATCGACAGAATATCGAATTCGATAAAGTGTCGCGTTAGTTCCGCATAAATCGTGAAATTATCTTTCGATATATAGATAGATTATCGACGAATTATAGTTAGCAAAAATTTCGAGATTATAGTAAGATATTTTATCGATAATACAGGGTGTCCCGTCACCAGTTAACACCCCTTCACCAGCGATATAGTCAACTCAAACTAAGCTCATGTACGCATGTTTGCCGACCCTGTAAATTGAAGGGGCAGAGATATGCTGAACTGAAAATTTTTTATTTTCAGTTTTGTTTCAGATTTTTAACCATGCGTCACTCGACAATCGAGATAGGTAGAAAGTTGCACTTTGCGGCGTTGAAAAGGAAATTTTGTGTAGAATTTTTTAGTGGGGTTGATAATTGTATTAGGTGATCAGGGGGGTCTGTACTGTATTGAATATCTAAAAAAACGTGTCCAAAAATTGAGATTTTTTTGCAATTTTTGAGGAAATCTCAAAAAAGTTTCATCATTTGGTATTATTATTATGATTTGCCTTACATGAAAAAAGTTCGACCTTTCGAATGCCGCAAACCGGACTCTTCTATCTCACTTGGTTAAAAAGTTATAGCAATTTCAATTTCGAAATCGAGACAGAAAAAAAATCAATTTATTTTTCATTTTTTTAAATTTCCAATTATTTTCATTTTTGGAACTTGATACCTATCGTAACTAATAATTTTGAGCGAAACTCGATGTTAAAGATGAATTAAAGAACATTTCGGTAAATTTTTTTTTTTTGAAAAAATAATTTTTTGTTTTTCAGTCTTGATTTTGAAATTGAAATGGCTATAACTTTTTAACCAAGTGAGATAGAAGAGTCCGATTTGCGGCATTCGAAAGGTCGAACTTTTTTCATGTAAGGCAAATCATAATAATAATACCAAATGATGAAACTTTTTTGAGATTTCCTCAAAAATTGCAAAAAAATCTCAATTTTTGGACACGTTTTTTTAGATATTCAATACAGTACAGACCCCCCTGATCACCTAATACAATTATCAACCCCACTAAAAAATTCTACACAAAATTTCCTTTTCAACGCCGCAAAGTGCAACTTTCTACCTATCTCGATTGTCGAGTGACGCATGGTTAAAAATCTGAAACAAAACTGAAAATAAAAAATTTTCAGTTCAGCATATCTCTGCCCCTTCAATTTACAGGGTCGGCAAACATGCGTACAAGAGCTTAGTTTGAGTTGACTATATCGCTGGTGAAGGGGTGTTAACTGGTGACGGGACACCCTGTATATCTATAATATCGAAAGATAATTTCACGATTTAGGCGGAACTTTCGCGACACTTTATAGAATTCGATATTCTGTCGATTTTTTATCGATTTTTTATTCCGATTTTTTGTCTTTTACTAGCTTCTTTCTATAATTAAAAATCATTAATTAGTATAATTAATACATTAAACTATGCCTAAACACATTATTCATGTTACGGTAAGAGGATCATTTCAGAAAAAGTCAAAAAAAATTATAAAAAATCTGTCACCCGTGGGGCTTGAACCTTCTACCTCCTGCATGGTAATCCTCTTCCTTAACCACTATGCCATACCTTATCGTTGAGGAATTAGCAATAAAACGCTTATAATAGGCAGTTTAGTACTTCCAGACGTGTTGGACTTAGAAAAATTTTCACCAATTTGGAAATAATTTCAAATATCGTCACCAAATCGTGAAAAATCGTTCGACAAATTTCAGATTATTTGTCGATAATGTAGTTTCAAATATCGCCACAAAATCGTTGAAAAATCGAATTCGAGGAATTTCATATCACGTGTCGATAATATAGTTTCAAATATCGTCATAAAATCGTTGAAAAATCGAATTCGAGAAATTTCAGATTATTTGTCGATAATATAGTTTCAAATATCGTCACAAAATCGTTAAAAAATCGAAATCGAGAAATTGCATATTATGTGTCGATAATATAGTTTCAAATATCTTTACAAAATCGGTAAAAAATCGGATTCGATAAATTTAATATAATCTGTCGATAATATAGTTTCAAATGTCGTCAAAAAATCGGTGGAAAATAGGAATCGATAAATTTAATATTCTTTGTCGATAGTATCGTTGACGAATATCGTCATAAAATCTTAATAATATCGAATTCGATAGTTTTTAGATTTTTTGCCTATGAAGTTGTACCGATAAATCTTTATAATATCGTGAGAACATCTATAGATTTTCAAACGATTTTTTATCGATCGAGTGTGCCGCTCGGGTCGTAGTTATAAATTTATACCCACTAAATACAAATTTTCATTGCCGTGTACTCGAAATAGACCACTCGATATTGAATTTAAAAAAAAAACATCAATTTACCAAGAACAAAAGATCAACAATTTTTAATTTTTTCCATACACGCGAGATGAGATAATTTTTATTCGTAATGTAGGGTTTTCACTCTCTCTACATTCTTCACTTCGGCAAACCTTTCTATTTGTGGTATTGTTTGATCTAACAAAAAAAAAAAAAAGCAGGGGCTCTGTAATTAATTAAATTTCACGTTCGAGTGTTTTCTTAATTAAATAGAATTTTTATCATTGGTAGGGTGGCGACGACGACGACTAAAATTGGCGATGTTGATACGACATTTTCTCGCACCTTCGGCATACACACATAGCTAGGGCATAGACAGGCTTCGGTACTCGTACACAATACATACGGCAGGATACCTTTCATTTGGGAACAAATAACTCGGTTTTCATTGAAAACTACTAATAGAAGAAGGCATGGCAGAGCGGAGCGAGAGCTGAATAAGTCCAGAGGGTATCGGGAGGGTGTAAAGGCTTTGAAACAAGCTCGACTATAACGACGTATATTATAAAGGAGAGAAATGATTGGTATAGAAAATATATTACCAGAGAAAGACGCTGCAAAGGGCAAACGAGAGAGAGAGAGAGAGAGAACTTTCTCTTGGTCGACGGTGAACAACATATAATTGGGTCGAACATGTCGGTCGCCTTACGTTAGTTCGCCCTAGTCCTTGGATGATGATGGTGGCAGCTTCACGTACCTACATTATAAAGAGAAGGGTGCGGTAGGTGTATTATTGGGGTTTCTCAGCAGCAGCATTTTCGTGTACCAGGATCCGAGCAAAATGTCTTATACATCGAGGCCTATGTAAAGGAATTTTTGATTTTTAAGAGAAAATATGCACGAAATTACGACAACATGGGATCTCCAGGTGAGAGGTGGAGATGGGTGCTGTACCAATGCTATACGAGAGGAAAAAAATAAAATAACAAATAACTCGTATGGCGTATAAAACTGATACCGTTCGAGGTATACCGTAGAGATTCATTCAAATTAAAACCGTCGAAAAGTTTATGAAATACGTTTATTAGAATTTTATGATCTCTGTCTCTCTCTCTACTTTTAGAAGTTCTATGTTTTAGAGTTCAACTAAGCCTTAAACTAAGTAGAAATGATGAAAGTTGTTTCCAGCTTCGGGGCTTTTAGTGCTTTGTAGGCGGTCTTAAAATGAAATTGCCGAAACGCCGGGTTCCTTTTTAATGATTTTCCGTGCCATTAAATTGCAGAAAAATATACCACACTAACACCGCCAAATCACCGAAACAAAACTTTAATCCTATTTTCTTATGGTCCGAATAAATAAAAAAAAAAAAAGGAAAAAATAGAGGCAAAAAACACCGACGAAAAAAAAGTATTAAAAATCGAATTGAAATTTTTTTTTTAATTTTGCACTTGTCGTTGTTTATGGCGAAAATTTTTTTATAGTTGAGTATTTTTTTACGATAAAGCATTTTACGTAGCTCTTTCGCTATAACTTTTTGGACGAATTTTTTTTTTAGACTATTGCGTTCGACCCTGATTCAGAAATAGGAGGTAGGATGACGTCTGATCATATTTTTAGACTCTTGAACCTTGAACATTGAACGATTTAGGCCATGTTATGATTTATATATATACAGAATATATCTTCATCTAAGTACCATTATCGCTACTTATGGGTCTCTAGCAACGAATCTAATAACTCAAATTAGATCAAAATTGCTGTGCGACGTTATCCAAGAAGAGCAAAGGTTCCTTACATTTTTTGGAGACCACCATTTGAAATTTGCGATAATGTATTTCTTTGAGGGCACTCTAGATTTTTCACCCATTTTGGTTACTATTTTGCCAAAAAATCTGACTTAAAAAAAAAACAATATACTGCCATTAAAATTCAAAATTTCGTTAAGCGCGATTTCAAATTTGAAAAAAAAAGTTGGAAGTTTTGTTCGCTTTCCAATAGGTAGGTAGACTAGGTACTACAAACTTTTAGGCGAATTTCAAAAAAATTGAAGATATTTTTGCTGTAAAAAATTCAGAGGTTTTCTTTCCAAAAAAATTGAAAGATTTTATTAAAAAATGAATAAATTAAAAAAATAATGAATAAATACATTTATTAAATCTTCTTTTAAAAATGAGATTATTTCTTCACGAACTCGAGGGATATTTTTATGCATTGAAACGCAAAGGAAAAAATTTTTTCTTCAAAAAAATTGGGAGTTATTTTTATATATTTTTTTTAAATTGGGATGAAAAATTGAGGGTTTTTTCTCAAAGAATTGAGAATAAATTATTCTTTAAAAAGAAAAATATTCGTACTAAAAAGTGATACATTTAGGTAAAGATTTTTTTGAAAAAGTTGAGAGATTGTTTTCTCTACAAGTGAACGATTTTTTCTCCAAAAATCGAAATTTCCACTCAAAAAAAAGAAATTTTTTTAAGAATAATTAGAGGTTACTTCGTCGAAGAATAAAAAAGGTTTCTTCCCACTAAAAACTTTATTTTTGATGAGAATTTATCACCTATATTTTCATTTTTTTTTTAAATGTGACCAAAGTTGGTATTTAAAAACATTTTTTGAAAATTTAAAATTATTTTTTATTGAATAGAGAACTCAAAAACGAATTATAAAAAAATTGTTTCAACTCGTTAACTTGGAGGTCTTCAAAAATTTGATTTTTTTAAAATAAGAAAAACATTTGAAAATTTAAAATTTTTGGAAAATGAAGACTTTCAAAAATGAATTTTTTTTGTATTGCAAATCACACAAAAATTAATTTTTTTCAACTAAACTAATGATTTTTTAGGCACCGCACCATAATTTTTATAAAATTTGTAATTTTTTATTTAAATAAACAAACGAGTATTTTTAGAAACAACCATTTTTTTTAAATTGAAAAGTTTTCAAAAGTTGAAAATTTTTTAGAAATCAAAATTTTTGAAAATTTGAAAATTGATAACTTCAAAAATTTGTTTTTTTTTACTTGAAAATTGTTCATGAATTTAAATTTAAATTGAAAATTGTTTGGAAAATAAAAACTTAGAAAAGACAAAAAAAAAATCAAAAATTGAAAATTAAAATTTTTTAAGAAGTACAATAATTTGTTAGCAGTTATTGAAAGTTTTTCAAAAATTGGCGTTTTTTGAAATCAAGAATTATTGGAAAACTGAAAACTGTTTCAAAACAAATAATTTTTTAAAGTTTAAAAACTTGGGTAACTGGACATTTCGAAAATTCAGAATTTACTTTTTTTTTACAAATTGAAGGTACTTAGGTACTTGAACTTTGAGAGCTTTTCAAGAATTGAGATTACCTATTTAGTAAAAATTGGAATCCAATTAAGCTAACGATTCAACTATATTCATCATAATTATACAGAAATAATGCAAATTTTTTCATTGAAACTTTCTCAAAATTTTGCCCCCCCCCCCCCGATTTTAGGAGTTGCAAAACGTCGAAATCAACGAAAATATTGAAGAAAAAAAATGGTGGGGTTTATGAATCATTATTTGAGTGCCAATGAAAAAATTTCGGTTACTTTTTTCCATAATTTTGGTTACTTTTTTGAAATTTTAGGTTACCTACTTAAATTAGGTCGGTACTATTTTTGTTTCTAAAATTTAGCTTCGATATATGAATTTGCACTGTTTTCAAGTAAATACATTTTTTCCAAGTTTTTAATCTAAAAACAAATAAATTCCTGCATTTTTTTTTATATTTTTTTTTTTTTTTTTTTTGTATAGGTAGGTAGGTTTTTCTTTAAATGAAAATTGAAAAAGTTTACATTTTTACCAAAAATCCTATTTTGAAGAAATGAAAAAAAAATATTGGTAAAAATGTAAATTTTTCAATTTTGAGCAAAATAATCGCTGAAAGGGTCTTAACTGGGGTAGTTTGACCTGCAGAACACGAATCCGTGGTTAGTTTTTTCATCCGATCATTTCATGTGATTACGCAATTTTAATCACGTAAAATTAATGAAAAAACCTCAATTCACGAAAAATGAATGAATTGAAGTGTAAAAATTTAAAAATATTATGGGTAGTGTAGGAGGGTGTGAAAAACTGGGGAAAAAATTTTCCGCCGTGTGCACTCTAATACTTTACCCTACAGGGTGATTCAAAGTGTTTTCAAGGTCGTTAAAAGAGTCGAAAAAACGGAAAAAATTTCACAAAATCCCCCTTGAGTACCTCTACCTACATGCCAAGTTTGGCGAAAATCGGTTAAAAACTCGCGGAGATGGAATTTTTAAGCTAAAAATCGCATTTTTGAGGCCCCAGCCCCCGGGGCGTGAGGTAAGTGATCGCTGATTCGCTCTAAAATCATCTTTTACGATACAAAAAAAAAAAAAAAAATCAGTTCTTAAAAATCTTTTTTTAAAAAAATGTTATGAAAATTATTGAAAAAATTTGAAAAAAAAGGAAACATTTTGTGAAAATTTTAAAAATTATTAAAATTTAAAAATTCCAAGAAAAATTTGATTTAAAAAAATTGACCTAGATTTAGAAAAATTCCGATGAAAATTATTATACGAAAAATTAGATAAAAATGAGAAAAATTAGGTCGAAAATTGTTGAAAAAATGTTATCAACGGTTACCTAACTTGAAAAACCGTAGAAATTTTTTTAAGGGGAGAAAAATTGAAATCAACTTTACCACACATTTGTTAAAATCATTTCAATTACATAAAATATACTTATTCCATTTTCATTATTAGCAAATCCATCGCAATAATACTGTATCTATCTTTAAAAATTACCTCAACCACTTTAAATAATTTTTAAAAAATTACGAAAAATACATAAAGGGCGTATTTATGCACCCAAACACGTCGTATCATTTGTACTTATCCGAGGACAGAGCATACAGCACCAACCACCTATAATTATTTCAAACAACCCAACAATAATCAATTCTCCGCCGCAAGTCGAGCGAACCTACCACCTATGAAACCATAGGTACTCCCCTTCTCATTCCTATCCCTTTCTCGACGCTGCTTGCAGCACCGCAGCATTACGAAAAATTCGCCGAAACGAATTACGAACGAGCAAAGACAGCACGAAAGAGCTCAAGCTCGCAGAAATTTAGAGCTCTCTGCTCATCGTATCCGAACGCAATTCCTCTGCATAGCACAATACCACGTAATTTTCATCGTCTCGGTTTCGCATACGAATTCATGTGTTCGTCGAGGTTGGTGTCGGAAACAGGCGGACGGTAGGTAGGGGTACGGGGATACCGTATATAGATAGAAGCAGGGTTCAGGGTACCAGGGTACAGGGATGGACGATATAAGGTCGACGATACGAATTCCAGCAAGTTTATAATACGATTTAATATCGAAGTCCACTATTAGAACGATAAGTTGGCAAAGTTTGCGGTTGTGTTAAGTCATCTTCACGAGCACCAGAGTGTGGACTTAAGGAAAAACTTTGTTGTGTTGGGAGAGTAGAGGGGCCGGAGGGGGTGGGAGGGGAGTCGACTTGGACGTGTGTACGAGTATGGAGCAGCATCAAAACAGAGAGGTTAAAACTTTTTCAATGAGAGCGTGTAGGGATATGTAAGGGAGAGAGGCTGCCAGAGAGATATAGATAGACAGAGACAAGCGGTTTCTGCAGCTTTATTCTTATCACTATAAAGCCATATGTGGTATCGCGTAAGCGTTAATTGTTTACGTATGGATTTTGCATTATCCCCGTATTCGTACGTATATTTTTTGCGCACACTTTCATATTCCCACACCCTCGCACATTCGATTTCGGGGACGAACAACAAGAAAAGCGAAGCAGTCAGGCTTTTACTCGAGAGACAATTTTTTTTCCAAAATTCACTTTTTGAGACCGAATAAGAAGTAGAGATGAGCAAGGAGCTTAAATTTACACAAGATGAGGATAAATGTGAGTCCTCATCACTGGTGCAAATTCCAAGAAATTTCATCATTTTGGTCCTCCACCGCAGTCCTAACAAAAAAGAAGCTTGCGTCCTTTTGCGCTTCAAAATTCACCCTCCTACCAAGACTCAGCGACCTCTACCGACTTCACTTAGCAAATTTTGGTCCCCAGGGTTGTTTTGTTCGTACTGAGTGTTGATCAACATACCAAAAAAACAGGTCAGTGAAAATTTTTGATTTTTGATTTGACACAAAAGACCAAAAGGTTCACCTACCATGGAAGTTTAGAGGCCCCTTGGCTATTTTGGAGGGGCTTGTAGGCTAATAAACGTGAGAAAGGTGGCCTTAAATTCAGATATTTATGCCTAAAAAAGGATGAAGATATCTTGGGGAGTTGAAATTTGCATATGTTCGAGGGAATGCGGGTTCCCATAATAAGTACGAATTTCAAGAAATTTTATCCGTTTGAGTATCTGCTGGCATTCTCACAAAACAGCAGGGTTATGAAACGTGACGAAACGAAAAATGAATAAATTTCGAAAAAACCAACAAAAAAAAAACACGAAATAAGCGAAGTTTGAAATGAGCGAAAAACGGAACATGAAAAAATGAAATTATTGAGAAAAAAAACGAAACGAAACTTCAAATTTTGAAAATAACGAAAAGAAAACGTTTTTTTCGTTTTGTTTCAGGTTTTAAAAAATCAAAGAATTGACTTTGTGTAAAAAAAAAATTTTAAAAACAGTGACAACCACAGCATTGATTTTTTTTTTTGAATTTTGTAGAGAATTTCTTCAAAACTCTTCGTTAGAAATTCATAAAATATTTCGGGAAAATAATTTAAGTTCTCTGTTGTCTTTTCAAACTTTTTGCAAATAAACTTTTACAGCAAAAAAAATTATTTGAAAATTTTTTAAGAAGAATATTTTGCCTATAATAGTCTAGTCGCAAAAGGAAAAAAAAAGTCTTCCGTGCGATTATTTTGTAAAAAGCAATTTTATGATTGATTCGTAATCTAGGACATAGTTTGAAAAAAATGAGCTGGGGTTACATTTTTTTAAGGCTCCCCCTTTCTCAGGGTCCACCCCCCCTTTCCAAAAATTTTTCTTAATCTCTGAACCTAAAGCCTCAATTGAAAAAATTTTCAAACAAAAGTTGTAGATTCAGATACCAGGAATAATTTTAGTTATTATAAAAATTTCGATTGAACCCCTCCCTCCCCTCCAATTTTACATAAAATGTATAGAAATCGCTGGATCATTTTCATAAGTTTTATTCAAAATTGGAGGGGAGGAAGGGGTCAAATCGAAATTTTTGACATAACCAAAATTATTCCATGGACCTCAATCTACAACTTCTGTTTGAACATTTTTTTAATTGGAGCTTTAGGTACAGAGATAGAAAAATAAAAGTGGTGGGGGTGGACCCTCAATTAAGGGAAAACAATGAAAATGTCAAATTCGTTCCCTGTTTTACCTAATTGTTGGGTCGAGTTTTAATCGAAATGGCTATGACTATTTACAGAACCCATTTTTCACCTTTTGGCTGTACCCCAAGCTTAAATTACATAGGGGTGATTGCTAGCTGCACAAGTTAGATTTAAAAGTATTTTTCGCACATATTATGCAAAAGTGGAGGGGAAGGAGGGGTCCAATCAAAATTTTTATAATAACTAAAATTATTCCTGGGATCTAAATCTACAACTTTTGTTTGAAAAATTTTTCAATTGAAGCTTTAGGTTCAGAGATAGAGAAAATTTTTGGAAAGGGGGTGGACCGTGGGAAAGGGGGAGCCTTAAAAAATGTAACCCTCTCATTTTTTTCAAAATATGTCCTAGATTACGAATCAATCATAAAATTGCTTTTAACAAAATAATCGCACGGAATTTCCCTTTGCGACTATACTAATAGGATTGTGAGGATGTTTTTGAATGAGTGAGGATTTTTTTGAATGATTAAAAAAATGATATACACCTCTAGCCTTTAGTACCTGTACATGGCGTTAAAAAAAATGATATTTTGTCAAGAAATTGTTTAAATTTTTCAAAAAACAATAGGTAACAATATCTAACGTTGAAAATTTATTTATAGTAAATTATATAATTTACTGCATTAAAAAAAACGCTCTTTTGCAAATTATTTTTCTAATTTTTTGAGAAGGGTTCCTTCAGAATTCTTAGTTGAAAATTTAAAAAGAAAAAAAAAACTCGCTTAAAATTTTAATAACTCAAAAAATTCATTATCTCTGTAAATCAAAAAATGATATTTTTGTCATTCAGACTTATTCTAGCACAAAAATTGAAATTTAATTACAGAATTTAATTTGGGACAAAATTTCCAATATTTTGAGTACCCACTGGGTATTGCTGAAAATATAACGAATTTTTTTTTTTTTCGTTTCATCGTTTCAGGTTAAAAAAAAATCAAAGAACTACTTTGTGTAAGAAAAAGAACAGTGACAACAATAGCTTTGAATTTTTTTTTTTAATTCTTTTTTTTTTTTTTTTTTGTAGAGAATTTCTTCAAAACGTTTTGTTAGAAATTCAAAAAATATTTTGTGTAAAGATTTTTTTGTCTTTTCAAACTTTTTGCAAATAAATTTTCACATCAAAAAAATATATAATTTATATTATTTGAAAATTCTTTTTTGAATTTTTTAAGAAGAGGGTTTGTGCAGAATTTTTGGTTAAAATTTTTTTTTAAAATCGCTCAAAATTTTAAAAACTCAAAGAATTTATTATCTGTAAATTATTTACAAGGCACAGAAATGACCCAGATAGATGAAATTTGCACATTTTGGAGATAATATCAGTCCTCAAAGTAGTGTACATTTCATAAAATTTCATCTTTTTGGACCTCTTCCACAGTACCTACAAAAAAAGGACTTCCTTCAAATTTAGGCTCAAAAGATCAAAATCTCCAAAAAACAGATCAGTGAAAGCTATATCTACACTGTATACGAGTGTCTAGTTTACTCAATTTGTTTACATGGATGTGGGTCGCTGTTGTTGAATTTTACCTAGTCCAATTGTACATAGATATTTGATATTAAAATTGGAGGGCAAGGAGAGACCCAATCACAATTTTTGTGGGAATCAAAATTATTTCTAAAACTTCAAGCTGCAACTTTTGTTTGAAAATTTTTTCAATTGGACCCATACCTTCGCCAGTTTTTAATAATATATGGTATCTAAATCATATTATGCAAAATTAGAGGGGAGGAGAGGGTCCAATCAAAAATTTTATAATAACGAAAATTATTTCTAGGACCTCGAAATTTTTTCAATTGGACTCTTACCTCAATTTTGAAAAAATATCCATCTGATGTTATGTGAAATTGAAGGCGAGGGAGGGATCCAATCGAAATTTTTATAATAACCAAAATTATTTTTACGATCTTAATCTATAACTTTTATTTGCAATTTTTTTCAATTGACTCCTTCCTCCTTCACTTCTCTAATTAGCATAGTATATGCTTTTACGGAGACCAAAATGGAAAAAAAACGACAGGAAAATCCGACCCAAAAATCCGAGACCAAAATCCGACACCAAATTGTGTTAGGTTAGGTTACATTAGGTTAGGTTTGGATAAGAATCTACTGCATAAACATAATCATGGCTTATAAAACTATATCTTATGAAGCAGCATTCGTGCTATCAAAAAGTATTCCTCTAGAACTTGATATAATTATCAGAAACCTCAGATACTTCGCTCAAAAGAATATGTATTTTCCAAATTTATCCATAGAAACCAGTATACCTCTTCCAGAAATACAAAAAGTTACAGACAAAAGTTTTATCATCAAAATTGTAATCCCTAACAACATTCTTGAAATTAAACAAGATACAGGGTACGAATCAGAGGAAAAAACTTTCAACAATGTCTCGATAAATCAACTTAAAATCCTATTAAAAACATGGGCTATGCAAAATTTTCAAATTGAAATGAATACTATAGAAAAAGCTGAAATTCCTAAAAAAACTGGTACCCAATCTCAAACTATATTATGATTCAAATTTCGATCTTGATTATACATCACAAATTTTTACCTCTCACGGCAACTTTCAAAATTATCTCAACAAAATAAAAAAATCAGATAACCAAGCTTGTCACTGCGGACACCCTATACAAGACTCCTGGCACCTTATCTATGAATGTCCCGAATTAATCGATGAAAGAACCAAATTCATAAACTCAATAGAAGACAATATTAAAAACTCCCCCCTTAAGTATTATACTCTGAATTTTAAAACGTACTGTAAAGAAATTATGAACTCACAATATGAGAAATATCAATTTCCATAGACAACTATATACAAAAACTAGATAACCGAATAACAATAAGATTGTAAGGACCGCCACCCCAGTAAGGGGTGGTCCGGCTTGTCCAAAAAAGATAAGATTAATATTTATTTATAAGTTGATTAAATAGGAATTCCATTCTGTTATTGAGTACCCAGCATACTTTCTGGTAAGGGACTCAATGACAGTTGTGTCATGTAAACATATTATGTTAATAAATTTCCCCCAACGGGTAAATCCGAAGGGGGGGGGGCCCTTGTAGAAAAATAAAATTAAAAAAAAGGTTAGGTTTGGATGACATAAAAAACAGAAAATTTTTAATAAATTCGATTTTTTAGACATTATGTCAAACATTTTGAAACTTGTAAATTTTTTTAGAAAGATGACTTTTAGACATTTTGAAAATGACTTTTAGACATTTTGTCAGACATTTTGAAACTTGGAAATTTTTTTAAAAAATTTATGACTTTTAGGCTTTTTGTCAGACATTCTTAAATTTAAATTTTTTTATTTCTATCAGATTTTTTTAATTTTTAAATTTCCATGGAAATTAATATTCGTGACTTTTAGACATTTTGTTATTTAATTTTTTTTTTTCATTAGGCTTTTTTTATTATTTTTTTATTTTAATGGAAATTATTAATTTTGGAATTTTGTAAAAAAATTTATGACTTTTAGACTTTTTATCAGACATTTTTAAACTTGAATTTTTTTTTATTTTTATTGGAATTTTTTGATTTTTAAATTTCCATGGAAATTTATATTCGTGACTTATAGATATTTTCGTAATGAACGTAATTAATTTATTATAAATTTCCATGGAAATTAATTTTTATGACTTTTAGACATTTTGTCACGGAGTAAAAGCATATACTATGTTTTATACTTTCAAAGGTAGTGTGAAAATAGAGCCAACCAGGGGGTCCAGGGGGCAAAGTCTACCCCCCTGGTGAGGCGCGAAGCACCGAGTTTAATTAGTATCTTCGGAGTAGATATTTTGCGAAATCGGTTGGGAGAGAGGGGTCTAATTGAAAAAAGTTTCAAACAAAAGTTGTAGCTCAAAGTCCTAGGAATAATTTTGGTTACCACAAAAATTTCGATTGGTTATAAAATTGGGCAATCCTCCAGTTTTTGAGGGGAAATTTTTGAATAATTGATTTGTGTGTATAAAAATCAAAAATATTAGCATAATAAAACTTTTGAACAAAATTGCTGAAAAAAAAAACAATTTTATGAAACGAGTAAAAAAATGATGAAAAATCAAAAAGAAAAATTTGATAATTTTCAAGTAGAAATTTTGACGAATGAATATCTACTATTTTCTCGAAAGACTTTGGGGAAGAATTTGAATAAAAATTATGCAGCGAAAATCAGAGAAACAATCGAAAATACAACTTTTTGCAATTAGGTGAAAATCATAAATTCTAGTCAACAAAAGCTACCAAAAATGATTAAAATTTTGATTTCGAAAATAATATCTATTTGGTCGAAAAAAAGGAAAAATACCCTTCGGCCATTCGACCTTTCTTTTTCACCCGCAAAGACGTCTGCAAAAGCAAAACCACGAGCCAAAAAAAAATGAAAAAGTACAAATAGGTATGTACATTTCATGATTTTGCAAACTTATTACACAAGGGGCTGGGCCTGACATGGGAAATTTTTCACTTAGATAGGGCCAGCCTTGGCGCACGAAACTAAGAAAAGTACCTTGTTAACACGACTATATATGAAATGCTTTTGCGGAGTCGTACTGCACAATAATCATTACAAAACGTTACAATAGAGAGAAACGAATAGAGAGTAACCAGGGCCGAGCAGGGCGTAAGGAAAGATAAAACTAGCCAGGCGAGGGGTGGCGAGGGAGCGAGGCTAAAACATAGCGATGGGACGGGCGTGAAGAAGGACTGGATGAGGGCATCCGAGGTGGAGTGAGAGACTTCATATATATATACAAATATCATTATATAGAAAAGCTTTTGCGGAACTGTAATGAAAGCGGAAGAAAATACACACTTAATGAAGTCATCTCACCGCGTCCTACCACTTAAGGGGTTTTAGCTGGTGCTTTACGACGATGCTTTTTTTCGAGTATAGTTTTTGTACCTACGTGTATAGTATACTCCTACATAAGGACGATAAACGAACCCGAGAAGGCACGAAAAAAAAAAGCAGCAACGAGAAGAAGAAATAACTCGAAAAATGACGCTGCGATCATTAATAAGCGATGTTTTTGATAATAAAAACACCAACAGGAGCACGAGAAATGCGATTCAACGTGAAATTTTTCGCGAGCGAAAAAAAAAAGGTAGCAACTTTGAGCGAGGCTGCGATGCTCATACGAAGCCCGAACATGCCAGGCGGGCTGTGTACGATATTGTACATTGTACGAGGTATAATTTTTTTCGCCTTTCAAAGCACGTTGGATTATTTGCGGCGGTATTTAGAAAGGATGTAATTTTTAATGCGTTGTAGTCGACATTTCATTATTCGCTGGAGCTAGGTTGTTTATCTCCGATGACGCTAAAGCTCCCGAATTGTTTACCGAACTTGGTGTAAATTTGTACGAATAAATTACTAGCAAAAAATACGTACTCATTTTGAAACGTCGAGCTCGAGCTAGCGGTAGCATTTCGCTCAGCGACAAATTTCACCCCCTCTCCTTTGCCTCTGCTGCGACTACGAGTCGACTTTGGCCTCGCTCAGCCACGCACCACCCGACGATGCCTCACTTTGAGCTTTTCAACGTGTGTGTGTAATGTTTTTACTAATACGATTACTCGATTCGTTGAAGATTGCTTTTGACAACGACAACGTAGAATATCGTACGCGTCATAAGTAATAATTAATTTTTTACAACGTCGACGAGCTTTCAGCCCGCAGGAGTAATTTTTTCTAACGCAAGGATGCAGTGGGTAGTGAATGTGTGGCATTTGGCTTACTCCGTATACCACCTAATGTGATTTTTGTGTAGAGCTGATTAGAGTGATTATTGCTTTATTGTTGGTTGATAGATGAATCTATGGTAGGGTGGTTCGTAATTTCATTTTTTTCCAAATTTCAAGGGTGGATTTCTAAAAATGATTCTTTCGGTGTAAAATCAACTCTCTTTGGAATTGAATTTTTTTCTTCAAAATTAAAAGTACTTTTACTTAACAAGACTATTTTCGGTGATTTTTCATCTTTACTTTCCTTTTTTAAGAAGACATTAAAAAAAAAATTTATACGTTTTTTTTTTTTGGAGAAAAAAAAATTAAATATCAGCTACAACTAGAATGAAAACAGCTTTAAAAATGGATCAAAGTGGTCTTAATCAAAAAGAAATTGAAAAAAAAAAAAAAAAATCGCCCCCCTGTACCATTTCCCTAGTTGGCTCTATTTCCACACTACGTTTGAAAGTATGAAACATAGTATACGCTTTTACTTTGTGACAAAATGTCTAAAAGACACCAATATTAATCTCCATCGAAATTTAAAAATCAAAAGAGTCTGATAAAAATAAAAAATTTTCAAGTTCCAGATTGTCTGACAAAAATCTTAAAAGTCATAAAATTTATTTTAAAAATATTCTAAAAGAACGAATATTAATTTCCATGGAAATTAAAAAATTAAAAAAGTTTAATAAAAAAAAATGTCTAGAAAATATCAAAAAGTCATTAAATTTATGAAAAAATTCCAATTTTTAAAATCACAAAATGTCTGAAAGCAATCTTTCTAAAAAAAAATTAATAACACTACGTGACAAAATGTCTAAAAGTCACGAATATTAATTTCCATGGAAATTTAAAAATCTAAAATGTCTAATTAAAAATAATTTTTTTTCAAGTTTCAAAATGTCTGACAAAAAGCCTAAAAACCTTAAAAATTTTTTTAAAAATTCTAAGTTTCAGAGTGTCTGACAAAATGTCCAAAAGTCATAAAATTATTTAAAAGTCTAAAAGTCGTAAAATTTCTAAAATAATATCAAAAAGTCATTAAATTTATAAAAAAAATTCAAGTTTCAAAATGTCTGAAAGTCATCTTTCTAAAAAAATTTCTAAGTTTCAGAATGTCTGACAAAATGTCTAAAAAATCGAATTTATTAAAAGTTTTCTAAGTTTTTTTTATGTCATCCAAACCTAACCTAATGTAACCCTTTTTTTTTTTTTTTTTTTAAAGAACCCCAGCCTCAATAGAGTGGGGCAAGTTTATTGATCAAATATAACAGCAGTTCTTACCTTAGGGTTTATAAACATAATGTTATATTTAAATTGAACAATAATGATTGTACATTTTTAGAGAGATTACATCTTAAAAAGATAGAAGGATCAGGTAATCAATAACAGCATAGAAGAAAGAAAATAAAGAAGGGAAAGAAAAGAAAAGAAAGAAAGCAGAAAAGAAAAGAATAAAAATGAAAGAAGAAAATAAAATAAAATAAAATAAAATAAAATAAAATGAAATAATGATGATAATGATATAAGAAAAGTAAGAGAAGAGAGAAGAAGACATAACACACACAAAAAAAAAATAAAAATAAAAATAAGAAAATAAAAAAAAAAATAATAAAAGAAAGAAATAATAATAGAATAAGAATAATAATCAGAGCTTGGCCCGAGGCAGATGGCGATTGCCTCGAAGGAATTGTGCATTCCATAGCTTCCGGACAACTTCGGTCATATAAAGTCGATGTTTTTCATTATGAACATCCAGTTGAGATGATAACCTAACCCAATTTGGTGTCGGATTTTCCTGTCGTTTTTTTCCATTTTGGTCTCCGTAAAAGCATATACTATGCTAATAAAAAAATAAAAATAGATACATATTTTTACCCCCCCCCCCTCCCTCCAACCAAAAAAACATTCATGGTGAAAAGTCGAAAAATCGCCACAAATGGGTATTTTGGGTAAAAATTTGTATGTTAAGACCACTTTGATCCAAATGAAAATTGTTTTCATTCTAGCTGATTTTCAATTCTTGTTTTTTTTCAAAAAACATAAAAAAAATTATTTTCTTTAGGTCCCCTAAAAACAGTGGTAAAGGTGAAAAACTACCGGAAATGGTGGTAAAAATACCCAAGTAGTACCTAGTGACCATTTTGTTGAAAAAATTTGAGGATGATCAGTTTCAATTTTTTGAAATTTTTTTTCGTTTCCTCAATAAAAAAGGTTCTGCTCCACCACTCAAATTAATTTTTTTAAGGAAAAATACCAGCAGAATCATTTTTAAAGGGCCAACCATTGACATTTTGAAAATAATGAAAATAATAATTATGAATCACTCTAATCTGTGGTATATTAGTATTCTTTGACTCTATCAATATCTTTTTTGAAAATTTTTCTGTGTTCATTTATTTGTTTATCATTCAAAAACAGAAAGTTCAAATCAAAATTTTATCAAGTTTTAGACACGTTCCCTTAATGTTTCCAGGGGACCTGTACAGTGGGTGGGTAAGCTGGTGAGGGGGCATCCACAGTGAAAAATTCTAGATCAGATTTGCCTATAGAGTTGAATGTAAAATCAACAATCATATGATAAAATTCTGTGTTGAAAAATATTTCTGATTTGGGGATAAAAATTATGTTTCATCATAAAAATATTATAATTCCATGATTTTATAGTGAAATTTCTTTTTTTATTAAAAAGTAATTGATCTTTTGAAAAAGTTCCAATTTATCGCAAAAAGTTCGAATTTTGAGATAAAATTTTATTTTCATCTCAAATAATTTTGATTTTGATGTAAAGATTTGTGTTATCACAAATAATCGTAATTATATTTCATTACAAATAATTCTGATTTTATAAATGAAATTCTGTTTTATCACAAATCATTCAGATTTTATGATAAAATATCCTTTTTTATCGCAAGAATAATAATTTTGATTTTACAGTAAAATTTTACTTGTTTACAAATGGTTCTGATTTTGTGATAAAATTCGGTTTTATCCCGAATCATTCTGATTTTTACAGTAAAATTCTATTCATCTTAAAAAATCCTGAATTTGTGATGAAATTATTTTTTTTATCTTCAAAAAATTTGGATTTAATTTAAAATTCTATCTTATCTAAAATAATTTTGATTTCATGATAAAATTCAGTTTTATCACAAATAATTCTGATTTCACCAATAAAATTATATCTTATCGTAAAAAATTTCCTTTATCACAAATAATTTTGATTTTACCATAAAATTCTATTCAAATCTTGTGATCAAATTCTGCTTCATCACAAATAATTCTTATTTGACTGTAAAATTCCATTTTATCTCAAATAATTCAGATTTTGTGATGGAACTTTTTCCTACAATTTGTTTTATCCAGAATAATTGTAATTTTGTGAGGAAAATCTTTTTTTCATCGCAAATAATCCTCATTTCCCTGTAAAATTCTATTTTATCGCGAAAAAATTTCTGTTTTATGCCAAATATTTCGGAGTATGTGATGAAATTCTGTTTAATCACAGAAATTCAACTTTTGAAGTAAAATTATGTTTTATCAATAATAATTCTTATTTGAGTTCTCTTGCGTTCTTAATCGAGCCAACACGTGTATCTATGCGTTGAGTTTATTATCGTGTTTCTCTCGGTTCAGCTTGTTATGTGATAGCTTCGAAGTGAAATTATTCAAGTTTATACCGCATACGAACTCTTAAATACTGTACATTCAATTTCGCGATAACCAAATCGGCGAGCTCGCTCGCTGATAAAAATGTCTCAAATAAATACCCCTACTTCTTCTACCAATGCTGCCTCAGGTACCAAATCATCGAAACATCTTTCTTATGCCGACAAAGTAATGAACAAAATTATACCATTAACGGACATTTCTCACCCTACCGATGAACAAGGATTTGTTTTCAACTGCGTAGCCGACTACAAAATACGAGATTATCTTATCGCCTTAAAGGATCTGGTAAATGGGCCAAAAAACATCGTAGCTGTTTCTCGAATAGGTAAAAATCGCATGGCTGTACATCTAGCCACGAAAGAATTGACGGAAGACTTCATAAACAACCACGGTGAATTTACTATTGAACAAAATCGTATTACATGTAGACCGTTGAAACCACCTAGCACAAAAATCATCTTATCACACGTAAACCCATCCATACCAAATCAAGTTTTAGCAGACTTCGTCGCTGAAGAATTAAAGCTAACTGTTGACACCGATATATCGTTCTTGAGATTAAATCCGCACGACCAGCTATTTGGACATATAATCACATGGCGCCGTCAATTTTATACAAACACTAAAATTGATAAAACTACACTACCAAGCTCCATATTGATCAAATACAATGAAAAAAATCACCGTATTTTTGTCAATTTAGACGAATTTACGTGCTTCTTGTGCCACTCCAAAGGCCATAAAGCAGAAGATTGTCCTACTACCCTAGAAGAACAAAAAGAAAATTATGACGAGGATTTATGGAACGATGAAATAGATAAAAATCATCTTCAAAATAATGCCACCGAAAATACAACTAGCGTCGTTCAAACTACAGCTATTGCCACAATCCAAAACGAAACGCTGGAAACCGAAGAAATTATAGATATGAATGAAAAATATGATCAATCTGCGGCCAATGATGGTAAATTGGTACAAAATCCTGCATCAACTTACGATCCGTCGATTATTCAAACCACAAATTCAGCTATTCCTGTAAAAAACTCCGATGCACTAAAACGAGCGCTATCTACACGATCTTCATCGAATCTTTCATCTGAAAACTTGAACGACCCCAAACAGAAGAAGAAACCTAAAATAATCGAACCAATAATTACACCGAATAAAACTCAGGCAAAACCTGCTCAAGCTAATTCAGACTGTAATAATACGTTGAAACAAATATTCACACCAGCGAAGAAATTTTTCGCTGAAAACGAGTCCAAATACCCAATATCATTCGAAAATATGTCTCTACTAATCGATATGTGCCAAGCAACTAATGCTCAAAATACAGTTCAAGTTGTTCAAGATTGGCAAATCAAAGAAGATGCTATTCCATCGTTAATTAACATGCTACAAGAAGCTCATAAAAGAATCGACCACCGAGCAACAAAAATTAGAATAACGAAGATGATAAACAATTTACAACCTCGAAATGACAATAAAGCTAATTAATTGGAATATCAACAGTACGAAATCAAAATTTCCCGAACTACAAATCCTAACTGCCCAAAACAAACCAGAAGTATTACTGCTGCAAGAAACCAAATTAAAACCTGATCAATCATTCAATCTAAAAAACTATAAAATATACAGAAGTGACTTCACCGATGGAATTGTAGCCAAAGGTGGAGTATTATCAGCTGTACACAATTGCATTCACAGCACACCTATCACATTACAAACACAGCTACAAGCAAGTGCAGCAATATTGAAAGTACCTGCTCGAATCACTATTTGCTCTATATACCTACATCAAGATGACGATCTCAGCGATACAAAACTTGACCAGTTAGCTCAGCAGCTTCAGAAGCCATACATATTATGTGGTGATTTTAATGCCCATAATATCATATGGGGCTCAGCAGTCACGAATTCGAGAGGAAATAGCATCGAAAAATTTATTGATCGGCATAATTTAACCCTTCTAAACAATGGAAAACCCACACATTTCAATGTTCACAATGGCACATCCTCGGCGATCGATCTAGCCCTATGTTCAAACTCCATTGCACACATTGTGGAATTCGATGTATTACCATCATTATATGGCAGTGACCATTATCCAATTATCATCAGCATACAAACACCCAACAATGGTCAACAACTAATGAAACATCCTTCATGGAGAATGAAAGATGCAGATTGGTCGACATACGCAGATTCAGTAAAAATAAAAATCGAAAACTCCAATAAAGATGTCAACTCATTGAATGAAATAGTTACAAATGCAATACTCCTCGCCGCAACAAACTCGATTCCAAAAAATTCAACCTTGACCTCACGCAAACAAACCATCTGGTGGAATAATGATTGTAAACTTGCCATCAAAACCAAAAACAGGCTGCTATCAAAAGCTAAACGTCATCCAACTGAAGAAAACTTGAAAAATTTTAAAATAGCCAGAGCAAAAAGTCGTCGTATTATTCGCGAAGCAAGAACTAATAGTTGGAGACAATTTATCTCAACTATAAATTCATCGACACCTATTTCAGAAATCTGGAAAAAAATCAAAATGATTTCTCAGAAAAACGTCTTTACCAGCATATCAACCATTGAATCAGGACACGAAATATTAATCGAAAAAACGGAAATTGCTGCTGCAATGGCTAAACATTTTGGTCAAATGTCGTCAACAAATATGTACGATCCTCAGTTTATAGCTATTAAACAATTGAATGAACAAAATATCATCGCATCGCCATCTCCAGATAATTCAGAAGTTTACAACGTTCCATTTACCATGAAAGAACTTCAAAATGCAGTTAAATCGATGAAATCAACAGCACCCGGTCCAGATATGATTCATATTGATATGATTAAGAAATTACCTAACAACGAAGCAGAAAACCTACTGCAATTTTTCAACAAAATCTGGACTGAAAATCGACTACCAGAAGCATGGAAAAAAGCACACATTATTCCACTACTAAAACCAGGAAAAAATCCATACACCATCAGCAGCTATAGACCTATTTCGTTAACAAACATACTATGCAAAGTACTTGAAAAAATGGCAAACAATAGACTGAAATCATTTTTAGAAGAAAATAATCTATTTGATCCAATGCAATTTGGATTTCGCTCGAAAAGAAGCACTATAGATTATTTAGTCAAATTACAGCAAGAAATATGTGACGGATTTATCAACGATCAACAAACAATATTAATCAGCTTTGACCTCCAAAGAGCTTTCGATGTTATTTGGAGATACAAAATATTATTACAATTCTCAAAATGGGGAATCAAAGGAAACATGTACAAATTTATCGAACAATTCATCTCAAACAGATCTTTTCAAGTACGAATACAAGACATCTTATCACCGCCCATTATTCAAGAAAACGGAACTCCGCAGGGATCAAATTTAAGTCCAACTATATTCATCACTGGTATATCAGACTTGGCTAAAGTAATCGAACCTCCAGTGAAATATGGCGTCTTCGCAGATGACCTCTATATATACATTACAACTGCAAATATCCATACTGCCAAACAAATACTACAAAAAACTACCGATAAAATCATGAAATGGGCCACAGATCAAGGACTCTCTCTCTCAGACGAAAAAACGAAGTATATCATCTTCTCTAGCAAAAAACAAATCCCTACTATAGAACTAAAACTTGGAAACAATTCTATTACGTCAACCAACAAGATGAAAATTCTGGGAATGCAGTTCGATCAAAAAATGACTTGGAAAGCCCACATCGATGAACTGAAAACCAAATGCAGTAGTTCCCTAAATGTAATAAAAATGGTAGCACACAGAGATTGGGGTGCTGATCGTAAGCATTTGAAAATGTTATACAACTCGTTGGTGCGTTCGAAGATGGACTATGGAGCAGTATTATATGATAGTGCAAAACAAATAGAACTTCAAAAACTAAATATCATTCAAAATACAGCAATAAGATTGATTACTGGAGCACTATATACTAGTCCAACACCCAGTCTCCACATAGAAGCAAATATACCACCCCTACACCACAGAAGAATGTTTCTATGTATGAAATATTTCTTGCGCCTTTCTCATCGTAAACAAATACCTACATTCAAGAATACCTGCCAACCAAAGTACGTCGAATTATATGAAAGGAAAACAAAAAAACCTAGACCAGTAGGCATCAGATGCTTGACATACAGAGAAAAATTACATTATAATCCACCAATACAGCAAAATCAGCAACGTAGTATCTCATCAAAAGTACAAAACCGTCAACTAAAAATAGAATCAAACAATATAAAAAATTTAATCGAAACAGAATGGCAAAATGAATGGAATACTGTACACGTCAATAATAAACTACACGCAATTAAACCAAATATCGGAGATTGGAGTTCCTCATACAGGCAGTCAAGAAGAGAAGAGACTATCTTAGCAAGGCTAAGGATAGGTCATAGCCTACTCACTCATTCCTACCTACTAAATAGAACACCAGCCCCAACTTGCGAACAATGCGGGGTACAACTTACAATAAATCACATATTACTAGAATGTTCAAAATACTTAGACCAAAGACGTAGATATTTTGGCTCAGCGCAGATTGCAGAAATAATGGGAGAAAACGTCGATGTAGATAATATTTTTAGTTATTTGTCAGATTGTAAAATAATAAATATAGTTTAAGATGTACACTACTTGCGTCGCAAATAACCAACGGTTGAGCGACGTTAAATAAAAATATTTAAAAAAAAAAATTCTTATTTCCCTGTGAAATTCTATTTCATCTTGAGAAATACGGTTTTTTCACAAAACAATTGTGAATCCCAAATACTTCAAAATTTGTGATGAAATTCTGTTTTATCACAAAAATTTGACTTGACGTAAAATTCTGTTTTATCACAAAATAGTTCTGATTCAACTGCAAAATTCTTTTTTATCTCAATTATTCAGATTTTGTGATGAAATTTTGTTTCATCGTATAAATTCTGATTTTGAAGTAAAATTGCATCGTCAAGAATAATTCTGATTGTATGAGAGAGTTCTGTTTTATTGCAAATAATTCTTATTTTATGGTGAAATTCAGGGCTGGTTGAACAGAACAGAACAGAACAGAACAAAATAATTCTCTGAACAAAAAACAAAAAACAGAACAGAACAAAATAATTCTCTGAACAAAAAACAAAAAACCGAACAGAACAGAATAATTCTCTGAACAAAAAACAGAACAGAACAAAACGATTCCCCAGTCCTGGTGAAATTCCATTTTATTCTGAATAATTCAAATTTTGATGCAACATTTTTGACTTCATAAAAAATAATTCTGATTATGGAATGATTTTTTTTATCACAGATAATTCTGATTTCATCGCATAATATTCTACTTTGTCTCAAACAATTTTTATTTCGTAATGAAATTCTTTTTTATTGCAAATAATTGTTATTTTATCCTGAAACTATGTTTTATTGTGAAAGATTTCAAGTTTGTGATAAAATTCTGTTTTATCTAAAAAAAAATTGAAATTAATCTACGATTCTATTTCATCTCAAATAATTCTTAAAATTCTATTTTATCCCAGATAATTCAAATTTTGTGATAAACTTCTGTTTTATCCCAAAAAATTCGAATTTTGAAGTAAACTTATATTTTATCGAAAGTAATTCTGATTTCTGATTATGAGAGGGAATTCTGTTTTATCTAAAATAACTAATAAGTTGAGATTTATTTTTATTTTATCATGCTAAATTCTGAATTTGTGATAAAATTCTGCTACGGCACAAAAAATTTGAATTTCATCATAAAAAAAATTTGAATTTTATTTAAGATTTTATTTCATTTCAAACATTTTATGATAAAATTCTGTTTTATCACAAATAATCATTTCAATTTTGTGATAAAATGTTGTTTTAACGCGATAATTCGGATTTTGAGGTAAAATTACGTTTTATCTAAAATTCTATTTTGTCGTGAGAAAAACTGATTTTGTGAACAAGTTCTGTTTCATTGCAAAAAAAAGGGGGAAAGTCGTATTTAACTTGAAATTCTATTGCACCTCAAATTATAATTTTTTTATGATAAAATTCTGTTTTATCACTAATAATTCTGATTTTTTTTTTTTAATTCTAAAAAAATCAATTAAAATTTTGTTTTAATCTTATTTATTTTGAAATGCTGATTTTGAGATAAAATTGTATTTTTCACGGATAATCTTAATTTTTCTGATGAAATTATGTACCTAAGTATTATCTCAAGTGTCCCCCTTTTTTCTGCAAATCCTGTTGTTGTTGTTTTTTTTGTTTTTTTTTAATAAAAATTCACTTACCGATTTTATGATAATTTTTTTATCGATATTAAACCTGATTTTTCAATTCTATTACAAAAATTCTTGATTTTACTGCAAAATTTCAATAAAAGTTTATTTCCAATTTCTATTCGAGTAATCCTGAATTCCTGATTTTGCGATAAAATTTTGTTTTATCGCCAAATACCTAATTCTAGTGTTACTCTAAAATATTAGCTATAAAATCTTGATCTGACGATAAAATCAGTTTCACTGTAAAAAGTTCTGATCTCGCTCTAAAATTTAATTAGAGTTAAAAAGAGGAAGGAAAAATTTAAAACAAATTAATTATTTTCTCGATATCAAAAAGAAATAATAATACTAAAAACAAACTAACGATAATTTTTATAAAAGTAAGTAAGCAGTTAAACAAAAAGAAAAATAATAAAATCAACAAAACACGCTCGGTCTCGAATAAACGAAATAAAAACGATTATTTGTTCCTTTCAATCAGCCAAAGAGTGGTTCGTTTATAGTATATCCACTTCTCGGCGGCGGAAAATTAATCAATAGCGTATACAAACAGCTCCAAGATAGGCGGAGAAACCCCTCGAACACAATTTTTATACTCGAATGAAATAAATAAATAAACAAAATAGATGAAAAATAATCAATTTGCGATTGAAAGGAGGTATCCATCCGACTCGAGGGGAAACAACAGTACAGGAAAAGTTTAATTTGAAAAAACAACTCTCAAAGCGAATCGATAAAGGAGAGAAAAAAAGTCGAATTCGATGATGATGATGAAGAAAAAAAAGGAAAAGAAAAGAAAAAAGAGAAAAAGCATAAAGAAAATATATATATATATATAAAATACTAGAAGATGGAACCGGAATCGGAAGGCGGAAGGACAAAGCACATCAAATCGATTTCAAAACACATTCATCTCGAGGCGAGACCACATTTGTATGTGTAGTGTACGAACGAGTAAAAGCACATAGAGAGAAAGCAGTAAATACTCAACGTGATCTTAAATCTAGCTCAAAATCCTATATATGCCTTGTTCGCTGATATACATTTGTAAATCTGCTCGCAAATCCATGGAAAAAATTTACCTGCTCCGGTATCCTACTCATTTAAAAGCTCACTTGGCTGTGGAGGGAAAAAATGACTAAAGGGTTGAACGAATGGCATATAAAATTCATTAAATTACCCGAGCTAACCTCTAAAACGAGCCCAGTTAATCAAAATATTTTTACCATTACCTGTTAGTTAGCATTTTGCATAAATTAGGCGACCTCGTATACGCGTGCGAGGGAGAAAACCCCAGCAGAGAGCAAAAAAAAAGAAGCTCGGAATCTGTACGTGACCTAGATTCGCAAACCGACCTAGACGAGCCCGGTAATTTTTCATCACAGGTCAACCCGGCTTTTACTTTTCTTTACGCAATGATCGAGTTTCTCGCGTGAAAATGATACTCTCCGGAGGGATACGCGTTCGATAATTAAAAAGTCGTCTTTTTTTTCTCGCAATCCAGATACGAGGTATTTCTTCTTTCATTTTTTTGCCCTGGAATTTAGGTACAAAGCTCCGTTTGATGGCTTTTATAGGTTAAAAGCAGCATCATCGTTGTGTGGGGCGAAAAGACGTGCAGCTTTGTGGCCTTGAACTAGATTTGTATGCTCGAGTTCGAGTATACCATAAAGAGTGATGATTATTTGTACTATATACTCGTATTTTGCGGTTTGATAGAAATTATAAATTTTTATTTAATCGAAATTGCAAAATGCTTTTTATACGAGGAATATTATTCAAAGTGCTTTGAACCGTTCAAAGTTTTCTAATTTTTTAGTACTCGTACAAACTCATAAGGGACGTGGACAAGTTGTACTCTACTTTAAACTTAGTTTTACGTTTTAATACCGCGATAAAGTTGATAAAATTTACTATATACCTGGTGTTTTGTTTACCAGTTTGTAACCTTCGATCCAATCATGCGGCAACTCAAACTACAGCTAAGTTGTGATAGCCTCGATTGTCAGGCAGAATTTCGAGGTAAAATGGTGTACCTTTTAATTATGGGGTTTCTCAATTTATTTTTGAGTGACGTTGATTTTTTTTTTTTTTTTTTTTGATTTTTGAAAGTTGGATAATTTATTGAAGAATTAACTTTCCGAAGGAACTGGTTCCTGAAAAATTATTTTTCATTTTAAAATAAAATAAATTATAAACACGACAATGTAGAAAAAATTGTGTTTTTTTTTTTTAAAATTGAAAAAGTCAGTTAGGTAGGTACTTGGAATAATTTTTAAAATTATGTTTTCAAAAAAAAAAAAAAAAATTTTAAAAATTGAAGGAATTAGTCTGGGTTTTTAAATTAATTTTAGAAATAAAGATTTCTAAACGATTCATTAAAAAACTGAAATTAATTAAAAATTGATTTGAAAAGAGTGAAAAAATCAGTTTTTAAAATAATTCTCAAAATAATAGGTCTACATTCTAAAAATATTCTAAAAAATAATTATGTATAATTTCTTGAAAATTGGAAAAATTATTTTTAAAAAATTGAAAAAAATCCGTTTTCAAAAAGGGTTCAAAAATGCTTCTTGAAAAAAGAAATCGAAAATTAAATTATTGAGAAAATTAAGTTGAATTATATTTTCAAATGTATTGAAGGAATCTCGTTTGTTCAAAAATAATATGTAGGTAAGTATTAAGAATTGAGCTTTCTGAAAAAGAAATGATTATTTATTGTTTTATTTTATTTTTATTTTTTTGAAAAAATAAGTTTGATTTCGAAATAATTTTGAAAATAATGCTTTCTAAAAAATGTATAACAAACTTTTATTAGTTGTTTAAAAAAATTTTAAATTAAAAAAATCAGTTTCCAAAATAATTTTTAAAAGTGATGCTTTCCAAAAAAAAAATAAAAATGTAAAAATAAAAATGATGAAAAACTAAAATCAATGTATTTTAAAATAAATTGGAGAAATGACGTTGCAGTTCCAAAATAAATAATAAAAAAATTGAACTTCCTGAAAAAAATTGTTTCTTGAAAAACTTGAAAAAATCAGTTGAATTTCAAAATAATTTTTAAAATAATGTTTGTTTTCTAAAAAATTTATAAAAGAAGTAAAATTAATATTTTACAAAAAAAAAATTAAAAATCAGTTTCTAGAAAAAAATAATGTTTGAATTTTGAAAAATTAAATGATGATAAAATAATATGAATGTTTTTTGAAAAAAAATCTCGATAATTTCAAAATATCTACTTAATTTTAAAAATAATACTTTTTGAAAAATTTATAAAAAATTATAATTTGATCGAAACTAAAAAATTATTTAAAAAATAAAATTTAAAGAATCAGTTTTTCAAATAATTTTGAAAATTATGCTTTCAAAAAATTTTTAAAAAGTTGAAAATTCATTGAAAATTAAAAAAAAATTTGACAAAAAGTGGAAAATATCATGTTTCTAAGCAAGTAAGAAACTTTATGTGCCTCTAAGCATAGTACTTGTATATGGCACAATAAATGAATTAAAAAAAAAAAAAAAAAACTTTAAAAATTAAGCGTTCTAAAAAAAATTGAAAACCTACTTAATTTTAAAAATAATACTGTTTGAAAAATTTATAAAAAATTAAAATTTGATCAAAACTAAAAAATTAGTTGAAAAATAAAATTGAAAAAATCAATTTTTCAAATAATTTTGAAAATTATGCTTTCAAAATTTTTTTAAAAAGTTGAAAATTCATTGAAAATTTTTTTAAAAAAGTGGAAAATATCATGTTTTTAAGCAAGTAAGAAACTTTAAAAATTAAGCGTTCTAAAAAAAATTGAAAATACAATTGAAAAATCAAATAGATGGTTTTTAAAAAAATTAAGAAATCGTGTTGGTTCCAATATACTTACCCTTAAAAATTGTGCTTTCTGAGGAAAAAAAACAAAGTTACTTAGTTGAAAAATTGTTTTTTTTTTTTTTGGTTTCGAAATAATTTGAAAAAGTGTGCTTTCGAAACCATTATACTTGATAAAAATTGAAATTATTACCTAATAATTCAAAAATTGGATTTCAAAATAATTGAACTATTAATCAGATTGAAAAATAATTTTTAAAATAATGCCTTAAAAAAACAATAACAACAACAATAAATTAATTGAAAATGTAAAAGAAAAGTTTCTAAATTTTGAATGTCTTCTAAAAAAAAAATTAAAAGTGAATGAATAAATAAGTACATAGAATTATTTGAAAAATCAAAATGAAAGGTTTTTGGAATGATTGAAAAAATCAGTTCGGTTTCAAAATAATTTGAAAAATTCATAATTTTATTGAAAAAATTGAATAGCTAAATAAGGTTTCAAAATAATGTTTAAAATTTAAAGTTTAAAAAAAAACTCAGAATTTATTTATATTTTCTAGTTTTCAAGTTTTCAAGAAATTGAGAATTTGGATTCTTGGCCTTTTTTATAGGTACTTGATTCAAAAAAATTAAAACAACTACCTGATTAATTTTTATTATTTTTTCCAATTCCATAAAAAAACTTTTTTGAAAAATTTAAAAAATGTAAGTATTTTTAATAAGTATAATTATTAAAAAACTTTGAGAATTTTATTTTCAATTTATTTTTTAAAAGAAATTAAAAATTGAGCATCAAAAAAATGGATTTTAAAAAGATTGCGTTTTCATAGGAAATGAATAATTACACTTTTAAAAAAATCTGAGATGAAAATGAAACTTTTTCATTAAAAAAAAAACTATTTTTTTAAATTTCTAATTTATTTTCAAAAGTATTGAAAATTGTTTTTTCCAAAAAATATGTTATTAGTATTTTCATTCCCCTCTCCTCTTACTCGATTGTTGAAATACGCCTATAATTGAGAATATTTTCTAAAAAATTTAAACAATTACAAAATTTGGCTTTCAAAAATAATTTTCCAAAAGATTAAAAAATCATATTCAATTCTTTTTTTTCATTTAAAAAAAAAAGAGTCAAATATGTGCCTATATCTAATTGGTTTTAGTAATAATTTGAAAAAACCTGATGAAACAATTTTCAAAAAAAAAAAAAAAAAATCGGTAAAATAATTTTAAGATATTATTTCAAAAAAACAATTTTTAAAATGTGCACTGTGCACTCATTTAAAATTTTTTAGTAAGAAATAGTCAAAAAAGCTTTCGAAAAAATTGATGAATCGGTTTTTAAAAAAAGCTGCCGTGATTTGTGATGGAATAATAATTAAATCGATTTTTTTTTTAAATATTTTCAAATTAAAATAAGTGAAAAAATTGGAACAAGTTCGAAAAAAATAACTTCATAAAAAACTGAAAAAAATACTTTCGAACATAAAAAGGATTCGTTTGGAAAAATTACCCAACGTGAATTTCAACGAATGTATTTTCAAACTTTGGATATAAAATAAACGCAATTTTGGCCAAGTTGTTCCCACTTCTGAAGTCAAATTAGGTACCTCAATGTCTGGAATTCTCATCTTCTTCCATTTCCGGCCATATCGAAACGAAAATCAAAATGTAACGAGCAATTCGAGGTAAACTCGAGTATCCACTTTGTGTTCGAACCAATTTACTCGAGTTGTTTGTCGATCTTCGTACTATTTATAGTGTTAGTGCTATAACGTCATCTGTTACTGTACAGTTTACTCGGTATCTTTTAAGAAACCACGTGTTGCTAGCGATGTAATTTCGAACAAAATAATTGAATTGGCTTTTTTTCTCTATCTCTCAAATAGGTATCAAGACTACACCCGGAGGAGGCACTGCAAATACACGTGGAAGTAGATGAAAAATACTACCCGGACTGTATCGAGACGTCGAGTGAAATTGTACGATGTAAAATACTCGAACACAGTGTCGCGCCATCGCCACCACTTAGAGCTTGAATTTTGTTTTAAATCGGCCTTGTTTCACTGTCGTTCGACGACGATTCGATGTAAAGGGTAAGTTAAATTGGGAATTTGGTGGCGGTAATGGGAGCTATTTAAAAATAAGTCACGTTTCGGTGTACGCGGTTAATGAAAGCGAGATAAAGCTCGGTGTAATATCGACTCCGAAACTGTTCGCTGAGCCCGAGCCCGCGAACTGATAACAAATAGAGCGTCGTTTCGCAGGTACTCCTACTCGATTATCGAGAGATCGAATTGAGTTATTTTGTTTTAATTTGAAGCTGCAGATCTGGTGTCGTCTCGAGCCAGGCGAAAAATCATAAAGAGCTTAATGGACTTGCTTGTACTGCTGGTCTTGCGAAAATTTTGCTTTTAGCCAGATTGAAGATCTTGATTTTTTTCAATATTGAGAAGTTTTCCAATTTGAAAAAAAAATTGAAATTTGGTACTTTCCAAGTTTAATTAATTCTTTAAAATTTTAAAATTTTTTACAACTCCCAAAACTTGAAAATTTGATAAAAATCAAGATCGTAGTCATTTCTAAATTTTATAAATTTTTGAAATGAATCATTTCTGAAAATGTCATAAATTCAGTAGGTAAATTCTTATTTCGAATTGGGTAAAAATTTGTGCTTAATTGTCAAAATCCGATAAAAACTACCATTTTATTCATTTTGAATTTTTTAAATAAATTTTCTGGATTATTTTATGATTTTTTTTTGTTGAAATTTTAGTGAATTTTCGAAGTTGGATCACTTTTGAAATTTGGAAGGAAATTTTAATTAGGTAAAAATTGGAAATTCCGAAAAATACAAAATTAAAAAAAAATCAAATTTCAATATTTTTGAAATTTTGAATATTCACCAAATTGATTAGAAAATATTCAAAATTTAGAAAAATGTTGAAAAAATTCAAATAAAAAAAATTTAAAATTGGAAAAAAAAATTAGGAAAAATTTTGAAATTTGGTCAAACGGAATTGAGTCTTTTTTATATTTCAAAGGAAAAATTTGTTAATTTCTAAATCGAACGAATTTTTACAATTTTAAGATTTGTTGAAAATTCGAAATTAGGTAACTTTTAATTTTTAATAAATTTTTGAGACTGGATAAATTTTTAAAAATTATTAAAATTTAGTAAATATTTAAAATTTGGGAAAAAATTAAAAATTGATAAAAATTAGAATTTTGGTCTTTTTAAAATTTTTAAAAATATCGTATATGGAATTGCGCCAATTTTTAAATTCAGATATTACTAGGGCAAGTATTTATATATATTTTCATATTTTCTATGTGCTATATAATAGCGTATATCCAGGTTATCTTTATGATTCATAAAATTTCCAGTCGAATAAGCCCAATATGGTTTTGCATATTTTTCATATTTTGACAAAAATTTCACGTTTTTTTCATATTTTCAGCACATATTTCACACATTTTGCGCATATTTCATCGATTTTCCTATTTTTTAAGCATATTTTACGATTTTTCTGTTTTGAGCTAATTTTAACAATTTGACTTTCCTAATTTTCCGGTAATTCTCAATTTTCTTCAAAAAAAATTAAGTGTGTTTTTTTATGCTATTTTCAAAAATTAAAAAAACGACAAGTTTTGGTAATTTTTTCATCATTTTTCCTTCAATTTCAGGTTTGCATTAATAAAATCGATCTTTTTAACACAACAGCTGAACTGCATTTGAAAAATTCTTTCTTTTGATACCCATATTATGTTTGCATATTCCTTCATATTTCGAGTTTTTTGCATATTTCAAAGTTTTGAAATTCATATATATGCGCATATTTCGCCCAAAAAAAATTATATAAATACTTGCCCTACTCATTACAAACTCCCTCCACTTCATACAGTTGTGGTTGGACAGGCAAATATCTTTTTTCCGAGAGTGGGCCAAAGTTTCCCCCTAGGGCCAAAGTAACCCCATCTTACGGTATTTATAAATTTTGATCAATTTTCAAAATCGGGTCAATTTTTAAAGTTGAATAAATTTTTTCAATTTTATAATCTGATGAAAATTCAAAATTTGGACATTTTAAAATTCTTATCATTTTGTGAAGTTGGATAATCTTTTTACATTTTTAAAATTTTTATAAGTACGTAGGTAGTTTTCTCTGAAAATGAATTGAAAATTCGAAATCTAGCAATTTTCAAGTTTTGGTAAATTTTTTATGATGGATTAATTTCGGAAATTCCAGTAATTTAGTAAATTTTTGAAATTTGGAAAAAAATAATAATATTCGATAAAAATTAAAATTCACAATCTGGTAAAATAAAATATTATATAATTTTAATACGTATCTAATCTATTCACCTAAGTACCTAACCTAATTTCAGAATATTTATTTTTAGGAATTGATACAATTTTTAGAGGTTGATAAATTTTTACAATTTTTTGACGTGCGGTGAAAATTCAAAATTTTGGTATTTTTAATTTTTAGTGAACTTTTGAGGTTTCATCAATTTGAAGGAGTTTATAAATTTAGCAAAAATTTAAAATTTTCAAAATTCGTTTAAAAAATATAATTTTGGTAATTTTTAGATATTTTTTGAAAAATTTTAAAGTTTGCACAAATTTTGAAAATATTGAAAATTTACTAAATCTTATTTACGTACCTACGTTTGATAAAAATTCAAAATTTTAATAAATTTTAAATCTTGGAATAATATTAAAAATTCAGCTGAATTTAAAAAAAATTTGAGATGTAATTTTGCAAAGTTTGATGAAATTATGTCAAATTAAGTATGTTTTTACCATTTCAAAAATTTGAAAAATCTGAGCATTTTTCATTTTGAAATTCTCGTCGAAGATCTAGCGAAAGCTTTTCTTTTCGATTTTGAACTTCGGTTGCACACTCTGTGACATCAGTTGCGATCCATACTTTAGGCATCACTCGGTCGCTTCGTTAATGATAAATACAAAATAAATACGCCGAGTCCGGAAATAAAAGGGGACATGATATTGCAAGAGTAGCGACAAATTACCAACATTTTACAACGGATGTTTCATCTTCTTTATGCCGCTGTCAGCCGTTATTTGAATCCTTCGAGCGAACGTATAAATCGTAGTAAAAAGAAAATTGGTGTTTTTCAAGCGAAAGGGCGGAGCTGACTGTTGCAATGAAAGTGCTCGAGGTATAACTGTGCTTGTGCTGCTCGCAGCTTTTCCTTTCCCTGCCTCGCCTTTGCTTTCCTTCTCTCGCTCGCAGCCTCGCACACTATGTATGCGAATGATTTACAAAATTCCTCTGGTTTTTAGTTTATAAGCGCAAATATCTGGCCGCGTGTTTTTATTACACAATGGGCAATAGGGCGCGAGTAACGCGTATACTTCAGTAGAATGCACAACTATAAATAAACCGTTTAATTAAAAGTTCCTTTTAAATTTTTAATCAAATTTTACCCCTTGATTATTTCCCTCTTTTACATTCCCCACTCTGTACGTTTTGTTTGGCCAAGTTGGAGAAAAAAAAATACGTACTCTCTACGCCTGAGGAAATGTACGTAGAGAGAGATTTTCAAATGGCCTAGTTTTCTGACAATCTCAGCCCCTTATTGTTAAATTAGAAGGGCATTTTTCAAAATTAAAAATGCTGCTAAAGTTGAAATAAAAATTTGCAGATCAGTTTTCAAAAGTCTCATCGACGGCAGAGTAATATTAGAATACGTACCTAACTAAGTATACTACATAGTGCCTTGGATTACAGGATAGTGTTTCATTAAAACGCCTCTTTGTCTTCTTAATGCCTTTATTAACCAATCTCGAGCAGTGAAGACAACCGTGTAATAATGTAATATCATTTTAGTCGATATTCGTGCATTTCCGTCGTGTCGTAGGCGTTCTAAATGGAAATTTTCCGCAAATTTGATCGAATTACCGAACTGATGTGCAACGTTTGGCGGTTAAAATTTTATTTTTAATTTTTTTCGGTCTTGCGGAGTGACGTTAATTATGCTGATTTGATGGCTATGACGAATGGAAATATTTGATGAGGGAGTAATTTAAGCCAATTTGCTGAAAATTGGAGAATTTGCATTAGTTACAAATATTATACATTGTTCAGGTATTTTTAAGGCGAGTATGGGTGTGGAATTTAATTGAGTTTGAGGCAGGGAAAAATTGTACAAAAAGTGTACGGTTGATCAGATTTTTTCAAGAATGGTTTTGAAGGTTTTTTAAAGAAAATTTTTAGGGCTGAAAACATGTTTTACAGAACTCTTTTTTGTTTTTTCAAGATTTTTTGCAAAAGATATTTTATTTTATAAGTGGATTTGTTTTTGTTACTAAAAACCATTCTTTCCAAGAACAATTTTCCAATAAGATTTCTTTGCTAGAAATAGGTACATATGTACTTTCGATGTGGATTTTTTTAAAGATTTTTTTTTTTGTATAGAATTTCTTTTATTCTAACAAGGGAACCTCGCCAACTCGTCACCTCCGATTGAACTGAAATTTTGCTCACTGAAAGAGCATGTCACCCACGCCTCACAAACAAATTTTTAGCTGCCAAAGTTGATTTATCGATTTTTGGCGAATTTTTGAAGATGGCTAAAACCGCCTCCAAAAAAACATTTTAAAAAAATGTAGATTTCAAGATAGATCATGAAAATCGGTTTGTACACTAAAGATGACCCCTCGAGTCGATTGGCACCATTTTCGAATCGATCTGAAGCCTCCAGAAAAAGTTGACTTTTCTCCAGCGCACTGGAATAGCTCCAGACGGCGCTGTATAATTAACTTCGGCAGCTGAAAATTTAATCCTAGCGTTAGTGTATGATGCCATCTATCGATTGACGTAGTTGAATTCAAAATCCGAGGTGAAGAGTTCGCACGTGTTTTTTTTGACAACTTGAAAATTCTGCATTTTTAAAAAATTTCCAAAAAATCGATTTCTCCAGCATATCATTCGAAACTTCGTCTATCACCTAAAGTCGACCTCCCGAGTCGATTGCCACCATTTTCGAAGCGATCTTGGGCCTCAAGAAAATGTTGACTTTTGCCATCTGGATAGATTCCAGTGTCCTGGAGAAAAGTCAACTTTTTCTAATCGACTCGGGAGGTCGACTTTAGTATACAAATCGATTTTCAGGATTCTATCTCAAAATTTGCGATTTTTTTTATTCCAAAAATTGGTTTTTTGGGGTGATTTTAGCCATTTTCAAAAATTCGCCAAAAATCGAAAAATTCACTTCGGCAGCTAAAAATTTGGTTGTGACATTTGGGTGGCATGCTTTTTTAGCGAGCCAAATTTCAGCTCAATCGGAGGTGACGAATTGGCGAGGTTCCCTTGAAACATTTTTCGAGAGGATTTTTTTTTAAAATGCAATTTTTTCTTGGGTAATTTTTAAAAATTATTTTTTTCTATAATACCTAATGTACTCAGATATTTTTATATGAACATTTTTTTGAAAATAGTTTTTGAAGAGTTAGGAAAAAAATTCTAAAGATTGGTCAAAAAACGAATTTTTGAAAAATTTGTAAGAAAATATTTGCATGTTTTGTCAGTTTTTTTTTTTTTTTCAGAAAACAATTTCTTTATCATTGCAAAGGAAGTACATATTATACTCACTTACTTTTTCACTTTTTTTTGTTGAAATACCTACAGATTGTGAAAAATTAATTTTTTAATACAATTTTGAATTAAAAAAAAATTTTATTCAGGATTTCCCTTTTTTTTTAAATTGTTAAAACTTTTTTTGTATTTTTTTCTGTAAAAAGATTTTTCAATAACATTTTCCTATTTTTTTTTTAGAAAACTTTTCATTTAGGTACCTACTACCTACTAATTTTTTATTTTGTCGAAAAATATTTTGTTGAATACATTTACATTTTTCAAAAATTGTCTAAAAATGATTTTTTTTTCTTCAGATTTTGTCGAAAAAATGAATTGTTTGAAATTTTAGGAGCAAAATCTTTCAAAATTCAGTTTTTCATCAAAATTTTATTTTTTAATACCTAATTTTATTCAAAACAAATTTCCTTCGTGTGTTTTTTCATTCTAAATTATGAAAAATTTGAATTCCACTTACTGCGGTAGGAAGGGTTCCCTCGAACGAAGAAAATTTGCAAAGTTGCCTTCATACTCCACGTTAATAAGGCAAAATATATGCAAAATATAATGATGTACGAACGTCGTAGGTAGATATATTGACTCCTTCAAACTCACAACTCGGCAAATATATGAACCGATATGTTGCATGGGTTACATTATTTCAAGTTTGCACGTGTCGGAACTTTTTACAGAACACACTGAAAATATATGTAAATTTCAAAGGCGAATCAAAATTCAAATCTATCCTCCTCCTCTACTTTCGGTCTTTACAGAAGCCTCGTCAACTCTTCATTCATAATTTGAATATGTAGTAGGCGATAGCAAACATATCAGACATGTCGAAGTATCGAATATGAAAAAAAAAAAAAAAAATCACAGTAGGTACGTGAGAATAACTTATTCACTCTTATCAGTTCCCTTACCGATAAAATTTCGATAAGGTATTTTTATCAATGGTGTACTATGTTGAAGTATTTTATAGCCGAATGATTGGATTAATGTAACGAGTTAATACTTATGTCTAGATTCAAAAATGAACATTTTTGTTGCATTTTTTCAAAATTTATGCAAATTAACGAGCTAATTTTTATAAAATGTTACAAATCGACTTATTATTATCTGTGCTATGTTCATTTATGGTTTTGAATTTTTTAAATGGGATTTCTTATACTTTGGTAAGTGTAATAATTACCTAGTTTTTCTGGGATACTATATTTACTTGGGATCATTTCAGAGAATTAAAACGTTCGACATTCTTTTTTCGAAAATTCCATACTCAAAAAAGGTGCTTTTGAACATTCCTTTCACTCTTGTCTTCTTTGCAGAGTGATTTGCCAAATGAAGACGTCGACGAAGCTCCCAAAATATCCCCCAGAACGCCTCAACATAGTCCAAGAATATCGCTAGGAGTGGGGGTGCGCGATTTCCTCGAGTTACGCTACTACGGAGACTTGGTAGTCGACAAAAGTCTGCTGATTTTGGAATTCTTGGAAGAATACTCTCAAACGTATCTAATCACTCGACCCAGGCAATTCGCCAAATCGATCAACTTGGACATGGTGAGGAGGTTTTACGAGCTCGAACTGGACCCTCGAGGGTTCCCATTCTCTCGCCAGAATAAAGTAAACTATCGATTCTTCTGCGGAGGCTCGGTCATGAATTTGAAAAAACAAAAGAAAATGCTGGCGCCGATGAAAATATGCTACCTAGAGACGGTGATGATGGAACAAGGATATTATCCGACGATTATGATCAATTTCCACAATGTCACCGGGTACGATTACGACCACGTGGTTAATACACTATGGTACGAGGTTTTCAAAAGCCACTTCTACCTCAGAGACTACTGCACGATGAATTTAACCGACGGAGTCGAAGACATCGATAAAGAACGCTTATGGAGGTACTTCTACGACGAAGATTTCCGCAAAGCTAATATCAGAATGAGTCTATACTTTTTGACTAAAATATTATACCATCGGTTTAAAAGAAAGGTGTGGATTTTCATCGACGAATACGACGCCCCTCTCTTGTTCACCCATCTGGATTTCAAAGAAAACAATAAAACTCAGGATATCCCCAGAGTTCACGAGCTACTCCACGACCTCTTCCAAAACGCCTTCATCAACAACGCTTACCTCAGAACTGGCATCGTGACCGGGACTCTTATCGTCAGCAATGCGGACATATTTAAGAATTTCACCAATTTCCACCACTATTCCATACTGGACGACAGATTCGCCGAATATTACGGTTTCACTAAACGAGAAATCAGCGAAATGCTCTTCAAAGTACCAATGGGCATCAAAACATCCACCAAATTGATCCTCGACTACTACGGCACGTATAATTATGGCCGAGTTCAAGTCTACAATCCTTACTCGATCATGAAATGCATTCTGAACGACCGAATAGGACGTTACTGGATCAAGGAAGACCAACCGGTGGATTTGAAGAACGCTTTTTTGAACGACGTCAAACAATTGGCAGCTGGCGAGAGTGTTGTGAGTAAGATTTACGAAGAGGTCGACTTCGACGACGTGGATAAATCTGAAAATGTGATTAGTTTGTTGCTGTACACGGGATATTTAAACGTGGTGAAAAAAATCGCCCATGCCACCTACGAGCTCATGGCACCGAACGAAGAGGTAAAGCAAATGTTTCGAATAATTGAGAAAAAAATGGCCAAAAATGAGAAAATTAAACCTACGCCGCAAGATGAAATTAAACCGAGGGTGAAAATTTCCAGGGTGACCAAAGTAGACGTTGGCTCAGATGGGAAAATTCAGTGGCCTAAATAGTGGTATGATTTTTACACGAATTTCATGAACGATTTGGATGTCTTTATGAATAGTGCCGGAAAGGAAACGTGTATTTGCATATCGATGCTTGGGAAAGATTGTTGTTATCGATCGATTGGATTTCATTTTCAAATAGTAAAACACCTTGTACTGAAGATGAATTTATTAAAAAGACAATTTTTTATTCTTCTGCGTAATTTGCAATTTATTTATTTTTTGATTAGGTAGTGACGAATTTTGAAAAATTCAAAACATGAATTTGTTCCAGTAATAAAATGTTCTACGAGTATTAAAAAAAATCCCAAAAAAATTCTCTTTACAAAATTGAGATTTTTCTTGAAAAAATAATTTTGAACAATAAACCTTCCTAGGGAAAAAACATCTTTTCAAAAAAATTCAAAAAATATTCATTGCTTCCATCGAAAAATTACGAGAAAAAAGTACTCTACCTTTAAAAAAATCATATCTGAGATAGGTGTACTTACAAGGAAACCTCGCCAACTCGTCACCTCCGATTGAGCTGAAATTTGGCTCACTGAAAGAGCATGCCACCAAGACCTCACAACCAAATTTTTAGCTACCGGGGTTGATTTTTCGATTTTTGGCAAATTTTTGAAAATGGCTAAAACCACCTCAAAAATTTTTTTTTTGGAAGAAAATCGTAAATTTCAAGATAGAGTCCTGAAAATTGGTTTGTATACTAAAGTCGACTTCCCTAGTCGATTGGAACCATTTTCGAAGCGATCTGGAGCCTCCAGAAAAAGTTGACTTTTCTCCAGCACACTGGAATCTCTCCAGATGGCAAAAGTCAACATTCTCTGGAGGCACCAGATATCCTTGAAAGTGATGCCAATCGACTCGTGTGGTCGACTTGAGGAGGTAGACGAAGTTTCTGGTGATATGCTGGAGAAATTGATTTTTTGGAAATTTTTAAAAAATGCAGAATTTTTAAGTTGTCAAAAAAACACGTGCGAACTCTTCACCTCGGATTTTGAATTCAACTACGTCAATCGATAGATGGCATCATACTAACGCTAGGATTAAATTTTCAGCTGCCGAAGTTAATTATACAGCGCCGTCTGGAGCTATTCCAGTGCGCTGGAGAAAAGTCAACTTTTTCTGGAGGCTTCAGATCGCTTCGAAAATGGTGCCAATTGACTTGAGAGGTTGACTTTAGTGTACAAACCAATTTTCAGGACTCTATCTTGAAATTTACAATTTTTTTTCAAAAAATGTTTTTTTGGAGGTGGTTTTAGCCATTTTCAAAAATTTGCCAAAAATCGAAAAATCAACTCCGGCAGCTAAAAATTTGGTTGTGAGGTCTTGGTGGCATGCTCTTTCAGTGAGCCAAATTTCAGCTCAATCGGAGGTGACGAGTTGACGAGGTTTCCTTGTTAGCTATACAAAAATTTTTTATTGATTTTGGCAAAAAATCCTGTCAAAAATAAGAGTTGATAAATTTTTAAAAAAATTCTCACCATAAAAATATTCTAAAAAATTATGAAAATAACGTCTCAAAGATGTTTAAACACCATTTCAGTTCTTAAAGTCAAAGGAAGGAGAGTCTTTAAATAATCCACTTTTTTTTCATTTAGAAGGGGAAAAAAAGGAAAAATTGCATTTAATAAAGAAATGGGCTCAAAAAATGATTCTAGCAAAAATCTTTTTGAAAAAAAAAAAAAAAAAAAAAAAAAAAAAAAAACTTTAAAAAATAGCTGGATTATTTCAACATCGCAATCAATATTAATGATCGAATTATTAAAAAACTTAATTTATACAAAAGAGCCGCATCTGAGTGTCTCAAAGAGTGGTGCCTTGATGTAATCTGGCAGCCCTCATGGGACACTTCGATAAAAGGCAGAAACACTTATAAATTTATTCCCCAAATTAAAGCCTTTTTAAATTCTGAAATTGAACTCGATTATCATTCTGCACAAATCTTCTCAAGTCATGGTAATTTTCTTGAATACAAATTCTCCAAACTGAAAAAATCTCCCACTCCAAATTGCAAGTGTTCCCAACCTGAAACTTCTGTACACCTTATTTTTGAATGTATAAATACTGAACATATAAGACAAAAATATATCAACCAAATCGACTTTAACAATACGCTCACTTTCTATAGTAAAACCTTCTTTGCCTTTTGCAATGAGATAATGGAACACCAGTATGAACAGTATGGTTTTCCTTAAAAGTACTCTGCTTTAGTTATAATTTTATAAGTTCAAGTTTTTGCAAAGATCATGATCCTGTACAAACTGAATACTTGATTGGACACCTTCCCAACTTGACAGCATTAATTGTAAACTAATGCAAATGTAAATAATACTCCCGCACGGGCTTTGCCCACGATTGACCTGTAAATATGTAAGTTTGTAAATGTAAGTATATGAAACTATGAAACTTTAAAACTCAATAACATAATTATTCTTCACTAAATATTGACTTTGGACACTCTTTGGCATATTCTTTGGCAGACAATCACTTCACTAAACAATAAATATGTAAATAAACTTGTAAATAATCATTTTTTCCTCAAAATTACTACTTTGGCTGTTACAAAAATTGTTAGGTTCTGTTAAAACTTCTTATTTCCGGAACACAAAAATTCAACACACCGTATAAACCGTTGGTATCGGTGTGCCAAAATTAATTAATACTATGATGATATCCCCTGTGGAATATTCTTGGGTTCGAACCTGTGAGGTCACCCAATTGAGTTACCGCTGGGCCTGAGTATTAAATATTAAAAAAAAAAAAAAAAAAAAAAAGGTATAAAAAATCACAAACTAAAAGTGCCTCTATCAAAAAATAATATCGCCTTAAAAATTATTCTCGACATGGAAAAAAATCTTACGAAAATATTTGGTCTTTAACAATTAAGTAGGTATATATTTTTAACAATTTGAAATTTGAAATTTATTCGAAAAAGAGTTGAACAAATTTCAGATTAAATTGGATTTTTTTTTTTGAACAAGCCTTTATTTTTTCTAAATCAACATTCAAAATAATTATAAAAATTTCATTTAAAAAAAATCATGGCTATAAAATATTTATTACTAAAAAATGCAGAATTTTTCGTCCTTTTTTTGTAATCACTGAAAACGAACCATCACTTCAATTTGTTCGAATTAGGTACTCGTACGAGGTGATTCAGAAACATTATAGTTCATCTAAAGAGGTAAATAGTCAGCTTATCTCGCATCGTGTTACGCTTTGGTTGCGGTTAAATATAAATGAAGGGGTGAAATCAACGAGTACTTGAATTTCTCTTTGTTTTTACACAATTAGCTGTACATACATTTCGTAACTATCATTAATTTAAAGAATTTCTTCCTGCTGCTTATGAATAGCGAGATACAGTGGTGCAAATTATATTCCTATATTTGCTCACTCCCTCCCTACTCCCTAAACTGTTTTATTTTTTTAAATCATCCATCAATTTTTTTCACCCTTCGAATCTCATAATAGGCAACTTCATCTACACTTGTGCAGTTTGAATTGCTATAAATGTCTGGAAAAATTATATTTTGTTCCTTCAAATCTCAGAATAGGCAACCCTATTAACACGTATGCAGTTTAGATTGCCGCATCTTAAAATAAAAGGTGCCGCATTACCACTAAGAACACTCTGTATAAATAATTTGAAATTTCGCTATCGATATCACACATTTACAACAATTTCGTTCTAAGAAGAAAAAAGTGAAATGAAACTGCAAAATATTATCCACTTGATTGAAATCCTTTTGCACTTATGCCCAGACTAGAAATTCTAAACAGATTTTATATTAATACGCCATGCTACCTATTTCTTGATTTCTGTTAAATGGTTCGTAACGTAACATGGTCGTCGTTGGTCATTTTATTCGACACGTTTGCCCATATATGTCCTAATACCGTGCCCTGATAAGCGTACGTAAGGTTTACTCGACTAAAAGCCTATCTGTACGACGTATAGGATAACCTTGCCACCGGAAATAGTTTTATAGCAGTTTTGTGAACCGTATATCGTATCACGAAATTTATAAAATCATTCCACCAATAAAGACGCTCTCTTCACGGGCGGGTTTGAGAAGAAACATATCGTACATTTCAAATTCAAGTTGCCTTTGCTATACGTTGCGTTGCTGCAGAAAGGCAAAAGTTTATCGGAAGTCTCGACGAGGCAACGTAATGTGTCGATTCGACTCACCAGTGATTGGCGAAAGGTTTTGACAGGCAGTGAAAAGCTCTCGGAGCGTGAATTGATTTGTGTCGATGAGCATTTTTAATGATGCCAAATAGGGCGGTAAATACGTGCGCTTTATATGTGAGGGTTCTATTTATCGAACCGTATTTATCTACAGCTTAGAAATGTACGATGGATTAAATCGTAAGCATATAAATCGCAGGCATATAAATCGCAGCATCCTATTTTTTTAGACAGAGTAAAAAAATGAATATTTTGTCTGTTTTTTTTTTTGTTTTTTTTTCGAACTTTGGTTGCTAATTGCACGAAAAACAGATTCACCTGAAAATTGCTACTTCGATATAATTTTACCTTTTAGTAAGTACGTTAGGATGATATTGGAATAAAAAACGACCTTGAAAGGTCATCGACTATACGACGATGGCACAGTATCAAAAAAATTTCACTTCTTAACCTGAAAACCGACGACATACGAGCACCTATGCGTGTATTCATGCTTCGGTTTATTCAAGGTCTCTCCTAACCTAATACCCCTCTTTGCAGAGGCACAATTGATCGGAAAATGTGGTAAATGTAAAAGCTGCTGGGTTGTCATGCCCATGCCATGCTCCTTTTCTCTGTGCGGTATTTCGACTCATCTTGAAATACCGGCGAGATTTTTTTTAGTCGCTGCAAATGGAAATTTCGGGGTTTATTTGACGTAGGTAGTCGTTATTTTTCGTTTTTTTTTTTTTTTTTTTTTTTTTTTTACAGTCGTGACTTTTTTGTTTGTTTTGTTCGTATAGCTCATACAAAATTTGGGCATTTGATCTATTTCACCTCATAGACTTGAAATTTCATGATATACAGTGCCCGACGTTTTCACCTCCGATTTGGCGTTTTCGCCTCCGTATATGAGGCGAAAAAACCATTTTATGTATGAAAAAGAGGCGAAAAAGCTCTCCTGCAAACATATATATCTAAGGTCAAAGTGGCTTCAATTTGTATGTTCGGTGAAATGGCTTCAAACTTGAAATTATCGAAAGTATTATGATACCCATGGCTTATTATTCAATTTTAGACATCAAAAAGCTATTCTACAAAACGATGCAAGTTTATCCGTAAACATCTAAAAAACGATGCCAGTACGACCTTAGACCGAAATTTTATTCTACACTTGTATAAGTGGTAAAGTGGCATCACCAAAATAACCACATTTCTAGCATCCTGGCACCTTGCTGAGTTGACTGGCAAAAGTTGGTAATCTGACTTCAGTAAAATGAATAAGCCACTTTACCAAAACGAAGCATGATTACCGTTAGACATCTAACAATGAAGCCACTTTATCCATAGATAAATCTATATATATAAAGAAATACAAAAATGCGAAAATCATGCCAATCGTCTTATTTTGACCCAAAACGTCGAGAAAAATACCCCTCACCCCCAACTTCCATCATCAGGTCAAATTTAATAGCTGACTTTTCTCTTTGAGAAAATCAGCTAAAAAAATCATTGAAAACGTTTGAAATATTTTTCTTGCTAAAAAACTACAGGACCGTTTTCTATTGGGTGTTGACACTGTTGACATTGTTTTTTTTTCTATTATAAATGTTTTTGTGCAAAACAATTCACTGCAGAAATTTTCAAATCCCTATAAGATCCTAAATACTTCAACTCTTGCCTGATTTGAAAATTTTCTTAAAATTCAACCCTACAACGGTAGGGCTTCTGGGGTAATAATTTCTTTTAAAAATCATAATTTTGAGGAAATTTGGTTTTATCGAAAGAACAATTATTTTATCCTTAAAATTCAGCCTTACAATAATTGTAGGGCTTCTGTTGTAATAGTTTTGAAACGAAATTCACAAATTAAGAGGGAATTTGAATTTATGATTTGAAAAAATTTTTGGAATCGATTTTTTTCAATTCTAACCAATTTGGCAATATTTTCATAAAATTCAACCCTTCAACGGGTTCCTCGAGTAATAATTTCGAAGAAAAAAAATCATAATTCTTGAGAAAATTTGAATTGTTAAGATGAAGATTTTTTTGAATCAATTTCTTCAACTTTTGCCTGATTTGGCAATTTTTTCTTGAAATCCAACCCCTTCAACTGTAAGGCTTCTGGGGTAATGGTTACGGAAAAAAAAAATCACAAATTTAGAGAAAATTTCAATTTATGATTTTAGAAGTTTTTTGGAATTGATTTTTTTCAATTCTAACAAATTTGGAAATTTTTTCATAAAATTCAACCCTACACCTGTAGGACTTCTCGAGTAATAATTTCGAAGAAAAAAATCATAACTTTTGAGGAAATTTGTATTTTTTAGGTGATTTTTTTTTTTTTTTTGAATCAATTTTTCCAACTTTTTCCTGATTTGGCAATTTTTTCTTGAAATCCAACCCCTTCAACTGTAAGGCTTCTGGGGTAATGGTTACGAAAAAAAAAAATCACAAATTTAGAGAAAATTTCAATTTATGATTTTAGAAGTTTTTTGGAATTGATTTTTTTCAATTCTAACAAATTTGGAAATTTTTTCATAAAATTCAACCCTACACCTGTAGGACTTCTCGAGTAATAATTTCGAAGAAAAAAATCATAACTTTTGAGGAAATTTGTATTTTTTAGGTGAATTTTTTTTTTTTTTTTTGAATTAATTTTTCCAACTTTTTCCTGATTTGGCAACTTTTTCTTAAAATTCAACCCTACAACTGTAGGACATCTCGAGTAATAATTTCGAAGAAAAAAGTCATAAATTTTGTGGAAATTTTATTCTGTGAGTAGAACAATTTTTTTAACTAATAAATGTCGGCAGATTTGACAATTTTTTTCTTAAAATTCAACCCTACAAACTTACTTATCTTCGTAAAAATCCTTTCAAAGCTCCATAACTCGATAAATACAACAGCTGCATAAAATTTGTAAATCACCTTTTTTGTAGCATTTGAAAACATCTACTAGAAAAGTTATTTGCTAATTTCATCTCAGTTAACCGGTTCTCGAGATATCCGCCCTGTAAACTTTCGAACCCATCTAACACATCAAATACAGATTACATTTTTTATAGCAATTAAAAACACCTCTGAGAGATAACTTTTTTATCAATTTCATCTCGAGGGATCACTTCTTGAGATATCTGCCATTTTTCATCAAATATAGTAGATACGTGAAATTTGTAAATAACCTTTTTTATAGCGCTTGAAAAGATCTACAAGAAAGGTTCTTTGCTAATTTTCGCTTAATGGACTTGTAATCTCGAGATATCTACGATGGAAGTTGACAATTTTACAGTTCTCCACAAAAGGCAACTTTTCTAGCACAAAATTTGCGTAGAATTTCTGATAGACGCGGTTTATGCAAAAAAAATAGAACCAGTGTTGATTTTTTGGTAACACGAGGCGCCTAAACCTACTATATCGACCTCTTATCAGCAACTTCGACTTTCGAAGTAACATTTCGAGACCGGAGTCGATTATTTGCAAAGATTCCGAACCAGCATCGATGATATTGAAGATCTCCACACATCCAATCGCGAAAACCCAACTTCAGATTCAATCTCCACCAAATCCATCCCTATCAAAGACCCCTGAGAACACCACTACTGTAAAAAAATCCGCCCAAATCACCATCCCTCGTGTCCATACCGGGTCTAATATCAAGGTTATAGTCGGAGCCTGAACAGTGTACTCGCCACGAACGGTAGAAACACTTAGGTATACATACGGCATCGTATAAATTTATGAATGAAATTTCGCACGTCACAGCGAATCGATATCGCTAGACTGCAAAAAATTGCTGGCCATTTGCAATGCGGCTCGGCTTGGCTGCGAAAAGCCCATGCAAGAGGCCTCAAATACCTATAGCTACGTTTGTAATCTCGCTTACCTATAGAGATCTCTCTAATTGATGTCTAAAATCCGCGTCAACTTTGAATTAGTATACGCACCCGAACACTCACCGGACATATCGACGGATCGAGAAAAGAACGCGACGCGAAACACGCGTACGCCGAGCCAGAGAGAGAGATTTCGAAACTGTGACGAGGACCGAGGGGCAGGGGGATCGCAAAAATTCGCGGCGAACCGCGAAAAAAATATCGCAAAATCGAGCAATCGGAGGTGAAAATACCGCACAGGTGAAACTACGACGGCTGGCTGCGAATCGGCCGAATTTGGGAATCTGCCGGAAGAGCAGCGTACGATGAATTGTACGAATACGCGGCTCGAGATGAACGTAGCAGCGTGCGACCGTACATAGGGAGCCCGAACGCGAGTAAATTTCGAATGAGATGCTGGGTTGCTGGGAAACAGCCGTAGCCGGATCGTATTTACCCTGAAGAAAGTACGAACGTAGAGGAGAAATTTGAGGGTGGGGCATTCCATTCAAAGTACCAGATTCGGGGGAGCCCCTTGCGCGAGCGCACTTTTGGCCCCTCATTGATTTTCATCGACACCGAAAACCTCATCCGCACGGTCATTGGGTCACACACACGATACCCTAAAAAAAATTTCGGTCCCCTGCCCGCCTGGCCCGCCCTACGATCTCCAGTTCCGACACCTATATTGTTTTAATAATTTACAATTATTCAATTATTATGCCCCCAACCTAGGCGATGGTCTGCTTTTTCTGCAACCCTGCAACCCTCCCGCCTGTGGAGCCAGCTCGACTTACGTCTCCGCCAGGTCCGCACCTAACCTACGGATACGTTCGGAATTCAATCTATGAAAATATTAAATATGGAAAAATGGCTTCCATACGAGGTATTACATGCTCAGATGCGTTGCACATTCGTCGTTTCTTCGCGTCCAAAATGTCGAGCGATTCTTGGCAAATTATTCTTTTGATATTTAAATTACAGAATAAGACGTTTCACGGATCAGTTCAACTGCCAAGGGTTGGGTTTTTTCTCCACAATTTCATTCTTCCCGCCTATTATACGTTTTTTAATACTCCTGCCCGCTCCGGAGCATCTTATACGGCTGTGCCTGCGTTTTTTCTAATATATATGTTTTTTGTTTTACTCTCTGTCGTTGTTGGTGCCTTTCCGCGACGATGGCGAATTTCGTTTTTAATCAATATCGCCGTCAGTTTGGATTTAGATTCGAGGGTCGTTTGTGTGTAGTTGAAATTATTTCATGTGAAATTTCATATTTTTCTTCTCTCTTTCCAACGGCTTATTTGTTGTGCCTGTCGGCGTGTGCGAGAGAGTCGAGTAAAAAGAACTGACCGGAGTTAGGTACGGTTTATGTATTTTTTTCCGGCCTGCCTAGCGTAAGCTGGCTCGTGTGTGCTTTATAAACGAGACATTTTCGATGTTGGAAATGATTAGAGGGGGTTTTACTGCGAGACGTTTTAAAAAAAACGTAGCAAAGAGTAAGAGGGGAAGGGGGAAATCACCGGGGCGCAATAATGTCGGAAAAACGGGCGACAAAGCTTTAGTATATTATAGGTAACCATTTTGAGAAAGATGGTAAATTTTATACGAATATTCGTGTGCTTTTAAGGTGGATGCAGGCTTTGTTAGTGTACTGTCTAGTGTCTACAGGGTGTCCTTGTTCAAGCGTGTCGCCTGCCCAGGGTATGTGTAGCAGATGAATTTGCAAATATGTAGGATAGTTTGCCTATACCATTGGAATTGAAGGAGCAGAGATATTGTACTTGAATATTTTTTTTTTGCTAGTTCAGTATTGAATATTTACCATCAATTTGCTGTGGGAAATGAAAAATGGGAGATGGGACTTGCATGAAAAATAAAAATTATGTTTATCTGTAACTTGGACTCGAAAATCTGGCAATATTTGTCAATAATAAGAAAGTTGAAGTAAAAGTTGAAGGGAAAACAACGTTATTTTTTTCATTAATATTATTAAAAAAGATAAGTTTTTAAATTTGGAAAACCAAGGTGGTAGACCCTCCCCCCCCCCAATACATTCAATGGACGAAATCCTCTTCAAATATGTTGATAATAAAAAATAAATGGGTTTTTGTAAAAAAAAATTGACATATCAATTGATTTTTCGAAATGAAAAAAAAAACTGTTGAATTGTAGATAGTAATTCGTCACGTTTTGAAAATTAACTTTTAAAATTTTTTGAAAATTTAGCGAAATTTCAAAAATTGTTCCTAATTTGAAAATAGATATATTTTTTTAATGTTTAGAAAAACAACAAACTATGAGAATAATTGATTGATTATTATATTTCGAAGTTTTATCAAATTTTAAAGATTAGCCAAATTTAAAAAATTTACTCTTTTTGTTTTTCAAAATTTTTTCTGAATTTTTAAATATTAGCCGAGTTTTTAGAATAGATCCAATTTCAAAAATTTTTATTAAATTCTAAAAAAATATCAAATTTTGAACGTTCGTCAAAAAATTTATCAATTATTTTTGAAAACTGATTCAATTTAAAAAAATTTACCCACTTTTAAAATTGAGGAAATTTATCATGATTAAATTAAAATTCACTTTTCATACATTTTTAGAAAATTTAAGAGAATTTAAAAAATTGGTCAGATTACAAAAATCTAGTATATCATTTTTAAAATATGCAACTTAATTCCAAAAATGTTTTTTAAAATCTAAAAGTTACGAAAAAAATTAAAAATTGTATAAAAAATTTTCAAACTTTGAAAACTGATTCGGTTTAAAAATTTATCATGCTTTAAACCTTTTGATTTGTCTGAATTTCATAAATTGGTCGAATTATAAAAATTGATCTAGTTTAAAAAAATATTTTTCAAAATAATATAAAAATTACTAAATTTTGAATTTTAGCCAAATTTCAAAAATTAACTCTATTAGGTAGGTAAAATTTTTTAATAAAAAATTCACCTTTTAAAAACTTCACATTTGGGTGAATATTAAAAATTGTATTATTATGATACGTATAATCAAAAAATCAACAAATTTTGAACTTTCGTCAAAATTTAAAATTGCAAAAATTGATTCGATTTAAAAATTTATCAATTATCATACTTGAATAAGAATTCGCCTTTTAGAAATTTTACAAAATTTGGCTTGAATTTCAATAATAGTCTACCTAATTCTAAAAATGGATTCAAGTTTCAAAAGTTTTGATTTACCTAAATAGAAAGGTATAAAAACTTCCTTCCAAGTTTTAAAAATAGTAGTTGTTTGCTGAATTTTAAAAATTGTTCAATTTTTTTTTTAATTTTCAGTTATTTTTAATTTGAATTAATTTTTTTCAATTAAAAGTATCAATTATTCGTTCATTCCTCATTTTATTTTAATTGCAATTTCTCTGTTTTCAATTGATTGTGTGATTTTTCCAGTTTTTTATCAATTCTTTTTTTTTAGATTTCGATCGCTATTTTTTTTCTACGTTTTGATTATAGTTTACAGTCATTCTATATTTAAATTTTGAATTCATTTTTTCGGAAATTTTCATTTTTTTTTTCTTAAATTTCATTTTTTTTAAATTTTCAAAATTCATATTTTTTAATTTTTATAGTCATTTAAGTACAACTGGAATTGTATATTGATTCCAGTTGTTAATTTTTTTCCACTCCTAATGATTTCTATTTAAATTAATTTTTTTCAAGTTTTTTTTTTAAAGATTTTTTTTAGATTTTTTGATCTTTCAACTCTCCAATTTTTCTGATTTATATACTTACTCGTATTTTTTAATTACAGATTTTTAGTTTTTCAATTTCAAGTTCTTTTGATAGAATTTTTTTTTCAGACGTTGATTTTTTCAACTTGCAACTTTCAATTGTTTTTTTTCTTCAAAACTCAATTAGTATTTTAGATTCAACCTCGATTTTTTTCAAGTTTTTAATTTATTGCCGTGTTTTTTGATGTATTTTTTAGTTTGTGTTTTTACTTTTGTTAAAAATTTGTATTGAATTCTTTATTTTAATTTTCAGTCAATTTTTCATTTGAATTGAATTTTCCATGGTTTTGAATTCAATTTTTTCCCACCACGATTCTTTTTTTTTTTTAGAATTAGGTGTAATTTTGTTTTCATTTTCATTTTCTTCCAGTTTGAATTTATTTTTGATTCAACATTGATATTTTCAATTTTAGCTTAGTTCAATTTTCAATTTTTTGAGAGTTTTCAATTTTTCTCAGTGTATTACTTTTGAAATTTTTCCAAAAGTGTTTTGGAATTTTTTCTCAAATTTTCGATTCAAATTTTAAATTTTTAGTGTTTATTGATTTTTTTTTCAATTTGTAAGGCCTGTAATGTTTTCAAAATTCTAATTTTATAATAATTTTTATTTTCTTCAAAATGTTAATTTTGTTTTTTGATTAAACTTGAACTTTTTTTTCAATGTTTAGCCTTCTTTAATATTTATTTTTAATTTTTTTTTTTAAATTTGATTTAGTTTTATTTTAAATTTTCAGTAATTTAAAATTTTAATTCAATTTTTTAATTTCTCAATACTTTTTTGATACCTATATCTTCAGTTAAGTAAAGTAATATATTTTCAACTGTTATTTTTTTCTCAAATTTGTAATTTTCAATTTCCATTTTATTTTTATTTTATTTTATTTTATTTTATTTTATTTTTAGCATAGTATATGCTTTTACGGAGACCAAAATGGAAATGAACGAGACCAAAATCCGACACCAAATTGGGTTAGGTTAGGTTACATTAGGTTAGGTTTGGGTGACATAAAAAAACTTAGAAAATTTTTATTATTTTGAATTTCAGTTCATTTTTGATTAAACTCAATTTTATCAATTTTTAACTTTCTATTTTTATTTTTTTCCTCGACTTTTTTCAGTTTTTATTTATTTTTGTAATCTTTTAAATTGAGAATTTTTCCACTTTCATTAATTTTTTTTTCAATTTCCAGTGATCTTTAGTTAATCGTTCTTTTTTTCAAAGATCTAATTTCATTTAAATTCCACTTGATTCGATTTCGATTTTTTTTCTATTTATAACCTTTTTAAATTTTTTAGAGTTTCTTTATTTTTCAATTTGGTGACTAGCCCACCACTATGTATCATTCGAAAATAAAGGATCAATCTCTCTCTCTCTCTCTCTCTCTCTCTCTCTCTCTCGGCTCCTTCAATTCTAAAGGCAGGCAAACTATTCATCGTGTATGTGAATTGAGTTGCTATACTTACGATTGGCAGGCGTCGCACTCGAACTGAAACACCCTTTATAAGGAGCCGAAAACTGTTTCTGTTTTAGTCTTGGTCGTCTCTCTTTAAGTTAGTTAATTGACTCTCGATACCTTTAGAATTTTTTTTAGAAAGCTCGAAACTTTTACCATTTGAATGGATATTGATCTTTGTCTCTCGGTTCGGTGTGTTGGTAAATATGTATACGAGTACCTATAGAAAGTAGATCGCATTAAACACGGTGGAAAATTATTTGTAAAAAAATAAAACATGATCGCGGATACTTGAAAAAAAACACAACGTCGCCCTAATACGTTCTACGATCTACTAATCTGTTGCCATTGTACTCAATTTGACATCCTAAATGAATTTACCTCGTTAAATTTTTCAAAGTGAAGTAAAATGTTAGCGATGGCAATAAAATAAAAAATAATTATACTATTAAATTAGAAGTACTCGGTGATCATTTATCTGTTTTATAACCCTATAAAAAGCGTACTCTCGGTTCGAAACCAATGCATTTTTGCTCTCCGGTGAAAAAGAAATTGGATTATTTCGTTTAATACAATTACTACGGCATTATCTACATTATAATGCCAGTCTGATGTAATTTTTAGTTCAAAAAGAAAACCCGTTTCGTTGCTGCGAAAAACTTTTATACACTGATAGAAATAATGCAATATACGCGATTTATTAATCACTTTAAGCGTGTTTGATTCGAAATTACCAGCTCGAGAAGGATCGATGTTTGTTAGATAAATGAATTGTCGTCGGGTTTTTGCCCGATGGCTGGATTAAATTTTTTTCTTTACTTGGTTGAATTTCAACGTTCGAAGTTGTGAGGGTGCGTTTTCATCTTTCAAGTTTATTGGGTTGTTATTTTTTTAATGATTTTTTTTTTTCAAATTAATTTTTAATTAATTTGAAGTGTACTGGCTGTTGAAATAAAGTAGTTGTATTTACTTTTAAAATTTTGAGTTAGGTAAATACAAAAAAAAAAAAATCTGAACAAATTTTTTTTTAAATAAATTAGTTTTTGAAAAAATTTTTAAGAAATTCTAAAAAATTGTTTTCAGACTATTCAAAGAAACTTTTGTTCAAAGAAAATATTTTTAAAATAATTATAATTAATTTTTGAACAAAATTTTTTAATATCATTTATTTTTTTGAACAAAATTTGAAAATTATTAGTTACCTAATTGATTTTTCTTTTAGAACTGAAATTTCTGAAGAGATATTCTATTAAAGCAACTTTTAAAAAAGAACATGTACCTAATAAAAAATTCCAAGTGATTCATTTCTGAACAAGATTTCAAAGAAATTGATTTTGAACGTACTTGAGCAAATTGAAAAAAAAAAGGTGTTTGAGCAATTTTTAATTGTGTTTTTAGTCCCTAATCAAAATTTTCAAAATGGAGATTTAAAAACAATTTTACCAAAAAATAAAAAAATAAAAAATTATCGAACAACATTTCAATTGTCTTTTGAAAATTTCTTGAATTAAAGTATGAAAAAAATTGTGTTAGGGTATGCTCTTAAAATGTGGGTTAGTATCCATTATGTTTTTAAAAATATTACCTATTTCCAAACAAAATTTGAAAAATTGTGTTTGAGGAATTTTTTACAAAAATGAACTTTTCCAACAATGTTTTCAAATTAACTATTTCATTTATTAGCGGAAAAAAATTGATTAAGAACAATATTGAACAGTTTTTTTAATGCGTTTGGGTAAGAAACAAAATTTGAATTAATCGAATATTCTCAATTTTTTTTCTCGAGCATGGCAAATTTCAACTTTCTAAAATTTTCAATTAAAAAAATCGAGTATAAAAAACGCGTTTGAACACGTTTTGAATAACCAATTTCATTCAATCTTGATTAAAATTTCAAAGACGAAAAATAATTTTGAACAAAATTTCAAAAAGAAAACCTGTTTGGAGCAGAACTCAAATAGAATGTGTTTGAGAAAGTTTTGACAAAATTCAACTTTCTCGAAATAAATTTAAAAAATTGTTTTTGAGCAAAATTTTCAAGAAAAAAAATTGAAAAAATTTTGGGAAAAAATCTTATTAGGTAATTTTTGAATCACGTTTTAAAGGCAGAAAATGATTTTGAACAAAATTTCTGAATAATTTTCGACAAAATTCAATTTCCGCTAAAAAAGTATTTTAAAAAATGTTTGACAAAATTCAAATAAGTTTTACAAGATTTATAAAAATAATTTCATTTATTTTAAAAAAAAACAGCAGACGAAAATTTATTAAGAAAAAAATTTCAAAACCTATTTTGAGCAAATTTTTTTTTTAAATGATAAAAAGTTTTCAAGTAGATAGACAAGAAATTAATAGGTACCTACAAATGTTTCATCAATTTTTGAAAAAAAAATTGCTAAATAAAAGTTTTACGATATTGAATTTTGAAATCAAAACATTGATTTTCAACAAAATTTTCAAAAAAAAAAGGTAAAAAAATTTGGAAAAAAAAACTTATTAAATGAATAAAATATTAAAGTTGTGGTAAATGATTTTGAACAAAATTTCAAAAAGAAAAAAAAGGAGAAATGAAACAAAAACTAAAATGCTCTATGATTTTTTCCAGAAATGAAGAAAAATATTATTTTTGAAGACAATTTTTAAAAATTTTGTTTAGAAAAAATTTCAAAAAATTAAAAAATATGAACTTCGGAAAGACGAAACAAAATTTGAAAGTTCACTTACAAATCGATTATGAAAATTTTGTACGTTCCTGTATTATTAGATCTGATTTCGCGAATTCCCAAATAGCTTCACTTTACTGTATCTATTTTTCTATTTTTAAATTTTTTTAAAATTTAAATAAAAAAAACAGTTCAAAATAAGGTTACCTACGAATTTGAACCCACCGAGAATAAGAGTTTACAGTGCCATGCCAGGCCAGGGATAAGCGAAGCATCGCATTTAGCTAATGTTATTACGATGTTTGGTGGTAAGTTTATTCGCGATAAGAATGCCGAGTTGATCCATAAAACGAGCTAACACTCGAACTTGGAATTAAGCTGTTTGGTTTCGCACAAGACGATGCGGTTAATTAATTCCCGCATACGGCGTTAATTTTGGCGACTGCTTAAGGCGTTGCGGTACAATGGCAATGGCGTTGACAAAGCATAGGTAGGTAAGGCACCTACACTTATGATAGGCGAGTAAAAATATTAAATATAATGTCGACGTTGGAGAAAAAAAAATCACCAGTGCTCGGCTTCGAACACGTCACTTGAACGCACATTAATCTTGCCAGTTGTAATTCAACACGTCTTAGGTACGATCCGAGTACGAGGCAGAATATAAGGTACAGACGTGTTAAAAGAAAATGAATTTTCAACTCTGTACTGGGGAGTGATTTTTAATTTCTTTTAAAGAAACGAAAGCTCAAAACCTTTCGCAAACTCACGAAGCTTTGGAAAAAGGTTAACTATACGTTTGTGGATGTGTGTAGACTGTGTACGTGTACATGTATATACAGGGTGTCCCAGTTAAGAATAAAATCCTTCAATCCGATAAGAGAGCAACTCATTTCAACAACGTGTAGGTATGTTTGCATACCCTTACTATTGAAGGGGCTGAGTTACTGCATGGTGAAAAAATTATTTTTCATTTTTTTCACTTGAAATTGAAAAAAAAAAATTTCTGATTGGAGACAGATAGAAAGATGAAACTTGTGGGAAATAAAGGAGGATAGTTGAAGTAATGTCTGAAAGATTTTCATCAAAATCGATGCAATTAGGGTGTTCAACAAATATTAGTTTTATCAAAAAAATTGGGTAAAAAAATTTGATTTTTTGCAATTTAAAGAGAAAATTGCATCATTAACTTGGTTATTTTTTGTCAGCAGATGATTCCCTTCTACTTCCTCTACAAAATGTTCCTCAGCATCATCTTCCGATCTCTTTTAGTTTTTGAGTTATAAAGGGGATGGGCGGTTAAGATAGGTGATTTGGGCCCGGAAACCGATTTGGGTCAAACCTACCCCAAAAGGTCGACCATGATGGGAAAAAAATTTGAAAACATTTTTAGACCCCTAGCGCAAGTATTTTGGGGGTGGGGGCTCGAAACGTGATTTATAGTCATTATTTTTTGGATTTTCGCCAAATTAAGATAGAAATTTCGCGTTTTTTCTATTAGATTCTATGTCTTTAGGGAAAGCTGTAAAAAATATTTCGATTTTTTCGGATCACTTTTTCGCCGAGTTATAGCGATTTAAAAACTTTGAACCGCCATTTTGTATTGAAGTTTCAGAGGTACAGTCGTAAGTTTTTTACTGAAAACGTGTCATGCACTCCAAAATATGCTGTAAAAATTTCGAGAAGTTTGGAGTAGTACAACATTGTCAAAAAAAATAATAACTGATTTTTTCGTCCATTTTTCCCTCTCAAGTGGGTCAATTCTGGTCGAAATTTTTTTTTCTTGAAATGTATCATTAATTGCACTAATATACACCATCAACCCGAATTTGGGCCAAATTTGTTCATTTTTTCCTTTTTTCCAAAAATACCCAAATGACGCCATTTTGAGAACCCAGAACGTCTTCAAGATGACCTAGGAGCCTAAAAATCATGTCTGGGCTTGCTTCAAGTCGATATCTCACATATACTGCAATCTCAGCAAAATCGAGCAACTTTGATTTTTTTGCTCATTTTCAAGAATTGAGTTGTATTTTGGACTTAACAAAAATTTTGCATGAAATAAGTTGAAAAAACTCAAAGTTGCTCGATTTTGCTGAAATTGCAGTATATGTGAGATATCGATTTGAAACAAGCCCAGACATGATTTTTAGGCTCCTAGGTCATCTTGAAGAGGTGCTGGGTTCCCAAAATGGCGTCATTTGGGTATTTTTGGAAAAAGTCCTAGTAGACAACTAGACATGTAGGTTAAAAATTTTTCAAATTTTCAAGTCGAATTTTTATGAATTTGTACTCATTAGAAAAATTCTAACTCAAAAACTAAAAGAGATAGGAACATGATGCTGGGGAACGTGTTGTAGAGGAAGTAGAGGGGAATCATCTGCTGACAAAAAATAATTAGGTTAATGCATAGACATTTTACTTTTATATATGGACCGCTCGTCCAATGTTAAAATCAGCCCGATTTTGAAGCACGACGTTCTATTTTGATAAAACGCTTCTGCTCATGCGCAAACCAGGGATGGAAAACCGTTAAAAAAAATTTCTGGTTTTGGTTTGGTTCTGGTTTTCAAAAGGTATTGGTTTGGTTTTGGTAGTGGTTTTGGTTTTGGTTTCGGTTACGTTTTTTTAAAAATTAATTTCTATCATAAATGACTTTAAAAACAAAACAAAATACGATGTAAATCTGTCACTTTTTTGGCGGTCTTATCACTTTCCAACTTTTCCATCAAGTTTTTAGCTTTTTATAACGTGATTTCCGCTAGCTGCTCCTTTTTCGTGTTGTTCGCATTCGCACTCACACTATTTCAAAGCCTCAGCCTCAAGGGAAGGGAATGGGGGGGGGGGGAATGAAAAAACCAAAACCGATTTCAATTTTTACTGGTTTTGGTTTTGGTTATGGTTTTCGAACGTATTGGTTTTGGTTTTGGTTTTGGTTTTTATGATTTTAAGCGGGGTTTTTTCGGTTCCGGTTTTGGTTCCGGTTTGGTTAACATCCCTGGCGCAAACAAACGTGTGTGTGTATTTTACACATAATAAGTCGTTGTGTTGGTAACGCACACAACGTAAGGATCGAAAAATGATATTGTAAATACACACTCACACTACTTTACTTGTATGTGCTTCAAAACCGCTGATTTACACGAGCGGTCCATATATAAAAATAAAAGGTCTATGGGTTAATGATGCAAATTTTTTTAAAATTGCAAAATTTCGAATTTTTTTACCCAATTTTTTTGGTAAAAATAATTTGTTGAATTCTCTATTGATCGATTTTGATGAAAAAATTTTCAGACATTACTGGGCTATCCTACTTTATTTCTCACAAGTTTCATCTTTCTATCTGTCTCCAATTAGAAAAAAAATTAATTTCAAGTGAAAAAATGATAGAAAAAATTGACCATGCAGTAGCTCAGCCCCTTCAATATTAAGGGTATGCAAACATACCTGCACGTTGTTGAAATGAGTTGCACTCTTACCAGGTTGAAGGATGTTATTCTTAACCGGGACACCCTGTATAGGTATGTCTATGTATATGGGCAATATTCAACGCTTGAGGTTAACCTTATTTTCAAAGGTATTTTGAAAAATACTACATCGTCGAAACAGTTTCAAACAATTTACCGGTGATCTCTGATTTACTATATGTGCCACCTTCTTCGTCCCCCTGCTCTATATATACTCTATACACGTCGTTTCGTTTAAACTTTGTTAATTAATAGAGAAACAAATTTCGTTTCAGTCCCTTTTAATCCGTTATTACGTCGTTTCAGTTTACCGTCGCTATACGAATAAGATACCTATACACAGGGAGCATTTTAAAGATATGTCCCCGCCGATACCCTTACCACGTAAATTCGCAGGCGTACGAGTATATACCTTATATATAGGCATTAGGCATAGACGAAGCGGTAACGAGCTAAAAACTCCACCGCCTGGCAATTACTACTCTAATTAATTTATTTACCGTAAAGATTATTTCGTTATTTATTGGCGCGAACGTTCGGTTACAACAAATTTGACGAGTTGAAAGTGATACGACTCAACGGATTGAAGGTCGGGCGTTGCGGGGGTGTTTGATTTCGTGCGAAATTCTAGATGCCATTCGATATCGTAATTATGCGACTTGGTACGAGCTTTGGTCGGTTTTAATCCGGATCCTATTTTATGGCCATGTAATAAAAGCTGATACTTTTTTTGGGATGGGAGAGGGCTTATTCGTTTGTGTAGTATCTTAACTCGTTTCAAAGATGTATTTAAAAAAATAAAAATAAAAATCGAAATCGAAAATATTTTTACCCCAATTTTAGAAACAGTTTTTTTCGAAAATTTTGTCAAATGGCATAATTTTAAAATAGAAAATAATTTTCATAATCGAATTGTAAGCGAGTTTTTAAATTTTGTTTCGTCTTTCCAAAATTATTATTTTTTAATTTCTTTGAAATTTTGTTTAAACATGATTTTTGAAAATTTTCTTAAAAAATAATATTTTTCTCAATTTCCGGAAAGAAATTGGAGCTTTTTTCAAAAATTTTGTCCCGCCTTGCCAAAATTATTGCTATTTATTTATTCGTTTATTTTTTGAAATTTTGTACAAACATGATTTTTTTTTTGAAATTGGAATGTTTCTTCAATTTTTTTCAAAGTAAATTACTCAGAGCATTTTTCTTTTCACAAAAAATTTTATTCAATCCCCCACAATTATTCTTATTCTTGTTTTTTTTTAAATTTTTTTACCTAAATGCAATTTTGCAAAAACTCTTATTTTTTGAAATATACCTACTGATTTTTTTTTCAATTCCATTAGGATTTTGCATTGGATTTTTTCGGAGCTTTTTTCATTGATACCTAAACATAATTTTTTTATTCTGTTCGAAAATTTTAGATTTTCTTCTAAAATAAATTCGAACATTGCCCAATTATAATATTTTTTGAAGGTAAGTATTTGGTTCAGGAACATTGTTTTTTAAAGCTGCATGTTTTAAGAAAGAATTGAAATTTTTATAAAATTTTGATAAAAGTAAGTATGCTGATGTTTTTTTTTTTTTGATAGAACGATTTTGTTAAATTCAAAATTCGGCAAAATATTTTTTTGAAGATTTGATGAAAAGTAAGATTTTTGAAAATTGGAATTTTCGAACGCCAAATTCCTAAAATTTGTTCAAAACCAATTTTGTTAAATTTTTATTAGGTATAATTTTTTTTTTTTTGCAAAAATTGATCAAAAGAAATTACTTATCTACCTATATCTACTTAAATTTTTTTTCATAGTTTAGAAAAAATTATTTTTAAAATTTTTTTCTCAATCAATTTTCGTCAGTGATTTATTTTTTTTATTTTTATTAATTTTGTAAAACTGATTTGAATTTTGTCAATCATTTTTTAAATACTTTTTTTTTTTTTTTTTTTTTAATTTGAGGAAATTGAATTTTGTCAAAAATTGTTCGAACAATTTTTTTTTTAATTTTCTCAGTACACTTTTTTTAAATGGGTATGAATTTTTCGAATTTTGTTCGAGCCTCAAACTATCAATAGAAAAAAAGGCTTTACAGTTTTGTTTGAAAAACTTTGTTAATTTTTTATTTTTTCCCCCTTTTTGAAATTTTGTTCAAAAATTAATAAGTCTTTTTCCTAAAATGTATTTTTCAGAATCCATATCAAAAAAATTTCATTACTGTATTTGTATTTTTTAAATTGCCAAAATTTATTTAGGAAAAATTATCAATTTTTGTTTGAGTTTTGGAAATAATGAATTTGAAAAAACCATTAAATCAATTAAGTAATATCAATTTTTTTTTATTGTAAAAAAATCTATTTTTCAAATTGTTGTAAAAAATATTTTTAACTGTCAAAATAAGTAATCTATGAAAATTGATCAAAATTGATAATCCATTTATTTTTTATTTTTGAAAGTTTGTAGGTAAAAATATATTTTTTAGAATCAGTAAACTGTATAAAAAATTTTTGGTATTTTTTTTAATCGTCAAAGTAGTTACTTAATCTTTGAAAATTCATCAAATTGATGATACATTTTTGAAAAATTTTCAATGCTGATTTTTAAAGTTAACAAAGTCTATTTTAGGTGTGGGGGGGGGGGGTCTCAGTAGAAAATTTTTTAATTTATTATTAGTTTATAAAAATTCATTTTTGAAAAATTATCAAGATTTATTTCGTTTTGTTTCAAAATTTAAAAATTTAACAAACTGCATATTCATTTTTATTCAAAAATTTGTAAATACGTACTTATGCATTTTTGAAAAGTTATCTAACTGCAAAAGTACTTCAAAAACAGTACAGGACACAATTTTTGCAGAAAGAGACTCCAAATATTGCTGTCTCTAGACAGAGAAATTCTATTCTTTATAGTTTTTTTGAAGTGACGATCTGACTGCAAAAGAACTTCGAAAACTCTTTAGGAAAAACTTGAAAATTTTCCCCTCTAATGATTTTTAAAAAGGTTATCAAAATTAATAATTCTTGATAAATCGTTAAATTTAGTTTTGATACAATAAATGCGAACAATTGACACCGTTTTCACCTTTTCAACCCACTTCTATAACACTATTGAGGGTTGAAAAACAAAAGAAAAATTTGGAAGCATGAAAGTACACAAACAAATGACCCTCCTCCCCCTCCAGCTGTATTTTGTTGTATATTATTATAGTATCTAAATCTCTTGAAAAATAATTTTTTCGTCGTTGATAATTCGATACAATGGCTGGCTTTTCATTTTTAACGTGGCACACCGAAGCTAGATTTTTTTAATATAAGACTTTTATCGTTGTATTTAAAAATCACAAATTCACCCTTCTCGCACAATAGTCTGGAAAACGAGGTGATATCGAAATAAGTAGGTTAAACGAAAAAGGGTTCGCTAGGCAAAACAACTTGGCTGCGCATCACTTACACGTATATTTTCCCTTTTTTTCACGCTTAGCTATTGCGAAGAGCGACTTTATCTCGAATGTTGAGCTTGAAGTAGTTTGTTTTTCAAGTTCAGTGAAGATGTAAAAAATTAGTTCAATAAAGGAAGGCAAAATATTAGACGAAAGGTTGTTTTTTTCAAGTTTTTTTTTTTTTTTTTGCATGTTCGCAGCCGTAGTGTTGAAAGTTTTTCACTATTATGAGTATACTCTAAGGATATACACGTATATACATACTATAGTATGTATGAGTACACACCTCGAGCTGTATCGTAAGAAAGCTTATTGGAAAAATTTCTCCATGTATGGGTTTGTTGGCACAAGTGCTTGTGTGTTGAAATTACCAAAATATTAAACTTATTTGGAGGTGAATTCGATTCTCGGATATTATGATATGAGAGCTTCGTGAGAATTTTGTGATGCAGAGAGAAAATATTTGAAATTTTTTTTATAAAACAGAATTAAAAATCCTTTCAAAAATTGAAAAAAAATATTGGGTACTAAAAATTGTCTAAAAAAATATTTTTTGGAGCAAATAATTCTCTTGAAAAGAAGTTTGCAAAATAATTGAAATATTTTTTTAATTTTGCAAAAAAATTCCATATATCTATCCATTTTAAAGAAATTCTCATAGAAAAAATTGGTGTGAGGAAATATTTTAAAAATCATCATTAAAAAATCGAAATTCTTTTTATTTTAAATTCCACTCGGAAAATAATTTTGAAAAAATATTAATTGCAATACATACCTACTTGCTTGAAAATTTTTGTAAAAAAACATGATTATAATTTATTAGGTATAAAAAATAATATGTACATAATCGAAATACTTATCAAAATTAAAAAAAAATTGTTTTAATGAATTCTTCTGAAAAATACTTTTGAGGATAAAAATTTTTCTTAGATATAAATTTACAGAAAAGAATTATTATTCGAAAATGTTTTGTAGAAAAATCGAAAATCTTACCTATCTTCGAAATAGGTATCGTAGTTGAAAAAGTATTTTTTTAAAAAAAACATTTTGTTTTTGTATTAACGAAAAAATTCTCTTGAAAGAAATTACAAGAAAAAAATATTTTCAAAATTATTATTTAAAAAAAAAAAAATCAAAAATGCTTTGAAAATAAAAATAAAAATATATTAAAGAAGGTCCAAAAAATTACTAGGTACATTTTTTTTGTTCGTTCAAAAATGATGTTTTTCTTCATTTCCGGAACAAAATTGCCACAATTTCGTACACCCCTCTCAAAATTCTTGCTATTTATTTATTTATTTGAAATTTTGTACAATCAATTTTTTCCCAAAAGAAATAAGAGTATTTCTTTTCTCGAAAAATTTTATCCAATCCTTCCAAAGTTGTAACTTTTTGTTTTCTTTTTAAACTTTGCTCAAAAATGACGTTTTCCTTCAGATTTTCACCAAAAATAAATTAGAGTTTTTTTTTGTTGAAATTTTTCGAAAATTGGAAGTTTTGAACACCAAATTCTTTTTAAAAAATTCATGGCCAAACATAATAATAATTACTTAGGTACCTGAATTTTTTTCTCCATAAAAAAAAAAACTCAAAACAATTTTTTTTTTTTTTTTTTTTTTTACAAAAAAATGAAATTTTCTTCCTAATCAATTTTCGTCTGTGAATTTTTTTTAAATAAGAAATTAAATTATTTTCGTGAATTTTGTAAAACTGATTTGAATTTTGTTTGAAAATTTTCAAATACTTCCTTTCTTTTAATTTGAGAAAGTTGAATTTTGTTGAAAATCGTTTAAACAATTTTTTTAAATTTTGCTCAGTACACAAAATTTCTTAAAAATATGAATTTTTCAAATTTTGTTCAAGCCTCAAATTATTAATAAAAAATTGGACTTTGTTCAAACACCCTTTTATTTATTTGGAGTACATTGAATTTTGTCGAAAATTATTCAAAATTTTTTTTTTGAATTTTGTTCAGTAAGTAGGTACACAATTTTTCTTAAAAATATGAATTTTTCAAATTTTTTTCAAAACCCAAGTTATCAATCAAAAAAAAGTCTTCAAATTTTTGTTTAAAAAATTTAGTTCATTTTTCCTTCTTTTAAAAAAAAAATGAATACCTAAGATTCTTTTTTTTTTAATAGCAATTTATTATTGAATTTATTTTGAGAAAGTTGAATTTTGTCGAAAATTGCTCAAACACATTCTTTTTGAGTTTTTTGCTCCAAAAAGTTTTTCTTTTTGAAATTTTGCTCAAAATCATTATTCTTCTTTGAAATTGTAATCAAGAATGAATTAAATAATTTTTCAAAAAGTGTTCAAACGCATTTTTTAAGCCCCAAATCAACAATAAAAAAAATTGAACCCTGTCAACAATTGTTCAAACACTTCTTTTTTATTTATTATTTGAAGAAGTTAAATTTTGACGAAAATTGTTCAACAATTTTTCTTAAAAATATAAATTTTTTAAATTTTGTTCGAGCCTCAAATTATCAATCAAAAAAATCGTCAACGTATTGTTTAAAAAATTCAATTTTTTTTGGGGGGGGATGATTTTGCTCAAAATCATTTTTCATCTTGAACGTTTTATTCAAAAATACGAGTAGACAAGATTTTTTTTTAATTTGTAATTTTTTTTCTTGAAAATTTTGTTAAAATAGATATTTTTTAATTCATTTTGAGGAAGTTGCATTTTGTCGAGAATTTCTCAAACTCATTCTTTTTTATTCAAGTATGAATGAAATTATTCAAGAATTGTTCAAACGCATTTTTTTACTCAAAAATAATTTTTCTTGAAAATTTTGACATTTTCCTTTGTTCCAAATTAAGTCAAATTTTATCAACAACTCTTCAAACATAGTTTTAAACCTTATTTTAAAAAAAATCCCAAAAATTTGAATGTTTTTTAAAATTGTTATTTTGTTCAAAAATAAATGAATGATTACGATATTATTCACATTTTTGACATTTTTTCCAATTCTGTTCCAAATTATTATGTAAAATTTTACTAAAAATCAATCACTTCTCATTAGAATTTTATTAAAAAATAAAAAATTAATTTTTTTCTGTTTGAAACATATCTAGTTTTTTTTTTGAAATATTTCTCAAAAGCATTTTTTATTAAAAATCTGAATGAGCTAAATTTTGCTTCGTTCCTTTTTTTTTTAATTTTGACTTTTTAAGTTTTGCCCAAAAATCAAAAAAAAAAAAAAAATTGTTAAATTTTTCATAAAAAAATTTCTTTTTCAAATAGGTACATAATGTTTCTTGAATATATTTTTTTCAGAATTTTTTTTTAAAATAGTAAACTGCTCATAACTTATGATACATTTGAATAAAATTGTATTGTTTTTTTCAGACTTTTTAGCAAATTATTTGCTCGTAACTTTTGATTGGAGTGAGATAGAGGGATAGAAGTTTTGCCATTGTGAAGAGTAGACTTTTTTCGTCTGGAAAAGTTGATACTAATAGCTTGGTTAAAGGACATCTGTTTGAGTTATTGCAGAAAAATGAGAAAAATTGTCACTTTTTTACATGTTTTTTCAAAATTTTGCTCGGTATGGACTTCTTTGTCAGGTTATAAAAAATTACCAATCCCACGAAAAAATTCTAGATAAAATTTGCTGGCCGACGCCGCAAAGCGCAACTCTCTACCTATTATGGTTGTCGAGAAATTACAGAAAACATTTTTTGTTTCGATATACGTAACTGAGCCCCTTCGATTCGGAGGTTAGGCAAACATATTTACATCGACTCGCCATAAGTTGCATAGTTATTGGTTAGAAGGCTTTACTCCTAAGTCTGGACACCCTGTATAGTTTGTGTTGTTTTTTTTTAGTTATTTTTCCAAGTACTATGTTAAATTAACTTAGAAAATATATCAACGATCAGACAACATAAAAGAGAGTAAACGTGGAATTGATAATTACCTCAATGCGACGACATATAAGTTGTTAATGAAAATTGAATTTCTGTCTCATAGAGAGAGTACCACGTTGCTTTATCAAAGGAGAAGCAATTTCTACAATCCGTTCGCCTTCGCTTCGCTTTCAGCTATCTTGTTTTCGACTTCGACTTTGTCTATCGTACGTATTTTCATACAAATAACCTTTGAGAATTGTTGCATTCGTGTATTGTCGTCGTTTCCATAGTCGAGACGGGCGGAGAGAGAGAGAGAGCGAGCGTACATTTTACGCCTGACACACGTTAACACGAAGAAGTATTACTTAACAATGACTGAATAATGCCTAATGTCATTGTTTTAATAGACTCAAATCTCGATTCATCTGTTATAATGTTACAACCGCCAAGATGTGCGCGAATACTTGGCAGTCGTGTCATTGATAGCAGCAGCACCAGCAGCAGCAGTGACGACGTATAATGTATCTTGCGAGATGAAGACGCTTTACGCTCGCAGGTAATTACGAGAAGACCTTATAGATGAATGTATATACTAGAGTGACAGGCACAAACCCTCCCTCGAAGAAACCAGATAAGAAAAGGGTATTCAAGGGTGAAGATAGGTGAATCGGTCCTGCCTCCACTTTGTCAAACTACCTGTACTTCTCCTAACAAAAATTTTTAGGCGGATTCTTCCATCTACTTTCGCACCTCCCTCTCAAATCAAAATTTTCATCAAATTTTCATCTAGATTTTTTATCCAAACTTTCAAGTAGATTCAAACCTAATCAATTTTTTCCACAATTTTTTATTCAAATTTTTCCCAAAGTTTTACCAAATGAAGCGTTCATTGATTTTTTGAAAGTTTTTCATCTATACGATTTTTTCATCAAAATCACAGGATGTTTCCAACAATTTTCATCAAAATTACTACCTATTCTATTTTTTTCAACTTTTTATAAATTTTTCACTCAAAGTTTTTCCACGTAGGTATCTAAAAAAATCAGAAATAAAATTTTTCCTAATTTTTTTTCATCAAAGATTTCCAAAAAAAAAATTCTATAATTTTTATCAAAATTTATCGAATTTTTTACACATTTTTCATCCAATCTTTCCCGAGTCGAATTTTCGCTCAAATGCCTCTCTAATTTTTTAATAAAATTTTTTCCTAAACTTGTATAATTTTTTTTAATTTAGAAAAATTTTCATTCGAATCATTCAGAATTTTTTTTAATTTAGAAAAATTTTCATTCGAATCATTCAGATTTTCCTACAATTTTCATCCATTTTTCCCAAAAAATTTTCTCGGAGGTTTTCCTAGTAGGTAAATGATTTATTAATTTTTCAAAATTTTATAAAATTCAAAAAAAAAACATGCAAATTTTTCCTAGTAAAATGGTAATTGATTTTTTTTTTAAATTTCATAGAAGTTTTGCACAATTTTTTGATCGAAATTTGTTCCAATTTTTTTATCGAATTAAAAAAATATTTTCCTTAAATTTTTCTGAGTAAATTGTTAGTTAAATTTTCGAAAACTGTTCATCAATATTTTCACAATTTTCCCCCACATTTTTAACAATGGTAGGTATAAATATACCTCCTTTTTTCAATTTCCAAATATTTTTATTTTAGGTTTTCCAACAATTATTCTGAATTATTATTCAATACTTAGGTATTTTTACAATTTTTGAAATTCTCCTATTGAAGTTATTCCAAGTAAATTATTAATTAAATTCATTTTCAATTTTGTTACTTATCATAATTTTTCTTTAATTTTTCTATATTTTTGTCTTTTAATGTCCAAATTCTTCTAAACTTTTACCAGATTTTTCATTCAAATTTCTTTATAATTTTCACTTTTTTCTTCTTCTTTTCCCAAATTTTTTCCAAGTATAAATTGTTAATCACGTAATTTTTAAAAGTTTTTTATCAAAGTTTTTCTCAAATTTTCTTCATTTTTTTAAAAATTTTCATCAAACCAAATTTTTTTAGGATTTTCATTTTTATCAAAATTTTTATCCATTTTGTTCTTTAAATTTTTTTGTGCAATTTTTTTTAATCGAATTATTACCAAATTGATTTTTTTAAAGTTTTCTATCAAAGTTTTTTATAACTTTTCATCCAATGTTTTTTTTCATAAAATTAAAAAAAAATAGGTACATATTTTCTCACTTGAATTTATTTTCAATTTCCATCAACATTTGCATCATTTTTGCCTCAAACAATTTGCTCCTCAAGTTTTTCCTAGTAAATTTTTATTCAATTTTTTAAACTTTTTTTTTTTTTTAATCAATGTTTTCCACAGTTCTTCATCAAATTTTTTCTATTTTTTTTTTACTCGACTACTTGAAAATTTTTCATTTCAATTTTTATGAAAATTTTCATTCATTTTCTTCTTAAAATCTCCTCAAGTTTTATCAAATGAATTGGTAAAGTTTTCAACCAAGGTTTTTTACAATTTTTCTTTCATCGTTTTTTCCAACATTTCTTTAATTTTTTTATTTTTTGAAGTTTTTCAATAATTTTCATCTAAATTTTCCTAAATTTTTGTGGAATTTTTTACAATTTTTATTTTATCCAAGTTGACCCAATTGTTTCATCAAATTATTTTTTTATCAATTTTATTTTTAATTTTCCAAGTTTTTCCTACAAATTTTACAACAAAATTTTTCTTATTGTTCTCACAAAATTTTTCCGGTTTTTTCATTATGGCTTTATTTTATATCCAATTTTTTTATGCGTCTACGTAGGTATTTTTAATCATTTTTTTAAAATGTTCGTCTGGATTTTTCTAATTTCTTACAAATTTTTGATTCAAAATTTTCCGATTATTTCCATCCTAATTTTCAAATTCTTCCTATTTTTTGTAAGAGGATTTTAAACTAGAATTTTTCCAAATTTTTATCAACATTTTTTATCGACATTTAAAAAAATTGAAAACTTTATTTTTTCTTAATTTTTTTTTTTAAAACTTTCCTAAATTTTTATCCATTTTCTTACAAATTTTTTTTCCTCGAATTTTTTCCAAATGAAGTTTTGATTGATGTTTTGAAAGTTTTTTTAAATCAAAACTTTCCTTAATCTTCCCCTCATTTTTAATCAGAGTTTTGAAAGCAATTTTCATCTAATCTTTTCTAAATTTTTTGCAAATTATTTTCCTAATGTTGGCAGCTCAAATTTTATGTATTTTTTTAAAATTCCTAATTCTTCATTTAAATTTTTTTTTAATTTTCTACTAGGTATTTTTTTTTTAAAGTGAATTGTTAAATAAAATTAAATATTAGGGCTAGGAGATGCAGTAAGAGGGAGAAAATCCGTCAATTTTTTTTAGGGGGTCCTTAGTAATATCTGATAGGTATAGTTTCGAAAAATATAGCCAGGGCCTTCGACTTTACTTTTTAATAAGCAAATCCGGTTAACCATCTCGAATAAAATAAACTTTAAGGCTAATTTTGTTGTTATTTGTCGTCGTTTCGAGTTTATTTTTCTAAATCACGGGGCGCAATGAATAAATTATGAATGAAATTCCACGACGCTAACTAAATTTTGTTAAAGATTAAATAAAAACTCCGGAGCAGATATTTTAATGAGAAGGAACGTCGCCTTTAAACGGAAATTTCGTTTAAAAAAAAAATACAAAAAGAATGTGTAAAGAATTTTCATTTTTTCCACTTCCAACTTACCCAATAACCTTCCTTTGGTCTCATCGTCATCGTCTGTTTCTTTACAAGAAAGAGAAAAAAAAATCTACAAAACGCTAAACAAGTTTCGCAGGGAAAAAGGAGTAAATTTCGTATAAATAAAATGTAATCGTTATAAAAATTAATATTTTTATAACGCGAATCATTTCCTAAAGCAAATATCTAGGTATCTATTTAATTTCGTTTTACTCTATAATTATATTTCCCTCTAAAGTTTATAAGCTCGTATTTTTTTTTTTTTTTTTTAGCTCATCGATTCAGCTTTGGCTTACGACGCGGTGTGGGAAGGTTAATATTTTATTAAATTTTTTATTCGCGAAATAAAATTTCATTCATCGAATGATTAATGAAACTTATGCGGGAAATAAATTCGTTCATTCGTTTTCCGTTTTCCTGTATAGTTAAGATAAAGATGAAGGATTTATTAAATCATTCAAGCAGCGTTTAACTTTTTTACAAAAATGTAGTTATTCGAGGTCGACTATAAAATTAACTCGGTCTGGTGTTTTTCTTATTTTTGCATTACTGCGTTTTTTTGCCTCCTTTTACCCCACTTTATTATCCATCCCCTATATAGATGGATAACAAACGAAAGAAAATATTGTGGAAAAATCACTTTAGACTTTGGAGCTTTAAACCAAAGAGGGAGGCGGGCGGACGTGTTACGGAGGTAATTTTATAACATCTGCGAGTATATTTCATTTTATTTTCATCATCGATTTGATTATTTTTACCATTAAATTGCACCCGTCGTCGTCGTATTTTTCTCGGCTGCTGCGCCCGGGTAAATTGAAAAGAGATTATCGACTCGAGCGTGCCGAATTTATAATTCAATAAACGAGTGCGTTTTCGATTTGAAATTAAAATTGGAAAACATTGACTTTAAAGGGTGAATTTAAAATTCAATTATGTGATTTCGGTGTACCTATTATTGTAATATTTATTCGATTGGAGGGGAGAGGGGGTTGTTGATGCTAGATATCAATTTGAATCGATTTTCCTTGTACCTTTCTATTTGGAATTATTTTTTATACTTAATTTTATACTTATTCATCCTCTTTTAGTGCACAATTTACGAGAGGCGTGCTCCTGCATACTTTATTGGGGGCATTGTGAAGGCCCTCGAGTTCGTGGGGTGAGGGGTACAGAACGTTTAAAATGTTCACGGTGTTGTAATAAATTAAATTTAGTGCCTTGTGACATAGCAGGTTGGATATTTCAATCAAAGGTGTTTAAACACCTAATAATGATTTTTTTGCTAATTATGTTTTTCCTTGTTTTTGTTTTTTTTTCTACTATTCTATGTTTTTTTTTATTTTTTCACATCTCGAAAAAAATATGTTCAACTGTAGAAATAATTCAAGTTAATAAGATTTTTTTAAAGAATTTTTGAAAATATTTATAAATTTTTAAATTTGACAATTTTTGAAAATATTATAAATTATTTTAGAAATAAGTGGGTAACTATTTTTGAAAATTCAAAAATTTAGGAAAAATTAAAGAATTTAGAAAAAATTTAGAAAATGTGACAATTTTAAAAAATTTTAAATATTGGACAACATTTAAAAATTTTACAATTTTCAAAAATTAAAAAAAAAAAAAAAATTCTACAATTTTTGAAGGTTTTGAAATTTTTTAAAAATGTGACCATTTATGAAAATTTGACAATTTTTGAAAATTTAACAATTTTTGAAAATTCGACAATTTTTAATAATTTGACAATTTTTGAAAATTTAAAAATTTTACAATTTTCAAAAATTTGAAGATTTGACAATTTGACAATTTTTAAAAATTTGAAAATATAACAATAAAATTTTAAAAATTTAAAAATTTGACATTTTTTTTCTAATATATTATAAATTTTAGAAATAAGAGTGGCTACCTATTTTTTTAAATTTTAAAATTTAGAAAAAATTAAAGAATTTGAGACAAATTTAGAAAATGTGACAATTTTAGAAAATTTTAAAAGTGAGAGATTGAACAGCTTTTGAAAATTTCACAATTTCCAAAACTGCAAAAAAAAAACATTTTTTTTGAATTTGTCAATTTTTGACGATTTTTTATAATTTAACAATTTTCGAACATTTGACAATTACCTATTATTAAAACTTTAACAATTTTTAAAAAATAAACAAATTTTTGAAAAATCAACTATTTTTGGCAATTTAACAATTTTCGAAAATTTGACAATAAAATTATTTTTAAAAATATGAAATTTTTTAAAAATTTGACAATTTTTTGAAAATAACTAAGTGACTTTAATAAATGAAAAAAATTAGGAAAAAATTTAGAAAATGTAACAATTTTAAAAAATTTCAAAATTTTCAAAAATGCAAAAAAAAATTAATTTCACATTTTTTTTAAATTTGACGATTTTTTTTAATTTGACAATTTTTGAAAACTTGACAATCTAACAATTTTCGAAAATTTGACAATTTTTGACAATTCAACAATTTTTGAAAATTGTACCATTTTTAAAAATTCCAGGACTTTAGGGGGGAAATAGATAATTTGCGCAATAATAATTTTTTTCAAGCTTGACAATTTTTTTAAATTTAGAAATTTTTCAAGAATTCAAAACTTTCGAAAAATTCAACAACTTCAAAACACATTGATAAATTTTTTGGTTAATCTTCTTAAAAATTTGAAAATTTTTACAATTTTTGAAATTATATGATTTTGAAAAGTTTGACAATTTCAAAATAACTGACAAAATTGAAAAAAAAATCAATTTTAAAATTTTTTAAAAGTTAACGATATTAGAAAATCTAACAATTTTACAAGTTTCGCCATTTTAATTTTTTTTTTCATTTTTAAAGATTCGACGATTTTAGAAAATTTTGACAATCACACAATTTTCAAAATTGTTACAATAAACTGCTCATATTTTAGAGAAATGTTAATTTTACGTATTGTTTTAGTAATCTACTACTTTTTTCAAGCGAGACATTTTTTTAAAATTATTGCGATTCTTGAAGAATTCAACACTTTTGGAAAATTCAACAACTTTAAAAAATAAAGAAAATTTTGAGATTTAAAAAATAATAATTCATCGCTTTTAAAAAATTCAACAATTTTTACAATTCTTGAAAATTTGGCATTCCCGAAATATTTTACAATGTTGAAGAATTTTGACAGTTTGAATTTTTGTAAATTTGATAATTTTTAATTACAATTTTTGAATATTTTTATAAAATTGTCAGTTCTGAAATATTTCACACCGTTGAAAATTTTGATAATTTCAATCAACAAGAATGCAGAGGATTTGACATGCTGAGTTCAACATAGGTACTGTTCATTTGACATGTCGAGCTGTAACTTTCATTTGCTGAGTGTTTGGCATGCTGTACATTTGACGTACTCATTTATTGACATGTATGTAGAGCTCGAATAATGAGAATTCCGTGCTGATGGTTTGGCGTACTGAGAATTTTACTTGATGTGAGCAGAAGGCATTCCTCCAAAAAAATCACGTTGACGAAATTAATAAATATAAAAATATCGTACGTAACAAAAATGAGATTAGCGTTTCGAAGTGTCAGGTATTTATTGTAGATAATATAAATTGTAAGATTCTTTGCGAATTGAGATTAATGTATTTAACAGCGAACACCAAGTAAATAGCCAACTGTACACATCCAGGTACAATACTAATTAAATCATAAATACGATTATCAACGTATTTGTAAACCCAATTCATCAGATATAACACTCGATAGATAGCAAGAGCGAAGACATAGTAAAATATTAAACTTCTCGTTTCATTGTTTCTGTCGTGATAGATCATCCATAATTGAGGTAGGATCGCTAACGTTTCTAGATATTGACTAAACGCCCAGCATACCTGAAATGATCGAATGTTGTACTTTGGTTCTAATTCTCATATTGAAATATTCCAAACATACCTCAATGAAAATGCTCTGAAATCCAGAGAGGGTGGAAATATCTTTGACCTGAAGAAGAACACTAGTATGGTTCACTACTGCCGCTAAAATAACTGCTATGCATATTAAGTTAGTGATGCTGTAATGTAATCAAAAATGAGAGAAAATTTTAAAAATTTAAATCACTATATTCGATAATATCATAATTAAATCATGCTGTTATGTAGTACTTGAATGAGTCTGCTTCTCGCCTGTATGTATGCCTCAACTTAACATGAATCAAGTATACCGTCAAGTAGCTCACTAAGATCAGTGTTGTTTTGCATACAGTGTGGTAAATGGTGTAGAACTGAAATAAGTCCAGATATCTTGTAGTATGTACCAGAGCGAATAGAATTTGGGTTTTACCGGAAACATCTGAAATAGAGAATCGAATGAAGCATTAGTTATTCCATAATAACAAGTATTTTTCTGAGTAAATAAGTAACTTGGTATCAAAGACAACTTACTATAATATTATTATGAAAAGAGAGTTTGTGTTATAGATGTTTTCCTAATTTTTGGTAAATTAGATAACAAATTAGACAATTGGCTCCTATTCTTATAGAGAGTCAAATTATAGAATGATGTCTGTCTTTAATACAAAACTACCTACTTTGAAATTAGAATAAATTTCATACCTGAGCAATTTCTTGATGTCCATAATTTGACCGGTAGTGCAATTACTGCGAATAAACGTATCAAGTCGCCAGCTAATCTGAATATATTAATAAACATTAAAGCATTTAAAGCTCTATTAAGTCGAGTTGCAATAAAAATCATTTTTGTAGTAAAACAGAAACAGGCCAAAACAGGAAAGAAGTTTTGATGATAACATGATAAGCAATGTTTATGTTTAGTTTATTGGGCGTTTCCACGAAGCCAAAAAGTAACAAAAATTTCTTGTTTACATTCGAACTGGGAGTCGCGAGATTTTACGGAGGGTGCATTTCACACTGTAACACAATCCGCCTCGCTCTTAAATTTTACCAAGTCCCAGGCCTTGCCACTACGTAGATACCGGATATCAAAATTTGGAGTGGAGGGAGGGGTTCAATCAAAATGTTTGTCATAACTAAAATTATTTATAAAACTTCAAGCTACAACTTTTGTTTGAAAATTTTTTCAAATGGACCCCTCCCTCCCTACCAATTTTGGATAATGTAACTTGAGTTGGTCAAAATAAGTTCCATTATGCAAAATTGGTGAGGAGGGAGGAGTCCAATCAAAATTTTTGTCATTACTAAAATTTTTTATAAAACTTTAAGCTACAACTTTTGTTTGAAATTTTTTTCAAATGGCCCCCTCCCTCCCAACCAATTTTGGGCAATGTAACTTGAGTTAGTCAAAATGTGTTACATTGCCCAAAATTGGTGGGGAGGGAGGGGGCCATTTGAAAAAGTTTTCAAACAAAAGTTGTAGCTTGAAGTTTTATAAATAATTTTAGTTATGACAAAAATTTTGATTGGACCCCTCCCTCCTCACCAATTTTGGATAATGTAACTTGAGTTAGTCAAAATGCGTTACAATGCCCAAAATTGGTGGGGAGGGAGGGGTCCATTTGAAAAATTTTTCAAACAAAAGTTGTAGCTTGAAGTTTTATGAATAATTTTAGTTATGACAAAAATTTTGGTTGAACCCCTCCCTCCTCTCCAATTTTGATATCCGGTATCTACGTAGTGGCAAGGCCTGGGACTTAGTAAAATTTAAGAGCGAGGCGGATTGTGTTACAGTGTGAAATGCACCCTCCGTAAAATCTCGCCTGGGAGTCATCGGAGTGAAAACACATAAGACACAATGGTAATATTTATCAAAATAACTCGAAAAATATCATCTCAACAAAAAAAGTGCAAGACACTTTTTTTTCTTAGAATTAAAAAATCTTTCCATTCATGTATAAAAAAGTTGATTTAGCGACATTAGTGAATTTTTGGGAACATTTCATTTCACTAATGTCGCTAAATCATGGATGACTCCCAGTTTATCGAAAACTTCGACTTAGCGCGCTTGAGCGCATGCGCTAAACCTACTCTTCACAAAAATAGTATCAAAATACTACACGTAATTTTCTCTGTAAAATTACGGTAATTACTCAAATTACCAACTTATTACCACGAACGTGCCCTTTTCAAACGCGTTACGTAAAGTACCGCTATGTGTCTCCTTGCTAGGATACACCTCGATCCCTTGATCAAAAATAAGCTCAGTCAGTATTTGTTACGTCGTCTTCGAGCATTGATAAATCGCCACTGGTCGTCGTTGCGGGTAAAATTCGTTTTTCGATAATACTTTGCGTTATAAAACATTTCTTGAACTTTGTCGCGCCGTTGATTGTGTTTTTTCAATCGTTAATTAAATTTGTGCTGTATCTTTTTCGAACTTTAAAATATTTCCGAAACTATTTTGTCGCGCCCGCTGGTTGTGCTTTTTGTGATAAAAATATATATCCGAAAAATATCCTGATGTCCAATCACGGAGAGGATGAAGTTTTGGTGAGTGAATTTATAAAAAGAACTTCTACCTATTTTAATAAGTGTGGTTTGTTTCCCCCGCCCGGCCCCTTCTTCGAGAGTCTTTTTTATAATACATATTTGCATGCTCACACCAATCTTATGTTGGCTAACGCAGGAATTTGTATTTCTGTCGTTAGGAAATAATTAATTGAAGAATACGCCGAAGAAAGATGCCTGAAGTATATTCAGGAATTATCCATAGTTTATAGTTTTCGCATTCGCGTTTAATCTGTAATTTACGTGTAATACAGAATTAACATTTTACCGCTTTATTTCTTTGTCGGCACGCTTCCGCGTAGTGCGCTACTCTAGTCAGTTTGTCGCACTCGCTTCAGACACGGTTTTGGGCCCAGCGCCGTGTAAGTATACGACACAGTTCGAATGTAAACAAGAAATTTTTGTTACTTTTTGGCTTCGTGGAAACGCCCAATGTTTTTGTTTTTATAAAAAAAAAAACTGATCAAAAATATTGAATCATCAAAAATAACAAAAAATTCTGAATAATTTTATCTGTGCCTCACTGCTGGCGTTAACACAGTATGGAAACATCTAGAAACACTAATCGCGAATTTTCTTTCACCTGTAAACACAAAATCGTGAATTCGTGATGGTTTCAAATTGAAAGTGCTTCTTTTGAAGTGTAATTTAGCTCAAAAAAGCATTTATTTTATTAAATTTTCGAGCTCCGCCGACCTCCATCGGTCTCCGATCTTTCACCGGCTCCGGTAAGTACTCCTCCGTATTAATTGGCTGCGTATTTCGTTCGAAAACCCAACACCTATTATCAGCTGTTTCTACTCGTGTGTTATGGGTAATCGGTGCTTTGCTTACGCTGATAGTCAAATTATAACTAATCCCGACTCGATTACTAATGAATTTTACCTTTAGCTGTCGTAGATTTAACTAGCTAACCATGGCCAAATGGGGCGAAGGCGATCCTCGTTGGATAGTTGAAGAGCGGCCGGATGCTAAAAACGTTAACAACTGGCATTGGTAAGTGCTCAATTCCATCTCACTCTTCTTGGATCGGTTCACCTTATCACCGGTGTATTTACAATACGTTGTATTATTTCAGGACCGAGAAAAATGCCAACCTGTGGTCTCAAGATACCATTAAAAAACTACTCGTTGGGTTGGAAATCGAAGGCGATCATTTCCGATGTGTGGTCACCGATCTAGACCGATGTCAAGGTGAAGCTGTCGTGAATAACAGAAAGGGTAAATTGATATTCCTCTACGAATGGGATATAGTGGCTTCGTGGCAGGGAAAAGTACGCGGTAAAGAGGATACAATCGAGGGAAAAATCAACATACCGAATCTTAGCGAAGAAAACGATATCAGCGAAGTCGATGTTAGTTAATTTTGGTAACTTATCATTGAAAATTTGCACCTATGTTTTGAACCAAGTGCGACGTACTGAATCGGCGACTTTATTTCAGATTTCGTTCTCGTTGAAAGAAAATAGTGAAACTGGTAACATTATGAAAGAATTTTTGTACAAACATGGCGTCGAAAAAGTTAGACAACAACTTGCTATCTATCTGAGGGATTTAAAAGAAGGTGAGTAATGACATTTTCAGCTATTTAAATGGCTTACCTATTCAGTATTCTAATTTTTGTTCTGTCCTCTATATGTGTAGAATTTTCAAAGGGTTTGATTCTACCCAAGAAAGAAGACGTAGCTACGAAAACGTCCAAAGATCAAATTAATAATCTATCGTGTAAATTCGATAAAAAAGTAAGCCCATCGGTTGTATACTTTTGAAAAATTTTGATTCTCCGTCCTTGTAGTCTAATTTCCATAATTTTATTTTTAGATTACTGTGAATACCGCCCAAAATGATAATTCGCAAAAAAACGTTGGAGTGAAAATTACAACGAAAACGTTAACGATGAATAATTCTTTTCAATGTACCGGGCCCGAATTATATAATGCTTTAACGCAAATTGAAGTGAGTATTTTTTCAATAATCAATTGTTCGTTTTATCTCGTCCCTATTCTAACGATGATTTTTTTCTTATACAGTTAGTAACTGCCTTTACCAACGGTCCAGTGAAATTAGAACTCAAAGAAGGTGGTATTTTTGAAATGTTCGGAGGTAATATTCACGGAACGTTTATAGAATTGGTAAGTTCATCGACCCTGTAAGTTCTTACGAAATACTTATAGATTATATTATTTATATTCCATGTATGATTTGTCTCTTTTTTTCTTTCGAAGGTACCAAATAAAAAAATTGTTCAACGATGGAGAACGAAGAGATGGCCATCTGAGCACTATTCGACCGTTACGATCACGATCGAACAACAAAACGATGATACGACCTTAAAGTTGGTTCAAACTGGCATTCCTGATAAGTAAGTAAATTTTTTTACAACTGTCCAGTCTACTCAATGTGTTCACATGGACGTGGATCGTTTTCTTTTTCTTCTTTTTTTTTTTGTATTTTATCTAGACTTGAAATAGGTATTTCTTCCAATTAACATTTATTATTTTTAAGTTGGAGGGGAAGGGAGGGGTTCAATCGACATTTTTGTAATAACCAAAATTATTTCCAAGACTCCAAGCTACAACTTTCGTTTGAAAATTTTTTCAATTAGACCCCCCCCCCCCCAATTTTGCATAACAATCCGAAGGTATTAATTAAAAATTAGAGAAGTGTGGGATGAGGGGGCCAATTCAAAAAATTTTGAAGTAAAAGGTATAGAAAAAGATTCTAAAAATAATTTTGGTTATTATAAAAATTTTGATTGGACCTTTCCTTCTCCTCCGACTTCACATAACACCGAGGGGTCCAATTGATTTTTTTTTCGAACAAAAGTTGTAGATTGAGGTCCCAGAAATATTTTTGGTTATTGTAAAATTTTCTATTATACTCTCCCTTCCCCTCCCCTCACCAATTTTACATAATATGACTTAAATACTTCTATTATTAAAAATTGGTGGAGGTAGGGATCCAATTGAAAAAATTTTCAAACAAAAGTTGTAGCTTGAAGTCTTGGAAATAATTTTGGTTATCACGAAAATTTCGATTGGACCCCTCCCTCCCCTCCAATTTTGAATAAAATAAATGTTAATTGGAAGAAATTCTAACGTAAGTCTAGATAAAATCGCATGACTAGAAAAAAAAATCCACGTCCATGTAAACACAGGACTCTGGGGTAATATTCTTCTCATTTTGATTTAAAAACAAAAAAAAAATTATAGATAATTTTTTGCAGCGAATACGATGGCACAAGAGATAACTGGGATCGATATTATTGGGATCCAATCAAGAGAACATTGGGATTTGGTAGTTTTATCGTATGATAAATGAGAATACTGCCGATCGAATGCTATATTCCTTTTTTTGCTCCCCTCCTTCGCCCTCGTATCATAGAATTAGAATGGCGCGTGCGCAAGTCATTTCATTTGTGTATTAATTAGGCATAATTTTGGATGTGCTTTTTTATCATCTTGATAAACACCTAGATATATTTTTTTAGGTTACGGAAAATTTCTCGTAAAATGATGAATTTTATTTTATTTACAAGTTGTTCAAACCTATTTTTATTAATTTTTTTTTTTTTTTTTTTTTTTTTTTTTTTTTGAAAATAAATTGTCTTTGTAAATGTTTGTTGGTTGATTTTTTTTTCTTTATTGGAAATTATGTAAAAGAAACTCTTTGAAAAGGTTTTTTTTTTTTTTTTGAATTAAGTAATTTTTTAATTTTTTGGAACAAAAACGTCTTCTCAGTTTTGGGGTTATAAGAATAAAAAAATAAAAACAACCTTTTTAAAAATAAAATTCATTATTACGAAAAATCACAAAAATCTAAACCGATTTGATTTAAAAAACTAAGTCGGAGTTTTTTTTAATTTTATGGCTCCTCGGGTTGGTCTTCGCTGATGGTGGGTACGCGACGATTTTCTTCTCTATGGGTGGGTCTACGGTGGTGATGATGATGGTGGTGGTGGTGATGATGGCCATGAGGACGATGACCTGGGAATGGCATTAAATTCGGACATTTTTCCAATTTTTCTTTATATTCGGAGCATCCCGGGTCTGAAAAAAGTACACGATTAGCATTTTGAATTTTAATTTTTCGAGGGGTAAGGGTAATGCTTACTATTGGTCCAAATATCACTGGGGCAATTCTGTAAACAAATGAAGATATTACATTGGTATTAATTTTTTAAAAATTTCTCATTCGTTTGGAATAGAATTCGTGATCGAGTACTTACGAAGAACAATTCACGAGTGAAACATTTTATGTATTCGGATGGACCAGCTTTGCAGGCCTTCTGCGATTGGCTATTGGCTTCTTTAGCTAAGATACAAAGGAATCCGGTGAATAACTTATTCATTATGAAATGGCAAAGTACCTAGGTGCTGGATAGAATATCTTACCAGCGGCTAGACATTTTTTGTACGCTGGTTCAAAAATAGGAGACCATTTGCTATCGGCGCCAATAACTTCGGATAATTTTTTCACCAATAATTCTTCGTTGAAAGCGTCATCGTTGAGCTAGAATTTTTTTTTTATTAAAGAATACGATAAAGATATTATAAAAATAAGAATTAATTTAATCATCACTTACGAGTCCGGTTGAATTGAAGACGCAACTCATGAAGCACTGAAAATGAAAGCAAAAATTGGGACAGTTAATTTACATGTATCTTGATGAGATTTGTACCTGAAATTTTATCTCTTCTCTATACGTACTTCTTTTTTTTCTTGGAATTTATCAACATGTGATTCTCTATTGTTATCATCCTCTAGAAAAATGTTACGATTTTGAATTTTTCCGATCAAGTTTTCATCTTTAATTTATAGTTTACTCACTTTCTTCAGCAGCACGTACTACTCTGTTTGAGTTCGCTGCCGGATTATAACTACCACGACGATGATGATTACGTCTACCACCCAGATTCAATGTTTCATGCACGTAACGATGGCATTTTCCAAAAAGTTCCGGCTGGTCGAGAGTACTCATCAAGTCGGGAAGTTCACAACAGACTGGCGGCGGAGGTGGTGGCGTTGGCTAAAATTGCATAGATTTCGTATTCATTTATGGTACTGTCGCGAATGGAAGTTCCATACCATCGATAGGTTAAAAATTTGATTTTTTGATTGATTCGTAATCTTGGATTTTTTTTTTTTTTTTTTTTTGATGAGCTTGGTTCAATTTTATGAGATCCTCCTTGCAAAAAATCCTCTTATCTCTGCACCTAATTCACCAATTGAAAAAATCTTCCAACAAAAGTTGTAGATTAAAATTCTTGGAATAATTTTGGTTATTACAAAAATTTCGATTGGACCCCTCCCTCCCCCTAAATTTCGCAAAATACGGATTTTCAAGCGTATTAGGCAAAATAAAAAGGGAAGGAGAGGTCCAATCAGAATTTTTGTGATGACGAAAATTATTTTAAAGATCTCACCGTACAACTATTGTTTGAAATAAAATTCAAATGGAGTCTTAGATACAGCGACAGAGAAAAATGTATTTTTTAGGATGGAGAAGGACTTAGCCCTAGGAAAGGTTGAAAACAATTTTATAATGATTCGTACTCAAGCATTTATCTTCTAAAATGAGCTGAGATTCTACTTCTCGAGGGTCCATCCCTTTCAAAAAATTCTCTATCTCTGTACCTAAGACCCCAATTGAAAAAATTTTCAAACAAAAATTGTAGATTGAAATTCATGGAATAATTTTGGTCATTACGTAAATTTCAATTAGACCCCTCCCTCTTCTTCAATTTTACATAATACGATTTTTCAGACGTATTATGTAAAACATAAAGAAAGGGAGAGGTCCAAACAAAATTTTTGTAATAAACAAAATTATTTTTGGGATCTCATCCTACAACTTTTGTTTGAAAAAATTTTCAATTGGTGGCTTAGGTACAGCAATGGGAATTTTTTTTGAAAGGGTTGTACCCTCGAGAAGGTAGGGTCATGAAGAAATGGAATCCAACCTCATTTTTAAAATTGTCCTCGAGTACGAATCATCATAATTTTTTTTTTAAATATTTCCCAGGATTCGCCCTTTTTAATTATTTAAAAATTTTATTTTCTCTGCACTCAATACTGCAATTGAAAATTTTTTCAAACAAAAATTTTAGATTAAGATCTCTGGAATAATTTTGGTCATTACAAAAATTTCGATTGGACCCCTCCCTCCCCGTTCAATTTCACGTAATGAAAATTTTCAGACTTGTTATGGAAAATATAAGGGGAAGGAGGCCCAATAGAAGTTTTTGTTATAATCGAAATTATTCAAAAGTTCTAACCCTACAACTTTTGTTTGAAAATTTTTTCAATTGGGGTCTCGGTTAAAGGTATGAAAAAAAATGGAAAAGGGTGGACCCTCGAGAAACGAGGATCATAAAAAATGCAATCCAAGCTCCTCGTAATTTTTTAAAATAGGTCCTTTGAGTATGACTCATCATAAAATTGTTTTCAATCTTTCCTAGGAAAGCTCCTTCTTTTTTCAAAAAAAAATCAAGGCTCTAATTTTTTCAAACAAAAATTGTAGAATGAAATTCCTCGAATAATTTTGGTTATCATGAAAATTTCAATTGTACCCCCTCCCTCCTTCCTTCCTTCCTTCCCCCCCACCCCTTAAATTTCGCATAATACGAATTTTCAATCGTGTTATGGTGAATAAAAGGGGAGGGAGAGGTCCAATCGAAATTTTTGTAATAATCAAAATTATTCTAAAGATTGCACCCTACAACTTTTGTTTGAAAAAATTCTCAATTGAAGTCTTGGGTACAGATATAAAGATATTTTTTGGAAGGGAGTGGACCCTTGAGAAAAGACAACTATAAAAAATGGAATCCCAGCTAATTTTTATAAAACAAGTCCTCGAGTATACGAATCAATAATACAATAGTTCTCAGCCTAGAAATTTGTAAATCTAAATCGCTTACCCTAATATTTCCGAATGAATCATCGTCGTGATGGTGAGGAGGGCGGGGGAAATGCACGCGACATTCGTCTGAGATTTCGCGACGGTGGCGAGGCTCATCGTGGCCTAAATTGGCATTCACTGAAGATGGCGAACCGGTTGTACAACTTGTCTGAAAAACGAATTTTTTTTTTTCATTCTATATCTTATTTTATCACTTAAACGTAAAATTATTCACTAATGAGCGAAATGTTTTTGGTTTTTGTTTTAGAAAATTAATCGATGGAAATTTCTTGAAAAATTCAACTTCAAATTAATTTAAAAAATAAGAAATAATTGAACCGGAAAAGATTTATCACAGGTAAGTGGATGAGAAATATGTACATTTCAATTATTAATTACCTGCCAAAAAACACTGTACCTATTACTTCCTTGTTTTCAATAAATAAAAATACGAGTAAAAATGTAGGTATCATAAACTCACCGTCAATGCAACACAACAAAAAATTACGAGAAAATATTTCATTTTTAATTCGTATACCTACACTGTATTGTACTTCTCAACACAATAAAAGTCGAACTAAAAATGAATCAATCTGCACCCGGGAAGCGGTATTTATATTTTAACTGGCTGGCCGGAAAAGCGCCCTGCCGAAAGTAGGTATTAATCAAAACAATTATCTAATGATAATTTTCGTTCGAGTTATTCGTTCGAATTGTCATAGTCATCTTCGCAAATTATGAGTAATATTTATCTCGTACGGTACGCAATTTATACATAATTTGAAATCCTTCACGGTTTGGTGTTTCAGTAATAAGTTTCGACCTCTGAAACTTTGATATTGCTGCCTAAAGTTTACTTACCATCTGTCTAATGTAATGGGTTGGAGAGTATTTTTTGATGCTGAAAATTATTCACATGAATGAGATTAACTTGCAGTTTTCAAATGTTTTATCTGCTTGGGTGCATAAGCTGCATCATAAATTTCAAAAAAGAAATAAGCTAAGCCATAGAAAACTTCAAAAATCTCTTGTTTTTCTTTTAAGAATTGAAAAAAAAATTGGAAAAATCTCTCATTGTTTTTGGACTGATGAAAAAATTATCATTTTTTGGAGGGAAAAACTTATTTTTTTTACACTAACAATTTCTCAATTATTTTAGAAAAAAAAAAATTCTTGCGATAAGAAATATTTCAAATTTTCGTAGTCGGCTTGAAGAATTTTTTTTTATTGAAGAACATGTTTAAAAGATTTCCAATTATTATGAAGAAAAAATTCTTATTTTTTAGAATGTATTAATTTCTTTATTTCTCTGACATAAGCAAAAAAACGTTTTTTTGGGAATAATAGAAATATCTGATTTTTTTTAAAGGGGGTAGAAAAATTATTTTATTTTTTTGGAAAAATGAATCTTTTAATTTTTAAATTTTCAGAGAAAAAAATCGCCCAAGTTTCCTAGGAGTTATAGCATATCTCAATGTCAATTTTATGAGTAAGCTTGAAATTAAAAAAAAAAAATTATTGCAAAAATTGGCAAATTTTTTTTTTTAATTCTTTGGAGGAAAATTTTTTTAATCTATTTGGAGAAAATAATCTTCTATTTTTTGATGTAGAAAATTCTAGTTCTTTTGGGATAAATGAATTCATTTTTTTGTAGGTACCTTCTAAATAAAAAAATATGTATAATTTTTTAGCAAACAAATATTCTCTTTTTTAGAGAAAGGAATCTTTCAATTTTTTTGAAATCGCATATTTTTTAAATTTTTGGATAAAAATTTTCTTGATCAATGAAAAATTTCTCTTTTTTTGGAATAAAAAATTCTCTCATTTTTGTTGGTATAAAAAATTGAAAAATTTTAAACAATTTTTGAAGAAAAACTTCTATTTTTTCGATTGAAATAAATTCTGAATTTTTCGGAGTGTAAGAAAATTCTAAATTAGGTATTCGGCATAAAAAACATTTCTTACTTTTTTGGAATTGAAAACTTTGAAAAAATTTCCTAGTTTTTTTGGAGTATTTTTTTTTTAACTGGGCTCTTGCACTTTTTTGAGGGAAAAACTTCTCAATTTTTTGGAATAGAAAAATTTTCAATTTTATGGAATGAAAATATTTTTTTTTTATTTTTGAAGAAAAATTTCTTCTCATTTTTTTGGAGTAGAGAATTTCTTTCTTTTTTTGAAATGAAAAACTTCCTCAATTTTAATGGAATTTAAAAAATTAACTTCAATTTTAATGGAATAAAAAACTTCTCATTTTAAACTTCTCATCTTGTGCTGAAAAAATCTCTGCATTTTTTTGGAGGAAACCCCTCTCACTTTTTTCGAAGTAAAAAATTCTGAATTTTTGGAGTAAAAGAAGATCTCACTACCTAGTTATTCGGTATAAAAAAAATTCTTAATCTTTTGAAGGTGATTTTTTTTTTACTTCTTGAGGAAAAAATTTCTCATATTTTTGGAGTGAAAAATACTAACTTGATGAATTTTTTGGAGAAAAAAATCTCTGCATTTTTTGAAATAGAAAAATTTCTCAATTTTTGGAATAGAAAAATTTCTCAATTTTTTGGAGTGAAAAATACTAACTTGATGAATTTTTTGGAGAAAAAAATCTCTGCATTTTTTGGAATAGAAAAATTTCTCAATTTTTTGGAGTAGAGAATTTCTCTTTTTTTAAATTTTTTACCATGAGAAAAATCTATGCGTTTCTTTGGAGAAAAAAACTTCTCATTTTTCCAAAATAAAAAAATTTCTCAAATTTTTTTCACGTGAAAAATTTTTTATTTTATTTTTTTAAAATAATGAATTGTACCTAAACTTTTTGCATCTAGTTTGAAAAAATTTCATTGTTTTTGAAGTGAATATATTTTTTAAATTTCTACAAAAAAATCTTTCCTTATTTATTTATTTAGGTTTTTTTTTTTTGGAGTGGAAAATTTCTCTCTTTTTTTTCAAAAAAATGAAAACGTTCTCAATAATTTTAATGGAATAAAAAACTTCTCATTTTTTGCTGAAAAAATCTACATTTTTTTGAAGGAAAAACCTATCAATTTTTTTTTTTGGAGTCTCAAATCTTTTATTTTTTTTAAAATAAAAATTCTAATTTTTTTGGAGTCTCAAATCTTTTATTTTTTTAAAAATAAAAATTCTAATTTTTTTGGAGCAAAAATAGTTTTAATTTTTTTGAAATTAGAAATTTTCTCAATTCGTTGGAAATGAAAAAAATCAATTTTTTGAAGTGAAAGAATTTTTTTTTGAGAAACAATCTCCTGATTTTTTGGAGTAAAAAAATTTCTAAAAGTTATTTTCTCGAGTAGGTACCTAGCTAAGTAGTGAGTTGATGACACTTTTCGTTAGTTTTATTAAATGAGCAGAAAGAAAAATCATTCGTTTTAGTTAGAATTACTCGAGTCATTTGAAATATGAAATGAGTAATTGAATAAAGTAATAAGTATATAAAATAGATAATTAATTATCTACTTTATCAAATGTTTTCACGTAGATAAAAAACAATATTTCTGCCATTTATCACCAAACCGGACGTAGACAAATCGACGGCGCAGTTATGCGACTGTTATTCGTAGAAATTAGAAAATTCTTCGAAATTGAAGAACAATGAAATCTGCGGTTAGGGTACGCAATCCATCCTACATTCAAAATGAACCTACAAACTTCAGAAAATGAACCCCAGATACGAAATAAGTACCTACACACAGAGGTACTTCATTTTAATCGTCCATTATATTTCGATAAAAAAGGCCTCGAAAAATCCCACACCTCATTCTCTACTCTAGGCGAAACTTCAAATTCTACAAATAAACCTACAGTACACACTAAACACCTGTAGATACCCTGTGAAAAGCGACCAGCCAAGCAGAGTGTGGATCTGGAGCACGCATGCGGCGTAATTGTTGATTTATGGATAAAGCTCGCGAGCAAATTTAACACTTGTAAAGGGCCGTTTAATTAATGGAGTTCGCTGTAAAATGGTATATTTAACCCGATCGGTTCGATATATCTATCCATTGTACGCAGTATACACGGTAGTTTAAACATGTGGAAATAATTTTGCCTTGTAATTAAAAGCGCGTAGGTATAAAGAGGGAAAAGTACACAAGTAGCGCATGGAGAATGCGTCAAGGTGGCGAGTATAAGAAAAATCAATACTTTCGGCGCCGTCTCTTCTTTCGGTCTTTGACAAATCTAAAATCTGTTGTTGTAGAAAGAAAAAAATATGGAATAATTGTGGCGTTGAAAATAATGTACAGTTTTATCATTATCTACCATATTCGGATGTGGTTTCGTCCAAAAATTACATCTAAGCCAAACTCGAGATAAGGTAAATTACTAATTATTGCAAAAAATTACAACATACTGTAGCATCGTAGTCTTATCATTTTTTCATTAGTCATGTGCCGATTTGCGTACGTCTTTGGGAATTTTATTTTTTTAATTTAATCTTTGAAATAATTTCAACCTTTGTTTGGAAGATAAGATTTTGAATAAATACGACGAACATGCTGAGAGTGTAATTAAAAATAACCTATTGATCGGAGATATCTGAAAAATTGCATTTTTTTGTGTGTTGCAGGTTGCAGAATCGAGACTTATGCGGCGAGATTGTAAATAAACCGAAGGAAATATGTTCGAAGGTGTCGTAGCTTCGTTATTCAATCGATATTTGGGCAAATATGTCGAGGATTTAGATTTGGAGAATCTAAACGTAGGCATATTCAGTGGTAACGTTGTGCTAGAGAATTTGAAACTCAAACCCGAAGCTTTGGTGAGTTGACCGGTGATAAAATATGGTAGAGTTTGGTTCCTTCGTTATCTCGATTATGTTATTGATTCCAGTACGAATTAGGCCTACCGATTGTAGTCAAACTAGGAACGATTGGTAAATTATCGTTGAATATTCCATGGAATCGGTTATGCAATCAAACCTCAGTTATCAATATCGAGGTAGGTAAAATCGAACTTATATTCTATTTTGACCTCTATTTCGAGCGAAATTAAATTCTACTCGGAGCTCAATTATGGTCAAATTGCAACGAGTCGGGATTAAAATAGGCTTTGATTAAATATCTAACGAAATCTCATTACGTTGGTTTATTTTATTGCAGGAAATATTCATTCTAGCTTGCCCAGTCACTATTGGTAAATACCAACCGGATGTTGAAAAAAGATTATTACGAGCTGAAAAGAGAAGAGCTTTGGATAAGCTAGATGCCAATTTTTCGTCACCTTTATCGAGTAAATTTTAATAATTTGATTTGATTCGATTCGATGGTCTCCGTTAATTAACGAGTTGTTAATGTAACCTTTTTGAATCGTTCGCGGTTCTTTGTTTGCCTCATTTTTTTTTTTTTTTTTTTTTTTTTTTAGATGGTACTTCGCCGGATAATTTTACAGAATCGTTGGTCACCAGTATTTTGAATAATTTGAAAATCTATATACATAATGTACACGTCAGATACGAAGATACCTACACTGATATCAATATGCCTGTTTCGTTCGGACTCTGCATGCATAATTTATCGGTTGAAACTACAAATAGGTAGGTATCCAAATACTCATGTACCTACCTATCAATATTTAATGAGGTAGCAAAAACGTATCGAAAATATCAGAACTGGCGCGGCGGTTTGGAATTATCTAGAGTGTAGCTCGATTTTTTTTGATGGATTGAAATTTTTTTTAATGTTGAATGTGAGAATGATTTTTTTTTTCAGGAAACTTGGATAGATACTTATTTTTTTCTCAAAAAAATTTAGGAATTTTTCTCACAGAAAAATTCACTTCAAAAGCTCAAAATTTGCTTCTGAGGTCTGAGTGAAATGCTCATTGAGTGAGTCAAGTTTAAAATCAATCAGAGTTGAGGAATGGCAAATGTTCCCTAGTCAGAAAAAAAGGAAGATTTCCTTTCAAAAAAATTAAGAAAATTGAGATTTTTTTTTCTAAAAATAATGAGATTTCCTTCTAAACAAAAAAAAAATTGTTCTCCGAATCAATTGAGAAATTTTTCTCGTCGACTTCAATAAAATTGACGTACCCCCCCCCCCCCCCCCAATGATTTTTAGGTACCTAATTCTATTTCAGAAAAATTGAGATTTTTTTTTCTCCAATAGAATTGAAAGTAGGTACTTATGTATTTTTTTTTTTTTTACTTAAAAAACTGAAAAAATTTCTACTCCAAAATTTTTTTTTTTTTTCGAAAATTTGAGAATTTATTTTTCTTTTAAAATAATTATTGCACTCTTTTAACGCTGACTCCAAAAAAAAAAAAATTATTTTATTATTCCAAAGATAAGAATAAATTTATTTTTAAAAATACCTACAAAATATTTTTACTCCAAAAAATTGAGAAAATTTTTTATTCCAAAAGAATAAGATAATCTTTTATTAAAAAATGAAAAAAAAATTGAAAATAGCAATAAATTTTTCATGCCAAAAAATTCAAACTTTTCTTACTCCAGAAAAATGTGAGTGGTTGTTTAATTCGTGTAGAAATAAGAATTTTTTTATCCATTGCAAAAAAATAAGAAATGAAAGATTTTTTTCTATCCAAAAAATTGATATTCTTCCTCTAAACTCCAAAAATTGAAATTTTTTGTCTCTACATAGTTTGAATTTTTTTTTTCAAAATAATTTTACAATTTTTTTTAGCTTTTTTTTCTTTATCAAAAAATCCTAGATTCTTCCTTTAAAAAAAAAATGTGATACAAAAAAACTAGATATTTTCATTCCAAAAAATTTCAGATATTTTCCTTTCTAAAAATTGAACTTTTTTTTTACAAATAATTGGTGATTCCCCCCCCCCCTCCCCCAATGAAAATTTTTTCTTTCAAAAGTCGAATGACTTTTTTTCTAAAAAATTTAAAAATTGTTCATCCATTTTTGTAACCAAAAATTGATACCTATTGATCTTTTTTTTTCTCTCGAAAAATTGAGATTTTTTTTCGATCCAGTTATTATGGATGCGTTTTGGATTCAAAAAAATCAAGAAATTTTTTACCCAACACCAAAAATTGAGAATTTCTCTCTCAAAGTCATTGGAATTCTTCCTAAAAAAATTCAATGATTTTTTTCAAATAAATTGAGAAATTTTTTACTTTTTTTTATACGTACTTAACATGAAAAATTAAGAAATGTTTTCCATCTAAAAATTGGAGGTTTTTTTGGAATAGAGAAAATTGAGGTTTTTCCATCAAAAAATGGGAGGTTTCTCAAAAAATTGATTAATTTTCTTTTCCAAAAAAATCTAGAAATTGTTTTCCCATTCTTGTAACACCAAAAATTGAAAAAATTTTCTTTTAAAAGAATTCGAAATTTTTCCTCAAAAAATTAGTTTTCAAAAAAGTTGAGAAATTTTTTACTTTTTTGTTTTTTCTTGTACCCTCTAAGTACGACACATAAAAAATTAGGAAATTTTTCCCCTCTAAAAATTGAATAATTTGTTTTTCAAATTGAGATTTTTTTAACGAGAGAAATCGAGAATTTTCTCTCAAAAAATGGGAAGTTTCTTCTCTCAAAAAATTTTATAAATTCTTTTCCAAAAAAATTGAGAAATTTTTAGGTATCCATTTTATCTAACAAAAAATTCATAATTTTTTTCTTTCACAAAATTGTGAATTTTTCCCTCAAAACATTGGACATTTTTTTTCTCAAAAAATTGAAGTTTTTTTACGCATTTTCCTAACAAAAAATTCATGATTTTTTTCCTCTCACAAAATTGGGAATTTTTCCGCTCAAAAAATTGAGCGATATTGTTTTTGATTGAAATTTTTTCTATTTTTTTATTTTTAGAAAAATAAAGATTTTTTTAAAAATTGGATATTGTTTTCTCCAAAAACTGAGAATTTTGTTATTCTTAATAAATGAACGATTCTTTTTTCCAAAAATTTGTCATTTTTCCTCCTAAAAAATCGAGATTTTTTTAATTCCATAAATCTATACTTACCTACTTCAAAAAAATTGAAACATATTTAGATACTTTTTATTTCAAGAAAATTTCGAATTTTTTTCTTTACGAAAAAATTGAAGAGATTTTTAATTGGTGGTGTGTACTTAATGTTTGCCTTCACGAAATTCTTGAGGATATAGCTTACTTCACTTTCAAAATTTTGGGCATACCAGTATAGTTCAAGCACTCCTAAGTTGGAAAAAGTAATACTTACCTAAGACATTCTTATTATTAATATTACAGTAAGTGGAAACCAATATCACACGGTTCAAAATTGGGATCAGTTTATCAAGTGGTAAAATTGGAATCGTTTTCCATCTACTGCAATGTAAACAGCACAGAGATACTGTTGAATAACGAATCCATGATATCTGGACCGAATAATAATTGGATCAATTGTATGAGAAGATCTTTGGAAACATTTAGCATATTTGGAGAAGCGTTAGATTTCAGTAAGACTAACAAATTACAGCGATGATTTTCTACAGACTACAGTTCCAATTGAGTAGGTATTTAAATCAGATGTGTATTTTCGTTTTCAGTAATTAAACCAATATCAGTGCGGATCAAGATTATTATAAATAAATCGAACGAAGCGAGAATTCCCAAACTGTTGGTAGATTTCGTACTACAAGACGCTGCGTTGCAGTTATCGCATCAGCAGTATTTGGCTCTGGTTCAACTATCCAAATCATTTGCTAGAATTTCAGTTAATAGGTTAGAGCATATTCGAGAAATGCTTATAAATGGAAGAGATTTGTATCTACTGCAATTTTTTTTTGTCTCAGGTTGTATCGTAAATTTCATCCTCAAGTACCGGTTAGTAAAAATGCCAAAAAATGGTGGAAATACGCTTACGATTGCGTCGTTAGTGAACGAATCGAACCGTATACCTGGCCTCATTTATTTTCTCATAGGTAACTGGGTTAAACCTAAAATCTAGTTTATTGGCACATTTAGTTGATTTAATATTATTATCATCAATTTTTTTTATTATTGTTTTTTTTTAGAAAAAATTATCGTTCCTATAGTCATATCTATCGAAGTATATTAACTGATCCTTCGGATACCGAGACTAAAGTAGATTTACAACGAGCCGAAGATATGCTGGATATTTGTAATATTATCATCGCCAGAGAACATACGAAGATGCAGGTATGTTGGGGTGTCAACAGGTGGTGTAGTATGGATTGCCTAATCGAAGTACATATATTAAAGAATGAACCAGTCGACAATTAGAATGTTTTCTTCTCCAAAAAATGAAGAGATTTTTGTACTCCAATTTTTTTTTAATTTCCAATAAAATTGAGAATATTTTTACACCAGAATTTACCTAGGTATTCCAAAAAATGAAAAAAAAAATTAAGAAATTCTTCTATCTAAAAAGTACCTAGTAAAAATTATTCCATCCTACAAAAATTTTTTGACAATGATTAAGATGTTCTTTTCTTTAAAAATGAGAAATTTCTTTCTAAAAAAAGGATCTCTCAAAAAATTGAAAGTTTTTTTTTCAAAATGATTCAGTGATTTTTCTCTTTGATTTTTTTTCCAATTTTTACTCCAGAAATATTTTTTTTTAATTTTCTTGAGGCATTTTTCTCCAAAAATTTGAGAAAAACTTTACACCAGGACAATTGAGATGAAGAGACTCCTTTCTCCAAAAATTGTGATATTTATTTATTTCTCAAAAAAAAATTAGCCAAAAAATTAATAATTTTTTTCTATAGAAATGAGAGATTTTTTTAGTAGTTTTTTTTTTATACAAAAAATTTTAAAGACTTTTCTCTCAAAATTGAAGATTTTTTTCAAAAAAAAAAAAAAAAAATTGTAGGTAATTGTAAAAAAATTTCTGCTTTAACATTGAAATATTTTTAGGCATTAAAAAAAATAGAAATATTTTCTATCCTAAAAATTGAGATTTCTTCCTTCCACCAAATCAAATCAATTTTTTATTCTTTACAAAAAATGAAGTTAAGATAGATACCTAAAATTTATGATTTTTCTTCTAAAAAAATTGAGTTTTCATTTCACTTTTGAAATTTTGAGAATTCATTCACATTCACGATTTTTATTTTTATTTGGCGTAAAAAAATATTTAAAATTTTTTTTAATTAAATTTTTTTTTTAAATAACAAACCTGGATACCTAAAATTTATCAAAATGAAAAATAAATGATTCCATTAATTTCAGTTCCGCAAAGATTTCCCAGAAAAAATAATAGTAAGAGAGCAACCATCCACCTGGTGGAAATGGAACTCCGATAATCCGGACCAAAAACGTTACAAACTGAGTCTAAACGACAAAAAGAACTGTTTCTGGAACCTTTTATCTCAAAACGAGAAAAACAGTTTATGCGAAATGATCGGTTTTAGCGAAACAGAAGCTGCTCCAGATAAACCTAAACAGTACATCGGTAAGATAGCTCGTCTCCCATCGATTTTTTTTTCTATCTTTCAAAAAATAATACCTTACACGATTTTTATTTTTTATTTTACAGAGCGCAAGTTCAACTTCACCGTAGCAAATTTGAATTTATCATTGGTCAGCGGAGGTAGCGAAACTCTAGTCATCGCCATGTCCCACCTATTGTCCAGTATCGAGACCAGACCTTCGGCCAAAGCTTATAAGATTACAGCTCGCGTAGAAAGTCTGGTCATTGAAGGGGCTTCCGTCGAATACAGTCTTATTCCTATTTTAACATCGGAGAATGTTCTCAATGGTGATGAAACCGTGTTTAATTTCTTATTCGGTCATTCGGCGCTTGACCCTTAATTTGGTATATTTTCTTTTGTACATAGGAAACCATTCTGGTAATTTTTTGATCGTGGATTTTGAAAAAAATCCTCTCAACAGCGATGTCGACTATTTACTTTCTATTACTTCCGAATCTTTGGAGATTATTTACCACGAGGTGAGTCGATCAATGTACCTACTTGCCTTTCCTATCCCTTTATCAAAGGAAGTTATTGACTCAAATTTTGAGCAAATCAAAAAATTACGACTTTATCCTTGTAGGAAATTGAATTACCCATCAAAAAGGTTCTATTTTATTTTTTGCCTATTTTCAGTATTTCAGGTGTTATGCGAGAAAAACGAATTTTACAAAATTTCAACCTAGAGGAAATTAAGTGTACTTACTTAATTTCGAGTAAATCGAGAAAGTAAGACTATTATTTTATAGGAAATTCAATTTCTTTTGAAAAAGGTTCTTTTCACTTTTTGCCTATTCAATATTTTAGGCATTATGCAATGAAAACGAAAAATTTATCAAGTTTTTCGACTTGCAGAAATTGACGTGTGCTTTATCATATAATTATGTATTATTCTTTTTTCTCACATAACGCCTAAAATATTCAAGATAGGCAAAAAGTGAATGGAACCTTTTCGATCGAAAATTAAATTTTCTACAATGTAGTCTTAGTTTTTTGATTTGCTCAAAATTTGAGCTAATTTCTCAAGAAGAAAACTCAAACACTAATTAAGGCTCATTTTTTCGAAAGTTCACCCCCTTTTCAAAAAATCTCTCTATCTCTGCACTTGAGTCCTTAATTGAAAAATTTTTCAAACAAAAATTGTAAATTGAAATCCTTTGAATATTTTTTGTCATTACAAAAATTTCGATTGAACCTCTCCCTCCCCTCCAATTCGGCATAAAACGTATAAAAATCACCTTATTTGAACTTTAGTTGTACAGCTTGCAGTCAAATCGAGGCAACTTTGACTCAACGTACAGCCAAGAAGGAAAAATAGGTTCTGTAAAGAGTCTGCTCAATGGCAATTTACCCAGACAATTCGATAATTGATTTTTTCAATGCTTGCTTTTTTCGAGGGTTCATTCCTGTATTCCTTGGAAGTCTTTTATATCCGTTTCTAAGCCCCTAATTGAAAAAATTTTCAAATAAAAGTTGTAGGTTGAAATTTTAGGAATAATTTTGGTTATTACAAAAATTTTGATAAGACCCCTCCCTCCCCTCCAAATTTGGCAAAATACGTACGAAAATCGAATCATTAGGGGTGTTTTGCAGAAACGGAGGGGAGGTGAGGGGAGGGTTCAATCGGAATTTTTGTGATGACCAAAATTATTCCTAAAATCACAATATGCAACCTTTGTTTGAAATTTTTTTCAATTAGGGCCTTTGATACAGTGGTGGGGTATTTTTTTTTCTTTCAATTTTGCAAAATATGTATAAAAATCAGCGAGTGATCTTATATTTTCATACTATTTTACGAAATTGGAGGGGTTGGAAGGGCTAGAGCCGGCGGTAGCCGGATTGGGCCACAGGACAAAAAAAATTCGGACCCTTTTTTTTTCTTAAAAAAAAGTGAAAAAAAAATGTTACCAAAATTTGAAAAGTGAATTTTTTTACTGAATTTTAAAAAATTGTTTTCAAGGGAATCAGAAGAAAAATTTAATATAAAGGAATTGAATGTATTTTTAAAAAATAAAAAAAAATAAAAAATAAAAAAACTTTAATAAGTAAGTAAAACTTTTGTTCCTGGACAAAACTTGAACAAATTAAAAAGAAAATGAAAATTTTTCAATTTAAAAAAAGTGAAAAAATTCTTTCATTCAAAATTTAAAAAAATATATATTTAAAAAAAATTTAAATGCAAAAGAAATGCCAGTATTTCAAAAAAAAAAAAAAAAAATCAAAAAAATTTTAAAAAATTGAAGGGAAATTTGAGAACTCTTCAAAAAAAATTCTTTGCTGAATTTCCATAAATTTTTTTTTTCAAAAAAATGGTTCTCAAAGGAATTTAAAAATTTTCTGAATAAAATGATGATGCAAAAAAGAAATCTCCAAAAAATGTTTTTGACGAAACTTGAAAAAAAAACTCGCAGAAATTTTTAAAAATTGGAATAAATTAAAGAAAGGTTGAAAAAAAAACGTTTAGCCGAAATTCAATTTCTTTCTTGATTTTTTTTCAATTTTGTTGAGAAGAAAATTTTTAAATTAACTTTAAAATAATTTTCTTTAATTATGCGGTTCTGTGGTCGCGTTGTTTACATTGAGTTGAGATCACGTTCACTACTCAAATGACATAAAATTTATAATTTTTCTTTTGAACTGTTCATTTCTTTTATGTTAGGAAATACTTGGGCCCAAAGGAATAGGAAAAATCCGGAGCTCGGAGAAAAATCCGGGCACAGGGCTTGTATCCCTCTTGTCCCCCCCTCTCCCGGTCCTGGGAAGGGCCTAATCAAAATTTTTGTAATAACTAAAATTATTCTACAGACTTCAATCTACAACTTTTGTTTGAAAATTTTTTCAATTCGAGCCTTGGGTATAGTGGTAGGAGACCTTGATGAAATTGACCCCTAGTTCATTTTTATGAATAATGAGTCCCACTAGATTACGAATCACTCATTAAATCACTTTCAATCTTTCCATCGAACAGAATTTCGATTCGAGGCTAAAATATAATCAATGCTAATGATTTTTTTCTCAGTTTTCCATGTCTTCGTTCGCGAGCTTCTTACAAACTCCAACTTTGAGTATGGATTCGGCCTCAGCTGCGATTTGGAATGAGTTCAAAAGAATCGTGAACTCGATGGCTTCGGGTACGGTTTCAAGGCGATGTATTTTCCAAGTTAACGTCGATATGAAGTTACCACATTTTATCATCCCCGAATACGGTTCACTTCAGAAGTAAGCCTATTTGAATCAGGAAGATTTTTAATAAATTTGAAATATTCTCTACGAGTGATCGAATCCTGCAGGAATGGAAAAATCGTCATATTCGATTTGGGCCGATTGAAAATCTGGAGTGATCTACAACTGCCCGACAATAGCTTAGAAGACGCGACACAGCTGGAGCTGGAAGAGAAATTATACGACAGATTTTACTTCAGCTTGGTGGATTTCCAAATTTTAATGTTCGATAACGGTAATGTTCCCAAAGACAATTCAGCTTACGTAGATCTCTAGCTGGACATCCTAGTTGCACGTGCTTTTGTAATTCGTTTGGTTTGGCGCTAATTTCGACATTTTTTTGTGTGACAGAATATAATGCACCGTTAAATGGTCTCGTTTTGCTTGTGTTTTCCGTTTAGCTTTCTTAAGTACGCCGGTAAGTGATTCGAATTGCCTTCGTAGATGTCAGATTGCCATCTTTGTAGTATAAAATGTAACCCTAGACCAACCATACCTCTAGGTACACATCTTTTTCTTCTAGTTGTGTCGCCGAAGGTTTTGTAGTAGCGAATATCCATATTGCTTCACGATTTAATTACAGAGATTACCTCGATATGAAGATGTGCGAATAATTGTGATTTTTTTTGTTCGCAGATCAAGAGTGGAGAAATTTCAAGAAAATTCATACCTCGCAGTATCACATTTTGTCGAAAATACATTCGCAGATTGTGTTCTCGAATAGTATCAAACCTGAGAGTAAACAATTACCTAGGTACCTACCTACATATTTTACCTACTTAATAATTTTATCGAAGAAACTGCAGCTAAATCTCATATTATGTTTCCCTCTCACAGGTATAAATTGAATGTATCTCTGCAGAAACTAAAAATCAACATGTCCGACAGTAGAATCGTTAGTTTGATTAATTTTATCAATAATGTACCGTCCCCGAAAAGTCACACGGTGCTTCATTTACCGGAGCAATTTTCCTATGATAATGTAAGTACTGTTAAGACATCCAGAAATATTCTTACTCCAGAAATATTTCACAAAATATCTAATTTTTTCCCCCAGATTAAACTTCAAGACAGTATAAAAGTGCTGGAAAAAATACAACACTTGATAGCCTGCTCCGAGCTACGAACACAGTTACTGAACACTCATTCGAATAAAGAAGAAATAAATAAATCCTTCCTCACTGTGGAAAAGTTCGTAATTTTACTACTCTACCCTGTTAAATAGGTACCTACCTATAGTTACTTGATGATTTGTTGGTTACAGAAGTGGCCTATCATCAGAGGTCAGCGACGAAGACTCGGAAATTTGGGCTAGAATATTGGATTTACCAGGGTTCGATGATAACGTATCGCAAAATAACGTTATCATTTATTTATTTAGAATTAACATTGTTCAAGTACGTTCTATAAAACTCGATTACCCACTCGTATTTTCTCAACCCTGTAAATTTGGTAGTGTGTCTAAATGATAAAAATGATTTTTAACCCTTGCAGATTATTATTGAGCTAAAACGTAGCAGTAGTAGCGTCGATAAACCGTACATTATTCTCCATTTGGTGAACTTTTGTTGCGATACCGCTTTCATGGAGTATGGGCCAGCTGTGCAGATATCTTTGGGATCGGTCAGCATTGTTGACAAGTTACATTGTTCGGTGAACTCGAACCAGACGCAAATTCTGAATACCGAAGGGAAACCCGATGTTATTTCTATTTTGTATAGAAAGGTGCGGTTTTATTGGCAATTTTTATAGATAGATAGGTACCTAGTTGAGCAACTGATGGAGATTGATTGACCTTATTTATTTTTTAGGTGAGGTCCGACTGTCCGGATTTTAAATCTCATTTTCACAGTGTCGAGCAGTCGCTGGTTATTGAAATCAACACCGTGCATGTCGTGTTTCATAAAGAGGCTTTGGTCGATCTGTACAGATATTTGCAGTATTTTTCGAACAAGTGAGTGAAATATCAAGTTTTGACCATAAAAAAAAATAATAATAATAAAAATTAAAAATAAAAACGACAGGAAAACTGATTTGTAAATTATATTTGAAGACAGATTAAAAATATTGAATGAAAAAATTGACCAATTTAAATTTTTTAAAAAAGAATAAAGTCAAGAATAAGAAAATTGAAGCAAAAAAATGAGGAATCTAAAAATATTAAAAAAATAAAATTGAAAATTTTTTAAATAACAAAAAAATTGAAATGAAAAAACAAAAAGAAAAGAAAAGAAAAGAAAAATTAACAAATTTTGCAAAGTGTACCTAAACTCCAGTGTCAAAAAAATGGAATTGGAAAAATTAAAATAAAAAAATGAAAATTTAAACAATTTAAATTAAAACTTGAAATTGAGATCTGAAAAAATTGTAGGTTAAAAAAAATGAAGAAATTGATATCTAATAGAAAATTTAACAATTTCAAAATTATAAGTAAAGAAATGAGATTTAAAAAAAATTTGAAATCAAATGATTGAAATTTTTTTAAATGCAAGTTGAAAAAATAACAGAAATTGAACAAATTAAAACAGAAAAAATTGAATATTGACGTGAAATTTTTTCAATGTGAATTGAAACCGCATTAAAAAATTTTTAAAAATGAAAGTCAATAAGCGATTCCCAAAATAACCTACATGTAAAAAAATTTTACCTGTATAAGTGAAAAAAGAACTTAAAAAAATTTAAAATTAAAAAAATCGAAATTTGAAACTTATCAAAAAAAAAAATGCAAATGAAAAATTGAAAAATTAACCAATTTTTTTTAAAATCCTAATAAAAACAAAATTTTAATTTTAATTAAAGAAATCCAAATCTAAAAAAAGTTTATATCGTTCAATTAAAGAATTAAAAAATTATTGATAAATGAAATAATTAAAATTAAAATATTGAAAAATTGAAAATCAACCAATTTGAAAATATTATAAAATGTAAGTTGAAAATAAATATAATTGAAAATCAAAATAATGAAATTTAAAATGCTTTCAAAAGTTTTTAAAAATGAAAACAAATAGTAAGTGAAAAAAACAAATGGAAATCATTTAAAAAATTGAAATTCAACCATTTTAATAGATATTGTTTCGAAATATAAAATTAAAATGAAGAAATTGAAATCCTCCAAAAAAGTTTAAATTAAAAAAGATATTCCAAATTTGAAAATTAATGAAAGTTTGAATTAAAACAAAATTAAAAATGTAAATGAAGAAATTAAACCCTCCTCTCTTCAAAAAAGGGGAAAAAATGGAAATTTAAAATTTAAAAAAAATATATAATATCTACCTAAATTGAAACAAAATTAAAAATTAAATTTTAAAAATTTGAATTAAAATGAAAAATGAATTTTAAAAATTAAAAATTGAGCAATTTTTAAATGTTGTAATGTGTGCATTGAAACAAAATTTTAAATTAAAATATTGAGATAAAAATCTCCTCTCCCACAAAAAAAAAAAAAAAAAAAAATTGAAAAGTAAACAAATTTGAAAATTTTAAATTAAGTAGGTAATGTTAACCCTTTCTCCCCTTCCCAAAAAAAATAAATTTTAAAAAATTTCAGAAAATTTTAAAAAATGATAAATATGACTTTTTTTAAATACCTATAGATTAAAATAAAATATTGATTAAAAAAATATTAAAAATTAAATTAAAAACATTTTGAAAGAAATCGAACAATTTTAAAATTGAGTGTGGAAGAATTGGAAGTTGAAAAAAGGAAAACATTTAAAAAATTTAGAATCAACAATATTTGAAAATGTTCATAGGTATCTATTTTCAATTGTTGATTTTCAATTTTTTAATACTCGTACTTTCCTTTCATTTTTTCTTCTTACAATTTTTCCGTACTCAATTTTAAAATTGCTCGATTTTTTTATTAAAATAGGTATAAGTATGTTTTAGATTTGAATTTTTAAATTTAATTTTTCATCTTATTTTAATTAATACGTATTTAAAAAAAATTAATTCATTAAGTACTTTTTTTCAAATTTTAAATCCACATCTTTGAAATATTCAAAACAAATGTGAATAACAAAATAAAAAAGAAAAACGGAAAAATGGAGCCGCCCCCCCCCCCAAAAAAAATCACCAATTTAAAAAAATATTCAAAATTGAATCAAAAACATTTTTACGAGTAAAATGTGAAATGTGAATTGAAAGTTCGAACAAAATTTAAAATTAAAATAATATCATTGAAATTCCCTTCCTACAAAAAAATTGAAAATTGAAAAAAAAAACATTAAAGTATCCAATTTTAAAATTTTAAAAAGTGTAAATCGAAGCAAAATTGAAGTAGAATAAAAAATAAATTTCAATACCTACCTATTTTAGAAATCGAAAATAAATTAAAATTTTAAAAAAGGAAGTTAATAAAATTGAAACTTCAATCAATTTAAAAAAATTAAAATTTTAAAATTATGAAGAAATAAAAATATTTTGAAAAAAAAGATAAAACAAAAAATTTGAAAAGTAAAAAAAAATGAGTATTGAACGATTTCAAAATTATAAAAAATTGAAAGTTGAAAAAAATAGAAAAAATCGAAAATAAATTGATAATTTGAAAAAAAAAACTGTCAAAAGCCATTTTTTAAAAATTGTATACTTGGTGAAAAAATTTAAACCTAGGAAAATTGAATTAAAAAATAAAAGTTGAAAAAAAAAATCAGAAAAATCGAGAAATTTACCGAATTAAAAAAAAATCTCAGAACTGGATAAAAATAAATCGAAATTTATAAACATACTCGTAATTATACCCGCTCACTCCCATCAAAACAAAAATTCACACCTTTTGTGACACCTTATAATAATACTCGTTTACATTGTTTTTAACTCTATTTACACCATCATCGAAGCATATAATTACTCGATATGTCTACAGCATATTTGTAAAACACAAATAAACACAACTTGCCTCAAGAGGAACCATTACTCAGCATTTTTTACTCGATTTAAACATACGCAGGCATTTTCCAACCTAGCTTAAGAATCCATTAGATATAGGTAATCTAATTACCAAGTACCAACTAATTGATTTTGTCCAGGTTCAAGAATCGCAGCATCAGAAATAGCAGCATCTGGGTCCGAGATACAGTGAAACAATTGTACAAACAAAGATTAAAAACACCAGATCCACCAATTCCAGCTGGTGCGACCAAGTTTAGCTATTCGACTAGAATAACCGACGTTAAGTTTCAACTTTGTGATACTGAAATTGATTTTCTGCTTATTAGGGTAAGTACTCGTATAATGAACTTGACTATTACCTATTTTTTTCAAAGTATTCTTGTATTTAATTTAATTTTTTTTTTTTTTTTTTTTTTTTGAATTAATAGGTAGCCGGATTTGAGTTAGATTGCATGTTCAAAACTAACGAAAGACTCATTTTCCGAGCTTATCTAATGACTTTTACCATCGATGATGTATCTAATACGTCCTTATATCCAAAAGTAAGATTAATAGAATACACCAAACTAGCACATCTTGTTCATTCGCTGATTGAATAATTTTGTGACGCATTTTTTCAAAGATAATAAGCGTAGAAGAAGAAAAATTGATGGAAATGAAATACGTTCGACGTAGTCCTCGTTTATCGAAGACCAATATTGAAGCTAATGCTGAGGATATTAAATCCGATGGCGTTTTCAAGTTCCATTTCAGTAGGATTCACGTTGTGGTTATGTTTAAATTGATTTACGACCTCCAAGTAATTATTTTAATTTTTTTTTAAATTACGAATTTATCATTCCTTGCGTTTCTTCTCAAAATAATTTCAATTCTTCCCACCGAAATGTTTTTTATCATTTACCTATTTATTTTTATAGAAATTCTTCAGCCCCTTTGTACCATCCAAAGGATTCCGAAAACTGGGCGTTTTTTTGGAAAAAACCCTAACCCAGTTTGTCACAAGTCTTCGATTTTCTACCGAAAAAATTCACGTCTCGGTTGACTTCCAATTACCAACATTTTTACTACCGCAACAAGCTTCGTCTCCGAATTTAATCATCTTTAACGCCGGTAAGTTTTCAAATAAAAACAAGTTCGAGTTGAAAATTAAGCCTAATTTTTCATTTTCGCAGGAGACTTCACTGTAGAAAATTTTTTCAAAGAATTGCCCACCGAAGAAGACAACAAAACGCCTCCGGTCATAGATAACGCCTTGATTAAATTAGACTCGGTCATCATCTCCAGAGCTATAGTTAATTTTAACGGATCAATTATCGTTCAAGTAAGGAGAAGCTTCTGTTGTTGGTTTGTTTTTAACGATACGCTTGACACGATTTTAATTATACTTTTTGCATTCAGGAAACAATAATGGGACCAGTATGTTGCAAAACAGATACAAAAAGGTTACTTCTGAACAATGCTTCGATGAACGAGTACGATTCTTTATCCATTTTCGACATAAACACTACTATCGATATGATAATTATCAATTTGGGCCAAAAAGATTTCAGTACATTGAATCTAATATGGTTGGATAGTATTCTAAAGATATTAGCTTTTTGGCGTAAGTTCCACAGTTCCAATTAATCTAACGAGTAAAATGCTGAGCTGGCTTAAAATTCGTTCAATTGTATTCGCAGATTTTCCCAAAGATAAGATCGACAATTCATGCGCCAGCGAAGAGGTTAACGTACGTAAATTGGAAGCTTTTCTCTATCAAGCCGAAAGTAACCGGAAACAGGTTACTTTGCATGTAAATTTTGAAGGTCTTTTGTTATGCTTATACAATGATATAGATGAGGTGAGTCAACCTGTGAAATAAATGGCGATTTTTAAAAAAAAATTTAAAGGCCGGAGAGCCAATATTTGGCCTATCTATTTTGTGGTTTCATGTTCGTATAGGTTTTAAGTTCACCGGTTCGAGATGAGAATCGATCTCTGTGCAAGTTTAAAATCGGCGAAACAGCCATTAATGGAGTTGTATACGTCAATGGAAAAACAGAACATCAATTATCTGTGCAAAGTTTATTACTCGAGGACACCAGGATCAATAATACAGCTTGTATTAAGAGGTGAGTCTGAGTGTTTAAAAACAAAAATGATGCATTAAAAATTAGAGCTGTTCTGAGTCATTTTCCTTTTAAAGACAAACATTTTTTTACCGCTTGAAACAATATTTCACCCCCTCTCCCGCGACTTCAAGTATCATAAAAATGGAATATTAACCCCCCCCCCCACCCACCACTAGCCAACATCCAAATGAAATATGAAGAGAAGAAACTGCTTTAATTTGAATTCTGCTAAATTGTTTTAAATTTAACTTTATGAATATAGTACATTTTTTTTAATTAGTGTAATTTTGTTGAAATTTTGGAAATTTTCAAACATTGTTATTAACATTTTTACAATTTTGAGCTTAGTTGAACTGTCAAAATCATTTTCCAAAAACTTGATCATTTTTTTTTTAATTTTCTCAAAAATTCGCAAAACACCAAAAATTACAAAAAATTGAAATTGGGAAGTTCTATAAAAACAATTTCATAAATTTAACAAATTTTTTAGAAAAATCATCACTAGGAATTCAAAAAAAGAATTTAACTAATAAAATTAAAATTTCAAATAAAAAAATACCTAAATAAAATAAAACTACAATTTTTTTTTTTTTTTTTAAGAATGACAGAAAACCGTAAAAAATTAAAATTTGAAAAAAATTGAAAGAAATTTCGAAATAATAATTCTATACCTAACAATTTAATACCCTAGATAATTAGATATCAATCCATTTTTTTAAAATTCCAAAAAAAATTTAAACATAGAAAATTTAAATTAATTGATGTAAAGATTTAAAAAATTAAAACTAAATTTAGAATTTAAAAAAAAATTAAAATTGAAAATAAAATAAGATGAAATAAAAATGAAATTTCAAATGCATAACAATCACTTCTAAATGGAAACATAAATTCAAAAGAAACTTAAATTAAAATTAAAGATTGAAAAAATCAAATTAAATTTTTGAAAATGAAAATCAAATTTAAAATTACAAAAATTTAAAAAATAAACAATTTTTTAAAAAATTAAAAAAAAAATTAAAATCAAATGTAGGTACCAAAACATTGAGAAAAATTGTAACTTTTTTCAATTAGAACAACTTCTTATGATTTTGAAAAGAAAGGGAGAAAATAAAAATCGTCTTGGAATAAAATGTTTTAATTTTGAGGGAAAATCTCCAAATTTTTTGACGTAGCAGAAAAATATCTCTGTTCATTTTTAGAATTCTTTTCTCCATTTTAAAGAAAAAAATCTCAATTTCAAGTCTCATTTCTTTTTAATAAATTTTTAAAAAAAAACTTGTTTATAATTGAAAAACCCTCTCAATTTTTTGGAAGTATTAAAAAATTTTCAAATTTTTGAAGTTGAATACCTCATTTTTTTGAAGGAAAAAAATTGTCATTTTGAAATACTTTTATTTTTCTCATTTTCAGAGAAAAATTTCAATTTTTGGTTTTTATTATTTTTTGCAGATAAATATCTCTCAATTCTTTTAAAGTTGAAATTGTTTTGAGAAAAAAAATCATTTCATTAAAAAAATAAAAGTCTCAATCAATCCACATTTTAAAAAATTGTTGAATTTTGGAAATTGATAAATTTTGAAAAAATTTTCAAATTTTGGTGAAATTGTAAAAATTTTGATATTTACAGCTGCTAAATAATTTTTGCAAAATATGTCAAATTTTTGAAATCACTTAAAAATTTAAAAATTTGGTAAAAATACAAAAATGAAGAGTTACAAAATTTCAGTAAAATGAAAATAAAAGAATTCGACAAATTTTTTCAATTTTATCATAATTTGTATAAACTTGTTGAACCTTCTAAAATTTTGATTCTTTTGATTTTGATAAATTTGTAATATTGGAGCATTTTTAAAATTTTGCACAGTTTTCTGAAATTTCTATTGGGATATTTTCAAAAAGATGATAGCGCATTCTTGATCACGTCATTTTTTTCATATTTTAATTTAAAAAAAATTAATATACCTATCCTATTTTTTTTCAGAATTTTCCAATCCTACGGCGCAACGTACACCCAATCGAACAACGAAAACGTCTGCATCACTGTACCTCCGGTCATATCGATCATGTTGAATAAAAACCAGCTCGGCGAGAGTCACTGTAACGTCCTCATCGATCACACTCGATTAAACTTAGGAGTCTCGTTTCTCATGGAATTATTCAGATTTTTCATCGAAGCTACTCCTTACGATCAAGAAAGCAGTCCACCGGCCCCCGCAGCACCCACCACCAATAGCGGCGGTGTCATAAATTACGGGTACACGGAAAATTCCGAGGTATATCTACCTTATCTTTCTTCATTCGTCTCTAAAGTCTAAATTACCCGATCTAATAAATATTTACTACCCATTTTCAGGCGAAAAATGGATTCAATTTGAATAATCGTCGAACTTCGAACGATTTTGGAGACGATTCCGGCGGCCTATCTTTATCGATAACGTGTCGAAAACCAGAAATCATGTTATTCTCTCAGATGGAAGATTATGGCAAAAGTCACGCATTATTATTGAGGGCTGACTTATCCATTGAGTACGTTCGTCACCCTACCAATGTCAGTTTCACCTTTAATGTTTCCGATTTACATATGTTATCCAAGTTGCAATCTACGTTGATTAAAACGTCTTCTAATGTGGTACGTAGGCTTATACCTACCTAATAATTTTGGCCAGGTTTGATTTCACCGTGATTTGAGAAATTTTTGCATTTTTTTTGAACAGGTTTTGCAACCTTGCAATATCGAAATATCCAAAAATTGGGCAGCAGTTAACGAAGAAACCAAGATATCGATCATCTGCGATAAAGTCAATCTGCACATTTCAGCCAGTACCGTTCATACCATTTTGAACGTAAGATTATCAAAATATCAAAATATTCGTACCTGCCCAAACTGTTTTTTTTTTGAAGAAAATGTAACAACGATTTGTGGTTTATTTTCAGATCATTCAAGAAGTAGACTCGTACTTTTTCGCCGAACCTACCACATTGAATAAATGCGAAACTCCGGATAATTTCTATCAAGACTGCGACGATCTCTGGTCGGCGAAGAAAATCACCCCGTATTGTCTTCCTCAGACTCAAAAGCAAGAGTCTAGTTCCGAACAATTACCTAATACTTACGTCATCTCCGAAATAATGATCGTGTCCGTGCCCAGCGTGAAAATCATGTTTGAAATCGAAGATGTCGTTCAAAAGAAACCAGTTCTTTTGTTGAAATTAAGAGCCGAAGCTAAGCTGAAGAATTGGTCCAATTCATTGGAAATGAAAGGTAGTACTTTAGCTACGTACACAGATGCATTAGAAAATTCGTTTTTATTTTCTATTTTTTTTATTGGATTGGACTGAATCGACTCATTACGATCATTAATCAAATAATCTTATTCACGTATTATTACCTAATAATATTTCAAAGTTTTTTTTTTAAAAAAACAAAATTCTCAACAAAAAAAAAATCAAAAAATAATGCTTAGGTAAAAAAAAAAAAAAAAAAAAAAACTTTCCAAAAATTTTGCTGAAAAAAATTATTTTGAGATGAAAATTAAGTACCAAAAAATGTTTCATACCTATTTTCTGATAAGTAAGAATTAACACGTCCTAATTAAAAAATTTCTCAGAGGAAACCTTTGAAAAATCTCACATTTCTCTTCAGATTTTATTTGAAAATTTCGCTTTGAAACAGGGAAAAAATTGTACCTAGATATTGCATTTTTTTTCATAAAAATTTTCAACAAAAAAAATTCAAGAAGAATTTCTTATGAGAATAAAAATTTTCTCATTACAAAATTCATCCAAAAAAATTTCATTGCAAAATAAAATTATTTTTGAGAAAGTTCTTACAAAAAATTCGTTTAAAAAAAATCCTATTTCATTGAACGATTTCTTAAAATAAATGATTTTTTTTATGTTGAAATCATTTTTTTTTTTTTTTTTTTTGGAAAAGTTTCTTTGAAATCTGGAAAAATTTTAAATGCCTCCTTACCTTTATTTTTAAAAAAATCTAGAAAATAATATTATTGTTGAAAAAAATTATTTAAAAAAAATCCCCAAAAATCTCCTGAATAAAATCTCATAGCAAAATAAAATCATTTTGAAAAAGTTAAGAACCTCCCCCCCCCCCCAAAAAAAAACAACCTTGAAATTACATTTTTTTTGGGAAAAAAAATTTTTTTAATAAGGATACTTAATAAAAAAATTGTTAACATCATTTTTGCATAAATGTCATGTTTTTCTTTGGACTGTCTTTTGAAAATTTTCCCCATTTTTTTTTTATTTCTTATTTTTTTTTCCAAAAACTCTCCATAAAAATAAGATGAGAAAAGAAACTCATGAAATTTTTTTTCTCTTTTTGTAGGAGACGTCAGTATGCAATCTTCGTATTATAATTTCAAAGTGAACGCTTGGGAGCCTATTTTGGAACCTTGTATAAAAACTGAAAATATCTACAGGCCTTGGGAGATAACCATAAAGGTAATTCTTCCTCCGAATAGTTTATTCATCTCTTATTCGAAACGTTAATTAGAATATTTCACTTGAATAGGCTTTCAAATCAAAATCTTATCCAATATCTATCATCTTGAGTCATAACGAAACCCAGCGAAACTCAATTTCCAAAAAAAAGGCTAGCATTTGCTCAACGAAGGAGTCAGTCAGGGGTACCGCGGACTCGGAAACTTCGGCAGGTGAAGACGACTGTGGCAGTATCAAAAGTGTAAAGAAGACCAAAATGCACGCTGGTAAGTGGTCGATTTTTTTTGCATATTAATTTCAAAAATATTTATATCGAACCTCGATCATCTGATGTTTATTTGATATTAACAGATAGAACTGAACGTAATTTCTCTGATTCTGGAAGCGATTCCGAGAACGAAGATACAGTCATGGAGAAATTAAAAACGAGATTTGGACAGCTTTTAATCGGGTGAGTATTTATATTATTATTGACAATTTTGATCTCGTTTAATTGGGTTATGAATTTTATTATGTAGGGAAAGCAGTGACGAAAACACAGACACAGATTCAGATATCAGCATGAACGAACAATCGTTCAACAACAATAGCGACGATAACACCGACGAAGATACCATGAGCCACATGACAAATAATTCCTTCTTATTGGAAAAAAGAGCAGTGTTCATTACCAAGCAAAGTAATCCACAAGAGAACTCGTGATTCGCAAAGGTTTGGTTTGAATTACCTACTTAATTGAGAATATTTATATCTATTTTAGGAGAATCTGATACCAGTTTAGAAGCCGCCAATTACGAGAAGTCTGCCACGTACGTTATTCTGGAGACCCAAGAACGTTTTGAGATGGTCATCACGCCGAGTACGATATCGGTGATTAAGCAGATTTTGGAATCATTTTCGTTGAAGTTTAATAACATTTTGACAACCGATACTCAGATTTTATCGCTCAAGAATGATATTGCTCCGCACTCTACAGTGATTTTGAGGTCCAAGTCCACCGTAAGTGATTAACAAAAGTTAATTTCTTTTTTAATAAATTATAAAAATTGGAAAAAAAAACAATTTTTTAAAAAAAAGTATAAAAAATTTAATTTAAAAATTTTCTGAAAAATTAATAAGGTATAAAAAATTTGCTGGAAAGTGAGATTAAACTTTTTTGTAGAATGAAATTTTGAATTTTTTGAAAAACAGGATTTGAAATTTTTTGAAAAATAAAATTAGAAAAATTTCTTAGATTGGCAATGAATGCCAAAAAATGAGTATGAATTTAAAAACATTGAAAAACTTGGGAGAAAATTGAAATGTTTGAAGTAGATAATTATTGGAGATTTTTTTGAAACATAAATTATGAAAATTTGTTCAAAAATGATTTTCTTTAAAAAAAAAATCTTAAAAAATTGTAAACCTTGAAGAAAATTTAAAAAATTTTGAAACGAGAATTTAATGATTTTTGAAAATTAGCTCAAAAATAAATTTTGAATTTTTTGAATTTTTTTTCAATCATGAAATATTTTTGAAATTTTTTTTTTTTTTTATCTTTAAAATTTTTTTGAAAAATGAATTTTAAAAATTAGTTCAAAAATAATTAAGTAGGTATGTGCATATAAATTTTTTATTTTTCAAATAATAAATTTTGGAAATCATTGAAAAATTAATAATAATGAAAAAAAAGTTATTAGTCATCTAAGTATATTTTTTTCTGATGTATGTAGAAAGTGATTATTAAAAAAAAAATTGAATGATAAATTTTGAAAATCTCATTTTAAAAATCATTAAAAACAAATTTTGAAATGTTGTTAAAAAATTGTTCATTAGTTAACTAATCTAAACATAAAATTGTTTAAAGAAAAAGAAAGTGAATTTTTTAAATATTATTTTTAAGTATTGAATTTTGAAAACTTTTTCAAAAATTATTTTTGAAAAGTTTTTCATAGGTACCTAAATTCATAAAATTTTTACTAAATTTTGAAAATTTGTTTTAAAATGATTTTTTTTTAAATAATTATAAATTCTAGGCCCAATAATTATTTCTCTTAAAATTTATTTCATGTGAATTTTTTAATAGAAAATTTCAAAAAATATTTCTATAAGAATTTTTTTTTAATTTTCAAAAAGAAAACGAATTTTAAAAATGATTTTGGTAATAAATTTTTAAAATTCATTAAAAAATTGTTTTCAATTTTTTTTAAAATTTATATTAATTTTGAATACCTACGTATGACTTTTTCAAACAATTTTTATTAATCACCTATCGGTACGTATGAAAAATTAATTAAATTCAATTTCTTAAAATAAAAAAATGCCAAAAAAATGTTTTCAATAAACAAGCTAGAACCTATATATATTTTTTAATATGTAAGTGACGATTTTTGAAAATTTGTTCAAAAATGATTTTTTCAGTGATTAAAAGTTTTAAAAAAATAAAATAAGTAGGTACTTACCTATGTCGGAAATTTGTTTTTAAATGAAAATTTATTTTAAAATGATTGAAAAAAAATTTCAGACGTAACTTTTTTTAAATATTAGAAGCTTTGAATTTTTCAAAAATCATTTTTAGATTAATTATGTGAATAATGATTAATGATTGATAAAATTTTCTTGTAAAATGAATTTTTGAAATGTTTTTTAGTGGTGAATAATTATTTAAAAAAAGTTAAGTAATGAATTTAATTTTTTTTTTTTAATAGGTCAATTTTAAAAATTATTATTAATTTTTTTGAAAAATTTTAAATAAATTTTGTAATTTTCTGAAAAATTCATTCTGCGATTTTTGTGATGAAAAATTATAAGAGAGTTTTATAATAGGTAGGTAAAGAAAATGCTGCAATAATTAAAAAAAAAAAATTCAAATCGATATTCATTTTTAACGGAAAAAGTTATACAATTTTATTAACACATGAGCTTCTTCACAACTCCTTAAAAGTGATGGATATTCTACACTAATCACTATCATTATTAAGATTGCATATCATTGAAATTTCAGGAAAATTCGTCCCAATTTTTGTCATTTTATTAAAATCCATCTCGATTATTTCAGGTGGGCCCGATGAAAATACTAATGTGCGCCCATTACAGTCAATCCGAGTCAACTCCAAGCAGTCCTGGATCCACAATAGGCTCTCCTTGTAACGTCGAAAGTCCTACAGATCTAGAATTTCAATCAGGAATCGAAAAGTAAACCAATTTCATTCAATTCTTTCCCAAAACTCCACTTAATTTTTTATCGAGAAACTCACCGATACTCTAATTCTTCTGCAGCTTCGAAGGTGGTTTCGCTTCGGACGCTTATTCCAAAACCGATGCAGCTAAAAGAAAATCAGATGGAGATATTTTATTGAACGCTTTACAATTTCCAAGAACGTCTGTTGATATTTTGTACGCCAAAGTGATGGATCGACAACTTTACATAACTGTCAATGGTACATAATTTTAATATACTTGGAGAAAATTTAATAATTTTGAATATTTAATTACGAATGACATTTTTTTTCTCAGGGTTCGAAGACTTGACGGTAATTTGCCCGATAAAAACGACCAACAAGTATCACGCTTTACAACCAGTGAAAAATAATACTCGGTATTATGTGGTGGTTTCGGTCCAAAATGATCTTTGGGGGCAGTCGATTACAGTTCGATCTCCTCTGCAGGTAATTTTTTTCACAATGTTTTGTGGGAAATTGCAGGCAATATTTTTTTAATTTTTTTTATTTATTTTTTATTATTTTTATTTTTTTTTAGATGAAGAACGAGACGTGTTTCCCTCTGGCACTTTACTACAAAAAGAACGCTCTAGATAGCACAGGATTCGATCACATCGGCGAATTAACCAACCCGTTCGAAGATTCGTTCAAATTTGCCATCTTAGAACCGGACGAAGTGTACAATATGCCTCTAATGATCACCTACCATTGTGCAGTGTATATTTTACCTGTTTACGAAGAGTACCATCTCAGTGAGTTTGGATTATGGTGGAAAGAACTAGCCAACGATATTAGCACTCCTAAGGATGTGATTTGTCAACCGAAAAATGAAAAATCTCCTGTTTTTGCTATTCGAGTACGTATCTTGTAATCAAGCCTCGTGTACGAGACCTTTATTAATTTATTATATTAAAATTTGTCTCATTTAACAGGCTATTACTTCGGAAGGAGTGCCTTTTTCAAATCTTTGCTCGAGAACCTTGCCCAATTTCATGATACGTTTGATACCGTCCGTTTTCGTCTATAATTTATTACCTTGCGCTTTTCAAATCAAAATACCTTCGGCAGAGTTCAATATCCGGATCGAAGCCGGAGGAAAAGCCAGTATTTATTCGTTGGATATGAATTCACGTCACGCAGTCTCTTTCGAGGTACTTACCCAGTTCTATCTTATCTTCCTTAGAAGTGTTTGGTGATTTTTTTTTTTTTTTCTTGTCTTTGGTGCTACAGGTTCCAATGTATTTCGGTATCTCTTGGACGGGCACTTTCCATTTGTATAATAAAATGGAAGAGAAAACGTTATCTATGACTACTGATCAAGATACCGACGGTGGTAATAAGCATTTGACGTTGAATGTTCGCGTAGATAAGGCTGAATCTTACAATGTAATGGTATATTCTCCGTATTGGATCGTTAACAAGACCGGATTACCTCTTCAGTTGAAGGTAGGATCTGAGAGAAGTTGGCTTTATGTGAGTTGAATAACTGGCGAATTTACGATTTGATTGATTTTTGTAGGGGTCGTCGTCCGATGTGGTGTACGAAACGCTGGTTGAAGAACCGTTGTTTTTCGCGTTTCGTAAAACTCAAAAGAGGAATATTCGTTTGAGGGTGTACCAGTCGTCGTGGTCGTCGGCGTTCTCTATTGATACGGCTGGGTGCTCCGGGTTGATTACTTGCAGGTACCTAAGAATTTAGTTGTTTGTAACGAAGAGATGCTGTTTTTTTTTTAAATATTAATTTTGGAATTTAAAAAGAAATTACAGTCATGTTTTAATTTTTTTTTGTTTTCAATTTCAATTTTTTCGTTTTATTTTTTGGGTTTTCTGTATTTAATTTTTTATTCATTTTGTTTTATTTCTATTTTTGTACCATTTTGTATTATTTTTTTTCATTTTTCATTAGGTAGTTCCATTTTTCATTTTTTTTCTTCAAATTTTCCAGATTCGATTTTTTTTTCTTTTGATTCATTTTTTCCATTACAAGTTTTTATTTTTTTAATTTTTAATTTACCTACCTACTCAATTTTTGTATTTTTTTTACAGATGATTATTTTCAATTTTTAATTGTTAATTATTAGGGCCCGGATTTTTATGATATTGCTTATTTTTTCCTGCTGCACTAGATAGGGCGCATATCACAATTTTCTTTACGTTTCATGCAATTCTGAGACGAATGGTGAAATTTTTAAGCGCTTATTTTTGCTTATTTTAGGTATAAATGCTTAAAAACGCTTATTTTTGCCAAAAAACATCAAAAACCCGCATATTTTGCGCTTTTTTTAGTTTTCAGCGCTTTTTTTTTTGAAAAAACTGAAAAACCTGACCAAAAAAAATATTAAAAAATACAAAAAATTGTATTTTCAATTTTTTTTTTTTTTTTTACTTTTCAAGTTGCAATTTGAAGGAACTTTTAGTTGTGGAGGCGTTTTTCAAACTATAATTTAATTTTAATTCAATCTAATCGATTTCGATTTTGAAATCTCATCGCGTTCAAATTTATTGAATTTCGCATTATTTATTTTAAAAATGAATGTTTTAATGTTTTTCTGCTCCACATTTGTTTCAGTTTCTACATATGTACGATTTGATAAGTTTTTCGAAAGCGATTTTAAAATACCTGCATTTTGATACCCATGATGGTATATTTTTAAAGCACTTATTTTTGCTTTTTTCGGTTTTATAGGGCATATTTATGCTTATTTTTCATATTTTAACCGCTTGACATAAGCGCTTATTTTGCTATTTTAATCGCATAAAAATCCGGGCCCTATTAATTATTTAAAATTTCAATTTTTTCATTATTCATTTCATTTTTGTTCAACATTTTGATTTTTTTTTTAAATTTCAATGTTCAAATTTCAATTTTAGTTTTTTCAATTTCGATTTCTATGTTTTCAATGTTTCCCTTTTTCAACTTTTTTATTTGTAATATTGATTTTTTCAATTTGAAATTTTTTCCTCATTAAGTTTTTTTTATTAGTTAAAAATTTTCATCATTATTCAGTTGTTCTATTTTCAAATTCTTTGTTATATAAATTCATTCTTCATTTTTTCAAACATTATTTTATTTCATTTCTTTTTTACAATTATTTTTTATTTATTTTATAGTTTTTCAGTTTATTCACTTTTAATTGTTTTTATTTTTTTATTCAATTTTCATTTTCAGTTTTATTCTGTTTTAAATTTTTTTCATTCAGTTCTTCAGTTTTTAATTTCTTTTTTAATTTTAAATTTTTTAATGCTAAATTTTCAACAAAAAAAATCGTTAGCTATTCAATTATAGTTTTTCAAATTTTTTGTTAATTTTCATTTTCAGTTTTTTATATTTTTCAATGTCGATTTCTATGATTTCAATGTTTCCCTTTTTCATTTTTTTAAATATTGTTTTTTTAATTTGAAATTTTTTCATCATTAAATTTTTCGATTTTCAAATTCTGTGTCATATTTTTTCATTCTCCATTTTTTCAAATATTTATTTTTCATTTTTTTTCTTTTTTTTTACAATTATTTATTTATATAGGTATTTATTTATTTTTTTGGTTTATCTACTTTCAATTTTTTTCTTATTCTGTTCATTTTTTTATATTTTCAGTTTTATTCTATTTTTTCATTTTAGCATATTTCCTTTCTTTTTCAATTTTAATTTTTTTATGCTTAATTTTCAAAAAAAGGTCGTTGAAAATTTTTCGACTATTTCCATTTTTCTTTTACAATTAATATTTTTATTAAGTTTTAATTTTTTTTATTCAGTTTTATTGGGTATGTATTTAAAATTTTTCAATTTAATTTTTCAATTTTTAATTTCAAATTTTTAATGCTGAATTTTCAACAAAAAAAGTTAGGTATTTCATTATTTTAGTTTTTCAAATTTTTTGTCGCATGTTCATTTCCAGTTTTTTCGATTTTTCAATTTCGATCTATACTTTTTCAATTTTTCCTTTTTAAAATTTTTTTATGTTGATTTTTTTTTCAATTTGAAATATTTTATCATTAAATTTTTTTCAATAGCTATTCATTTTATTTTAATTTTTTCCGGTTTTTTAAATTTTGTATTCAATTTTTTTGAAAATTGATTTGTTTTATTTTAGTTTTTCTCTATTTCCCATTTTCATACGTTTTTTTTTCATTTCATTTTTTACAAAATTTTTATTTATGTTTTGTTTTTATTTTTTTCGTTTTAAGTATATTTTTTATTCAAAGACTTCAATTACCTATTTCTCTATTTTTTTATTTGTTTTTTTTTAATTTTTAATTTCATTTTTATGTTTTTCCAATTTCAGTTGTTTCATTTTTCAATTTCTCATTCAATTTTACATTTTTCCCTGATATTTTAATTTTCTTAATGTTCATTTTTTTAAATTTAAATTTTTCGACATTCAGGTTTTTCATTTCCAAATTCTTTGTTGAATTTTCATCTTCAATTTTTTTCAATATATTCAACTTCTAGTTTTTTTTTATTTAACTTATTTTCACCCCCCCCCCCCCCGGGTTTTTAATTTTTTATTCAGCATTTTCAATTTTTAATTCATCCACTTTATTCCTTTTTTGATAACTTTTTTGAATGTTCAATTTGTTGAATTTTCATTTTTTTTTTCAATTTCTTCATTTTGTTTTTTAAATATCAATTTTTTAATTTTAATCTTCTGTTTGTAATTTTCAAACATTTAATGCTCATTTTTCAGGGACCGAGAACGAAACAGAAATTATTATATTCTGGTCGAAATCATATTATCGCAGCTGAACCCGCAGCTGACCAAAATCGTAACCTTGTTACCATATTTTTTGATCTCAAACGAAAGCAGATTTGCCATAAGGTACATGGAGGAAAATGAACAGGCCGATTTATGGATTGATTTGCCTCAGAATCAGGTCAGTATTAATTTTTTGTGCTCTGTGCAAATTCTTTGGTCAGTATATTTTACTCAAAATTGTTTACAGACGATACCATTTTGGCCAGAGACCAACACAATGAAGATGTACATTAAGTACAGAGATAGTTCGCTAGTTTCGCAACATTTCTACATTAATCAGGCTTGCCAAACTGTGCTCAGAATGGATAAAGGGGTTAGTTGGGTATCTTCGATGAATTTTTTACATAATTTGAAAACGTAGCTAATGTTTTTTTTTTTAAATTGATTTAGACTGCTGTCATAGTGGATATCGTTGGAGGTGATAATAAACCTTTCTTGATTGCTTTTCAAGACTACAACGCCGGCGATGCCCCTGTCAGGATTGATAACTTCTGCGAAGATTTATTTTTGAAAATATCTCAAGAAAATTCTGGTCAAGTACGTATTTATTGTCGAGGTCAAGTTATCGCCAGCACCCTTTAAGTAATAAATATTTTGTTCTATTAGGTAACTTTACTCAGTCCTTATCAATCATTATTGTACACTTGGGATGATCCTACTCTGGAAAGAAAACTTCAATGGAACGTCTACAATAGAAAAAATAAAGGATTTTCAGCCAATTTCAAAACTGTAAGTGATCACAAAATGACTCATCTTTAATAAATAAGTATTAAATACAAATTATTGGTATATAATTTTAATTACGTATTAATTTTGACAGGACGGATACGGTCAAGAATACGTCAGCTTCAAATTAATCAAACAACAAACCTCGAGTAATAGCATCAAAACCAATAAATTATCGTCCAGTTTGAAAAAATTCACCTCTAAATATACCGCCGAAAGTAGCAGCAGTGGAGAAGAATCAGAACGAGACGATAGTACTGATATTTCGCAAGTAGGTTCCTTACCTATCTTTTACCAGAACCTACATAAGTTCTTCGAATTTTACGATTTTTTCCCTATCTGTACCTTGCAGATGATAAAAACACACAAAGGAAAGGTAGTAGTGTATTGGGTGAGCTACCTAGAAGGTCCTCAACGTGTTTTACTATTCACACAAGACGAACAAGTGGCTTTCTACGCGTACTCGAGAATCGATTCGGAAAGAAGCAACATTGAATTATTTTTATCAATCAAAGGAATCGGATTATCACTTGTAATGTTACTAAAAAAAAAAAAAAAATTATTTATGTAGTTGATTTGAGAGAATTATTACCTATTTGTTTATTTTTTCAAATGTAGGTAACTGAACAGAAAAACGTTAGCAGGGAATTAGCCTACATCAGTGTGAACGATTCGGCTTCAATTTGGGAGGTGAATATCGCCCATAGTTGGAAAATCCTCCCGTTAGAACTAGGTACTTGGTTGGAACACCAGTGGAGCCAGGGCATCAAAAAAGCTCAGCTCAAGGATTACGTTAACGTGAGTAATGTTCGCAAAAATTTACGTATGTGGCGAATCAGCGAATTTAAAATTGAACCAATATTTTTCATTTCTTTTCTAGGTGGATTTGGAAAAAATGCAACTAATAAAACCGTTCTTCGGCGAACTAAAAAGAACCTACCAACCGGCGTTTTGGTTACATTGCAGAAAATCGTTTAATTATTTTTATTTCCAATGGAAAGTGCACAAGTTCCAGGTATCTAAATTTACGTATTATTAGTTAAGTCAAGGTCGGCAGCTTGGCGGTAGTTTGGGTGCTCGAAGTACACCCAAAATTTTAAAAATGAAAATATGAGGTACCTACACCCTAGAAAAATCCGAAAATATAACAATTAATATTAAACCCTTCTAGGCATCTACGTACTGATTATTTATTAATTTTTTTTTTTTTCGAGAAAACACTGTTCTTAATTTATTTAGAGAAACATTTCTCTATTTTTAAAATTTTTTTTTTCTACCATAAAAATCGTTTTTTTTTTTTTTTTTTTTTTAATGAAAAATTTTTAAATTTTTTTGAATTGAAATATTTTTTTAAAATTCTGGAATGAAAAAATTCACAATTTTTTTAGAACTAAAAATTTTGCATTTCCTGCGATTGACAGTTTCTTAATTTTTTTGGAATAAAATAATTTCTCATTTTTCTTGGAAAAAAGTCATTCAACTTTTTGGAATTAAAAATTTTTTCATTTTATTGGAGAAAATAAAAAAATTCTCAATTTTTTGAAGTAATTTTTTGAAGTAAAAAAATTCTCAATTTTTTTGAACTAAAAAACTTTTACTTTTTTGGAGAAACAAAATCATCAATTTTTTTGGCGAAAAAAAATCTCTCCTTGTTTTTATTGTTTTTGGAGAAAAAAATTTCATCTTATTTCTGTGAAAAACTCTAGATTATTTTTTCATTAAGAAAATTCGTATTTAAAAGAATTTTTTTTAATAAGGAAAAAATCTCTCAATTTTTTTAACGATTTTTTTTTCAATTTCTTGGTAACGATTTTTTTTACCTTTTTGGGAATAAACAGGTTTCTCAACTTTTATTTCTGAAATTTTTGATCAAAATGTAGAAGAGCATTTTTGGAGGGAAAAAATCTTTATGTTTTTTGAAAGATTTTTTTTTCAATTAAGTACTTAAAATAGGTTAGTATTTTGGAGTAAAAAAACATATTTTTTTTAAATGAAAAATTCCAAATTTTTTTTAGTAGGTAAAAATATTTATAATTTTTTTTTATTTTATGCTACAGAAAGGGTCTCAATTTTTTCGGAACAAAATAATTTCTCATTTTTCTCGGAGAAAAAAAATCATGCAATTTTTTGCAATGAAAAATTTTCTCATTTTATTAGAGCAAAAATGTTTGATAGCTTTTTGGAGAAGGTTTCTCAATTTTTTCGAAGTGCCTACCTAGTCCTACCTACATAAAAATTTTTCTTAATTTTGTCGCGAAAATATCTCTGTTTTTTGAAGGAGAAAATTTCTCAACTGTTTTGGAGTAAATATAATTTTTCACCTTTTTTTTGGGAGGGGGGCGTAAAATTTTTTGATGCAAAAAATCTCTGTATGTTTTTATTGTTCTTGAAGATTTTTTTTTAAATGAAAAACTACATTTTTGTGAAGAAAATTCCTAACTTTTTTAGCAGTACTTTTTTTCTTTTTTTTTATATCTATAGGAAAAAAATCTTACTATTTCTTAACGATTTTTTTTTCAATTTCTTGGAAACGAAATTTTTCAACTTTTTTGGAACAAAAAATTTCTCAACTTTTATTTCTTAAATTTTAAGAGAAAATATAATCTTTGAATTTTTTAGAAGAGCATTTTTGGAGAAAAAATCTTTCAAATTTTTGGACACGAGCGATTTTTTTTTTTTTTAATTTCTTGGAAAAGATGAACATATAATATAGGTAATAATTTCAAACGACGCGCGACGAGGAAATTAAACGTTATAAGAGATTTGCACGTACGAAATTATGTCGTAGGTAAATGATGGAATAAAATATATACTTTCTCGATTTTTTAGAACAAAATTACATAACTTTTTTGAAATGAAAAATTTTCTCAATTTTTTTTTTTGTAGATAAAATAATTTTTTATTTCAGAAAAAAAATCTTTCAATTTTTTTTATAGATTAAAGATACCTACATTTCAAAATTTTTGGAATAAACATTTTTCATTTTTTAAAGTAAAATATTCTCTTCATGTTACAAAAAAAAAATCTTATAATTTTTTTGCGAAATTTTATTTTTAGTTTCTTGGAGTAAGTATGACAAAATTTTTGAAATTTTTTAAGTAGAAAAAAAATGTAATTTTTGGAAAAATAATCTTCAAGTTGTTTTGTAGAAGGAAAAAAAATATCGTATGTTTTGGAGTAATTTTTTTTTTTATTAGTAGGTAGGTATTTGAAAAATTTCTCAAATAAGTATTTTTTGAAAGAGAAATCTCCCAATTTTTTCAGGTTGCTTTTTAAAATCAAAATATACCTATTTTCGTTGTTTTTTTTTCGAAAAATCTTCCAATTTGGTAACAAAATTTTTGAACTTTTTTTTTGGATAAAAATTTTAGTGAAAAAATCTGTATATTTTTTATGAAGAAAGTGTATCAATTTATTTTGGGAAATAAATTATTAAATTCAGCATTGAAAAATTTTCAACCCATTGCACCTTTGGGGAAAACTTTTGCTGCACCCTATAAAATTTCAAGTTGCCGGCCCTAATTGAAATAATTACACTCGATAATTCCAACCGAGACTTATTTTCCATCAGGTTGATAATCAATTACCCAATAGTGTTTTCCAATCGGTAATTTATCCTAAAATTGTATCATACGACGTGATACGTAAATACGGCCTGAAACCCTGTCTCGAAGGCACATTCATCAAAAAAAGAAGCACAGATTACGAACGAAATGTATACAAGTAAGTACCTCACGGGTGACTCAATATATTTCACCGGATAATTTCACAATTTTGGATCATTTCTGCAGGTATATAAAATTCATGGCGCTGGAATTCTGTGTCCAAGTGGATAAACAATTCGTGCTTTCATTGCACGAATTAATACAACCGTGGTCTCGCTCGGAAAGTTCTTCGTTGAGGATCAGAGCAGATATTTGCAAAGTTCATCATCCACTGGTGATCAAAGTAAGTATCATCTTCATCCTCATATAATCCTCCATCTTGCCAAGAAGCTTTCATCGAACTTGATTTTTTTCCCCAACAGTTTCATAACAATTATAAAAACCTGAGAAAAACCGTCGTCGAGTATTTATACTTCTCACCTATTAAAATACAATTCAGCTTTACATCCCAGAACGTACAACATTTGCAATCCAACGTCAGCAATCAAACCTATGTGAAAGCTTGTCTACATTACGTTTTGAATTGTATAAGTTGCGGTTACGTTGACTTCAAGGGTGTCAAATTGAAGTAAGAAGTTCACACCCACATTTTTTTAGATTTTTAAATAGTTTTTTATGTAATTTTTATCGTCGTCGCAGATGCCCATATTTTGAAGAATCCGGCACCATCACTCATGTACCTTCGAAACTGCGCGAAATCCGATACCATTATTTTCATAATTTGATTAGGCAAATGTATTCGCATATTTTGGGTCCTGAAAGCGCTTGTAATTCCAACAACGAGGTCGATTTGTGCGAAGAATACGTGGAATTTTATTACGATTTATCTTTGGTAAAATTATTGATACCTATCGTATGTTTCGATAAAAATTGAATGAAACTGATTTACGAATTCTTTTATAGGCATTTTTGAAAAAAGTCGACGAATTCGCTGAAGCCATTAGTGAAGCGGCTAGGTGCTTGTTATCACATATTACCACCTCACAGGTTAATTCTACCTCATCTTTGATAATGTGTGGTAAAAGAATATCGTTAGACTTGGGATTAAATCCTGAAGTAATTAAAAAGGTTAGTTTTATTTATTTTTTCTGGTTAGTTTAAAAATGAGATACCCACCTACTTTTTCTAGTTTTTTTTTTTTTTTTTTTTTTTTTTTAATTTCTCGGAATAAAAAATAATGAATTTTTTTTAGTTTCTTAGGAAAAAAAACATTTCACTTTTTTCAACAAAAAGATAATATCTTGAAAATGTTTTCAATTTTTTTGGAATAAACTTTTTTTTGTGATTTTGTTGAAATAAAATTTTTCATTGATTAATTTAATTCTTTAGAATAAAAAATTTATCAATTTTTTTGAAATATAATATATATTTTTTAATTTCAGGGGTAATTTTATTCAACTTTTTGAGAGAAAAATCCTAATCCTTGTTTCATTTCAAGTTTGAAAAATCTGTCGATTTCTCAGTTTTTTTTCTTTCTTTTTACTGAAATTTTTAAAAATTATTTTGAAAATTTTTATTCTATTTTTGGGAAAATTTTTTCAACTTTTAAAAAAAAATCAATATTTTTTCCTCTTTAAAATGAAATTATAAATTTCCAATTTTTTGTTTCTAAAAAATTGCTTATTTTTTTGTAGGTGCCTATCGAAAAATTATTTAAATTTTTCAGAATAAAAGTATTTTTGTTTTGAAAGAAAAAAAATCATTTTTTAAATATTATTTTTCTATTTTTTTTAAAATCTTTCTTTTCTTAATTTTTGAGAATTGAAAATTCCTCATTTTTTAAATAAAAATATTGTTCATTTTTTTTTTTTGATAAAATTTCTTAACTCTTTTGAGATGATTTTTTTCAATTTTTTAAGAAAAAATGCCATTACCTACACGTTCTCATTTATTTATTTTATTTATTTATTTTGAAAAAAAAATCTTCAAACCAAATTTTTTTGATTTAAAAAAAATGTTCATTTTTAGGATCGAAAAATATTTAATTTCTTTATTTCTTCAGAATAATTTTTTAGAATTGAAAATTTCTTATTTTTTGGATAAAAAAATTATTATTTTATTTAGAATTGAATTTTTTTTTAATTTTAGGAAGATGAAAGAGTTCTTAGTTTTTTGTAGAAGTTTTTTCAACTTTTTGAGAGAAAAAAAAATCGCGATTTTGTTTAAATTGCTCAACATTTTTGAAATTAAAAAATTTCACCAGGATTAAAAAACTTTTCTATTTTTTCAGAATAAACTCAGCTTTCTGGAGGGGAGGGGGTGAGGGTAAACGTTTTTTTTTTCAACTTTTTGCGAAAATAATCCTGATTTTTGTGATACTAATTCTTCAATTGTTTTTTGAGCAAATCTTTCAATTTTTCAAGTTTTTTGAAATTCAAAATTTACATAAGATTTTTTTGAGAAATTTCTCACCTTTTTTGGAGGAAGAAAAATGATTTTCACATTCAACATTAAAATAACTTTTCCACTCGACATCCCTTCAGAAAAAATTTGAAGCTGGCACAAAATATCCAGTTAAGCTTACTTATTATGGAATTTATTTTTTGCAAATTTAATTTCAGAGAAGTTTAACTCAACAAATCAGCTTCGAAGAACCTGAAGAAGTTTTGAGAGGAAACAGCTGTTTCGAAATTGGTGTATTGTATGGTCTCTCCGGTGTATTTATGAATATTCCTATTTGTAAGTGTGAAATTTAATTCATACATATAAAATTCCATAAAGGAAATTATTAAATATTAATTATCTTTCAAGGTAATCAGCAAGAAGGTATAGAGTTATTTTTCCGAACTGCTGGTAAACATTTATTAAGACTTTTAAATAAATACTCGAATACTATTTCAAATATACCAATTACCGCCATCGATGGAATTAAAAGGTAGGTATAGTTTTAATGCACTGTTTTAAAACCAAAAAGAAAAATACTTACCTAGTACCTACTAATTTTTAAATTTTAGAGCTGCTGAAACAGGCACCGATATCACCTTTAGAAGACGTTTACCTAAATATATAAATCCTTTCGTAAGTATTGAGTATTGATAGATTTTATATCAGTTTTAACATTTTTAATGATTTTGTTTTCGTAGGGCATGAAACCATTTTCTATGCATCATGCTATCGGATTAAATATTCTTCATTCCATAAATAAAGGAATTTACGCCGAAACAGACGATTACTGGACTCATGTTGTATTGACGAATGATGGACGGTCCTGTCTTCTCATTACATTACAGTCAGTACATCATTTTAGATTTAATTGTACCGTATTCATAACGAAGTGATACATTTTGTGTATTTTTCCAGACGTATATTTTCCATCTCCAAGGTGCGAATGTGGGACGAATGGAAAATAGACTGGTGTATCGGTGTGAACGATATCACAGAAGTACCTCAAGTTATCGATAAAAAGCTTCTGTTTAAAATTCGACAGGTATTCGTTAATTTATGATTTCCTAATTTTTATATCTTAAAAAGGTCGTTTTTCTTTAACGTAAAATGTATTTCATTTATTTTCAGGAAGAACCAGTACACAATTTGTACACCGATGATAGACTAATCGAACACGAAGATGTCAATTTGTTGTTTTGGATGCAGAAAATGATCGAAATTGTATTCATCATTAATTTAGAAAATAAACCTTGTTTCTTTGTCGAATCTCAAGTGCTAAGAAAATGAAGGTGCTGATTCGAGTGTGTGAGCTGGTTGATTATTCCTGTTTTTATTTGAAACGTTAATTTTCTTCTGAAACTTTCGCAGACTAATGTTGTTGTATTTATTTTACCATATTTATTTTTCTCTTTTTAAGGGTGATATAATTTTCATTTTGAACTCATACGAATTATGTTTTAATTATTTTATGTTTAATGTTTGAACCAAACAGTGCATGTTTTATGTTACATGAGTTTCATTAAAGTGAAATTTTGAGCTAAATCATTTTTATTCCTCATTGATGATTTCAAAAAGTATTTTCTCAATTTTATATTTTCAAATGTTCAATTCGAAATAAATAAAATAGAGGACGGTGTTCAAAAAAGCAATGAAAAAAAATTTAAAAATTTAAAAAAAATTTAAAAAAACAGAACTTTGAAAAATCTCCACCAGATAGCGTGTGTTCATTTTCAAGGACTTTGTTTACATGACCGATGGACCAATCCGTATAATTTCATCTGTGACACATGGCATCATGCACATTTTTTTTGTTTCACTTTCCTTCTAGACCACCATCTTGGATATTCTTACGAGAAGCGTAGTGAATTAATTTGTTATATTTTAATTAATTTTAAAATGTTTCAGTAATTTTGTATTGAATTGTTAATTTATAACTTGATTTTATCCGTTCAACAACCAAATCTACCTAGGTAAGTTGTACTTCGTTCATTTTTCGAGTTTCATTTGATGGGTGATTATTCCCTCCTAATTTGTTCGGTTGTATTATTACATCGTACTACGCTAAAAGACGTAAATAAATTCACTTCTTAGTGTAAAATATCAAATTATAACTGGACTAACTCTTCGTTAATTAAAATTACGCTCGAATTACTCGAACACTTTTTATTAATCAGTGAATTTTAAAGCGCCGGTGTAGTACGTGTAAAATTTTCCCCGAACCGCTATTTTGACAGCGTCCTTTGTTTGTACTGATGTGGTTTGTTTTTTTACAGATATTCAACTCGGTATCAACGAAATCAACATGAGTCGAAGGTAATTAATGTTTTTATATTTTCTATACTTATTACGAAACGAATATTTTTGCTTATTTTAGCGACGAAAATGATAATCCGCGTGCAGCGTTCCCTTTCCATTACACACACATTCAAAATTCATACGCCCACATGTGAAATGAAACCATTTTACAGAATTCATTCCGCTTTTAAAAGTTTTATAGAGATCGTGAATTTTTTTAAATTAAGAAAAACATGAAAATACAATGTTGCTTTATATTTTACTAAAGATCGTCAGGCACTAGAGTGTTCGTTGGAGGACTTTCGTACCGGGTACGGGAACGAGATCTTGAGAAGTTCTTTCAAAAAATTGGTAGAGTGATGGATATATCGATGAAGAATGGATATGCTTTTGTGGTAAGTGTTTAATGTATTGCTTTACTACTTGCAGTATGGTAGGTTCGAGAGTGTTTATTGGTGGACTACCATACCAGGTCCGTGAAAGGGATATCGAACGATTTTTCAAGGGATTTGGTATCATCCGAGAGGTTCTTCTCAAGAAAGGATTTTGTTTTGTTGTAAGTATTTGACTCTCGATACCAGGCTGGGTAAAGTATTCCTATTTCTTAACGTGTTTTAATACGTCAACCCCTCCATGTTTTTTTCCCAGTCTTTAGCTTTTGTTTTTTTAGTTTTTTTTTTAGTTCGATGTATGGTAGTTCCACTCGTTGCGTTTGTTTGTTCATTTTTATTTTACATTTTTTGTTATTCGTTATCGCGTCGATAATAATTTCGATATCGTACTAATGTTGATATGTTTGTTTTTTCCCCAGGAATTTGACGACTACAGAGACGCAGATGACGCAGTTTACGAACTAAATGGAAAAGAATTGATGGGAGAAAGGTTATTGTTTATTCATTTTATTAGAATTTTCACACTTTTTTACAGCTTATCGACTTGGGAGCGTTTTTGAAGCGAGCTCCGGTGTGTAGCGTACGTTGACGATACTAATTACAAATTTTTAGGGTTTCTGTCGAGCATGCCAGAGGCCCTGGATATCGACGAGCCAGATTCCGCCCAAAATACAGCACGCCCCCTCGCTCGTCTCGTAGAGATAAGTAAGTCATTCCGCAGTTTTCATTTTTCTTCTTTATTTTTACAGAGTATCGGTAGAAAAAGCCAGAGGAACTCCACGAGGTAGCGATGTTTGGAGAGGTTCAGGCCGTCCTCCTAGGGATTATGGACCTCCCCCACCCCGTAGACGAAGCAGGGGACGGGACAGGTTAGATGAATTTTATTATGCAACGAATCAAATATTTTATTTAAAGCTTGTGACAAATCATTTTTTTTTTTTACATTGCTTCGTGAAAAAAAAGTTTTAAATCGTTCATTTTTGGTGGTTTATTGTGGGGTTTTATATTATTTCATGTTCTGAAATCATCTGTGTATATTTTTGTTTACTTTCTTGTGTTGTTTCTTCTTCGATTCTTTTATTTTTCTGAATTTTTATTATGTTTTCGTTGTGTAATATTATTATTTTTCGTTTTTCATCTTGTACAAAATCCTCTGGAGGGGACGGCCCTTCGTGTTTTTATCACGTTGAAAATCTACTTCTAATTTTCGCGTGGAGTTTGCATGCATGTCTTCGGGTTTGTCGATTTTTTTCTATCATTTCGGTTATGTCGATACGTTCGCATTTTGTGTGAAAACGAAAATTTAGGTTTCAATGTTCATTTTTTTCTTGTTCGTGCTTGGTTATAAATGTTTCTAATGTTGTTTGTGTAATACGAATGAAATGTAATTTTTTTTTTTTTTTTTTTTTTTACAGGGATAGCGATCATCGAAATAACGAAAGGTAATTATCATTTGTTCGTTTCGACCTATCAAACGATTAATAATTAATTTTGATGTTACTATTGCAGATATGGACCACCAACTCGTACCGAGTACAGACTTATTGTAGAGAATTTGTCGAGTCGAGTCAGCTGGCAGGTAAGTTATCGATAGTTGTAGTGTAATTTGATTCGATTTTAACCCAAATAATGGTAGGCTTTCCTATAACGAATTTACCCCTCCCTTTTTATATTTTTTCTCCCCAGAAGGAAACGACGATGTATTTGTTTTTTCAAAATGAAATTTAGAAAGTTTGAATAATACGATAGGGTTTATATTAAGCATTGTTAGAGCTTCCTCTCCTCATCATATCCCGTTCACTCGACTTGTTATCGATCATTCTAATACCATGTGGCATTTTTACGACTCAATATCCATATCGATCGATTCGAAGAAGCCGGAAATGGTACCGCTCTGTCAAGATGATCTTGTCTACACGCCTAATGATCCCGATGAAGAACGAACGCTAATGTACAAGATTCCATGTACACGAAATGATACTCTGATCGTTCAAATAGTCCTAATAATTATCGACAGAAACCATTAGAGAAACTGATCTCCAGTTTCAAGTTCGAAGAAACGAATAATTGAATAGACACGAAAGAAGAATAGATTTGAAACGATGACGAACAAATGTCATCCGAGTGATCGATTCAACAACATATACGGCTGAAAAATGCCATCTATCGATCGATTGGTATATTTGATTGCTCCTTCATTTCCATTTTATTTCGTTTACCTTCCTTTTATCTTTTTTCAAGGTTTCTTTTTCTAAATTTTCTAGTTTTTTACTTGAGGTATCTATCTTGGTTTCAAGCACTAGGCCTATGTCTTGATTGAGCGAAAACCAGGAAGGTGAGTACATTTTTAGAGATTTTAGTGGGAATTTTTTATCGAATGTTGGCAAATTATTTTATTTTTCGTACGAAATATTTTATTTTTGAGATGACGAATAAAAATTTTCATTAGCGTTAAGTACTGGAAAAGCACGTTTTTATTTTGGTTTTGAAAATGAGTTGTGCTCTTTCGATTTCATGTGCCAAATTTTAAGATTGTGGAATCAATTTTTTTCTTCTTTTTTTTGAAAATGAAATCTATTGTGACGTTATTAATTTGATATTTTTAATCAATTGTAATTAAAATTGGGGATCTTTTGGTACCTCGATGAATTTTCTAAATGAAAAATGATAATTACGAGCTTCAAGTTGAAATGTATGACGTATGATGGAATTGTGAGAACGTCTATGCAAGTCGAATTTCGAACTTTGAACTTTTCTGCCACCTTTTTGCGCATAATCATGTCTCATTTTCAATTTCAAAACTGACCTATGTACGTGTTTGAAAACACTTTAAATTGGAATTAGCGTGTTAGCGATAGTATCAGTCTTAAGTACATGGAAACAAAGTTGAATGATTTTTTGATTTATTTAGTACAGTTGTAGATGGAAAAAAAAGTTCTCCAAGCGATCGTAAGGTTGAAAACGGTTTTATGATTTATTCAGAATTTTAGTCATTTTTTGACCCCTTCCTAACACTTTTCATTTCCTAAAAATTATTCCTATTTCTATACCCAAGATTTCAACTGAAAATTTTTTCGAACAATAGTTGTAGATTGTGGTCTTGGGAATAATTTTGGTTATTACAAACATTTTGGTTGAACCCCTCCCACCTCTCTAATTTCGCAAAATAGTATAAAAATCCGATCACTCGCTGATTTTTATTCGTATTTTGCAAAATTAAAGAAAAAAAATCCCCCATCACTGCATCAAAGGTCCCAATTGAAAAAATTTCAAACAAAAGTTGTAGATTGTGATCTTGGGAGTAATTTCGGTCATCACAAAATTTTCGATTGGGCCCCTCCCTCGCCTCAATTTTCGCGAAACAAGCCGAATGATTCGAGTTTCTTCCGTATTTTGCCAAATTTGGAGGGGAAGGAGGGGTTCGAGCGGAATTTTTGTGTTGATCAAAATTATTTCCAAGGTAACAATCTACGATTTTTGTTTGAAAATTTTTTCGATTCGGGGCTTAGATGCAGGGAGGGGGGTGGCCTTTGAAAAAACGGAATTCAAGCACACTTTATTTAAAAATTCGTCCTAGATTGTCAAAGCAATTTGCGAAATTGGTTTTTAACCTTTCGATCGTTCTGAACTTTCATTAGTGACTGTGCTAATTCTTCGTCATAATTATTACTGGCTTTCACGTTTATTTCCATCTTTGTACGCTTTTAACTTTCTATTTTATTACTTACTATTTTATCTGCCCAATATTATCGAACTATTATTTATTATGTGTACTTTAGATTACTTTTATTTGAACCAACTGATAAAATATGGACATGTTTTTTTCCTAAAGCTCTGTATCAATCAGTCTGCGCACAAGGTTGTGCCGGTGTTTCTGTTGGTGCCTATCAATACCGTGCCTCTAATTAGTCGAGACAAAGCGAAAACTCGTATGGTGTGGTTAATCATTCCTTGCTTGTCGAATAAAAGCGTTCCTCTAAGAGCATAGTCGAATCAAAAAAAAGTTCAGGTGGTCAAGGTCAAAAGTCAAGGGTACCTATCTCATGCTAAAATGCTGCGAAGTCGATTCAGTCTCGAGTCAATCAATCAGTTCGCTGCACGGGCACAGCAAGTCGGCCAGTATACGATGCAGACGTGGTCATTCGTCGTCTCCTCCGTACTGTGTGTTCTAGTCTATACCAAAAAAATACCAAATCCAGTCAGTCCGAATTCACTCAATTGTGAACCGTTTGCGAGAATTCTGCGAATGAATTCGTGCAATCGGTGGTGTATCGTGTCAAGTGTGTCAATCTCTCGATGGCTAAAGAGTCTTCCATCGAATCACCCAGCGTACTGTGTGGTGTCCAAATCGAGTCTGTAGAGCACGTGGGTCACCGTCGTGTTCTCGGTGGTGGTTGTCTCCGTCGGCCAAGACCAATACGTCAACAACGTGGTCGATTGCCCAAGTCAAGACGCCAATCTCTGTGGTTGCGTGTGTCCAACATATCTTCTCGTATTCTTTAAAAAATGGGCCTTAAAGACCAGCCAACCGCCGTGACCGTTTTGGTGGTGATTTAAGGGGTGTTTTAAGATGCGCCGCGCCGTGACGCCGTCGCCGCCTCAGCCTGTGTTCCGTATCACTGCCAATACCGCCACCACTAGTACTACTATTCCTCCCAAACCACAAGTCACGATGCATGGTATGCCACGAAAAGGTAAATAATCCCAAATCGATATAACTTTTACACGTGCCATTTTTTTTTTTTTTTTTTTTTTTTTTTTTTTTTCAATTGTATTATACTTATGTGCATATTTATATATCGTATACTTTTATGTATTTCGTGTTTTGTACGCGAAAGTAATATTTATTTGAGAGTTAGACAAGGTGGCCGCTGACCAGTATCGTATTTTACTGCTCATGACTCGGTTTCGCTCTCCAGAGTAGATTTGCATCAAAAGCACTGGCTTGTATCGTTTGATTTTTGTTAATGTATTCAGTAGTGTTGTGACTTATCGCACATATCACTCGCTGGATCCGTTTCGCCAGGCTCGGTGACACCTCGAGCCTCTTTCGGTGTAATCGAGTCAGCCAAGAAGAAATCAAATCTAAAAATTCGATGGAAGAAATTGGTTGATCGCTATACAACGACAATGAACAAAGAAATGAATAAAAGAATACTCGAGAAATTAATCAAATTACGAAATATCAAAACACCAACATAATTATACGAGATAAAAATCAAAATGATGCGATATGTCGATCAGTAGCGAAAAGAAGATTAGAAAAAAATCGATCCAACGTCTCTGTTGGTGATAATATCGATGATGATGATGATCACGACGATGATCGAAGAAGAAAACAGACCAAATTCTAAGAAATATCGATCATTACCGAAACGAAGAAGAGAAAAAAGACGACCCAATGATTCTGTTGGCTTTGTGGGTTATAATAATATCAATGATGATGATAATCGAAGAAGAAAACAAACCGAATTCTATCTATTTTCTGTATCAACCAGTTCCCAAAAAAGATGACGAAATAAACCAAAAATCGAACGTAATCCGATGGTCTGTGTCGCCATCTCCGCCATTCTTGCATGGTTTGGTTCGAACGTCGATTTTGTAGCAGCTTTTTCCAAGTTGTGTATTGCGAATTTTGCCATGCTGCCCGATGACGATTCGTTCAGATTACGAAATCGCGAAGTATACGATCGCTTATTTGGTACGAGGAAAAACAGGAACAAATTTTGGGAGGAAGGGAGGAGGTAATTGAAATTTTGGAAGCGTAAGAGGGATAGTTGAGTGATTTTACGAGTTGGTGAATAAATTGACCACGAATAAGCGATCGTCATTTTTTTTCTTTTCCTTAATTTTTATTTACTTACTCGTATTTTAGTTTCTATTCTGAGTACAAGTAGTGCTTTTTTTACATTACGAGGTTGAAAAATTGTTAATTTATTATACGTATAATAATATGTAATATTCGAATTTCCTTGAAAACAGTTTTCTATAAATTTCTAATTTTTTCTTCTTTTTTTTTGCTGTCTTTTTTGCGAACAGGATTTGAAGGATTACATGAGACAAGCCGGTGAAGTTACTTACGCTGATGCACACAAGCAACGCAGAAACGAGGGGTAAGTTTTCGTTTATAGAATATTATGATAGTATTATTTTGAAAATATAATTTTTTTTTTTTAAATTTTCCAATTTTTGGTTCAAAATATTTTTTTTGATGGTATTTTACGTAAAAATTGACAAGAAAGTGAATTTTTGACTTTGACCTCAAGACCGAAAAATGTCGAAAAGATTAACTGAAAAAAATTATTTGAGGTCTTGAGATTTTATTTTCCAATAAAAATTGTCAGTTCACTTTCAAAGAAAAAAATCATCGTAATAAATTAAAAAAGAAACAAAAATGCACAATAAATAAGCACTGATAAGCACTAAGCACTTGCAACAAATTCATTTAAAAAATGATATCCGGAGAAAATTCTCCAATAAAAAAAAAGTAAAAACTTTTTATACCATTCGAAAAAATAAATTTTTTAATGAAAATTATCCAAAAGGTATTAAAAAACCAAAAAACTCTCCAAGACCACTTTGAGAAATCTCCACTCAAATTTGATGAATAACAATTGAGAAAAATTTGAAAATTGATTAAAAATTAATTTGATTGGGAAAGAATGGTACATAAATAAAAAAGTTGAGAAAAATTTTAAATTCTGAATTGATGAACTAAAAAAAAAAAAATCGAAAGAAATTGTCACGTTTAGAAAAAAAGAAAAGAAATGAAAAATAGTAAATATGGAAAAAAATATACCTAAATTAAAAAAGGTTGAAATTTAATTTGAAATAATTTTAAAAAATGAAAAGAAAAAGTATTCATTAAAATAAAATTGACAAAACTGAAAAAACAAGAAACAAGAAAATCATTGAAGATCAGTTGTAAATTACTGAAATCAGAAGTAAAGTAACCACTAGAAAAATTTGAAAAATTGAGTAAAAATCCAGATTTGAATAAAGTTCAAAAATTGAAAATACTCAATTATTAACGGTTCATTTCAAAGTTGCTAAAAATGAAATAATTATCTGCTAAAAATTTTAAAATGAAAAAAAAAACACTACCAAAAGTTGAGGACATTTTTCGATTAAAAATTTGTAAATTTTATTTTTTTTATATGAAATGAAAGTGGTTCAGTAACCCAGAAAAAAAATTGAAAGATATAAATTTTGATTAGAAGTGACCGAAAAAAAATCTACCCATTTAACCAAGTGAAAATTGAAAAAATGAAATTCTTGCTAATTTTTGGAAAATAATTGAAAATGAAAATAACTGAAAATGGAAGAAAAAATACAGATTCTAAAAAACCATAAAATGAAAAATATTGGAATTTAATTTGAAATGGATGAATGAAAAAAAAGCAATTAGAAAAATTTATTCATCAAGAAAAATTAAAATTTAGAGAAATCTTGTAAATAAATTAAAAATAATTGTAGTAGTACTGAAAATTAGAAGAATTAAAAATTGAGAAAAAATCAAAGTCGAAAATGAAAAATTTTAAATTCGAGCCAAATTTTGGAAATCGTCATAACTGAAAATTACTGAAAATTTAAAAAAAAAATCAAGTACATACTTGATAAAAATTGAAAAATATCAGATTTAAAAAAAGATCAGATAAATTGAAAATATTGAAATTTCATTTTATAGTATTTAAAAACTGAAAAAAGATAAAAAGATCTACTTAACCATCGAAAAAAAAATTAAAAACGAGAGAAATGTTGAAAATAAATAGAAAATTTATAATGACTGAAAATTTGAAGGGAAAAATCGAGAAAAAATTGATGAATTGAAAATTGAAGAAATAAAGAGGCAAAAATTGAAAAGATTGGAATTTCATTTAAAACGAGGGAAGGAGTTTAAAATCAGTGGAAAAATTAAAATAAATAATTTGACATAAGAATTTTTGAATATTAAAAAAAAACAGTTATGGTAAAAGTAAAAAAAAAAATTGAAAATTTCGATTCGAGCAAAAGTTTGAAAGTTGGTTGGAAATTAAAATTACCAAAAATTGAAGAATCGAAAATTGAAAAAAATCAGAATGATATGGAAAAAAAGTGCAGAAATTTGAAATAGCTGAAAGCTGGATAAAGTAGAGGAATTCAACCATCGAGAAAAATGTAAAATGGAGAAATTTTGAAAATAATAATTACTGAAAAATTTACCAAAACTGAAAAAAATTAAAAGAATGGAAAATTGAACAAAATCCAGATTTTGAAGAAAGGCAAAAAATTACAAGATTGATACAATATATTTTTATTTGGTAGGGAGAGAGTCTTCTAGTCATTAAAAAAGTTATATTTGGAAAAATTAAAATAAAATATACATAATTTGAAATAAAAATTTCTAAAAATAGGTTTAAAAAAAAACAGAAAAATTAAAGAATCTGAAAATGAAAAAAATTCAGATTTCGAAGAATATGAAAATTGAAAATGGTGACATATTGTTTTAAATGACTGATTCGAGAAAAAAATTGAAGAAAACGTCATAAAGTTCGTTCCAATTTTTACAGCTTTGAAAATTTAAAATATTTTTGTAAAAAGTTCAAAACTTGAAATTTTTTAATTTAAAAAATTAATAAACCTGGTAAAAAAATGATGACTGCTTTTCTTAGAAATATGAAATGAAAATAATAACAATTGTAATAATCAGTAATTAGAACTTTTGAATTCGTCAAAATATCAAATCGTAAAAATAATTATTTTTTAATGAAAAAAAAAAATATATATATATATATATTATTTTAATCGAATATGAAATTAATTTTCTACTTTTTTTTTTTTTTATTCCACAGAGTTGTCGAATTCGCCTCGTACAGTGATATGAAAAACGCTATCGAACGTTTGGATGATACAGAATTGAACGGCAGACGTATACATTTGGTCGAAGATAAACATCGTCGCCATTCGTCTAGTTCACGTTCGCGATCTCGTTCACGTTCTCGTGGCCGTTCCAAGTCCAGGTAAGACCAATTCACTGACGACAGAGACGATCATCTCGACTCGAGGAATTCCGGATCAAGTACCATCAATTTCTTACCTGTGGTTTTTGCTTGGTTACAGGTCCCGTAGCAGCAGAAGCGCATCTAGAAGCCGATCCAAGTCACCAGCTCGATCAGCTCGTTCTCGATCTAAGTAAGATGACGACTGGAGAAAGAAGCTCGATTTAGAATAATTCGTTTTTAATTGATTTATCCTTTTTTCGTTTTGCTAAATTAGATCCGCATCTCCTGGTCGTTCGAAATCACGTTCTCCTAGCGCGCCCAAAGCCAAACGATCTAGATCACGTTCGAATTCGATCCCAAATCACAAACGTACCAAGTAAGTGATCGATAGTGTAGGTCGACGTATGTCTCATGTAATTGTAGGTGCTTGTAAAATGTATTTTTTAGCCATGCTGCTTTTTTTTTATCATCACATTACCTTTCATTTTAGCTTCGATATTACAAAGCTTGTTGCCATAATTCCTCGTGTGAGATTACTCAAAACTTAATCCCAGTCGTTTGGAAATCCTATTTGTACCTAAGGGAGCAAGGAGCATGCTTTTGAAACGACAATAACATTTTTAAATACCGCATTCGCGTATTGTTTTCATCCCACGAATATTAATAATGGGAATGACACTAACGTTATTACGTATAATGAAAGAATTAATTTCTCTCTAGGAAGGAGAGAGAAAAAAAAACTCTTTCGTAATAATCCACGCGTCGTATCAAAAGCTCCGGTCGATCCGGTATAATTGTTCGGTGTATTGTATGTGTGAGCTTTTTTCTCTTTCTTTACGTATTTAGATCGTCCGATAAAAAAGGCTGAAATTTTTTTTTTCGTCATGTGAACACGACACTATGTTATTAGGGTATTTTTTTTCATTCTTTTATCGAACGTACGATTTATGCATTATATCTGGTCTGCCTTTTTTTTCCTCTGTCTTTATTGCGGTGCGTTGAAATCGTAAATTTATTCGGGGCCGGATTAGTAGACACGTATTTGCGTTGTCATCGTAGGACGACGCGTGCATACTCGAGAAGGGTGAACCGAGGCCGAAGAAATTATAATAACGAATTTTTGCTCGTAATTTCTCACACACACGATCATATTTGGTTAGGAATACTCCTCCCTTGAAAGTGGCAAAAAAATGTACGCATTAATCACTTCGGATGGTGAAAAATTGACAAAACTGACCTTTCTCAATAACCTTCCTTAATAGTCTGGAATATTCGCGATGGAACGAGTATTTTAGGTACCTACAAAAAAAAAACGGTAGTTGAACTTGTATGTGCAAACGTAAGAATACTATACAAATATATAAATACACCGAGACGGGGACAGCTGTTCCCTCGTACGTCGTGATCCAAAATTACGTATGTATGAACAGGGCTAGCTTGGACGGGGACAGGGAGGGTTAGAAAAAATGCGCCTTTTGATAAAAGAATCCCCCTTTTTATTATTTCATTATTATTATTATTACTATTATTATTATCGTCGACGCGCGTGCACATTTATGCACTTAATCGCACGCTGTAATCGTGGGTACCCGAGCTGTACGTATTAGGAGAAAAAAGTACCTAACCTACCCATCTTATGTATGAACCTGATCTGGTTTTCGACGTCCGAATCGTAAAATGAAAATTGGATAGAAAAAAAAGGCAACGGTTTCCAGGTCGATTTTTTTTCATACTTGGAGAGGAGGGGCAGGGGGTTATGCATGCGAAAGTCTAGCCGGGTATTGAAGACAAAAAAAAAAAAAAAAAAAAAAAAAAAGAGCACGATGTCAAGATCTTGATCGTGTATTAAATTATGCGGGTTCGTGTACGGTGCGTTGTTTTTTTTTTCGGTGCCCCCTTCATCTGCGACGCATAAAGAAAGCTATGGGATGATTTGGATTGGGAAAAGGGGTAGAGGGGTGGTCGTGATAATTTTAATGTCGTGTACGAGGCTAGCTTAGGTTAGTTAGGCTCGACGACGAAACCGTTATAACGATAATGATAAAGATGCAAATGTACATATAACTCTGCTGGATTATGCTCACGTGTGAGGGTATGGTGTTTTGGTGTCCTTTTTTTTTTTGTTCTTTGTTGCTTGAAATATTTATTTAATTATCGCGTTGGCGTCGTAGTGGTTTGAAATGGGGTTTTTCAAAGCTTCGCCCCCCCCCCCACTTCAAATGGTCGTTTTGCACGGTTCTGTAATTCTGTTGAAAGTTTGAATTGCATCGTGATGGTTGTGAAATTCCAGTAAAAAAATTACGAGATCGATTGAAAGTCATGTTGTTGAAATTGAAAAAAAAAAATTGAATTTATTGGCGAGAAAATCTGTATTTGGAAGATGAATAGTTGAAAAAGAAAAATTGAGAAAATGTTTTCCAATTATTGGGAATTGTGCTCATCTCTTACGAAATTTTGTCGATACGAGTATATATTTTTATGAAGTTTCAAGGAAATTTGCATTTTTTTCTCTCAATTTCGAATTTGAGTGTTGAAATTTATTTTTATTTCTTTTAGCATTTTTTTTTTTTTTTTTTTTTTGTAAATAACTGACGATTAAACGAATTTTTCGAAAAGAAATGAAAATCATTTTTTTGGTGAAAAATTGATTAAAACGATTTTTTTTTAAGATATTAGTTGAATTTGAACAAAAATTGAATTTTTCTAAAGTAATTGTTCGAAAAGAACAGAAAAATATGTTGGAAAAATAATCGAAATCAACAAAAAAATTGGTTTGATTTTTTCTAAAGTGATTAAAAAAAAAAAAAAAAAAAAAGGCTATAGCAGGATAAGCATAGGTGAATCGGCCTCAGACGCCATTTTCGAGTTTTTTTCAAAAAATCTTTTTGTTGTGGTAAAAGACGATTTTAGAACGTATCGTGAAATTCCCATCCCCCTCGAGGGGGCTGGTACCTCGAAAAACATGATTTTTACTTTTTCGGCGTTATCTCAGCCGTTTTTCGACCGATTGAAGTGAACCTTGGTGGATGGTAGAGGGTTACGAGTACCAATATGCACAATTTTTTTCAGATTTTTCTGACCTTGAAATGATTTTTGAAAACTTTGACAGCCGTTTAAAAAAAAAAAAAAATACACGCATACCGCGATAAAATTACCATATGTTTTTAGGCGTATTTTGAACCTCTGTGAATTTTTTTGGATTTTTCCGAGTGGTGGAAATTGTCTAAAATGGCGAAAAACCACGTTTTTTCAACATTTTACGCATGTACGCAGGGTGAAATTGAGTTTTGGTTGTACGCTCGCATTATGCAGTACAATTCATGTATTAACAACCATTTCAAGACGTATTTTGAAATTTCGCCCCTTTTTAGGGAAGCGGTGCCTCATAAACCACGATTTTCATCGTTTTCGAATATTTTTCAACCGATTGAAGTGAAATTTGGTGTACAGGGGAGGGTTCTGAGTGGAAACAACCCCAAATTTTTTCAGATTTTTTTGACCTTGAAAATGACCTCAAAACGTGGTTTGAAAACTTTGACAGCCGTTTAAAAAAAAACTAAGATATACGTACATCTCGAAAAAATTACCATATGTTTTTAGGTGTATTCTGAATCACCATGAATTTTTTCAGATTTTTCCAAGTGGTGGAAATTGTCTAAAATGGCAAAACACCATGTTTTTTCAACACTTTTCGCGTGTACGCGGAATGAAATTTGGTCAACATTTTTTTTCCTCATAGTACATCACTAAGCACTCCCTCGTACACCTCTAGCCCGAATTTCAGCTCAATTCGTTCATTTTTCGCGAATTCGGTTTTTTCACTTCTTTTGCATGCATGAAATTGCAATAATCACAAGAAATGATCAAATCAAAAAACTAATCGCGAATTCGGTTTCTGCGTGTCAAACTACCCCGATTTAGACCCTTTGCGCGAAAATTTTGCCCAAAATTTAAAAAATTGCATTTTTAGTTGAAAATATATTTTTTTCTCTTCATGTTCGATTTTTTAAAAATGCGATTTTTTTCAATTTTGGGCAAAATTAATCTGAAAAAAATTGTGCATATTGGTACTCGTAACCCTCTACCATCCACCAAGTTTCACTTCAATCGGCCGAAAAACGGCTGAGATAACGCCGAAAAAGTGAAAATCATGTTTTTCGAGGTACCAGTTCCCTCGAGGGGGATGGGAATTTCACGATACGTTCTAAAATCATCTTTTACCACTACAAAAAGATTTTTTGAAAAAAATTCGAAAATGTCGTCTGAGGCCGATTCACCTATGCTTATCCTGCTGCCTTTGGTAATTTTTTTCGGTCTTGAAGAAATTTATCAAAATTTTTTTCATTTTTGAAAATTGTTGTCAAAACGAGAATCTTTGAAACAAATGAAATTCACTAAAAAAAAAAAAAAAATGTTTTTTTGGAAGAGCTGAAATCAAAACTTTTTTTTGCAACCGAATTTTTTTTGAATTCATCAAGAACTTTTTTTTTTATTAGAATACAAATTGATAAAACAATCATCAAAACGTAAATTCTTTGAAACTGTGGATTGTTTCTGTTTCTTATAGAAAATTCTGAGTTAGGAATAACTTTTTTTAAACCATTCTTGAATTTTTTTTTAATTTCAAAAAAAAAATTGATCAAAATGGAAAAATTGACATTTTAATTTTTGGGAATAAAGATCAGACTGTAAATTTTGATTTTTTTTTCTTCATTATTTTCATTATTAAGTTGAGTTTTATTTTTTTTCATTTTTAAAAACCAAAAAATTTAAAATATAATTTTTTTGAAAAAATTGAGTTGAATTTCGAAGTTTTTTAAAACTGAAAGCTTTTTACAATTTATCAGCATTTTTTTGTAAAATTAAATTTTTCATGTAAAAAATTGATCAAAATGTAAAATTTTCAAACTTGGATTTTTTGATCGGTGTAATGCTTTTTTGAGTTACCACTGTTGAATTTGGAAAACAATTAATTTTTTTTTCTTGATGGATCTAAATTAAAACTTAAGTTGATTCTTAAAAAAATTGATCTTAAATTAACACTTTTTTGAAAATAATCATCAGTTTGAATTTTAAGATGGATTTTTTTGTCGTTAAAGAATTGATTAAAATGAACTTTTTTTGCAAATGGATTTTTTTTCTATTGACGAGGAAGAAATTTTTTGGAAAATTACTGTTGAATTTGAAGAGCACTTCATTTTTAAAAAAAATGATTTATTAAAATAACAGCTGTTGAAGTTGATTATTCAATGAAAGTGATCTGAAATTGATAAAATTTCTTCAAGCTTCAGGTGAATTCTCAATTCGTTTGATGATGATTTTCTTTTTTTTCTTTTTTTAATAATTATCCGTTGAATTTAGAAAAAATCTTTTTTTGAATTGAACTGAAATCAAAAAATTTTGCGAAGTGAAATAAGTAATTTTTTTATTTGAAAAATTGATCAGGAAAGCAAAATTTTTCAAAAACTGTTATTGAATTTAAAAAGCAATTTGAATTTTTAAAAAATAATAATAATAGAATCAGAATGATTTTTTTTTTCTACATTGATCAGGAATAAAATTGATTAGAAATTGTTTTTGGAATTTTAAATAAGTAATATTTTTTTAATTGGGGTGAGGAATGAAATTTTCTGAAAAATATATTATTATTTTAGTTTTATAATCGATTGAAAATTAGTTTTTTTTTAATTGATCGAAAATTGAATTTTTTTGAATTTTGAAATTATTATTATTTTTTCATTCAAAATGAACATAATTTTAAATTTACCTATCGTCCTTTCTTTTTCTTTTTTTTTGAAATTGGTCAAAATTGTAATTTTTTCGAAATTATTCTCAATTTTGAAAGTGTTTACTTTTATTACTTCTAAACTTTTTTTTTTTTTGTAAATTCGTATTAAATTTGATATCTATTTGAGGGTGGATGCGTAATTAAAATGAATCAAGAGAGTATAAAGTAGATTTTTTTTTTTGAAACGATCGAATTTGATTGGATGAAAGTTGGGGGTAAACGCTACGATGCCACTTGCATATGCTTAGGTACTCATTACTCATAACACTTGAAAAAACTTAATTATCTTGATATCATCTCATTTTAATCAATAAGGATTTTGAAGTAAACTGGTTGCGGTTGTTGTTGTTGTTGTTGTTGTTGTTTGTTGCCTAAATTGTAAATACATACCTTTGTGTAGTGGTGCACTTTGAGCTGAGCATCGATTTGACGTATTTTTTTTTTTATTCATTGACATTTCAGACGTTCAGAGTCCGAGTCGTCTGATAAAAGATCGAGAAGTGTATCTCGGGAAAGAAATGGTAGATCGGATGCTTCGGGAGACGAAGACGATTAAACTAAACAAAGGCGTGCACGGCATTCCAATTCGATGTGTATTTTTTTCATTTTTTTGTCGTAAGGTTATCCCCTCTCTCCTCCCATTTATTAATTTTCATTTAATTTTATTATTCAAATAAGTATTTATTTTTAAATCGACTACCTACCCAGAACCAAAATGAAGCTCGAAAGTAAACGGGAAGAAAAAATAAAACTAGACTTGAGGATCGTGCGAGAAACTCGAAAACTTATTACGAAATTCTAAGAATCTATTATGATAACGATTGTTTTATTTTTATTATCGAGTAAGTTACATTTTAATATGGCTTACGAATAATTTTTTTGTTATTAGTACGTCCTTATGTATTTTCTCTCTCTCTCTTTGTTGACCCTCGCCCATCCTCTCTCAATTTTCTCTATGGATTATTTTATAAACTCGAGGTGATGTTTTCCTGGTTTTTTCCCGTGTGCTATTTCCTAAAGGTGTCTTATCGACGATATGTCTCTGTTGTGTGTAAATAATCGCGAGTGTATTTGATTTTATTGCCTCACTCGAGTATTCTCCGCGTTCATTGATTTGTAGTAATAGCTACTTAATAATGGCGAGTTTGAACGCGAGTCGTCTTACGCGAGAGAATTTCTATATTTTTGTGGATGTGGATTTTGATAAAAATGTGTATTTATTAGAAGGTTAAAATCGAGATGAAGAACGGATATTGGATATTACCTACCTACTCTTTTTAATTCTATGAAGTAATGGTTTTGTTAACGATGGAAATCAATTCCTTTTTTTTCGGACACCTGTTATCAATTTTTAAGATGTCAATATGATATATAAATGTATAATTAAATTAGAGTAATGGAAGTGATTTTTTTTTTTCATTTTTGGTTTCTAAGCAGGTTGAACTTGATTAATCTATCTCGATTAAAGAATGGGAAAAAGTTGGGTGGCGTTTACCTGTCTTTTTTTCTTACTGAAATCTCGAAAAAAGATGTAAAAGAAGGTAGAAAGGAAAGAAAAAAACTTGTTTTCTCGACATAAACTTACACGTTGTCGTGAGGATACTAAATGATGTTTTTTTTTTTGTGTTCAGAATGTAGTTTTGACTTGCGACCGTGGCGTGCAGTGTGGTACAAAAGCATGGTGGTTCTCGATCGCTTATCAAGGGATCTAGTTCCCTTTTTTTTTAGTCTGATTCCGGTTCAATGTCTACCCGAAACCCGAACTCATTGTCTAGTCTAATTGAAGCAATCCTTCGAAGGGTTTTGTAATTGAAACGTGCTTGACCGTTTGTCAATTCTTCTCTTTTATGAAAGAAACCACCCGTCGATTTTGGTGTATTTGAGACGTGATGGTAGACACGCGGCATCTCAGAGGGTGACGTTTATATTGGTACAAAAAAATCGACGAGTATGTTTCAAGGTTTGGTGGAGAAATCAAGAATTGGAGGGAAACAGTTTTTTGGTGAAAATGAACGGTTCTTTATGGAGTATTCTTACTTGTGGCGGAATTGTGGGTCGATGAACTAGAAATTACATTGGCTGGACTGTTGAAACAAGGTAAATATTTGATTTTGTGGGAAATTATTTTCAATCTGAAAGATTGAGAAGAAAAAAAAACAAGTAAAGTATTTCTAGGTACGTATTCTTATTACCAGGTTTTTCACGATAAAAAGAGGATATTTCTGATCAGGATTTTGTTGACCTGCGTTCTAAGTGTGAGTAATTGAAGAATGGATTAATAATCAATAGGCCTACCTTTGAATCAATTTTTATCACTGAAATCGGAACTGAACAAGAGTCTGAATAAATTGAAGTTGCTCAGAATCTAATACTGAATCTTTTTTCCCCCAAATATTCGAGTAGTTCTGTGAATCCATTTATTTTTTCAAAAAATCCATTTTGCGCAGTTTCGTAATTCATGAAAATAATTAAATAGATTCAGAATCGTGATTTCTTTTACCATTGAAGTTACGAATTTGAGAGAAAATTGCAGTGATTGAAAAACTAGAGATATTAAGAAACAATTTTAAAATGAACTGGAAAATTTGAAAACTAAATCAAATAACTGGAAAGTGTCTAAAAATTTTTAAAGCATTATAAAGCTTGATAAATAGAAAATAATTAAATGAAAATGATGGGAAAGTAGGTAGAAAAAATTCATTGAAATTTGAATTCCAAATGAATAAAATTAGAAAATTTGAAGAACTGGTAAAAATGAAAAGAAGAAAAAAAATAGAAAATCTGGAAATGAGTAAAATTGAAAAATAGTGGCTTGGAAAGATAATACCCCGAATTAAAATTACGAATTCACGAAAATTTTGGAACAAAGTTAAAAACTGAAAAAAATTGAAAGACGTAGCTTGAAAAGTCATAAAATTGAAATTTTACAAATTACAAGAAAAGGAAAAAAATTTAAAAAAAAACAGAAATGGAGAAAGCTGGAAAAAATTGAATTTTAATTGGAGTAGGTGAATTGAAAATTTGGAGAAATAAGAATGATTGGAAAAAAATGTGAACAAATTGAGAAAATGATTAAAAATAAGGAGAATTCTAAAATTGAAAAGAGGAAAAATTGAATTTGAATTAAGAATACTTTGCTCATAATGAAAGAAAATTGAAAAAAGAATGTTAACTTGAAAAAATTGAATAAAGTGACTACCTAACTGAAAAGTGTAAAAAAAAATAGAAGTATTGAAGCTGAAAAAACTGGAAATTAAGGGGATTTTGAAATAGAATCAAACAACTAGAAAGATGAAAAAATTGAATTTGAATTGAAAATGTATGCAAATTGAAAAACAAAATCACAAATTCGAAAAACGAAAAAAAATACTGAAAATTTTGTAAGGATTAAAATGATTGAATGAAAATTGGAACACGAAATTAAAAATTTGAAAAACTAAAAAAATTGCTAAAAATTTGAAAAAAATGGAAAGTGGGAAATTTTCAATTTTCAAAAATGCTAAATAAGGTGGGGAAATGGAAAATAACTGGAAATGAAGAAATTCAAAAATAAGGGAGGAAAATGGATTTTGGATTGACGATAAATAAAAATTACAGAAAACAGAACTGAAAATTTAAAAAAATGAATTTTTGGTAAAAACGAGGTAAAAAAAATTGAAATTGAAAACTGGAAATTTCAAAAATTGCCAAAGGTAGAAAAATAATTGAAGATTACTGAAAATGAAAGGAATTTCAAATTTGAAAAAAATGAATTGAAAAGAGGTGAGGATGAAAACATTTATAATTATAGGTAGGAATACTTCATTTGAATTATATATACCTAATAAAATTATATATATTTTTTTTACCGAAAATAAAATTTTTCCAAAAAATTTAACGAAAGGTTCTTGAAATATTTGAAAAGTTGTTATCGAGAGAAAAATGTGAAATGTTTCTTTAGAATTACTATATACCTACCACAAGAAATTGAGAATTTATTTCTAAAGAAATAAAGAAAAAAAAATAACGACAATTGTTCTTGAATTTTTCTAAAAAATGTTTCTATTAAAAATTTAATTTTTTAGTTTCTCGAACTGAAATTTCTCCCCAAAAGTTGTGTTAAAAATGTACCTGGAAAAATTTGTTTTTGAAAAATGAAAAAAAAAAGATGTTCTCATTAAAATATTTCAGAAAATTGCTGACAATTCAAAAAAAAAGTCAAGTATATAGAAAATATGAAATTTTAAAAATGGTGAAGTGGTGAAAAAAAATTGAAGTGACAAAAACTGAATGGAAAAAACTCAAAAAGGAGAAAATTGAAAATTTTGGAAGTTGGAGAAAGTGAAAGAAATCGAAAAAAGCGAAAAGTTGAGGACATTTCAAAATTGAAAAAAAATATGAAGCTGTGAAAATTACCTAACTATTGAAAAAAAATCCTAGAAATGGAAAAAAGGTGAGAAAGAATTAGTGAATCGAATCTAAAACTGGGAAAACTGGAATGGAAATTTTTAAAATTGAGAGGAGAGTAGAAAAAATTGAAAATTACTAAAAATGATAGAAATACAGCACAATTAGCTAGCTCCCTCTACAAGAAGTGAATTATTTTAAGTCATTTCATTTTACCTGAATAATTCTGATTCTGATGGTTATTTTTTTTGATCGTTATAATTTTTATAGGTACGATTTTTTCCCCTAAAAAAATATAGAATCATCTTTATAGGATTCTGAATCATTTGTTTCTACTTTTTAACTTCTCACTTCTGATTCTCTTCTAGAATTCGGATTCTCAGATTTCTGAATCATTATTTCTAAGGACGCCAATAACTCTGCAATCAATATATTCACTTCTGCATTCCAGAGATTCGATTTTAAGAACAGAAAAAACCCCACTGGGGCCACTGAATCAATATTCGTTGGAAACGTGCTAAACCGAGGATACCGAAATGTCGTCGAGATTCGAAATAGTAGATCGTTAATTCCTCGCGGAATTCAGGATATACGTGATCACCTGTCTTTTGCTGGCTGAATTCCTTCGGTGACTCATCGCCGAAATATTTTCGATATAAAGATTATGAGTGTAGAAAAGAAGTATAAAATCGTCCTTTGTACGAAAAATATGTAAGGATAAAAAAAGGGGATCTTTGAATCTGATACTTCTAGGCTGTTGTCAGCCTCCCTTGGAATACCCATGTAGATTAATAAGCTACCACCACGTGATGTTACATGAAGACTGTTAAAATATCGAACGAGTACTCGTGTGAAATAACGGTCCCTTGTAGTTATTTGTTGGGAGTATTTTTTTGAAAAAATAATTTCATAGTTATTTCGTTTTTCCGTTTTGAATTCTGGAATTTGAAATTTCATTCGATGGATCTTGATGGAGTTTTTTTTCCAAGTACCTAACTTCCTATAGATGTCTTCTAGGTCTTAATCAATTCGATCGACCACATTATTCGACTTCTGCTGTAATCCTTACATCATCCTTCAGCAGGCACCACGTCACAGTTTTCCAACCAACGACCATCAAATTGAACCACGACCAATTTTAACGTTTTATAACGACTCGTGGAACTCCCCAATCGCATTCGAATCCAACACCTTCGCTAACGCACCCCAACTCCCTGGTGGATTTCTAAAAATCATGCTCGCACTATCGACAAAGCCTCCTCGGAAACAGCCTGGAAAATAGTACACCCCGCATCACGTGTACAAAGGAGGGGGCGACTATTGAACGGCAGCAGCAGAAGGATGATACCCCATCGTATATCTCATCGATTGTGAATTTACTAGATCCGAATGTTGTGCGGATACTTCATCTGTGCAATGTGTTCTCGGACGATGAAAGATAATTGGAAGATGATGGCACGAGGCATCGAGAGAACGTGCTCACGCTGCCAATGTAATGATGCGTGCTTTTGGACCAGGTTTTTTTTCCTGGCTCTCTTCTACTAACTTGGGCTTATTTTGCTTCGACGATATAAACGAAACACCTGGTTTTTAATAGGCTTCGATGCAGTTGAGGTTTTTGGAAATTATTTATATTTTGATGTCGAGAGTACGGCGGCGTCGGTGTCGCCTCTCTTTCTCTCTCGGTGTGTATAGGTATATCGTAGCAGGCCGGAAACATCTGTCGTGTGCTACAGCTGTTTATAGCTCGTGTCACGAGCCACATAGTACCTATAAACCTGCTGCTACTATCGACGTCGTCGTCGCAGCCGTCCAAAAACATCGGATATTGTTAAGTAAGGATTTTCATCGACCCGAATGTACCTATGTATACTACGAATGTACTTGTAGGCCTATGTGTGTAACTGGCAACAGCCGAGATCATCTTGCGGCAGCTGTTATCAGGTTGATTGCAGTTTGAAAATCTGGCCCATAAGTGGTCCATCTCAATTCTCAACTGTGTATCTGGATCTGCGGAATGGTGCGTTAGAATCTGGGCAGTGTTTGAGAAACGGAGGTAATTGATCTGAATTTTGTTCGAAATTTTTAATGTCTGCAAATGAGCAAATTCTGCTCTCGTAAAAGTTTGAAAATAATTTTAATCTCACGAAATAAGTCCTTCTTTTTAGAGACTTTCTGAGATATTTTTTTTACAAAATTTAAGAAAGTTATTTACGAAATTTCATAAAATGAAAGAAAAAAAAATTTAGAATTTCTGAGATTTTATTCGAAAATTTTAGAAATATTTTGCAAACTACATTAAATTTTGGAAATTGAAATATTTTTTCAAATAATCAGATTTGTATCATGCTTTCTGAGGCATTTGAAAAAAAAATCAGAAGATTATTCACAAAATGAAAATATCAGATTTTTTTTTTTAAAAAACTTTAAAATTGAAGAAAACTAATTTTTACAGTCGCAGTCGAGTGAAATTTAGAAAATTATTTGCCAATTCTCAGAATTTTCGAGATTTCTATTCAAAAGTTGATAAAAATTTTCTTGCCAATAAATGTTAGTTGAATTTTTGAAATATCAACAAAAATGAACAGAAAACTTTTCTCAAATTCTCTAGGACATTTTTCAGAAAAAAATTGAAAATTATCATAAAAGTTTGAAGATTTGGAAAAATCATTTTTACAATTTGTTAAAAAAAAAGTTTACAAAACTCCTGAAATTTCTATTCAAAAATAGAGGAAAAAAATCAGAAACTAAAAATAAAATATTGTTAAAAATTAAGGAAGTTATTTACGAAATTTCAGAAATTTTTTCATAAAATGAAAGAAAAAAAAATTTAGAATTTCTGAGATTTTATTCGAAAATTTTAGAAATATTTTGCAAACGACATTAAATTTTGGAAATTGAAAAATTTTTTCAAATAATCAGATTTGTATCATGCTTTCTGAGGCATTTGAAAAAAAAATCAGAAGATTATTCACAATAAAATGAAAATATCAGATTTTTTTTTTAAAAAAACTTTAAAATCAAAGAAAACTAATTTTTACAGTCGCAGTCGAGTGAAATTTAGAAAATTATTTGCCAATTCTCAGAATTTTCGAGATTTCTATTCAAAAGTTGATGAAAATTTTCTTGCCAATAAATGTTAGTTGAATTTTTGAAATATCAATAAAAATGAACAGAAAACTTTTCTCAAATTCTCTAGGATATTTTTCAGAAAAAAATTGAAAATTATCATAAAAGTTTGAAGATTTGGAAAAATCGTTTTTACAATTTGTTAAAAAAAAAGTTTACAAAACTCCGGAAATTTCTATTCAAAAATAGAGAAAAAAAATCAGAAACTAAAAATAAAATATTGTCAAAAATTAAGGAAGTTATTAGAAAAGTTGTCTAAGAATTTCTAAAAGTTCTGTTCAAAAATTTAAGAAAAATTTTTGCAGAGTGACAATAAATTTTGGAAATTGAAATAAAATTATTTTCATTTACAAAATCTTGAAGAAAAAAAAACTCTTACTAAATTAGGATTTTTTGACAATTTGCCAGAAAAAATTTCAAAATAAATTGAGATTAAAAAAATCATTTAAGTATAAATGGTTTGTGCAAAAAAAAAATACGTTGCTTTTAAAAAGTCCATTCTGAAACTTTAGAAATTTCTTTGCAAAATAAGTCACATGTCACAATAACTTTCATCAAATTTCAGGTAAAATATTAAAATATCTATTCTTATCACTTTTAAAATTTTTCACAAAATTTCAACAAAAAAAAAATCAAAAATGTGATAATATGGAAAAGAAATTATTTTTTCAAATTTATCAGGAAATTTTAGATTTTCTTTCAGAACCGAAATTTCAATTTGAAAATTTCACTTTTTTTTTTTTTTTTTTTTTTTTTTTTGCAAACTACCCCTAAACAGAGTTTGGAACGAAAATAATTAGAAAATTTCATCAGATTTTCTGAATGATTTTTCTAAAAACCAACAAGTATTTTTTTTATTATTTAATTCTAAAATTTTTGAAGAATTATTCGATAGAAAATTTTTCTCTAATTTCGTATTTTCATATACCTATTACCAAATTTTGGCATAAGTTTTCACAAAATTACCTACGAAATTTTGACTCCTGATTTTAAAAAAATTCTCATGAAATATCAAAGATTCAGGAAAACATTTGTTAGAGAATGTTTCTAAGAATTTTTTTGGGATTTCTCTAAAAATGGAAACATTTTTTTTGGGTACGTATAAGATTAGTAGGTACTAGGTAGCCTTTACTCGAATTTTTTAAGGCATTTCCACAAAATTGGAAAATTTTTGGCCAATCCTCAAAAAAATAAATGAAAAACATACGATTTCTTGAAAAAAAAAATTCACAGAATTTCTGAAGCATTTTCAGTAATTGACTTCTCAAGAAATTAAGTATGTATTTGAAAAATAAAAAATCTCAAAAAAAATGTTGAGGTTTAAAAAATCGTTTTTTTTTTTTTGTTTTTTTTTATAATAATTTTTCAAAATCACTTTTAGAAATTAACGTTAAATGAAGAGAAATGTTTTCAATTAACTTTTGAGTTTATATATTTTTTTAAATATTTGAAGTATTTTTCACTAAAGTTCAGAAAATTGTTGACGATATTTCATAAAAAAAATTCACAAAATTTCTGAGATTTACTATAAAACTTATCACGAAATTTTTCTAAAATTTTTTGAATGTATAGGTATAAAGATTTTTTCAAATTTTCCAAAAATTTTCTTAACGTGCAATTTTTTACAAAATTTTAGAAATTGAAATTGAGATACCTATTCTTACAAATTATAATTTTTTCAAATTTTCTGAAACATTTTCCATTAAATTGCAGAAAATAATTTACAAAATTTTGGAAAACTTTCATAAAATCACCAAAAAATGAGGTAAAGGGTAGAACATTCTGTCATAAAAAATTCGCAGAATCCTAGAATCTTTGAAATTCTTGTACTAAAATTTTTAATTTTTTCTGCAAAATACCACAGAATCTTTTTGAAAATTTCATAAAAATAATAAGTACCTAGATTGTTTTTTTTTTTTTTTTTTTTTTTTTTTTTTAACGTAATAGGTGAATTATTAGAAAATGTTTCTCAGAATCTTTGAGGTATTTTTCATAACTTTTTAAAAAAAATTTTACAAGCTGAAGAAAGAAATTGGTAGTAAAATGTGTTCGATTTGTTGGAAAATTGTTCACAGAAATTCTGAGATTTCCATTCAATAAGTATTAATTTTGAAAAATTTTCTCGGATTTTTAATACATTTTCCATGAATCAATTTGATTTTTTCTGTTCTTCTGAAGTATAGTTGGTTAGATAATTCAAAAATTACTTGATTTCAAAATTTAATGAAAAAAATATTTATAGGTATATTTTTTAGAAAAAGTCGCTTTTTAGGCAGAAAGATAGCTCTCATTTTTTAACAATGAAATTTCAATAATTTCCAAATATTTTGAAGAAAAAAAAAACTTAAAATTGTTGAAAAAAAATTTCTTAAATTTTTCTGAAATAATAATATTTTCTCAAATTTGTGGAGAAAAAAATAGGCGAGATTTTAGGGAGGGTGCATTTTACACTGTAACACAATCATCCTAGCGCGTTTTACCGAATTATAAGGGCAAATCAACTCTTTTGCTCGCCAAGTCCCACGTCTGTAAAATGGGTAATGCAGTGTATTTTACCAATTCCCATTATCGCATATATGCATATTCACGTTATATCAAAACAATGGTTATCATTTGCATATTTTTTACGAGCGTTTTCCAATTTTTTATTACTTTTGAAATTTGAATGCATCGAATTAATTTTCTTTCCTCACGCCGAAATGGCTGTTTGTCATCATTGTGGATCTGCATTTCTGTACACTAAAGCACCGATGATGGAAGTCACATTTTTTTTCAACTTCGAGGTTTTTACGTTTTTTGAATTTTGGACACTTGTAGGTTCATAAACAATAAAAATCTCGGAAGTCGAAAAAAAATGGACTTCCATCATCGGTGCTTTAGTGTACAGATTTGCGCACAATAGTAATTTATATAGGCATATTCGCGGAGTACACAAGCTTAAATGGCCTCTGAAAAGTACTATTAATGCTACTGCAGCAGAGAAAACCCATTGCGGCCAATGTTCGGCCACCTGTAGACATCGAAAGAAAAATCATCGCCAGGATGGTCATCAACAGGATGGATTAATTCCTAAAAATACAAATCATGATACAAATACAATAGATATATAATAATTTTAATTCGATAAAATGGCATTAATAATATATTAATATTTGTTCGTGATGGACTTGAAATCGGATAATATTATGGAGAAGTTTTTAACTTTCGTCTATGGACACTATGAATGTGTCAAGTCCAGCACTTGTCACTACGTAGCTACTGGATATCAAAATTGGATTGGAGGGAGGGGTTCAATCAAAATTTTTGTCTCAACTAAAATTATTCATAAAACTTCAAGCTACAACTTTTGTTTGAAAAATTTTTCAAATGGACCACTCCCTCCCCACCAATTTTGGATAATGTAACTTGGCTTAGTCAAAATAAGTTACATTATCCAAAATTGGTGGGGAGGCAGGCATCCATTTGAAAAAATTTTCAAACAAAAGTTGTAGCTTGAAGTTTTGCGAATAATTTTAGTTATAACAAAAATTTTGATTGAACCCCTCCCTCCTCTCCAATTTTGATATCCAGTACAGATGTAGTGACGCGCGCTGGACTTGGTAAAATTCAAGAGTTGCAAAAAGGATCAGTTCGTGAACGTTCGTCGGTCGTGAGGATGATTGTGTTACAGTGTGAAATGCACCCTCCTTAAAATCTCGCAAAAAATAGTGAAGGATGATTTTTTTTTTTTTTTTGTAAAAAATCTCTAGGTCATTTTTTTTAGAATTAAATGTCTCATTTTTAGAGGGAAAAAATGTTGATTTTCTTGAAAATATTTTCATCTTAATTATTGTCAAATATTTTGGAACAAAAAAAATTATTTTTCTGTTTAGAATGAAGTCTCTCATTTTTGGGGCAATTTTTTTCAATAAATCTCAAATTTTGGAAAGAAAAAAAATTTCTTTTATTTTCAGGATGATATCATCTCTTTTTTGAAGAAAAAAATTCCCAATTTTTTTTTTTTTTACCAAATCTCAATTTTTTGAGGAGAAGATATTTTGCAAACTTTTGGAGAAAAAAAATCTCTCAATTTTCTTGAAATTGAAAAAATGTTGTTCATGTTTTATTGCCAAACAAGGATTTAAATTGTAGGAATTGAATGGATTTTTTTTCCTACCCAAAGTCTGAAATAGAGTGTATTTATTAATTGGATTAATTTTTAGAAATTTGTTTTCATATAAGTACAACTGAATATTGATAAATTGAATCAATTTTTTCAAACATATACAATAGGGTGGAGTGAAAATAAAAACATACCTCGGATTTCGACCAAACTCGCAGAGGTGATTCACTTTGAGTTGAGTACCTCTCAAAAAAAATTTGAGCCCCCTACCTCTCAGGGGAGTGGAGCTAGGGGCCCTCAAAGCAGGGTCACTTTTGAAAAAAAACGCAGTTTTTTGCCACTTTTGGGTAGTGCCACTTACCAGGTACCTCGGTCACAGAACTAGAAAAGTGCAATTTGAGTTTCTACACCTCCCTATGCTATTGAAGTTGAAAATTGATATTGATTTTCCTACCCTACCAGGGGGTTGAAAAGTTGCAGATCGCTAAAAAATCGAGAATTTCAAATAACAAAAAATGGAAATAACATTTGCTTGGTACCAAAACTGGGCTCAAATGGCTCCTATTGATGCAAAAAAATTATTTCGATAAAAAAAGTTGAAAAAATTTCATAGCAGGGTTGCCAACTTTCAATTTTCATAAAACATCAATTTTTTTTGAGAAATTTTGATGTTTTATGAAAATTGAAAGTTGGCAACCCTACTATGAAATTTTTTCAACTTTTTTTATCGAAATAATTTTTTTGCATCAATAGGAGCCATTTGAGCCCAGTTTTGGTATCAAGCAAATGTTATTTCCATTTTTTGTTATTTGAAATTCTCGATTTTTTAGCGATCTGCAACTTTTCAACCCCCTGGTAGGGTAGGAAAATCAATATCAATTTTCAACTTCAATAGCATAGGGAGGTGTAGAAACTCAAATTGCACTTTTCTAGTTCTGTGACCAAGGTACCTGGTAAGTGGTACTACCCAAAAGTGGCAAAAAACTGCGTTTTTTCAAAAGTGACCCTACTTTGAGAGCCCCTAGCTCCACTCCCCTGAGAGCTAGGGGGCTCAAATTTTTTTTGGGAGGTACTCAACTCAAAGTGAATCACCTCTGCGAGTTTGGTCGAAATCCGAGGTATGTTTTTTTTTCACTCCACCCTAATATACAAGTAGGTATGTTTTTAAAAGCCTTTTTTTTTGATCCCCAATTTTGTGATTTTGTAAATGCAACTCTGAATCGATGTGAGATGCTTTCAGGCATTTCAACCCTCATATTTTCCATATGGAAAAAAAAACTCTTAGCCTTGGTGAAAAATTGATACCTACGAAATGAGTTGTATTGCAACACTCCGTTCATCCTGGCTATAGTGGCCCACCTCGAAATTCGAACCCATTCCCAGGTATTTCCAAAAAAATCACAATACTCGGCTGGAAAATTACAACTTTTATTGTTCTTCCCAACCATTCAGCATTCATCAATGACATTCCAAGTGGAAATCACGCCATCCGGAGTTCAAAACCGTGAAAGTCTTTCGGTTGACTGGCTATAAGGCTAGCAATTTTGAATGAATACGTGATTTGTGCGTGATTGTAATATATATCTACGAGTACGTAGAACTGGTTCTATACGTATTTATAGGTTTGGTAAACGAAGGGGTTAAAAAAAACTACTCTGCATAGTTATTTATCGAAATGAATGATCGTTAAGAATGAATTGTCATTGTATGATTGTTTTTGTTTCGTTGTGTTGTGTGGATGTGTTTTTGTAAATGATGATGATGAACGCTTCCTGCGTATATGTTCTCGAGCCTCCGGTCATATGCTACGTTGGGTTTTACAAAAAGAGATGGGAAAAGGACGACTCTAGAGAGCCCTGGTCGTAACAATTTGTATGCAAGTTTGCGTTGTCGAAAGGTTGTTGAAAAATTACGAAATAAGTTGGCCTGCGATAAGAACCATCGCTTCAGACAGGTGTTTGGTCAGAAAAAAAAACACCTTTGGTCGGAAACACACGTTGTTTGTAGGTAATTTGGAAAGGCACCCGGTCCAACTCTAAATTTCGACACATCGACTGTAGACTGCGCATATTTTCGTCCAAGGCTAGGAAAATTTCACGGTTTGAATTTTTCCTCCGGATATCTCGGCTGCTGGTGGAAATGCCTGCGAGGATATTACCGTGACTGTTTGAATCGAGAGTACCAAAGTATACCTCGAAGACGGGTGGTGGGTGTTCGATAAAAAAAGAGAAAACAGCCGTTAAATAGGTACAAAGGAGATGTACACGTTCTTGAGTGTAAAGCACAATGAATATAAGGCGTCAAGAGGACGCTTATCCGGCAAAGGAATGCAGTTCCCCCTCTACGAGTATATTTTAGCTTCATTCCATCGGCGACCGCGGGTACCTATCTCGTATTCGTATATCGTATATTCTTTCACAGATTTATTTTACCTTACCTGGCTCATGGCTGTGTGGCTGGGCCGCGAAGCAGAATTACACTCTTGGGTGTACAGAATGCTGCAACTCTCAACGTAATGATAGATGATTGTACCGCGAGATACTATTTTCATATTATCGAGGTGCACGAGCGCGTGTTTCTTTCTCCTTCGCTGGCTGGCTGGCCGTGGTCGCTGAATCCTCTCCCTTAAATGGTACCCAGCGTATCGAGTTGGCGATGATTTGTCATCGTAGGTATATTGGTCGATATATCACGTTCTTTTTTAATTAATCGTTATTACGAGTAATTTCGTCCAATTGTCCGATACCCACACGTAGTTCGTTGCGCCACCAAGCGAGAAGATTCCGCTGTAATAAAGATGGGTCGACTTCTGTGTGCATTGTGCAATGCTGGGCTGTTGTAGGAGTACTTATATTTCTTAGAGTATATCCGAGAAATACTGAATCTCTGAATAAAACTTGTAGCCCTATGGCTTGCTTTTTGAAAAAATTGAAGTTATTTTACATTTGAAAATAGAATTTATGAAATGCAACGAGTATAATAATGGGAATCAGAAAATGCATACCCCAAAAATATGAATGAATTTCCAAAGACATTTCAACTTGAGATGTACGTCTAATTATCAATAATTTAGTTAATTTTGAAAATCAATTCAAATCTAAGGGGTGGAAAACAATTTTGTCCCTATTTCGAGGCCATTTGAAAGAGAAATAGGGTGTAAAAAGGTCATGAAAATCATGGAAAAGTCATGAATTTTTCAAAAAAATCACTAGGTCAAGAAAAGTCATAATTTTACTCTTTGAAGTCAAGAATTTTTGATAATATTACCCGGACAAAATTACAAATTCGCAATTTTATTTTTTCAAACTGTTGCATCTTCTCAAAAAAAAAAAAAAAAATGCACAAAGTAAGTATTGTGATTTCTCTGAAAAAGAAAATTAATTTTCTTGAAAAAAAAATCGAGGGTGAGGAAAATCTCTATTTTTTTTTTTTTTTTTTGGAAAAAATTTCCATTACTTTGAATGCAAAAATTAATAATTTTGTGGCATTAAAAAAATGAATTTTTGGGTACTAAAAATTGTAAAAATTTTAAAAATTGATTTGGAGCAAAAAAAAAATTAACGTCACTAACCTTACGTATAAGCAGTTGCTGTACAAAGCGCGTTAAAGAAATATCAATTTTTTTGAAGTTGGTAAAAAAATTCTCATTAAAAAAATCAAAAATCTGAATTTTATCGTTTTGGAATTGAATAATTGTTTTTATGTAAATATATACTTTTCAAACTCAAGAGTATAAATCTCAATTTTTTTGGATTTTTTTTTTCAATTTTCTGAAAAATACATAATAATATTTTTTTATTTTTTGGAGGATCTCTGTTTTTTGGATAAAAAATTCCCATTTTTTGGAATACAAAAAAATACTCATTTTTTTGAAATAGAGGAATCTCAAATCTTCTGGAGTAGAAATTTTTTCGGAGGAAGAAATTTCAGAATTTTTTGGAATAAAAAATATCCAAAAATCTTTTTTTTTCTTTTTTGGAGAAAAAATGTTATAAAACTTTCTTATGTGAAGATATTTTTAAAATTTCTGTGGAAAAGTTTCTTAAATTTTTCTGTGTGAAGCAAGTCGTTCAATTTTCGAGAAAAAAAAACTTGAGGTTTTTTTTTTCGAACAATAATTTTAAAAATTCTAATGAAATAAAAAAATCTCAATTTTTGGGGATCAATTTTTTTTCTTTAATAGGTAGTAAAATAAGTAAATAACATATTTTTTAAATTTTGAGACAAAAAAAAACATAAAAAAAATATTTTTCTGTTTTTTAGGAGAATTTTTTGCGTGAAAATTTTTCGTTTCATTTCTATGAAAAAAATCATTCTAATGAAAACGATTCCAAGCAACCACCTTTTAGGGAAGAAATCGAATAACATCCTTGAAAATTCTGCGTATTGAATCTACTTCTTTCTAAAAAAATTTTTGGCTACGAAAAAATTCAAATTTTGAAAATTTTCAATGAGAACTTTTTTTTTTATTTGACCGATTTTCAAAATTTGAGTCAAATTTGAAAAAAATTGTACCTAATTATTTATTCTCAAAATTGAATAATATTATTTTTTCAGTGTTTTTTTGGAGGGGGGGGGGGGGGTCAAAATATACTTTCAAGTATGATAAATTACAATTTTTTTTTAATGTAGAATTTGAAAATTTTCAAATTTGAATTAATTTTTGAAATTGATCCAATTTTTGAATTTTGGAAATTTTTTAAATGTGGCAAATTTTTAAAAATTGGTCAACTTCTAAAATAATGGTGAATCATTGAAAATTATTAAAACCTAATGTTTAAATTTTAGTACTTGACTTTTAAAATTAGATCATATCATTTCTCAAGATTCAGTGTTTGAAAATGTGTTTCCTTACATAATGATCTTTGAGAATATTTTTCAACTAGAAAAAAATCTAAAACATATTTTTCGAAATTTAATTTCAAAATTTTTAAAAATTTTAATTTAAAATTATATTTGAACAAAAAAATCATCAGAATTGCTCTTCACAAAATTTCAAGAGATTAATTTCAAAATTTACACTTTAAATGGTTTTTAGACGATTTTTTAAAACTTTTTTTTTGAAAACCCAGATTTTTTGATCATTTTTTTCAGAGGAATTGAAAAGTCCAAATTTTGTTTTCTTTTGCAAAGTATCTTGCCAATGTCTGATTTTAGGAGAACATAGTTCCCTATTTTTTGTTTTACCTGAAACTGAATTTCAAGTGGTGCTTAAAAAACCCTCTCTCCCCACATCAAAAAAAAAAATGAAAAACTGACAGATTTTCAAACCTTTTCCGGTTTTTTCCCCCTAATATATAATTGAGAATGTCCAAGACACCAAATATTTAGAATTTTCATAAGGAAAAATTAAAGAATTGGGAATCACTTCTCATGGAAAGGAACAACTTTCATGGGTCAGAACCAAGAAAAGTGCAAAAATTTTAAAATCATTATTTTTTGAAGTTGGGGGGGGGGGGGGAGGAGGGAGTAGGCTCCACTAAAAATTTAGTTATTGGAGAAATAAGTAATAGAGAGTAGGGAATGATTTCTTCTTAAGGTGGATTCATAATAGGAAATTCCTAAAGCGTGATTTGGAAATGAAAAGTAGGATTTTTTCTACTTTTCATTTCCTGATATGTAAAAACGATATTTTTGTGAAATTGTTTTTTTATCAATTTGTGATATATGCCAGATATAACACTAATTATCACTAATATGCAAGAAAAATCATATTCTACATCATAAAACTTAAAAAAATGAGATTTTTTTTTTATGAAAATTCATTTCTTATCATGAACGCTGCCATTGAAATTCTTTGGTTCAACTTTTCATTTCCATTCAGTTCTTCAGGAATTTCCTATTATGAATCCACCTTTAAAAAGAAACAGTTTTGACGAGTGATCCCCAAAAAAATGAAAATGTGGAAAAAAATTATCACAGGATCACCACAACCTCAAGGTACACAATGGATTTTTGAATATTTCTCCTTAGACTCCCCCCCTTTAGGGGTTTTTTAAAATCCAATTCGCTATCCTATCATCATCCAGTGGAACCACGTGGCTGATCAATCTGCAAGAAATCACAATAGTGGACCATTCAGGTCCAGGTCCAGTAGTGAACAACTGGACATTCACTTCAAATAACAGTGCCAATAGCTTCTGCGAGCAATCATCGGTTCCTATGGGCGGTGCTAATGGCATTCGACCTTTTTGTAGGCGTTACCATCTACCTAAATGGGCGTGGCTCACCCTAAAGGTGCATATTATCGACACATGCGTCAATATGCTGAATTTTCAAGTCGTTGATTTCGAACCTGAGCTGATTTCTTCGCTGACTTTAGCTTTACGACTTTGGAGTTTGGAGATACCACGACAGTCCACGAGTGATCATCACCTGATACGATCGTATTACCATCAGGGTATCAATTTCAAGTGAAAATTTCTACATTCTACGTACATATCTGACGTAACCGAATACGATTCGTCCTCCACAAGGTTACACCGGTGAAAAATAATCATTTACATGGAAGAAATACCTCCGCAAATCGACACGGTTGCATTGCTACACCCGGACTTAGGAAGGCGAAAGGTCGACGAGTGTTGTCCGCCCAACATGCACTCCCAATAATGCTGCACACAGACTTGCACAGTTTGGTTGGCGGAAATATGCACTTTTTTTTACAGTTACATACTTCAATTCAACCTACACTGCAAACTGCATTCGTGGTACGGACGGATATAATGGCAAGAGCGTGGAAAAAATACACGGCTACATTCAGGGTCGCCCAGAGGACGCACGCGAAACGAAAAATCGATCAAATTTCACTGCATAAGGAGAACCTTCGAAGCTTCTCGAATACTTTTACCATTAGTAGGTAGTGCTCGCCGTGGCTATGGCTATGTCTGTGGCTCAGTGGCTCGCATAGCTAGATATATAGAGATACCTACTCGGAAACCACCTAATAGTCTAATGTACGCGGGGGTCGCCTCGTCCTCGACAGGCATTTGGCATACGACATGGAGCTGACGTTGGCTAACATAACATATTTCAATATTTAAAACTGGATTCCATCGTAATGATTCTCCACTTGAAATGATATCGAGCAATGGCAAACGTGAGGCAGGGGTACGATGATGAGTAATTTGAAATTTTCACGCATACATTACACTTACACAAATTGAATTTTTAATTCCTTCTGAAATTTACAAATTCTGAACACGACAAGGTGCGGAATGCCGTGTGCGGCGTGGCGCAGCCAAACTAGTTCTATGCGCTAACCACGTTAACGAGACGTGTAGTTTAATGTGTAAAATGACCCAAAGGATCTAGTTTCTTCGGCTTTAGACGATTATAATGCCCATGTACGAAGGGTTTCACGGCGAATTATCGATTAACCGCGAGATAAACTTTCGGTTTAGGCAGTTAGCACCACCCTTAATGACGCGTACACGCGGACACCCTTGAGTAATTCGACCGAGAACGTAGAACGAGCCTTGTAATGGAAAAAATGAGCCTAAGAATTGGTAAGATAACGGACCTTTGGTCGTTTTGGGATCCGTTTACAAAATATTACGAGAGTGACGAGGCATATTTGTGTCGTAAGGACGAATAGACGTGTGAACTTCTCATACATAATACAAGGGCTGAACTAGGTTAGGAGTTTTTGGGAAATGGGAATATAAATTACCTAAGATTTGCCGAATAGAAAGGTCCATGAACTCAGCATTACAAAAAAAAGGTGCTGAGAAAAAAATCATTTTAGCTGATTTTTGGAAATATTAATAATTGTTTTGAGTTGAGTATTTTTTGAAAATTCTGGAACGAGTGTAGCTGGGTGTATGGCCTATAAGAGTGATTTGGCCCTGAGCACCGAATTTTGAATTCTCTGGTGGAAGTTGGTCCTTATGATCTAAAACCTCCGTGAAATTTTTTTTAGCTCGATATCTCAACCCCAATCCCTTCGGGGGGGGGGGGGGTAATTTTTAGCAGTTTTCAACCAAATTTTTTCGAACTTGCAAGAACGGAAGACAGTAATGACAGTATCAAGGTTGATTTTTAGAATTTTTTGAAAAAAATTTCGAGCACTTTTTCTAGGTCAAATGGGCACTTTAAGCTTTCTAAAGGTGATAACCATTTTCAGAGGTGCAATTCTGAAAAATATATATATTGTGTACTTAGTCTAGATGTACAACGCTATATTTTTGTAGAACTTCATATCGTGGTGTGTCATCTTCAAAAATGCAAAAAAATCGATTTTTTGCCATTTTTCGATCTTGAGTGCGTCATTTCTAGTCGAAAATTATTCTTCTTGAAAATATATATCATTATAATGGCACCAAAAAACACATCAACCAGCATTTGGACCAAATTCGTTCATTTTTTCCAAAAATACCCAAATGACGCCATTTTGGCCTTTGGAACCCACAACCTCTTCGAGATGACCCAGGGGGCATTAAAATCATGTCTGGACTTCTTAGCAGTCGATACCTCTCAAATATTTCAAATTTAGCAAAACCGAGAAACTTTTGATTGATTTTTTCAAAAATTATTCCTTGCAAAATTTTTTTCAAGTCCAAAATACCCAAGTTACTCGATTTTGCAAAAAAATATTACCCATTATTTGAAAATCAAAAATTTTTGGAATCAGTAGATACCAATTTTGCGAATTTAATAAATTTTGGAAAACTACCAAATTCCCAGGATTTCTTATATTTGAAAAATCGAACCTGAAAAATTGTAAAAATTTATCAATGCTTTGAAAATTCACTTCAATTTTTTTTTCAATTTAGGTGGCTGAATATTATAAATTGATTCATCTTTAAAAAATTATCTACGTAATTCTAAACTTGAGCCTCGAAAATTTACTAAATTTCAGAAATTCATTAATTTCAAAAAATTCAACAAATATTCAAAATTTCAAAAATTTATCAGACTTCGAAAATTGCATTTTTAATCTTTTTTTAAATTAAGTACCTAACTGAATTAAAAAATTTATTGGAAAGCGACGTTTTGATTTTCATTTTCAAAGTGGTGTCTGATGTAGGATTTTTTTCAAAAATCACAACTTTTTCACAACATTTTCCGCAAAATTTTCAAAAAACCATTACCTTGAAAAATCACAGAAAATCGAGCCACCCCTCTGGCCTTCTCATCCTCAAAAAAATTGAAAAAATCTATTTTTCATTTTGTTCAATAATTTGGACAAAACCTCGTAATTTTTCGATTTTTCATCTTCAATTTTCTTTTATTGAAATTTTGACAGAAATCACTTCTTGTCTTCTATACTTTTCACAACACTCGATTGAAATTTAAATTTGCAAAATTTATTACAAAATTTGGAAAATTGACCAATATTTTATTTTTTGGATTTCGATGATTTATAGAAATATTGATTCAAGTATAAAAGTGAATGCTAGATAATTTAAATAATATGATCAAATTCCGAATTTTTGTCAAATTTTAAAGATCTAGAAAATTTTAGAAATTTATCGCACTATTTTTCAATATTTTCAAAATTACTTTTGCCTACTCCTTTTTTTGAATTTGTAATTTTTCTGAATATTTCAATTTTTAAAAAAAATTTTTAATTCATTTATTGTACCATGTACAAGAACTAAGCTTAGAGGCACATTCTTAAAATTAGGGTAGTATTTTAAAGTACTAAGTATGTAAATTTACATGCTTAAAAACTTTTAATCCTTAAAAACTTTTTACTTTTTTCGTTTGTTCTTTGTTGTTTTAATATTCAATTTTTTCAAAATTTTCTGAATATTAAGTATTATGATTATTTACAATTTCCTCCATTTTTATAACATTTGAGTTTCTCAGTTTTTCAATTTTAATTTTATCAAACTAAAAAAAAAAATTATATATAGGATTGACAGAAATCCATTCGATTTACCATATAACTATTATGTTAAGATATCAGCCCAAGTACCCATCACAGGACACTGCACTCGATAGAGGAGTTAGGTGGTACTTTTGCCCTGGGGCTCGAGGGTTTTACTTTTAAGGATCCGGAATTGTAAAGAAATGAGGAAAATTTTTGCCTTTTTTAGTTGAACACAGAAAAAAAGAGGAGATGAAAATTTGTTGTCCCTTGGTTTGAAATTCAATGAAAAGGTCCTGCTCAGTACTCACCACTATTTAATTTTTTTTTTTTTAAAACCTGAATCTGAAGAATCTTCGTTCCTTTGTTCCACTAAAATGCTCCTCCGCCCCAAAAAAAAAACCGCTGAAAAAGAATCTCGGATCGTCAAGTCATGATCCTTCCCACTAATGAAGATATCGATCTTACATTAGATCCAGATTTGAAACGTGTTTTAGATCTTTTCCAACGAAGGTTTCCCCCAATTTCATTAATATTATACACCTTTGAGGTAAGTCCCACCCATTTTGATGAATGGTAACACCCACTAAAAAGGCGTGATGCAGTTAGCCCCTCCCATAGGAACTAATGATTGGTCGCAGAAGCTATTGGCACTGTCTTACAAGTAAATACCCATTGTCCCTCCGGCCTGAATGGTCTATCGTCCTATCGTCGTGACTTCTAACCAGTTGATCGACCACTTGGTTCAACTATGCGATAATAGAACATCAGATGGGATCAATAACCTCTAAAGTCTAAAGGCGGACTGGCACAGCCTGATGAAGCATTTTCCATAACTTGTCTTCTGTTCTCGCACTCAAATCTCGATCAAATCAATCTCAATTTGATGAACAATCCCGAAGATGATTTTCTTGAAAAATGATAAAAATGACAATCTTTTTTTGGAAGGGATTAGGGGGTGGGACAAAGTGTAAAATAGATAAAAAATCGTCACGTATATCGATTGCATAGTTTCCAAATACGCTGAATTCGAATCTAACATTGCATTTTCGATGTTCCACGTTTGCACCGAGTTTTTCATACAAAAAGAGAAGCGCAATTTGTCATATTTCGGTTCCTGTTACTTTTTGTAAGTGATATACTTTGAAACTAGGCCAATTAAAGCGCTTATCTGTTAATTTATTGTATCGTACGTGATATTAAATCGCCACATGCGATAATTTTTGCATATTTAGAATGTTTTTTCAACAGTTTGTGATATCATCGGTGCCATAATAGTGGATTGTCAACTGTACAAGTATGATGTTTTCGGTTGTTGAAAAGAAAAAACCATTTGCATTGGGTAAATTTTAATCTATGTAGAATTTATCGATATTTTTATCAGCTGTATTTGACTGTGTATAACGAATTTATCAAATCTGTTTATTCAACAGCTCATATAGCCATACACGAGCGAGGTCTCAGATACCCTTTTTTTCGAGTAGAATTCCATACACCATCGTACTTGAGAGGCATAGAAACCTCATAGGAGAAGAGAAGAGAAGAGAAATTGGTGAGAAAAAAAATGGATCGAGTTCATTGAAACATAACAAAAAAAAAATTCCTTCCATTCTTTTTAATTCTCGTTTTTATTTTCGGGTACAACTTTACTACGTTTCCAGTTTTCGACGCATCATTTTGTATTCTACGCCGTATGTACGATGTGCCAGTCCCCCACTGTTTAGCCGTCGGATTTTAAAACGTAGTACCTAGTTATTTACGTAGTTACCCGAGTGTGGAACTCGTCTAGGGGCGGAGTACGCAGGGATTTGCATCCCTTCTGGCAATGGCTAAAAACAGCGCGCAGTATTGCGTAAGTTGTGCACCCATTGCAAAACGAAAGAGCGCCAGCGGATGGGGTGGTACGTGGTGGCGAACGGCGTGAGGCCTTTTAAAGGCCTACTGCTCTCGCCTGCAATGAAAGAAACGCGAAAACGTGGAAGATGCGTGAGAAGAGGCGGCTCGATAAAGGTGCGGGAAACTGCGACGTTTTTCGGATAACTCTGAATACTCGTAGTTGCGGCGTTCGAGACGTAGTAAAAGAGCAGAGAGGCGTCTCGGAAGTCCGGGGAGCTTCTCGCATCGAACGCACGAGGGAGACGGCGCAACGTCTTGCGTCACCCAACGTCGGTTGTGCACCCGAAAATAACAAGATGCCAGGGATTGGGCTATTTTCGAAATGCAAGGATTACTACGACGCTAGGCCAATTGATCGGTATTGATTGGTGGCGTGAGATATGCGACGTTGCGAAGATTTAAAGCGATTACTCTACTTGTATTTTGTCGGTCCATGAATAGAAAACACTGGAATGGCCGAGGCATCCTGATTTACTACCAGGGCGATTAATCAGTTCACGTGGATTTTATAAGACGTTTCTTAAGGATTTTTTTGTTTTTCCTCTCCAACCAGCGCGATGAACCTTTGTGTACTAATTCGAGATGTTTGCGTAAGTTGTGCGCTCGACGAGGTTCATTCGACTATCGAACAACGAAGAAGCTTTCGTATGAGAACCGAGCAAAAGTGTCCCGGGTTGAAATTATTTCTTTGTTTGGTAATCTATAACGAGAGGGTCTGTTAAGGGGAAACATTGTCAGGGTTAAGAATTTACATGTTGGAAGAATACCAGAGAATGGTACGTTGAGTTGGGGTGTGTTTTTTTTCCTCCTTTCTTTTTTTAAATATTTTTTTTATGTAGGTAGTTAGGTACACGTGCGCTGTTTTCTGGGCCGAGTTTTTTTTTTCTCTCGGTTGAATTTGAACTTTATATTTGCTCGATTTTAAATTGGACTGAGGAGAGGAGGGGTATTTGTGTTTAAAAACAGCTGAAGGCTGTAATGACGTTGTTGTTGTGGTATATATTGAGTGGTATTATGGGAGTGAGCAGGTTGAGGAAGAGAATGAATATAGTGGCGTTTAATTTCTCAATTAGGTATTTGTACGCTATGGAACTCTTGAAATGATCGTAATGGCCATTTTTCTAGAAAATTTGATCAGTTTTAGTTTTCTGAAGTTTTTGAGGTGCCTTTTTCTTCAAATTTGAATTTAACAATTTTCATGGATTTCTTTCTCGAGTTTGGCTCCATTTTTCATGTGCTAGTTCAATATTCCTCTTCATACCACTGACTGCATGGCCCCCTGGAATGTGTTTTTTTTCAGAATCTTCTAGAAGTTTCGAGCCACGTTTTACTTCAATCCAGCCAACTTAATGACTGCATGGCCCTCCTGGAATGTATTTTTCCCCAGAATCTTCTAGAATTTTCGAGCCACGTTTTACTTCAATCCAGCCAACTAACTCATTGTCATCTGCTCAAGTTTCATGACCACTTCGAATGGATTTTTTTTTTACCCAAATGGCCCTTTCATTACCCTTTTCATTTCAATCTTGCTAGTTTCTTACGTGATCTTTATCGGCTCTTTGTTATGTTATTTTCAATGAAAGTTTTCCGGTCTTAAGAAATTGATTGGTTGATTCACTTCCTTCGATAATATATGAGCGATAAGATTTGTCAGCATTTGAACTCGTGCGAGTTTCTTATATGTATACTTTTCTGTGTATGCATATTATTTTTAAATTCGACTTTAATACGTCGACGGACGTGATAGATTTATTTTTGTTGCCTGCGTGTACTTATCACAAGGGGGTTTTCATTATATTTGTTTTCTTCTCAATGATGAACTCTTGCATCTTACCAGGTAAAGGTATGCGTAATGTGTATGTTAGTAGTTTGTTATTGTTAACTTTGTACTTACTTAGATGATATCGGTAGGTGTTTTGTACATTTCCGTTATGGGGACAGAATCAAGCAACCATCGAGTAAATAGGTTATTTTCCATTGTAGTAGATAATAGCCAATAGGTAATCGGTATTGCCCAATAGAGCTTAATATAATGTAATGCATACCCTTAACAGTCTCACTTTTCGACTTTGTTTTCGTAAAGACCTATAAGCAGAGAAAGCGGAAAAAAATTTTTACCAGGTCGAATGTATTGATTTTTTTTCTCCATTTCCCTTCTCGTCTCCTACCGTCGCATGAACCGTGACGTGGGTAAGGAAAATTCAAGTTGCCTATTTCTACCAGACGACTGATGAAATAATTTTCAATTTTGATCAAAATTGATGAAAATTAACTTGATTCTTTTTAAAAAAGGTTTTTTCTATTTTTTGTCAACTTGAAATTTTTTCATGCTAAAATCGATTGCTTAGAAGTATTTTCTATATGGAATTAAAAATCTATTTTTTTTTATTTTATTTTATTATTACCTACCGGCTTCCTTCAATTTTTTTTTTTTCAAAATTTTCTGTTCAGAATTTTTTTTGTAAAAAAAAATGAGGAAATAATGTGAATTGATTTTTGAAAATTTTAAGAATATTGATTGGAAGTGTTTTTATAAGGTATTTTTTTCTTCAATTTTTCCTCGACATTTTTTTCTTTAAAATTTTCAGTTCAATTTTTTTTTTTGCAAAAAAACTGAAAAAACATCTACTGTGAATTGATTTTTGAAAATTTTCAGAAAAACCTTTTTTAAAACAAATGAAAGAATAGTTTTTTTTTGCAATAATTGTTTGAGAAATAATTTATAAATAAATTTTATTCGAAATTTTTTTTTGAAAAATTCTTTAAAAAAAATTAGATTAGGTAACAGATTTTTATGGGAATGGTATAAAAAATGAATTTTAATGAAAAAATTAGAGGAACGAGTTTTGACGGAGAAGTGTTAAAAAAGTTCTGGATAATCAATTTTAATTTAAAAAATCAAAAGATCAACATTTTAATTAACTAATTATTAAAGAATATTTCAAAAAAAAAAAAAAAAAAAAAAAGGAGGAATGAACTTTGAAGAAAAGAAAGAATTAATTTTGATTTTTTAAAAACTGGAAAATGAATTTCAGTTAGAAAACTGAAAAACAAATAAAAATATAGGAATGGCGCATTTTAATAAAAAAATGTAAAAATTGAGTTCAAATGAAAACTTTAAAAAATATTGAATTTTGGTGGAAAGAGTTGTTGAAGAAAAAATTGAAGGAACGATTCGAACGAATTCTAATTGATGGACTAAAAAATGAACATGATTTAGATTGGGAAATAAATCGATTCCAGAATTGTAAGAAATGAATTTTGATTTTTTTTTTTTTTTTTTTTGTTTAATTTTTATGAATTTTGATTAAAAAGTTGGTAGACGTTTGATGAAAACGTGTAAAAAATTGCACTTGGAAAAAACTATGGTAACTAGATTTTGGTTGAAAAATTTGAAAAACGTAATTTTTTTGTTTGAAAAAATTGTAGGAATGAATTTTTGTGGATGGATTTTAAGTTTAAAATGATTATGACAAAGTAAAAAACTAAAAATTCAATTTGAACAAAAAAATTGGAAAATTAATTTTTGCGGAAAAATTGGAAAAACGTCGTTTGATTAAAAAAAAAAATGAAATTATGGGGTGAATTTCAATGGAAAATTGTAAAAAATGAAACTGATGAAAAATTGGAACGGTAGGTAGTGTTGGTATTCGTATGAAAGAATTTGAGATAAATAAATTTTGAAGGAGAAATTCGAAAAATGAATTTTGGTGTAAAAGTTATTTCGATTCACAAAATTTTATAAAAAATTTGGAAGAGCGTGCAGTATTATAGGACTTGGTGAAAAATATAAGTAATTGCTTAAAAATTTATGAAACAAATTTTGAGGTAAAAAGTTGAAAAATGTAAAAAAAAAAAAAACGGAACACGAACGAGTTTCAGTGGAACAATTTGGAAAATTATTTTTTAAATAAAAAATGAATAAATGAAAAGAATTTTGTTTAAAAATTTGAGGTCGACTTTTGATGAGAATATGTGAAAAATGAGACTTAGAAAAAAATTTCAAGGGCGAATTTTGGTTGAAAACGTTATTTTTCATCATTATTTTGTAGAATTTATGAATAAAAAAATTGAAAAATTAATTTTGATGGAAAAAAATTTTGTTTTAAAAATTAGAAGTCAATTTTGATGGAAAATTGTAAAAAATCAAAGTTGCAAGTAAAAAACTTGAAAACCAAATCGTAATGAAATTTTTTTTTAAATAAAGTAGGAAAAAAATATAATTATTTTGGTTTTAAAAAAAATTATTAAAAAGTTTTTAAAAACCTACCTACTACTTCTGTTTAATACATTTGAGGTTGAATTTTAATGAATAATTGTGAAAAATGAGACTTAAGGTTAAGTGAGATATTTGAAAAATGGAAACAAATTTTGATTCAAAAATATAATTTAACATAAACTTAATGACGCAAAATTTTGAAATAAAATTTTGATTTAAAAATATGAGGAATGAATTTTTTTTTAGAAAAACTGAAAAAACTTATTTTGAATCTTACAAGGGAACCTTCCCCACTCTTCATCTCCAATTGATCGCAAATTTGACTCACTGAAAGAGCACTTCACCCAGACTTCAGAACCTAATTTTGAGCTGCCTAAGTTGATTTTTAAATTTTTTACGATTTTTTGAAAATGGCGAAAGTAGCCCATTGGTTGAATCATTTTTTTTTTACAAAAATAGTAAATTTTGAAATAAAATTATGAAAATAGGTAGGTTTATGTAATGAAGTCGACCACCCTCGCCTCTGTCGATTCCGACCATTTTTGAGGCGAGCTGTAGTCTTCAGTATAAAAATTGATTTTTCAAGATTTTAGAGCTGTATTAAAAAAAACGTGTCAAAACTCAATTTTTTTCTGGAAGCTCTAGATCGCTTCGAAAATGGTCGTCTCGGAAGGCCAACTTCAGTATATAAACCTATTTTCAGAATTTCATCTCAAAAATTTACGATTTTTGTAAAAAAAAAAATATTTTATACCATTGGGCTATTTTCGTAATTTTCAAAAATTTGCCAAAAATTGAAAAATCAACTTCGGCAGTTCAGAATTTGGTTTTGAGGTCTGGGTGACATTCCCTTTCAGTGAGCTAAATTTGTGTTCAATCACCGGTGACGAGTTGCAAGGTCCTCTTGTTAGATAGTGATAGATAATTTTCCAACATTTTCCATGAAAATTCGTTTCTTGAATTCTTTTGTGGAAATTAATTTTACCAATTTTTCAATCAAATGTATTTTTTACCATCAAAGTTCATCTGTCATAATTTTTCAAGGAAATTAGTCTCCTAGTTTTGATGAAAAACTCTGGAAAATGAGTTTTGATGAAAAATAGAAAATAAAAAAAAAAATGAATTCTGATTGAAAATTTTTGAAAATTAATTTTGATGAAAAATTAAAAAAATATCTAAATGGTGGTAAAAAAAAAAAAAAAAAAAAAAATAACAATTCTATTGGAAAATTTTTGAAAAATGAATCTCGATGGAAATTGAAAAAATAAAATGAATGACCGAAAAAAAATAAACATTAGCATTCTGTTACTAAATAGGGAGCAAAAAGACGACTCAAATGCCAAGTTCTTCTTTCCTGGAAAATTTACTCGTAGTGAGCACGTGCCAAGTCAATATACTTAGTTTTTTTTCTCAAAATCCCATTTTTTGTTCATTAATCAAATGAAAAAGACCTATTTTTCTGTGAAGCTCTTTACCTAATTTTCATTCTATTCTGAGCTACAAACATAGATAAGGTGTTCTTGTTCTCTTCAATTTCTATAGAGATACAAACAAAACCTCGAACAAATTCTCACTCACTGATACCTTTTTTTTGTAAAATTTAACCCCCGCATTTTACTTTCAATTTCTTCATATTCCACATTATAAATTTGTCTATTACCAGGTCCTTTGAAATTTATAAAAAAAAGAAGAAAATTATTCCATCCCGAATATCTCCAAATTCCCAAGAGAAACACGTCTCTTCGATCACACGGTCTTCCAGCTAACCTCATTTCTACGTAATTTTATCTACGTTTGGGGTGGATTATCTTCTGTCTGTTTCACCGTCTTGTGTGAATGGCTCGGTACAATTCCAGGAATTTGAATTATTAAATAAAGAAATACGATAAGGTACCAGGTTGGCAGGTTCTTGGAGTCCTGTCGCTGTCCTGTACCCAGCCCCACCTCTTGCCTTATGTCCAAAGGTTACGTGTGATACACGTTATGTTAGGTTATTGCCAAATACGTGTGAAATGTTTAGAGTTCGGCTACTTCAGAGAATTACCCAGGATAAGGGGAGGGTTGGTAGTGGCGCCGGATTGTCGTTTAGGTATTATTTACGATTTATTATTTTGGGTGTGTGAGACTGTGCTGTATGGATTGTTGTTGAGGAGTATTTTTGGTCGTCTGGTCGGCATTTTTTGGGCGACTTTTTCTTCCAACGTATTTGAATATGGATTCAGGGTTCAGGATTGGGTGGTATGATGAAATATACAGGGTATGTTTCAGATTTTGGATTTGCATACGTTGGTGTAACGGTATCAGCAGAGAAATGAGGTATGCTGTCATAGTGCCGCATTTAGCATTTTGGCTCACAATTGGGATCAGTTTTTTTTCCCAATTCAAAGGACTCGACCGATGAAAAGGAGGGTACGCGGAGGGCAGGCAACCTCGAGGACGGATCCATTGTGTATAGGACGCATGTTCGGCATATTTTCCAGCTAGCAGTCTCTCAGTCATTGAAAAATACCAAAAACCCGGTACACCCTTCTCGAGGGGGGCCTTTTTTTCTGTTTTTAGCTCATTGTAGACATTCGCCGGTACGTCTGGTCGCCTCCTTTGGTGGGGGTAGCGGTAAAGCGCGCGCGCTGGCCCTTGAGGAGAGGTCGGGTCGGGCCGGTCGCCGCAGTTCTCACAGGCATGAATGAGTCAACTGATTACAAACCTAGAGTGGAGTTCGGTACGGTAGGATTTTAAAGTATTTGAAGGTCGACGCGAATATTCAATTAAACTTCGGTGTATGTGTTGTGTACGTGCACAGGAGAAGGAGTAGATTACGAAAAAAAAATAAATACCATAATAATATAACTTTATAGTATACTATATACGCGATAGTACTCTAACTTGTTTACTATTTACGGTTGCCTTGGCTCGGTGTGCTCGTATTTTTTTATTTGAAACCGCCCTCTCGTGTTGAGAGATTCCTCAGTGCTATTTGTAACGTTGGTCGAAGAAATCGCATCGTCACAGTAGTGTAGTGATAAGTGGCTGCTAAAAATTTACTATTTTACTTGAAATTTTTTTTTTATCAACGATTCGCGTACAGTTTTTGAGATTATTTTTTCAAGTGCGATCGGTACGTTCGAAACGGGCTAGTGCAGTGTCGTGCGTGGTGACCTGTTTTCTACTTTATTTTTTGCTCGAGAATTGTTTTCTCTTTTATTGAAACCGCGTCTTGTGTGTGCGGATGTACCGCTGGGAAAGTAATTCCGAATCGGATTGCAGAGTTTCACTTGGAAGAGATCTTTGCCAGCTTGAACGATTGCAGAATTTTTACTTCATCGATCGTATGCGTAAGTTTTGATCCATTTTTTCATCCAAAGTCCTACGACGAGTGGATCGCAGTAGAAGTGTTTTTTTTTGGTGGCACCGTCGTAAAATTCGAAATTGGAGGAGAGGGAGGGGTGAAATCGAAATTTTCGTAAGAACCAAAATTATTTCTAAGACTTCCAGCTACAACTTTTGTTGGAAAATTTTTTCAATTTGACCCCTACTTCCGCCAGTTTTTGATAAATAGGTATCCGAATATTTAAGTGATATTATGCGAAATTTGAGGGGAGGGGAGGGTCGAATCGAAAATTTTGTTATGACAAAAATTATTTCTAGCTCTTCAATCTACAACTTTTGTTTGAAAATTTTTTCGATTGGACCCCTCCCTCAATTTTGGGAAAAGTTTCTACCTGATGTTGAGTGAAATTTGAGGAGAGGGAGGGATCTAATCGAAATTTTTATAATAACAAAAATTATTTCTAGGACCTCAATCTACAACTTTTGTTTGAAAATTTTTTTCAATTGGACCATTTGGACCCTTACCTTCACCAATTTTTGATAATTCATGTATCTAAGTCCTATTATGCGAAATTTGAGGGGAGGGGAGGGTCTAATCGAAAATTTTATAATGACAAAAATTATTTCTAGAATCTCAATCTACAACTTTTATTTGAAAATTTTTTCGATTGGACCCCTTCCTCAATTTTTAAAAAATTTCTACCTGATGTTGAGTGAAATCGGAGGAGAGGGAGGGATCCAATCGAAATTTTTATAATAACCAAAATTATTTTTAAGATCTCAATCTACAACTTTTATTTGAAAATTTTTTCAATTTTCCTCTCCCTCCCTCACCCTTCTAATTTTTAATTCGTATTTTCGGGGTGTTATGCCAAATAGGTTGGGAAGGAGGGGTCCAATTGAAAAAAATTTCAAGCAAAAGTTGTAGCTTGAAGTACTAGGAATAATTTTGGTCATCACAAAAAATTCGATTGACCCCTCCTTTCCATTCAATTCCGAATATCAAGTATCTGTGTAGTAATTTGACTTGCAAATTTTTGTGGTGATCCCAGTGATCCCAACCCTAGTGATTTATCACTAAAACTAGTGGTAAATCCACCTTTGAAACATTTTAGTGATTTTTGAAAAAGTTAGTGATTTTAGTGCTTTTTTCGCCCAAGTCACTCTTGACCACGCTTTTTTTTTTAGTGATTTTAGTGATTTTTCAAATATATTTCTTCCTTAAAATTGAAAAAAAAAAAAAAAATGGAATTTCAAAAAAATAAAAAATGAAAACCTACTCAACTACCTATCTACAACGTTGATTGGTTGATTAATGATTTTATCACAGATTTTCTTCTCTAATTATTATTCAGTCCAAGTTCAGTCTCATGCTTTTTTTCTAATGTAATTAGACAGAAGTGTTCTTATGCTCATTAAGCGAAAGACTTGTGGAAGAGAAAGGTCCTTATTTATGGTGAGGAGGAATTATGGTTAGCTTAGAAGGGTAGGAAATTAGGAATGAAGGAATTACTGCACATAATCACATTAAATATTAATATATGTAATTTATAAAAATAAATACAATTCATCAATAAATAAGTAGAAAATATGAGGTACTTTTGGTTTTTGGGAGCTGTATGAAGTGGAATTTGAAAGTGGTTTAGTGCAGAATTCGAGAATTGTGATGCGAGTGGCTGTAAATGTGCTTTTTTATTGATAAATACAGTGATTTTAGTGATTTTAGTGATTTTCGACGAAATTCAGTTTTAGTGATATAAGTGATGCGTTTTTTTGGCGTTTCAGTGATTTTTCAATTTTGCGGTTGGGAACGCTGGGTGATCCACTCGTCGTCCTATCTATACACGTACCTAGTATATAAAATAAATTTGGTAACTCGAGCTACCATATTTACCTACACGATATTTACACAATATTTAGCTGTGCTGGCGAAAACATCTGCGACAAAGTGAAACTCTCCATTGTTAGTGAACATACATATACTCGTATATATGGTACTATCGATTGATTATTCATTACTTCGAACGTACACTGAGGGTTAAAATGTTGAATAGGCGATGAACTTTGTACTCGAAAGGTACGAGTACCCCGAATGTGTAATTTTTAATCAATATTTTTGTAAATTTTCAACTCTCGAGTCTTCGGTGTTTTGCATACAATACGATATTCGAAAGCTGTACGAGGTGTGAGGTGGTTGACTTGCCATTTTAGCCGGTTTTGGTTTCGGCTTCGGCTGCGAGAAAAATCGATTTTTTTCATTTTCACCACGAATGTCGGTTGTACTTACACCCTTATAGAGGGGTAGAGCGCTACCAAGGGGAGGGAGTGCAGTGTCTGTGTGAGCAGTTCACAGATGCACCCGGCACCGGCTTCGTCGTCGTCGGTGGTGCAAAATGAGAATCGAGCGATAACGCCGCCGACACAGGCCAGTTGGAATCGTATAATAGCTAACAAGGCGTCCGAGATGAAATTTACGTATGATAGAGCGTGGGAATGAGATAAGAAAATCCGAAAGAAAGGTCGTTGCAAAGGTTTCCACTCTATCGTCTTTCGTGTTATCTATAACATAGAGTACCTAGTGTTATTATACTCGTACCAGTTCAAAGAATCAGAGATAATGAGCATGGGAAACGTGGGATTTTCTAAGGTAGATTAATTTGGGTATTGATTAAATTATTGTAGAAATAATGCGATGGCTTTTTACCTCTTTTTTTTATCCTTTTACGTGCATGGAGATTTTTTTTAATGAGTTCCAAGGTTCGGCATGTGCGTGCGAATTGACTCGTTTGATACAGTTTTCATTTTTTTCGGTGGGAAAATAATCTAGTAAAATGGAAAATATCGATGAGTGTAGATAATTTGTTTGGTATTTGTGTCGTAATATGGCATGATTTAATGTTGAGTGGAGATAAAACCCATTTTGATTAAGTAGCTAGGTGATAAGCTTTGGATTCGTGGAAAGTACTGGCGTCGATTGGCGCGACTGAATATGAAGTATTTAGAATTTTTTATAAGATATTTTTTGAAGTTGCATCAAAGGTGAAATTATTGTTCAATAGCAATTTTGCCAATGAAAATTGGACTAGGATTTTCAAATTGAAGCAAATTTATAACTGAATTTTTATTTAAAGTCTATTTTTGAAAAAAATGATTGGGTGTGACATTTTTTCAAGGTATTTTTTTTTCGAGGGTCCAGTCTTTTTTCTTTAGAAGTCTCATATCTCCGTCCCTAATGTTGATTTTTAAAAAAGTTTCAAACAAAAGTTATAGATTGATACCTTGGGAGTAATTTTGATCATTATAAAAATTTCGATTGGACCCTTCCCTCCCCTCCAATTTTGCATAATACGTATAAAAGATAGCACATCATTTTCGAATTTGTTAATTATGCGAAATTGGAGGGGTCTAATCGAAATTTTTGTAATAACCAATATTATTTCTAGGACCTCAATCTACAACTTTTGCTTGAAAAGTTTTTCAAAAGCAAGCTCAGTAACGGAGATAGGAAACTTTCAAGTTCCAAAGAAAGAAGGGTGAACCCTCGAAAATTAGAAGCTTTGAAAAAGTGGCACATTGTGACATTGGTCAGTAAAATTGAATTTAACAATGTAATCGCAATTTTAATCTCGAGGGGATGATTGGAGAAGAAGGAAGAAGGAGGTGGATCAAGGAAAAATGAATGTCGTTAAAATTATAAATATTGAAAAAGTTTGGATGAAAATATTGCGATTTTTTTTTATCTTGATTATTTTATTAGTATTTTTTTCATTCATCAATTTTAGTATAGGTATCTCCTACCTACCTACCTACTTTAACTTCGATACAATTTTTTGGGAATATTTTCCATTTCCTTTCATATTTTTCTCAAATGAAGCTAATGGTTTTCGTTTTTTTTTCTCAATTTTATTCGTTTGTATTAATTTGTTGCTTTGGAGCTTTTTTTAATTCAAATTTTCTTCGCAGAGAGCTCTTCAATTTTACTTTTTTGATAAATTTTTACTTGCAATTTAATTTTTTTTAAATTCGTAACACTGATTAATGAAAATTTCCTTTTGTTTCTAAATTCTACTTTTTTCGATTATTACCTATAATTTTTTCAATGATAATTTTTAAATTTATTTTTTGTATTTTCCTATTTTCATTAATTTTTATTTTATTTATCGATGGTTTTCGATTTTTTTCAGTTCTGTGTTTTCTGAATGATAATTTTTTTGGTCCATTAAAAAAAAAATCACGATGATTTTTTTTCAATTTTTTTTTCTTTCAATTTTTTGTTCACTTTCGATTTTTATTATCAATGGAGAAACCTCCATTGATAATTTTTTTGATTCATTTTTCCAACTTTTTAATTTTTCTATTCGTTATGTACTCTTTGATCCAGTTATTTTATTTATTTTTTTAATTTTTCATGTTAGGTATCTTTGTTTTATTTTGTGTTTTTTTAAATTATAGGTAACTTTTTGTTAATTTTTGATTTTATTTCAATAATAATTTTTTGAATTCTAATTTTCATGTTCTTTGTGTACATTTTCAATTTTTTTCGACAATTGTATGATTTATTTCTTGTATTTTCCAATTTTATATTTTTTTACTGATAATTTTTTGATTTAGGTACTTTTCATATTTTTTAATTGGAATTTTCTGGGGTTTTTTCTCTCACACTTATTTTACTGTTCATTACTTTTTAATATTTTTTTCATACCTATTATGTTTACTGTTTTCGTAGTTTTTTTTTTCAATTTCAATTTTTTTCATCATTATTTGTTACTTTTTGATACAACTTCTCGAATTTATTCATCGGTTTGAACTTTTTATTGACCATAATTATTTTGATTAGTTTTTCTTCAATTTCATTTTTTTCAACAGTAATTTTTTTGATTTTGATTTTTTTTTGTTTGTCATCTCTCAGTTCTATATACTTTTTTCAATGATAATTTTTTGATTTTTAAAATTTTTTTATACAATTCTTCAGTTTAATTTTTCCAGTTTTCAATTTTTTTTATTGATAATTATGTGATTCAAATTTTGTTTGCAATTTTTTTAACCTGTTGTTAATTTTTTTGGATTCAATTTTTTGTATTTTTTTAATGAAAAAAAAACAACCAAAAAAAACAAATCAGTTGAAACAATGAGGCCTAGCAATACAATAACGATTTATGAACCATGGGTAGCCACGTTTCTCCCTCTTGTCCCCCTCCTTTCCCTCCCTTGAACCAAAAGTAAAATGAAACTTCATCAAAGTTAAATATAACGAGCAAAACTTTCTCTATTTCTGAGGAAAAAAATCAAAATAATTACGTAGGTATCTAAGTAGGTACTGTTTTTTAAATTTCACTTTCTACATTTTTTAATCGATTAAATTTTCAAATTGGGTTCTTAAAATTTTTTTTAATTTTTTTTATTTGATATTTTTGACATTATAATAAATTGATATAATTAATGATCGTACTCCTTCCTTAACCCTCATTCGGCTCGATTCTTTTTTAAAAAGATTTTTCGTGGTGTTCCTACGCGTGTGATATTTTTCGATTCTTCTCTTAGCACCGAAACCATGTTATTTTCAGTTCATTTGCCTTTCTAATTTTGGAAATTGAAATTAATTAAAATTTTCAACACTTTCTGCTCTCTCGTCAAGTTAGCTGTCTCCGACTGCGATAAATGAGTAATTATGTACTATACTTACCTATATCTGTACTTAGTACTTACGTAAGGCTCATTTCATGCTACACATAATGTAGGTAGGTAGGATATGTAAATGTGTAGCATTATACCAGATACTAAATATCTAAAATGTAAGTTACATGACTGCTATTTCACGTGACATACTATTTCACATACGTGGGGGCCCATCCAGGCCTCCGTAATAACCCACTTGTGTAGTACGCGGCGACAGGAGGGTGTTGGGGGCGGAAGGGTGGAAGGGAAAAGCCATAGGCAGAGGAAATGCGTGTAGTATGTGTAGGTTTAGCTCTAGGTACCACACATTTGTACATACTGCGAGTACATTTATAATGTAAACATATTATATAGTAAATGATACAATCACCAGCTGTAGTAGCTGATCGTGTGAACTATTTTATTTTTTTCCTTTTTTAAAATTTATACCACGTTGTTGTTGTGGTGGTGGTGTTCCTGCCCCGTGCTGGCTTCTATTTCTTTTTAGAATTACCATACGCGACGGTGGTAAAATTGTGTGGTGAAAAAGCTGCTGAACATATGATACGGTCCACGTACTATGTATGCTTTTTATTTTTTTATTTTTGGTTTTGATTTATCGCCTGTGTGTTTATAAATAGTATAACGAGAGTGCGATAATACCGGAAGATGAAAGTGATTTACTGATTTGTGAGATACAAAGAAAAAAAATTATGGTATGGAATACGGATTTGAAGAGAAGTAGTTGGTGAGATGGGCAAGTTTCGAGTGAATATTTTTTTTTTTTTTTTTTTTTTGTGTAAAAAATTTGAAATAATTTTTCGAATAAAAATTGGACTCTATAGAAAAGAGAGCAATATTGTATGATTTCTTAATTGAAATATGTTCAAAAATTGTAGTATTCTGGGTTTCATCTGGGAAATCTCTGGAACAAATCACATGCTAGGCTAGGAAATAAAAATAAATCGGATTTCGAGTATGTTCGATGAGAAATGGACGTGAGTAGATGGTGAACTGATGACAGAGACGAGATGATTCGTAGAAACACTGCCGCTGAGTTCGTCCTTCGAAAATGTATCTGTATCTGTTTAATGTGTTTGAAATATTCGGTGGAATTTTGATAGATTTTTCCACTCGGTATGTCACGTTTGAATGATACGTCACGATGTTGCTCGTACATAATATTAGGCTGTATTTATGCGGCCAGAAAGAACTGAGCAGATGCGATGTACGAGCAGAGCTGCGATTATAAATTATCATATTCGATTCGGCATCGATACGATGATGAAACCGATACGGTTGCTGTGAGAGTCTGGAGTCTCTCTGTAGGTGGGGTATTGTCCCCCGTGGGTATTTGCTGGTCTTCTCTTTGACGATGCTGAGAGGATCTTTTGGGGAATAGGACTTTATTTATTTTCTTGGTGATTGGTTTTTGATTCTGGTCTGATTTAAGTATTCGTCTCAATTTTGAGAAAAAAATCAATGATTGGATTTTTTTTGGTGAAATTGAAAATATTTTTGGAATCGTTGGATTTGTGACTTTGTTTGAAAATAAAATTTTAAGAAACTTTTTTTTTCACTTGTACTTATTTGAAAAAAAATTGTTTAAAGTCAATTTTCTATTCTTTCGACTTTTTTGATAATTTTTTTTAATAACATGTTTTTTGAATTTAATTTAATGAAAAATCCAATTTTTTAAATTTTTACTTCGATGGTAACAGTCTTTAAGAATTTTATTAAAAATCTAATTTCAGAAAACTCAATAAATTAAGAATCAATGTATTGGTAAAAAAGCACAAATTTTTTCAAAATCTGAAATCCATTTATTTGTTCTATTACACCTTTGTTGAGATTAAATTCTTAGAATCTCTTTTCATTCGAATAAATTTTTCAAAATATCGCTCGAAAACAACTTTTGTTGGAAACTATTTTAATTTTTTTTGATTTTTTTAAAACATGTTTTTTTGAAATTGGTTGAAAATCCAACTTTATGAATTCCACTACCTAACATTTTTTGCTTCTTCAAAATTTTGTTTAAAATCAATTTTGGCTGATTAAAAAAAAAATCTTAAAAGCATGTTTCTTTGAAATTTTTTGAGATTCTAATTTTATGAGTTTCACTAAATAATATTTCTTTCAAAATTTTGTTTGAAATCAAATTTTAGTGAAAATCATTTTTTTATCTATTTATAGGTAGGTCTAGGTACCTATTTTCAAGTGTGTTTTTTTTTTTTTTTTTTTTTAAATGAACAAATCTAATTTTAGGAATTTAAGTTCATAAGAATTCTTCTAAAATTTTTCTTGAAATGAAATGTTAGTGAAAACTCTTTTTTTTTAATTTAAAAAAAAAGTTTTTTGACATTTTTTGAAAATTCAATTTTATAAATTTCACTTAGGTAACATTTTTTTCCTTCAAATTTTTTTATTTTTTTATTTTATTTTATTTTAGTTGAAATTTATTGAAACCCTGACTTAATTCTTTCAAAATTTTGATTGAAATTGAATTTTTGGTGGTAAGTCATTTTTTCGAATTTTCAAAAACAGATTTTTGAAATTTTTTGAAAATGCAATTTTATGAATTTCATTTCAGAACAGTGTTCCTAAAATTCAATTTGAAATTGAATTTTTATAATTTTACTACAGAATTATTGTTCAAATTTTAGTATGAAACCAGTTTTTTTTTTCAATTTGAAAGGAAAACTCAATATTTTTCAAAATTCTATTTGAAATCCAATTTTCGAAATCTTGATTTAAAAATGAAAATTTTGGTGAAGATCTAATTTTTTAAAATTTGTTCAAAATCCAACTTCTCAAATTTTATTGAAGAATTTATTGTTTAAATTTTGGTAAAAAATCAATTTGATCCAATTTTTATATTTCACTTCATAACAAATTTTTCAAAAATTTTGCTTGAAATGAAATTTTCAAATTTTGATCAGAAAAGTGTTTATCAAAATTTTGGCGAGATTCGGTTCTTTTAAATTTTTTCAAAAACATGAATTTTTTAACTTTTTTGAAATTTAATTTTATAACAATTTTTTCAAGATTCCGTTTGAAATCGAATTTTAAAGTTTCATCATCGTTAGAAGTTTGGTTAATAAATCAACTTTTAATACCTATTTTGGTAAAAATTAATTTTTATTGGAATACAATTTTTACAAACTTTGGGAATTTATTGTTTAAATTTTTGAACTTTGTTCAAAATTACAATTTTTAAGAGTTCACTTCGTTTTACTCGTAGGTAATTTTTTCACAATTTTATTTGAAATAATTTTTATTGAAATTTTGATTGAAACTCAATTTTTTCATTTTTTTAATTACATCTTTTTCGATATTTTCTAAACTTGATTATAAAATTTAAATTTTTTTGTTGAACGAAAATTGAAATAAAATTTTTTGACTTGAAAATTTTTTATTAAAATTTTATTAAAACTTAGTTTTTAGAACTACGTTTAAAATGCTCTTTTTAAAATTTCCATTTGTAACAATTTTTCTAAAATTGTGTTGAAATTCATTTTTTTCAATTTTTGTATAAAATTGTGATATTTTTTTTTGGAATTTTTTCATATTTTTTTCAATTCCACTTCAGATTTACTTTTTAAAAAAATTGTTCTCAATCGAATTTTTTCAATTTAATTTGAGCACAAATAATCTAATTTTTGTGTAATTTTTATTTATTTTTTTAAATTTAAATTTTTATAAAAATGGAATATTTTAAAAAAATTGTGTTTTTTTATTTTTTTAATTATAATTTTACTTCAGAACAAATTTTTAAATACTTCTTACTACGATAATTTCGTTGATGAATAATTTTAAATTTCTGTTTCGAATTTGATTTTATATTTTTATTTTTTATTTTTTTTTAGTTTGGTACAAATTTTTTCGAATGTGTGTCGTCTGGAAAATTTTTCCAAATACGTCCTGAATCCAATGAAGTGAATTTTCGTCCACTCCCATCTCCGTAATAATTTTATTCATGCAATAATAAAAATACAAGCTTCAGAAAATCACAAAATGATTCACTAATTACGATTATTTAGATATCCAATGTGATAACTTGATTACTGAAAACGATCGTTATTCACTAATTACTGCATCATCTTGGTATTTTTCCTCGATTTATGTTGTTTTCATCTCTCGAGTTCGTTTACTTATTTTCAAATCGAATCGAAAATAAAATTGAATTATGGTAGATGAATGCGAATGAAATCGCTTCGCTCTATTTATTTCCTATGTAATCATTCATTTTCTTGCCCCCCCCCACCCCCTCCACGTACCTCATTCAACTTCTCGTTCATTTCTATAGAGGGATAAACAAAATGGCATAAAAATGAAATATTTTACTACGAAACCTCAGATTGAAATCACGCACCGCAATTATTTTGCCATTTTTCAAATCTCGCTCAATCGTTTATGATCTTTGATCTTTCAAACTCTCTGGGCACGTCTTCGTACTCTATGGTTTCTATTCGGTACGTTATTACCTATTTTCACGATTTACTTGCATCATCCAAGTACAACCTCACCTTGCTCATTTAGTTTTCGCCATGGCGAAGGAAACTCGGAATTAGGCGTCTCGTCTGCTGAAAAATGTAGTGGGTGCGCGAAGTATACGAACGAACGGTCGGTTATATTTTAGAACGTGAGAAAATATTCGTCACCCATCGCTACGTCGACTTGTCCGCCAACGATTCCCATTCCATTCGTATTTTCACACAGGTAGATTTCTTTTATGGAAAAAAGGTAATTACTCTTACAAGATCTCAAACGGTCTAGCTACAAGACTAATTGCATTTATTTGTTGGTCTCGGTCTTGGTCGGATATTGAGGAAACATTTTTGCGCAAAAATATGTACGTACGTGGCAGAGTGGTTGACGAATTTACGACGAGTTAACTCGATAATGAATTATTTACACGCGAATGCGATGCAATGCAAATAATAAAACACGACGACCAAGAATTACACCACAGTCATAGTTCTACCTGCAATTATCGTGTGGAAATATTCGTAATGCGGGTTCCAAGTACTCCTATCTGCACATAAACGAGTCTGTTTTTACCTCAATTATTGTATTAATTGTAATGTGCGGTTTTCAAAAGAAAGAAAAAGTACCTACACGAATGCATTTCGTTTGAAAATCCAACCCCTCTTGCAGTTCTCTTCCCTTTTAATATTCGTTCACGATAACGTAATCTTTATTGGTTTTATAATCTTTCGTCTATGTGAGAGGCGAAATTTTTATAAGCTACATAATCTAGGTACCTACTACGAGTGTATATACTTAATTACACGTAAAAACTTACTTATATTTTATCGATAGTGCTCGGTTATTTTTGGATATGACCTGGTTGTTTCATAACATTTGCAACTCTCTATGGCTAGACCAAGAATACCGAGGGGTCTTTTAGTTCGTAGACTATTCCAAATATGAAAATATACCATATTTCGTGATAGATGCCAGACTTATTGGCACGTTATCAAATGTGTACTTACCTCTTATAGGTTGGTGTGATTGATTATGGGGCATGTATTTTGGATTTTTGTTGAATTTATCAAGAGTGTTGGATTCTTTTGGGAATGGTTTATTTGGAACGTGGGTGGATGATTTTTTTCAGTGATTGAAGTATCTAAGAGGTACGAAAAATAAACTTAGTGGATTTGTAATATTTTTTTTTTTAAATTATTTTTTTAGAGTTCGTACTTGGATATTTCATTTTTTTGAGCCACTTATTCTCTCAATTTTTGCAGAACTATTTTTTAAAACAACTTCGTAAAAATTTCTTTAATAATTTTGTATTCCAATTTTTTTGAAGGAGGAAGGGGATACCTAACAGAATTTTCATATTTTTAGTAACAATTTTTTAAATATTTTGAAAAATATATCTACACTTGATGTTTCTTCAAAAAAAAAAAAAAAAAAATCAAGTTGTAAAAAAATCAGTAGTTTAAATTTTTTAGATTTTTGTTTATCTATAAAAAATATTTCTTTCTCAATTTTCAGAGTATTTTTGGATTTTTTCAAACAAAAATATTTAATTCTTGTCAGATTATAAAGCATTAAAGAAATCCCATTTTCCTCTATTTTTTAAGAAATTTTTATTATTATTTTTTTGTAATTCTTTGTACTTATTGGTATTTTTAAGGACGTTTTAATTTTGAAAGTTTTGGAAAAAAAAATTTAAAACAGTTTTTTGATTCTTTTTTTAGAAACAAATTTTCATTTTTTTTCCAAATGATTTTTTCAGTTTTTTTTAATACAAAATTTTTTCGAAAAAGCATATTTTTCAATTTTTTTTTGTTTAGCTATTTTAAGTTTTTTTTAAAAAGTTTTTTAAAAAATTGAAAACAATTTTTGATAGTTTTTCAGAAAATAAATTTTCAATTTTTTTTAGTTGGATAATTTTTTCAATTTTTATTTTATTTTATTTTTTATTTTTTTGATTTCAAAAAAATATTTTTTAGTTAGGTATTGAAAATTCATATTATTCAAATTTTTCTCTCTCAAAACATTAAAAAAAATTCTTATTCTAATGTTTCTTTTAAATTTTTTGATAATTCTTCAAAAAAAAAAAAAAAAAAAAATTATACCTATTTCTTCAAAGGAAGTTTCCAGTTTGGTGATTTTTAAAAATGAGACGTTTCTAAATTTTTATGAGAGTGAGGATAATTTTTTGATTTTTTTCATAAACAAATTTTCAGTTTTTTTTTTGTTCTTATCCTTGACATTTTTTCCACATTTCTAATAACTTCCCACTCTAAATATTTCATAATTTTGATGATACGATTTCTAATTTTTCAAATACTTGATATTTTTAATGGAACATTTCTAAATTTTTATGAGACCAATTTTTTGATTTTTTTCCAGAATTTTTTTTCAGTTCTTACTTTGATTTTTTCACATTTTTGACCCCCCCCCCCCTTGTTTTAAGTGAAAATTTCTTAGATTCGATTTCTCCAAATTAAATTTTTTGAAACATTTCTCAACTTTACAAAAACTTTGGAACTTTTTTTTCAGGAACGAATTTTCCAATATATTTTTGGTTTTCATTCTACAGAACTTTTTTCATTTCTCAATAACACTTTTTATTGATTAAAAAAAAAAAGAATCATTGAAACATTTCTTAAAATTAATGTGGACAATTTTACTTTTTAGCACATTTGTGATTTTTTCAGGAACAAATTTTCAATTTTTTTATGTTCTTGTTCCAAACAAATGTTTTCACATTTTCTGGTAACACCCCCTCCCCCTTCTAACGTTTAAATTCAAAATTTTCAAATATTTTTTTATAAAGAACCATTTTTTAGCATAGTATATGCTCTTACGATGACCAAAATAGAAAAAAAAGAGACCAAAATCCGACCCCATTGGGTTAGGTTAGGTTACATTAGGTTAGGTTTGGTTGACATAAAATCACTTATAAAATTTTCAATAAATAAATTCGAATTTTTAGACATTATATGTCAGACATTTTGAAACTTGTAAATTTTTTGAAATTTTATGACTTTTAGATATTTTATAGACATTTTGTCAGACATTCTGGAACTTAGAATTTTTTTTAGAAATATGACTTTCAGGCATTTTTTTAGACATTTTGAAACTTAGAAAATTTTCAATAAATTCGATTTTTTAGACATTATGTCAGACATTTTGAAACGTAAATTTAAAAAAAAAAAAATTATGACTTTTTAAGCTTTTTGTCAGACATTCTTAAACTTAATTTCTTTTTATTTCTATTAGACTTTTTTAATTTTTAAATTTCTATGGAAATTAATATTCGTGACTTTTAGACATTTTGTTATATTATAGTGAATTTTATTTTATAATTTGTTTCTTACAATTAATTTTCTATGTAATCTATTCATTTTTTTATTCTAAACAATTTTTTCAAAATTTTCAATAACAATTTTTTTTTGTTGAAAAAAATCGATGAGTACAATTTTAGCAATTTTTGTTTTTTTTTCTTCAGGAACAAATTTTCATTTTTTTCTTTCTATTTAAAAAAAATTAAGAACTTTTTGAGGAATGTTTTAGAAAAAAATTTCCAGTCCTAAATTTTTGACGAACAATTTTTTTTACGAGGTAGGTAGGTAGGTAGGTAGGTATAATTTTTTCAGATATTTTCTCCAATTTTTCCATGAATAAATTTTCCTATTTTTGTTGGAATATTTTTTTCAATTTTTTTTATCGAAACTAAAAAAAAAAATGTTGATAACAAATTTTTATTGTTTTTTTGTTCATATTCAAAATTTAGAAGGAAAAAAATTCCAAATTTTGTAGATTTTTTACAATTTTTCAAAAAAAGTTATATCTTTCCAATTTCATTTTTCATTTTTTCAAAATATTTTAAAAACAATTTTCAATTCTTTGCTTTAAACATTTTGAGCTGCCATGTCCCCTATTAATTCTGCAACTGTATTCGTCATCATTATGGTACACTTTGATCTTCAATTTGATCTGGAAACAAAATTACTTATAAATTCTTGGAAATTCCTCAAAAGCTGGCAACGTTGCAAAAAAAAAAATCGAAAAAACCGAAGAAATTATTCCCATAAACACACTAAATTACTCCTCGTGCAACGTCAAACTAAATTAACTTTTTAAACGAAATTGAATTTTCGTTCTGCTCATTTGCAGCGGTATAATTGACTTGAGCAATGTCGCCTTATTTCCCAAATACGTTCGTATTTATTTATTTTTTTGCTGTGTAATGATTCGTAGATTTTAAACGACTTCTGTCCAAGATATCTGATGTTAGCTCTTCACCACTTCGTGGAACAGCGAAGTAATTCAGCACTAAAAATAGTCTTATTTCGATTCCAATACCAACATATGAACATATACAGTGGGTTATTTTGCCAGAAATTTTAGAACGTGAATTTGCTCAATTTTATTCGAGATATTGCTCGTTTTTGAGGAGGAATATCACATGTACCTGGTTTCGATTTTGTTTTCAAATTCTTCGATTACAACACTATGATGATGCTGGTAAAATTAGGAGGAGACCTGCGTAATTTATCGATCGATTGAGTTTATTTTTGAACGAATTATTCGCTCGATTATGGCGCAATTTAATCGTCAGCACGTCATTGGCAAGCTCTACAGCTCGACAATAGGTAAAATAAAAATAAAACAACTGGAAAATGGAATTGGAAAGCGACCACGAAGGTGAAACTTTGAATACGACTCGATTAGCATTTGTATATTTATATATACTACGTATACCTTCCTTTTATATAAAGTACCTGTATTGAAAATAAAAAAATGAGAGAAAAAAGAAAAATAGGTAAATAAAGAACCTATTGTATGAAATCTAAAAGAATATAACGGATATGGCGGCTCGTGTGTAGGTGTGGACTTGGGAGGCGAGTGAGGAGATCCAACCTAGGCCAGGGCAGGAGTACCTAGTTCTTTTAATTTCCATATATGGCCAGATAAAAAAAGGTGTATTTTTGTGAGGAAATTAAAAATTTTAATGTTTCGGTATCGTCGTCGTATAAATTTAAATACATCACGGATTATAGGCGGATTGGCCTGGTGGTGAGGAAGGGGGGGGGGGACTTGGACGACGTAGTTTTTCGTATAGAGGAAACTCCAACCCTCCGCTTGCTCAGGCTTGGGCTGGGTGTGCGATCGAGGAAGGAGACGAGACGTCATTTCCATCTGTCATCGTTACCAAATTACCAATTATCAAGGGAAGAGAATGTAATTGCGTTACGCGATTTTACGAAATAGTCGAGGCAACACTGCTGGGCTCGATTGGTGGTGATAATTTTCGACTATATAGTCGACTCGTAATAAATTTGAATTTCATATTTGGATACATTTTAGTACGTTGATGACCTTCGCGACATATGTAAACACGTAGTTGGTCCAAGGATTACGTAGTATGTGGACCGGTGATAAAAAATACACCGAGGAGGGGACGATTCGCACAATATATTCGGCTTCGTGTACTTTCTACGGTATTAAATTTTCGGTAAGCGCTCATCGACCAATGACGAACAATGTAATCGTGACTTGGAATTTATGGCTCTTTTTTTTCGGGCGCTCGTTTTTATGAGGCGCTGTTAAGGTTCGGTGAGGTTTTAATATGGCCCGCACCTCGCCCCTGCTGCCAGCCCGGAGCCCGGAGACCGCAGTAAAATATTTCGATGAAAAATACGACCACGGTGACGAACGGATTTCGAATAGGTACCTTACCGAATCGGCGGAGTTGGGCTGAGTTTTTATGATGCGGGTTATTTGAAATGAAAATCCCAATCCGAGTTTTACTCGAGGTGCGCTTTTGAAAGATAAAGATACACTTTATCGTTAAGTACTCTCGTTAAAGTGGCCTTTAAAAGCTCCCCAGCCCTGGCTCCTGATCCACCCTTCAGTTTGGTTAAACCGTTATCTTAAAGTCTTTGACGATAGTTGTGTAAAGTTGCACAAAACTTTATTATCAATTTGTTTACCTACCTTCTTTATTTTTTTTTTTGACAAACAAAATGAAACACTAGGTCGTAAATAAGCTCTCTGTTTTTTGCACTGATAAAATATCTATCGCGTAGTCGAGATTACAACATTGTTTTCGGAATGATAATAAACGCGAATATGGGTGGATTTCCGAGAGAGAGAGAGAATGTGTTTATTAGCGGATTTTCCTCTTGTGTAGTTGTCCACGTGCGATAACCATGTTGATCTCTTAAGGTGATGTTGGGTTGGGTTTTATGATCAGAAGTTATGAGTCATTATTTCGTTATTTCAAACATGTTCGAAGTAGGTGAGGAAAATTTTACGCGATAGAGAATTTTTTATTGGCGGCGTTTTGACGGTTTTAGTGGAGTTTTAGCTCGGTTTGTGGTATAGGAGGTGGGAAGAGGGGCTAAAGTTGGTACATATGTTTGTCTTTGGAGAATGTGGTTGGGTTTTTTGCGTCTGTTTGGTGAATTTTTCAGAAGAAATTGATCGATTTGAACTTTTTTTTTCTAGACAAATTGTCATTAGGTAAATTTTTTGTTTTGGATTTTTTTTTTTTTCTTAATTGAGCTCGAAAGAAAACAATTTTTTATTATTGATAAAAATGTTCAATTTTTCAATTTTAACTTAAAAAAAATGAAATTGTCCAAAATTAGTCCAAAATGATGATTTTAAAAAAATCAAAAATTTTGAGAATGGATTTTTTCAAATTTACTAGGTACCTACTTAATTGTTGTTTTTTTTTTTTTACAATGCACAATTCAAACTAGGGCAATTTTTTGAACATGCTTTGAACGCTGTTTGAAATTTTGTTCAGAAACTAACAATTTTCCAGAAATGTGTCCTAAATACAATTTTTTCTCATAATTTTTCATTAGGTACTTATTTTTTTAAAAAGATTTTATTTTTCAATTTTGACTAAGAAATGAAATTGCGTAAAATTGTTTCAAAATCAGGCTTTTGAAAAAAATTGAAGATTTTTTTTTAATCCATTTGAAATTTTTCTTACCTATTAATTTTTGGAAAATTCAAACTATAAAGATATATTTTGAACCTTGTTCAAAATTTTGTTCAGAGGCCAAATTTGGTTAGAAAATTAATTTTGCCTATTCTTCTTCTTCTTTTGAACAAATTGTATTAAATTTTTGTTTTAGAAATTTTTTGAGCTGTTTCAAACACAGTTTGGCTGAAAAAAAAAAATAATTTTCTAAAATTTATTCAAAATCTTTATTTTTTTCAATTAATGGAAAATTCAAACTAATACAATTTTTTAAACATGTTTTGAAACGAGTTTGAAAGTTTTCCGATAATTTTTTTTCAAATTAGTTATTGTGTTCAAATAAAATTTTAAAAATTTTTAGAACAACTTTTTATACTTAATTAAATTATAACGAAACAAAATATTACTTTTCAATTTTGACTAGAAAATCATTTTTTATAAAAATTGGTTCGATCGTTTAATTTTCATTTTTGAAAAAATATTTTTCAAATTTTTCTTTTGAGCATTTCTTAAAATTTTATTCAATTTTTGATTGCCTATATTTTTTGAATTTTCTTTTGAACATAATTTTTTATTTATTCAGGACAAATTTTCGTCCAGCCGTTTTGGTAAATTCGAACAAAACGTTCGACTGAAAAATGAACTTGAAAAAATCGAGAGTTTTTTTATTGAAATTCTCTTGGATTTTTTTAAAATTTCAATTGGTAGTTCTTCCTTTTTTTTTTGAGTGGACCGTATCCAATTTTGGGGTAGAAAATATTTTTTTCAAGTTGTGCTCAAATAACTCGAGTTTATTATTTTTGTATTGTTTTTTTTTTCAAAATGAATTTTTGAAAATTTGTGAAGACATTTTATTTTTAGTATTTTTGATCAAATTGCAATTTTAACTAAAAACCAAAATTTCTGAGAAACTGACGAAAACTTGGATTTATTGAAATTATTTGCAAACAGACTACTTCAAATTTAAGTACCTATTTGGAACAATCTTTTGTCGATCATTTTTTTTCAATTTGAAATTTTGTCAAATTCAATGAGAACAATTTTTTTTGAATTTTGTTTTGATCCTTTTTTCAAAGTTTTGTTTGAAAACAAATTAAATTGGGAGAGGAATTCATTTTGCTACGTTTCTTTTTTGAACAACTGGTATCATTTTTTTCTTCGAATTGTGTTTAAAATTCAGTTTTTTTATTTTTATTTTTTTTATTGAAGAAATCAAATTCTTTTCTATTTTAAAGTTCTTAGGAATAGTTTTTTGTCACTTTTTTTGAAATTTTGTATTCTACTTCAGTTTGTTTTATATATTTTTATTTTCCATTTTTTTCTATTTTTTCTGATTTATCTATACCCATATACCTAAAGAAGTGGATTATTTTACAGTTTTGGCCAAAAACAAAATTTTCAAAAATGAGTTGATCATTAAAATGGAAAAAATTCCAGTATTAGATTATCTCAAATTTAGTTGGAAAAATTTTTCATTATGAATTTTTTCGAATTTTTACAACAAAAAAAATAAATAATATTTAGCACCCAAAGAAGTTTAGAAAATTAATATGTGTGTTCAAAATTCAAAAATTTGTTTGAATTTTCAAATAATTTTTTAAAATTCAGGTGAGAAGTGATGATTTCAAATTTAATATTATTGAGAAACAATTTTTTGTCAATTGAATAAAATTAGTTTTTTAAAACCTTGTACAGAAATCAAACTTGATTAGTAGCTAATTTTTGTATAATTTTTGGTTTTCAGCCATTTCTTTCAAGATTTTTTGTAAACCAAGGTTTTCGTGCCATTTTTTTCAAATTCTGTTCAAAACTTGTTTTTTCTTTTGGTACGTATTTTTGTACAATTTTCTAAAGTTTTGTTCAAGTGTAAAATCAATTCTCTCGATATTTTCTTTTTAAAAAATTTTCATTTTTTTTTAAATTAATTTTTTCCAGTGTATTTTTTTTTAAATTATTTTATCAAAGACTAAAAACTTGATCTCTAGACTAATAAAATTTACTTAGTTGTACTGTTTCGAAAGTTTCAACTTGGATTTTAAAATTTTATTCTAAATCAAATTTTTTTGAAACTTGGTTTGAGAATGATTTTAAAGTAATTTTTTAAAAAAAATTTTCGCGAATGATTTTTCTAAATTTTCTTCAAAAAAAAATATTTTTGAGGGAAAATAGTGTGAAAAATTCGAGTTCGTTGACTTTAGATTTTTTTTCTACGGATTGCTCTATTTCCTACACCTTTGAAGGGTACAACGTAGGCGATAAAAGTCTGAAAAATGTGAAATAAAAATGCCATCAAAGCTACATATTTCGCAACATAATTTTATTATAGTAATTACAATTAGTGCTTGTTACGTCATTGGAATTAAGTTTCACGCGATATGGGGCGATTTTTGCGAAACACTGTTGAAAAAGTAATGACATAGTAATTAGAGCGTACATATTTAACATACTCATAACTATACAATGGGGTACTTAATTAACTCGAAGACGAGGTTATACGTTCCATATTATGTGTGTACTATTATAGTAGTACAAGTACATGTAGGTAATATCGAATATAAAATATAATAAGTAAAATTAAATATACAATTCAAGTAGCGTATACGTAGACGCCATTTAAAGAAACGAACGAGCGAGATTTGCATAATAATCACAAAACTATGCTAGGTATTCTATCGATCAATGATGCAGAGGGAGCTGCAGTGGGCAGAGGTGTGAGAAGAATACAGGAAATAGTAATTAAAAATAAATACTTAGGTCTGGACGACAATTACGAGACGACAGCGACTTACGAATTACACGTGTTAGGCGAAAACACGCGTCAACAGGTCGATTAGTCGCGAATTATTTCACGTTTCGTGAAATTTATACCAGCTCATCTGGAGGAATTTCCTGCATTTTTGCTATCTTTGCATTTTTTTTTGTAAGTGCTATTCGGTTATATCCAAATTTCAAGTTTGGTAGACCATTTGGCCGGACACCCTGTATATAAAACAGCGTGACTAACCGGTTGGAAGGTTCCATATGTCTAGTCGATATACGATCTCGGATGAGAGGAGGGTGGAAGAGCGAGCCTATGTTATGGATACGATTACGAGCAGTTCTATTTTTAGCCGAGGAACAAGAAATTATCATCGGAAGTTCTAGGAATACGGGTACGAAGTCGGGTCCCTCGATTAGGGTGGCGCTTTTTTTCTTCTTTTTCCTTTTCAACTGCATGGGATGTTTCTATGTAAGATGATTCAGACCGGATGCGATACTAATTCGAACTGATAATTGACTGATTGTAAGAGATTCTGTTATCGTGGCCCACTGAGTATGTTTAGATTATTGAAATATTTTCTCTCTCGAGCTACAGTACTGTGCGGAAAAGTATTCTCGGAAATTTTGACGAGTTCGGTGTGGAATTGCGGTTTGTGGGTGTTTTTTATCTTGGCCTCTGGTTCGATGTGATAACTTGATAATTATAAGTAACATCAGCATCGTAACCGATTCAAAAAATTGCAAGTGGTCAGTTCTGTAAAGTTGTGCGATAATGTGATGTAATTTTTAGACGTTTACTGACCGTATTAAGTGCTTATACGTGTACGTGTGTAGTCAAGGTTGTGGTGGTGAATTTGTAGTATTCGAGGTGCCCTTGGAGATAGTGTGTCATCGATTTAGTATAGTAAGTAATTTACACCCCCATTTCGTTGAGCTATTTTTATGGTTTTGGGGGCTGGATTGTGTGTGATCTTGAGAGATTACTCATTATTCTGTGAAGTTTCCCAACGTTGATGGGGGTTCCCCAATTTTCTTCATTTTTTTTTTTTTTGGCTACATCATTTTTTCATGATTTTTGATTTTTTTTTTTTTCAATCTAACGTTTTTTATCTGTGATTGTGTGACGTAAATCACCGATTAAAATTTGAGAAATCTTTTCAAAATTTTTTAGAGAATTAGAAAAATAATTTTACAATACCTATGTTTGAATTTTTGCACTGAGAATTTGAGAAATAAAACACTCTTTCGGGAACTTGGTTCCAAAAATTGTGGGAAATCAAAAGTTCAAATTGAAAAGATCGTCTAAAATTTATAGAAAATTTTTAATCGACTAAAATTCAAAAAACAAAAGATCAAAGTCAAAACAAAACGAAAAAATGACCCAAAAAGTGAAAAAATTGAGGAAAAATAGTATATTGCAATTGTTTAAGAATTTTTGAAATTATGGAAATAAAATTATAAAACATTGAATATAAAATCAAAGAAAAAGTTAATTTTTTAAAAATCGAAACAAATAAAAAAAATGATTTGAAATTGGAAAATTGAAAAATTGAAAAAAAAATTGGGATAATTATGACTTTCTGTGAGAACAAAAATTTAAATCATTGATTTTTTACAAATTTTTTTGAAAATTTTTGAAATACCTACTTACTTATTTCCTTCAAACATTTTTTAAAAGATTTTTATGATTTAAAAAAAAAATTATGAAACGTTTAAATTTTTTCAAGAATATTTCGAAGTATTTTCACAAAAAAAAAAAATTGTGAAAACACAAATTAAAATTGATAGATTTTTCGAAGTTTTTCAATTTTTTTTTTTTTTTCAAACAATTTTGAAGATGATTTTATTGTAATTTTTTAAGAAAATTCTTAATTTTTTTTATAAAACTTTTGATTAATTTTTCAAAAATATTTTAAAATATTTTCTTAAAAAAATAAAAAACAGAACAAACGGAATTTTTGTGAAAACAAAAATTGGGATAAGAAAATTTGGAAACATATCAATTAAAAAATAGAAGAATTTTTGAACAAATTTGGAAGTTTATTTTGTGAAAAATATTTTGAAATTTCTTTTTTTTTTCCAAAAAAGTTTGAATATTTCTTTTCAAAAAAAAAGTAGAAAAAATATAGGTATGTAAAGACTTTTTGATAATGATTTCTGAACTTTTTCAGAACAATTTTGAAATATTTTCCTTTTAAACATTTTTTAGAGTATTTTTTGTGAATTAAAAAAAATGTAATTTTATAGAACTCATGATTTTTTTCCCAGGAATATTCAAAATTATTTCCTTGAAAAAATATTATAATTTTTTGTAAAAATACCTAGAATGAAAATAAAAATATTTTAAAAATTTTTTCAGGAAAAATTTTCAAAGAGAATTTTTTGGAGAGAATTGCGGTTTTTTTGTCAAAAAAAATTGGATTTTTGAAATATCTCAGTTTTGTAATTTTTCCTCAGGAATTCGTTTTGTATCAAAAAATATTTTTAAAACATTTTTCTAGAGAATTTTATTTCTCAAAAAATTGCAATTTTTTGTGAGCAGTGATTTTTGAAGTTGTCTTTCAAAAAAATTCGCTCGAGAAAATTGGATCTCGTAAAAAATTTTCTGCAAAGGAAATCTCACAGGAAAAAATTCCAGTATGCCTAAAGGAAAAAAATTGGAGTGGGCGAATTTTTTGAAAAATTATGCATGTTTGCTTGAAGAGTTCAAATGAATTGAAGTTGTGAAAAATTAAGTGGCAGGAAAGAGAATTAAAAACTAACCAAAAAATTCAATAAATTGAGATTAATTGAAAAAAAAAATTGTGAAAATCCGAAGAAATTAAAAAATTGAAGCTAATAAAAAAAGTGTAGAAACTAGAAACTCAATTGAAAAATGAAAAAAAAAAAAAAAACAGAAAAATTAAAAATGAAAGAAATTGAAGAAAAATCAGTGGGAAAAAATTACGAAAAAATCAGAAAATCGAAAATCTTAGCGAAGTTAAAATTTACTGAAAAATCATGCAATGAAATTTATTTTAAAAATGACGATAAAATCGACTTTAAAATAAATTTGAAAAAAATCGTCACACATCATCTGTTAATTTCCGTAACACGTGTTTTTGTTTCAAAAGTCCTGACCCCTTGGGACTTCCTTCTTGTTGTCGAAAGATTACTAAAAAATTAAATTCTTTCTCACTCCCTGTAAAATATACCACTATCGCATTAAAAAGCTAAAATTCTCATTTTCGAACCAACCGAACGAACACCATTCTAATGATGGATTTCTTTCTCCGAACATTCTTCCTTTTGATTTCGCTTTCATTCGGAATTCCAACCATTTTGGCGCCAAATCTTTGCAAAACACTTTTCAAAGGTATACCAGGGTTGGCAAAAATTAAATTTGGCAACGTTGACTCGTACTGTACTGGACTGGTGGACTGAAATGGGCATTCGATACAAATAAAAAGATACAAAACTGGTTATACTCGGTTAGTATGTCCCTGAACGCGACAGCCGACAGGTTAGTGGTCTTAGCCGAAGAATTTCTAGAATTGTCCGGATTAGAATCGGATTCACCCTTTTTTTTAAAATAATAAGTCACGATTTCGAGGAGAGGTTATCGATAATGGGCTTTGTGTACGATGACAATGGTTGATACGGTGCGACTCGGGCCCCAAGTTCCATCATTTATAGCGGATTCGCGGTTGCTTTTCGAAGTAGGTATCGATTGTGCGTTTATGTATTTCCATAAATCGAGCTTTTTTCACTCAGGTATTTATGGAAATGAATTACAACTCGCGGGTTTCGCATTACGATTACGAGCGCAGGTTTCAGTGGTTCCAATAGGATACCTGTATGTTTGTCGAACTCTGAGATTATTACTCATCACGTATTCTCATCGAGCAGGCAACACCTGCCCACCGGTTGTGGTCAGCTGATTAGCATTTTGATTATTTAATAATAAAGTCGAGCGTCGTTGGTTGCGTTTCGTTTCCCTTGTTTCTTTTTTTTTCATTACCGTGCGTCCGTGCGACGTGTGTTTTAATTGATATTCGTTCCGAAGGGGGATACACGTTCTTACCTCAGTGTAAATCTTTTCAAAATGTCTGAACGTCAGTTGCTTTTTCTGGCTATGACTGGCGTATAGGGATAATAACCTCGTAAAGTTGATAGCGCGTACAGGGAGGCTTTCGTGAACGTATTGTATACATTAAGAATGAATTATCAAAGATCCGTTTCCGCCGCTGTCTTTTTATATACGCTTGGTAACAGGAAGTATTTTCCATAAATGTGTATAACAACGTTGCGGAGGTGCGGTGTGGTGCTCCTATCGAAAGATTTATTTAGGTGTTCCGGTGCTTGGTGCGGTAGTCTGCGAGTGTAACGAAGAAACTTGCGATTTGTTGCGGTTGTTTTGGAAGATTCGGATGGGTTTTGAGGTGAGAAGTACCTTTTTGTTCGAAGAATTTGCTCGGTAGGAGTCATTCGTACTACTGGAGAAGTAGAGACTGGTTTGGATTGAAGACATTGGCGAGATTGACTCGATTGTCGTGAGGAGTGGTCACTTTTTTTGGAAAATTTGCTCTGGAGGAGTCATCCATACAGCATGAGACTGATTTAGATGGAAGATATCTGCAAAAAGGGCTGGATTTTTGTGAGAAGCAGTCTCTGAAGCCATCTATGCAACTTGAGGCTGATTTGAGTTGAAGATATCTGCAAGATAGGCTTGATTTTTGTGAGAAGCAGTCTCTTCTTTGAAAAATTTGCTCTGGAGGAGCGATCCATGCAACTTGAGGATGATTGAGTTGAAGATATCTGCATCTGCAAGATGGACTTGATTTTTAGTGAGATGCAATCTGCAAGATAGGAACAATTTCTTTGTGAAATTCAGTCTCTGGAGTCATCCATGCAACTTGAGCCTAATTGGAGTCGAAGACATCTGCAAGATAGGCTCGATTTTCGTGAGGAACCATCTCTTCTTCGAAAAATTTGCTCTGGAGGAGCCATCCATACAGCGTGAGACTGATTTAGATAGAAGATATCTGCTAAAAGGGCTCCATTTTTGTGAGGAGCAGTCTCTGAAGCCATCCATGCAACTTGAGGCTGATTTGAGTTGAAGATATCTGCAAGATAGGCTCGATTTTTGTGAGAAGCAGTCTCTGAGACCATCCATGCAACTTGAGGCTGATTTGAGTTGTAGTCATCTGCAAAATAGGCTCGATTTTTGTGAAGAATAGTGTCTTCTTCAAAAAATTTGCTCCGGATGAGCCATCCATACGGCTAAAGAAGTAAAGACTGGTTTGGATGGAAGATATCTTCAAGACTGGCTCGATTTTCGTGAGAAGTAGCTTCTTGTTTGTTCAACGAATTTGCTCTAGAAGAGTCATCCATACAGCTAAAGACTGGTTTGGATTGAAGATCTTTGACAAAATTGGCGTGAGAAGGAAACATCTCCTGTTTGATAAATTTGCTCCGTAGGCAAGAGTTGGGCAGATCCACTAAAGAAAGAATCTAGATCCACATTCAGATCCAGATCTTTAGTGTGAATAAATCCGTAAACGATCCAGATTAGATCCCTTTTAAAACTGAAGGATCAGATCCAAGATATTGGATCTTTGAATCATTAGATCCAATTTTCAAATTTTATGATCCAGCTCTGCCCGTATTTGTCCGGAGGAGTCATCCTTGAAATTTGAGATTGCTTCGAGTTGACGATATCTGCAAGATAGGCAGGATTTTTGTAAGCAGCAGTCTCCGGAGCCATCCATGCAATTTGAGACTGATTTGAGTTGGAAGATATCTGCAAGATAGGTTAGATTTTAGTGAGAAGTATCTCTTGTTTGAAGAATTGGCTCTGGAAGAGCCATCCATACAACTGGAAGACTGATTTTGGTGGAAGATATCTGCAAGATGAGCCCAATTCTTCAATTTTTGTGAGACATAGTCCCATGTTCAAAAAATTTGCTCTGGAAGAGCCATCCATACAAGTTGAGACTGATTTGGATAGAAGATATCTGCAAGATAGGCCCAATTCCTCAACTTTTATGAGACGTAGTCTCATGTTTGAAGATATCTGCAAGATAGGCCCAATTCCTCAATTTTGTGAGACGCAGTCGGGTAGTCCCATGTTCGATTTGCTCAGGAAGAGCCATCGAAGTAGCCATGATTCCATACAACTGTGAACTGGTTTCGGATTTGAATCTGCAAGAATCTGCCAATGGCAAGAATTGGCTCGTTAGAGCCATCGATACTCCTCGACTATTGGAGATGCTGTCAGAGATATTCTCCTACCAAACGAATTGGCAACTGCGTGGACCCAGCCTGGACGCATTGCATTGATTGCTATAATAGCATTTGTTTCTTCAGCTGTGTTACGGAATGCGACGCGGTACCTTCCCAATCTGGTGGGATTTCTCAGAAAGTTGATCTGCTCTGTGTGTGTGTAGAACGCTCCTCCTCGGCTCGTTAAGAAGACATCGAGAGTGCGAGAGAGAAAGGGCGATGCCAGCGCGAAGATCTCAGTAAAGTATTTGTAAAGGAGGAGGAGGCGGTTATACACGCGGCGTTAAACGGTCTAGTCGTGGAGCCGCGAAGCGCACAGAGAGCAGGCTGGGAGGTGGGGAGGTACGAGTAAGTTGCGTGAGAACATACCGGCCTTTATTACAAGCGTGCACTCACACACAGACACAGAGATGCAGTTGGAGTCTGTGTAAATGTACACCGTGCTGGTGGTCTGAACGGCCGACCGACGAAAAAGCCATTCATGTTATTGCTCTCGTTCTACCCCCGGCGCTCTTCGGTACCTCTGTGGAATGCGACCTGTGCACGTTTTTTCGAGACCTTTTTTTTTTTTTTTACTATTTGTATCTTTCTTCTTTTTCTTTTTTTTGAACCAAGAGTTGAGATGTTGTAATGGTAGTGTGTATGATGCCGGTTTTTTTGCCTCCGCTACTCCAGCCTCCATCATTGCTTCTCTATTCGGTCTGTGCTGTGTCTACGTGCATTGGAATGGATCTGCGGGCCTGTAGTATGCTGGTGCTGGTGTACTTCTTCTTGCCTCTCATTGCCTGCAGACTGGTCTACGCTGAGAGAGACAGAGAGAGACTCGTAGTATGGGAGGCGTTGTCGGCAACTAGTGTACTCGCGTAACAGTATTTTCTTCACTTCTGCGTTCCGTACCGTACCGTAAAGCGTCATTCATTCATTTACCATATTCAGCTCGAGATGTCGAGAACCGAGTAAACGGTTCTACGTTGACGGTGCTGCAAAGTGATTACCGAATTTGAAAACGAAGGAAGGCATACTGAAAAAAAATCAATCAACTTCATCATTCCCAAGATGACATATGGACCAATCAGGGCCCCGCTGAAACTAAATTATCGCCAGTGCCGGTACTTTCGCGTTAATTAGTTTTAATTAATCGAATCGATCACCGTGCCACGAATTCAACAAACAGTTTCCGCTCGTAAATATTTCCGGTGGGAGCGGGCTGGCAGAGGTTACGCTGCGTAACGTAATTTCTCGTATTGTTTCCGAATCCGAACCGATACCTACTCCACACAAATTCGGTGCTGCGTCGTAAATTGTATCGTGAATACGATACTCAACCGTGATGAGAAATTAGAAATCGGCCAGCTCGAAAGAGAATCGTTGTTCGACGTCCTTGATTCGTGTTAGCCGACTGTAACGTGACGATGTAATAGCTGTACTCTCAGTGCACATTGTTGGTGTAATTACAATTGCGCCAGTGTTCGCAGTACCGACCGAATGAAATTCATTGTATACAATGATCGAAAAACGTATGGACCTGAAAATAATACCATATGATAAACAAACGTACGAAATGTTTTAGCTACGATGTAAATAAACAGAGTTATGGCTCGCTTTGAACCAATATCGGCGAGTTTTTAGCTATTTTTAGCCAAATTTTTGAAAAAAATGATGGCCAATGCGCAATATGGGGTCACCTCGGTTTAGAAAATCTATCCTAGAATTTTCAAGGCTCCAACTTGAAATTGGAAATAAGGTCCTATTTTGGGAGGAGTCCAAAAGATAAAAAGATGACATTTTTTGAAATTTGCACACATGATGTGGGTTCTTATTATCTCTAATATGTCCAAATTTCAGCATCCTCAGTCACCCCACGCCCATTTTAGGCCCCAAAAAGTAGGTTTGAGGTAATTTTTTCACATTAATCAGCCTACAGGCCCTCTAAATTAGACTGGGGACCCAAAATTTCATCTTAGATTAACTTGCCTCTTGTAGGTTTTGACCTTTGGACGTTTTTTGACTTGTGTAGGATCAAAAATTAAGAAATTTTCAGTTTTTCCTGTTTCTTAGTACGTTGATCAGCCTTAAGCCCAAATTAAATTAGGTACACAGGAAGCCAAAATTTGGTATGTAAGATCCCATGTGAGGTCACTGATGTGTCTTTTGGTGGTTTCGCCCTTGAGCTCCAACTTTAGAGAAGACCCTAAAAATGATGAAATTGTTCGAAATTTCAAATTTGCACCAGCGATGAGGACTCTTAATTACCTCAAACATGTCCAGTTTTTAGTTTCCGAAGTCATCCTCACCCCATTTTAGGCCCCAAAAAGTGGATCTTGGGGTCATTTTTTCACGTTGATCAGCCCATAGGCTTCCCAAATTGGGCAGGTGGACTCAAAATTTCATCGTAGATTTAGTTCATGCTCATGGTGGGTCTTTTGTACAGTAATGCCCAGAGGTTTGAAAAATATTATTGCAGAACTTGACTCCCAAATCTTCTTTAAAATGACCCAAAATTGTTTTCCTCTCTTGTGAAAATCACTGCAAATTCTCTTGAAAAAAATCTCCATAAAGAAATAAAGAATAAAATTATTTTGGAGAAAAGAAATCAACGGAAAAGTTTTCTTATACATATTTTTTTTAATCCTAAAAAAAAAAGAAAACACGTTTTGGAAATCCTCTTTTTGATTGAAAGATGTTTTCAATTTAGGTGATATTTTTATAAAAAATGATCATTGCACCCGAAAAATTGAGAAATTTTTTTACCATAAAAATTAAAACTTTTTTCATAAAAAAAAAAAATAAAATAAAATAACTTGAGAAATTTAAAAAAAAATACTTAATATTTCTTCTTCCAAAAAAAATAAATAGGCATTCATACTGCAAAAAATTGAAAAAATCTCAAAAAGTTTACCCGCCCCCCCAATGGCTAATAAAGGGAAACATTAGTCTTTAATCCTCTCCAAAAAAAAAAGAAATTTCATGCTGCAAAAAAATTGAAAAAATTCAAGTGGTCTAAAAATTTTTAAAAAGTTTACCTCCCTCCCCCCCAAAACAGAAAATTAAGGGAAACTTTAATCCTAAAAAATAAAGACTTTCTATTCCAAAAAAATCGAAAACAAAAAAAAAATTGAAATTTTTTCATGAAAAAAAATGAGAAATTAAAAAAATAACATTTTTTCTCCAAAAAAAAGAAATTTACCTAGTGCTGCAAAAATTGAAAAAATCCAAAAAAAATTTAAGTGGTCCAAAAAATTTTTAAAAGTTTACCCCCTCTCCCTCAAAAAACGGCAAATGAAAGGAAACTTTAATCCTAAAAAAATGAAGACTTCCTATTCCAAAAAAATCGAAAACAAAAAAAATGAAAAATTTTGCATAAAAAAAACTCAGGGAATTTTTATTTTCATACCCTAAAAATGAGAAATTTTCCCTCCAAATAGTTAAGTAAGTACGTTAAAAAATTTTATTTCAACAAAAAAAAAATGGAAAATTGTTTTACCTAGAGCTACCAATTTAAAAAAACTAGAATTTCTTATAAATTAAATGTTCCAAAAAATTTAAGGATTTCTCATTCTAAACAAAAGTAAAAAAAATTGCTTATTTTAATAGTTCTCGAAAAAAAAAAAAAAAAAAAAAAAAAAATAGGAATACTTATACCTACGTTAGAAAAACTGAGACCCCTCCCTCCCCTATACAAAATTATATTAAAAAAAGCTTGAGATTTTTTTTCTCAAAAAAATTGAAAATATCAAATAAGTATCTATTAATTATTTCAAGAAGCTTGAAAATTTGTTATTTCAAAAAAAAAAAAAAAATCAAGAAAAACATGTTTTTCAAAAAAATGAGAAATATTGTTACCCTCAATAAAATTGAAAAAATGGGACATTTTTTAACCCTCCGTTGGTCGCATGCCGGTCTCTCAGACCGAAAGGGGGTCCCACCCTGTTTATTAGTTGGGCAAGTGTGGGGGAAGCAATTATACACAAAAAAAAACGATTTGAGACGACGTATAAGTTGCATATTATGCAAGATATTTTTATTCCCAAAAAATAAAATATCATTGTGCTTTTCATATTATTTTGACCTCTGGGCTCCCTTTCACCCTTACGTAAGATTAAATATCAAAAAATGTAATATTTTTATCTTTTTTTTTTTTTTTTTTTTTGAGCGGGAGCAGATAAAATATTCAGAATATTAGGCCTATAGCTTTACTCAGAAACGGTTTGAGCAAATTTTTTTGGGGGATGTAGATCGAAAATGCCGAATGAAAATTTTCAAAATGCCGAATGATAATTAATAAGTACAACAGTGGGAAGTAGACCCCTGCGCTGAATTTTTTGAAAAAAGTGAGTTTTCGAAAGAAGAACTTCTCACTATCCTCATAGAAAAAATTTCAAGAACTTATGGTAGCATTAGGATTTGAATCAAAACGACTGTTGCTGCCCGAGCGAAGCGAGGGCGAACATTTTTGAAAAAATTGCACTTCTAAAAGAAAAGATGGACTTTTTTTTGCAGAAATTTTGAAAACATACAATAATTTCTGGTTTTTTAAAAGATGAAAAAGTGATACGTTGCCCGAGCGAAGCGAGGGCGAAAATTTTGAAAAAATTGGAATTTTTAATTAAAAATAATGCACTTTAAACATAATTTTTAATATTTTCAAAAAGATCATGTTCATTTTTTTACGTTATAAGTTATAACAATTCAAATGCGCTGATTTTTGATTCCTATTCTGATTCTGAGAGAAAGATGAAGTAATAGAAGTACATTGCCCGAGCGAAGCGAGGGCGAAATTTTTTTTTCAGAAATTTACCGAATTTGTGAGTCGGAATTTCTCTAAAATTCATCAAATTTATGATTCGGAATTTCTCAAAAATTTGCCGAATTTGTGATTTAGAATTTCTAAAAAATTTACATATTTGAAATTCAAAACTTTACCAAATTTTGTAAACATACCTAATTTAATTTGTCGAAAGTTTGCCGAATTTGTCGAAAATTTTTCAAAAATTTGCCGAATGGAAAATCACTGGGGGGGGGTGTTCCACCCCCCCAAACCCTCCCCTCCCACCGGCTCTGGCTTTACTAAAAGACCAATGAAGTCAAGGTTGACGACCCAAGGATTTGAGTGGAGCCCACATTTGAAGCTAAATTTGTAATGCCTTCTCCTTCTTCTCTGATTTGCGTTCATCATCATTTTTATTCACTTGATTTTTGCACCATTGAATCGAAAAACTGTACCTACGTTTTGTTTTACTTTGTCCAAACGTTGTAATCTGCTTCGTAGGCGGTTTCGTAGTTTCGTTCATGGTGGCATTCATTCTTAAATACGTTATCAGCGAGTAGATAAGCAACTTGCGAATGGTGTTGAACCGATTCCGTAGCGTAGACAGATAGTTGTAGTTCATTAATGAAATTGAAATCTGTATCAAAGAATAACGCAGTTTAGTAATTGTAAAGATACCTTCTAAACGTCTACGTTACGTCAACGTTGTTGTTGTTTCCATTCCATCAACTTAATGAAAGATTTTATACGTTTAGGAGTAAACTAACGTATTATTATTATAGCTAGCTACGATGCAACGCAACGATGCATACGAAAAAACATTCGCCATCGCAATATTATTGTATTGCTGCAATTGTAGTCTCATACTACTACGATATTCTACGAAGCGTAATGTAAATAACAACAGTTTGTGCTTAATATGGAGGCGTACACACGACGACGTTGGATACCCATGGGCGGATGTACTGTTATGGAAGATCATCCAACTGACGAGTATTTTTAATTAAGATTATATTTTTTCGTTCTTCGACGACGACGACGACGACGAAGCTAAACAAACAGAAGAAAAATACGCCGCGTGAGTTTCGAGAGTACACAAAGATGAAACGATTGAGACTGGGAATTCCATTAGAGAGTAAAGTAACAACGTGTGATATGCTTGCGGTAAAGTACGAGTAAATGGCAACGTAACTTGGCCGGAGCTCGGAGCTTGTATATCGGGTCCATACGAGATACTATAAATTGCGGCTACATTGAATCGTGATTTACGAATGCTATGTAGTCTTCCAGGTCGAACGCATACCTAGCATGATTGTCGAGAACGTTGAGGTCAGGTAATTCAGTAACAGTAGGGTTTGGAATTCGTATGTGCATGAATATAGCGACGGCGGCGATCGCGAGATGGGTTTTACATGGAGAGAGATATACAGCTAGCTTGGTCCAGTGGTATCAGTGCATCTATTCTTCGGGTTTTCATGGACTAGCTCCTAGTTTGCACTGCGGCGTTAGTGATTGAGCTGATTTTTTTTCAGTCCAAAACTATACAAACGCCTAATATACGAAATTAGAGAGAAGAGAGGGGTCCAATTGAAATTTTTATAATAACCAAACTTATTTTTAGGATCTTAATCTACAACTTTTGTTTGAAAACTTTTTTAATTGAACCCCTCCTTCCCCCATTTTTCAACATTGAGTGTCTTCGTACTAATATACGAAATTCGAGGGGAGGGGAGGGGAGGGTCCAATCGAAATTTTTATGATAACCAAGATTATTTCTAAGATCCTGATCTAGAACTTTTGTTTGAAAAATTTTTCAATTCAACCCTTACCACTCCCCAATTTTCAGTAATGAGTATCTATGTATTAATATGAAAAATTGGGGAGTAGGGAGGGTTCAAATTGAAAAAATTTTCAAACAAAAGTTTTAGATCAGGATCTTGGAAATAATTTTGGTTATCATAAAAATTTCAAATCGACCCTTCCCTCCCCTCCAATTTTGCATATTGGTACGAAGACGCTCATTATTGGAAATTGTGAGGGAGAGAGGGGGTTGAATTAAAAAAATTTTCAAACAAAAGTTGTAGATTAGGATCCTAAAAATAAGTTTGATTATTATAAAAATTTCGATTGGACCCTCCCCTCCCCTCTAATTTTGCATATTAGTACGAAGACCCTCATTATTGAAAATTGGGAGGGAGAGAGGGGTTGAATTAAAAAAATTTTCAAACAAAAGTTGTAGATTAGGATCCTAAAAATAAGTTTAGTTATTATAAAAATTTCGATTGGACCCTCCCCTTCCCCCTAATTTTGCATATTAGTACGAAGACACTCATTATTGAAAATTGGGAGGGGGAGAGGGGTTGAATTGAAAAAATTTTCAAACAAAAGTTGTAGATTAGGATCCTAAATATAAGTTTGGTTATTATAAAAATTTAGATTGGACCCCTCTCTTCTCTCTAATTTCGTGGTGTCCGGTGAGTGGTGTGCCAAACTTGAAATTTGGATACAGCCGAGTACGACTAACAAAAAAGTTTATGTACACGACTAAGTTTAAAAATGAAGGAGCTACAAAGGTTTGAAAATCAGTATTTCATCTAACAAAATCGGTTGGCAACACTGCGTTTAGAAAAATTTCGACACCGGCAGTGGATAGATTATCAAAAAACCAATAAAAGTTGTAATCATATGGGATTGCCTATCTTTGAAATTGAAGGAGTTACAGCAGCGCAAAATCTCAGCCAAAAATATTATTGCGTACCTGAATTTATTACGGTGCATTAGTGATACATGAAAATCGCGAAATTCGTTCAAAAAATACATGAAACAGGTGTAACTTTTTGAGAGGAACAAAATTAGTTATGTGAAAATTTGGCTATTTTTGAAAATTAAGGCGCTACGGAGCCTTGAATTTCGAAAATACCAATTTTTAAAGCTTTATAGCGCCTTCATTTTCAAAGATAGGCAAATTTTTGACATAACTAATTTTGTTCCTTTTAAAAAGTTACACCTGATTTGTGCATTGTTTTCACAAAATTTTGAAATTTTTGTACATCACTGCCCCTTCAAAATCGAGATAGGCACCATGTGTACACGAAGATTTTTGTTAGTGGTACTCGAGGTTATATCCAAATTTCAAGTTTGGCACACCACTCACCGGACACCCTGTATAATTTTGGACTTGGAAAAAATCAGTTTTACATGGAGAGATTGGAGACTGGAGAGAGATATACAGCTAGCTTGGTCCAGTGCAATTGGAATCAGTGGATTTACTCTTCGAAATACAAAGTACGACAATTTCGCCAGGCAATCTGTAAACGAAGGAAACAATGAAAGAAATTACTCTCTTTTATCAGTTAATTGTGCTCGCGCAGCAACGGATGTAACGTCTCCTCTTCTAAACCTAAATGACTCATCGCGTAGGTTTCAATCTTTATGAATTGAACAAATCTTATCAACGAACTTGAAACTACCCTCTTTATCGCGTTGTCTATTTTCCCTTCTATAGTGTTCTCATTCATTATTTTTTACTAAACAAACATTATGTAGAAAAATACCTCTGTATGAAATGATGCCAGTCCCAGTCGTTAGCTCGATGTTCAGACTCAGAGTTCTTTGCTGTGTGTGAAGTGATAGTGTTCGTAAGTGTCGAAGGCTCCTTTCCTTGTTTGGAATTCTACCATATATATAAGTTGCATTCACTCCACACGTCTTATTATTACACACGGAGGAGAGAGCACGTTTTTTTTTTCTCTTCTATCTTTCTTTCCATACTACATTGATCTCCTCTGCCCTAGAAGAAGTAAGTGCATAGGTATACTATCTTTAATGCTAACACTTTATATCTTCTATACTTACTTTCGGAACGAACTCCTTTGAACAAGTCACATTCCTTTGGTACTTACATTCCATGCGGAGGCGTACCTATGCTGTAGCTTTTTTCTCATCTTGTATATACTTTCAAAGTAATTTCACGAGTCATGAAGGTTTATTCTTATCACTAATCGCAGCTCCGAGTATTTAAATTGAACCAGTTTCTTTGTTTGGGAAATACACATTCTTTTGCTGTTGTTTGTGATGTTCGAAAATGTTTAAGGTTCGAAGTTTATTGAGATAAATGCTTCGTGTTGTCTCTTCTCTCCGACTTCGAGCTATTCAAATGACCAACGACGACATTTTGTTATCGCAGTTTCTTGTACTTATAGCGGTGAACTGGGAATAAAGAGAGAAAAAATTAAAAGATGTGTTTTGTTCAGTAACGAGTGGTTGGCCTTATAATGAACAGATATTTTAGATTTGTACTGATTTTTTCGATTTATTTTACTTACCTAGTTGTGAAACTGTTGTACAAAGTTATGGAGTTTTTGGTGATGAGATCGATTCAGGTAGTACCTTTAAATATCTATCGAATATTGATTTATTTACCTCGAGTATTCTTGAAAATCGGATGAAAAACTTCAAATTCTGAAGAACCGTTAATTACCTATTTCAATAATTTCATAACAATGGCTTGAAAATAAGAATGAACTCCTCAGAAGTTAAAACTTACCAAAATTGAAAAACCAATTTCTATTTTCATAACAACGAATCAGTCATGATTTTTTTCAAAACACAGTCTAGTTTTTCACGATCCTGTTTAATAGCACAAACCTTGGTGAGTGGAGGGGGAGGAGGTGTCCAATCGAAATTTTTCCAATTACCAAAATTATTATTCGTAGGATTTCAATCCACAACTTTAGTTCAAAAAATTTATCAATTGGGTCCCTTCCTTCCTTCCCCCATCTTTAAATACCAAGTACCTACCTACGTAATATTATGCGGAATTTAAGGAGTGGGTGGGGGGGGGGGTCAAATCGACTTTTTTTTTTTTTAATAACCAAAATATTGTTTCTAGGGTCTCCTGGGTCTCAATCTACAACTTTTATTTTAAAAAATTTCAATTGACCCCCCCCCCCCCATTTTGAATGTCAAATTCACGTAATATTAGGCAAAATTAGAGGGGAGGGAGTGGTCCAATCGAAATTTTTCTAATAACAAAAATTAGTGATCTCTATCTACAACTTTTGTTTGAAAAATTTTACAGTTGGGTACCTCTCCCCTTCCCTCCCTACCCATTCCCTTCAATTTTGAATATCTAGACAGTATGTCAGTATACATCAACGTAGTATTCTGTATGCAAAATTGGACGGGAAGGAGGGGTCCAATCAAAATTTTTGTAATAACCAAAATTGTTTTTAGAGTCTCGATCTACAACTTTTGTTTCAAAATTTTTTCAATTGAACCTCTCTCTCTCCTTCAATTTTGAGTGTTCAGTATTTACGTAATGTCAGGCAAAATTAGAGGGGAGGGAGTTGTCCAATCAAAATTTTTCCAACCAGCAAAATTAGTTCTAGCCGTTGTAGGACCTCAATCTTCAACTTTTGTTTGGGAAATTTTACAGTTGGGTTCCCTCCCCCAGAGACGAAACTTGGATATAAATCTGGGGGGATAAAATAAGAAATTTGCCAAATTTGCCGACTAAAATAACTTTTTTTTTTTTTTTTTTTTTTTTTTTAGCGAATGAATTTTAAACTTGATGTTGGCAAATCAAAATATCGCGAAAATTTGCCGACTTTTTGTAAATTTTCGGCAACATTTTAATGAATTTTCCAAAATTTTCGACAAAATTTCTTCAAAAATCAGTAAAATGGCCGAATTTTAACAAAATCTGTCCAATTTTAACAAAAAATTACCGATTTTTTTGAAAATTTTTCAGTGGGGTGGATCACCCCCCACACTCCCTTGTTTCGTCCCTACCCTCCACTCCAATTTTGAATATCAATTATCAAGTATCAACCTGTACGCAAAATTGGACGGGAAGGAGGGGCCCAATCAAAATGTTTGTAATAACCAAAATTGTTTTTAGCATCTAAATCTACAACTTTTGTTTTAAAAAATTTTCAATTGAACCCCTCCCTCGCCTACAATTTTGAACGTCAAGTATTCACGTAATATTAGGATAAAATTAGAAGAGAGGGAGTGGTCCAATTAAAATTTTTCTGATAACAAAAATTATTTTTAGGATCTCACTGTACAACTTTTGTTAGTTTTGTTTGGAAAATTTTACAGTTGGGTCCTCCTCCCCTCCCCTCAAATTTTGAATATCAAGTATCAACCTGTAGGCAAAATTGGACGGGAAGGAGGGGTCCAATCGAAATTTTTGTAATAACCAAAATTATTTCTAGCGTCTAAATCTACTTTTGTTTTAAAATTTTTTCAATTGACCCCCTCCCTCGCCTACAATTTTGAATGTCAAGTATTCACGTAAACATATTAGGAAAAATTAGAGGGTAGAGAGTGGTTCAATCAAAATTTTTCCAATAATAAAAATTATTTCTAGCACCTCAATCTACAACTTTTGTTTCAAACATTTTTCAGTCCACCCCCTCCCTCCATCCATTCTTTCCAATTTTGAATAATATTTAGTATCTAAATCTATGTGGCATTGGACATTTTTTTTTGAGGGGGGGGTGGGGTCAACCGTAATTTTTTGTACTAACCAAAACTATTCCTACAACTACTCAATCAACAGAATTTTGTTTGAAAAATTTGTGACGTCCCGATTGGCAAGTTTTCATCTTTGAAATTTCTTACATTTTCGCTGTGAAAAATACCCAGATTAGAAAATTTGAAAATACATTAAAATGTCTCCTTCTCCAATTTCCATAACCATTGATGACGCAAGATGACTAGCGATTTTTTTTTGCTGAATAGGCGATACGCGATAGGGCGTTCCTCGTAATCACAACAATATAATCGCTTCTTCGAAATGAAATGACCGTTAATTTTGAAAATTCAAATTTGCACGACTTGTAAATTATTTTCATTCTTCAAACGTTTGTCATTTTCATTATTTTCTCAAAATTAATAAATGATAATTGACTTGACTGTTGATTAATAGAAAAAAATACGAATTCGTTTATTCGTTCGCTGAATTATCTATTTACTTACCTATTTCATAAAAATTGAAATTCAAATTACTCTGAATCATGATGAATGTTTGAAAGTCTAAAAGACGAAAATTAAATTAATTTAATCACATCTAGCCGAGCAACACCTACACACAACATCAACATCATCAATCGTGTCGAAACATGCAAAAAATTTTCAAATAATTCCAATTTAAAATTCAAGGTCAAAAAATTTAAAATTTAACGTCCATTTTGAAAAAATTCGAATATCGCGAATAGGAATATGCGCGCGCATCGAAATTCCTTCCTGAAAAATTCCATCCACCGCACTACTAGCGCCGCCTCGCGTTCAAGTGAACGACAAAGAAAGAAATCGAAACGAATCAGTGAACGCCGAAGCTAGGCGTCGAGTAAACGTGTAAAAAAAGTCGCGTCGCGTTAACGTGCCGATGAATAAACGAGGTGTAAAAATTTACTAAATGGAAGTTCCAACGTTCCAAGAATGTTTTCGTTAATTTAGAAAAAAATCAGTATTAATTAATTCGTAAGTTACTCTTGTAGTTTTATATTTCGAGTGATCCCCTTTGATCTCATTTTTATTTATTCTAAAATAATCAGGGTAAGTTTTTTCAACGATATTATTCTCGGTAATGATGTTTACGTGTTCGGTTAGGAATGTATAATAGACTTTGTTCGATTGTAGTACGTTGCATCTTTCGTGTTATTCATAAAAATTACGATCGATGCAGTTTTTGTATACAGAATAAATGATTGTCTGGTCGATGACGACGAATGTGTAGTGTGTATGTGTGTGAACTGTGTATGACTGTGCGACTGAAATAAATCAGCCGACGAGGCTAGAAAATACTTCGTCGCGATGTTTTGCCAGCCAGCGATATATGGTGGAGTAAATCGTGCTCATGGCTTCGATCAGTTGGTGAAAGTCAGCGAATTGTGCACTACTTACCTTACGTGTTAAATCCAAGTTATATAATACGTACTTTGGTATTTTACTTTGCCGCCGGTCGATTTCTAAACTCGGGTTTTTCGTTTCTTTGATTACAGATGACTCCATTACCGAATAGTGCTGCTGGGGGCTTCTGTCGCTCTCACATGGAGGACCATATTGTCCACGGGTGCTCATCGAGTAACAACCAATCTTTAAATCTGTTCGACGAAGGCGACCGGCTGAAAACTTTCGCTCCTTGGCAGGAGCCTTTCGCGAATAAACGAGCTCTAGCGGCGGCCGGCTTCTTTTTCATAAACTACGCGAATACCGGCGATCTAATCAAGTGCCCTTTCTGCGATCTGGAAATTTCCAGGGCGCAATGGGTGCAAGGATCGGATCCTTTTGAGGTACATAGGCAGTCGAGACCTCAGTGCGCTTATATGAAACAAATGAAATCTAGAACTACCACCGATTGTCCGCCATCTTTTAGTATGCAAAGTACGCTGATTATATTTCATTCTACTGTTCGTCTATCGTACGAATTGGACTAATTTTTTGATTTATTTTGCGTAGGTTTAAATGCCTTCGAAAGCATACGATCGCCTTTATTAGCGGAAGCCGAACGTAAATCCTGCGCCGAGAACCAATTCAAAGTCAACTCTACCGCGCATCCTGCTATTCCTAGTTACGTTAAATTGGAAGATAGACTTAAGTCTTACGAAAAATGGCCAAAAGATTTTAGATTAAAGCCGGAAGTTTTAAGCGACGCTGGATTCTTTTATATAGGTAAATTAACGATTCATTTCGCCTCGAATGGCTTCGATTATTTATCACACGAGCCTCGTAATTTATCTATGTTATATTTCATATGTCCAGGACAAGAACACAAAACAGCCTGCTTCCAATGCGGCGGAATTATCAACTGGGACGGTACGGAAGATCCGAACGTCGAACACGAACGCTACTTCCCCAGGTGTTTCCTCGTAGCCAGACGTAAGCTGTGCGAAACCACCAATAAAATCGCCGCCCAAATTCAACTGGCCACCCAATGCATACCGCGTCGACCGGAACACGCCGCTAGTCCGATACGAACGATGAATCTGAACCCGGCCATCGAATCGGATCGACTCAAGTCGTTCGAAAGATGGGATGTACCGTTCATCGATAAAAACGAATTGGCCGCCGCCGGATTCTACTACACCGGTCGCGAAGACATGGTCAAATGCTACAAATGCGGCGTAGACGTGTGCAGGTGGGAAATAGGCGACGATCCGGCTGCCGAACATCTGAAGCATTCGCCTAATTGCCCTCTAGCGCCGTTATGTAAGAAAATACTCGAAAAGAAACCCGGCGTTTTGGAGGCGATGCAGAGTCCTGCTGTGAATGGTGAGTTTTCCACGCATAGGCGAGGATTTTGAATTTAATTTTTATGATAACGAGATCAATAATGTGTTGTGTACGTGTTCGCAGGTTACGATACGTGCGGTCTTCACGATGAACCTAATCGACGACCTCCCAAATATCCTGAATATATGACTGTGGAGCATCGTATCAGTTCGTTTAGAAATTGGCCCGAACAGTATAGAATTCGACCCGAAACCTTATGGGAAGCTGGATTCTTTTATAGTGGTGAGCTTTTTTCTTGAATGGATTTTTTTCTGATTGTAAACCATTCGAGCCTACTTTGGTAAAAATTTGTTTATATGGAAGTGGATCGTTGTTATATATTTTTACGAAGCGTAATGTTATACAAAGATACTTGATATTGTTCAAAATTAGCGGGGAGGGAGGGGTCAATCGAAATTTATGTTCTAACCAAAATTATTCCTAAGATTTCAATCAACAACTTTTGTTCGAAATTTTTTTCTATTGGACCCCTCCCTCCCCTCCAATTTTGCATAACTATGTCAATACTTATTTAAAATTGTCAAGGGGTAGGATTTTAGGGGAAGGAGGGGTCTAATTGAAATTTATGTTCTAACCAAAAGTATTCCTAAGGTTCTAATCAACAACTTTTGTTCGAAAAAATTTTCAATGGGTCCCCTCCGATTTCGCATAACTCTATGTCAGTACATATTTAAAATTGTCAAGAGAGGGAGGGAGGGTTCAATTTGAAAAATTTTCAAACAAAAGTTGTATATTGAGATCCCAGAAACGATTATGAATGTTTGAAAAAAATATCGGTCGAACCCCCTCCCCTTCCAATGTTGAATAATACTACGTTGATACTTGATATTCAACATTGAAGGGTATGAAGGAAGGAAGGGAGGGGTCCAATTGAAAAAATTTTCAACCAAAAGTTGTAGATTGAGATCCTCAAAATGATTTTGGTTATTATGAAAATTTCGATTGGACCCCTCTTTCCCCTTTAATTTTGCCCAACATTCCATAGATAACTATTCAAAATTATGGAAAGGGGTCCAATTGAAAAATTTTCCAAACAAAAGTTGTAGATTTAATTCCTTGGAATAATTTTGGTTATTACGAAAATTTCGATTGGATCCCTCTCTCCCCTCCAACTTCGCGTAACTTGATGTCAATACTTATTTAAAATTGTCAACGGAGGGGAGTCCAATTGTTGAAAACAATTTCAAATAAAAATTATAGATCGAAATCCCAGAAATGATTTTGGATATTACAAAAATTTCGGCCGGAAACCTCTCCCCTCCAGTTTTGAAAAATACTGCTTTGATGCTTGAAATTTGAAATTGAAGGAAGGGAGGGGGTCCAATTGAAAAAATTTTCAAACAAAATTTGTAGATTGAGATCCTAAAAATAATTTTGGTTATTATGAAAATTTCGATTAGACCTCTCTTTCCCCTCTAATTTTGCCCAACATTACATAAATAACTATTCAAAATTAGTGGGAGGAATACAATTGAAAATTTTTTCAAACAAAAGTTGTAGATTGAGATCCTAGGAATAATTTTGGTCATCACGAAAATTTCGATTAGACCCCTCCCTCTCCAATTTTGAATTTTAGGTGTCAGTGTAGTGTTACACTTGATAAAATTGAACAACAACGATCCACTTCCATGTAAGAAATTTATCATACCAGATTCGATTATTGAAATAGTTGTTTTTTTTTTCAACCTTGCCATTCTAACTCAATTTTGGTTTCGTTTCGCAGGTATCGACGACCACTGCATATGTTTCCAATGCGGCACCGGCCTGAAAAATTGGAAAGAAAACGACGATCCGTGGACCGAACACGCGCTGTGGTATCCTCAATGCGATTATTTAGTTTCGATCAAAGGTAGCGCCTTTGTGCACGAGGCTGGCCGCAGCAGACGTGACACGATGACCTTATCTGAAGAGGTACGTCGGTGTATTAAATGCGATGGTGCGTTTAGAAATTTGATTAAATTCACCTTTGCTCGCGTATGCTCGTTGAAATTTTGTTCGTGTTTTAAATGTACCAATTAAAACCGGATAATTAGTCGCGTTGTTAGTTTCATTTCGTATCTCCCTTCTATTACTATTTTTTCCCGTTAATTTTATTCGATTTTAAATTATCTCGTTTGCCAACGATCCAAGGGGTAAATTAAGTCAGGTAAATAAGCTCAATTTATGCGCCGAATGCGATAGAAAAATACGTAAATTTCTTCTAACCGCGCCTCAACCTTATAACTAATTATTTTCCACGTAATTCTGCAATACTAATTGTTTTTTTTTCAACAGGAAATCAAAGACGCGGTCGAAGTGTTACAAAATTTATTTCGTAGCGTGATAAATCTACCAGAGTCAACTATGTAAGTGCCAAATCTATCGTAACTCTTTCGGGGACCTATGGCTCCGAAGTAAAAAAAAAAAAAGCAGTACACCACCACATCATTATCTCAGCGACGAAAATGACCGAATTTTTGTATTTTTTTTTGTGTGTTTGACAAAGAGGTAATGTAAACGAAAACGAAGGCTGTGATATAATCGAAAACAAAGCTGTTGCATCCTCGAACCATCGCGGCATGGCCGACCTAATGGACGAAGACGACGACGAGAACGACGAGAAACGCAAATTGTTGTGTAAAATCTGCTTCATGAATAACTGGAGTAAGCTGCTGTATCCTTGCGGACACGTGGCGTGCGCCAGTTGCGCCAAAAATCTCGTCAAGTGCGCTTTCTGCCGCAAACATATATTAGATCGGGTCACTATGTACGTCCAGTAGAGCACCGGAGTGCTTGAAAATCACTCAGTTGTCCAAATAAGTCCCACGATCCGCGTTCGAGTGAGTTTTTGTTTTTTAAGGCGAGAGGTCGAGTCATCGATAAATTATTTTTGTCAGTTTTTTGTATTATTGTTTTAATTTTTTTTTTGTTTTTTTTTCCCCTCTTTTTTTCTTATTTTTTATTATTTGTAACAAGTCCAACAAGCCTATTGATTTTTGTCGTAAAAGTCTGAATTTTAATTATGTAGTTCATCGCGCTTAACAGTTTTCCTCTGCCCACCTTCCCCACCCCCATCCCCAAAGACTCGTTTTTAAATTTATTAACGCGATGTACATAGGTATTCTTACGTGTTAAAATTTTAAGATTTTTTTCCCTTCTTCATTTATATATATTCGTCGTCGCGACGAAAGTACGTATTTTTGTTCTAAACGAATTTACTAAACTCATGGATGTTTCTTTGCCGAAATTCCTACCAAGATTTATCTTTTATTTTTTATTTAAACGTACAAAGATTATTTTACGTTGATATCTTGATACGAATTTTAATTTATGATGGACACGCGGATGAAGATTTTTAGACGATCGAATCGGTGTTACTTCGGATGTGACAATATTCGATTTCTAACATAGGCTGAGTAGTTCAGGTACCGTTTCTGAAACGGTTACACGCTTCGGTGCCTTCGTATTGTGATTTTTTTCATCGAGTTTTACCATCGTAAGATTGCGTACAGTTGCATCATTTGGTACGTGAGGTGAGCAACGGGTACGATAATTTGAATTCGAAATAGAAGAGGAGAAAAATATGGTAAGAGGAATTCTATTTTCGTGTAAATTGAATGGTCATTCTGCCTTCGGTATCTTTATCCGCGTGTCGTCCATCACCTTATCCAATTTTAAGTTAAATTTTCGTCCCTTTTAATGCAAAGTACTTTCTTTTTTTAAAGTAGACTTAAATATAATGTAAATAATACACATTCTATCCCGTAGTATTTGTACCATATACCTTAAAACCTAAGATTGTTATGTGTTTTAAAGTTAATAACGAAAGATGATTAAAGGTTAATTAGTTTTCTGAAATATGATGCTCTTTTAGTTCGGTACACATATCAAATTACACACACACCCACCCCCCCCCCCCCTGGTTTTTCTCAGGAAAACTCAAGAGTATCAGAAATATTAATTTTGTGGGTAAAAAATTTTTTCTCAATGTTCCAAACTGGTTCAAATTTGTCACAATTTTTCTGGAATTTCCCTAATTGGCCCCTCGAAAAAATTGTAAATTAAATTTCACCAAACGAGCGACCTTTTTTGTTATTTTTTTCGAAATCTGGGGTTGAAAATTGAAATTTTTTGTCTATCTTTTTAATCATCACATTATTTTTAATTTTTCCAAGAAAAAAAAATGTAAATTTTATTATATAGGACGTGATACCTATTTATTAAAATAATGCAAAATAAGCGTCCAATCCGGAAGTTGCTAATCTATGCTTACGCATCAGTTCCGCAACTTTGAGGTCTGTGACCCGAATTTTTGCAACAACGCCAAAGATGAGACGTTTTACGTTTTTATTTAAAAATTTAACGCGCGAATCAAAACTATTAATTATTTTAGAAAACTTATTAATTTTGTTGCGAATTTATCGAAGTTCGTGGTACTTTTAATTATTAACAGTGATAATAAATCTGTTCATTTTTTTCGAAAGAGTAATGTATTTGTTTCGTGTTGTGTGTTGGGAAGATTATTTAAGGTATGTAATTTGATTTGTATTATAAAAATGATGTTTTCCTTTTTGATAACTCGAAAGTGTAGACCGAATGAATAATACTGCGAGCGCTGGCAGTGAAAAGAAAACGTTAGGTATGTTGTGGTTACCATTTAATGGACTCTTATTTGTAAGACATATTTACTTACGTAAGGAAAGGGGAAAACATTGAATGTATTTTTATTGTACAGAAAAAAAGTATATAAAATCAATCATAGGTCTCAAAACGTTGATCTCAAGAATACTTACTGGGTTGGTCTCGTCTCGTGTGATTATACAGTTCCTTGTTTCGAGCATTTTTTTGACTAATAATTAATCGAATTACATGAAAACTCGATGTGCATAACGTAGCATCTGCCAGCGCTACCGGTTCCGTTATCTAGATTATTCTCGACTGAATTACTCTCTCCATGGGCCTTTAATTTCCGACTGTATCTAGTATTTAAACGTCTTTCATTATCTTGATTTAAGTCCAAAGTTGGTTACGTAGAACTAGAGATGTGAGTTGACAGAAGGTAGGGTCCTACCAATTTGTACTTGTGTAAGGTTTCGTATGTATGGATGGTTCTTTAGCTTTTAGAGTACTGTACGTTGGTATCTCTATCATTACACTTACTTTTTTCCATATTTTTTTCATGCTACTGTATTGTTATATTTTATAAAATTGTTGATTTGTATTACAAAGTAAATTGATATTTTTTTTACTTTCATTTTTTTTTTACTAAAAAATTATTCTACCAGAATGAAAAACAGCTAGGCCGTTATAAAATGAATACGTTTTTATTTACAAAGGTAAAACAAAATATCAAACGAACATTAATAAGTAACAATACACGAACGAAACGAAAAAGGAAACAATGGAGGAATTAAAATTAAGCTAATAAATAAAAAGGAATGTTGGGCGAGTATGTAACAATAAAACAAAAGCGAGAAAGTGAAATACACTTGTCTTGGCGCTACCGAACAGATGTCTGTAGAAATATGTAACAGCTGGTGTTGCTTTTTGGAAAATAGGTATAAAAATTCACTAATTTCACGTCTCAAAGATCGTATTGTCGATTGTTGTGATGCTCGACAATAGGCACAGTCTTATATGCCACGAATGGCAAACATACTTCGTCCTAGATTTAACCTTAAAATTATTAATACACAACAATATACACTATTCACAACCTGCGTGTATGTAATTTTGCAATCAACGATGTATTCGAGTCTTGGAACAATTAGTATCGTACCGATATTGGAATCAATAATGTATAATAGCTTAGGAAGTAATACATTTGATGCAATAGGGATTATATTTTAATGACTAGAGGTTACGGAAGATACTGGGTTTTGTTAACGATAAACAGAGTGCCTTTACAGCCGTAATACATTTTGGTAAAAAGTCGAACGTATTCGTGGTGTAAAGCTCTGCGTAGAGAGACAAATGGTTTGTAGTACGAATACGCGAATATACCCTGCTTTTTAGAAGAAATTAGTTCAAACTGGAGAACGTTTTAGCTTTTTCTTTTTGAAACCGAATTTCTTGGTGAAAACGTTTTGTTACCGTCGTTTTTTCTTCTCCTGTTTTCGGCTACGGTGATGCATATGTAAACGTTTATAACCATGGTTGTTACTGTCTGAGTCGCTTTCCGATAGTTCGTACGTGCTGTAGTCCTGAGAAAAGAAGAGTGCTTTAGAAAGGGAAGATAATGAGGATTGTGAGAGTATCGATAGTAGCTCACTTTTTGGACCTTGCCTTGTTCTGGGAGGATTATGACCGCAGCTATGCAAACCAGTTGAAATATCGCTCCTAGGAACATACCGTATTTGAGCAGTTTCTCGAAGATTTCGTCCATCATTTTGGTATCTCTTTGGTCGAGATTTTGTTCGCAGAATTGAATTTGAATGAGAGTTTTATTCGCGAACTTCACGAAACACAATTTTTACTTTACCGAAACAAAATGAATGCTTAATCAAAATAAACAATTCAATCACAGAATGGTTTTTGAAAAAGTTCAAAGTTTGAAAGTTCGATAAAATGAAAATCGTCCAAAAACGTTCTTTAAAAAAACGAAAAAACGCGCAATTCAAGCAAGAACGAAACTTTCTAGTATGAACGAATCGTTCAAAGTTCACAATGCTGATTCAATTCGCCAAAATCAAAAGCCAAAAAACTTTGATAAGTTGGTTCCTCGAACTGTAACTTTTCGTCTGTGGTTTATGTTTTTTTGTTTTATGATTGGTAATTGGCAGTTTTAATATTTTGGTATGTACGTTTTGCATTCCTCAGCGCATTTTTTAAATAACTTTCGATAATACTAACACGCGTCCAAGAGTCAACGCCTACCTGGTTTTATTACATCAATAAATCAAAAATTTAAAATTCGCTTCGTGCATAAAAAAAATTGAACCCGAAATTCGCCCGTTCATGTAGACGTATCGTAATCTCATACATCATCCTACGTAAGTTCGTTACGCTTACCGTATTCGTTTGTGCTATAATTATCATACTACGATACGATATTCGTTGATAATACGTAATAATTAACCCAAAGGATACTTCGACAGCAGTGCAAAAACACCATGAATACGCTAAATTTATCCGATCCGTGATTACGACCGATAACAAAGTAAGGTAAATGCGTTTAAATTCGTATAAATACGGTGACCGTGGACGTGGTGAGATCGCGACAAGATGCCATTCAAATTACGCCTGAAGAAAAGCCGCCAGTATAATGTGGTCTCCAAGTCTTTATTCGTCGTTGGTGTCGAACTTCTCGATAGTACTTCGGTCGAGTGTACTTTGGCTACCGAATCGCTGGGAAGGGAATGCTTGGATAATATTTGCCAAAAGCTCTCGTTCCATCAGGTACGTGTAATTGAACCTCAGATCTTGGGAAAAGGATACGTAATCGATGACTCATTCACTCATGATGTGTTTTTGTTTCTATTGCAGCCGGAATTTTTCGGATTGAGGTACGTGTCGAAGAATGGAGCTCCAAGATGGGTCGAGTTGGACCGTCCGTTGAAACGACAGCTGGATAAACATTCGATCAAGTATACGTTATATTTGAGAATTATGTATTACGTTTCTGGTATCAATTTGTTGACCGATGAAATGACTAGGTCAGTTATTACCATTTTGTTGATTTTATTGCTCGATTTCGTGTTTTTTTTAATAGTTATATTTATGTTTCTCAGATATCATTACTTTTTACAACTGAAGTCTGACGTTATAGAAGGACGAATAAAATGTAATACCGATCAAGCAATATTATTAGCAAGTTACAGCATGCAAGGTAACCACATAATCGATTATTTTCCTCACCTTTTATACTTCTTACTAAATGCTCTCGTTTTATAGCCGAATTTGGTAATCACGACGTTGAAAAGCATACGCCGGAATACTTGAAAGAATTCGTTCTGTTTCCCAAGCATATCGTGAACGGTCACCAGCTCGAATTAACCGAGGCAGTTATATTGCAGCATACGTCATTGGCAGGCTTACCTCAAGGCACCGCTGAGGAATATTATATTTTGGCAGCTCAACAATTAGAAGGATATGGACAGGAGACTTTCACCGCTAAAGTAATTAATCCTTATCATTGGAATATATTTTCTTTATCATTTTATTAATAGAATACCTGGCAGGATGGTAGCGGTAACGAAGTGTTAATTGGAATATCATTGACTGGAATCACAGTTCGAAGTGACGCAGCCCAACCTGCTAAATTTTACAAGTAAATTCACCCCTGTTTAGCATTTCTTCGTCGAATTGCTCTATTCTAAATTCTAATTGTGTGCTTTATTTGTTGCCCAGATGGAGAGACATTACTAACGTAGTAAATCATAAAAGATATTTCGGCATCGAGTGTCAAATCCCCGAGGAAACAGTCCACTATCAATTCGCTGACGTCGAATCGGCCAAATATGTCTGGCGTATGTGCGTTCATCAGGTAAACGTTTGTACGAGTTCGCTATTTAAATCGTCTCTACTGCGTTTTATAACGTTCGATTATCAAAATCCGACATCGTGTTACGAAACACGCAATCGAGTCGGTCGTTCCACTGATTAAATCCTGCTTCCGGTGAGAAGCTTAGCACGTATTACTTCGAACAGATTAATAATCACGATTTTCTTTTTTCAGCATACTTTTTTCGCTCAGAATGGCCAGTCAGCTGATCAAGGAAATGCGGCGGAAATTGTGAAAGCATTATTGTCTAGAAATACACCGGATGTTGGTTTATTTTTTCATATCGAGAACCCTTCGCTTGGAGAAATTCTTCTAAATGGCTTATTTTTTTGTAGGAACTACATTTGAACAGCAGTCACGAAGAATTGGACGGAGAGTACAAAATGGACGAGCCAATTTTAGATAAAAATATGAAAATGATGGGCGAAAGTTCGAATATTGGATGGGAAAGGCAAAAAGCTCAATCTACATCGTGCCTAGATCTATCATCAGTGCATCCGGAAATAGACAGATTAAGGTCAATATTTGTTGTTTAAAAATATGCCAAATTTCGTCACCTCGTGTTTGATACAATTTTGGATTATTTTCACAGAGCTTTACTACCTGGCTACCGTCAAGCTCCAGATTACGAGACAGCTATCCAACAAAAATACCACAATCATCGTAACGAAAATCGTAACGTAATGCCAAATCCGGTACTTTACAGTAGTCATCCAGATATTCATTCGGCAGCTCATTTGCAACAGCATAATCATCTAAATTCGTCCATTTATAAGCATTATCCGGAAATGGGCCAAGTAGATCGATTATACAGATCGGAGCATGTACCTGTACCTCATGTCGATCAGGTTATTCACACGTATAGGTAAGAAGAATTCGTGATCTTTGGAAATATTCCACCAGTGGGGATTATAACCGTTGAATGATGCTTTTGCAGTACTCCTGAATTGGATACCGTTACCAATAACCTAATCCAAGGCATGCAAATGATGCATTTATACAAACCACCCCCACCGTACCCGATTAATCGTCCGAGTAGTAATAGTACGCCGGATTTAGCGTCACAGACATTCGCTCATCATAGTCATTATATTATAAGTTCACAAGTGAGTGGCTTCGTTTTGACTTTTGTGCAGTTTTGGATTGTTTTTTTTATTTATTTTTCATGTCGATTTTCACGCTCAGGTTAGCGGTTCGAGTCCTGATCTGGTATCGTCTCGGTCGCCGTACAATTTACAGTATACCGATTGTCGTAATTCTCAGTATTCTAACATGTTACCTAACGCCGAAGCTCATCGAACGTATACCAATTTAGCAGTATTGGATCCGCAGCAGAGAATAAACGACCTAAAAGCTAAACTGGATCCGGTCGGGTTGTACATGAAAAGGCAGAATGGAGCTGTATTCTCGCAGACTCCAGTCACCTCGTATATGGTTGGCAGCACTCTTTATAACGGAGGTATGTTTCGTCTTCGTAGATCATCAGTTAGGGCCAGCAACTAGAAATTTTCCAAGGTGTAGATCAATTTTTTCTCTGGTTGGCGATATTTTTATGTTGAATGTGAGAATGATTTTTCTTCTCCAAAAAGTGAGATTTTTACTTTTTGGTTTCAATAAAATTGAGATCCCCCCCCCCCCAAAAAAAATAATCCTGCTCTAAAATAGATCTATTTTATTCGGACCACGAGCGCGGAGTGGCTGAATTCTATCGGCAAAACTGAAAAGGTTTGAAAAGGTGCACCATAAATGACCATAAACAAAAATTGCTTATCACTGAAATTTTTCAAATGTTATCACGACTTGATCACGACCAAATCATGACGAAAGGCACCTTTATTAGTTGAAATTAAGGAAATCATCACAACACAGCCATCTATTTTTAAGAAAAATAAACAAAGGTGCACCTTTTCAATACCTACTTGATAGTAATGCACACTAGCGCGCCATACCTATCCTTGGTCCGAATTAGAATATATTTTTTAATTTTCACTCCAAAAGTTTTAAAAAATCTTAATTTCCTTTCCTAAAATTTCAGATTTAAAAAAAAAGAATTATTCCTGGAAAATTGAGAAAATCTTTCATTTTTATTTCAAAAATTGAAAAAAGAATACCTACTGACCAAAAATTTAAATATTAAAATTCTCCAAAAAATGAGAAATTTTTTCGAACAGGAAATTAAGATTTTTTCCAAAAAAAAATTCTACTCTAAAATTGAGCGATTTTTACTACAATTTTTTTTTTAATTGTAGGTACTCCAAAAAATGTTTAAATTTAAAAAAATTGCAAAACATTGAGAATATTTTTCATTTTTATTCCCAAAAATTGAAACAAAAGTTGACTGCCAAAAAATTCGAAGATTAAAATTATCAAAATAAATTTTCTTTCGGAATATCAAATTAACATTTTTTCTTACAAAAAATTAGGGACCTTTTCTTTCAAAAATTTGAGAGATTTTTTTGAAAGAAAAGGCTCTCATAAAATTGAGAATTTTTTTCGGAACAAAAAATCGAAATATTATTCTCAAAAAACAAAAAATCGAGAAATTTCGTACTCCAAGAAATCAAGAAACAAATATTGTTTTTATTCCAAAAAAAAAAAATCTTGAAATAAATTAGAGATTGTTTCTCTTCAAAAATTTAGGGATTAATTTTCAATAAACAAATAAAATTTTTTTAAAAATAAATGAATTGAGGAATTTTTTCGATCGTAAAAATCGAAGAATTTATCTATTCCAAAAAATAGGGAAATTTTTATATTCATATATATATATATTTTTTTTTTGTCGTCATAAAGAAAATTAGTGATTTTTTTCAGAAGAAATTTAGAGATTTGCAAAATAAAGTTCGAAAAGAGAAAATTTTCATTATCAAAAAAAATGGCAATGTTTTTCTCCAAAAATGTAGGTTGAGAAATTTTTTCGGAACACGAAATCGAGACTTTTTTCTCAAAAAATTCAGAAATTTTTTACAACAAAATACTAACTTCTTTTTTTTTCTGGAAACAATTTGAAAATAATTTCTCAAAATAAAATCTTAATAAACTAAATTTTTTCGTAACAAAAAAAATAAAGATTTTTTTTTCTCGAAAAATTGAGTAATTTTGGCTGAAAAAATTGGAAGTTGTGTTTCTTCAGCATTTTTTTCTCCAAAAAATTGAAAGATTCTTTCTAAAAAAAATTTCTCAATAAATTAAAAAAAAATCGGATTAAGAAATCGAGAAATTTTCTACTTTAAAAAATTGAGCAATTTCTTACTCTAAATACTAAATTGAGAAATTTTTCTCTTACAAAAATTACAATTTTTTTCCTTTTTCCAAGAATTTTTGAGATTCCCCCTCAAAAAATTCAATTAAAAAAAAACGTAATAAGAAATTGAGATTTTTCCCTCAACAAATTTGAGAAATTTCTATTTCAATAATGTTTTCTCGAAAAATTGAGTAATTTTTACTAGAAAAATTGGACGTTTTGTTTCTTTAGCATTTTTTTCCAAAAAATTAAAAGATTCTTTCTCAAAAAAATGTCTCAATAAATTGAAAAAAAATCAGATTAAGAAATCGTGAAATTTTCTACTTTAAAAAATTGAGCAATTTCTTACTCTAAATACTAAATTGAGAAATTTTTCTCTTACAAAAATTACAATTTTTTTCCTTTTGAAAAACGAGCAATTTTTTCCAAGCATTTTTGAGATTCTCCCTCCTCCCGCCTCAAAAAAAAATTCCAATAATGGAAAAACATTGTAATGAGAAATCGAGATTTTTACCTCAAAACATTGAGAAATTTCTATTTCAAAAGTTTAAAAATGAAATTTTTTCTCAACAAAAATTGGAAATTCTTTTTCAAAAAAAAAGTTGAACCAGAAATCGAGGGTTTTTTCTTGAAAAATTGAAGAAAAAAAATAGTTACAAAACTAAGTGAAATGTTTTCATTCCAAAAAAAAAAATGAGAAACAAGTGAAAAAAATTGAGTAATTTTTCATAAAAATTTGAAAGATTGAAATTCTTCAAAAAAAATTAAAAAAATTTTCTCTTCAAAGTTAGAAAAAAAAAATTTTATTACATGACAATCGAAATATTTTTTATACCAGAATTTAAAAAATGTGTCAATAGGTACCCAAAGTTTTTTTTTTCAAAATTTTTCTTTATGAAGATTGAAAAATTTGTTTCTTCAAAAATTTGAGAAATGTTTTTATTCCAAAAAAAAATGAATAATTACTTAAATAATAAAAGAAAAAAACCTAATAAAACTGATTTTTTTTTTTCTCTAAAAGAATTAAGATTTTTTCTCATGAAAAATTGGGAGGGATTTTTTCCTACATATAAAATTGAAAAGGGTTGATTTTTTTTTAGCCACATTTCAAAAATTTTGTGTCCCAAAAAAATTTAAATAAATTCTATTCCAAGAAAATTGAGGGAATTTTTTACATAAAATTGAGGTTTTTTGCTGAGATAATTGAAATTTTAATATGGGGTATGTATTTAATTTTCGCGTTTTTGATGTTATAGTCCATTGCACTTTTGAAAGTTTTGATCGAGCTACAGCTTATATAGTTGTGCGACCGAAATCAATCAGTTTATTTATCCATCACGTCTTTGATTACAGTTGGCAATATATCGGAGCCTATCTACGAAAACGTTCCTCTACCTTGGCCACCGCCGTCCCAACAACAACAACAACAACAGCAGCCCATCGATACCTCAAATAACATAGCAGGAAGCAACAACAGCGGAGCTGGAGTCGGTCTCGGCGCGGCTGAAAGTCGTAGCAGAGCCTCCAGCATACAATCGGCTCCGGAAATGAATAGCGTGACGATCACGACAACGGCGACCAGCTCCAGCACCGGTCCTTCGATGACGACGGATCGAAACAACGTTACAAACGTTACCATTACTTCGGTAGCGATTGACGAAATGAAAGCATCGGTTTCGGGTATCGGTAGCAGTAACAGTAGCGGCGGAGATGGCAATAAGAGTACATCGTTTTCAAATCCATCTTCTGTGTCGTCGTCGTCGCGAATCGCCTCGGCTAATCATTCGGTTAATACGTCTTTTGGTGAGTATCGAGAATATTTCGGAGAGTTGATAGATTCATATGGAGATATGGTAGTATTGAAGAAGCTAAAATGTTTTTTGTCTTTCTGTACAGATTCGGCTCAGTTCGATAGTAATCATTCTGGAACGTTGGGCAAAGACCGAGGTGCTCAGAAAGGACGTCGAAAATGGGGTGGCATTCTCGGAGGTGCCAAACATAAGCATGGTAATCGTCACGACGACGATATGGTCGACGGAATTCGAACAGGTGCAGGGTTACACGATACGCTGCCCAAACATCCGTTACCGACGAGTATCTCTAAAGAAGCTATGGTTAGTTGAGATGGTCGTTTACTCCGCCTTCTTCCTTTTACCTTTTTTTTTTTTTTTTTTTTTTTAAAATCATTACGAGAATGTGTATTTTTTTAGTGTCAATTATTGGAACGTAAATTAGAAGATAGTCAGTTGATATTTGAATTCGAGAAAATTCCAAGGTTCAAGGGTAATGCTGATTTTACCACTGCTCACTTACCGGAAAATATTAATCGAAACAGGTGAATTATTTATCTGAAGCTCTAACGTAAAGAAGCACCAAATGTGACGTTTTTAATTTCGTTCGTTCGTATTTTCAGGCATAAGGATATTTTACCATACGAAGAGAATCGTGTACGTTTAAGTCCAACCAAAGAGAACAAATACGGATACATTAACGCTTCTAATATAACCGTAACTATCGAAATAATATCCTCGTACAATCCATATCAACCTAATGGGAAAGTTAATTAACACAACCCTGTGATTGTTTTTATCCCAGGCTTCGGTCGGTAATCAGCAAAAATTCTACATAGCAGCTCAAAGCCCACTCCCATCGACAGTTGGACATTTCTGGCAAATGATCTGGGAGTCCGATGTATACCTCGTGGTGAACCTAAGCGATTTAAACGATAGCAACACCGTTCCTTATTTCCACTCTACCTTGACGGATAAACCTTTCGAGACCGGAGAGGTAAACAGAGTTGGACCTATTTTCGAAAATATAAGTTTTATGGATTTGTGTAAATGAGGTTATGAAATATCGTGTATTATGTTTGTTGCGCAGTTTCAAATTTGGAGCCAGTTTTCGCAAGAGACCGGTCATTGTATTACGACTAAATTACGCGTATTTCATAGCTCGTCCAGACGTGTTCGAGGTATTTGGCATCTGCAGTACACCGAATGGGTGAACGATGGGTGTCCTAAAGATGTGGCTCATTTTTTGGGTAAGTTGAACGTTGCTGGTAGAGTTCTCATTTTTTTCTGTGAAATATTTCATTTCGAAATATTTTTCGAAAAAAATTTGTGATTTGATTATTTTCAAATGTTGTTTGGATTTTTTTGTAGGACTATTTTTTTACCAAAAATGATTTTTGAATTAAAAAAATATATCTATTTATTAAAAATCAAATGAATTTTTTTAAAAAGAAATTTGTAGGTTTTTTAATTTTTTTTTAATTCAAGTAATTTAATTTTTTTTGAAAAACTTTATTCTGAAATTCAAAAAAAAAGATTAGAAATTATTTTTACTTTTATTTTATTTTTTCAAATTTTACTTGAAAATTGAAAAAAAAATCAAGTTTTAAAACTAAAAATGTAAGTTATGGCAGATAATTATAAAAATAATCAGAAAGATTTTCAGATGAGAAGATCAGAAAATATTTCGACATTGAGTTTTAATTGAAAAATTTGATGAGGAATTTTGATAGAAAATGTTGATAAAATTTTTTTGGCAAATGCAGATAATAGATTTTGAAAAAAAAAGTCGAGGATAAATTCATAGGTAATTTCTCGAATTTTTTCCTCAAAGTTTGTCATTTAAAAATAGGTAAAAACTTGAGAAAACTATTATACTTCTAATGAAATCCAAATTTCAAAGCTGGTATTTTCAAAAATTTCGATTTTTAATTTTTCTCAAACTACCAATTTATATGACTGTGTCTTTTTTCAACAAATTTTATCTTACGATTAAAAAATAATACTATAAAATTTTGGAACAAAAAAAAAGACAGAATATTTGTAAACATTTTAGTTGGAAAAATTTTGTGTAGAATTATAAAAAAAAAATCAAATTTGGATTTTAATGGAAAAATTTTGAGAAAAAAATTCCAATTTTTTTTACGAAATGTTTTTACCTTACAATTATTTTTTAAAATTGAAATTGGTTTTTTTTTTTTCAATTTGTTTCCAAACTTGATTTTTTCCTACCACTAATTTTTTTAAATTGTATCTATTCAAAAATGATAATTATGAAAATTAAAAAAAATTGTTCTAAAAAAATGAATCAATAAAAAAATTTCGATTCAATTTTGGGGAAAAAATCAAGATTGATTTAAAAAAAAAATCAGTTGGAAAATCGTGTTGAAAAATTATGGGAAAAAACTTTATAGTTCAATTTTGAAGTAAAAACTTGATACAAAATTTCAAGGCAACAATGTTTATAAAAGAATTTCAAAAAAAAGTATTCATTAAAAAAATTACCACCTTAGTTTTTCTTATCAAAGTTTTTTTCAATTTAATTTAATTAAATTTATTAATTATTATTTGTTTAATTAATTGAAAATTGGTTTTGAATTTTATCGATCAAAAAAATAATAATTACTTAATTGGATGTTCTTTGTAGAGAATTTTGATTTTAAAATTAATACTCGTTATTTAACATTTCAATTTCTTAAAAATTGTTTTAAAAAAATATGCAAAAAACATTAAAAATTGCATTGAAATAAAAAATGAAAACAGAAAAAAAGTTCAAGGCAGAACTTTAGAAAATGATTGAGGAAACAATTTCAAAGTTGAATTTAGATGTAAAAATTTTATTAAAATTTCTATATAAAATTTTTTTGGCCAAAGAATTTGAACAAAAATGTTGAAAAAATGGTGAAAAAATTTCCTATCTCGTAATTTTTTCCATTCAAGGTTTCTATGAATTTCTTTTCTATTAAATTTTTTACCACTTATTTTTTGATTTTGAATTTTAGTAATTTATAAAAGAAAAAAATTCATCTCAAATATCTTGTACTAATTTATATTCAATTTTTTTCAAAATTGTTTGAAAATTACGATTTTTTTTACAGATTCCTGGAATATTAAAAAAGAAATCATATTTTAGAATATTTTTTTTTGATAAACGATGGTGAAAAAATAAAAATTGAATTTTGATGCAAAAACTTGGTGCAAAATAAATATTATGCAAAATTCAAAAAATTTTCAACTTTGATTTTTTCAAAAATATTTTTTCTTCCAATAATTTTTTGAATTTTCAATGATCCTTTAAAACAAATTGATCGAAGAAATATTTTAAAGACAACGTTTTTGATTTTTAAATTCTTTGTAAAAAAAAAATGAGTTGAAAGTTGTAAAAAGTATTGAATTTCACTTCATCATTTTAAACACCTCCTCCCCTCCCCCCCCCCCAATAAATAATATTTTATTGGGAGAAAATTTTGAAAATTGATACCTAATTATTTTTTTTAAAATGGCTAGAGCTTCTCGTAAGAAACGTCAATTTTAAAATCGAAAAAAATGATCTACAAATTTTCATTTTATTAAAAAAAAAAAAAAATTGAAAAAATCTATTCAAAAATTACGAAAAAATTGAATTGAAAGTTGAAAAATTTTTTGGGAAAATTTACCGGACAGAACGTTAAATAAAAATCGTTCAGAAATTTTTTCAAAAATAATGGGAAAACATTATTTTTTAAAATTGAATTTTGGTGCCAGAACTTGATACATAATTTTGAGATAGTAATTTTGATTAGAGGATTTGATCGATTTTTTTTTTCAAATCCTGTTTTTTTTTGTTTTTTTTTTATCGAAGGCTTTATAATTTTGTTTTAAATAAAATTTTTCATTTTAAATAATTTTTAAATATTTACTATTCTAGAAAATATTTTAACAAGAGAAGTACGAGTAGATTGAAAAAAATTCTCTTTGATTTTTTTTTTAAATAAAATTTTTTAAATAATTTTTGAATATTCATAGTTCTCATAAAAATTCAATTCGAACGTTTTTTCAAGAAAATTTTTGAAATGAATGAAAAAAGTTGTATTGAAATTTTTATTATTTTTATTTTTTCTAAATTTTTATATTTTTTTTCTAGAACAATTTTTACTTTAAGGGAAAAAAAAAAATTAATGCATAGCGTTGACAAGCGTAATTTTTTAAGACTTTTTTATATGATGCATTTTTGATTTTTTTTTATCTGAAGTATCGAGGAAAAATTGGAAACAAAAATCATTTTGCATTTTTTTTACAAAAAAAATTAATTTTTGATTTTTGAAAAATAAAATGCATGGAGTTTTCAAAAAAGAGAAGTTATATTCATATTGCATTTTGATGATGTCGTTTTGCAAAAAATATTGATAGCTTTTTTGGAAAATGAAAAATTTTAAGCGTCAAAATTGGAAAACAATGCTACTTTTTTTAATGCCCCGTTTCCAGAAAAACTATGCAACCCACGAGGTTCTTCCTCAGAATGTTTTGTATTCAGTACAGTTTGGTCTGTAATTTAACGAGAGGATTTTGCAAAATTCCTACTTTCTACCCGATTTTATCAAACCCTCTCATAGTTTCTCATCGAAGTATTCCATTCAACTCGAAAGAAATCGTCGACAAATTAAAATTTTGCAAAATCCTCTCGTTAAAGTATGGGGAGAACTTCTTCTACAACCCCAAAAAAAGATGAGCTCGATACCTCCATTAGTTATTGAGATAATGGGGCATTCATGTGAAATGGGTAGGACAGAAAAAGGGTAATTAGAGTTTTTTGATTTTCCAATAATACATTCATACGTTTTTGTTATTTTGTTGACCAAAGTATAATGAAACAGAATTATTTTGAAGTCTCAAAAACTCTATGCATTTTTTACTACGAAATCTAGGAAATCACAATTTCAAAAATATTCAACTGGAATTTTTGAAATTTTTAATTTCCTATTTTTTTGGAGTCAGTGGAGCCGGGGATGGTCCGGTCTTGGCGTATTCAACTATACTGTCAATACATTTGTACTCTATGTAATAAAAAAAAAGTCGATTTAAAAGTAGCCCCCCCCCCCCTAAATAATTCTTGAATTTGAACCTATTTTTAAAATGCAGAATTCAAATCTAAAGTTTGTTATGAAAATTCATAAAAAATTGTTTTGAAAAATTTGAAAAACTAGAAAAAAATTAATTCAAATTGATAAAAAAAAAATTATAAAATTGAAAAATTATTAATTTCAAAGTTTTGAAAAAAATTCAAGACAATACTCGTAACATGTAAAAAAAATCAAAAATTTCAGTTGGAGAAATTTGAAAACTTTTTTTTTTAAATTAAAATTTTAATCTTGGTAGAAAAACTCGATAGGTAATTAGGTATATAATTTGAACAAAAAAATAAGAGTAATTCGAATTTTACTTATCAATTTTTTTTTTAATTTTGCAGGCTTCATCGAAGAAATGAGCTCCGTCCGCCAACACACAATTACAGAGATCCCTTCGCAGCACAACAGAAATCCGCCAGTCTTGGTACATTGCTGCACCGGAATCGGTCGAACTGCCGTCACAATACTAAGCGACTTGCTCTTATACACCTTAGATCATAACCAGGTAAGAATTTGCACATTTTACCATCATAAATGCACGAATATTCCCCAATTTATCACTTTTCACTATACGTTACCATCTTTGTGATTTTTTTTTTCTCAAAAGGAATTAGACATAGCCAGGGTTGTGCTACTAATGCGTCACCAACGAATGCTGATGATTGAAACTGTAACGCAATACAGATTTGTATATAGTTTATTAGCGTATTATTTGAAAAATTCTCGACTTATATAATGGTGTTTCCTCCAGGCCCCTTCTTCTTTCCCCCTCTCTCTCTATGAAATAATTAAGTCAATTAATTGTTTACTAATATTATTCACTGCCTTTTTACTGTTTTAATTTTTTTTTTCATTCTTTTTTTATATTATTCAATAGATTAAAAGACAATCTAAATAACATGATCGTGGTATAATTGCTCATATCGATATGGCTAGGACCATTTTTTTTTTCTTTTTTACTTCTAAAGGGCTTTATCGTTACCTCGTTTTGATAATGATTTTTTTTATCTGTTGTTTTATTGCTGTAAATTTTTTCTACGTACAATAACTTACTGACGAACAAAAAATAGCAAATCGAGACAAGGGAAACAATAACGATACGAGCTTTTTATTTTTTTTACTAATTACGTGTAAATGTGTTTTTTTTTTATGAACGAAAATTATTAATGTTTATATTGTGGATTTTTTATACTATAACTGTTACCAAGATTGATATTTTAAGTAAGAAAATTCTTATTTATTGTGGAATGTTTTTATAGACGATTTTTGTTGACTTTTTTTTAGACTCGTTCAAGTCCAGTGATTTGTTTGTTTTTATCTCTTTTTAATATTGATTGGTTATCGTTTTTTTTATGTCTTTTTCAAGTTTTTTTGTATGACATTATTTATTCCACTAACATTTATAAATTTTACCGAGTAAATATTATTTTTTTAATGTTTCATTTTTATTAAACACGTGTTGCGGGCTTATCGACATCAATTTCGAAATTAGGTCACTACCCCCCCCCCCCCCCCAAATTTCGAATAAAAACAGGCAATATATTAAAACGATATTTTATTCTTCGAAATTAGTAGTAGTATTAAGTATTAGAGCTGTATACAAAAATATAAACGTAACGAAAATAAGATAAGAGATCAAGGTGAGATCCTTATTGGTCACCTCGTAACGTTATAGGAATTAGAACCGAGTAAAAAACTTAACTATTAATAATTAAGGAGAAAAACATCAACAGACTTATGAAATAAAATAACATCACAATGGCACTGGAAACTGATCACCTGCTGTCTGATGAAGAATCTGAAAACCGAAACGATTTTTTAAAATATTGCAACTTATTCCGATACGATTTCTTGGTACAAATATACTCACGAGACGAACTCGTAGATTTCGATCTACGTCTACGGTCTCTTTTACCGATCCTGTCCTTTCGGCACTCGGAAGCGATATGCCCTTTTTTATTACAAATATAACAATGTCTGTTCTCTGGCTCGGAACACTGCTTGGAAATATGGCCTTTTTCGTTACAGATGTAACACATTCTGTTATCAGGTTTGGGGCATTGGTACGCCCAATGACCGAATTCGTTGCAAATGTAGCATTGGTCCTCTTTGGACGCTGGACCCTTCATCTTCGACAAAGGTTTACTCGGCGGAGAAACGATACGTGGCTTTTTGGCGGGTTCGCGATCTGTATCGTGACCGGAGATCATCGGCGCTGGTCTTTTTTTAGGTTTCGGTTTCGGTAAAGTATCGTCTATTCCCTGCGGTGAAAATTACATACGTATGAGATTCGATAAGGCTGTTTCAACAGTTCATTGATACGGAATCGAATACACTTACGAGGATGCTGAAAATAGATTCGGATCGTTTGGGCGATTTTTCTTCTTCGGGTTCGCCTTTGCGTAGCTCTTTGATTAAATTTTTAACTTGTTCCACGAGCTTGGACCTCGTCTCGGCGAATATTTTCGTAAAGTTTCGCACTTCGTCTTCTCGTTGTTTCTTTTCATCGATTTTTTCAGTCGTCTTTTTTTGATCTAAACGTACAAACAAGTCCACGAATTAGATTTACGATACGATAAGGGGTAATTTGGCCACCTTTATCACGTACCAGCACCCTGAGTCTTCTTCATCTTCTCCAATAACGATTGTTCGGCGTGTTTAAGTAATTGAGCCATGGTCTCAGCCAGCACATCGGCGAAATTCTGCAACTCGACGATATCTCTCTGGTAATCTTCGTCGTCTGCTTTATCTGCAACCACAACAGATGGCAAATAACACAAGGTTCAGGTTCGCTAACCGTAAGCTCAAAAATGCAAACAAACCTGTCAATCCGGGTTTCAGTTTCAGGAAGAACGGTGGGTTTGGACCAGACTGGATTTTCTCTAGTTCTTGGCGTAGAGTCTTCTGAGCCAATCCGGCCAGAAGCGCTATGGCTTCGGTGATGGTTTCTTCAGACTGGCTCATCTTGTAACGCTGCCGATTTAATAGCGTAGAATGAAAATATGTACTTCGATTACCGGCTTAAGTGATACGAGTCTGGGCTGATTATTACTTTTCAATGTTTCGGAGGTTATCTTCTTCTTCTGCGAAATATCATGTAGGGGTGAAGTTCCACTACTTTCAATAACTTGACATTTATTTCGTGTCCGTTCATCGAATTCCAAACTGAACAGTTTTCACCGAATCGGTACAAATGAAAGATAAAGAATACGAATGAAATGCTGAGCGAAACATAAGAAAACGTTAGCGAGTAATTTACTACTTACTTAGCAATTCTATAAAGTATTATTTCAGGAAAAACGGACGCTGGTAACACGAGAATGAGAAAAAATCGCTAGAAAATTAATTATTAACGTAACGACTCGAATTAAAATTCGATTAAAATGATAACGAGCGTCTTTTCAGTTTGGATTCGTTGTATTTTCACGTAATTTTCGGATTTTTTCTTTGTTCGGGCGCGTTGACTAATTTCGTTCGTTGTCGGCCAACTTCGGCTCGGTTTCGGCTAGTTCGGTATTCAACGCACGAAATATTCCATTTCAGCCATTTTGATTTTCATTTTATAACTGGTTCGTTGTTGAAAGCTTGTTGCGGTCGTTTTCTGCGAATAATTATGGACATTACGTAAGTTTTTATGATTATTTTACTTTAATTAATTAGTTTTTAATCGTTACGACGGATTATCGTATGTTTGAAAGTAATCTCGAAAGAAATTAGACGAAACGAATGAAAATACATTGTTCTCTTTTGCTCGATTTTTCAGTGCGAGTTTGAGCAATGTGTGAGTCATTCCGTTGATAGTGTTTGCATTCTTTTGTTACGAATTGACTATGAAGTCATCTTTAGTCAAGTTTAAACGATGCTATTTTGTATTTTACTTCATTTGAGTAGCGTCAGTTCAGTGTTATTGTTGGAAAATTGTACTTTCGTAAATCGTATCGAGTCTATTCTTGAATTCTAGTTTTGAAATTTTGTTTCTTGTTATATTTCGCGATGACGGTCCCCATTTTCGTGTTTTTTCTAAATCCAGATCTAAGAAAATTGATACGACCGATGATATCGTGTAAGTTGATTATTATTTCATTCTGTCAATTCGTAATTTATTAGGTATGCCTAGGCCTATTGGCGATCGTGTCTCGTGTCGATACATTGACAATTGACAAAATTTCATGTGCCTAATTCGTCAATAATTTTATTGTTGTGGGTTCTCTGATAGTTTTTGGTTTAGTTTAATAATCGTAGCAAATTTTCCTAGTACGTACGTACGTCATGTGTGTGTGTGTAGGTATTTGTGTTTTGTGCTTTAGCTGTTTCGGTCGCCTAATTTCGTTTTCATTTTTGTTTAGGTGCGATGTTTTCATCTTTGTCGTGTCTTAAATCATCATTGTATAGTGCCTAGTGTACTTTTCCTAAATCAGAATGGTTCGATTCCAGTTCATGAACGATTTCCTCGGATTATATCACAGCTGCAGTATAAATTATCATTCATTGTGCAGGTAAGCCTACCAACATTGTGATTAAATTAATTAAAGTTCGTTTTCAATGTGTTTGTGTACGAAGTTTTGTAACGGTTTTTATTTTCATTTCATTATAGTATCGACGAATATTTCGAATTGAATTTCACCGGAGTTGATGTCCAAGCTAAACTAGGCGAAGAATTCTTGCTGAGTTTCAGATATAAATATTTATAGAAGCGTGATGCAGAGATCATCATTTCTCATTTTCTCAACGGACGTGTACCTGGTATCATATTCATTGTACAGGTAAGCGTATTTGTTTACTAAGCATGCGAGTAAATTGATCGATTCGTTTCAATTTGGATAGAGTTTTGTAACGTTATTTTTTTTTCATTTTATTACAGTACCAACGAATATTTCGATTTGAATTTCACCGGAGTTGATTCGAACAGTCACCGGATGTGTTTTTGTGAGTTACCTAATTGTTAATTCTGTAAAAATTTTGCAAATTTTTTTTTTTTAATTCTTCAAAGTCTTGTACAGATTTTTTTTAATTTTCAAAAGTGCTTATTTACTTACTTACGTCTTGCTCTGAAGATTTTTCTAAAATTAAAAACAAAGAATTCTCAGATTTTGTGGAAAAAATAATCTCCCATTTTTTTTGTTTTTCCGCCAATTGAATTTCAATTTTCAAATGTAATGGCCTCGGATTGGTCCCTTTTTTTTGAGAAAAAAATGAAATATTTGATTGATTTTCAAAAACTAAATTCTTTTGGAGTTATAATAAATTAAAGTTATGCCTTTTCGAATCCCTAATTTAATTTTAAAGTGATACCTTGGATGCCCCATTTTTTTTTTTTTTTTTTTTTAAACAAGAACGGAAAAAATGGACAATTTTTAAACCGAAATTTAAAGTTGTTGTTTTAATTTATTAGAAAATAATTCTCCATTTTCAATTTTTTCCTTAACTCGTTTTTTAGGTTAAGCCCCTATTTTGAAAAATTGTTGAAAATTCCCAAATTTTCGAACTTTTTTTTGTTGGTACCCCCCCCCCCCCCCCCTTCAAAAATGATGAAATTGACCGATTTTCAAAATTTTGCCCATTTTTTTAGTAACTTATCACAGTTGTTCTTCTCCGTGAGAATGCACATTTCTAATTTTCTATTTTCCCCTCAACTCAGTTTTAAGTGGTACCTTGGGACGCCCCCAATTTTTCAAAAAAAAAAAAAAAAAAAAAAAAAAACAGGAAAGAAATTTTGAGCAAAACTGTTTTACGTAGCATTTCATGTTGTATTTTATTAGAAAATCATTTTTAAAATTTTTTTCCCAGCGGAATTTTAGGTTGTGCCTCTAGTCTTTTCCCCATTTTGAAAAATAATGAAAAATTTTCAAATTTTCCAACTTTCGATTTTTTTTTTGTTTTACCCCTTAAAGTTATACCTTTATAATTATGATATAATAATTCCCTATTTTCAGTTTCTCCTCTTGACTGAATTTTAAGCGGCTCCTGTGCAGTCCCTTTTTCTTTCAAAAAAATGAAAAAACTACCGATTTTCAAAATCTTGCCCTTATAATTATTTTGGTTGGATATTTTCAAAATTTCAGTGAATTTTTGTGATAGAAGGCCTATCAAACTTCAGAAAACCCAAAATATTCGTAGTTTTTTCCATCATTAAACTAGTCAAAAAATTAATTCCTCGAAGTACATCACTCGATACCCATTTATATCCATTGCGTATTTCTGAAAGCTTATAAATTTTCTTAGTTTTTGAAATTCGTTGATTTTTTTGAAAATTCAACACTATTATTTTTTTCTACTCTTTTAAATTAGTTTCAAAATTTTCTTTTTAACTTTTTTTTAAATTCTCTTTTTCAATTTATTATTATTTTTAAAAATTTTTCATTTGTAAAAAGAAATGAGATTTCATTTAAGAAAAAACTGAAACACCCCCTCCCCTCCAACGAATCGTAGGTATATTTTTTCCTCGCAAAATGAAGACACGTTTTGATGTATTTTTTACTTTAGAATTGAGATATTTGTTTCTTCAACCAAAGTTTATTTAGAATTTTTTCTCCTTTCATCTATGAAGTTGTCTTTTTTTCTTGTTGAAAAAAAAAATCAAAATGCCTTAATTTTCCAGAAAATTGAAAGATTTTTTCCTAAAAACGTAGAAATGTTTAATCCCAAAAATTGAGATTTGTCTTGTGAGAAAAAGTTGAAAGTTTTTATTCCGTAGAACATTAAAAATTTTCCACTTGAAAATTTTTTCGAAATTTTCCATTTAAAAAAAATTGAAATACTTTTTTCCTTACAACAAATTGAATGGTTGAGACATGTATTGATTCATTTTTGTGCTTCGTTAAAATTGAGAGTTGTTTCTTTCTACGAGTAACATCGAATTTTACCTATATTTTATTTTATTTTTTTCAAGAAAAAAATGTGCTTTTCTGTTTTGAAAAAATGCCCTCCCCCCCCCCCCCCCCTAAAACATAAGCAATTTTTATTCCTAGAAAAATTGAGCATTTCTGAAGAGAAAAAATACGAACTGAAGTAAAAATATTTTAACAATTTTTTGTAGAAAAAAAAATCATAAATTTTTTCAAAATGAAAATTTTAAATATTTTTAGAGAAAAAAATTTCTGAATTCTCTTGGAATAAAAAAAAAGTCAATTTTTTGAGTCAGTGTAAGAAGAACTCAAAAATTATTCAAACTTTCTTGAGAGAAAAAAAAGAAAAAACTTAGAGAGAAGTTGAAAAATTTTGAGAATCAAATGAATCAATGCGTTTTAAACAATAATTTTTTTAAATTAAAAATTTTACTTACCTATAATATTAAAAAAAAAAAAAAATGGAATTTTCTTGGAATGATGACATTTCTGAATTTTTTTAGTCGGGTTAAATATATCGTGAAAATGAAGCAAAAAAATTTCTCGTTGGGTAATAAAAAACTCGCTCGATGTTTTGAGAAAAAAATGTTTCAGAAGAAGGTATTTTTTTGAAACTTTTTAGTTGAAATGGGCCAATTTTTCTCATTTACTTTTTTCAAAATTTCCAGATACCCAGTTTTAGAAAATTGAATATTTAAAAAAAATGCAATTGTTCTCTTAAGTTGATAATTTTTTGAATTAGGTATAAAATTTTTTAGGGTCTATAATTTTTTTAGATTTTTTTTGTTGAAATTTGTCAGAATGTGTTTAGAATTTTATTTTTAATGATGATAAATTTTTTGATACCGAAATTTGTATTAGAATTCTTTTCGAATTTAACGTATAATTTTTCAACAGTCATCTACTTTTTCTTTAGAATTTACTAATTTTCAAACTCTCTTAATGTTTGGTCATTTTTTTTTGGATTAAATTAATTTTTTTTTTTTCAATTCTACTAATTTTTGAAATTCTTTAACTGTTTAGATTAGGCGAATGTTTTTTTTGAGCAAGTAATTTTAAAATTATTCTTCTTTATTGAAAATTTGCTTATTTTTTAATTTTGCTAGTTTCCTAAAATTCGTTTGAATGGTCAATTTTCAGTTTTATAATTTTTCTAATATATTATGCATTTGTTTGGATTAAATTTTTTAGAAGTTAATTTTTTTTCAATTCTATTAATTTTTTATGTTCGTCAACTGTTTAGATTGAGCATGAATGTTTCGAATGTTTTCGATTTTTTTTAAAATCCGAGTTCCTGATTTAAAAAAAATTTCCTCTATTGAAAATTTACGTATTTTTTAATTTTGCCAGTTTCCTAAAACTCGTGTAATGTCATTTGAAGTAAAAAAATTTTCAATATTTTGAATTGAAAAAAAAAAATGTTTTATTGGAGATTGGAGAACAGCGTTTGTTGATCTTCCTGAAGTGAAAGATTTAGGTTTTTTTTTTGGAACTTTTTAGTTGAAATGGTAAATATTTTTAAAATTTTTATAGAGAGAAGTCCTAATGATTTGTAATGAAATTTTTATGAAATCCTAGTTTTTTGGAGAGAGATAAGCATCTGAATTTCATTAGGGTTGTGATTTTTTTTTAGTTGTGTACGATATTTGAATGTCTTGGAGTGGAGATTTTATTGAAATTTTTAGGGGAAAAATTGTATATTTTTTTTTTTGAAATTCTCGAAATGATGTTTTTTTATATTTTAGTCACGTAAAACGTTTCCTTTTGTGATTTTTCAATTTCCACTCGAAATTTTTGTATTCGAATTTTTCCTGAACGATTTAGAGATTTTTAAAAATTTGTTTTTCACGGTTCTAATTTTTCCCCCTTTTTTCCGAATCTTGATTTGAAAATTTTTTGTAGTTTTGAATATTTCTAAATTTTCAACCTCCTAAAGTTGAACACTTTTTTTCAGTTCTTCATGTAATTCAAAATTTAGTATTTTTTCAGATTATCTAGTTTTTTTTTAATTTGTTAAAGTTGTTTTGATTTTCTAACTCTTTCTAATTTTTTAAAATTTGTCAAGTTTTCTTTAATCAGCACATTTTTAAAAAATTCATTATTTTGTTGTATTTTGAAAATTTCAAACTTTTCTGTCTCGTAAAGTGGCCAATTTTCCCCCCTATTTTTTTTAGTACATATTTTAAAGTTCGACACTTTTTTAGAATATTAAGTCAATTTTATTTTTATTTCTAAACCCTTTCCAATTTTTCCAAAATTGTCCCATTTCTTTTTAATTTGCTGATTTTTCAACAATTTTGTCAAATACTTACTTATCAAATTTTTTTTTTTTTTTAATTTTTCTAAAACATGGAAGTATTTACGTGAGTAAGCCAATTTTTTCTGTCAACACACGCCAAAAAAAAAAATTATCATCTTGTTTCTTCAAATATTTGAGAAATATTTCTACTCGTGAATGATTGTAAGATTTTTTACAAACATTTGAGAAATATCTTGTGTTTTAGAAAATTGAGAAATTTCTTATATTTCTTTTCACTTTGAAAATTAAGGTATTTTTATTGCAAGGAAATAAGCAACTTTCCAATACCATACTCCCCCTCAATATTCTAATAATTGATTCAAATTAGCCGTATTTTTTTTTTTTTTTTTTTTTTTTTTGTTGTTCAATTTGTCTATATTTTTTCTGACTTTCAAATTTTCGGTTTTATTTTACCTATTTTTTTTTTATTTTTCAATATGTTTTTGTCCTTGCGGGTATCGATTTCAAATTTTAATGAATGTGTTTTTTTTTGTTCATTTTAGGCGATGAGGCAATGAATTGTATATATCATTTTGTCGAAGTTCATGATCGAGCCATTTATGAGAAAAGTTGTACCAGTCTACTCTTGACATCGTCGACTGCACCTTGATTATGGATCTACGATCTACCAAAGCTGTGCAACCGTCTAAGCCAGAAGATCTCTGTACTTTCACAATTTTGGCGCAGGATCCAGAATCAGATTTTCGAGGTACGTGTACATATTCATGTATATTCGCTTATTCAGCAGTCAGTTTCAGTTTCACGCAGATGAATATACCTAATTAGATTTTCTCGGAAATAGGTTAGGGAATTTTTTTTTGTAGTTTTCAAAAATTATAAATTATTTTGACATTTCAACATTCAGGTACCAACTCAGTAAATTTATCTCAATTTTTTTCATTTTCTAGTATTTGAAGTTTTTAAAAATTTATATTTTCGCGATATTTTCCATTTTTACCCCTTTTCTATTATGTCACTTGGTTTTTTAATATTTTTTATCAATTCATTTTCAGAATTTGCTCGTTTTTCAAAAATTTACAATTTTGCAACTTACAGTTACAGAATTTTGTGTTTTTTTGAAAATTACTGAAAATAAAAATGTTCACAAATCCAGTTAGGAGATGATTTTGCATTGGATCAAATAGTAGATTATTTCATTAATCAAATGCAATATTTCTCATTTTTTGAAAATTAATGAAAATTATTTTTTTTTCAATTCCACCAGAGTTATGGTAGCTTTTTTCGCTGATTGAATGCAATTTTCTCATTTTTTTTTTGAATAAAGCTCTCATTTTTTAAAAATTTCAAAAAAATGAAATTTTTTAAAATTCCTCCAGAAGAGGATTTTTTTATTATTATTTTGCATTGGATCTTATGGTAACTTTTTTCATTGAGTAAATGCAGTTTTCCTTGTTTTTCCTCCCATTTTTTGAAAAAAAAACTCTTTCAACAAAATTTGTTTTTTAATTTTTTCAAAATTTTTCGTTTTAATTATTTTTTAGCAGAATTTTTTAAATTTTCAATTTTGCAAAATATTAAAATTCATTCCTCCACCAACAAAATTGCATGTTTTTTTCAACAAAATGGATACATGTTTTGATGTATTTTGTTTTCAACTTCATTAAAATTGAAAGATTTTTGTTTCATCAATCAACAATGAATTTTTTCTCGTTGAAAAAAAAGTCAAAATGCTTTTGTCTTAAGGAAATTGAAAGTTTTTTCCAAAAAATTTAGGAAATGATTAATCCCAAAAAATTATCAATTTTTTCTTTATAAAAATTAGATTTTTACGAATATTTCAGAAATATTTTGCGTTTCAGAAATAATTGAGAAATTTCTCATTTTTTTTTTTTTTTTTTACTTCGAAGATTACCATATTTTTATTTCAAGGAAATTAGCAACCTTTCAAGTAGCCCAGTCCCCTTCAATATGCTAATGATTTATGTAATTATTATTCAGGCGAATTTGACTTTCATGCGATTAGACGTCACCTTCGTTGCCAGCGAATCAGCGATGGATAATGGATATTCTATTCGACGACGAGTTACCGGAGCATTTTCGTAGAATCAATATTATGGTATCTTCCAGTCTTCTGTATGTAAAATACTCATTTTATTTATTACGCTCTAACTAAAAATGGCAAGCGGTTTCGATATGAGTATCAATTGTTTAAATCATTATTTGGCAACTATTACGTATGTTTCCATACATGACAACTTTACGATTTTTGTGGCGGATTCGCGCTCAGTTTTATTTCATCTGTATTGAGAAAAAAGAAGAAATTGTCAATAATGGCAAGCAATTTTAATACGAACACTTGAACATTGGTTATTAATTACTCGGTCGCCATTTTCAGCGATTATTATTCGAGCTTTTTCGTATACGTAACGATTTTATTGGCAAACCCGAATACTTTTTACATGGAATTGCTACCTGATGACTACATTGGCGAATTTACTCTCAATTTTATCGATAATGCTATTAAGTATACCTATGAAAAATGATATTCCCAGGTAGCGAATTTTTTACTTCGACTGCCTCGGGCTGATGAAGGGGCCCTTATGGGTGAATTTACGCTAAATTTCTTTGATATTGCTGATATAATACGTTAAGATGAAGAATATTTTCCAATTGTGAATACTTTTTATATGGAATTGTTTGTTGAAAAGAAGCCTACATCGTTCAAATTTTATACTTAGTATTAATGCGTCGAAATATTGTGTCGGTTTACATGCCGAAGTAGAAAAATTTGTGGGAAAATGGTGGTTTTTCAATATTCAAAAATGATGATTATTTTCATCACTTTTTCAATTTTTTTTCCAAAGTGTATGGTTTGCAATTCGTATCGATGGAACTGTAGTCGGATCCTTGTGCTTATTTTATAGGTGAATTATTTTTTAAAATGACCCTGCTTTTTTTTATTAGTTGGATCCTTGTGCTTATTTTATAGGTGAATTATTTTTTAAAACGACCCTGCTTTTTTTTTTAGGTATTTGATATGTTGTCCAAATTTTTCATCGTGTTCGTTGTCTTCGATTCGGTATTTTTCGCGGTTAGGTGCCTGAATTGGAATCGTCGAACGTTGGTGGGGCAAGGTGGTATTTTTTTTTTCAATTCTTTGGTGCGGGCGTCCGCGCTTGGTTTTGTTACGGGGTCGTGTTGGTGAGCTCGATTATCAATATCGGTGCCGTCCACCGTTGATAGTTGGAGCCATTTCACGATAACTCTTCTTCGGCAGACGAGGGCTGATGAGGGGATCCTGTAATGAAATTGGGTTTAAAATTGATTCGTTTTTCGCGTATAGGTTTTCTCAATTCGTCGGTTTAGGGTGTCCGACGTTTTTGTTTTCCGGGGTTGTGCACACTGCGCTCGATTACCAACGGTGCCGTACCACCTTGGTTGGTAATCGTATGGGCCAGTTGGCAGCTTTATTCTTCTTCGGCTGAACGAGAGCTGATGGAAGAATTCTGGGACCAAATGTTCGGACTGTCTCGCTTCGAGGATCTTCGGAGGTGTTGTTTTTGACGGGTGGTGTGGTCAATCGCGAGCTCACGCCATGTCTGCGAAACGCATCTCCGACTAGGATTAGCCATCGATGTCGGTATCTGTGTCTGGAGACCTCACGACATCGAGAAAGACCTGTAGTTTTTGTTACGACACTGGCACGGTCTTCCCCGGGATATCGTTTGGCTGGCGACCTGGAACCGGAGGGCAGTCAGGGTTAGTATCAAACTAAAGGTATTTAGGATTGTCTCTTAGCATGCTTTCAATGGATTACGTGAACTATCGCGAGTTCACGCAATGTCTGCGGAAGCCACGCCTGTTAGGTTATCCATCGATCTCGCACGGCATCGAAACAGCCATCGATGACGCGGGACATCGAGAAAGACCCAGAGTATTTTACGGCACTGGCGCGAACTTCCCCGGGATATCGTCGGCCGGCCGGCGACCCGGATCAGGAGGACATTCCAGCGTCCGTATTAAGCAAAGGGTATGAAGGGTGCGAATAATTCGCATACGCCGAGTAGAACGTAGCATTGTTTGGATCGCGGATCAAAACTGTACGAGTTGGGTATCAAAATTTCTCTTATGCGAAGTATCAGTCCCGGACCATAGGAGTAGGTGATTATCCGGGGCTGGCCAGGACAACGGGATTTGCGTCTTGGGTACTGCGAGCTCGGAGGACTCTACGACACCCTGCACCACCGACTTCGGTCGGAGACCTGGTGACACTGTCTAAGGGGGGTCCTGAGATGACCGCGGCAACGGCTTCGCAAACGGGAACGGTTTCCTAGTGTTATCGTTTCTGTAGGCCACGAGCTCCATCAAAGAGTTTGGAGGCTGGTCGGCTGTTTTGGCTCGACCGATTTCGGTCTATATTGTTCTTCGGGCTGCGTGCCACCAGTACGATGTCCGAAGAATAATCTAAATTTAAACCGGTCGCCGAATAGGTGTACCGTAAGTTCCTTTGCCTCGACAATGGATGACTCATTTGGTTGTGCCCGCGATGTTTGCGCCTTGTCTACTGGTTACGGTCTAGCGAACATCGCCCGTGGTGAGTGATCTCCCTGGGTCATGGTACTGCCTCGCTCGTTGAGGCAGTTGAAGAGTGTGTAAAGTGAGAATGTTGATCCGGATTGTTTCGCGATGCTACGTAATACTCGAAGTATGGGTTTTGTTTGCTTCTTTGAGTAGGTATTTTTTCAATAAAAATTTGATTTTTTTCTCCAAATTTAATGGTTTGTGGGGTGTATATCTGGCTCTGGGTGAAGATAAAAATTGTAATTATTTCGGTACAATTCGAATTTTTGTCATATTAAGCCCTCTCTTGAAAAAAACATCAATCTCAATCGCGTATTATCATTTTTAGCACCTTTTTGGCTTTTTTTAAAGCAGAATTCTAACAATTTTTTTCATTTGCTTATCCTTATGTTCGCGAATAATGTCGCTATTTATTTATGTTATCATTATTCTATTTTTAATTAATAAGTGTTTCATTTTGTAAGTACTATTTTTTATAATTATTGTTTGTTGGTAATAACCGATCACGGTTTTTCACTGCCTTGCGGCGGGCAGTGTTTTTTAACCCAGATCGGTTAACTAGATTGTCTAGATTTTAATTTTAATATTCATTGTATTTTTTTAAATGCCGTTTTTATTTTTGAACAAGAACTTTTGGCTCGGACGCCGAGCAGTGTTTTTATTTCACGAGATAACGCAAATTATCAGATACATAATTGAAACTTCGATTTTCATATGTACGTAGATGACTCGTGTAAATATTTGTAGTGAATCGTCGAATTAATTTTATCCGCAGAATCAATTAAAAAATATAAAATGGTGAAAATGTGGAAAATGTGCTCTTGGACACAGGAAATACGTGAACTTTAGTAAAAGCACCACCATTTTGTTTGAAAATTGTAAAGAAAACAATTTGAGAGATAAGAAATGGCGAAAATTGATACGAAAAGATGTAAAATTTGAAATAAACGCCATCAGTTTGTTTGAAAATGGAAAAAGTCGAATTCGAGTTAAGTTCAGCAATTACAAGTGTCGGATGCCTGCAAAAAACAAGGTAAGCAACTTAAACAACGAATTTACCACGAAATAATTCAAAACACTCATGGATAAATTTCATTTCAAGTTACAAATGCCTGCGAAAACACTCGATATGCAACTTATCTAACGCGTAACGCCATCTATTGATTGACAAGGAGTCAAAGCTTTGGTCTGTTTTCAGGAAATGATGGTTGAGAAAATCTTGTCCCATTTCCAGATATGCACGTGGCGCTATCTCTTGGAACATTGGTGAACTACATCGAAAAAGGAGAGAAAAAACAGCTCAGTTTGCAAAAAATCGTTTTTTGGAAATTACTACGTAATTACGGTAAAATTACCGTAATAATAAAATGTTACTCCACCTGTGACAATCTCAAAGCGGGAAATCTAGACAAGCAGCACGCCGCAACCGATAGGTCCTGTCTAGATTTTCCACTTTGAGATTGTCACAGGTGGAGTAACATTTCATTATTACGGTAATTTTACCGTAATTACGTAGTAATTTCCAAAAAACGATTTTTTGCAAACTGAGCTGTTTTTGCATTTTTTCCGACGTAGTTCAACCAATGTTCCGAGAGATAGCGCCACGTATGTATCTAGAATTTCGGGGTGATTTTTTTCGACCCCTTTTTAAAAACAGAACAAAGCTTCGTGATTATCACCCCAGATAGCGCTATGTACTCGATCAATTTTTTTTATAATTAATTTTGTCATTTTTCACCACAATTCACGTGCGAGGTGTCTAGAATGACTAATTCGAGGACGCAGATCACGATTTTGGAGTCATTTTCGAGCTGCGATCATTTCCAAAAAAGATTTAATGGGTTTCTCGATGTCATTAGAGTTATAATTGATTATTCATCGTATTTATTGAGCTTTTCAGTCATTTTATGCGGTGCTATGTTTAAAAATCGTTTGTAACCTTCATGTTTACTTCTTTATCGAAGTGATAACGAACTTAACTATCAATTTTTCAGCTAATTAAGCCGTTAATATTATTCGACTTAGGCCCAAAAGAGAAAAAAGAACTAATGGCAACAAGGTAAAATTTCCGAGCACTGGTAGACTGGAACACGTGTAAAGAGTTTTTGTGAAAAAACATCCCCCCACCACACATATTTACTTCATCAAAAGAAATGCATGAAAAAAAAGGTACAAAAATTAGGCTTAAATGTTAAAATACCTAAACTACGAACATCTTAAACTAACGTAACGTAATTACACATAATTAAAAGATAAATACAAAAGTGATGGTTTAAAATACCATAATAGGTAATATCATTATCTTCAAAAGTTCAAAACTTTCAAAAAACATAATTATGGTGGGACAGTGGCGTGGAGTGACTTGAAAATTTGAGCGAATATTTTTCGAAAAAGATTTAAAGACAAACAGCACAACAACTAACAAGGCATCAAATACGTGTAGGAATTCCACTAAAAATTTCATTTCTTTTTTCAACAGAGTGTAAATAAAAAATAAAAACCGAACAAAAAGTCAAAAACATTCACATAGGTAGCTAGGTACTTTTTTCAAATCATTAATCATTACTTGAACAGAAAATCGATATTTTTGAGTTCGAGATTCGTGTGAAAATAATTGAACCAAAGCAAAAAAATGTCAAAATGAAAATTAAATCGAATACGAATGCAACTAGAAAAATTCGTATTGAAAGTGAAAAACTGAGACGACGGTAGGTATTATTTTCCATCCCGCAAAATGACCAAAAATGAAATCTAATATGTACATCAAAAGGGATTAAATGTGGGGGGGGGGGTGGAGGTGCAACAGTACATACTTCAAAAATACAACGTAAGTAATTTAAAAATCACATATAGCAAAAACACGAATACAAAATAATAACGAATTACAAAATACAAAAATTTAAGTATACAGAACGATGTTGACGAAAAATATTATGAGATAAATAATAAAATTGTTTGAGTGGGGGGGGGGGGATTAAATAGCTGAAAAATTCCCTTCTGAAATCTACGTATCTTCATCGCTGGGCACTTGTATTAAATTCGCTGTGGGTAGAAATCGAAACAAAATAATCGGGCACATGCTAGAAAAAAGTGACGTCGCTGAAATTGCTAAATTCGCTCCGGATAAAAAATCTATTCGAGTTTTCGCAAAAAACTGCCAAAAAAAATGCTCCAAATCAACGTATAGGTCGCGGTTCGCACACTACCACTCTCATCTACATTCTACACGCACACGCAGGTAATGCGCCCAAAAGCCAAGATGCGGGCACATTACGGATTCGTAGACGAAAGTCAGGGTTGTTTCGACTTCGAGCCTAGTTTCGATAATCTTGGAACGAATGTGGTACAGCCCTCGTTACCAAAAGCCATACACCAGTTCCGTCCCAAGGTGCCAGAGGAAACGCCATTCTCGACAAAGAGCCTGCCGACAGCATCCCTCCGCAAAAAGTAGTGACCACCGCGCTCCCGGGGCCAGCGACCTCACCACCCAAGCGAATAAGGCGCAAACTTCAGAACCACATTATCGATCAAGCGTCACCTCTTAACTTCTTAAGATTTGCGGACTCCTTCTCGTCCGCAAAATTCCTACAGATATGGGATTTGAAAAAAAAAATTAAAAAAAATAACGAGGACGAAAGACGGCTCCTACAGAGAAAAGGAAATTGTTACTTCATCGGCACCCATTCTACCGAAGAAGAACGGTTGGGTATTATCGAGCCCGTTGAGATGGGACGGTCATCGATAACGAAAACGAAGGGACCTAAAAATTAATTTGAAATAAACCCTATAAAAAAAAAAAAATCGAAAAAAAATACATAAAGAAAAAACGCGAACACTCGAACACCACTCGTACTTGTGCGATACGCGACCATCCGAGCAATAATTTTCATATCGAAACCATGCTTTTTAATCAAATGGTCTTCAAAAATAATCCAAGTGTCGCTGAAAAAATAATTCGCCTGCAAAATGAAAATATGCACCCAGGCATTGTTTCGTGCAAAGCTGCTCGTCAATTTGGACGTTTGAAAAAGTTAAATCACTCTTCGTATCAATACAATATGCAAGCTTCAAGAAATTATCGCGAGAAAAAATGCGAATGCTTAAATTTCGGTAAATTTGGAAAATAATCGAGCAGAGAGGAGTCTGCGAGTAAAATAATAATCCACCTGCAAAAGAATTCATCCAATTGTGCGGTTGCTTGCTAATGCGAAATTGCTAATAATTACGTCGCACGTTGGAAAACCTTAAAAATAGTCTACACCCACGACGGAATCTGTGAGAAAAATAATTCGTCGTCATTTTCATCGTCGGACAATAATTTGTTTCGCCAAAATAAAATCTCCTTCGACGCGTCGCTAACGACGAATGAAAACAACTAATTTTAAAAATAAGTGGACGGGGGGGGGGCGGAAAATAGATCATGTACCTGAAGAAGGCTTATTAAATAAAATCACTCCTGGTTGTCTGGTTATTGTGTTGAACGCAGGTACAGATGCTGGAACACTGGAGTAATCGATGCTGGACCGATGATGCTAAAGATGCTCGTAGTTGTTTCTGGAAAAATCGTCCTTCGGATGCGGTGTGGCGGTTATATGTAGATGATTGCTGCTTCTTTCTTTTTCCATAATTCGATAACAGCTGAAGGAACAAAATGAAAAATATTCAATTAAAAAAAAAAAAAAAAATCAGCAAATTTTACGAAATTTACAAGCTTGGAAAAATTGAAAATTTTAAAAAAAATTGACATTTCAAGAATAAATTCCGAAGTACCAAAGTTTTTTCGAATTACAAAATTTTGATTACTGAAAAGTTTTAGAATCGACAAATTTCAAAATCTGAAACAATAAAAAATTTAAAAAAAAAAAAAATCTTAAAAATCAAGACAATTTTGAAAAATTGGTACACTTTCAACAAGTACCTAGCTACGTATAAGAGCGGTATATTTTCAACAGGTAGGCACGAGTAATGATAAGTAAGTAAAAAATCAAATTTTTGGGAAATTCACGAACGTTTGAAACATTTACAAATTAATTTAAAAAACGAAAATTTAGTCAGGTCGATCCCAAAATCAGAGCGCACCCTTCCCGGTCATGTACTGGCAACCGTGATCACTGACACCCTAAAAAATACAGAAAAATGTAAATTATTACAAAAACTCATTAATGTTTAAAAATAACCAAAAAATTTACAATTCTTTCAAATTTTTACAAAATTCAAAAATCTTACAAAATTGAAAAGTAAAAAAAATAAAATAAAATTTTCCAAAAAAATAAAATTTCATTAAAATTTAAAAATGATCAAAATTCTAATTGTTGTTGTTATCGGATTTAACCTAATTTTTAAAATTTTCCAAATTCCGAAAATGGATCAAAATTAAAAAATTTATTACACTTAAAAAATTGACACAATTTCGAAAACTTATCAAAATTTACAAATGAACCAAATTCAAACTTGATCAAATTTTGAAATTTTAGACATTTTTGGCATTTATATCAAGTTTTAAAATATGTAAAAATTTATCAAATTGTTAATTATTTCAAAAATTCATTAAAGTTTTAAAATGACAAAAATTCCAACCTTTACAATTTTTACGAGTTTCAAAAGTCTAACAGTATTAAAAAATGGTCAAATTTCGGATTTTCCAAAAAAAAAAAAAATTTTTAAATTATTTAAAATTTAAATTTTTATTATCATCGGATTTAAAATAATTTTTACAATTTTCTAAAATTGGTTAAATTTTAAACATTTATTACACGACCTTGAAAATTTATCAAAATTTAGAAATTAGCAAAATTCAAACTTTAATTAAATTTTAAAGTTTTAGAGATTTGTGGATTTTTATCAAATTTCAAAAAAGTGTAAAAATTTCTTCAATTTCAAAAACTTATCAAGGTTTAAGAATGACGGAAATTCCAATTTTTACAAATTTCAGTACCTAATCTAACAAAATTTAAAAATCATCAAATTTTGTACTCTCCAACAAAATTAAAAATTCGTAAAATTTAAAAATGATAAAAATTCAAATTTTTATTATCATCGGATTTGACCTACCTAATTTTTAAAATTTTCCAAATTGCAAAAATTATTCAAATTTTAAAAATTTATTATACCTTGAAAATTTGAGCGATTTCGAAAATTTATCAAAATTAAGAAATGATCAAAATTCAAAGTTTATTCGAAATAGATTTTGAAATTTTAGACATTTTTGGATTTTTATCAAATTGTTGATTATTTCAAAAATTTATTCTCGTTTAACATTTACCAAAATTTCAACTTTTACCATTTTTATAAGTTTTTTAAGAAAATCAAAAAATGACCGAATTTTGAATTCTCCAAAAATTTTCAAAATTTATCAAAGTTCAAAAATTTATGTAATTTGGAAAATTTATTAAAATTTAAAAATGAACGAAATTCAGATTTTAATCAAATTTCAAAACTTTAGTCAATTTCAAATATCAATCATAATTTTCGAAGCACCTAATACTAAATGGTAAATGCTCATCTGAGCTCACCTATTAAAACTGCTACCGGGTGCCCAGTTATATGTGGCACACTTCATTACATTTTTTTAATAAGTTGGTAACATTGATAAAAGAAAACAAACGCATTTGTTATCAATGTTACCAACTTATTAAAGAAATGTAATGAAGTGTGCCACATATAACTGGGCACCCGGTATCGACATTCAAAAAAAAAAGCAATCGCATCGAACATTCCAGCAGCAAAATTACGTCCAGTCAATTCTAAAATCAGAGCGCTCCCTCCTGTCATGTACTCGCAACCATGATCACCGACAGTCTAAAAAAATATAGAAAAATTGGATAATCAACTAATCGAAGTCGATGATCGAAACTCTTGACAACGCTTTTGTAAAAACAACTTACCTCGTAGACGGTAATAACTCCTGAATTTCTCACGCAGAATCTCTCGGCAGCGATGCGATACCTCTGAAAAAAGCTTTACGTACGTGGCACTATAAAGGCAGGCGTGACCACTGACCAGCGATGACATTTTTTGGGCGATTCGAAAGTCGACGATTTAGGGGGATAGATAATCACTTTATCTAAAATCTCCAGATAGGCCCTGAGATAAAACACAGACGAGTCGATCGGTTAGCAAATCATAAAGAAAGAAAAATAAAATAAATTAAAAAATGAATAGGGTAGTTGATTACTTTGCCGGCGTAATCGTTGGCATCTCCTTCCAACTTGACGTGGACTACTTTTGTTAAAAGTGCGCAGAGACTATGACCTGCCGATCCTTTCAGGAATATATTGATACTGTAGGCTGGTAATCTTGTTTCGCGAATTTCAAATAAACATCAATCTTTAGAAATTCGTCCAAAGCTTCTTTGGGTTTCTAGGTTACACTGCCAATAAAACGGTTTACATATAATAAAAAACTAGTCAGCTTTTTTGAGCATAAACGGGTGAATTCTTACTTCAATTCTTGAGCATGGGTGGTGATTTGTTTGACACGATCTTGGCAAGCCGCCGAATTTCTTGATTTTATTTCCAGGCGTTCGATGTAACCGAAGTACAAATCATAAGTACAATTAAAAAAAGTAATACCTATTCTTGTTAAATAACATAAACATAAGGTTATGTACAAACTATACATATAATCTAAAAATCGCCTTCAATTACCGTTGAAGAACGATGAGAAACCTTCAAAAAATCAAAATTTACCATCGATGAAATCAAGTATGGCATCTTTAAGGTATCTACGAGTATTTGATTTTAAAATTCAATTTTTCGAATCAATTAATTGAAAAAATAAAAAGCAAAAAACAATCAACACGAAAATTGTAAAAAGGATGGTACACGTCGGCTCGGTCAAGCATCTCCTATCCTATGTACATTGATTTACGAGCGGTCGTAAAATCAATGACTAGGTGGACTTATTCTCATACACAAAATTTAGGTAGTGTCACTCGACACAAAAAAAAAAAAAAAAAAAAAAAAAAAAAAATACGAGAATGCAAGACTAGACATTGAGTAGACTGTTTCGAAGGTAACCTAATTTTAAAAAAAAACGCGTAGCAGTCACGATGCTCCGCGACAGCCGAATTTTTTTTTCCAAGTTAGTGTACCACTTTGAAAACGTTTTCATCCATGGTATTTCAGTTTCAATATCAGTTTTAACTTCAAATTCAGTTTAAAAATGTCAGGTTTTTGTCTTCAGTTTTAGTTCCTCTCTGCATTGAAGATTTCATCTTCAGATGGGGGCTCCGCCCCCATACCCCCGTTGAGGCTCCGACCCAACCCTCTCATCACTTTCGGCTCTTAGGATGGGGGCTCCGCCCCCATACCCCCGCGTTGGGGGCTTCGCCCACAACCATCTCGTCACTTCCAACTCTTCAGATGGGGGCTCCGCCCCCATGCCCCTATTGGGGGGCTTTCCCCTCAATAGGGACATGACAGGAGAGGATTGAGGGCTTCGCTCTCAATCCCCTTCACACTTTCAGCTCTTCAGACGAGGGCCAACACACCAAAAAAGAGGTTAAAACGTGAAAATTTATGATTTTTGACCCTGTACGGGGGTCAAATGGTGCTCAAAAGTCGAAACCCCCAAAAGGCACATCAGTGACCTCTACTGACCCTACATCCCAAATTTCGATTGTTTAGGTCTTTTAGTTTGGGCTGTAGGCTGTTCAACGCGTCAGAAAAGACAGGTTAAAACTTGAAAAATATTGATTTTTGACCCTGTATTGAGGTCAAAAGGGGTTTAAAGGTCAAAACCTACAAAAGGCACATCAGGGGCATGAACTCGATCTATGATAAAAATTTAGGCACCCCAGCTCCATTTGGGGGGTCTGTAGCTTGATCAACGTGAAAAAATGACCTCAAAATCCACTTTTTGGGCCCTAAAATGGGGTGGGGATGACTTGCGAAGCTGAAATTTGGATACAGCGGAGACAATCAGAGTCACTGTTGTTGGTAAAAATTTTAAATCATTTTGTCAAATTGGGGCCTCTTTAGAGCCCTCTTCAAAAAAGGGCCACCCCCAATTTTGGGGCTCGAGGGTCAAAAACCCCAAAAGGCACCTCAGTGACCCTTACCTATCCTAAATACCAAATTTTAGCATCCAAGGTCATTTGGTTTGGGCTGCAGGCTGATCAACGTACCGGGAAGCGAGAAAAAACATGAAAAATTGTGAAAAATCTTGATTTTTGATCCTTGACAGGGGTCAAAGGGGGCCCAAAAGTTGAAACCTACAAAAGGCACATCAGGGGCACAAACTTGATCCATGATGAAAATTTTGGCCCCCCAGCCCCATTTGGGGGGTCTGTAGCCTGATCAACGTGAAAAAAATGACCCCAAAATCCACTTTTTGGGCCCTAAAATAGGGTGGGGATGACTTAGGGGCTGAAATTTGACTATGGTGTAGGTAATTAGGGTTCTCATCCCTGGGGCAAGTTTCAAAAAATTTCATGATATTGGGGCTCCCCCGCACCCCCTCAAAAAAGGGTAAAATCCCCAATTTTGAGTTAGGGCCCTAAAATTTTTTTTGCATCATTCCTACACCGAGGGGACCCTACATATCAAGTTTGACCTCATTTGACCTGTTAGGCTCGGCCCCAGAGTTCCAAAAGTAGCGTTAAAATTATATGTACATATATATATATATATATATATATATATAAATATGTGACATGTGTCAGATCGTCTTCTTTTGGTCCCAAACGTCGAGAAATGGGGTCAGAACTCTTCTACCCCCCCCCCTCCCCCCCTCCTTCTAAATTAGGGTCGGACACAATAGCCTAAATTTTAAAAAAAAAAATCGGCTAAAAAATAATCGAATCAAAAAACAACGCGAACACTCGCACTCGAGAAGGGGTTCGATATGCAACTTCAACGACAGATGTCCGATGCTACTGATCACGATTCACTCGAACCCATCAATTCGGGTCAAAATAATAAATAAATCACCTGACACTTGAAATAAAGAGCTTTAAAAAATTAAGGAAGCTGAAAAAGAAACCTGCTGAAAATATCAAGCTAAAAAATTACAATTCAGGGACAAAAAAAAATTCTAAAAAATAGGCAACTGTATAGTTAATGTGAAGTAGCTCATATCATCGCCTATTACAAAATAAAAATCATAGTGTCCAATCGCCAACATCTAAATGTTGGCTAAACTCTGAGAAATAATTCAGGGGAGAGGATTTGTGGAGGAAAAATACGTAATTCGCTCATAAAAGAAACTCGTACCGGGCAATCTGCTTTGCCAAAACACAATAGCCCATCTCATGCTTTTGGAAAATAAATTTCATAATACCTATTCAAAGCTTTACAAAAGCTTATGTCGAATGGCACGCGGACCTTGAAAAATATTCGGGGGAGGGGGGGGGGGTTTAGGAGTTGGTCTGAGGAAAACTATGATTCATACACCTAGAGGGCTTCTTAAAATTATAATACTTATCTATATTTTCATGCTGGTGCGAAGCTGCAATATTCTATTTAATGTGGCCTGGTACAAATTTTGAAACCTTAATTCTTGGATTATCGATGTACATGCTGACGGTGCCTGTTGGAATAACATTAAAATTATTAGAAAATGCAATATTTTTATATATAAATATTTATATTAGTACGTATCAAAAAGTTGGAAATTCAGTTTATCAGTTTTTAAAAAATATTTTGAAATTTTCTCAAAAAAGTGTTGAAAAAGGGGTTTGAAAAAAAAATGAAAAATTGGCATTGGCAAACCTTACGAAGTAAAAAATTTTGTAAATTGAAAAAAAAGCTCAACTTGATACGAAAAAATGCATCTTTTTGAAAAATTTACTAACTACGTAATATGTAAGTACCTATTTTAAGAATATCAGAACGTGGATAAATATTAAGGGCCGATTCCGTTTACACGTTTGCCTATCCTGCACCGTCTTAACTTCCATAAGACCAATGTTAATCTTAAATCGTTCAGATCTAGAGTTCTACCGAACGAAAATTCATGAAATTTTGAATGTAGATTCTATGAAGCATTTATAAAAAAATATCGGATCGGATTTTTGATTAATGCAATAGTTTTTGAATAAATTGAAGTTGAAAAATGTTGAAATTTGGACGATTTTTCAATTCTCATTTTTTCCAAAACTATTCAACTAATTGAAAATCCCATCCGACATTTTTTTCTAAATAGTTTCTAGTACCTACATTTCAAATTTCATGAATTTTCGTTCGGTAGATCTCTAGATCTGAACGATTTGAAATTAAGATTGCTCTTATGGAAGTTAAGACGGGGCAGGATAGGCAAAAAAGTAAACGGAATCGGCCCTTAAATTTTCGAATTTTCAAGAACTGAAATTTTTTTTGAAAGAGGATAAATTAAAAAAAAAACATAGGTAGGTACTGTGAAAAACTAGAAAAATTAGGGAAAAATCGAAATTTCATAAACTGCATAATTTTAGAACCTTGGAAAAAAATCAGCGAGCCTTGAAAAATTCCTAAAATCAACAACGTTGAAAATAAATTCGAAATTATTTCAATTCAATTAAAAATGACTAGGTACAATTCGAAAAAAAATTGACAGCAGTTTTGTAAAAAATTTCAAATTCAAAAAACAAAAACTTCGACGTGAAATTAAGTTAAATTGAATTAAAGATTATCAAAATCAAGAACAAAAAAAATAAAAATCTAGCAAAATGAAACATTTTACAATTCACAATTACAAATTTTTTAAAAATGCTAAAAATCATACTCGAATTTGATTTTTTTTTTTAAATTGACAGAATTTTTTCAAATTATTAATGAAATTCAAAAATTCTTAGAATAGAAAACATTTGAAAAACATAAAATCTAAATTCATTTGGAATTGAAGATTATCAAGATTTCAACAAAAAAAAAAAACCCTACGACTTTGACGAAATGAAAAAAATTAAATTCGAATAACATTCATCAGAACATTTAAACACTATATGAGCAATCGATATGTACCCAAATTTTCTTTGGAATCTTCAAAAAACTGGTAAATTTTGTAAAACCTACGAATCAAAAAATTGTGAATTTCTGGGAAAATGTCGAAAAAAAATTGAAAAACTTTTCAGTTCTCGAAAAAAATATGTGTGCCTACTTAGGCAAATTTGAATTTAAAAAATACTACATTGTAAAAAACGGTAAAATTTGAACAAATTGCTAAATTTTAAATAACTGCTGGTAATTTTCAAATATGTAGACATAGACACATTTATTATTTAAAAATTAAACTCGTTAAAAAAATGAGATTAAATTCTCACCTTTAAAACGATATTTACATCTATCGAATGATACCTAGCGCGTAGCACGCCGAACCGTCAGTGTAGGTATTGAAAATAAGTCGATTATTCCGTAGTATTCTAAACAAAGCGAAAAAACACATTACGTTCTTCATCCATCTTTATAGATAATTATGTACATTATTTTATTTTTGAATTTCGATCTTAAATTACACGCTATACTCACCAACTTGGACGTGAACATTACACATTCTAACGTATTTGTCAGTTAAATGCTGCGATTATTGAGAAAGAGATCGTTTCGAGCAAATTCTTCGTGCATAGACAGCATAGATATCTACTGTGGAGTGGCAAAAACCGCAATACCGATCGACGATCTTGGATACGATCATTCCATATGCTTTCTTATTCCTGCGCAAGAGTTGAATAAATTTTACTTTTAAAAAACCGTTCGCAAGAGCGTTAGTAAAACAATACGAGTTCATACATACCAAGAGAGCAAGTGTTAATTTCAATTTCATCCAGATAACGACGCTCGACGGTGGTTTCTATTACGAAAGCTACGTTCATATTATCGGCCAGAACGTGTACTCGTATTTTCGTTGCACTGTCGCGTTCTGTTATAGAATGAAAAATCTTGTTATTAAAATAAATTATAATAAAATTAAAATTTAATTAAAAATTTCATTCAATTAATCACTTCAAATTCGATAGTTCACTGTTCACTCACCAATGCAAAGGCAGGTACTCCTCGAGTTTGCCGAACCCAGTTTACTTGAAGCTGATAATCTGCTCCCGTCAAGTGAATGGTCATCACCATACCTGCAGCTACCGCGATAGGTCCGAGGTCGTTTCGAAAATGTCAGATGAGCTCGGAAACAAGATAGGCACCATTGATAGTTAAACGCTAAACGGGTAAAATAAAAAAGAACAAATTTCAAATGATAATCGTAACAACACAAAAAAAATACCTGCATATGTGTGCAGACTGAATCCTTTACCAAATCCGCAAATACACTTCGGACTTCTTCGGCTGGACTTTTCATATTTTTTTACCAAGTCCATCAGTGCTACATAAATACTTTATATCCAAAATTGGAGGGGAGGGAGGGATCGAATCGAAATTTTTGTCATAACCAAAAGTATTCGTAGGTCTTCAAGCTACAACTTTTGTTTGACCATTTTTTCAATCAGGCCCCTCACCTCCTCCCAGTTTTCAATAATGTATTTTGAATAAGTATGAATAAGTCATAATTAATCAAAATTGGTGGGGAAGGAGGGGTTCGACTGAAATTTTTGTTATAACCAAAATTATTCCTAGTACTTCAAGCTACAACTTTTGTTTGGAAATTTTTTCAATCGGGCCTCTTACCTCACCCCTGTTTTTAATCATGTGTTTTGAATAAATTGGAATTCAAAATTGGAGGGGAGGGAGGGCTCCAATCAAAATTTTCGTAATACCAAAAATTATTGCTAGAACTTCAAGCTACAACTTAGTTGAAAAATTTTTTCAATCGCACCCTTCCGCCTCCCCCTTTAATTTTTAATTAGTATTTTGAGAGTGACATGCAAAATCAGTGGAGAGAGAGGGGCTCAATTGAAACATTTTTCAAATCAAAGTTGTAGCTTGAAGTTCTAGGAATAATTTTTGGGTATTACAAAAATTTTGATTGGAGCCCTCCCTCCCCTCCAATTTTGAATGATCCAACTTATTCCAAACACAATATTAAACACAGGGGCGAAGTAAGAGGTCCGATTGAAAAAAATTTTAAGCAAAAGTTGTAGCTTGAAGTACTAGGAATAATTTTGGTTATAACAAAAATTTCAATCGAACCTCTCCTTCGCCACCAATTTTGAGTAATGCGATTTGAAAAATGCAATCTAATAAATTACCTGATTATTGTGTAGCAAAGCTGGCGTTGATATATTTCGAGAACGTTGAATATTATTAGGCTAAAAATGTCTAGAAGTGATGACCGGAAACTCAAAACTGGAAAACGTAGTAAGGCCAACGTAAGTTTGCTGAGGACCGATCGACGTAAACAACGGAGTCGATACCACAGACGATGCGGGATGTGATAACAGCTACTGAAAATGAAAAAAACACATTGTTATGATTCGAATGCAGAAATCAGAAATTCAAAATTAGCTCATTCGTCTGTAGGTGATTTCACATATGATACTCACAGACAATGTAGTACGTATAGGTACATAGTGCATTTATGTAGAAGCTTCTTATCAGTGGTAGGCAGAAATCCGAACACTCGTAACTATATTTGAGGAAAATCCTTCGATCTGCTACGAACACGAAGTAACTACGTCCGCGTTTAGACGAACCTGATCCGGCGTTCTTTCCGCTCAACACGTTGAATAAACTCATATTGCAATGCCAACGAACAAAGCTCTTCGTTTCTCTGCACAAAAGTTATATTTTATAAAAACAACGTCCTCGAGGGTGCAAACGTTAGTGAAACACATCGCGATCATATAAATACATACCAAAAATAACCGAATAAGTTTCTATTGCAATTTCAATTTCGATTCTAGCTTTATCGACGGTGCGGTGGTCTTCTATACGAAAATGAGAGCCAGCTTCGCATCATCGGCGTCGTGTCGGTGTCGCAGACGGTTATCTTGTTCGATGGTATTTTCATTTTGTTGCAGGGTTGCGTTCTGTGACGAAAAATCATATTAGGTGCTCGATTAGTTAATCATAAATCATTATCACTTCGATTAGGCTAAGATTAGGCTTTTCAAAAATCACTTACCAATTTCAAATACAAAAAGCTACTTGTTCTCAAAGTTTGCTTTTGCTCCCACAAGTGATTATCGTCGTACCGGAGACCGGACCACCGATGGCTAGGTTCTTGATCATATATAATAGACAGCTGGGCTTTTTCTCGACTCGTTCGGTTCGAAGGTGAAATTCTAAACACAACAAACATTACGTGTGATTGAAATTTCGAAAAATGAACACACAATACGTAAATTAATCGACAATTAACAAACACTAATATCCAAAATGGCCAGAAATGAAATTAATTCCACGAGGTAACTAGTTAACTGCTAATAGGTACGACAGAAAAAGAGCATAAACATAGTAGGAAAGTTACAATGACGACAATATTCACAAAATGTTTCGAAAGGAGACAAGAGGCCATAATGGTGAAAGTGAAAATGACCGATTCAAAACCAAAAACACTATACTTGACGTCCGAATGATACAAATGCTACGTATCTAAACGAAATCGAAATTTCAAATTTGGAATGAAAATCATTCAAAAGATAACCGAGCCAGAGCCGAGCGGAGCGTCGAGCTGACTGTGAGCTGACTGTATAATGAAAATAAATACCTATTCGAACTCTAACGTTAGTAGCAAAACGTCGGCTGTGAACCCTTCAACAGCAATTTAATTTTTGATTTTGATCACCGTGTAAATTAATTCGATTAATTCAAATAATTATACATAATTAAAAGCTTACCACTTTGTTGAAACTTGAAAGAATAAACAGTCCTAAACAGTCCAATCACCAACACCCAACACCCCAACAGTCGACAGGACATGAAGAAAGGTAATGGCGTCATTGTCATTGGCGTCGTTGTGTTTGTGTATGGGTATGCAACATTACGCGCGCGCACTCGCGTTCAAATAGAACACTAGAATCGCATTACTTCACTCGCAATTATTAAAATAACAATAATTAAATCACGAAAAGAGAATGACAAATCATAGATGCTATGCTACTAAGCTTGCTAAACGTCATTGACGAACTGACGAAGAGAGGAATTTGAACCAAGTTTCGAAGTTGAAAAACGTTGGGGGAAAAATGACAATGGCAATGACTCAATTTTATTCAATTCCAATTCAACATCAAAATGGCTGCCAAACCTTTTGAAATAACAACAACCAACGTTCAAAATTTAACACCAAAAAAGATAAGATAAGATAAACGGTACAAAATGTAACAAAGCGCCATGATTCAGCGTGTGCACGACTGACTCATGACTATGAGGCTACCACTACAACCACTACACTACGTAATTTAATCCTAAATCTAATCTACCCTATACTACATGGTCAAAACACGATCGGCTATTTTTACGGAGAGCCTTTGCTGTTTCATTTGCTCAGCTTGAATTTTTTACCAAGTCCAGTGCTACATAAATACTTCATACTTATTCAAAATTGGAAGTTAGAAAGGAAGGAAGGAAGGAAGGGAGGGAGGAGGGGTCCAATCGAAATTTTTGTAATAACTAAAAGTATTTGTAAAACTTCAAGCTACAACTTTTGTTTGAATTTTTTTTTAATTGGGTCCCTTACCCAGGCCCGATGAGAGGGAGGGGACAAGGGGGACACAAGTCTTGGGCCCGGCGTTTTTATTAGGGATTGGATTTATAAATTAATGAAAATTATTTAAAGTGAATTTAAAAATTTTCTTCTCAACAAAATGGGGGGAAAAAATGAAGAAAGCAATTGAATTTCGGCTAAACGTTTTTTTCTCAACCTTCCTTTAATTTCCGATTTTTAAAAATTTCTGCGAGTTTTTTTTCCAAATTTTGTCAAAAAATATTTTTTTGAAGATTTTTTTTTGAATCGACTTTTTATTCAGAAAATTTTCAAATTTTTTTGAGACCCATTTTTTTTTTTTTTTTTTTTTTTGAAATTCAGCAAAGAATTTTTTTGAAGAGTTCTCAAATTTCCCTTCAATTTTTTAATATTTCTTTTCTTTAAAAAAAAATCAATTTTTTTTTAATTTAGGCAATTCCTTTGCATTATTAATTTTTTCAAATTTCTTTGAGAACCATTTTTTTGAAATTCAATGAAAAAACTTTTTTTTTGAATTGTGTATGAAAGAATTTTTTTTACTTTTTTTAAATTGAAAAATTTTCAAATTTCTTTTACCTAATTTGTTCAAGTTATTTGTCCAGGAATAAGGTTTTATTGAAGATTTTTTTATTGTTTTTTTTTTTAATTTATCCAATTTCTTTAGAGTTGAGGTACCTATATTAAAAAAATTTCTTATTCCTTTAAGAACGATTTTTTAAAAATTCAGTAGGTAAAAAAATTCATTTTTCAATTTTTGATGATTTTTTAAAACTTTTTTCCAAGTTGAAAACTTTGTCAAGGAAAAAATTTCTTGGAAGTGTTGTTGTTTTTTTTTTTGTTTTGAAATTTAGTCAATTCCTTTACCTACATTTAAAATTTTTCAAATTCCTTTTGAGAATTTTTTTTTTTGAAATTATTTAAGTGAAGAAGCTTTTTTTTGTTTGTTCGGTAACATACAGAAATAGATATTTTTTTAGAAAAAATAAGGGAGCGAAAAATTTTTGTCCTGGAGCCCGACCTTGCTCTCGCCGGCCCTGCCCTTATACCTCCCACAGTTTTTATAAATGTATTTCGAATAAGTATAAATAAGTTATATTACTCAAAATTGGTGGGGAAGGAGGGGTCTGATTGAAATTTTTGTTATAACCAAAATTATTCCTAGTACTTCAAGCTACAACTTTTGTTTGAAAATTTTTTCAATCGAGCCTCTTACCTCCCCTCTGTTTTTAATAATGTATTTGAATGAGTTGGATTATCCAAAATTTGAGTGGAGGGAGGGGTCCGATCCCAATTTTAGTGATGGCCAAAACTTTTCCTAAAGTTTTGAGCTACAACTTTGTTGCACAAATTTTTCAATTGAACCCTTTTCCCTTCGCCATAATTTTTAATTAGTATTTTGGGAGTGTTATGCAAAATAAGTGAAAGAGAGAAGGGCTCAATTGAAAAAGTTTTTAAACAAAAGTTGTTGCTTGAAGTTCCACCAATACTTTTGGTTATGACAAAAATTGTGATTGGATCCCTCCCTCCCCTCCCAACTTATTCGAAACACATTATTAAAAACAGGGGGGAGGTAAGGGGCCCAATTGAAAAAGTTTTCAATCAAAAGTTGTAGCTTGAAGTACTAGGAATAATTTTGGTTATAACAAAAATTTCAATCGGACCCCTCCTTCCCCACCAATTTTGAGTAATACATATAACTTATTCACACTTATTCAAAATACATTATTAAAAACTGTGGGGAGGTAAGGGGCTCAAAAATTTTCAAACAAAAGTTGTAGCTTGAAGTTTTACAAATAGGTACTTTTAGTTATTACAAAAATTTCGATCGGACCCCACTCTCCCTCCCTTCCTTCCAATTTTGAATATAAAGTATTTGTGTAGCACTGGACTTGGTAAAAAATTCAAGCTGAGCAAATGAAACAGCAAAGGCTCTCCGTAAAAATAGCCGATCGTCGTGAACGAGATTTTTTTGATCTCCAAAAAAATCGAGATAAGAGTGGTTTTCGACTATATCGACCACGTTGATTCCGAATCTGTCATCAGTTTTGCTCTACGAAGCTTAGTTCGCGAATACGAGCACTTTCAAAATTTAGCAATTTTCAAAAAAATTTATGTAGTTTAATATTAATTGTTATCGACTATTTTGATCTCGCTGACTCCGAATCTGACAATATTTTTCAATTTTGATCCTTCCTTCGCCTTTAAACGAGTAATTTTTCCCAAAAAATCCACATTAGAGGTACGATGAGAAAGCTAAATGGGAAATTAAGCTCGTGTTCTTGATCAGCGACCTGTAAAATTCATACCACATATAAGGAAATGGAGGTGAAAAAATTCGCAAATTGATCTAAAATTTTTTTACTCATATAATTTTTCGTCACAACATGTAAAATTCTATAATATCAAAGTATAACATTATTAAATAAATCAATAATATTATTAATGTTAACAAAATAAGGTTCTTTCCCCTTTTTCAATCGAGTATTCATGAAATTAAACACAATATAAATAACATCGATTATTATAATAAGATATAAAACACGCTACGGTAGGTAAATTAGTAGGTAGTAAACTTGCTTCTAGAGATTCTCAATTTGCTCAACATTATTTCTACGACGATTCATTTTTTAAACTTCATTTTGATTACATAAAAATTATAATAAAAAATATATCATACGTACCAGTCGTGATATTAATTTACGACTCATACGCGAAACCATTTTTCAAAATCAAATTCTAACAAAATAATAAAAACAAGCTTACAAAAAAAAAAAAAAAAAAAAAAATGGTAGGTACAATTTCTATCATCGCTCTACGTTTTCGATATTGTTATTTCCATAATATTTATATGGGTAATTATATTTTACATTTTTTTTTTTACTTCAAAATAACAACAAACACGATGTATATATAAATTAAGTACACTTTTTTGTGCAGAAAAACAATCGTTTATAGGTATCACATAATTCACAAATGTTTTTTTTCAACACATTACAACAACAAAGTATGTAACAGAGTAGGTAACTTAATTGAAAAACAAAAGAGAGAATTTGTTATATAATCTATCGCGTAGAATTTATTTATAAAAATGCGCTTTATTACGATGGCTAAATTATTCCCATAATCAAAAATGGCACATTCTGTTCTACAAGCGATACCTATTTTTATATACATTCTCTCTCTATATGTATAGGTATGGTCGACTACGACAAAAAAAATATCACTATTTACACGTAATAGAAATCGATACTAAAATGAGATTTTTCCAAGTAGCAAATTAAACTACGTAATGTGGTACAATAGAAGGTAACTTAAGATACGTCCAAATGGTTACGTCGTTCTGGAAGTTCACTAACATAGTAATTTATATGTAAAGGTATGTTTGTTTTTTAAAATCAAGATAACAAAACAACTGAGAAAAAAAATAGATACACATCACTAATATCTCGCGAGAGAAACAGAGGTAGAAATAAAAGATGCAAATCGTTACGAGTTTCGTTTTAAAATACAATTTTTAAAAAAGCTACTGCGAAAAAAATGTGATTTTTTTTGAAGGTATACGAAACCATCATTCATCTTGATAATCAACATTGAGACGTTGTTCGGGTAACTAATCCAGTCAATTTTTTTTAAACGAGAGACAGTGGAACGATGCCGATTATAACCAATTTTTTTTTTTTTTTTTTTTGAATTTCGTCAAGTACAAAATATTTTGTAGATTGTATACTTAAGTACTTGAAACGAGATAATTACTAAAGGTAGGATTTTCTCTTCGCGAATTGAATTATTTTTGAATATAAAAGAAAATGCGAATATGTACACGAAATGTAGGTATGTAAATGTGGTGGCTGAAGGTTTTACAACTGGTACCATTTCTTATCTTTGGACTTCTGCATGAGTTCGTGAGCAGAAGATGCGAATTTTTCGGCTTCGTTCCTCATACGTTCGGTGTTATCTTCGAGCTGGCCCAGTTTATCGCCTCGTTCCACCATTAGACGATGGGCTCGGTTTACTTCGCCGGTCGAGTGCGATACTCGTTGGTTGAGTTGTTCGAGTTGACCGGACGGGCCGGGGATGTGTTTGGCGATGCTGCGGATTGGTTTGCCGCTCGATTCGCCGACTGCAAAGAGAAAAACATGGCTAGAAAAAATCTAAAAATGCAGGAAGGTTTTTTTGAAATGCATTAAAATCTTGGGAAAAATTTATGAAAAAAAATAAAATATTTAAGTGGGGAGAAATATAATTTTTTTCAAAATTTTCGAAAATTCACCAGTTAACAAAATTTTGAAAATTTAATTCATGAGCAGAATTGGAAAAAATTTAGCAAAATTTTTCAAATATCTTTTGAGCCAAATTTTAATAAAATTGAAAAAAAAAAGTTAATTTAAAATGAATAAGGAAAAATTATTTTAAATTAAATTTCCAAAAAAATATGCTCATGAAGGAAGCAGAATTTCTTCAAAAATGGATACAGTTTTTTTTTCAAACAAGTAATACCTAATTTATAGGAACTCGAAAAAAGAATTGCTTTTGAGCAAAATTTCTATAAAAAAAAAAAAACAACTTTTAATCAAAAGACAAAAAATTGTTCTACTTGACCAAAGTTTCAACTTTTTTGCAAATCAAATTAAGTATTTTAGAACTTTTTTAAAACAAAATAATTCAAAAAATTAGCTTTCAACAAAATTTTGAATTTTTTCACAGAAACAGAATTTGTGAAAATTTTACAAAAATTTTCAAGAACTTTTTTTTATCACCCAAATAAAATTTTAAAAAATTTCTACGAGTAAAAATTATACTTGTATTTTTGGAGGAAATTTTGAGAATGTTTTATGAACCACACTTTCTCAAAAAAAGAAAAAAAAAATTGAAAAAGGGACTTGAACAGTATTTTGAAGAAAAAAAAATGAAATTTTATCAAACTTTAGATTATCTTTCCAAAATACGAAAAAAAAACTTTTCTATAAATTGAACAAAAAATCCTTTCCAATTAAAATTTCAAAAAAATTTCTTTCTGGACAAAATTACAAAATATTATTCCTTTTTTAAAAAATTTAAACGGAATTTGAAGCAGAAATTGAATTTTTGAACAAAACTACAAAAATTGTTCGACAGTAATAAAAAAATAAATAAACAAACAAAAAAGGAATTTCAACAAACTTTTGATGATTTTACTAACATGAAAAAAATTGGCTTTCAAACAAAACTTTGGAATATGTATCAATTTTTTCAACGTAATTTTAAAAAAATATAATTTTACCTAAATGCAATAAAAATAGGAAATATCGATTGAACAGTTTTTTTTTTTCAAGAATGGATAGAACCAACGTTGAAAAATTTTTTTGAACAGAATTTTGACAAGATTCGGTCTTTTGTATACGATTAAAATTTTCAAAAAATTTCTGAGAAATAGAATTTCAACAAATCTATGATTTTTTTTTTGAAATAGAGAAAAACTGTTTTCGAGGAGAAATTTTGAAAAATAATTGTTTTTAAGCATATTAAAGAAAAAAAATCTTCAAAAAAAAAAAAAAGTTGCTCCACTGTATTTGGATGAAAATTATAAAAATATTGAGAAATCGAACTTTAACAATTTTTTTGAAAAAATCATTCATGAAATAAAAAATTCTGAACACTCTTCTAAAAATTGTTTTTTAACATGATTTGAAAAAAAACCTACTCAAGTGGTTTGAATTTTTTTTTATTTTAAATTTTACATTGAACAAAATTAAGAATTCGAATTTTAACAAACTTTTAATTTTTTTTTATGAATAAAGAAAAACCTTTCTTGAACAAAATTTTTGAAAAATTACTTCTAAACAAAATAATGCAATTTTGAAGAAAAAAATCGTACAAATTTCGCTATCGTATTTCGAATGAATTTAAAAAAAAAATTACTTTTGAACAAAACAGAGAACCAAATTTCAACAAAATATTCAATTTTCGTAAATTTTTTTTGAAAAAATCCATTTTTGAAAATAAAATTTTAAACAAAATTTTAAAAATAGTTTAAAAAAAATTGAAGAAAAAAATCTTCAAAAAAAAATTTAAAACTTTGTTTCATAGGTATTCATTGCATTAGAATGGAATTTTTGAAAAAAAATTGGTTTTGAACAAAATTAAGAATTCGAATTGTAACAAATCAATTTTAAAAAATATATAAGTTGAGAAAAACTGTTTGTAGACACAATTTTGAAAAATTGCTTCAAATTAAAAATTTAAAGAAAATTTTTAGAAAAAAAAGCTGAACAAGATTATAGAAAATGGTTTTTCAACATACCTACATATTTAAAGAATAAAAATCTTCCAAAAAAATTGCTCTAGGGAATTCGAATGAAATTTTGAAAAATTTAGTTTTGAATAAAACTGAGAAATGGAATTAAAAAAAAATCATTTTCTTAAAAATTATTGTTTTTTGAACAAACTTTTTGAAATGAAAAATTTCTGAACAAAGTTTTAAAAATTGTTTATCAACATAAAAATGAGTTGAAACAAATTGAAAAAATTGTTTCACTATGCACATTTCAAAGAAATTTTTTAAATTTCATTTTAAACAAAATGGAGAATTCGAATTTTAACAAATTTTTGATTTTTTTTTGTAAATTAAGAAAAATTGATTTTAAACTTAATTTTAAGGGGGAAAAAATCTTTTTAAAAAGTTTAAAAATTGTTTCATTGTATTCCAACAAAATTTTTGAAAAAAAACTCTGAATAAGATTATAAATATTGGTTTTAAACATAATTTGAAGAATCAAAATCTCCAAAAAAATTAAAAAATTGTTCCATGGAATTCAAATGAATTTTTCAGTTCAGAACAAAACTGATAAATTGAATTTAAAAAATTCATTTTATTTAAAAATTATTTTTTTCGAAAATTTTAGAAATTGATTTTCGACATCATTTTAAGAAGAAAAAAAAAACGTAGAAAAATTGAAAAAATTCTTCGTTGTATTCAAACAAAAATTGTTGAAATTCTATTTTGAACAAACTTTTGATTTTTTTTTCCTACTTAAAAAAAAAATGCTTTCGAACAAAATTAATTTTTTTTTTAAATTGCTCAAATTTTTGACCCTGTATAATAAGTTCTGTATAGATTTAAAATAGGTACTTACAAAGTTCTTCACGATCGACAGATCTGGCACCACCTCCGAGTAAACTTTTGAACAAACTTTGTTTCGGCGGTTCAGGCATATCCCGAGGTAAAAATAGTTCGCCAACTAATTCCGACATATCTCGACTAGAAAACGAAAATCACATTAGTGGACAGGACAGGACAGGTAAGTAGTACCTAAGTACTTTCCATTTCTACGAGTACGTATCATTTGTACTTACCAAAAATCTGCACTCACGGTGAACTTCTGAACTTCGCTGGGAGACGAAAAGTACAACCCGTGTCCTCGGTTGCTAAAGCAGAACGTCTTTGCAATCCTATCGAAACAAATTAACATTAGTTTCAAGTAGAAAAAAATTCAAAAATTTGGATAAAATTACACACGTAAGTATCTAGGAACAAAAAAAAAGAACAGAAAAAACGGCCGCATTTTTAAGCCATTAAAATATACGTAAATAATTTTCATATTTTGCTAAACTGCGATAGAGCGGTTCATTAATTTCAATCGTACGTAGTTTTACCTACTTATATGTTTCTATAGATGCCTATATCGATTTCTATACGATTTGATGTAGCTATTATTTATTTATCTACAGACTTTTTTTTTTCGAAAAATATGATGAATGATGACTCAAGTTGTATGCAAATTTTATACCAATAAATAAATACGTCATAATTCAACTATAAAAGCTGATCTATTCAACAGGCTACTAATCTTTTTCTCTCTTTTTTTTGCTCAATTTTTATGTTCATTTTTCACGTCAGTCACTTAGAAAAATAACACGTTTTGATTTTCGAGATCTCTTATCACACGAGGATCATTCTTCAAGCCAAAAAATTACTTATAAGTTGCCTATCCAAACGCCTCGATGAATTTCACATAAAAAAAAGCAGACAGTTGGACACAGGTGCTGGAAAAACACTGCTCGGAGATTTCATCGGGCGTTAAGACAGACAACTCGAATAAAATTCAAACCCCCCCCCCCAAAAAAAAAAACAACAAGTTAAATTAATCCATATTAATTTTACAAACACAGGAACACATTTTTTTTTTTGCTAAATTTTCAACACTCCTTCAATCTTAAAAAACAACAAACACAAAGGTCTACGATACAATTTTTTTTGAACACTTCTCAACTTCACTATACGGACCAAAATGAAGCTTCAGGTGCCACATGCAACAGCCAGGAAACAAACCAAAGGATCTAGGTAGAGATACACGTAGGTTTAGGTACATTCGCTGCCAAGGGTACAATTCCCATTTCCCATCGAGGATCTCGAACCTAATCGAAAAGTCTCGATAGGGGTTTGAACTCGAGTAGATGAACGTGTATCGTTCGTTGTTGTTTTTCTAATACGAACGTCGTGATGTGAAATTGAACCATGAATAATAAATGAACTAATTTTCAAAATGCTTTAAGCTATACCAAGTTAATTAAACCAGAACGATTAATACCTATAAATGGTTTATATTAAATCAAGGCAATATACATACACAGCGGTTGTAGCGTTCTTAAGTAATTTATTACCGAGCAGAGTAAATAAATTATCTGTTATTGACAAATTTTCAGGCATTGAGAGATCGAAAATAAGTATGTAAGTACGTTAAGTTTCTGAGATTCTGTGAAAATTATCTGAAATTTCAGGAAGAGTGATTTTTAAAAAAAACTGATGAAAACTTACTCGAAATTCTGCTAAAAATTCTTTGAAACTTTTGTATAAAAAATTTCACGAGAAAAAACGTCTGGACTATGGGTAAAATACTCCATGAGAATTTTGTGAAAATTTTGACGAGATTTTGTAAACATTTTTTGAAAGATTAGTAAAATTTTTGGGGACTTAATAAAGATGTTTTGGAAATTTTCCAAAGTTTTGGAAATTTAAAAAAAAAAATCGTTAAAAACTTTCGAAAATTTTGCGAATAATTTTTTAATAAAGTTGTGAGAAATTTTCTCAAAAGCCAAGATTTTTTGCAAAATTTTCCCAGGGTTTGTGATTTGGTGAGGGGGTAGTTTCGATTAAAAACATATGAAAAATTCGCAATTTTTTTTTTTAGACATTTTATAAATATTTTTTAAATTTTGAAACATGGTTGTATTATTTTTATATTATTTGAAATCATCTGATTTGTTTTACAAAATTTTGGAAAAATAGAATTTTCAATTTTAAAAAAATATATACCAAGTTATTTCTCAATTTTTTAAAACAAAAAGCATTTTTTTTATTTTTGGATGAAAAATTTTCTGAATTTCTTTGAAATTTAAAAAAAAAATGGAGATTTTTTAAAAAATTTCTCTTGTAATGAAAATTTTTTTCGATTTTTTGGACGTACTAAAAAGTAATTTGAAATATTCTCGATTTTTTATTGCATTTTGGAATGACCAATTCCATATTTTTTTTGCAGCAGAAATTTTTATTTTGGAGCCAAAAATTTCTCGAGTTTTTGAAGAATTTTTTTTTCAATTTTTGGAGCAGAAAGATAAAAAATATCACAGTCTTGAAAAAAATCATACAATTTTTTCAGAGAGACAATTGATTCCTACTTTTTTAGAGAGAGAAAATTCTATATTTTTTGGGTTTGAAAAATTTCTTATTATTGAAAAAATCAAATCTTATAAATCATTCTCCAAATTCTAATCATTTTACGAGTTGAGTATTTATTGGAATTTTGTAAACATTTTCTTGAAAAATTGATATTACGTGATTTTTTTTTAGAAAAATGCAATAGCCAATAGGTAATCTTTAAATGCAAATCATCTTCAGAAAATTTTATGAGGAATTCTTCGAAATTCTGCGATAAAATTCTGAAAAAGTGTTTTAAAAAATTTCTTAAAATTTTCTAAAAATTTCTTGAGACAATTTTTTTGAGAATTTTCGAGATTTTGTAAGAAAATGTTTCCAAAAACGTAAAAAAAAATCGTTGAAAATTTTGCGTTTTTTCAAAAAAATTAAAATAAAATATCTACCTAACAATGAAACAAAGAATAGAAATTCGTAGGTAAAAATTATACGAAAAATTTTCTAAATTTTTTATTTTTAAATTAATTATTTATAAAAATTTGATTTTGCGATACTTTTCGGGAAATATTTGAGATTTATTTGTACAAAAAACTTTAAAAAATCTAAACAAAATCGCTGCAAATTTTACAATTTTGCAAAAAAAAAAAAAACATCAGAAGATTCTACTTATGAAGTATTTTTGAAATATCTGAAAACGATTTTAAAAATAGATACCTAGGTACTTTTTAGATAATTTTTTGAGATTTGTAAAAAAAATTTTAAAAATGTAGAAAACCTGAAAAAAGCACTGAAAATTTTTCAAATAATTTTCTTTAAAGTCGAACGAAAAATTCACTAAATTTCGAAGAATTTATTGAAAACTTTTGATGAAATTTTCAAAAGCTTTATGCGTTCAAAATTTCCGAACATTCCTCAGAAAATTTTTAAAAGTTTGGATGATTTTTTTCACAAGTTTCTTGAAGTGTTTTCTAGAGCTTTTGATTAATTTCCTAAAATTTCGCAATGATTTTTAAAGAAATTTTCCAAAATTATGTATTATAGTTGTTGAAAACTTTTCGGAAAAAGCTCTGAAATCTTTCATTTTTTTGTAAAAAATTTCAAGAACTTTTATGAAAAATTTTCCGGAATTTCGCGAAAAAATGTATAAAATTTCTGTAAATTTTTTTTGAAGAATTTCTGAATATTTTCTGAAATTTTTATGAGAAATTCTCTTCAACTTTGATGATAATTTTTCTGAAATTTTCATTGACTAGGTGAAAAAAATCTCTTTAAAAAATTTTACGAGAAATTTTCTGAAATTCTTCTACAATTTTATTGAAAAGCTTGTAAATTTTTTGGAAAAGTTCGTAAAAACATTCTCGAGAAATCTTCTGGAATTTTTTAGTGGATTTTGAAAAAGAATGTACGACGTAGGTATTGGAATCTTTTTGGAAAATTCTGAAAAATTATTTCAACGATTTATAAAAAATTTCATGGAATTTTGTTACCTAACAATTTTTTATAAGTTCTGAAACTAAAAATTTCAAATTTTTGTGAGGAATTTTCTGTGATTATTTGATAAATTTTCCAAGAATTTTCGAAAAATTCTTAAAAATTTTCTGAACGATTTTGTAAGGAATTTTTGAAATTTTCCAAAAAATTTTAAAAGAAATTTTCAGAAATTATGATAAGAATTATCTGAAGAGCATGGAATTAAAAAAAAAAAAAAACAACGAAAAGCATATTAGAAATTTTGCAAGAAAGTTTCTGATTTTTTTTTTACCTATTTGGAAATATGTATTACAAAATCTTGAAAAAATTGCAAGTTTTGTTACAATTTTTATAGAAATTGATTTTTTTTTGGAAAATTTTCCAATATTTTTCAAAGAATTCTTTAAAAATCTTGAAAGAATATCTTTTATTTTTAGTTGAAAATTTTATGGAATTTGGTGTATTTTTTTTGAAAAATTATAAGAAATTCTATTAAAAAAAAAGAGAAAAAACTGAAAAAATTGTAAATATTTTCCGAAATTTTGGAAGAAATTATATGAAATTTTATGAAAATTCTCTAAAATGTCAAAAAAAAAAAAATGAAGAATAACCGAGAAAAGTATAAATCGATAAACCATTAAAAATTCTAAGAATTTAAACAATAAATTGACAGACACAAATACAATTTTAAAATAATTATGGTAGCAATGGTTCAATCTGCCTGTATTAATAAATTCTGGAACACATCCCAGTGCAGCACGACTCGCAAAGGTCGTCTTCCCCGGCACCCCACTTCCCCTCCAACCCAACCCCCCCGGTAATTGAAAAAAAACCTACTTCATCAAAATCTACTTCTAAACTACGTATTAATAAAGCAAAACTAAGTACAAAAAAAATCGCACACAGCAAAAGGGCAAAGAACCAAAACAAAAACCGAACAAATGCAATGCATCAAAACAAAGAGAAGCGAAACCAAACCAAACCAATCAACGATCAACGAACACTACTGGTACAAAAGATAGTAAAAAAAATCATGATTTGTGTATCTGTGTGTTCCAATAGGTATCACTTGCAAAGAACGCTGACGCGACCACATCGACAACTGACAAGTCTTTTATCTCGGGCATCATATCGAGTACACGCGTGAGTGTGTGTCTTGGGTGTAGTATGTATGACCGTGTGATATTCTCATTGTCGCAAAGACTCGCACAGGCACAACCAACACCACGAACACGACCAAGACCAGCAGCACGCGAACAACAAACGACAACACCGACACCGCAAAAGTACATACGCTCGCATACTACACACAAAGGTGCGATGCGATGCGGCCAAAATTGTTTTTTTCTTTTCTTTTCTCTCATCCTCGTCGTCATCAAAAGACACGTGTGTACATTGTGTGGGTGTGTGGTGTGGTGTGATTGTGTGAAGGTGGAGGTACGCATTCGCAGTAGATAGGTATGGTAACATTTTCACGACTGTACGAGTACGAGTAGGTACGATTCACCGCCAATGCCAAACTTACTGGTTTGTGTCTTCGTTCACAAACATCTGCTGCCCCCAAATAGATAGCATCGGATCTACGATTCCCTGTTTCCGTGTCTGAAAACTGTTTTACAAATCAACTCGCTATTTATTAATTACTACGCACGGCCAGGCAGAATAAACGATACAGTATGCACAACAAAAATTAGATACCTAGGTAGGCCTAGATGCCTAGATTTAGAATTACTATTTAGCCCTATATAGGGTGTCCCAAAGACGTCTCCTGGTCTTGAATCAGAAGGCAGATGATGGTTGAGTAGAACCAGTTCACATATGAAAGTGCGCCAAATTGTCACAGGAGGAGTGCTCCCTAAGGTGAGAGTCTTTTTGATTTTTTCAAAATTTGGAGGATGTTTCGAAAAAAAGTGATGGGGTGGGTTCAAATTATCGTGGAAAAAAAATTTGGGTCTCAGACTTGAACTTTTCACTATGCAAATGGAGTTCAAAAATTTTAACTTTTCAAAGAAATGAATTTTGGGGGGGGGGGTGCTATATGTATAGTCAATTAGTCATATTATAAAATTTATTTTCAATAATTTATTTTTGAAGAAAACATCACTGTCAGAAAAAAGTTATTCAGACCAAAATTGTTTCTCGTTCAACTTCCTATCAGATATTCTTTTCAAAAAACGTGCAAAATTTTTTTCCAATTTTCAACTTTTTTTACATATTATGACTATTATAAGTGACAAAATTAATCCTCAAGAAAATTAATGATTTTTTCTATTTTTAATTTAATTTTTTTTTACAAAAACAATTCAAAAACATTTTTTAAAATTTTTTTTTCAAAATGAATTTTTAAAATAATTTAAATTTTTTCTAGTTTTAAATTTTTTATCAAATAACGATGATCACGTGTTTTACAAAAATAGTTTGAAAACAATTTTTATTTTTTTTATTTTAAATAAATTCTCAAAAAAATTTCAAAAATAATTTCCAACAATTTCCCCTCTTTTTTTCTTTTACAGAAACATTTTTGAAACAATAATGATCTAAAAGAAAAAGTGTAAATAATATTCTAAAAGTCATTTTCTTCCATTTTTTTTTTCAAATTTCGAGTGGATTTTTTTAGAAAATTTTCGAAACGATTTTTAAAAAATTCTTTACCAAAAGATTCTCTCTTTCTAAAAAAAGGTAAGTAATAAGTTTTTCCAATACAAAATAATTTTTAAAAATTTTAACATGTTTTTTTTTTTTTTTTTTTTTTTTATTAAATCACGTTGAAACACTATGCATACATACATTGGTTAATAATTTTCAAAAAACTTTGAAATTTATTATTTTTCAAAATTTATAAAGATTGATAATGAAACTTTCTAATAAAAAAAAAATGGGTAAAAATAATTTTTTAAATTTACTTTGCAAAAACATTTTTGGGACAGTTTGAAAAATCACTTCCCATACTCAAAAAATGCTCAATTTTTGTTTTAAATTTGATAATTTTTCTCTCCCTCCCCCTCCTACAAGCGTTAATTATGAAACATAAATTTTTTCAGATCACGACTAAATAATTCACAAATAAAAGATAAAGTGTAAAAATAATATTCTGAAAGTAACTTTTCTTATTTTAATTTTTTTTTCAAATTTTGAGTGGATTCTTTGAAAAAATTTTCGAAACGATTTTTAAAAAAAAAAAATTATAAAAATAGATTCTCTCTATCTCTTTCTTTCAAGAAAATATTTTTTCCATTGTTTTTTACTTTTACGGAGAATTTTAATTTTTTGGACAAAAATTCTTCAAAAAAAAATCTGAAAGGGTCTTCTCTGATTTTTTCGTTTCTTTCCAATTACAAAATAAATTTAAAATAAAAAACAACACATAATTGCAAAATTTTTATAGTTTATGAACTTAGGTATAAGTGTCTTAGATTCAGAAAACGTAAAAACCTCAAAGTTGAAAGAACTGTGACTTCCAAACTATTTTAAATAATTTCAAAAAGCTTTGAAAATGATCTGCTCCCATTCTTTTACATTTTTTCAGATCAATAATAAATCTTCTAAAAGAATTAATAAAGGAGTAAAAATAATTTTTTTCAATATATTTTGCAAAAGCATTTTTGGAACAATTTCAAAAATTACTTTCCATACCTAACAAATCCCCCAAAATGATAAATTTTCTGAAAGACCCCCCCCCCCCCCACCCAATACAGAATTTGAAAGGGATCTTTGCCAATTTTTCCTTCTTTTTTCAGATCACAATTGAATGATCTAAAAGAAAGAGAGTGGAAATAATGTTTTTATCTTTTTTTATTTTACATCAAAGAATTAGATTAGAACATTTATAAAAAAAAAAAAAATCCACACAAAATCTTCAAAAATTTTTGATCTTTTTCAATTTTTCGTTTTTTTCAAATTTTGAGTAAATTCTTAATCTCAACAAAAAATTTTAATAAATTTCTTTTTAAATATTCTATAAAAATTCTCTAGAAGAAATTGATCTTTTTTCAGTTTTTCCATTTTTTTTCATTTTTGCAAAAACATTTTCAGAACCATTTTTTGACATTTTTTTCCATAAGTAGCAAATTTTTTTTGAGGGGTTCTTCAATTTTTCCACATTTTCTCTTCAGTTTGAGAATATTTTTTCAAATTTAAAAAAAAAAAAAAAAAAAAGAACAAACTCCAAAAAATTGGGAAAAATTATATTTCCAACTTTTCATAAGCTAATAATTAATTTTAGGAAAAATTTTGAAAAAATTCAATTTTCCCTTAATTTTAGAAAAGTATTTTCAAAACGTCACAACATCAATTTTTAAATGTTTTCTCCCTTAGAAAAAAATACAAAAATTTTGGGGGGGGGGGGGATGTTTGCTCAATTTTTTAAAAAACAATTCTTTGTAAAATTCTTTCCACAGCGAATTCTTGAAAAAAAATTGAAGCAATTTTTCTATAGGGGGGGGGGGGGGGGTTTAGTAAAAATCATTTTTCCAATTTAAAAAAAAAACAGGACAGACGATCTAAAAAATTATTATAATTATCTTCATTTTTTTTTGCAATTGTTAAGTTATGTAAAAAAAAAAATTATTGAATATTATTTTTCTACTTTTCTACGTAGATCAAATTAAAATAATTCAAAATATGTTTTTTTCCATTTAAAAAAATTTATTTATTTTAAAGCAAATTGTGAATAACAGTTTTTTATGTGAACTCGCTCTTACATCAACACCCACTTATCTCCCGATTCGAGCTCTGGAGACGACGGACGTCTTTGGAAAACCTTATAGAATCGTCATCTGACCTAATCCCCCTTCCATACCCCCATCACCTTCCACATTTTCAAGACCCTAACCTTCCAGCCTATGCTTTGTAATTAATAAATATTCCTCTTAAATCAGAATCCACCGCGAAACCTTAACGACACCGATGCTCGCATTCTGTGTGCGTGTGTTTGAATAGAGTATTTCAATGGTGTTATATACGTAATTTTCAAAATAAAAGTAATATTCTAAAAATAGATAAGTAAATAAAGAAAATCTATATAAATACGGAATTAATACAGAGCAGGTAACAAAGAAATAAAAAATGACAGAGTGCAATTTCTTATTCGAGAAAAAAATTACATGCTCGTATTCGCTCCAATAAATTTTTTCCTTTAGTCGAAATTGAAATCGTCGGTGAGACATTTAAATATGAGAAAATCGTGCACAAGAAATAAATAAATGTAAAGCTAACGTAATATGATGTGAAAAATCTATCATCAAGTGCGGTGCAATATTAAATTTTTTTTTAAATTCAATCTAAATTCTATGTAAAATTCGTTTACGCTAAGAAAAAAAAGTATAAAAAAAATCATAGCGCTTCGATCAGTTTTATCTGATGTTCAATTACATAATATAAATACGTGATTGTGTTTTAGAAAGAAAATAAATCAATTTAAAAGAAGAACTCGTATTAGTATGATAACCACGCTCCTTTTAGAAAGTAATATACCTCCGTTGGAACTTACCTTAAATCTGACAGTGGTAAAAAGTCGACATCGATTAATGGTTTTAAACTTGGTAACCCATAAGCTACTATATGACTATTGGATATATAACAAAGTAAGCAAACGCTATCTGCAAATTAAAAAAAAAAAAAAAAAAAAAAAAAAACACGTAGGATTAGAAAAAATTGAATCTTTTAGCCCCCCCCCCCCCCCCCAAACATTTAATTAAATTAAGATATTACTCTAATTTTGTACCTTTTAATAATATAACGTCGGCTTTAACAACGAAATCCGTATCTGCTAATTGTTGCTTGTATACGCATTCGTGAGAAGGAAGCGCTGAGACTCTGGCTTGTTTTTCCGATACTACAACCACGAACTGTTTATCACAAGGAGCTGATCCTCCACAGCTGACACTTTCTATGCTACCGCTAAGCGTTGTGTTCGTTGGATTATTTTTTGTCGGCGTTTCTGTAACGAATAAAAAATTACACTTTAGTACCTGCCATGTCGCTGGAATTCGCTTTATACAATTTTCAAAAGGAAATGAAAGTTCAAATTGAGATATATTTTAACGAAGTTTTAGGATTGCGAGGTTTTTGAGTTTGGTAGATAGTCCCTTTGTACCCTGCCCCCAAACAAAACTTCCCATTCATTTTTTTTTATAACATGAAAATAGCATATGAGAAAATTAATTTAAAAAAAAGACATATTGCAAAAAATTTGGAAAAACAGACCAATTAAAATTTCAAAAAAATTGAAAGATAGGTAAAATTATGTTTTCAAAAAATTTTAAAAAATGAGAAATGAATCATAAAATAATCGGTTAAAAATGCAATTGCTAAAAACAGAAAAAGAAACAAATCAAAACTTGAAAAATTTGTCAAAAAAAAAATTAAAATTCTGTACTAACTAATTTTTCATGAAGTGAATTTTAAAAAAATGATTATTAAGTAAGTAAATAGCTTAAAAAATAACACTCAAAACAAAAAAAATCTGAAAATTTTTTTAAAATATTTTCTTTAAAAAAAAAGAAGACTGATTTTCATTAAATTTTATTCAAAAATCACCTCATAAATTATAATGATTTTCAAAGTTTACCTATAATTAAACATTTTTTTTAAAAAATTCAAAACTTTTCAATCAATAAAAAAAAAAAATCTCAAAAAACACTCCATTTCAAATTTTTAAAGAAATAATTTAATAAAAACGCAAGTAATTAAAAAAAAAAAAAAAAAAAAATTGAAAAACATTAAGAAATTTTTCATTAATTAAAAAAAAAAAAACTAAGAATGATTTACTAACATTTTCCAAAAATTACTAGGTCAAAGTTGATTTTTGAAAAATTTCCTCATTAAAAAATTTAGAAGAAATCCTTTCTAATTTCAATACACTCCTTATTTTTATAAAAAATTTTAAACTTGAACAAAACATTGAAATAAAAAATTAAAATTTGAAATTTGATAATTATTTTTTTGAAGTAACAAAACTAGAAAAAATTAACTAAGTATAAAATAACACTGAAAAAAAATAATAATCTGAAAAAATATTCAAAAGTTTTTTATTTTTTTTTCAAAAATCAGTTCACAGATGATAATAATTTTCAAAATTTATCATTAAATATTTTTTTAGAACATTTTCAAAACTTTCAAAACTTTTAAATACCTAATTAAAAAATATTTTTTCCCCTCAAAAAACAAAAATAAAACTCCATTCTAAATTGTCAAAAAAATAAATTGAAAAAAACACAAGTAGGTAATTTCAAAAAAAAAAAAAAATTGTTTTTTTTTTGAATTTCATCATTAAAAAATGTCGAAGAAATTCTTATTAATTTTATAAGCAATCACAATAAAAACAAAAAAAATCAACGAAAAAAATAATTATTAGGTAGGTAAAAAAAAATCATTTGAAAAAAAATGAAGAATTATTTTCAAAAAAAAAGAAAAAAAACTTCCAAGAGGGGAGGCGAGGTTCATTTTTTATAATTTTTTCACTAAATTTAATAACTTTTTTTTTGTAAAATTGCTTTTCAAAAATATTAAAAATTCTATAGGTATCAAAATTTAAAAAAAAATGAATTGAATTGAATAAATCACAAATGTATAAACTAAAAGATATTAGTTTTTTTTCCAAATTGTATTTAATCAATGAAAAAAGCAACCATAAAATTCAATGCAAAATTCACCTATGATGGATTTTTGAAGAATTTTGAAACCATCATTTTTGTGAAAATTTTCATTTTCAGTAATATTTGAAAAATGAGAAATTGCATTAAATCAGTGCAAAAAATTACCTTAAAATCCAATGCAAAATCCTCCTTTGAGGTAATTTTTTTTAAGAATTTTAAAATCATCAATTAGGTGATGTAAAAATTTTTAATTCTAGAAATTTTTGAAAAATTAGATTTCTAGCCAAATTGTATTGTTTTAATTAATGAAAAAAGCTACCATAAGATCCAATGCAAAGTTCTCCTCTGATGGAATTTTTGAAGAACTTTCAAATCATCATTTTTGTGAAAATTTTTATTTTCAGTAATTTTTGAAAAATGAGAAATTGCATTTATTCAACGAAAACAGCTACCATAAGATCCAATGCCAAATCCTCTTTTATTGATGAAATTTTTTATGAAATTTAAAATCATCAATTTTGTGAGAAAAAAAAATTTCAGTAATTTTTGAAAAATACTATTTTTTTTTAAATCAAAAAGAATAAAAAAGGGTATTGAAAAATTCTTCCCAAAAAAATTTCAAAACACGAGTTTAAATTTCAAGAAAAATATCACAGAAAAATCGAATTTTAAAAAAACTAAAATTTTGTCGGAAAAAAAACAGAAAAATATTTAAAAAATAATCTAAAAAAAAACAAGAAAATAATTTTTGAACAGCATTGAAAACATAAAAGAGAATTTTCGGAAGTTGGAAAAAATCCACTTTCAATAAAAATTGAAAATTCATTGTGGAAAAAATCATTCCAATTTTATAAATTTGTAAAACTATTTATTAATAAAAATTTTGAAGAATTTCATTATTGGAAAATATTTTTAGAAAATTGTCCAGAATTTTTTTATCTGTAAAAATTCTTTTAAAAGTTGTAATAAGTATAACAAAGTTGATTGTTAAAAAAAAACTAATTACCCACTTTAGAAAAGAAAAAAAAATACAAAAAAAAACTTATTTAGGCTACCTATTACTTTTTTTTCAATTTTGTTTTGAAAACATTCAAAATTCTGTTAAGAAAACATTTTAGGTAAAAAACTTTTTAAAACAGAAGAAAAAATTATACCCAAAATAATTTGAAAAAAATATGTAGGCGTACTTAAAAAAATTAATTGGTTAAAAAAAATTGATAAAGAATTATTCTATTTTTGAAAAAATGACGAAAAAGTTAAATTTTTTAGAAAAATGAAAAAAATGATATTTTGAAAAGATGAGTTACGATTAAAAAAATACTCACTTTTCTCTTTACTTTCGTCTTTCCATTGTTCGTAGGAGTATCGAAGTAACGATCCATTACAATCTAAAAACGATATCGTCAGAATGCCACTTTTCAAACGCGGTAGCGAACCTGAAAACAAACGTATTATTAATTTTCCTCCTCATCAAAATCTCTCAATTCCAATTCCAATTCCAATTCCACTCCCAAAACCATACATACCAACAGTCGATAAAGTGGTAGGTTGAGATAATCTGGATTCTGCACCCGAAGGTATATTGGCTGTGAAATAAAACACCGAACCCAAACTCGTACCTATCCATAATGTGGGAACTGTCATCGCATCTGAAAAAAAAAACACACTCATCTCAGTCAAAAATTACTTCATCATTGATCTTTACCACTCTCAAACTAGAGCTTACCTGATTTCTTAATATAAGAATCGGAGAACGCTAAACATCTTACAGATTCTGAGGAGATATTTTCTAAACTCGACATACTCGAACTTCTCGATCTCGAAAACGAACTGTCCAATTTATCTACATTACAATAAAACGATAATTAGAATCGCTTCGAAATAAATCGATCGATTTTTAAAAATACTTAAAAACATAACTTTCCCAAAAATTGAAAAAAAAATTCATGCAAAACTTACACCGTAAAAAATATGATAAAATAAAATATTTATATATAAATATATATTTATTAAAGCCATATTTTCACGCGCAAAACCCAATTTGTGCGAAGGGAAATTTAAAACGGTGATCAAAAAAGCGTATTTTTCAAGCCGAATTAAATCTAAAGTGCTCCATGCGCCAATATTGCAGCTAATATTAATTCGTAATTTTAAAAAATATTAAAATATATAAAAATACGGATGCGGTAGAGAAGAGACATCTACTCCATTTAGAAAAAACTCGATCAATTTTTCCCCAGCCATTTTTAGATTCAAAAGGAAAGAACCAAATTGTACATCACGATCCGGTAGTTCAACTAATCTCGTATATTTGACCACTAGAAACCGTAATTCATTTTTAATTGCACTCTACCGTGCCAACCGTTATGCCAATTAATCCCCAAACTCGAATATAATTCACCAACCCGACGTAATTTATACAAAACGACTCGTCCACCAATGTGAAAAAATAATTTATCTGCAAAAATTTCTACCATTCCAGAGACCAAAAGGGTTTATAGTTTTTTCATCAATTTACTCCCTTTTTAGTCCATCTCCCTACGACATCCGCTGTTAACATTCGCAAGCCATAAGCAAACCACATTCCGAAGCGATTGGATTAATAAAAAACCCATGCAATGAGAACACACAAAGAACAGGCAAGATTAAGGATCGAAAAATAACAAAAGTGTAGAACGCCACTGTAGACTCGAAAAGACTCGTATTTACAATCGACATTACCATAACTAACCTCGTCTCCCGCACTCCAAATGAAATGAAAACAAACCACAAGGTTCGTTTTCAATACACCAAAATCGATTATTCAACCGAGCAACGAAAAAAAAAAAAATCTGTTAATAAATTCAAAACCAACATTCCTATCAATTTTTTCAGTCTTACCTCCTTCTGCCTTTTTATAGCGATGAAAAATTACACGTCGAATGAACGACGCGGATTTATAATCCATTTATTATAAAAACTTCAGAGCTTCTTCCTCAACGCAGCTAATCTCAACACGTCGTTCGAAATGATAAGAAATTCATTACCGACGGTGGTGGATTTTTCTCTCGCTCTCGAGACGTTTTTTTTTTTCTTGTTACATAAACGACACGCCTCGTTAGTGTTCGAATTAGGCAACTTAGACGTCTTCGAGGTGCACAATTTGCATAGACGAGACATCAAAGGCGTGGAATATCCATCAACTAGGCAATTTATACGACGCGTAAGTTGAAACATTTGTATAATCAATCATTGGAAGGGGCCAGCATATGCGACCAATCTAGTTGGAAAGTGAAACGAGTTGCATAAGTTGAGAATTCAGGAGGAAATATTTTGCCTATCGAAAAATATAAATATTATTCGGAGTAACAAGAGACAAATAAACTGCCTATTCGAATTATTGAAGGGGACATTCTAAGCTTTCTTCAAGTAAGTACGCAATTTATCAAAACCTGAGTTCGATAATCTGCCTAACCGAACAACAGAATTACCATTCACGAGGGATGAGAGCCAAATAAATTGCATATTATAATTATTGAAGGGGAAATTCTCAACTTTCTTCAAATACAACATGAGTTCGATAATCTGCCTAACCAAACGACAGAATCACCATTCACGAGGGACGAGAGCCAAATAAATTGCCTATTATAATAATTATTGAAGGGAACATTCCTATCATTCTTAAAATTTATTAAAACATGAGTTCGATAATCTGCCTAACCGAACAACAGAATTACCATTCATGAGTGATGAGAGCCAAATAAACTGCCTACTATAAGTCTTGAAGGAGACAGGAGACATTCTAATCTTTCATCAATTAATCACCCAATTTATCAAAACTTGAGTTCGATAATTTGCCTAACCGAAACAACAGAATTTCCAAACACGAGAGATGAGAGCCAAATAATTGCCTATTAAAGTTATTGAAGGGGAATTTTGATGAGTTTGATAATTTGCCTAATCAAATATTTTTTGAGTACCTATGTGCAATTTTTGGAAGAAAACAGCACAGTCTCAAATGGAAGCCCTCCCCAAAGGCATATCTCCTACAAAAAACTCTTTCTATCTCTGTACCTAAGGATTCGATTGAAAAAATTTTCAAACAAAAGTTATAGATTCAGATCCTAGAAATACTTTTGGTCATCACCAAAAATTCGATTAGACCACTCCATCCCATGTTATTCCACAAAATAAGTATGAAAGTCACTCGATCGTTTCCATTATATATCATGCAAAATTGGAGGGGAGGGAGGGACTTCGAAATTTTCGTGATAAACAGAAATATTCCAAAGATCTCAATCAACAATTTTTGTTTGAAAATTTTTTCAATTGGAGCCTTAGTAACTGATATAAGCACCTTGCAATAAAATGGGATGAACCTGCAAAAATGGACAGCCTTAAAAAAGGAACATCCCCTCATTGTTTAATCGTGAAATTAGAAGGGAAGGAGGAGTCCAATCAAAATTTTTATAATAATCAAAATTATTCCAAAAATCTCAATGTACAACTTTTGTTTGAAGAATTTTTCAATTGGGTTCTTAGGTTCAGAGATCAGGAGCTCTCTAAGAAAGGAGCAGGCAGATTCTCAGTAAAAGCGGATCTTGAAAAATTGAACTCTAGCTCATTGAAAAAATACGTTTCAGAATCATAAAAATTACTTTGAATTTCTTGATCTCAGAGACGACTCTTTTTTTCTATTTGGGACTGGTACTAATGAGTAAGGAGTCAGACAATTAACCTATTAAAATTATCAAAGAGAAAAACTTCTCGCCTTTTTCAAGTAATTACACATTTTATCAAAATTTGAGTTTGATAATTTGCCTAACCAAACAACAAATTGCATTTGGGGACAAATCAGAGTCAAATAAGTTGCCTATCTGAATTATCAAAGGGGACATTCCACGATTGTTTCAAATTATCACACATTTTATCGAAATTTGCATTTGATAATTTGCCTAACCAAGCAACAAATTATCATTCAGGGACAAATGAGAGTCAAATAAGTTGCCTATTTAAATAATTTTAGGAGATATTCCGCAATTTTTTCAAGTCATTAATTCATTATGCAATTCATCGACACTTCAGTTACATAATTTGCCTAATCACGCAACATAAGGGAGAACAGAAGTCGAATGAGTTGTTTATTCAAATTATTCTAGGGGACATTTCACGCCTTTTCCAAGCCATTATGCAACTCATCTACACTCGAGTTAGATACTTTGCCTAATCACTCAACATGATAGTGATTCAGGGAGAACCAAAGTCGAATAAATTGCCTATTCAAATTATTCTAGGAGACATTCCACGACTTTTTCAAGCCATTATGCAACTCGTCGACACTCGAGTCACATAATTTGCCTAATCACGTACCATAAAGCGATTCAGACAGAACCAAAGTCGAATAAGTTGCCTATTTAAATAATCACAGAGGACATTCCAATCTCATTTTCCAGCAATTATATAACGTTTCAATGCTCGAGTGGAATTATTTACCTAACCAAAGTGGAATATTTCAAACTGACAGCTTTATAAGAACTAGAGCCTAACGATTTCTCGACTCGAATCGCAACATGATTTCCGAAACAGATTTCAAACTGCGCCATTTCTCGACACAGCCAACAACATGTCATTCAGAGTGAATTTCAAACGGACGTGCGTACGTCTCGACGGTGGAAAAATTCATCGAATCGTTCCCCCACCACTCTCCTCCTCTCAACTTTTGATTCGCCATCGAACCGTCGCACGAATTAATCGTACAAACGTCAACGAAACCCCTATACTAAAAGAACTTATAACTCGACGCAGAACACATATGTGAATCGAAGAAAAAAAAATTATAGAAAATATAACTAAAAGAAAGACAAGACAGACAGACAGAGAGAAAGAGAAAAATAAAGAGAAAAAACACACAAACAGACGAAAGCAACACAAACAGACATTCCTCAAAAGCGTACATGCTATTCAGACAATAACCACGTAGCTGTACTTTTTTCACTTCTTTTCTTAAAATATATATAGAAAAATATATAGGTAATATAAAACTAAATAGAGAAAAACACAACAACACAGACACACACGCGCGGGTAATTTCACTCGTAAATTTTTTTAGTTATTATGGTTAAAGGTTAATTATGTAGTAATATTATTTGTTACAAGCGTATACAGGAATACAGGAGACATTCACGTTTTGGTCAGTACGTCACCACGCTTTTTAAGTACCTACAGAATGCCACACAAAGTGTATTTTTTCCAATGAAATACTCTAAGTATATAGTTTACTACTCAGTTAAACAAATATGAAAGGTGGAAGATCGAGCCAAGAAGACAATTTCAATCTACGGAAAAGATGAACAAAAAAAAGAGGAAATAAATAATAATCGCAAAATTACGTACATAGGTGATAGAATTATAGAGGAGACTACGTCAAACGGTCGATAGTGAAAATTTCATTTATTACTAAATTTTGTATCGTTTTGTCGATTTGTTTCTACGTCCAACTGAATTATCTATCTGTTTAAATTTCAGTCAAATCGCGAATTTATAATTTCGGAAAATTAATTCGAAGTGTGTTTTGTATAACGATGTTTAGCCCACGATTTTGAAAAACGTGAATAAAATCGAACGTAGGTATACACATAAGTACTCATTGATCAACAGAGAACTAATAAATTGTATTGTTTATCAAAAAAAAAAAAAACTTTCAAATTAAATTTCCCCACTTTTTTTTGAATTGAATTTTTCAGGATTTTTTGAAATTTAGTTTTCATTTTAAATTAAAAACAAATTTTTGTATTTTTTTTAATAGGGTTTAGAAAATTACCCCCCCCCCCAATTTTCTACTTTTTAGCAATACTTTTGTTTTAGGTATCATGTGAAACATATTTGCATTTTTTTCGTTTTTTCATTTTTTTCATTTCTTTTTTTTAGAATTTATTTATATGAGGTTGAATTTTTTTACAAATTAAAAAAAATTAAATTAAAAATTTTTACAATAATTTTTTCAAATTATTGAAAACTAATTTTTGAAAAATTTTAGGATTTAGAAAAGTGAACTTTTTTGAATAGAGTAATTTTTCGTAGAATGCAAATTTTTTAAATTGGCTTCAGTACCTATAGGTAAATTCATTTTTAAAAGTTTGCTGAAATACATTGAGCTATTTCGAATTTTATTAAAAACAATTTTTTTGAACTGAATTAATTGTGATTAAAAATTCGCAATAGTTTCAAATCTTCATTAAAAACAAAATTTCAATGTTCCTGACAATTTAGAAAAAAATTGCTGAAGTCAATTCAATTACTTCCCAATTTTTAAAAAATCTATTAAATTTTCAAAAATATAATTTTTTTTCTTTTTTTTTTTAATTTCAGCATCAAGAAAATTCATTTTTTTAACAATTTTTTTTTATTTTATCGCATATCTAAAACAAACATTTGATTTTTTTAAAACAAATTTTTCACATTTGCACAAGTTGAATGTTTTAGATTTTTTTTTTTTACTGAATATTTAATAAAAATTCACAAACAATTAAATTTTTAATTTTTTCAGAACCAATTTTCAAATTCAGCTGTTTTCAATATTTTTTTAAAACAAGAAAATTCAGGTTTTTACAATGATTTTTTTATTTAAAGAAAATTAAAAACTTTTCCTTCCAAACAAATTTCCAATTTTTTTTTCTGCAAAAAATAAATTTGAGAAGTGACTATTTTGTTTTTTTTTTGTTGCAAAAAAAATCGAAAAAATGTATTTTTTTTTTAAATAAAAATATCGAAGAAATTTTTTCATTACAAAAAAATTGAAAATCTTTTTAGTTTTTATCCAAAAAAAGGAAAGAGAAATTGAACATATTTTTTGTTACTTTTCCAAAAAATTGAAAAATTAATTTTGTTCCAAACAAAATTTATTATTTTATTAGGCCTATATAAAAAATTGATATTTTTTTATTTAAAAAAAATGAGAAATTTCCCTTTCCAGACAGAATTTTGAAGGTTTTTTTTTTCAAAAAATTGCGACCCTATTTTGATTTTTTTGTTGAAAAGAAAAATAGTTATTTTTTATTTTTCTATGTATTACGTAAAGGCATTTTTTTTATTATCAAAAAATGTGTTTTTTAAAAAAAATTATTTCAAAAAAATTTGTTACCTACCTAATATTTTTTTGCCAATAAATTCAGAAGGACTTGCTTATTCTAAATCATTGAGATATTTTTTATTCTGAAAAACTAGAAGAATAAAATTCTGCACCTATTCCAAGAGAATTGAGAAATTTTCTGTTCCAAAAAAATGAGAGTAGATAATTGGAAAAAAATTATCAATTCCGTAAAAATTAAAATTCTCATCTCATTAAAAAGTTGAGAAATTATTCTCCAAAATTTTTTAGATTTTTTTTAGAATTTTTTCTACTGAATTTCTAATAAAAATTCACAAACTATTCAATTTTAAATTTTATCCGAACAAATTTTCAAATTCAACTTCTTTCAATATTATTTTGTATAAAACAAGAAAATTCAGCGTTTTACAATTTTATAAAAATTTCTAGACAAAAAACTTGGAAAAATTTATTACCTAATTTTTTTCCTTCAAATTTTCAAGATTTAAGTAGGCACCTAATTCAACTTTTAAAAATTATTTTGCAAAAATTCGTTAAAAAATTGATTTAAAAAAAATTAAAATTGAATTTCAAATTGATTTTTAAAACGATTTGTAAAATTTATTGCAAATACATTTTTAAAAAGGTTCATTTTTTTCCAATTAACCATACGGATTTATTATATTTTTATTTTTTCAATTTAAAAAAAGAAAAGAAAAAGAAATTATAAATTCAAACTAAAATTCTTTTCTATACTTAAATGAATTTTCTCAACAAAAAAAAAATAATAATTACAATTTTTTGGAAATTCTTTGCATGGTGAATTTTTGATATTTTTAGGACAAGTAACTTTCTTGGCTAAACATCTTTCTTTTTTTTAATTTCCTCAAATTTTAGAAACAAGCTTTTTCAAACATGAAAAATTATGAAAATTTTCTTAGTAGAGGAGAAAGCCCCGGGATTCTTACTTATTTAATTTTTTTTTTTTAAATCAACTTCCCTCACTCATATCAACATGAAAAAATTTGAATCAACTAAAAATGAAACTACAAAAAAAAATGCAATCAGTGTTTCCATCGATAACACCCAAAAATAATCTAAACTCGTTCAATTTTATTCACTTCAAATAAAAAAATTCCAGCCACAAAACAAAGCAAAAATGAAATTCGCACGTTTCGCCACACCCCCTCCCCGCCCAAACTCCGCATCTACGACAGGACGACGACAAAAAAAACCTCACCAACACAGTGAAAAAAAAAAACAAGTACGTAAATAAGTTCAAACGCGCAACAGATTATAAATTGTAACAGAAATGCGAAGTAATTAGAAAGATATCTAACTACGAGAGCGTTTTCGTTCTTCTAACTAAAAAAAAAAAAAAAGGAATATTACTCATCAATATTAATAAATACGTGAGATAAATGGGCACGGGTGTACGCGCGTAAACTTAATCGCGGAAAAAAGTCGTAATTTTATCGTAAATTTTAGGTATTTAGTAGGTGACTGTACTACCAAAACTGCAATATTGACGGGACGTTAGAAGATTAACTCGTTCCAAATTTCGGGCAGGTAGTAAGCCTTCGTCCGAGTAGGATATGGAGCTTAAGCATTTCTGTAGTTTGTTCCTGGAAGTACCTTGAGATTTGGATCTTCGTACCGGATCTGTTTGACGCATTCCACGTACCGGAGACCCGAAGCCCTGCCAGATTGATGTAGGAGATACGCAAACGCCATTCATCTATTCCATATATTACACCACATAGTTCATAATAGGTTTTTAATAACACACGCCACAAAAAAAACGACTATGTTAATAAAATAATTGATTAAAAAAAAAATACGAGTAAATTAATATCGTAGATACGAGATTATCATTCGGAGAAATTTGCTTTAAACAGAACGACCTTATAACCTCGCCAATACTTTGCCATCTACAACCTACTCCTTCATCCTTAACCACCTAACACAGATCTATACATAATACGATTATAGTGACTGCAAAAAGCTGTTATATTGAAGCCTCGTTGCATTTCGACTACAAATATCTAAAAAAAAAAAGGTAATGAATAAATAAATAACCTCTGCCCATTCAAAAATACTACCCTAGTTTTCAAAAAAAAAAAATAAATAAAAAATAAAAATGTGAAACGAACAAAAAACAAAACAGCAGGATACATATTTTTATAGAGAATAGTGTGTTGCGGTGTGTCATAAAAAATTTTATTCAAAAATAAATAAATATACAGGATGACCGGTGAGTGATGGCGAATATTGGAGATTTCGATACAGTCGAGTCGAACCAACATAAACTTTATGTACACACGGTGCCTATCTCGATTTTGAAGGCATAGAGGTTCGAAAAAAATTCAAAAATCCTTCAAGACAATGAAACAAAAACTGGATGTGAAAAATTTGCCTGTCTTTGAAAATGAAGGCGCTGCTAAGCTTTAGCTAGTAAAATAATGTCACAAAAGTATATCAAACTGCATTCGGGATGAAATTTTTTTTTGATTTTAAAACTTTACTTTTGATGTCCTCCTGATTTACCATAAAAAAAATTTGGAACCTCACTCCCGAGGAAGTATCCCAAATGTGGACCCAAAAATACCCTTTTGTTATTTTTTAAGAATAACCCTTCAAATATGCGTTTGAACCAAAAAATGGTCAGAAGTAAAATTGAAGTAAGTACGTGAAATTTGCAACAAAAAATATCGTATTCATTTTTTTTGAGAAGTGAAGGGGTGGGCAAAAAAGTGGCTAATGTCTGGGAAGGAATTTCTTACAAAACTACTAAATTTAAAAAATAAAAGTATACAATTTTTTTTCAGTTTTTGAACATTTTTAAAACGTCAAACTTTTGTAGATGATTCAAATGTCAAATTTTTTGACGATTTTTTGAAAGTCTATATTCCAAATAGACATTAATTTCTTAAAAATCAAATTTTTGAAGATTTTTTAAAAGTCCAATTGTAAACAATTGTTTTGATGTAAATTTTTTTGCACGATTTTTTGTTTTTTTGAAAATCCAATTTAAAAAAAAAATGAAAATTGTTTTTTTTTTTGAATTTAAACATCAAATTTTCAACAAAAAAAATCGAAGATTTTTTGGAAGTCGATTTTCTAAAAATAGACATTCCTTAAAAGTAAAAATTTTTGAAGTTTTTAAAGTTAAATTGCAAACGATTTCTTCGATGTAAATTTTTTTATATAAATTTTGAAAAAAAAATTAAATTGATTTTTTAAATGGTTTTTGAGCGTCAAATTTTCAACAAAAAATAAGGAAATTTCGAAAGGTTTTTAGGAAGTCAAGTTTTGGAAGTTTTTTCAATTGTCGAATATTTTGAATGTTTTTTGAAAGTGAAAATCTACAAAGACTTTTCAAAAATAAATTCCTTTAAATATTTTTTCAAAAATCAGATTTTCGAAGATATTTTGAGAAATTAAATTTTTCAAGATTTTCCAATTCAAGTTGAATATTTGAAAAATATTGTGAACGATAAAATTGTCAAAGAATTTTCTTTAAAAGATTTTTTTTTTCAAAGTAAAGGTTTTAAAAATTGCTGGAAGCCAAATTTTCAAAGATTTTTTAGATGATTTTTTAAATGTCGAATTCTTTGAAGATTTTTTGAAATAAGTCAAACTTTTAAATATTTTTGAGAAATTGAATTATTTTTCTTAACGTTGGTTTTTTTAATTCCATTTTTTTGAAGATTTTGCAAAAGTGATAATTTTAAATAATTTTTTAAAAATCAATGTTTTTTGAAGATTTTTTTTAAAACAATTTTTCAAAGATTGAAAATGGATTTTTTCGAACATTTTTGGAAAGAGAAAATTTTCAAATATTTCTCAAGTATTAAAATTTTTGAATATTTTTTTTAAATAACAAATTTTTTGAAAAATTCTTGAAAGTCAAATTTTCAAGTACCTATTTTTGAGAAATTAAATTTTTTGAATATTTCGTAAAAAGTTGAATTTTTAAAGATTTTTAAATGCCAAATTTTCAGAAGATTTTTGGAAAATGGAAATTTTCAAAGATTTTTAAAAAGTAAGACTTTTAATGATTTTCCAAATGTCGAATTTTTTTCAAGATTTTTGAGTCAATTTTTCAAAAATTTTTAAAAATTCAGTTTTTTGAAGATTTTTTGTGTCTAATTTTCAAAGATTTTTCAAAAATGTCAAAATATTTTAAACATTTTTTTTAAATTAAAAGTTTTAAAGATTAAATAAAATTAAACTTTCAACGATTTTCTAAATGTCAAATTTTTTGAAAAGTGCAGTTTTTCGGAGATTTTTTTTTAGTCAAATTTTCAAAGACTTTTCAAATTTCAAAATTTTGAAGTTTTTTTTTTAAAGTACCTAATGTTTTCAAATATTTTTTGTGTCGAATTTTTTGAATATTTCTTTGAAAGTCTAAAAATGTTTAGAATTTTTTATGAGACAATTTTTGAAGATTTTTGGGAAGTGGAAACTATCAAAGATTTTTAAAGAGTGAAATTTTTGAAGAATTTTTAAATATCGAATTTTTTAAAGATTTTTTAAAAGTTAAATTTTCAAAAAAATTTAAATGTCAACGTTTTGAAGACTTTTTAAACGATTTTTTAAAAAGTACAATTTTTGAAGATTTTTCAAATGTCGAATTTTGTGGAGGAATTTTTGATAGTCAAATTTTCAAAGATTTATTAAAAGTTGAGTTTTTTGAAGAATTTCTATGGGTCAAATTTTCAAAGATTTTTCAATAATGTGTAATTTATTGAAAGTCAAATTTTTTACAATTTTTTCAAATGTGACATTTTTCAAAGATTTGTTTTCAACGTTGAATTTTTCAAAAAAAAAATTGAATTTTTAAAGACTTTTTAGGCGTTGAATTTTTTTAAACGATTCTTTAAAAAGTACAATTTTTGAAAAATTTTCAAAAGTTAAATTTTTAAAGGTTTTTTGATAGTCAAATTTTCAAAGATTTTTCAATAATGTGGAACTTATTGAAAGTCAAATTTCCGACAATTTTTTCAAATGTGACATTTTTCAAAGATTTATTTTCAAAGTTGAATTTTTTAAACGATTTTTTAAAAATGACAATTTTTGAACATTTTTCAAATGTCATAATGTATTTTTAAAGATTTTTTGAATTGACATTGAATCTTATTCGTGAAAATGGGAAGAAATCTTCATTTTTTCAATTTGCATTTTCAACGCTTGTTTTTGCATCACCTAATCATTTATCGAAAAAAATTAATAGGTAATCTCAACCCTTTCAAGAGTTATTGCAATTTTATTTTCCTACTTCACTGGGCTATTAATACTTTTTTTAAAAGTTTTTAAAGCTCTACAGCGCCTTCATTCAATTTCAAAAATTGATTTTACTTGGAAAATAGCAATTTTCAAAGCTCTCTAGCACCTTCATTTACAAAGCTAGGCACCAAGCGTATATAACATTTTTTATTAATGGTACTTGATCACATCTAAATCTCAAATATTCGCCACCACTAACCGGGCATTCCGCATTGTAAAGGAAAAAAATGGTAAATAGGTAAATATGGCAGCGTAATAATGGAAAGCGTACTTGTCTTTTAATAGTAAAAAAAAAAAAAAAATTGAACGTGACGGGAGCATTATGCATTCGCATTTTATGACATGCAATTAAATATAGAAAAAAATATATATTTAGAAAAAAATTGTGATAGTAAAAAATTTAGTAAAACGTGAAACAAGTACCGAGAATGTGTTTACGTCCATTTTCTTCGTTATCGACATCCTTGAACAAGAGTAATGGCGTCGTTACGTTATCGAGGTGGAAAAAGAAATCAATTAGGTATTTTGGTTTTAAAATTTCATAAATTAAATAGGTAGGTACGATATTTTACATAAGGTAGGTATCAAAATTTCATCCAAAGACATGAACAAATACGTGTCAGAGTTCAGAGAGAGAGAGAGAGAGAGAAAGATATTTACACGATGCATATTCTTGTATTGTGTAATACATGTAGTATATATATTGTATATATGAGGCGAAATTCAAAAACACACAAGAGAGATAGAACAAGGAATGAAAAACCTACGACGAAACACCAATCAGAGAGCCATTTCGTATGACCCAGAACCACATTCGAGACACAGAGCTCATATAGACATACTATCAAGCCATATTTTCATGACATCTTTGCTTTCAGTTAGTGTAGGTATAGATGAACACAGCACACAGTTAATTTACGCCCTAACCTAACCGCCATCGCAAGCCATTCAAAAAAGAAAAGGAATTTGAAATTAAACAAAATGGTGTAGGAAAAAGAGATACCAATATATACATTCTGCGGCGTCTACTACAAAAAAATAATAATAATTATGTCACAATATTAATATACAAATTTGTTAATGTAAAATAACTACACTCATGAACCACAATAATACCACTACTTTGGTTAATTTTTTTTTCTTTATACACATGTTAGCAACATTACCATCAACTTTCCACCAACAAAAGATTACATGAAAATGTATACATCCATTAACCGTAATAAGCTGATTAATGTGTACGATATCTCAAAATATTATCGTAAAATAGAACAAAAAAATAATTACATGTAACATAAATCTTGCTACTTAATAATGGAGAAATAATGAATTTTTCGTATTGTATAAGTAATAATGGTCTACTTAAATCTACACGCTGCTCTAACTGGGGTTGAAATTTTTTTTAAAAAAGTGTCTTCGATTTTTATAGCCTTTTATTTTATTTTTTTTATCTTCGCGAAAATATATACACCGATTTATATTATCATTTTTTGCACTATCTACAGAATGAAATTTCATTCTACCTTTCGTATATAGCGAGTAGCCAATTTTCACGAATAAATGGAAATTGTAAACGGACGAAATTAGTTATTTATTCGCAGCAGGAGCTAACTACCAACGCTGACTCGGGTACTATTTCATTATATTTATTTAAACGAATTTTTTCTTCTTTTAATACTATAAGGAAGAGGAAACAGGAAAATACGAGGTAGCTACGAAAGCTAAATCAGCACAATTATGTACGCTGACGTTTAATTTTCTATCATTTTTTTTTTCAGAATAGAAAAGCTAAGAGTAAAGTTCGAATAAGAAAAATAAAATAAAATGTGTGCTTGTGCAGAGAAGATGCAGAAGGGAAGGGATAACAAGCGTTTATATTTATCTTAAAATGCTCGACTTGCAAATTTTTATTTATTAAGAAATGAAAGTATAATTTTCAGGATATTTTTTATTGCAAAATAAAAATTTCCTACTAGAGTATAATTTTTTCAGAAATTCAAAAATTGTTTATTAAAAAAATGATCTCATTTTATAAAAAATTAAAAAAAAATTAAAAGTAAAATTCTTTAGAAAATATTTATTAAAAAATTAAAATTATAAAAAAATACAACTCGAATTAAAAATAGAAAAAAAAAGTTACTCTAGTGCATGAAAAAATACTAAAAATTTTCCGACTGAAAATCGATCAGATTGATATTATTGTTAAATTTAATTAAAAACCAAAAATGTTGTCTTTTCAAAAAAATTCTGTGAAAAAAAAATTATTCAAAAATCAAAAGGTCCAATTTAAAAAATATTTTTGCTAATTTTGAAAATTAAAAAAAAAAAGTTTTCAAGTACACACTCACACAGGTATTCAATTTGAAAGATTTCTGAAAATAGTGCCCAATATGAAAAATAACTAAAAATCTGAGAATTATTCTTCAAAATTAAAAATTTTTCTAAATGAAAAAAAATCAGTTAAGAATCAGGAAATCTTGATTCAGAAACAAAAAAAATCTCAGTTTTATTGAGTGGTGAAAAAATTTTTAAAAATTCTTATGCTGAAAATTCGTGAGATTTTCATCAAAAAAATTCTCAACAGAAATTTTACTCACTCAAAAATAAAAAAAATTATTTCTAAGATTCATCGAAATATTTTGACATTTTTGAAAAAAAAAATGAATAAATAAAAAAATCCTCACTTTAAAAAAAGATACCTAACAATTAGCAAAAATAATACAAAATTGAAAGAAATTTTTTTAATTTGAAAAATTTCGTTCAGACAAAAACTTTCAATTTTATGATAAAAAAGTTTTTTCATTTTTTATTTTGTTTAATAACAAATTCTTACAATCATGAAAATTTATTTTAAAAAAAATGAATTTTGTTTTAAAATCCAAATTCGTGATTCTGTTTTAAATTGTGTTTCCGAATTTCGAAATAAAATTTTATAATTTTTTGCAAAAAGAGTTATCGTTTTTCTTAAAATTTCGTTCAATAACAGTTTCTCAGAATCTTGAAAATTTGCACAAAAAATTCAAAAAAGCTCTCAAACAGAATTCAGAAAAACATATTTTGCACAAATTTGAATTTAAAAATCAAATGGTTGAGATTGTCATGAAACACAATAAAAAAAGTTGACAATGAGTATGATATTCGTAATCAGCATGGTTGAAAATATTTTTTGGCATTTTTTTTTTTTTAGTTTCGACAACCCTGATTTCGCTCAAAATCGCCCCCTTTTGTGAAATAGGCCATAAACATTAGGGGTCAAAATTATGAGGGAATTAATAATCCACTAGGACCCCTCAATGATTGTGCAAAGTTTCAAAATCATCAGTTATTGCATTACGGAGATACAGACTTGCAACGTTTAAAGCATTCATTACCAAAAAAAAAAACGTTTTTCCTGCTTAGGTCCCTTTTCCCATCTACACTCACTATTTGAAAATTTTGAATATTTTTTTAGCTACTAATAAATATAAAATTATTCAAAATATTTTGTGAATTTTTAAAAAAAATCATACCAAAACTTATTAAAAATTTTTCATTTTGCAAACTTGTGATTTTTTTTTAAATTGTATAAAAATATAATTCTTCAAGAGTGGAAAAAATGTATCAAGTATGAAGAAAAATTGAGAAAATTTCACTCAAAAATGAAAATTTTACCCATTAAATATTTTTGCAATCGTCAAAAAATAACAAAAAATAATAAAGTAAATAAAATTGACTACAATTTTTTTCAATTTGAAAAAGCCTGATAATAAAAAAATTAATTAGAATGATAAAAATCACATATAAACTAACCTAACCTAATCTTTTTTAACAAAAATAGAAAATTATTATTTCTGTAAAATTGAAGAATTGAAAAAGCTCCACTTTTAAAAATACAGATTTCTTCCAAGAAAATTTGTTAAAAAATACCATTTCAATTTTTTTTAGGAAAAAATAAAAGATTTATGAAAAAAAAATCAATTTCAAAAAACTTGTAAAATTTTTAAGTAGGTAGGTAGTAGGTATATAATATTTAAAAAAAAATTCAAGACATTTTTTTCACATTCAAAGGTTAACAACTTTTTTTCATAATCAAAAATTTTTGAGAAATTCAATTTAAAGCCCAAAAATAAATCTCATCTTTAATAAGTAGGTAGATATATTTTATTGGGGAAAAAATCAATTAGAAAATTTTCAAAAAATTGAGGGGAAAAACATGAAATATTTCACGAAACATTCATTTTGAAAATTACGCACAATTTTTTAAAATTGAAAAGCTAAAAAAAAAATCAATTTAATTTAAACAATATCAATACCTAGTATTTCACTGGAAATTATAATTTTTTTTAATTCTGAAAAAGAAAAAATTCTAAAAATCAAAAATTTTCATTTTTTAAAAATGGAAATTTGGAAAATTTTCATATTTTCATTCAGAGCCTTAACCAAAATTTTCACTTGAAAACTTGTTACATTTTTAAAATTTAAAAGTTGGAAAATAATTATTTTTACCTGATTATAAAAATTAAAAAAAGTTCTCAATTTCATTTTTTTTTCAATTAAAAGAAAACTGAAAAATTTTTAATCAATAAAATTTTTTCAAATTAAAAAATTTCATATTTTTATTGATTCGTTTAAACTATCTCCCAGCAGTGAAACCTCGTACTGTACATTTTCCAAACGTCATCTTTGTCTCTCTCCAGGTGCCCTTAGAAATACATACACAGTACGAGAATAGGTCTAAGTGGGAATGAGACAATATCACACACATACCAAGGTAGGTATATTATATGAACAATCTAATGCAACTCGAAAATCCTCGTTTATTTCCCCTTCGGGACAAAACTTTCGGGTCGGAACAAACCAACGATACTTTCTACGAACTGGACACCTTTAGCCAAGAAAGGGGTGAAGAGAGGCGAAAAAACAGTTGAAAAAAATTAGAAAAAATGGTTCGCCATGCACCTGTGCTGTGCCAGCACCAGAACGCAGACAAAAGTAAAATATACGATCGTATATTGTGCACTTAAAAAGCTCGCAATACTCTTCGAACTCGTATTTCGTTACACTATAAAACCGTGTACACGTGTACACATGCACCAAACATTTTAACTTTAGCGCAACGTCGATAAAAAAATTAAATTTTTCATTTTAATAATATTTTTCTTTTTCTGAATTCAACATCAGTAGGGTAACTAGAGCACATAGTATTTATCCAATCGAAATGCTTACTATACCTATTTGACTAACTCGTACACATACTACGAGCTAATTTCGCACCGCGAATGCGCTTCTGTTTACTGAATTACTCTGTTTCGAATTAGAACGAGGTAGATACATAAAACGAACCAACAAATCTCGGAAGTATTTACCATCGCGAAATATTTCCATTTATCGTGAAAATATTTACTATATTAGAAAGAGAAAGACATATGTAGAGAGACACGGAGGCACATGTGGAGAAAAAAAATTTCAGTCGAGTTTACTCGCTTATACGTTCGTATATATTTGCGATTCAATATTATGATCTCGCGTTTCTACTGCAGCTAGAAGCATTTTTACTCAATATACCAAATATGTATATACGTAAGTACGCTCAAATTGATATAAAAAGATAATTTGTCAAGTGGAAAAAAAAATCCATTAAAAATGTAAATACTTTTTAGTATAAAAAATCAAACAGCTGTTAAGAAGCGGTTAAAATATATACAGGGTGTCCTCATAAGATATGTCATGTTTTGGGGATAATAAGCTCACATAATGTGAATTTGCTCAGTGGTCCAAGGAGGAAATTACACGAGGATGAAAATTTTCCTCAAAAATGCATCAGAGAGAAAAATTCGTGGAATACTTTTTGAAGAGAATTTAATTTTATAAAAAGCATTTTTTCATAAAATTGAAAAGTAAAAAGTTATCAAGAAAATTCCTCTAAAGATTGAAGAAAAAACACCAAAAAACATTTTTCAACCTATTTTGAAATATTAATTGATATTTTGGAAGGAAATACCATTCTGAGAGAAAAATACGTTTTTGCGATTTCTCTTAGAAGGCCGCAATGCAAATTTGAAATAGTTTTAACGCTACTTTTAAAAAAGAAATAATTTTAAAATTCGAGGTAAAAACTTTTTTTCATGGCTGAAAGAAATTTTTTCTCCTAAAATAGTATGAATTTCAACATTTAAAATGACAAAATTTCATGAATGAGAGAAATTGAGAATTTATTTTGAAAATAATCAATTTCTTCGAAAAAAAAAAAATTGAAAAGTTTACCAAAATTTTCCAAAAATTGATTTTTTTCTCTAAAAATTGGAGTTTATTTTTTGGAAAGAATTGAAAGATTTTTTTGTTGAAAATAAAGACTTTTTTAAAAAAACTCCAAATATTATTTTCTAGTTAGTTTTATAAATTTTTAAGGAATTTTTTTGGAAAAATCGTTTCAAATTCGATCAAAAATAAATCATTTAAAATCATTAATTTTTCTAAGTTTGTATTGGAATTTTTTAAAATTAAAAATTAGTTGTAAAATAGTTTTTTTTTTTTTTTTTTTTTTTTTTAAATTTGATAAGCAGAATTTTTTGAACTCTCAAATCACTTTGCAATTTTTTTTAAAGAATTCACCATAAAAAAACTTACAAAGTGAAAAATTGCAAACTTTAAAAAAAAAATCAGGGATCTTCTTTTTTTTTGAAAATTTTCTGGAAAAATTGTTTAGAATTTCCTTGTTCTAAAATAAATAAATAATTATTTTTTTGTTCTAGAGTTTAGATAAAAAGTGTTGAAATTTTTTTTAGATATTTTGATCAGAAAATATTCAAAATATTCGCAACAATCACTTGTTAAGTTTGTTAAGTTTTTATAAAAGAATTTCTTATGAAATTGATTTTTTTATTTTTATTCATTCATTTTTAAATCGAAAAAATTATTTTTACATTTTTTCTAAATACATAATCTGCTCTGAAAAATGGAGAAAAGTGTACCTATGTAAAAAATCAGGATTAAAAAAACTGGTTTTGGGGGGGGGGGGGGGGGGGTAATTTCAAGATTATTACATCTAAATTTGAAAATAATCATTAATTACCAATAATTTTTTAGCGTTTGTTCTGGAAATTTTTAGATGACACAATTATTTTAATCAATTTTTTTAAAAATATTCATGTAATTAGAAAGGAATAATTATTTAGAGTCTGTCTTGCAAAACTGAAAAAAACATTGTTGTAAAACAGTTTTTCAGAGATTTTATTCAGAATAACTTTTGAAAAATTCGAAATAGTCACTGCTCATTTTTTTGAAAATTTGAGATGGGGAAAATGCTCAAAAATTGTTAAAATTGCAAGCTTTTTTCATTTTTTAATTTGAAAATTTTTCAACTTCTTTTTTGAAAATTTGTTTTAATAAAAGGTGATAAAAAATTTGAGACGTTTGGATTTATTTTCAAAAAATTTTTCAAAAAAAAATTACAATAAAAATGGAAAAATAATTATTTTGATTATTTTTTTGAAATTTATGTACCTATTTTCGAATTTTTTTCAGTGTCATTCGAAAAAATTTGGTGAAGATAAGATTTTTCAATTTGTTCTGAAAAAGTCACTAAAAAAAATTTCCACTTGAGGAGATTTCTTTAAAGATTTGTTAAAAAAAAAAACTTAAAAAAAACAACAAAAAAAAACAGGAACATTGAAAAAAATATCCTTGAGAATTTAATCTAGAAATTCTAAAACTTCAATTTGAAAAAATTAGGGGAAGATATTCTTTCAAAGTTGCTCTAAAAAAGTTATTTAAAAAAAATTGAGACGTTTGGAATTTTTTTTCTTCAAAATTTGTACTACGTACTAACAATAAGAAAAATTACAATAAAAATTTGAGAAATATTTTTATTGATTATTGATTTCATTTTTTTAAAATTTTGTTCTGAAAAAGTTACTAGAAAAATATCCTCATGTAGGAATTTTTTTTTAAAGAATTGAGAAAAAAAATGTACCTATGTTTTTTTCAAATGGAGAATTTGTTCTGGAAAATAAAAAAAATGAATAAAAATTATTTAAAAACATTGGCGATAATGATTTTTTGCTCTAAAAAAATTTTTAAAATAAAAATTGAGACCTTGGATTTTTTTTTTAAATTTGTTTCTTCTTGAAATTTAAAAACTTTTTTTTATGAAATATCATTTGAAAAAATTGGTAAAAATTATTTGTGTTAAAAAAAATTATCTACAAAAAATATTCCAATTGTTTGGATTTTTTTTTGTTGAAAATTTCTTCTGAAAAATGATTTTTATGAAATTCCTAGGTAGAAAAAAATGAAGAAAAAAAAATTAAAATTATTAAAAAAAAAAAAAAAAAATCATTATTAAAATTAGAAAAAAATATTATAATTACGAATTACAGTTTTCAGACTGACTGGGTGGGGGGGGGGGGGTGTTAAAATTTCAATTTTTTTCAACTTTACGAAAAAATGCTTCATACAAAAACTATTCCTTTTAAAATTTCCCACAAAAAATATTCTTTTAATTTTTCTCTCAAATGCATTGTGGAGGAGGATTTTCATCTCAAAGTATGATATGTTGCTACCACAACACAATAAAAAAACACCCTTGTAATTTCCTCCTTGGACGATTCGGTAAATTAAAATACACGAATTCATGAAACACAAACGCTATTTCATTTTCTGGTGCAGGATCCGCAGATGTCTTTAGGACGCTCTGTATAATTTCGAATAAGAAAATATTCAATACGTGTATAGGAATTTTGGAAATTGAAGAAAAAAAAAACTGGTACGAAAGGTAGGTAAAATGATCGGGCCTGACCGGAGTTTCGATACCGGATTTTTTTTACAGTATTGCTCCAAGTTCATCTTAAGCACACTATACGAATTTACGTAAATTAAGGCACAGGCGCCTCGTAAAAAATTTATACGTGCTGAACCGAACATATTACGTAATAAATGATGGCGTGATCTAAAAAAAAATATTATTCCTGGCTAAGTAAATTGCGTAAGCGCTATTCGAAATATTTACCAATAATTCAACAACGTTACTGTCTTATTAGAAAAATGAAAAAAATAACGTAAACCAAATTTCAAGTAAGTAAGGCTAGTAAATATATATAGAGAATGAAAAATATACACGAGGAAACTTACTGAGGCGTCGAATCAAGCCTAAGAAAGCCGGATTATTAGACGATTTGGATTTCTTGCTATCTTTAGCCACATTTTGGTACTTGATATTGGGCACAGAAAGCAATCTGGTATCACGAGTGGTTTGCTTCTCTAGCGAAAACCTCTTTCGGTCTTTCCGCCTCTCGGGCCTGCTGGGTTTATCATCTTCGAATAAATTTAAGTCTGTAGGCCGATTAGGCGTATCACATTGTTCGTTTAGTTTACTCTCGGAAGCCGAAGGTTCTCTAATCTCCGGTATGTGGCCATCGTCGCTGATCAGACTCTCGTCTTCCGGGGACTGCTCCGAAGGCACGTCCAAGACCGGCTGCTGCGTCGCAGCAACGTGGAAAACCGACCCTGAGTTCTTCTTGGAGCTTTTGTCGGCAGTCGAGAAGGTATTTTTGATTTTCAAATCGACCTTGCTCAGTTGCTTCTTGAATTTGAAGCCTTTCCACGAATGGCTGGTTCGCCTTTCGGGCGTCGTAGTCTTTGAGTTCTCGTTTTTGGTCGATGGGTCGATTTGGTCGATTTGTTCGTCGTCGCAAGCTTTGCCAGTCGCGTTCAGTAAAAGTAACGCGTCCTGGGCAGCTTCAACCGGTTCAGTCTCTAGTACGGTTTCGTCGATCGGTGTCGATATTTCGGACGAATCGGCTCCCACAGGCGTCGGAGTCGGGGTTAGTTTAGATACGTCTTCTAACTCGTCTTCGTCGTTGTCATCTAAACACTTAGCAATGTAGAAAAATATTTAACAAATTGTACGTGTATTTTGATTCGGTAGGATTTGCAAATTGATGGTTTCATCGCACGTTGCCGCTCGAGAGTAGTGTGGTTCGTGTATGTAAATCATTGTATTTCTATATATGAGTGTGTGTGTGTGTCATGAGAGAGCAAGCGCGCGTCTCAAAACGATCTATTGTACTTGTATTTGGTCGGTGGTCTTATAAACATCATAACCTGCATTCCACCATAAAAAATCTCACAATAACGCAGATCTCTCTACTGAAAAAAAAAATTCTTCCACCGTAACTGTGTGATGTGTTCAGTATACGTCAAAAAAAAAAAAAAAATTATACAAAACCAAACCTCCTCGTCAACTTACTACATCTACATAAACACCCTCCCAAAAAAACCAAAAAACCATTGCAGTCACTTCAACTAGAATCAATTTCAAACCTCGAGGGACTAACCTTCCATAGTCGTGTATAGAAAACTTATCAGTATAAGATTTGATTTTTTTTTAAAACTAACGTAAATATGGTAGGTACTAAAATTAAGGTAAAAATAAAATTCTTTAGGTGTTGATGTGTAAATTTAATTCGTTTTACTACCTGATCTATACTAGGCGACCTGCACCTTTCGCCGTCGCTGGCTTCGGCGCTAGCTGGGTTGCGTTTCGGAGATCTGGGAGCACGCTGGAACGGATCCGAATTACCGTACAGGTCGGAAGAAGCGATATTTAAGAGGCAACATTTCTGTACAAAATCCACCAATACGACGCCGTTTTCGCTGCCGTAGGCGAGCCTGAAAAATTAGAAGAAAATTTTGAAGATATTATTCGATTGGTTGGAGTATTGTTAGTTAATTTCAAAGAATCCATTAAAATTTTTCTATTTTTATAAATTATATTTTTTTTTCAAATTATACAAATCGATCAGAGCTGATATTTCGATTTCAATAAATCGACTACAACATAAATCACCAATTTTAATAAATCAGTTTTCAATTTCGATAAATCGAAAAACTACCCCATTTTTTTTTTTTTTCAATATTACGAATTTACGAGTATAAGTCGACTAGAATTTTTTGATTTTGGAGATTTGATAATTTTTTTAATTCCAATAAATCGAACAGAATTTTTCGATTTCCTACGTTTTCATTTTATGCAAATCAATTAATTTATGTCTATTTCGATGAATTGATCAATTTCTTGAATTTCAAAAAATTAATCAGAATTTCTCAATTTTCATAAAATTTGAATTTCTAAAAACTGATTATCATTTCGATTTCAATCAATTAATTGAATTCTTCAATTATTTCAATGAATCGAACAGAATTTTTTTTATTCGTAAAATGAATCATCAATTTTTATCAATTTATAGAAATTGATTGTATTTTGATAAATTATCCATTTATTCAATTCGAATAAGTCGACAAGAATTTTTCGATTTCGATGAATTGATCGATTTTTTACGAGCGGATCGGGAGCACAACGATGCCCTACCATTTACGTACGTTTAGACTATGTATATGACGTCACGAAACTCTGGACTTGTATTTTTTTTCCAATTAACATTAATTTAATTCATTTTTATGAAATTGGAGGGGAGGGAGGGAGGGGTCCAATCGAAATTTTTATAATAACTAAAATTATTCCTAAAGTATTACCCTACAACTTTAGTTTGAAATTTTTTCAATTTGATCTCCCTACCCTTCGTATTTTGCATACTAGTGTTATAAACGTAAAATAAGAGAGGAGAGAGGGGTCCAATTGAAAAAACTTTCAAACAAAAGTTGTAGAATAAAACAAAAGGTATATTTTATGTTATTACAAAAATTTCGATTGGGCATCTCCCTTTCCTCGTATTTTGCATAATACTACAATGTAGAATTGTAGACAATGACAATACATAAAAATTGAGGGAAGGAAGATGTCCAATCGAAATTTTTGTAATAACATAAAATATACCTTTTGTTTTATTCTACAACTTTTGTTTGAAAGTTTTTTCAATTGGGGCCCTCTCATCTCTCTTATTTTGCATTTATAACACTAGTATGCAAAATACGAAGGGTAGGGAGATCAAATTGAAAAAATTTCAAACTAAAGTTGTAGGGTAATACTTTAGGAATAATTTTAGTTATTATAAAACTTTCGATTGGACCCCTCCCTCCCCTCCAATTTCATAAAAATGAATTAAATGAATGTTAATTGGAAAAAAATACACAAGTCCAGAGTTTCGTGACGTCATATACATAGTCTAAACGTACGTAAATGGTAGGGCTTCGTTGTGCTCCCGATCCGCTCGTGATTTTTTGTATTTTGATAAAAGGACCAGAATTTTTCGGAGACTTTCACTCCTCAGGAATTAAGTTAGCAAAAAAAAGAACAATTTTCAATTTTGATGAATTGATTAATAATAAATCCACCAAAATATTTCAATTATTATAAATCGATCACTTTTTTTATTTTGATGAATTGTCAATTTCTGATCGATTTTATTTCCAATTAAATCGGCCAGAATTTTTCGATTACGATAAATTATTATTATTTTTTTTAATTTCTAGAAATCACATTTTTATTTCAATTTCAATGAATTGATTAAGTACTTTTATCAAGTTCAATTATTTCGATTTTTACAAATTGAACGCAGTTTTTTGATTTCGATCTACAATGATTCAATTTCAAAAACACTGATTTTTTTTTTTTTTTAATTTCAATAAGTCGACCAGAATATTTCGATATCGAATAAAATAAATTACTTATTTTGATGAATCGACCAATTTTTGGATTTTAGTTCAATTTCTTGATCAATTTTCGTGGTTTTCAATAAAGTACCTAATTATTATTTTTTGACCAAATTTTCGTAAGCTGCAATTTATTAAATATTTTTCAATGTCGATCACTCAATATTTTTAGATAATTTTTTCGAATTCAAGAAATCTACCAACCTTTGCCGAATTTAATAAAATATTTTTCCTTTTTAATTCCATTAGATACGATAAATTTCAATTTTTTTTTCAATTTCTGAAAATCGAACTTCATTACTTTACTATAAAAATCAATAAAACCACATTTTAATTTTCGACAGATTTACAATTTTTTCGTTTTCAGTTAATTTTTTAATTTTGATGGATTAATCAATTTTTTCGTTCTTAATAAAGTACATAACAATTAATTTTTAATTTCGAAAAATTACCCGATTGGGAATTCATACTTGAAAGTTAAAAATTATATTTTTTTCACTTTTTTGGATTTTTCCATAATCGCTTTGTCCATTTACAAAGATTTGAGCCAAACCCCAAATTACCTAAAAGGTACTTAAAATTACTCTCAAAGTTATCCATTCATCTACTAATGGATTACAACTCATAACACCGTCGGTTAAACCGCCCCACCATTAAAAACCTCTCTTCTAGTAAATTTCGCATGTTTTTGGCAAACTCTTATAAACGAGAGTGTACTACCACAGAATCCTATATCGCTATAATATCGCAAGTACTCTCAAAATATTCTACGCGTCAACGTATAATATAAGTACACTTGGTAAAATTTTAACCACCAGTTGCTCACATTTGCGTCCACAACTCTATACCTACTACGTATACTATTTACATGAGAGCTTTGGACTCGATTCTTTCTCGAGCTCTCGACACTTCATAATAAATACTTACGTTTACGTAGCATACAAAATATTATATGCGACTTCTCGAGGTATTTTTTTGTTTTTTGTTTTAATAAAAAATAAATTATTTCGTTCGTTCGTTCGTTCGTTCATTCCCATTTGGAAAGGATCGACAAAAAAAAAACCCAAAAAAATCACCTAAAAGTTGGAAAAAATAATATACATAACACAGGTACTCACAATCCGTACGATGAATTTAAAGCTAACGAAGTAATCTGGAAAACTGGCTCGGTTGGAGCGAAGGCAGTCAAGCACACTAGATAAGCTTGGAATCCGGGAGGTTTTTTCTGCGCAGCTGATTTCACTTTTACTGGGAACGTCGATTCGATTACCTGGTCGACAAAAAACACGAAATTATAAACAATACGAGCGTAATTTCGAGCTTTAAACGGATGAAAAATTCAGTCGAGATGGATGGAATTTGACGAGCGTGATAATTGCAACATTTATATTGAAACAAACGCGAGTATTTTTGTAATTTAGCTTCATTTTTGGGTAATATTTTTCATTAAAGTGTTTGGAGATGATTTTTAAGATTAGATTTGAAACTGGCGAGAAATTTTAATATTTTTTGATATATCGCAAGCATATATTTACTTGAAAAAATTTCTTGTCTGCAGTGTGACCAAATAAAAAATGAAAAAAATTGCTAAAAAAATTCAAATCGAAATGTTCTTGAAAATCTTTTCGATTTTTTTTCGAATATTTTTTTTCTTCTTCTTTAAAATCTTGTGGAAAATTTTCTAATTGAAAAAATTCCCTGTGTACAGTGTGACCAAATTAAAAAATTAAAAAAAATTGCAAAATAAATTAAATCGAATTGTTCTTAAAACCCTTTCATTGTTTCATTTTTTTTTTGGAATATTTTCTCTTTGAAATCTTGAGAAAAATTCTGGAGTGAATTTAAAGTTGGACAGTGTTGCCATCCGAAGAAAATTAAGTATTTAGTAACGTTTGATTTTTTTTTCAAAATTTAGACTTGAAACTGGCCCGAAATATCAATATTTTTTGATATATCGCAAGAAAACATTTATCTTAAGTGCAGTGTGACCAAACAAAAAAATAAAAAAACTGCTAAAAAAAAATTAAATCGAAATGTTCTTCTTTCATTACTCTTCACTTTTTATTTTTGGAATATTTCCTCATACAATTGTTTTACTTGAAAAATTCCTTGTGCACAGTGTGACCACATAGAAAAACAAAAAAAAAACGGCTAAAAAAATTTAAATCAAAATGTTCTTGAAAATCTTTTATTTTTCTTCATTAAAAAAAAAAAAATTGAAATACTTCCTCAATTTTGTGGATAATTGAATTGAAACATTTTCTGCTTACAGTGTGATCAAATTCAAAAATAAAAAAATTGCTAAAAAATTTAAATCGAAATATTCATCTTAAAAACTTTTCATTTTTCTTCATTTTTTAAAAAATATTTTCTCTTTAAAATCTTGGGGGAAAATTCTTTAGTGAATTTCAAGTTCTACAGTGTTGCCATCCGAAGGAAATTATTTACAGTAACATTTGACTGTTTGGAGAAAATTTTCAAAATTAATTTTGGAACTGGCGTGTAATTTAATATTTTAGCATAGTATATGCTTTTACGATGACCAAAATGAAAAAAAAACGACACCAAAATCCGACACCAACATCTGCGACCAAAATCCGACAGTTGGGTTGGGTTAGGGTAGGTTAGGTTAGGTTTGGATGACATAAAAAACTAGAAAATTTTTAATAAATTCGATTTTTTAGACATTATGTCAGACATTTTGAAACTTGTAAATTTTATTTAGAAAGATGACTTTCATACATTTTGTCAGACATTTTGAATGCTTGGATTTTTTTCGTTTGAATGACTTTTTGATATTATTTTAGAAATTTTACGACTTTCGGACTTTTCAATTTTTTTAAAATAAATTTTATGACTTTTAGACATTTTGAAACTTGGAAAATTTTTTAAAAATTTTATGACTTTTAGGCTTTTTGTCGGACATTCTGAAAAAATTAAAATTTTTTAGACTTTTGAATTTTTTAAAATAAATTTTATGACTTTTGGACATTTTATCAGACATTTTGAAACTTGGAAAATTTTTAAAAAAATTTATGACTTTTAGGCTTTTTGTCAGACATTTGTAAATTTAAATTTAGACATTTTGTCACGGAGTAAAAACATATATTTCGATAACCCAAAAGTCTATACATGAAAAAAAAATTTGTGTACATAGTGTGACCAAATACAAAAATAAAAAAAAATGCTAAAAAATTTAAATCGGAATTTTTCAAAAATCTTTCATTTTTCTTCATAAATATTTTTTTTTGTTGAATATTTTCCCTTCAAACACTTGGAGAAAATTCTCAAGTGAATTTCAAGTTCTAAAGTGTTGCCATCCGAAGGAAATTTTTTAGTAATCAATTTGGATTTATCAACTCAATTAAATAGGTAATTATTAATTTAAAAAAATAATACTTGGAAATGTTCCCACATTTCGGAAAATCATTTCAAGCTCTAACTTACCTTCTTGTCGGTATTTTCGGCGGCTTCGGACTTGGATATACTTCCCCTGGGAGGGAAATCGAAATCGGGCGAGCAATCTGGATCGACGTCGGTACATGAAAGCGTAGGTATTTCTAAAACCTGCACACAGAAGCACATCAACCATTTGTATCATTGCACACGTCGTCTCTTAAATTCTTCTTTCGGGTTTAAACATTTAATTAAACGCCATATTTCAACGACACTGCGACCGTCTCCTAAAAGCGCAGATCAATTTCAACGTCGAGAGGCGCGCGCCGTACGTAGTATTTCGGGCAAAAAGGAATTTAAACAAAAAAGAAAATACACAATACTCGTAAATCTAGCGAAACAAAAGTACCTCATAATGGAAACGAAATATAACTCGCACCGAATCGCACTCAGCAACACGAGTTACAATTAAGGGCTCTCTCTTTCCCAAAACGGTGCTCGATTATTCATATTTTATGGAAATTTATATACCTATCTACTCGCAGATGAAATTTTCATTAAAATACGAGATAATTATATCGAGCAAGTTTGTTCGCGTTTGGATAAACACAGAGAACAGGTTCGCTGAGACGCGTTTTACGTTTGAAAATATTAAAAATCAACGTATAAAAACATCAAAGAGCTACGACGGAGTATAATTTTCAACCGAACGAAGTTCGTTTATTTTTCTTATTTTAATAAACCTCGTCGACGTCGTCGTCGCTGCGTAATAATTTTCTCTCTCAAAGGTACCCGGCTCCAGGACGGGGTGGGTCTCAAGTCATTAAAACCGTAGTCAGTCTCGACTGCTTCGTTTTGCGCCGGAGAAGTTGAATAAACAGAAGCTGCGATCGGGCAAAATGAACCTAAACCTTTCACTGAGAACTTTGGACTCGCTCCAAAACGTCGCAGTTGGGTCGCGAAAATAACTAGCTTAAAGCGAAATGATAGGTTCAAGTAGATATCGCAAGGTGTACTACTTACTGATATTTCGGAGGTAGACTCCAATTTTCTAAATTTGAACAATATTACATACGATGAGGCACCAGCCACGGCTAATTTCCGGCTCTCCGGGCATAGAGAAATTAATTGAATAGAAAAAGGATCTACTTCGTTGCCATCGATACTTCGCGATTGCGGCTTTTCGAATATTTTGGCAGTCTTTAATTTATACAGCACTTGTAACGTTCCGGCACTGGCGTCCCAGAATTTAATGCTACCGTCGGCGTGCCTGTAATTTGAATGGAAATATATTAGACATGAAGTAATGTTGGGATTCGATCTGCGTATCGAATGCCAGGCATGATGAACATTTTTATAAATTTTTCAGTGACTTTGGTAACATTTGAATGATCAAAAAGTCACCAAAAAAAATAAAAAATCGAATAAAATTCATGAAAACATTAAAAACAAGAACTTGAATTTTTTTGAATTTTCCATCTTTGAAGAATTATTATTTTTTAGTGGTAGAAAATTTAAAAAATTTAAAAAGAAATTCTCATCTTTTCCATTAAGAAATTTTTTTTACAAAAAAACTCGAATCAATTTTCGTAATATTTTTGGCACGGAACAAATGAAGTAAAAAAAAAACAAAAAAAACTATGAAGCTTTTATTTATAAGAACTCCTCTGAAAATTTTCAATGATTTAGTGAAACATTCAATCGAGAAGTTGTGATGCTTCAAAATTTTTCAAAGTAATTCTCTGAAATTTTCTGATCCTTTTTTCAAAATTTTCAAAAATTTTGTGAAAATTTTTCACAAAGTTTGAAGAATAATGTCTGCGATTTTGAAAAAGGTTCAGTAAAATTTTGTGAAAAATAACCTGTAATTTTTGAAGTGTTGTAAAATATTTCCTAAAAATGTTGTGAAAAATTCTCTTTGATAATTTATGATTTTTTTTTTTAATTTTGTGATGGTAATTTGTTGAAGTTTTGTGATTTTTTTTCAAAGCTGTAAAAAACTCTTGACGTTTCGTGAGTTTTTTCCATTTTTTGATGACTTGTACAAAAATTCCTAAAAAATTTTGTGAATTTTTTTTTGCGAATTCATTGAAATTTCTAATAATTTTGTAAGAATTTTTTTGAAATTTAATTCATGAAAAATTTTCCATTTTATGATATTTATTTGAAGCTATGCAAGTGAACAATTCCCTGAAAATTTTGTGAAAAATCACCTCAAAACCACTTTATTAAAACTACTTTTTTTTTTTTGAAATTTTATGATATCAATTTTTGATTTTTTTCAAATTTGTAAAAATTAATTAAAAATTGACGAAATTGTGTAATTTCTGTTTTTTATTTAATTTTTTGAAGCTTTGTAAATTAATTTTCTAAAAATTATGTAAAAGAATTTCAATTTAGGAAAAAAAATTGAGCATTATACTAAGAAGCAATTTTCTGAAAATATTGTGGAAAAAACTGAAAATTTAGTAATTTCTCTTATGTTTTATGATTTTTTTCAAAGTTGTAAAAAATTCTGTGACAATAACGTACGTAATTTTCCGTTGATTTTTTTTTCAAAACTTTATGAAAAAAATTGCAGGTCTGCTCTTAAAGGGGACAGGGGGCAGCTTGCCCTCCCAAATATTTGAAAATTTTGTGTTCTAGTTTGAAATTTTCTGTTTGAGTTGGAAAATTTTGGCTTTAGGCGAAATGTTGGAGAACTGGGAAAATCTTAAATTTTCCCATGTTGGGTAAAAAATTCGTTCGCTAAAAAAAAAGTTAAACAAAAAAATTAAGTTTGAATTTTGGAAAACGAGTTGAAAATTTCAAGGTCCCCCCCCCCCCAATATTTGGACTTCAGTTCGGGCCTGATCGTCAAAAATTTTATGAAAAACACTTTTTTAAATTTATTAAAAATAATTTATTTCCCTTCAAATTTTTAGAAAGATTTTCTTAAATTTTGTGAAAAATTTTCCATTAAAAAAATTGAAGTTTTTTGTGCAATTTTCTGACAATTTGGCAATTCTAAAATTTTTTGATTTTATTTCAGAGTTGAAAAAATTTTTCTGGTATTTTGAGAAAAATATTCTGTTTTTTTTTTTCCTAATCTTCTTGACTATATTTTTATTATTTGAAGCTTTTTGAAAGAAATCCAAAAAATGTATTGTAAAATTTTTTGCAATTCAAAAAAAAATGTGAAAGATTTTCTAGATATTTGTAAGAAATTTTCGCACATTTTAAGAAAAATTTTCCATTCATTTTTTTTAAACTTCGCGAAAAAGTATGAAGAATTTTCTGAAATTTCATGAAAGTTCTCTAGCATTTTGAGTTTTCTTCCTTAAAAAAAAAAGATTTCAGAGTGTACGGTACCTATATGTAAACCATTTTTCTGAAATTTTTATGAAATTTTGTGTAAGGTGCTAATAAAATTTTGTACAATTTTGAGATAAGTTCATAAGTTTGAAAAAAAAAATGTGCAAAATCAACTGAAAAATTAGGGATTTTTTTTTCTGAAATTTTGTGAAAAGTTTTCAAAATTGCTGTCAAAAATTTCATGGAGTAAATCCGTTATTTGATTGATTTTTTTTTATAAATTTTATGACTTTTCTAAAATTTTGAATTTTTCTTCAAAATTATTATAACAATAAATTCTTTCAAGTATCGTGATTTTTTTTATGAGAATATTTAAAAAAATTCTTTAATAATTCTAAATTCCCCCTGTTTTGTGAAATTATTTCACAGAATTGAAATACAAAATCAGAAATTATCTATAAATTTTCTTACATATTTTTTGAAATTTTATGATGGTTTTGTAAAGTTTTGAATTTTTAAAATGACTTTAAAAATTTAAAAAAAAATAAAAATTGTGCAAAAAATTAGCAGAAAAATTATGGATTATCTCTAAAATTTTGAGAAAAGTTTTCAAAATTCTCGTAAAAAATTTCATAGATGCTTATTTCATAAATCTGTCATATTGTTAAAATTCTTTGCAAATTTTGTGATTTTTTTTTCAACAATAAATTTTGGTATATTTCGTGAAAAATTAATTTATCTCAAAAAATGTCATTGAAAACTTGGCAAAAAATTCTTAGAAAATTAGATACTATAAATTCTTCAAATTAGACGAAATTATTTCTCAAAATTAGGGAAAAAATCAGAAATTATATGAAAAATTCCCTGAAAATAATTTTCTGAAATTTTGTAAAAAGCTAAAAGAAAACTTAAATTTTGTGGGTTTTCATCAATTTTCTGAAGTTTGGCAAAACGATTCTCTGGAAATTTTGAGCCAATCCTTTGTATAAGAATTTCTTTGCAAAAAACATTCCACCCTTGCGAAAAATTTTCTCAACTGCGATTCAAGCGAGGACTTACCCAGTGATGATGATTTCGTTATAACTGCAAGACGTAGGAGACCATTCACCTCCGCCGATTGGCCATTCTTTATCGCTGAATCCGGACCTCTTCTGGGTAGCTCTGCCGACCGAATAAAACGCCGGAATGATATCCGAAGGGCAGTCGGCGAAATATGAACAACAGGTTACCGGTGATTCGTGAATATCCATCGGATATGGATTCTCGAACGAAGGAAAGCCCAAAGTTTGCACATCAATCAGAACCAAATCGTATTGGAGTAGAATTACAATAGCGTAAGGTTCTTGAATATCTGCACGAGACACACGAGAAAAAAAAACGCCAGTTTACGATTTTATAGATATAAGTTTTTACAATCGCCATAAAATTAACACCGAGCTTCGAGCTTTTTTTACAACGTGTAAAAACTTGCAAATGAAATTTATTTTCGAACGTGTTCGCAAACTCGACGCTGCGCTGGAATTTACGCTTGGCCAAACTCGCACCTGCAGGTACGAGTGAGCAGGAATCGTAAATGAAACTTTTACCTACAACGTGGCCATTTTTAACGCTCTTTTTATATCGTTTATTCCGCAATTTTGATTATTTTTACACGATCGATTTTTTCCCTTCCTTTTTCGACGCGTATCATAAAAAAAATACCGAGAGCAACGTTGCGAGAATTAACGAGTATTTTTACGATTTTTTCCCCAACCCATCTTCCCTCATTACCGACGACAACCGAAATCGAAAGATTGTCGTACAGGTATCACTTACGTACATATACTATAGGCATCATTTGCATCCTTTTCACTTTACCTACATCATTCCCGCGGGATTAAATTTCCACACGTCACACGTCGATGAATTGAAATTAAATTACGTACCAGTAATGTAGGGGCTTTCGCAAAGCGTAATGAAATCCACTATATTATGCTCCATCTCTAAAACAGTTGTCGATTTACCGTGCATTACGGTTAAACTGGGCATTCTGCTCGCCGTGTCGTAGGTAGTACCGCCGGAAAATATGATGAAAGCGTCCCTGAAAGTGTAAAAAGTTGAGTTGAAATGGTGTCACGATAAAGACGCAGAAAGGAAAGTGAAATTTTCTTCCAGAGAACGAAAACTCACCCAGTTTTGGAGGTCTTCCATTCGACTTTTTGGATCGGCTTGCAGGCTGGATCCACTTTGCCATCTCTGTTGATTTTGGCTGCAAAATAACATAAAATTAGATAAGGCATTAATGAAGTTTTTTTCATCAGTGAGAGAGGCAGTAACCTACAAAGAAAGAAGATTTTTTTAAAACAATTTAATTTCAAATAAAGAAATTATTAATCTTTCGTGAAAAGGATATTTGAAAATAAATTCTCCAAGGAAAATCTTTGTAGAGCTAATTTCTGTTTTCAAAAAATTCATAGAAAAAAAATATTTTGGAAAATTTTCAAAAAATACACTAAAATTTTGTTTATAAAAAATCGCCTCAAATTAAAACAGAAATCTAAAAATAATTGAAAACAAAATATCACAGAAATTTTCATGTTTTAAGAAAAACATTTTCGTGAGTAGGTACATACATTTTTTGTTGTTGAAAACATCTCTTGAAAAATGTGTATAGAAAAATTTAAAAAGATTTCAAGCTACTTGATATGAAAATCTCTGAAAAAATTCTCGTAAAAAGTTTGAAGAAGATTTCGAGATATACAATTGATATGAAAATCTCTGAAAAAATCTCTATAAAAATTCACATTTTTTTTAAATCATTAAAAAAATGGATTTTTCAAGAAAGTTTTTCTAATCAATTTCAAAAGAAAATATTTTTTAGGGGGATGGGAGGGGGTTATAATCATTTTTTTGAACTGAAAAAAAGGTTTCAAGTTGAAAAAAACCCTACATAGAACTTTTTTTGAAAAAAATCTGAAAAATATACGTAAAAATTTTCAAAAAGATTTCGAGCTGTTTGATACAGGGTGTCCCATGTAACGCGCAACCCTGATTTTGATGGCGCGTCACTTTCTAGTGAGCGAGTTCGGAACTACTTCGCCGGGTCTGACGTCATCCCCAAACGTTTTCCAACCGCTCAAGGCAGTTTTATTTTTATATCTACTGCCATGTTTTGTGTTCCAGAATTTTTTATAAATGAAAGTCAAAATATTTTTTTGTGCAATTTTGAAGTTTCAAAAACATTTAATAGATTTTCAAGCAAATTTAGGGGTCCTACAGTGGTCCTACGAAAAAATTTGTAAGAACCAAAATTGTAGAGCATAAAATTTACTTCCTAAATAGTATATTATTATATTTTTCTAGGAGTTTTGGTATCGTCATTTTTATAGTCAAAGTTCAAAAATTGAAAATTTCTCCAAACTTTAAACTTTGACTGCAAATATCACGAAAAGTAAGCCTCCTAGAAAAAAACTAATCGCTTACTACGGAAAGCAAATTTCACGCTCTACAATTTTGGTTCTTAGCATTTTTTTCATAGGACCCTTAGATTGTCCATAAAATCCATTTCAAGTCAAGAAAAATTCAAAAATACAGTGTGTACGGTTCAATGAACCGTACACACTGTATTTTTGAATTTTTCTTGACTTGAAATGGATTTTATGGACAATCTAAGGGTCCTATGAAAAAAATGCTAAGAACCAAAATTGTAGAGCGTGAAATTTGCTTTCCGTAGTAAGCGATTAGTTTTTTTCTAGGAGGCTTACTTTTCGTGATATTTGCAGTCAAAGTTTAAAGTTTGGAGAAATTTTCAATTTTTGAACTTTGACTATAAAAATGACGATAACAAAACTCCTAGAAAAATATAATAATATACTATTTAGGAAGTAAATTTTATGCTCTACAATTTTGGTTCTTACAAATTTTTTCGTAGGACCACTGTAGGACCCCTAAATTTGCTTGAAAATCTAATAAATGTTTTTGAAACTTCAAAAAATTGCCCAAAAAAATATTTTGACTTTCATTTATAAAAAATTCTGGAACACAAAACATGGCAGCAGATATAAAGATAAAACTGCCTAGAGCGGTTGGAAAACGTTTGGGGATGACGTCAGACCCGGCGAAGTAGTTCCGAACTCGCTCACTAGAAAGTGACGCGCCATCAAAATCAGGGTTGCGTTTTACATGGGACACCCTGTATGAAAATCACTGAAAAAAATCTCCATAAAAATTGTCACATTTTTAAAAAAATTATCTAACTACTAAAAAAATTTACCTTTCAAGAAATTTTTTTAAAAACAATTTTGATTGAAAACATTTTTTCGAGGGATGGGGGGGGGGGGGGGTATAATAATTTGAAAAAAAACTAAGAAAAGTGCTAAGTTGAAAAAAATTTCAAAGAGACAATTTTCTTGAATTTTTTTATTGGAAAAAAATATTTTTTGAAGAAATGATTTTTAAATAGAAAAAAATACAAAAAGAATTGACCCGAAAACTCAACGTTTCAAAAAAATTTCCAAACAAATTACAAAATAAAATTTTTGGAGAAAACACTGAAAATGATTCTTCTAAAAAAAAATTGAAAAATTGCTAAACATTTTGTATTTTTAAAAAAACTTACGCAAAAATTGAAAAAAATTCGAACTTCTTGTAAAAAATCATTGGAGAAATTATTTTCATGAAAAAAGTTTCAAAAGACTTCCGCTTTTTAAAAATGGGAAAATTTAAATTAAAAAAAATTTCAAGCGAGAATTTTCTTGAAATTTCTTGGAAAAAAAATTATGTCTTGAAAAAAAAAGTTTGCTTCAAATAAATAAAATATAAAATTATATTCGTTCAATTTTTCATGAAAACAAATTTTGACAATTTTTTGAAGGAAATTCTCCAGTTAAAAAAATTGAAGAATAATTTTCTGAGAAGATTTTTTAAAAATATTTCACCTTGAAAAAGAATTAACGGTGTACTTGAAAACAGAGTTGGTATAAGTTGAGTATTCTTAAAATAAAATAAAAAACTAATAAAAAAAAAATAAAAAAACTGAGAAAACCATTTTTTCTAAAAACCAAGTCTTGGAAACAATTTATAAGTATAGCAATAACGATCGTAATTCAAAAAAAAAAAATCGTTAAAAAATGCTTAAATTTTTTTTCAGAATTGATAAACCCAAAAATTTTTTTCAAAAATTTGACTAAATGTGATAATTTCGAAATCATGTTGAAAATTCATATATGAAATTTTTGAAACAAATTTTTTTTTCAGAAAAGCTAGGAAGAAAAAAAATGGAAAAAAAACTTTCAAGTTGAGGAAACTCAAGTTTTATTCCCAACTTTCATTCGAAATTTTTTACAAAAAATCTCTAAAAATGTATGTATTTAAAATTTTTTTTCCTAAAAAAATTAAACAAACTTCTTAGGGGAAGGTGAGGGCTCAAACAAAATTCTTCGTAGAAATTTTATTTTTTTTTCAACAAAAATTGAAAAAAATATTTATACCTAATTAATAATTATTATTTTTTAAAAAACGTTTCTGGAAGAATTTAAATCTTTCATGGTGAGAGAATTCTGAAAAAAAAAAAAAAAAAAAAAAAAAAAAATAGAGAACGAAATTTTCCAATTTTCATGTTATTGATTAAGAGGATAATAATTATACTCTTGAAAGTTTTCTAAAAAAAATCAAAAACTTGCCCTAAAATTTTTAGAAAAATCTTCAAATTTCTTTTAAAAAATTCTTTCAAAAAATTCTTCAAAAATAATTAAAATAATTAATTATTTTGGATGTTTTTAAATTCTTGGCAGAATTTCCTTTTCAAAAATATTTCTAGGTATTTTCCTTTTTAAAAAAACAAACAGTCCCATTGAAAAATTCCCCGAAAATATTCTTGAGGAAATAACTGTTCTTCGATTGAAAATCGCTAAAAAAAAGGATTTTTGTCCTTGAAACATTGAAACACTGCTTTGTAACCATTCATTTTTCCATTATTATCAAAATAGCGTGCGATTGCAAAAAAATGAGAATATTTCTGAGAAAATCCTTGTACAGAAACCCCTTTAAATGACACGATCATACGTAGACATTTGAATTTAAAAATGTTACCAAAGTGGAAACCCTGATGATTATAGAAAATTTCACAGAATTCTGCGTGTGTTAAATTATTTATGAAAATTTGAAATTTTCCTCAACATAACGTGCAAGGAAAAAATCAATACATTGAATCTTCGCCCTTAAAATATAGTAAATAAGGCAGCGTAGGCAATTATATCTATATCTATATACGTTTGTGTATAAAGGGTTGTCTACGCATTTACGCACATCCTAATTAGCCACGAAATGTTGTACTATTCACGACATCGTTATTTAAGTAGGGCACACTGTTCTTTACGATATTGGATAAGTATACTTTTTAAGTTACTACGTATTTTTTTTAGAGTGATTTTTACATTTCTTAATTCTTATTTTTATACACCCCAATTTCTCTTACCTATTAAAATTGACAGCTTTTTTCGAACCACTTAGGTATGTACATTTACATACTATATCTATATTTTTCGCTATAAAAAAAAATTACACATCGAACCACATTCGAAAGACCATTTTACACCAAAAAATGATATTTTTGATAGCTTTTGCGAATATTACAACGGAAATATATTCTCTTCCTCGGAATACGATATCGATATGGGTTATTTCCTTCCGAGAGAGGGAAAAAATAATAGAATCGAATTCGACACACGGTGTATTTCTCAAATTCGAACAACGATTTTTCCCTTCTTTGTTGAAAGAATTACAACGAACGCGTGTTGTTTTTTCAATTCTTTTCGAATTAATTGACAAGTCGACCGAAAACTACACCCTTTTTTTTATCAAGTCGAAATACGTATACCGGGTGTCCGAATTTCACTGTAATTACGCGGAGAAAAAATACCATAAAAATCAACTTACAATGAGGAGCAATAACACTAGATGGTTTATCTTGCGGTCGCAAATTCCACGTGGTAAGCGTGCCGTCGACATGAGCGCACATGAATTGTTTGCCTTCGTAATGCCACGTAATTGACTTAAGGGCTTCGGTACTTTGCCACCGTAATTCAGCCTTTTTTGTTCTTAAATTCCATAACACAATTTGCCCAGTTTCGAAACCGATCAGTAACTGAAAAATACAAAAATTCAAAACATAATCGTCTTTTGAATAGAATTAGAAACACGTAAAATACGAGTAAAATCGATAATTGCTTTTCGAGAGGAAAGAAAAGGCCAAATTCGTGCTCGATGAATCGTGAACACGCCGAGAACGTTATTTGAATACGTATTTACCGATGATTTTCTCTTTTTTTTAAAAAAATGAATGAAAATAGTATAAGAATGGCGTTTAGCTGCGTAGGCATATTCTTCCAACGAAGGGTAACATTTTAACTCAAAATAGTTTCCATTTTTGTAAATTAAATTATCGTAGGTGGGAACTTTTTCCGCCGGTATTCAAATAACTCTTTTCATAAACGAATTTCAACTCCAGCTGGAGTATTTTTCAACAAACGTCAATCAATGTGCCGGCCGTTGTGCTATTTTTATATAGAAATTTTGCGCATATTTTTTAAATTTATTGAATGGATGGATATGGACACACGATAGGTAGGAAGAGGAACACCGAACAAAGGCGTTTATTGCTATGCTTCACCTTTTTCTTGGTGATTTGGTGGATGGAAGGTGGGTAAAAAAAGAAGGAATGATCCTTGCTTTTTAACTTCAGAATCTGAGATACATAGTTACATACTTGAAATAACCAGAAAAATAATTTTTTTGAAACAATAGTAATGAAAAATGAATTTTCATGTACCTACTTTGTAAAAAATTGTTTTGACTTATACAATATTTTGTGAGATTTGTGTTTAAACGAAAACTTGAAAATAATGTTCATCACCCTTAATTAAAAAAATTTTTTGTTTAAAAAAAAAAATCAGAAAATTTCGTGTTTTTTTCAAATTTGCTTTACGAAAAATTTCAAAATTTTATTTTTCAACAAAACTCAAGGTACCTACTGTTTTTCAAAATGAAAAAAAAAAAAAAAAAAAAAAAAGATTAAAGAAAAATTTTGAAGTTTTACGTGTAAAAAAAACATTTTTAGGGCACATTGGAAAGATGTTTAAAAAGAGAAATCTGAAAACTTTGTTTCTCAAGAAAAACTCAAAAAGTTCTTTTGAAATAAAAATTGAAAAATTTTATTCTATTCAATAAAAATAAATTTAAATTCAACTTTTTAAAATTGAAATTTTATTTTCGAAAAAATTAAAAACACATGAGTATTACTTAGTAAAAAGTTGAAGCAACTGTTAATCAAAAAAAAAAAAAAAAAAAATCATCCTCCAACAATACAAGATAATTTTGAATATATATATATATATATATATATATATTAGCTGTTTTTTTTTCTCTAATGAAACAACTTGTTTTCAAAAAAAAAATAAAAATTTTGAAACGGGTTTTTAGCAAAAAATTTCAGTTTTTTTTTTTTGGAAAGAGAAATTCGAAAAAAAAATTCTTAAAAATATTTCAAAACGTTGTTTTAGAACAAAAATTGAAAAAAAATACTCTAATCTTCAAAAAAAAATTATTACCTAAGGTAGTTGCACCAGTGGTGGACCCTTATAGTGGAAGTGTCTTATAAAAAACATTCTGGTTTAAAAACTAATAACGTTGGCGAAATGGTGAATATACTAAACGATTCCTTGTGTATTCTACTACAAAATGCGCTATAAATTTTTAATTTTACTTCATTTCTTTGAAAATTACGACCATTTTAAGTGAAAAAATAGAAAAGTCCAGTGGTTGGTCAAGATAATCTAGTAGTTGACCACCCAGTAGTTGGTCACGCGCTAGTAGTTGATCACCCAGTAGTTGGTCAATCAGATTATGACAACGGCTCTCAACCATTTAATTTTTTTTTAAATCAATAAGTATTCGGTAAAATTGTCACTCATTAGCCATGAGAAAGAGAAACTATCATTTTTCGTGAATATTTACCAATTTTTTGCATGATCAACCACTAGAACTTTACAAAAATTTCGTAAGTCTAGTACTTGATCAAAATGATCAACTACTGGCTAAACACCATTTTTTCCTTCCAGTAGATAGTCACCGCCATATTTGATAGAATTTTGGCAATATTTTTTATTTTAATGAAGAAATGGAATCTCCAAACTCTTCTTATTCAGGCCCAAATGGTTATATTTCAAGTTTTATTAATCTTAATAGTGCAAAATTCATATTTCGATAACACTTTGGCTTAACAAAAATCTTTAGAATTGGCATCATTTTGAAAATTGTTCTAACAAAAAAATTTCAGACGATCATTATTAATTACTTGAACAGAATTGATTAAAAACTTTTATGTGGTTCTATGCAGAAATGTTCCAGGTTTGCTCTAAAAAAATTTTCTGAAGCTATTTTAAAAATACGCTTAATTATAAACATTTTTCTTCTCAAGTGACCCACCACTGGGTCGTGGCCAACGACTGGTGCAACTACCTTACCTATTTAAAAACAAAACTAATTTCTAACAAAAATTTTAATTTTTTTTTCAACAAAAATTTGAAAAAATTGATTCAATCAAAAGTTCAAAAATTTTAGTTTTCATCAAAAAATGAAACTGTGATATTTAAAAAAAAAATTTAAAACGTTCATTTCACCAAAAAAAATTAAAAATTTGTTTTTAAAAAAAAATTGAGGAGATAATCATGTTCGTCAAGATGAACATGCATTTTTTTCATAAAAAAATTATAATTCAAGAAATTGATTTTTTTCAATTAAAAAAAATATTAAAAAACTGTTGGAAAACAAATTTTCAATAGAGAAATTTTAAAATATTTTCTCTCAAGAAATGTTGAAAAAATTGCATCATCACAACAATAATTTTAAAAATTGGGCTTTTCTTCAATAAAAATAGAAGTGTTTTTAAATAATTGAATTTTGTTTTCAAAAGATTAAAAAATTTCATTACTTGAGAAAAATTTCAAAAATTTTGTTTTCAAACGAAAATCGTACTTTACCTAATGAAATTTCAAAATTTAAGTTTTCATCAAAAAATTTGACATTGTGACTAACAAAAAAAAAACTTTGATACGTCTATTTCATAAAAAAAAATTAAAAATTTGGTTTTTAAAAAAATTAAAATTTGTTTGACCAGATAAATTTCAAAAATTGATTTAAAAAAAATACATAACAATTCAAGAAAAAAAAATTCAATAAAAATTAGAATTTTTCAGTCAGAAAATGAAAAAAAGGGTTTTAGAAAAAATTGTTTTTGGTGAAAGTTTTGAAGAAAAAAAATTTTAAAGGGAAATTTTGATCTTCAAGAAAAATTCAAAAAAAAATTGTTTCACAACAATAACTAACTGAGAAAATTGTATTTTCCTTCATACACTTTTTTCAAACAATTGAGTTTTGTTTTCAAATTGAAAAATTATATTTTCTTGAAACAGAAATTTTAAAACTTCATTTTAAAAAAATCTTAAAAATTCATTTTCCAACAAAAATTAAAAAAAATTTAAATCTTGAGTTCAAATTTTTTTTAAAAACTTGATTTCAAAAAATAAAAACTTCAACAAAATATTAGGTACCTACCAAGGTAATTCTCACAAAAATAAAAAAGTAATTTTCATTTTTTTTTTTTTAAACAAAAATTGGAAGGTTTTCAAGCAAAAATTGAATTTCAACAAAAATGGGAAAAATCGTTTTCAGAAAAATGTTTTTTTTTTTTTTTGGAGAATAATTCGAAATAACAAAAATTCATTATTTTTCAAATAATAAATTGAATTTTTCCAACAAAAATTTGTAAAATTCTCAGAAACCCCTTTTTGGAATTTGATGTAAAACAATTTCAGAAATTTTGTTGTAAATAATTTGATAACGAAGTACAAAAAGGTCCTAACTCCATTTGAAAATTTTCACAAAGAGGTCGAAAACAAATCGATACGATCGTGTAAATACCTCCTAACTCTAATTTATAAAAACTTTTTTTCAAAGCTGACTCTACTGCCAAAACTAGGGTACTAGAAATTGGGAGGGGGGGTTTAATCGACGGTCGCCATGTTCGTTTGGCGATGTATTGTTTACTAGTATAGACACTGGACCTAACCCAAGACATCCAACTCCGGGTAGGAGGGTCCCGCGTACCCGGCCGGATTCCTGAGTTATTCCAATTTATCCCGCTGGGTGCAGATGATGTCGCTGCAGTCGAATTTTTATAAAAACCAACTCCTGAAGTCCAAGATATCATCTAAAGAGTTGCATTTTTTATAACTGATACAATCCAACATTTTGTCATGAGAGGCAGAATATTTTTTTAGTTTTATTTATTGTGAATTTCAATTTGAATTGACAATTTTCATAATAAATAACAGAAATCAAATAATTCAAATCACATACAACGTGTTTTTCCGCGTACTTTTTTGTTTATCACTTTGAAAAAACGAGAACAGCGCGCTCATCTGCACCCAGCGGGATAAATTGGAATAACTCAAGATATCAGGCCAATATGGCGGCGAGTTGGGTGTCTTGGGTTAGGTCCAGTGTCTATATTTATTAGTGTAACGCTTGATTCTTCGTTTGTGTGGGTGATTTGTGTTCTCATAAATACACACGCACACTACTTCACTAAACAAACATGGCGACCGTCAATCTTACCCCCATTTCTAGTACCCTAGCCAAAACGATGATATGATCAAAATCGTTCATTGTATTCATGCAGCTCCATGGTAAAAACTTGATTTCGTTCTCGTTGTGAATTTTTGGAAATGGAGTTAGGACCTTTTTGTACTTGGGTATTTAAAAAAATAAAATTTTTTGATTGTGTAAAATATAACAGAACTTCGTAAATTTTCTGTAAAAAAAAAATGCTATGAGATTTTGTGATAATTTTTCTTTGATTTAGTTAGTAAAATAAATTGTTTGAAATTAAAGAAAATTTTTCCAGAATTTGAAGGAAAATCCCCTAGAACTTATTAAAAAAATTTCTGGAATTTTGTCTGAAAATTCAAAGGATTTAAAAAAATAAAAATAAAAGTCAATAATTATAGAAATTTTCTGTTCGCACATTGTCAATTTTTTTCTTAAAAATGAGTCATACTTGAAAATACAAAACTAAAAAATAAATAGTAACGATATTTCTTTTGGAATCTGCATAAATTCTTCCAACTGCATATGGTAAATTTGTGCACAACCGGTCGTTTAAATGAGTATGAGGCTGCCTCGTCAAATGTGAGGCACGTGTATCGCTCAAAAAGTTCGTAAAAATAATGGTTTCCAAGTGAGTATCACTTGATTTGAAGGTATTGATGTGTGGTGTACAAAAATTGCCATTGCTTCATCTATTTTCACAGCAAAGACTCTGTTTAAATTTTTTTTTTTTTTTCAAATTATTCCATGTCAGAAAGAAATCAAATTCATATTGAGACATACGTATTATATTTACACATCAAAAATCCTTAAATTCTTCTTCATAAACGTCTTCTTGCCATTCTTCGATTCTTTCCTCTTGGAAATGCTCGAAATTACTCGTATCCATGATGCTTCTCACCGTCGGCACATAAGGCGGATCTATTTTACGTTCGAACAACGCTATCCAATTAATTTCCTCGAAATACTCGTGCATTTTTATATCCTTAGCTTGTACCAGTCGATTGGATATCTTATACGTTAACAAATCACGAACGATCCTTTTGGTGGTTTTTTTCATATACGAAGGATACCTAACGTCGTGTTTCTTGATCCTATACAAAAGCTCGAGATTATTCGACGCCTCGAAAGGTATCCTACCTACAGACATTTCATAAATCAACACCCCTATCGGCCACCAATCCACGTTGAACGAATAATAGATCCTTTTGAAAGATAATATCTCCGGAGCCATGTAAGCTCGGGTGCCACACTTGGTGCTCGTTAGTCCATTGCCTATATACTTCGAAAATCCGAAATCGGTCACCTTGAGGTATCCATTATCTCCGATCATAATATTTTCGGGCTTCAGGTCGCGATGCACGACGCCCATATAGTGCAAATACTCAAAGGCCAAGGTCAACTGGGCTGCGTAAAATCTCACTTGAGCATCGCCGAATCGAACCGATCTTCTGAGGTGTAAAAATAAATCGCCTCCTCCGACGTATTCCAAGACAAGATACAAATTCGCGTTGTCTTTGAAGTGATGCTTGTACGAGACGACGAAAGGATGTCTGCACGACTGCAAGATGCGTTTTTCGAACAGCACACAGGCCACAGTGCATCGCAACAGAATGGTCCTCTTGTTCATTATTTTCAAAGCGAAATAAGTCGGTGTCTGAGACTGCGACGTTTGCTTGGCTCTGATCAGCATCACACGTCCGAATTTACCCTCGCCCAAGGTCTTAATCAGGACGAAATCGGCCATCGATACGTTGCTCTTTTCGTTACGTTTCCATCTTTCTTGAAACAGCACCCTTGACTTGTTGAGGAAATTGCCCATCCGCTGCGTCTCCAACTCGACGCGCAAACGTTTCTCTTCCGGTTCGTCATCGTAGCCCAATAAATGCTTGATTTTTTTGACGATCGCTTTTACGATTCTGGTAATGAAGCCGAACATGATTTTCGAACCGGTCGCTTTTGCCAGGAAATTGTACAAAAATTATTTTCCAAATTACGTAGTAATATCGGACGCTCGATAGGTTCGTCTTGGTCGCATTAGATTCACCTACATCTTGCTCGTATTTTATTCACGTGTCAATAAGTACTCGTTGTCGACCCTTTTAATGCTAAATTCGCCTACGTGAAAAGGTACTTATATATTTTTGCTACCCAGACAGAAAAAAAAACGTAGGTTGGCAAATCGAGTATTAAAAAAAGATTAGATACTTTTGTTCTCCTACGAGTTTTCCTTTTTAATTTAATACCCTAATTTTCTTCACATAACGAGCGAGATTTTTCAAACGTCAATTAAGGGACAGGTACTAACGATATGTTTAATGCCATTTTATTTGCCATGGTGAATTTCCATTTTAAAATGGACACGTTTAATAAAAAATTTTGAAGGGGTGTTACGCGAGCAAGATGTATTATCTACGCCTACAGATAAGTAGATATAATATTAGACCTTGCCAATGCTGTTATTAAAATTGCATTGTCAGAAATCGTGAATATTTCATGATACGGGTAAGTATATTGTATCCGATTACATACGTTGGAAATTTTTTATTCATTGCGCCATTTCCAAGACAGATTTTTATTCGAGATTTTTTTTTTTTGCATTTTCGCGAGGTAAAAGAACACGTCAGAAAAGAGTAAAATCTAAGTCTAACCAAGAAATAAACGTCTAAAAATGCATGAAACGCATCAGCAAGTATGAATATTTCACGCAGACAAAAAAAAAAAAAAACGAAAAAAAAAAACGAAAAAACAGTCACAATTCTCAAAATAATTTTGCAATATTCCTGCAGAATTTCTGAAAAACAATTTTATAAAAAATGTAATTTTCCCCAAACAATTTTTCAAAAAAAAAAAAAAATGAAAAATTTCTCCTATTTTTAGAAATTTTCCTCTCAAGAGGTACGAAATTTTTTTGATTTTTTTTTTTCAATAAAATTGAAAAACGTAAATTAAAAAAAATTCAGGTGCATATAAAAATTGACCGAAATTTTTAACATTGAAATAAAATGAGATTTTTTTATAATAAAAAAATCTAATTTTTCACCCTCTAAAAAATCAAGAAAGTTTTTACCACCTACGTAAAAAAATGTTCAACTTGAAAGCCTTTTCCAGTTTTTCAACGATTTTTTTTCTATTTTTTTTTTTTTTAATTTCTAGGGAAAATTTTTCAGAATTTTTCTAATCGGGAAATTCGATTCTTTTGTGAATTTTTAACCAAACTTTGAAATACCTAATCGACATTTTCAAGATTATTATTGTTTTTGAGTGATTATTTTTTCCAATTTTTTTATGAAATAATTTTCAAAACTTTTTTACCAGGTAATTTTTGTAAAAATTTCTTGATTTGAAAATTTTATTTTATAAAATTTTCGAATCAGTGAAAAAAATTTATTAAAACGAAAAAATTGAATCAAAATTTCAAAATTTTTTAAGAAAAATTGAAAAAAAAAATTTTGAGAATTTTTTTTTGATAAATTGTTTAATAAAATACGTTTTATGAAGAACTTCAACATTTTTTCGAGAATTTTCAATATTGAACATTGAATTTTTTGAAAAATCAGAAAAAAAATTTCGTGAAATTTTTTGTTGTTTTTTTCTGTTTCTCTAGCAGTTTCAAAATTAAATTTTTCCCTAAAATTATTTTAAAATTTGTTTTTGAAAAATTGTCTTTTGACAAATCAAAATAAATTTTTTTCAAAAAAACTTTTTGTACCTACATACCTAGGTAATTAAGTCATTTTCATTTTTTGGAAAAATTTTCAAACTGAGAGCTTTGGAAAAAAGTTTTTTTTTTTTTTTTTTTTTTTTACAAAAAATTGAATATTAACGCTTTATAAAAGATATTTTTCATTTAGATTATTAAGATTGTTTTGAAAGAAAAGGGGCTCTTTTCTGCTAATCTAAAATGTTTATTTCCAAAACAAAATGTTTCCAACGAATTTCTTTTAAAATTTGTCTGTGAACATTTTTTTGACGAATTATTTACCTATTTTTATTTTTTGTAAAAATTTTCCCAGTTTTTAAAAAAAAATATAAATCAAGCACCTACATATTTGTACTTGCTTCGAAATACGTTCCATAACTCAATTTTTTCTGAAAAAAAATTGTAGAAAATTTTGTTTTTAAATTTTGCAGTTGAATTTTTAAATAATGCCGCTTATTCGACCTTAGATATTGTGCAAAGTGATTGAAAAAATTACCATAAAAATGTTGGACAAGTTTTCTCAATTCTTCTTTAAAAAATCTCAACAAAAAATAATCTTGGAAATGAATTCAAAAATATTGAGTTTTTCTTAAGATTGCAGATTTTTTCTGAAAATGAAAATTTATTTTAGAAAAATCACTCTGCACTTTCTAAAAAAATTTTCACAATTTTTTTTACAGAATTTTTAAAAATTAGGTATTTAATTGACAAAATTTTGCAATGTCTTTCAAAACACTTCAAACCCAAAAAAATTCACGTAAGTATTTTTAAAGAATTTATGAATGAAAGTCTACAGATCTAGCATGTTTTCTTACAAAACTTCAAATACCTATTATTCAATTATCAAGAAGATATGATCCCCCCATCAAATCAAAATTCCAGAAACTTTTGTGAATTTTAAAATAATTTTCAGGTAATATTCCAGAATATTTTTTTTCAAAATTTTAGGAAATGTTTTCCAAGTTTCTGAGAATTTTTCAATAAAAAATGGAATGATTTTATTTTTTTTCTAAAAATAGCTAAGATCATAATTTAAAAAATTGGACTTCTTTGAGAAATTTTTACAATTTTTTTTTTTACAAAATTTCAGAAGTTATTTGAAAAATTTTTGGAATGTCTTTCACAACACTTTAGATATAGGCATTTTTCAATAATAACCTCAAAAAAATTTCATAAAGAATTTTATACATTTTTTCGAAAAAAAAATTCAAAATCTCAGAAAATTTTTATAAATTTTTAAATATTTTTCATGAAATTTTTTTCCTCATAATTTCAAATAGTTTTTCATAGAATTTTGAAAAAAATTCATAAATAATTTTTTTTTACAAAATTGATAAGAATTTAAAAAAATAATAAATATTTTTTTTTATTTTAGAAAATTTTTTGCAAAACTTTTATAGTTTTTCTAAAAATTTCAAAATTTCCACAGAAATCTAGAATTTTTTTTAGAAACATTTCGTATTTTTTGCAGAGTTTTCCGAAAAATTTTCACAAAACTTTGGAAATGATTTACCAAAATTCTGAACATTTTTCTCCAAACTTCATGATTATTTTTTATAAACCAAAACTCTCAAGAATTTTTTATCTTTCAAATAATTTTTTCGATATCCAACAACGTTTTACAAAATTTTTGAAAATGTTAGCAAAATTCCATTTCTTTCATAAAGCTTGGGAAAATTTCCAAAATTGTTTTGAAGTTAGAAAACAAAACCTTTGGAAGAAATTTTACAAAATTTTCACAAATATTCAGAATTTTTTCGCCAATTAAGGTATCTTGAAAAAATTGAAGAAAAAAAAAGTAAATTAAATGATGTTGGCAACAAAAAAAAGAAGTTTATTTACGAAATCAAAAAATTCAATCGATGTTTTTAAAAATCTTTAAACTCTTCCGGATACAAGTCATGCTCATAATCTTCCAACTGTTCTTCTTTAATATGATTTGTGTCGAAATTACTAATATCAGACATCTTTTTAACAGATGGTACAAATGGTGCTTCTACTTGTTTCCAATATACCCGGTCCCATTGAATTTTCCTAAAATATGCGTGGCTTTTAACTTCGGCAGCTGTGGCCATTCTATCGTTCGGATTAGGTTTCAATAGTTGTTTTATCAAGTCATGCGTATCGGGTCGAAAATAAGACGGATATGAGACCTCACCTCTGAGGATATTCTTGAACATATTTTTATAATCTTTGTCGCGAAACGGCGTATGGCCTTCGAGAAGTTCGTACATGAGAATACCCAAAGTCCACCAATCCAGCTCGAACGAATAAGGCACTTGACGTATAAGTTCCGGAGCGAAATACTCGGGTGTCCCACACAACGTCGTCGTCGTACTTTGATCGATCTTCTTGGCGAATCCGAAATCGGTGATTTTCAAATATCCTTTGTAATCGATGAGAACGTTTTCGGTCTTCAAGTCGCGGAATATCACACCGATGTAGTGAAGATATTCGAAAGCTAGTACGATTTGGGTTGCGAAAAACGTACACTCGTGCTCGTTCAGGTGACCATAACGTTTGATCATGGTGAACAGGTCACCACCGGCGACGAATTCTTGAACGATAAAAAGATATCCGTTATTTTTAAAATGTGACAGATAGTTGACGATGAATGGGAATTGGGCAGCTTGTAAAATTTTCCTCTCTTGTATGACGTGTTTTAATTGCTTCAATCGCAAGATGTCCGATTTACGTAGCACCTTGATGGCAACCACTTGGTTGGTTTTCATCGCGTGAGCCAACATGACTCGGCCGAACTTGCCTTGGCCGATGGTTCTCTTCAGTTGGTAATCGGATAATCCTCCTATGCCGGGTTTGTTTTGCAGCCACTTGGTGTCGAATTGAGATTTAAATTTTGCCAACGATGGCTTTGGTAATGAAGTAGGCGTTGAGTCGACCATCGAAGGGATGGATTAGAGGGTATGGCGAGACCGATCATTTTGATGTAGATGAGAAGAAGAAAAATTTATTTTTATACGTTGTAAGTAATTGTAAAGTCGATGAAATTACTTAGCAGGCGTTTTCAAGTTGTATGGCTTAGAGGTGGTGTAGGAGAATTAAGAGTTTTTGATATTTTGTACTTGGAAGTGTGAATGATATTTCCATGGATTTCTTTCTAAGTTTTTTTATTTGATTGGTGGAGCCCATGGTAAGAGGTGATCTTGTTAGGTATTGGGGTGTTTCGGTCCTGCCAATCTTGTGAATTTTTTAAAACCAAAAACCAGTGTCTTCTTTGATATTTTAAACTTGCAATTTTTTTTCGAAACGAAATCATTTCTTTTTCAACTGATGATAATTTTTATGTCAATTTTAATTAAGTATATTCAATTTTTAATTTTTCCAATTCACTCGAATTATTTTCAATTTCTTTTATTTTCATACCTATTTTTAAAAAAAACTATTCGATTTTTTAGACATTTTTATAAAAAGAAAAGGGACTTTTAATTTACATATGTACTCACACATGAAAAAATAATCAATATTTTTCTGAAAAAAAGTTTTAAAAAAAAAATCTTCAATTTTTTTTCCTCAAAAATTTAATTGAGTATACTTTTAAAAAATTTCAAAATTTTTATTTTTTACAAGAAAAATTCTTCAAAGGAAATTATACTTACCTGGTACTAAACAAAATTTTGGGCAGAATTATTTGAGCTAATCAAAAAATCGATGTCGAAAAATTCCAAAACTTTACCCATTATTAACCAAAATTTCAAATAGAATTTTTCTTGCTACTTGAAAATGTTTCTGTGATAAATCTGAATTCTAATTTTTGTGTGGAGGGGGGAGTTTCCCAATTTTTGGTCATTTTCGGCGTAGTGGTTTTCTGAAAATATTGTTAGAAATAGTGGAAAAACTGGTGAAAATTTTCAAAAAATTGAAGAGTATTTTTTTTTTTTTTTTGAAAAATTGTCCAAAAAAACATTAGATGCCGAAAAATCTCAAAATTTGCACATTATTGAAAAAAAAATCAAATAGAGTTGTTCATCTTGCTATTTGAAAATGTTTCTGTAATAAATCTGAACTCTAATTTTTTTGTGTGTGTGTGGGGGGTCTTTCTCAATTCTCGGTCATTTTTGAGGGAGTGGTTAGAAACATGTTAGAAAATTTTAAAAAAGCTGATAAAAATTTTCAAAAAGTTGAAGTTTTTTTTTTTTTGAAAAATTGTTCAAAAAAATATTATTTAGTCAACTAGGTATCAAGAGTTCAAGACGTATTCAATTCTTTTGAAAAGAAAAAAAATTATTTCGAAGCCTAATTAAAAACTGTCAAAAATTTTTTAAATATCCCAGAGAAATCATCATTTACTTCTTTTTTTTAAATTTCATTATTTGAAGGGGAAAATTCCTCAAACAAATTTCACCAAAATACTTCGAAAAAAATAAAAAAGTGTTTTGAAGTTTGGTTGGAAATCCATAAAAAAAATCAAAAGTCTTGATCAGGTTTTGTATTCCATTGAAAAATTTTTGCACAATGCATTGAAAAAATTTTTTCATTTTTTTTTTTCATTGTTGATATTGAGAATTTTTATAAACAAATTCTAGAGTAATGAAAAAGTTCAACCACACAAATTCAAAATTTAAAGACAAAATTTTCTACAATTTTTTTAAAATTTTTTTGGGAAGAAAAAAAATTCTTTATGAAAATTTTTCAAAACTTTAATTGAAAAATACTCGAAGTTTTGTAAAAAAAAACATGCTAGAATTTCATTTTGGAAGACATTATGAAATTTGACCAATTAATTTTTCTAAATTTTGTACAAAATCCCGGGTGATTTTTCTAAAATGAATTTTCATGAACATATTTTCAGAAAAAATCTACAATCTTGAGAAAAACTCCACAATTTTTTTTCCAATTCCTAGGATTTTGAAAAATTCATTGACAATTGAAAAATTGTATGGAATTTTGAAACGATTGCGATTCCAGAAATTTTATGAGAAATATTTTGATAAGTTATTTGAAATTCTTGAAAAATTTTGCTAAAATGTCCAGAATTTTGTAAAAATTTTTTTTTTTAGAATTTTGAGAAAACTTCTCTCATGATTTTGTAAAAAAAACTTTCAATAAAAATTTTCCGAATTTTGTAAATTAAAATTTGAGATAATGTGAAAAATTGATGAAAGTTTTCTGGTAAAGGAAGATATATATATTTTCTAGAAAAAAAAACAAAGGAAAATTCTGGGAATTAAATAGTTAATTATTTTAAAATTTGTGAGATTTTGAGAGAAATTTTTGTGGAAAACATTGATTATTTTTTTGATTTATGAAATTTTGTAAAAAAAAAGTTCCTAAATGGTGGAAAATATTCTATGGAACTCAAAAAATATATATAAATTATATATAAAATATTATCAACAATTTTTTTCCATTAAAAAAAAAATTCTAAATTTTGGGAAGAACATAATGAAATTTTATTAAAAAATGATTTTGGAACTTATAAAAATTCATTCAAAATTGAATAAAAATCGTATAAAAGAATAATTTTCAAGATTTTGTAAAAAAAAAAAATGATAAAAACTGTCCAACATTTTGTAAAAAATCCATAAAATTTCAAGGGAAAATTTTCAATTATTTTGCGCAGAAAATTTCAATTTAAAAGAATAATTTTCAAGATTTTAAAAATAATTTTGAGAAATTTTCTTCAACATTTTGTAAAAAAAAAATCCATTAAATTTAATAGAAAATTTTCCAACTATTTACCACTTGGTACAAAAAATTTCTGAAATGGCGAAATATATTCTGAAATTGTCAAAAAAAAAAAACACAGAATTTTGTAGGCAATTTTTACAAATTAAAAAAATCTTAATAATTACCTATTATAAAAAATTCTCTTAATTAGAAAAAAAATATTATGATATTATGGAGTTCCTTATGTTTAAAAATGATTTTAAAATCAATTAAAACGTAGTTATTTAGGATTTTGTGAAAAAAATGCTGTAGGTAATTTTCTGAAATTCGAGTAATTTTTATCTATGTTTTTATGGAAAATTTTCCAGGAAACCATCCCCTTTTATTTCGAAACTTCAAATTAGAACAGCTCGATAAATCTGGCAGTTCGTTGAATTAACGAATAATTCAAAAAGCTGCCACGATTTTTCTCCATCTTCCCGCCAGTTTCCACGTGTAACTCGTCGTTTAAAAAAAAAAAAGAAGAGTCAAAACCGCTCCTCCACTCCACAGGTGAATCTACTAAAAATCGAGCGAAATTAACTGCCCAAAAAAGGTAAAGTAAATTACTGGGCGAATAATGAATTATACGAAGCGGAAACGAAAAGGGTAAATTGAAAAAGTCACGAGTAATTTTTACCGTTGTAATTTACCGACGAAATAATAGTCTTCGCGATACGTACAGGTAATTTTTAGCGAAATAAAAGTGGTACAGAATAGGTTGCTGAGATAAATCCTTTTTTTTTCTTTTTTTTTTTGCTACCGCACGAGCAACGAAACGATTCCAAAGGTGATTGGTGTGGCTCGTACTCGGAGTATTTATCGCAGGCTCTTAATTTTAATTGACATAAAAGTTATTCGCGAAAGCTCTAAACATACATGTCGACGATACAGGCAACCTCGTACTACGAGCACAAAAACAAGTTATATAAAGAGGGATGGGAATTATTTATTAAACGCTACAACCTTATAAGCGCCAGCTTTCTAGCTAGTCTGATTTATACGATAATTAATACAAATTAATAACTACGATAGTTTATGCATTAAGACCTAGCAACAAGTTTATACAGAAAGGAAGCCAACCCCCCCCCCCCAACTTAATACGGAATTACAAAGTTTTGCTTTTAAGCGTAAACATGGTGTTGTGCTTGTGCTTCCGAAGCAGCCTGCGTACGCTGTGCTACGATTTCTTATACTAAAATATACCTGTTTCGAAGAAAGTTGCAAAAACTTTCAACGATGCGGTATTTCCACGTCAAGTGGCGAAGCTCGCGGGGTGCAGGGATTTTGCGATGTCGTGTGCGAAGCCCAGAGACATCTCGGGCGAGAATAAAATATAAAATATTATGTTTCGTACATAAACTCATTAAGCTTACCTTGTTTTCGTCGTTTGGACAATCGCTAAGGTGTACGACCGGGCCAGGATGTTTATTATTTGTTCTGGAAGAAAAAAGAAAAAAAAAACGTCAAAAAAAGACATTAAAATTTGCGAATAAATTATCATCGACGGTGAGATGGCAATAGGGGGAAGGGGAGAAGGGCAAGAAAGAAAATCGAAACGTATGTTACGCGCATACGTACTCGTAAAACAACGTCTAAAAAGCTTTCAAAATACTCGATACTGTCACGAGGAGCGGTTTTAATTTATAATTCATACACAGGTGTTATATTTTCCATTGTTAAGCGCGCGTCATTAAAGAAAGTTGTACCAACATCGAATCGAACTTGAACTCGAGTATGATAAATTTCACCTTCGCTATTCGCACATACGTGAGTGCTAGTCTGAGCTTATATGTTAGGGTGGTTCTTTTTTCGACTTTTGATTTGCTGGTGTTATGCATTAAAATTGTCTCTTTTCGTGGGAAAATAATTTCCTATTTTTTATTTTTTTCATAATTGAATTTTAAATAGTATAGTAGCACCTCATTAATTTAAAAACATTAAAAAATTAAAAGATTTTTATTTTTATTTTTTATTTTATTTTAATTTTTTAATTTTAACTCATCAAAGTTTTTTTTTATATAAGAATTGAACGCTCTTATTTTTTATTTCTTTCAGTCAGAATTTTAGGAATCAATTTATCAAATAACGCAAAAATAAAAACCAAAAAAATTGGGCCAAAATTTTTAAATTTTCCATTCGGAGTTGTTCCTTTATGTGATATAAAAAATTCCTAATTTTCAATTTTTATCAACATAATTTTAAAGGGTGCCTTTACAAGGCATCAAGTATTTTGGACTTTTGATTTTTTTTTTGGTCTCCCACCCTTAAACTTTTTTAAAAAGAGAAAACAATTACTTATTTTTTTATGTACCCCTAACTGAATTTCAAGTGGTCCCTTGAGATACATTTTTTTCCAAAACAATAACTTGAAGAAATTTTTTCTTCAAAAATTTTGTTTCCCCAAAAATTGATTTTTTCGAGAAAAATTGAGATAAAAAAGTTGAGACATTTTCTTTGAGAAAAAAAATCTCCAAAAAATTATAATAAGATTTATTTCTGCAAAAAAATCAAGTAGGTACTCTTTTTTTGAAAAATTTCAAATATTTTGACTACCAAATTCAGATAATTTTTTTTTCTCAAAAATAAGCATTTTTTCCCTCTTGATTATTTGAAATATTTTTACTTCTTTAAAAACCGAGAAAAAGTTTTCTCCAATATTTTTAATTTTTGAGAAATATTCTTAATTAATAATTACCTACGTATTTTAAAAAGTTGGAAATTTTTTTCTCCAAAAGTAAAAAATGTCTTCTAAAAAAAAAAAAATATTTTCCCCCTAAAAAATAAATCAATTTTTCACAAAAAAATTACCCAAAATTTTTTCAAATTCTCTTTCTCTAAAAATATTAGGCATTTTTTTCCTGAAAAATTTAAGATATTAATGCCAAAAAATTGAGCGAATTTTTCCTCGAAAAATTTGAGAAATACTTTAAATTTTTAAATTTAAAAAAATGAGAAATTTTTTCCTTGGAACACAAAATTCTCATAAAATTCGTAAAATATTTCAACTGAAGAAAAACGCAGCTTTTTTCCACAAAAATTAATTAAGAAATTTTTCTCGAAAAAATTTGAGAATAACGTTAATACAACTTTTAAAAAACTAAGATTATTTTTCTTCTAAAAAAATGGAGTATTTTACCCCTCTTTTTTTTATAGGAATGAAAATTTGGCAGGTTTTCAAGACATGGTGTCTATACAGGAATCCCCCCCCCAAATTACTACTTTTTCACTTCTTTTTTTACTACTACAAACAAAAAAAAATCAGACCGGCTATGACTCCCCAAGATTACAGAAAATTGAGGATCCTCTAAAAAATTAACCCCTCCCAAAAATTTAACCTTATTAAAAAATTATGATCCAAATTCACTACAGAAAAATTTCAAATACCTAGCTGGGAAAATCTCAATCTTACCAATTCGAAGAAAATTTTGCTAAATTTTGTCATTTTTGTTTATAGATGAAGTGATTTCTTGATTTTTGATTTTGATTTTTCAACTACTTTCGCAACATTGTAGCCCCACCCTAAAATCTTGTTTTTTTTTTGTTTATAATGAATCAAAGTTGCTTCTTTCCATGACGATCAATCCGCAATTTTTAATTTGTCTCAATTCAATTTCAAGTAGTACTTTGAGGCAGCCCCAATTTTTCAAAAAAAAAAAAAAAAAAAAAATTAAAATCGAAAAATGATTAAAATTTTATTACCTAGTATTTAATGTTGTTACTTTTTATTCGAAAATGATTCCATAATATTTTTCTCACACTTTTTTAGTTTTGGCATTTTTTGAGAAATCGAGGAGGTGCCTTGGCATCAATTAAAATTCAAACAGAGAAAATATTAAAAATTTGGAATTAAATTTTGTGAAAATGAACAGGTTCGGGTTGAAAAAAAAAAAGGAAAATTTCAAAAATATTTCAATTTTTCATTTTTTTTAATAAAAGTTGAAGGAAAAATGAAAAAAAAATAAATTATTTTTTCATTAAAAGAAACAACTCTGAGATGTAAGACCAGAAAATTTTTCAAAAAAATCTCACCAACCAAGTAAATAAGGACACTCCAACTAAGTGAGAAATTATTCTAAGATATTTTTGTTCACCACTTCAGCTTCATCATCAGTCTAGCTATGACACGATGTTGAAAATTACTATCACTCGCAGTATTTGGCTTCTCGTTCATGAATCGAAATGCCACCCAATGAAAAATGTATTCTCTTCTGTTCGAATATTTTCTATATAAATGAGCCTGAGCGAAACACAAGACGAAGTGTTGAGATCTCGGTCGAGGTAGTATGTAGTAGGTCTAGGTAGCAAAATGTAAACATAATTTTCCACATTTATATTGGCTTCGAAATAGCATCCTTAGCGACCGGAAATGAAAACCCGTAAATTTCATTACAAAATTCTATCTCCATCCCGCAATCATATACCCCGCCAGATGCCCCCTGCCTGCGTCTTCATCTCGGCAATATGATTAAATAACCAATTTCTCGGTTCGCATTTTAGTCAAATGGTGTCCTTAGGCGTGTAAAGCTCGTGTATGGGCTTAAAGATACACACATACGCATACATCATGTACATATACTCGTAGATGCGAATAATTAAACGTGACCCGAGTTTTTTATCGTGTACGAATTTCAGCATTACAGGACATATGACATATTAAGTTCACAGGAGACAGCACTGTCTTTTCGATTACCTACTTGAATTTATCCACAAATATTCAACATCGAATAGATACGGTATATTTTTATTAAATTTGCAATTTTTCAAAAAAAATTGTTTTCACCTCTAAAAAAATTTAAAAAAAAAATTGAAATAATTTTTTAAAAAATGAAAAAAAAAACATAATTGAGAAAACATTTAAAAACTTATTTTTATGTGTTTTTTTTCGTAACTTTTTCTTGAAATTTAATACCGAATTGGTTTTTAAAGATGTTCTGGTTTTAATGTTACTTTAGATTTTTTTAATTGCTTTATTTTATTTACTAAACAAAAATGATTAACAGAGCTCTTTTGTAGAATAATTTTCAAGAAAATAAAATAAGAAAGTGATGATTGGAAATTTCGAAAAAAAATACTGCGTACTCAATATTTGGTCGTCCATATATTTTTCAAGGAACATTTACAAGATTTTTTTTTCTGTTTTGAAATAAATGATGAAAAAATAAATTTGAAAAAAGAACAACAGAATTACGATTGAAATCAGATAACAAAAAAAAAATCAAAAAACGAAATTGAGAAAAAAATGAATTGTTATCTTCTTTAATACAGAATTGTGCTATATTTCACTCCAAGTTATTCTTAAATTTTTTCACTCGTTTTGTTCGTCAAATTAAATAATTATAAATATTTGAACTGTGTTTTCATCAAAAACTTCATTGAAAGAATATTTTTTTTAAATTAGTTATTGCAACCATTTTGATTTTTCAAAAATTTATGGCACTATAATGTTCGTTTAAAAAAAAATTTTGTTCCAAAGTTTTTGTCAAATCACATAATTATAAATATTTGAACTGTGTTTTCATCAAAAACTTCATTGATAGAATATTTTTAAAAATTATTGTAACTATTTTGATTTTGTTTTCAAATTTATGGCACTATTATTTTATAAAAATTGATTAAAATTTAGTTCTCTGCATTTTCAAAAAATCGAAAAAGAGTAAAGATTTTTTATAAAATTACTAGCAACGATTACACACAAAAAAAAAATAATAAGAAATACTCTGTATCTACTGATAACGAATTTTGAAAATTTTTATTCAATTTTTTGTTTTATCAGTACAGAAGAATGGTTAACATAATTATTTTTAAGAGAAAAAAAAATTAATGAAAATTATTTAGATAATTTACTTTTGAATTCAAATAAAATACTTAAGTATTGCTGAGATGTTTTTTCAAATTTTTCGTACAGTTGCTTTTTAAAATTTTTCTAAAAAAAAGTTTCCTAGTTACTTTCTCAAAATCAACTTTTTTTTTTACCAAGTTTATCTTTTATTTTCTTTGGAATTATTGGTAAAAACATTGAAAAACAAAAGAAAAACAGCAAATAGGTACCTATACCTACTAACTAAGAAAAATATTTGAAAAATAAAGATTTTTTTTAGTTAGGGATGTGAACAAAAATCCACTGATAGACAGATTTGCAAAAGGAAAAAAAAACATAAAATTATTGAGATGTGCATTTTTTCAATCCAAATAAAAAAATTGATTTTTTCAAATTTTTTACACAATTATTATTTTTTTAAATTTATTTGATTCAAATTTTTTATAAATTTTTTTTAAATTACCTACCTAATTGAAATATTTTATTAAAATTTATATTATCAAACGTGTTTCTTTTTTGAAATTACTGATGAAAAAAATTTTTCGAAAAAAAATTAGGATAAATCAAAACAACACCACAGAAAAAAATATCAAGTCAAGAGTGAAAATTACCTATAAAAAATTGGGTCTAAACTAACTATTTAAATTCTGAACATTTTCTTGAAATATTCCAAATTTTTTCATTTTTTTAAAATCAGAAAAAAATAAAATATTTGAAATTCAACATACTTCTTGAAAAAATAGTCCAAAAAGTTGAAAAAAAAGAATTTCGATTTAAATATTTTAAAATGTTGATAAAAAAAAAACTTATGATTTTTTTTGAAAAATATCTGAACTCAAGCTTTCTACCTACACAAAAATATTTTCGACCTCGCGACATTACTCGCGGTATTAGATAAGTTTATAAACGAAAATATATATTTTTTCACCACCTAACCCGAAGTTCTGAACGATTCACATCGATGCGAATTACCACGACGACCAGACGATAAAAAGCACCATTAACCTAATTCCCGATGATAAAGAGGAAATACAAAACAATAGTTATAGTTCGAAGTACTACGCCGAAGATTCATACAGTTAAAACGAGTCCTTTGATACCGACGCGACGTGAGTGGGCGAGGAGTGAAGAATCGAACAGAGGAAAAAAATCATATTCCTACCAGAAGTGACATTTTATGGTACATACAGGGTGTCCTAGAACTGCCAATCTTGAGGATTTTCGACTTTTGTGAAAATTTTGAAGACTTCTTTAAAAAAGGATATTCACTTTTTGAGGATTTTTAAAGGCTGTTTTTGCCATAAAAATTGTAATTGATCTGGAAAAATTTGTCATGTACTATGAATTTTTTTCTAAAATTTTGTTGTAGAAAAATAAAACTGTTATTTTATTTTATTTTTTAAATTTTTTTTATTGCCTAATAGTGATGTATTTTTTCTCGAATAATCAAAAAAAACAACAAAAAAAAACTACAAAAAATAAGCTTATTTCGAATTTTTCCCCAATTTTCGATGAAAACTCAATAAAGAGCGACAAAAACAAGGAAAAAAGTGTTGAGAAATTATTCGAGGATTTTTTTTGGTGCCACTTTTTGGCGAATTTAGGATTTTCTAAAATTTTGGTTGGCAGGTCTGGGTGTGTCCTGAAAGATAATTTCCAATAAATTCATCATTTGGATGAAACCAAGTACCACTGGTGAAAAAAAAACACTCATAGGTATAGGAAAGTAATTCTTTTGACAAGGATTTCTTGTTGCTACAATAACCCCTTCAATTTCAAAGATAGGCATTTCAATGTGATTTTAACTTTTTTCGCGTTTTCGAAGTGGCATTCACTGATAAACCCGAGCGGCACACTCGATCGATAATATCGGAAGATGTAACGTATCGATAAAAAATCGTTTGAAAATCTATAGATGTTCTCACGATATTATAAAGATTTATCGGTACAACTTCATTGGCAAAAAATCTAAAAAGTATCGAATTCGATATTATTAAGATTTTATGACGATATTCGTCAACGATACTATCGACAAAGAATATTAAATTTATCGATTCCGATTTTCCACCGATTTTGTGCAGATATTTGAAACTACATTATCGACAAAGAATATTAAACTTATCGAATTCGATTTTTTAACGATTTTGTAAAGATATTTAAAACTATATTATCGACAAATTATATGAAATTTCTCGACTTCGATATTTTACCGATTTTTTGACGACATTTGAAACTATATTATCGACAGATTATATTAAATTTATCGAATCCGATTTTTTACCGATTTTGTGACGATATTTGAAACTATATTATCGACACATAATATGCAATTTCTCGAATTCGATTTTCTAACGATTACGTGAAGATATTTGAAACTATATTATCGACACGTAATATGAAATTTATCGAATTCGATTTTTTAACGATTTTGTAAAGATATTTAAAACTATATTATCGACAGATTATATGAAATTTCTCGACTCCGATATTTTACCGATTTTTTGACGATATTTGAAACTATATTATCGACACGTAATCTGAAATTTCTCGAATTCGATTTTTCAACGATTTTATGACGATATTTGAAACTATATTATCGACACGTAATATGAAATTCCTGGAATTCGATTTTTCAACGATTTTGTGGCGATATTTGAAACTACATTATCGACAAATAATCTGAAATTTGTCGAACGATTTTTCAACGATTTTGTGACGATATTTAAAATTATTTCCAAATTGGTGAAAATTTTTCCAAGTCCAACACGTCTGGAAGTACTAAACTGCCTATTATAAGCGTTTTATTGCTAATTCCTCAACGATAAAGTATGGCATAGTGGTTAAGGAAGAGGAGGATTACCATGCAGGAGGTAGATGGTTCAAGCCCCACGGGTGGCAGATTTTTTATAATTTTTTTTTGACTTTTTCTGAAATGATTCTCTTACCGTAACATGAATAATGTGTTTAGGCATAGTTTAATGTATTAATTATGCTAATTAATGATTTTTAATTATAGAAAAAAGCTAGTAAAAGACAAAAAATCGATAAAAAATCGACAGAATATCGAATTCGATAAAGTGTCGCGAAAGTTCCGCCTAAATCGTGAAATTATCTTTCGATATTATAGATAGATTATCGATAAAATATCTTACTATAATGTCGAAATTTTTATTAGCTATAATTCGTCGATAATCTATCTATATATCGAAAGATAATTTCACGATTTATGCGGAACTAACGCGACACTTTATCGAATTCGATATTCTGTCGATTTTTTATTTCGATAATTTGTCGAGTGTGCTGCTCGGGAAGTTGAGAATTTTTTTAAATGCAGTGTTGCCATTGATTTTTCTACAAAAATATAAAATTTTGAAGCTCTGTAGCGTCTTCATTTACAAAGATAGACACCACGAGTACATAAAGTTTTTTATTACTACTGCTCGGTTATATTGAAATCTGAAATATTTCCCACTACTCGTCGGACACCCTGTATACATATTAGGTATGGTGTTTTTTATGGACGTACCTTGGTCAACGCTTTGCTCATAGTGCATTGCACCGTATCTAGCGGTATTCGACGATGAGTTTCCTTTTCCCGAATGAATAATTTATTCAACACGTTTCGTTCGCGTATTGCTGCGTTTTTCTATGCAAAATGTTTCCTTATATCGCATGTGGGTTGTTATGTACGTACAATGTAGTAATGCTCGCAGCGAGCTATATCACAGACACGAATACATAGCACCGCCATGCCACCTCCGCGCCGAGGAGCCTTGTACAGGGCTTATTTATCATTGATGAAGTGATCAGCCTGCTGCGGCGAGGGAAACCCACCACCTACGGCTGCGGAATTATGAAAATGGATAGAAAAGTAACCTCGCGTTGACGCCTTTGAACGTGCAAATGTAGGTAGACGAGAGCTCGGTTCAGTGGTCGTTTCGAAGTGAAAAATTGGCGCCTTGTTGGGCAGACCGTACCAACGGCATGATACACGTAAAGCTCTCGAGTACAGGCTCGGCAAAGGCAACACGTAACACGAATATTTACCAGAGTTTAACTTACAAGAGCACTTCACTTGTTACGAGTAATCGTTGCACTCGTCCGGGTATATGTATTCAAACTCACGCCATATAAAAGAAGACAAAAAAGCGAAGAGAGAATTTTACATGATAAATTAGACTCGTGTATACGCCGAGGCAAAAATTAACGAATATCGCAAAATGTACGTATACAAAAACAAATAGCGCCATTAGAACAGTCGTAAATTGCGACCGTAATTTTCTCAAAATTCGCAACATTTTTCATTAGGCGAGCTTTTTCACGATCTCTAACCAAATCTCAAATCTCAAAGCCAAAAGGCAGGAATTTTGCATGTATTTTTTAGGTTTTTTTTTTTTTTTTAGCAGCGCTTTTACAAAATATGACCACCTCTCCCCCTGTACCAAAAAAAATATTTTCAAAAAATTAGAAAAAATTCTATAACAAATTTGTAATTTGTAAAAGAACATGTTGATACCATGTATTGTGAATTTCAAAGTTTCAAAAATTGAACCCCCTCAGTGCCAAGACGTCCAAGTTATTCCTGCTACTTTTGGGATTCTAGCGCCAGCGAGAGTTGCCAAATGGAAATTCAAAAAATTCAGGAAATTCAGGAGAAATGAATTTCTGTGAAAAAGGTAGTAGATTTCTGAAGTTTTCTAAACAAAAATAGTAGGTACATTTCAGGAGTTTTTCATAAAAAAGAATAGTTGCATAAGTTGATTTTATTTTATTTTTTATTTATTCACGATACATGATCTACGGTCAAGTTGTCACTGAAAAAATATATTGAGTGAAAAATCAGTCAAAGAAATAAAAAAATTGTTCCCCCTTTTTTTGAGTCACATTTTACGAAAATTTAAAAAAAAAAAATTTTGTTGAAAAAAATGTGAAAATTTTTACTGAAAATGAAAGAATTTCAGCCGATAATCAGGAGCCTTGCTGAAAATCAGGAATCTTTGCTGAAAATCAGTAGATCGGGAGAAAATACGTAGTAGAGCCTTGAAAAAGTAGTAGATCTCCTGAAAAATGAGGAGCGTTGGCAACGTTGTCTAGTGCCGAGACTACTACTCAATTCAATGAGATCAAACTTGCAATGTGGGATCCTCAAAGAAGAGGAATTGCACCCTAGAAGGTTTGGAGTCCTAACTTGAAATTTACAATAAGGCATTTTCTTGTGAGAAAGCTGGACAGAGCCCCATGCAAAGTAACGAAATGTTTCAAAACTTCTATTAGCAATAGGTGCTCCCACCATCTCCAACATGTTGAAATTTAAGCTTCCTAGGTCACCCCCATCCATTTTTAGGCCACAAAAAAAGGATGTCAGGGTGAGTTTTTTACGTTAATCAGGCTACGCTACAAGCCTTTTAAATTGACCTTAAGGTCTCAATATTTCATCGTTAATTCACCTCATGATCCAAATAAACTTTTTGAGAGTCTCGACCTTTGGATCTATTTTGAACTCTGGTCAGGGTCAAAAGATAAGAATTTTTGTGTTTTTTCTCTTTTTTTGGTACATTAAGCAGCATGAAGCTTAAAAAAAATAACCTAGGGAATCAAAATTTCGTGAGTACAGTCGAGAGAGGACACTGATGTTATTTTTAGAAATTTTCAAATTCATGATTCAAATTTGAGGCAAGTCCTTTCTCCGTGGCAACCCTTGGGAATTCAAGAGTGACGACATTATTTGAAATTTGCACCAGCGATTAGAACTCACATTATCTCTTACATATCCAAGTTTCAGTTTCCCACAAAGATCATCTCTATCCGTGTTTAGGACCCAAAAAGTTGATTCAATTTTTTCAGTTTATCAGACTAAGGATCTCCCTAATTAACATAGGTGTCCCAAAATTTTATCGTTGATTCATCTCATGCCTCAGATTGTTACCTGACTCTGGTGTAGGATCAAAATTTTAAAATTTTCAAGTCTTATTCACTTTTTTGATGATTTAGTACGTAGAGTTCATTGAGGTCACTGACGTATTTGTTGAGTATTTTGAATTTTGGAACTCAAATTCAGCGCTAGTCTATTTTTTGTTAGGACTGCAACAGAAGCCCAGATGAAATTTCTTGAAATATGCTTTAATGGTGAGGACCTAGATTAAATTTATTACTATGTACAAATTTCAGCTTTCTAGGAAAATTCTCATCTTTTTTTAGGCCCCAAAAAGTCTATTTAGAGGTATTTTTATTTTAAATATAAATTTTTACAAAAAAATCGAACAAATTTACTTTTTAAGCAGCAGTTTGACTACTGCGACTTTTTTCCAGCTTTGGTGCCGTTTTCACGTTGTGTAATGCGCAATGCATACCCTAAAGTACATGATATTATGTATCTAAAAGCGTGTACAACTCGCCTTAGGCCCATATTCTGAAACATACCAAATACTCTACATAATAATACTGGAAACTCTGTGCTTTTGATTTGACTCCCAACAAGAGCGCTCTCTAAGCGGCTCGGCATGAAACTACTTTCAGATTTTCGACTAATCGTCGCGTGATTCGCCCTCTGATTGGTCGAAGACACGACGATCGGTCGAAAGTCTGAGTATAGTTTCATGCCGAGCCGCTAAGAGCGCGCTTTTGTCGGGAGTCACTTGTCCCCATTGGAGTTTCAAGTATTATTACATGTAAAGTATTTGAACATACCTTAACTTTAAGGGTTCCTTCTGAATTAGTGAAGAACGAATCTGACGATTGTGAATCGTTAAGTTACGTTTCAGAATATGGGCCTTAATGTTTTAGTTTCTAACAAAATGGCCGAATATGGTACTGCGTATGTACGTATGTACTACATGACGACTTTAGATATGCGTAAATGGAGGGGGAGGAACCTGGGAAGGGTATTCTACAAACGTAAACGCACCAAGTACACTATGGGAAGATGAAATGCCGCACATTTTATACGACTAGCAAAAGTAAAAGCTGTACACGGTTTATTGTCATCGCTGACGCCAACAGACGAGCTGCTGTACTTTCTTTATAACGTCATGTTTTATTTCTTCCAAAACCCTTTAACGCCATTTTAATTTCCTGATATAGTGGAAACGGTACGGCAATAATATATTCATATTATAGCGCGCTCCAACAGTGTCGTTAATGTCACGTAAAAAGGTAACTACCCTCGTAAAGAAATCCCAACTAAATATACGAGGCGAGTTTTTCCAAACCGAGAGCATCATTCTTTTACAATTTCATTTTTGCACATTGTAGCATGGCATGCCGAGCCGCGATATAATTTTGGAGCAAATCAAGCGTCGCTGGCTCGTTTCGAAGGAACTGAGCCTCTTTAGGGGGTAGTTTAGGCAACTTTTTTAGCTTTAAGAACAATTGCCCACATTTTGATTAAATTTGTAAATTTTCATTATTTTATCGATTCTTCGATGATTTTGATAAATCGATAGATTCTTCGATTCCGTTAATTGACCAATTTTTTGATTTCGATGAATTTATCAATTTTTTCGATTTTCAATAAATCGACGAATTTTTCATTTCGATGAAGCAAACAATTTTTCTAGATTTCAATAAATTGAGGAATTTTTTCATTTTTTATAGGTACATTTATCAATTTTTTCGATTTGAATGAATCAATCAATTTTTCTTTTCGATAAATTACATTTTTTTTTTCAATTTTATAAAGCGACAAATTTTTTGATACCTATCGGGCTATCGATGAGTTTAGGTAAACTTTTTTCGATTTCAAATCACTCAACTTTTTAAAATGCCGATAAATCGACAATTTTTCGATACTGATGAATTAATTAATAATAATTATTTCGTTTTTAGCAAATCGAGGATTTTTCATTTCAGAAAATTAAATTTTAAATGCCAGTAAATCGACAAAATTTTCAATTTAATTAATTTTTTATTTTAAATAAATCGAAGATTTTTTCACTATAGATTTCAATAAATCGATAAATTTTTCGATGACGACGAATTCATTAATTTCTTCAACTTGAATTAAATCAACAAGAATTAAATCAACAAGAATTTTTCGATTCCGATAAATCTAAAAAATCGTTTATTTTGACAAATTATAAAAATCGATTAAATTTTCGATTGCGGTGAATTATCAATTTTTCTCGATTTTAGTAGCTACTTAAATTAACAAAAAAATAAAATACCTAAATAAATAAATAGAAAATACCACTTACGAGAAAAATTAAATTACACAATTTTTCAATTCAAAAAATAGGCTCATGTTTCGATTTTGACGAATTAGTCAATTTTATTCATTTTCTATAACTCGGCCCTAATTTTTCTGTTTCAGAAATCGTCCAATGTTTCATTTTAAAAAATTAATAAATTTTTCTTGATTTCAAAAAAATTGATTTTTCAAAGTTGATAAATCAAACAATTTTTAAGCTACAAAAATTGACCAATTTTTCATTTCGATAAATCGCCTATTTTTTTTCTTTAAATTAGGTAAATTGATCCTTTCTTAATTTCTATAAAATCTATTGTTACTTACTTTTTTGATAAATTTTCCATTTTTCGTTCCAGTAAATCAACCGTTATTTCTATTTTTGACTAATAAATCGATTTCTTTTTTCAATTTCGATAAATCGGCAAATTTGATATCAAAGGAAACATCAATTTTCATCATTTTTTTATAAATCGACATTTTTTCGATTTCGATCAATCGACAATTACTCTGGTTTATGATGAATCGACCAATTTTTCAATTTTCATAAATCAATCATTATTTATTTTCGACATCACCCTTTTTTGGTGCAAATCATCATACTCCATTAGAAAATTATGGAGAGCCTGCTTCTTGGCTTTGGCTGCAATTTAATAGCCGAATTACTTTTTATATTTTTATTCATTTTTTTACAATCATCTGAAATGATGCACAAAGTGTAATGAGCTTGCTTCGTTGACTGCAATATTACTTATTTGTACTTCGTTACAAAATTATGGCAAGCCTGCTTCATTGGCTGCAATATTATTCGTACTTTGTTACGAAATTGTGGCAAGCCGGCTTCGTTGGCTGCAATTTATCGTACTTCGTTACGAAATTATGGCAAGCCTGCTTCGTTGGCTGCAATTTATCGTACTTCGTTACGAAATTATAGCAAGCCTGCTTCGTTGGTTGCAATAAAAATGAAAACAATGAGGAAAAAAACATTTAAAAAATTCAAAAAACCAAACCAAAAATCAAAACAGAAAAAATAGGAAAATTTGAAAAAGGAAAAAAGCACACCAATAGATACTTGGAGAATTCAAAAAATGAAAGCAAAAAATCCGAGGGCCAAAATTTGAATAGACTGAAAGAATTTGCGAGTAAACAAAATGGGAAAACCAAAAAAGCACAAGAAAAAAAAAATAGAAATAAAAAAAGCTCACCAGTAAATGAAATTCAAAAAAAAAAATCAAAACAAAAAATTGAACTCACTGGAAGAATTCGGAAGTATTAAAAAAATCGGAAATTTAAAAAAGCACACTGAATAAAATACAGAAACGAAAAAAGCTCACTAATAAATAAAACTAAAAAAAAGAAGCAAAAATTGAAAGCAAAAATCGAAATAAAATATCGCGAGACCAAACTTTGAACACATTAAAAGAATCTGCATATAAAAAAATTATCAAAATGAAAACTAAAAATAAATCAAAAATTCTTACCTGATTAATTAATACTGCAACCACAAACAAAATTTAATCAATTTAAACAAAACCAAACAAAAAAAAACAACAGCACAAACAGGAAACAAATTTAATTGAATAATTTGAGGTCCTAAACTGACCTGAAGAATAACAAAGAGAACAAATTCGATGTGCACTCTTCGTCATCAAAAACCATACTGGATGAAAAAACGATCCAGCCCCGCATGTCCCCCTCCAACATCGCATAGTCACACCACCTCCGCATTAATTCAAACTGAAAACTAGATCGACCCATTGTTCAATTTTGAACATTTTAGATTTATTGTTTCGAAAAAAGATAAGACTGCCCACCACAAGTCGGACCCATTGTTCAATTTTGAACATTTAAAATTTATTGCCCTAAGCAAAGATAAGATAAGAACTAGACATGGACCATTATTTGATTTTGAACATTTTACATTTTTATTGCCTCAAAAAAGATAAAACGGCAGAGCACAAAGATAACGTTGTGACGTGACCATTGTTCGATTTTGAACACTTTAAATTTATTGCCCTAAGATAAGATAAGATATGAATAATAGAAAAGTCCCCTTTTCCCTTTTTTTTTACACAAGTGAAAATTGCAATTATCTCGATAATTACTCATTAGATTCACACACAAATCTCATTGGCCCTCCGCCTTCATGAACTCCACATTCCTTGAAAATTTGAACCAAATCCATCCCATCGTTAATGAGTTAACCTCGATAAACCTATTTCAAAATTTTATATTTCAAGACTGAAACCAATAGTGTGCTTACGCACACTAAAAAATCTGCTTCCATTATATTTAAAGCCCTTTTCAATACAGTCCATACTTCTGGAACCCACTGTATATTCGCATCACCCCATCACCTCACACAAAATATTGACGAACACAATTCCAAGTTCTAAGGCTACAGTGATATTGCAAAAAAGAAAAAACATTCACAGTACAGAACGCAATTACACGCAGCAGATCCAAACACTAAGTCTGGCCTGCTAACAACTTTAATGGTGATTCGTATCGTCCTATAAAATACCTACTAATACTACGAGAACGTAGTCCTCGCAAATTGCGAAAACACACTCGGCCGTTTGTTTAATTAATAACATCCCCTCGACTCGAGCCTTACGCGCCTTCCTCGCACACGTCACCGTATCCTTTTAAAAATTTCACGCACAAATCAACACAGCTTTAACATTAAGTCTATGGTTTTTTTTCACGCCGTCGCGTCGCATCATTACGCTCGCACTGTAGACCATTTCGCTGAGTATCAAGTACCCCAGGAAGCTTATTCAGTTCCGGGACAGGAACCGGAACGTTACGAGTTGCTAAATTACTTTATCGTTCCGGTCATTGTTTCGGTTGTACGAATTTTCAGCCAGCCTTACCGATGTTATTTGGGTCGCCGCGAAGACGGTGGCGAAAAAAATTCAACGGTCGCATTCCAACTCTTGATTATTGTCATAGACACCCCAGAACCCCGCCCTACCACCATCCAGCTTCACGATGGCCTTCTGCTGGGGTATTATTTGAGCTTGAGCCGCACACGCAGCCACAGAGAGCTACAGATACTGAAAATTGATTCGCCAAAATGCGTTACTACTACTTGGCCTGTAACCTAGATTTTTGGTACAAGCCACCCCTCCCCTACCCCCTTCATCTTCATTCCAAACGTAAAACCCTAACCCGCCTTAACTCCTACGTTGCCTCTATTGTAGAGGATTTTAAAACGTGGAATAAGTCGCAGTCGTGGCCGGTCGGTCCGACATTGTTTTAATTTCTTGCACGTACGTTTTATTATACGAGTAGGTACGTTTCTGCGGCGCAAAACTTACTGCATTGGTATTCTTAATTGCCTCGCAGTATTTCGAAATTAAGTATTTTTTCACGAGTTTATAAAATTTTACAAAAGTTTGGAAAGGAAAAAAAAAAAAAAACTCGATTATTCGACGAAAAAGAATTAAATTAACAATGCGAAGGAAAATTAGCTATTAAAGTATAAGAATGATAGGATTTTTTCACAAACGTACGAAACACTTCGTTGCTAAAAAAAAATAAAGCGTTTCAAAAAAAACTGAGTAATGAAATTGGAATTAGGCCAAGAAGCCGGTGGACCATTTCTTTGTAAAGAAAAACCGACGACTGTTTGTCCTAGCGACGTTTCTGTTTCATAAATTTCGCTACATATGCTCCAGAAGTCTACTGAAATTACTTAAATCGAATGATTCTATACGAGTATGTTCGAAATGCTTTTTATAGAACAGTAAAAGTGCAAAACACAGAAAAGTTTCAACCTTCTGGTTCACACATTACATAAATTTGAAACTTTTAGGTAATATACGAGTACGATGCTCTGAAATGGTTGGAAATTGATATCATTTTTCAATATTTCTTTAAATGCAAAATTTTTGCATCAAAGATTTTTTTGATTGGTATTTTTGTTCAAGATTTATCCCAAATCTATTCATTCAAGCCCTTTATAAAATTATCACGAACGATTAGTTATTCTCAAAATTTTCTTCATTAAATTTCATCCAGTTTTCTAACATTTCTTTTTTTTAATGAAACAATTTTTTTTCCTACATTATTTTTACGAATAATTTTTCTCAATTTCTTTCATTGCAATCATTCTCAAACTTTTCCTGTAGGTATAGAGAGTTTTTTTTTCTCAAGCGAAACTTTATCTCAAATTTGTTCCGATTAAAGTTCAACTCTTTCCGACGGGTGTAATAATCTTGAATTATAAACACCCCCCCCCCGCCCAAAAAAAAAAAAAAATCAAAAAATATTATCAAATTTTCATCATAGATACAACTTTTGTTCTTACAGTTGTCAAAAAATTTTGCAGTGAATTTTTCTCAAATATTTACCTATCTTTTCATTGAAAATTACCTATTCTAAATTTTTCTTCATAATTTTTTTCACCATTTAGCATTTTCTTCATTAAAAAATTTTATCAAATATTTTTTTCTTATTTATATTTTAAAAAAGTAATTTTTTAAACATTTTTTTTAAAAGGTAGATCTCTCTCAAATTTTGTCCGTAATGATTTTTGTAGTTTTTTTTTTCATTTGTATGAAGCATTATTCTCAAGTTTTCTGATTTTTCTCAATTTTTTTACTAAAGATTTCTATCGAAATTTTCTTCATTATAAATTATAATATTTTTTCTTGAAAATTTTCTTGTCAAAAATAATTTTTAGAAATTTTTATGGTTTTTTCTAAAATTTTCTCAAATTTTGTCGATATGAATTTTTCTCGGTTGTCTTTATGGAAAACTTGTCTGAAATTTTTTTTCGGTACATTTTTTCGATTTCTTTAATCAACTTTTCACGAAAAATTATTTTTATTAGAGATTTTTCACAATTTGTTTCACAATACGTTTCCAAATTACTTCAATAAAAAAATAAAAGCATCAAAAACTTTTTTCAACAGTAACAGGTACAACTCAAATTCCTCTAAGCATAGGAAAATTTTGTAAAAAATTTTCAATCAAACTATTCTCAATTTTTTTTTATTAATTTAAAAAAAAAAATTCTGTATTAAATTTTTTTCTTAAAATTTTTGTTGTAGGTTATTCTTAACTTTTTCAAATAAAATTGGCGATGATTGTTAAGATTAATTGATTGAAAATATTTCTCAAAATTTTCTCATTTTTTTTTCTTAAATTTCTTTTATTGAAATTTTTTCCAAGATTGATTTCATGAAGAACACAAAAATTTTTCAATAAGGATATTTCTTAGCTCCTTCAAGTGGAATTTTTCTCAATTTATTTTTCTCAATTGCTTTTACACATACCTAAACTTATTTTTTTCATCAAAAATGAGGTATTTTCAATTTTATTTTCAAATTCTTCTATTAAAAGAAATTATTGTATTCTCATTTTTTGTCTAGGGGAGGGGGAGGGGGTTTAAACTTCTTTCCAAAAATTTTTTTCAATGACTTCGAAAATCTCTTCATATAAAATTTTTCTAAAATTTTTCTCAAGTTGGGTTCTTCGAAATTTCTTTCAAAATGTTTTCATTGTGGATTTCATTTGATTTTTTCCAATGCTGATTATTTCAAATTTTTTTAACAAAAAACTTTTTTCTCCGTTCCTTCCATTTAAATTTTTCTCGAATCGTTTTTACAATAAGTTCATCTTCAATTTTTTTTTTTAAATTATGATTTTTGAAATTCTTCGATAAAAATTTTTCTTAGATTAATTTTTTTTAATACATTTACATTACCTATTCATTTCATTTTTTTATGAATTGAAAAAAAAAATCATTACAATTTTTCCCTCAACTTCTTCCAAAATTTTTTAAAAACGTATTTCGAATTTTCTCCATAAAAAATATTTCTTCCAAAATGTTCCCAAATTTTTCAATTGGATTTTTTTAATTTTTAATTTTTTTACTTCTTTTATTGATTTTTTTTTTCAAATTGCTTCAATAAAGAGCTTCCTTCAATTTCATCATTTTTTTTCTATCTTTTGTTGAAAAATTTTCTCGAATTATTTGTATTTTCATTAACAATTTTCCTCAATTTTTCCCAGTGGAGACTTTTTCTAAAATTATTACTATTTATGATTAAATTTACTTTTTATCTATTCATTTTTTTTCCATTAAAAATTAATGTCGATTTTTTTTATTGACAATTGATTTTTAAAATTTATTTAAAAAAATTTTTCATTACAAATTTTTCTGAATATTTAATATTCAAAAATCATTTTAAAGTTATTCTTCATCAAGTCTTTTCTATTTATATCAAATTGGGAATTTTCAAGTAGGTATTTAAAAAAGTTTCCTTATTACAGATTGTTCTAAAAAATTCTTAATTGAACTTTTTCTCCCTTTTTTTCGTTGAAGATTTCTCTCAACTTCTTGCATAAGTTTTTTCAACGATTTTCAAAGTTTCTTCATAATTTTTTTTCAATTTATTTTATTATGTACATTTTTTTTTACTTATTCTTTTTCAACGTGCATGTTTCTCAAACTTTCTCAATAATTTTTTTTCAGTTTTTCGTTGAAATTTTTTTCAAATTAATTTTATCTTGGATTTTCTTCAACTTTTCCATCGTAGACTTTTTCTCAATTTTTTTCATCAAAGATTTTTCTCACCTCCTTTCACTGAAAATTTCTCCAAATTTCTTATATCAGAACGATTTGCAAACGATTTTGATATATTTTTCATTGTAAATTTTATTATTTCGAAAGCGTTCTCGAATTTTTCCATCAACAAAAATTATTTCAACCCACAAAAATACGAACAAAATTCAAGTTATCAAATAAGATCCTGACAATGAGATGCTTCGAATAGGTTACCTTCAAATATACCAATTTATAATGAAAATTTATCTGCACCTCAGCGTCATCGTCATCTCTTAAAATGTGCATTCTGCGGACGGCCTGAGGCGATGCGATGGTTTAACGCGAAATATAGCTCGGATTAAATTTCCGCCTTTAATAAAATTCGTATCGAGTTAATATAATATAGTATTTGGCGACGAAGCAGAAGAAGAAGAAGAAGGAGAAATGACAAAACGCCTCGAGTATTTAGAGACGAAGAGAGCGCGAGAAATTTGATAAGAGAATTTTCTAAACTGCGTTCGCTTCGCTACCAAACTCTCTGGAGGATTATGGATAAATTTCGTTTCGAAGATAAGTGAACTTTACGTAGCGCGTATCAAACTATTTAAACAATTTTTAAAATAGCGACACGAGACGCGACGTTTTTGAGCCCGCAGCTGCAGAGAAATTAGCGAGGTTCGTCGAAGACATACGCTCATCCAGGGTCTACGAGTATCTATACTTTTCCCAATAGTCGAAAATTTTTCCAATTGGGATGCGTGTGCATCGAATGGAAGGATTTTTAAAACCTCGTATTTCTCTCTCACCAGGTTTTAGGTTATGCAAGGGTATAGATAGGATACATATAAAAGGAAAACGTGTACCAGGCCAAGCTGATAGATTTTACTTTGGTTTCATTATTCGCAGGTGACATTTTACGTCACATAGGCGAGAATAAGATGACGCTTAGCCTAGATACATCAGCCATCGTATTATATTTTATTATCTCACAATGGTTGAATAATCGTTCGAATAATGTAGTTTGAAAATACCAAGACGTACGCCCGTCCGCGTCCTAAAAACGCGAAAAGTTTTATATCTTTTTCCATACACTGCGCGTATAGTTTCCACGTTGACATTGTAAATAATAAATATGACATTTTTACCGAACTTAGTCTCATCTACACATGTCACACGTAAGATTTATGGCAACGTTTTGCGCTCTCCCGCGTAATGATACGAACAAATAATATAAATCGCGGCAACCAATTCCGACCTTATATGGTTTCTGATAACCAAGAAAATAGGTAACTTTTTTTTTTTTTTCAACTTCAAAAACCTTGGGTAATTCTACAAGCAGCCAAGTTCATGGGTAAAAAAATTGATTGAAATTCTACACCAATCGGGAAGAGAAAAAAAATCATTTACACTTCGGTGAATTCAAATCGCACATATAGACCATGAAGTTCGATATGAAGTTCGATAGAAAATGGGAAAAATGTCACCCAGGATCGTGATTTATTAAGGATAATTTTTATTAAGTAATTAATTGAAAACTAGCAAGCTGAAAAAATGTACCGTACAAGTGCATTGAAGCTTTAGGTACGATAAATCATTGCAATTCGATGGTTAAAGCCGCCAAAACCAGAGGTTTGCCTTTATGAACTTCAAATTTACTTTATTTTGTGAAATAGGGAGGGGTAGCGGGGAAATTGACTAGAGAATTTTTTTAAAAACTGATTGAGTGAAAAAAAAATTGTAAGTATACAATTATACATATAATCAAGGAACACGTGATAAAAAATGACTTGAAATAAACACGTGAGAAATTTTCATTTCTAAAATTTCATAATTTTTAGAATATTTGTTGATCGAAAATGTCTTAAAAAAATACTGGAAAACTTTTCGTAAAATTTTTTATTTCTCTGTAAAACTGAGAATTTTTTAAAGCTTAAGTCCAAAATAGTAGAGTTTTTTTTAATTATAAGAAAATTCCTGTAATTGACAATTTTTTTCTTCAAAAATTTGGGGAAAATTTTGACTCCAAAAATATATTGAATTCCTTAATGATTTTTTTTCTTCAAAAATTTGAAAAATACGTATTTCGTACTTCTTCTTCAGTAAAATCCAGTGATTTCTTCCTCTCTGTCTATCAAAAAGATAAGATCTCCAAAAGATGGAAATATTTTTTTTTCAAAAAATTGAGACCAAAAATTGAAACTTTTTAAAAAATTTCTTTATTTCATAAAGATTGAGTTCAAAAATTAAGATTACTCCTCAAAAAAACTGAATGATTACCTATTTTCTCTTTCAACAAGGTAAGAAATTTGATTCATAAAAAAAAAAAAAATCATCAAAAATAAATTTTTTTAAATTAAGAAATTTTTTATGCCGAGAAATTTGAGATATTTTTTTTCCAAAAAAATTGAAGGATTTTTTTATGTTAATGAGACAAATGATGAATTTTTCACTCGAAAAAAATTAATGAAGTACAGAAAATTTCAACTGATTTCTTTCGATTATCCGATGTCCAAAAACTGATTAATTTTTCACCATCCAACTTCCCTTTATTTTTATACATTACCTACGATCTTTTTGATGCTCAAAAAAAATTGCAATTTTTTTATCGAAAAATTCGAAAAGTAGTGTTGTAGGTAATTTGTTTTATTGATTCCAAAAGAATGTTTAAAAATGAGAAAACATTTTATTTCAAAAAAATTTAAAGTTTTTTCATTAGAAAAAAAACGAAAATTTTTTTCAGTTTCACGAAAATTCTTTCAAAATTTACCTACTTCCAAGAAATAAAAAAAAAACATAATTCCAAAAAAATTAAAATTGATTTTTTTCTTTTTTTCAATGTTCCAAATTCTGTAAAAAAAAAAAGGTTAAGTATAAAATTTTAATTATTCCGAAAAATTGAGCAATTTTACTATTCCAAAAAAAAAAGATAGGAATTTTTTCATTCCAAAAAATTAAAATTAAATTTATTCAAATTTTTTTTTCAAAGATTGCAAAAAATTGACATTTTTTCTCCCTGTAATTTTTTAACGACTTTTTACCCCAATAAATTCAGATAATCGAAGTTTTACTGTTAATATGAATTTTTTCTGAAAGTCATATCAAAAAATCAGGATAAGTTGATTATAAACTTAGGGCAAGGTAAACACGAAACTGGGGATAAAGGTATCATAAATTTAGGATAATGTTATCAAAGAATTTAAGAATAAGGTGATCATAAAATAGGAGTAAGATTATCACAAGTTAGGGATAACTTTATGACAAAATTTGGAATAAGGTCATCGCAGAATTTAAGATGAAATTATCTTTAATTTGGTATAAATTCAACACAAAATTTGGGATACGATTATCAGTATTATCACAAACTCAAACTGGGATACGCTCATCAAAGAACTGAGCTTAGTGTTATCGCAGAATTTAGGACAAAATTTATCACAGAATTCAAGATAAAAAATATAAGTATTCACTGAACCTATGATAAGGCCATCATAAAATTGGGACAGCTAGGTAAGGTTATTACCTAACTGGGGATAAAGTTATCGTAAATTTGAGATAATGATACCTATCATAAAAATTATAAGGATACACTAAGATTATCTCAAAATTTAGATTTCGAAAAAAACTCATTTTTTGAAAATTACTGAAAATAAAAATTTTCACAAAATTGATGATTTTAAATTTTTTTCAAAAATTTCATCATAGGAGCATTTTGCACTGGATTTTATTGGCGATTTTTTCATTGAATAAATGAAATTTCCTTAAACCGCATATTTTTTGAAATTTACTGAAAACAAAAATTTTCACAAAATTGATGATTTAATTTTTTTTTTAAAATTGCATCAGGAGAAGATTTTGCATTTGATTTCATGGGAGCATTTTTCATTGATTAAATGCAATTTTGCAAAAACATTCATTTTTCAAAAATTTTCACAAAATTGATGAATAAATTTTTTTAAAAATTGCATCAGAAGAGGATTTTGCATTTGATTTCAAGGGAGCATTTTTCATTGATTAAATTCTTTTTTGTAAAAACTTTCATTTGGTTTTAAAAAATTACTAAAATTTTCATGAAATTAAGGATTTTCAATTTTTTTCAAAAATTTCATCAGAGGAGGATTTTGCATTGGATTTCATTGGAGCTTTTTTAATTGATTACAGGGAATTTCGCAAAAACTTTCAATTTTCAAAAATGTTCACAAGATTGATGATTTTAATTTTTTTTTTTCAAAAATTTCATTACAGGAGGATTTCGCATTGGATTTCATCGGGGCTTTTTTCATTGAATAAATGAAATTTTGCAAAAATCCTCATTTTTCATAAATTACTGAAAATAAGTAAAATTTTTCATAAAATTGATGATTTAAACATTTTTTAAAAATTCTGTCAAAGGAGGATTTTGCATTGGATTTTATGGTAGCATTTTTCATTGATTAACTAAATACAATTTCGTAAAAGAAAAATTACCTAATCTCACAAAAATGAAGATTTAAATTTTTTTACAAAAATTTCATCAGAGGAGGATTTCGCATTGGATTTCATCGCAGCTTTTTTCATTGATCAAATGCTATTTTGAAAAAACTCAATTTTTAAAAATTACTGAGAATAAATATTTTTTTACAAAAATAATAACACCTCTTTAAAAAAATTTTCTTGTAATTTTTTATGAAACAATTTTTTTTGATCAGAAAAAAATTATCGTGAAAAAATTTCCGGAGAAAATTATTCATTCTCAAGCACTCGAATATCCTGAAACTCTCGATATCAGCTCCGAAGCGAAAACTTCCATACAACCCCCTTCCCATAACCCCACCTTATCCCACCCCGAACCGATCTCTTCGATTAAGCGTATCATTTTACAAAATCATTGTTTTATTGCGTCGCGTATCTGCATCGTTGACTACATTTGTCAATTTTAATACCGGTATTTGCCAATTTCTCTATTCGTCGTTTGTATATAAAGCTCGCAACTCGGTTGCGTAATATCGCGCAAATTATTAACGCAACGGTAACTCAACGAGTAGCGTTCAGGTGTTAATAACACTTTTGTTACAACTTTGTACTTAAATTATTAGAAACTGCATGTAGTTTTTCCAACAAGTTCGAGTTTTTCTTTTAAGGGCGTCGTTCCAAATGAACCATTCGCACTTGCGACCTGATATACTATACGACCGGTAATAAATATAAGCTGCGACAGGAGCAAATGATCAGCAAACATAGACCTAGGAGTACGCACTCAAGTACTATATTCTACGTTAGAATCAATCAGAATACGTTAATTTGTCGAATTATGCAAAAACCACCTTCGTAGGGCAGTTAGCAATTTGAAATATTAGCCAGTTTGATTTCTACCTCGCACAAAGGTCGTAAATTACATTGCATTTGTACATAATTTCCACATATAGTACATATTTGAGGTTTAATAATTCAAATTTTCAATATATCTAATTAGATAAAGTTATGGCATGCCATTTGTTGGACTAACACATGCCTCTTTGTATGTACTACATATACAAGCCTGGTTTTAATGTAAATGTTTAATTTATACTCGCGAACCGAACTCGTGTCGATACGAAATGACGCCCAGGGTATATAATATGAACCATCGAAAAGGGATAATTTCCCATGAGCAAAGAGTTCATTTGTAGATTTTCAATAAACTCGCAAATAGCCATGAAATTAACACATCTTTGAGGGGAGAATTCGAACGCTATTATATTCCTAGCGGGACTATCAGTTCGGCTACGTACGTGAGCCAAGTCCGAGCAATACAAATGACATGACGGATTCCAATTTGGCGTCTATACGTTTGTGGAAATCTATAGCAGTATTTGTAACGTACTATGTAGGCCTAATGATTTCTTATAGATAGGTGTTGAAATTACCGCGAACGTTTCGCAAAGCGTGCTAGGCATTGGAAAACAGAAATCGTTCGATAACTGATACATAGTTAAAAGTTATGTAGCTATTTGAGTATAGCGAAACAAGGCCAAATTTTGATTTAGCATTCATGAAGAAATAGTGATAGGTACCTATTCTATGCTAATACGGTAATAGCAAAAATGACGTGAAAGACAAAAATGACAAATATCACTAAAATGACAACAATGACCAAAAAATAAAAACGACAAAAAATATGGAAACAAAAAAAAAGTGACCGATGAGGTAAAAATCGTGAAAATGTCAGAAATTATCAAAAGGACAGAAATGACAGAAAACGTGAAAATAGCAAAAATCATGGAAATCGTCAAAATGACAATGATGACTGAAAAATGTAGAAATGACAGAAAACATAGAGATGACAAAAATGACAGAAATGAAATTATCAAAAGTACCTAATCAAATTTCCAGAAAATAGGAAAGTGCAAAAATCACCGGAATAACTAAAATGACAATAATGACCAAAAAAGCGGAAATGACAGGAAATATGAAAACTACAAAAATGTCAAAAATTATAAAAATAGCAGATATAATAGAAATGACAGATAATATTATGGAGATGACAGAAAATATAGAATAATACTAAGTTTCAAAATGATCGAATTTACAAAAAAAAAAAAGACAGAAAATACAGTTATTACAAAAAATTGTACTTTTTTCTTCAAAAAATTGTTGTTTTTTTTTTTTGCAAAAGTTTAAAAAATATTTTGTACTCCAAAAAATTTAATTTTTTTTTAATCAGATACGTTTTTCTTGGAAAAAGTAGGCCGTGCAAAACTGTGATTGGGCACAACTTGCAGTTACGCATGTGAAAACTGAAAACACTCAAAAAATATTAAAGAATGAATTAGAAGAGAAATTCTTAAAGTATTGACTAAAAATTTAAAAAAGTAATTTGAAAAATTCAAACTCAAGAAATTGGGAAAAAATAAAAATTGGGAAACTTCAAAATTGAATAAAAAATGATTGAAACTTAAGAAAACGAAAATTTAAATAAAATTGGAAATCGAAAAAAATACTGAATTAAGTATTGTAATTAAAATCGAGAAAAATGAAAAAAAAATGTACCTGGGTATGGATAAAAAAATCAAAAGTAAAAATTCAAAATTTTTTGTTTTTAAATTTGAATTTTCAAAATTTGTTATCTTTGAATTTGAATAAATTTTTAAAGGTAGACAAATATTTATAATTTTCTTAATGTGTTAAAAATTACTAAAAATAGCGAGAAAAATGGAAAAAACAAAAATGATAAAATTACAAAAATCGAACAAAGTACGAAAAAATGACTTTGAAAATGACAAAAACGACAAAGAAAACAAGAGTGACCAAAAATACAAAACTATTGATTAAAAATATCAATTATTATCGATTTAAGTTATCCTTTCGAGTTATTGGGATCAAAATGTAAAAAAATCAATATCATCAATAAACGTCTTCCTCCTTTGAATCGGGGGAGGTGTTTTTTTGTTTCCGTGGAAATTTTTTTACAACATTAAAAAAAAAATTTAATTTCTTCTCAACTGTTTTTAATTATTATTAATCATAAGTCTGACTTTTAATTTTTCTTTCAAAATTGCATGACTTTTAGAAGATTTTCTAGAAATTCTGATTTTTTTTTTGTTGAAAATTTCATGTTTTTTAACCATTTTGTCAGATATTCTGAAACTTGAGCGTCCAGTTTTTTCGGTGGTTTATGTTTTTCTCGCCGTCGGTCGTTGTCAGTTTCAGTCATTTTTGTTATTTTTATTCCTATTGCCTTTGATAGTTTCATGCCATTTTTTGATTTTCATTTGTCAGTCATTCATAAATGTTTTTGGTCACTGTTGTCATTCAAGCGATTTTTTGTAATTTTCGTTTTTCTGTCATTTCTACACTTTTTGTCATTTTTTTTACACTTCTGTCATTTTCATATTTTCTATAATTTATATTCTTTTTGGCATGCTTGTGCATGATTTTCGCCATTTTTCAATCAACATTTCTGTAATTACCTACTGTAATTTTTATTCATTTTCTGTCACTTTTGTTATATTTGTCAAATTTTATCATTTTTATGTTTTCTACAATTCTCGGACTTATTCGGTCATCTTTGTCACTTATGGTTTTTTAGGTCATCTTTGTAATTTTTGTCTCTTTTGTCGCTCATCATCATTTTTGTAATTATTCATTTTTTTTCAATCATTCTAAAGTGTTCTGTAACTTTTTCAATTTATATAATATTTTTAATTATTCCTATTTTTTCGGTCATTTTGTTGTCGTTTCAATTTTTTGTCATTTTCTAAAAAAAAAATTCTGTTATTATTCTTTCATATTCACATTTTTTGTTATTTTTGAATTGTTCATTTTTTCTATAATTTCTAGAAACATTTTTAAATAATGTCCTTGAAAATTTTAGATTTTTCGTTGCCATTGCCATTTCAGTGGTTTCTCTGATTTATTTCATTTCTATATTTTTTGTCATTTTCAGTCATTTTCATTTTTTTTTTATCATCGTTGTCATTTTAGTGATTTATGCAATTTATAATATTTTTATCGTCTCTGTAATATCCGTCGTTTTTGCATTTTCTTACTTTCTGTCCTGTCCTTCCTTTTCTGTCATGCATATTTTTTCAGTAATTCCTATGATTTTTGTCTTTTCTATCACTTTTGTAATTTTAATTTTTTCAATTTTTGGATTTTTTCAAACTTTTTGTGATTTCTGTCATCTTTGTCATCTTCATATTTCCCTTCATTTCTGTCCATTTTGTAAGTAATTTTTGCCCCTTTCGTCACTTTCTTAATTTATAGGTACTTATCCATTATTTTTGTCATTCCTATGTTTCCAGTCATTTATGTAATTTTTGGCCATTTACATATGTTCTAGCATTTTTATATTTTACATAATCGTTGTCATTTCAGCATTATTAGTATTTCACTATGTCAAAGAGGCCGTTCAAAGAGCAGTTTTTTCTCAGAAGAATTCTTTCCCTCCCTGCTGAAGACTGTACGTCAGTTTTAGGATTTTTCACATCACTTAGCCAGTTTTATCGCTATATCGAAACGTTTTCACAAAAAACCAAAAAACACATTTTGATTACGAAGCAAACTTCGACGAAACAAAAAAAAACCTCATCTCGGTATTACGACCCGTTTCGAAATAGTTGCCATTTGCGAAAAGTACTATCTGGTTGATCTGTGTGCCCTCAATTTACACAAAGGCGTTACAAAATCGAACCAAACTTTGAACTATCGGTTTATTTGGTCTCCTTTGGCTACACAGCATAAGGAGGGATAACGTCACATACATTTACAACTAGATGATAGGAAACGTAGAAGCGTCAAATCGTTACACACGAACGTATAGCATTAAAGCGAAATCTATACAGCTTGGTAATTTTGCGACTGAAAAATCTATTTTTTTTCCTCCACCGTCAGATTTGAGAGAAAGTTGACGCTGTGACGATACAGTAGGACATTTCCTTTTCTAAAAAACACCATCTAACAGATTAAAAGCTATACGAGAAACTCGAGCTGATAACTCGGGTGTTATTTCAGACTATACGATGTTAAAGTGTGGTGTGCTTTTCAACTCGTTTTTTTTTTGGTTTTTCGACTTCGAGCGACGAAATTTTTAAAGCTTTTCGAATGTGAGGAAGACGAGGACATTTGGAGGAATTTTACGGCGCGTTTGAATTAGAATTGTAACGCAGAAAAAACTCGTCGGTTAAATTATGATAGGGTTTTGAAACTTTACAATGGTCATTTCGCTTTTAAAAATCGCTCAATCACGTTTCGCCAAATATATATAAAAATTCTACGGCGTATAGAATGAAATGGTCGCAAATGTCGTTTTCGTTTTATTATTTCCCTTCGGCAGACGTTCGTACAGAATACTTCCTGATGTAGCGATTTTCCCTCGTTCGACGTTTTTCTTCGAAAAATATAACGTCCACAATAAAACTGACATTTTTTTCACGGATGCCTCGACCTGTATATGTGGTTATACAGGGTGTCCCAGTTAAGAATAACATCCTTCAACCTGGTAAGAGGGCACCTCATTTCAACCACGAGTAGGTATGTTTGCATACCTTTACTATTGAAAGGGCTGAGATACTGCATGGTGAAAAAAAATATTTTCCATTTTTCACTTGAAATTAAAATTTTATTTTTTCTGATTGGAGACAGATAGAAACATGAAACTTGTGGGAAATAAAGTTCAACAAATTATTTTTACCAAAAAGATAGGGTAAAAAATTCGAAATTTTGCAATTTTTAAAAATTTACATTATTAACCTATTTATTTTTTGTCAGCAGATGATTCCCCTCTACTTCCTCTACAAAATGCTCCTAAGCATCATTAATTTTTCTCATCATGCAGTATCTCAGCCCCTTCAATAGTAAGGGTATGCAAACATACCTACACGTTGTTGAAATGAGTTGCCCTCTTACCAATTTTATTCTTTTTTACACACTAGTGACGTTTGTTCGATAAATGAATTTGTGTTCTAATACGTCGAATTTATTCATCATGGTTTGAAAAAAAAATCGAGGGGTAAACCTATGCATAATTTCGTGACCATTCGTGCGAAACACACGTACAATGAAATCCTCTCAATGTCAACGTGGATTGAAAGAAATTTTAACGCCACGTTCGCCAAACGGAAGCGTAAATTTAATTACTCCTGTCTGACCCTTAAACCATCGAGTTGAAAATCCCCAGCGACGATACGTCCCCGTCTGAAACCGATACCGTCGCCAATAAAAATAACTCGTCTGTTTAATTTCAAAATTTAAAACATCCTACCCCCTATCTTGCTTTGTAAACCACATAAATCGTAGCAGCTCGAATAAAAATACTCCAATCTCGCAATAACGATTAATTAGGTCGCGAGTAGCTTCGGTATTCGCCAAATATACCACTCAAACGACGACAATTAAAAATTCTTGCCGAGCTTTTAGTTACTTGTTTCGAATTAATAAATTACACGACATTCTCATAGAAAGGCATCGAGTTTAAAATGCCTCTTTTTTTTTTTGCTTCTTCAAAAACTTGGCCGTGTAACATCGGAGCGGTGTTTCTTTTCCGCACATCAAATGCTAACTTGAGTACGGGTTGGCTTCAAACTGTTTATTCATTAGAACTCGGCTATCTCTTCCAGACTAAAGCGAGATATAAATTATTACCAAGCTAGGTGATAAATTACCCTATTATAGTCGTCTCGCTTTACAAATTTTTTAAGATATCAACGTTTTTTTCCCTCTCACTCTCTCTCTCCTTTTCAGTGGCTAAGTTTCGTAATCGTGGCGAAATAATTCCCCTATTTGCTAAGCCAGCAGCTACCTCGCTGAAATTGTATATACAAATATTAGTTCAGAAATGGCTATAAATGTCAACGAAAACTAAGTCATATTAGAATTAAATTAGTCAGCGTACTTTGATTTAGGATTTTTTCCTATCTGTGACATCCCCAGAGACCAAGGACGACACTCTAAATTTTATTTATTTTTTATTTTTTAAATACAGAATGAAGTGAGAATGTGAAATTCTTAATATTCATATAGAGGGAGGGAGGCTTATACGGCGCAAAATAATTTGTAGAATGAATTATTAAGATATAGTTTGGAAAAAATTTCAAACCATCTTTTAGGGAGAATTTTAAATAATTTCAAACGTTTTGAAGGATACAGCAAATTTTCAAAAATTTAGAGATTTCGTAGAGAATTTTTTTGGGAAATTAAAAAAAAAATGTAATATTTCAAAGCATTTTTACAGATTCCAAATAGCGAGTTTTTTTTAAAAACTTGAATAAAGCTTTTATAATCAGGTACATCTACATACCTACAATGAGAAACAAATTTTTAAAATTTAAAAAAAAAAAAGATTTTTTTTTTCAATGTTCTAAATCAAAAATTCAGTCAAGAATTCGTGTGGAATTTCGAACTACTAACGAGTAAAATTCAAAATGATTTTTGTTTGAGCATAATGTTAAAAACATTTAAAAAATTATTTATCAAAAATTTGATTTTTTCTATAGGTACCTCCGTATGGTTTCTAGAGTTTTTTTTTTTTTTTACAAAAATCACTACTTTTTTACTACCACCCACAAAAATTTTCAGATCCCTCCCCCCTCAAAAAAATTACAGAAAATTAAAGACCCCAAAAAATTTAGAATCCAAATTTACTACCCACAGAAAATTTTCAAAAAGCAGGAAAAATCTCAATGTTACCAATGCGAAGAAATAATTAGCTATAGATACTTATTTATTTTAAATACGAATAAACCAAATTGATTTTTCGATTTTCAATTTTGATTTTTTTCACTAGGTACTTTTACACTACTTTTATTTCAAATTCACTACTTTTCAACACTTCTACTACTTGCACTAACCAGGAGACACCTTGTTCTAAAAAAAAAAAATTTTTTAAATTGTTCAAATGGCATTTCAAAAACATTTTCAGTTTAAAATGCAAAAAAAAAAAAAATTCGGCAGGTAATAAAATCAGAAAAAGTTGTTTTTCACAAAATTCAAAATTATTTCTATTTAAACCACATCTTGAGAAATTTTTTTAAAAAATTCAAAAAACGAAAATTTTATTTTTACAAAAAAAAAAAAATGTTCAAATAAAACTTGAAATTTTTTTTGAGAAATCCCCAATATTTTCTTTTTATAAAAACACAGTTCAAATTGATTTAAATGGTTGAATAAAATAGGAGAAATATATTTGGCACGGCAGCTACAATAGAAGTTGAATTTAAAAAAATTGTTAAAATTAAATTTTAGGTCTAAATAAAATTCGAGTTATATACAAAATTGTAATAAAATCTAAAGAATTTCTAAACAAAATTAAAAATGATTGGTAAGTACCTATTTGAACATGACTGAATAAGATTCTTTTTTCAATTTGAAAAACTCTTTTTCAAAAAAAGGCTATGTGAAAAAAGTTTATTTTTTACCTAGAAAATTCAAACAGGAATATCAAAAATTTGGCTTTAAATTTTTTTAAAAAAGCTTAATAAAATCAAAATGAATTTCAAGAGAAGTTGAGTTTGAATTTTCGTTTCAAGGGTTTGTGGTGATAATAACATTTGAATGAATTGTTTTACGTAAATCTGAAAAATTCTAATGTAACAGCACTCAAAATTATTTGTGTTTGAACATGATCATAAAATAATTTTTCAAAAAGATTTTTAAAAATTGTAAATCAAAAAAATTAAAAAAGATGTTGTGATTTTTTTCAAAAAAAAATTGAATGATTTATATTTGAACAGGATTTTAAAAAATTTAAAAATTGTTTTTCAAAAAAGTTGAAATTTTTTTAAATTCCAAAAAATTGAACTACAAAAATGCTAGATGAAAATTTGGAAAAATTGATTAAACATCGATTTTTCAGAAAATTACCCTCTCTCTTTTCACCGTGTAACAAAACGAGTCGCATAACGTAAAAATTTCCATCAAATTCAAAATCAGCGGATATGAAAACCATGAAATCGACATACATCATGAAATTTTATCGGATTTATACCCCTACCCCTTCTACTGCCCCTCCCATTTTCCATATTATTCATCTAAATCAAATCAGGAACTAATTTATTTTCTAACAATGATGAATTCATTACCTCGAATCGCATTTACATCGCTAATAAATTAATACCTATAAAATTTTCCAACGGGTAAAATGTATTCTATTTTTTATTAGTGGGGGGGGGGGGGGTGTCAATTGCAAGTACTGATAAAATATCATCATGTATATCAATTGCTACGTTTTCGAGGTCGCTGATTCCGAATCTAGTATTATTTTGAAGCGTAACTTGAACCAGATCCGAATATCGACCATTTTGCACCTTATTATCGAGTAATGGATGTCTCGTGACAGTATCAAATTCAAGTCGGACAGATAACTTTTCTCAACATAAAATTACAAATAAAATGATGGGAAAAAATACTTACACGTCGATTGCTTTATTCCAGTTGATCACGTAACCAGATAGAGCGAAAGATTCCACATTAACTACATGGATATTGCCTCGTTCTGAGCCCACATACAACCATTTGCTTTTCACAGGTAGAAACATACAAGTTATCCTGCGTCGTGAAAAATGAAACAGAAAACAGAAAATCCAATATAAGAGAAAACATTTCGCGATGATGAACACAAAAGACTCATTTTCGTAACGTTTTTTCAACGTCACGTAAATCACAAACGAATCGTCAAACGCGTTAGAAAAAAATACGTAAAACGTAGAAGATTAATCGAAATTAAAGCAAACCACCGATTCAGCGGGACATGTAAAAATTAGAGTGTTTTTTAACGCACAAGACTAAAAAAAAGTAATTCTTTTAAGCTGTTTTATAGCGATAGCTAAACTGTTTTCACCATTTTTAAAATTACTTTTTTTCTCCCGCCCTTTTTACTACTTCATCTGTTTTACGTCTTTGAAAACAACACGGTGCCGGAAAAATTGCAAGATGTAAAATTGTATGGTGAACACTTTAATACGTATTTTTTTTCCAACAAATAAAATAAATGATAAATCCAGCTGCCTCGATGAAAGGTAATATCGTATTTATACTTAAGATCGCGTATAACGAATTGGTATAATTTTTTTTGCTTTCATTTTTTTTGTGTGTAACGAGCATTTCCCATACAGCGAACATATTTCAATTATATTCGTTTCAAATGGTTCAGTTATGGAAATAATTTCTATGTCCATTTTTATCCGATATTAAATTTCTCTCGTTTTAATTCAAAGCGTTTTGTACCCCCCTGCTCGTTCCACGCAGCCATTTCCAAAATCTAATAAGTATTCCCAAAGGTATCCTATACTCTTTCATGTACCAACTAGTTTACCTATGTCGAGTTTTCGATTAAAAATATAGGTATACCTACTTTTTTTTCATCAAAACCCCGATATTATTTTTCAAAAAAAAAAAAAAACTTCAACAAACGAAAAACTAAAATTAAAATCATCCGGGGAGAATATTGAAAAAACATAAAAGAGAAATTATATCGACACTAACTCGTCCCAGGATTAGCTTTAATTTCAAATTTACTGCCCAAAAGAGAGGTAAAAAACTCTAACGCAGTTCATGCGCTAGAAAAGCTGATTTTCGATTATTTTTATTTTTATTTTTTATTTTCAATTTTATTTTAATTTTTCAAAATTTATGTAAATTCATGTGTAAATTAAATTATTTTTATGTACTTAATGATAACAACATCAAATTGATAATCTAATTATTCTAAAAGAGATCCCCCACCATTTTTGCCGTTTTTAGCCGTTCTTTTGTTTAAAAACCGAGATTGTTATCAAGGTGTGGTCGGCGACGCGTGCAGCATCGCGCGATCCAGGATTTTTTGCAAAAATCTCGCGATCGGCGACGCGAGCAGCGTCGATCGCGGGCCATTACCATGGCAACGACGGAAAATTTTGTGAAAATTGGAAAATCCATCCGAAAGTCCTACGTTGTAAATCCATGGAAATGGAAAAAAAAAAGTACCAGTCATTGATTTGGGTGGTAACGGGGTATGGAGGGGGTTTGTGGTCACGGGGGTGACGGTGACACCTGTACAGTTGTACCTAATGATGCAGACGGTGGTAACTAACAAGGGGGTATGAAGGGGGTTTTGACTTGAGTCACGGGGGTGACACCCTTCTACCTAATGATACAATCCGTGATTTGGGAGGTAATATTATTTCAAATATTTATTAAAATGAAAAACAACAATTTTTTTCAAATATTATATATTTTTTTCATCAAAAAAAATTAAGAAGAAGTACCACTACCAGTTGGTGATACCTAGGGATTTGGGTGGTAAAAGGTGTATGAATTGGGGCCACGGGGGTGCATGTAAATTTTATGTAAGTATATATGTACGTACCTTCTCATTGGGATGGCACACAAAAAGTTAAATTCATTTTTGGTAATGACAAAGCTGAATGGGCCATGGGGCCCCAGTGCAATAATTTTGAATGTATTTTTCTACTACAGTGTAATATGAAGGTTTTTTTTTGGTCACGTTGATGACATGACATTCCACTCCTTTATACCTGTATCAGTGGAGCAGGTAAGGCTCTAGAGAAGGACTTTAGTGGCCTACTGTAATAATAATAAGTTTTAAAGCTTGATTTAAGCGACCAAAATGTAATAAAGAGAGGAGGAGGCGTCATGAAATTTTTGTGCAAAATACTGATTTAAAAAAATGTTTTTTCTGAAAAATAAAAATTCCTTGTTTTAAAAAAATCTAAAATTTGTGGTCTTGATTATTTTTTTATTCTTATTTTTTTTAATACAATTTATTTTTAAATGATAAATTTTTCTCTCATTAGTAGGTACATTATAAAGGTATGTCTATTAAAAATTAAAATTGATATTATTTCAAATATTTATTAAAATAAAAAACAACAATTTTTTTCAATTATTATTATTTTTTTTTTTAATAAATACATTCTGATTAATTTGAGACTTGACAGGAAACTTCAATTTTTTGGAATTCAGGTCAATATTTTGAAGAAAGAAACCAAATGTTTTATCAGTTTTTTTTTCTCTCTGAAATTTGAAATGGAATCTTCAACTTTTTGGCCTTTTGGGAATAAAATCGCCATTTCTTTTTTTTTTGGAAAAATTTCAAAAAATGTTATGAAAAAAAGTGGGATTGCCCATATTGCGGGCCTTTACTGTGCAATGATTAGGTCTCCATCTCCCCAATGAGGGTACGGGGAAGAGTATCCTTTCTCATTAAGTCATTATTAAAGTAAATATTCAAGGAAACCACTCAACGGGGAAAACTTTCAATATTTCAGTGATTTATACTTTTATAGGTACCTATTATTTTTTCATTTTTATTCCGTCAGTGTTGGAGAGGGAGGTGTTGGTGCTTGATGACTGGTTCTCATTGTGAGCTTGATCGGGGTGTCAAAATTCACATATCATGTGATTGATGGCTAACGGGATATGGGCAGAGCATCTTTTCTAAAAAAAATCCACTTTTATGAGTAAAAACCTATAAGAATTTTTTTTTTGGAAAGGAATTCCTTATTTTAAAAAAATCTCAAATTTGTGATCTTGATTATTATTTTTTTATTTTTTATTTTTTTTAATACAATTTCTTTTTAAATGATAAATTTTTCTCTCATTAGTAGGTACTTTATATAGGTATGTATTAAAATTGATATTTATTTTTCAAATATTTCTTAAAATGAAAAACAACATTTTTTTCAAATATTTTTTTAAACATAGTAAATACTGATTTAAATACATGTAAAAAATGTTTTTGAAAAATACATTCTGATTAATTTGAGACTTGAGAGGAAACTGCAGTTTTTGAAGATGAGGTCAATACCTATTTCAAAGAGAGAAACCAAATGTTTTATCAGTTTTTTTTGTTCCTTTGAAATTTTAAATGAAATCTTCAACTTTTTGGGAATGAAATCAACATTTTTTTTTTTGGGGGGGGGGGGGATTTCAAAATTTTTTATGAAAAAAAAATTGAATTTTTTGTTTGAAAGTATCTCAAAGGTATTCTTTTGAGGAGTGTTGTTTCTCAAATTTTTAGGGATCTATCATTTTATTCTTCGGAAACTTTTTAAAAATTTTTTAGATAATGTGTAAATATGAAAAAAAAATGTTCAAACTTTTTTTTAGGGGGCGTGATGTGGGGACTGAAAGGGTGTAAAGCGAGTTTAGAGTTTATCTCATTAGTAGGTACATTACATAGGATTGAGAGATTTTTTATGTAGGGGTACTGTGCTATTCTATTTTATTTTAAATTCAATTTAGATTTAAATCCAAAATACCGATTTAAGAAAGGGGCTTTTGGGAAAAGTTAACAAATTTCAGTTTTTTGAAAATATAAGATATATCTGGAAAAAATAAAAACTCATTTTTTCGAGTAAAAATCTATTATTTTTGTAGTATTTTTTGAAAAAAATAATTAATTAAAAAAATTATGATATAATCGTAATCTTAATTTTGTAGGTATTATTTTTTCAAAATTCAGTTTCGCTGGAATCTGGAATGGAAAATTTCTCTCTTGTTAAATAATAAAAAAAAAAATCTTCAAATTAATTTTTGTCTTGTGTACAAAATATTTCCCGGGGGTGGGGGGTAAGAAGAGGAATCCATAAATTTTTCGTGTTGAAAAGGCAACTTGATTTTCTTTGAATTTAAAAAAAAGAAAATATTTCAATTTTTGAGACAATTTTTAAATTTTAAATACACAAAATTTCAGATTTTATTTTGGAATGGTAAAAGTGGGTGGAAGATAACGAGAGTTTATATTTTTGAAATTCATCAGTGGTGTTTCAATTAATTGATAATTTGAATTATTAATTTTTGTTTGTGGTTGGATTTATTTAGGGATCCTGTTTTTATTTTTTTATTATTATTTTAATATTTTTGGTGTTCATCTGGTACTGTTCTATTATAATAAAAGTATGTGGGGGAACTCTGGGGGGACATCACTAGTTTTAAAGTGATTAAAAAAATTATACAATTTACAGCCAGCTATTTTTGATAAATAAAAACTTTTAACAAGTTTAAACCAATAAGAAACGACATTATTATAAAAAGTAGGCAGTTAGATAGGCATTGCAAAAGTTTTGAATTTTTACAACTTTGCTAGCCATTTATTTTTTAAAAATGGGAAATGATGATCAGCTGTTTGTTTTGAAATTTTCCATGGCGAATTCTTCGAGAACCGGTTCATTAAAATGAAAAATGCTTAGAACCTTTTTTGTGCGTCTTTTTAAGTACTATTAAAAAGGTTATTTACTAATTTCGCGTAATTGCTAAATTCGAGGGGCTAGGAGCATTTGAAAATTTCAATCGCTAATAACTCGAGATGATTCCCATGGCTTTTTATTCAATTTTAGACATCAAAAAGCTATTCTACAAAACGATGCAAGTTTATCCGTAAACATCTAAAAAACGATGCCAGTACGACCTTAGACCGAAATTTTATTCTACACTTGTATAAGTGGTAAAGTGGCATCACCAAAATAACCACATTTCTAGCATCCTGGCACCTTGCTGAGTTGACTGGCAAAAGTTGGTAATCTGACTTCAGTAAAATGAAGCCACTTTACCAAAACGAAGCATGATTACCGTTAGACATCTAAAAATGAAGCCACTTTATCCATAGATAAATCTAAATATATATATAAAGAAATACCAAAATGCGAAAATCATGCCAATCGTCTTATTTTGACCCAAAACGTCGAGAAAAATACCCCTCACCCCCAACTTCCATCATCAGGTCAAATTTAATAGCTGACTTTTCTCTTTGAGAAAATCAGCTAAAAAATTGATAAACGCGGATACGAGTATCTATTTATAATTCTAAATTGAAATTCGATTAAACCACGTACCTTTCTTTTTGAAACTTCAAACTGTGCACGATTTCGGGCCGCTTCTGTCTGAAATTCCATAAATGCAAGCTATCATCTGAAGTAGCGGTGATTAGGGCTCCTTCATTGAGAAGGAAGTCGATTTGTATGACAGCTACTTCTGTTTCATGTCTGACTTGTGAATCTACTCCAGGTCGACCCAAACTGTATCGATACTAATTAAGGAAAAATTTGTACGAGATCGACAATAGGTACTTATAACATTCTGCATTGTACAGTGAGCACCAATGCTGACAAAAACATTTAAAAAACATAAATTCTGCTTCTTTTTTTTAATACGTTTTCATGGCGCCCTAAAAAGTACAAAACGAAATTCTTTAAAGGGTTAAACGTATCATGTTGACGCGAGAATAAATGGTACTTGGAGGAAAACTTTACTCGGCCAAACGAATATACGCGTTTTTGAAAAATGATCGAATTATACACCACGTTACCATAAATGAAGACAACGCCTGCGGCAAAAACTTAACCTCAAATTGTCTCTCTTTTTCGCTAGTATACCCAGCGTTGACTGTTCTTTCGAAGAAATTAATTCTCGAGAAAAAAAGAAGTAGGTAGGTAGTAGCTAGGTACATGGTACAAGAAGGAACTTCAAATCGAAACGTTATGTTCAACTTTCAAAATGTGACCTTTTATACCCCTATACAACGTGTGCTCCTTCTTCAACTCAGGTATTCCTTTTTCTTTCTGCGAATTCCGAGATATCTTTTTGCATTTCTCGAATAACTTCGATAAAAATACCGACTTGTACGTCGCTCATCACATTGTGTAGCAGATTCGGGGATACTTGTAAGTCAGTTGGGAAATTTCTACTGCTGCGTGTACAGCTCCATACATCCTAGTCTGAAAAGACTCGAATGATTAATGCTCTGCTACCAGGGTCCGACACAAATAGGTACAAATATGTGATTCACGTTCGAAAATATTTCGTTCGACTTTTGACTCGAATCGCCTACGGTGAAATTCTCCGAATTTTTCAACGTCAGATTTTTATATTGTAAGTGGAGACTACCTAGTATAACGTCAAAGTTAACATAAATATCGGTACTGTTTCAAAAAAAAAAAAAAAAAAAAAAAAAAATGGAATTCCGTACAGAATGCTCCTCCAAAGTGTCGAATTACCAAAGAAGATACAACAGGTTAACGAAATGACAAATTTTGGTACTGATTTTTCAAATATAGTGGGCTAACACTATGGGAGTGGCTAAATCCACAATAAGTAATCACATTGTAAGGGCAATGTCGTTCTTTTTTATCCATCTTTTTTATTTTTGTACGAGTTTTTTTCAAACAAATTTTTTCCAAGTTTTTCTCTGAAAACTTTGATGTTTTATTTAAAACAAATTTATTCTTTCACAAAATACTCATAATATTTTTTTCATTCTATGTATTTTTTATGTTTTAATTATTTTCAATTTTTAAATTTTTTTTTCAACAAGTCAGTAAATAGTTAAGTAGTTAGCACTTACTCAATTTTGAATACTAAAATTTTAGTAAATTTGAAGAAAAATTGGAATTTACTTGAAAAAATTTAGAAATTACTCAACTCAATTAGAACTTGAAGACAAGGCAAGGTGATGAAAATTATTGGAAAAATTCGAATGAAAAGTCAAGTTGCCAGTTGGGAGATGAAAATAGGAACATTTTGATGACCAATTTGAGAATGAAATCAATTGACAATTTTATTGGAAAATGGGGGGATTATGAACAATTTTCTTGAAAAAATAAAATTTAAAAAGTCGGAAAAAATTTCGGAAAATAAACTTGATAAAAAATTTACTTGAAAGAAATTTCAAAAGAAAAATTTGAAAAGTATGGTAGAGATTTAGAAGCATTTTTTGAAGTTTTGATGAGAAAATTTAATGAAAAATGTTTAAAAATTTAAAAATAAATTTAATTAACAATATTCATTAAAAAAATTTCAAAAAAAGAATTTGAAAAAATATGATGAAGATTAGTTGCATTTTGATGAAAAAAAATATGATTGGCAAGTTTGAATGAAAAAATTGAAAAATATATATAAATATATTTTTAAAATGAGTTTTAAGTTTTAAACGACAAACAGAAAAAATGTAATGAAAAATTTAATTTGAGGAAAAAATGAGAATAAATTATTTGATGAGTGATGAATAATTTCTTCAAGAAATTTTTTTTTCAAAAATGGAATGAAAATTAAAAGCGAAAAAAAAATGAAAAATTTGAAGAATAGAAAACTTGGAAAAATTTGAAATTTAATTAAATTTTATTAAACTTGGTGGAAAAATCTCGACGGCCACAACAACGAGTTTTCAAACAAGAATATGAGATGAATTCTCGTTCGTTCATTTTGGTGATTACTTGTTGTGGATTTAGCCACTCCCTAAGAGGATAAGGTATTCAACCAGGAATTGTTTTGATACACATATCACATAAGTACATGATACATTCGAGCAATAATGACAAACCCAACTTGTAAGATGAACTCCAGTTTAACCATGCTCTGCTATCATTTCACCTGATTCTCACATTAAAAGAACGAAAAACCTGACAAATTTCTCAATCTGTAGAGTTCTTCACACACAGAAACATTCCCAACTTTTGGTTCATATTGAAGTGAAAACATGTGAACTCAAGGTAACCATGCTCTGCTACCATTTCGTCTCATTCTTTCATTACAAGGACAAAAAAATCGATAAATTCCTCAATCTGGAGAGTTCCTCAAGTGCAGTAATATTCACAACTTCTGGTTCATGTTGAAGTTTGAATATGTGAACTCAAGGCAACCATGCTCTGCTACCATTTCACCTCATTCTCTCATTACAAGGACAAAAACCCGATAAATTCCGCAATCTAGAGAGTTCCTTGAATGCAGTAATATTCACAACTTCTGGTTTATGTTGAAAATTAAACATGGGAACTCAGGGTAACCATGCTCAGCTACCATGTCGTCTAATTTCTCATTTTAAACCAAGCAAGAACCACAAAATTATCTATCAGGCGAATTTTAAACATGTGAGTGATATTTATCACAATTGTTTCACGTTCAAGTGGAAAAAGTGAACCTGATATAACCACGCTCTGCTACCATGTCACCGGATTTTCATTTAAAAACAAAAATATGACCACAAATTCATCCATCCTTTGAATTTTTCACATGCAAACAATATTTCTTACTTCTGGGTTATGTTAAAATGAAAACAGTAGATATGAAAATAACCGTGCTCTATTAATATTTAGTCAAATTCTCAATTTGAAGTATCAGAGGACCACAAATTACTCAATTCAAAGAATTTTTCACGAATAACCTCATGTCCCCTTGTAAAACTAAAAACACTCGAATTCTAGATAACCACTCTCTGCTACCATGTAATCTACTTTTAGCTGTAGAAGTACCAAAAACCTATAAAATAACCGAACTTATAATTCAGCGGCGTTGTTTCACATAATATATTGCCAACTGCTCTTCCAGAAAGTACATTATTCTCGAACATTAGTCATTTAGCAAGCATGCCGACAAAACACAAATACTACATTCTCCAGTCATCAATTTTGAATGCGTCAAAACGTCACTTGACCGTTACACGAGTTGAAAAACTTGGCCCAAAACTTTTATCTTCGTGAAAAACTAACAAAATATCAGGCATAATGCTCAGTAACGCGGTACAAAAACTCCGTAGTTCGCTCTTCTTATAATAGTATACATACTATACTTTTAAAGAAAGAAGAAGAAAAAAAGAAAGAAGCCGAAGTGACACTCTGTCAAGAGTTGCGACAAGTCGAACAAGCTCGTTGTAAAATTTATATAATTTAGTTTATAAGAACCGTATATATCTAGCAGCTTTGCTGCTTCGCAACTTATTATACAGAGCCTAAGGATATACGCGAATATAGATTTTAAGAAAAAAAATTTCCACCAAAAGCTCGGCTCGGCTATGTAAGTTCATGCCAAGCGTAACGCCTAGCTAAAGTAACACAAAAAGAAAACTTCTCCGCTTAACATTGATAATTTCGTTCAACTTTTTCCCAACTATACGCAGCGAACTCATAATTCTTTAAAAAGCATCCCAACAAAAGATCCTGCTCACTCATACAGTTGAATGCAAAACTGACTAGGAAAATTTCAATTCTCAGCCATGCATAGACATACGAATTATTTCGCGACCAGATTCTTCTCTTTCTCCTTCTTCTTATACGCATTTCACTAAATGCGATACCGATGCCTGATAAAAAGGATTTATTCCCGCCAAAAAAAGGGGTGCATACCAGATGAACGTGTATACGTCTTGCTTTTACTATGTTAAATCATGAACAAACACCAGAGTTAGGTATTTGACGTGATTTGGCGAAAAAATATACGTCCAAGCGAGGATTTGCACTTTTTTTCTCGTCAATATGCGTAATAGCAATGGCCTAAAAGTACAAAAAACGAAGGAAACAATCGCAACCTTTTTTGGGCCAAATTTTTCAAATATAATATAGTTTTCAATAAAGATGATCTTTTAAAGAATATCGAATAACAGGAATATCATTTCTGTTTCAAAAATTTTGAAAATTATATCGCATGATGAGAAGGGCAAAAAATAATTACCAAGCCTCTCCCTCGTCCCTCCTAGAGAGCTATAAATAAGTTTTAAAAAAAAAACTTCTCAACGTTCGAAAGAAGATTTTTTTTTTTCGAAGTTGATTTATGCCTCTCACTCAAACCGTCACAATTTGGTACACCATAACACACTTGAACTTTTTAAGAAGAAAATTCGTTTAAAAATTGCGTCTTAAGGAACCCTCCGAATAATTTTCATCCCTCGAACGACCTGAGAACCTTTGAGAAGTAAAAAAATGAACATCTCGTTCATCTAGCATAAGACGATACTCGAGTACGCTCGAAGAACGCTCCAAATCACTAATCAATCGAATCGGTTAAATAAATGACTCGTCGGGTATCCGAGAACGTGGTTAATTTTACATTTTGTCCCTCTGAATTACCTCATCATGGTGGAAAATTCGCTGGTATTTTCGGCGTTTCTGCCGTTGACGTGTACTTTTGGTTACATTTTTTTGAGCCGAAGCATACCACTCGACTGAACGATTATATGGCCGCTCTCGGCGTGGTGACGTTTGCTCCTCTTTCAGAAAACTGTTCACGTATCAAAAGAGCCGTGAATAATACGCTCGAATAAAGGTACTTTTCGACAATCTTTTCCACTCGATTCCTTTCTATATTTTTTTCACATTTTTTTCTCCACCGAGATAACAAATTTATAACGTCGAGCTGAATCCTGCATTAATGCTAACTAATTACCTACTCGAGCCGCGTCATTAAATTATGCTGCTTGAAAAATCGCGACCTTATCGAAGTTAAAAGTTTTGCGTTGTGTTTCAAATAAAATAATCAATTTAGCGATAAACGTATACAGTGTGTGATAATCTACCTACTATGCCCATCACCGGCAGCATATCAACTTATTCAACTTATCGGTTGAAAAAGTTGCCTAACCAGAGATCAGAAGGGGTTTCGCCTTAAAACTCGCGATATGCAATTCAATTTACATGGAAATCGAAATAATTGCCTATACTCCACATACGACGGCGTAATGCACTCAATTTACCATTTGCGAAGGGAAAAAATCGCACAAATATTGTGCTTGCGATGCAAAAATTACTCCAATTACTCGCCTAATATGCCATCGACATGCTGCGAAACAGCAAAATTACCTCTGCCGAGCCAAGTTTATCTGCGCGTCGAATCTATGCAGACACACGAGGCCGAATATTCCATCTCGAAAATCTCCACGATGATAACAAAGCACGCCGAACCCAGAAGCCATTTTAAATAGCGTTTTTTTTTTGTTTTTTTTTTCAATACATGCCAGCTTTTTATTGCGCACTTGTAGTATATCATTCGTGTGTACACGTGTCCCCTTTGCCTTCTCCGCTTATGTGTTTCTGTCTCTTAAAATGGGGAAAAACATAAACGTAATTTTTAACAGTTTCGAGCATCGCTTTGAAGAGCATTTTTTTTCAACACGTTTCCAAATTTTGAAACGTTGTTTAAGTATATTTGAGTTTATTCTGTTTTACCGCATCTTTTTGTTTGCTTTTTACTCATCAAAGTCTTGATGGAAAAGGTTTTTTTTTTTTCATTTCACCGACATCAAGTTGTTTTGGTTTCGTTCGTTATATCGATTACATTGATACATACTCATTATCGTCATGTTTAATCGAAATTTTTACGCTAATGATTTTCGTCTTTATTGGGACTCGTTAAAGTGTTCAACGGGAATACATTCGACGTGTATTATAACTTTTCTGCTTAACGTAAAGTTCGTAAAAGCTTTTCAATACAAACGAGTTAGTTCGCTCGAAATATCTCGCTATTCGCATCAAAACAGTTATTACAAACAGATGTGTCGAATAAATACCATAATTGAATCGTGAAAACTTTCCTAAGGGTAAGAGTTAGGTAAGTTATTTTACAGCCGAGTCGAGGAATTCGATACGGTGTTGGATGAATTGCCTAATCAGCCCCTTGACGTGTTCGAGGCTACGAAATATGTAGACAACTTATTATACAAATTCGTATCGGGTATCGATGAAATCATCCACACGTATTACTTGAGACGTTTTGATTTTCGAATCGAACAAATAAGAGTGCGATAAATAGCGTGAAATTGGACTAATCTCAACTATAAACTGACATAATTTCAATCTCAATCAATAAATCTAGTGTTACTCATCACAATACAGGGTGTCCCTGGACCAATGCACCCCCTTCAAACCAATGATGCAGCTACCCAACCTACATAAGTATATGAATGTTTGTCTATTCCAAGATTTGAAGGGATAAAGTTACATACTCGTGATGGTCATTTTTTTCAGAACGTCGTAACTTCGTTGATAATGAAGATAGACAAAATTTGTTTGGAACTTTTTTGTAGAACTTTTTACGATCTGCAAAATTGGTTATATTTGATTTTTGCCTAACTCCAAAATTGAAGAAGCTACGATGATTTGAAAATTGGTGCGCGATCTAACTCCTTTAATTTCCAAGGTAGACAAAATTAGTTGGAATCAATTCTAGTCAGTCTTTTTGTGCTCAACAAAATAAGCTATTTATGTTTTGCCTAACTCTAAAATTGAAGGAACTACTGATGGCAAAATGTGAGTTATATCATTAATTAAAAATCATGTCACCAAAGAAACGAGGAAATTGCAATAGTGGTCTTGAAAAAAAAATCAAATAGTCTTCAAAAATTGCCGAATTACATTTTGAAATCTTTCAAGCTCGGAAAACCCAAACCTTGCGGCAGTCAACCCACAGTCTCACGCCATCAACATCGAACTCGAAGTCCGCAATTGTCAATAAAGTTGTCATCCGGCGATTGAAACGTTAGTAAACCCACGCAGGCCATTCTTCGGTCCCAAATAGCTTAATAAAACAGTCTGAAAAGACTTAATATAAAAAGAGAGAAAAATGATTCGACGTAATATTAGACGGTCCGTTATAACATTTTTATCTCCGCCTAATCCTTCCAAAGTCAAACGGACGAATACGAGTTTATTTTTCATATTTTCAAATACACGACGAATATAAACGAAAGATTAACTTTTCCAGTTAATTATCCGCGTGTACCTTTGATCGGACGACCACGCCGCCAAATTTATATTAAATCCAGTGACCGAACCGTACAATGTTAGCTTTTCATTAGGTAAAACAACAACGCACAGTGTGGCCGCAGAGAAAAAAAGCCTCCTTTATGCCGAAAATTTTAATACAAAACCGCACAGAACGCGAGATGTAAATGAATCGAGCGAGCCAGCGACCCTCGTAAAAATAAAAAGAAACCCTCGAATGTTTACACAAATTGTATTCTACATTTACTTTTTTTTTAATAACCTGGCTCGTAAACGAGCAAGCTAAAATTATTATTAACATAGGCTCGAGCAAAAAAATACCCAAAAAGAGAAAAAGAAAAAAGTATCCAGGTAAAAATGAAATTTCATAATTAAATTTCCGATTTCGGATTTTGCTCTCTCTTTCGTCCTAAGCCAGACGATAAAATCCGATTATAAAGAGAGGCGAAAAAACGCAAACGTGGCCAAATACCAAGTTTTTATTTATGGATGACAAACTTGAGACATTTTCATAACTTCGGTGTCGATAATTCGCTCGGGATAGGCAGAGAGAATTTTCTGCTAACTTCGTAAATATCGATCTGGTCGCAGTTTCGGGCTTTAATTAAGATTAATTCGTAGACCGAAAACAACGTTCTTTTTTTCACCGTTCGACCACTTCGTTTTGTCTTATGTACGCAACCCGTGTCGACCTTTTTATCAGAAAATTTGGCCCGATCATCAATTTCCATTGCTAATTGCCTAAAGGTATCTGCAACTTCATATTCGGTTTTTAATGAAGGTAGGCATAGATTTTTTTAAATTTAATTTATTAATTTCGAATTCTTTTGAATTATTAATTATTTTAGGTGATTTTTCATTCTGAGAAAATTTCAACTATTAAAATTTATACGTGGGGGAGGGGGAGTAGGTCAGGATGGGAGGAATATTCATCGACGTCGATTAAGAGGGGCGGATACTCTAAATAGAGTCTATTGACTATACAGAGTGTTTGATAGCTGAAAGCTGATGTAGTTCCTTCCACCATGAAGATATGCAACTCATAAATAACAAAAAATGTTGAATAAAAATGGTACCTATCTTTAAAATTGAATGGGCAAGGGGAAATTAACTTGATAGACAGTAATTTTTAAAGAAAAGTTTTTCTGTTTTTGACATTTTTTGCCTACCTTTGAAAATAAAGGCAAAGGAAAGCTTCAAACTTTAAAGAAAACAGGTTTTGCAATAATCAAAGCTCTGTGGCTCCTTCATTTTCGAAGATAGGCCGGCCAATTCATCACTTGGCTTCTTTTGCTTCCCTCAAAAAATAACATTCATTCCATTCATTCTCATAAAGTCATAACATAGTTCAGCAATGTTCATGTCTCGTTTGTACCCATTGATCATTTTGAGCTCCGAATTATCAAAGGACAGCAACGGGACAAAAAATTGCAAAATTTCATCAAGATGATTCATGAAACAGATGTGAAGTTTTGAGAGGAACGAAACATGTCGAAAATGAAGGAGCTACGGAGCTTTGAAAATCGTAAAACCGGTTTTTCAAAGTTTGAAGCTCTCCTACGCCTTCATTTTCAAAAGTAGGCAAAAAATGACAAAACAAAAAAAGATTATCTTCTTCAGTACTACCCTATGTACCCAACCAAAAATAACTTCAATTTTGAAGATAGGCACCATGTTTATGCAACATTTTTTGTTCCTTTTGGGTTGCCTATCCACCTAATGGAAGGAAGTAAATCAGCTACGAAACACCCTGAATGTACAAACAAAATTGATGAACCGGTCCTGGTGATATCCGCGAAGGAGATTTTCAAACCCATATAACATCTTGAATACAGCAGATACGTGAAATTTGTAAATAACCTTTTCTATAGCATTTGAAAAGACCTACAAAATGAGTTATGTGCAAATTTCATCTCAGTGAACCGGTTCTCGAGATATCCGCCTTGGAAATTTCCCCTTCGCAGCACTTTGCATCCGGACAGAGTTGGTAATCGTCCTCGCGGGGGTATTCGAGTAACAATCACGGCAATAAATTTCCACCGCTTTTTAAAATGACTCGACAAACGAGACAAATCCGAGAACCACTAAGCACTGCAGGACGTAATGAGAAAACGCTGCTGGCCACCGAGGAATTAAAAACACCGAATTACTATTATCGCGCTCGTCTCGTACTCATATATCCTCTTTTTTTCATCGTTTCCACGTAACCTACGAATATAAACATACTTGAGACACTATAAACCCGAGTAATAACACGTTGTAATTTTTCCTCCGCAAAAAAAAAGACCCAAGGACACGTCGACAAGTCAAAAAAAAAGAAAGAACAAACCAAAAAAAAGAACTATTAAACTCGTAGCGGGTCTTGTTAAACTCACACGCTCGTAACTCGTGACTGAACGAATCTGCTTGAAAAGTGAGCAATCTCGTTCTGTTATTATTTATTTTAATTTCCTCTTTTTGAAAATGACTTGAATGACGTTGACGTGAAATGAGGAAATGGCTACGATTAAATTATTTTTAATAATATTGTGATAGATATCGTATAGGTAAATTAAGTTGGCGATTTTAAAAATGAAGTGATGTTGAAATTTGGATACGAGTGGATTGCCACAGTTCTGTTTTTTTCTTTCTTTTTTTTTTTGGTACCGTCAAAAATTTGCCAAGTCCAAAACTAAATGGATACTTGATATTCAAAATTGGAGGAGAGAGAGGGGCCCAATCGCAACTTTTGTAAAAACCAAAATTATTTCTGAGACGCTAAGCTACAACTTTTGTTTGACAATTTTTTCAATAGGACCTCTACCTCCCCAGTTTTTTATAATATACTAAGTATCTAATTGATATTATGCAAAATTTGGAGGGGCTGGAACCTGGAAGGTCTAATCGAAAATTGTATACTTAATAACTGAACTTACTTCTGCGACCTTAATCTACAACTTTTGTTTGAAAAAATTTTCAATTGGACCCTCTCTTAATTTTGAAAAAATATCTACCTACCTGATATTATGTGAAATCAGAGGAGAGGGAGGGATTCAATCGAAATTTTTCTAATAATCAAAATTATTCTTAGAACTTCAAGCTACAAGTTTTGTTTGAAAAATTTTTCAATTAGCCCCTTCCTCCCTAACTCCTCTACTTTTCAATTAGTATCTTCGGAGTTTATTCAAAATCGGAGGGGAGGTAGGAAATTAGGGATCCAATTGAAAAAAATTTCAAACAAAAGTTGTAGCCTAAAGTCTTGGAAATAATTTTGGTAATTATAAAAATTTCGATTGGACCCCTCCCTCTCCTTCAATTTTGAATATCAAGTATCTATGTAGTATTGGATTTCAGGACTTGGCAAATTTTCTATGGTGATGGTGCCAAAAAAACAGTATTGCGGCAACCGGCAATCCACTCGTGTTTGATTCGAAAATTCGTAAACGATTTGTAAAATTCAAAAAACTCAAAAAAGGGCGTTAAGGTGCTCTCGGGGACAATGTTCTCTAGAACATATCCAAATTTCATATTCAAAAAGTGTGGAGTTCAAAATAAACGACTGAGAAATTATTGTGAACCAATTCGAATCATATTTGAACGACACGAGTTACGAGCGTGTGAGTTTAACAAGACCCACTCGTAGTAGGTAAGAATTAATTAATCCTACATTACTTCTCGCGTTCACCGAGTTGGAAACATAAAGCTGGGCTGAAAAATAGGAAGTAATTTCGACGTTAAAGGGAGCATCGCATCTCGATAGGAAAAAAATTAATTCGCCCAAGAATAAGGTAAAAACTCGCCAAAACGCCTAATATATTGCCGGCTGAACAATACACAAAAGAACGTAAGCTTTTTTAATGACCTTTTCGCGAAAAACGACCATCATCAAACAATCGTTAAAATATCGAGAAAAAAGCACCGACGTAAGGAGAAGAGGAAAAAAATAAACGTTAAAATTCATTTCATCGTTAAACGTATTTTTCATTCTTTTCTCGGCTGGCAAAACTGTTGTTGTATACTTTGTCAATTTTAATATACTGTATAACGAATTGTTACCCAAAAAAAAAATCTCCCCCATGAAAAAACATTTAAGTAAATGGCCATAATTCTCCAGTTTCCTTTGTTAGAAAAATTTCCACTCCCATAATGCCTCCCTTGCCGCACAAAATACCGTCGAGTATTTGGAGAACTTCATCTTTGACCGTAATATACCGTTTTAAGTGACCAGATTTCGCCAGCCAAGCTCAAGACTAAAGTTTTCAACAAAGAAATATATCACGAAGGTAAATGAATGGTAAAATTATTCGATGAAATGTTCTAAGACAGAGGTTCGCGTTGAAGACAATTTACACCATAATTAATTCAATTCCTTCGGTATTTAAGAGAAGTTGGTATGTAATCACTGTAATTATACCTGTGTTAAAAATTCATTTACTTTAAAATTCCGTGATCATTTTATGTAATTCTTTTTTCTTTTTTTACTGCATTCTTCTCCATTTATGTCTGAAATACGAAACAAAATTGCTGAAAGGGCTGAAATGTGCGGTAGCTGGACGAATGACGATTCAGTCTCTTTGCAACTTGAAAATCGATTTTATACATTTAGAACTTTAAAATTAATTTAGGTAGGATACTTATTCAGGAAAATTTCAAAAAACTGAATAGTGAGTAATTTAAAATGAAAAAAATAAGTAGGTATATAAAAAACTGAAAATAAAAAAATGAAGAAATTTTGTTAGGTATGGAATATTAGGAAATCTAAAGAAATTAAAAATATCGAAATTTCATTACACCAATACCAACATTTCAGGTGTCATTTTTCACAATTGGATCGGTTGAGGATTTTACCATCCTACCAGGGAAGGCTGTTTAAAAAATTGGAAAATCATAAAAAATTGAGAATTTTTGAAAACATTGAAATAAAAAAAAATTAAGAAACCATAAAATATTGACTTTTAAAAAATTGAGCAAATTCAGAAATAAAAATAATTGATGGATTCAAAAAAAAATTGAAAAAATTGTGCTAGTTTTATAAAAGTAAAAAATATAAAAAATCGAAAATATTCAAAAACTGAGCAATTACCTAAGAGATTATTACGAAAAAATTCATCAAATTTAAAAATGAAAATAATTGATAGATTCAAAAATATTTGAAAAATTGGGCCAATTTTATAAAAGTAAAAAATATAAAAAATAAAAAATAAAAAATATTCGAAAACTGAGCTATTTTAAATAATTATACCTAATGAAAAAATTTAATGAAATCGAAAACTCAAAATATTAAGAATAGAAGTAAATTTGAAGTAGGTATATAAAAATAAATGAAAGGTCTAGAAAAATTTTAAAAATGAAAAAAATGGACAATCTTGAAAATGGTAAAAAATGAAAAATTAAATTAAAAATCAGACAAAATTGAAAAATTTGGGAAAACTAAAAATTTTTGGAAATAACAAAAAAAAAAAAAAAAAAAAAAAATAGAAAACCAAAAGGAAACAAAATGTTAAAAAACAGTGTAAAAAATTAAAAATATTTGAAATATTATAGGTAAGTATAGGCAATCGTGAAGAATAGAGAAATTGCAAAGAAGTGAAAAATCAAAGGGGTCAATAAAAATAAAAATTGAGTAATCTTGAAAATGTTTAAATAAAATGGAAAAAATCTGAAAATCATTCATTTTATTTTAGGTATTTTTTTGGAAATGGAGCAATTTTGGGAACATGAAAAATTTCAAAAATTCAGAAATCATGATGAATTTTAAAAAAAATGATAGGTTTTTAAAATTTTTAAAAATTGAACAATATTAATAGATGTAGCAAAACGGAAGAAGTAGGCAATGAACATAATAAAAAAACAAAACCATTAAGATTGAAAAATTTAGGAAAATTGAAATTTCAATGACAACTGAGAAATTTTAGAAATATCAAAAATTTTAAAAATCAAGAAACCATAAAATATTGAAATGTTTGAAAAAAATGAAAAATTACTTAATTACTAAAACATGGTGTCTACCTTACTTTTTCCCCCTAAAATCACTACTTTTTCACTACCTTTTTTTCTACCACCTCCAAAATTTTCAGCCCCCCCAAAATTACAGAAAATTAAGGACTCACACAAAAATTAATCTAATCCTAAAAAAGTGACCCCCCACCCCACTGGGAAAATTACAAAAAATTAAGGACTCTCGCAAAAATTGATATCTCCCTAAAAAGGCGACCCCCTCCCCCCAAAAATTTACGATCCAATATTTCACTACCTACAGAAGAATTCTCAAATAGAAGGAAAAAAATTATTTTGAATTAAAAGTTCAAAATTACAAAAAAAATACTCCTTCAACTGAAAATTCTGAACTCCGTTATAATATTTGAATTAATTTCGCATTATTTTCAAAATTTTTATTTATAACAGAGGTAGGGGTTTGAGGGGATAAGGTCATAACAAAATGTATTATTTTCTCCCTTTTTATTTAGAAGTTACTAATTCATTTGTTTTCGAAAAAATTAAAAAGCAAAGATGAACATCGAACATGCCCTCGCTTCGCTCGGGCAAAAATTTTCCTAAAAGAAATTACTGCCCGAGCGCAGCGAGGGCGAAAATTTTGAGAAAATTAATTTCTAATTAAGAAATAATTGGCTATTTTGTTAATAGACAAAATTGATTTTTCGATTTTCGTTTTTGATTTTTTCACTACTTTTACTCCAAAATCACTACTTTTTCACTACTTTTATGACCTATTTTTCAAATCACTACTTTTTCACTACTTTCACTATTGGTAGACACCATGTAAAATATAAAAACATTAAAAAATATAATAGAATCGAGAACTTGAAATATTATGCGATTACGAAAAATAGAGAAATTTGAAGGAATTAAAAATTTGAAAAGATTCAAGAAAATCAGGAAATTTTAAAAATTTTTAAAATTAAAAATTTCAAAAATCAAGATAGTTACAATAAAAAATTTAAGAAATAGAAAATACTGAATGATTAAAAAAATTTTAAAAAGCTGGTAAAAGTTATGAAAAATTAAATGATTTGAGAGTTAACTTTTTTTAATGAACAATTTTGCAAAAAAAAAAAAAAATGGTGGATCGAAAAAATTCGAGAAATATTAAAAATTGTAAAAAAAAATTTTAAAAATTAAAAACCAATAAAATTCTTTTAAAGACCTGGCATTTTGAAGAATTTTCAATTAAAAATTCAAAAATGTTAGTTTTTGAATCACCAAAATTGAAAGATTACATTTTCTCAAAATGTCACTCTCATTTCACAGTTCACACAAACGTACCAAAAAAAAAAAAAAAAAAAAAAAAAAATTGAGATAATTATTTCAGAGAGGTAGGTAATGTGAAAAATGATATTTAAAAATCACAACTTTTCAAGCCAAATTTCACCAATCCTAATTTCACATCCTTCTTCTCCTCAGAAAACACTCCAAATTTCGTATCTAATTGCGAACATTTCAAACCACAGGAGATACCGCTGATCGAAAAAGTAGACTTCGTGACAACTAAGACGACAACCTGTTGAGCCATCAAAAAAAGCACTAGTCAATAATTAGGAACAATTGAACGAAATTCGTTTCATCACTCAATGTAAAAAAACACACCATCAAAAGTTTTCGGAAAATTGACAAATACCTTCGATCCATCTTTTCAGACTGTCCAATCGTCATTTGTCAATTACCTACCTACGTATTAGGAAAGACCACGCCGCAGAAAACAAAACAAAAAAAAAAAAAAACACCATAACTGAGCACGACACAATACACATTTCAAACGATTCAATCAAAATTTCGCGCGATTATTTCGATCACGCGATATACGCAGTACATGTTCGACTTGTTCGTATTAATATACCCAGAGGGCGGAGGGGAACGCGCCCGTAATAACTCTACGCAGGCATTTTATCACGAAAATGGACGCGACGCGAGGTGTAAAAAAAATACGCGCCTCGATGGTAAAATATGGTTCGATTTAATGTGATAAAATGAATTGTTAAAACATCAGCAACAGTTTGAATATATTTTTTCGCATTCATGTCGAAACTGTTAAAGCGTTTAGCGTTATAAAGGAAATATATTTGTTAAAGGCTTTCGCAGCCTTTTTTCAAAAGCAAGACAGAAAGAGAGAGAAAAAGAAGCGCGAGAGTCGTTTTATTATTCATGCCAGTTTGAATGATATGCGCCGCGACGTGTTCATTGTTACGATTGGACTATACGTAGTCGAAGGTACGATACGGTGAACGAGCTTTATACGTAGTACCTAACCTACGTACGTTTACGTATACAGGGTGTCCTGGTAAAGAATCACCAGGCTTGAAATTGGAATACAATCGAGTACCTCTAACAAAAAACTCAAGCACGTACACATGGTGCTTTTTGAAATTAGAGGAAAAAATTAAAAAGATTCCAAAATCTTTGCCAAGCAAAACTGGTTGGCAACACTGTTTTCAAAAAAAAATTCGGTCCCAGCAATGGATAGCACATTAAAAAAGCAAAAAAAGTTTCAGGCACATTCGGTCGCCGATCTCCGAAATTGAAGGAGTTACAGCCACACAATATTCTTGTTAAAAATATTGCCTACCTCAATTTATTACGGTGCAATGATGAGACATGAAAATTGTGAAATTCCATCAGGGCAATACATGGAACAAGTGCAACTTTTTATAGGGAACAAAAAATGTAATGTGAAAAATTTGCCTATCTTTAAAAGTAAAGGTGCTATGGAGCCTTGAACTTCAAAAATACTGATTTTCAAAGCTTTGCAGCTCCTTCATTTTCAATAATAGGTCAATTTTTTATATAACTTTTTGGATTTTGGCACCGTCGTAAAATTTACCAACTTCAATACTAAATAGATTTTTGTTACTCGAAATTGAAGGGGAGGGAGGGGTCCAATCGAAATTTTGTGACGACCAAAATTATTTCTGGGACTTCAAGCTACAACTTTTGTTTGAAAATTTTTTCAATTGGACCGCTCCCTCCCAACCGATTTTGCATACCACTCCGAAGATACGTATTCAAAATTAGGAGAGTGTGGGAGGAGGGGTCAATTTGAAAAAAAAAAAATCGAATAAAGTTGTAGAGTAAGATCTCAAAAATAATTTTGGTTACTATAAAAATTTCGATTGGATCCCTCCCTTTCCTCCGATTTCACATAACATCAAGTACATACTTTTTCAAAATTGAAGGAGGGACCCAATTGAAAATTTTTTCAAACAAAAGTTGTAGATTGAAGTACTAGAAATAATTTTGGTTACTATAAAATTTTTGATTAGACCCTTTCCTCCCCTCCAATTTCGCATACTATGACTTAGGTACTTACAGTATTGAAAACTGGCCGAGTTCGGAGTCAATTGAAAAAAAATTCAAACAAAAGTTGTAGCTTGAAGTCTTTGAAATAATTTTGGTTATTACTAAAATTTCGATTAGAGCCCTCCCTCCCCTCCAATTTTAAATATCAAGTATCAATGTAAAATTGAACGTGTTGATAAATTTCAAGATCCACTCGTTCTGGATACTCTATATGAACAGGGACACCCTGTATATACTACCCACCTACGTACATATATGTGCAATGTATGTATAAAGCTCGAGTAATTCAACTGTAACGTATTAAATTCCTAATTCAAATATTTACTTTCGGGGTACGGATTTTGATTTGATGGTAGAAGAGGAAGGGGCGAGCAGGACAAAGTCAGCATGGTGTTGGTTTTTAATTAATACGACAACGGAGATTATCTTATATGCAGGCGATCGTTTAAATTCGATGTTCTACTATAGCAGTATGAGCTAATCTGAAAAGTAAATGAAGTCTTTTGAGTTTAAGCGCCTTGAGCGTAAGTATTATGCAACCCGGTATAGAAATCTGAGCGAGTTTTATTCGTCTAATAAGAGCCCCCCCCCCCTCCCCCCGACTTCGAAGCTGACGCTGCAGTACATTTTAATCCGAAATAAAATGGAATTAAGCCAACTACCATATACCTTTATCCTTATTTAAAATCTTCGCTTTAACAATGTTTTTCTACTGTGTACGTTTCGAATGTCTCATCTCCAAAGTACCTTGGCATAAGAAAGAAAACATTTTACCTTTTTCGGTACGCGACAGAATTAGTTAAAGAAACATCATGCCGCGCCTTCGCGTATTCTTTTTTTTTTTTAAGATTATACACGTAATGTAGCCCTTATAGTGATACCGCGGATCATATGTTCTATAAATGGGTCAAGTATTTTATATCCTTTAATATACGCCTTACTTTGCTCATATTCACCGGGTTCATTTTAGCTTTTCCACATACAGCCCGGAAAGCATTACGAAAGAGCTAACAATATCTCCCTATATGTGTGCTTCGCTTTCTCGATAATGTGCGAAAAATTCTCCAACTCGAATAACGCGTTTTCCTATTGAAACTTATACTATCAGGCTGCTATTATGCTACGGTTGTTGACGAGGTTTAAGGTAAAATTCTATATACTTGGGTTTCCATTTCCGTTACGTTTCATTTGACTCGTATGAAACTTTTGACGAGTCTTGAAAAAAGAAAACCTAATTTTAACGCAACAACTGCGTCAGAGGAGCTGACAACTTCGAATGTTTTGCGAATTTTTTTCAATTTTACAATTCGGAATATTTGATAAAAAATTTAAAATTCAGTTGGATTTGGAAATAAAAAAATTAGAATTCAATTTTGGGTGTTTTAAAAATATTTAGGTAGGAGCTTAAAATTTAAAAAAAGTGGTAATTCTTTACTGAAATGAATTTCAAAATTCTCGCTAATTTTACAAAATATTTAGAAGATAAATTCTTCAAGTAGTGTGATTGAATTTTTTTTTTCTTCAAAATTTGGCTAAATTTTTTTAAATTTCCAAGTGGTCAGTTGTCATCGAAATTGAATCAACATCTAAAATTTGACTTTTCTAAAAGTTCAATAAATTTTGAAAATCTGACCAATTTTTAAAATTCGTCAAAATTTTTCGAAATATCAAATTAAAGAATATGACAAAATTTTCTTTAAAACTAGAGGGCAAATTTTTCAATTATGATACTTTTTTTAAAAATTTGTTTAAAATTCGAAATTCAGCTAGGTACATACCTACAAACATTTCCCCACAATTTGGTGATTTTGAAAAAAATTAGGCTATTTTTGAACTTTTTGAATTTCAAAAATGTATAGATTTTTAAAATATGACTATTTTATAAAAACATAATTGAAAAAAAAAATTAACGATCAATTTTTAAAGTTTGAAAAATAGTTACAATATTTTTGAATTTCCCAAAAAAATTGCAGGAGTTCAATAAAGTTGATTAATTAAACATTTTTTACTTGAAAATTTCGTTTGAAATATGAAATTTTGCCATTTCTTAAAAAATTACTGAAAGGCCAATTTTCAAATTTTGATGATTTACAAAATTTAATAAAAATTGATACATTTTTTAATTTTTACAAATTTTAAAAATTAATAATTGCCATTTTTAAAAATTTGACAGAGGTCAATTTTTTCAAGTTTGAAAAATATTTACAATATTTTTGAAATTCTTCATTTCCTGAATTTTCCAAAAAATTTCAAAAGTTCAGTTCTTCAAGTTGGATTCAACATTTTTACCTTTAAAAATTGGTTCGAAATTTGAAATTTTGCTACTTACTAAAAAGATTTTGAAAGGTGAATTTTCATATTTTGAGATTATTTACTCACAAGTTAAAAAATTTGATGAAAATTGCAATATGATATTAGAAGATCAATTTTTATTTTAATAATTGACATTTTTTTTAAAAATTTAACAAATTTTTTTTAATACCTATTTTAAAAAGTTAATTTTTTCAAGTTTGGAAAATACGATTTAAAAATTTAAAAATTCTTTGTTTCCTAATTTTCTTAAATTTTACAAAATTTTTCAAAAAATGGATTTTGAAGTTGAATTCAGTTTTTCTCACTTTTAAAAGTTTTTCATATGGTCAATCTTAACAGTTTAATAAAATATTTATAATTTTTAAAATTCGAACAAAATTTGGTCATTGTTTCTAAATTTTAATGAATTCTCAAGAATGAAATTTATGAAATTTGTATAAATTTTTCCAAAATTTAGCTAAATGTTAAAAAAAAAATTAAACCAAGTTTTTAATGTGTGATCAATTTGTACAATCTTGAGAGTTGAGAATATTTTGAAAATTCAGTAGAAATTCAAAATTAAATGAAACTTTGGAATTTTTTAATTTTATTACATTTTTGAAATTGTATCAATACTTGACGTTGACTCAGGTTTCGCAGTTTTCAATTTAAATAAAAAGTTCAAATTAGACAATTTTTAGACTTTAATAACTTTTAAAAAATTTGTTTGAATTTTTCAACCAAGATTAAAATTTTTTCCGCTTTCAAAATTCTGCTCGATTTAAAATTTTTTTCAAAAGCCCAATTTTAAAACTTTGATGAAAATATTAGTGATTTTTAAAATTTTTTGAAACCGATCAATTTTTCAAAATTTACATAATTCTATAAAAAAGTTCCTAGGTCAATTTTTGATGTTCGCTCAATTTTTATAATATTTTAAAAATTTGATAAAGGTTTAAAATTTAGTTAACCTTTGAAGCTTGTTCATTTTTAAATTTTAATAAATTTTAAAGACAAAATCAATATTTATTATTATAATGTTCTACTACTTTTTGTAATTTTCAAAACTGAAGTAAAAATTCAAAATTCGGTGATTTTCGAATTTTTCAAAGTATTTAACATTGATTGAATTTCCAAAATTTTGAGAAGCTGAATTTTTTTAGTGTAATTCCATTTTCAAAATTTTGTTTAAAATTCAAAATTCAGCAAAATATTTTAATTTTTTTTTAATTCCCCAAATGCCTTTATTTTAACATGAAACGTCGAGAAATACGAATAAACCTCACCTCCAACTCTCGCCATCAACGTAAATTTAATAAATGACTTTCCCATTCTGAGAAATCAGCTAAAAGCGGACTTCTTTCCATAAAGTTCGTATTATATGCCCAAAAGATCCTATTTATAAGGTAACTTTCAACTTCTCCAAGTTTGTTTACATTTTGCTGTTTTTTTCTTTCACAAAAAAAAGTAGGTAGATACCAGAAAACACGAAGTCTTCTCCAAGATCTCAGCATTTTAATAATAAAATTTCCAAACCTCATCCTTCCTTCTTATTGAATAAACTCCACATTTTCATCTTCGCTCTTCCGATTCGCTATCCTGACTTGGAAACTTTATCAAAGACAAACTCGCGAACTGCTAGGAAAGATACAAAAGGCACAAGGATCTCAAGTTGCGTTGTGTGGCAGAAGGAACGACGTCGACACGCTTTCACACCAAATCTAACGTGACGCGTATACGTTTCTTATCAAAAACGACGTACTCGTACGTATATGTAACTAGACAGATAAGTAACATCTCGACGAAGTCTTCTTCCATATCCTGCTGCCATAAATATGTACATAACACATATACCGCCTGCTGCTGCATCGTCGTTGAGTAATTCGACGATGACGTTTTTGGTATTTGTCGGTAGTACTGCTTGTCGCACTCGTAGTGTACTACATAGTTTTAATTTCACGCACAGTGTTGTAATATCGTCGTCACCTGTCAGATCAATTTTAAACTTGATAAAGTAGTAATCACTATTAAAAACTTTAGAGCTACCGCATTGATTTCAGATCGTATACCCTGAATCATTGACTCAGTCAGCTAGGAAATGCTTTTAAAACCCTATAGAGTCGTAGGATATGCAAATGTAAGAAGTATTGTGCAGGTTGGGTTGCAGCGTGATGTAAACAAAGGCGCCGTGTTATGAGTAGCACACACTGCAGAAGATAGGGATCCAGCTTGAACTGAAAACTGAACAGTTTTCGTCGTGAATTCTAATTTTTCAGGCCATTTTGGAATTTATGTTATTTCCTTATTTTTTTTACGCGAGATTCTGTTCATTTCTCTGAATACTTTTCGAAGTGTTTCAATTACAAAAGTTTTGAAAAACTGTTTTTGTATTTTTTCAAATTCTTTAAATTATTCTAGAAAGTTATTTTGTTCAATTTTTCTCATGTTTTTTTTTCAATTTTGTATTTTGGTTTACGATATTTATACATAAGAATTTAATGAAGTGAGAAAAATCGAGTTGAAAGAATTTTAAAACATTTTTGTAGAAATTTTGAAAATGGCAAAAAATAAGAAGAAAACAGTTGAAAGAATAAGTAAAGATTTTTTTTATTAGAAGAAATTTGAAAAATAAATCGAAAAGAAAGAATTCGAAATTATAAATGTGGGAAAAATTCAATGAAAATAATTTTTGAAATATTTTGAAAAAATCAAACCAAAAATTGAAAATACTGAAAATCTTTGTGAAAAATGCACCAAAATTTTTCTAGGAAAGACATGAAAAATTGAAATATATTTTTAAAAATTTGCAAAAAATAAATTTAAACAAAAATTGTCGTAGGTATATGATGAACGTAATAATTGACATACTAGGTAATTTAGAAAAAATTTAAATCAATGAAGTAGGAAAAATTGAATTAAATTTTTTTTTGTATTTTGAAAAAATCGTCTAAATAACATATTATTCTTGTTTTTTTTTTGTCTTTTTTTTTTACAATACAAAAAAAAAGTTTAAAAAATAAAACCAAAAATCGAAAATTTTCCAAAAATTCTGCAAAATTCATCAATTTTTTTAAACAAGAAGAATTGAAGAATACTACCTATTTACTAAAAATAAATGAAAAAATCTGTACGTAATTTTTGCAAAAAATTACCTGCTAATTTTTTATTTCTTTTAAATAAAAGTTTAAAATTTTTCTTGTTTTCTCTAGAATATTTTGGCGAATTTTTCAGCATTTTTCCAATTCAATTTTCAAATTTCTTCTTAATTGCCGGTCATTGTTGGGGGGGGGGGGGGGGGGGGGTGTGTGTAATTTCCAAAATTTTCAAAGTTGTTTTCTAGAAAAACTTTTGTTAATTTTTCAAAACAATTTTCGGGAAAACTTCTGATTTTTTTTTTTTTAAATCAGAGACTTTGAGGATTTTTTTGATATTTTTTGCTCGATCCATCTCCCTTTTAATTGTTGTCATATTTGAATCGGCTCATGCAAAAAGTGCAAAAACAGGTTAAGTCACATTTTTGAATTTTTCAACTATCCACTTATCTATTTTTAGAAGTTGAATTTATTTTCTCTCAAAAAATCTTTTCACTTTAATTCATGAAAATTTATTAAATTCAGTTTTCAAATTTCATTTTTTTTTTTTGAAAAGATTCGTTACTTTACATATTTTTATAAGTTATTTTTCTCATTTTTCAAAAAAAAATCCAATATTTTTCATTTTTAGCATCAACGTTAATTTTTGACAAAATTTGATTCAAACACCTATGCTCAATTTTCTTCACTTCATTAATTCTTGCGATAGATTTTTTTCAATTTTTTTTTTACAGCTCTTATTTTAATACCACTCAATTTGTCAATATTAAATTTTTTGAAAGAGGGATGAACATTTTTTTTCAACTTAGAAAAAATGTTTTTTTATTTTTTTAGGAATTTCAAAAAAAAAATTACTTATTCCTCAAAGTTTCTTCTTAATTTTACAGGAACATTTCCATTCATTCTTTCATTTTTTTACATTTTTTTTGAAATTTTCTTGAATTTTTTGTTTTTAGTTGTTGACTTGTCATTTTTTTCGTTGTTGATTTGTCATTTTTTTCTTTTTTTATTTTCTTTTATACGGCTAATTTATTCCTCAAATTTTCTTCTTAATTTTACAGGAACATTTCCATTTATTTCTCATTTTTTTTACGATTTTTTTGAAAATATTGTTTCAAAATTTCCAGTCTTTTCTTTTCCAATTCTTGATTCGTCATTTTTTAAATTTTTTTATTTTCGATTATACGACTTATAATTCTTCGAATTTTCTTCTTACATCATTTTTCATTTTTTTACAACTTTTTGAAAATATTGATATTTTTTCAAATTTTCCTGCATTTTTTGTTTTTAATTGTTGATTCTTCAACTTTTTTCCCTAATTTCAACCCTATACGACTTATTTATTCCTGATTTTTTTTTCTTATTATTTTACAGGAACGTTTCCATTCATTTTTCATTTGTTTACTTTTTTTTTTGTTAAAAATATTCATTTTTTGAACGGCTCACTTTTTCATCTTCGAATAATAAACCCAGCAAATTGATGAAACTTTTTTGAAAATCTAAAAACCACAGCATCTCACATACATTTGCTGCTGAAATTTGTACAAATACAGGATTAACCCCCTCCTATCATCGGACCTGTATTCCAACATTCCACCACCCGAATGAAGCTTTAAAAACAATCCCAATGTAAACTATTCTGGTACCACTACCAGTTCCAATCGATCATTTATACTTTGAACCAAGCCAGGTCGAAAAATCTTGCACCAGCAGCGTCGGCGGCGATCCATTAAAAGAAAGCCTCTCTATAAACACGAGATCTAATGAAAAATCAATACGAGGCACAATTGCGCGCCATATTAAATACACTTTTCCAAGCTTTTTCGAGTGTAAACCGTGTGTACGTATCATCGCCTCGATACGGTATTGTTATGCCAACAACATTGATGTACCAATTTAATCGTGATTTGAAGAACCGCGTGCACATTTACGATGGTAGATAATCCGTTTAACGAGTTATTTTCCACATTATTTAGAATTAGACATTGCACCATGGGTTTTTTACTCGCCTTCGTTGCTCCCTCGTCCATGCACATTTATGCATAAAATTTAACTCCGTTGTTAACCTGCACCACTACATGTATCGTATGTTTCGCTGCGAGTGTTTTGTTTGAAAATTCCATTGTGTATGGGAATTTGGAACGCGTTCTTGTTACGTCATCGAATTTAATAACGAAGCGAAGTGTCAAATTTTACACATTGTTTGACGGAAATTTTCACCTCGAACAGGTACGAATTAATGCGAGAGCACAATTCCACGTTGAAAAGTACAACGAGAAGTTTATTTCCAGAGTGATAATCATCAAAGTATACAATTTTTCCGGCTCCTTTGTATTTGACGTAACTTTTCGTCGATGGCATCGAATTAATTACGTATTTCTTCATCTTCTCGAAAAGGAGAAAAATCGAAAAATTTTCTAACTTTCAAAGTAAATCAAAACTTCACAAGTAATGAACCATTGACCACTTCAATTGACAAACAATACTGCACTAGAAATCACTCTGCTACAATTTCAATTACCACGTATAGTTGAAGAAAGAGATTCAATTTTTGTATTTTTTCCTCACCCTATTTCAAAAAGTTATCTGTTTTATTGGTTCAAATACGTAATCAAACAAAAAATTTTAACAAATCAGCCCAAGAATATTCGTTCTCTTTAGCGAAATTTACATATTTTAGGCGTAATTTACATGCCACGTATTTTGCCGATAATAATTCAGCCGTTTGTAGGGAATAATTTCGAGCAAAGGGTGCGGAGTTTTTCTTCCTAGAAAAATGGAGCACGAGTCTTTTTCTTTCGGTCTCGTTTTGAGGAAAAATTACTTGCGATTAGAGCTCGCAATATGTCTTCGCATAACAGAGGGAAATAAGAAAAGGAGAGATAAATGGTTAAAAAATTGATAAATGATTTCAAGAGGGGGAAAAATGCTCATCGTTTCACGAAATTCCGGACATGAGTATTCTAGGGATTTTTAGGAACAGCAGAAATTCGCAAATCAAGCAAAACGTTCTCGAATAAAAAAATACAAGACATAATTCAAATGCATTATAGTTTTCCAGCAGCATTTTAGAGCGAAATTTCAAATAAAAAATATGTTTAGTCAAAATTTGAAAAAAAAAGAACCAAACGAAATTTGTGATAAATTTGTTCGAACAAAAATTTGAAAAAATTGTTAATTTTTTTTATACTTCTTAATTTAAAAACTTTTTGAAAGAAGAATATTGAAAACATTTTTTTCTTAAATTGAAAAATAAAAAAAAAATGATTTAGGATAAGAACTTGAAAAATGTATGTTCAAATGACATTAAAAAGGTTTCCAAAAAAAAGTTTGAAAAAATGTGTAAAAAAAACTAAATGTGAAGAATGTATTTACCTAGGTATGATAATGGAATTTAAAAAAATAATAATAATGTAAAAAAATTATTCCCAATTTTGCTTTTAACAAAACTCATTTATAAAAAAAATGATTAAAAATTTATTTTCAAACAAAATTTGGACAAATTCTTTTTAAACTTGATTCTAGAAAAAAAAATCCAACAAAATTTAAAAAAAAAAATGTTTTTGAAAAAATTTTGAAAGAAATTACCTATTGGCTATTACTTTTTTTAATGAAAAAAAAATCTGTTTTTAAATGAGATATTTTTTAAGGGGGGGGGGGGGGCTACTTTTAAATCGACTTTTTTTTTATTACATAGAGTACAAATGTATTGACAGTATAGTTGAATACGCCAAGACCGGACCATCCCCGGCTCCACTGACTCCAAAAAAAATAGGAAATTAAAAATTTCAAAAATTCCAGTTGAATATTTTTGAAATTGTGATTTCCTAGATTTCGTAGTAAAAAATGCATAGAGTTTTTGAGACTTCAAAATAATTCTGTTTCATTATACTTTGGTCAACAAAATAACAAAAACATATGAATGTATTATTGGAAAATCAAAAAACTCTAATTACCCTTTTTCTGTCCTACCCATTTCACACGAATGCCCCATTATCTCAATAACTAATGGAGGTATCGAGCTCATCTTTTTTTGGGGTTGTAGAAGAAGTTCTCCCCCATACTTTAACGAGAGGATTTTGCAAAATTTTAATTTGTCGACGATTTCTTTCGAATTGAATGGAATACTTCGATGAGAAACTATGAGAGGGTTTGATGAAATCGGGTAGAAAGTAGGAATTTTGCAAAATCCTCTCGTTAAATTACAGACCAAACTGTACTGAATACAAAACATTCTGAGGAAGAACCTCGTGGGTTGCATAGTTTTTCTGGAAACGGGGCATTAAAAAAAGTCTCATTGTTTTCCAATTTTTCCTCGATACTTTAGATAAAAAAAATCAAAAATGCATCATATAAAAAAGTCTTAAAAAATTCCGCTTGTCAACGCTATGCATTAAAAAAAATATTTTAAAATTAGCCCCCCCCCCCCCCTTAAACTTTGTTTGGGCAAAGATTTATGAAAAATTGGATGCATTTTTTGAATAATTTTTTTTTAAATAAACAAAATTTGAAAAGTTGTTTTCTAACATGATCAGAAAAAAAGTAGATTTGTTTCTAGAACAAATCTAAAAAAAATTGTTTAAACGAAATTCGATAAAAATTTTGTTTAGACAAAATTTCAAGAAAAATGAAAATTGAAAAAAAATTATTTTAGAGAAAATTGGAAAAAATTGTTCTCAAATAAAATTTGAAAAAAATAACGAGATAGATTTAGGAGGATTTTTTTTAAAAACAAAATTTGTGAAAAAATGTTTTTGAACAGAAGTGGAAGAAATGAGTTTCTAAACAAAATTAGAAAAAATTAGTTTTTAAAAGAAATTTAACAAGATGTGCTGGAAGAAAAAGTTTAAAAAATGTTTTCGAACAAATATCTTTGTTTTGAAGAAGCAAAAATTTAAGAAATCCCTAAATAAAAATTTGGAAAAAAAATAAAAACCTATATTTTTATTGGTGTTTTTAAACAAAATTTGAAAAAAAAATTGTTTTTAAACGAAACTTGTTGAAAATTTTTGCAGGCAAAATTAAAAAAAATAAGTTGAAAAAAAAATGAAAAAAATGAAGAAAAAAGTTGAAACAAAAATTGAATGAGTCGGTTTCTAAAACAAACTTTGAAAATCTGTTTTTAAATGAAATTTAATGAAAAAAAATCTGCTTGAACAAAAATGAAAAAAAAAATATTTTAGACAAACTTTAAAAACAATTAATCTCAAACAGAATTTGAAAAAAAAAAAAAAAAATCGACCTTTTGAAAACTTTGGTTGAGCAAAGATTTTTTGAAAATTATACCTATGAATTTTTTGAATAAAAATTTGAAAAAATTTGAAAATATTGTTTTAACATAATCATAAAAAAATTGTTTTAGAAAAAATTTGAAAAAATTGTTTTCAAAAAAAATTTCAACAAAAATCAAGGATACTACCTATTTGGAAAAAAAATTTAAAAGTTCTGAGATGAAAACTTGAAAAATTCATGTTGAAATGAAATTGAAAAGATGTTGTTCTTGAAAGATTTTTTCTGAACAAAATTTTAAAAAAAATTGTTCTGAAACGAAATTTGTTGAAATTTTTTCAGGCAAAATTTAAAAAAAATTAGTTCCAAAAATTTGATTTTAAAAAAATCTGTTCGGACAAGATTTAAGTATAAAAGAAAAAAAAGAAAAAATGAAAAAAAATATATTTTCAACGAAGTTTGAAAAAAAAATTGTAAGAAATGTTTTTCAATAAAAATTGCAGAAATGGGTTTCTAAAAAATTCTGAAAAATTTGCTTTTAAATAAATTTAGAAAAAAATGTGTTTAAAGGAAAATTTAAAAAAAGTTTTTAAACAAAAATTTCTAAAAATTGTTTTTAAACAATATCTAATTTAAAAAAAATTGCTCTTGAACAAAAATTGAATAAAAAAATATTCTGGGATGAAAAGTTGAAAAATTCATTTTTGAATGAAATTGGAAAGATATTGTTGTTGCTAAAAATCAGTTTTTGTACAAATTTTCAAAAAATTCAAGTTGAAACGAAGTTTGAAAGAGATCTGTTTCAAACAAAGTGATAGAAATTACCTATTTTGAAAGAATTTAAAAGAATTTCATTTTTGGAAAATTCGATCAAACACACACTTAATTTTACAAATAGGTACCCTATATTTCTAAAAAAAATCAATTATGCTCACAAAATTAGAAAAAAAAGTTTTAAAATAGAACACAAAGAAAATTGTTCAAAAAAAAGTTTCGAGCAAAACTTTATCAAAAAACTAGAAATTTGAAAAAAAAAATTATTATTTAAATCAAAATTCAAAAAGCTGAAAAAATTGAATTTGTATTAGACAAAATCTAAAGCAGCCCGTACCCAATTTTATTTTCCGATGGTTCAACTTTACGACGAGTTAATTTGTTAATTTTACGAAACCCTGATTACAGCCCGATTACGAGTAAAATTTACATTTTCCATTTCTCCCAAAAGGGCACGTACCCCTTCATGCATAATTTCGTCGATTAAAAACCGCTGCAACGTGAATCGATAAATGGCTGCCTTTAGGTAAAATGCTGTTTCACGAGGTAAATATATTAAAAAACCATAATCCTCGGGTATACATTCGCACATCGCGACGAATACCCAAAAACACGTTCGAATTGATTAAAAATCTCTTTCTCTCTCTTTCTCTCTGTGTCGCCCATTAAAAAGTAAACAAATCGATAGGTACCCGTGAAAATAGATACATCGAATAGAATAATAGAATAGGTACTTCATAATAGGTTCATTTGTTATACGCAGAGAGCACGAGTGTGCAAACCGTGCTTCGTTAATGAAAAAAGAAAAACAGCGAAAAAACCACCATCAACTTCAACCAACTCATCCGCAATGCAGATCTATAATATATACGTGTACGGGGAGAAGGTACCTCTCGTACACCATAAGCGTACGGTTAGTTAAACCAGCGGCCCTTATTCGGTCTATAGTAATGGTAGTTTGATGCGCAATGAATGATTCATTAATCATTCGTAAAGCTCCAGTTTTTGACAGATGTTTACACTTTCGCGCCGGTTGAATGGTCGCTTTAGAGATGGTGGTTCGTGTAAAACCGGGCGCATGGCATGGCACATTTTCTATAACGATGCTTCAATGATCGATACCTAGGCTAATAAAGCCCTCGCCTTCGGCCACCAGTTTCACACTCTCTATCTCGCGAATCGAGTCGATCCGTGTACAAAACCCCAAGATGGATTTTTTTTCTTCTTTGGAAAATTCAGCGAGACGAGCAGGATAATCGCGTCGACTAATCGAAGACGCCAGCATTACACTATTTCGCTGGTACTTAGCTCATTACGAGCAGACTCTTCATTCATAAGGCCACGTTCACCTTCATCTGGGGCTCGGAATCGGCGCACAGCGCACCGTGCTTTGCGCTACGACGACAATTAGCGTACTAATTTTAGTTTCAGTCCCGAGCACTAACAACCTACTACAGTTACATTCAGCCGAGCTTAATTTATACACACTTTCGTGAGTCGAGAAGTTTATCTGTTGTATACAGCATTGTTAAAAGGCGTGTTCGACACAATTTCGAGCGTGTTCTTTATTTTCATAATGTCGCGTTGCCTTATGTCGACTCCCTCCTTGTGCTTTCAACTCCCTCTGCCTTCAACAGCAGCTTCGGTTTTTGATTTTAATCATCGTTATACCCGGATATTTCTTCGTAATAATTTAAGAAATAAATAGATCGCCTCCAGTTGCTCTCTTCCCAGTCGATGTTTTGTAAATTAGAACCGTCCAGTGGAAGGTGGTCAGTGCGGAGAAAAATACCACTGGAATAGCTTAAACTGCAATAACCTTTCTAATCACACTGCCAATACCTAATGTTTATACCTTAATGAACCAGCTGTGCTCGAGAAAACTCTCGCAAATATACGGCGAACATGCCGGAAAATTTTACCCTTGTAATCTCGACCGAATTCAGTAACCTTTGTAATTATTCGCCATCTTTCGTATACAATAATTATACCGCAGAGGTTTAAAACGACGCTTCCATCAATTCCTAAGCCTAGCTCATTGTTTTCCTCGTTCCTTATGACGTTTTACAAAATATGTACTTTCAAAGTGGAAACCAAATCATGGTATTTGTATTTGCAGTTGATCGAAATTGCAAATAAACTTTGCTAAAATATTTTCCAATCTGACAAATTAGTTTTAAATTCAAATCCCTTATTACACAGGGTGTCCCAGTTTAGAGTAATCAGACTTGAGATTTGGGCACATAAACGATGCCAGTAATAAGAAAGGCAATGGTTTAAAAAAAATTTAAAGTACTTCCAAGACAATAAATGAAGCAGGTGTGACTTTTTGGAGGGGAACAAAAAAGTTATGTAAATAATTTGCCTAAAGAAAGGGCAAATTTTTCACATGCCTTCTTTTGTTCTTCTCAAAATGTAGCTATGAATTAAAAATTTTCGAATCTAAACAATGTATAATTTCCTGATTTTTTTTTCTTTTCTTAAAAGTTGAGCTTTTTTTATTCCAAAAAAAAAAAATGGCAAATCAATCTTGAAAAAAATTGACAAATTTCATCTTCATTTTTTTAAAAATTTCATCTTAAAAAAACTTACAAATTCAATCTTGAAAAAATTAACAAATTTAATTTTGAAAAAAAAACGACAAACTTTACCCCCAAAAAATTGACAAAATTGATGAATTTCATCTTGAAAAAACTGACAAATTCAATCTTGAAAAATTGATAAATTCTATCTTGAAAAAAAATCACAATTTTTCTAGGAAAGGAAAAAAACTGTCAAATTTCATATTGAAAAAAATAAAAAATTTCATCTTGAAAAAAAATTGACAGAAAAAAGCTGACGAATTCAATCATGAAAAAATTGACAAATTTCATCTTGGAAAAAATTGACAATTTTTCTAGGAAAGGAAAAAAACTGACAAATTTCATATTGAAAAAAAAAATAAATAAAAAATTTCATATTGAAAAATAAATAAATAAAAAATTTGATCTTGAAAAAAAAATGAAAGAAAAAATGTGATGAAGTGATGAATTCAATCTTGAAAAAAATTGGCAAATGTCATCATGAAAAAGACAAATTTCATCTTGAAAAAAATTGACAATTTTTCTAGGAAAGGAAAAAAACTGACAAATTTCATATTGAAAAAAAAAATAAATAAAAAATTTCATATTGAAAAATAAATAAATTAAAAATTTGATCTTGAAAAAAAAATGAAAGAAAAAATGTGATGAAGTGATGAATTCAATCTTGAAAAAAATTGGCAAATGTCATCATGAAAAAGACAAATTTCATCTTGAAAAAAACTGACAAATTTTATATGGAAAAAAAAATTTCATCTTGAAAAAAAAATTGACAGAAAAAAGCTGACGAATTCAATCATGAAAAAATTGACAAATGCCATCTTGAAAAAGACAAATTTCATCTTGAAACTTTTCTAGAATAAAATTTGACAAATTTCATCTTGACAAATGAAATGAAAAAATTCCATCTTTGAAAAAAAATTGGCAGAAAAAACTTATTAATGCAATCTTGAAAAAAATTTACAAATTTTTTCTTGAAAAAATTGACCATTATTTCTAAGAAAAATGTTGACGACAAATTTCATAAATTTTATTTTGAAAAAATAACAAATTTTATCTTGAAAAATTGACAAAATTGATGAATTTCATCTAGAAAAAATTGACAAAATTCATAAAATTCATCTGAAAAGTTGAAAAATTTCATTTCGGAAAAATTGACAGCATTTATTTTTAAAAAATTGAAAAAATTGACAAATTTCATCTAGAAAACAACTGACAGAAAAAACTGACAAATTCAATCTTGAAAAAAATTGAAAAATTTCATCTTGTAAACAATTGACAGAAAAAAACTGACAAATTCAATCTTTAAAAAAATGAAATTTTTTTTTTGTTGAAAAAATTGAGTACAAAAAAATGTAAAATTTCCTTTTTAAAAATTAAAAAAAAAATTCTTCCAAAGAAATTAAGATTTTAAAGAATTCCTGAAGATTCATTTACCAACAAATGAAGATTATTTTCTTTGAAAAATCCAGGATTTTATTCCCCCCTCCTCCCTTAAAAAAAACCCTCTGAAAACACAAATTGTACTCCAACTCGTATTTTGGTACTGATGATCGCTTCCAGTGCGGTGTTGTCATGTAAAAACATCTAAATCAAGATGATTTCAATTTGAAAGTTGATTTTTTTAAAATTCAAATTAAAAACCCCCTTGGAGAATTATTTAACATTCAATTCTAGCCACTAAAAAAATAACCCCAATAAAAAGTACCCACACTTGAAAAATAAGCACAATCTTCAATTCGTAGAAAACAGAAACGAAAAAAATTAACCAAACCTCGATGTAGAAAAACGACCAAGCCTCATAAAAACGTGGATGATTAATTACACCAGATGAATACTCGAGATAAAACCAAAGACGATAATTTGAAAACGGTCATGGCGGCCGGGGCGGCGGGAAAAAATAATCTCAATATTCGAAACTTCGTTATAATACCTTAATTTAAATAAAAGTCAATCTCGCATCGCGTCGGTTTGCTCAGCATTCAAGATATCTGAATTCAGCGTTATTCTCGACCCTGACATAGTGAACTCTTAAATCTTCTCGATTATAATTCGAAAAATCAAACTTTAGAGGCGTTTGCGAAATAATACCGAAACACTACAACAGCAACTTTCAAATACCTTATTTTGTTTCACGATATCATCGAAAATATCGAAAATTTATTCCACCATCGTGATACGAAATCGATTCACCCCGCCTGCCAAACCCACTCGACATCGGTGTAATTCCTAGAAAAACTTCTTAAGCTGCAAAAGGCGGCGCAGCAATGGAAAAAATTTCACAGCCGAAAAAATTCTACATTAGGTGTACACTACAACTCGTACCGAAAAAGAAAATATCGTATCATTAAAGTTTTGATAAATTGCCGACATTTATTAATACATCCATCCGCTTCCTCGCCATCTCCTAAGTTCTAGTCAGCTTCGGGTCGCTCGAGAAAAAATTGCATAAATTTAGCTGGTACAGAATTAAGTGAAAAGAAGTAGGTAAAATGGCGATTTATAAAAAAAGCCCGGTTTATTAAATTTTTCCGATGCGGTTACCTCGGTTGTTTATTCTTGTACGGGCTTCTTTATTGCCACTTTTTTTAAATCATATTTACGGCGAATCGCTTATGCAAAACATACAACACCGAATCCGACCTCGACTGACGCAATAAGAAGAAAACTTGTACAGCGGAATAAAGAGAATTGTAACCAGCAAGTAAATTGCCTTCTCTTTGCTCGAACGAGTTCACGTTTACTAAATTCTATGTTTAAGCGTAGCACCGATCTCGGTATGTTATTTTTTCTATTTTTCTGTTCGTTCTCTGTCCCTTCCATAAGTAATTTCAATTTATTACGCGAATATTTCGTGTTTTTCGCTTTAATGGAGCTTATAATACGGTTCGACGAAGATTTCCAAACAAGCTGAATTTAAATCTACAGATTTTTTCAAAGCAAATAATCCTGGCAAATAATCCTGTATTTGGTAAAAAAAAAAAAGAATTCGCGAGGGCGAAGAAAGGGACGAAGGAACTTATGTCAACAATGATGGAAAATTGGCATGTAATATTTTTTTAAGTAGGCATATTTTTTTTAAATTTTAAAATAATTTTTTTTGCATTTCAATAATGATTGTTTTTTATTTTTGGGGAACTCAACCTAGTACTTGAAAGTTGGGACCCTATTATTTTTTTATTTTAAAAACTTGTCGGGTGGATTGCTTTTTAAAAGTATTTAATTGATGATAATCAATTTCTATAGGTTTCTACTCTAGCTGAATTTGAATTTGAATCTGAGGTTATTTCTTCAATTATTATTTTTTTTTCAGAGTTGATAATCCTCCATTCTTGATTTTTCCGAAGTTTAGAAAGATGAAGCAAAAAAAGGCAATTCTCCTGAAGAGGAATTCATATGTACAAAAGAAAATTGATTTTCAGGACGTCTAACAAAAGTTTACAAATCAAAAATTAGCACTATTTTCAGCACTTTTTAGCATACCTAGAACTTTTTCAAAATTTTGTAAACTCGTCAGAAGGACGTTTTAAGAGCTATCCCCCTTATGAAAAAATAAATACCTTCGGTTCAAAAATTGACAACAAAAAAACGTAAATTGAAGGGAAAAATTGAGTTTTTAATAAATTTTTACAAAAAGAAAAAAAATAGAAAAAAACGAATTTTAATGAAAAAGAAGGGCCTTTGTGAGTCAAAATCAGCACTTTTTCAGTACTTTTTTGATTTTCAACACCACTTTGTAAACTGAAGTATCATTTTCAGCACTTTCAGTACCTGATAGACACCTTTATTAAAAAAATATACATTTCTAATAAAAATCCTCTTCAAAAATGAAACGAAAAATCATAACAGCAAAATTCACATTTTTGAAATGAATTCTATGGTATAGTATATAAAACTGGTTGTTCATTTTTTCATTTTTGAACCAAAAAAAGAACGGAAGAAAAATTCTACTCTTTAAAAAGCCGAAAATGCAAAAATTAAATAAGCACCACATATTGAAATCTTTTTTTTTGAAAGGGAAAAACTTTCATTTTTTTAAAACAAAAAAATCTAAATTTTCTGGAGAAAGGTATCTTAATTTTTGGTATATTTTTTTTGAAAGAAATGCTCAATTGTACCCGGAGTGGCAAAATAACATTCTATTTTCTTCAATTGCTAATTTTTTTTTAGAGGTTTTTAGTTGTTCTTTTTTGGGGGGGGGGGGGGGGAGAGGGGGAGCGAAGAATAAAATTCCATAATGAGAATAATTTTAATTTTTTTGTATAATGAATCTTCAGTATTTTTTTTTTAAATCTTAATTTCTTTTGAAAGATATTTTAAAAATTTTTTCAAAAAGGAAATTTTCAGTTTTTTGTGGTAAAAATTTTGAAGTTTTCTCAATTTTTTCCAGTAAAAATTTATCAATTCTGCTAAAGAAAAAATTGGTGAATTTTTTTCAAGATACAATTGAAGGGTTCGTTGTGAAAACAACCATAGTCACATTTGAAATTTTGAATTTGCCGACAGATAGCGATATAACCACAACTATTGTAGTCGAACAATAGTGCTCATTCGAAGGAGGCACTATCTGACTATAAAAAAACGCGGACAGTTCATTCCCCTAGGCACAACTTGCAGCGCCATTTATCGGCAAAGTTGAAAAACTGAATGTGACTTTGGTCGTTTTCACAACAAACCCTTCAATTTGTAAATTCTTTAAAAGATGAAAATTTATCAATTTTCAAGAAAAAGTTCATCAATTTTTTCAACAAAAAAATTATCAATTCTTTTCAAGATAATATTATCAATTTTTTTAAGAAAAACTTTTCTATTACTTTTGTCAAGATGAAATTCAGCAATTTTTTTCAACAAAAAAGTAATATTTTTCAACAAAAAATTACCTATCAATTCATCAATCCTCAATTTTTTTCAACAAAGAATTTTATCATTTTTCTTTTAGATAGATGAAATTTATCAATTTTTTTAAGAAAAAGTTTTCTATTACTTTTGTCAAGATGAAATTCATCAATTTTTTCAACAAAAAATAATCAGTTTTTTTCAACAAAAAATTACCTATCAATTCATCAATCCTCAATTTTTTTCAACAAAGAATTTTATCATTTCTCTTTTAGATAGATGAAATTTATCAATTTTTTTAAGAAAAAGGTTTTTATCAATATTTTCAAGGAAGAATCCTTAAATTTTCTGAAAGTCCATAAGAAAAACTTCTGAAATAAACTATTAATTGATTGGACAAATAAACATGAGCTGTTCTTTATGAATTCTGGGCATCTGATTTCTTCAAAAAAACTACAAATTAGTAATTACACTAATTATCTACTGAATGAGAGAGGAGCAGAGTAGAAAAATTCGTGGAAATTTCTCGAGCTGAATTTTTTCCTCTAATTCGCCACTCGCAGGATCATCATTAAAATACGATTAAGCGACCAAAGGATTAAACCGAGGGGTGAATTTTTTGACCAGTATCATCGGTGCGATTCGATTAGAGCGTATTCGCAGATGAGCAATCGATTAAAGGCAACTTGGCAGTAAAAACAATAAATCACCGTCGGCTGGTGTAATAAAATCTTATACTATAATCCGATTTAATGAAGTAATCGATTAAAGGCGCGAATATATACGTATATATCGCAGAATAATAGCTGGCGTAGCGCCGCGCCGGGCAAAGATTGGCTATAAAACTTTGGCAATTAAGCTTTAGGAAACGCGAGACCAAGGATGAAAGATTTTTTCACATCGAGATGCTAGTTTCCGTTTAAGTAAATTGAACGCTTTCGAATAATCGAAATTAGCTGGTAATTTGTTAGGTAATTTTTCTTGTTTATTTTTCAATGAACACGAACCGGCGATAAGAAAACCTATTAATAATATTTCGCTCGCCCGGACCGTTCTTCGTTCATTGTGGAGCCGGGCCCGAGCGTCGTAAAAACGTTGGCCGCGTCGACGACGTAACTCTTAACACAAAACCCCCATCAACGTGATAAATTCCTCACCACAGAACAACAAAGAACAATCAGTGTAAATCAAGAGTGAAGAAAAAGCAATCGGGCGGCAAAGGCGGTGAAATTTTTGCACCATGAAAAAAGGAAATGAATACTTAATCTATGACGAAAGCATCTTGCCGGCTTGGTCGTTCATTTATAAGAAAGCAGGCAATGTATTATCTTACATCGCCGCGTCGCGTCGCCGATGACATCGCGAAAGGGGTACCCGCCCCTGCCCCGGGGCCTGCGTCGCGATATTAATCAATTTCCTAAACAATATCTTACCACTTAAGGGTGGCATTTCGGCGTGAAGGTTCAATCTTTTATTCTTTAACCGTTCCTCCTAATAACCTTTTTCGCGTCATTCGTTTTTCATTTTTCGATATTTCCCCCCTCTTTTTCCTATACTTTGACGCGAGCCATGGCCAATAATTACCAACTTTTCGTGGCTTTCGAGTCGAGCCTTCGAAGCCCTGGCTCGACAAATCACCATGTAGTATAAGCAAGGCAAACGCGACGACAGATGCAAATCATTTTTCAACTAATCAAAATCTTTCCACTCTTTTGGAACTATTCCAATATACACTCGAGAAAACATACAATCTTATTTTAACAAAAAAAATTTCACGCAGATGTGTCGTTTGTCATCTCGTTAAGATTTTTTTTCAATTTTTCTCCTTTTCTATAGTCTCACTCGAGCACTGGTGTCCGCAGCAAGCTCGTTTTGTTATAGATTTCAATTTCGATGCGTCTACTATGGCTAGCCTAGGCTGAAATAACGAATTATGGATTTATAGGCGTGCGAGCTCGGGTCAAATATGAGATTCATTCTGTCCCTACGACCTTCCCCTTTCGTTCCGACCATTTCTCAAGTTCTAAACGAGATCGCACTTTTTATATACGGCGAATTTAATATGTCGGTCAAGGCTGCATCTAATGTAAAAAAAATTACGAAATGTTTATTTTCATTTCAGCCGTTTATTCGGGTTTTTTGATCTTTCGAAATTTAATTATTTTTTCCTATGTGTATATGTGTACGTCCGCATCGAAAGGGCCCATTTTGTCGATCGCCGTTTCAGAGCTACAGCCATTTTTATGAAAAAAATCGAAAATTATCGAAATCGCGTTCTATATCGACTTTGGTAGTACAACCCCTCCTCTTTCACCTCCCATTGAGAGTTTGTTGATACGACGCCTGTTTGCCGAGTTATAGTGCATCTAAAATAAAAATGAAAGGGCCCATATTGTCGTTTCGTTATTTTCATCTCCCTCTTCATTCTTCCAACCACGTAAACTCGTTTCTGGTCAGGTTGGTAGGTTTTCTGCACGTTGTCCTACACATTTTGTCGATTTTTTTCATGGTTTCAATAATTTTTAAAAAATTTTTATTTATAATTTTCGAAGAATAAAATGTTTTTTTACCACTGATTTTTTGAAAAATGATCACTATAAATTGATAATTTTGCCTCGACTGATTTATTTTTTGACTAAAAACAACAGATGACCTTCAATTAGTGCATTTAAAAAAAATTGGCTATATTGGATTTTTTTTGGAATTTTTTTTACAATATTTTAGTGAAAGGGCCCAATTTGTCGTTTCGATTCCAATACCGAAGGCAGCTAGGTAAAAAAAAATTTCAAGGTCATTTCTTCGGTTTCGATTTATTTTCATGAAAATATCCAAAAAATTTGATTCAAGTACAGGTCATAGTCGATTTTTTGATTTTTTACATAGTTTCAACTTTGAATGCGTTTTTCTCAAAACTTACTTTTTTCAAAGTTCATTTTCAAAATTGCCTGGAGGAGGGAGTTTTGGGGCTAGGGACCCCCCACTTTGGCTCATTTTGACCGGAATTTGGTCTAGTATATGGAACTGGTCTTAACTCCATACCGACAGAATGGGCCCTTTCGATGCGGACGTACACATATATTGGGAAATGTGGTGGAATTTCAAGATTATTGAGGTGATGAAAAAGCAGATGGTTGGTACGATTTAAATTTTTATTCTCGAATTCATCTTCATTGCGGAGTTTTTTTGATCCTCTAGTTAGATTTATTTTTAGTGAAATTGTGAAAGACACAAAAAATTGAGCTAGATCAAAAATAATTTTAGATTTGAAATCAGTGTACCTGAAAACCTAACAATCAATATACCTAATTATGTGGTAATTTTTTTATCATTATTTCTTTCCTTCCAATTTCACCACCCCCTCAGTGCAATACCCCTCTTTGAATTTTTGACTAAAAATAGAAAGTATTTACGAAGCTTATTTTATTGCATTGAGTCCTAAATTTTTTTATGACAAATTAATTTCAAACACAACGCATGGAATTTTTTTCACAGCTAATCTTCTATTGAAATGATGAGTATACTTTTGGATTTTTTAAAAGTGCGTATTACCCTCTAAAGTTTTTTCTTTTCGTGAGAAAATAATTCCCTATTTTTCATTTTTCTCAAACTGAATTTCAAGAGATGCCACTAGCCTCCATTTTGAAAAAATAAAATAAAAAATTGCCAATTTTCGAAACGGGAGACCAGTGCCACCGCTTAAAATTCAGTTAGGGGAAAAATAAAAAATTGGGAATTATTTTCTAATAAAATACATACAATTATTTTTTTCAAATTGGGGACTCCAATGTACCTTTAAAAATTGAGTGGAGAAAAAATCGGGAATTCATTCTGATAAACAGGAACAACTTTGATGGGTGAAGACTAAGAATGGAAAAGATTTTGAAAATCAGTAAATTTTTTCAATTTAAAGAAAAGGGAGTGACTAGGAGCCACCTTACAATTCAGTTAGAGCAAAAATTAAAGAAAGGGAATTATGTTCTCGTAAAAAGAAACAACTTTTGGGCGTAGGGCAAAAAAATCTAAAAGCTCAAAATTATGGTAGTTCTTCATTATTTTCAAAAGTGGGGCCTGGAGGCACCATCTAAAATTAAGTTAGGAGGAAAATGAAAAATAGGGAATAACTTTGGCCATTTTTTCTCGTTTAGTTTTTTTCTTCTTGAAAAATTGGGACGGCCCAAGTACCAAGGTACCATTTGAAATTAAGCTTAGGCAGAAAAAAAATGGGAGTTCATTGTTCATTTACGCAAGAAAAGGAACAACTTTGATGAGTCATAACAAAAAAAGAAAAAAAAAAAGATTTTGAGAATCAGTCAATTTTTAATTTTTTTGAAAAAAGAGGGGTGACTAAAGTCCACTTGAAATTCAATTAGGGCAAAAACAAAAAACAGAGAATAATTTTCTCATAAAAAGAAAAAAAATTAGAGGGTCAGACTTGGAGAATCCAAAAGTCCAGAACATGAGGTCCAACTAGTTCAGATTAAAGCATTATCTTTTAGAATTTTAATAACCTGACCCCCCCCCCCCCCCCCGCCAATACTTATACCGAAAATCTCCCAACTTTAGAATTTATCAAAATGCAGTTTCGATAAAACCATTAAAAACTAAGTATAATGGTGTTTGAAATTAAAAATATAGTAATAATAAGAAAATTTTATTCCCAAAAAGTAGGTACCTATGAGAAATATCCTCGAAAAAGAAACATAGAAAATGAAAAAAAATAATGAAGAAATAGAGCATAGTTCAAAAACGTATAAAATCGTTCAAAGGACCACGTGTTTTTTTTTTTGTTTTTTTTTAACGAAAAGATGATGTCAAAAAATCCAGTATAAAATAAAAATTTTCCAAAAAGTTTTCTAAGGCTCCAGTTGCAAAACTTTTCAAACAAAATTTGTGTATTTAGATTTCAGGAACAATTTTGGTTATCACAAAAATTCTTATTGGACCACTCCTCTCACTCCTATTTTGCATTATACGTGAATACACACACAAATGATAATTTTGCGTTGTACTTATGCGATTTTCATACGTAAAATGCAAAATTAGAGGGGAAGGAATCAAAATTTTTGTAACCACCAAAATTATTTCTGAGATCTAAATACACAACTTTTGTTTGAAAATTTTTTCAATTGAGGCAATAAAATTGAAAAAAAAAATATCAAAAATCTTAAATGTATTTTCGACATCATCAAGTACTTTGACCCCCCCCCCCCTCAAAAAACCAATTGTTCTTACAGCCAATTCCATTGCTTTTTCAAAAATTGTTCAATATTTCCCACCATTCGAAAATTGGATTTTTGAATCGGTGCCCCTTTTCACAACTTATGAGGAGATTGAGCCAGCCATTCCATGGTTTTCAATTCGGATCAACAGTGGGACCAAAAAAATTGTAGAGAAAAGCTATTTAAATTATTTTTTAAAGATGATTTTTTTTCAAATTAAAAAATTATAGAATTTTTTTGGGGAAATTTTTATTTAAAAAAATTTTTCTTGGACGAGTTGAAAAAAAAAAAAACAATTTTTAAAAGTTTTTTAATAATTTTTTTACAATTTTTCAAACAGAAATAAAACGAAGAAATTTTACAAAATAATTTCTCATCAACTTGGGTACCAAATCTGAAAATAAGAGGACTGGTCCAGCCACTCGTAACTCAAGAAGGAGAGTTGCAGAACTTGGAAAATCAGTATAGAAAAAATTAGCGCAATAAAGCGACATCTCCCTCTGCTCACAAAAGCTAATATGGAAGGGCCAGGGTAATGGGTATCAAACAATCGAATACACGTATACGCGAGTGTTTTTTTTTACCATCGCGAGGTTATTTCAACGAGAAAAACTTTTTTAATTGGATTTCGCGCCGCATTGAGTAAAAAGATAGATACATTGTGGGTGAGAGAACACATCGAATAACCAGAGGAAAGAGGGAAGCAACGAAAAAAATGACACTATGATGTATCTTGTATGCGCAATTACGCTATTCGAACTCATTCATCAAGTTCGTTGATTAAAAACAGCTTTTAATTTTTTTCTCCAATGAACAGGTACGGATCCCGTTCGACGTATATGTGCTTTATTATCATTATTATTATGCAAATGCGAACCGAGCGAGTAATCTTATAGGTACTTTTTACGCGCGCGCCAACGAAACAGGGCAACGGGCAAGAAATAACCACCATCGTCAGCGTCATCGCCACGCTACACTACGGTCTTATAAATTTCAAAACAACGGAAATATGATTATTTATGATGAAATTATTATTAAACGGAACAGCGTATTATACGCGTTTACCTTAACCTTACTCGTAGACATACCGAAAAAGCTGCATGATGGATAATGTACCATCGTTAATCAAAATTACTAACGCTAGAGTTACCTTCTTGAAAATCGTGTAATACGTCTATTAATAAAAACCTTCGGTAATGCGCGTTCAAGTGCCGATTATTTTCTAACGTTATCTCTACGCCACATATACGCCCGCGTATGGATATAGGTACCTTTTCATATGTATGATGGCGAGAATGGAAAAAAATTAATTACTCGAATCGTGAAGCTCATTTTACCCAATAAAAAACTATACACGTGTAAAGAGGGTGTTATAGTTTGGCCTGGTCAGTCATTCGGACTGATGAAACAAAGATTTACTTCGAGCATTTTTAAAAACTAATATCAAAAACGGATTTGGAAGGTAAGAAAACCAAGAATTCCATACCCCACATATGACCTATTTCGTAATTTTGAATTTTAGTACCTCCCCTCCCCGGAGGCTGTGTTGAGGATTATGAAAAAATGATATTAAAAACGGATTTGGGAGGTAAAAAAACCAAGATTTTCATACCCCACATGACTTGTTAGATGATTTTGAATTTTGGTACCTCCCCGGAGCGGACGCTCTGTTGAGAATTTTGAAAAAATGATATCAAAAGTGGATTTGTGAGGTGAGAAAACCAAGATTTCCATATCCCACATGAATTTTAATGTAATTTTGAATTTTGGTACCTCTCCTCCCCGGAGGCTCTGTTGAGAATTAAAAAAAAATTACATCAAAAAACAGAATCGGGAGACAAGATAACCAAGATTCCAACACTAATGTCTAGTTTGCTGGGTTTGTTTACATTGAGGTGGCTCGTTGTTGAATTTGTTCTGCTGGGTTTGTTTACATTGAGGTGGCTCGTTGTTGAATTTGTTCAAGTCCAAATACTACATAGATAGTTAATAAGTCAAAATTGGAGGAGAGGGAGTGGTCCAATCGAATCAGTATTTTGTAATAACCAAAATTATTCCTAAGACTTCAAGCTACAACTTTTATTTGAAAATTTTTTCAATTCAACCCCTCCCTCTTCGCCGATTTCGCATAACACTCCACAGATACTTATCATGCATCGGAGCGAAATTTGAAAAAATAAAAGTAACTTTAGTAACCTGAAATTTCAAAAAAAGTAACCAAAATTATGGAAAAAAGTAACCAAAAATTTTCCATTTCCACTTGAATATAATGACTCATAACCCCCTCCCCTCCCCTCGTCAAAGTTATTCTCATATTTTCGCTAAATTTGACGTTTCACAACTCTTGAAATCAATGGTAAAAATTTTGAAAAAATCAAAATTTTCAATTCAAAAATAATAATTCATGCATTTTTTCTTTTTCTATAATTATGACGAATTTTAATAGAATAGTTGGCTTAATAGGTGCTCAATTTTTATATCATAGGAAATTTCAATTCTTGAGAAGCTCACAATAAATAATTTTTGAGTTCCTATCAAATCTTAATTTTTTTTTAACTCAATATTGAAAATTCAAAAAAAACTTTTTTTTTTCTTGAAAATACTTGATATCAACTTTTTTAAGTTTTTGAACTCTTATTTGTTTTGAAATAGTTTTCAGTTTTCAAATAATTGTTGATTTCAAAAAACGTGAATTTTAGAAAAATTTTAAATTACAAACAATACTGTCCTTTTTTTAATTTAAAATTTTTTTTTTTTTCGATTTTTTATATTTTTCAAACAATTTTTAATTTCTATAAATTTAAATTTATTAACAATTTGTAATTACTAAAAAGTTCTGGATATCAAAAAATTAAACTTAAAATTCTCAATTTTTTGATTTTTAAACAATTTATATTTAATTTTAAAAAAATAGCCGTTCCTAAAATTCATGTTTATTCAAATAAAAAATTTCCAATTTATAAAAATTGTAATGCCTAAGAATTTAAAGTCTAAAAAAATCAATTTTTTGATTGGCTTATTGCAAAATGAGTAGATACAAAAAAAATTTAATTTTTGAAAAGTCTTCATTCTCCACAAAAAAACAATTTTTCAACATGTGAAATTCACAACTTTTCAAAATTTTTAAAAGGAAAGTTTTGCTCATTTGAGAAATATCAAATTTTTGAAGCATTTTAAGTTCACGAGTTGAAACAATTTTATGTTTCATTTTTGAGGAGTTCTCTATTGTTCAAACATAATTTTCAAATACTTCGAACACATTTTTTTTTTAATTGAAAAAATTACTAGGTATTCTCATTTAAAAAAAAAGTTTTTAATGAGGAGAAATCGGTTTTATTCTTCGACGGCCTCTACTTTTTTTGAAAAGAAATTTTGAGAAAAAATCGTTTATTTGTCGAGAAAAGAATTTCTCAATTTTTTCAAAAAAATACGGCTTATCTACTTACATTTTTTTTCCAAGAAATGTGGCTCATTTTTAGACAAGAATAAATCTTAATTCTTCAAGAAAAAAAAATCACAATTTTTCATACTGACTTGAAAAATGCCTATAAAAGAACTTTCAATTTTTTTAGGAGCAAACATTTTTCTACCTTGAATTTCAATACATAAGTACAAAATAAATACCTATTCCTGAAGTTCGAGCAGAAAAAATCTCAATTTTAAAAGAAGATTCAATAAATTGTTCAATTAAGGTCAGTTGGGGTAACTGGGCCACGTTTTTACAACTCTAAAAAATCTTTATTCAAAAATGCCTCACTAGTGAAGAATAACCTTAAATCTTCAAATGGGACGTGTAGAGGGGTGTCATAGAGGTACACTCACTTTTTTGATTTTGAGGGTGAAGCACATACCTGAGCTGAGGAACACCTCACTCTACACAAAGAATGGTGGCCCAGTTACCCCGAAAAATGGGGTAACTGGGCCACCAAATTTTTTTTTTATTAAGGAAGATTCAAGATGTGTAATTCACTTACCCCCACTCAAATCTGAGTTTTGGGGTAACTGGGCCATGTCATGTTACTCAAATTACTGAGGCCTCCTCAAGGGGAGCTAGGAACCGAATGATAATTGTTATGGTGGGCTTACGATGTCAGTGTTACCATGCAACCAACCATTTACGTCAAGACGATTTTGGAGGGGATTAGGAAGAGAATGGCCCAGTTACCCCAACTGACCTTACTTAATTCATTTTTAAATAAAATATTTCAAATTTTTTGGAAGCAAAATCTCTGAAAAAACTTTCAAAACGTTTTTAAAGAAATTTTAAATTTTAATGGCAGCTGTTCGTCAGATTTTTGACGAAATAGTAACCAAAATGAGTCCAAAAGTAACCATAGTAACCAAAATGAGCCCAAAAGTAACTAAAGTAACCTTGCCTTTAAAAAAGTAACCAAGTTACTAAAAAGTAACCGTGTTCCGATGCATGATTATTCAAAATTAGTGGAGTGAGGAAGGGGCCAATTGAAAAATTTTCCAAACAAAAGTTGTAGATTTAGATCCCAAAAATAATTTTAGTTATTATAAAAATTTCCATTTGACCCCCCACCCCGTCTCCACCGATTTCACATAACATCAGAAATAATTTTTGATTAGACCTACCCCTTGAGAATTTTTCAAAATTGATATCAATAGAGGTCAGAAATATTTTTATCAAACTGATTTTTAAGAAAATAGTAAGAATTTAGATTTACCTAATTCTTTTTCAAAAAAGTTGATTCAAAATTTTCAAAAAATAGAATAAAAGATTCTCAAGGTAAAGTCTCCTGCCTTTTAAATTGGACACTAAATTCGAAATATTAATTCGAATACGAGTAAATTTAAAGGCGATAATTTATTAAACGACGCAGTGGCGGTTTTAATAGGCATACAAATGAAGTTGTAGGTACGTTGAAATGTTAATAGACGACGCGACGCGACGTGTACGTATTATTCGGCGTTTTCAAGAGACGTAGAAGGAGAAGGGAAAGTGGCAGTGAATTTTTCATGAAAACACCTCCAGCTGCGTCACTCGGCTTACGTTAAATATAGTAAGGTGGGTTTGAAAAAACGCCTGATACGAAGCAGGGAGCAGAGCTTGGTTGAAAAACCGTGTATAAGTAACGTTTAATAAATTATACCGAAGATAATGGTATTCGACCATTTATACGGGTTTGATATTACGAGAAATAGTGAGAAATATCGAAAAATAATAGAGAGATTAACGACGAAAAGGCCAACGGTGTGGTAAAGGGGTATTAATACCTTTAGGTTATTGTGTGCCCGAAATTGGTCACTATACGTTCGGATACTCGTATAAAGGCAAGGTATATGGGATAGCACGAGTATATCCATTTTGCAAACAATATAAAATAGTAAATGTTGTTTTGAAATGGTGCTGCTGAGGTGAGCAGAAGGTCTTTTGTGTGGGGTAGATTTCACTTTTCAATGCTCGATACAATATATACCTACATATTACAGGGTGTGTGTGGGTAGTTATCTAGGTAACTAGGTATGTGTACCATACAAGGTGTCCCAATTTGAGGTGGTTTAGTCAATGATGATCGAGTTCATCAGAAATTTAAAAGTAGAGGTAAATTTAGAAAATTTTCCAATTAAAAAAAAAATAGATTTAAAAAAAAACCCTAATAGATAGATAGATTTTCCCAAGTTTTTAGAAGCACATTAATTGGAATTTTAAAAAAGAGAATTACAATTTATTTTTTCAATTTTTTGCATCTCTATAAAAAGTTTTCTAAATAAAATTGAGAATTTCTTGGAAGAAAATTATCTCAAGTTAAGTATGTTGAAAGTTTTCCAAAGATTTTTTGAAATTTTGCAAAAAAAAAAAATAATACACGTGTAATTTCCGGAAATTTTCAGAAATTTTGTGAAAAATTCGTTGGAAATTTTTTATATTTTATGAAATTTTTTTATAATTCTGTACAAATTTCCCTGTAAAATTATGATTTTTTTTTCCTGAAATTTGATACCTAAGCATTGATTTCTTAATTTTGTTTAGAAGTTTTGTAAACTTATAATTCATGAGAAAAATCTCCTCAAATTTGATGAAAAATTTTCAATTAATCGGTGGACATGTCACTAGAAATTTGGCGATATTTCTGAACTTTTTTGATAAATGCTTCACGTCTTGTGAAATCATTTTACATATTTGAGAAAAAATCATTTATTTACAATTTTCTAAAATTCTGCAGGAAGTTTGCAAAATATTTTCTAAAATTTTGTAAAGCAAAGAATTCCGGAATTTCCTTTTGTACTCGCTAAAAAAAAATTCTTTGAAAATTTTGTTGAAATTCTCTTGCCTAAAGTAATTTTTTATGAAGTTTTGAGAAAACTTTTCTGAAGTTCTGCAAAAAATTCGCTGCAAATTTCGAGTAACTTTCTACAAAATTTTATGTACCGTAACATGGGGTTACTTTGGCCCACTTTTTGAGACTTTTTTTTGGAAAATTCCTCCTGCTTCTTTCAAAATCGAAGTAAGGGGCTCGGTTTTCACTCTAAATAGTGTCGGACACATGTAGGAAGCTCTTTAAATTTTTTCAAATTTTTCGTCAAACCCCCTCCCTCTTCCGTGGTTAGTCAAAGTCATGGGCCAAAGTTACCCGGCTCTGGGGTTACTTTGGCCCACTTCTTTTTTTCGCAATAAATCGATTTCTAGGCATAATAATATAACTCACCAAAGGCATGGAACTTCAAAAAAAAATTTGTTCAGTTGAAACCATATGATCAAACATCGGTATTTTAGAGATTTCCTGATGATATTTATGCTTGGGCCAAAATAACTCCAAAAACGACGAAAAACGGTACTCTGACGGGTAAATTCAATTTATCTTGCAACGCCTTCACCAAACCGGTATTTTCATGATAGATTCTGACTCTGCGTTAAATTTTCGATCGATTTTCATAGGAAAAATTTTTTTCCCTCGATTTTTGATAATATTTATACGTGGGCTAAAGTAACCCCAAAAACGACGAAAACGGTCTTCCGACCAGTAATTTCAATTTATCTCACAACCGCTTAACAAAATCGATTTTTCAATGCGAGATTCTGAATCTACATAAAATTTTCGATCTGTTTCCATAAGAAATTTTTTTTTTTGACCATTCGTTATACTTCGTCTGAACAAAAGTTTTGGAGGTAAAAAAAACACATGAACAACGTAATAATTAACAAAAAATCAGGTTTACCAAACTTGCGACACAAAAATTGTGACAATCACATAGAAGTTAAGTATGAAGGCCCCTCTATCGTTAACACTCATTACAAACTCCCTCCACTTCATACAGTTGTGGTTGGACAGGCAAATATCTTTTTTCCGAGAGTGGGCCAAAGTTACCCCCTAGGGCCAAAGTAACCCCATCTTACGGTACTTGAAATGAAATTTTTTGAGAAATCCATAATAAAATTTCCGAATTTTTTCTAATTTATCAAAAATTTCAAAACAATTCTCGAATTTTTGTGAAATTATTTTACAATTTATAGAGGAAAGTTTTTTTTTCGAAATTTCTGAAACTTAGTAAGAATATTTCAGATAACTTTCAGAAATTGTGTGAAAAAATCTGGAATTTCCTGAAAATCTAAAGTTTTTTAAATCATTCTGTGAAAATCTCATGATTTTTCAAATGTCTAACAAAATTTCTAAATAAAAAATCAGCACTTTTTCAGAATTTTGTTTTACGAGCTACCCCCTCCAATGTTAAAAATTTCAGTTTCTGTAAAAATGTCTAAATTGTGAAGAAACAAAATCGATGCCTAAAAAAAAACCTAAATGGATTCCTTCAATTCGAAATAATTGAAAAATTGACAGAAAAATGAAAATTGAAGAAAAAATGAATTATTGCTAATAAATTTCAACGAAAAAAAGAACCATTGAAAAATATGAATTTCTAATGAATCTTGAAGAAAAATTGAGAAAAAACGAATTTTTAATGAATTTTAACGAAAAAAACAAGGGTCTTTGAGCAAAAATCAGCACTTTTTTGATTTTCAGCACCACTAAATTTGAGGACCATTATTTCTATGTATAGACACCTTGTTTTTATGAAATTTCATGATACTCTCAGAAGTTTCTTGAAAAAATTTCCACAATTTGAATTCAAATTTCTGAAATTGTGCTCAAAACTTTTCTGAAAAAGTTTTCTGAGAAATACTTGATTTTCTGAAATTTCAAGATAATTTTTCCCAAATTTTGTAAAATACTTGAGTTTTTTTATTTATTTATTTGAAATTTTAGAAATTCTGTGCTTGAAAATTTTTCATAAAATTTTTAGAAGTCATATTTCAAAATTCTGGAATTTTCTGAAGACATGGGAGTTTTGGGTAAAAAACCCCAAAAAAAAACAATAAAAATTCTTAAAAAAATAAACGGAATCTTCTGAAGTTTTAAAAACAATTCTCTTCTAAAAATCTTCAGCTTTTTTTGAAATTGTATAATAAAGCTCTGAATTTTTGTGAAATTATTTCACACATTTTCGGAAAATTTTCATTTTAATTTCTTAAGCTCTGTAAAATGTTTTTGAAGATTTTCTGAAGTTTTGTGAAAAATTCTTTAAAAATTTGATTATTTTCTGAAATTTCAATTTTTCAAGTTGATTTTTCAAAATTTAGCAAAATTATTCCGCTTTTATTTTATTTATGAAATGTGAAAAACTTTGTGAGAATTTTCAAGATGTTCTGAAGTTTTGTGAATTTAGGTACCTAGGTAAATTACAAATTTGAGAATTTTTTTTCAAGAATCCAGAAACTTTGTAAGGATTATTCTGATGATTTTCTTGAATAATTCTCAAAACATTCTGAAAATCTTCTGAAGTTTCATGCATCGGAGCGAAATTTGAAAAAATAAAAGTAACTTTAGTAACCTGAAATTTCAAAAAAAGTAACCAAAATTATGGAAAAAAGTAACCAAAAATTTTCCATTTCCACTTGAATATAATGACTCATAACCCCCTCCCCTCCCCTCGTCAAAGTTATTCTCATATTTTCGCTAAATTTGACGTTTCACAACTCTTGAAATCAATGGTAAAAATTTTGAAAAAATCAAAATTTTCAATTCAAAAATAATAATTCATGCATTTTTTCTTTTTCTATAATTATGACGAATTTTAATAGAATAGTTGGCTTAATAGGTGCTCAATTTTTATATCATAGGAAATTTCAATTCTTGAGAAGCTCACAATAAATAATTTTTGAGTTCCTATCAAATCTTAATTTTTTTTTAACTCAATATTGAAAATTCAAAAAAAACTTTTTTTTTTCTTGAAAATACTTGATATCAACTTTTTTAAGTTTTTGAACTCTTATTTGTTTTGAAATAGTTTTCAGTTTTCAAATAATTGTTGATTTCAAAAAACGTGAATTTTAGAAAAATTTTAAATTACAAACAATACTGTCCTTTTTTTAATTTAAAATTTTTTTTTTTTTCGATTTTTTATATTTTTCAAACAATTTTTAATTTCTATAAATTTAAATTTATTAACAATTTGTAATTACTAAAAAGTTCTGGATATCAAAAAATTAAACTTAAAATTCTCAATTTTTTGATTTTTAAACAATTTATATTTAATTTAAAAAAAATAGCCGTTCCTAAAATTCATGTTTATTCAAATAAAAAATTTCCAATTTATAAAAATTGTAATGCCTAAGAATTTAAAGTCTAAAAAAATCAATTTTTTGATTGGCTTATTGCAAAATGAGTAGATACAAAAAAAATTTAATTTTTGAAAAGTCTTCATTCTCCACAAAAAAACAATTTTTCAACATGTGAAATTCACAACTTTTCAAAATTTTTAAAAGGAAAGTTTTGCTCATTTGAGAAATATCAAATTTTTGAAGCATTTTAAGTTCACGAGTTGAAACAATTTTATGTTTCATTTTTGAGGAGTTCTCTATTGTTCAAACATAATTTTCAAATACTTCGAACACATTTTTTTTTTAATTGAAAAAATTACTAGGTATTCTCATTTAAAAAAAAAGTTTTTAATGAGGAGAAATCGGTTTTATTCTTCGACGGCCTCTACTTTTTTTGAAAAGAAATTTTGAGAAAAAATCGTTTATTTGTCGAGAAAAGAATTTCTCAATTTTTTCAAAAAAATACGGCTTATCTACTTACATTTTTTTTCCAAGAAATGTGGCTCATTTTTAGACAAGAATAAATCTTAATTCTTCAAGAAAAAAAAATCACAATTTTTCATACTGACTTGAAAAATGCCTATAAAAGAACTTTCAATTTTTTTAGGAGCAAACATTTTTCTACCTTGAATTTCAATACATAAGTACAAAATAAATACCTATTCCTGAAGTTCGAGCAGAAAAAATCTCAATTTTAAAAGAAGATTCAATAAATTGTTCAATTAAGGTCAGTTGGGGTAACTGGGCCACGTTTTTACAACTCTAAAAAATCTTTATTCAAAAATGCCTCACTAGTGAAGAATAACCTTAAATCTTCAAATGGGACGTGTAGAGGGGTGTCATAGAGGTACACTCACTTTTTTGATTTTGAGGGTGAAGCACATACCTGAGCTGAGGAACACCTCACTCTACACAAAGAATGGTGGCCCAGTTACCCCGAAAAATGGGGTAACTGGGCCACCAAATTTTTTTTTTATTAAGGAAGATTCAAGATGTGTAATTCACTTACCCCCACTCAAATCTGAGTTTTGGGGTAACTGGGCCATGTCATGTTACTCAAATTACTGAGGCCTCCTCAAGGGGAGCTAGGAACCGAATGATAATTGTTATGGTGGGCTTACGATGTCAGTGTTACCATGCAACCAACCATTTACGTCAAGACGATTTTGGAGGGGATTAGGAAGAGAATGGCCCAGTTACCCCAACTGACCTTACTTAATTCATTTTTAAATAAAATATTTCAAATTTTTTGGAAGCAAAATCTCTGAAAAAACTTTCAAAACGTTTTTAAAGAAATTTTAAATTTTAATGGCAGCTGTTCGTCAGATTTTTGACGAAATAGTAACCAAAATGAGTCCAAAAGTAACCATAGTAACCAAAATGAGCCCAAAAGTAACTAAAGTAACCTTGCCTTTAAAAAAGTAACCAAGTTACTAAAAAGTAACCGTGTTCCGATGCATGAAGTTTTTTTAAGAAATTCGCTGATCACTTCGTAAAATATTCCTGATATTCTTTGAAAAGTTCTCTACAAAAATTTTGTGGTATTTTTTAAATTTTATCACAATTTTCTTGTTATTTTTGTTTTTATTTTCTGAAATTTTTCAGAAAATTTTATGAAATTGCACGAAAAAAATTAAATTGGAATTTCCTGTAAATCTTCTTGAATCTTGTTTTGAAAAATTCTAGAATTTCTTAAAGATCTTCTTTGAGGTTTTGAAAAAAAATTATGTGAAAATGTATAGATTCTTTTGAAATTTTATGATAATTCTCTGATGTTTTATGAAATCATTTTACAGATTCCAGAAAAATTCTTCTTATTTTTTTTTTCAATTTCGGAAGCTCTGTGAAAAGTTTTCTGAAGAATTTTTTGAAGTTTTATTTTGAAAAATTCTGGAAGTTTTATGTAGAATTGTTTTGAAATTTTGTGAGAAATTGTTTACTGTTTTGTGAATTTGTTTACAAATTTGAGAAAAATGTTCCAAAATTTGGTGAAAAAAATTTGATTTTCAATTTTCTATTTTTTAAAAAGAAGCATAAACGGGCATAAATAGACTGGGAGGGGAAAGGTAAAAAGAAAAGAACAGTTCAAAATAATGATACTAAAAAAAAAAAAAAAAATCCTACGTATCAATTATTATTAGATTTTCACAGACATCGTAGCGAATCTAAACGTTATTTCGCACATAAGGCGCGGTGCCCTTTCGAGAGGATTTGCCAGCACAACCGTATTATACCTACATAAAGGATGTTTTCGTGAAACGCGCAATAATGAGGTCGAGTAAAAAGTAAAACGTTGCTTTATACGAGGTTTACGGCGCTGATGAGAGAGAAGGTGTTTCACAATACGTCGACAGTGGCGTCGGATTATTCGGCACAACGGTAATTTTCACTTTGATGATGTTCGTATGAATTTCTCGGTACCCCTTACGCCCCCATCTGCGGATACGTTTAAAAGCGAATGCAAACAGGCTATAAGAACAAAAGATGAACTAGTATTTCTTGCAATGTTCTGCGAGAGAGTAGAGTCAGTCGGAGCAGGAGGAAAAAGCATCCAACGATATGTCTTATGACCGCCTTAAGGATGAAATTTACGGTGCTTTTGATGTATAGACTCTATATATATATATATATACTTAGAGGGTAGATTTCGCCTTACGAACCAGCCACAATTAGTGGTTTGGTATTGGCTTTGTAAAATTCATCCTCCAGTTAGATAATTTGCCACCATGTAATCGCATTATATACTATACACATCGGGGTTGAGCCTTTTAATTTTCATTTAATATCCCCCAGCGTGTTAGCTCGCGTTTGTTTGGCGCATGCGCAGGCGCCGTGGGGGCCACATATACTCGTATGATTAAAAGAAGCTTGCATAAAATGATGGTATTCGCTCAACAGACGACACTTTGGAAAGCTTAATAGTTGCTCATTTCTGCAGGCAGCGGACGCGAATTTGACTTTTAACGCCCAACTACCCGTTATAAAAATTCCATCGTTGGAAAAAAGCACCATCGCACATCGACGAAGGATACGAAGGCGGGGCGCACCGAGAGTAAAAAATGTTTCGCGAGACTACTTGAAAATTATACTTGACGCTATAAAGAGCAACGTTACCGAATGGAATTTCGTTTATGAAATTTTTAATTTAAAATTCATTCATTCGACGCGAAATTATACGAAAATTTCGCATCTTCAATCAGCCGGATTTTTAGCTCGAGTCGACATTCATTTCGTTAACGTTATGGCCCTTCCTTTCCACCGCTTCCTCGTGACCCGACCTTTATACTGTACACGGTACGTATTACACGCCGCCCTCGCCCCCGCGCCCCAATTCCACAATCGTATCCTATAATGAAAAATTTCGTATTCCGAGGTTTAGCGTGACCGTTCTGAAAATATAAAGTATTTTATTGTTGAACAGCTTAACACTGCGGAATACGAAATATTTTCGTGTTTTTTTTTTCTCTCTTTCTTCTCTGCTTTTGGGTACGATTACTATACCTCTAAGTAGTATTTTACGCAGACCTGTAGTAAACTATTATTCGATTAGCGTGCTGATGTCGTGAGGGGGTCGAAGGGATGTAAAATCATTTCCTTATATATTTTGGGGTATGCGTGCGCACTCCTTTGAGGGTATGTATACGTTGTTTGATCCGCAAAAATCTCAAAGGTATATTAATGAACGAGATACAGAGCTGAGGCTAACTTTATGACCGAGTGAGGAAGGAATGTTCAAAAAAGAATTTTAAACATTTATTGGTAAAAAAAAGAAAAAGAAAATCATTCAAAATTCGTTAGAAAATTTCAATTTTTTTTTAAAAATTTTTTAATGTGTAAGTAAACTGTTTTATTTTATTTTTTTTAAATCAGAAAATTAATTTTCAATTGAATTGTGGAAAAATCACTTTAAAAAAGTGAGAAACTAAATTTTAGGAAAAATTTTCATCGTAAAAATGTTTTAAATCACCTCTGAGAACAATTTTTAAAACAGCTAGTAGCCTTCATTGCAAATGAATGTTTTAAAAAATTCAAGCTAATCATTATTTATTTATTTATTTTCATTTCAAAAAATTGGTATTCTATTAAAAATGTATCTACATTTTTGAGGGCAATGTATTTCTTCAAGTCAAAAATCCTCAAGCATTATAAAAAATATAAGCAACTCTCGGGAGAAAAATGAAAAATGAAAATTTGAGCTATTCACTTTCGAGAGAAATTATTGAAAATATGAATTTCAAAAAAAAATTGGAACCTACTAACGATCTCAAAAAATTCGCTTTCAAAGAAGTTTTAAAGTTCATTTTTGGAAAAAAAAATACATCAAAAATTTTTTAATTTGAAGACACTTTCTTAAAACTCTACTTCAAACAAAATCTCACTTGAAAAAAAAATGATTTTTTCAGAAAAATGTGAAAAAACAACTTATCAATTATTATATCAATCAAAATATACATATTTCAAAAAAAAAAATTAATAAAAAAATTAAAAAATACAATTTAGTAAAAATATTCAAAAAAAATTTTCAAAGAAAATTTCAACTGGCATAAAAATCATAAACTTATTAATTTTTTAAATAGAGCAACTCGTTTTCAAAAAACTTTGAAAATCAGAAAAAAAAATTCTTGGTAAAATTGATTTTATAAATAATACCTAACTACTTATTTTTATGAATTTAAGCACTTCATTTTTGAGGAAAATTCGAAACTACAAATTTCAAGTAATTACAATTTCAAAACAATCAACTTCGAAAAAATTTCAAAAGATCATTTTTGAGGAAAATTTCAAGCAGTCTACTCTCACAAAAAATTCAAAAAAAAAAAAAAATGAATGTTTTTTGGAAGAATTTTAAAAATTCCTTTTCGAGTAGAAATTTTTTATTTTTTTTAAAATTTTTTTTTCAAATGAGCAAGTCGTTTTTCATGAAAACTTTGAAAATGAAAATTTGAAAAAAGTGTTCTGAGCGAAATTAAAAAATATGATTAGGTACGTACTCAATTTTTTAAAATTCAAGTACTTACTCAATCAATTTTCGAGAAAAATTTAAAAATTTCAAAAAATTTACTCTCGAGGAAAAAATTACTTGGGTAGAGTTAGGTATGGTATAGAAAAACTTGAGAAAAACATTTTTTCTTGAAAAAAAAACTAAAACAAGAACACTAAAATACTTGAGCATCTTTTTTTGTTTAAATTGGGAAACTCGTTTTCTTTTAATTTTGAAAATAAAAATATGAAATAGTTACTTGGTTCTTTTTTTCAAATTTGCAGATGCTAAAAATTTTTCAAAAAATTTAGAAATTCAACCGATTTTCAAGCATAACTTCCAAAAATACCCATATTAAAAAATATATAATATGTATCTGTGTATGTATTCAATTTTTTTAAATTGAAACAAATTTAGAAAATTTTTCCAAAAATTGTTCTTTAATAACAATTATAACATGCAGAAGGGCTCAACATAATTATAAGTGTACAATATTCAACAGTTTCAAAATTTCAACAATTTTTTTACTCAAATTATTGGAATTGTACGTTTTTTCTAACGCAAGGAATTACTCTCCCTCCTCTCTACATACAAAGAACAAAATGACTGAGACATTGTAAATGACAAAAAATTCAACGTCTGCCTTCATCCTTTTTCGGATTGAGCAACTCATTTTTGAGAATACATTGAAAATTAAAATTTGAAAAAAGAGAAGTAAAATTTATAAGTAGGTAAATATATGTACCTACTTACATCAGAGAAAAAATGTTCAGAATTCCGCAAATTTTTTATTGAAAAAATTTGAAAATGAAAATTTAAGAAAAATTGCGCTAGTGAGTAAAAATTTCAGTTTAGAAAAAATTTCAAAAATTCAATTTTAAAAGTTTAAAATACCTAGTTCATTTCCAAAAATTAAAAAAAATTTTGAAAGAATCAATTTCAAAAAAAATCCAAAAATCTATTTTTACCTATATATAAAAAAAAACACACAAAAACATTTTTCTTAAAAATGTGAAAAAAATGTTTGGAAATTGAAAAAAAATTGTTATTGGTAAAAATCGTTGAAAATTTGCCCTTTTATTAAAATTTTAAATAAAAATTTCAAGAAATAGTATTTTGTAAAAACTTTAAAATTCATTTGCAAAAAAAATTTCAAAAATTCATTTTTTGAGAGATAAGTTCAAAATAGTTACTTACTTATCAACAAAAAAAGGGCACGCAGTTCATTTTTAAAAAAACATTAAAATACAAAAATTTCAAAAAATTGTTCTTAACATTTTTTTTGAATTTCATTGAAGAAAATTTTGAAAAAATTACCTTCATTAAGAAATTATTTGTTATGAAAAGTACTGAGCAATCCATTTTTGAGAAATATCTCTAAAGATCAATTAATTGAAGAATAAAAATGTTAACGAAAAATATGAAAAAAATAATTTTAAAAAATGTTTTTAATAAAAATTGAAATAAATGCAACATACTTTAAACTTGATTTTTTCTTGAAGAAATTCAATTCTTTTTACAAATTTCAAAATTTTATTTTGAAAGAACTTATCTATCTATATTGAGGGGATATTCGCCTAGAGCACGCTTTTATGGTTAGAAACAAGCAAGAAGAGAAGTATGCAGCTAGACAAAACTACAGTCTACGTTTAAGGATAATAGAGCTTAGTTATACGTATCACGTTGGCTACATACAGATAGCAATAATTTATTGGTTTGCTTAAATTTTAATCTCGAGCACACACTGAACCCACGTTACTCAAAAATACATACTTTGGTACCTATTACCTACTACCTACTTATACCATCTGTAATTTAGGACAAGATGCTAGGAAAAGACCTCAGGTAAAGCGAGAAATTTCTAGTCATCGCTGGCTGGTATTTTTTTTACAAAGTTAGTATACCGTATAGTGAAGTTTTATTTCTTTATATGTGTTTTCAGATCCGAGAGCTTAGTTTATCAAACTGTGTCCTTTTTAAGTCGACTCCGATGCTTTTTCTTGCTCTCTTTGCTTTCGTCTCTCTCTCTTTCTCTTTTTTTTTTGCAATCTCAACTCCGGTGTATACTGTAAACTGCCTTTTAAACCTTACGTTCGTTTGCACTCGACTTGGCTTTTTAAACATTTTACAATTCTTTTCCCTCGCCATTATCCGCTACTCTCCAGATACTTATTACAAAGGGTTTTATGATCGAGCATTTAGGCGGAAAGTTTTTTTTTTTTTTTTTTACTTTTCATAAATGTTTTTCCGCCTTATGGCTTTAAATTAAATAGAAATCCGCGTATACGTAATAAGACTCAGAAGAAATGACGACCGTTTGTGTTCTTTTTTTCTGCTCCTCTAGCTCTTTTACTCCATCGTGTAACGTATGCTTTAATTAAACAACGGAAATAAAGAAGTTTTTTCTCTTTCTTTTGTAGATATGCAGTTCATTTTTTCCCTTTTTTCCGTTTGTTTGTATATAATATAGTGTAGTTTTTGTGCTACTACAACGTCAGACCGATATCGAACGAGCAGATTTTATTTAGTCGGATTTTTTTTATATAATTTAAAATTGAGTGGATTTTATACCAGGGAGAGTTTAGATTGATATTTTCAATAGATATTCAGATTTATAAAAAAGGCTGCCATGCCAGCGTTTATGTAAAAAGAAAATATGGTCATTTAAGAAGAGAGATTGCGAATAGACTCGGTTCATGGATCAAGAACATTTTGAATAGGCTGCTGCTGGTTTCGCAATAAATTAAATTGAGTACCTTATGGTAATTCTTATTACTGATTGATGAATTTAAAAATGTCCGAGATGAAAGCCTTCTTTGAAAATACAGAAATCTTGCTGGGAAAAAATTATTTGAGTAAAAAAATACTCAGAAACTGGGCTAGGAAATGACGTTACACTGATTTTAATCACAATAATAAAGTTATTAACTGAAATCAACCAAAAAACTACTATTGATGATTTTTTTTGGCCAAAATAATAATGATATCTAATAATAAGTAATAATAACGAATATAATAGGTAGTTGATTTTCAAAAAATGAGGGAATATCATTCAAATCCTGTATTTTGTAAAATTGATTTTTTTTTCTTTTATTTTGCTTAGAAGCATTTTTTCAGAAAAATTTACGTACGTACATACTCGTACTTTGAAATTAAGCTTCTTGAAAAATAGGTATTTTCAAGAGAATATTGAAAAAATAATTTTCAGGAGCTTTTCGTCAACAAATAGGTACTTCAGTATATTTTTCCAATTACTCGAAATTTCATTTTTTTTTTTTTTTTTTTTTTTTTTTTTTTAATTTGATCCTTGACTGTTTTTTCATTTTTACTTCTCTTTTTAAAATTTTGTAAGATAGCATTTTTTCAATTTATTTTAAGAGAACTTTTGTTGATTTTTGAAAAAAAATTTTTTTTCAGAAGATCCATTTTTATTTATCTCAACATTTTTTAAAGCTATTTTTCCAACTTGACAAAATAAAAATAAAATTTATTTCCCAAAAATTTTCTTGATATAATTTTTCGTGCAGAGGATTATTTCTAGAAGAAACCTTCTCCCTCGACTTTTTTTCTACTTGAGAATTTATTCCCCCTCTCCTCCCAAAAAAGGAAAAAATTTGTAGCTCGATATCTCACTCCTTGTTCTTTCACGGAGGAGGGGGGGGGGGGTGTTGAACGTGGATTTTCGTTTGAAAATTTCCATTTTTGGCAGTTTTAACCGGATTTTTTTTTAAACTTGCAGGGATAGCAGACAATGAATGTTACCAAGGGTAATTCATGGAGATTTAAAATAAAAAATTCGAGCACTTTTTCAAGATCCAGTTGGACATTTTGAGGTTTCTACCGGTGATTTTTGGTAACCCCTTTCAGAGGTGCAATTCTGAAAAAAAATTGAAGGCTACAAACTGCGATTAAAACAGTCAGTAATCGTATACAGATATTTTTGCCAACAAAACGAGCGAAATTTAACCTCACGTATTTTATAAATCACGAAAATTTATCTAGGTTGACATTAGGTCGCCACCAGGAATGATCAAAACATACCTAAACTCCATAAATAGCCCTAACAATGGTACAGTCATCGGTCATTATTGACACTACGGTATTTTTTTTATCATCAGATAATAACAGGCTGGTGTAAACGTGTAAAGCTTCCATATACACGCGGTTTAAATGAACGAGCTTTTTTCCCCTGCCTTTGCTGGCTCGTTTTCGATATCGACGAACTCGTTATTTATTGTAGCAACGAATACCTATAATTTTAAATTCTCCAAATGGTTTTGGCAATAAAAAAAAACCGCGCAATGCGCCACAAACAGAAAAAGAACAAAAAAACGGTAAATAAAAAAAAGGCGACATTAAATCACAATCGATTCTAAAATAGAAAACAGACTAGGATGTGTTTAAAGTTCGGGTAACGCCCGATTTTCGCCTGTGTGCGGATTTCTTTATCTTGCTGGGGGAAAAAAATCAACTCGATGTTTCAAAATGGTTAAATTCGTGAGCGAATGCGCAAAGAAAATAAGTACGAGTAAATGGAAAATTATTACCCGACGGTGGAAAAATTATGAAATTGTTTGGGCGAAAAATTAATAACCAGAGATATTTATTGCTGTGGGTTTTAAAGATCGATGTGGCTAGAGTCGGTTTTCCTCTCTCGAGTCTGCAAAAGATGAATTGAGTTTACGATGCTGGGTGAGATATTTCGGTTGCCAGGGTTCTGAAAGCAGGCGTGGTGAGAAGGGGTTGTGAGAGAGTGGATCGTGTGGCGAGGACTTTACTGAAATCGGTAAAATTATCGAATTAGAATTCCGAGTTTGGAGATCTTTCACATCTTGAGGATTTTTTTGGCTCTGGGCATTTTTCACTTCTGTGGGAATTTTTTTTCGTTTTTTGAATTTTTGATTTTCAACAAAATAAATAAGAAAATATTTAAAAATTGACACAACTTAGAAAATTCAAAACAAAAAGTTTACCAATACATAGGGCCACCTAAAAGGATATCAAAATTTTCAATATTTATTTAACTTTGGAAACTGCGTCAATTTTTAAAAGTTATTAAAATTGAGAAGATACCCAACTCTGAAAATGAAAAATTTTCCAAAATTTATCCAATTTTATTACCTACAAAAATTGATGCAATTTTGAAAATTAATTGAAAATGGAAAAATTACGAAAAATCTAATTCTTATCAAATTTTGAAATTTTTCCATTTCCAAATTTTTCTGAATTTTTAATTTTCAATAAATGAACAAAAATGATACAACTTAAAAGACCAATCAAAATTTAAAAATCAACAAAAATACCTACCTATCCTTGAAATTTTTCCAAAAATCAAATTCTGTAAAATTTTGAATTTTACCGAATTTTTAAATTTTTAAAATATTGATACCAAAACTTCGAAAATTTATAAAAATTCAAAAAAATACAAACATAAGGCATTAAATTTTCAACACTTTTCAAAATTTATCAAAACTTGAAAACAACTAAACATAAACTTTTTTTGAATTTTTGATTTTCAACAAAAAAAAAAAATTGAAAACTGACACAACTTGATGCAATTTTGAAAGTTGTTTGAAAATGGGCAAATTACGAAAAATCGAACTCCTATCAAATTTTGAAAATTTTTCCATTTCCAAATTCATCTGAATTTTGAATTTTTAATAAATGAAAAAAAAAAAAATTATACAACTTGAAAGATTATTCAAAATTAAAAAATCAGCAAAAAATACCTAGCCTTAAAATTTTTCCAAAAATGAAATTCTGTAAAATTTTGATTTTTTCCGAATTAAAAAAAATTGAATTGATACCTAACCTTCAAAAATTAATAAAAATTCAAAAAATACAAATTTTAAAAGGTGTCAAATTTTCAACTTTTTTCAAAACTTGAAAACAGCCAAACATAATTTTTTTTTAATTAAAAAAAAATTGAAAATTGACACCACATCAAAAATTCAAAAGAAAAAGATTTTCCAATAATTATTTAGTAACTGAGCCAAATTAAAAAATTTATTAGAGTTGAAAAATTACTCAACTCTGAAAATGAATTTTTTTTTCCAATATTCATCCAATAATTATTAAAATTGATGCAATTTTGAAAAATATTAATTGAAAATGGAAAAATTACCAAAAATCTGATTCTTATCAAATTTTGAATTTTCAATAAAATTGATACAAATTAAAAAATTAATGAAAATTGAAAAATCAACAAAAAATACATATTCTTGACATTTTTTTCCAAAAATACAACTCTTACAAAATTTGAATCAGGATGTCTAAGAAAATCTCCTTAGCAACTCCTCTACAAAATTCGACCCCCCCCCCCCACTTCGAATTTTTTTTCAAAAAATAAAAATCTACTTATTCTGAATTTGCAATTTTCAAAAGGAAAAAAAAAGGAGATTTAACTTGATTTTATTAAAAGCAGGAGTTTTGCAGGACAAGAAGCAGGTTTGAACAAAAAGTAGGAGTTTAGCAGGACGAGCAGGACTCTCAAACTGCCTGTGAATTTGAGTGAATTTTTGAAATTTTAAAAATTGATACAACAACTTAAAAAATTGATAAAAATAAAAACAAAAATTTAAAAGACACCTATATCAATTCTTTTTTAAATTTCAAATTTTATCAAACTTTGAAAATCAAGTCCACCTTTAAAATGTATTAAAACCTCTCATTTTGAAGATTCGATTCCGGTTTCAGTTTCTTACTTCAAAAAATTCGGTTATGCTCTCAAAATTTTGCAATGGGTCAACTTTTCACCAATGTCTAAAAAAAATTATATTTTTGAAAATTTTGAAACTTTCGATTTTTAGAACTTTAGAATACAAATCACAGTCAAAACTATCATGAATCAAACCAATAAAAAAATCGTTTCCAAGTCAACAAAACCGTTTACGTTACGTTTCTGTTTTCGCAGCCCTGATTAAAACTAAAAAACAATTCAATTTTGAAAATAAAACAAAACAAAATTTTCATAGTTTATTCAACTTTGCATTTTGAGAACTTATTAAAATTCAAAAATTACCAAAATTATACCAAAATTCAAATTTTTATCCAATTTTGAATTTTTTCTAAATTTTGAAAAATGAATACAAAAATTGATACTACTATAGAAACATTTTTTTTTTTAATTTAAAAAAATGATCACAATTCTAATTTTTATTAAATTCTCGAAATTTGACAGATTTTGAATTTTTACCAAGCAATACCTATCGCTGAATAATTTGCTGCAAAAATAATACCAATTTTAAAAGCTCCAAAAATTCAAGTGAAGGCATTTACTTCCGGAACACCCAGTACAATCTGATCGTACACATACGTAACTACCTATAGAAAGAAATCACCCTTCTACTTATCGTTCTATGCAGATATTACGTGCTTCCAAATGAAATTTCATCTCATCGATGAATTTTTCCCATATTCCCCTGTCGATCCTCTTCTGAGAGGCGAATCGTCGTCGAAGAAAATTAAATGAAAAATTAAGGTTACGTAGGTATATTAGGTAGGTCTATTCTGGTGTGCGCAAATATCATCAACCTTATACCATACACCTCGATAAACATTGAATTTTTATTATTTTTCGCGTTCGGGTACACGGGGAAGTATTTTTATACGATGGTAAAGGTCGCGTCGAAAACATGGTATCTACCCTTGAATTCTAATACTATAAGGCTACCATTTGATTATCGATAAGACACGTTAAAATGTCACTAAACCTTTCACATGGTTTTATTTTTCACCAGTCACCAGCATACAATATGTACTCGTGGAGCGAATTTTTTTTACACAGCTTAGCAAAAGTCACTAAGGTTAATTTTGCGCTTTTAGCGAACCTTAAGGCGAGCACATCGTTTGATTTTTTTCCCCTTTAAATTGGCTCGTAAAAAAAAGAGAGAAGAGCCCATTTTAATCCTTATTAGGTAGGTATACAGGATACGAATACACAGTACAGACGAGGGGGCGGGGGGACGAGGAAAACACTCGAATATCTACTCGACGACGCTTTTATCTATACGATCGTTTACCCATACACAGGAGCTCTTTACCGCTTGTACCTATCTGCGTATTTTTTTTGCTGCTTTTTCAACTGGATACCTACTCGAAGCGGTAAATGAAATTTCAACCATCGTGACGTCAATCAAGCATTTAAACGCATTTAAATTCTATCTGGAAACGAAACCTATACCTAATCGTAGAACGGGGCCAGGCAGCGTCGTTCGAGATGACAGTAATTTACCAACAACCATTCCACATTCGATCTGGCGAGCAGCCCTGTCGTCCCAATATGTACAAACCCTTCAATCACAAAGACAAATGTGCTCATTGTACCGACTAATATACCGGAATAATGTTCTAATCGTAAAGATTTATAGGTTTTGTCGTTAAAATCCGTAGACTGCCCTGCGCCTCTCGCCTTCTCGAAGCTCTACGAACCGAGACTGCGACTTCACGTGTGACCTGCTCTCCGCGACGCGTGTGAACGCCATTTTCACCGGACGAATTTTCCGCGCTAATCGTCCCCACAACTGTTTTACGAACGTATTTGTGTATACTCTTTGCTTATCCATCTTTCAAATTTACCCGAAAAAGGGTCTATACTGCATGGGTTCGGCTTTAAATTACTCGCTGCCTTCGCAGTGTTATTTTCCTCGGTCGTGTTTATGTTAATTATTCGATTAAAAAAATACCCTGCGTGGTCTCTGCTCAGGTACACGGTGGAGTGCCTTTTTTCCTTTCGATGTTTGTGTATAAACGAATCTTTGCTTAAGTATATACGCACTTGGTTAGATAGTTTCTAATTTTATGACAAAAGGAGAATAGAACCAGCGAGAAAAAATCTCGAGCAAAGAATTTGAACTTGTAAATTTTTTTAAATCTGTGAAATTGAAAAAAAATTTATAATATAAGTTTCCATATTTGAAAAAAAAGAAAAAAGAAAAGTTTTAAAATTTGCAAAATCGCGGAAAAGAAAATACAATGACATCGAAATTAAATAAAATGGCAAAATTTAAAGAATCGCAAAAATTCTGAAAATTCGCTAAATCGCAAAATTAGCTAGCTTTTCATAACTGAAAATTTTGAAAAAATTAAGAATCAAAACTGGCAAAAATGGGGGGAAAAAATGAAATTACGACATTTGAAGGGGAAAAACTAAAATTACTCCGTAACAAATTAGGTTCAAAATTTGTAAAAAAAGAAAAAATCAAAATTAAGAATTACGAAATTTGAAAATTTTTAGAACTATGAAATTCGTGAAGTTTGCAAAATTACAGAATTGGAAATGTTTACAGAATTTTGAAATTTAAAAGATTTGCAGAATTGCGAAGTCGAATACGGTACGAAATAGAAACATTTTGGGAAAACTTTCAGCTAGTTGAAAAAATTGAAACAGTTTAAGAATCTTAAAAATAACAACATTAGAAAGGTTGGGAGAGCTGCAAAATTTTTGGAAATTACAAAAAATACAAAAGAATTTTGCAAAATTTTGCAATCACAAAATTTAAAAAGTAGAATTGCAAACTTGGAAAAATTTGCAAAATTGCTCTTTTGTTTTAAATTCCAAAATTACCTGCTTACTGAATTTGAAGGGAAAAAAAGAAAATTGCGGAGTTGCTATATTATTGAGAGAATAACAAAATCTGAACAAATTATATTATGATAAATTTTTAAATAACTTAAGATTTAGAATTGCAAAATTTGAATAAAAACAAAATTAAAAAATTTGAAAAAATTAAAGAATTAAAGAACTTGAAAAGAAAATGAAAAATCACAGAATTGCAAAATTTAAAAATATAGTTATTGGTAGGTATCTAAAATCAAAAAATTGGAAAAATTTTAGAATTGCAATTTTTTCTCAAAATTGCAAAAACTGAAAAATTTGTAAAAATTTAAAATTACAATATTAAATTATATAGAAATCCAAGAATTGCAAAATTCGTGTACAAAAATGTAAAAAAATCACAGAAATTGCAAAATTTTAGAAAATTTTAAAATAAAAAATTTGTAAAATTCAAAATTACAGAATTTTAAAAAAAGAATTGCAGAATTGGACAAAAATTGCAACTACGAATTTTTCGATTTCCAAAATTAAGTATAAATTTGCAGAAATTCAAAAATAAATTGCCAAAATTTAAAAATAGACGGGAAAACAGCGGAATTGCAAATTTTTTTTAAATTTCCGGAATAACAAAAAATTTGTGTACTTATCTACCTAGAATCGCAAAACTGAAAAAAATTTCAGAATTTCTAATTTTTTAAAAATCTTGAAAACAACCTAAAAAATTTGTAAAAATTCAAAATAACTTTTAAAAAATAATTTAAAAATTGCAAGATTTGAAAAAAGGTGAAAAAGTGTGGAATTGCAAAGTGTTAGAAAATTTTAAAATCAGAAAATTGAAAAAAATTAAAATTTTGAAAATGAAAGAATTGCAAAATTGGAAAAAATGCAGATACTTACCCATTTTTTGATTTCCAAAACTTACAAAATAAGTATAAAAATTAAATTTGCAAAATTTTAGAATGGCCAAATTAGAATTTTCAAAACTGAAATTTTTTTCAAAATTTTGAAAATTGAAACACTTGAAAACATTTAAAAATTGCAAAATTTCAAGGAAAAAACGTAAAAAATTGCAAAATTGCAAAATTTTAGAAAATTTTAAAATCAAAAAATCATAAAAATTTAAAATCGAAAAATTTTTAAGAATAAAAAGTTTGGTAAAATTGCATAATCAATTTTTAAAAAAAGGCAAAATTTGTGAAAATTTTCAAAGCACCAAAACTCGAAAAATTTGCAGAGTTACAAAATTTATAAAATTTGCAAATTAAACCATTTAAAAAAAAACCTGAAAAATTGGCCAACCTGAAAAAAATTGAACGAATCAAAATATCAGAAGAGACATAAGTAATTAGTACGGATTGAAAACAAAAATCATAATTTCATCGAAAGATGAAACAAGAAATTAAAATTTTATATTTCTAATAAAAATCAAGAAAGAAATCTAGACTTGTAAAATTTGTAAAATTTCAAAAATAAATCTGAATATTTAAAATGGGACGTAAAAATAAATAAGTATATAAAAATAGCGCAAATTACAAACGTTTCAAAAATTGAAATAAAAAAAATTAATTTGTAAATTGAAAAAAAAAAATTAATAAAAAATCATGACAACGTTTTTAAAATTTCGAAAAATGTCGCGAAATAATATGTAGTAAAAATTCAAAGTAAAAAATTGTTCAACAAAAATTGATAAATAATCGAGTAATTTAAATCTTAAAATTAAAAATACTATCCAATCTGAAAAAAAATCTAAAACAGAACAGGAATTAAATTTGGAATTTCTGACACAGCTCAAAATTAGGAAAAAAACATATTTTGAAAAATCTCAAATCATTTTCATCTGACGAATTGATTTTTTTCATTACCTAGGGAAAAATAGAGAGTAGATACGAGTTTAGAAAAACCACCACTTTCAATCAATATTCAAGAAACTCACTTCACCCCTCCCCTCTCAATCTGTAATACACATCACTCGCGGCGAATTCAGCCTTTAACCAAGCCCAGCCCAAAGCATCGGCGCGGCGCGGAGTCGTCCCGAACAATGTAAATTTCCAACTTTTAATAACTTCGGGCGTGTTTTAAAATCGCGAAATGTATTTAAAATTCGATCACGTTCGACTTCTCGGAGCGCTTATAATACGTATACGTTTTGCGGCGCCCAATAAAATGCTGCATAAATTATGACTTTGAACATCTGCGCTAAACGAGCTATATACTATTTTCGACTTCGTCTGAGCGAGTAAAAATCCACCAGAGTACTTGAAGGATATGAAGAAATTTGCAAACTAGCACACCTGATGCTCGCTGTAGTTAATTTTCACTTCGTATAAACCACACCGTGTGCTATTCATTATGAGGGGACGAGGTTAGTTACTCGGAAGGTTGGAATTTCGTTTTGTACTTTTTCCAATTCGTATTTAAAAAAATAAACGAGTAGGTACTTACCTAGCTTCGGATTTAAACGCATTTTAAAAGTATAAAAAATTGCAATAAAAAAAGGATACATTCTAAGAGATCCATTTTTCGTTCCAATGGCTAAAAGACGTTGAACCGGATCAAAGGCAACTGCCGAAGGTTGATGTGGGAACCCATGCAGAAATGTCTGAAACAAAAAAAAAAAAAAACGAATGAAAAATATGCAAATTAACACGTTTAACTCGTGTTAACGTGTCATATATTAATTAAAAGCGACAAATACACGAAATGAATTTCCGATTCGCGTGCTACCGGGTACTTTTCAATTTGGTATAATGCACGGTGGAAATTCAAACTAGACTATAAGAGATTTTTTCAGCCTACAGGATAAAGTACTAATATCATTCGTATTCGTCCAAAATATAAACCCGTACAAAAGTTGGCGAGAACCCTCGCTGAAATAATTTCACGTTACTGAACCAAACTCGAATGCGCCCCATCTTGCCTAATCAATTTCCGCGTATGCGTAAATATCGTCGACGAAAATATACACGAGATTTTATTTTTTTGACAGCCGTGTAGAGTACTCGATCGAACGAAAATATTACATTGCATTTCCAAAAGATAAATCATATTTCTTTATTTCAATCGCGAATGTCGTAAAATGTTGAAATATGAATCATTGCATGTCAAATTAAAAATGAAATTTGCGCTACCTCTAACATTTTTCACATATCGTAAACACCAATCTACAATCTACATGGAATGAAATGTACTCACTCGATGAGTTCTATTTTTTTAAACAATGTTCAATCGAATGTCGATTAATTGATTAGAAAAAAATTAATTTAAAAAATCACATATCCTAGAATTGAGAGAGGAAATGAAATCGTCGTCAATACAACTGAAAATGTTGTCTCGAAGACAAAGAAAAACAGATTTATGATAATTCGAATACATATTTTCCAACAGGTAACTCCCGAGTGGAATTGTTATTCAAATTTCACTACAAATTTACAATCGTGTGATGGGTTTAGTTGAAAAAAAAATTATTTAGAATTTATCTTTAAAAGTACAAAGGCTCAGCAATACTTTGAAAAAAAAAATCTAGTAATTCTCAAAATTACACATTCAGTTTGAAAAAAAAAATTATAAAATTTGTTGGAAAAATCCTCAAATAATCCCAAATTGTTTTTAAAAAATTTCATTGAAATTCGAATATTCATTCGTATCTCGTAAAATGGAATTTTTGAGCAAACATTTCAAACCAAGTGCTCTAAAAAGATACATACTTCAACCAAGTCCTAAGAAATCAATTGAACTTCATCTCACACACAAAAAAAGAAAAAAATACCCCAAACAAAACAAATAATCGACGCCGAAGGAAAACCTTATGAAAATATTTCACAGCAATTTAGCTTCAGAAAAAAAAAGAAAAGGTACCTAACGCTGCGAAAAATACGTCGGTATTCTTGAAATTTCATTCAATAACAAAAATAATTTCAATTGGGCCCTTGAAAAAAGCCTCGTTGAAAACGTACTTTCGTAAACAAGATATAAAAGCTCGAAAAGCAAGGATTAACTCGCGGCCATGCACTTTACGACGACGATTGTTTATAAAAGAACCTCTTAAATTGTACTTTTTACTGCTAATTCGTGTAGCCTTTTTTTCTTCTTTATTTTCGTTTAATTTTCGTTCATTTTTGAAACCAGAATTTTCGTTCGATAACGGAGAAATTGTCACGTTCGTGATTATAATAAATTTACGATATCAAATTTTTACGCGTATTATCGACTGGTGGCTGTAACGAAATTTTTATAGCGTTTTATTAATTTTTACGATCGTTTTTAGACGACTATTTATATAATTTTGTTTCGGGATGGTACGAAAAAAATTACGCTGTATAAAATTACACGGCTCGGAAATGTTCGAATTTAAATTTTAATATGTAAATAATAATGACTAATTCAGACAAAAAAAAAGTTTAAAGCCAACAAGTACAATTTCTTTGATGAATTTTCCAAAAAATATGTAAAAAAAAATTTCAAAGACAACTTTTCAAAAAAAAAAAACTTCCTGGAATTTTTTTGACAAAAATGTTTTTTTTTTAAATTCATTTATTGTGCCATGATGTGTTTCTTTAACAATTTTCTTTTTTTTCAAAAAAAAAAAAAAACTTTTTAATTTTAAAAAAAGTTACCTAATCTTTTTGATTACTTTTTTTTTCTAAAATAATACCTACTTAATGAGCCCTATAGATGCAAAATCCGCCAAGTCCATATTTTTTCGAAATTCACTTTTTTCGCGATTCGTATACTAGGTACCATCCTCCATCGACCCACAACAAGAAAATCCGCCAAGTCCAGTTTTTACACAAGTAATTGGCCATCAAAGATCGCTCTTCCATTCAAAAACAGCTAGTTTTAGAAGGTTTCTGATTCAGTTACGAAACGTTTCTGTGACCAGACATCTTACCCGACACTACTGCCAACAACATATACTCAATGCGTAAATAACAACCCATATATGAAGTCACATTTCCAAAAATCAAAATCTCAAATTTACGTTTTTCGCCTCCCCTCAAAAATTTCAAAAAGTGGAATTGGCGGATTTTGCATCTATAGGGCTCTTATAAGATGGAAAATAAAATTTGGTCAGTTATTTTAAAAATGATGTGGTGATTTTTGAGAGAATTTTCTGTGAAAATGGATAAATTTTCCCCTAAACAATATCTTTTAAACGGAAGAAATTTTGTCAATTTTACAAGAAACTTTTCTCAAAATATTTCACTTTCATCATTTTCTAAAAAATATATGTGTTCAACTGTTTTTTTCATGAGTTTTTTTTTAACTATTAAAGAATTTTTGTAAAACTTGAGAAAATTTTATAAATTTTTTTAGCATAGTATAATATTATGCTTTTTGAAAGATTCTTAATAATATTTACTTTTTTTTTTGAAAATATTTTTAAAAAAATCGTAAGAGGTTTTTTCGATTAGAGGATTTTTTCAATTAGGTATTCAAAAAAACACTAGTCTATAAATATTCTTAAAATATTCTACTGACATTCTTTCTTCAATTTTTTTTTAAATTTTTTTCCAGGTGATTTTTTTCTCTTACAAATATTGCTAATAGCTGATTTTTTCACTCGGATAGATGAGCTGTCAACTTTTTTCACTTCCTTTTTCTTCAAAATAAGAATTAATTTTATTATTTTATTTTTTATTATTTTTTTTTAAGTGAGCTGGTAATTTTTGAAAGAATTTTCTGAAAAGAAATTTTTCGGTGAATTTTTTGATCAAATAAAGATTAAAATATTCTACTGTTATTTTTTCGAAGTATCATTTTTTTTTCTTAAAAAAACAGATAAGAATCATAGTTTATAATATTTTTAACATTTTGTTTCTTAGAAGACTTGTGAAAAAAAATTACAATTTTTTCGACTAATTGCTTTGATTGTCTATACTTATTTGGAAAAAATTAAACTGGCAATTTTTAGAGAGAATTTTCAAAAAAAAAAAAACTTATTCCTGAATTTTTTTTTGAATAAAGCATCAAGTAGACTTTTCTTAAAATAGGTAGTCAACTATACTCGATGAAAAAAAATCCATGATTTTTTTTTTCTCGAGGACCTTATTTAAAAATGGGCCATTTTTTCATTTAAAGAAAATCAACCATAAAAGTGTGTTAAAATGAATTTTTTCAACAAAAATAAGTAAACAAACAAAAAAGACATCTTGAGAAATTTTTTGTTCGAAGAAAATTTAAATCAATGTTTTCAAGATTACAACAATTGACGTGTTTTTTTTTGTTTTTTTTCTTACTAGGTCTACAATATAATATTTTTTTGATTAATTTTTCAACATTTTTTTAAGAAGATTTTTATCCTAAAGACATTTATAAAACAATTTTTAACAATTTATGTCTAGGTAAATATTTTGATATTTAGGTATTTTTATTATTTACTTTTTGAAAGTGAACTGACAATTTTTTGAGAGAATTTCTTTAAATAAAAGAAAAAAAACTTTCTGAAAGATTTTTTCCAAAAAAAAAAAGAATTTTTGGAGGGAGTAGTTTTTTAATTTATTGAATAGAATATTCTTCTCTATTTTTATTTATTTTCTTTCAATAAAATCTTTTTTTTTTTCAATTTTTTTTCTATGGTTGTTATTTTATCTCAATTTTTTTCAAATTTTCATTTTCAGAATTTTTTTTTCACCCACAAAAAGCTTTGAAAAAAGATAAAAACTAGTTCGATAAATTTTCGCAGAATGCACCAATTTAATTTTTTTTTAAATTTTCAATTGAAATTCGTTTGTGCACAAATATTTGAAAAGGAAAAAAATGAAAAAATTAATGTCAACCAAATTTAAATAATGAAACAATTTAAAAATTTTCATCCTTTTCAAACCCCTGTCAAAAATTCATTTTTGTGAAGGTATTAAATTACTGTTTTTAAAAAAATAATAAAGTGGATAAATTTTAGATTAATAAAAAATAAAAATGCATTAATTTGTAAAATTCCATACTTACGAACCATTGTCAAAAATTTGATTTCAAACTTTAAATTAAAAAAAAAAAATGTTTGCATAAAGAAAGTTGAAAACTCCTGTCAAAAGTTTCATTTTCAATTTTTTTGTATGTGAATATCAGAGGTGATCAGGAGCTCGCTCTTTTGGAAGATTTTCACTCAGCTTACAGCGTTAAGCTCTTTTTGAAAAGAGATAAGCTCAAAATTTGAGAGTGAAATTTAAGAACTTTAGCTCCCATTTTTCAAAGAGCTTACCGCTCTTTTGGGTTTTCAGCTCTTTTTTTCGCTTTTCAATTTAAAAAAAAAACAATCCAATTGTTTCAAATTTTTTCTAAATCAATTTTTCTAAAATACGTTCGAAAAATATACATTATTGAAATTTTATTTACAAAATGTCCCATTTTTTAAAAATTTTGTTTAAATTAGTTCTAATTACCTATGTAAAAAATAATAACTTTCAACATTCAAAAATGTGCATATTGGAATTTTTTGAAAACAAAATTCAAAAAATGAAAATTTATTGAAAATCGAAATTTCCTAAATCAAACAGAATTTTAAAAATTCTCATAATACTTGAACCTTTTTTTTAAATGAATTTTTAAAAATTTAGTTTAAAAAATATCAACGAAATTTTAAAATATTTTCAACTGTATAGTATTCAATCTCATCTTTTTTAGATTTTTTTTTTTTCAGTTTTCTAAAAAATAAATTTATATATTTTTATTTTTGGGAGGAGGGTCTCTGTTTTTTGGAATACAAAAAATTAAAAACGAATTTTTTGGTTTTTAAAAATTGTTTTGGAATAAAAAAATTAGAAATCTCAAATATTCTAGAGCAGAAATTTTTTGGAATAAAAAATATCCATGCAAAAATCTTTTTTTTTTTGGTTTAAAAAATGTATATTTTTCTTATGTGAAGATATTTTTAAAAATTCTGTAGAAAAGTTTCTTAATTTTTTCTTTGTGACGAAAAAAAATCGTTTCATTTTAGAAAAAAAAAACCTGAGATTTTTTCGAACAATAATATTTTAAAAATTCTTCTGAAATAAAAAAAAATCTCAATTTTTTGGGGATCAATTTTTTTTCTTTGAAAGTAAAGTAAATAAATAAAATATTTTTTAAACTTTGATAAAAAAAAATAAAAAATAAAATAGGTTTCCAGGAAAAAAATCATTCTCACACTACAACATGAAAACAATTTCAAGAATCCACCTTTTAGGGAAGATTCCAAGTATTCGTTTAACTTTTTAAAAAAGATTTTTTTGGTTACAAAAAAAGGGGCCTTGGAGGGCATAGGCATAACTTGGTTCAAGGGGCATTCTCCCCCTCCCTCAATAATTTTTTTAATAGCTATTTACCACAAAATATAGGGGAAAAATGAAGGAAATTTTTTTGCCCCTCATATTTCTTCCAAGTTACACTTATGCCGGAGGGGGCCCTTGGAAATGTAGAAATATTGTTCATGAAAAAGTCATGAATTTTCAAAAGAAAAAAATCAATGTAGACACCCTGAAAAACCATAGGTACCTAACTCTGAAATCATAATTTTGTTGAAAGAAAATTTTGAAAAATTTTCATTTTGAAAAAATTGGTAAAAAAGATTCTGAATAATTTTTTTTTTAAATGACGATATTCTTTCTACCAAAATTGAAAAAAATAATTTTGAAAATTTGAAGCCAAAAAATTTAAAAATGTTGATTTTTTTCTAGTGGTTTTTGAAAAAAAAATCAATTCCATTCAAGTTTCTATGGTAGGTAGATATATATTTTTTTAATTTTAGGTAAATATGTAAAAAATTTCAATTTTATAAAATGATGAACTTGATATATTATCCCTCCTCCACTTTTTCTCCATTTATCCAAAAAAACCGGAACAAAACACAAAGGCCTCAGCAGACCGACTAAATTCTCTTACAAAATGAATAAAAAAAAATCTGCTAAAAAAAAACAAAAAAAAAAAAAAAAAACATACAGACGTAGGAAGAACTTCTACATCTGTATAACTCTATCGCCAAAATATATTGAATAGGAAAATGGGTTACGCTGGTTTTGAAAGTTCCTTTCTGAAATCCGGTAAAAGCAAATAATTTCAGAATAGCCATGGCACCGAAATAGATACGAGACAAATGCAACTCGTACGAACTTTCATAGGAGTAATGTTGATAGCAGATGGCGATACTGGTGACCAAACGGTTTATGGGCTCGAATTGAGGAAATGATCCGAAATATGTTGCAAGCTTTTATATATACGGAATTGCGAAAAAGCTTCTTTTACTAACTCGCGACCGAATATTCGAAACGTAAATACGAGTACTACATGTACAATAGTCGTATATACGTATTCGATATCGATTATTGTCAAAATTCCGCCAAAATTCCGCCCCACGTAGCTGCAACGTAGGCAGTATTTGTACGAAAAGTACGTACGTACGTATAGTGAAGCATCGAATGTATAGTAAACCACGAAGCAAATGAGAAAGCTCGTGTAATTGGCGTAATTCAAAAATGACGCGAATTTTATACGATGTTAGGCCGCCGAGTATTATATGTAGATCACGTTTTCGCAGCCGCCAAAGTATACAATACAAGTTGCCCGGCTTGGCAGGGGGGGTCGTCGTATTATAAGTTAGGAAATTCGACTCTCGCTGCCTTGGTTGGAACTGCGACAGTGCAGCAGGCCACAAGGGTACGAAAGGAGGCGACAGGAAGAGGATTTAATTAAACTGCTGTGTACGAGTTTGCTCTCTTTGTCTGCGACTCGACGACTTTTACAACGCGTACAACTTTGTCATATTGTTAAATTCTGTATTAGCTTTTTGCATAATAATTGCCGCAGCCGCATTTAAATCTTCACTCGAGCTACTTAAGTGACCGCAAATTAGACGACACTGGTGGTTAATTCGTCTCTCCGCGTGTACAGCCAAACTTTAATCTAAAGTAATTAAAATTTTTCTCCAAGAATTGAAAACTATCGACAACATCGCCGCGAGCTGGCATGACATTTTTACTGTTTTTTTGTTGGCGAGAAAAGTTTCACGAGTCGTCTTCAACAGATTGTTTCGTATTACGTCGTGTAATGACGAGATAGTTGGATTTTTCAAAATTCAATTCGCTTTTATTAAAACAGTTTCCGAATTTCGTCCCCTGGTTTCAATTTTTTTTATTCTAGTTTACATATTTCTCGAACAACGTACTTTTTCCATTTCTTTTAGTTCGTAGAAGTAATAGACAATTTTACTATGTTGTAAAAATCTCGATTCTACAATGAGAGACGAAAAAATCTCGTAATATCTGATTAGAAATTTTTCATCAAGTTTTAATTTACTCTTTGGAAAAATTTATGGAATTTTTTATCGTTTTTAAGTGAGCAATATTACGATATTCATATCCCAGAGTAAAAAAAAATAATCAGCTAAAAAAAAACACTCCCTTATTGTAGTTCAATAGTAAAAAATATCGAAACGAAAATAAAAAAATATCTCAAGTAGGAGGAGAACTGCTGATGATTAGAAATCCGTGTAGTAGATAAACATGAATTACGAATCCTACTTCGTACTTCGTAATCGACTTTTTTATTTCGAAATGATTTTGGAAAAATTCGCCCTTGATTTAGTTATAATAGTTCGCTCGAACTTTCTAGCGAAAAAGTCGCCTCGTAGAATTATAACTATAGAGAAGTTGCTACGTGTTCTAAAAACCTCAACTTCAACTTGTTTCAACTTGTTACGTATATAAATCTTCTGAAAATGTCCTGCAGTCGTTCACAAAGATAGGTACCTATTCTACTTACTAATTAGCAAATTTTCAGGCCTTTTTGAGAAACACAACAAATTTGAATCATCTGCGGCTTAAACCTTTGCTAACTTTTGATTCGGATTAAAATATATACTGTGTATATAAACTCTCGAGAAACTTAGGTAACCGCCTTTTAATCTGTTTTCGTACGAATGATGTCTCGTTCAAATGTAGCCTATTTAAGGGCTCACAAGTAGCCACTTTTATCGCTTCTTTGTCATTATATTGCCATTTGTTCGGCATTTTGGATTTTTTATTTAAATTTTCAGTTAGAGAAAAAAAACTAGTGCAGGCAGTTTCAGGTGAAAACTTCACAAGGGAGCATAGAAACGACTATAAAATCACCCTATGAGAAAAAAACAAACCAAAAATTTGGGTTTTTGTTTTCAAAAATTCTTTCTGGAAAGTGCCACTTCACTTGTTTTTTTGAAAAATAAAAAAGAAGAAGTGGGTAATAAGTAGCTAAGTACTATCTAATGAAGTTCGTAAAGTTGGTTAAAAAAATATAGAAAATCAGCCAAAAAACTTTTTTTAAATTTCCATAATAAAAAAGTAAATAAACAATAGGGAATTAAACAATTATTCTGAAGAAATTCTCTAAAGAAAAATCTGTGTTAAAAGGTGATTAAAAATAAGCCGGATGAAAAATAATTTTTCAAGTTTAAAAATGAATTTTTTACAATAGATCAAACCTATGGAATTTTTAAACAAAAAAAAATATACAAGTAGCATATCTTTTTTCCGAAATTTGTTTTGATTTTTTACTCATTTTTCCAACACGGGGTTGAATAATTTTCACATTTCGTTTGTTTGGGAGAAAAACTGATGTAAATGTTGGCAAATTTGATAAAATTTGAACATTTAATATAATTTTCCAAAATTTGAAATTTCTTTCATTTTTTAGTGAAATTATTGCAATTATTTCTCACCCTTTTTTCTTCTTCAAATTTTGCAAAATTTTTGTTTAATTTTTTTTTCAACTAATTCATTTTTTTCTCTTATTTCACCATTATTCAATTTTGATTTTGTACTGAGTTTTTTTTTAATTTTTAATTTTTTCAATCTTCTAAGTTTTGATTTTTTCAAATTGGTTACTCATTAAATTTTTCGTAAATCATCATTTTTTAATTTTTTTTTTATGGTAATTATTATATATTTTTAGTTGAAAATTTTCATCAATTTCAATTTTAATTCATTTTTTATTGAGTTTTTTTTTTAATTTTTCGATTTTGAGTGTTCGCTTATCTATATGAGATACGAGTATAATTTTAGTTTTTTCAATTTTTTTCAACATTTTGAATTAAAATTTTCTTTTATAATTTCTTAATTTTTTTCACACTCTTTTCAGTTGATCTTTTTTTTTTTTTTTTTAAAGATGAATAATTTTATTTTTTTAAATTTAATTTTTCACTATTTTCTGATTTTTTTTTTCAATTTTTCGATTTTGAGTGGTCACTCATCTATTATAGGTAGATTTCTTTGAAATGCAAAAATTAAAAAAGGTTCAATTTTAATTTTTTTTTGCATCAATTTAAATTGTTTATCACCAGTTGATTTAATTTCATAATTTTTCTGTAATTTTTTCAAATAGATACCTACCTACAATTTAAAAAAAATATGTACATACAAAATTTTCAATTTGATGAAAATGTTCTGGCAAGGGACGGATAAGGAATCAAAGATTAATTGGAATAAATTTTAAAAAAATTAGAGAATAAACAAAAATTCGAGGCATTTGTGCGAAATAAAAACTTACACGTATAAACTGAATCAATCAATAATGGCAAATCAATCAACATAGGTTAATTTTTCAAGCCCTTCAAACACATTCTTCAATTCGCTGAAACCCTCCAGCTCGTCTATACGTTCACTCGATCTCATACCAACGATTCGTATTCACAAAGCACACGCGGTTTTATGACTTATCCCGATGATTATACGTACAAAGGCAGAGCTACACTACTCGTATAATATAATATCAAAGAGAGAATTTATCTCATTTACATTGCATCCGCATCCTAGTCGGACCGATTGCTCATTCAGTTGGTAAACAATTACAATGGCCGCGTACAGTACACAGTACACAAAGCAACGTCGAAGCTTTTGCAAGTGTTTGCAATATAACCTTCGAAGAAAAGGCGTCGAGTTCAAAGGCTATTTGTGTCACAATTTCAGATAATACATAATAACGTGACGACACGTTGCTTCAAAAAGCATCGCCTAAAATGGCATCTGAGCGCTCGTTATTTTAATCTTATACCGAATGGTAACTAGATTCGAGAAGGGTTTCCTCCGTCTCGCCCATCCGACTGTTATTCCAATCTTGACTATTTCAACCGGGGGCCGAAAACCTTTTTCGTAATAAATTATTCGCGTCACAATTATAAATGGCCGCCAAAATAGCGGCTTAAAATTTACACCTCCCGCACCGGGTGCGGCGCTTTCAAAGGGGCCAATGCGTCTTGCAAAACACATCCGAAAGCTGCGTTTACAGTAAACGTAATTTATTAAAATGCTACACAACTCGACGCCCGACATCGAATTCTCGACGTTTATAAAACGTCTAATCGAATTAATAAGCGAAATTTCAACGCAGCACCATTTCGACTTCGACTTCGACTTAACCAATTAACGTCAAATCATGCGCTACAATTCCCCTCAGAGAATCACAACACCTTCAACATTCTAACATTCACATTTCACGCTCGTATACGAAATGTGCAACAATCGCCAGTTTTGCTAAATTCAACAAATTGCATCATCAGCAACACCTCCTTAGAGATCGAAAATGTACAGAAAAAATACACTTTGTTAAAGTGTTAAATACGCGCACAATAGCAACACGTCAGCGTATAACTTTGAGAATTGTCTAGCTCCATGTCTAGATGTGTTTTGTCTTCGTGTTCGTAAAATATTATCAATTTTTGCTATTCCAACCTTTACCCAATCGACGAGCCAAGTTTTACTTTAGAATTGTCGCAAAAAGAAGTTTTGGTTTGGATTGCAAAAAATTGAGTTTTATAGCAGATATATTTTTAAAAAACTGAATCGAAATTTTTTTCAAAACCGACCTTAATGAAAATTTGTTCAAATATTACAAATAAATTAGACAGAAAAATTTAAATTTTACAAGAAAAAAATTTAGTTTGAATAAATTTGTTTAAAAACTAGTTGTTTAAATGAATAAAAAATGGAAACAATTACATTAAAAAGTTAGGCATAAAACAAAGATATGAATTTTTATTTCGATTTTACAAATTATTCATTTCTCGACCTTGCTCTTCAACAAGAAGAGTATAACATTTAATCCAATACAAACAATAATGTGCTACGCACACTAAAAATATATTTTTTGAAAATATTTCAAATTTAAAAAGTAGATAAAAAAATTGTACCATGTTGAAAATCAATTTGAAAAATTTTAAAAATTCAAAAATAGGTAGATACGATTTTATGAAAATTTTTCCAAAACTGAATAAGTAAGTACTTAAAACATCAAAATTCAAAAAGTTGTGTTGAACACTATTAAAAATAAAAATTTAATGTAAACTTCAAAAAACTGAAATTTTACAGAAAACAGTGGAAAATTAAGTTTTAAAAAAATTAAAAATTAAATTATTCATACTTAAAAAAAAATGGTACCTAATAAAACAAAAATCAAGCGTGGAATTTACACAAAAAAAAAGTTCAAATTCGAAAATGGTGTGAAAAAATTTAAGGAATTAGGTAGGTACGAGTACAAAAGAAATTTTCAATTCAAAAGATTTAAAAAAAATCGAAAACCAAAAAAAACCAGAAAGAATTAAAAAATAGATAAGTGAACACTCAAAATCAAGAAATTGAAAAAAAAATGAATCAAAAATGAATTAAAATTCAAATTGTAAAAAATTATCTACAGACTAAAAACTTGAAATGCTGACTAACTAAAAAAAAAAAAAAAAAAAAAAAAAAATGAAAATTGACAAAAAATTAAATGAATATCAACCAAACTTAATTACCTACCTAGTCCAATACAAAAAATTCAAAATAAAAAAATTAAAATTCAATGTAAAACGGTGAATATGAAAAAAAGTAAATAGTTGGAAGAAAATGTACAAAAATTCTTGCAAAACTTGGAAAAAATTATGAGAAATCATTGCAATAATTTCAGTAAAAGAAATATCCAATTTTGGAAAATTAAAACTTTAATAATTTAAATCTTAAAATTTTACTAAAAATACAAAATTAAAATTTCAAATTAGACAACACTTGAGAACTATAAATCGTACTCTCAGTTCCCACTAAAAAGTAAAATTCAACAGCAGACTTCCTTTACTCTGAAAAATCAACTGACAACTTGAAAAAATGCAATTTCACGAATAACTTTTACAAAATCTGAAATTAATTTGTAATAAATATGTTTAAAAATGAAAATAAAATTATAAATTTCACCAAAATATCGAGAAATTAAATTTTACAAAAAAAAGTAAAAATTTAACCGAAGCAAATTTTTAAAATGGGTTTTAAAAAGTGAAAAAATAAAAATTATGCTTCATGAAAAATTGTTAAAATCTTATTTATAAAAAAATTGTGAGCGATATTCTACGATAGTAACTGATGAAAAAAAATGAAAAAATACAATATCATTACCTAGAATTTTTTTTAATAGACCGTAACAAAAAGAAAATATTGAAAATTCCAATTTAAAAAAATTAAAATGAAAGAATTCAACATTTTGAAACAGAACTCAATAATTAATTTTTTAAAATTATACCTTACTTTACAAAAAAAAAAAATGAATGAATGAAATTTTACAAAAAATTGTGGAAAAGTTCAATGACAAAAAAAAACAACGAAAAATTCAATTTAGCATGTTAATTAAGATATAGATTTAATTGGGGGGAGGAGGGGATAAAAAAATAAATTTTATGTAGTTTTATATTGTGTTTTTTCGACAATTCAAATTGACAAAAAAAATTTTAATGGAAATATCAAAAATACTTTAAAAATTTTTTTTTCAATTGGCGATAAAAAACAATTCAATATCAACAAGAAATGAAGAATTAATTTCATTTTAAAAAAAAAAATTAAAAATGGAATATAACAAAGAAATTGATAAAAATTGAATTTGGAAAGAAAAAAATTGATAAAAGTAATAAGGGAACATAATTTTAAATTGAATTTTATTTTTATTTTATTTTTGAAAATTCATTAGAATTTAGACAAAAAACATTGAAGAAAATTGAAACCATTTTAAAATGCCCACTAAAATTTTCAAAATTAGCTTTAAAAAAATAACAGTTTATGAAGGAATTTAATTTCATTAAAAAAAATTAAAATGAATTGTAAGAAAAAAAAAAATCAAAAAAAATCGTTTCGATCACAAAAAAAATGAAAATTGCGAAAAGTTGATTTGGGCCAAAGAGTTGAGAAACAGAATAATTCAAGTTGAAAAAAATTAATAAGATTTTATTTAAAAAAAAAAAAAAAAAAAAAAAATTTAAAAAAAACAATAATTATTGAAATTGAGGAAAAAAATTAAAAATTAAAAAAGAAATTGAAATTAATTAGTCTAATTTTTTCAAACTTGATCACTCGACAGCAAAAAAAAAAAAAAAAATTGAAAATTATATTTTAAATGATTATTTTGCAATTACTGACAAATAATTTTAAAAAGCAATTCCATCAAAAAACTATTTCCTAGCTATCAATCAAATCGAAAATGAACATAGCTAAATAATTTAAAACGAAAAAAAGGCTACAGAATTGGCTCGCATAATAATCTATCACATAATTGGGGTTTTTCCAAAAGCGATTGTGGCCGTCGATGAAATCGGCTGCGACCAAGTTGGAATTCGAAACGGCATTACAAAGCGTGTTTATCGCTCGAATAAACATTTTTAATCGTGTTACCATCACTGGTTCGAATATGAGAAGAATTCTAAAACGGTTGCTGTACGTTTTAGAAGAATTTTCAATATAACGTTTTTCGATTAATGTTATTTTTTTCTGACACCGTATCAATTCGACAGGGAAAGAGAGCGAGAAAGGAAAAAATTTATCAACCAATTGTCAAGCTCCGAGCTCTACGGGCTTTCTACGTACATATTGTATTTAGAAAAAAAAACCATAGGCTGGTTAGGCAGGAATTGGAAAAACAAACCCTGTATAACTTTTCTAAAATCTTGAAGCCTCTTCCGGGAAGTGAAAAAAAAAACGAAACTAAAGTTCTACGTTTCGCTTCGTTTTCGAAAAAAAAACACTGAAAAAAGTTGTTTAAAATTTTTCCACTACGACGTGTACCTAAAAATAGAGACAATACAGTCGCATTTTCGTTTAAAATTGAAGGGGGAAAAAAAAAGTCGAAATGTACAGGAGGAAATTTTGTGAAAAGGCGTCTCTCTCTGTTCTAGTTCTGTGCGTCCACGTCCCCAGTCTTCGTTAAACATTCCGTATAGATAAAAATTTTAAAACGAAGTCGAACCGCTGTATAACCTGAGTATACAATGATGACGTCAAAACGAACCATTCTAAATGATCGCTGAATGATTAATATACGCTCGGCTACGTACGTCCATTTATCACATGGCTTGTGCGCGAGCGACACGACGCTCGGCGTATAATTTAGTATAAAAAGGGATCATCCTTTTGGGTCCGTTTTTCCACAAACATTCGACCTTTTAAAATTTCGCCACCGGTGTTCGGTGGGGTATCGACTCCGCTATCCCTATCTCCATTACGGTCGTCTTATCGTCGTCTTCGTTGACGATTAAAAATGAATTAATCGAAGCTCCAATGATAAAGGTATTTAAAAAGAACCTGCTTATGGTATACGTATATAAGGTACCAGACTCGGGGACTCTTTTCCTCGTAAAAATGCCTACCATCAGCCAATAATATTGCTCATAGTGTAGTATATAGAAATCATTCGATATAGAGTATGATTTATATTACATATTCGTAAAATCAACCCTATCTTTTTTGAGCTCTGAGTAACGAAGGAAAAATATTCTATAGTAGTTCTCTAGACACATTTATCAATAGTATTTCTCGAATCAGCACATGTACTAATAAGCTATCATAATTTATTCAGTCGCGAACTTCAGTCTGCCATCAATCCATCTGCCTTACGCCAGAATACGATACTAGATATCATTCAAAAGACAATTTTCCACGCGATGATTTCCTCCGCTCCTCGCTCCACCCCTCGACGCAATTCCAACGAAACAAATCTGAAATACGTTTAGAATGCTAAGAACTCCCTGGCACGATGGTATTCTCGCATAAAAAACAAATACTTTACAATAAGATAGCATCACGCAGACGCAAAGACCATCATCTTGAAAGAGTGCGCTTTTTCGTAGAAATTTAAATCATTTCCAAACACGTAGATCGTTGTACTCGTATATGTATCTAGATGTAGGTAATACGCCACGAAAAGGACCAAAATGTTAACGTATCAGTTTTACAACTCAATTTATTACCATGATAGTAACCCCTTTTCGCGACAAATTTCCTGGCTTATCTTGCACATACAAAATTGCACTTCGCTTAAGCATTTCCTCTCCTTCTGAACGCTTTCGTATAGTACGTGATAAGCTAGAAGGCTACTATATCAACATGTTCATGTTTGGATTTACACAATTTTGTTTACCAATTGCGAGGTTATAAAAATTGAAAATATCATCATTTCAACAAAATAAAACCCATGAACGTCAATTTTGAAATGAATGAAAAAAAAATCAAAAAAAAACCAGCAAAGTCATGATTTCCAAGATGAAGTCAAAAAAAATTGAAAATATCTCCATTTCGATAAGAATTGGCCCAAAGTCACCAGCATAATTAAATAAAAAATTAAAAAATTGATAGAAATGCTATACGACAAAAAAATTTAGTCACAAAAACTGAATTATGTCAATTTGTGACAAAGAAATGGAAAAAGTAATGAAAATAGGAAATCATTACGACAAAAGTCCAAGAAATGACATTTATTATGATTAAAAAAGTCACAAAATGTCACCTATGAATGATGAACGCAATCAAACAATAATAAAAATCTCAATGGTGACAAAGAAATCGAAGAAATAATGAGAATAGGAAAAAATGTCATTAAGTATGGCAACAATCCCAGAAATGACATTTATGATTTTAAAAGTCATAAAATGTCACCTATGACGAAAGCAATCAAGCAATATTGATAAAAATTGGAAACATTTAAAATTTGGACTAAAAAAAAATTCACAAAAATATTCATGACAGAAAAAAATTTCAAAATGAAAATTCCGTCATTCAAAAAAATCAGGAAAATGTCATATGACAATAAAATTTGGAAATGTTGTTAATTTAACAAAAAAGTTACACAAATTGCCATTTGTGACAATCAAAATCATAAAAACGTTCATTTATGATTTAAAAAAAAAAATTAAAAAGTTACAAAACTGAAGACGCCAATTTGTGACAAAAAAAAAAGGCTTGGAATGACAAAAAAATAATTATTAAAATGTCATTATTTTGACATTTTAAAAAAATCAAATAAATTCAACTTACAACAAAAAAAGTTATAAAATGTCAGTTGATTAAGCAATCAATAAATGATAAAAATTGAGAATGTTGCAATTTTGAAGGTAAAAAAATCATTAAAAAATTATAAAAACTTGAAATGCCATAAATTCTGACCTATAATTTTTTTTTAAATGTCATTCATGATAAAGAAATTTAAAATGTCTCTAGGTTGGCAATAAAGATGAAAAAAAACCTGTCATTTACATCAATTCAAAGGCAGTTACAAAATTTTGAAATTTCGTAATTTTGACCGAAAAATGACACAAATGTGGTTTATGACAAGAAAATTTCAAGTTAGAAAAACTAAAAATGTCTCTTGTGACTTGTGACAAAAAAACAACAACAACTTGAGAATCAAATCACCATTTTGACAAAAAAAAAAAGTTGTTCATTTACGAGTATGATGAAAGAAAAATTAGAAGGCGTCAATTGTGACAAAAAAAGTCAAGAGAGACAAAAATAAATGATGACTGAAATGTCATTATTTTGACATTTTAAAAGTTCAACTTATGACTACCAAAAAAAGTTAAATGTCAGTTATGATTACGCAATCAAAAAAGTGGTACTACAAATTTGAAAATGATGCGATTTTGACGGTATAAAGTAACGAAATAGTCACTCAAGTTAGAAAATTATAAACACTTGAAATTCAATAATTTTGACCTGAAAATTCTTGAAAATTTCTTTAATGACAAGGAAACTGAAAATGTCTTTAGTTTGACAATAAAGACGAAAAAAATTTAATTTACAACAATTCAAAGACAATCATTATGAAATCTTGAAATTTCACAATTTTGACCAAAAATATGACACAAATGTGATTTATGACATAAAATTTCAAGTAGGAAAAACTAAAAATGTCTTTTGTGACTTGTGACACGTCCTTTCAAAAAAAAAAAAAAAAAAAAAAAAAAAAAGATCATAAAACTGTCATTTGTAACAAAAAAAATTACAAATGAACTAAAAATGTCATCATTATCAAAAAATTTAAAAAATCAATTTAAAAAAGGGAGAAATAGGAAATCACTGCATAGGACAGGAAAAGACAAAAAAACAGTATTTTTAAGACAAGAAATAAGTCATCAAATGTTGAAAATGTGTACCTACTTATTTATGACCAAAAAAATGTCATCTGTGCAAGAACATTTGAAAGTAATCATCAAACTAAAAATGTCAACACTTTGAGAGAGAAAATTATATCTTGTGTCAAAAAAATGAAAGAAAAAACTCAATTGCGACGAAAAAGTCATTCAAGGCTAGAAATGTCTTTCTTTTGACCAAAAAAATCATCAAAATGTCATTTATGGGACGAAAATTTCAAATGTCATGATAAGTAAATATGTCGACATAGTGAAAGAAAAATAATTGATTATGACCAGAAAAAAAAAATAGAAAAAAATGCTATATTTTCGATTTTTTTTTTTTTTTTTGAACATAGAAATGTCATTTACGACAAAGAAAATTACAAATGAACTGGAAAAACCATTGTGTTGACCAAAAAAATAAAGTAGGGATTTATTGCTTGTGACACGTAAAAGAGTAGGTATACGTAATAAGCATTATTAGGACAAGAAAGTCATCAAATGTTGTAAATTCCATACTTTTGACAAAAGAAATCCTCATGACGTCATTTTTGGACATTGTAAAATTTAAAAATATCACTATTTTGACAAAAAATAAAAAAAAAAATAAAAAAAAAAATAGTTGAACTACAATGTTATTTTTGACAAAGAAAGTTATAAAAACTAAAAAGTCATCGTTTTGACAAGAAAAAGTTATAAGTTATTGCTTGCAATAAAAAATATAATATTTAAAAAAAAAACTAAAATTTTGAAATCTTTTGATGAGAAAGTCATCTCATCTTCAAAATGTCACCAATTTGACAAAAAAAAAACAAAAAAAAACACATAACGTCATTTGTGACAAGAAATTTTTGAGTCACAAAACATGAAAATGTCATTTGACAGAAATAATATACAAATTATTCATTTATGATAAAAAAAATCAAAAATCTAAAATCGTTGCTGTAGTTTTGAAGGAGAAAAATATAAAAATATCAAAGGAAATACGGAAATACCTCATAAACATTTCTTAAAGTTAAAAACTTTGGATTTTTTCGCTATCACGAATGAATGGCTTTAGATTGCGATGTTTTCAATCACACAGAACGCAATTTGGACATCTCACACAGAACCAAGAAGTAATACCCGTGACCCATACACGTGGATATTATTATTCCATTCAATACTCGTATTCATATACCCATTACACACAACATGTGAAATACTCAGGGAAATTTGTATTCGTAAAATTGATCGATTACTTCGCAAGAAAAATACTTAGGAAGTTTGCGCCAATCAAGCTCGCTAACGAAACTCTTTCTTGCAAAAGTAATAAAATTTCATTTCCAAGTCGTCGCGAAGTTGACAACACGAAACTCGGTATTCAAAAAGCCAACGCGATGAAAATGGTCGATGAAAAACGACATCGATGTAATTATAACGAACAAAGAAAAATAAAAACTTGCTTCGCAAACCTTATTATGGCAACTTCTGGGTACCAGTATATACTATAAATAGTGACGCGATAATTAGAAAAATTGAAAAAATAATGACCCTATTTGGCGAACGAAATTCTCGTACAAAAACAAACGGATAACTTTTCAACACAATTCAAATCCTTCGGTAGCATTGTTAATTTGAAAACTCCAACAATTGTGTATAGCTTCGCCAACAACTTTTCCCATTTTTTTCCCCTTTTGTATAATTTTAGCGTCAAACAAGAAGAAGAGAGGATGCACTCGATATGGTGGAATATGGCACCGATGCGGGGGTGTTATTGTATCCCGAATGTTGTACTACAATATATATACAACTTATAGCGGATATTTTTTTTAATGGGATTAATCACGAGGACTAGCATCAATTTACATTTCTAATCCGAGTTGTCATATAACAATTTCTGTACGTTAAGCTCGCCTGTGACGTGAATTTAAATAACTTCAGGGTATTCGTACGTACTCGTATATACGTATTGTATACGCAACATGTTCGCTTAATATCAAATTTATACCTTTACTTTGGTTCGTATGTACGTTGTATGTGTATAACCCGGGGCCAAAAACCCTTCTTTTTTTTTGTGTCGAATCTGTAGCATTAACGACGACCCCGACGGATGGAAGTAATGGCGTCCAGTAACCTTACACGCGCGTGTATCGTGATTTTCCACTTTTCAAGTCGCATTAACATCCACTCGTTATGATTTTTAATTACCATATGTTTTGAATTTTGATTTTTTTTTTACTCTTTGTTTTTAACATACATTATATTTTGTAGGTACGATGTTTTTTGGGAAACAAGGCAATTTCACAGCGAGAGGTACGTGAATGGATGTTTATTTCAGTGGTTGAGGAAATTCATCTCATCATATTATGAATTTCTGAACAATTTTCGTGGTCTAGTCGACGTACCTATCATTGGTATCATTGATGAACAGAATCAAAAGAAGCCAAAATAAATATTTTTTAATCACTACCTACCTAATTCTTTACACAAAAAATTGTTTTTTCATTTTTTTTTTAGAGAATTTTTCAATTCAAAAACTTTGTACAAGATTTTTTCAATTTTTTTCGGGAGCACATTTGCTGAGTAATAAATTAAAATATTTTTTTTCGTGGATTTTTTTGTAATGGTGTCTACTAGATATTTTTTCAAAAATCAATTTTTTCACTAATTTTTATCAAATTTTCAAGAAATCATATTCCTCCGAAAATAATCGTAAATTGAGAAGCTCCCTCCCCTCAAAAATTAGAACTAAGATTAATTTCAGAAAATGTCTCAAATTGCAGTAGAAACTCTTATTTTAGGTTAAATAATGGATAAAACTTTGTGGTTTTTGACATCATTTTTTTTTATTTTGAAGGATAATTTTTCATCGGGTGACTTTTTTTTACTCGATATATTTTTTTTTTTTCAAAAAAAAAAGAGTTACCTATGGTAGGTAATTTTACACCTATCTAATTTTTTACTCACTCAAACTTTATATTTTTTTTTCAATTTGTAACTACCTAAATTTTTTTTCACTTACCATTGTAAATGAAAAAAAAATCTTCAACAATTGAAAAAAATGATATTCTTTACCTACAAAAATAATCACACAAAAAAAATTGAAAGGAAAAAAATCTCGAGTAAAAGAGAGTCTCACTTGATGAAAAGTGATAATTCCTCAGAGAATAAAGTAGAAAGGAAGATGTATCAAAATTTTTTTCGAAAAATATTTTTCTGACATTTATTCTGAAACAATAAAATTATTATTTTTATGCTTTACTTGATTTTTTTTTTAATAAACCACCGCTCTTCAGAAAATATATATTTTTTCAAAGTTTTCAAGGTGATTAATGTTCATCAATGTTTTTTACTCATTCAAACGTTTTAAATTATTTTCCGGATTATGTAGGTACTTTAAAAAAAATATTTTTTAAATAATTGTTGAAGAACTTTTTGATTTTTCTTTCTTTCAGGACCAGCAATTTTTAATTATGGAAGCAGGTAAGCATGGTATACACTTACTCGTTGAGAATTTTTTTATAACAAATATTTTTTTTTACAAAAAGAGCTTTTTGATTTTTTTTGAGAAGATTATTTTTGCAAATTGATAAATATTTTTTCAAAAAATTTGTTAGAAGGAATTTTTTTAATTTTTAAAAACGTTTTTTTGGGAGAGAGGGGTGAATTACCGACTTTTTAAGAGAATTTCTTTGACAAAGCAAAAGATACGTAATTTTTCTATGAACTAAATTTCTTTCACAAAAAAAGTTACCTAACAGCAAAATTCTCTCATCAATTTTTTATTCGAATTTTTTCCTAATTTTTTATCCTCCAAAAATCCGTCAGGAAATTTTTTTTTCAACTTAAAAATAGGTATTTTTTATTCGGTTTTGCTTAAAGTAGAAACGATTTTTCAAAAAAATATTTTATGGAGAATTGAATTTTTTAAATTTTATTTTAAAGGGAACTTTTCCTATAAAAATATTCCACTATCATTTTAAAAGAACAATTTTTCAACGTTTTTGTTTGAACGATGTTTTTAAAAAAAGGTTTTTTAAAATGATTTTTTCCCAATTTTTTATTCTCTCAAAAAGCGTCAGGAAGAATTTTTTCGTTGAAATGTACATTTTTACTTAAAGTAAAAACGATTTTTCGAGGGGATTTTTCAAAAAAATATTTTATGGCAAATTGAATTTTTTAAATTTTATTTTAAAGGGAATTTTTCCTAAAAATATTCTGCTGCCATTTAAACAGAATAATTTTTCAACTTTTTTGTTTGTATGATCCTTTTTTTGAAGAATTTTGTAATAGAAGATTTTTTGGATTTTTTAAAATGATTTTTTGAGTGATCATTTTTTGTGACAGTAAATTTTTTAGATAATTTTTTTAGTATAGGTAGATACCTAATTTTTCTAAATTTTTCATCATGATTCCTTAATCAATTTTCATTCATTCAAACTTTCTATTTTTTCCTAAAAAAAATTTGTTAGGAATATGTTTTATAATTTTGAGATTTTGAGATTTTTTTGAAGCGAACAAACATTTTTTTTTTTGAGAGAAACGTACCTACCTACACAAAATATTCGTTGTAAATTGAAAAAAAAAATTGAATTGATTTTTTTTTTGCATTTTTGCATTTTTGTCATGAGTGCAGATTTGAAAGTTATTTTCATTTCTATACCTACTCTTTTGTGGAGAAAAATTTTCTCAGGAAATTTTTCAAATATTTCTTTTTCAGATTCAAAAAAATAAAAAATAAATATATATTCAATGAAACAACCCTTTTGATTTTTTTTTCAGAAATTTTTTTTTGTTAGGTGATTTTTTGATACAAAAATTATTCACAATTCTCTTCAAATGTATTTTTGAGAAGAGGTTTGAAATTTTCAAAATAAAATACAGTGAAATGATAAGTATTTTTTGAGAGAGAACTATTTCAATCAACTATTTTTTTGATAATATTAAGTTGTTCACCTTTTTTCACAATTAAGTGATTCTTCTCCTTTTTTCTGAGTTGTTTTTTGTAAGCAAAAATTTTTTAAAAAAGAAAAGAAAAAGGAACAACAAAAAATGACCAAAATAAAAAAAAGTGATCACTTTCGAGTCTGTCACCATATTAGAATAAAAAAAAATCACCCAATACTCGTGCAAATCCCTTCTATACCTCTCATCGTATCCCAATCTGTTATTACTAAATCTCGAATCCACTCCAAAACCCACAACTTTGGAAATCCTCTCAATTATAAAACTTTCTTAGAAAATTTCCAATATTTTATCAACTTTTGCCAAAGTATTAGATATTTTGACCGACTAATTCGGTAAAATACGATTTTAAGCCGATTACCGAGTACTAATTTCTACAGCTTGGCAATTCGTCGCAAATACGTACGAGATTTCGGACAAGGGCGACATTTTCTTCACTCCATAGGCGTTCTCAGTAAACAGCAACGAATACCCCCCTCCCCTCTACGGAAATCCTCTTTTAAGCGCGACAGCACCGGATGCTGAAACTTTGCAGCTATGAATTTCGAATGTATAAACTTGGCGAAGAAAATAAAAATGGGAAAAAACCAGCAGCCCCCTCTCAATATTTTGTTTTTGCAAACACGTCGAGCGGAAAAGTATACTACACAACGGTTTATCATACAAATCATACAAACTAATAAATGTCCACACTTTGGCCGCCTCCTTTCTGCAAATAATTTTATTTACAGCTTCGAAAATATATTATCGCTAAAAAGTTTTTTTTTTTCTTCTTCGCCTATCTAAAGTACACTACGTATATCATTTATCAAAAGCTCCTCGCGTAATTTGTGCCGGTGGGCGTAACCATCTTTTATATATTTCAGAGTGGCTCTTTTTTTCACGGTTATGCCGGCTCGCAAGTTCGCAACTCACCTAAAGGTGTAATTTCCAGCCCATATACCTAATAATATCAATCTTGGCGTTATAACTTTTAAAAACTTTCAAATTCCGCGCGTCAGTTTAGCAATTAAAAAAAATACACCTGCTACACTGCGTCTTTTTTTTCAAAGAAAAAAACAAGAGAGAATAATAGAGTCACCTTTTTTTTCATCCCATCCAAACCATGCAACATCGTATACCTTTTATTATCCATAATGGTCCATTATTATTCAAAAACTACCTTTTTATTTGACGATCATCAAGCTGATGCGTTTTTTTCTCGCCATTTTCTACGATAAAATTGTTCCAATTGTATACGACTTATGTGTTTCATACGTATATAGACGAACCAGAACGACGTAGATTGGGTTTATATATATTATATGTATAGTATAGTGAAATGGTTAATACCATACTGTGACGGTGAATTCAGACTGTATAGTACGTGTACTTGAGGCTAATGAAGCAGCACACCGTTACCGCGAGGGTGTCCTTTATAAAAACTCACCTGAAACAAAATAAAAGAGAAGCCTGTTAGTTCATTTGTTCGCTGTTTTTTCACTCAAACATATAGGTATACTATTTACTTTAAAATGAAAACAGCTCCGAGAAATAGAAGAGAAAATTGTCAAGTTATGTAAATAGCTGCAGCTTTTTTGGAAATTTTTTTCTCATATATTTCGTATTTTTATGTAATACTTATTCATAAAAAATTTTCCCCGACCGTTGAACAAACTGGTAAAAAAAATCCATCTCAAGTTCAAATACTTTAGGCTCTTTTTCTTATCTTTTCATTTCATTTCACGAAGTAGATAATATTGTTTGAAATTTAGCTAGTAAATTATACGAAAAATTGCACTCGGCATGATCCAGACTAAAAAAAAAACATCCCTAAAAAAAATGTGCGCTTGAAAAAATAAAAAGATTTACCACGATAAGAAACACTGCAGCTCGGTTGTGGAATAAGAAACAAGAAATTAAACTAATCGCGAACGGAACAAGTTTTAAAAAAGTCGAGGAATGAAAAAAAATGGCCAAACTTTTGCATACTGTACCTACAACGTTCAACATTCACTCACCAGGGACTAATATTTTTATATTTCTCGAGCCAGTACTTAAGTTTAGTTTAACAATACGCAATCTCTTCTCTTGATTCGTCAAAAATACCGAACCACAAATCATGTCGAATGAAAATGTATAAAAAAGAAATTCGAAAAGAATTGTCACCATTGATGAAATTCATTCGAGTGTCTAGAGAGTATAGAGAGGTAGAAACATAAACGCTCCTTCGATCAATCATTTCATTCGTATTTAATCGTATTCATGATTTTGACAAGTTTTTTTTTCTCCAAACCAGAAGCATGGCGAACGAGAGAATGTGAAGGCGAGTCCCCCCCCCCCGGGGTAATTCAAAACTGGTAAAATTTATGATTTTTGCAGAGAAGCTGTAAAAACCGTCGAATTCAATTCTTCTTCTTTTTCAAATTGGAAAATTATTTTTAAAATGCGGATAAATCTTCATGCCATATACTGTTCAATTTTTTATTAGAATTTATTTAATCCTTTTTTTTTTTTTTTTTTTTTTTTTTATTAGGCAGGCAAATTTAAAAAAAAAATTAATCGAAACGTCTTCTTGATTTCCTTTTCTAAAAATCAGTTTTTTCTTTCAGTTTCTGTAATTCATGAAAAAATCTTAATCTTCATCGATTTTTCTTGAAATGAAATTATAAAAACTGTCAAAAAAATTCATTTAAAGATATTATCTCCCTCTAACTACTTGACGGATTTTTTTTTCAAAGTTGTGAAAATCGTCGGTAACAATTTTTTTTTCAAATTCATTTGTACTTATCAGACTTTAAAATGTTCATTTGAATTTGTTTTTCCTGAAAATCATTTTTAGCTTTCAAAAAATTTCGAAATCTTTTCCATCAATTCTTCCTGGAATAGAAGTATAAAAACATACAAAAAATCTCTTCATCTGAAATTAGCCCCTTCTCAATGGCAATCAAAAAACTAAACTGAACTCCACCCGCCCCCCTAAAAAAATAGGAACATCGTCAAGGAAAATAACGATATTTCCCAGTAAATTGTTGAAAAAAATGGGCAAACTGCTTCGTCCCAAAGAATTCCCAAAACAAGGTGTCTAACAAAATTTTCAAATTGAAAATCAGCACTTTTTCAAAATTTTGTTACAATACATCTTCATCAGGATTTTTTTAAGTACCCCCTCCCCCCACCCCATGTTAAAATGACAGTTTTTGTAAAAATGTATAAATTATGAAGAAAAAAATAGGTTCACCAACAAATACTATGTAAATGAATGCCTTCACATCAAAACATCAAAATTTTATTAAAAAACCTGAATTGGAAAAAAACGAATTTTTGATGAATTTTAACATGGAAAAATTGGAGAAAATAGGCACTTGGGCACTTTCCAAAAATGTTCATTAGATTTTAATACAATTTCCTGGTCAAAAGTGAATTTTTTTAAATTTGTTTCCTATCAAAGAAATTTTCTAAAAAAAATTATAATAAAAAAAAAATCAATAAATATACTTTAAAAAAAATCTTAAAATCTTTTCATTTAAAAAATAAAATATGAAAGTACAAAATACAGCTTTAAATTTCTTTATTCGAAGACAGTCCTTCTCCAGAATATTACAAAAATTTTAAATTTTTTCCAAAAAATCGATAAAATCTTCAGCCATGAATTTTTTTAAAACAAATCGTTGGGAAAATACCAAAGAACACAATACCTTCATTACTCAACAATGAACAGAATTTCCCATCAAAAATTATTCCAATCAAACCTTTCATCCATATTTTTTTTACACTAGGTTTTTTTTTTTTTTTTTTGAAAATTACAGAAATTAAATAGGTAAAATGATTTTTTGGAGAAGAAATTGAATTATTATTTTTTTAAATTTTTGATCAACCTTTTTATAAAAATTTGCCTGACGCTTGAAATTTTTTTCAAATTTTTGATTAACTTTTTTTTTTAAATTTGCTTGATGCTTGAAAATTTTTTTAAAATTTCGAGACAGAAAGTTTTGATTAGAAAAATTTGAATTTACATTCTCTGTAAAAAAAAAAAACCCTAAAATTCGTGCGAGTCATCAGTTTTTGTCATTTAAAAAATAAATAAAATGTTTGAAAAACACCAAAAAAGACCAAATTGCTTCGTTACTCTGCAAGGCACAAAAATTTTCATACGAAATTTTTCAAAATCAAAATTTTAAAGTGTAATTTTTCCACTAAGTATTTATATTCAAAGCTTACTTTTAAAAGAGGTTTTTATCACAAAAAAAAAAAATAATAATCTGCAAACGTCTTCTTTTTTTAAAAATTTTATATCTCAAGCTTTTTTTCACATTTTTCTTAAAATAAAAGCTAAAAACAGACAAAAATTCAATATTAAAATGAATATCGTTCTATTAAAATGTTTTCATTTTTTTTCATCAAAAAATTTGCAAAAATGTTCTTTCTGCTCAAAAACTTTTTTTTTTTTTTTTTCATAGAATAATTTTAATTTATTATCTGTACTTTTCAAAAAATCGTATACACTTTTTACTGAGTTTTCTCGAAAAAATGATTACAAAAAAGCGAAAAATGTCCTCTAAAAATAGATATTAGTGCAGTTCTATTGAAAAATCTCTCTAAAAAAAAAGTTTTATAATTCAAATTTCTCACTAAAATACTGCAGAAATTGTAAGTTGTAAGAATGTTTCCTTGAAAAATTTGTGAAAAACTATTCAGAATTCTATTATATGTTCTAAAGCAGGGTAAAATATTTTCATAAAATTTTGTGAGAAATTCTTTGAAGTTTTGAGAAAAATTCATTTGAAAATTTTGAAGTATAGGTAGGTAACTTTTTGAAATTTTCAAAAAATTCTACAATAATTTTTGCAAAACATTTGTTTTTTTTTCAACTTTTTTCAACTTTGTGAAATGTTCCCTAAAATCTTATAAAAAATTACTACCTTACTTTTCTGAAAATTTTTCTATAATTTTGTTGTGAATTCTCCACACATTCTCAATATTTTTGTGATTTCAGAATAATTCCCCGAAGTTTCGTGAAATTAATTTTCAAATTAGTGGAAAAATTCTTCAAAATAAAAATTTATAAATTTTGAATCTTTGTAAAAAATGTTTGTGAAAAGTTCATTGTTTTTTAAAAATTTTTGATGTTGTGAAAAATTCTTTGCATTTTTTCCTGCTTGTATAAGTTTTTTTCCCACAAGTGGTTTAAAAAAATTCAAGAATATAGGTAAATTTGAAAAATTTTAAATTTTAAATTTCTGTCTCAAAATATCCATTGTTTCAGTTTTCCGTTCAAAATTTATGTTATAGATAATTTTTAAATTTTTTTTCATTACCTTTACTTGTACATACAATTTTACATCTCAAAAATTTCAATTTAAATTTTCATTTTTTTCAAAACATAATTTTTATTTACTATGCTTTGCAATTTTTCAATGGATTTTTCTCAAAATAAAATTACAAAGAAAAAACTATAGAAATTCTTACAGCTTTATTAAAACATCTCGCTCGAAAAGACTTTGTTCTCAGTCCAGTTTCAACTTTCAAGACCATAATACTCGCATACGCGGACAACGAAAACTGCGATTTGCACAGTTCGCACACGAGCAAAAGATTCAAGGACGATGGTTAAAACGTTTTTCCATCACATTAGGAAATTCCGCCTGTACATGTTTTAGCGAGCACGATTATAAGAAAAAAGTCATCTATATCGAGCACGAACAAAGGGTCGAACATATATTTTACAAATGTTATTTCTGTCCGATGGAAAACAGGTTGATATATTTGAGAAGATTACAGACTACAGAGTATAAGTTATTTCTCTATGTTCTTCTCCTTTTTTCTTGAACACTGTCGCAGATAAAAGACGCGGCGTATAAAAGTCTGGACGAGAATTATGTGAGGTATTATTTTTCGATTTTCTCATCTAGATTTGGTACATTTTTTTTTTCGCCTCGACAAAATGTTATAATGGTTAACGAACATTTCTCCCTCTCTATCCCCCTCTGGTTGTAATGTATTTTTAATTATGGTGTGTATCGATGCGAAAATCTATGGCGGAGAAATTCGAAGCGAGTTAATTTCACTTTTTTTTTTTATGTGAACAGTTCTCTATCAACTGGAGCAAGAGGAGGAGCGACCTTTGATGTAGTTTTTATTATCGAGTATACCTTTATACGATTTTACGTAGTTCAAAGCTTACCAGGCATAGCAAATTTAGTTAGCTTTTAATAAAGCAACGACTGGCTGGCAATTTATTATATAGTCGATTAAGAAGAGGGCGAGTTGATTAAAAAAGTTACAAATGAAATTCTCTTTTTATGTATTTTACGGCCCAACCAAAGATTTAATTCAATTATAGGCTTAAACGTTGTTAATATAAACGGTTATCGCGTCGCGAACGTCGCATACGCCGCTCTGATTTCTTCGTCGAGCTGATAAAATGACTCGGAAAGGCGTACTTTGGCAGCTTTATTTATCACGAGTAAAAAGTTGACGACTAAGTTCGCACCGAGCTTTATCGAAAGTTTTCTAAAATATTATAGAAATAGCCTCAGCCATCGACCAAAGTCCACCACTATTGCGGTCTTTCCCAACTTTATACCATATAAAGCATCTTTCTCAACTGGCAAAGGTCGAGACTACACAGCTCCCTATTTAAGCGTTTGCTTAAACAATTGAAACAATTCAAAAGAATTATTTTTTCTACCCTAAAAATCGACTAAGAAGCGGTTCGCAGCTCGAACTCGAAGAGTACCTACGCAAATGGTACCAAGTTACTAGTACTACTTAGGCTTTGGATATTGTCCAACACGGTGTGTTGTACGAGGGATGTTGTTCTTGTGCACAGCCTTATAACTCGCCAGCATTTTCGTCGTAATATTTCAAACGATTGGGTAGACGCCAAACCGAGCTCAGTTTCAATAGTTTTTTTACACCTCTCCGTGTGTACGATTCGGGTACACCGCCGACAAATTCCCGGCTTCGGTTTAATGATTTCTCGCGAGTTTATTGTTCGTCGTTTAAGCCCACCCTATCAAGCTTACTACAGCATTTTGATACCGTTTCGGTGCGTTTTTTTTTCACGCTATGATTCGCCTAATCATACACGGAGCGAACGCGATAAAGACGTAGAAGTAAACCACGCGTATAGCTTTTTCATCTCTCGAATCTGGAAATTTATCTACTTTCTTCCGCGAGTGAGGAGGTCTTCTCTCGTCGAGACGATTAAGCTGTCGCGTAAAATGGCTAATGATTTAGTACCCGCAGCGCAGAGAGGCTTCGATGTTTCGTCGAGCCCATCTAGAGTCGCCGTATTCCCATCTGAATTTCGCGAACCACGTGCATCGTACGAGTATCTATCGAAATTTTTGATTTTTTTTCTCCTTTCGTTTTTTTTTTTTTTTTTTTGGCTTTGGCTCCAGAGTCGAAGTATCGTCGTATGATATATGATTACGTGGCGATAAGTCATCGATGATTTGAAAGGGTTGAAATCGTCTCTTTCTTTTGAAAAATATATCTATACTTTTTTTTTTTTTTTTAAATGAAAAAATGATGAATTTTTATCGTTTCAAAAAGTGAGTAATATTACTTAGTTGATATTTCTCAATGAAAAAAATTGTCATTTCTTCATTCAAAAACATTGAGAATTTCAAGATATTTGTTTTTATGGTGAAAAGTTCATGATTTTTTTTCAATTGTAAAATTATAATTTTTTTTAATAGGTAAAGAAGTCCAATAGTTTCCAACAAAAAAATACGATAATTTTTTAAAGAAAAAATTAAAAATATTGAAGTGAAATAACACCAATGAATTTTCAAGCAAAAAATGTTGATTGCTTCGTGAAAAAAATTTCTATCATTTTTTTAAGTGAAAAAATCAATTAATTGAAGTTAAGAAATTAATAACTCTGATGACTATTCTGTAAAATTATTTCCTATTGAATTGAAACCATCTGAAAACGCATCGTGAAAAATATTGGTTATTATTTCAAGGAAAAAATATTTTTTATTAGAGAAAAAATTGATAAATTTCCGAGTGAAAAAAATTTCAGGAAAAAATTTTGATGATTGCGTCTTGAAAAAAATATAAGTACCTACCTACGTACCTAGGCATTTAATTTTTTTAACAAAGGAATTTAATATAGGTACCTAGTTTTTTTTGTTAGGTATTTTTTTAAATGGAAAATTCAAAAATTCAAAGTGAAAAAATATGTTCCATAAAAATATTTCATTCATAAATATAGAAAAATGTTGATGATTATTTCGTGGGGGGAAAAATGGTAAAAAAATTGATAAATTTTCAAGTGAAAAAAAAATCAATTTTTTAGTTGAAAAAAAAAAGAATTTATTATTTCCCATAGCGATAAGTAAGTGAAAATTACTTATTTTTTGCCTTCCCTTCCTACCACATACAAAAAATATACTCTATTAATTTTTTAATGAAAAAACTTATGTAGGTATTTATTCATCCATTTTTCTAGTAAAAAAAAAAAAAAAAAATCGTGAAAAATAATATTTTGGGTAAAAAAAATAGATAATTATTTGTGATATTCAAGTGAAATTATTAAAAAAAAAGTAGTGAAAAAAATCATAATATCCAAGTGGAGAAATCAAAAAATTAAAACAAAAAAACTTATTGTCAATTTCCTCATGAAAAATTGGATAATTTGAAGTGGAAAAACTGATAATTGTTTCGTGAAAATATTACAATTTTATTAGAAAAGATCAGAAAGTTTGTTTGTGGAAGAAATAGTTATAATATTTTGTGACAAACTAAATCAGTTTTTCTAATAATAAAAAAAAAAATTTAATGAAGTTCGACAACAAATTTTTTCAGTGAAAAAAAAAACAAATGAAGAAGTACAACAATCAAAACAAAAAATTCATAATTTGAAGGTGACCTTCTCCCCTCCTCACGAAAAATTTTCAAGTAGCAGGAAAAATCTCAATGTTACCAGCACGAAGAAATATGTAATTACTAATTACATATGTAGAGATATTGTGTTTGATTACCTACTTTATTCATGTAAAAATAATACTTAATTTTTTCAGTGAAAAAAAAAAACTATTATAAAAGTATTTACAATTTTTGAGAGAAGAAATCCAATAATTTTTCAATGAGAAAATTTAAAAACTTTCAAATAAAGAAAAAATAAATGTGTTTTTTTAAACACTCGTATAAAAAAATAATCAATTTTTCTCAAAAACGAACCTTGTCAACTAGTCCATTCCGATTGAGCTGCAATTTGGCTCACTGAAAAAGCATATCACCGAGAACTCAGTATTAAGTCTTGAACTGTCGAAGTTGATTTTTCAATTTTTCAATAGAAAAAAATGTTAATTTTCAAGTGAAAAAGAATAATTTTACTGGTTTCTGTGAAAAATCAACACTATTAATTAAAATTTTTTACTCATTACCAAATGAACTGAACGGCAATGGCTCTGATTTCAAAATTTAATATTTCCGATTTCATCAATTTCAAATTTTGAAGTTTTACTTACAAAAATTGCCAAATTTTAAAAATTATAAAAATTTTCAAAGTCTGAAAAATGATAGGTACCTACAATTTTTTCAATTTATGTATTTAAATTTTAAAAATTCCAATTTTCGGAGTTCTATTAAATTTTCAAAATTTCACAAATTTTAAATTCATCTACTGATTTTGAATAGGTATAAATTCACCTTTATAATTTTTTGGAAAATCTAGTTCAATTTTGAAAATTTTCCCAATTTCAAAAATTTATTTAAAATTGAACATTTGAAAAATTTTAATGTTTATAAAAATCTAACAATTATTTTACCTTTGATTTTTTTTTTAAATTAGCTAATTTTTATTTTTTATTAAATTTTCAAAACAGTAAAAAGTTTGCAAAGAATCATTATGTAGTTGAAAATGAATTGGCTTTTCTGGCGCAGTTGCCCCCCCCCCCAAGTGAGATGCTTATTTTTTCATTTAAAAAATGATAACGGTAGTTTGGTGGAAAAAATGCAAATTTTCAAGACAAGAAAAATATAATAATATAGTATTTCTTTTTTTGTGAATAGCCATAAATTTTCAATAAAGAAATCCTACGTTTTTTTAACGAAAAATTTCATGTTTTTTTCATCAACAATTTTAATAATTTTAAAATGAAAAAATTGTTCATTATCCAGTGGAAAATTGACATTTTAAGTAAATAATTCCGATCATTTTTAATTTTTTTTTTTAAAATGAAAATCGTTGATAATATTGCAGCTGTACAGCAACACAAAATAATCTCCCATCTCCTTATACTTCTTCACTAAAAATGAAAACACCCCTCCCACTCTCCCCGGCCCAATTTACTTTATAATTTCTTCATGTTGGAATCTGGTGTGACCTAAATTCACGTGTTTTTGCGGGATGTTTCCTCTTTATCTTTGCCTGTATTTCGCTCGTTTGAGCGCCGCATCAAATCAACCTCAAGTAAGATCACATTTCCACGCCGCACGCTTATGAATTCCATAAAAAGAGTAAAACGCATCCGAGCCAAAGAAATAACACTGTTTGTACCCTTAACAGTTAACACGATAAATTCGCGTCCGTGATATCGCAGTGAAAACTACGAAACGAACCGAGTGCCAGGATGAGGAGGAGGAGGAGGAGGAGGAATAGGGTAAAATAACGAATTTGAATAATTAGATTATACGCGGCAGCGTCGCGTCGAGGCTTTCATATTACACATACGTAAACGTACGTGTGTATATATATACGCACGTCTCATCAGATAAAATTTTCTCAAAAGTCAACATCGTCACGAATAAAAGGCGCGCACTTGGTAATTACTATTTACAAAACGATTTCTATTCTTGGTAACATATTATGAAATATAATCTTCGAATTGTTGTGTGCCTGCGTCGAGAATTCCACATACGACAAAGACGAAGGGACGAACGTTAAATTATATTTCGAAAAGGCTTCATAATTTCAGGCAGATTCCACCTCCTTGCAGTCTTGCTCGTTCGTTTGTAATGCTTTAATATTCGACCGAATAATGAAGACAACGCAAACGCGACGAATGAAATTACTGCGTCGGAGAATTTACTTAATATTTGCATAATACAAGGAAAGTAGCTTTAAGTTAGATTCTTAGTTACCGTAATCAGACCTTATATAGAGTACAATTTAGTTAACCCATTTTGCAACTTACGTTAGCGTAGTACCACGTGCAACGTGAGGCGGGTACCAGGGTAGAAGCGTCTGCACCAGAGAATTCGGCGATCTTTACCTATTCACCTCGAAAAGCAAGACTGCAATGCCCCTTTCCTTCCTCAAAAACTAACCCACTTCCTGCGTATTAAATGCAGTATAATTTCTATAAAAGGCATTTAATACAGACTTCCAGATCTATTCTTTGGTTTCTTATATAATCCAGAGAATTTCTATTAATCAGCGTTCGAAATAAAACAGAAATCAATATCGACTCGTTTTTGTCCCTTTTCCCTTTGAAAACAAATAATTAACAGAAGAAAACAGTTGGCAGCCTTGTTCTGCTTTTTGCTCTTAGGCATCTACCTATCTATACCTACTACTACATCAAGGCAAAAGTAATGAGAAAAGAAACTAAAGAATAGGCTTTCAAAGGATAAAACACATCAATTCGAAAAAGAAAAAAAAATTACAAAAGTCAAAGCCTCATTTTATTTTATAGTTTTTTCTCCGACGAGCCGAAGAAAGAAAAACCACACGATGAAAGAAATCTCGTAAAATTTTCCATTTAGTTTTTTTAAATTTTTTAAAGCTTTCAATTGAAAGGTATTTCGTGATGAGAAAATCTTCCAGTGTTGAGAATGTACCAGAATGAAAATTTCAATACAGTTAAGTGGATCCGCTTCTTTCTGACGGAGAGAACAAATTAATGTGCCTTCGAGAAAAATGTCGATAGGTATCATGCTGAGTTAACTTTTTGCAATTTGTGTTGAGCAATTGAATTTAAGAAGAAGCTATGAAGTCATATCAAAAAATTAAAAATTAGACTCTAAAAAATGTAAGTAGGTATTTAACAATTTTTTTTAAAATTGAAATTTACCAGAATGTGATTGGAAAAATATAAAAATAATTGAATTTATTTTTTTGAAAAATATTCAACTTTTCAAGCGGACTAAACCTAACAAAAAAAATCAAAAATTAAACTTGAAAAAATATTTAAAAAAATTAAATTAAAAAAAAAAAAAAAATCATTCATTTGAAAATCATACATTTGACAAATGAATCGCCCATTTCCAAAGTGACCTAAGGTGACGATTTTCGATTTTCGTTTTTTTGTCGTATGTCGTATCGGAAAGAGAATTTAAAGCTGGACAAGATGGTGTTTTCAAAAAAATTCTAAAAAATACCTAACCTGATGAAATTTAGCAATGCATTTTCAAAACTACTTAAGGTACCATTGTTTACATACCATCAACCAATGTATACTTTTCCAAAACTGCTTAAGGTAAATAACCAAATTGTTAGCATTGAGATACAGATTACAGTCGATAATTGGAGGAAAAAATTGGTAGAAGGGAGGGAGGTTACAAAGGAGATATTAAATATTGAAATCTTGAAATTTCGTCGATAATTTAATTTAAATGAGTAAAAATGTGATTACTTTTCCAAAACTACTTATGGTCAATTTCTTTTTTTACAATAATGTCAAGACTAATGAATTTTGGGATCAGAAACTTCTAGGATAAGTAGTCTACTCTGATCTACACAAAACTAGCAACTCACCACAAAGAAATAACAGTTTAAAAAGCTCGTCGCAGTTTTTCGCGATTTCCCAAAAAAATAAAATTTTACCTTAGGTCATTTTGGAATTGGGCGACTCAAATATAAAAAAATCGAAGAATTAGATTTTACAAAAAAGATTTAAAAAATTAAGTTTGGAAAAAAAATTTTAAAATAATTTTTTTTTTAAATTTTACACTTCGTAAAATAGAGAAATTTCACAAAATTGCATTCCCATCTTCGATAAAAAAAAATAAAAATTTTATTTCTAATAGTAACGTAGGTACCTAGTTACATGTTATTTTTTTCGCAAAATTTTCAACAAAAAACATTATGCGAAAAATTCGTACCTAACTTATAGGTACAATTTGGATTGATTTTGCTTAAAAATCAAAATTTCAAAATTTCAAAATTTTGAGATGAGTAATTTTTTGCAAATTTTTTGGAATTTTTTCATGCTAAAAATTTATATCTTGTAGTAGAATAAAAATTGTAAAATTTAACAAAAATTCTAAAATTTTTGGATGGGTAATTTTTTTGAAAAAATTAAAAACAAAAGTTAGGTAGGTACCTAAAAAATTTAAATTTGGTAAGGGTAAGATGAATAAAAATTTGTTTAAATAAGTCCTAATTTTATTAGTAGGTAATTTTTTTCAAGATTATATTTTTGAATGAAAAAAATATATATTATATATTTATACATTAAAAATTCGAAGTCTTTATTATTAGAGTAATTTTTATGTAGGTCTTACCACAGTTTTTAACGTAGGTACTGTTTTTTTAATCGAGTAAAAAATAATATATTTTAAAAATTAGCCCATTTCAAGTTGAGTAAGTCTTGGCAAAATTTTCGAAATTTTATGCAAAAAATGTAGACCTTGAAGAATGAAAAAAATCCAAAATTCATCATAATCATCATTCACATCTTCGATTACAATCTAAATTATCAAGTATATTACTTAAGACAATCAAAACATCAAATTTTTTTTTTTTTGTTCTGAGAAAATAAACTATAAAGAATGAGCTTTTAAAGAATAAATCATAAAAAACACCACGTCAAAAAAATTATAAAAGTGAGCCTGGAAAAAGAAGAAAAACACACGATAAAAAAATCTTGTAAAATTTTCCATTTGGCTTTTTAAAATTTATTTAAAGCTTCCAATCTGAAGTTATTTCGCGATGAGAAAATTTTCCAGTGTCGAGAAGGTGGAAAATTTAGATCTCGGGAGTGAGAATTTTCTTACAAAAAAATATCGTTCACAATTTTTTGTATTATTTGTATTCGTTATTTTCCTTCTCGTTATTTTGATTTTTTAATAAATTATTATTGAAAAATATAAGATTTTGAATAAAATTTTTAAAACATCTTAAGTTCTAAAATTTTATATTAATTGATTTTTTCAAAATTAAAAAAAAATACATTTATGCAAAAATTTTATAACTAAATATTTAATTTGTAAATTTAAATTGTACAATTTTAGAAAAAAAATTCAAAATGATAGATTATAAAAAATATGAAAATTTCAAAAAGCAAAACTACCTATACTTATTGAAAAAATCAAAAATATTAAAATTCTGAGTTTAGTAGCCTTTTTTCAAAATTTTCAGAAAAAGTTCAAGCAAAAAATTTGAATCTCGTAGAAAATTTTTACAAAACATGCACTAGTTCATAAATTGAAAATCAAACTCTTGTATTGAAAAAGATTTAGATTTTTGAACATAAAATCAAAAATACCTATTATCGATTTTTGAAATTTTTGAAATTTTTTACGTAAAAAATTTAGATTTTTAAAAATGAAAAAATTCTACAAAATTCCATCTCTTAATTTTGTTGATAACTCAAAATTATTTTTATAATGTTCAAGAAAAATTTATATTTTTGAAATTATAAAAGTCTGACTGCATTAATTACACCTCGTGAAAAGAAGAAATTCTAAAAAATACCATTCGAAAGTATTGACAAAAAAACTGATTTAACTAATTTTTCGCACAATTTTTGTAATTTTATTCACAAAAAAAAGTTGTACTTTGTAAAACAAACAAATTTCAGAAAATACTAATGTAAAGGTCAATTTCTTTTAAGATCCAAATTTATGATCTAAAAAAATATTTAGATTAAAAAAAAAGTTCAGAAAATTATAATTTTTAGAAAATCTACATACTTATTATTATTTAAAAAATTGTAAAAAAATTAAAAATCAGCAAAAATTTTCAATGAAAGCATCTCATGGTGAGTACGAAAATATCTCATCGAATGAAAAAAAAAATTGGCCAAAGAAAAATTCATCTACCTATGACAAGATAGTCTCGAAAAAGATACGTACGACAAATTTTATCAAACGGTGATAAATCCTCCGGTGTACTTTCTTCGACCAACAAAAAATTTCCCAGTGGGTCCATTTATACATCGAAGTTTTCACAGCACCGGAAGAAAGGTGTAAGGTAGAAGTACGTATCACGTAGGTACCTTACATGCACACAGCAAAAAAAGTCAACTCATCGATTCGAACAATTCAGCGGAGTAGCTCGCCCATCCAACCCGCCATTCCTCCCCCCGCCAGGCAGAACGATAAGCGCTTAACCTGTCACAATTTTCTACTAGGTACTTGAGAAGTGACAGTGACTAAGAAATATTGCAATTCATGTCATGTCTACCGATGCCACAATACACACATACATAGTTTCCAATGAAACCACCATCGTCGCATCGCGTCGAACGTCGTTTAAATGGATGCTGCCGCTGGGGAAGCGGTATCTAGCATCGAGGGCGGGGGCACACGATGCGTATTTTTCGAGCCATCGTATCTGCGTTGTAAAATTTATGACGAATCTTTTAATCGTCCTGGGATTACAAGGTATTAATCAAACTGCTTCCATAAGGAAGACTGCACTGATGGCGATGGTTATTATAGACGATAGAAGAGGGGAGATCTAACGTAAATCGTTGAAATTTCCCTCTCTCTCTCTTCGCGGCTAATGCCATCGAAAACGTAACCGCGAATCTGCTGAAAATACTCGTACATTCTACGTGATTTTTTTTTCTTACAAATTTAATACTATTTATACCGATTCAAAAAACTCGTCCTGGTCCTGGCCTCGGTATCTCGTTCGATGCAAAACATCGCTGAAATTCCAGCCAGAGCATCGGCCGTCGATCGCACAACGCAACGGAGGCAAAAGGTCCGCGCTTAAAACTTTTCCAATAATAAGCTATTTCAAAATACCGCAACAAAATACAGAACGCTGCGTTCTCTGCGCTCCGCCTCGAACCAATTTACGCTGATTTAATTAACAGCGCTCCAAGAATGTTGATGTTATGCTCGTCTCTCATCGTAACGCGAATTTACACAATTTAAGCGATTAGTTTCCGACCTAAAAGCAGCCTTCGCCTCGTCGCCTGCGTACCTATCCTTTTATTGGAATATTAAACGATAAATCTCAAGTTCCACGCTACCTCTGCTCCTCCCCAAAAGTCCTAGTCTGCTCGGAATATATGGATAACTGGAAAGAATGAATATATATTTTTCAAAACGAAAAACGTATACCTAGAAAATATATTATTATGAAATAATTGCCCGAGAGGTTAAAGTTCCCAAGTAAAAATTCAGCATTTTTTAAAATTTTATTATATTTTCTCATATTTTTCAAATTTTTAAGCTATCAAATTTTTAATTTTTTTTTTCCTTCTTTGGTATTTTTTTTTTTTTTTTTCAATTTTTCATAAAACAAGATTTCAAATTTTTTTGGCGAAATTAAATTTTTCTATTTTCTTGTTAAATTAAATTTTCAAATATTTTTTATTGAATATTAATTTTTTTATGGTATTTGGAAACATTTAATTACTTAATATCTTGATAAAATCCACTTCTTTACGATTAAAACTTTTTTTCTTTTAAAAAACTATTTTAAATTTTCTTTCTAAAATTCTATTTTTATTTTATTAATTATCAAAAAATAAAATTTTCCACCTTATTTTTGTACCTACATATAAAAATTCAATTTTCAATTCTTTCTCATAAATTTCAACGTTTTAAATTTTTTTTTCTAAAATTAATTTTTTCATTTTTCATTTTTAGATGACTACCTAATGTAGGTATTTTTCACATTTTTCAAAAATCTTCCCCTAATCCCAAATTTTGAAAAATTTTCATGAAACAGAGCTTATTTTTTATTTTTTACTTTAAATCAATTCTTCATTTTTTCGGAGTGAAATTCAATTTTTGAAAACTTCGGTAAAATTCATTTTTTTTTTTTGTTGTTGTAATGTAAGATATTATTACATAGGTATTCAAAACTTGAATTAATTTCTCTATTATTAAATTTTTCACTATTTTTAAATTTTTCTGTTTTATTACTTTTTTGTGAAATTAAATTTCTCAGCATTTCGGTGAAATGAAGTTCTACATTTTTTTTTTCTTGTAAAACCCAATATTTCAATTTCTTTGTTAAATTCAATTGTAATTTTTATAAAATTAATTTAAGTATATTTTTTCGGTAGGATAAAAATATTTTTTAAAAATTATTTTCAATTTTTTTTTTAATTTTCTGTATCTAATTTAATTATTAACAAATTTTCTTTCGAATTTAATTCCTCGATTTTCTAGTTAAATTAGGTTTTTTAATTTTTTTAAATTAAATTTTTCACTTTGTTTTTTGTTAAGTTATCTCAGTAAGTATATTTTTTGTAATTAAACTAATCAATGTTTCACTTTTCATTTTTTTTGTTGGTACTCGTATTTTCTTGAATCCAAATTTTGAAAATTTTCTGTGAAACATGATTTCATATTTTGTTGTAAAATTCAGTTGCTCAATAAATCAGTTTGTAAATTATTATACTTAGATACTAATCATTACTATCATTTTTTTTTGTCAAGTACAATCTTTTATTCTTAGATTCTATTATTTTTTTATTTTTAAACAGGTAATGTTACCTAATTCAATTTTTTTATTATTAAACTCTAAGTAGGTACATCATTTATTTTTTATTTATTTATTTATTTTTTTTGCTAAATCTAAATTTTGAAAATTTTTCATACAAAACGAGTTGTTTTTAAGATTCTATTCGTTAAAAATATTCAATTTCTCAATAAATTTAATTTTCGAATATTTTATGATTGAATTTTTCACTTTTTTATTTAAGAATTCAGGGTTTTAATATTTTCATATAAAATGGGTTATTTTTTGGGAATTCAGAATTTCCTAAATTTTCTAGTTGAGTTTCTTTTTTCAACTACGAACGATAAACTTTTTTTTTTGGTGGGTAATGTAATGGAAGTATTGATGTTTTTTTTTTTTTCAAAGGTCACATTTTCAAAATATTTTGTAAAGTAGAAGTTTTTAATTTTTCCCTTTCTGATTAAATTCAAATTTTTAACTTTTTTTATAAAGCACAATTACAAAATTTTTAAACCAACTTGAATGATTAGATTTTCTAATTGAATAGAAGTTTTGAAAAAATATTTTTACTGATTTCATTTTCAATATTTTTTGTTGTGTAAAACCCAATGTTGTACTTTCAATTTTGTTAAAAGCTTATTTCTTAACATTTTTTTTAGCATTCAATTTTTGATTTTTTGTAAAAAACAATTTTTAATTATTTCTTTATTGAAATCGTATTTTCCCTATTTTCTAGGAAAAAAAATTTTCTTCTGTTAATTTTAATTTTAATTTTTTTATTAGGTATTGTTTAGTGACAATGGATAGTAATATTATGCCCAGAAAAAATATTGATTAGGTCTGCACTCTGCACTCATGCACTTGACATTTTTCGACCATGATTAAAAATGAAAAGATAGGCTACAAAGTTCTGAAAATTGGTGTTTGGGGTTCCTTTAGTGCCTTCATTTTCGAAAATAGGGAAACTGTTCTTAATATCATTTTTTTATGATCTCAAAAAGTTGCAACTGTGTTTTTAGGTACCTACTACCTATTACTGCTTTGACGGAATTTTGGAATTTTTCAACTCTCGAAAACATCTCGTGATAAATTGAAGGCTGAAATAGTCAGTGGGCACAAGCAATACATAAAATTTGAAAAATTTCGTATTGAAAATGCATATTATTATGAGTGTAACTTCTTAAGAGAAAGTGAAAAAATTATGTGATGAATTTGCCTATCTCCGAAAATAAAGAGGCTGCGGAGCCTTGAAATTAAAGAAACAAATTTCAAAATTTCAAGCTCCGTAACTCCCTCATTTTCAAAGGTAGGCAAAAAATATCAAGGGTAAAAATTATCTGTCAATATCGAACCAATTGCGATGCAATTTTTTTCCTTTACCATTGAGCGTAGTTTTCCCTCTGTAGCTATACACTCGACTCGATATACACCTAAGTTCATATAGCCACCTCACGTAGCGATTTTTTCCACCGAAGTACTCGCTACTTACATATGGGAATGTTTGCAAATGCCACACGTCATGTCGATGAATTCAAAATTTGAACCTATAAAATATGAGAATAATTCGCTGCTCGAATTCACCGAATACAGGCCGTATGACATATGCGCACACGAGCATTGTTGCCCGCATTTAGCGACGAATACTTTGTGCAGTATATCTCGCTTTATATTAATTTCAATTTCCGAACCGCTACGACTTGTTCAATCGTAAAGTTTGAATAGCACAAAGCGCCTTATCAAGCATCCTCTTCTCTGGTGAAGGGTGTAAACGATATCGAGTGTACTATATAGGATAATTAGGTACAAATGAAACGCTCTATAGGGAGAACAATATACGCGTACGAGAACACCGCCATCGGATAGTTTATCAAACATCTATTCGGGTTATTTAATAAATTGCTCGATTTGGCTTTTAATTATGTATCTATATCTGAACAGAGAGAGAGAAAGAAAATCAAATGGTATTAGTTCCTGGTGGAAAATAAACACTAAACTTCGAATCGTTTAAATCGAGGTGTTGCACTTGGCATAATAAATTACATATTTAAAAATAAATTAATGTAAGAAAGCCTGCAGCTTGGTTCGAAGAGATGGCTCCATAAAAAAGAAGGGTAAATAAATAAAAAATGTTTTTGCAAAATTTTGGGTTTTCGAAAAAATTTTCAATATTTTTTTTGTTAAAAATTTTTCACTAATTTTTCTGATGATAATTTTTTACTAATTAGAAATTTTTACAATTTATTTTAAAATTAGAAATTTTCAACAAAAAAAATGATCAAAATTCAATTTTATTTTAAAATAAAATCTTACGATAATTTTTATTTTCAATTTTGTAATGAAATCCCCTCAATTTTTTACTACCTACTTACAAATTTTCAACATTATTTTTTTTTTAATTCATAGGTAAAATTTTTTAATTTAGGTATATTATACAATACAATTTTGTAAAGAAATCTTCACAAATTTTGAAATTATCAACTTCAAAGAAAAAAATTAGGTACCAAAATAAAATTAAAAATGTCAAAAGAATTTTAGAGTTTCTGAAAAGATAATTTACACTTACAAATTTTTAACCAAAATTTTCCTCAGTTCTTAACAATAACTTAATCATTTTTAAAAATTTTTACGGATATTTTCAAAATTTCAGAATTAGAAATTTGTAAAAAATATTGAGATTTTTCGAATGAAAATTTTCATTTACCTACCTACAACATTTCGATTGAAACTTACATAATTTTTTTCTGATGAAATTTTGGCGATTGAAAACAAATATATTCACAAGAACAAATTTTTGTGGTAGAAATTTCATAAATTTTCCAGCTCAAATTTTCTACAATTTTTTCAAATAAAATTTCCTTGTTTTATGAAAATAAAAAAAATAAATAAAAAACTTGAAATAAATTTTTGGATTTTTCTTATGATAAATTATACAATTTTTTCATTAAAATCAAAAACTTTTTCTAACAAAGAAACCTTGGCAACCCGTCAACTCCGACTGAGCTGAAATTTATTGGATCACTGAATAAGGCGCATGTCACCCAAACCTCAGAACCAAACTTTGAGCAGCTGGATTGATTTTTCGATTTTTGGAGAATTTTTAAAAATAAAGAAAATAACTCAACAGAAATTTTTTACAAAAATTGTAAATTTTGAGATAAAATCCTGAAAATAGGTTCAAGTACTAAAGTAAACTTGCTGAGTCGATTGCAAACATTTTCAAAATGATCTAGAGCCTACAGCAAAAGTTGACTTCTTAAAATTTCCGAGTTGTAAAAAATAAATACACGTGGTCACTCGTTTGATAAAAATTTCTCAATTTTTCCAACAAGAACTATTTTCAATTTTTTTGATCAAAATTTTCAATAATTTGGTGAAGACAAATTTCTTAATGATGATTTTTCATAATTTTTATGGAAATTTTTACTAATTTTCTAATTGAAAATTTGAAAAAGAAATTGAGGAAACTTTCTAAAATTTTCATGGGCAAAAATTTTCAATTTTTTTTTCATAAAAATAATCGTGAATTTTTCATTTTTTTTATGCTACCTACAGGTAATTTTTGCAAATTTTTAAAATGAAAATTTTTAATAGATTTTTGGGAACTTTTCCAGATTTTATTATGATTTTATAATTTTTTATTTTTTCGTAAGTTTTTCTTGATGATGATTTTTACAATTTTTATAGAAATTTTCATCACTTTTTCTAGTAATTATTTTTCCAAATTTTTTTTTTTTTTTTTTTTTTGATTCTTTATAAAAATTTCATCAATTTTTAAATGGATAGCTAATTTTTTTGGTGAAAATGTTATTATTTTAATTAAGTTTTTTCTATTGCTTTTTCACTGCTTTTTTCAAAAAAATTTATAATTACCTAGAATTTGGAAGAAATTTTTCACGATTTTTTTAAATAAAAATTTCCTTCAATTTGTCTTCCCTGAAATTTTTTCAATGTTTTAGTGAATTTTTTAAAATTCATTTCCGATGAAATTTTTTACAATTTTTCAAATCAAGTTCAACATTTTTCTTTACAAATTTTTAATGAAAATTCATACTAAATTTTTGTCGGAATTTTCACATATTTCTCTAATGATTTTCTACAATTTTTTCAACGAAATGGCAATAATTTCTCAAAATGAGAAATTTACGATTCTCGTCACACTTTTCTGCGCCAATTTCGAAACTTTAACACTTTCATCGCAGTGTACTTACGAAACACCCTGTTCGCGTTCAATTTTAGCATAAAACACGCCGAAGGGTTTGCGAAGGCAAGAATAAGGTAAATAAATCGCGCCAATTGGAAACTAGGTGGAAAAAAAGACTCGCGTTCATTCGCTGCATTATTTACGCGTTTCCTGTCGCATAATATTTTTTGTTTTTCTACCAAAGTCAACTTTTCTATACAGTTTGGTAAGAAAAACCACAAACATACAGATGGGGAATGAGAAGGAGGAGGTGAGACGCAAATCTACGAATAATAAACTCGAGGCGATAATCAATTTTTGCGCACAGTCACGGTTACTTTTTTTCTTCATCCAAAGATACAATTTTTACAACCTCTGATCCGTGCTGACCTTTTTTCTCGCTGCCGGCGTGGCCGCAACCGAGCCGTTGATTTTCTAAAATCAATACAATCTTATTAACGCAACTCTTTTTTTTTTTTTACTTTACCAGCCACCTTTGACCGTTTTCCCTGCTCGCCACTGTATACACGTACACAAAAAGTGGTACCTCTACCTACTGCAATAAAGCACAATAATTTAACAATACCGGAGCTAAAGCACGCGTATGCGTCCACGTACTCGGTACGCTATGTGGTCTCGACGACAGCTCGTGTTTTACACTTTTTCTGCAGCGGTTTTCGGTCCAATATCCGAGCGAAATTCGACCACCGCTGTAATAGAAAATCGTTTACACGCTCGTCCGAAACGGCACCCTTGTTCGTCGCCTCTCACCCTTAGACCATTTTACCCGATCCTGGCTCGTATAATAATGGTACATTTGTGCGCGTCGTAAAAGTATTATGTAATTACTTCCGGCACGGTGGCAATGGCTTTGCGGATTTCCAAAATTTCTTTTTCGGTTTTTTGTCGTACGAGGCAGCGCATCAGTCGTACCAACTACCAATTTCGTCGTGTAATATCACCGTAGGAGGCTACTACTACCTATACTTGTTGTAAAATGTTATCAAGTCCAATACTACATTGATAGGTACTTGAAATTGAAAATTGGAGGGCAGGGAGGGGTCCAATCGAAAATTTCGTAATAACCTAAATTATTTCTATGACTTCAACCTACAACTTTTGTTTGAAATTTTTTTCAATTTAACCCCTACCTCTACCAGTTATTAATAATATAAGTATCTAAGTCATATTATGCAAAATTGAAGGGGAGAAAAGGTCTAATTGAAATTTTTATAATAACCAAAATTATTTTTAGGATATAATCTACAACTTTTATTTGAAAAAATTTTCAATTGGACCCCTCCAACTCCTCAAATTTTGAATATTATGTATCTAGGTATGTAGGTAGTATATTGGACTTGGTAAAATTCAACAACAACGATCCACTTCCATGCAATTTCAAAGGGAAAACTTTTTTTTTAATTTTAAAAATCGTCTCAGCAAATTCTCAAAATTAAAAAGCAAAATTTTTTGCAGAACCTTCGATCGGGACTTTTTAAAAATATAAAATGTCCTAAAACTAAAATTTTCAAGTATTGCGAATTTTTAAAATCGTTTTGAAAAATGGATCCGAATCGCAGCTTGAAAAGTAAAAAATTTAGAATTTTTATCAAATGTTGTGGATTTTTTATCTTTCAGAAATTTATAAAATTTTTAGAATAATAATTGTAAAATTTTATTCAACAGAAAAAATTTATCTATACCTAGAAAATTTATTCAAATTTCAAAAATATTAGGTAAAATTCAAATTTTTATTAAAATGTTGAAATACCAAATTTCAAATATTTTTCACATTTTACTCGTAAAGATTCCAACCATTTTTTAAATTAATCCAATTTTAAAAATTTAGCTTAAAATTTGAAAGTGACCAAATTTTTAATTTTCACCAAAATTTAAAGATAATATGTAGTTCCTAAGTACCCAAATCGAATTTTCAAAAATATCAATATGTATTTTATAAACTATAAAAATGTATATTAAACTTTAAAAATTGATTCAATTTGAAAAAATTATTAGCGCCAACATTTTTTTTTAAATTTAAAAATTTGAAAATTTTTACAAAATTTAGAAATTAAGCTAATCTTGAAAACTGTAACTGATCAAATTTTTATTAAAACTTGAAACTTTACAAGACTTGTGTTTTTACCAAAATTTTTAAAAATACTGAATTTGCAGAATCTTTACAAATCATAGAAGTTGATCAAAAATCACATTTCAAGTTTTACCTCATTTTAAAATTTTTCATGATTGTTTTAATACATAATGAGGGGTGTTTTTCCAAAACAGCTTAAGTCCACTTTTTTCGAAATAGATTTTATGACGCCATTTGGTGAAGGAGGCCTATATACATAATCCTACATCATCAACCTACCAAAATATCGCGTTTAACCTGCTCAAAAAGCTAATATTTAAAAAAGTAAAAAACATAGGATGGTGCAAAACAGCCTTCAAATTTTCCTAAAAATTCTTCCAAAATGGCCTCTGTCCATGTACTTGAGTTCACAACTAAAATATTCGAGGACTATCTGTTCTAAAATTGAACCATTACTTCCAAAATAGCTTTTTGATATACGATTTTATTACGTTTTTTGCTTCTCCTGTAAAATTTTAAAAAGTGGACTCAAGCCGTTTTGGAAAAACACGCCTCAATTATCATTAAAAACAATACTTAATATTTTTAAAAATTAATAGCTAAAATTTCAAAAATTTACTAAAACTTAAAATTAGCCAAATTTTTAATTTTTACCTGATATAGGTACTTACACGCCAAATTGTCAAAATTGTAAAAGTTTTCAAAACTGTAAAAATTTGTGAATTTGAAAAAAAAATCAAATTTCAAAAATGAATTCAACTACAAAATTCTCGTTTTTTGAGTTTTCACAAAAATCTGAAAATATGCGAAATTTTTAATATTGCAGAAGTTTATCAAACGTTAAAAATGACGAAACTTCAAATTTTAATTTAATTCTCAATCTTCGCCAAATTAAATTTTATCAGTTTTGAAAAATTCTCAAACTGTCAAAATTTATGATTTCTTAAAAATTTATTCAATTATTGAAATTTTAAAATTACCAAAAAAACTATTTTTTTTTAAAATTTGGCCAACTTTCAATCATTTTAATAATTTATTCAATTTGACAAATTAATTAAAAATGATCAATTTTTGAGTTTTTACTAAAATTTAAAAAATAAAAAATTTGTAAAACAGAAAATTTACCAAACTTTTTAAATTACCAAAATCTTGATTCTTTTAAAAATTGAATTTTTTTTAAATCTTAAAAATTTATCAATGATTTAAAACTGCTAACCAAGTTTTGATTTCAATCAAATTTAGAAAATTTTCGATAGGTACTTCATTAAAAATTTAATACGGGGCCGTCATGACACTGTGATTGTAAGTACAGGGCCGGATTATTTTTTTAAAATTTCGTTTTTTAAATCATACAAATATCACATGGGATTGAGAGACCTTCAGAAATCTAGGTAAATTCTGCTTCACCAAATTTTTCCAATTCGCAACAACCGAATTAGGTAAGTATAGCAAAAAAAAAAAAAAAAAAAACTCTAACGTAGTTAATGCGTTATAAGAGCTGATTTTTCATTATTTTTATTTTTATTTTTCAAAATTTATGTAAATTGAATTATTTTTATGTACTTAATGATAACAACATCATCAAATTGATAATTTTAAAATGATTAAAAAAATTATACAATTTACAGCCAGCTATTTTTTGATAAATAAGAACTTTTGATAAGTTGTAAACCAATAAGAAACGACATTATCATGAAAAGTAGGCAGTTAGATAGGTATTGCAAAAGTTTTGAATTTTTAAAACTTTGCTAGCCATTTATTTTTAAAAAATGGAAAATGATGATCAGCTGTTTGTTTTGAAATTTTCCATGGCGAATTCCTCGAGAACCGGTCCTTGAAAACGAAAAATGCATAGAACCTTTTTTGTGCGTCTTTTCAAGTACTACTAAAAAGGTTATTTACTAATTTCGCGTAATTGCTTAATTGGAGGCGCTAGAAGCATTTGAAAATTTCAATTGCTAATAACTCGAGAACCGGTTCACCGATTTTTCTCAAAAACAATAGGGTTCTATTCCCAGTAGGAACAAACCTCTCATGAAAATTTCAGCTCAATCGGTTAATTTTTACTCGAGTTATCGTCTGGACAAATTTTGGGGATACATATAATATATATATATATATATATATATATATATATATATATATATATATATATATATATATATATATATATATATATATATATATATATATATATAAAGAAATACCAAAATACAAAAATCATGCCAATCGTCTTATTTTGACCCAAAACATCGAGAAAAATACCAATCAGCTAAAAAAATTGGAACATCTTAAAGCGCAAGTGAATTTTGCTAGAAACAGCAAAAACAATACACGACGTTACCCGGGCGAATGTTAAACTTAATCAAATCGACGACAAAAGCAGAAAATTCAATTCATTCGTCCACTTATCTGGTGTAAAAAGAATATAAAAAATCATCGAATCTCCGAGCAATAAACGCAATAAGCTTAGAAATGCCGTCATTTTTATGCCTGCAAGGTCACTCAATCAATATCATTCTATTATAGCCAATGAAAATCTCCAATCTACAAAAAGAAATCGACAATATTATACAGCGGAAAAATCTCGAAGCCGATTGAAAAAAGGAGGAAAGTCGATAAACTGCAATTACTGTAACGTTCCACCGTACACGAGCAATAATTTGCAAAAGTTTTAAAATCAATACATCACTCGAAGATTTTTACAATGGAGAAAAAACGCAGCCGAGTGAATATTACCCTATAAATTTTATTTCGCCGTTTATCGAATCGAAGGGCGATGTAGAAATTAAATTGCTCTTTGAAGGAAAATATTGAGAAAAAAATATAGTTTTTTCCTCCCTACTGGAGAAACATGTACTATAGAAGAAAAAACTGCTATTTTTTAATAATCTTCGCAATCACTGATAGAGAAAATCGAGTTGAGATAACGTGATGCGAGTAAATTCTCGTCACACGCTTCTACATCTACACAGATACTCGCACAAAGACTACGTCTCATAAACTACGTTCGATTGCTTTTGCTTCTGAACATCTGGCTTCGCCCTTTTTCTCCAACTTGAATTATTGCAATAAAATAGGACACGCTATAGAAATCATTCCATGAAAGAAAAAATAAAAAACCCAAAATGGAAGAAAATCTCGCTACTAAAATCTAATCGTTGTCAAGTCTGCGAATAATGATGGAAGAGGAGGGCCAACGCAGCGATAAATTAAAACGTTAAAATGTCAAGTGGATTTCAAATTATAACACATTCACTACGGTCCATTACTGTCAACGAGCTTTTACCCAAGATAAATTCGAAATTTTCAGCACCCGCAAGCAAAAAACACCCCGCAACATTTCGGCAATCTACCACATCATCTTACGCTTACACGAGCCTGTCTCTAAAGATCAACTCGACAGCTATAAGGAATTTTACCGAGGTTGCGTTACTGCAGCTACATTAGACATACGCGGCCAAAGGGTGTACGTATTTAATTAAAATTAATTACCGAACAAATATTTCGCTAATTAATCTAGCGCAAATGTCGACGTATTATCGAATCTGAAGCTCTACAGCCCCCGGTTTAACTACAACTTCGACGTTTATGCAGCGTCGAACCTGGTTCAAGCAATTCTTCCATTCGATGTCGATTTTGCTCTAATGACTCGATCGTTTCGAAAATTGAAAAAAAAAAGTGAAAAATAACGTCAAATTGAAAATTGAAAAAATTAAAATTAAATAAATAAGAAATGAAAAAAATTTCAAGTTTGAAGAAAATTATATCCAAATTCAAAAAAATAAAATTCAACGCACCAGCATTAAAAATTTTTGTACAATCTAAAATTTAAAAAAAACGGAAAACGAGAAAAAATTAAATCATTTGAAAATTTGAAAATTAATTTTAAAAAAGTATTGATTTTTACTCTGTGTAAAAATGTCTAAACGTCATAAAAAAAATTATTCTCATGCAAATGTAAAAATGAAAAAATTCTAAAAAAGTAAGTTTCAGAATGTTTTACAAAATGTCTGAAAGTCAACAAATTTTTAAAAAAATTAATTTTTCAGAATGTCTGAAAAAATTTGTCTAAAAGTCATAAGTTTTAAAATGTCTGAAAGTCCATTTACATATTTTTTTTAAATTTCGTTTTTTGTCAGTCAATTTTTTTTTTTAAATATTATGTTTCATAATGTCCGACAAAATGTCTGAAAGTCATCAAATTTTCAAAAAAAAATCAAGTTTTTCAATATCTGACAAAATACCCAAAAGTCTTTCATTCAAACCTAACCTAATGTTACCCAAAGCCAACCTGACCCAATTTCGTGTCGAAATTTCCTGACGGTTTCTTCGTGTTTGGTCATCGTAAAAGCATACACTTTTCTAAAAAGTTACAATTAATAAAACAATTAACATCAAACAAAAAAATTAAAAAAAAGAATTTAAAGCCCACGAAATTAAAAATTTTTGAAGAGAAAATTTGAAAGAAATTTTCTAGTTTTTAAAAAAATCTTTTAAGAATTAAAAAAAAATATGTAATAATGCTTAAGTAAGCACGAATTTTAAGAAATCTTATAAAATGAAAAACTGAAAAAAAAAAGAATTAAAAAGGGAAAAACTGAAAATTGAAAAAATTGTTAACAATTTGGCCCAGGATTTTTTTCGTTTTGGGGTAATTGTAAACATGAAGGACGGGAGTTGGATTGAAAATTTTTTCTAGCAAAAGTTGTAGATTGAAGTCCTAGAAATAATTTTTGTTATTACAAAAATTTTGATTGGACCACTCTTTCCCCTCCGATTTCGTCTAATACTAGGTTGATACTTTATATTGAAAATTGGAGGGGAGGGAGGGATACAATCAAAAGTTTAATAATAAAACCAAAATTATTCCTAAAACTTCAAGCTACAACGACACTTTGGTTTCAAAATAATTTTCTATTCGGCATTCACATTTACCCTAAATCACCTTACCTACAGAAAAAAAAACGAATAGGTATGTATGTAAACTAAAGACAAAAAAAAAAAAAAAAAAAAAAAAAAAAAAGGAAATAAAAATCGAAAATTAGTACGAAGAAAATTGTCACAAGAATTATAAAAAATAATTTGAAGAACTAGATAATTTTGAACATTAATTTCAAAATGAACTTAGTTCAAAAAAAAAAAAAAAAAAAGAATCAAAGCACAAGTTCAGAAAATATGAAGCAATTTAAAATAAAAAGTTTTAAAAATGAAAAAACAAAATAGAATGAAAGAAAGAAAAAAAAATGTTTTATGAAAAGTGTTCCAAAAATTCAAAAAAGTAATTTGGAGCACAAGTTTGAAAATTTGAACTCGGATTTAAATTTTGAAAAAAATGTTTGACAAAATGTCTAAAATTATTCAAATTTTAAAAAAAATAATAGTTTCCATGGAAATATGAAAATTGAAAAAGTCCAACAAAATATTGACAATTTGAAATGAAAATAAAAGAAAACTAAGTTTCAAAATGTCTGATAAAATGTCTTGTCTGAAAGTCAACAAATTTCTAAAAAAAAATCTCAGTATGTCTGACAAAATGTCTTAAAATGATCAAACCTTTTTAAAAAAAATTTAAAGTTTTTTATGTCATCCAAACCCCTAATGTAACCAAACCTAACCCAATTTGGTGTAGTTTTTTTCACATTTTGGTCATCATAAAAGCATTTATACTATGTGAAAAAAATTAAAAACTAAAAAAAATATATATTGAAAGAAAACACTTGAAAATTTTCAACAAGTGAAAGAACTGATTCAGGATTCAAACAAAAATCAAAGCCCGGATTCTGAAAATAGGAAGCACATAAAATCAAAAATTGAAAAAAATTAAAAACAAAAAAATTAAGAAAATAAGAAAAAAAATTCGTTTTTGAAGAAAATCATTACAAAAATTCAATAAAATAATTCAAAGCATAAATTTTTAAAATTTTCATCAAAAATTAGAAATTCAAAAAAAATATGAAAAACTGAAAAAAAATTAAAAGAAAATCAAAAACAAAAACTAAATTTTTTAAAAAATAGATCACTTCAAAATTCAAAACAATAATACTGTTGTATAGAACCAACTTTTACACCATTATACAATCCAAAATCACACATACAGCTTGGTCACTTCAAGTGAACGAAAATAAAAAAGTGATCGGGGGGTATTTAATAGGTACAATGGCGTTTCAAAGACAATCTTTGCTCCTATTATTATGGTTTCACAATTTATACATGCGATGATTTAATACATCTATTTTGTAAATTTAGCTGGCGGCATTTAGAAGTTCTTTAAACAAACACGAAATTTTTTTCATCGGTTTATATTTGAGCAGAGCAACGCAGGAATAGACTGTTACCTAAAGTCATATACACAACAAACCGAGATCACGCAATCTGTACGAATGTCTCCATTGAAATTTCGTAGCTTAGGACAAAAATGAATATCTTTTTAGGTGAAAACACGCATATTATTCACCCTACGATAATACGAAATCGCGCGAGTATATGATAATGGTAATTTGAAAACTGAAGTAAAGAACAGTAACCGGATGAATCGACCATTTCTCATATTCTATCATTACCTACAGCTCGCGATTCCGGCCCAATATTGACAAAAAACATCATAGCCATTCAATTCCCAAACCAGGTACCTAGACTTACTAGTTCGAAGAAGAAAATACTACAGAGCTCAAAAGTCAGAAGGGATGAAACCGAGCCTCGAGCAGGGTATTCGATAAAGATATTAATGTTTACTCGAAATTTCAAAATATCCATTCCGAGGTAATAAAAACATGGGAGAATTCATTCGATAAAAAATGCACGAGCCGAAACGCCTATGCTGGTTATACGATTCGTACATCGACGTTATTCTTTATTCGTCGTATAACTCGGCCAGCCACGCCGCGCGTACTACTATCTTCGCGTCGAGTTTTTATTTAGTTGCTCGTTCTTCGTATACTGTATAACCAAGTATAACCCTCCTAGAATGCGAACTGACTACGCATTTTCATTTCATAACCATTTACAAACACGCGCCACCAGCCGCCGAGTTACCAAGAAAACAGATCATCGCGTGTCATGCACTCTTGGCTTCGCCCAGAGTCGAATAACCTAGTTGTTGTGTACTCGGTTCTCGCGTACTTTCGCTCCCAATACCGAACGAAAGCTAGAAAAGTTCAGTTTTCACCAAAGTACCCGATGAATAATTTCAATTTGCCAATGCAGCAGTACGCAAGCGAGAAATAACCTGAAACGTGATACATTTCTGATTTTTCCTCCTTCCAATGAAATTACAGGCAATTTATACTACACCAAAGTCAAATAAGTTGCCTACTCCGGTACGAACACGAACGGCATTCCGTAGCAAAAAGTATTGCAAAATATAATATCCCTTGTAAGAAAAAATTGGCTTCACCAAGAAGTTTATTTTTTCATTGCTCATTATTATGGGTCATTCCATATCAAAACAACCACGTTTTTCACTTGGGTCTTCGGATTTCGTTCAAAAATTTTTTATGGGTTCTCCTAATCCCAAAATTAAGAGAATCGCCCGCTGTTTTCTTCTCCTCAACCCCTTCTGGGGTTTTTTGAGGGAGCTCTTTTGTTTTTCAACTTTGGTGATTTCTTGTTATGATACCCAACTTTGGTGAATCATAAGTCAAGAGTGATTGACTATAGATAGCGAAAATCTGTAAACTGGGATTTAAAGAGCATTAAAAGAAGATTTAGAATTACTAATGAAAGTTTCAAAAATCAAAAATTGAGCTTTTTTGAGAAACGCTCAACTTCCAAAAATATACCAAATTTGAAAGCTACAAATTTAAAATTTTTAAAAATTCTTGTGAGTAGATATTCTTATAATACATTTACTGAAATAATTTTCGTTGTGAGATTCCAAGACCCCTGGCGGACATGGCTCCCCAAAATTCGAACCTAAATTCAAAATTGAAATGAAAAATGAGTGACAACATATCGTTTGTTACATTTTTGATAGCGCTAAATTCGAATATCATCTTAAAACCTCCCAAATTTTGAAAAACGCGTGCGGTTTATCCTTTGTTATGTTTGTGATGGTGCTGAATTCGAATATTCACTTACTTTTGTGATTGGGGTCTTCCAAAGCCTATTAGTCGGCCTATTTCAAGTCCTGAGGGCTAAATACACCCTAAAAACTCGAAATATGCAAAAATACGAGTATGCAATTTACAAACTATTCTCAATTATGCGTTTAAAAAAATGTGAAAATATGTAAAAAAAATATGCTTTCATGGTGAAAATATGCAAAATATTCAAAAAGTAATATTGGTTCATTCGACTCAGAATTGCTTGATTCGCAAAGATATGTTGGATATGCCTGAATAACTTGAAACCCTACTCATTATTTTGAAAAAATCAGCTATTAAATTTGACCCAATGATTATAGTTAAACATCAAAACGGGTGAAAGTAGCGTTTGTATTTACTAAGCTGCATGAAATGTTTTCCCCAGTCATTAAACAACAATGACATTTTGCGATAGTTGACAACTCGTTAAAAATGTTTCAAACATTAGGAGAGAAAAAAGTTGGACAAATGAATGAAATTTTTAAATACAGAAGTGAAAAAAATCAAATAAGAGATTCAAAAATGCCTAAACTCGCTGTTTTAAATATCAACAAATAAAAGTGGTTTCATTTTTTTTTACTTTAGAGCGACGAAGAAAACACGAGAGGGAGCTAATAAAAGAGTTTTTCAATTAAGGAAAAACATAGAAAGTTTTACAAGATGCTTGAATTTTTTTTTCAAATTTCTCAAGAGTTTGTTTTTACATAGATTTTTTTGCGATAAATGAAGTTATAAATTATTTTTGTCAGTTAATATCTTTTGAAAGAATATAAATGTCTATTTTTTAAAACTTTGCTTTGTTAAAAATTGACTCGGGTGTTTTATTGAGATATTTACTGACATAGGTTAGGTAGCTCAAATCTGAATTTTCGCTGGAGCAATAAAATTTCAACATACGCATTGTAATAATAATCAAGAGGAGTAATAATTTGATTTCAATTGAGTAAAGTGAAACAATAATTTTGCCTCAATGTCCAACCTTTTATCCTCTCTGTTTACAAAAGAAAAATGAAGTTCAGGGATCTCCTAATTTCTCAGATCCCTGCAGAAAAAACACTATCACACTCCCTGCATTCGAAACCCAATTTGAAAATAAAAAATTGAATCATGTTTCCCTTATCTTAGAACTCGATGCTTTCATAGAACGTATCCTTGAGAAAAATTGCCAAATTTTGCGCCTCTCAGTTCATAACTTTTTGTAAAAAATCAAGACCATCGAAAGACAAGGATACGTGGGTGTGACGAAGTCTACCGTCTGAGATGAATTACACCCCAAGCGTTTTTCAGTTTATATGCCTCGAAATACACATATACGAACTGTGTCAGCCTTGAATTCTATACACCAAAACATCATCACGGACCTTTTAAAAAGTACTGAAAGAACCCTTATTCATCCAACTTGGCCGTACTCGCCTAGTCACAATCCACATAACATCGGAAACTTAATAAAAGTATTATTACCTGGAAAGATAATTTCTTCGACGAAAATATTGACCACTTACCTGAAACAAAAACAAAAATAAATTAAATATTTACAAAAGAGAAAAAAAGAGGGGTTATAAATATCAATTCTAAAAACGAAACCCCTACACTATAATTTTCCGCTTGAATCTTTTCCGAACCTTGAAATTAAATGTAAGAACAAAAGGAATTTTAATAATTTAAAAATACAGCTCGCCTTATATACTTTGGTAAAATGTTATACAAACTAATACACCCAGCATAGATCAAGTTTTGTATAAGTTTTCAAAAGTGAGGAGGAGTTGTAAAGTAGAGCGAAGTTATTTAAGAAGACTGCGAGCAAATTTATGGTGCGATAGAGTAAGTAAGATAGAAAAAATTTTACTTTTCAATCGTTTTCATATTTCCTGTAAAACAATCTATTACTGGTAAACGTTACTCAAAATAAGGTAACTTTCAAAGAAGCCCTCCGCAAAGGAGAATTTATAAGCTGCTTAATTTTGGCGAAATGTAAATAAGTCGAAAATCCATTTTGCTTATTTCAGCAACGAAGAGAAGAGGCGACCTGAGGTGTAAGTTTTTTTACAATATAGAGATTTTGGGAGTTTATAAAATTAGCTTTCACTTCCTCGAAGCTTTTAGCGCGACTACATCTCTTCAAGAAGTAAACGTTGAACATGTTAAAAATAGAGCTTTTTTCGGCTTATTTCTATAGAGCCATCAAACGAGTAATAAAAAACAAAAAAAACAATAGACTTCCCAGTTTATTAACAAATATGCCGCAGAATAATTCAGCCATTTTTTTTTTTTTTTTGCTTTCAAAAAGGCAAAAAATTCTCTTTAAGACTTTAATATTTCATTAAAAAAATAACTCGCGAGGTAAACTGCATAAAATTAAAAACTTGGCCTCGAGAGATTACATTACGCGGTATAGACATTTCAGGCGAAGCTTCTTACTCTCTTAATTCCATTCGAGGTTCGAAATTTAAAAACATTTCGCTTTCGAGGCGACCTAGTGAAAAAAATAAGAAAAAATCGCACCCTTTGTGGAACCCAGTTGAATGATTCATCTTTGACAGAATCTTACGCGAGCAATTGGCGTAAAATTTTATTCATTTTTTTGCTCTCGAATAGCACCGACTAAGCTAATTATTCGATCACCGTACTTGCATCTGGACGGATTTTTTTCCTACTCTGAAAGCCGACACGTTGCCAATTAAATTATAGTAATAAATTATCGCTCAACTCGTGTTCACGACTTACGAGTACTCGCTGCTGGCAACATTTTTTTCAACTCAAGAAGAAAAATTGTCTCAAAATTGTACACACTCAGTGGGGAATTGCCCATTGTGAATATAATACGTAAGCAAGCATCGTATGTCGTCTCATCAAAACTCATTTCATCTTGAAGCACATGCAACCTTATTATTTTCTTCTTGGTCGTGGAACTACATAGACCTACCTACTTAATCAAACTTACAGTACAGCAATTTCACTAACTTACATTCGTGTTTAATGCACTGCCTAACCGACTTCCTGAATTAGCCTAGATTTCAATTTACAAGATAGGCGATCCTTTTGACGTGAATATAAACACCAATCAAGGTGAGTAGAGCAGCCATGCTCAAAGCACGAGTATGGTAATGCAGCTGATGATGAGTAAATTTACGTTGAATCGATTATCTAATCTCTCTCTTTCACTTTGATGCATTCTTTATGAGCTACATCAACATGCAGACAGATTCACGATTTCATCACGCTGAATGAATTTCGTATAGCTTCGTTATAAATTTTCAATGGGTCATTTTAAATCCAGAATCGATTAAACTCTTCTCAATTTTCAATTTTTTTTTATAAATATTTTAATTGGACAAAAAACATAAATTTTTCAATAAATTATTATTTATTTAAAACACTTGACATAGGTTAATTTTTTCAATTTTGAAAATTTTTCTCAAATGTGAAAGTTTTGTTTTGTCTGCTTTCTTCAAATTTTGCCTTTTACTCAACTTTTTAAATTTTCATTTTGAATTTTCAATTCTTCTCAATTTTTTATTCGAATTTGTATTTTCAACAATTTTTAAAACTTATTAGATTTTTTACTTTTCAATATTAAACGTCAACTAAAATGTAAAATGTTCAATTTATGGAATTCTTCAATTATATTTTAACCTTTATTATTTTTTTTTTATCATTTTTTGTTTCTTTCGAATTTTTTGAAATATGTTTTTTTTGTTTTTCGAATTTTCTATTTATCTCATTTTTTAAATTTTAATAAATTTTGTCAATTCAAACTTTCGTTTTTTTTTTTTATTATTTTTTTATATCTCAAAAATTTTTTGTAGGTACGTGCCAAATTTTTCGATTTTCACAACTTTTTTTGTTCATTTCATTTTTTAGTTTTCCAATTTATGATTTTTTTTCAACTTCGAGTTTCTTTATTTATATCCCACTTTTTCTTCAAAAATGTGACAGTTCATATATTTTTTAATTTCATCTTGATTTCATAGACTATTCAAGTTTCAAAAATCTCTAAGTTTTTTTTTTTACATTTCTATTTTTTTTTTTTTTTTCAGTTTTCAAATTTGTATGTTCCAGGATTTTTTTAAATTTTAAAATTCATTCAAAATGTTGAATTTTCAATTTTTGTAATTCTTGAATTTTTTCATACTTCTCAATTTTTTATATTTTTTGATTTTTGAAATTATTATTTTTTTTTTTTACTTTTCTGTCAATTTTTTCATTTTTCATTCAATTCTTCTTAAAATATTAAAATATGAAAGTTTTAATCTGCTTTGATTTTTCTAATTTTCGTTTTTTGTTTCTTTTTTTTTTTCTTTTTTTTTTTTCAATTCTTGAAACTTCTCAATTTGTTTAAGAAATTAGACTTTTTAAAATTTTCTATATCTTCTTATTTTTAAATGTGAGAAAGTTGAAAATTTTTCACTACTATTTTTGCTTTTGATTTCATCGATTTTTTAATTTTTTAATTTCCAAAGTTTCTTTTCAATTTTTTAGATTTTTTAATGTTTTTAGTTTTTTGAAAATATGTAATTTTTTCGACTTGCTGAACTTGTTTCACTTAAAATGTTTGTAAAAAAAAAAATGTAACGATCGATTTGACGCTAAACAAGTAAGTACCCAACAACCCAAAGTAAGCACTCGCTCTATATTCATTTCAGCAGCCTCAAGTCTCATTACTTTCGCGGTTTGATTGAAATAAAATTTTAAAAACTCCCGTTTTAACGGGTAATTCGTTGTTAATAGGGTTGAAATTTGTAAACCGAAAATAATTTCCACTACTGTTAAGTTTCGCGTAAAAACGACTATGCCTCAGAGAATAGTATAAAACGCGAGCACATCTCGGCAAACTTACGAGCAGATAATCGTTAAAAAGGATACGTCTTCCTTTAATGAGCAAATTAAGAACGCAGCTACAAAAGTTGCTATACAAAACTGAAATTTTCAATTATTCTCTCAACAATTAATTCAAACCTTGGTTCGGTATCATCTCGTAACATTTTTTGCAGCTTTTGAATGAACGAGCTCGTAGCACAACATTAGGATGTACTAATGCAATAGCCTGCGAAAAAAACATCGCAGCAGTAGAAGGTAATTTGGTACTCGATTAACTCGAGGTTTTTTTTTTCATTCCACAATTTTCAGATATTATAGGTATGGACTGAAATCAGATACACGATTCGGTCGAGCTACAGCTCAGCATCATTAAAGAAGCATTTTCTTTTTAGACTAGAAACCGAATGAGAATTTGTTAAATTTCGAGAAAAACCGCAATGAAGTGAATAGATACTATTTAGAAGACAAATACTCTTAACAAGCAAAACCTTTGATTTGTTGGCCAGTAAATAAGTATGTAAAAGGGTTTATCATTATAGGCATCGTTGCGATAGCGAGTCGACGGTTCATTATTACGAATCACCAATACCCAACCCTTCTCTCTCTTTAAGTACCTCGAACACGAACTCTTGCCAATTTTTCTTTTTCGCAGGAAATCGCTATAAAAGGTTTTTTTTTCACCGGACGAGCACACAACTGCATACGTATTCGAATAGGTGGGTATTTTTTATCCTTAGCCAAAGAATCGTTTATGTATCGATACACGAAAAAAGAAATTGTTAGTCTCAATTTACAAAGTAATCGGAGCCTGTTCGAATGAACGGTTGTTTATTTAGGACGACTGCGAACGAACGCATCCGAATTCAGCCATTTTTTTGCGAGCCTGACACGCGTATAAATAATTAAAGCGAAACGTCTTCATTTATCCATTTTGCCAAATCTCCGGCAAATCTCTTTTGGCAGCTTTCAACGGTGCGAAATTTTTCATAAATTTTAATCGCTGGCATTTAACACGCCGGAGGGCGCTCACGTCGCAGCAGTGGGCCTTTTAATTAAAACTATTCAGATTTTTGCGAGCATTGCAAAGGATTTACAGAGCACTACCTGCTTCGCTACGTGACCTATAGGCTTAAAAAAATGACAACTTTACCACCTCGCTGTGATAATGATTGCTGTTCGCGAGATCGATAAACCAGGTTGGATTTTCAACTACATATTTTTTTTCAAAATTTCTAAAAACTAAAAATTATCACAGCCAAGAACTCCTGAGGTAATTATCAAAAATGGAGGAAAAACGAGCTTTTACGGGGCGTTAATTTTACGGCTAATTTGCGCGGGAAAACTACCATCGAATAATCCAAATACTTCCATATTTTCCATCCACTTTACGTCAATAAGTACCTGCGACGTTTTTTCTCATATTAACTATTAAGTACACTAATACAACACTCGTTTCTTTTATATTTCACAATTGCCATCATTTTTACGACCTTTTCCCTCGTTTGTCTGTTTTTACTCGAGTGCTACACTTGAATAGGTGTTTCTGCATTGACGCGTTCGCAATGCGCAGTGCGCATGCGCCCCAGCGCACTCCAATTTCAAGGTTCACGTTCAGTATGCGTTCAGTTGTCGCGACGCGAGGATGTATTTTGATGTGTTCTGCTCGGTTTTTATTCCTCGATGAAGTGCTAGAAACGTATCAATTTTATTTTCATGTTTTAATCGTACCTTTAAGAGTGGTAATTTTTGAAGCAAATCATTTTTCAATTTTTCATTAATTTTAGTTTTACAAAAAAAAAACTCATTAAGTACCTATATCATTTTTTCGTGCCAAGATTATTTTTTCAAAAAATATATAAAAACTGGAATATCAAAGACAAAACTTTCTATTAGATTGTGTTTTTTTTTCAAGTATAATTCTACTGTAAAAGCAAATACAAATTAAAAATTTCATTACAGTTTAATTTCCTATTTCATTATATTTTAACAAAATCGAGGTGCTAGGTTTAAATATTTTTTAAATTAATTCGCTCGCTGAATAAACTCAAAGGTAAACTTGTTTCCAGTATTTTCATTCTTTAACTCTCGTCTTAATTGAAACAGCGCAAAAAATCTCGAACAGTATTACAAATTAGCAAAATTAACGCGAACGTCTCTCTTGTCACTTGTTAGCTTAATTTCGCAGTAGGGTGTTCTGTACTTTTCAAAATTGTCATAGACGAAAAAGAAACTAACAAGAGTGATCAGATAACATTCTACGATATTTTTTTCTATCTATTTTATACGCAGAAATAACGTCACTGATCTGATACGAGAATAACGTGTATCTATTTCGACGCTACTAATCATAATATCGAAACTATATGCGACAATTTGAACAGCTAATACCTAAAATCGAGAAAACTCTTTTTGAAAGCTCAACAAAACTGATATACTTATACAATGAATGACACGATTAAATTGAATTTCTCTCTGGTGCTGTATACATTCAACGTTAAAGATAGTGTCATTTCTAAAACAGACTGCCAGCTGATGCGCATCACCGACGTTTAAAATTATTAAAGATTCAGCATTCTTATTTATTCGTCGCTTTTCTCGTTTTCACGTCAGCATTCGAATCGAAATCTCGCCGGATAAAATTTCGCTTTCGTTTCACCTGTTAATGAAATATTTTCATCGTAGCCGGATGGGCAAAATGGGCTTTATCTCTTTACGGGTAACTTTGATTATTATCAGCACTATAAGAATTTTATCAATGATTTTGAAGTAAAAAAATTCGAGATAGTATACCGGGTGTTTCGGAAGTTGGAGTCGAAATTTTAGATTTGAATAAACCTAAGTATCAAAGAACGACAATCTTTATGTGCATTAGGTGCCTATCTCAATTTTTAAGGAGTACTGGATCACAAAATTTTCACAATTTTATCAAAATAATACACGAGATAGGTGCATCTGTCACCTTCTTCTGGGGAACAAAAAAAGTTATTTAAGCAATTGGACCATCTTTGACAATGGAGTCAGGAGATGCTACAGAGCTTCAGAAATCAATATTTTCAAGAAACCCATGATATTTTCAAAGATGGAAGCTCTGCAGCTCCTTCATTTTCAAAGATAGGCAAATTTTTCATATAACTTTTTTTGATCCTCTTTAAAAGTTACGCCTGTTTCATGCAGTTTTATGTCAGAATTTTGCTTTCATGCCTCACAAATGCCCCTTAATACACTAAGAAAATACTTTTGATGAAGCATTTCTTGTCATTATAGGTATAACTCCTGCAATTGCAAAGACAGACATCTCAATGTGATTAGAACTGCTTTGCGTTTTCGAAGTATCATCCACAGCCATCATCTGAAAGTTTTTAAATTCTACGTTGCCAATCGATTTGGCTTGAAAAATACAAATTTTCAAACCTCAGCAAAATGGGAACCCAGCTACACAAAATTTTTGGTTAAATCAATACTTGGTTTTATACAAATCTAAAGTTTTGAATTCACTTTCGAAACACCCTGCATAAATACGAGCAGAGATAGGTGAAAAAAAGACACCAACGCTGCTAGATATTCACGAGGAAAAAAAATAACCGTAATAGTTTTGTTTGCCAGCAGGATATATGCGGAGACCGAGACCCTTCGCAGTAAATAAAGAATTTTTTTACACATTTTGAATACGAGACGAGAATTTCATCAAGAGGCGCGACTTGTCAGGATAAATCCATTGTAAGAAATTTTTGATTCGCGTAATACCATTTCTATATAACGATATATAGCTACGAGCGAAAGTGGCACCGATGGTCGGATACGAGTCCGGGGTAAATGAAAAAAAAAAAAAAAAACGAGCAAGCCGGGAAAAAGAACCCATTTTTTATATTTTTACAGTTTTTCTATATCAAAAGTGATTCGCGTATCGAAAAGCATTTTCGTGTATCAACCGAATATAAAATATATTGTCATAAAGTTGGCCCGGTTTTCTTTCTCTACGTCCTTCTTGTATTCGTCTGCCATTCGTGAAGCTTTTCTAATGCTCAATGTTTTCCTTATTCTTCGTATATACGTGGAGTACATATATCTATACGCTCAAGTTATACGTTAAATTATGAAATACGCGCTTCTATTTCGTAAATTATTATAAGAGTACTTAAACACACATCTTATACACGTATACTCTTTAGGTCGTGTTTATTTCTCTCGAAAATCTCATTTACGCTTTTTAAGCATTTAAAATTCGTCTTGTCGTACATTTCGGCGCCTCTTTTCGCAAAGATCTTACCGTCGCTTATTCGATCGGTGTAGTTAGCGAGAACGAGAACGAGGCTTACCTACGTTTTCAGAAAATTTCTCTCCACGAACGTGTTCCCTACATCGGATCTTTTAACCAGTACTGCCGAGCGTATTGAGACTTAACTTATCATTTTACGAGTACATTTTGCTGTATTTTTTTCTCTCTTTACCTTATTCTGCTTTCTATACAACGAACAGAGTAAAAGCTGCAGCTGTACGTGTAAGTCTGTTCTGTATACGACTCGGTCTCTCGGGTACGTAAATTCTTTTTAGATAGTTTTAACGCGATTTTTCCCTTTTCAAACGAAAATTGACGAAGGAACTTGTCGTCATATCGAAAGTTTCACTTAAATACAATAAGTTCAAACGCGCCGTGAAACGACTTTTCGCCATAGCTCGGTCGCCATGTTTAACAATTTTCCAACTCGCTGCAGATGAAAGATTATTTCGTTACGAAAGTATCCATCTTGATAGGTATACCTAAGGTTAACAGGATTTTTTCAGAAGTCGGAATTTCATTTTTTTTTTTAAATTACAAATTTTCCATTATCATTGATTTTACAACAAGACAAAAATTGAATTGTTTTCTTCATCGACACAAAAAAAAATCGCGATGAATAATTTTATTATTCTTTTCAAAAAATGCAGGATTTTTTCTCCAGAAGAATTAATAATAAGAATGCAGATGTTTTTATTCAAATAGGTACTTACATTGAGAATTTTTCCGTTCAAAATAGATCATCATTTTTTTTATTCCTAAAAACTGAGATTTTTTCTTCAAGAAATAATTACTCGAAAATTTTTTTTTCAGTTTCTTTCTCCAAAAGAATTGAAAGATTTTTTCTTAAAAAAATCTAATAATTTATAATTTTAAAAAAAATTCTCTTTTTTTTTCTTTTTTTTTCAATAAAAACATATGAGTTACACGAAAAAATTCTCAAATGTTTTTCTCCAAAAGAATTAAGAGGGGTTTTCTTAATAAAAAAAAAAATGAAAGAATTTTTTCACCAAAAATTTGATAAAATATCTTCAACTAGGTAAATGAAGAATATTGTAAAATAATTACATATTCAAATTAAATTGAGAATCTTTTTATTTAAAATAATTTGAAGAACAAGTATTATTACACAAAATTTGAGAAATTTTATCAATCTAAAAAAAAGTCCAAAAAATTTTGAGGCTCAAAAAAAATTATAAATATTTTTACCCCAAAAAATAGTCCAAATTCCCCCCTCCCCCATAAATTCCGTTATTTAAAAGTTTTTTCTTCTCTGAAAAATAATTTATGAGGAATTAGAATGAAAATAAGAATAGATATAGGCTTATTCTACTAATTTTTTCACTTCTAAAAAAAAATTCTTTCGTCAAGTCCAAGAAAATTCAGATCTTTTTTCTCCAAAAGAATTAAGCTAGCCTTTTTCAAAATTTGCTGTAAGTGAGAGCTATAATCAAAAATTATGGAAACAATATAAAACATGCTTACTATTTAACATTAACACTTCATTTTATTATTATTTTGGCTGTAAGGAGGTGTTGGGAGCCATACGAAAGGTCCTATCGACAAAATAAGGTTTTATTTGTGTTCAGAACTTCCGAAAACATGTCATTTCATACGTCGCACTATTGGGATTTGTTTAAATTTTGACCACAAGGGGAAGGGATGCGGGGGCTAACAACTTTTTTCAATTTTTCCTAAATTCGTTTTTTTTAAATAAAATTTTTTCCGAATTTTTTTCTATAATTTTCTTTAAAGATTTTCTAAATCTTCAACAAGTTTTTAACAATTTTTTTCTCAAACTTTTCAATCAAATTTTTCTCTTTGTTTTTTGAATTTTCTTCAAGTACGCATACACCTATCTAAAAGTACCTAAGCTGTACAAATTCATTTTTCTCCAAGTGTTTTAGGAGATAACCAAATTGTTCAGGTATCAAAAATTTTCTTTTACTTATTAAATCTTTCATAATTTTTTTTTCAACTTTTTGTACATCTGAGGTTTTTTAAATGGGTAATAAATTTTTCCCAAGGTGTTCTTATGATTTCATTTTGAAAATTTCTAAATTTTCAACAAATTTTTTCTAGAATTTTCTTGAGAATTTTTCTAAATCTTCATAAATTATTTTTAAAAATGTCTCCAAATTGGCAAATAAAATGTTTCCAAAATTTTTCATCAAAGTTTTTTTTTTAATTTTTTAAAAAAGTATTTTTCAATGAAATCTTTTCCCAAAATTTTATGATAATTTGGAAAAAATTTGAAGAACGTTCTGGATGAGAAAAATTTTGAAAAAAATGTTATGAAAAATTTTGATGAAAAAATGAACAATTGAGGTACTTAAGAACGTGGAGAAAATTCTAAAAAAATTTGGCAAAAAGTTTGTTAAAGATTTAGAAAAACTTTGAAAAACATTATAGGAAACATTTGAAAAAAAATTATTAAAAAATATAAATAAGAATTAATTTGCAGAAAAAATTGGAAAAAAATTTGATGCATTTGGGATAAATTTCATTATCATTAAATATACCTAATCTGGAAACATTTTGATATGCAATTTTATTTTAGGTTGAAGAAAATTTTGAAGAAAAAAAATTTAAACCTTTAGCTAATTTTAACGAAAAAAAAGGACATTTGAACAAAAATAAGCACTTATCCAGTATTTTTTTCAACTTTCAGCACAAATTTGTAAATTGGAGGACGTATTCAGTACTTTCAGCACCTGTTAGACACCTTGATGCTATCAGTCACCTCTCACCTCCATCTGTCCCCTCTTCAGCAACCACTTTAATGCCGCTATTCTTATTCAAAATTTAGCAATCAGATAAAAAAAAAATTGTAAAAAATTCTTTAAAGTGTAAAAATTTTGGAATTTATTCCTACACAAATACCTAAAAAAACGAGAAAAATTTTCATACAAGACTCGAGGGAAAAGACGCGTAGAAGAATCGTTATGACCGAATCGGTCGTTAATATCTTCCATTAGCTGACCAATAAATTAATACAGGAGTAAGTGTATAGGAAATTAAATTAACGACGGCGCAACCTTGAAATATGCATCAGAGTTTGAAATTATGTCACCTGAATCTAAGAACTCGATATTACATAAGAGTGGCTAATTTAGCAAATACCACTCATCAGCAATTCAGCATTACATTGTAGGTGTAGGTACTAGATAATTAATAATTCCATCAAGCGAGAATTTACTCTGCGCAGAAAGGTCCTAGGTACACATAATGGGCCAATGGACGAAATATTTAATCAAGTACATAGCATCAAATTACTCCGTTGAAATGTGTTAACTTGGTCAAGTTTATCTGAACATCGATTAGAAGCGTAATAACAACGTACGAGTATTTATGTAAATAGATAAATGCAAGACCAGGAACACGTATAAGTATCGAAATACATCGTCATAACATCTTTACACCACCAAAGCTTCAAGGTTGACAACGTTACCATCTCAGGTGGATTCGAGAACACAAATCGGAACCCATTGGAAAAAATTCCGCTTCAAATTCGATTTTGCATTGAATTATTGGTGAAAAAAAATGCGAATACCAAACTCGACGACCTCTAACTGGTTTTTATAAAAACAAAACAGAATCCGGCGTTGTCATAACACGACGCAACCATCATCACGCGAGAAATCTCGTTCCGTCCCGTGAAACCTTTCTACATATTTTACGTATATTTTCATTTTCTTATAGACTGGGAAATTTTGTCGATAAGAATACGCCATGTGATGTACTACAATGTACATGTGACGTATATTGCGTGCACAAGGTATATGCAAATTTCACTTTAAAATGTATAAAATGATGAATTATCATACGATATCGAGACCATCATCGTATTTTATGTATAAGTTATTTGTCTAAAATACAATTTGAGTCGATTATATCATCGAGTAAAGGTACAGCGAACATGGCGTATCGCACGGTTCCCTAAACTTAATTAATTCGCGTCCATATAACGGTGAAAAGATGCACGTAGGTAAATCTATACTACGATGAAAGGGAAAACATTAGCATTTTTATACATCTAAATTGATAATACCGCTATGTTTCTTCTTTATGGCCATTTAAAAAGACTTTTATACGCTGTTCAAAAAGATAAACGCGTATAAAATTTTTTTCTTAAATTAAAAAAATCTCTCTAAAAGTTTTTCCATACTCGCGGCCAGGCGACTTGATAAAAAGGAAGCTCGTTTTGCCATCATAAAACCTCGAAAATTTTGTCGGATGTTTGGAGATGACGCGGTTTAGCGATGGCTAATGATATACTATTCGTAAAGCTCGTGCCTCTTGCCTATCCTATCATATACCGTCGAATTACACAAGAATCAGGTTAAGCTGCGGCGTGTAATACACACACAAAACCTATTCATAATTCATGCAAAGCTTTTTTAATCCATCTTTTAAATTATTAATGTTAGTTTGGTTTCCATTACGTGGCCGCATCGTGTGTTTTTTTAAACTGTGTGTATTCCTGCGTGCAAAAGAATTGCCTTAGTAGTTCGATATGATGTTGATATACGTTTAAGTGAGGGCATTTTTCAACGATAATATCGTCGATGTTTTTTTCATTATGCGAACGTTTTAATTTTAATATGGAATGAACGATTAGAAAACGTGAAAAGACTTTTTTTTCAACATTATGCTCCAACGAAATAAGTGTTTTTTAAATGTTTTGGGCAAAATTTTGAAATTCATCTTTCACAAAATTTTTAATACGATTAGAGACAAAATTTTGAAAAGCTAGTACATATTTTTAAAATCCTGGCAAAAGTTTGAAAATTTCGTTTTTCATAAAACTGGAAAAACTGATGTTTCTGAATAAATAAATATAAAAAAAAATTTTAATTTTAAAAAATTTAAAAAAATGGTGAAAATACTCAATTTTATTGTTTACTCGAAAGAAGAAAAATATTCCTGATAAAAGTTTAATTTTGATTTTTTTTTTTGGCAAAATGTTGAAAAAATTCACTCAAAACTCAAGATAGAATAGAAAAGGTGACATTTATGTTGACAAAGATTTGAAAATTTTGAACCAATTTCAACAAATGAATTTGACAATATTTTACTGATAAAATTGATTTCTTGGCAAAATAAGCACAAAAAATTATTTTTGAGAAAATTTCAAAAAAAAAAAAAAAAAAACTGTTTTCGATGACAAAAATAGCAAAATAAGAATCTAACAATATAACTATCAAATAATAAAAAAAGTTTCTTGACCAAAAAAATTTCAATAATTTTTTTTCAAGTCTTTTCAACAGAATAACTTTTTTTTGATATCTAATATGTCCCTAGGAATTTCTAAAAACTATATTTTTTTGAAAAAATTTGGAAAGAAATTTTTTTACGAAATAGAAAAAACTCATTTTTGACAAAATAAAATAGCAGTAACTTATGGGGATTTGTTTCTGGTGAAACTGAAATTGATAACTTTTTGACAAAATTTCGAAAAATTGATTGATTTATTATCAAGAAATGTATTTGACAATACTTTTATTCAAAGAAAATGTTTTTGATGAAATTAATTTTATTGGCAATAAAAGCACAAATAATTATTTTTGAAGAAATTTCCAAAAACTTGTTTTCAAAGGATACCTGTAATTTTGACAAATAAATAGGAATCTAACAATATTTCAAAATTTTACAAATAAAAGAAACTCATTTTTGACAAAATAAAATCCATAGGTATTTAAAGGAACCGTTTTTGATGAAACTACATAAAAATAATGATAACTTTTTTACGAAATTTTAGATGGTAAAAAGTAGTTTTTTGACAAAATCTCGAAAAATTCATTCACCAATTTATTTTTTCAAGAAATTGTTTCTACAATAATGACTATATTTTTTTATTCAATGATTCTCATAAAATTGTTTTTTTTTTGGCAAAATAAGCACAATTTTTTTAGGAAATTCAAGAAAAAAAATAGTAAAATGAATTTTGGAAAAATTAAAAAAAATTGTTTTTTTTTCAAAAAAAAAGTTTTAAAAAATTTTTTACCCAAAGAATACGTTTTTGATAAACTCGAATTTTAATTATTGGCAAAATAAGGAGTAAAAAATTATTTTTGTCAACATTTCAAATTCTTTTTATTTTTTAATTTTGACAAAAATTTAAAATAAAAAAAACTGGTTTTGACAATATTTTTATACTAAGAAAATGTTGTAGGTAAATTTTATTTTCTAGCAAAATAACCTTCATTTTTGGCAACGTTCGATTTTGTTTCTTAAATTGAAAATTTAAAAAAACATTCAAAATTTTTGATTTAATTTTGAAAAGAATAATGTGTTTTTTAAAGATGAAGAAAAGTGTTTTTGACAAAATTTCTACTCACAGAAAATACTTTTGCTGAAATTGAATGATTGGCAAGAATAAGAAAATATTTTTAAAAATTGACAAAATTTCAAAAAAAGGATTTTTTTAGTTGTTTTTTTTATATTTGTAAAATTCTTTCATAATATACGTATTAATGAATTAAGACGACATAGCATAACATACTATATATTTATAACGTCACAATACACACACCAACTGTGTAGTAAGTCACAGATAAAATTATAGAGAGACGTAACATTTCCTCCCTTTCTCAATTAATTATAAGTTAATCTATTCGGAGCATTACGCTGGCGAGTAGAACGACGTAGAGGAACGGCGGCAGGAACTGCTGCTGGCGGTTCACTCCTGTTAGCCTCCGGCGGCGGTGGCGGCGGAGGTCCCATTTGAGGATCGATCTCCGGCGACGGCAACGGCGAATATACCACTTCGCTTTGAGTTTTTAAATCAACGCTTTGATCGATCTTCCTCAACTGGTTAGTATGACGGCGTACTATACGACCTCCAACATCGATACTATAATGAAGTTCGCCGTCCTTGTTAACGATCCTACCAATCTCCCACTTATGATTCGGCGAGGAATAATCACGTAGTGCTACTTTTTCTCCCGGGGTATAATGAATGTCTTGAAACTCGACGTCTGTACGATTTCTTTCCACCCTTGCTTTTAAATCCGGTCGAAAACATCTAGAAGGGATCGCATTTGCCTTCCTAGAAAGAGCTGAGACGGTGTTTGGCCAGTAGTCGCATTCGGAGCTCGGCGATAGGCAAATAAAAACTTATTCAGTCGATCTTGAATAGAGCCACCTTCGTCACGTTTTAAAGCTCGTAGAGACTGCTTTAAAGTAAAAACATAACGTTCGGCTTGCCCATTTGAAGCCGGATGAAACGGCGCGCATGTTTTATGCTGAATATTGTAAGTCGCACGAAAATCCGAAAATTCACGACTGGTAAATGCCGCACCATTATCTGTAACGATCAACTTCGGGATACCATATTTCGCAAATAAACGTTGTAACACGTCAATTACGACTTTCGACGAAGTACTAGGAACGATTTCAACTTCCAGCCATTTGGAATGAGCGTCGACAACTAATAAAAATAGTTTCTCTTGGAATGGACCGGCGAAATCCAAATGTATACGTTCCCAAGGGGCAGCTGGATATTCCCAAAAATGAGTTTTCGCGGTATTCTGCTCTCGACGAAATGGTAAGCACGACGAACACGATTGGACCAATTTTTCAATATCAGCATCGATTTTAGGCCAATATACAGTTGATCTAGCAAGAGATTTCATTTTTCCCACTCCGAAATGGCCCTGATGTAATTCTTGTAGAACATTTTGACGAAATTTTTGAGGAATATAAACACGGATTCCTTTCATAATAATATTCCCTTGAAGTGAATATTCTTCTTCAAAACCGGTTCGTAACTTTTCAAGCAGTTGACTCATTTCAGGATCCTTGGCTGTTTCTTCAGCTAACCTCCGTTCTGTAATTGGTACCTCACTGATACACAAACGATTGATTTGGGCGGGGCTAGCGTCATACTCGGCTACCAATTCTGAAATATTTTGCGGAAATCTCGATAGAAAATCGGCGTTGCCATGGTCCGCCGAACGACGATATTTGATGTCAAAATCAAACATTTGTAGAAATATTGCATAATGCAACATTCTGGTTGCCGACAGCACCGGTAGTTTTTTATTTTTCGCAAAAATATGAACGAGTGGTTGGTGGTCGGTGATCAAGGTGAAATGTCGAGCGAACAAGTAATGGTAAAATTTTTCGATGCCCCACTTGATGGCCAATGCTTCTTTATCCAATTGAGAATAATTTTTTTCAGCTGATGACAATACACGCGACGCAAAGGCGATTGGTCGCTCTTCATTATCGATAACGTGAGAAATAACCGCTCCAATACCGACTGGGCTAGCGTCTACGGCTAAGCATAGAGGTAACTTTGGCGAATAATGCACAAGTATACGATCGGAGGCGATTTCTCTTTTGACAGCCTCGAATGCGGCTTCGCACGCATTGGTCCACACAATTGGGCTATTACCATCGGACTTTCCTTGAGTTGCTTGATAGAGAGGGTGGGCTAACGTCGCTAACTTCGGGCAAAATTTCAGATAGAAATTTACCAAGCCCATGAACGATTTCACTTGGGTTACCGTACGAGGACGTTTCGCCGACATGACAGCTTCGATTTTCTCTGGCGTTTTCGAAATACCCGTAGCATTGATCGTATATCCCAGAAACGTAACTTCGTCTTGAAAAAATTTACACTTGCTAAAATTCAAGTGGATTCCATTTTCAAGACATATCTTCAGAACTAGCTCGATTCGACGTAAATGTTCTTCATCAGTTTCACCAGTCACGATAAGATCATCGTGCACCCAGGTTACAGGTAAACCAGCGAATAACTCGTCGACACATTCTTGCCAGATTGCTGGTGCAGAAGCTACGCCGAACATTAAACGCAAACACATAAACAGTCCACGCTGGGTGTTTACGGTCATCATCATCGCCGAAAGTAAATCCACAATCAGATGCAGGAACGCTGTCCGCACGTCGAACTTTGTGAATTTTTTACCACAGTTCAGCTTGGAGAAAACTTCATCGGCGCCTGGAAACGGATGCTGATTGATATGTAGCTGTGGATTTAACGTTCCACTATAATCGCCACACAATCTGACCTCTCCATTACTTTTCAACACAGGTACGATCGGTGATGCCCATTCGGAATGATCAACTTTTTTCCAAACGTTGGATGCTACTAAGCGATCGATCTCATTATCGACTTTGGGTTGGAGGGCCAAGGGTACGACTCGAGCTCGTTGAAACACCGGTTTGGCCCCCTCTTTCAGCTTCAGAGAAACAATTTTATTCTTCACCGCACCAATGGAATCGGAATACACCTCTCTGTACTTCTCATTCAGTTCTTTAAGCTTTGTAACGATGTCGACAGATAATCGGCATACAGGTGCATCGGGAAGCTCGCCAACATGAAACTGACGAATTAAATCTCTTCCAAGTAACGACGAATACGAATCAGGAACCACGTACAGATCGGCGAATTCGTTAGTATTGTCATAGGTCACTTTAACGCGAATTTTACCCAAAGGCTTGACGAGACGATTACTAAAATCTTTAAAACAAACGTCAGCTGGTTGTAATTCAGGTTTCGAATTAAGCGCACAATACACACGATGAGTTATTACTGATTTCGCAGCACCAGTATCATACTCGAACTTGACGACAGTACCATTCACTGATAACGACACGACGATCGGCTTATCACTACTTCCAGCTTTCAACTGATCAATAGGAAATATGACATTCGATGAGGAAAGTGGCAACGACGAAAGTTTCAGCGATTTCTTCTTCTTATTTTTTTCAAAACGACGTTTCTTGGTGCAAACTTTCGATACGTGACCATCAACGTTACAAAAATCACAATGTAAATTCGTTTCATTGCACTGATTCGACTTGTGATTCTTTTCACCGCACTTGTAACAAATTATCGGCTTCGAATTATTATCTGATTTCGTGACACTATCAGATTTATTATTTTCAGAAACACGATTATTTTTTGCTTTCTTTGTTTTGGTTACTTTATTGATCACGGCAGGCGTACTCGAATTATTCAGCAATTTTCCACTAGACATCGCGGACGAACTGGCATTAGCGGTCTCCATACTGATGGCGATCTCTTTAGCTTTATCGAACGTTAGATTTTTTTCTCGAAACAACGCTTTTAACATCTCTGAACTTCGCAAACCGCCGACGAAAACATCACGAAGCATAATTTTTAGCATGTCTTCGGAGTACTTGCACGATAGAGATAACTTCTTCAACTCCTCTACATAGCACATAATCGATTCGCCTTCTTGTTGTTTACGATTCAAAAAAAGATAGCGAGCGTGTAGTTCTAACTGATCGGGTTCGAGATGCTCTTGTAAGATTTTCTTCAGTTCAGTATACGTTTTCTTATCAGGAGTAACAGGATAACACAGATGTTTTGCTAAACGAAATAATTTCGGGCCTAATTGTGCCAAAAACATCGTACTCTGCTGCGCCTCCGGCACGTTGACTGCTGTGAAGTGACAATCTACGCGTCCCAAGTAATCGGAAAAGGTTTCACAGGTCTCGTCGAATTTTTCAAGTTTTGTAATCGAGTCGCACGATCTTACATTTAGCCCAATCGCTAAATTTTTAACCGTATTTAACAGCTCCGTAACTTGCTCTGGTGTCAACGCGGCCATGATGCTTTTCTTCTTCTTACGCGAACGATTTTTTCGTTTTGACATACACGATATTTTCAACGAACTACATTTTACGTACTTTTCACGAGAAAAAACTAATTACTCGTAGTTTCGGACTAATCGACTGCGCCAATGTAAAATTCTTTCATAATATACGTATTAATGAATTAAGACGACATAGCATAACATACTATATATTTATAACGTCACAATACACACACCAACTGTGTAGTAAGTCACAGATAAAATTATAGAGAGACGTAACAATATTTGTGGCATTCCATAAGAAAAGGGTCAACTTGGGCGCTCGGATCGAAATCGAGTTAGACCCATATTCTGAAACTACATTGAATTCCCTTCAAAATGAGCTATTGGGGGGCCCTCTAACTATAAAATTCACGCCTGGGGACGCGTTTGAAGTTTGAACTTTGAAAAACCAGTTTTGAGAAAAATAAGTTTAAAGTTTTCTGATCTGAAGTGAAAATAATTTTATAAAAGTTATAAAACCCCCAGAAATTATCAGAAATACCTAGTTTTACTGAACTTTGTGTTCCTTGATGCCATCTGTATCGGCGACAAAGCTGACTATTTTCCAGTGTTACCACGGTTAAAAAATGATTTCAAGGGTCCTAACCACTCTCACGTGAAAGAATCCGTCAAAAACCAAAAATCTATATTTTTGACCCAAAATCACATTTTTGCATTTTTCTCGTAAAGTTGTTTTTGCCCAAGTTGACCCTTTTCTTATGGAATGCCACATTTTATTGTTTTAATGAAATTTTACAACAGCAGTATGTCTCTCATTTTTATCAAAAAATCACTAGGTACTTCACACAAAATTTCCAGAAAACTACTCTTCTAAAAATGGCCGAAAATTGAATTTTTTTCATTTATTAATTTTTTCTTTGAAAACTATAGTAATTTTGGAACCATTTTTTGAAAATGTTACCTGACAAATTAAAAAAAAAAAATTCTCATAGGTAGGTAGGTACTAGATACGTATAACATTTTATAAAATTGACAAAAGTTTTTTATGATTTTTTTTTGTTTTGTTTTTTTCAAACCAAATAAGTTGTTTGTGACAACATTTTATGAGTTTTTTGACAAAATTTGAAAAAATCGTTTGTTTACAAAATCGAAAAAAAAATTGGCCAAATAGGAAAATAAATTGATAATATTTTTAAAAATTTCCCATTGCTTTTGGACAAAATAAAATTGATAACTCTGCGACAAAACTTTAAAAATTTGAGTAAAAACATACCTACGCAATTTTGGAATATTTTGAAGAAATAAAAAATGTTATTTTTTAGCGAAATATGAAAAAATTGACAAAAAATTAAAAATCAAGTGTTTCTGAAAACATTTTTACCTATAAAAAAAAACAGTTTCATTTTAATTTTTTTTTAAGTGGAAAAAATCGTTTTTGAATAAAAAAAATTTTGAAGGAGGCTGATGAAATAGATTTTTTTGATAAACTATTTCTGAAAAAGGATATTTTTTGTCTTAATAAAATTTAAGAAAAAATGCTATTGATGAAATGCTAAAAGTAATTGACAATTGACAAAAATTCATTTCTTATACGTACAAAAAGTTTTTTGAAAAAATTGAAAAATTGTGTTTGAACAAAGCGTTTACTAAGATAATTTTTTATTTTACTTTTTATTTAAAATTTTTGACGAAATATTTTCTTAAGATCCTTTTACATAATAATTAGTATACTTTTAAAAAATATTATTTTCTCAAAATCATGCTTCAGATTTTTGAGGAATCAAAATATTGTGATGGCTTATAATTCAAAGACATTTTTGGCAAAAGTGTCTCAAAGACACTAATTTGATTGGCGTCGAAACAGCACCATAAATCGCCACGCTATCGCACATTTGAATCACACGGTTATAATATGTGTGGAGAATCGACTTGTTGATACAAAAACACCGCAAGTGCAAGTATACGTACAAGACTTATGTACCCAACACCGTTCATTTATTTATAAAATCTTGTACAGGCTAAGATAATCGCGTAAAGAGCGCCTAAACGATAGCTCGAAGCTACTTCTCGTATGTACTAAACTTGTCGTCTTTCGCAGGCTGGTTTTTTACACCGCGAAAAGCTTTCGATTATTTAAGAGAAATTTATATCGTGTTTTTTCTATTTTTTTCGCCGTAAAAATACGCCCGATACGCTTCGTCGAACGAGCTGGAAAAACTTGTAATTCGTTTGGAAAAAGTACCCCTACCGTTTTGCGGGAAAATATCCAAGATAAATACGCCAATCGAGTAGAATTTTAATCACGTTTGAAGCGAATGAAGGTAGAAGGGGATATTTTACAACTCGATGGGTGCGCTGGTTTTTCTTCTGGCGCTCGGTTACTGGCCGATAAAAAATTAATCAAATTTTTTTCAACTGCCGAATCCAGAATGGTCGTCGCTAGTCGACGAATTTATTCTCCTATAATATTAAGCGAGAATAAAAATACGTTTAAAAAAAGGCAGACTGCATTGTACTCCAATCTGGTCTTAGTATTTTCTCTCTCGTACGGTTTTCTTTTTCTATTCTTTTATGATGGCGGCTTAAATATAAAAGCAACACTCTAGCTCCGCAGATACGCCCAAATTCAGACAGTTTTTAATTAAATAAAACAATAAAATAATTTCGAAGGAATTTTTTCTATCGAAAAAATGTATTCGTGGTCGAGTTTACAAAAGACTTTCTAAATTTTCCCAGTTAATTGTGTTAGATTTAATTTGTCAACTGCGTCGTAGATCAACGTCGTCCATTGTTTTTTTTTTTTTGAAAAGAGTACACAGTGGAGTAAGGAGGAGAAGTGGAAAGTTCGGAATTATAATAGAATTTTTACTGATTATGACGTCTGCGAGCAGTTTGCTCTGAATGAACTTCCGTATAAATGGTAAGATTTTTATTCGTTCGTTCGAGCGTTTAATAATAATTTTATTAAATTTTGTATGTATTATTCTTGTATAATTTAGATTACAATATCGAGGGTAGAAATTAGGACGAAAAATTAGTAATTTTTTAAAATTTCTTCGCCAAATAAAAAACTGTTTGAAACTGATTTTTCCTGATTCTTTGAAATTATAATTTCTTTTCCTTGGGAAAATTTCAAGAAGATTTTGCATTAAAATACCTAATTACCCAATTTTATTTGAAATAATTTTTACAATTTTTTGAAAATTTTCGCTCAAAGTTACAATTTTTTTCTTGATTTTTTTTTCAATTTTAATTTTTTTATTGATGGGAAAAGAATTTAAAAAAAATTTAATACCTATTTTGAAAACTGTTCTTTCAAAAATGATGGAAAATTTTGCCAAATTTTAAGAATTACTCTGATTTTAGTAATGACCTGCAAGTAAAAGAGATTTATCAAATTTTTAGAATTTTTAAAAATATCATAAATTCTTATTAAATTTTTCAAATTGTGAAAATTTGACAAAAATTAAAAACCGAGTTTTTACAAATTTTGTAAAGTTAATCAAAATTTTAAAAAAAATTATAATTATTTAAAAATAGTAAAGTTTTAGAGTTTTGTCGAATTTCAAGAATTCTGGAAATTTTGAATTTTTTCCAAATTTTTAAAATCCTGAAATGATGTACCTGCAAAAATGACATTTTTTTAATCCTTATAAAAATAGGTATTAAAAGAATTTTTAAAAAGTTATTCTTATTAAATTTTCGGTTTTCGAATTATTTTAAAAATATACTAAATTATGTGAAGAATTATTAAGAAGTTGATTATATTAAATCCAATTATAATTAAATTTTTTCCTAGAGTAAAAATTTCATACATTTTTGAAGAAAAAAACTCGTCTTAAAATAAATTAATATTTCAATTGTTGGAGGGAAAATCTCTAAAATTTTTGACGTGCGTAACAGAAAAACATAATTATGTTTTTTTTAGAATTTTTTCCCTTTTTTTTAAAGAAAAAAATCTCAATTTGTGGTCTTCATTATTTTGAAAAAAAATGAGTTTCTTTGGATTTGAAGAAATCTTTCAATTCTTTTAGAAATGAAAAACTTTTCAAATTTTTGGAGTGAAAACCTCATTTTTACGAGAAAAAAATTGTTGACTTTAAAATCTTTCATTTTTGATGGAAAAATCTCAATATTTTTTTTACGTATAGGTACCTAATAACAGAAAAAATCTCTGTTTCTATCTTTTTCATTTTGAGAGAAAGAATTTCAATTTTAGTTCTTCATTATTTTTGAAAAATAAAACTTATTTTTTTGGTGTAAAAAAATCTCTTAATTTTTTCAAATTAAAAATTTAAAGGGGAAAAAGTCTCAAGTAGGTAACAATTTTTTCAAGAAGAAAAACGCATACCTAAGTCATAATGTTTTTGGAGTGAAAATTTTTCTAAATTATTCTGAGCAAAATCAGAAAAAAATCTGTTAGTTTCTTTTTTTGAGAAAGGAATCTTTCATTCAAAAAAAAAATTGTCACAATATCATTGAAAAAAAATCAATTTGTGGAATAGGAGAATTATTTTTTCGAAAAAATTAATTCAATTTTTCATTTTTTTGTTAGTTTTTAAAAAGACGTTGACGAAAAAATTAGTAGAAAGTGACTTTAGTGATAATTTTGGGTAAACTGTGACAAAAAGTGACCGACCTGCGAAATAGTAACGAAGTTATTTTTAAAAAGACTGAATTTCATGCCTGTGATTATGACAATCAGCTTTTCAAGATTGTTTGCTCGTTTCGATCCAAAGGTCAGTTCAACTTTATAATTTTCAAATCGTTCTCGTTCATTCGAATAAGCCATATCGATTATGAAAGAAATAAAAATGAACACTCGATTGTAAAAATAAGCCCATAGAGGTTCTAATTTCGAAACATCATCACGTATTGCAAAAGGTTGATATCTAATTTGGTTTAAAAGCTTACATATCCTTGCTAAGCTTTTAAATTCGCATATATAGACATTTCGAAATAAAATAAACTTCTTTGAGATATCACGTGTGAATGAGAAAAATAAAGAAAGCTGCGAAGAAAAACATAAATGGTAAACATGTGCATAAAGGAAATTTTCAAAATCCGCTATAAAAATATTTACAGAGGATGAAAGGCGGAGATTGACAACGCGAGGGAGAATAAAAAAAAGGAATTCCGAACGAGAACAAAAGAAAAATTTGAATTCTTCGTCGAACACAAGTTTCCAATCTTGAACACGAGAGAAATAAAAAATACACATAATATATGTAATATTGATTCCATCTTACACCAAACGTGTAACTATTTGAGAAACAATAAAGAAGAAAAAAACACCATCAGATGAATTTTTTCTCATAGGTAGGTATAAAAGAAGTGAGCACATTCTTCAATTTGGTCGGTTTGTAGTTTTAATTCTTAGAGCAGCATTTGAAACGTTCTCTTTTAGTTGATGATGTTGATAAAATAAAAAAATTAAAAGATAATTTATCATCTCGGCCAAAGCTGAGCTTTTAAAGAAAATCACGTCGTTAAGTGAGACAAAAAATAAAGTGGTAAGAAGGTATTAGCGATGCTCGCAAATCGTAATTTTACTCCCCCTCTCACAAACGGCTCGTCTCGGAGCTAAATGAGAAAAAACACCTCGAATGAAAATTCTTACACGAATATTATTTTCTACAACTTCGGTAATAACAATTTTGTTTGGAAAAATGTATCGTTATTGAGATAGGGAAAAAAGATACGAGTATGCTCTATAGTCGAGTTCGAAAGGAAAAAAACTACTCTTTTCGAGAAAATCTGAAAACGTTCCGGTAAAAATAGCGTATAAAAATTTAAACACGTAAATATGTACGTGAAATTTCTTATCTGCGAGTTTTACATATTACGATAAAGTTATACTCGTATTTACATTTATTACTGCATTGTTTATATCTTGGGTATACATAAAGTGGCATGGCGCCCTTCCTCGTATACATATATACGAGAAATTAGACCGATTTGAAAAGGTAAGTACACGTACGTAATCAAGTGAACCAATCTATTCGATATGTCAAATAGAAGTACGTATAGAATGGATGTGAGAGTTTTTGCTTTTGATCTGTTCAAAGTCTTGCCATCGAATCGTGTGGTCATTTTACTTTCAATTAATTGCACAATCACGGTACTTGCTTTTACTTTGCAAAAGCTGCGAACTTTTTAATTAACCGAGACCCGGTATATACATATACCAATTTATACGCTATTTTAACGAGTCCCTGGTGAATTTTCCAATGAATGATGAGTCTGCAATTAGATACCCTCGGGGTTGTGCAATAGTCTTCTGTAATTACCTATAGATACATCTGCATAATCCCTCGGATAGTGAACCGTAGGTTAACCTATTTTGAAATTTATTAACTTTATCAAGTTGAAATATTTTCATCGTAAGAAAATTGTACGAAGACGGAAAATCGTTCAGATCGAGGCTCATTCTCATGATTCTCGGCGAAAGAGGAAATTCGATATAGTTAAAATCTTTTGCTTGAAAGATTCTCACTCAAATCAAACTCATATTTAAAAAAAAATCAAAGTTGAAATTTTCATTTTACAAAAATTTGGAAAAAAATTATTGAAGGAAGTTTTGAAAAAATTGAGATACCAATTTGGGCAACATTTGGGAACAATTGAAAAAATTGAGAAGATTGGAGAAAATTACTTTAAAAGGATTATTAAAATAATTATACAAATTTTAAAAAATTGATATTCCGCAATTCTTTTAAGGTTATAGAAATAGAAAAATTATTATACGTAAAAATAATAATTATTTTAAGAACAAAATATTTAAAAAGAAATTAACCTCAAAAAAATTGAAAAAATGTACAATAATAAGAGAAAAACAGCTTTCATTTTTTTTTGAAAAATGATGATACAAAGTCAAAAAGGTCGAATGACGAAATTTCAATAAAAATTACTCTGAACAAAAAGTAAAAAAAAAAAAAAAAAAAAATGTTCTCGGGAAAAATAAAAAATAAATTTAAGAGAAAAAAAAGGTGAAAAATTTTTTGGAACAAATGATACAAAAAAATCTGTCCTTGGAAAAAATAAAAAATAAATAAAATTTTAGAAAAAAATGTGAACAATTTTTTGGAACAAATGATACAAAAAAACCTGTCCTTGGAAAAAATAAAAAATAAATTTTAGAGAAAAAAGTTTTTTGGAACAAAATGATACAAAAATCTCACAAAAATTGTTATTGAAGAAAAAAAAACTTGCAAGGATTGTGGAAAAATCATTATCAAGAAAAGGTGAAAAAAATGTAATCAATAAAATTTTTAATGTTAGGTATACCTATAAAATCTATAAAAAATTGTCATTTCACAAAATCTAAAAAAAAGACCTGAAAAAAAATTAAAATAAATTATTACTGGCTAAAAAAAGTGAAAAAAAGAAATGTTATTAATAAACAATGTTTTGAAAAATTTGCCATAAAAAAAATCAAAAGATACCTAAATTGAAAAAGATTGAAAGTTTTCAATAGATTATTGATATTGGCGTTATATTCAAATTTTCTACCAAAAAAAATTGAAAGATTTATTCTACAAAAAAAAATACATAATATATCAAAAACCAATATCATTTACTGTAAAAAATGAAAATTTATAGGTTGATGTTCCCAAAAAATTGAAATTTTGGTTTTACATACTTCGAAAAAGTTAAACGCGAAGATTTTTTTTCTAAAAAGAGGCAATTTCTTTCCTTTAAAAATTTTTGAAACATTTTTACTTCAAAAATTAAGACATTTTTTCCTCTAAAAATAAGAAACTTCCTACTCCAAGAAATAAAACAAGAAATAAAAAAAAGTTCTTTCGTACAAAAAAAAAGACATTTTTCACTCTAAAAAATTGAGAAAAATTGTTTTCTCCCAAAAATTTCAAGATCGAATTGCACTATAAAAAAGAATCAAGAGATTTTTTCGTTCCCAAAAAATAAAATAAAAATTAAACAATATTCTATTTTTAGAGAGATCTTGAAAATTAATTTTTCGAAAAGAAGTGTTAGTAATTAAAACACACAAAAGTTCAGGATTACTCCCCCGCCCCTCCCTCCCATTCATAAGACATATCCATGTCAATTAATTGAAATTAATATATTAAAGTTTTTTTTGTTTTCTTTTTTAAATTGATTAGTTCTAATTTTAAAATATTGTCTGAGGAAAAAAAAGTTTTTGAAATACGAGCAAAAGTGTAAAAAACTCTCCCGAGCAGCACAAACGACAAATTATCGAAATAAAAAATCGACAGAATATCGAATTCGATAAAGTCGCGTTAGTTCCGCCTAAATCGTGAAATTATCTTTCGATATATACCTAGATAGATTATCGACGAATTATAGTTAGCAAAAATTTCGAAATTATAGTAAGATATTTTATCGATAATCTATCTATAATATCGAAAGATAATTTCACGATTTAGGCGGAACTTTCGCGACACTTTATCGAATTCGATATTCTGTCGATTTTTTATTCCGATTTTTCGTCAAATTTTTCAAAACTGTTTATTAACATGTTGTTTTTTTCAAACGAAATATTACCAAAAAAAATTGAAAAAAATGGTTACTAAACAAACTTTTGAAACATTTGTCACTAACCCCCACCAAAAACAAAAAAAAACAAAAAAAAACATGCTTTTATTAAAATAAAAATTATGAAAACGAAATTTAAGAGAAATGGCTCAAAATGATTGTGAAAAAATTGGTACCTACTAAATTAAGTTTCAATAAAAATTGGACGGAATTTGAGAAAAACAAAAAAAAAAATCTAAGCTCAATTGAAAATTAAAAAAAAAAATAATTCAACTAATTTTGAGAATTCAACTTGATCAAATCTTTACAAACATCCATCCATAATAAAATGTAAAATAAGTTGTGTCCAATACAAATTTTTCAAAAAATTTAGACAAAATTTGTTGAATATTGAAAAAATGATAACTACCTATACAAAACAATTATTTAAGAAAAAGTGTTACTTAAGCATGAAACAAAATTTTGAAAAAAATTATCTCAAATTTGTTTTAAAACAAAGGTAAAAAACTTGTTCTATTGCAAAATCATTCTTTATTTTTAAATAAAAAAAATGTTTTTTGTAGAATTTTCTAAAAAAAAATCTATTTTAACGACATTTGAAACAAATTGAAATTTTTCAACGAAAAAAGTCACACTTCAATGACTCTGAAAATTATACGAGTTTGGTTATTTTCAAATAATCTTTTCAGTATACTTATGTACATAAAATACGAATTCACCAGCTCGTTAAAACAGACCCTAATTCACTCGTTTCCGAATGAATCAATTTACCGCTCGTTTCGAGAAAAAAAAATATGTAACACATCGCTAGGCAATTTTTTTCAATAAAAAGCAGGAAAACACGACAAACATTCCTTTCCCGAATAAACCCATCAACGTTCTCTTTTATCAGTTTCAACTGAAACAAAATCTACGATCCTTCGATTTCTCAATTTAAAAATTAATAGACAAGAAAAAAAGAAACGCTTTGAAAAGCGAAAACGAGCCCAAAACAAAAGCCATTTTCCACCTGATTCGACCGTGACCATAAAATCGCTTCTTTTGGTCAAGGATTTTCGTAAATCGCATTGGTAAATGGGTCCGGGTTCGAGTGGTAAAAATCCTACACAAAAGCTGAAAACAGTCGTTTGCAGAAATAATATTATGGTCGGACAACAAAGCAGATATCATTTACAACATTGCTTCCAATTTCACTTTACAAAACGCTACTGTTCCTCACTGTGTGTACTTTTTCTCATTCGAATGAACGTTCAAAGGCAAAGAAGAATAAGGCGGAAAGACGAATACGAGCTAAAAAAAAAGAACCTTATCTAACATGTTGCGTATAGAGCGAATTAAATTTTAGGCAAAATGTTTACCAGTGATGGATGCGGACGATCTCGTTTTTAAATTTAAATTCGTCCCTTCGGAGCTATACATTCGAATGATAAATTTTTTTCTCGACAAACCGTGTACAACTCGATGGTTGGTAAACGTATTGTAGTCATTTTTCTATTTCAGATTCGAAACAGGTGAATAGAAAAAAAAAGAACAAACGAAAGTAGATAGTAAAAGGAGTCATTTTGGTAAGAAATTATACCGCTCTGTCGATCAAATTCTCGCGCACTGTTTTGTTTTTATATAAACGTATATACAGGGTGGCCCGGGTGTCACCTTACAAAAAAAAAACATGTATTCTATACATGAATACGAGTTGAAAAGTTATGTACAAAAAATTTGTCAAGTCCTTAGTTGAGCAGATATTCGCTCCTCAAAATGGAGTTTTTCCCACCTTAATTTCCCTATCTTGGCGTCTGTTTGGAAAATTAATTTTTTTCCAATAATTTCCTTTGATTACTTCTCATTTTAAAAAATGTTTTTGAGCAAAATTATTTTTGTGAACCGAAAATTTAAAGATGCACTACAGCATCATTTTATAAGCGGCAACGCTGTAAGGTACTTGTACGTTAGTCACCGTTCAACGTTCCAAAACGCAACGTTAATTTTGCGAGCGCCAACGCGCGACGTTGCCACTTTTCTACACTCTTTAAATGCCCATATCTCCTCAACTAAGGACTTACGAACTTTTTTGTACAGAACTTTTCAACTTGTATTCATGTGTAGTATACGTGGTTTTATTATGTCGGGTGACATCCGGGCCACCCTGTATATACAGGGTGTCTAGGTTAAGAATAACATCTTTCAACCTGGTAAGAAGGCATGGGCAACTCATTTCAACAACGTGTAGGTATGTTTGCATACCCTTACTATTGAAGGAGCTTAGATACTGCATGGTGAAAAAAATTATTTTTCATTTTTTCACTTGAAATTAAAAATTTATTTTTTCTGATTGGAGACAGATAGATGAAACTTGTGGAAAATAAAGTACGATACTTGCAGGAATGTTTTAAAAAATTTTCATCAAAATCGATGCAAGAGGGTGTTCAACAAATTATTTTTACCAAAAAAATTGTATAAAAAAATTCGAAATTTTGCAATTTAACATTTTTTTTAAACATTAACCTAGTTATTTTTTGTCAGCAGATGATTCCCCTCTACTTCCTCTACAAAATGTTCCTCAGCATCATCTTCCTATCTCTTTTAGTTTTTGAATGCAAAATTTATTACTGAGTCGACATGTAGGTTAATTTTTTTTCAAATTTTCAAAGTCAAATTTTTATGAATTTGTACACAGTAGAAAAATTCCAACTCGAGAACTAAAAGAGATAGGAAGATGATGCTGAGGAACATTTTGTAGAGGAAGTAGAGGGGAATCATCTGCTGACAAAAAATAACTAGGTTAATGATGCAAATTTTTTTACCCATTTTTATTTTCGTAAAAATAGTTTGTTGAACACTATTGCATCGATTTTGATGAAACTTTTTTCGGACATTACTGAAACTCTCCTACTGTATTTCCCACAATTTTGATCTTTCTATCTGTCTTCAATCAGAAAAAATAAATTTTTAGTTTCAAGTGAAAAAATGAAAAATAATTTTTTTCACCATGCAGTACCTCAGGCCCTTCAATAGTAAGGGCATGCAAACATAACTACACGTTGTTGAAATGAGTTGCCCTCTTACCAGGTTGAAGGATGTTATTCTTAACCAGGACACCCTGTATATACGAGGAAGTAGTGCATGGTATAGTGCCGCAATTTCGCGATAATATACATTTTTTTCGCCTTGTCCTCGTAGTAATACTACATGTGTTGTTTTTACAAGGCGTGCGCACGCTTCAGCAAACAAAAGGCTAGAATTTTAACACATACAAACAATACCTTTATACAAAACATCCTTTACAACGTGGAATTTTCTATACATTGTAACGTACATGTGTATCACTGGGGGAGTTAATGAAAAAAAAAATAAAAATAAAGAAAAATCTTCTCCGCGTATAAAGCACAACACAATCGACACCATACTTTCTACATCTCCGGTATATGTTTCAATTCTACACTAACAGCGTTAATTCTCTCTCATCTACAAGGCGAGTTGAATTTTCAAGGTTTTTCACGCCGAGTAAATTTGCAGCCCTTGAAAGGAATACCCGGATTTTACGACAATTTTCAATCATCGCTTTTGCGCGCGCCATAGTACGTAAAAAAGCCATCCCCTTAAAAATAGCTCCCATTATTGGATATCGTCGCTTTGACTCGTATATTTTATAAGACGTGAAAAGGATATAAGACCAAGTATACGTGATTGATAAAAGCCTTAAATGTATACCCAACTTCCCACACGATGTACAATTTTCGCATACATTAATGCTCGCTTAATCGAGTACGCCATTTTATCTCTTATGTTTAAAATATTAATGTGTAAACTACCATACCATATATACCGAGTGGGTACACGTAGCACAGCTTGAGAAATATATATTATACGATCTTGTGGCATGGCCTTCGTCTCGTATACGTAAGTTCTCAGCCACAAGCCGAAATGCGAGCGAAAATTTTCATTCGGGTTTGGTGAAATTTTCCTAGTTTTAAAATTTACTTTCCGGTTCCTGCTCCTAGGAGTACCTTTTTTTGAGCTCTGAACGCGACGATAGAAACTTTTACAAACGGTATGTTACAAAAATTCGGTTCGTTTGTGACGGTTTTGCTCAATATAGATAAGATAATACAGGTTGAGGTACAATACATAGGACATTTTTTTTACAGAAAAGGAATGAAAAATGAGAAATTTTTTAAAAGAATTTCTCCACAAGTTCCAAGGTTGATTTTCACCAGAAAAACTATAAAGGAGAATGAGATATAAAAAAATTGAAAGAATTTTTTCCACCAAAACATTCAAGAATTCATCAACTTTTCCACAAAACTTCATTTCAAGAAAATTCCTCTTAATTTTTCAACTATAAAGAAAAATTCGAAAAAAAACACGAAAAAACCTTTTCAAACGACAAAAAATGGTATCTAACTCGATTTTTTTTCTGTTGGAAATTCATGAATTTTCCCAGATAATTTTTTTAGATTTTGTCTAAATTTCATGTGCCCTTCCTCGATCATTATTTATTTTTAGTTCAGAGTAAAAAAAAAATTCAATGAATACTGCTATTTAAGGGAAACAATTTATAGGAACGAAATATTCGATGGTATTTGGTAAAAAATATAAAAAGACTTTTTCAGGTGTGAGGGTGGTAAAAATCACTGAAAATGTCAACTTGACCTACTGAAAATTTCCAGCTCCATTGCCAAACAGAAAATGGTACTGCCCATTTTTTTAAAAATGACAGTTTTGTTCAATGAAACGTGAAAAATCTATGACTGTACACAGTAAAATTCATGACTTCCATGACCCTTTTTTGAAATCCATGACTTTTTCATGACCAGTTTGAAACATTGAAAAATCTAATATTTAAAAAAAAATTTCTAAAAATATTTTGGAAAAAGAAATTTATAGGTAAGAAAATCACAAAAAATGAGATTTTTACAAAAATTAATTCTTTTAAGAATGTCATCAACTCATCATTATGTAAATATACTTAGGTACTTGATTTAAAAAAAATCTTTCAAAGAAAGAGGGGACTTTTTTAAAGGATTTCCAAGAGAACTTATTGCAGAAAATTATTCATAAAAATTTTTTCTGTGATTTTTTGATCCCAACTAAATTTTTTTCAATTCTGAACGAATTTTTTAATGATAAAATTTGAATTCTCATCAGGAATTTTTAGGAGAAATTTTGAAAAAAAATAATTTCTCTCAACAAGATTTCTTCAAAATGATTTTTCTAAAATACCTAAACTTTTCAAAACATTTTTTAAGAATTTTTCCCAATATTTCAGAGGAAAAATTTAGAAATTAACTTATGAAGAATGAATAATTCGTGGGAATAAATTTTCTGAAAAAAATGCAAAAAATTTTCTCAAAATGATTTTTGTAGGTAAACATAGTTTTTAGAAAGAATTTTTCTGAAAATATTTGAAGATTTTGTTTATTGAGATTTTTTAAATTTTAAATGAAGCATACAAGAGAGACGTGAAGTCGATAATTAAATTTAAAATTTGGCTGTACTATGAGGGGGAGGGGGTCATTTTTTCAACTTGGGCTAAACGATACACAGAAAAAAAAAATTATATTCGGAGATTTTTGCTCCTTGGGACTGAGCTTTACAAAAAAAAAAGAAAGATTTTGTGACCAATTCATGAAAATTGAAAAATGGTGTTCAATTCCGAAAAATTTATCTAAATCGAGAGCTGTGCCCAATATTGAAAAAAATATCCGGTTTATCGAAATTAAAAATAATGACCATTTCTATCAAAATCAAAAAAAAAATTATCAAAATTGAAAATTGTGGCCAATTTATCAAATTAAAAAAATTATCGATACATATATTGGAACCGAAAACTGTCGAAATTGGAAATAATGACCACGTCTATCAAAAAATGATCAAAATCGAAAATTGTGACCAATTTATCAAATATTATAAAAATTATTGATACATTGGAACCAAAAACTGTCGAAATTGAAAACAATGACCACTTCTATCAAAAAATTATCAAAATCGAAAATTGTAACAACTTTATCGAAATTGCAAAAATTACCATAATATGTCAATATCGAAAAATTCATCGATTTTAGCGACCACTTATACAAAATAAAAAAAATTATCAAAATTAAAAAAATTATTGATTGTAACCAATTAATCAAAATCAAAAAATTCATCAAAATTGCAAAAATTATCGATGCATCGAAATTTGAAAATTCATCGATTTATCTATGTAAATCGAAAATTTTGATCAATTCATCAAAATAAAACAAATATAATAATAAAATTATTGTAATCAAAAATTTTATCGATTTTTATCGAAATCGAAAATCGTGACAATATTTTCATCAAAATTCAAAACATTATCAACACATCGAGAATCGAGTAGAAAAATTTATAATTTATCAAAATTTAACACGATGGTCAATTTATCGAAATCAAAAAATTAATCGAAATTGAAAATTGTACTCGATTTCTCAAAATCGAAAAGTTTTCGTTCGATTTTGACTGAAATTGAAAATTGTGATAGGTAGATTTATCAAAAACGAAAAATTTATCGATTTAACGAAATTGAAAATTGATCAATTTTGAAAAATTTATCAATTTCTCAAAATCGAAATTTTTTTCTGATTTACTGAAGTTAAAAATGAATCGGCTCATGCAAAAACAGGTTAAGTCAAATTTTTTGAAAATGTCATCGAAAATGTACAGAAGGCAAAAAAAAGTGTATTGCACACACGTTTTTTTCGTCTCCTCTAAAATTTCAAAAAAATGTGACTTAACTTAATTTTGCATGAGCCGATTCAAATTGTGATGGATTTATCAAAATCGAAAAATTCATCGATTCATCGAAATTGGTTAATTAGTCGATAAGCAAGGACTTTTAATTGAACTGCTTTGGCGGTTCCAAGCAATTTCCATTATCATTTTTTATTCTTTTTTTTTAACTTTCAGCACCGAAAAAAAATTAAAAAATTTCCGAGCACAGAAAACTTCAATTTTTAGACTTCGTAAATTGTTTGTCTTCTTGAAAAATTGAATATTTACAAAGGACTGAAAGCACTAAATCGATAACAAAAACATATTATTCAGAAGTTCTAACCCTGCGGTTTTCAAGTAATTTAAACAAAATCTTCACTAAAAAAAATCTCGAAATTTTCAAGCTAAATACAAAAATATTTCCAGTCTTATTCGACAATTTGCAAAGGTCGTGCGCAAAAAACTTGAGATTTCTAAAATTTTAGCCATTGCTGACAGCATATGGGTGGATTTCCCACCGCACCACACCGCACGAAACCCACCATCGTTAAATCCAACTCGTTACCTTTTCAATTTATAGAGCACATACGTGCACCTAGATCTGGTATAATTTAAACTACATCTAAGGCAATATGGTAAAATTTCTCGCTATTATGTAACCAAACGCGTTTCAAATTTTCATCTCGTATTCAAAATATCGTCTAGAGAAACTCGCTGGCGGCGCACAAGTGTCAAAATAATTTTTCAACGCGTATATCTTTCTAATGCTTTCTTCCTCTGTTATTTCCCCACACACACATATATACGGTAATATACCCTACAATACATCGCTGATGGGCTGGAGTTATACCAGAAAGGCGAAACCCGGGAAGAAAATTACACGAGTAAAATTCTCATTTTCGTGGAACGGAAAACTACATTAGAAAAACATTTTAGATTACAGATACAACGGTTTTTTCTTTTATTCGCGTCGTAATCGAATTTGTAGCTCGTATTATTCGATACACAGTACAGAGTTGTGTTTTCCCACGATTTATAAATTCATTTTTCAGTCGAATCACTCTATATCGTGGTGTGTATTTGTTTGGTCAACTTATGACTTTTCATATCGCATTTTGCGGTTTTCCTCGTCTCGTATATTCACTTCGCCGCACACGTCCTGTGCTCGGAGCCCTCTATCGTCATCGTCGCCACCACAAAGGGCTCGCGCGAGCTTGGGATATTTTCACCATGCACGTAGGGTTAGGAGGTTTCATATAAACGTGTGGGTATATAAACGAAGCTCAAAGCTAACGGTTTCTCTTTGAGGTATGCTTGGTCGGTGGGAGCTTTTTGGAATATGGTTATATGAAAACTATTACGCCAGTCGTGGTCTATATTTATGTAAATTGATTATAAACGTTTTAAGCCTGATGCTTTCGTGTATGTGCCTTCAGATGCCTAAATTGTGTACGTAGCTATTCGGCGCCTGACTCGATAGAAATAACATCATCTGCATCGCGAGGGCTTCACCTTCTCAAGTAAGGTTTTCCGCTGTATTTTACGATAATATTTTAAAGGTATGATTGAGCCAAAATTGCCTGCTAATCGGATTAAAAGGGATGGAATGAGCAAACGTTTTTCTTTTCATCAGAGGCGGCATGAAGGAAAGGTGGGTGGCAGGAGGGGGTAAAAGTGGGAAGTGTGAAACTATCAATCTTGTTCTTCCTGTTTATGACGTTTTTGTTGTTGTTTTTTCACAAGCGAATTGACGTCACAATTTGAGAATTTCTTCATCTTTGAATGAAATCAAATGATTAAAAATCTTCGAATTTTTATTAAAACTTCATCTTCAAATATTTTCAAATTTTGCCCAATAATGATTTTTTTTTATTTCATTATTCATCATAATTTTATTCAAAACTAAGCATTTTTCAAAATTTGTTCCAAGTCACATTCATTTTTTTAATTTTCTTCAATTTTTTTTCATTTTACTCAAAAAACAAAAATATTCAAATTGTATTCAGACTCGATTATTTCTTCTTACGCAAAAACAAATTTTTCACGAATTTTACTAAAAAAGAAAGATCTTGATTTGGTTCAAGACCAATTTCTTGCAATTTTTTAATCTAGAATCGTATGTTTACTAACATCAAACTTTTTAAAATTTAATTTCAACATCAACTTTTTCAAATTTATTCGAAATTGAAATTTTCAAATTCTACAAAAATAACTTGGTTTTGCTCAAAATTGAACAGTTTGTTCAAAAATAGTTTTCAATAGTTTCTCAATTTTTTCCTTCAAATTTTAGGAATTCGAAAAAAAAAACAGTAAGAATCTTCCCATTTGGATAAAACCCCAATTTTTTGCAAATTTTTCTCAGAATCAAGTATCTGAATTTTTTTTTAAATTTTTCTCGGACATTTGATAAAAATCGAATTTTTTTAAATTTTATTTTCATCTAAAATTCAACTTTCTTCCCCAATCGACTTTTTAAATTTTAGTTCTGAAATAACACAATACTTTCAATTTTCATCAAAAATTGAAAAAAAAATTTTAAACCGTAATTTTTAGATAAGATTTTATTCATTTTATATTTCAATTTTATTTATTTTTCATTTTATACTAAAAAAAACCAACAATCTTGCAATTCGGTTCAAACTCCAATTTTTCACAAAATTTTTCGCAAAATCGAATGTTATTTCCGAATTTTTTTATATACCTTACCTATGTAGTAACATACTCCAAAATTTAATTAAAATCGAATTTTTCAAATTGAATGTTTCCAAATTTTATACAAAATCTTTTTTTTTTTCAATATTTGAATTTATTAATTTTACTGAAATAAAGGAATATTCTCTCAATTTTCCTCTGAATTAATTTTTTTTAATTTTTTGACATTTTGCACAAAGTTAAATAATTTATTTGAAAAAAAATTTCAAGATGTTTTCTATTTTATTTCATTTTTCAAATTTTTGTATTTTTTTTTTAAATTCTGTTCGGCCCAAAACCAATTTTTCGCGAATTTTCTTCAGAATCAAATAATCTCAAGTTTCATACAAAAACATTTATCAACATTTTTTATTAAAATAGGTATCGAAATCTTCAAAATTAAATTATTTTTGCCTACCAAAAAAACAAAGATAGTAGTTACCTTCACTTTGGTTCAAATACTTTTTTTTTTCAAATTTCATAAAAGAAACAATTTTGTTAAATTCTGTTCAAAATTGAGCATTTAAACAGTTCGTTTTAAATTTTTTTATGATTTTCCTTTTAATGGATTTATTTTCAAATTTTACTTGAAAAAAAGGTCCTTCGATTTGGTTCAAATTTTTTTTTTTTTTAATTTCGCTTCAATATTAAGTATTTCTTCATTTGTGCTCAAAATTTTTTTTTAAATTGTATGTAGGTACTAAAAAAGAAAAAAGATTTCTTCAATACGTGTTGCTCAAAATTAATTTGTAAATTTTGTTCCAAATTAAATTTTTTTTTTGAATTTTACTTAAAAACAAGGATCAGTTTTTGAATTTTATGCGAAAACATTTTTCAATGATATCTTGATTGAAACAAATTTTTAAAAAATGTTACTCTTATGTCGATAAATTTTTTAAAATTTCATCTGTCAACTAAAAAAATTGCAATTCTGTTCAAACACAATTTTTTTTATACCTAATTAATAAAGTTTGTCCAAACCTAAACATTAAAAAAAATACTTATTCAAAAATTTTCAGATTTCTCTTAAAATTAAAATTATCTCGTAAATTATAAAAACCAAGAATTCACAATAAACAAAAAACAAAAAAAAAGAAGAAAGATCCATTCGGTTTTGTTCTACTCGAAACTTTTAAAATTTTTGTTTAAAGTTCAGCCTTTTTTCAAAAAGGGGTTCAGAAACGATTTCTAAGCTTTTTATTGAAATTCATTTTATCAAAAATATTATAGTAGGTATATCTAGGTATAAAAAAATCAAGACCCTGTATTGGAAACTTTTTTTAAATTTTGATTAAAATAGTATTTTTCAATACTCTTTTATTCCAGGAAAAAAATCCAATTTTTTCAAACTCTTTTTTCAGATTTTCTAAAAAAACACTATTTTTAAAATTCAGTTTAAAATCTTTTTTTAATGTTTGCAATTTCCAAATTTTTCATTAAAATTATTTTTAAAATTTTATTCAAAATTTGATTCAAAAGCAAGATTTTTTCAACGTTGTTCAAAACCAATCTTTACCAAAAATATATCACTTTTCTTCTTTAAAATTTTGTTTGAAGATTGCCTTCAAAATAATATGCGAATTATTCGATTTGGTTTTGCATAATTTTTTTCCTAAATTTCCTACATAGTAGAATTTTTTTAAATATACAAAAACGTTTTTCACTTTACACCTTCAATACAAAATATTTTGGAAACCCCTTGAAAATTGATAATAATCAATTGTTAAATTTCGTCATCTCTCAGAATACAAGTTACGATAAAATCTCTACTTGGTATTAAAAGTGACAAAATCGAGCGACATTTTAGACTCGAACTTCGAACAAATCATGTACACATGATAAGATGATCAAGCTGTGAATTTTATTTACTCGCGTGCTCTTCCTTAAAATTCAAACATATTCATTCTCATTTTGTGCTGAAAAAAAGAGCAATACTTCGCTTCACCCGAATCTCGAGCCATTCTCCATGATTAAACCAGTTCGAGTTACTTATCATCAGGACGATGTGGTACTTTATCTCATTCTGTGGCAAATACGAAAGCACTCGAAAGCTACTCGTAAAACACTGTCACACTCGAGGCATGCCAACGACCAGGCGAGCGGGGTAGTGCGGCAGATAGAGCTTATTCAAAAAGTTCATTTCATCGATTACACAGCATTGTTTTTCATCAACGCACACATTGTTGAAATATTTCGCTCGGGTTTCTTTTATCGTTGCTAGCACAGCGAACGTACTTGAATTTTCATTGCCACAATAACAAATGAAAACTTTTTATCTTATTCCGAACCGTCGCACCGCTCCGAGTACAGGGTATACACAATAAACAAAAAGCAAAAGGCAACAGCGTAGCTGTGGCCGCGGCATCGACATTGGCGCTTGACTATGGCAATGGCGTAAAATTCAACTCGTGCTCATTCTTCCATCATCGTTGCCGCTAAATAATTGAGAAAATATTTTTGTTCGATTTTCAACAACGTCGTTCGCAGCGAACAAACCGCTTTCCGTTTTAAAATTATCAATTTTTTCCTTGTTTCGGTCTTATCCACATAAAATCTCCGATGTCATGCTCAATTTAACGCCGCAAAAATCAAAAATTACTGCTCGTCGTCGTAAGTCGAGATTTTTCTCGATTGAAAAAATAAAAAAAATAAAATGAAAAATCGACAAAATCAAGACGAAATGGGGAAAAAATTGAAGAGCGAAGCGAATGGAAAAAATTATCCAAATTACACGTCGTCGAAAGGAGATTTACTCGTGTATGTGGAAAATCTTCGTACATTTTAGTAATTGCTGTACGAATAATTTTCAAATAACCGATGATTTACTAGTATTTTTTCACTGGGTGTGCGTCCATCGGCGTCGTCGCGAGGTTTGCCAAAACGAACCATCGTTGCATATCGCGTGTGTCCGCGTTGTAATTATCGGGTGTCGGTTATAAAATATTGAATATCGTCGAATACGTTTTTAATAATGTCGATTTACTGCTAGGTCGTTACCATGTTTGTGGGCTTCTTTTGTGTACGCACCGATACTATAATATGAGTATTAAGTAAATAGGTATTTAGATTAAGATATCATGTGTATAAAAATCTAACCGAATTATTTTTAGACATTAGTCCAATTTTTCAAGGTATTAGTAGAAAAATATTTTCATTATTATAAAAGAATTTAGAACTGTTGAAAAAAATTTTTAGAAAATATTTGAAGAAAAAAAAATAAGACCAGGCTAGATGAACATTCACTCTCTTATTCACATATTTTAAATAAGGGATTCAGACGTTTTGTTTGTAAAAACTCTTAAAATTTTTTCAAAAAAAATAAATAAATAAAAAAATGAGAGCATTTTTATGTAATTTATTGAAAGAATTTTAAAACCTATTTACTTTTTCGTTTTTTTTTCTTCTTTAAAAACTTCTCAAAATAATTTTTACAGGACCTTTTTATTTATTTATTTATTTTTATTTTTGAAAATATTTTAAGTCTAAAATTTTTTAGGAGATTTTTTGCAAATTTTTTGAAAGGATTTTAGAATATTTTTCAGCGCAATTTTTGGCACCAAACATATTATTCAAGCATTTTTTTAAAAACCTTTTCAATTTAAAACAAAAAAAAAAAAAAGGAATCGTAGTTTTTTTTAAATAATTTTTTGCATTTTTTTCCTAACTAAATTTTAAAAATATTTCCTATCTGTGAATTTCTTTTCAGAAGAAAAAGATTTTAGAATTTTTTTTCACAAACGATTGGAGAATATATTTCCCATTTGTGAATATTTTTTGATATTTTGAAAAAAAAAATCAACATTTTTTGAGGGGGGATTTTTAAAACATTTTGCTTTTTGCGAAGTTTTTTCCAATTTTTTTTTTCGCCAATCATATTTTTTACATTTTTTTGAAGAAAAAATTTACCAAAAAAAAAATTCTACGAATATTTTGAAAATATTTCCCGCCTACAAATTTGTTTTCGACTCTTCAATAGATTTTTTTAGAAATTGAGTTGAATTTATAAATAAAACTCAAAAAAATAAAAATTATTTAATTTTTTTTTCTTTTCAAAAGTTTTTTCTAAAAGAAATTTTTTCACCAAAAAATATTTTTCACACATTTTTCGTGGATTTTTGAATTTTTATCAAAATAATTCCAAAATGCTTCCTGTCTGCGAATCTCTTTTCAAAAAATCCTTTTTTTAAAAAGTTGAACAAGATTTCAGGATTTTTAAAATAAAATTTTCATTTTTAAAATATTTCTTTTTTGCAAAATAGTTTTTCACATATTTTTTGGAAACATTTTTGACTTGAAACGTGTTCTAAAATAAATTTTTCGGGATTTCCTTACATGATTTTTGAATTTTTTCAAGGAAATTGTTAAAACATTTTTCGTTTGTGGCAAAGTTGTATCCAAAAGAATTTTGTGGACCAAAAAAAAACTTTCACAAATTTTTGGAAGAATTTTTAACTTGAAAAAAATGTTCCAAAACGATTTTTCACAAAATATATTCATCGTTTTTTTTTTTTTTTTTTTTTTTTGAAAATGTTTAGATTGTTTTTTCAAGACATTTATTTTTAGCGAAGTTCTTTTCAAAAGAATTTTTGTATCAATAAAAATATGTTTTACGTATTTTTTCAAAGACAAATTTTCACTTCAAAAAATGTATCAAGAGAGTTTGTTGCAAAAAAATAAAAAATTGGAATACTAACAGAATTTTTGAATTTATCCCATGAAAATGTTTGAAATATATCACTTTTTTTGCCAATTTTTTTCTGAATAAATTATTTTTTTACTGGAACAAATGTTTACACTTCTTTGAAAATTAATATACAGTAAGTAGGCATCTGGTACAATAAGTACGAGTATCTAGACATTTCTCCAGAAAATAAAAACTTTAAAATTTTAGAAATATATCTATAATTTTTTTTAATAGGTAATTTCAACTTTTAATTTTTTCAATTTTTTTCAAGCATTAATTTTATAGAAAATACCTATGTGAAATTATCCAAAAATGCAGTTTTTTCATGAAACATGATAATTCGTTTATAAAAATCTTAAAAACCTAGTTTTGCCTTTTGATAGGTATTATTTCTAACAAAAAAAAACAAAAAAAAACACGAGCTTTTGAAAAGCAGAAAAAAAAACAAAAGCCACGTTCCGGAAAATTTTGATACCTTAAAATCTGCCTCATCTATGCAAAAATTATCTGATAAAATTTTTTACAAAAAACTTCAAAAAATTGAAAGTTGAGTTCTAACGCATTTAAAATTCATTTATTTTTTAAAAACAAAAATTTATATTTGGAAAGAGTTTGATGGATTTTCAATGAACAGTAGTTTTTAGCAGTACCTTCATCAAAAAATCCTAAATCTCTAAAAAAAATCTTGCAAAAAATTCATTCTTGGAAGAAAATATTTTGAAAAGGAAAGTCCTATTAGAAAAATTCTCTTGAAACAATTTGATTATCAAAAAATTTCATTACAGGGCACTTATCAAAAAAAAAAAAAAAGTTCTTAAGAAAATTGGAAAAAATAATTCACTTTTCATTAATGGATTAAAATCTGTTTAAAAAAATAAATTATGTACAAAAATTACAAAATTTTCAAAAACAAGAAATTCTTCACCTCTGTTAAAAATATTTTTAATTGTTAATGTTTTTTTTTCAACTTTTCAAAAAAAAGTTTCAATCTTCAGAAGGATTCTTTAATTTTTATTATACTTAATCAACTTTTTTTTTTTTTTAGATGGAGGAATAAATTTAACAAAAGTGTAGAGTTCTTTCAAGAAAAATCGAAATCTCTTTTCAAAGATCTGAAAAATCAGTTTCAAAAAACCTTTGATAATTTAAAAAAAAATCGAAATAGAGAAGAAAATAAAAAACAGAAAACAAAAAAATTTGCTGAAATCTGTTTCTATAAAAAACTCAAGAAAATAAAATGATAAAGAAAAACTGATTACAAAAAACTTTAAAACAATATTGAAGGATTGGTTTTAACGAATTTAAAATTCATTTTAAAAAAAAAAACATATAGTTTTTGAAAAAGGTTTCATAGATTTTCATTAAATAAATTTTTACAAATAATTTCGATTTTTTTTTCGAGTTACATAGCAATTTATGAAGAAATCTGAGAGTTCGAATTCTCTTGAACCATCGATTTCAAAATATCACCAAAAATAAAAAAAATTTAGTAACTATTAGGTCAGTATTCCGAATTTTTGATATCGAAGATTTATTTATCAGCATTCAACAGTCAGTACTGCCAATTTAGATTATAACCCTCGAATTTCAAAACACATGGCAATTATTTCTAAATTGAAAAAATTCTCCTTTCAATGATATTTTCATTATCATTATTGTCCTGATTTTCACATTATCACATCTTGCGTAATTTACAAGAGAGGAAATTGAAGTTCAGATAACACCCATTAAACATTCTTATCATCTTGTGACTAACGAACCACCCAACATCATTTAACATTGGTAATGAAATTCGAGCAAGGCACCGCACACGATATTAAATTGATATTTTCCCGAATGAAATTGATTTTCGTGTGGCCATCACTTCGACAATGTCTACGTAGGTACTGGAGTTATTTCATGCCTGATCACACGTGTTGATTTATTCTTATATAGCCGTGCATCGGTGTGAAATTTTTCATTTTAACCGGTCTACGGTTGGTTGACTAGATATATGCAACGAGAAGACGATCCATAGTTAAAATACCATTACAAAACGATGACTTCATTGCATCAATTAACCGCTACCCACGGATTAATCGGCTCGTGTCCGAGGATGTGGTTGACTGGTTGTACTGTTCTCATGTAGTCAAAAGTCTCTCAGATTTGTCTTTCATCGAGTATCTAAAAGGTCAACTATATCCAGAGTATCGCATATAGAAAAATTCAGTTCATCAGCTCGTAATTTTTCGCAGCTTCTCGAACGAGTTGTCAATTTTATTTCATTTCTGAACAAAAATTCCGCACTGAGATGGTCCGGATGAGAAGAAAAATTCCAATTTCAATCGTCTCATATGGTGTAGGACTGTAGGTAGTAGTAGTAGGTCCTTAAGGTGTACTATACGAGTATACCATATATACCGGATACTTCGCATTTTTTTAAACAAATCGATTCCGACATAAAGAATAGAAAAAGCTTGAAAATATCGAGCACGCGACATAATTACCACGTTCAACGTTCCAACCGAGAAAAATACATAAATATGTAAATTCAACGCACGTAAACTGGAGTCGCGTCGCGTCGCGTCGTCAGTTCCAATATTCGGACGAGAGTTTCTCACTCGATTGTAATAATCACATGTCTGGTAAACTCGGCTGATCCAAATAACACCTTTGGGTAATGTCCTAATCTAATACCGCGCACCGGGTAAAAGTTCAATGACAAAGTAACGTGAAAGTAAACATGTTATTACGTGCAATCGATGCGTAATAGGTTCTCTTTCTGCTTCAGCACTCTGCACTCTTGGAACAGCGAAATAGCCACCGATGGTAGAGGGCGAGTTTGCAAACGTTGCCAAGCCAAGTGCTTCGTGTGCTGTAAAAGGTTCCAGGCGTAAATTTTAACCGGATCGTCTTCCAAAGGGTATTTCTCAACGCCATATGCACTTCGCCTTTAGATGAGGGTTCTCCTCGAGCAAAAAAAATCAACGAGCTCGGTTCCAAATTGCTGGATTTTTCGACGAGATTATTCTCTCGCAATTTTACTCAAATTGGTATTTTTCATTCTGTAAGCTCTTCGTGTGTGTAGGTGCTCACTTCGGTTTGCGTATTTAAATAATGAAAATTTCACTCCGTGAAATTACTCGGTTGCAGCACTGAAACAGCTTTAATTTTGTCAAATATTATATTATGCATTACTTCGACGTAATTGCTGCGGTCGTTTTACGTATTTAGATCAGCTTCGAGGGATGTAAATCTTGAAAGGAACGTCGTTAGGAAGTTAGATCGCTTCGATGAATCAATAGTACCATCTTCGAGTTCATACTGATGGGAAATATCCGTTTTAAAAAACCATTAATTAAGACGAACTCAGGTTGACCCTATAAAAATGGCAACATTTTATAAAAATTCAACGTGAAAGTCGATTCAAAATTCAAAATTATTGTAAATTCGAATCTTAGGCAGAGGTAAATAATACTAAAAAAAAAAATATCCACAAAAAATCATCCAATTATCATGGTACTGTTCTGCTCGATTTACTTAACAAAATACCTACTGATTAGAATTACCCTTCAATTAAATAATCAACTGAATGTATTGATTTTTTTTTTTTTAAATTCAAGTAAGACATTTTTTAGATTGAAAATTCCGAATAAAAATTATACCAGATAAGAAATGAAAATTATAACCTAAAAGTTGATTCAAAATTCAAAATTATTGTTAATTCGAATTTTAGGCAGAGATAAATTTTGGGAAAAAATATCCACAACAAATCATCCAATTACCCATGGTACTGTTCTGCTCGATTAACTCATCAAAATACTGATTAGCATTTTTTTTCGATGAAATAATCAACTAAATGTATTGATTTTTTTTTTTTTTAAATGAAGTAAGACATTTTTGAGATTGGAAATTCAGAATAAAAATTATTAACCAGATTAGAAACATCCTACAGATGAAAATTTCTTGGAATAGATCCACAAACGATTCTCCAACAACTCAACAGAATTACGTGTTTATTATAGGGGAAAAAATTGAAATAGAAAATGGCAAACTTTCGAGTCGAAAATACGAGCATAGTTTTTATTATCAAAACCACAAAAGCCATTTTCATAATCAATCTTGCACATGTCACGAGTTCGCAGCTCATGCGAGAGAATACCCTTTGAAAGTGAAATTTTCGAAGCGAATTCCAATATAGGTGAATTTTCAACAGATAAGCTGCGATGTACGCCAGGTTCGACACAAATATGCACGCGAATGGCGATAATTAGTACGAGTGTTGAACAATAAGTTAATTAGATGAAAGTAATCAAATTGCCACAACATCATGCTACATTAAAAATGACGTCAGTAATTGAATAGTAAAAAATAAAAACCCCATAGAATAAAATTCGCGACACCATAGTACACATAGAACGTTGTGGTGGAAAAAATACTACATTCCAAGTGGAGCAACAGCATCGATGTGGTGTAGTTTATCGACGATGACAGTGGAAAATAAAAAAACTTCGTAAATAAACGAGATAAACGAATTATAATAAAAATTCGTAGCGAACTTTCGTAGTAAAATGAAGCAAATTCATATACAATATGCTACAGTCGATTTGGTGAAATTTATCGCGAATTGATGACCGATATTCGAACTGTCGACGACTAAACGAGAAGATGAATTACGAAATGAGATGGGTTACGATGAAAACGGGATGGTAATGAGGTTTAATAAATTAATATTCGACGAAATACCTTAGTAATTTGAAAATTATCCGGTTTCAGTGTTTCTATCACTTCTTCCTCTGGTTTGGTCGGCGGTGCAGATCGAAAACCGTCCAATACGCCTTTAAATTTAATCATCTTCGACATATTTACCGGTAGAGTAAACCAACTTAGATATATTTCAAATGCATAATCAGTTAAAAAATTAAAACATTATGCCTCGTCACCACACTGATAACATAAAATGTTTTGAAATGATAAGCGAAACGCCCAATCGCTCGACGCGGAAGCACACAGGTAAGTAAATAATATAGCGCGGGAGCATACACGCAGTGTTGGGAGTCAGTGGGAGTACGTTATTATCCGCCGAGAGGTAGGAGGTATGTGAAAACATACACGGCTGCGCAAAACATGTGCTGCGGAATCTAATCAATACCCATATTACTTCGCCACTCGCATCCCAAGATTGTAAAATTTCTATTTCATGAATATTTCATTCTTTTTATAGTAATCTGGTTGCATTTCCGTTCTTGAAATTATTAAATATGATTCTATATCGGTCGAGTAACCTTTATAGTACCTGCTTTACGACGAATTACGTCTCCTTTCGATATGGAATTCCATTCAAATATCGTAATCGTTGCTCGTAGATTCATAGTAGTCGTAGCTCGTAACGTAGGTACTGGCGATGATGCGATGAGAAATCAAAACAAAGTCGGTGTTCCAGTTCAATTGAGCTTAATTGTTTGGCGGGCCGGAGATCAAAATTACGCTCATTGATGACAGCTGTAAATTGAATTATCGAATTAATGTTTTATGCGTGATTCGGTAACTACAAACGGAGGTTTTACTTGTGGCTCGGCGACTGTTTTAATTAAATTATCAGGGTGTATGAAAAACACATTCAACAATTTTTGAATTGGATCAAATAGACCGATTATTTTATCAGTCATTGTCACCGGAGGAATATCTTTTCGTTTTCATATTTTCACCGGAGTTCAATGGAACAGCATAAACACTAGTTCGAGTATACTTTCAGAAATATCTTACGTACTAAGTACCTAAATTATTAGTTACCTTTTACTTACGTCAATCATGATTGAAAAGTACATCTTTCGTCCTTTCTGATGCTATAGTGAGTGTTGCTGTTATGCGCAGAGGTAGATTTGAAAGAATTCTGAAATTATAACATATTTATAACTCTCGATGAATCATAGATGAATGATTAAACTACAATACAATGATGATTCAGAGGATATAGGATAACTACTTACTTCATAATAGAATTATAGATAATATATTACGTTTCAATCTCAGAAAAACATCGCATCAAACTTACTGTCAACTAAAATTCATCCAAATTTCAAAAAGATTACCCATGGAAACGTGAAAATGAATTAATTAGATGAACTTTACCTCGATCTTTCGATTTCAATCAATTAAATTACCTTAAATAGTTCAAAACGCGAACATTTCTCATAAAATTCTTGAAAATTAAGCATTTTTCGATTCCCAGGATCGTCCATTGTTCAAAAACAAGAAAAAAAAGTGAAAAACCGCGAAGAACCGGAAAATTTTTTGGAGTCGTTAAAAGCCAAGATGGCCGATCCTCCGAGCGCTTCGTGATTAATTAATTTCCAATTTTCCAGTTTTTTTTCTATTTATACGCGAATTTTTTCAAAATACTGTAATTTTTATAATTAAATAACGTTAAAATAACCTATAATATGAAATTTATTCCCATTAATTCTCGAAATTTTGAAAAAATCGAAAATTATAATTGTTTCGAGCACCTATGGATGCTGCGACAATGGAACGAAACGCGAATCAGTCAAAAATATTTTCAACCTGGTTTGAGAAATTATTTAGGTACTTTGAAATTTTTTTAAAATTTTGATAAGAGTTATCAATCATGTTGTATTTTTTCGGCAATTTTAATTAATTAAAATAATTAAATTAATTAGATTAATAAAAGGTGTAATCGTAACTACTAAACATGCCGGGTTTAAACCTCCATAGAATCTTCGCCTCTTCGGCTTACCCAATTTTCAAGTCCCATCAAAAAAAAATCAGGTAGTTTTACATCTTTAAATTTTTCTCTTTATCTTAAACTCTACTTAATAAAAACACTTTGACGTTTTTAGATTGCTGGGAATATCATCAGTCACAGCTGGAGTCCTATACTGTAGAACCAACTATGTTACTATGGCCAAAAAATCCATTAATATATCCAATTTCATGGCTCAACCCATCACCGATGTTGAAACACTCGAAAAAAACAGCAACGAAATGAAAACCAAAGTAGAACTTTTAATTCTAAAAACGCAGGTATTTTTACTTCATCTTGGGCTCTTAGAATTATTTTCCATCTTCAAACTTCGTACTATATTATACATACCCTACTTTCAGGCTGACTTTTGTCAAGCGTTAAAATACGAAGAAACCGAAGGCGATTTCAAAATAGACCGATGGACTCGAGCAGAAGGCGGTGGTGGTATTACCTGCGTCATACAAAACGGTCGTGTTTTCGAAAAAGCTGGAGTAAATATTTCAGTAGTTCATGGCTTCTTACCTCCCGAAGCTATAGCCCAGATGAGAGCTCGTGGTAAAAAAATCGAGCAAAATGAACAAGTGCAATTCTTCGCTGCCGGAGTTAGTTCGGTGGTTCATCCGAGAAACCCCAAAGTTCCCACTGTTCACTTTAATTATCGATACTTCGAAACAAAAACTGATGGCGGAGTTACCGAGGTGAGCAATCGAAATTCTCGGTGATGACATTTTTTTGTAAATTTACCTCAATAATGATTATTTTTACAGTGGTGGTTCGGCGGTGGTACCGATTTAACTCCGTATTATTTAAATGAAAAAGATGCAGTGCATTTTCATAGTACTCTGAAGAAAGCATGTGATAAACATGATAAAGAATATTATTCTACTTACAAGCAATGGTGTGATCGATACTTTTTAATTTCTCATAGAGGTGAGTTTATCTGTATCTGATAATTTATACATGATAAATAATTAATTTCTAAAAAAAAAAAAATCCTGTTCAGGCGAATGTAGAGGTGTCGGTGGTATATTTTTCGACGATTTGAACAAACCATCACAAGATAAAGCGTTCAATTTTGTTAAATCGTGCGCCGAATCGGTTATTCCATCGTATATTCCTTTAGGTACGTTAACAAATTTAAAAAAAAAAAGTTATTTATTTCAAAATATTCGTTAATTGTCCAACTGTTTACAGTAAAAGAACATAAAAACGATCCTTACTCGGAAAAAGAAAGAGATTGGCAATTACTGAGACGAGGCAGATATGTAGAATTTAACTTAATTTACGATCGTGGAACTAAATTCGGCTTATACACTCCTGGTGCTAGACACGAAAGTATCCTTATGTCCTTACCTTTATTAGCAGTGAGTATTCATTCATTCGTAGAATTTCTTACCATTTTTTGTTCCGATCTAATGATTTTTTTTCTTTTAGAAATGGGAATACATGAATATTCCGCAAGCCAACTCTCCGGAAGGCAAACTATTGGAAGTACTGAAACATCCAAAAGACTGGGTTTAGGTTCGGCTTCGAGTTACACCTCGTGCATGTTTTATTAAGCGACGTAGTTACGATTGAAATACCACAGATTGACGTCAATGCTGCAGAAAAATACAGATGCTCAAAATAATGATGAAAGCTCAATAAAATCAACACCTCGATGGCATTTACTGAATAAAAACAAATAAATTACAAAAACATAATATCTACAAACATCTTTGATTGTATTTTCAAACAGCCCCAACGTAATAAATATATTTTCTTTTAAATTACAGCGTCACGTCAGTGATTTGTTATCGTGATGAATACGTGTGTGCTCTTTCAACCCATCACTTCGAGTAAACGCCTTGCCGCAGATTTCACAAACGAACGGTTTTTCGCCAGTATGTGTTCTGTAATGAACCCTAAGTTGATACATCTGTTTGAACTTGTAATCGCATTTATCGCAAGCGTATCTTCTCGGAGTCTCGTGTTTTCGTTTATGGTGTTCATTCAAACGCATCTTATTTTTAAACGATCTACCGCATAGTTCACAAATGATCGATTCTTCCACAGTATGTCGATTCAACGTATGTATATAAATTCCACTCTGGTGTTTGGCAGCGAATCCACATTTATCACATTTGAATAGTTTGACAGCAGAATGAGTCCTTTCGTGAATATGTAATCCAGCCTTACTGAAGAAATTTTTACCACATTTGTTACAATTGAACGTCTGCGTCACCATATGTCTGGCAATATGCGTCGTCAAAGTGCTCTTGGACCGGAAACTTTTCTGGCAGTGATCGCAAGTGAACTTTTGGAAATGTAGATCGTAATGTTTGTCGAGCGATTTACAAGAGACGAATTTCTTCTGACAAATGTTACAAGGGTAGATTTTCTCAGTGTGGAATTTTTGTTTATGAAGCGTCAGTCGATCTTCCGATATGACTAGTTTACCGCAAACGTCGCAGTTCACGACAGGAGTAATGTTCGCGTGATCTATATTGTCGTGATTTAATAGATCGCAAGCACGAGTGAATGTTTTGTGGCAAATTCCACAAGGGAAATGTTGCGGCCTGTAATAAGAGCTGAATTTTTTCTTCTTTGGTAACTGTTTCACTGAGTCTGGTTCTATTTTAATCGAGATTTTTTCAATGTTTGCCACCGTATCTGGGTCGAGTACGTCGTGCGAGTCGGTTTCGTCGTCTCTTGAATAAGGACTAGTTAGAAGGTAAATGGTTTCGAAGTAAGGACTGTTGCAATTTTCAACCGGTCTGGATTCGCTGTCCTGTAATGGTAAAAAGAAGAAAAAAAATCACTCAAATATCTCGTCATATGAATTATAGTTTTTGTTCGAAAAAGTTGCATACGAATTCACACCAACACATTCAAAATGAAATGTACGAATATTTTGAGAAAAAATGACTCGTACCTAGCTTAGCAATAGCTCTAGAGCCTCAGATTCGTTCCGAATTCTAATGCAAAAATTAGATACAGACTACTTATGATGGTGTATTTTTTTAACTCCCATCTTTGGAGAGAAACAATCAGTTTTTTGGTGAAAAAATAATTTATCTCAATATTTCTGGAAGTAAAACGATTTTTTTTCGGGGGGGGTGGGGGGGGGGGTGTAGTCTTTAAAACAATTTCTTATTTTTTCTGCAGTAAAAAAATCATTTTTTTTTTAAACAAGATGATTTTCCTGTTATTATTTTTTTTTTTGGAATGAAAAATTTTCCATTTTTTTTATTTTTTAACATAAAAAATTTCAATCTTATTGGTGAAAAATCTCATCCTTACAGAAAAAAATCAGTAATCAGTTAATCTCTTTTTTTTGAGGGGGGAGATTCATTGGAAAAATAAATAGTAGCATACCAAATTTTGAAAGTAGAAAAATTTCACTATTTTTTTGGAGTAAAAATTTCTCAATTTTTTTTTCTTTTTTTTGGTGGGGTGGGGGTAAAAATGCTCAATTTTTTAGGATAAGTAGGTAAGTAAAAAAGAAAACAATTTACAATTTTTTTAGAGTAAGAAAAAAATCCTGTTTTTAAAAAAATGAAAATTTAGATTTTTTTAAATTTTTTTTTTTTTAATAGGTAGATAACAAAAAAACTTATTTTTTCAATTAAATTTTTTTTATGATTTTTTGAGGGGACTAAAAATTTTCCTCGTATTTTTTTGGAGACATTTTTTTTAAATTTTGAAATGAAAAATCTTTTCTTTGAAGAAAACAAATTTATAAATTTCTCACGTTAGAAAATTTTTTATATTTTAATTTTCTGAAAAAGGTGCGAAAAATTTCTCAATTTTTTTAAGTAGAAAATTTTTTAATAAGTACCTACTACCTACCTCTTTTTTTGAAGAGAGTTGAAAATTTTTTGGTGATTTTTTTTTCAATTTCTTGTAATGAAAAAATTCAGTTTTTTGGAATAGAATTTTTTTTGAATGGAATCATTTTTTTTGTAGACAAAAATGAATAAATTTTTCTGGATAGAAAAATTTCTCTATTTTAACTTTTAGAAAGAGGGATAAAAAAAATTCTTAGTTCTTTTGTGAAATTATGATTTTTTTTCAAAACTTATGGAAATAACCACAATTAAAAACTTAATTTCTCAATTTTATTTTCAAATAAAAACTTTTTCAATATTTTTTTGAAAGAAGTAGATAAAAAAGTTCTTGTTTTTTAAAGAAAAAAATTCATCAATTTTTTGTGATAAAAAACTTCGATTTAAAAAAAATTTGAAATGAAAATTTTTTAATTTTTTTAGGTAGGTAAGACAATTTTCTCAACAAAAAAAATCTTGAACTTTCGGGGTAGAAAAATCGTAATTTTTTTGGAGTAAAAAATTTTAAAATTTTTTTGAGGGTAGAAAATTCATTCATCTTTTTGAAAAAAATGTAGGTATCCAGATAATGGGGAAAAATTAATATTTCTGAAACTATTATTGTAATAAAAAATTCTAATTTTACGTAGAAGAAATATCGTCAATTTTTAAAAATGAAATTTTTTTTTTTTTAAATCCCAACTTATTGAAATAAGAAATTTCTTAATTGTTTTGGAATAACTAATTTTTTCGATTTTTTGGATTAGAAAAAATTCTTTATTTTTTAGAGAAAGAAATACCTACGCACGTACATAAATTCTTTTGAGAATTTTTTTAAAACATTTTTTTGGAATTAGGTAAAAAAATCAACATTTTTTGGAGTAAAAAATATTGAGTTTTTTCATACCTAATAAATTTTTTTAATAGATAAGTATTTCTGAAGTACCTATACAAAATATTTAATTTTTCGTATAAAAAAATTCTCATTTTTTTGGTATGATAAATTTTTGATTTTTTGGAATGCATTTTTCTTTTCAATCTGAAATAATTTTTCCACACTTTTTTGGAATGAAAAATTTCTTAGTTGTTTTGGATTAACCAATTTTTTAATTTTTTGGATTCAAAAAAATCTCAATTTTTTGAAAAAATAAATTTTTAAATTCTTGTAGTAGGTAAAAATACTTAATTTTCTTGAAGAAAAAAATAAATAAATTTTTTTGCGGTAGAAAAAATTTAAATTTGTGTGAAATGAAAATTTTTTGAAATGATTTTCAACGTTTTGAAGTAGAAATTTTCAAATTCTTTGTTCCTAGTAAAAATTCCTCAATTTTTTGGGAATTTTGATTTTTTTGGAGGAGTTCAATTCTGTCGAAGTAGAAAAACCTTAATTTCTTAGGGAAAAAGGCAACAGTTCTTTTGAGATGAACACTTTTTGAATACTTTTGGGATTAAAGAAAATATTTTCAATTTTTGCAGTAAAAAATTTACTTAATTTTTTTCGGTGAAAAATTCGTCAATATTCTTAATTTTGATTTTTATGCAGAAAAATAGTCTCGTTGTTATTATATTTTTAAAATTGTTTTTCTATTTTTTGGAATACAAATATTTCCATAATTCTTGAGGGGAAAACACCTGAATTTTTTGAAGAAAAAAAATTATGGTGGGTAATCAAATTTTTTGGAATTGAAAAATATACCTAGATAAAAAACATTTTTTTTTAGAGAAGAAAATTAAACAATTTCCGGATGACAAAAATTAAAGTTACTCAATTTTTTGGAATTGAAAATAATTTTAGTTTTTCGGTGAAAAAAATCCTGAATCATTTGGGTACACAAATTTTCAATTTTTTTCTTGAAAAAATTCTCTGTTGTTTTGGAGAAAAAAAACCATACTCACATTCAACATTATTTTAAAATGTTCATCTCCCCACCCCTTAAGGAAAGAATCGAGCTAACCCGGTGAATTTCAAGTTGACAGCCATAATGTCCTGTAGGTAATTTGTAAAATATGACACAAATTTTCATAGAACTTTTCGCAAGAGACAAATAAGTAATAAATCAAAAAAATTTATTTTAAAATCACATCGAATAAAAAATGAAAAATCTGTTTAAAAAATAAATTCAAACGATAAAAAAGTTCACAAAAACACAAACAAACTTATTGAAAAGTATTTAAAAATAAAAAAGACTTGATACAGTACATTAGTCTATAACAATGGTTTCAATCGGCGTCTTATTCGAGCTCTGAACCCTTGGTAAAACGAATGCTTTCTTAATCTGATTGGGAGAATGATAGATGCGATTATGCCAGTGTAAGTCTGTTTTCGTCGAAAATCTGAGGTCGCATATATCACACAAGTAAGGCGTTTCTCCAGTATGCGTTCTAAAATGATCGGTCAACATACTCAACGAACTAAATCTATATTCGCATATTTCGCACGTGAATTTTTTTCGGTGCTGTTTCTGGTGTGATCTCAAAGTAGCCGTATTAATGAAAGTTAGGCCGCATATTTCGCAAGGCATCTTTAAAAGAGGGACATGACTGCCAAGCTGATCTGTCGAGGGTTCTCCCAAGTCGAAAGATGTCTGACAATCGTTAGAAGTCGGCATTGTGAGCTCATCGTTGTTAACACGTTGATGCATTTTTTGGTGCGATATCAAAGCAGCAGTTCCGAGGAAATTCTGGCCGCATGTTTCACAAGACATCTGTTCGAGAATATCGTGACTGCGAAGATGACGTGTTAAGTCTTTTCTCTTGTTGAAAGGTCTCTGACAATAGTCGCAAGCCAGCTTATCACTGTGAACACGTTGATGCATTCTTAGGTGCGATTTGAAACCAGACCTACAGGTGAAAGTTTTGCCACATGTTTCGCAACACATTTTTTTGGGAGGTTCGTGAGTGCGAAGATGACGTGCCATGTTACTTCTCCTGTTGAAAGATTTGTGACAATGGTTACAGGTGAACTCACGCTGATGGATTCTTTGATGCGTTTTCAAACCACCCGTGCTGGTGAAAGTTTTGCCACATGTTTCGCAAGCGACCCCTTCCAGAGCTTCGTGACTGCGAAGATGACGTGTCAGGTCTTTTTTCGAGGTGAAAGCTTCCTGACAATGGTTACAAGTCAGCTCATCGTTGGGATCACGTTGATGTACTCTTTGGTGCGTTCTCAAAGCACACGTGTTGGTGAAAGTTTTGCCACATGTTTCACAAGGAACCCCTTCAAGGGATTCGTGACTGCGAAGATGATGTGTCATGTCTTTTTTTGTGTCGAAAGATTTCTGGCAATGGATACAAGTCAGCTCATCATTGGGATCACGTTGATGAACTCTTTGGTGCGTTTTCAGAGCACTCGTATTGATGAAAGTTTTGCCACATGTTTCGCAAGGGATCTTTTCAGCGGGGGCATGACTGAGAAGATGGCGTGACAGGAGTTTTATCGAGTTGAACGATTCCTGACAAGTGCTACAAGTCAGAGCATCGTTGTGAACACGTTGATGCAGTGCTAGATAGAATTCAGTGGCGCAGGCTTTGCCACAAATCTCGCAAATGCACTTCTTTTGAGGGACTAGTTTACCATCGGAAGTATGGGCGTTCTCCTGCGAGCAAAGTTCCCCTTCTGTGGAGAACCGTTTATGGCACTGGTTGCATTTGAACGGGAACGTGTGTGTTTCTCTGATGTGCTCTCTCAGGCTTATTTTCAACCTGAATTTTTCTTGGCAATGATCGCAGACGAATTGACTTTCTTCTTCGTGAGTGGTTTTGTGCTGAATGAGACTTTTTCTATTTGTGAAGGAGCTATCGCAAACATCGCAGGAGTAAGGGTTTTCTCCCAGGTGTGTCCTGAAGTGATCCTGTAGACGACTCGGTGTTGGGCATTTATAATCGCATATTTCGCACGTGTATTTGTTCAAGTTGTGATTGTGTCTCATGTGTTTTTTCAGACTGGCTTTGCTTCTGAGTGTTTTATTGCAAACTTGGCAAATAGATTCTTCGACCATGTGGTTAAACTCGATATGTTGTATAAGTTGGGTTCGTGCCCAAAAGGAAATTCCGCAATCGTTACAAATTATAGGTTCGGATGTATCACGTACATATCGAATGCGTGCACTCTGCTTATGGACCTTGGTATTATGTCTCGAAAGAGACGTCTGACTTTTGAACAACTCGTCGCACAAATTGCACTGTATAGATCCTTCGATACCATGCTGGCTCAACATATGATCATTGACCATTCTACGAGAGTTGAAAGTAAAATCGCATACGTCGCACTTTATCACGGTCACAGATGTATGAATTCGTTTATGTGTACGTAATCCCATCTTCGTAGGGAACCTTTCATCGCACTCTTCGCATTTATGAGCAGAACTATGATTGCGGAGATGCGCTAGTAGGATTCTTTTGTCACCGAAAGATTTCTCACAATGAGCGCAAATGAATTCTTTCTTGTTCAAGTGTACACGTCTGTGGTGATATAGGAAGCTGATTCTATTGCTGCATGATACTCCACATGTTGGACAAAGGACTGGACCGGTGTGTTTGGTTGCGCTATGGTAATTGAGATTCGGTCTGTTCTTAGCGTGGTAGTCGCATTTGTCACAATCCAGCGTCAGTGTCGATTGATCAATCTTATGCGATCGAAGATATCCATGAACGCGTAAACCTCTTTCTTTGGCGAATGTTTTGCCGCATTGTTTGCATCTAAATCTTTTGTTATGACGGCGGAGATGCGATTTTAGAGTTGATTTGTGCCAGAAATCTTTCTGGCAGAGGGCACAAGTGTACTTTTTCGTATGCTTCTGGCTTGGAGGTTTATTCGTGTGATAATTTCTACGATGATTGAGGTAGCTAATCCTGTTGTCGCATAGTTTACCACATGTTGGACAAGTCACCGAACTGCCATGTCGAGTTAGAATATGATACTTGAGATTATGTTTGTATCTAGCGTGAAAATCGCATTGTTGGCATTTTAGCCTGGGATTGGGACGACCTCCAGGTCCGTGAGATTGTTGCTTTTCGTGAATACGCAGACCTTTTTCGCTGGTGAATGTTTTGTCGCATTTTTTACAATTGAATGACTTGTTGGAGGTGCTGTTCTGGTCAAATCGATGTGTCTGATGGTTGATTGTCGTGTCCAAGTCGATATCTATGGAGATTTCTTCAAATTTGTCTTCAGCGATGTTCGTTTGATCATGATCTTCAGAATTTATACCATTGCCATTCACGATACGACTGTTTTCAGCAGTTCGACTGTCAGCAACAGGCTGTTCACATCCTGCTTCATTTACCAAATCATTTATCGTATCTGATTCTATATCGTCCAAGATTTCTTCAACATCTTGTGGACCATCCACTTCGCTGTCTGAGCTGGATTCGTCGACTGTTGGAATATGTATATTTTCGTAGCCTGAATCGATATCACTGAATGGAGAAGAAACTTCGACTTCCATTTCACATTGATCAAGACTTTCGACGGCAACACAATCTTTAAACGATTCACTCGTCGATTCAGATTTATTTTCATTGGCAAATATTACTGTAATGTTTTGAACACTATTGCCTACATTTATCATATCAACTTCAGCATCGTTAGATTGATGATCACAGTCCACGAAACAAAGACTAGTCTGATCCTGATCTGTATCAGGTTGATCTAGAAGATGACTAGAAGTAGTAGATATTTTACCTTCAATCTCGCTAGGAACTGCACATTGATCGAGAGAGCTTATTTCTTTGTTTATCAAATGATTGAACGAGTCAGTTTTGCAGTCGTTCGACACTTCATCTAGATCTTCGATGGTATTGATTTCGATATCAGCTATGTCAACGGAATCGATATCATCATTTTTCACGACAAGAGATATGTTATTCTCTATAGTGTGAGTTGTGCTTTTATGACCGAGAAGTTGACTGCAGCTTGTGAAAGATTGGTCGCAAATTTCGCACGTGAGGAGTGGCGATTTTTCAGATGATTGGATTGATTCGGCCTTCGTTGAATGATCTATCGAGTCTGGTTCGTCGATTGCATCTGATGTGATGATATTTAAAACTGCATCTGGACTGGGTTGGTCGTCGTTTAAGGTGTCGTATTGAATAACCGAATGTGGCGACTTTGGACTGGAGCGATTTTCAACTATCGATGCTGATTCGATGTTCTGCAATTGTAAAAAGAAGAAAAAAATAGGCTTAGATATCTCGCGGTATTGATGGATTTTTTCACAATTTATAAATTCCACATAGAAAATTAACACGAATGAATTTTTTCGAGAGTAATAAATCGAATAAAATTTTCATCGTTATGGCCGGCAACTTGACAGTAGCTCGAGCGCCTGAGGTACAATCAAAATTTAAAAAGTGCAATGAGCTAGGTAAGTACACCCTCGAAACTTCCGAAAATTCAAAAATCAACCAACACCATTATTTAATTTTTTTTTCGAGAAAACTCTCTCTTAAATTCTCAATTTTTCTGGGGAAGAAATTTCTTAATTTTTTGGAGTCTGACTAAAAAAAATAATAAGTAGGTAAATAATTTTTTCGATCTTTTTAATGAGAGATTTTTTCGTTGAAAAAATGCCTAGGTATAATTTAATGATTTTTCAATTTTTTTAAGGTAGGAAAAAAGTAGAAATTTCTGTTTTTTTGAGTAACAAAATCTTCATTAAAAAAAATCTCAATTTTTTCAAGGACAAGAACGTCCATATTCTGAAGTAAATAAGTTTAAAGTAGAAAAATATATTAATTTTTTGGAGAAAATTTTTTTCAGTTTTTTGCAAGTGGAAATCTAGCTAAAAAATATTTATTTTTATTTTAAAGGAAAAAAATCATAATAAGTATCTTTGGAATAGAAAAAAACTCAATTTTTTGGTGTGAGATCAATTTTAATCTTTTTGGAGAAAAAATAAATAAATTTCATTTTTGGAACAATAAAATTTTCAATTTTTTTAGAGGAAAAGTCTCAATTTTTGGAAACAGGAAGAAAGTATTCAAATTTTTAAATTTTTGGCGAAAAACTTTCTCATTTTTTCTAAATGAAAATAGGTAAAATATTTCCTCATTTTCAGAAGTAAATAATTCTCATATTATTCTTTAAAAAAAGTTTCAATTTTTTTATGTGAACAAATTTTTCACTTTTTTTGGAATAGAAAACTTCATAAATTGTTTTGAAACAATAAAATCCTCAATTTTTCTGGAAAACAATCTATTTTTATTTTATTTTATTTTTAGATTAATTTTTTAGCATATAAATTTTTTTGCATTTCTTCAGAAAGAAAGAGAAATGGAACTGGATGTTTTTCAATTATCGACGAAAAAAATTCCCAATTTCTTGTAAAATAAATGAAAAAATTGGTAAAAAATTTCTCATATTTTTAGAGTAAAAAAAAGGCCACTTGAAACAAAAAATTTTAATTTGTTGACAAAAAAAAATTTCAATTGGAGAAATGAATTAAAAAATCGCAATTTTTTATAGTAAAACTATTAATTTTTTTGGATCAAAATATATTTTCATTTATTTGGGGGGTCTCAGTTTTTGTGAATGGAGAAATGGTTAAAACATGTCTTAATTTCTTTGGAGAAAATTTTTTTTAATTTTTTGTAAGTGGAAAATAATAATGAGTAAACATTTTAAATATTGTGCCATTTTGGAGAGAGAAATTTCTCAATTTTGTGGGCCAAAAAAATTTCGATTTTTCTTTTCAATATTTAGAGAAGTGGAAAAATGGGTTTTATTAAATTACTAATTTTTTGAAGTAAAAATATTTAGGCAACACGAATTTTTGAAGATGAAAATTTTATAATTTTATTGGAGATTAGGTAGGTATTAATTTTTTTTCAGAATTATGGGGAATTCAATTTTTTTCTAATGTAAAATTCTTGTTGTTTTTTTTGTGAAAAAAATTCTCAATTTTTTTTTGAGCGGAAAAAACGAGTGAATAATTCTCCAATTTTTTGAAGTAAAAATATTGAGCTATTCTGGAGAGAGAAATTTCTCATTACGAGGCAAAAATTTTAATGTGCTATCGACATTTTTTTTTAATTTTTGATAAATGGGAAAAGGGGGTTTAAAAATTCTTCATTTTTATTTGTTAAAAAAGTATCGATTTTTTGGAATAATGAGGAATTCTGAATTTTTTAGTGTAAAATTCTCGTTTTTTTTTGTGAAAAAATGAGTATTTTGTGGGGCAAAAAATTTCAATTTGTGGTTCCGATTTTTTTTAAACAATTTTTTATAAATGGGGAAATAAAATTCGTAATCTTTTATGTGAAAGAATTTAGGCTACTAAAAATTTTTGAAGATGAAATTTTTCAATTTTATTGGAGAAAAAGCATTGATTTTTTTGGAATATGAGGAAATCTCAATCTTTTAATGTAAAATTCTCGTTGTTTTTTTTGTGAAATTTTTTTTCAATTTTGCTATGTGGAAAAAATTTGTAAAAAATTCCCTCATTTTTTGAAGTAAAAATATCTATTTTGGAGAGAGAAATTTTTCATTTTGTGGGGCAAAAAATTTCAATGCTGTTGAGAATTTTTTTTTCAATTTTTGATACGTTAAATGGGAAAATATGTATTAGGTTTAAAAATTCGTCATTTTTGAAGTGATAGTATTTAGGCTACTCAAAGTTTTGAAGATAAATTTTTAAAAGTTTATTGGAGAAAAAATATTGATTTTTTTGGAATAATGAGGAATTCTCAATTTTTTCTTGAGTTGAACAAAATATTTTTTCAAAGTAAAAAATAAGAAAATTTCTCAATGGTTTGATAGTCAACAATATAAAAAATGTGTTAAAAAATTATCAATTCTTTGGGAATTCTTTTTTGAGGAAGAATCTTCTTTTTTGCTCCCAAAAAATCACTGAATTCTTTGTAGAAAAAATGGTGAAAAAAAATTCCCAATTTTCTTGAAATTTTTTCAAAAAGTTTTTTGAAATCGGCGAAAAGAACCAGTTTTTTTTAAATAGAAAAAATTGATAGAAGAATTCTGAAAGTGGAGAAAAAATCTGTTCTTTTTCATATTTTATTTCAAAATTTTGTTTTGAAAAAAATACTTCCAATTTTTTGAAGTAAAAATATTTCTAAAATTTTTTCAGAAAAAAGTTCTAATTTTTTGGATAAAATAATAACTTTTCAATTTTCTTCAAGCCAAATTTCTAAATTTTTCGAAGTAGCAAAATACCTAATTTAAAAAAATCCAAGTTTTTCAAAAACAAAAATCTCTATTTTTCAGAGAAAAAATCTCAATTTTTCAACAAAAAAAAATCAACCTTTTTCGAAGAAAAAATCGTGGTATTTTTAACTAAGTATAGAAAATATTCTCAATTTTTCGAAATAATTTCTCATTTTTTAAAACTTGGAGAAATGATTAAATTTTTTTTGTAGGAAATATAATCATTAGGTTGCTCTAGGAAAGAAAATTTCTCAATTTTTCAATAGAAAATATTTCAATTTTTTGTAGAAAAATTTACTCAAATTCTTGTAAATAGAAAAATGAATAAAAAAATTTCAATATTTCTGGAGTAAAATATTTCTCAAACTTTGGCAGAAAAAACTCTTAGTTTTTTGAAGAAAATTTTTTCAACGCCCAAGAAACAGTGATGAGCACGGGCCCTGTTCGGGCCTGGTGCGTTAAAACACGGGTCGGGTCGGGCTCAAGCAGTTGTTCGAACAGAACAGGGCCGGGGCTTTTCTTGATACATTTTACACAATAGACTGTAGGTGCGATTAAACCACCTTATCGTCAACTGAACCACGTTAATCGTAGATAAGATATTCTTTCCACAATAGACTAAAAAATATGACTCATATATGACGTTTAGCCCGGGCCTACTCGGGCTCAGGCTCGAGGCCCGGCCCGACTCGGGCCCGATATTTGACGAGCTCGACCCGGGTAGCCCGAACAAAGCTCGGCCCGTGCTCATGACTGCCAAGAAAATCTCTAGTTGCCTGTCCATTCATCATCCTCATCCAACCTTCCAAGTTGAAAAAACAAAAACAAAAACAAAACAAAAATCAAACAAAAATTATCTTTTCGAACGACTTACAAAAATATTAAAAAAATGATAAAAATAAACAAAAAAGTATACAAGTTTCTCCATGATAATTGATGACTAAAAAAAAAAAATAATAATAAACCATGCAATAACAACAAATTACTATCACTGATTTCAACAAACGACTAAATCTACTCGTGATACGTAAGTTTATGCATCGATAGATCCAAACTGCGGGCAAATCTTCCTTCGCAGATATCGCAAAAGAAGGGAGTTTCTCCAGTATGCAGTCTAAAATGATCCATCAGATCAGACTCTTTGTCCACTTTGAAATCACATATTTGGCACGTCAGATTTAACGATTCTTTTACACTGGTACTGAAAACGTGACAATAAGTTAGACCGGATTCGATGGATTCTTGCTCGAAGGTATATTCGTTGACACATCTATGATTCTTCAACTGAGCTCTTTGCGTAAATTCCAAATCGCATAATTGACACTTGTATAATTGGTGCGTCCAGTTAGTTCGTCTCATATGCCCCTGAATATGCTTCCTCAAGGTATTCTTATGCTTGAAAGTCTGCTGACAATGATCGCATTCGTATTCTTCGGCGTCATGTTGAAAACGTCTGTGTCTGTTCAAACTACCCTTGACGGTGAACTTTCGGTTGCAGATTTCACAAACGAATGGCTTTTCGGTGGTGTGTTTTCTGATGTGAGCGATCAGCGAAGATTTCGATTTTAATTTGCAGTCGCAAGTGTCGCAGATGAATTCTTTGCCAATTTTATGGCTATTTTTGAGGTGGTCCCTCAAACGGAACTTATTATCGAATAAATTGCCACAAAATTCGCAGCATAAGGGCTCGTGTGGGGAATGCTGAGTCGACGTGTGGTACTTGAGAATTTTGAGGTTGTTAGCGCGGAATCGGCATTTGGTACAGTTCAATGACCTCTCACAGGTGCCAGAATTTTTGTGCACACCAAGGCCAGTATTGGTGTTGAAGGTTTTACCACATTTATCACAGTCGAACGACGGGATTGATGAGCAGCTTGGAAGGGGCTTCTTCGAGCGGACACGATCGGATATATTTTTGCTGGTATTTTTGGTTGAAATACTTTTAGGTAAGAACTTTTTTTCTGTATCGTGCATCCTGGTGTGAGCAGTCATCAAAGACTGAGCAGTGCATTTGAAATCGCATTGACTGCAGAAGAATTTCCTCGATACCCGATTGAATTTTCGTTTACGTTTCGAAGACTTCGATGAGTGAACCTTTTGATGGAGAAACAAGGCACAGCGAGTGACAAAGCATCTGTCGCATTTGGTACAACTGAACGACTCTTTCTGCGTCAGATGCTTTCGAACATGCTTCTGTAAGGAATTTTTCGACAGGAAACATTTCTGGCAATATTTGCAAACCACCTTATGACGATTTGAATTCAATTTCAAATAATTTGGTAATTCGAACGATCGGCAAGGTATTGTGTCATCTTCGTCGCTGATCGACTCTCCCATTGTATCTAGTTCGACCTCGTCGCTTGAGGTCTCTTCTGCACTATCGACCTCTTTGTTTGAGATCAAAGATACGTCGATTTCATCGATATCGGAAAAATCGCCATTTTGTGTAGGATTTTCATCGCTGACTTGGCCCTTGGGCAGGGATTCGTGCGAAGAATCTGGTTTCACTTCATTGGGAACTAGTTTATTGTCTTCGGTGGTATCGACGACAGAATCAGTGACTACGATATTTGGTAAATTGTCGAGATCGAGGGGATTAGCAGAATTGTAGTATGTTTCGTCATATTCTACACAATCGCCTACATCGTTCGAGTGAATATAGTCGTCGTTTGTGGCCACAGATACGTCGACTTGAAAAATATCATCGTGATTGGAAAGCATACAAGATTGGGTAGAATTTTCACCGGTGATATTTTCCTTATGAGGAGAATCGTTCGTAGTATCTGGTTTAGGTTTACTTGAAATTAATTCGTCTTCGGTGGTATCGACGACAGGTGCGATGATTACGATATTAGCTGAATTTTCGATGTGATCAGCAGTAAGCGTACATGATTGGTTATCAGTATCGCAGATAAGACGTGGCAGTTCGTCGTTTGATTCGGTGCTTACCTCGTTAGCCAGATTGTTGCTCCTGCGAAGGTCGCTTTGATCAGAATCGTTCGCTTCGTTAGCACCAGTGGAGTCGGTTCGATCGTCTTGGCCGGATGTATCGAGAATTAGTACGTTTTCAATCCTCATTAGATCCATAATATTCTGGAATTTTAGAAAGAAAAACAAACACACTTGAATAATTCGCGATATCGGTAGGATTTTTCAACTTATGAATCGACGAAGAAAAATAAAAGGTTTATTTTTAAACGTTTAATTTCAAATTAAACACAGTACGAGATCACTTCTATTGATACCGAAAATATTGCGATAGAAATTGAAAACTCGATTTTACAAAATAATGAATACATTTTTCGATGATTGATTTTTTCAAGTATACACAGAAAAATTTGTTAGCTTAAAGACGTGATAGAATCAACAACCAGAAAAAGGATTCGAGAGAGGGCAATATCTCGATTATTGAAATAAGTAGATGAGACATCTGTACGCGCAACAAATGAATGTTCCATGAGGAGGGGGGAATACATTAAAACATCTTGAAGCCATATTCTAATTTATTTTTTTCTGAGCTAGGCGAAATATGCATATTTTTTTTTCAAAAAATACTCTCTAATCTAGAATTTTTTTATTCTCAAAACATTTTAGATTTTTTCTAGCAAGATATTTTTTTTATAGAATTTTTTACGAGAACCAAGTTTTTGATTTTTTTTTTCTTGAAGAAACATTTTCAAAAACAATAAAAAAAATTTCCTTCAAATTAAAAAAAAAAAAAAAAAAAAAAATGAAAAAGAGAAGATATTTTAAAAATTCCTTTATAAAATGTTTTTGACAAAAACTCACAATTTTTCCAAAAAATTCAATCTAAAAATTTTCTTAAAAGGAAACATTAAAAATGTTCTTGAAAAAAGTTATAAAAAATCATCCTTTCTTTTAAAGAAAATATTTCAAAACTCTCTTAAAAATAAAATCAAGAACATTATCAAAAATTAAAAAAACAAAACAATTTTTACATTTTTCTGAGAAAAATTAAAAACTTTATCAAAATAGGTCCTATTTTTTTAAACTTCACAATAAATTTTGCAATAAAACGATTCAAAATTTTTCAAAAAAATTCAAAAATCAAATCGAAAAAATTTCATAAGGAATTTTCCGATTACATAAATATTTTTTGAAAGGGGCTGGTTTTCAGAAGGAAACATTTTTAATTTTTTTTTAAAATGATCACCTAAAAAATTATTCTTTCCCCTACGAACGAAATATATTTTCAAAATCTTTCTAAAATATTCTGAAAACCCCATCAAAAAAATTGATCAAATATTTTTTTAATTCACAAGTATCCAGTAATCGTGTAAGATTTAAAAATTTCTCTGAAAAAATTGAAAATAAATCCTTTTTTTGAAACGTAATTTTGCAAAACTTTTCTAAAAAAAAAATCAATAACGTTATCAAAAATCACACAAAAAATTGTCCAAAATAATTTCGGTTTGTAATTTTTTTTTCTAATTTTTCTTGAAAATATTAAATTTTTGATTTGGTTGTACAAAAATATTTCCTAAAAAAAAAAAAAAAAAAAAAAAAAAATTGAAAGCAAACAAAATGTCAATTTTAATTGACAAGAAATTGTTTAAGAATTTTCTTGGAATAGAAATATTTTGAAATTTTCCAGAAAAAATTACGAAAAATCTTCCATTTTTTTATGCGAAATATTTCAGAACTTTTCTGAAAAAATGAAAAATTGTATCAAAAATTCAACAAAAAATTTTTCAAAACAAATAGTTTCCTTTTTAAATTTTTTTCAAATTTTACTTCCAAAAATTAGCTATTTTTTTTCAATTTTACACATTAATGATTCTTATAAAATTTTGTTTTTTTAAATTGTAAGCAAACATGCAACAACTTAAGGTTAGAATTAAAAACATCGATCAAAATATTATTGCCTAGGTATTCTTTTAAATTTCACTCAAAATTGTTCAATAAAAGTTTTTCTAAAAAAAAATCAAAAATCACATCAGTTTTTTTTTAATTCACAAAAAATTGCATATTTTTTTCAAAAGAAATATTTCAAAATATTTTTGAAAAAAAAATCAAAAATCCTGTCAAAAAAATTATTTTACAAAAAAACAACCAGGAAGTTTCAGAAATTTTCTGAAAACAATTTTAAAACTGTATCCATTTTAAAAAAATAAATAAATTTGCGAAAAATGCTCACAAAAAATTATTTTGAAAGCACATTATTATTTTGAAATTTTCCTGGAAAAAAAATTGAAAATTGAAAAAAAAATCGTACTTACAAGAAATTTTCTTGGAAAGGAACTGCATTGAAAATCATTTGGAAAAATATTCAAATAATTCTATCACTTTGTTTTTAAAATTCACAACAGATCCGTTAAAAAAATGAAAGAATAAGTACGACCGATTTTAAAAAATTTCTGAAAAAAAAATAAAAATTCTTGTTTTTTTTTTTTCAATTTTACGAAACATCGTTCATTTTTCTTACAGGAAAAATTACAATTTAAAAAAAAATTACTATAGGTGGTACCTACAAAAAATATTTTTAAAAATAGAAATATTATTGTAAAACTTGTTGATTTTTTTTTATATTTCAAAATAATAATTGCTTCTGAAAAAAAGATCAAAAATCATTTTTTTTTTAATTTTACGAAAATTTGTTCATTTTTTTCAATTACAAAAAATCTATTTTTAAAAAAAAAAATATTGTCCATTTTTTTTTTTTTTTTAAGGAATAGGTATTTCAAATTTTTTTTGAAAAATAATTAGAAAATATATTGTCATTAAAAAAAACGGTCATAAGTACCTATTTTTTTTGGATCAAAATTTTTCTGAAAAATATTTTAAAATCTCATAATTTCTATAAAATTTACAATCAAATTTTCAAAAGAAATTTTTCAAAGGAAATAAGTATTTCAAAACTTTCCTGAATAAAAAAAATATCAAAAATTCTACATTTTTTTTCAAATCTTACAAAAGAATCACTATTTTTTTCGAAGGAGATATTTTAAAAACTTCCCGAAAAATTCAAAATTTTTGTCAAAGATCTAAACAAAAAAAAAATACAAATAATGTTCTAAAAAATCTCTTCTTACAAACAAAAATTTCAAAACTTTTCAAAAATGACATAAAGTTTGTAATTTTTATGAAATGTGCTTGAAAAATATCCATTCATTTCGAAATTTATGCAAAATAATATTCATTCATAAATTTCTTATTTATGAGATCAGGACGTCATCATGATACACGAAACTGTTTAAAGGAGTTCCATGTTGAGACGCACCAAAAGATACATAAAAATGCATAATTGGCCCAGCCTTTGTAATTGTAGGTATTGTAAAATCGAGTTTCTACTTCACATGCTTAAATAATTCAAAGTTACGATTTATAAAAAATATACAACTACTTGATACTTAGAAAAAAAGAGACAAGAACCACTGTTAGTACCTCTAACCACAGCGACTAGATAAACGACGTGACGAATTACAATTATATAGTTGTAATACATTTATGGGTTTTGAACGGTTTCAAAAATGAAAAAGCTTTGAGACAAACTTCACACGTATACCTTTTCTCACCGGTATGTATGCGTTTATGCTCTTTTAAACTATCACTTCTGGCGAAACTTTTGTTACACACGTCGCAAGTATAAGGTTTTTCGCCCGAATGTACTCTGTAATGTTTAATCAATTGGTAATTCTGTCTAAAACTAATATTACACGTATCGCAGGTGAACCGTTTGACCGCTGTGTGTCTTCGGTGATGCTCGTTTAAGCGAATTTTACTCTTAAACGCTTTTCCGCACGTTTCGCAAATGAAAGACTTGATATTACTATGAGATCCTTTGTGGATATAAATAGAACTCTGATTTCTAGCCGAGTAACCGCAGATATCGCACATGAATAGTTTTTCCGAAGAGTGTGTTTTTTTATGCGAGTTTAGTCCTTGCTGAGATATATACGAATTGCCGCATTCGTCACATGTGAAAGGCTTCTCTCGCGTATGAACTCGAATATGTTCGATTAAGCTAGAGTTGGAAGATGTAGACAGGCTGCAGTACGGGCAAGTGAAACATTTGTTATGTATGATCATGTGTTTCTGCAGGGTACGCTTGGTGAGGAATTTTTTCTCGCAAATGTCGCACGTGAACGGTTTCTCGCCGTGGTATCGACTCTTATGGATAGACACTCGATTCTCCGAAACAAATAATTTACCGCAAACGTTACACATACTGTTACGTGGTAGATTCTCGTGATCCATTTTATCGTGATTGAATAGATCGCAAAATCTGGTGAATTTTTTGTCGCATATGTCACACGGGTAGCTCTTACGTTGGTATTGGTTGTACTTTTGTCGGTATAGAGCTCTGCGTTCTTGGTTTGTTTGGTATTTCTTAGTACGTGCGGATTTTGTGGCGGATTTCACCGTAGATTTATCGGATTGCCGTTTCGGCTTTACTATGTCATCGTTTTCCTCCGATAAGAGTAACTTTACCAGTATCTGGTTATCAGAATCGTACGAGTCGACGTTCTCTACGTTATCTTCATCCTGTAATTTAAAAATTACCTACGAGTGTGAATCTCCACTATTTTTACGGCTCACTAGAGTTCCAATCTTGTGTGTTAGGTATTACAAGCTTTTTCAAATGCGATACAATATACGAGCTCGTTAAGGATAGATTCGAGTATAGAAAAATAAAACGAAATTTATGCTCACCTCGCCTGATTCTTCTTTCACTAGGGCGCTTTGTACGTAATCTTTCAAATTCGAATCTGCTTCGGTACATTTTTGTTTGAAATTGATCCAGTTACTGATCTCTCGAAAGCAATCGTCACATATTTGGTCAGGTAGATGATCGTCAGTGGATACCTAAGCGTGAAATAACGATAGGTAAATAACATATAAATCAAATAATAATCTTTTTTAATCAGAACTCACCTCGATTGAAACACATAATTGAATTTTGAGCGTTAGGTCAGGAATGCTTATGTTGTCAAAAATAGGCGACAGAACAGTCTTCTCCTCGAAGCAAAGTCGACACACTTTGGATAGATTGATAGAATAAGGATGGTTCTTCATTTTAGTGGGTAAATGATCGATTGCAGATGAAAACTGAAGACTTTACAGTTGAATTCGAATGAGGTATAATGCAATCTACAAGCATGACTGTATCCTTCGATTGGCAGCGTATTTTTCGTCACATATAAACGAAGATTATGGAAAGTCCAAGCTTACGGTTACAGTTACAATAACTGCAGAACGTATATTAAACAATTAACTTGAATCGTATTCAATTTCTTCTTAAGAAAGTATTCAAATTAAGACGAAAGACGAAATAACGAAAAATAAAATAATCTCACTCAAAAAAAAAAATGGGAAACGAAAAATCCAAAACAACAAAACGAAATAAATCCAAAGAGTTGCATCAGTCATATTCTAACTGGATGAAGTCAAGCACAAAAAACGAACAGTGTTACCAACCATATCAAAAATACTAAAATTTCTTTGGCTTTTTTGCAACACTGTTTTTGAATAAAACACTGATAAACGAAACGCGGCTGATAAAAATTTTGTAAAAAATTCACGTGTATTTTATACTATTTCAGTTTTTTGAATATTTTTCAATAATTATTAATAATTTAGCATGTTTCACGAGACTATTTTCTGAACAGGCAACCGCAAAAATGCTAACTTCAAAGGTATTCTTGAAGAAGACCAAGCGAGGAAATATTTTAAAGGTAACAAACGGTGTTTCTATAACTTTCATCCATTTATTATTCCAATTTTAATGCAACGAATAAATTTTTAGATCGTTCGTGAACATTACCTAAGAGACGACATAGGATGTGGATCATTTGCCTGCGATGCATGTCTCGAAATCAACGAATTCGCCATCTTAGAAGCAAAGCCATCGGCTAACGTTAGCAAAGCATATAAAAATCCGCATTACCTTGTATTGGATACGAATGTAGTTCTTCATCAAGTCAGTCTCAGTTATAAAAACAATCGTAACTTTTCGACGTATTTTTCTGCATCGAAATACATAATTATTCGTCTTACTTGCAGATCGACGTTTTAGAGGCAGATGTACTCTACAATATTATTATTTTACAAACCGTTCTAGAAGAAGTCAAACATCGTAGCACTACTATTTATAAACGTTTAAAGGATGTGATTTCGAATACCAATAGAAAGTTTTACGTATTTGTGAACGAACATCATAAGTAAGCATTCGAAGAAGGAAAAAAAACACCGAAACCATATAACACTTCATTATACACATACTTCTTTCCACAGGGATACTTATATAGAACGAGAGCCTGGCGAAAGTGCCAACGATAGGAACGATAGAGCAATACGAGTAGCTGCTCTATGGTACGATAAACATTTGAAAGAAATCAACCCAGATATTTCTCATAAAAAAAGACTCCGAGTTGTGTTACTAACCGACGATGCTGCTAATAAAGAAAAGGCCACAAATGAAGGACTCTTTGCTGCTTCAAGTATACATTTTTCCAATCCCTAGATATGGGAAGTAATATTTCGGTAGAATAATATTCTGTATATTTCGTTACAGTTGAAGACTACGTCAACTGCCTTACCGACTCCAAAGGAGTTGAAGATAAAATTTCTAAAATCGATTGTTCTTTCGACGACACTTCGAAAGAATTATACCCATGCCATTTGACTCCAGTTCAGATTCACACCGGTATTAAATCTGGGAAACTATATCAAGGCTCGTTTCAAGCTTCCAGAGATAATTTTTTGGAAGGCCAAGTCAACGTTGAAGGATTCGATAAACCAGTGAGTGATTTAAAAAGTATCTAGATTTGTTGAATTTTTTGTAACGAATATTTTTTTCAGATTCTAGTTCAAGGGTATGCTGGATTAAATCGTGCTGTAGATGGAGATATGGTAGCTGTTGAACTGCTGCCAAAAGAAGAATGGTCTGCTCCATCAGAAATTGTATTAGATGACAATACTTCTATGGAAAATGGTATTATTGTAGTATCCCGTATCATTTTAGATACTTTTAGGTTTGGAAATAATATTCTGATTTGAATTTAACGAATAGATAACGAAATATTAGAAATCGAAGTGAAACCGAGTGAATTGAAGGAAACTATACCGACAGGTAAAGTTGTCGGTATCATTAGACGAAAATGGAGACAGTACTGTGGTATTTTGCAAGAAAGTACTTTGACGAATGTGAGTTTGAAATTTGTGAATTTTTTATGACACCACTTTCTAGTTTATTACTACATTTTTTGTTTCGCAGTCTGTTAGACATATCTTTGTTCCGGCTGAAAGAAAAATTCCTAAAATACGAATAGAAACGAGACAGGCAGTTTCTTTAATGTCTCAACGTATCATTGTTGCTATTGATTCGTGGTCTCGTTACTCCAGATATCCTTCTGTAAGACTACATTAAAACTGTCATACAAACTTATTCATTTTACTCTTTATTTATTCTTTTTTTTTTTTCGTACAGGGTCATTTCGTCAGAGCTCTAGGTAAAATAGGCGACAAAGCCACCGAAAATGAAGTATTACTTTTAGAACACGATGTCCCTCATAGTGATTTCTCAGACAAAGTAAAGAGCTGTCTTCCAAAACTCCCATGGATAATTACAGATGACGTAAGTCTCCTCCAGAGTCCGTCATGTAACATCTCACCAGTTGATTTGTACTATTTATGATTTACAGGACGTAGCTAAACGAGAAGATCTTCGACATGTTGACATTTGCTCTGTTGATCCTCCCGGATGTACAGATATCGACGACGCGTTACATTGCAAACTATTGGACAACGGTAATTACGAAGTTGGTGTCCATATTGCCGACGTTTCGCATTTCATTCGACCTGGCACAGCTCTAGATGAAGAAGCTGCTCTCAGAGCTACTACCGTTTACTTGGTTGATAAACGTATTGATATGGTACCAGGTAAGAAACGTGAACTATTGACGGATTATTTTGATATCTGTATTTTCGAAATTTTTACACCTCATTTACAGAGTTACTCAGCTCGAATCTATGCTCTCTACGTGGTAACGAAGAAAGATTCGCATTCTCGTGCATCTGGGAGATTACAGACGATGCTAAAATCGTGAAAACTAGATTTTGTAAAAGTATCATCCGATCAAGAGCTGCGTTCACCTACGAAGAAGCTCAACTAATCATCGACGACTCTTCAAAAAATAATACCATCGCGAAATCATTAAGAGGTTTGAATAAATTGGCGAAGATTTTAAAAAGGCGAAGAATCGATAATGGGTTGGTTAATTTATCATCAAAGTAGTCAACTTTTGCACGAAAACAAGTGCAATATGAATTTTTGATTTTTTCAGAGCACTGGTTCTCGCATCACCAGAAATTCGATTCTACATCGATAGTGAAACTCACGACCCTATCGAAGTCCAAGCGAAAAAAATCCGCGATACTAATTCCATGGTAGAAGAATTCATGTTGTTAGCTAACGTCTCAGTTGCTGAGAAAATTTATCAAGAGTTCCCCGAGTACGCGGTGTTACGTCGTCATCCTACGCCTCCTATATCGAACTTCGATCCTTTGATCAAAGTTGCCAGTCAGTTGGTAAGTGAAAGCACTTCTATTGAATGGTGAATTGATGAATCATCTGAATGTAATAATTTTCATGTCGCAGGGTTTCGAAATGAACATATCGAGCAATAAAGAATTAGCTCAGTCTTTGGACATGGCAGTAAAACAAGATAATCCGTACTTTAACACGATGCTTCGTATTCTGGCCACAAGGTGTATGTTGCAAGCTGTGTACTTTAGTAGTGGTATGGTCACTAAGGAGGAATATTACCATTACGGTTTAGCTGCTCCAATTTATACCCATTTTACTTCCCCTATTCGAAGGTAAACTTTCAAAAATGTCTCTCATACCTCTATTAACTGTTAAAAAAAAAATGATTCATGCGAATGATTCTGTTACAGATATGCCGATATTTTAGTTCATAGATTATTAGCAGCGTGTATTGGAGCCGATTTGACCTATCCGAACCTATTAAATAAACGTAAAATCAGCGAAATTTGTAATAACCTCAATTATCGTAATCGTATGGCTCAATACGCCGGCCGAGCCTCTGTAGCTTTGCATACTCACGTACGTACCATGTTTTTAGTCCGAACAAATCGAGCAAACCTTCTCATTGATATCCTTTTTTTTCTTCTTTTTTTTTTTAGATATTTTTCCGAGAGAAGATTCAGGACGAAGAAGGCTACATATTATACGTTAAAAAGAACGCTCTTCAAATTTTAATACCTAAATACGGTTTAGAAGGAACTTTATACTTGACTCCTCCTAAAGGTGTCGGACAAGAAGTAACGTTCACGTTCAACGACGAAGTAAGATAATCAACTCATTAAAAGTTGGCACCTTGCTTGGTAGCTCGATTTTTTCCAGAAGGGATGAGTTGAAATTTTTTAATGCTGAATTTAAAAATAGTTTCATATTCAAAAAAATGGGGTGGGGATTTAGTGTTTCCTTCAACAAAAAAAAATCTATAAAAAGAAGAAATTTTTTCTCTAAAAAATTACGATTTTTTTCTCAAAAAATAAAAAATTAGAGATTTCTTTCAAATAACTTGAATATAGGGATTTCCGAAAGTGACGTCAAATTTCTCGATGGTAGGAAATTGGTTATCAAAATTTCGACGATACTACATTAGACTTTCTAATAAAACATCGACGTTTTGGGAACATTGATTGAAAATTCCTACCAGCAATAGTGTAAATAAACAAAAAAAAAATCACGTGACTGGAAGCCCCTTTTTTTTTTACTTGAAAAAATAAAATGAGAATATTTTTTACGATGACAATTCCCCCCCCCCCAAAAAAAATTTCCCAAAAATTTGAGAACAATTTTTACTCTAGTAAAATTAAAAGAATTGTTATTTTTTCAGAAAAAAAAATGAAAAACTTTTTAAAAAAAAAAATCTTAGAAACGATTATTCCCTCGCCCCCCCCCCCAAAAAAAAATCAGGTGGTTCTTCTCTGAAAAAAATGGAAAATTTCTTTCTCTAAAGAAGTGAATACATTTTTTCTTCCAAAAGTTGAAAAATTTATTTTTTATATTTATTATATTAATTTCTTTAAATAAAATTTTGGATTTAATTTTTATTTTTACTTAATTAATCAATTCCTTCAAAAAATGAAACAAATTTTTACTGCTAAAAAATTGAGAATTTTTCTAAACCCAAAAAATTTTTTCTAAAAATATTATAGGATTTTTTTTTCTAAAAAAATCAAAACAAAAATGAAAAAAAAAAACTAAAAAAAAGTTTGAAATTTTTATACTTAGGTACGTTGACTCAAAAAAAAATTGAAATATTTTTTTCTCTGAAAATTTGAAGAATGTATTTTTTACTTTCGAAAAATTGAAGGCGAAAACAAATATTTTCATTCTATTTATTTTTAAAGCTAAATTTTTTTTTTTCAATAAAATTTTATAAGTTTTTTTTTTCTCTAAAAATGAGAGATTTTTACCTAAAAGAAAAGAGAAATCCCCTCCCCCAAATGAAAAGCTTAAATTAAAAAATTTTCTTCTAGAAACAAATTGAGTCTTTCCTCCCATAAAAAGAGAAATTTTTCTATGAAAAAATTGTAAAATTTTCTAACTCTGACTCCAAAAATAATTTTTTTTTGGCATTTTTTTCCTAAAAAAATTGAGAGGTTAATTGAGTCTTTTTCTCAAAAAAATGAAAATTGAAAATATATTTATAATTATGTACTTATTGACTCAAAAAAATTGAGATATTTTTTCTCCCGAAAAGTTTATTAAGAAAATATTTGTCATTTTTTTTAATTCCCAGAAACAAATTGCGTCATTCTCCCTTTGCCAACAAAATAAAATTTAGAAATTTTCTCTAAAAAAATTAACAATTTTATTTCTCTAAAAAGTTGGGACAATTTTTTCTTTAAAAAATGGGGAAAAAAAATTTTCAACGCTGAAAAATTATGATATTTTTTATTTCAAGTAATCAAAAATTTTTTTCCTCCAAAAAATGAAAAGCTTCTCTACTCCAAAAAAAAAAAAAAAAAAAAAAAAAAAATGAAATTTTTATATGAGGTATAAAAATTGTAGGATTTTTTTTTTAAGTAAAAAAGAGGGATTTTTGTTTTTTTCTTTTCCTAAAAAATTGAGATATAGGTATAAATTTTTTTCAAAAATTTGAAATTTTCCTCCAAATTATTGACATTTTTCCAAAAAAAAAAAAAATGAAAAGCTTTCTCCCCCAAAAAAATTGAGAATTTTTTTCACGATTCATTCAAAAAAAATAAATTGGATAACTATATTTTTCATTTCAAGAGAATTCAGAACTTCATTCAAAAGAACACGTATTTTTTGCTTCGAAGAAAGGAAAAACATTTTTGCATTTTAGGGTGTAAATTATTTCGATTTGCAAAATTTTTGAACGTACCTCGAACTCCCAGACTACTACTGAGTTGCCAGCCATAATCTTATCATTAGTTCTAATTCTTCAACACCATCATTACTTTCAATAATCATTAATATTATTGCAGAATCACACCCAAACATACAAAGACATCGTATTCCACATGTTCGACCCCGTTACCGTCCAACTTAGCTTAGATCGAAGTAACGTACAGCATGAAAAATTAGTGTTCAAGTTGGTTAAACCCTACATTCCCAAGTTCAGCGCTCCTTCTGCTGGTCATACCGAACCTATGGAATTGGAAGAACCACAATCGTGTCAAAAAAGGAAAGAAGAATCGGAAGAGAAGGCGAAGGAAGGAAAAAATAAACGAAAGAAGAGGAAGAAATGAATACTACTTCGAAGATGAAGTTTTTCTAGATGATTTAAGATGTACATTTTTTTGATACCTAATTACATTGTTGAATGTGAATGAAAAAATGTACCTAATTTTATATTTTTACCTGATTCGAATTGAATACTTCTTACTGATGAATATAAAACTTGATCAAATATATTTAAAAAAAACTACAACAGAACAAACAAAAAAAAACTTCATATAATTAATCGTTTTTTGATCGCGTGAACCATATACCATCCATCGATGTCTTCTGTAAAATAAAACGAACGATCACGTCCGTCGTAATACAGGCCTCGAATTCGTCTAATATCACAACCACCTAAATAAAAAAAAAATGAAAATCACTCTCTGGAGTCTAATTTTTAGAAAATATACCAACATTGATCGTCTTACATGATGTTAAATGTGATCTCAATAAGTAGGTGCTTATTCCTCTACTCCACACGTGTTGATAAAAGTCCATTCTATTTGAAAGTCCAAACACTAAAATTTGATAATAGGAATATATAGTTTTGTTTCTGGTGGTAATAAAAACATCTCCACCCAACTGAAATCAATAATTCATTTTATTAATTTGTCGAGTAATGAAATAGACGATGATTTGAAATTCACGTCGTACTTTCAGACAGCTGACACACTTTTCCAAAAATTTACGCTTCTTGTTATGAGGAAGTCGTTCTAAAACTTCGGAAATTACTATCGCATCGTATTTATCTCGATTTTCTACGTGAAAGTCTTCGATAGTAGTTTTAATGTACCTATGAAAAAAATATTAATTTATTAAAATTAACCTCCTCGAATCATTTGAGAAAAAAGAAAACCACCAGTTCCATACTTCAATTGCTTTCCTTCCATTTCTGGATTCTCTTTTGCGTGGAGCTGAGCAACAAAAATCATATGAGGATCAGGATCTATACCGGTGACATTGAAATTCACCCGAGCCAAAGCCTAATAAAATTATACAATTAGTTCTTCTACAAAATCAGTCCTTGAACCACGATTAAAAATAATTACTTCGGAACATATGCCTCCTCCGCATCCAACATCCAATATTTTCAATTTTTTTAACTCTTCTCTCGGCTCCAACTTGGTATAATCTGTTAGATGATTCGGAGTAAAATACGTCTCGTAAATGATCGGTATTCTGAAAACATGCGATATTCAAATTACAAACGATAATGCAATTCTTTCTCTACCTTCAGTAGTACCTGACTTTATTCAAATTGTGTAACCAGTGAACTTTACAAAGTCTAGATTCCTTCTCCCAGTAACGTTCCAAGTAGTATTTTGACCATTGTATTTCAACTGGGTCAAAACTGTTGTCACTTTCGACTGTGTTGAATATATAATTTTGTGCGTACTTAGGGTAATACCCGTATCGAAAATTTCTGTACAGAATAAATTTAAATGGTGAATGAACGATGGGTTTGAAACGCCGAGTTTCGAAATAGTAAGGCGAACTTTACCTCCAGAATTTTTGCAGAAACTTCATGTTGAATGGTCGAGATGTTTATCTTGATCTTTGGTCATGAGGCTGGAATGAAAAATAAATTGAAATTAGACATAAATCTACACCGAAGTTGATCAATTTTATACTTATTGGAAAGAAATTATGTTAGATGTAGTTTGAAATAATATTATCACACATTAGGTGATAAGATTTCGGATAGCTTCGGAAATGTTCGTGGTGTTTCGTTTTGACCATTTTTGAAACGATAAAATTGAAAAATTATTTCTAAAAATTGAGGAATTTTTTGTAATTTTTTGAAGAATTATTCTCTGCTTCAAAGAAATCATTTTTTCATAATTTTTCTTTTCAAAGTTGAAAAATTGATTTGAAATTTTTCTTTCCAAAAAAATTGAGAGACTTTTTGCTCCAAAAAAGTTGAGACAAAAAAATTTTGACTTGAAAAAAAATCATATTTTTCTACAAAGATATTTCTTTTTTCGAAAATTTGAGATTTATTTTTACAATTATTACATTGAATTATTAATTAGGTACAAAAATTTTAAAAATATTATGCACTCGAAAAAATGAGAATTTCTCTCCTAAAAATTAAAATAAAATAATTTATCCAGTGATTGTGAAAAAAAATTGTCGTAAAAAAAATTAAGAATGAAATTGAAAGTGTTTTTTTTTTTTTTTTTTTTTTTTTAACGGATACAAAAAATGAGCTTAACATTTTTCTTTTCAAAAAAATCAAGAGATATTTCGCTCAAAAAATTGTTCTACCTGTACAAAAAAATTTTTTTTAATTTTGACTTTGACGAAAAATTTGAGACCAAATAAGATTTTCATCTCCAAAAAATTGAGATTTATTATTCCACGAAAATTCAGAAATTTTTTCTCCAAAACAAAATGAGTTTTTTTTTCAGAAAAACTGAGATTTTTTTCTCCAAAAATTTGAAAAATATTCTTTGCTTCAAAAAAATTGAGAAATTTTTTCTCTAAAACAATGAAAGTTTTAACCCAAAAAATTAAATTAATAGATTTTTTTTTGAAAAATTTAAAAAATGATATTGTGTATTCCATAAATCCATAATTATAAGAAATATTTTCTTGAAAAAATTCAATGATTTTTAAAGAATTTTTTCTTCAAACGAAATTGAAAAAATTGGGGGAAAAATTTCAGAGAAATTGAGATAAAAAAATTAGATCAACATGAGTTTTTCTAAAAAAAAAACAAGAGATATTTTGCTTGAAAAAATTGAAAAATTTATTTATACATTTAAAATCCAAGATCCCCCTCCCCTTTCGAAATTATTGAGAGCAAAATAAAGATTATTTTCTCTGGAAAATTTAGATTTTTTTTTCTCCAAAAGCTTGAGCAATATCGTTTGCTTCCAAAAAGGTAAATATTTTCATCAAAAAATTGAAAGCTTATTTTCTCAAAAAAATTGAGACAAAAAATTTAGATATTAATTTTCACTCCAAAAATGTGATTTTGTGATTTTTTTCTTGAAAAATTTGAGAAATATTTTTACTGAACAAAAATTAAAATGAATGATTCTTTTCTAAAAAATTTAAAAATAAATAAAAAATATTTTGCACTTTCAAAATGTTGAGACATTATTTCTGTCAAAAAATTAAGTGAATAGGTATCAAATAATTTTATCTTTTAACAAAAGTGAAAAACTGAAATTTTTCAAAGAAATTGAGGTAAAAAATAATAATTATAACTTTTTCTATGAAAAAAGTAATTTTTTTCTCTCCCGAAAATTGAGAAATTTGTTTAGTTACTTACTCATTTCTACAATTTTTAAAAATCGTTTTTTTCTCTCTCCGATAATTAATTTAAAAATATTTTTCATCCAAACAATAAGAAATTATTTTTCATAAAAAATTAGTGATTTTTGATTTTAAATACCTACCTACTCAAAAAAATTTAATTTTTTACTCAAAAAAATTTTTAATTTCGTTTTCAAAAAATTCCAAAAAATTGAGATATTTTTTTTCTAAAATACTTTTTTTCTCAAAAAAATTAAATTGAAAAATTTTTTTTTCTATGAAAATTCCGAAATTTTTCATTTCAAAAATAAGATAATGTATGTACTTTTTAAATAAAAAAATTGAAAGATTTTTCCACCGAAACAAAATTTAGATTTTTGACCTATTTTTTTCACCAAAAATCCATTGAAAACTATTTTTAATCAAAAAAGCATCAAAAGATTTTTTTCTCTAGGTAATCAAAATTTTTTCTCAGGGAAAATTAGAAAAAAAATTTTAATTCCAAATAAATTTAAAAATTTAAACTTTTCTATCACAAAAAATTGAAATTTTTTCACTTGATAAAAAAATTGAAAATTTCATCATTTATTTCAAAAAAAGGCGAATTTTTCTGAAAAAAAGTTATATTTTTTTCTGTGAGAGGATTTTTTTTGATTTTTTTGATTTTTGTTTTTTAATTTTTTTAATTTTGTTTTTTCTCTAAAAAATTTAGTTTTTTTCTCCAAAAATTTGACAAAATACATACTCGTATTACCTGTATCTCACCTCATAACTGTCAACATAATTTTTTTATAAAAAATTTGGCGATTTTGAAAAAAAAATCTTCAAAAAAACTGAAGAAATTGAAAGTCTTTTTCCACGAAATTGAAACAACAAATTAGCTCAACATTTTTTTCTTAAAACTGGCTCCAAAAATTAAAATTTTTTCAATATTTCTCTTCCATTTTTCGTTCTTTAAATTTAAAAACTTTGTTTTTTGAAAAAAAATAAGACACCCCCTCCGTCTCTTACCCAAAAAACAGAGACTTTACTATGTAATCCGTATTTAATTTTTGCCCTTTCAGACTTTTCTAGGTCATAGGCGACAGATCATTTAACTTTTAAAATTTTGGGCGTAACCGAACACCCTTACTACTGTTAATTTGCTGGCCATGCCTCGGTTCGGTTATGAAAATCTAATTAGCAAATGCTAAATCATCTCAGAAGCCTTTTTTGTACCCGCATCATTATAAAAATGTCACCGATTATGTATAACCTAGCAAATTAGTAATTTCTTGTAGGTCGAGGAAGGTATAGTAGGAAGCATACATTTTTGCAGATCAATAACCTGATACAAAGTAACTGTATGGTAATTAGAAGAGTTTACCATATTTCACGCTCTATTTGCTGAAATTATTATCAACTTATTTATAATACTTCTTTCATTCATTCATCACTTCGCATCAGGCTTAATTATATATGTAAGGAGATCATTCTTATGTGTTGGCATTCTTTCAGTAGTGTTTAGTTCAGCATATTATACTTGTGCAGGTAAGAGTGATTTAATAGATTTATTGTGATTTCGTGAATTACCTACCCAACGTCGTGCTTATTTTACAGTTTTTAATTAATTGTGTTGAATTAATTTATTCCTTAAAGTAATTTTTGATTCATTATTATTAGTGATGGGAAACAATTAATTTTTTTTTTGGAATTAATAAATAACGAAACAAAAGGTAATTATTAAAAATAATTGGGTTTTGTTGCTATTACCTACTTGTCCAATGTCAAGACGTATCCAAACAACAAAAGTTGCAGGAATTTAAAAAAAAAAAAAACAACACAACAACAATTTGGAAAAATGATATAGGTCTTTATTGTATACCACTATATTCCGTGTATTTCGTAATCAAAGTGATTAAATTACAAAGCTTCGATGATTTAATCAACACACTAGCACATTTCTCGATGCAAATTAGGCTACCTAACAACTGAAACTTTATATTTGTCAATAGGTACTTTTTAGCTGATTTTTTAAAAATCAGCTATTTTTATACTCAGTTTTCTGGTCTTCTTAAAATGGCGAAGATGATTCCATTTTCATAAATAATTTTTTTTTTTGGCGTTTCAGGTATTATATCAAAGACAATTTTCAACTCGCCATCAAAGTCTTTGAAAAATAGACCAAGATGCCAGAAAAGTTTGAAGTGGTGGTTTCTGGTATGTCGGGTAGATTTCCCGAAGCTGATGATGTAGCCACATTCAAGAAAATGCTATACAACAAGGAAAGCCCAATTACCCTTGATAATCGTAAATGGCCTACGACGTACAAATATAAATGTATGTATTAGAAGGTATTAGGGTGGTTCATATAGGTATTTTGGACTTTGGATATTTTTACTCACTCCCAAAGTTGTTAGTTTTTATAAGAAAATGATTTTCTATTTTTTATTTTTCCAGAAACTTGAGTTTTAGGTGGTGCCACTAGCTCCCTCCTTTTTTTGAAAAATAATACAAAAAAGTACCAAACTTTTAAACTTTTGGATTTGTTGGCTCTAACTTGTCAAAATTGTACATTCTCATGAGAAATGATTCCCAATTTGTTATTCCCCCCACTAAATTTCAAGTGGTAACTTGATGCACACCTCATCCCCTCCAAAAAAAACCAATCAAAACTACAAAAACGAAAAAAAGGTCAATTTTTTTATCCTATCATTTAAAATTGTTCTTTTTATTATAAAATGATTCTTAATTTTTTATTTCTCCCCAGCTGAATTTTAACTGATTTTAAGTGATGCCACTAGCCCCCTCCCCATTTTAAAAAATAATGAAAAAATGACCAAACTTTCAAAATTTTGCATTTTATTGATTCTGACCTATCGAAATTGTTCCTTTTCATGGGAAATAATTCCCAATTTTTTATTTTTCCTCTCACTGAATTTTAAGTGGATCCTAATCGCCCACAACTTCCTAGAAAAATTATAAGTTACCTAACTGATTTTCAAATTCTTGCCTGTTTTTAATTATAACTCGTCAAAGTTATTCCTTTTCATAAGAATAAATTGCCATTTTTTTAAATTTTCCCCTCACTTTAATTTCAAGTGATAATTTTTCAAAAATTGATCATTTCTAAAAAAAAAAAAATTATAATTTCTTAAAAACTAATGATTTCCAAGAATTGTTAGTTTTTAAAAATTGTCAATTTTAAGACAAAGATTCATCAAAAATTGATTCGGTATTTATTTTTAAAAATGAGTGATTTTTGAAATTCTAAAAATTGATGATTATTCAAAAATTAACAATTCCTCACGAAAGTGATAATTATTAAATGGATATTGTAATAAGTCAAATTTAACGCGAACAGATTTATTTTGATACAGAATCATACAAAAAATAAGACATTACAATATCCATTTAATGTTTCACGCGAATTTTTGTTTAACTTTCTTTGTGATAATTATTCTTCAAAAACCGATGAAATTTCAAAAAATAATAATTTCTCAGAAATTGACGATTTCTAAAAAATAGTAATTCCTTGAAAATTGTCAATTTTTCAAAAAATTTAAAATTGTTAATTTTTTAAAGAATTGAAAATTTCTCACAAAATGATGACTCGTTCAAAAATAGGTACCTAATTTCCCAATTGATAATTTTTCAAAAACATGATTTTTTAATTTCCAAAAATGGATGATTTCTCAAAATATGCATTATTTCTTAAAAACTGGTGATTTTTCGAGAATTAATAGAGTCTAATTTCTTAAAAATCGATAATTTTCTAAAAATGGTCAATTTCAAGATGGAGATATTGATTAGGTATTTATTTTAAAAACTGGTGATTTTCGAAATTCTAAGAATTGACGATTCTTCAAAAATTAACAATTCCTCAGAAAGTGATAATTCTTCAAAAACCGATGAAATCTCATAAAATAATAATTTCTCATAAATTGACGATTTCTAAAAAATAATAGGTAATTCCTTGAAAATTGTCAATTTTTCAAAGCATTGAAAATTTCTCAAAAAATAACGACTCGTTCAAAAATAGATACCTAATTTCCCAATTGATAATTTCTCAAAAACATGATTTTTGAATTTTAAAAAATGGATGATTTTTCAAAAAATTCATTATTTCTCAAAAACTGGCGATTTTTCAAGAATTAGTGAGGTCTATAATTTCTTAAAAATTAATAATTTCTCAGTAATATAAGCGACAATTCCTCAAAAACTGTAGATTGAAAATTTCCCAAAAATTAAGTAACATTCCTCACTCCTCAGAAAGGGGTAATTCCTCAAAAACTGATGATATTTCAAACATTAACAATTCCTCGAAAATTGATGATTTCTAAAAAATGATTATACTTAACTCAAAAATTGTCAATTTTTCAAAAAATTGAAAAATTTTCAAAAGTTGAAAATTTCTTAAAAATTTAATCTTTTCTAAAAATTAAAATTTTCTGAAACATTGAAGACGTGTTCAAAAAAAAAATACTTTTCTAATTTCCCAAAAACATGATTTTTAAATTTTCAAGAATGGATGATTTTCCAAAAAAATTATAATTTCCTCAGAAGTGGTTCATTTTTCAGAAATTAATAATTTCTCAAAAATTGACAATTTTTCAAAAATTAATAATTTCTTAAAACGATAATTCCTCAAAATTTGCTTATTTTTCTAGAATTGAAAATTTCTCAAAAATGAACAATTCCTCACTGCTCAGAAAGAGACAATTTCTCAAAAACTAATGATATTTCAAAACTTAATAATCCTCGAAAATTGATGATTTAAAAAAAATGTTAACTCCTCAAAAATTATTAATTTTTCAAAAAATTGAAAATTTTCCAACAATGATAACTTAGATACCTTTAAGTACCTTCCTAGTTTCCCGATTGATAAATTCTTTAAAACATGATTTTTGAATTTTAAGAATGAGCGATTTTTCAAAAAATTGATAGGTAATTTCGTTTGATTTTTCAAGAATTGATAGGGCCCAGTTTCTTAAAAATTGATCATTTTCTCAGAAGTGGCTCATTTCTCAAAAATTAATAATTTCTCAGTAAATTGATAATTCCTCAAAAACCGATGATTTTTCAAAAATGAATGATTTCTTAAAACGATAATTCTTCAAAATTTGCTTATTTTTCTAAAATTGAAATGTTTTAAAAAAGTGGTAATATTGAGCAAAAGTTTGAAAATTCGGTAATTTTCTAGATTTCAAAAGTGGGCGAAGGGGCTGTTGGCGCCACTTGAAATTTATTTGAGAGAAAAATAGAAAATAGAGAATTATTTTCCCATAAAAATAAACGAATTATTGGGGAAGAAGACAAGAGAAAAAAAATTGGAAATCCAAAATCCAAAGGCTAGCTTAGTATACAGAGCTACAGAATAATAATTTTTATTCCTCCAACTTGCAAATTTTTTACCTTGTATATTATTTTGTGCATTCAGTCGGTGAAGAAGTACCTAATGCATGTGGCAAGTACAAGGATGTTTATCGGTTCGATGCTAGGGTATTTGCTATACACAAAACGCTCGCCGAATGTACCGATGTGATCAATAGAAAAGTTTTAGAACCTTCGTTTGAAGCTGTTTTAGATGCAGGTAAATGTGAATGGAGTATTTTTGCTAATGACAGCGATTTTGATCATGTCTTCAAAAGTCAATAATACCCAGGACCCAGGAACAATAAGACGATGATGGCTAAGTACACTTTTTTCTTCAGGAATCAATCCATCATCTTTAACAGGAGCTAATATAGGATGTTACATGGCGTGTGGCATCAACGAGGACGATAGTATAAAATTTTTCAGCCCTCGTAGCAAATCTGCTCAACTTACAATGCATTTGATGGGGAATAGTAAAACAATGGAGTCCAATCGAGTGTCATTTTCATTGAATTTGACAGGTAATGAAATAAACCTAATCTGAGAATACCTAATGATTCTCTATACTTTTTTATACAGATGACAATCAAAACTTTGAACGATTTTAAACTGAATTTGTTTGCAGGACCAAGTGTAACATTTCATGGCTGTGTTTTGGGAGGCTTCGAAGCCTTGAGCACGGCGTACCATGCCATAGCAGAAGGTCGTATCGATGCGGCTGTTGTAGGATGTGCTTCATCAATAATTGATCCAAAGGTTACGGTAAATTTCATGAAAATGGATTACCTAAGTTTGGATGCGAATTGTAGGGCTTTTAGCAAAGATGGTAATCAATTGATCATGCGTATTTACATGTTCCAATAATAAAAATGTCAAAGAATTTATCCAATTCCAGCGAACGGATATGGAAGAAGTGAAGCAACAGTTTGTATTTTTTTGCAACGAGCTCAAGACGCCAAAAGAAACTACTCGACAATTCTGTTCTCCGACTGTATCTACTTTGGTAGTAATCCTTACACGTACATTGGATATGGAGAAGATGTTGTTGAGAATACCTTGCGAAAAATGTATTCCGAGAATAAGAATGTTGATCCATCTCAAATCTCATACGTGGAAATGGACGCATGTGGAATTCCAGTAAGTCATTTTAAAATTACCAAGTCTAAATTAGAGATATAGAGATGCTTCAAAATGCTGAAACGCCATTACATTGATACAGCACTTGGAAAAAGTGGAATGCGAAGCCATATCCAAAATATACTGCAAAGAGAGGAAAAGCCCGCTTTTAGTTGGCTCAGTAAAAAGTAACGTAGGTCATACTGAAGCCACAGCCGGATTTGTGTCTGTAATGAAAGCTTTATTAGCTCTGGACTCTGATTACATTGCTCCAAATATGAATTTTTCCGAACCGAATCCAGCGATAAAACCTTTGATCGAGAATAAACTCAAGGTATGTCGTATGCATCTCTACCTATCTGAATATGTATCCAAGACAATGGATGTTGGACACGTCTTGTACAGCTACACTCGTATTTATTTTAAGTATATATTTTTTTCCCCTTCAAAAACAGGTCGTTACAGAAACAACAAAATTGCCTGGACCTATAATAGCTGTAAATACTATTGGCATCTCGGGTGTTGTTGGACACATGGTCCTCAAACAAAATCCCAAGTAAATAATTTGAATTCTTGAATGATGGCAACTTAAACAAAGTTCAGATTCTATAGCCTAGTAATATTTTTTGATTTTGAAATATTCCTTTCGGTGTCCTGATTATTCATCAAAAAATTTTCGAATCTCACTGTCCGTCAAATCTCCCGTGAAAAGACCTTTGCGCTAACACGCAAAATAATTTTTTTGAAGAAAAGTTTTTAGGGAGTTGATTTTACACCAAAAGAATCATTTTTAGAGGACCAACCTTTTTGCACCACCTGTTCACTTTTCAAAAAGAATTATAATAACCTTTTTTGTTGCAAATTTCATGTACTTTAATTTTAGTATGGTCAATTTTTTTATTTAGACGCACAGTTGAGAAGTTATGAGCGATAAACAACAAAGGGTTTCTTATGGGTCCATATTTGAGGGATTTCTCGAAGGGTGGGCCTCTGGAACTTTTTTGGTGGTTAATCAGGTCACTGAAAGGAGCATTTTAAAAACATGCAACTTCATTTCCTAATTTTACCGGGCTACTATAACATTTTAGGACGAAAGTCCACAATGAAGATGACACTTTACCACGTTTGCTTTTATTGAGTGGTCGTGCTGAAGATGCTCTCAAGGAAGTAGTCAAAAAAGTGAGTACTGAAACTTTCGACACTTTCAATTTCAAAGCAAAAAAATAAGTAGGTAACGGGTATTCGGTTCTTTCTACTATTACCTTAGTTATATCTTTCAGGTCGAAGAAATACCTCTAGATACAGATATGGTAGCTCTGTCAAATGATATTTTCAAAACTACAATATCGAGTCACATATACCGTGCCTATTCCATTTTACCAGCAGGACAACAACCCACCAATTCTGTTGAGGTGAGTGAGCATCAACTTTTTTCTCATTTTGAAAGTGAGTGAAATTTATACAATGCTAAAATGACAATTGACAGGTTTTTGGCGGCGAGAACCGTCCAATATGGTTCTTATTTTCTGGAATGGGTTCTCAATGGAATGGCATGGGAAAAGGTCTATTGGACATACCAATTTTTGCAAACGCCATCGATCGATGTGACAAGGTATTGAGGCCTAAAGGTGTCGATATATACAATATTTTGACATCGGATGATCCAACTATATTCGACGATATTGTCAATGCTTTCGTTGGAATTATTGCAGTGCAGGTATGAATTTCAAATATTCAATTGGTTTGTTCAATTCATTGGGAAAAAAATGATGCCAGATAATTTATATTGATGAGATTTTTTTTTTAGGTGGCATTAGTTGAAGTACTGGACGCCATTGGTATCAAACCAGACTACATTATTGGGCATTCGTTGGGCGAAAATGGTTGCGCCTATGCGGATGGCTGTCTGACACTCGAACAGTCTGTATTGGCTTCTTATGCCAGAGGTGTAGCATCCAAAGAAGTGAAATCAATCAAAGGGATGATGGCTGCGATAGGTACCCATCAGTTCGGCGTAATTTCTCGACCTTGCTTCAACTCAATCTAATCACCCCTTTCAAACACCAGGAAAAGGTTATTCGCAAATCAACGATTCTTTACCCGAAGGAATCGAAGTCGCTTGTCATAATTCAGAAGATAACTGCACATTGACCGGACCAGAAGAACTGGTCAACGAATTTGTGAAAGAACTTCAAAACCAAAATATATTCGCCAAGGCAGTTAACGTAGCTAATATCGCTTACCATTCCAAGCACATAGCTCCAGCTGGACCAGGACTTTTGAAACGATTGAGAGAAGTACGTGTCGTTTTTCATTGCCCCAAAATTATACGAAAAAAAAATCAGGGCCTATTCTAACGTGCAGTTCCGTCCATTTTGTGGAACTTCAAAAAAGAAAAAGGTGTGCAGTTGGAAATTACTTTGTGCAGCTAAAAATTAATTTTTGACAAAAACATCTTCAAAAAATATCTTTTTAACAAAAAATCTCCAAATATCTTTTAAAACTTTTTTTCGACAAAAAGTCTTGTATGAATTCTTTTTTGATCAAAAAAATTTTCAAAAAATATTTTTTGACAAAGAAATATTATCTTTTTGACCAAAAATTTTCAAAAAATCTTTGAAAAATCTTCAAAAAATCACCAATTTTTTTTTTTGGAAAAAAAATCTTCAAAAAAAATTTCTTGACAAAAAATCCTATCAAAAATTTAGTCTAAAAACTATCTACCTTAACTAAACACACGAAAAGTTTTCATTTTTGAAAAATAATTTTTATTTTTTACCTTCGAGGAACTTTTTTTGCGATGATTTTAACGTGTTTAGCAGAATTTTCTGAGAATCCATCAAAATTTTACAAGTGATGGTTTCACCCCCCCGCCCCCCACCACACACCCATACTACCTATACGGAATATAACTGTGGTAATAGAGCTAAACGTGCGGCTCCAAATTTTCCTTAGAGTAGGCCCTGAAAAAAAATTATAAAATTTATTATCATTCAGCAAATTCCTGAGCCTAAAGAACGGTCATCCAAGTGGATAAGTACCTCAGTACCAGAAGAAGACTGGGATAAGCCTTTGGCTAAGTATTGTTCCGCAGAATATCTGACTAATAACTTGCTGAACGCGGTGTTATTTGAAGAAGGCTGTAAACATATTCCTGATGATGCGATTGTTATTGAAATTGCACCTCATGGGTTACTGCAAGCCATCTTGAAAAGATCATTTAAACCATCTGTGACCAACGTTCCACTTACTCGTAGATCACAGAATCCAAACGCTGTCCACTTGTTATTATCTGCTATTGGAAAGTAAGTGATTAGTGAAGCACTGGTGTCCAGTTTACTCAATTCGTTGTTGAATTTTAGCAAGGTCGATATTACACAGATACTTGATATTCAAAATTAGAGAGGAGGGAGGGGTCCTATCGAATTTTTTGTAATAAGCAAAATTATTCCCAAGATTTCAGTTTACAACTTTTGTTTGAAAATTTTTTCAATTGGACCTCTCCCTCTCTACTGATTTTGCATAACACTCCGAAGATACGAATTAAAAATTGAAGATGTGAAGGGGGGGAGGGAAAATTTGAAAAAATCTTCAAACAAAAGTTTTAGATTAAGATTCTAAAAATAATTTTGGTTATTATAAAAATTTCGATTAGATTCCTCCCTCTCCTCCGATTTCACATAATACAGGTACATCCTTTTTCAAAATTGGGGAGGGTTCCAATTGAAAAATTTTTCGAAGAAAAGTTGTAGATTGAGGTCTTAGAAGTAATTTTTGTTATTATAAAATTTTCGATTAGACCCTTTCTTCTCCTTCAATTTTGAATATCAAGATCTATGTAGTATTGGACTTGGTAAAATTCAACAACAGATCCGCCACCGCATGTAAATAAAATGAGTAAACTAGACACTTGTGAATCAAGCTAACTTCCAGGGCTTCTTCGAATATCCTATATTTATAATTGCATTCTACGACAGACTATTCATCGCCGGCTGCCAACCTGACGTAAATGCTCTTTATCCAAAAGTAGAATACCCTGTACCCAGAGGAACTCGAAATATTGCAGATTTTGTAACTTGGGAACATATCGAACAATGGGGCGATTTTTCGCCATTCAAAGTACTACAAATAATTATTAACATAATAGCTATTGCGAATGAGTCACTCGGCAGATTCTCTCAATACTTCACTTTCTCTTTCTCAAGGATAAACCTTTATCTCAAGAGCTAATAAAAATTCAACTCAATAAGGGATCAGAATGGCGTTATCTTATTAACCATAAAGTCAAAGGTCAAAGTATTATTCCTCCTACCGTATTCATGGTAAATTCATTTTTTTCACATCTTTCAATAATTATTCAAGTAGGCGTGTCATTTTGTTTGCCTAATCTTGCAATTCATTACAGTATTTAACATGGCATATGTTGTGTTACTTGAGGAAAGAAAAACTTGGCGCATCCAATGTTGTTTTTGAAGATATAAAAATTCATAAAAATTTACATATCACTATAGACAGTAATTATTTTGACTTTTTCTTCTTTGCCACATTTCTCCATTAATGCCTTATTAGATAGCACTGGGTGTACTTAGATCATGTATGTACTTATAATGTATGTTTTCAGAACATCGATCTATTACAATTCTAATTCAAACTGGCACTGGCAGTTTCGAAGTTTTGCTCGAAAGTGAAAAGGATCCTGAAAACTACAAAGTAGTGATGACTGGAATTATACAAATACCTTATGAAAAAGTGGACGTTACAGTAAACGAGGACTTGATGACACAAATGAAAGTAAAAATAAGCCAAAGAGAATTTTACAAAAATTTGGAAAACATTGGCTACCAGCTTAAAGATGAATTCAATAATGTTAAAGAGGCATCCTACAATGAAACTGGTAAGCGATGGTATAAAAATTTTGTAAACATTTTAAGACAGATTTTGAATCAAGACAATTTTTTTTCAAAACTTTGTTTTAAAAATAATCAATTTTTTTCAAATTTTGTTTAAAAATAATTTTCTAATACAAAATTTTTAAAAATTTGCCATGAAATTATACAATTATAATTCCAAAATCATTTCATCAAATTTCGTTCAAAAAGAAAATACCTATTACTTTCATTGGCCAGTCATTTAAATTTTGATAAAAAATATTTTTGAACTCAATTTTGAAGTAAATTTTTCAAAATTTGTCATAATAGACCAAATATTATGCCAATGTCATTTTTTCAAAATTTTGTTAAAAATCAAATTTTTTTAAAATCAAAAATTCATTTCTTTGAAATATTGATTTTGTTAAGAATTTTGTCAAGAAATTGTACCTACTTACATTTTTTTAAAAGTTATAGTTCAAAGTTTTGTTCGACGTGTTCTTATTATATTTTTTGTTACAAAAATTCATTGACTTTTGAAATTTTGTTCATTTTTTTTCAACAACCCTTTCTAAAAAGTTTTATTCGAAAATATTTTTCTAATTTTCCTTTGAATCTTAAAATTTATCAAGGCATTAGCAAATTTTATTTAAAAGTAATTTCTTAAAAATTTTATTCAAAATCGATTTTTTATGTTTATTTTTGTTTGCAAAAATTCTTATTTTAAAAATTTTGCTCATGAATAAACAAAAATTCAATAGCAAAATTTTTAAATTTTTGAAAAACACTATTTTTATAGTTTTGTTTTGAAGTAAACTGTCGAAAAAAAATCGAAATTTTTTGATAAAATTCTGAAATTCCATACATGCCAAAGTCGACCTCCCCTCCCCCCCAGCCCCTCGGAGTTCATTGAAACCATTTTCAAAGCGATCTGCAGACTCAAGCAAAAGTTGACTTTTCAAGATTTTCGAGTTGTTGTAAAAAAAATACCCATGTCAATTTTTTTTGTCAACAAAATTCACTTTTTGAAATTTTTCTATGTAATTATAATTAACATGATTAATTTTTAAATTCTCAAGTATTGAAAACTTTTTTAATTTATAAGCAAAACTTTAAAAATAAGAATTTTTTTCAAAAAAAAATGTTCTTGAATAAAATTTTGAAGAAATTATTTTTATGTATCTAAGGTATAAAATTTTCTTAATTCTTTGATAAATTTTATGCAGTTTGCTTCAAATAAAAAATTTAAAAAAATTGGAAAAATATTTTTATACCTATTATAAAAATTTTTAAAAAAGGGCTGTTGAAAAATTTTGAACAAAATTTCAAAGGTCAATAATTTTTCTAAAAAAAAAGAAGAAAAAGATTTTGAATAAAAACTTTGACAATTTCTTAATATTTTGCCCAACCATGCAATTTTTAAAAATTATTGCTTTTTAGGTAGCAAAATTTCAAAAATAATTGAATTTTTGTCAAAAAAAGAAAAATTTGATTTCGAAGCAAAATTTGTAAAAAAATAATCAATGGAAATACCTACTCGTAGAAAAATATTTTTATCAAAATGAAACAAAATTTTAAAACAGATTACTTTTTACCAAAAAAAAGAAAAAAAAAGTTTTGAAAAATGTACTTTTATTGCAACAAAATTAGAAAAATATTTTCCAACAAAATTTAAGAAATTGATTATTGAAAAAAATAACTGAACAGTGAAAAGTACGTCTTTGTCAAGAGCCATTTTTATGAAGTTTTTTTGTGGGGAGAGGAGGGTAAGAGACATACTCAAGTATTTTAAGTACATATTCCCTGTTGTTCAAAATTGTTTTTTCAATAATCAATTTCTCAAATTTTGATGGAAAATATTGTCTGAGTTGTTTTTTTTGTTTTTTTTTTCAAATGAAGGTAAATAATGTTTCGAAACCAATTTTGTTCTTTTTTTTTGGTAAAAATGAATCTATTTCAAAATTTTATTTAATTTTTGTTTAAAATATTTTCCCCCCTATACCAGTATATTTCCGTTTGGAAGAAAATTGTTGAAAATAAATCAAAACATTGTGAAAATTTCTCAGTCATTTTTTTTTGCAAAATTTCGTTCAAAATCAAATTTTTTCTCATTTTTTGACAAAAATATAATTAGTTTTGAAATTTTGCTGGCCAAAAAACAATTTTAAAAATTTGGTTGAAAAAATATTTTTCTGATTTTTCTTTGAAGTAAACTTTCAAATATTATGAAGAAATTGTCAAAGTTTTATTCAAGTTAATTCTTTCAAAGTTTAGTTCAAAATCAATTTTTTTAAATTATTATTTTTTATTTTTATTTTTTTTTATTTTATTCATTTAAATTTTTTTCTAATTCTGTTTTTTTTTTAAATTTATTTTTAATTTGTCAAGTAATGAGTAGGCATCTAAACTACAAAAAATTTATTCAAGTGTCGTCATTTTTTCAAAATTTGAAAAAAAAAACAATTTTTAATTTTTAAATTTTTTTTTTTTTTTTAATTTTGTTTAATATTATTAAAAAAATTGAAATAATTTTTTTTTCACTTCTGCTAGATTTTTTTGCTTTTTTGAAAATTTGTCAATAATTATTTACCAAATTTTTGAACAAAAAATTCGGTTTTTCTCATTATTTTTTTTTCATTATTCCAGACTGTTTTGCTAAAATTATATGGAACGAAAATTGGGTAACATTCTTAGATTCCATAATGAAGATTCATATATTCTCCGAAAATAATCCGAAAAAAGAAACACTATTTCCGTACAAATTGAGAATGCTGTCCATCTGTACTTCGCAATTTAATGCTCTGACGCCAGGTTAGCGTCATTTTTTGGAACCTACTTACGACATCTGTGCCTATAAATTTTGTTAAACTCGCATAATTACTTTTGCAGGAGACGAAGTAATCGTACATAGGAATTTCGTCACCAAACAAATCCGATGCAATGGAATAGAATTATCAGACTTCATCAGTGCTCCACTAACGTTAGATTTGCCAGCCCTTGATGATGTTGATATTGCATTGGAACAGATGCGATTTATACCCCATGCCAAACCCGATCTAAAAGTAACTCAATTTTTCATCAATGAAATTTGACTGCTTTAATTGGACTTGGAATAATAATTTTTCTATTTTGAATACTTCAGAGCATGGAGGAGTTCTTAAATCTATGCGTACAAATCGTCGTCGAAAGATTATCAGCTAATTGCGAATATTCGAATATTACCTTTTCTATTGTCGATACTTTAGGCAATGTAGCATCGAAGATTAAAAAAATTATCAAAAAGTTGGATTTTAAGGTATGTAATGTTATGAGGAAGCCAACAATGGAAGCAATTTCAACAAATTCGTCGATTTTTTCTCATTTTCAGCCGAAAATCGCATACCAGACTCTCAAAAATGTAATTGCAAAACCTTCAACCAAAGATTATTATTTTTTAACTGCCGATAACTTTGAAAATGCTGACAAATTATGCGATCAGATTAAAAATCAGCTGAATAATTTATTCGTGCTAGTTATTCAACCGCTGGATCAAAGTTACTCTTGGAAAAATAAAAATTCTTTCGTTGAAATTACACACGAAACATTCAACAATGTAGGAATATATTTTTACAAAAAAGTAAGTACCTAACTAGCAATATTAGCTCTTTTGAATACGAGGACAATTTTATGTTCCTTACACTTAAACATTTTGACAGGTTACACACCCTTATGAATATCCTATCGCCATAATTGCTGCTGATAATATATGGATGACCAAATATACTCCAGAACTAGAGACTAAAACTCACGAACCCATCGTCGTTCTAAGAAATACCATCGAGCCAGTTGACCTATCACTGATTTTATCCAGCCCAAAACCATATCCAAACACTCGGTAAGCATTCGATTAAAATTCTTCTGCAAAATGGCAATATTTCGATAGTAAATTTGCTTTTCAGATTTTTGTACATTTTGGACGACAATGCTCCTGATTTCGCAATCGATAATCCCATTTATCGGAATCAAATCGCCCAAGATCTGCCAGTATCTATTTTCAAGGGAGGTCAATGGGGAACGTACAGAAATTTGAAATACGACACCAGCCTTGGCGAAAATATTGATACCACGATTTCGCAGGATTTACAGTAAGTTAATTGGGCTCTTCGACGAAGCAGCAAACCAATTAAATGAATTTATTTATTTTTCTTTCAGACTGAAAAATGTTGATATTATGTATTTGAACTACGATTACCAGAAGATTTCTACAGATGATTGTGAAGTAGTGGTGGGTCATGGCAATCTACTTAACTGTCGAAGCAATTGTTATCGAAAGATTTTAAATTTATAAAATTTATTTCCTACAGGAATACGGTATCGAATTTTCTGGGACTTCAGACTCTGGAAAACGTGTCATGGGACTAGGTTGTTACAATCCTTTAGAATCGCTCCCAAAATTGGACCCTTTACTTACGTGGAACGTACCAAAATCTTGGAGTCTCGAAGACGCCGCAACGATTCCATTAATTTACGCTCAAGTAAGAAAAGTCGTGCTGAAAAATTCTGCAATTTTGTCCACACGATACTCAAATCTTCTGTTACGTAGGCTTATTATTGCATAGCTGTGATTTCATTAAAAAAAGAAGAATGCGTCGTTTTTGTCAACTCTAGTTTAGCTTTTGCTGAGGCCTGTATTGCGGTGGCGTTGTCATTGGAAAAAGGTCTCAACATTTATGTAACCGTTGCCAGTAACAGCGAAGCAGAAATATTGAAAAAGAAGTTTCCAGACGTAAGATGGTTTTATGATAATAATAATTATACCTAAAAATATTGATACATTTTCAATTTTTTGCCTTTTTTTTAATTGAATTTTTCAATAATGAATATAAGAATGAATTTTTGCTGCTGAAAACAGAGATTTTTTCTGCATAAAAACTCAGATAAACTCAGAATCCTACTTTTTTTTTAACTCTAGAAAAATTGAATTTTTTATTGAGATCTTTTCCTCTCCAAAAATTAGAAATGTATGTATTTCATAAAAAATAACATAGATTTTTTTCTTCATATTAAAAACTTTTTTCTTCAAAAAAAAAAAAAAAAAAAAAAAAATACTAAAAAAAGGAAAGACTCTTCACTAAAAAAACAGATTTTCCCAAATAGGAATCAAAGCAGGTAAATGATTTTTATTCCAAAAATTTTAAAATCCTTCTTTATTGCAGAGTTTTCAAAAAAAAAAACCTTATCTAAAAAGTTATTTTTTACTTTTTTTTTAAATTGAAAAAAAATTGAAAAATTTGTATCAAAAAATTTTCTACAATAAGAACGGATTTTTTTTCTAAAAAAAAAAAAAAAAAAAAAAAATCAGAGATTTTTTCGCCAAAAATTTTAAGAATTCTTCTCCAAAAATTTAAATTTTTTCTTTACAGAAAATAAAAAAAATTTTCTAAAAAAAAAAAAATTAAAAAAATTAAATTAAAAAAAAACGAAAATACAGGGTCGTTGAGAGCCAAAACGGGACTATGGCAAATATATTTTTTTGGTGAGCCCCTTTCCCCCTCTCCTCAGCGTGCTTGCAAATAAACAAGCAAACAAACAAAACGAGTTTTTTTTTTCATAAAAATGAATCGATTTTTGCTTTAAAAAAATAAAAACTTACTTCAAAAAATTCAAAAAATTGACAGTCTTCTGCTAAAAAAATATACATATTTTTCCCCATAAAAATTTGGGAGATTTTCGCTTCAATTTATTTTAAAGGTTCAGATTCTTTTTCTGGACAAAATGAATTTTTTGTCAAAAAACAGAAAAAAATTTCACTCTAAAAAAACTTTGAGAACTTTAGTACTTCAAAAAAAATTAAGAAATTTTTCCGTTCCAAAAAATTGTAAAATTTCCTCACTCCAAAAACGTTTGATTCCTTCTTCAGAAAAAAAAATTAAGATTTTTTACTCAACAAAACTTGATTCGGAGATTTTTTTCTCTAAAAATTTTTAAAAACATGGATCTTCTCCCCCAAAAAGAATTTAAAAATTTATATTCTTTTTTCAAAATAATTTTGGATTTATATGATTCAGGGATTTTTTTTCAGAAAATTTTTTAAAGACCCATAATCAAAAAGAATAGATTTTTTTCAAAAAAATTGGCATTCTTCTGCTAAAAAATTGAAGAGATTTCTTGAAAAAAAAAATGCATTTTTCTGCATAAAAATTTAGAAGAGTTTCGCTTCAATTTTTTTTTAAATTTAGATTTTTTCTCTGAAAAAATGAATTTTTTGTCAAAAAACTGGAAAAAATTTTTACACTAAAAAAACTGTGAGAACTTTTTATTTCAAAAAATTAGAAAAAATTTTCATTTCAAAAAATTTAGAAATTTTTCATTTAGAAAAATTGGAAGAATTTTATTACTCACTCCAAAAAATTTCGATTGCTACTTCAAAAAAAAAAAAAAAAAAAAAAATTTTTTTAATCAACAATAGATACCTACTTGATTCAGAGTTCTTTTTTCTTCAAAAAAATAATATAAAACATAGATCTCTCTCCTCTAACATAAAATTCAAAAAAAAAAATCACTTCAAAAAATTTATACTTGGATATGTATTCTTTTCTCAAAATAATAATTTTGGGTTCATTTAATTCAAGGATTTTTCAGATTCCCCCTCCCCCCCAAAAAAATTGACAAATTTCTGCCAAAAAATTAAAGAGATCTCTTGAAAAAAAGAAATGTATTTTTCTGCATAAAAATTTAGAAGTCTCGCTTCAAATTTTTTTATAGTTCAGATTCTTTCTTTGAAAAAATGAATTTTTTGTCAAAAAAAGAATTTTTTACTCAAAAAAATAAATGTGAAAACTTTTTACTTCAAAAAATTGAGGAATTTTATTGCTCACTCCAAAAAATTTTGTTCCTTCTTCAAAACAATTGAGAGATATTTTACTTAACAATGGCTAATTTTAGAGATTTTTTTCTTCAAAATGATTGAGAAATTTTTTACTCCAAAAAACTTTTAAAATATGGATTTTTCCTCCAGCAAAAATTTTAAAGATTTATTTCTCTAAAAAAAAATTAAGAAAATTTTTCAACTCTCAAAAAATTGGATTTTTTTTTCTCTTCAAAAGAAATACTTGAACTTTCTTACTGCAAAAATTTTTAAATAGGTACGTACAGAGTTTTTTTTCTAAACTTTAAAGATCATTTAAATTAAAAAAAAAAAAAAAAAAAAAAAAAACATATTCGGGAGAAAGGGACGTAACCCATATGGATTTTTTATTTTTTCTATGAATGTTAGTTACATTGGTGGGGAGGGGGGTATTCCAATCGAAATTTTCATAGTGTAACTAAAATATTATTCCAATGATCTCAATTCTCAATCCACAACAGTTTTGTTTTAATTTTTTTTAAAACGGGGACAGGAAAGGAGTTAAGGCATATCTCAAGAAAAAGGGACAGACTCTTGAAGAAGAGCCTTAAAAAATTGCATACTGTCTCATTTTTTCCCTTTTAACTTACTATTTTGTAAATTAATTCAATCTGATTTTATACAGTTGGACGAAAAATATATCATTGTGAGGATAGATGACAGATACGATCTACAATTTAAGCTTCGAACGAAAGGAGAAGGTGCTCGTGTTGTGATAAATGGCATCAATGGTTTGGAACACACGAACAGATGTATGGAATGCCTCTCAAATTTAGGCCAATACATTGATATAGTGGATAATTATTATCCCGAAGATTCAAAATTAGGTTAGTACTCGCAACGACCATCTTAGGTACCGCAAAACTTTTTTTTGTCACATGAGTAGCTAAGAACAATGTATGTAGTATGTACAACTGTATGTCTAAAATCGGTTTTATTTTTATTAGGACTTTATAACTTTTTGAAATCTATCTCATTCAATATGATACCAAATAAAATTGCCTCTCTGGTGAAATTACCTCTCGAAATAAAACAACTAATACACGATTTCATGGAAGAAGGCATACGAAATGAGGCAGTTCAACCACTCTCAAGAATCGTCGTAAATAGTAATAATGGATCGACAGAAAATCTCAAGTAAATTGATCATTTTATGGTCATCTAGTACCTACGTATCTAAAAATATAATAAAAATTCAAAAAATTTCAGAAATAGTTCGATCGAAAGCAAGAAAAAAATTTACAAATGCCTGAGTAAAGACAATACAGTAAAAGATGACTCCAAAATAAAGATGAAATTCGACGACACACGATCTTACCTCATAATCGGTAAATAAAGTCTATGAACATGGATAAAAAAAAAATGTGAAAATAAACTAACAAAAAATAATGTGTTTGCCAGGAGGTGGTAAGAAAAACAATCTATGGTACGAGTTACTGGAATGGCTGATAAGTCGTGGTGCTAAGAAATTCACTGTAGCTTTGGATAACTTCACACTGGGAACGAAAATTACTCATCAAATTAATCGGTTACTCGCTCAGAAAAAAACTGCCATCGTTTTGACTTCTCTGAAGAAAGCTGAAAGCGTCCAGGAAGCGTCTAATTTGATCAATGAAGCGAATAATATAGCTCCTTTAGAGGCAGTCTTTATTGTCGCTCTCGTTAGTATTTTTTAAATTCTTGATTAGGTAATTCTCGAGGAAAAAATTATTTCTTTTTATAATTTCAAGGACCCAGCCAGCTCTATAGCTCATAATATAGATATGGCGTCACGTTCTACGCCACCATTCCATTTCATATGCATTTCAAGTGGTGGACTCAAGGAATGCGAGCAAAGGAAAAGTATGGGCCTGCCATCTCTCTTAATTCATTCGAAAAAACCAACCGATAAGCTGACCACCTTGTTACCCGGAATTGAATCAGCTCTAATTCGATCTATCACCCCTGGATCTCCAACTTTGTACCATCTAGTCGATAAATCAAATAAAAAAGGCATCTCCTTCTTTGACAGAGATACTCTTTAACAAGAGACTCTCGTCGACTTCATCCTAATTCGTGTTTTTTTTTGCAGGACGAAGTTCGTTCTCAGTACGACTCAGCAACTATCTACCCAACAATTTAGAAGGATTGGCAAATATCGGATATCACGCCACAGACACTCCGCAATTTATCGAGGTAACAACTCTGGGAAAACCATACGCCAATAGCAAAGGAATATTTCCTATGTTTATAATACCCGGCACCGATGCAAATCAAATAAGAACCATGTTGAAAAATATTTACTATCCGGCATTTTGTACCACTTTCACCGACCGGTGTGACTCTCTAAGAAATATCGCAGCTAAACTTAGTAAAGTTAGTATGGTTTCAGACTAAAAAACCTAAACCAAATGAGAAAATTACTCAGATTGAATTCCTTCTCCTCCCGTAGGATATTCAACAAATACAACCTCATGGTCCAGTTACCATAATTGCTGAAACGTGGAATGGGCCAATTGCCATAGAAGTAGGGTCTTTATTGCAAAGCTCTCAACGATTGGTTGAAGTATTCCTCATCGAAGGAAGTCCAGCCACGTGGCAGAAACATCTCAAATCGATAGGCGAAATTAATACGCCTCAGTTCGAAAATAACTTTTTAAAACAAATATTAGATTTCGACCCAATGGTGAGTACCTAGTTATTTTTAAAAATTTCGATACATGTGACTGACCTTTTTTTAAAAAAAATATGTACCTACCTAGGTGAATATGAGAAGTGAAAGCAAGACATTATATGAAACTTGGGAAGACCACCTAAACGGATATATGAGCATTTTGGAGTGTACAGATGAAATGAAATCGAGTATAGTGAAAACATTTAATGGAATTCGAAACAGACTTCTGATGACTGCTAAATATTCGCCACAAGGAGAAATTCTAAAACATATTACCTTAGTTAAGCAAAGACCATTTGAAAGCTCCTTGGATATGGTTAGTAAAGTTATTTTTCGTTGTTGGGAGTTGGAACTTGGAAGTAGAGTTTCATACTTGAGTCTAGCTTGATTGATGATTTTCCTAAATTAATATTACGTCGATACTTCATATCAAAAATTAGAGGGGGGGGGGGAGTAAAATCAAAATTTTTGAAGAGAACAAAATTATTCCTAGGATTTTAATCTACAACTTTTGTTTGAACATTTTTTCAATTTAACCCCCAAAATCCCTCCAATTTTTAATAAATTATCTATACGTATAGTATTATGTAAAATCAGGGGCGAGGGAGGGGTCCAATCGAAATTTTTATAATGAACAAAATTATTTCTGGGATCTGAATCTAAAACTTTTGTTTGAAAAATTTTTCAATTGGACCCACTCTTTCAATTTTTTTTTCTTCAAATTTTTCATTATCACTCATCAAAATTGTTCCTTTTCATGAGAATCAAGTCCTTGTTTACCCTCAACTCAATTTCAAGTATGGTACTTTAGGGGATCCTCAATTGAAAAAAAAATGACATGAGCACAATTTTTTCACACACCATTTGAAGTTTTTGCATTTCATAATAAAATAATTCTCCTGATTCAATTTTAAATGAAACCTTTTTTTTATAATTATAATTATTATTATTTTTTATTATAAAACTCAGACCCAGTGGTAACTCACTTGAGCGACCTCACTAATGGGAGGTCAAATTTGAGGAATTCTCCGCAGGGGATGTCATCTAATTACCCCCTTTAAAAAAAAGAAAAATTCAAAGAATTTTACAGATTTTCACTCTTGCCTTTCCTTTCTTTTTTATTGTACCTAATCAGTATTATTCGTTTTCACGAAAACTAATTCTCATTTTTTATTTTTGCCCAACTTCATTTTATCATTTTCCAATTTTTCAAAATAAATTTAAAAAAAAAAAAAAAAACTGGAATTGAAGTAAAGAAAAATTGGAAAAAATGAAAATTTATTCTCAGGAAAAGGAACACGAACACTTGTGATAGGTTAAACCCATCGTTAAATCAAAAAAAAAAGTAATAATATTAAAAAAAAAATAGAATTCAAAAATTTGGTAATTTTCAAACTTGAAAAAAAGGAGACTTGCGACACCACTTAAAATTGAATTAGAAGAAAAATAAAAAATGGAGAATTATTTTAAAATGTAATGCAACAATTTCAAAATGGTATGTGAAAAAATTATGTTCTTTTTTTGAAAAATTGGGTGTACTTTCAAGGTCTTCAAGGTATCACTTGAAATTGAATTTGGGGAAAATAAAAAATTGGGAATTAAATCTCATAAAAAGGAGCAACTTTGGTGGCTGATTATTTAAAAAAAAGCAAAATTTTGAAATCTGGTCATTTTTTTAAATTTTTCTAAAAAAAGGTGACTAAGGTTCTCTTGAAATTCAGTTATTGGTAAAATAAAAAATAGGGAATTATTTTCTCATAAAATAAAAAAAATTGAGGGATAAGACTTTCAAAAAAAATCCAAAAGTCCAAAATAAGGGCCACCTCAATAATTATCATGCAAAATTGGAGAGGACAAGGGGGTCCAATCAAAATATTTCTAGGACCTCAATCTACAACTTCTTGTGGTTGAAAAATTGTTCATTTTGTACTCTCCCCTTCCTTTCCCAAATTTTGAATAAGTACCTATACCTACTACGTAGTGTTACGTGGAATAGAAAGGGGGGGGGGGGGTATAATTGAAAAAATGTTCAAGCAAAAGTTGTAGATTGAAATCCTAGGAATAATTTTGGTTATTACATAAATTTTGATTCCACCCCTCCCTCCCTTTCTTCCAATTTTGAAAATGTATCTATGTGGTACTTGGTAAAATTTAACAACGATTCACTTCCACGTAAAGAAATTATAACAAAATGGACCCGAGTAAATTACTCAACGATGATTTATTCAAGATAATTATGTTGAACTTGACTAATTGGATTGCTTTTCTTTCAGTATTGCTTATCAGACGAAAATCTCTTATTCGAGGAAGAAAATTACAAAGAATTCATCAACAGGAAGGAAATAAGTGACGTTATCAATAGAACAGCCTTATTCAAATGGTGGAAATGATATTAATTTTTGTCAATTACAATGTTATGATTAATCAAATGCTCATCAATAAAAATAATGTTTGGATTGTTTATATACTTGATTATTCCATTTTTGGTTTTCGTTCGTAGCGTTTACATATTAATAAAACTTGAAAAAAGTATAATACTCTCGAAGTCTCGATGATGAATATAAAAACCCAACATTTATATTATTGTGAACATTTTGAAACTAGAAATCAGTCCTTTGAAAATTTACCAGAATTTTGAAGGTCCAGTTGCATGTGTATCCTGCTTCCATCCTGTGTCCAACGTCCAACTGTCCATGTTTGGTTCAGTGATTTCATTGATGATTGATTTCTTCAACCAAAACTGTAGTTCTTGTTCTTCCCATTCAATCTCACTCTCGTCTCAGATTTCATTTTCCAACCACGAAAATAATTTGAAAAATCAAGTTCCTTATCACTTGTCCTTATCAGTCTATCTGCTATTTTTTGCCAATTTTCCATCACTTGCCATTGGTTGAATTTAATCGAACCTGTTTCTCGTTTTATAATTGGCTAAGAGGAGCATGAAATAGCCAATCACACACAACACATTATGACTTGAGAATTTTCGGTTTTTCTTTTCGTTGATTTGAAAATTTAAAGCTTGGAAAAATGTATATGAAATTGTTTGAAAAGAAAAAAATTATACGCACTCTAATTTAAAACTCAATAGATGTTCAGCCGACGTCTTTGGACGATACCGACGTCAATCGTAAAATTTGTAATTTCGATTTGAAAACACTGATAAGGACATTTCACTGATAACGACTAACGGCGTACGGTTCTGCGTAATTTTTTATTCAATGAATATTAGAGGAACCAAGTTCATTAATTTCTAAATAACAATTTGCATGAAGAAGTTCTCAACTAGAAGATAACTCGAGGTAATTAGGTTATTCATAATGTAATAATTAACTTACACATATTACATGTACAAGCTAATCGATGCTAAATGCTAATTCAAATTTCAAACACAGTGTTTTGACTAAAAAATTATCCCACTAAAAATGCTTCCTTTCTCACTTTTACAGCTCTACTTTGCAGTCATGTTTCTCTCAACGCGTCGAGTTCTATCAACATTCAGAATGTTCTCATCGGCGACCACAGACGAGGTATTATTCGAAGTAAAAAATAACGTCGGCATAATCACAATGAATCGACCCAAAGTTCTAAATTCTTTGAACGAACCCATGGTCACAGCAATTCATTCCAAACTAAAAGAATGGGAAACCGAACGATCGTTTGTGATTATCAAAGGAGCTGGCGAAAAAGCATTTTGCGCCGGAGGTGACGTAGTCTCAGCTACCAAGAACAAGACTGAAGGAATGGTCTTCTTCCGTAAAGAATACACTATGGATTACTTAATAGGAATGTATAAGAAACCATTTATATCGTTGTGCGATGGAATAACTATGGGAGGCGGTGTTGGTATTTCTATCCATGGGCCTTATCGTATCGCCACCGAGAAGACCTTGTTTGCAATGCCGGAAACTGCTATTGGATTATTTCCCGACGTCGGCGGTAGTTATTTCCTTCCAAGGTTGCAAGGAAAATTAGGATTATTTTTAGGCCTAACTGGATATAGACTGAAAGGAATGGATGTCGTTAAAGCAGGCATTGCTACTCATTTTATTCCTAGTGAAAACGTTACGGATTTACTTGATAAATTGGTCGGTGCTGATGCCGACTCCATCGAAGATGTTTTGAAAAAAACTACCGTCGATGTTAGCGGTAAAGATTTCACATTGAGTCCGTATTTAGATTTAATTAATTCGTGCTTCAGCGGCGAATCGATCGAACAAATTCAAGAATCGTTGCAAAACGAAGGATCTCAGTGGTCGAAGAATATTTCAGAAATGATGTCGAAAGTATCACCCGCTTCATTGAAAATTACTAAAAAAGAAATTGATCTGGGAGCTTCTCAGAATCTTCGTACTTGTTTCATTACAGAATTTAGATTAGCTCGGGCAGCTCTCGAAAAAACCATTTCAGCTGATTTTTACGAAGGTATGGTTTAATTCATGTCGAAATTGATAATTGGAGTGATTTTGTATACATTTTCATGATGATTGTATTTTTTAGGTGTTCGAGCTTTGTTAGTGGATAAAGATAAGAATCCAAAATGGTCTCCGGCATCTTTACAAGAAATTAGTGACGCTGATGTTGAAAAATGTTTCGTTCCTTTGCCTCCTGGAGAAGAACTCGATATTTGAAAGATTGGGAATTTTGTTATAAACACAAAAATATGGGAGAGAATTTACTGTCTTACATGTTACCAATATTTAATTATTCTTGATTCTTTTGTATTCATCTGGAATCGCGAATTATTATTTTATCCCAGTAATTATTATTTTTTGTAAAAATGGAAAGCGTATTTTTTTAAAAGTAGGTAATACGTTACAATAAAAATCAAGTCAACTCAGTTAAAAATTACATTATAATTAAATTTATCATGAAGGTATCAAATTCCTGATAGAAAAATTGAAACGGTTATTTCTTATTTCTTTTTTCAAAAATTAAGATTTTTTTATTCCAAAAAATTGAAAGATTCTTCTATGAGAAACAAAAAAATTGATTTCATCTATAAAATAAAAGTAAGCCATTTCCCCCCAAAAAAATTGAAATACATATTTTTTTCTTCGGAAATTTGAAAAAAAAAGTAAAAAACTTTCAGGTTCTCGGTTCTCCTAATGAAAAATCAATTTGCAAGATTTCATAATTTTTTTCTTCAAAAATTTGAAAAATATGTTTTACTTCAAGGAAAATAAGAAATTTTTCCATTATTTTCTTCCCTCGAAAATTTGCGATTTCTTTTTTAATCCAAAAAATGAAAAGATTGCCTTTTTTCAAGCAATTGAGGCAAAAATTCACGATTTTTTTCTCCAAAAATGAGAGGTACTGTCTCCAGAAAAAGTAAGCGAATTTTTCAATTTTCTTCCAAAAAATTAAAACTTTTTTTTCCAAAAAACATTTTATTATTCAAGAAAATTCAGATTTATTTTTCTCAAAAAGAATTGAGTATAACTGAGCAGTATGAGGTTTGATCGACAAAACATTTTTTTTTCTTGAAGACTGAAACTGCAAAATTTGGAACACAAAAAAAATTCATTCAAAAAACAAAACAAACTTATGAAAAACTAGAAAAATATTGATCAATTTTAATTTTTAACTTATATTTTATTCAAAAATAAAATAAAAATGACAAAGACAAAAATAATATTAAATTAAATTTGTTTTAAAAAAAACTAAAAAATAGTTTTTTTGAAAATTACCGTTTTTACCTTTTTATCAAAAACCCCTTTTTTTTTCTTCCATCCAGTTATTATCACATTTACATCGTTTGTTTTTTTTCGTTGTTTCGTCAAATACTCTACATAATAATACTGGAAACTCTGTGCTTTTGATTCGACTCCCAATAAGAGCGATCTCTACGCGGCTCGGCATGAAACTACTTTCAGATTTTCGACTAATCGCCGCGTGATTCGCCCTCTGATTGGTCGAAGACACGACGATCGGTTGAAAGTCTGAGTATAGTTTCATGCCGAGCCGCTAAGAGCGCGCTTTTGTCGGGAGTCACTTGTCCCCATTGGAGTTTCCAGTATTATTACATGTAAAGTATTTGGTTTCGTCATTTTTTTTTCATTCTAAAAACATCAAAACTGCCAAATAATTGATTTTTATCGATGTCAGTATTAAAAAATTATGATAATTATTTGAAAAAAATTCAAAATGAATCGAAATTATTCTTATAACAGTTATAAAAACGACCACTCGACTTCACTTTGTAAAAATACCGATATACGAATTGTACACGAACCTTATGATGTAGACGAAGCCATCAACGAAGTTTACAAGTAAGATTTTATCATTTTCTGTCCCTCTGCGTTCTCTTCCAATTATTTCAGAATGTTTTACAAATATTTTAATTCGCTTGTAGAAGATGTAAGCATTACCCAGTCGTAGGAATGGACTGCGAATGGAATCCTACAACGAAAAAAAACCAACAACCTGACGTTGCTCTTCTACAAATTGCAACAGTCGATGGCTTCTGCGTTTTAATACGTACTTGTTTTATGGCAGAATTGCCTACTTCTGTATTGGTACGAGTAAAGATACAGTCATTTCGCTATCATATTGCCATGTATATTAATATTTTCTCGTCTTTTAGGACTTACTTAGCGACCGAAAGATAATCAAAGTGGGTGTTGGTATTTTCAATGATGGTAAAGTGTTACGACTTAAATTTCAAAACTGCCTAGTCGTTGGAAAATTGGACGTTCGTTTTCTATCAAGAAGTTGTAATGTGTTCAGTAGAAGCGAATCTTTGAAAGGATTAACCAAATCTTTATTAAATTTTGAACTCGATAAAGATAATGTATTATACTTTCGATGGAACGAATGTACATTGGATGCAGATACAGCAGCGTATGCTGCATTGGACGCTCTTGCTGGGGTGAAAATTTTTGAGAAGCTTTTACCATTGTATCATGAACAGGTACATTAAAATTTTTATATTAGTATATCATACTTGGAGTATTAGATATTAATTATGGGAATATTTACAGATGAGCGAAGAACCTCTACTGCCTCCCAAGAAACTCGTTGAGAGATATTTCATCAATATTGATGATCGTCGAAGTTTGGGTGCTCGCATACTTGATCGAAAATTCAAGTAAATTTTAGGAGTGTATCTGTATCAAATTAGATTCTTGAACGTGTATCTTTAGAATTCACTGCCTAAATTTGCTATCAAGAGACTTTTTTTTACAGTCAATTGAATTTCAGATGTGTTAGTTTATGAGGAGTGTTTATTTTTTCTTTTACCATTTAAAAGTATTCCTATTAAATATCAACCTGATATGTCTAGCTAGGTAGTTATGTTTTTTTTTTTAAATGTAATATTTCTAGTAAAATAAAATTTACTAAGTAAGGATGTAGTACATTTTTTCGTTTTCAGTTTCGAGGACAGCATGAAGTCTGGAATTCCACCGGATGTTGGGTCTATCGTACAGAGGAAGGGACAATATTCAGATTCCGAGCAGATGGTAGTTTGGAGGAAACCCCTATAATCGGAAACTATAGAACTGACCCTGTGGTCTGGGGGCAACCTTGAGTAGATCGTGGAATACCTGTGGTTTGGGGGCAACCTAGGGTAGATCGTGGAATACCTTATTGCATAAAATTAGTTCTTTATTTGGTATTATTTTCCATTTTTTGTTTTGTTATTAATCGGTTTATCACTCGTAAGCCATGAAGTACTAGGATGACCTTCATCGAGCTGAACTTGAACTTTATACTTGTTTTTATACCTTATCGAACTAATAAATCCTTATTTTCCAATCAATTTAATTTTTATTTTCATTTCTGTACAAAAGTTACTTTCATCTTTAAAAAAGGAATACTTAATGGAAAGATGATTTTTTAAATTGTATTCTCTTCTTAGAATAATTGCCTCGCACGCGCCACAAGGCTGTCATAAACTGACTCCATTTCTTTTTCGATTCGCAGAATTTCAACACACGAGCCTATAGGAAATATAACGACCGGCAGTTACAGATAATCTGACAATTTTCACAACCTGTAAAGAACCCCGAATTATATTAATTTTATAAAATACTTGGTTGCGACATTGAATAATAATATCGTACCTGACCACGCTTCAATCCAAAATACCTCGCAACTGGATCTCCGGCTTGTATTCTCATCAGTTGATTTTCTTTCAGCTTACTAAAACGAAATATAGTGTAAATAGACATTTAACATGTTACATACGATCGTAACAACCGAGAAATAACTAAATACTTACTATCTTGTTAACAATTCTTGTTTTTCATCGGGTGTTAATACAATATGTTCTGGTACAAGTTCATGTTCGGTAATATTAATTAATAATTCGGATTCCAAGAAATGCTCGAGAATGTATTTCGGTGCCATATCGACGAGAGACTGAAAAATATTACGAGTATGAAATAACGATTGAAATCACCTCGAATATGACATCACGAAATAGGCACCTGTTTAGCAGAAGGAGTCATTCCTTGTTGTACGACAATAATAGCTCTGTGTATATTTTCTTCCTGCATACGTTGACAGTATGTTTTGATAGTTTTAATACCGATTTTTTCGTCTTCAGGGAAGAAGACGAACATTTGATCTGAAATAAAAAATTTGAGTGTTTAATTTATTGTGGTTCGTAAAAACACTTTCTAACACAATACCTGTAGGGTCATCGTTGTGAGCTACCAGTACAATCAGGTCACCACGGGCTGGATGCTTCTCGCTGTAATGAAAATGATAAAACAAATGTAGATTCCGAGCAAAACTTGATAGCGATATTTTAAATTATACTTACCTGGGTTTATCACCAAATTGCTCTTTGAACTGTTCGAGTGTTTGATCCAATTCATCTTGTGTTACCAAGTAACCTCTGTCGTGGCATAACTGTAGACACGAAAGAACAATGTGTTATACTTCGTTGAATTCGAAACTTCAATACAAGTAGAGCTTTTTTAGAGGCGGTAAAATATAAGGTACCTGCATGACTGTTTTTCTGATACGCCACAATTTATACGTTTCGGCTTCATCATCCATGGTGACTCACTGAATCAACTGCACTACCTTTGCTTTAGTGGAAAATACTATTTAGAATTTTTCTAAATCGCAACTAATACTGTCTTAAAAAGCTCTGAAATGCTGAAAACTTTTGAAATTTTATCAAAGTTTAGAAAATTTTAATCAAAAAAAGAATGTCATTTAAAAACTGGATAGAAACAGAATTGGCTTTCGAGTTTCGTGAAAAAAAAGTTCGTAATTTCTAATTCTCGTTACTGACGTAAAAACGGTAATTTTGTGCTGCATTGTTTTTTGCGCGTTTTTTCGTTGATTTTTTTTTACAGTTAGTTTTTACTTTTTATCATGGAGACGAAAAATAGTAAAATAAATAGTGATTAAAATATCAATTTCGATTAATTTTTTGGTTCTACGTTTTTCACTTGGTTGTGCTTTCGTAATTAACTAATTATTAATTCGGTCGTGAATGTGTTCCAAAGTTGAACATGAGAAAAGTGTTTGAAGAAGACCAAGAAGGAGTCGTTTTTCATTCATCTTCATCTTCACTTCGTCAATATCGAAATCGTAAGTTTGATCTATTTAAATGCTTTATGTTTAATTACGAGCTTTTTAAACTTATCGTTTTGCTCAGAACAGATCGACACTTTGATACACTAATCATGCGATGTAAATGTTTGTATTTAGTTGATTATTCATGATTCATGTTACAATTTACTGTACACTGATTGATCTTGGAATCTCGAGCTTGATGCAGATATTTGAGATTATATCAATGACTTTCGTCTCATAGAATGATGATTGGACGGTTCTGGAGCGGATTTTTTCTTCTGAGAACTGAAATCCGGAATGTACTTGAAATTGGTTTCTATCAAGTTTCTGAAAGAATGCAATAATTTTACTACTTCAATTATTACTCCTATACAAAATCGGATACATTTGAGCAAATTCGTACCCTTTACTAGTACTCTGACTACTTTCTTCTCTTCCAATAATGCATCTAATTCCTTTGGAAGTTGTAAAGTTAGCTCTGGTGTTTTTCTCAGGTACGCAAAGTATTATGTACAGTTTGGGAAAAAATAAAAATATCAAAATGACTAGGGCGTTTGTTGAAGCACATATGCAAGTAGTGATAACCTATTGAAAAGTAGTTTTAAATTAGGTAATAGAATCAAGTTATTACTTATGTCACAATAAATGCAATCGTACTTGTAAATTGCTTCCATAGTAGACTAATCCAAAGGCAATCCACGTAATACAAGTAACATACATCGAAAACCCGATAAATTTCGCTTCGTTAAAATTATCAGGAAGGTTTCTCGTCTTGATGGCGTACAAAGTACACATCACTATTAAGAATGCTACGAATAAAAATGGATACAAAAGGGCTGAATTGCTGACAGGACAGACGAGATTAATATACAGTTGATTTTCCACCACAGAGTATTCAGTTTTCGGCGACGAAGGTTCTCTGATCAACATCACCAGACAAACCACTGTCTCTATGGCTATGAAAATCGACGTTATTGTAATCTGCAAAAGGAGTCAAAATTGATCAAATCTATCAGTAAATGGCCAGATTTATGATTTTTCATCGAAGAGGACGTTTCCACCAACCTGAGCTTCGAGTGACATAAACCTAGGATTCAAATTAGGAAATTTCTTTTTGGATATTGCCAATATACGCGCGATACGATTAGTTTTCACTAACAGAGCAGCGTATATTGTGGTGAAGCTGATTGCTGGTACAGTCCTTACGATAGTACATGAGATCAATGATGGCTTAGATATTATTGCGAATGAAATACAATGAGCTGTGATCATTCCAATCAGCATCATGTAGCAGAGTTCTCTGGTCGATGATTTAACTACCGGAGTTTCCCTGTATTTGAAGAATACAATTGTTGTTGCGATTGTCAGCGTAATTCCAATGGATGAAATTATCACAGATATGATCGATTGAATGTCCAGCCATCGGGTGTAAGTTAGTGGTATTTCTGCACATTTTGTCTGATTTTCGATTGGCCAATGTCCAAGAGGGCAACTTTGGCAATGAGTCAGGTTGAATTGAAATTCTCCTACAGGACATGTATTGCAATTCCAACAACATAGTTGACTCCCGGATCCCCTGAACTGAATTCGTTATCATCGTTATTGATCGAAATAAAATACAAGAATGCCTTCTTGGTGATGAACTGATGAATTAGTATACGTACTTGTATTTGTCCAGCAGGGCAAGGTTCCGAACAAACTGATTTTATTGGCTTGGTTTTGCCTTTGGGAAACTGCACTTTTTGTTTTATTCCCAAGAAAAAGTCGTTTTCATCATACTCGTCGTATTCTTTTAGTTCATCGTAATTTCCGTCATATCCGCTTACTTCTTCATAACCATACTCGCCATTTTTGTACTTTTGAAAGTTGTATATGCTGTAACTGTGTAAATGCATGATAGCGATTTTATTATTTGAGATAATTCCAATTACTTGCAAGTTACTAGTCGAAAATAGTTGGAAAGTACCTAATACGCCAGGGACCACCGGAATTAGTGAAATTTACTGGTTCGTTTTTGTACATGAAATTTATTTTCTTCAGGTATTCCTGTGAGAGAAAATTATTGTAAGTGAGGTCAAGGCCGGCAACTTGGAATTTTCTAAAGTGTAGCTCAAGTTTTTGCCGAATAGGTAGCCAGAGTTGAGAAATTTTTTGTTTCAAAAATTTGAAAAATATTTTTTCTCAGACTATAAAACAGAAATTTTCTTCTTCCAAAGAATCGAGGTATTTTTTATTTAAGAAAAATTGTGATATTTTTTATTTAAATTTTTTTTTTTTAAATCTATCAAAATTTTAGAAACTATAAGGTACCTACTTCCAAGGAAATTAAAACAGTTTTTCTCCAAAAATTTAAGAAATATTTTTACTTGAAAAAAAAATTGAAGTACACACATTTTTCCTTCTTGAAAAAATTAAGAAGATTTTTCTTGCTAGAAAATTGAGATTTTTTTGTGCTGACTTCAGAAAATTAGGACATTTTTTGTTCCATGAAAATTCAGACTTTTTTCCAAAAATTTGAGAAACATTTTTCCCATTTAAATTTTCAAGGGTGAAAAAACTGCGAGATTTTTTCTCTAAAAATAAAATTGAAAAATTGTAGATTTTTTAATTCTAAGATACAATTTTTTTTCCTTCCGAAAAATTAATTGATCTTTTTTCTGAAAAATCTAACAATGAGTAGAGAAATTTTCTTCTCTAAAATGATTGTTAGATTTTTTTCCCATATTCCACAAAAATCGAGGCAAAAAATTTAGATTTTTCTCAATAAATTGAAAGTTTTTAATTAATTTGTTTTTTGAACTTGAAAATTTGAGGTACTTGCATTTTTTTTGTCAAAGTAAATTCTGAATTTAAAAATTAATTTTTACATAAACATTTTTTTCTCCCACAAAAATTGTGCAATTTTTTTATTTAGAATAAACAATTTGTTCTCACAGAAAATTGAGAATTTTTTTTTATTTAAAATTTTTTCCCCACAAAACCTTGAATAATTCTTCCTCTCAAAAATGGATTTTTTTTTCTCTCTCTTAAGAAATCAAGTAATTTTCTGTCTCAAAACATTGAGTTGACTATTTTTCTCTAAAAAAATTGAGTAGTAGTTTTTTTCTAAAAAATGGAGCGGTTTTTCCTTTCACGTAATTGGAAAAAATTCTCCCTGGAAGTGAGTAATTTATTTCTTCCAAAGAAATGAGCCACTTTTTTCCTTCAAAAGTTAAAGAACATTTTCACATCTACTTACTTTAAAAAACATTGATACCTACATTTTTTTTCTTTAAAAAAAATTAAGCTGTTTTTTTTTTGAAAATTGAACAATTTTTCTTCCAAAAAATGAATTAGTTTTTTTATCCAAAAAATGAACTATTTGACCTCAGGATATCACAAAAAATTCAGCAATTCTTTCCCCCCAAAAAAAATCAGAAATTTTTTCTTCAAAACTTTGTGCAATTAAATTTAAATTTTGCTTCTCTAAACAAATTGACTATTTTTTTCTCGCAAAAAATTGAACAATTCCCCCTCTGCTAGAAGTGAGCAATTCTTTTCTTTAAAAGTTAGAATGACATTTTTATACTCCAAAAAACATTGCTACTATTTCATTTTTTTAAATTAAGCTGTTTTTATATTTAATAATTGAGCTGTTTAGTGTTTTTTCTCAGAAAATAAAGAAGTTTCATCTCCCAAAAAAATAAAAGATTTTTTTCTTCCAAAAAATTGGCAATTTAGGTATTCTCAGAAAAAAATGAGCAGTTCTTTTCCTCGAAAAAATACGAAATTTGTGTCTTTAAAACTTTGATGAACTGTTTTTTCTCATTAAAAATTGTGCAGTTCTGCTCTAAATACAAAAATTGAGTATTTTTCACCTTGAAAATTGACATTTTTTCCTTTTGCGAATTGAGCAATTTTTCCCCTTGAAAATTGACCTGTTTTTTCCTTTTGAAAATTGAGGAATTTTTTATCTTTGAAAATTGAGCAATTTTTTCTTCAAAACATTGAACATAACCCCGCGTCCTTCTAGAAGTGGGTAATTTTTTTCTTTCAAAGAAGTTGACAATTATTTTTTTTCTTCAAAACTTTTAAAAACATTTTTATACTCAAAAAACATTGGTGAATTTTTTTCTTCGAAAAATTGCTAATTTTTTATTTTAAAAAAATTTATAATTTTTTTCCAAAAATTAGCGAAATTTCTTTTTTTAAAAATTGAATGTATTGATTTTTTCGGAAAAATTCAAGATCACTAAGTATTTTTTCTTAAAAAAAAAAAAAACAGATTTCAATGGGTAGGTAGAGTGCATTTAATTTGTGCACTTTCGGAGTGTTCTTGGTTGTAGCTCATTTCACTTTGAAATTTTGGATGTACACTATGTTCAGAATAAGAATAAAAAAAACACTAAAGGCCCATATTTTAAAAATTTCCTTATTCGAATATAAGTAATAAGGTATCCTTAAGACGTTCCTTAAGATTTTTTAGTATTTTAAAACGTTCCTTTTTCGAAATGAGGTAAATGGAATAAGGAAATGAATAAGGTACCTCGCGAGGTACCTTAAGGACACCTTATTGTATTTCGATAATTCTTATCAGAATTGAATGAACTTTTGAATGATTTTTTTTTTAAGTTTTGTGAAGTTTTTTATTTTTTTGTAATATGGATCATATAATAAACAACATAATGCTTAATGAAATTGCAAAATTCCCAACCAGGGTTCTGCGAGATCGCAGCAACCCATTGAAACATTACAATGATAATGATTTCCTCACTCGGTTTCGGTAAAAGACGCTTATGAACGTGAATAATTGTACATACTTATTGAGTAATTTCAAATTATTTACGCAGTTGAGATGTTCATTTGAAGGAAAACCAACAGGTTTTTTTTATTTTAAAAATTGGAGAAATAGGTATAAAATATTTCTACTCCAAAAAATTAGGAATCCGAGCTTCTTTTGAGGTATTTCTGCGGAGAAATTATGTTCACTTATAGACCTTTACAGCAAAAATTCACGCAAAAGGGAAAAATTCTTTGATAACACGTAAAATCACGCAAAAAAGAAATTTGAATTTCACCATCAGTTATCACAAAACGCGCGCAAAACCAGCAATATGCCAATGCTAGAAAAATACAGCATTTCTATTGGTTGTAATATCCGAAACTCGGATGAAACTGTTTGGCAACAATGCACCTTCACAAACCTTATGAATAAGATAGGATAGTTTTAAAATACCATTTTAAGGAACCTTATTATAAGATCGTTTTTAAAATACCGATTTTCCTTATTCCTTACCTTAAGGAATAAGAATAAGGAAATCTTAAGGAAATTTTTAAAATACGGGCCTAATGGTGCGTTCAGCTCATCGCAGAATAAGGAATAAGAAAACGGAACTCCGAATGGTAAACAAATTTGATGACGCTGTGTTGTGTGTAGCGAATTAAAAATTAGGTACATGTCAAAAATTAAGTTAATTCTTGAGTGGCCGAGTATGTGAGGTTCCGTTATTTTCTTATCTTATTCCTTATTCTTGCTCTCCGATGAGCTGAACGCACCATAAGTATGTTCGAGCACTCAAGCATCACCTTAGTTGCCAGCCATGAATGAGGTTTTTCAAAAATCATTTTTATATGATTTTACCTAAATTATATTTACCATATACTTTGTCGAATTGAAGGGATAAAACTCGTCGCAAAGGGTTTCATTTTGGCACACATCGGAATGCATTTCTTCCAAGCCATATGCCATTGCATATATCGACTTGATGATGTAAGGTATTTTAGAATCTTGTCTGTGCTCTTGTCTCAGGTCTTCTTCGCCTGAAATAAAAAGGCTAATTTTTTTCTTCACTTTTAGTAGGTTTTTCTTATAAGACAAGTGGTGTGCATACCTGTGCACGGAGCTGAATGAGGGTCCGAGGTAGAATTCAGTGTGCAGTCGAATCTGTACTCCCAAAATTCTTTAAACCATGGGTTTCTTTTATTATTGGTTAAGTTCCTTTTAAAAAAATATTCATCGAATTCCTTATCAGGAATTTGCTTTATTGCAACAGTTAAGCTACCTAGCGCTTCTTCTTCGTAGCCTCTCACCACACCAGGCCTATTGGACCAAGTATCGCTAAAGAAAAAATGCTTAGTACATACATAGTCATTCTGAAAAAATTTCAATATTTAAAAGTTTCCTCTAAATTCTCAATACCTTCCAAGAAATAAAAGTTCCCCTGTGAGATTCATTCTTCTGGTAGCTTTTAATAGGTTTCTGTTCGCTTCTCCTTCGCAAAACGTAATCACCACTTTGGCCTTTTTATCTTCAGATAATTGAATCAAGGCATCAGTGTAGACTGATGATGATTCGTTGTCATCGGAAACCGGAACTTCGACAGTTTGAGCAATACAGACGCCATAAACGGAAGCGAAATCTTTTATGAAGTTTGCTGCAGTTTGACCGTATTCGCCTGCATACAGATATCGTTCAAAAGAAAATTATGAAATAAGCCTGAAAAATTTTCTTAGAATGGCAGCTTCTTATTTAAATTCTTACCGGTACTGTACACTACAGAAATATACTTCCAACCGAAATGAAACAATAATTTAAACATTACGAACACTTGATATTCGTCGTTCGGTACTACACGAAGGAAGTAATTGAAAAATCGTCTGTCTACGAGCCTCGATGAAGTCGCTGAATATCCAATTTGAGGAATATGAAATAATTTAAGCAGGTTTTGAACAGTTACAGTTGTAGTCGAAGTGGTAGGACCGATGATGCCGATGAGAGGTGCATCGTCGTCGTCGTTTTCTTGAAGGCATTTTTCCTATTTTATGGAGTCGATTTTTTTTTTTTTTTTTTTTTTGAAATTGGTAGTTGAGTTATATATTTCAAATTCATTGCAGATGAACCTCTTACCGGTGTTATTTTTTCTTCATCAGTTAGTGGTACAGGATCTTCTATGAGTTTTATGGTCTGATGTAACGAAACTGCTTCGCTGGAGCATGCGTCTTTGATATTTATACCCAGTTTTATTCCTGGAAGAATGTTCTTATCGCTGTGAAATATTTTTTTTTATTATTTATTTTTTAAATGAAAATAAAAAGAATTTCAGTTTTTTATGACTATTTACAAAACTGTATAGGTTTAGGTACTTTTAAATATTTTTAACATTCAAAAATTGAATTTGTTTATCAAGGGTTCAAATTTGGTAAAAAAGTTGATTTTTTTAAATAGATGCGTTTTTCACAAAAAAAAAAATCTAAAAAAATTCCAGCGCAAAAAAATTCAAGTTGATTTACTTCATTATTATTTATTGGCAGAGGTTTCAAAGTTGGACAAAAAAAATCAGTGGGGTTTTTACCAAATAAATAAATAAATAAAACTTGTCATCATTTTATTACTTTTTATTTTCTAAATATTGCTTCGTAAAAAATTTTGAGTTGAAGATTGAATTTTTAAATGCGGTTTGAAGTTGAGGAAAAATACAAAATTTTTTAATCAGTACGTTTTTCCAGAAAAAGTTTCCAAACCTTTTTTCCGGAATTTTTTGTCATCAATTTTTTTTCATTTTTTCCAAGTAGGTACGTTACTCAAAAAATGTTCCAAATTGGAATTTGAATTTTTGGCATGGGTTTGAAAAATACGGAATTTTTTAAAACAATGAATTTTCTAAAATCCATCGTCATGAATTTTCTTCACTTTTTTCCCAAATTGTGAAGCAAAAAAACAACCCATTTTTTCAAAATTTTACATCAATTGGGTTTTTCCTTTTCCCTATATTGCAAACCATAAAGAATTGCGGTTAAAATTTGAATTTTTGGCGTAGTTTCGAGAGTGACAAATTTTAAATCGAAATTTTTTCACAAATACAGGAGTATGAAAAATGTGAAATTTTTAAACTAGTTACTAATGATTTTTCAAAATCTACTGACATGCTTTTTTCTACTTTTTTCCCCGAACCAAAAAAAAAATGTTTCATATTGAAATTTTAATTTTGAGAGAAATTTGAAGTTGAGGAATCTGAATTTTTCGTCATTAATTTCTTTGGTTTTTTTCCAAACCTTGATATTTGGGTGGCCTTCATTTTGAACTTTCGAATTTTTTATTGGTCTCAACCTCCAAGATTGTTCCTTTTTATGAAAAAATTAACCCCTATTTTTTATTTTTGGACTAACTAAATTTTAGGTGGCCTCTCATCAGTCGCATTTTTAGAAAAATTAAAAAATTACCAGTTTTAAAAATTTTGTTTTTTGGTTTTAACTCATCTAAGTTGTTTCTTTTCATGAAAATCAATTACAATTTTTTAATTTTTCTTCTGAAGTTAATCTCAAATGTGACTTGAATCGCCCCATCGCCCTCAATTTTTCAAAAAAAAGAACAATATTTTAAGTCGTTGCTTTTTATTGGAAAATCATTCCCAATTTCACTAGCCACTAAACTTTCGAACTTTTGCATTTTTTATGGTTCTAACCTTCAAATGATTCCTTTTCATGAAAAATGATCTCCAAATTTTTATTTGTATTCCCACTGAATTTATTTTTCCTCTTTAAATTTCGTATAGGTAAAACATTTTTTCAAATTTTATTTTACCATTTAAAAAAATTATTCTTGATTTTTCAAACATTTTTTTCGATTTAGAAAAATTGGAAATTATAGTCGGAACTAATTCTTCATTTTATTTTTCATATTAAAATTTTCTTGTGAGACAAATTTTTGAAAGTTTTATTTGTTTGATTTTTTTTTTAATTTTTACACTCGTAGTTTATAGAAAAAAATAATTTTTAAATGGATTTTGAAAAACTAGAAAATTCTCAAAACAATATTTCAATTTTTTTTTGCCAAAAGTTCAAGTTTACCTACTTTTGTTCTGTTTACTTTTTGATTAGATATTTTTGCCAAATTCCTCTGAACTAAAAAAAAAAAAAAAATTAAACAAATTTTTGAAAATTCGTTTGAATTATCTAGAGATACATTTTTATTCCTCCTAGTAAATTTTTTTACAAAAATTTGTTCTAGGTTTTTTAAGTAAAGTTTCTCTCAAAATGAGGGAGATGCTAATGGGTAATGGCACTATTTGAAATTTAGGTAGGAGAAAAATAAAAAAAAGAGAATTGTTTTCTAATAAAAATTAACAATTTTATTTGCTTTCCTTTCTTTCTTTCTTTCGTTTTTTAATTTTTTTTTTTAATTTGAAGGTGTCTGAAAACACTTACAGCCAAGGAAAAATTGAAAAATGGTAAGTTGTTTTCATAAAAAGAAACAAAAACGAAAAACGAAAAACAAAAACTTTGATGGGTTGAATAAATAATTTGAAAAATTCTAATTTCTTTGACCCTTTTTTTGAATCGGGGGACTGAAAGGTGCCACTTAAGATTCAGCGAGGAAAGAAATGACAATATTGGGAATTTTAATTTTTTTTTAAGATTCATTTTTTCAATTTTTTCAGAAAAACATTCAAATACCTACCTACATTTTTTTCTTTAAAATTTTTAGCAGTTTTTATAAAAGTTCACATTGCTCAATTCTTTAAAAAAAAAATTGATCAAGAAATTCATAAGCATAAATTTTTCTGGATAGTTGAATATTTTTGAGAAAATGAATGACAATTTCCCTCCCCTTCTTCAGAGGTTCTATAAAACTTGAAAAATTTTAGAACAGTTTGTCATTAAAAAAAAAATTAAGTACCTATAACAACTTTTTCAAAAAAAAATAGATTTTGAACAAAATTTTTAAAATTTGCTTCCTGGAAAAATTTTCCTGCACCAAATTTGAAAAATAACAATTCTTCCAATTTTTCTATAATTATTTTATATGTGGATGGAAATTTTTTCGACTTACAAAAAGTTTGATCAAATGATTTTTTTCTGCAATCGAGCATAGAATCTTAAACATTATTTAAAAACAAGAATTAAAATAAAAAAATTGTTCAAAAAAATTTTGTTTCTTGAAAGTACGTAGTAGGTAGGTAGTACAATTTTTGAAAGTCAAATTTTTGTAATAACTTTTGCGAAAAAATTCTCTGAAATTTTAAGCCCAAGAGAAAACTAAGTAAACCGCGAAGCCTCCTAATTTACCATCCATGTTCATTTTTTAGACATGACTCAGTCAGTAGTTTGTTGAAAAAATACCTCACAAAATCGTGTATAAATTAATTGAAGAAATCCATAATCATAGGCCTAAGAAAATTTTTATTTCATAATAAAATCTTCACGCAGAGTCGCAGATTCTCAAACTGTGACGAAATACACCTGATACCAGTCTAACCAAACAGCATCGTAAATAATATCAAAAATCATGTACCTACATTACCTACTCATTAATAGAATCGATGGCAAAAAAAGCAGCCTCCGCTCTTTGTATCCCGTACCGTTCGCGTATCTCTCCACATACCAACGGATCCGTACCTCCTTTCAAAAGTGGTTGCTGGTGGACAGAGAATAAAGCTCCTATAATGAAATCACCGTCGATAATTCCGCTTTTCTTTTGCTTCGCTCCGATGTCTGGCACTTTTGAAGAACTTCCACATATTCTTATTTGGAATAAGAAATACAGTAGCGTTGCTGCGAGGAAAATGGGTATGTGTGCCATGTTCTTGAATCCATTACGATCGACGGGGGCTCTATAGGAAATATGTATGTAGATATTTATTGTACGAACTGTAATTATTTCCGAGTATGACGGATTGTTTAGAAGTAACCAGTTTTTTAATCGAGACTGAAATTTTTCAAAAGATGAAAGAATTCAAGGTTGGAGTAATAACGTAGTAGGTATATTTATTGTGTATTTTTATTCGCTTTTGTTTTGTTAATCGGTGATTTAAATTACACAGGTGGTTTGTAATCGTATATAAAGGAAATTTGGCGTGAAATTTGATTCTAAAATTTAAGAAAAATTAAACATTAGAAATAGATAATTATGTTTTATTAGACACTAGTGAACTAGAGTGCAAAAATAATGTTCTTTTGATTTTCAACATTTTATTCGTAGTTATCGAACGAATCGAGCTTATCTCTAATTTAATGCTAATGTGATTTATCAAACGATGGCGGTTTATTTTTATATCATTTTTATTCCACGAAATTTATTCGACCGGGTATGATAGGTAAACGAGCTTTTTGGAATTGAATACTAAATGGGTACTCATTCGTGTCGAATTCATAATATTTTATTTTCAAAACAAATAATTTTACGAAAAAAAAATACCTAGTTTTTTGACGAGAAAGTAAAAAAAAAAAAAAATTGGAAACAAAACAATTTTACGATTTTATCTAAACTATAAATATTTAGACACGCGACTGCACTTATGTAAACCTATAAAAATAAAAAAGTTTTTTACATACCGTAATAACATCATCCATGTGTCAAATATTTCACCACGTGCATTTTCAAACACTTTTTTAATGAATCAATTCCACAGAGTGATTATATTTCAGCTTGAAAAAATATTCAAAATTGGGAGAGAATATTCTTTAAATTAAATTAAACTTCGATATAAAAATATATCTCAAAATTGTGGATGTTTGTATCACAAAACTCGATATAATTATCTTCACGAATATTACATACAACACCGTACCTGTAACTCGTTCATTATGGAACTGGTTACTAACGTTAGGTGATAACCAAGTTCGCGGTGTTTTCAAGGAAAATTATATATTTAAAGCTTGCGATAGCTTTTTTTGATTAATTTTTACCATTTCCACGCTCCATATCCATTTGGTAATTGAACATAGAAGTGATCTTCTTTTCTCATGTATGTGTTTAATTTGTGTGGAGTGTTGTTTAAGCATGATGTTGTGATCAAATGGGCTGATAATTGTAGGTGCAATGTGACATGTTTTTTTTCCAGGATGATATACTATAATTAATTTATTTAAATGAAAGGTGGGCGTTGAAGGAGGGAGGAAGGGAGGACGAATAGAATGGAAATTGTTTGAAAAAACATTAAAGGTTGGTTAGTAGTATAACGAGGGCTGAATAAAGATATAATTTTTGTGGAAGGAAAAATTAAAATAATCGATTTTTTCCAGTCATGGAAGAATAATATGTATTTAGAAAGAGTTGTCATTTTGCTTTGCAGGTTTAAAAAAGTAATAATTTATTTGGAAAATACGTACTCAACATTAGGAAAATTCTATTGCAGAATTTTTTATCTTCAGTTCATTGCAAACTGAACCAATTTTTTTTCAAAATAAAAATTATAACGCAATTGGGCAATTTATCGTAAAATAAAAAAATCTGGCCGGTGTACTGCTCACTAGGGTGGCCCTTATTTTTCGAATTTTGGAAATGTTGTCGGGGCGGGGGGTCAATTGGTGACATATTGGTAGAAAATAATTCCCTATTTTTTATTTTTCCTCTAACTGAATTTTAAGCCGTTTCTCAGGGGCCCACAAATTTGAAAAAATCAAAAAAAAAGAAAAAATAGAACATTTTGAAAATTTTTGAAAATTTTTAGCAAAATGGTCATAGGGATGGTATTTCTATAATACAAGACCATTTTCGATGATTTCTTATCTTTATCCCCCTTTTCATGGAACATAAAAAAAAACGTAATTTTTTACGTTTTTTAAAAAATTTGAAAAAAATGACTAAAAATTAAAGAAACATTTTTTTTTGAATAAAATGTTTTTAGCATACATGTTATCACCCAAAAAGGTCATTTACGGCGATTTTTCATCCTTACCTTCATTTTTGGGAACCTCATTTTTTTCAATTTTTGATAGTTTTTGAAAAACTCTCACTGATACGGCAGTGGTGAAAAATCACCGTAAATGACCTTTTTGGGTGATAACATGTATGTTGAAACCATTTTATTAAATTTTTTTTTTTTTTTTTTAAATTTGTAGCCATTTTTTTCAAATTTTTTAAAAAACGTAAAAAATGACGTTTTTTCATGTCCCATGAAAAGGGGGGTAAAGATAAGAAATCATCGAAAATGGTCTTGTCTTATAGAAATACCATCCCTATGACCATTTTTCTAAAAATTTTCAAAATGTTCTATTTTTTTGATTTTTTCAAATTTGGGGGCCCCTGAGAAACGGCTTAAAATTCAGTTAGAGGAAAAATAAAAAATAGGGAATTATTTTTTACCAATATGTCACCAATTGACCCCCCCGTCCCGACAACATTTCCAAAATTCGAAAAATAAGGGCCACCCTACTGCTCACGCATCCACTTGAATTTTATTTTAGTCATTTTTGTCGTTGATGATTTTTTTTTCGTTTAAATTATGTCATTTGAAGAAAATTTGGCAAAAAATATTAGATAAGCCTAGACATTAAAAATATAATTTTATTCGTGACAATCATTTTGAAAATATTTTTTTTATTGTAGATTTTCATTGAACACGAAATATTATTAAAAATTTCATTAGTTATCCAAACTCTTCACTGTGGTGCTGGACGTGATTTCTTTTTCGAATTAATGAACCATTAAATTTACGAGCTAATTTGGCAGATCGTCTGGTTGTTGGTACATATGTGGTTTTTTTAAACTCTTGATTACTCCACTGGCGAGGCCATCTTCTTAAATGACTTCAATAAGATGTTGTGTTTTTGTACAGTGCTTTGATACCATTTTACCTCACGACTTGAAATTTCAACTCATGTCGCATGTCGCCTCGATAGTTGAAAAATCACAGAGTTGAGGTGCCATTTATTGGATTATTGCAATTGCATATGCCTTTTTTTATAGACAGCTCGTACGAAGTAAAGATGAAATTTCTGTCTAGAAATTCCCTGAAAAAATACCAAAATTAGTGGGTGAATCGAGTTGAAATTTGAAAAATGAAATTATAATGTTCAAAAAAATTGTTTACTGTAGGTATTAAAAAAAGAAAGTTCCAAAAAAATATGAAAAAATGAAAAATTTAAAATTCGGTAAATGCTAAAAATAATCGTAAAGTTCAATTCTTATGATTTATTTTTTTTTTCAAATTCAGAAATTTATTTCAACTTTTAAAAATTTTATTGATCATCTTAATTTTGAAAAAAATCATCATTAGAATTTTCATCAAAAATTGAGCAGGTGAAATTTTCAGAATTTTTCAAAAATCATCACCCACATTTCAAAAAATTTCTTAATTGCTTATAATTTTTCAAAAAAAAAAATAATAATAATGATATAAATTTTCCAAAAATTTATTCCTTTAATTTTTTTCAAAAATTATAATTTTTAAATCAAAAAAAAACATTTTATTAATTGATAAAAATTTTTAAAAAACATTCAGGTTGTTAAAAATATAAAAAAATAATTTAATAGGTAGAAAAAAATTGAAAATCGTTTTATGAAAATTTAAAACTTGAATTTTTTTCCAAATTAAGTAACTTTTTTTTAGTTTGTGAAAATTGAAAAATATTGTCATAGGTACGTATTATGTAATTTGAAAAAGATTTTGATAATCATAATTTTTCGAAGAAATTAAGTACCTAATCATCAAAAATTATTATCAAAATTTAAAATCAGAAATTGAGTAGAATTTTCAGAATTTTTCAAAAAAAAAATTGTTCTTGAATCTTTCAAAAATTTTTACGATTGTTCATTATTTTTAAATTGATTAGGTAAAATAAGGGATTATTATTAATTAGCAAAAATTTTTAAAAAAGTTGGGCTTTGATCGGTTTAAAAAAAATATACCTAGTTTTGAAAACAAAAAGTGATAGGTACAGAATCAAAAATTATTTTTTCTCAAATCAAAGAAAAAGAAGTATAAAGTGATTAATTTTTTTAAAGAATTTATTTTTTTCTACCTAATTAATTTTTTATTTCTTCTAAAAAATTCACTTTTAGGTTTTGTAGCATCTTTTATTTTTTTATTTTATATTTAAAAAAATTGAAACAATTTTTCCTAAATTAATTTTTGAAATTTTTCTCGAAAGTAAAAGCTTAGGTAAATTACTTGGTAAATATTCTAATGCATCGACTACATATTTCGCAGTATCACTGATTTTCTTACCTCTTACTTACTGCTTGATTACTATCCTGTTTACCAATCATACATCTCAGAGCCTTGTTAGGAATATAATATATTCTGGTATTTTTCTCAGGAACATACAAAATTGTGTACAATTTGGGAAAAAATAAACAGCATAAAATTATCAAAGCATTTATGATTGCCCAAATACAACACGTGACCACCTGTTGAATATAAGAAATTCCAAATTTTATTATTCATCTGAAAACATTTCGTTACCTCAGGGATCAGGTTCGATTTTACCTCGTAATTATTAAAATTTTCGTAATGAGTCCATCCAAAAGCCACCCAAGTGATACAAGTGGTGTACATTGAGAAACCTATGTACTTGGCTTCGTTGAAATATCTCGGAACGTGCCTGGTCTGTATGGCATAATACGTACACATTACGACTAGAAATGCTACCGGTGAAAATGACGTCAAAATGGTTTCTTTGCTGTTTGGACAAACGAGCCAACCTTTTCGCTGGCTTTCGATTATTTTGTAGATTTGTTGCGGCGTTGGAGGTTCTGTGATTAGAGTCGAAAGGCAGATTAATATTTCGGTGGTAATCAATACGAATGCCATGATTATCTGTTTTAATGAGAAAAAAAGAAATTGTCAGTTAATCTTTTTTGTTCAGTTTGGGATGAGTTCAAACTTACTTGAGCTTCGGAAGTCATAAATTTGAGATTCAAATTGGGAAATTTCCTCTTCGATATGGTAAACAGACGCATTATACGATTGCTTTTAACTAATATAGCTCCGTAAATCATCGAAAAGCTGATTGGTAAAATGAGCCTACCAATTGTACACGTAATTATGGTCGGTTTGGCTAATACTGCAAAGGTCACCCCATGAACCATGATCATTCCTAGCAGAATCATATAGCATAGTTCTCTGGTTGATGATTTCACCACTGGCGTGTCTTTATTTTTTACGAATACGAATACTGTGAAGAAAGTTAATATTAGTCCTATCGTTGAGATTGCCATTAAAATTTCCGCTTCGAGATGGTCGTAGTCGATATGTTGTAAAGGGACAGGATCGCAATCTGGAAAATATTCAATATTTGGTATCGAAGAATTGATTGATTCATTCTTGTACATAAATTTGGGGCCAACTTACAAGTTCGATTTATGCTTGGCCACGTTTCTGATGAACAATCTTCGCACGTGGTTTCATTTATTTGGTATTTGCCTTGCTCGCAAGGGGCACAAGTCCAGCAGCATTGGCTTTCTTGTCCTTTATCTTTTTTCTGTAACGAAAAAAAAAAGTCTGTTTGAAAATACTACCTAAATAATTGAATTACCTATTTCAGTTTTTACTCGTAAATTGAAACTCACTTGGATGTATCCAGGTAAACAAAGTTCCGAACAACACGATAATACTGTTTTATTCCCTTTGGGAAATTTTTGTAACGTTTCATCTAATTGAAAATTACCGGTTGGGAATACATTTTTCAAATGCTGTGATCGATTCTCGTATCCGTTGAATTGCCCTACTTTCACATAGTGGTAACTTTGATTGGATAATTTTTGAAAGTTGAAAATTTCGTAGCTGTTGAGAATTAAATTTAATTTTGGATTCGTTATTTTTATTCGAAGCAAGTTCTCATTATTTTTTTAAAACAATAAAATTCCTACTGCTATAAAAATTCATATATTTTTTAAAATTTTGAAATAATTTTTTTTGAAATATTTTTTTTCAACTTTTGGAATATTTTTTTAAAATTCTTGAAACAATTTTTTTTATTTTTTATTTAAAAAAAATTTTTTGGGATAATTTTTTTTATATTTTTTTCAATTTTTGAAATAATTATATATATTATATTTTTTTTATTTTAAAAAAAATTTTGGTAGGTATATTTTTTTTGATTTTTAAAATAAGTACTAAGTTCTTTTTTAATTTTTGAAATAATTTTTAAAAAATTTTTTTTTAGTTTTTTTTCAATTTTTGGAACATGTTTTTTTAATTTTTTGAAATAATACCTATATTTTTTTATTTTTTTTATTTTATTTCTTTTTTTGGTACTTATTAAGTAAGTATTTTTTTTTAATTAAGTAAGTTTTTTTGCATACTTAGTATATTTTTTTAGTTTTTAAAATACGTAATTTTTATAATTTTTTAATAATTTATTTTATCAAATAGTTCAATGACATTTTTTTTACAATTTTAAATTAATTAGGAGACATTATTTTGGAATTGAGAAAATTTTTTGAAATTTGATAATTGAAAATTAATCACAAACTGGAATTTGATTCATTTCTTAAATTACGTAGATCAATTTTGGAAGTTGGATTTTTTGCTATAATTTCAAAAATTTTGCAAATCTTCAAAATTTATTGAAAACTTAAAATTTGATACTTTTACTTTTAAATTTTTGATAAAGAAATTTTCGAATTCTATTCAATTCAAAAAATTGTTATTTATACTTTTAAAACTTAAAAAAAAAATCTGAAAACTGCGAGGGCGGGGGGGGGGGGGGGGGAGCTGGAAAATTTTAGGTATATAAAATTAAATTCTGGATATGTTAAAAAACAACCATTTTCAAACATTTTTGAAGTGTGAAAAAATTCATAATTTGTGTCATTGCGTAGGTAATGGGCCCATTTGGTCGATCACAGTTTTTGAGATAATCGCATTTTTAGTAAAAAAAATCCGAGAGTAATGAAAAATCGTTTTTTTTTTTTGCGGATTTCAATTGAGTAACTAGTCCTCTACAACGTGTTAAAATTATAGAGCTGAAGAGGCACTCCAAGCGGAGAAAAATGGAATTAAAGATTTTTTGAAAAGGGCCAAAACCACCTAGACACTACAAGCCATGAAGTTAAATTTGGCAACCTTGCCGAAGACGGCCGACTTGAGCAATTGAAAATACGTTTTCTGGGCAAACGAAGTGTTTTTCGAAAAAATTGATGGGAACCAAAATTGTAGAGGGAAAAATTAACTTTCGTTTAGTGTATTCGGAATTTTGATTCGACTAATATTTCTCGAGTTACGGTCAAAAAACTGATTTGAAGATGGGCCGTCTACCAGATTTTCCCTATTTTCCCGGTCAAAGAAGCGATTTTCGTAAAAATTGATAAGAACAAAAATTGTAGAGCAAAAAATATCCTTTCATCCTAAAATCATTGAAGTTTTGATTCGACGAAAATACCTCGATTCATTAGCAAAAACTGTTTTCTCAGATATGCAAATTTTCATATTTTCCTATTTCGCGGATAAACAAAGCGTTTTTCATGAAAATTGATAAGAACTAAAATTGTAGAGCAGAAAAAATCCTTCAGTTTTAGTGCTTTTAAAATTTTTGATTCGACCAATTTTTTGAGTTATCGTCAAAAAACTATTTATTTTTTCATTTTCGAGGTCAACGACCCCTTTTTTGTGAAAATTTATAAAAACCACAATTGTAGATCAAAAAATTTACTTTTGTTCAATGTAGTCGGAATTTCGATTTGACGAATATTTCTTGAGTTATCGTCGAAAAACTGATTTTGAAAGTTGGCCGTCTACCAAATTTTCCCATTTTCCCGGTCAACGAAGCGATTTTCGTGAAAATTGATACGAACCAAAATTGTAGAGCAAAAAAAATCCTTTCACCCTAAAATTATTGAAATTTCGATTTGACGAAAATACCTCGATTTCTCAGCGTAAAATGTTTTCTTGGATATGCAAATTTTCACATATTCTCATTTTCAGAGCGAACGAAGCATTTTTCGTGAAAATTGATCTAAACCAAAATTGTAGAGCAGAAAATTTCCTTTCGTTAGTGTGTTGTCAGAATTTCGATTCGATGAATATTTCCCGAGTTATCGTCAAAAAACGGATTGGAAAGTCGGCCGTCTACTACTCGAAAATGCGACGTTGCCTTTCTACGTTCATGGCTTGTATCTGTAGGTGGTTCTGAAAGGGCCCATTTGGTCGATTTCGTTTTTTGCTGTATTTACTTGTACCGCTTGACCTTGAAAACGGACCTCGCAGATTTTCACGTTGTTGTGATGTTCCCTAGAGCATTTTGCGCGGTTCTCTTTGAAGTTAATATTATGTAATCTCTACATGATTCACTCGCTTGATCAGTTGTATTATTTTATTAGCGGATGGCTCCATTCTTAATTTTTTTCCCCCATTTCGCTTTTTATTCTTAAATTATTAAGAATTGAACACCCTATCATTATGGAACATGGAATTGATGTTCCACCTTAATTTACCGAAATTGAAAAAAATTACTAGAATAATTTGACGGAAATACCATTCTTCATACGCTCTCTAGGACTTACAAAGCGAGGAAAAAAATCGCTATTGCAATAATTATTTGAAACTTAGGTGGAAAAAAGCGGATTTTTAATTTCGTGACAAAAGATTCAAGCATTAAAAAAAAAATCAACTTGTTTGATCATAAAAACTTTAGATTAAGTTTACTCAAAGTTGAACTTTTGGAATTTTCAATTACAAAATTATTTTTTTTGCGAATTATGCATTTTTTGGGCCCGGGTCACCTCTATCCCATTACTCACACTGTGTTTGTCACCCCCCTACCAATAACTCAATATCGACCGAATGGGCGCATTACCTACGGAATGACACATTTTATGATACCTACGAGTATTTTCATAAATCAATTTGATTTTTAAAATGAACTGGAAATCAATAATTATCTATGCCAGCCTACTTGATAACTCCTGGAATTCCCCAACCGGTAAGATTTACATGTTTTTCTTTGAATTTTATTCCGACATTGAGAAACGTTTGCTGTTGAGAAATATTTTAGCTTTCATTTAGAGTACGTAAAAATGAACTTTTAATTTTCTGATTCAAATTTATCTCACCAGGAAGAAAGATGAATTGAGTGAATTCAGTTTCGAACAATCGCTTCCATTATTGCAAACGAAGGTATGCAAAGTGTGAGCCAAAGCATTGATCGCTTCCACTATGTGATAAATTCTCGAGTCTCTTACATAATCTTGCTTCAAAGTTTGGTTTTCTGAAAGAAATTAATTTTTTTATAATTATTTTTACTCGTTAAAGTCCACATGTAGGTAATTTCATAATTGCAAAACGTAGATCACTCACCTGTGCATTTTGGTCTGTCAAAAATTTCCGACCTATTGTTAATATAGCAGTTAAATTTTTTCTGCCAAAATTCTTCGAACCAAGGGTTTTGTTTGTTATTGAGAAAATTTTTCGCGAGATAATAATCGTCAAATTCTGGCAAATCGTAGGTTTTTATACCAACAGTTAGACTACCAACGGCCTCTTCTTCGTATCCTTTGACTATCTCGTGATCTGGAGACCAACCGTCGCTGTGAAATTTAACCAGTCATGTTTAATTTGCAATTTTCCTCTGAGATGGTAAAAAATTCATCTTTCTTACCTTCCAACGATGATGATTTGTCCAGCAAGGCCTAATCTTCTGATCGATTTCAGAATAGTTTGGATGGCGAATTTTTCACAAAAGCACACAATCACTTTGACTTTATGGTGGGCTAGATTTTTAAAAGCCTGGTTGCTCTCATCGATGGTATTCGTGATAAAAAGTTCTTCTCTGGCTGCGATACAGATGTCGAAACGGGATGCGAAATTTTCTAAGAAATGTAGTCCCATTCTGCCATAAGTTCCTTGGGGGGAAGAAGGAGATTAGTTGGAAGTCAGAATTTAGCATAAATGGGCTAGTGAAAATGACAAATAAAATTTGGTTTTGGGCAGAAATTATTTTTTGATTTTAAAATTTTCCTTTCGGTGTACTAAATAACCACCTAGATGTTCACGAACCTCATCTTTTGGGAAGCCCTCCAAACGTGTCCAGAGTCTCTTTTTGGATCCACATTTGGAGAACATGGCCAAGGTTGAGATTAAGGGACCTTTAGGTGGTGAATCGAGGGAACCAAAAGGAACACTTTAAAATAAAAAAAATATTCATTTATCCGAAATACTGTTTTCTCTGTTTTTATTGATCTAATTTTACTATGAGGTAATATTAATTAAGAGATTTTTCTCACCATACCTGAGCTATAAGCGACAGAAATATAATTCCATTTATTCTGCTGTAATATTCTGGCAATGATGTAGCTCTGATAATAATCCGAAGGCACTACGCTAATAAAATGGTAATAATTTAACGCGTTGATGATTTCTTCGGAAGTTGCAGCGTATCCCATTTGGAATATTTTAAACACTTTCATATAATTTTGAACTGCTGCCGTCATCGAGGACGTGTCAGGACCGAGAACGCTCAACAAAAGGCCATGTTTGTTGGATTTTTTTGCATGATTCGTGTCCTGGAAAAATGAAATAATATCATCAATAGTCTCTCGCCCACGACCACGAATGACTGATTAAGTAGGAAGTGGTGCCTATACTAGTTCCTAGAAGATTATGTCCTAATTCTTTTTTCTCTTAAAAAAAGTGAAAATGGGGAATATTATAGTAAAATATGATACATTTCAATAATTCGTAAAAAGTAGGATACGAAATTTGAAAAAAAAATCAAGGAAATTTTAAAAGGTGCTTTCTGCTAGAATAATCGTTGAAAATTTGATTCTGAAAAAATATTTCAAAATTTTAAGTTGATCAAACTTTTTCAAAAATTATCTCCACCTAAATTTGAAATAATTTTTTGTTGAATAAAATTTGAAAAATTTCTTTGTGCTCGTTTTGATAATTTTTTTAAATAAAAAATTGAGAGAAACACTTTTTTAAAATAATTGTTTCGAACCATATTTTGAATCACACTTATTACTTATATTTTGATACACAGTTATGAAAAAAAAGAAAGTAAAAAAGCATGAAATTTCTTCAATGAAATTAAAGAAAATTTTAAACAATAGCTGAGCTTATTATACAAAAACATTTTTGAAGAAATACCTTTAAACAAAATTTGAAACAAAAATCTATTTTGAACAAAATTTGAAAAAAAAAATAAAGCGTAACTATTAGTAATTCTTTGAATTGTAGTTCGATCGTTGAAAAAAAAAAGGAGAAAAATCAGGAATTTCCGAAAAATTTGAATGTAAAAAAAAATTGAGAAAGTCTGAATGAAAGAAAAGTTTTTAAAATGGAACACGAAAAAAATAATGTTTTTCTTCTGGAATCATTATAATCGTTCAACATTTTTTTAAATTTCAGGGTAAATTAAAATTTTTTAAAAATTCCATCGAAATTGTATTTTCAAGTTCGTAGGTAGATAGATTTTTTAAAAATCCATTTCTTACATAGAAAAAATTTCTCTTAAATAAAATTTAGAAAAATAATTTCCAACAGTAGGTATTTTAAAAAATAGTTTTGACAAAATTTCATTATTTTTTGACATTTGAAAAAAAAAATATTTTGATCGAAAATTTGTCTCAATCTCGAACAAAATTCAAAAAAGATTGTGTTTGAGTAAACTTTTGTAGGTAACAATTTTTACCTTATCTTTAGGAAATTCGATTTTAAGGGGGGGGGGGCATAATTTTTTTTTTTTTTGTTGAATGCATAGAGTTGACAAGCGGAATTTTCTAAGACCTTTGCATGACGTCATTTTGATTTTTCATCTATGAAATTTTGAAGAAAAATTGGAAACTAATTTCATTTTGCTTTTTTTTACGAAAAAAATTAATTTTTGATTTTTGAAAAATAAAATGCATGGAGTTTTCAAAAAAAGAAAATTATATTCATTTTGCATTTTGATGATGTGATTTTGTAGAAATTATTGATAAATTTTTTGTAAAATGAAAAATTTTTAGTGTCAAAATTTGAAGAAAAACGCGACTTTTGCTTAATGCCCCGTTTCCAGGGAAACTATGCAACCCACCAAACTTTTTCTTAGAATGTTTTTTATTCAGTAGAGTCTGGTCTGTAATCTGACGAGAAGGTTTTGGAAAATTCCCCGATTTTATCAAACTTTCTCATAATTTTCTTTCGAATTGACTGGAATACTACGATGAAATTTATGAGAAAGTTTGATAAAATCGGAGGGAAAGTAGGAATTTTCCAAAACCCTCTCGTCAGATTACAGACCAGACTCTACTGAATAAAAAACATTCTAAGAAAAAGTTTGATGGGTTGCATAGTTTCCCTGGAAATGGGGCATTAAGCAAAAGTCGCGTTTTTCTTCAAATGACACTAAAAAATTTTCATTTTTCAAAAAATTTATCAATAATTTCTACAAAATCACATCATCAAAATGCAAAATGAATATAATTTTCTTTTTTTGAAAACTCCATGCATTTTATTTTTCAAAAATCAAAAATTAATTTTTTTCGTAAAAAAAAAAATGAAATTAGTTTCCAATTTTTCTTCAAAATTTCATAGATGAAAAATCAAAATGACGTCATGCAAAGGTCTTAGAAAATTCCGCTTGTCAACTCTATGCATTCAACAAAAAAAAAATGTATGCCCCCCCCCCTTAAAAAAATAAAATAAAATTATCATTATCATCAACGTAATCCTTATCTTTCGAATACTTTGTACTAATTAAGTAAAATCATCAATGGGAAATCCAGAAGTACATTAACTAATTCTTATCATGTGGGATATTTTGTACAAAATAAAATTTAAAATTATATAATAACAATTGTGATTTTTTGGGAAACATTTAGATCACAACCCACAATTTCTATTTATCCCTTTTCGAGAGAAAAATTAAGAAATTATGACATAATAATCTAGAATATTGTAAAACAAATCGATTAAATATTACCTCAGGAGTATTCGATTGATCAGACCTTTGTATAAAATCCATTATTTGATGCACAGCAATCGATTCGCTTTCGCAGTCGTCTCTTATATTTATACCCAGTTTGATTCCTGGCAATAGGGAAGAATCACTGTAAACGTATCATTACAATTATTTTGTTTTCTTTCAAATTTACGATCGAATTATATTTTAATTTATCAACTTACTTATTTATCGATTCGACCGCAAATAAAGCTGCCTCCACTCGTTGTATTCCTCTATGCTCGAGTACGTCACCGCAAGCCAAAGGGTTGTAGACATTTGCTGTCCGCAGAGGATTGGTATGCACTGAAAATAATGCTCCTATCACGTAATCTCCTTCGATATAGGCGCTTTTCCTTTGCGGTTCATTTAGTTCGATTTTCAACGAAGCGAAAATGGGTAATACGAGTAAAATTAGCCAAGAAGTGTATTTTTGGAGTTTCATATCGATCTTGATCTACAAATGTGCGAGTAAAATAATTACGTACCTAATGAGAAAAAAAGAAAAGAAAAAAAAATGAAGATATACCTGCATTTAATTTGAGAAAAGAAATAGAAAATACCGACTGCGATTTTTAAAAACATCTTAAAGTAAAAAACTCACCTTTCATTATGATGGGAAAATGTTTGAGAAACGAGAAACTCTTTTCGCAGAAATTTTACTCGAGTATAAAAAACATGCATAGAAAAATAATTATTATATTCTAACCTGACAAATACATCACGTCATTGGTAATGAAAATATGAAAGAATTTCCGATAATTTCTCTCACACGTTGTTTCTTATTGATGCGTAATATTGTTAATTCGCGAATGTTTTGATAATTAAATTGATAAAATGCATTCGACAAGGAAATTGATAAACTCTCTGCGCACGTACCCCGAAGTAATTATTTTTTTTTCGGCTTCTTTTATTTTTATCGAGTCCAATGTTTGAGAATAAAAGAGAAACTATCACGAGACTGTAGTTGTTCGCTTTTAGGCGAAGGGTTGACTTTCAAAAATATGTGTAAAAATTTTGTACCAAGTTGAGGTAGGATAATTCTGAAGTTCTGTTTATCTGATTCATTTGCCCTTTTCCGATGATCCCATAAAATTTAAAAAGTAAATATATTACGTTGAATGATTTATTATTAATTATGTTGAAATTGTAAGGTGTAGTATAATTCTGTTATATTTATTTTTAATATTAAAAACGTAATTCTCATTCAAGTGATCGTGCTGGCCGTTTCTTCGCTCGTTTCTTTCGTTGAAGAGGTCCGGAAAGAATACAAATCTTCAATATTCTCCAAGTCTTTTCTCATGAACTTTCTGAAATGATATCGTAAGTATTAGTTAAAGATTCGAAAAATCGCTGCGAAATTCTAAAAAAAATGAAGGACCTCCAATATTTAAAAATATTTGAGATTTATTTGTACAATCATTGTTTAAAAGCAAACTTAGTTGGAGATAAAATTGAAATGAAAATTTAAGCACATTAATTTAAAAAAAAAAAAAAAAAAAAACTTATTCAAAATTCAAGTTTAAAAACTTTCAAAATTTTTGAAATCCTTTTTCTATATTTTTGTTCAATAAATTTTTTTAAATCTGATTTTTTAACAATTTAAAAAAAATAACCTTTTGAAATTGAATTAAAATTGTGAAAAATTTTCACGAAAAACAGTTCATTTTTTAAGCATTGATAAAAAATTAATTCGTTCAAAATTTGAGCTGAATTTTTACATTATTATTCAATTAAATCTTGTTAATGCTGATTTTTCAAACAATTTGGAAAATGAATTTGAATTATATTGTTTGAAAATTATTGGAATAAAATTTTAAGAAATTATTTTGATGAAAAACTGTTTATTTCAGCACTGATAAATTTGATTTTTTTCTAAAGACAGAATTTTTAAATTTTTTATTAGATTTAAATTTTCGAAGGTAATTTTTTTACCAATTAAAAAAAAATACCTAAAGAATGATTTTCAAAATTCATTCAAAATTTGAGTAGGGAAAAAAAAATCACAAAAATATTTGAATTTTTGTTCAATTTAATTTACCAAAGGTGATTTTCAACAATTAAAAACAAAGATTCTTCAAATTTTCAAATTATTTTCAGAATTTTCAAAAAAAAAGTTGGAATAAATTTTGATGATGAACTGTTTATTTTAGCACTGATAAATTTTATTTTTTTTTAATGGAGAATTTTTGAATTTTTATTCAATTTAGTTTTATGAAGGTAATTTGTGCATTTAAAATTCAATCAAGATTTCAATAGAAAAAAAAACACAAAATATTTGAATTTTTGTTCAGTTTAATTTGCTAAAGGTAATTTTCCATAATTGTATTTTATAAAAAAAATTAAATTCTTCCAATTTTTACAAAATTATTTTCAAGTTTTCAAATTATTTTCAGAGTTTTAAAAACAAGTTTTCAAAAAAAAAAAAATCAGAATGAATTTTGATAATGAACTGTTTATTTTAGCACAGATAAATTTGATTTTTTAAACGGCGAATTTTAAAATTTTTATTCGATTTAATTTTTTAAAGATAATTTTTTTACCAATTTTTTTCAACATTTTTTATCATAATTCTTAAAATTCATTCAAGATTTAAATTAAAAAAAAATTACAAAATATTTGAATTTTTGAGGTAGTAGTGAAATGAGATTTTTGAGCTTATATTCGCGATTTTTGTCTCACAACTGGGGGTGGACCAATAAAAAACGTACTTTTTATGTTGAAAATTTCCGCGAGTTTTCAACCAATTGTTTTTAAAACTTCATACGAAAATGAATAATATAGGTACCTAAAGAAATTATTGTGGATTTTCAAAAGATTTTTTATATTATAAAAATGACCTTGAAAGTGACTTTGAAAACTTGAAATCGATCTTCTGGGTACCACATTCTTAAGGTCGTATCGAAAAAACTATGCAAAAGTTATTTAGAGCATTTTGGGCTGTCTAGAATTTTTAATAAAATTTTGAGCCTTGGGGGCCCCTTATCAGCCCACAAAAACCATTATTTTTACTCACGCAGTGTCTTTGAAACAGTAATTTTTGATCGAAATTTTTTTTTCTTGCAATTTATTATCAAAGAGATCTAAATGCATAATCAACATGAATTTGGGCAAAATTCATCCATTTTTTCCATTTTTTAATTTTTTTTAAAATCAAAATAACGAAATGTTGCCTTTTTAGGAACTCAAAATCTCCTTCCAAATGTTCTGAGGGCCAAAAATTAATGTCTGAATATATTTCAACTTGATATATTTGTCATATACTGAGATTTCAGCAAAATTGAGAATTTCTAGTTTTTTTGGCCACTTTCATATTAGTTTTTTTAAATTTTTAAATTTATTTATTTAACAAAATTATAAGTAATAGCCCAGTAAAATTATGTTTTTAGAAGGAAAAGTTTATTGGCAAGCTGAATTTTGGTATACGGGTCCCTTTTGGTGTCCTAAAAACGAATCTGAACCGTCCCCCCCCCGTGTCCCCCGCGGGCTTCTCCCCCAAAATGAGGATCTTAGCCCCCAAATTGCGTTTTTGGCCCATATCTGCTCAAATATTCACCCTAGCCCAAAATTAGGTCTATAAAATCTTGATCTACGTCAAATTTCCTATCAGATGACCTATACATGGTTTTCCTAATCTCAAGGGGGGTGGAGCCACAATCTTTCAAAAGGAGGGGGTTTTGTATTGGATTGGTATCATTATACACTTCAGGGAAGGTTCATATTTCGAATTTGAAAGAGTTAGAATGCTGACAGAGTAATGTAGACCTCGTGCTCAGTACTTGAGTGGATCGCAGAGCTCCCCTTTCCCCTCCCCCTCACCCCATTTAACAATCACCCTCTACATACCAATAACAAATGAGATAAATTGCACTACAAATGGTATAATTTGCCTGAATAAATGTAATCGGCAATGTCCTATACAATTTACAGCATGATATTACCGATTCTCCCCAAATTGTGGACCCCAGACCCCCAATACCAGTTTTATTTTCTATCTCCTCCAATATCGCTCCTACAAAAAAAACTCATCAGAGTAATGTTGTAGTACTCAAAATTTCCTGTCGATTGAGCCCATAAGCGGTCTTCTCCCCCCCCCCCCAAGGGGGAGAAACAATTTTGAGAGTTCTTCAGCTCTTGTCTGGAAAAATAACCGCAAATCCCGTTACAGGAGGTTCCAAATGTATGAAAAAATGATGCCAAACATACCTATACCTCGTTAATTGGAGAAATAAGGGTATTTTCCCTCTCATAATTCCCTCATTCCTTTCCCTAAGAGAAATTTTACCTCGTCCTCCCCTCAAAATTTGAGTCGCCTGGGCCAAAAGACCGTGTAAGTGGTTTTTCACATTCGCTACATAAAAAAACGGTATTATTTGCTTGTTTGAAAATTCATAGCGCCACCCCCCTGGGGGGAGAAGACCGCTTATGGGCTCAATCGACGGGAAATTTTGAGTACTACAACATTACTCTGATGAGTTTTTTTTGTAGGAGCGATATTGGAGGAGATAGAAAATAAAACTGGTATTGTGGGGTCTGGGGTCCACAATTTGGGGAGAATCGGTAATATCATGCTGTAAATTGTATAGGACATTGCCGATTACATATTTTATTCAGGCAAATTATACCATTTGTAGTGCAATTTATCTCATTTGTTATTGGTATGTAGAGGGTGATTGTTAAATGGGGCGAGGGGGATGGGGAAGGGGAGCTCTGCGATCCACTCAAGTACTAAGCACGAGGTCTACATTACTCTGTCAGCATTCTAACTTTTTCAAATTCGAAATATGAACCTTCCCTGATGTGTATAATGATACCGATACAAAACCCCCTCCTTTTGAATGACTGTGGCTTCACCCCCTTGGGATTAGGAAAACCATGTATAGGTCATCTGATAGGAAATTTGACGTAGATCAAGATTTTATAGACCTAATTTTGGGCTAGGGTGAATATTTGAGCAGATATGGGCCAAAAACGCAATTTGGGGGGCTAAGATCCACATTTTGGGGAGAAGCCCGCGGTGGACACGGGGGTGGGGACGGTTCAGATTCGTTTTTAGGACACCAAAAGGGACCCGTATACCAAAATTCAGCTTGCCAATAAACTTTTCCTTCTAAGGCCTTTTTTTTACATAATTTTACTGAGCTATAAGGCGAGTTTGAAATAAAAATAAAAAATAAAAAAATTGGATTATTTTAATCTATTAAAATGAGCAATTTTCAAAAATGTTTTTAAATTAATTTGAAACCTTTAAAAAAATTCAGATTTTTCAATATTTTCAAAACATTTTTAAAAATAGGTAATATAATTTTTTTAAATGTCAAGAACATTTTCTAATTTTTTTCAAATTACTAAATTTTTTATCCAAAGCCTTAAACGGGCCCCTTTTTTGCTCGTACAATTTTCATTTAATCATTTATCAATTCAAAAGCAAACATTTTTTTATGTTGTTTCCTTACTTCCTCAGTAATTTCTCATTCGAAATGATATCCTTGCGACCTATGATGCATCTGATTCCCGTCGCAGTGGTGAAATATTCTCTGGTGTTTCGCTCCGGGACCCGTAAAATTATGTAGAGTTTTGGAAACAATAAAAAAATTAATACGTTGAATCCATTCACCGACATACTTATCCCCACCGATAACATCTGATGAAAAATTATCAATCGTTACATATTAAGTAAATTATTGCTTCATTAATCAATAATCAGATGAGCATTATTTTTCATACGAGATCTTACTTTCCATTGGCTGCCGTAATAAATTAGTGAACAAGCGATACAAGTCAACGTGGTGATATACGATAAGAATCCAATGAACTTCGCTTCGTTAAAATTATCTGGTACATTTCGAGCTTTGATGGCGTAGTAACAGCATAGCAACATTAATACCAAATTGTAGATAGAAGAAGTAGCACTTGTTTCAAAAGTCAGGTAGCATCTCTTGAATGCGGTCTTCTCCTCTTGCTCTACGCGTAAGTCTAGCACTATATATTTTTGCCAAATGACTAAATTAATCAAGCAGAGAATTACTTGGACCATAATCAACGTAAAAACCAAAACACACTGCGGAGACAAGTCAGAAATATAAGAAAAATATAAAAACCAGAAAATTGATGAGACTTCTTAAATTACCTGCGCTCTCAAAGTCATAAATCTTGGATTTAGATTCGGAAATCTCCTCTTGGATATGGCCAACAGACGCGAAATCCTGTTAGTTTTCACTAACAGAGCCCCAAACACCAATGTTAGGCTTAAAGGTGGGCAAACCCTCAACAAAAGACAAGTTACCTTCGTTGGCTCAGCTACGCACATGAAGGTTGTACAGTGATGCATTAAAACGCCAAATAAAATGATGTAGCATAATTCTCTGGTCGATGATTTGACCACAGGAGTATCCTTATGTTTGAGAAACACTGCTATTGTGAACAGGGTGAGAATGATACCGAGAATGGATAGTAATTTTGCCGAGTAGAATTGAATTGGGGTCCATTGCTTGTAGGTAATTTGCAGTTTGTAACATTCTTAAAATTGTCCAACACGTTTGCTTCAAATAATGTGATCAATTAATATTTTTAATTTTTTATCAGCAGATGAAAATTTTACCAGTTCTATTGTCGTATGGCCAGAATCCTTCCTGGCAAGATGTACATTTGTTCTTAACTATAATTTCTTCAGGCTTGCATTGAATGCAGGACCAACAACACCATGTATCTTCAGTAGAGTCTTCTTCTCTTAGTTGTGTAAATATGTTGGTGATGTGGTTTCTCTGCAACGATGAGCTTATAAGTGAAACATTCCACGGTAATATTAGAGATCAGGTCAATAACATAATTATGACTACAAAAATGGACAAATGGACTAAACTGAATTTTGAATCAGCATTTTTTTTTTTTTTTATGCTCTTTTTGCTGGTCTGATTATAAACATAAAAAAGTCCCGGACTTTTCAACTTCCGAAAATTTCTCCAAAAATGAACTTCAAAACACTTGGTAAAAATATTATTTTTGATAAATTAGATTTTTTGTAGTTTTTATAACATTGATAAATATCTAAAATAGCATCAAATTTTGATGCTTGATTGATTTCAAAAATTTAATGTAAATTTACAAAAATTGATAAATTAGGATTTTTGTTATTTTATATACCTAATTACTTCTACATAAGTATAATTTTTTGAAGTTGGGTGATTCTTAAAAAAAAATCAAAATTAGGTAAAAATTCACAGGTAATTAGAAAAATTCTCAAAAACTGATATGATAATAATTGAATCGTCGACTTCTAAAACAAAAAAAGAAAAAATGCATCGATCGAAAAAAACAATGGTGACAATCAATTTTTCTAACTTCGACAATTCGGTAAATCTCAATGAAAATTCAAAATTCGGTACGTAGTTTTAATTATTTTTTGAAATGAGACTATGATGAATTTTCAAAGTTCGATAAATTTTTAGAATTTACTATTCATTTTCGAAATTTGTAAGCACCTAAAACTTGCTGAAAATTTAAATTTTGGTCATTTTTAAATCTTAATAAATTTTGAACATTGGATCAGATTTTTAAAAATTTTAAATTCGGTAAAAATTCTAAATTTGGCAAATTGGCTAAATTTGACACTTAAAAATTGAAAATTTGACTTCAACCAGTAGAAAAATACTTCCGGACCAGTGTACCTAATGTCTAGAAAAAAATGCATTTGACTGTTACCTATAACAATTGTTTCGTCTGTGAAAAGGTTTGCATCAAAAAAATGTTTCAACTTCATGAAATTAATTCCCAGCTTTTTATTAAATTAGGTAATGAAAAATCTTCAAATTTTTGAACTTTTGGATTTTTTGTCTTACCACACCCCCCCCCCCCCCATTTTTTATTTTTTCCCTGACTAAATTTTAAGCTTGTAATATCTTTTTTTTATGAAAAAAATTGATTTTATCATTTTTATGAAGACCTGAAGTAAAATTTTTTCAATTTTTCGAAGTAAAAATTTTCTCATATATTTTTTAAATAAAAAGTTCTTAAGTTGGTTGAAAAAAATAGTTAGGTGTTTTAAAGGGGTTCATAAAATTTTCTGTTCTTTCTTCAAAAAAAATTAAAGGATTTTTTCCTGAAAAAACGAGAAACTTTTCCCGAAATACATAATTATACCTATTCATATGATTTTTTCTCTCTAGAAAAATATGTGTTTTAAGCGCAGAAAAATTAGGAAATTTTATCATCTCCCAAATAAGTGGAAAAATTTTCAAAAGAATTGAACAAAAAGTTTGGGTTCTTCCTCCAAAATTCAAATTTTTTTCTATCTCCCTCCCTCCCTCCCTCCCTCCTCGCTCCCTCCCTCCTCCCTCTCTCCCCCTCCCTTCCTCCCTCCCTCCAATCAAAATTGAAATTTTTTTCTCTTAAAAATATATTTTTTTTAATATTTCAATTAATTTTAGAGATTTTTTTAACAGAAAATAAGTAAGTAAATAAAAATTACAACAGAGTTAAAGATTTTTTTCAAAAAAAAAATATACATGTTTTTTTTTAATTGAGAAATTTTTTACCCTGAAAAATAATTTTTTTTACCCCCAAGAAAAAAGTCCAAAAATTTCAAAAAAAATTTCACTCACAAAAATTTGAAAGAAAATTTAAAAAAAAAATTTAAAAAAAGTAAAGTACCTACGCTTTTTTTTAAATTGTCAAATTTTTTACTCTAAAACTTTTTTTTACTCCTAGAATGCGGAATTTTTTTAAAAAGGGAATCAAAACTGAAAATAACGATTTTTGCACAAATATGATTTTTTCTATACCTACCTTGATCTGCCCAGGAAAACAAGGATCGGAACATGAACTAGTGAATGAAGTTTTGCCTCCTGGTAACTGATAGTCTGCCAAGTTTACAAAATGTGACCATTCTTTTGACTTATATTTTTCAACGTTGGCGGAATCGCATCTGTATTCGTAAATCTTTACGTAGTTGAACTTTCCATTTATTTTTTGGAAATTGAATATATCGTAACTGTTAAAAAATGCGAAATTTGATGAAATTCTACATAAAAATAACTTCTGGGTGGCACTATTTTTTTAAAAATATGTTTTATTTATTAGGTATTTTTTTTATTTTTTGAAAATATACGATTGACTAAATTGGAAAAACCGAAGTTAAAAAAAAGACAAGTCAATTTTTTTGTTTTTTAAAAAATACCTATAAAAATATTTTTAAATGAAAAAAACAGAAATTAAATTTTAGCTTGAAAAATTTAATCCTCAAAAATAAAATAAAAATGTATTTTTGAAATAAAAATCCAAAAAACTTGTACCTAGGTATTATTCGTTTTGAACGAATAATGTAAAAAATCAGTATTTTGAAAAGTGGTCCCAAAAAATCAATTTTAGTTAAACAGTTGATTTTTAATAAATCGTGGCTTCTTTATTTCTTCATAATTGAATTTTTCTATCATTTCACGATTCATGGTTCAAGTGCCACTTATCTAGTTAAATAGGAGTAAAAAGATATTGAATATAATATACGAACTAGGCAATGGACGGCGACCCATTATCACTGAAATCTACATATTCGTTGTGAAGTGAAAAATTGAGATTTTTCAGGTACCCCTGTATTTAAAATCAAGATGTCAATAACATGTTATTGTCGGAGCACGCGATATTATAATCAGTTAAAGGTGAAATAAATAATTCGTCGGCGTATAACCCTACTCGAGCTTCATTCTGTATTATTAATAATAGAGCACCTCGTATATCATAATTACGAAATTGAACAATCGTACTATAATTACCATGTATTTTGTAGTATTGAAAGGCTGTAAAGATGAGCAAGGTTCTTTGTCACAATTTTCATTGTACATTTTATCCAAAGCACGAGCAAACGCGTATACTGATTTTATCACGTAGGATACTTTGGAGCCTTGTGTATATAATGCACTCAGGTCCTCTTTCCCTGGATATCAAAAATTCGAAATAATCATTAAAGGGTAATTATTTTTCTAACATATGACCTGTTTTAAGTATCCCCTGTGCCTACCTGTGCAGTGTGGTGATGAAATTTCATCAGAATTAATTGTGCATTGGAACCTATACTCCCAAAATTCTTCAAACCAAGGATTCCTATCATTATTTCGTAATTTCTTCTTCAAATAGTATCGATCAAAATCGTATATATGATTTTCTCTTTTGCCTATCATTACACTGCCTCTGGCTTCTTCTTCGTATTTATCGACAGTAAAGTTGTACGTTAACCAATCGTGGCTGAAGAATAAAGCCATTAGATTCATACAGCACCCCCCCCCCAAAAAAAAAGAAAGGTCAAAATGGATCATGCTTACATTCCGACTACCATCACATTTCCAGTCAAGTTCTGCTGCCTTATTTCTGCAAAGAGATGGATAATATTGGATCCATCGCAGAAACAAACGATAACTTTGGCTCGCTTGTCTTTGAATAGTTTTTTAAAGGCGTTCGAATGCATTTTATTTTTTCGTGGGTGTGGTATGTGTACGTGGGCTGCTATGCAAATTCTGAACAAATCGGCCCATTCTTGCAGGTAAAAGCTTCCGCTGGGTCCGATATATTCTGAAATACATGGATAAGATTTTATCACTCGGTTAGCCTATCAGGAGAAGAATAGATCATGTAGTCTTACCATCCGTGTAAGCAATGGAAAAATATCTCAGATTGAATTTTATCAAAATTTGAGCAACCATGTAAGCTTCTTGGTAAACTGAAGGGATGGTGCTTAGATAAAAACGAGGATTTCTCAGGTTCAGTGTAGAGGCAGAATAGCCGATCGATGGTATTTCTAGTAATTCTAAAAGGTCTTGGATTAGGTTAGCACTTGAACCAGAAGCTGTTCCGATGACTCCGATTAATGGTGTTCCATTCGTTTCGGACGGTTCATCCTGTAAAAAGAAAGTAGATATTTTGGACATATTTCAAAAAAAATTCTCTATAGTTTTTTTCAAAGTTTTTTTTTATTCTTGAAAATTTATTTCATTAGAAAAATTATATTATAGGTATTTTTTTGATGAGACCTAATTTTTTAAATTAAATCGGCCAGAAAACTGCTTAAAAACTTTCTCGAAAAATATCTTGAAAAATTCATTTTTATACCTACTTTGATACCTAGGTATACGTAATTCATCTAAAAAATAATGGACATAAATTTTTCAGAAATTCGATAAATTCCTTATTTTGAAAATAATTAATGAATTCATGTTGTTTTTTTTTCAAATTGACGAATTGATAATTTTCTGAATTGTCGATTATCCAAATATTGAAAAAAATTGATGGATTGGAAAATTCATAATTTTATTGAAAAACGGATGAAAATGGATTTTTTTGAAAAATCGATAAACTGATCATTTTTGAAATAATTTATGACTCTATAATTTTTTGTCAAATTGAAAAATTGATTTTTTTCAAAATTGATCATGTTACTGATGAATCGATAACTTTTCGAAAAATTGAGGAATTCATTATTCCGAAAATAATTGATAAATCGATAATTTTTTGACAATGTACAAATGACAACTTATTGAAAAAATGCCTAATAGGCTTGGATTTTTTTGATAAAATCGATAACTCTAGTATTGTTTTAAAAAATAATTATCAATCAATAACTGTTTGAAAAATTGAAAAGTTTATGATTTTTAAACTAATTTACAAATCTATAATTTTTGAAATATTAATTATTCTATTATTTTTATTAAAGTTGATAAGTGATAAGTCGATCATTTTTCTAAATCGATGATTTATCAAAAAACTGATGTATATACTTCATTTTTTGGAAAAATCAATGAACTGATTGAGTTGAAAATAACTGATGATTTTCTGAAATGTGTCAAGCATTAAAAAATTATTATAATTTATCAAAATACTGATAGACTTGAATTTTTGTGTTTTCTCCAAAATTAATTTTGTTGTGATTTAGGAGTTCTAAGAAAAGCTATCCTTTTACTTACGTATAAAAAAAAAACAGATTTCTTTTTCAAAACAAATTTTTTATACATTTTTCTTAAATTTTAAAATTGTTTGACTATAAATGTTTGAAGGATTAGTAATTTAGGTAACTTGAAACTTGCAAAATTGTGGCAATTTTTTTGATATTTTTTCGACTAAAAATTCTAAATGTAATGCTTCCCTTCTCAACAAAATCATTTTTTTTTTTTTTTTGTAAAAATTATAGTTTGAGCAAGATTATTTTTCAAATTATGTTTTTAAGTAAATTGGAAAAAAGTGAAATTTGTTGGATTCATTTCAAGCACCAATTTAATTCTTTTTTTTTCAAAATATTTTCATTTTTTGAAATTATGGTAACTGTTTTCCACAACAAAGACTTTCAAGAAAAATCAAGATTGTTCTTCAAAAAAAATAAAATAAAATAAAATAAATAAATAAAATTAAAAGAAAAATTTTGCTTTTGATGCGATAAATTTCTGTGAATCAAGCACATAATTATTATTTCAACATTTCTATCTCAATTAAAATAATTTGAATATTTTACAAACCCCAGGTACTTCCAGTTTCCTTCCAATTAAAGAATCCAATCCTGTTAATTTAATGGTCTGGTACAGAGCCACAAACTCACCCCAACATTCGTCTTTTATTTCAATCCCTAACTTGACCTTAGGTAATATATCGTTGTCGCTGAAATCACAACCGAAGTGTAAAACTTCAAGACATTTTTGATGAAAACAAAATCAAACGTGTTTTCAGCATGTATCACTACTTGTTGATGGAATCCACAGCGTAAAAAGCAGCCTCAACTAATTGTATTCCTTCCGTACTCCTTATAATATCACATTCGAACGGTTTCTTTCGTTTGGTTGAATTGGCTGATCCATGAATTGGAAACAAAGCTCCGATTGTAAAATCTCCTTTGATATATCCAGTCTGATTAAGCTCTTTTATGACATTTTCCTCCGCAGAATGTAATCGATGCTCAGGCCCCAGGTAGATTAACGTGAGAAATGTCCCAAAGATGAACATTTCTTAGAAAAAAAAAATCTAAAATTTTGAATACATCGCATCGTGAAATTTTCTACTTACTTCGTGTCTATTCTGAAATAGATGGGTGATTGCTCAACTATCCAATGTTTTCACATACCTCAATTTGCGGTCACAAAATGTATGAAATCATTGATACGTTTAATTAATTATTATACTTATAGGCCTACATTAAAAGGAGCGAATACCTGAATTGAACTTTACACTGTGATGAAATCACCTGTAATACTTTATCTACCTATCCATTATTTAACAGACGGGACATTTATTGATTTTTTTTATTATTTTTTATTAGCTACAGTTTGATGATCTGACTGTCGGCTTTTGTTATTAGGGTGTTGTAAAATGTTTATATTGGTATGTTTGTATTAAAGGCTGAAACAGCTTTTATACCCGATCCCTGTTTTTATTTTCAATTAGATGAACCCTGCGGTTAAGTATAGTGTGTAAAATTAAATAACAAAAGAAGTCGACGAGCCATAGATTCGATGTATGAGGGTGGTGAAAAAATTAAATTAAAAAAAATTGAAAGAGCGCCCTATCCCCTCCCATTTTGCTGGAATTGTGGGAGCTGCAGCTCATCTTTAAATTTGCTAATTGCTTGATAATTTGATAAGTAAGTATAGTGAACAGAAAGGTATTAATTCGATTACCTATATTTTTCCAGTTAGAATTATTATTATTAAAATTTTATCTTTAAAAAATGAAAAAAAATAATTATTACATAATTAAAATTTTTCAAAACGTGTAATCATCATGATTGTTTAGAGAAAAATTATCAAAAATTTGGTCATTAGAATTTAAAAATATATTTTAATATTGGAATTTTCCAAAAAATGGAAAATACCTAGGTAATCAGTATCAATTATCAAAATTATTAAAGTATTGAAAATTTGATAATCATAATTATTTTTTAAGAACTCGGTGTAGTCAAAAGTTTACAAAAATTATACATAAATATCAATTTTTTTACCCAGGAAAAGATTAGACCAAACAGTTTTTAGTAGGTACCCAAGAATTACGTAAAAATTTGTATTACAGAATCATGGAAACTAATCGATTAATTTGATCCCAACATTTTTTAAACAAAAGTTATCAAAAAATTGATTATCATTCATAATTTTTGAAAAAAAGTTTTTTTAATTTTCCAAGTTGAAAACAAATTGATTTTCAGAATCACCCAATAATCGGAAATTCGATCATCAGAATCAGAAATTTTCAAAAAACAATTGGTAATCAATCAAAAGTTTTCAAAAAGTAAGTGATCAATTTTTTTATTGACAAAAATATTTTGATTTTATTACTACCTTTTAATCATTTACAATTTTAAAAAAAAAAATGGATTATATCGAAAATTTTCAAAGAAACGATGTTCAGAATTTTTCAAACCGAAATTTTCATCGAGAATTTGATCATCTGAATTTTAGAAAAAAATTGAATAATAAGTAGAATTTTTCAAAAAAGTGGAATAGAATAAGAATGCAGTTAAATTCAAGATCGAAGGACCAAACTCAAAGACATATAAGGATTTTTTTGAATTTCAATACGAGTTTCAAGTTTTTTCAAAATTAAAAAAAAAAATTAATTAATTGACTGATACTATTCCCTGAATTGTGATCAAAATTTTGTGATTAAGACGTTTTTGTTTGGAATTGAATGGAGGAGGGTTGTGAAACGTAACAAAACAAAAAACGAAATAACTAAAAAATTTTGAAAAAACGAAACAAAACGAAATAAGAAAATTAGAAATGAGCAATTGAAAAAATGAAATTGAAAAAAAAAACAAAAAAAGGAAACTTTAAAATAATTTTGAAAATAACGAAACGAAAAAACGAAAAAATTATTTTTTTCCTGTTTCATTTCAGGTCTTGAAAAAAATCAAAGAATATAACAATGACAACAACAGCAATGCAAAAATTATTTAAAATTCACAAAATTAAAAAAAAAAAATTATAAGCAATTTGTTCAAAATTTTTCGTTGGAAATTCGAAAAAATATTTTGTGAAAGGAGTATAATTTACTTTTGTCTTTTCAAATCTTTTTGCAAATAAATTTTTACTTTTTTTTTTTTTTTTTTTTTTTTTTTGAATAATAATTGAGAAAATGATAATCGTATTTCGTGAAGAAATTGTTTCAATTTTTCAACCAAAAAAAAAAAAAAACAACAACAACTGAACAACAACGTTGAAAATTTATTTGTACCTAATTTACTGCATTAAAAAAACAATCTTCTGCAAATCATTTTTTAAATTTGTTGAGAGCAGGTTCTTCAGAATTTACAATTGGAAAATTAAAAAAAAAATCGCTCAAAATTTCAAAAACTCAAAAAAAATTATTAGGTGCCAGTACCTACTACCTAGACCTATCTATCCGAAAATCAAAAAATATTATTTTTGTCATACACAAAAATTAAAATATTTATGTATAGAATTGAATTTTGTACAAAATTGCCAAAACTTTGAGTACCCTCATGTGTACTGCTGAAATAACGAAATAATTTCAGTTAGGTATAACCATAGATTAACCTATAAATAGATAGCCAGCCCATGCAAAAAAAGGTCTCGCTTATTTTGTTAAAAAGGAGCCCGTTTTTCGTCTAGTTATGAAGCTCTTTCCCAGATGGCGGTTATGTAGCAACGTTTTTAGGATGGAAAGGGGAAGGACGCAGACTTATCGTGCACTCGCGCACGTTCACTTTGAGACGCCCTCTTTCACAAAACTGTGGAACTTGATTTTTTTTTAAAAGGGTGACTAAAAGCAGGGCGAGACATTCTCTACATAAGGGCTGGATATCTATTTATAGGTTAATCTATGGTATAACGTAACGAAAAGTGAAAAAAAAAAAAAAAAAAACTGAAAATAAATATCAGAATTTCTCAATTTTACAAACAAAAGTTAATAAGTAAGTAGTTATCGAAAGTTCGCTTATCAAAGTTCTTGAAAAAATGCTTATTAGAATTTTCCATTTTGATGGTCAAAAGTGTGAAAAAATGATTTTCAGAAAAACATAAAAGTTACTTTTGAGTAAATAATCAAAAATCCGATTTTACGTACAAAAAATTTTCAAAAAAAATTGATAATCCGAAATTGAAGGATTCGTCTGTTTTTCTAATTTTTAGCAAAAGCGAACCTCCTAGAGTAGTTCTTAAGTGATTGATTATTGTTTGTTAAGCTTTCGTCTCTTTGGTCGCCGCTCACGTCAATCGGCATTTCGATACATATACGTTTTAAAACACTTGAAATGAAAAAAATGAGAACTGAATTGGACAATTATTTTATCAACATCGAGAAGTCCCAAAAAAGTGACTGTTTTAAATTTCTAAAAATCGAGTATCCAATTTGCTCTTTAATTATACTTACTTAATGTCGTGTCAAAATCCCATTAAGCCTATCCCAAATTTTCATCAAAATAGATAAAATAAAATGCTATGCCTGTTGTTAGAATTAAAATAACAAAGATAAGTACTAGATACTCGTTTTATTTGCTAAATTAATTTATTACTTATAAGAACTATACAGTGCTATAATTGATTTAAAATTATCATCGGTGTTGATATCTGATCGCCAAATTATAATGTATAATTTTGGGAAAAATAAACACAACAATGTTACGAAGCTGTCTAGTAAAGATACCCAGACCATAGACACGACCTGCAAATAAAAAAATGTAAAATTATATCCATACTTCTTATGGCAAATCATCAATGATTCGAATAGATACATTTAAAAGTTTACTTGAAGTTCACTGGAGTTGTAAACGATGCGAAAAGTCATATTCGTAGTCGTCTGCATGAATGTAAAAATGGCGAGGAACTTGGCTTCGTGAAAATTATGCGATAATTTTCTAATTTTTATTCCATAATAGATCATGACCGAGTGAATAGTAACGAACAAAATATCAAGCCAGTGTTTCTTCTTGAATATGCATTTATGGAATTCCACAGTATTTGGTCCTTTTTTGTAAGTCTTTTCGTAAATACGTCCTTCTTTGATGATCATCCAAGCTATCATGGCTATTACCTCTGAGATGATTATGATACCGATTATGATCGTCTGAAGAAAATTGAACGTAGATTTTTTATACCTAACTGTAATTAATACGATCAACGATCAAGTTCTTTTTAATTCCTGCCTTGTACTAACCTGAGCCTTGAAAGAGTTGATTATCTGTGGGAATTTTGGATTACGATTTTTCATGGCTTTTGCAACGTAATACATGTGTATTGTTTTGAAAATTACTGGAATGTAGATCATGGATATGGCCAAACTGGGCATGATTTTTGCCAAAATGCACACCATGATCTTCGGTTTAGTTACTAAGACGAAGTTATTACTGCTCAACATGATGACTCCGCATAGCATAATGTAATTAAATGGAGCTGATGAAGATTGAATTACAGGAGTATGTCGATTTTTAATGAATATTTTGATTATCACTAAAGCCAGACTGATTATTATGCAAGATATACTGATCGCGATCAAAGATATTGGATCATTCCACTTCACGTAGTCTATTGGTGCTGGAATACATTCTGAAAATGAAATTCCAATAAGTATAGATACCTAACAAGGGAACCTCCCCAACTCGTCTCCTCTGATTGAGCTGAAATTTGGCTCACTGAAAGAGCATGCCACCCACACCTCACAGACAAATTTTTAGCGGCCGAAGTTGATTTTTCGATTTTTGGTGAATTTTTGAAAATGGCTAAAATCACCCCAAAAACCAATTTTTGGAATAAAAATCGCAAATTTTGAGATATAATCCTGAAAATCGGTTTGTACACTAAAGTCGACCCCCCGAGTCGATTGGCACCATTTTCGAAGCGATCTGGAGCCTTCAGGAAAAGTTGACTTTTCTCCAGCACACTGGAATCTTTCCAGACGGTAAAAGTGAACTTTTTCTAGAGGCTCCAGATCGCTTCGCAAATGGGGTCAATCGACTCGGAGGGTCAACTTTAGGGGGTAAACGAAGTTTCAAACGATATTCTGGAGAAACTGATTTTTTGGAAATTTTTAAAAAATTTCAAATTTTCAAGTTGTCACGAAAATACACCCCGAACTCGTCACCTCGAATTTTCGATTCAACTATGCCAATTGATAGATGACATCATACTAACGCTAGGATTAAATTTTCAGCTGCCGAAGTTAATTAAAGCGCCGTCTGGAGCAGTTCCAGTGTGCTGGAGAAAAGTCAAATTTTTCTGGAAGCTCCAGATCGCTTTGCAAATGGTGCCAATCGACTTGGAGGGTCGACTTTAGTGTACAACCCGATTTTCAGGATTTTATCTCAAAATTTGCGATTTTTATTCCAAAAATTGGTTTTTGGGGGTGATTTTAGCCATTTTCAAAAATTCGCCAAAAATCGAAAAATCAACTTTGGCAGCTAAAAATTTGATTGTGAGGTTTGGGTGGCATGCTCTTTCAGTGAGCCAAATTTCAGCTCAATCGGAGGTGACGTGTTGGGGAGGTTCCCTTGTAAATACGAATCGTAAATATGACAAGGATAGGTATTTTGACCCAACTGGTACAAGACGATTATTACGATATCTATTGGATTGACATAGAAGTTCGTTTATTGAACCAGTTGCTATTTTTTTACACCAAAGACATCTGTTTGAAAATCTCAAAACAATTTTAATTTTTTTTTAAATCGATTATTGAACAAGATGGAGAACAGTGTTTGTTCGTAAAATGAATATAATTATTAAACACCTACCAGTTTTATTTTCATCAGATACATGATTTTCTGGACATTGTTTGCAGTTGAATTTATTTATCAGATATTCAGTTTCGTTGCAAGAAATACACTGCCAGCAACATAAAATTTCTTTATCGTTTACCTAAGTAAATCAAAGAAGTCGTTTTAATTTTGGCTTGATTAGTGCATTTATGGTCAAGTAGGCAATTTTATTGGTAGGTATATCTACTTACTTGAGCGTATCCCGGTGGACATTTCTCGGAACATACGGATTTTGGATTTTTACCTCTCGGATATTTTATTTCGCCGAAAATATTCAAGTGTAGGAAATTATCGGAATCTTTGGTCATGTTTTCGTGATGACAGTCGTAATCTCCGATTTTTACAAATTCGTATGCATCGGATGTGTTTTGGAAATTGTAAATATCAAATCTGTATATTTTTATTTTAATATTAAAAGTTGACGTGAAAAATTGAAGTTTTTTTGGGAATTTTGGGTAAAAAACGAATCACACACCTATTTTGGCTCCTAGAATTTATTTTCAATTTTTCCCATTTATTTTGATAAAAATGATTTATTAATTTAAAATATAGTATATTTTTAAAAATAAATTATTTAAAAACGATTTGCCCCTTTTCCATTTTTTTTTGACAATAGCAAACCAATTTTTTTTAGAATAAATTTTCCTATTTTCTTGAAATTTTTCGTTTATTTTTAAATTTTTTAAGAAATTTACAAAAACAATTTTTTGAATCTCAATACCTACTGGAAATTTTTTTTTAATTACCTATTATTTATATTAAATAGGATTTTTCAATATTTTCTAAATTTTGGAAAATCTATGTTTGAAAAACTCCATTTAGGTATTTTTACAATTTTTGAGACATTTTATAACATTTTTCTGTGATTTTTCCCCCAAATTTGATTAAATTTTTTTCCCAAATTTTTCAATTTCAATTGCTATTGAAAGTTTTTTTTTTTTTTAATTCATGTAGGTAAGTATATTATACAATTTTTTCAAATCATTTTTGATATTTTTGAAAAAAATGAGAGTTTTTGCAAAATTGCATTTAACCAATGAAAAAAGCTCCGATAAAATCCAACACGAAGTTCTCTAAAAAAAATTAAATCATCAATATTTTGTAAAAATTTTTATTTTTAATAATTTTTGAAAAATAAATTGAATTTTTTGCAAAATTGCATTTAATGATAGAAACAAGATCCGATAAAATCCAATGCAAGATCCTCCTCTGATGAAATTAAAAAAAAAATATATATATATATAATTATATATCAAATAAAATCATCAATTTTGTAAAAAAAAAATATATTTTTAATGTTTTCAAAAAATTTTTTCGTGATTTTTGACTTATCTAAAAATAATTATGTAAAAATTATTTTTATTTTTTTTAACAATTTTTTATTTTAAACACAATGTTTTGGTTTAAAAACGAGTTTTTCCAAAACAATTTTTCAATTTCTTTTTCTACAGACAAAGTTTGTGTTTTTTGTATACAACTTATGAGAAAAAAATTAGAATGTCTAAAAATATTCGTCTAAAAGTAATTTCAATTTTGTTTTCAAAAAAAAAAAAAAAAAAAAAATTGAACCAAAAAATTTTTAGTTTTCAAAATTTTTAAATTATTCATCCCTTCTTTTTGTTCTATTTTTTGAAATTTTTGTTACTTTTTTTCATTTTTTACAGAAATAATTTTTGGATCTCAATACCGAAAATAATTTTTATTTTTTCCCAACTTCTGGAAGCTATTTTGGAAGCTGTTTTTTTTTTAAAATTATGTTTATTTACGTACTTTGATTGAAGATCAAGATTTTTTAAAAAAACTATTTTTTTCCTTATTTATTATTTTTTTTTTTTTGCGAAACAATTTTCTAAACTTTTGGATGATGTTGTGTAAGATTTCCTCGAAGTAATTTTTTTTTTTTTTTGACATAAGTATTCTTTAAAAAAAAATCGTTTCAATTTCTAGAAATGAACTTTTTTAGTTTTTGTATCGTTAGTGTTAATTTTTTTTCAACTTGTAAATTTAGTATTTCGTGCTCTGATGAAAAAAAGTAGTCAGGTACTAAAAATAAGCTTCTGTTATGTGATATACATTAATACATACCTACCAATCCGAGGTGACCCATAAAAACTGAATTCGACTTCTTCACCATTAAAATCGAAGCTCACATTGGTCAGATATTTCTGTCAAACAACAAATTTCTCGAACATCTAAACTTGAAAAAATTCCAAAAATGTTCTATCTACTCACCATAAACACCTTCGTATCGAACGCTCCTTTTTTAAAACATTCACGGATATTTGATTTGCAAATATCCGAGTACATCTGTTGCAGGCCATGAGCGAAAGAATAAACGGATTTGACAACATAGGCAATTTTTGTACTGTGCTCGTTCAATTTGTCGAGTCCACTTTTCAAATATTCTTCGTACCAAGGATTCCTCTCATTGTTACTTGAACTTAGATTGGAAATGTACTCTTGGAAACCTGGTACTACGTCGTTTCGATGGGCCAGCACCAACATCCCCTCGGCTTCTTTTTGGAACTCTCTTAGTCGATTTTGCGAGAAAGGCCATTCGTTGCTGATGGAAAATAAACACGTCGAGATTTGTGCAATGGTTGTTGTAGGCCTAGTACGATATTTTGCGTACCTGCTCAAAATGAAGTACTTTCCCGACAAATTGAATATTCGCATTTCGTAGAAAATCTTCAACAAGGTGTCCTCGTCGCAAAAACACACTATCACTTGGGATCTGGCGTCCTGGAATAGATGCTTGGTCGATTGCACGTACTGGACTTCTTGTCTACCACTTTGTACGTGGACACTGTTCGAAATACATATGTTGTGGTTCGCTACCAATTGCTCCAAAAAATATTTACCATTCAATCCGAGGTATTCTGTAACATAGGCTTGGAATAATTTGAAAAATTTCGCAGAATTTGCTCGAGCAAAACCTACCGTCGTTGTATCCCACCGCGATGTAATTCCACTCGAACTTCTTCAGGATTTTGATAATCAAATAAACTAAATGATAGTCGCTGGGAACAACACTCAAATAAAAGTACGGCGATACAAGTTCGAATAACGAAGTCGAATATCCAATTTGAGGAATTTTGAATAATTTTAGAAAATTCTCGTAATGCAGCATGTTCAGTTTTGTCAACGTGCCAGTCATTCCAATCAATGGAAATTGACACGTTTTGTTGGTGCTCGTGTCAGACTAGAAATTACAAAATATAATTGAACATTTTGGAATTAAGTTTTATACAAAACAAAAAAAAAAAAAAAAAAAAAAAAAAAAAAATTTACAGAGGATGAATGTATTGACTTGGCATTGAATTTTGGCTCTCTCAGCATTTGTATTGTTTGATATAATGCAACTCGTTCATTTCCACAATCGTCTTTAATATTTATACCTAACTTGATCCCTGGCAAAATGTTGTCGTCTCTAAAAATAATAAACAATCACCGAGTCAATCTGAGGAAAAAATAAAAATAAGCCCTCTGTAATTTCTTTAAGGCTTCCTTTTTTTTGAGGATCCAGTCCCTTCCTCTGAGGCCGATTTGAAAAAATTTCCAGACGAAAGTTGTAGTTGAGATTCCTGGAATAATTTTGGTCATGATAAAATTTTCGATTGAATCCCCCCCCCCTCTATCACTGCTCCTAAGGCTGATTTTGAAAAAAAAATTAAACAAAAGTTGTAGATTGAAATCCCTGGAATAATTTTGGTCCTTACAAAAATTTCGATTGGACCGCTCTCTTCCCTCCAATTTGGCATAATACGAGCATGTATGAATGATTATCCGTTGGTTTTTGTACGTATTATGCAAAATTGGAGGGCGTGGAGGGGTCCAATCGAAATTTTTGTAAGGGCCGAAATTATTCAAAAGATCTCAATCTACAACTTTTGGTTGAAAATTTTTCCAATTAGAGCCTTAGGAACAAATATAAGAGACTTCCAAGGGAAAGAAGTGGACCCTCGAATTAAGAATAAAAATGACATTTAGGCTCAATTTTTCCCTTGTAGACTCTAGATTAATATTCTGTTTAAAAAATTGCTTTTTACAATGTACTTTATCGAATAGAAGCTATTCCCCCACCCTTTTTTCAACTATGTATGCTACTATAAGCTTAAAAACACGAAATAATATCGAATCAACATCTACAAACTTATTTATAGCATCCACAGCGAACAAGGCTGCCTCAACCAATTCGACTCCTTCGCTTCGATTCATCGGTCCACATTCTAAAGAGCTTGCATTTTTCATAGGAGGACTATGTACGGGAAATAAAGCCCCGATGATGAAATCACCATCGATAAAAGCACGTTTGCATACTTTCTTGCCAACTTGATTGAAATGATCTAAATTCAACTGGAAAGCTCCAACGTGAGATAAAAAAATCACCAACACGATTCCCTTTCGCATTATTTTTGCAAACACGAAAATTCGATTTTAATGTCCGAACTGAGCCAACGCGTCATCGCCTGTGATATCGAAGCAGTCGAAATTGATGTTTTTATGACACTGCGTACGAGCTCATAAGGTACTAAAATTATTTACACGACGAGTTACAACTTACAAAAGGGTGTAGAGACTATCGTCATTCCAATAAGGGCAATTATTTTGTATTTTTTATTAGAAAAAATTTACAAGGGTAGTTACCATTATTAAATAACTTAGATAATCAGTCTTTTAACGAGAGTTATCGATTTTCACGTGTTTCCCGAATCGCTTGCTGACAGGGTGGTTTCGTCGTCTGGTCTGATCGTTGGAATTTGAAAGTATAGTTTTTCTAGACTAGTTTGACATGATTTTGAGATAATTGAACGGTTGAAATCTGCGAAGAAGTTAGGATTAATAAATTTTCGGGTTGGTGCGAATTTAATGCAGAGGTGGTAGATACATCACTTACTTGACATAAGTGTTTGATTTGAGTAACATTCTTGAAGTGTTTTGTGTAATTGATCAATGTCCTTTATGTTGGAAATATTTGGTAGGAATCCGTTTTTGATCATTCCGCTGTTGATAAAAAATTTATTAAATTTTATTCGTGAATGTAATTTTAAATAAAATTGGTGAATTTTCGGAATTTTGATTTTTTCGAGAAAAATAAAAATTGGTACCTACTATTTTTTTTAATCGGAAAATCAAAAATAATAATCAGTACATTTTTCTTTGTTTGAGAAATTACCATTTTTTTAAAATAAAAAAATCATCTATAATTTTGAAAAATAGTAAATTTTTCTAGATTAAATTTATGCGTAAAAATATCAATTTCATGAATTTTCTGCAGCAAAAAAATCAATGATTTTTGCAATACAAAAATAATAAGAAGTACTTAAAGTTTTTTGAAACAACAAAATCAAGGATTTTTACAACTGAAAAATGAATAATGTTTTCAATCAAAAAATCAACAATTATTTTGAATTTCAATTCTTGTAAGAGTTAAGTTGTTACCTACCTATTTTTTAAAATTGAAAAATCATCTGTTTCATTAATCAAAAAATTGTTGTCATAAAAAAAAACATGAATTTTTTGCAACCAAAAATTTAATGATAAGTAGATACATATTTTAAATTCCAAAAAAAAGAAATACTTTTTTCAGTAATTGAAAAATCATCAATTTTTCGAAGTACTTATCATTCATTTTTTGGATTTAAATTTTTGAAAAAAAGTATCAGGTTCAGAAGGTTTTTTGAATAGAAACGTTTTTCCTGCATAAAGAAAATCAATTTTTTTTTAGCATGTTAAAAAATATAATAGGTATATTTATTTTTTCTTCATTTGAAAATCTGTCAATTTTTTCAATAAAAAAATTATCAATTTCTTTTTTAACAAAAACGTCGTCAATTTTTTTCTCAATTAAAAAATTACTTACCTATCAGACTTTGTAAGTTGAAAATTGTAAATTTCTTTCATTAACAAAATCAATTTTTTTTCTATTGGAAAATTTATCAATTTTTTTTCATTTGGTGAATTATCAATTTTTCAATTAAGAAGATATCAATTTTCTTCATTTGAAAATTATTACGTTTTTTCGAATAATTGTTGATTTTTTAATAGGTACCTAATTATTTTTAAATTAAAAAATTATGGGTTTTGTTTGGTTGAAGAATGTCGATTTTTTCATTTGAAGTGTATCATTTTTTTTCAATCAGATTTTTTTTCAGTTAAAAAATTGCCTATTTTTATCATTGATTTTTCTAAATTAAAAATTTTATCAATCATCACTTTTTCAGTTGGAAAAATATAAATTGTTTTCAATTCTAAAATTATCATTTTTTTTTTCAATTTTAAAACCATAAATCTTTATCGTTTGAAAAATTACCAATTTTTTCAAAAGCTATCGTTTCTTTGTTCAATCAATTAAAAAACTATTTTTTTTCATTACAACAATTTTTTCTATTAAAAACCTATTTTGTTAAAAAAATTACAATTTTTCAATTAGGAAATCATCATTTTCTTTTCAATTGGAAATTTTTTTTTTTTTCAAATGAGTAAAAAGTTATCAATTTTTCAGTAAAAAAAATATTAGATACTTATAGGTAATGTTTTTTCAGTCAGAAAAGTTATCGAATTTCTTATTTGAAAAATCGTCAATTTTTGTTGTTTTTGTAAAATAATTACCAGTTTTTTAAAATAAAAATATGTTACTTTCTTCAGTTTAAAATTATCAATCAATTTTTTCAATTAAAATATTATCGATTTTTTTCTTGTTAAATTTAGTTCATCTTTTTCTTCAATTCAAAAATTGAGACTTAAAAAAAATTGAAAAGCCGTCTATTTCTTACAATCACAATGTTAACAAATTTTATTCAACTAAAAAATGTAAAAATTTTCAGTTAAAAAGTTACTTTTTTTAGTAGGTAACAACTACCTAATTGAAAAATTGTATTTATTTTTCAAATGGGACAGTTATCAATTTTTTCAATTAAAATATTATTGATTTTTTCAATTTGAACATTTATTTGTCTTTTTTTCAATAAAAATTGAAATGTCAAAAAAATTTTGCAATGACAATTTAACAATTTTGAAATATTAGGTATTGATTTTTTTTAAGTTATAATTTTTTTACACTTGAAAAATTGATTTTTTTTTCATAAGTAGATAATTGAAAAATTATCAATTTTTTCAACTTGAAAACAATGATTTTTTATTTTTAGTTGAAAAATATTATTTTTTTTTAGGTTGAAAAATTAAAATTTTTTGCAATTAAAAAGTTATCACTTGTTTCAATCGGAAAATGATTAATCCTTTCAATTCAAAAATTAGCAATTTTTTCAATTATAAAAGTTTCAACTTCAATTTTTGCAATAGAAAAATCATTACTAGGTATTAATTTCGTTTTTAAACAGAAAAATCATCCATCTATAAGTTTTTCTCGATATTCCCCCCCCCCCCCCCCCCATTTTTCTAAAAATTATTGATAATTTTTCAATAATTTTCTTCATTTTTTTTAGTGATTTTTTTTTCTTTAAAAAATGGTAAATTTCTTTCACCATTTTAAAAAAATTGATTATACCTAATGTGAAAAAAACAACTAAAATTATGGAATTAGAAAATATCCAATTAAAATTACCCCATCAATTGTTCGCAATTCTGAAGCAAATAAACCGAACCAAAATGACATCTGAGATTTTTAGTCGTCTTGAAATTGGCTCTGATATTTTTCTCCGGCTTGCACAAAATTATGTACAATTTAGGAAAAAACAGGAACATCAATACGATCAAGGCGCTCGTCGACAAAGAAATGCATTGCGAAAGCACCTGAAATCGGAATAATTATCTATGTTAGTCTCGACTTGTACGTATTTATGTACAAAGCGCTTAATTGAAGAAATTTTTACTTGTAGCTGACTGCCAAAATATACGGCGGTAAAAGCGAGCCAAGTAATCGCGGTGGCGTAGCAAGCAAATCCGATGCATTTAGCTTCGTTAAAATTATCCGGCAATTTTCTCGTCTTGAATGCGTAAAAGATGCAGAAAAATAGTAAAATGACGTTGAAGAAAAATTGACCTATGAGCTCTTGCGATAAATCCGAGCTTGCGCATTCTATGACATATGAGAAGTTTTCACGCTTCACTTTATATTCGTTTTTTTCTACATCAGCGGGAAGCAGTATGATACAGAAATAAGAAATTAAGAATTCCATCGAGACGAGAAATCCACAAAGGTAGACCTGAAATCAAACGATGGTTTGGAATTTCGAGCAAAATTCATTGCGAGTAATACTATAGTCAGATTTTGCTGTACCTGAGACATGGTCGACATGAGTCTAGGTTTGAGGGTAGGGAAACGTTTTTTAGACATGGATAAAATCCTAGAAATTCTATTCGTCTTGACTAATAAAGCGCTGTACATTATGCAAAGACTGATACCAGGTGCGAATCTCATAATAGTACAACGTAGCTTTGTTGGTTCTCCAATCAATACGAAGGAACATAAATGTGCCAGGATCATTCCAAAGAACATAATGTAGCATAGCTCTTTGGTCGACGACTTTACCACAGGAGTATTGCCATATTTGTAGAATATCATGACGGTCATTAAAGTTAAGGCTATTCCAATGAGAGAAAAACCTATGCCAATTATTCCCATAGGAGCAGTAAAACGAACATACTCGTAGGGCATTTCCACACATTCTGAAACAAAAATCCACCCATTTAGTCATAAAACTTTATACCCGATGTTGAATTTTATTGGTTGAGAAGTTCACCATTTTTATAAGTATTCGGTTTCCAACCAGAACTACATAGTTGACAAGTCTCTCCATCCGAGATCTCCTTCGGTTCACAATGTTCGCAACTCCAACAGCAGGTTTTATTTATTTGTAATCCATTTTGAGGTTGTATCTTCTAGAATGGCATGAAAATAGCGAATACTAAGTTGGACCTTTCTACAGGCGAATATTCTTTTGTTATTGCTGGGAACTGTACTCACTTTGTAGCCAGGTTCACAAGGTTCTGAGCAAACAGACCTTACGGTTTTTGCATTTCCCGGTAATTGGATTTTATTAATGTCGAGCGTTAAATTGTCGTCGATCCAGTGACCTACTTTGACGTATTCGTAAGATCCATTGGATAATACTTGATAATTCATGATGTCGTACCTATGATAAAATGTTCGGTTAAAGGATATTCGCTATGATGAATGGGTCGATCTCGAAATGAGTAAAAATTTACATACCTACCTGGCCGAGGGGTCGCCATTTTCGTCGAAATTGATTAATTCATCTTGATATTGAAAGGAAACGTTGCGTAGGTAATCCTGAAAGTGAAGGAAAAAACAAAGTGTAAATAGTGATTTTTTTTCTTACTAAACTTTCACTAAAAAAATACTTATCAATGGTATTAAAAAAATTTCAATTTTATCACCGCTACATTGTCAATTTTTGTACTTGGACAATTTTTAATTTTTGTTTGCTTACTAAAAAAATTATTTTAGTCCCAAAAAATTATAATTTTTTCACTGAAAGAATAATTTATTTTTCACTTTAAAAAAAAAGTATAATTTTCTTTTAAAAACAGGAAAATCGTAATTTTTTTCTCTAAAAAATTTTTTACAAGAAATACAATTTTTTTTCATTAAGAAACACCAATTTTTACCAGAAAATTACCAACTTTTTACGAAAAAAAAGTTAATTTTCATTTGAAAAACATTGATTTCTTTCACTAAAAAATACAATTTTTTTTAAAAATTAAGAAATACATTTACTAATTTTTACAGAAAAATTCTAATCTTTTACGAACAGTAGTCAATTTTTTCACTAAAAATGTCAATTCCCCCCCCCCCCCTCTAAAAAACTATCAATTTAAAAAACATTGATTTCTTTTACTAAAAAAATTACGGATAGGTAATTATATTTGTTTTTACTAAGAAAACATCAATTTACTAGAGAATTATCGATTGTTTCACTAAAAAATTATCAATTTTTTCACTAGAAAAATCATCAGTTTCTCTTAAGGTACTGAAAAAATTTTTTTTCACCGAAAAAAATCATTCACTAGAAATGTCAATTTTTTCAATAGACCGCTGTGTAAGTAAACAAATATCTAAGTATATTTTTACTAAAAAATTAGATATCAATTCACTGAAAAGTTACATTTTTTTTTTTACGAAAAGATGTGAATTTTTTAATTAAAAATTTAAATCTCCCTATCCCAAAATCATCAATTTTTCACTTGAAAAAATGATTTCTTTTCCTAAAAAAAACTCATAAACTCTCTTCATTAAAAAAAATCATTGATTTTTTTCATATCACTAAAAAAATCATTTACGTTTTTTTAATAGGTAAAATAATGTTTTACTGAAAAAATATTGATGTTTTCACTAGAGAATTATCGATTTTCATTTTTTCACTAAAAATCAAATTTTAATATTTTTGCTAAAAAATTATTTTCTTTTTGTTTTTTTTCCAAATAAAAAATTATGATTTTTTTTGTGAAAAAAAAAACACAAAAAAACCATTGATTTCTTTTAGGCACTAGAAAAATCATTGATTTTTTCAAATAATAGACGACTATAATTTTTTCCACTAAAAATCATCAAACTGTTTCACTACAAATATTAATGTTTAAAATTTTAATATTTTTTTTTTCAACTAAAAAATTATAGTTTCTTTTCACTGTTCTTTATTTATCTATTTTTTTAAATAAAAAATTAATTTTTTCAGTGAAAAAAACATTGATTTTTTTCACTAGGAAACGCATTGATTTTTTCTAATAATCGACAACATCTATATTTTTTTTACTAGTGAAATAAAAAGTTATAGATTTGTTTCACTTAAAAAGTCAGATGTAGTTTTCACTAGAGAATTGTCGATTTTTTCACTAAAAAAACTAGATAAATATATTTTTTCACTAAAAATCAATAAATTTTTCATTGGAAATGTCAATTTTTTTCGTTGTTTGTTTTCTTTTTGAAATAAAAACGTTTATTTTAAAATAAAAATCATCAAATTTTTTCTCTAGAAATTTCATTTTTTTTGTTAAAAACAATTAATTTTTTTAGTGAAAAAAAAACAAAAAAAAAACAAAAAAAAACATTGATATTTCTTTTACTGAAAAATTATAAATTCTTTTGATTTCTTTCTCTAGAAAAGCATTGATTTAGTATTAAAGTATAAATATTATAGATTTGTTTCACTAAAAAATAATTTTTTCCCACTAAAAATCATCTAAGTTTTCCACTACGATTATGTTTTTTATTTTTTTGTTTTTTTCAATAAAAAATTACATACTAAAAAATTTATCCTTTTAGCATAGTATATGCTTTTACGGAGACCAAAATCCGACCCAAAATCCGACAGTTGGGTTAGGTTAGGTTACATTAGGTTAGGTTTGGATGACATAAAAAAACTTAGAAAATTTTTAATAAATTCGATTTTTTAGACATTATGTCAGACATTTTGAAACTTGTAAATTTTTTTGAAATTTTATGACTTTTAGACATTTTTTAGACATTTTGTCAGACATTCTGAAACTTATAAATTTTTTTTAGAAAGATGACTTTCTGACATTTTGAAGCTTGGAAATTTTTTTAGAAAGATGACTTTCAGACATTTTTTCAGACATTCTGAAACTTGAAATTTTTTTTATTTTTAGAAAGATGACTTTCAGACATTTTGTCAGACATTTTGAAACTTGGATTTTTTTTATTTTAATGACTTTTTGATATTATTTTAGAAATTTTACGACTTTCGGACTTTTTAATTTTTTTAAAATAAATTTTCATGACTTTTGGACATTTTGAAACTTGGAAAATTTTTTAAAAATTTTATGACTTTTAGGCTTTTTGTCAGACATTCTGAAAAAATTAAAATTTTTCAGACTTTTTAATTTTTTTAAATAAATTTTATGACTTTTGGACATTTTATCAGACATTTTGAAACTTGGAAAATTTTTTAAAAATTTTATGACTTTTAGGCTTTTTGTCAGACATTCTTTTTTTAGAGAGATGACTTTCTGACATTTTGTCAGAAATTTTTTATTTTATTTTTTATAAATTTTATGACTTTTACACATTTTGTCAGACATTCTGAAACTTGGAATTTTTAAAAAAAAATTTATGACTTTTAGGCTTTTTATCAAACATTCTTAAACTTGATTTTTTTAAAATTTTTATTAGAATTTTTTGATTTTTTAATTTCCGTGGAAATTTATATTCGTGACTTTTAGATATTTTCGTAATGAACGTTATTAATTTTAAATTTCCATGGAAATTCATTTTAATGACTTTTAGTCATTTTGTTACGGAGTAAAAGCATATACTATGTTTCATACTTTCAAACGTAGTGTGGAAATAGAGCCGAGCCAACCAGGGGGGCGAAGCGCCGAGTTTTTTTTCACTGTCTTTTTTTTTCAAATTTTTTTTTACAAGAACAAAATTAAGGTATTCATCAATTTTTTTTTCACCTTAGAAATGTCAATTTTTTCAATTAAAAATAATAATAATAGGTACCTACCTATACGTTTACTAAAATAAAATTACCAATTCACTAAAAAATGAAAAATTTCACCATATTCTAAAGAATGATCAATTTTTTCTCTATAAAATTGGTAATTTTCCCAATCAATTTTTTTAACCGAAAATGCTATCATTTTCCACCCGGAAAACCCTGTTTTTCTTCACTAAAAATTTTAAAAATTTTTCAAAAAAAATCATTTTTTCTAAAAAAAATTAAAAAATCATCTATTTTCCACTAAAAAAATTATCATTTTTTCCACTGAAACAGTAAAAAAAATTCGCTAAAATTGTAATTTTTCTCACTAATTTTTTTATTTACCGAAAATTAGGTAGGTATCTTTTTTTTAATTAAAATTCTCACACTAAAAAAATGATTTTATCTTTTTTTTTTTTTTTCTAACGTATAATCATTATTTTTTTTCATCAAAAAATTATCAATTTTGTTGAATAAAAAAAATTAAATTTTTTTCTGCCAAGTAATGATTTTTCCCATTATGTGATAATTTATAATAACTAATGAAAAATTTTAATTTTTTTTTAATGGCTGAGATTCTATAGTGTTACTGATTCTCGTATTTATTTTGAAATATTTAGTTAATTTGGTGCAAATTTTTGATATTTTTTTGGTGAAGATTTTTGACAATAAAGTGTCGTTTTTTTAATGAAAAATTGAAGGTTTTTAGTTAAATTTTAGTTATTATTTTTTTACCAACATAACAATTTTTAGTGATCATTTTCAAACGAAAAATGTTTAGGTATAAATTTCTTTGACAATGATCTCTGTATAGTAAAAATTTAACTAGAAAATAGTTGTTAATTCTTTATGATTTCTAGCCAGTGATGATTTTTAGGGACAGAAATTGATAATTTTTTGGGGAAAAATTTGCATTAGGTTAGTAATTAATTTTTTCAAGGGAAAAAATCATGTTGTAATTAGCAATTGAATTTTGATAAATTTTTGTCTATTTATCAGCACTTTAAAAAATATTGTTAATTCTGACGTTTTCTTACCAACCATAAATAGAGTTCCATTGATGGGGTAAAGTTCATAGCACACTGGCGCGTTCTTTCCACAAAAATCGTTCCTATAACTATGTAAGGCTCGTGCCAGAGCATAGATCGATTTGATCACAAAAGATAGCTTTGGATCTTGCACGTAATCGTCTCCAAATAATTCTTTACCTAGAAATTATTTCGTTAAAAAAATTTCTTTATAGGTACAATCAAGTAAAAAATAATCTCCAAGTAGGTATCACAATTCACCTGTACACGAAGGAAACTTTTTAGACGTTTTATTCATCGTGCAATTGAGTTTGTAATTCCTAAATTCATCGAGCCAAGGATCGGTGGAATCGTTACGTAGGGTAATATTCGAATAATATCGATCGAAATCCGATACATGAGGCGAATGTAAATTTATCATTATATTCCCTTGGGCTGCGTTCTGGACTCCTTTAATAACATCATCTCTGCCAGCCCAGCTATCGCTGAAAAACAAACATTTAGGAGTAGATTATCATCAGCAAGAGGGGTTGAGGGGAATTTACGCAGACGTAGACAATTAACGTAAATCACCTTTGGTGCATTGCGGCTTATAAATTTTGGATAAATGTAAGTACTCGTACGTACATTAGCATAAGATATTGTAGACTTTCGATTCGACGCCAAGTTTTTAAGACCCAGTGTAATACTGCGATTTGGCATAGGTTAGGTTGGATTAAGAATTATTAGTGGCGTTGATATGATGATAATGATGATGCAGGCCTTTTTGTGTGGTAAAGTACTCGTATGTTTTCGTAAATGTTCTGAAAGTATTTGTCTTATTGTGTGTTCGGGTAATGAATTTAAAAGGGGTGTGAGCTTGAAAATTGGATCAGAAATGTAGGCATATTGCGATAATCAACTGCGACGTTGTAACATTTAGTGATGTAAAATAAATAGACTTTCACAAGGAGAAAAAAAATTGTCAAAATTTTATTTTACTTCGTACGTACCTTCCAATAAATACGAAATTATCTTGCATATTGGTCCTTTTGGTCGCCAACAAAAGACGTCGAATATCGTATCCTTCGCAAAAGCAAACCACAACTTTCGATTTACCCTGATGATTGTAGTCGAACTTTCGAACGATATCGTCCAATTCTTTATTTTTAGTCTTGTCGTAAATAGTGTGCTCGGATGCGATACAAATATCGTTTTCTTCAGCCAATAATTTGAATCCGTTGATGCCATTACGACCGTACTCTCCTGTAAAGCGCCATCGTCGTCCTGTTTATTAAATTTCCAAAGGGATTTATTCTAAATATTATTTTGGTTGCTACCTTCTGAATTTACCGCGAATACATAAGTCCAATTATACGTTTGTAAGATTTCTACCATTACACGAGCTTGATGATAATCGGAGGGAACCACTCGGACAAAATATTGGAATTTTTTCTTATTGCTGAGGGTCGAACTGGTGGTAGAATATCCGACTTGAGGGATATGAAAAAGTTGCAATAAATTTTGTACTTGGATTGCCTCTTCGCTCGATGCGGGTCCTATGACGCCTAAAATTGATGGCACATCATTCTGGCAGATATTCTACGAAAAAATAAAATTTATTTTTCTAACTAGATAAGATAAGAAAAAATAGGGCTCGGAAATGATTTCATTAAATGACTATACTTTTGATAATTTTTTTTACGAATCTTCAATTTTTTTTCTATTCCAAAAATTAATGGAATTATTGCGAAGAATTTTTTTTCAAAACCTAGTCAAAATTTTTGTTTCCATTTCCGACCATTTTTTTGAGAAACACAATCATGTTTTTAAAAAAAAATTCTTGGCATTTTTTTTCATATTAGGTATTAATAATTTGAAATGAAAAATTGCCGAGAGTTTAAAATAAATGGTTAAAAAATTTGAAAATTCTGTATCAACCACAAGAATTTGTTTTCAATTTTTTTTTTTCAAAATTGGTAATTTGGTACCTATAATGTTAAGAAACAGAAAAAATCAAGAATTTTCCCTTGAAAGAATTGTCAAGATTATTATCAAGAACTTTGGTTATAAAAAATATAGCTATTATAAATTTCGGTTTGGATAATTTTTTCAACAAAAAAAAATGTCATGCAAAGATCGATAGCTTGAAAAAATGTTGCTAAGAATGGAAAACTTTTTCAAAAAACTTTTTTTTTTTTTTAATTTGTTAAAAATTTTATTTTTAAATAATTTATGGAATTTCATCTTAAATTTTTTTTGAATTTTTTTAAAGTGTTGCCAAAAAAATGTGTTCATTTCTCACAATTTTTTCGAGAGAAAATCTTTTTAGCTAAATTAATAATTTTTCTGAAAATATATTTTTTTGATTTTTTTTTTAAATGAAAGTTTGCAAAGTAGATAATTGCCAAGAATTAAAAAAATTCCCATTAACAGTTTACATAAAAAAAATGACTAGAAAAATTTTTTAAATAAGAATTCCTTTCTTTTTTAATAATCGAGATTTTTTTTTTCAAATTGTTGAAAAGATTTTTTTAAAGTCTTTTTTTTAACCAAGTAAGTAAGTAGGACATTTTTTGAGAATTATTGTAAATTTTTTTGGAAATTAGGTAGGAATTGTAAGTTTTTTTCAAAAAAAAAATTGTGGAATTTTGATAAAATGAATTTGAAAAAAAATTGAGAATTTTGTTTATTTGTGAAATTTTCTTTTCGAAAAATTAGTGAATTTTTTGTTTCAAAAAGTGATGACATTTTTTCTCATAAAAATGGCAATTTATTCATTCCATAACCCTTTTTTTTTTATAAGAATTTGAAATAAAAAGTCGCGCGATGATTCGAAAAATAAAGTCAAGATTTTTTTTTAAATGTTGAGAAACAAATATAGTTGAAAATTCTATTTAAAAAAAATTGTCGAGAGATTTGAAACATTGTTAGCGTCTTTTTTGTAAATAAAGAAATTTTTCAATCGTGAAGAATTTTTTTCAAAAAAATTATTGAGAATTTTAAATAATTTTTGAAAACTAAAAAGAAATTGTTGAGAATTTCGTTTCTAAAAAATTGTGAATTTTTTTCAAAAAATTGGAATTCCTCCTTAAAAAATTGATAGAATTTTTCCTCAAAAAAATGTCAATAAATTCTCTCGAAAAAATTGTAGGAAATGAAAAAATTTCTTGACAATGTTTTAAAAAATTCAAAATTTTTTTTTGTGATGAAATCATTCAATAAATTATTTGAAAACTAAATTCTTTCCAAGCTAGAAAAAATCCATGCCGACCTACTTGATTTTTGAAAAAATTCTCCACAAAATTTTTCAAAAATTAATCATTTTCAACAATTTTTTGAAAAATTATTCTTAGAAATTGAAAAATTCTCTGAAACATTTTTTCAAGCTATCCTCGACCATTTTTTTGAAAAAATAAAATCTTTTGTTTTTTGAAACCGAAATTTATAGGTAATATATTTTTTTATAAACAAAATTCTTCATAATTTTTTTGAAAAAAATTCACAAATTTTTGTAAAAAAAATCTCAACAATTTCTTTTTAGTTCTACTCAATTATTTAAAATTCTCGATAATTTTTTTTTGAAAAATTTCCTTATTTAAAAAAATACGTCAACAATTTTTTCAATTGTGAAGAATTTTTTTCGAAAAAATTATTGAGAATTTTAAATAATTTTTGAGTTGAGAATTTTGTTTCCAAAAAAGTGTGATTTTTTTTCAAAAGAATATGGATGAATTTTTTCTATTCATAAAAAAAAAATAATTTATGAAAATTTGTGGTAAAAAATTACCAAAGATTCAATAATAAAAAATTTAAAAATAAATTTAAAAAAACTTTCAAGAATTGAAAAACTTTTTATTAACTATTTTTGTTCAAAAAAAGTTGTTACGATTCTGGTTTTCAAATAATAATTGATGGTTTTTTTTTGAAAAAAAAAAAAAAAAAAAATTGAGAAACATAATTTTTTTTCATGTTGAAGAATTCTTATTAAAAAATGATTAAAAATATTTCTGAAAAAAGAGTAAAAATTTTCTTTTCAACATAAGAATTTTGAAAACATTTTTTTTTCACAAAAATTGTCGGGAAGATTTCCTTTTTAGTTCAGAGAGATTTGAACAAATTGTTGGTGTCTTTTTTTAATACATGATTATTTTTTTTTTTTCAATTGTGAAGAATGTGTTTCAGAAAAAATGTTGACAGCTAAAAAAATTGTGAGAATTTTGTTTTAAAAAAAGTTGCGAAATTTTTTTCTCAAAGAAATTGTTATGAATTTTGTTTTTAGAAAGTTGGTGATTTTTTTTTGTTTTTAAAAAAACTGCAAAGAAAATTGAAAAAATTATCGGTATTTTTTTTAAACGATTAAGAATTTTTTTAATTGTTAAAATTCTGTTTTCAAAAGAATTATTGAAAATTTTATTTATAAATTTTTGCGAGAAATTTAAAAAAAAATTAAAATTGTGAATACCTAATTTTTTTTAAAAAGTTGTCGAGAAAGTTTGAAAAAGTGTAAATTTTTTTTCGATTTTCAAGAATATTTTTTTGAAAAAACTGTTGAAAAAAATATCCTCCGAAGAATTATTGAGAAGATTATGGAAAAAAGAGGAAAAATGACATTTCTCGAAAAAATTCCAAAAATTTTGAAAAAATAAGGATTACTTTCGAGCATTATCTAACAACAGGAGTTTATTCATACCTTGGGCGAATTATTCCGACACAAATCCCAGTCCTTGGTGTCATATAACTTCTGCACGAATTTCAAAGATTGATGTAAAGCGATCAGGGGGCTATAACACGTATCTCTTATCTCAATACCCAATGTTATATTAGGAAGGATATCTGGTGACCTGTGCACGGGCAACGTCATCGTTACTGGTTATAAAAAAATTAATTAATCCCGACGATTAAATTAATTACCCGTTAATATACCTGTTTATTTGTTCGACTGTTCGTAAAGCTGCCTCTACGCGTTGAATTCCATACTGATCCCGAATCGAGCCACACTTCAAAGGGCTCTTTTGTCTGGTTTGAGAGGGTGCGTCATGAATCGGGAATAAGGCGCCGATCATCAGGTCTCCTTCAATGAGGGCGCTTTTACGTTGCGAATCTTGGATATGCGAGAACTGGAAGTCGAATCCGAGACTTGGTGCGAGCAAAATTGAAATTAAACCTAAAGCGAGTTTCATTGTCGTGATTGGCGCATGGTTTAATTTAATTACCTGGAATTTCGATTTTTGAAAATTACAAATGATTGATGGTAATTTATTTGAATTAGGAAAAGGAAGTGATTCGAAATTCGTATATACGTCAAATTTTATCACATTATTCCTCAAAAGTGCTCGAAACGGTACTTTTCTGGCGGATATCGATTATACGTCCAATTATATGCGTGTTTGTTACCAATTTAAAATTTATATGCGTATTTTGTTTTGTTTACAGGTAAGAAAATCGACAAATGAACTAGAATTTTAAAAATAAACATCAAACGAGTTCGAAACGAACGGAAATAATTTAGGTAAGTCACGAATACGCGAAATACACTTAAAATTATAGTAAAACTTGAAGAGTACCGTTTTAAGTTTTGGGATTTGATTAGCACGAAGACCGATGGAGCTTCTTATTTTACATGTTCAATCTAATCAACTCTTTTCAAGTTTCAATTATTGCCTACCTACATACGTAATATTTTTGAACAGTGGCTAATTTTCTATATTTATCACTCGATATTGAGAATAATTCTCCCTCACACTCCGCTTCACAACAGCACATCTATAATCCTGATTGAAGGGTTTAAGAAATCGTCGACCGATGTGATATATTTTTACAACTCTTTATCATCGTTCGGTTACGAAATTCTGTTCTTCAACTGAAAATTCGATAAAAAATATTATGAAGTTTGGCATACGAGTAGGTAGCTAATACGTAAAGCTAAGTAAGAAAATAGTAAGTAACTGGGATTTTTCGCCTATTACGAGTCGAATTTATAAAAATATCATTGATTTAAGATTGTAAGAATGTATAGTGTGTACAAATATAAAATTGAGTTGTAATTAGTGTAATGTGATTAAATAGCCCGAGCGAATCTGTAAAGTAGGGACGTGCTTAATTGTAGATTTTCGAGAGAATTGATGGCCAAGGTTTTACTACGCATAGCTTATGTTAGACATAGTTGAGCTGTGCCTTGGCAAGTTATGTGAATCAGTTTTTACTACTTGAAGTCGATGTTCATTTTTATGTATTTTTTTTTATTTGCGAGAAAAATGAGGATTTTTTTTTAAATAATAAAATATAAAACAATTGAACAAATTGACTTTTACAAAAAAAAGTATTGAAAAATAAAAATAAAAATATTGGAAAAATTGGTTGTTTTCTTTTTTGAACATTGGCAAGAATTAGAGATACCTACTAATTTTTATCAAAAAATGTTGATACTTAGGAAAAATATTTTTTCAAATTAAAAAAATAACTACAAAATCAATTTTAAAAATTTAAGTACGTAGTAAAAGAATTGACTGAGTTGAACAATTTCATAACAAACTTCATTTTTTTTAAAATTGAAAAATAAAACCTGATCATAAAAAGCATTATTTTTTAAAAACATGTTGTTATGGATCAATTTTTTAAATGAAATTACTTTGTTGACAAATTGAAAAATTAAACTAGCAAAAAATTCCTTAATAAATAAACACAATTAGTAGGTAGGTTAGAAAAAAAAAAAATGAAAAAATGAAAAAAATGAAGGAAAAGTTTTTAAAAATAATATATACAATTTTTTATTCAGCAAATTCGAAAATATCGAATTATCTACATGGTGTCTACCAGAAGTGAAAGTAGTGAAAAAGTAGTGATTTGAAAAAAGGGTCATGAAAGTAGCGAAGAAGTAGTGAAAAAATCAAACTTGATAATCGAAAAATCAATTTTGTCTTTAACAAAATAGTCAATTTTCTTCATTTTAAATTTAAATTTTCTCAAAACTTCGCCCTCACTGCGCTCGGGCATTAATTCTTCATAAAAAATTTTTCGCCCTCGCTTCGCTCGGGCAGTGTTTGTCTTGCCTTTTTGTGGAGTTAATTGAATTGGTGACTTTTAAAATATAAAAAAGAAAATTTCAAAATTTTTCAATGCTTATCGTATCCCCTGAACTTTGTTATGAATGAAAATTTTGAAATTAACTCAAAATCAATGCAAAAATTATGGGGAGTTGAAATTTTTCAGTTGAATGAGTAGGTATATTTTTTATAATTTTGAACTTTTGATTCAAAATATATATTTTCTTCTATTTAAAAATTATTCTGTAAGTGGTAAAGTATTTGAAATCGTAATTTTTTTGGTGGAGGGGAGTTAAAATTTTAGAGATAGTTAGTAAAATGGTAGTGAAAAAGTAGTGTAAAAGTAGTGATTTTAGAAAAAAAAAAGTCAGGTAGACAGTAGACACCATGTCAACAAATAAATCAAGTTTTCATTGTAAAAAAAATGATTTTAAAAATGATTGAAAAAATTCAAAGACAAATTGGTTTTTAAAAAATTTGAAAAAATTGGCTCATTAAATTTTTATGAACCAAAATATTTTGTTGGAAAATATTGTATAAAAATTGACAATTTTTTCAAAATCCCTGTAATTAGATTGGACAAAAAGAAATTATTGCCTCATATCAAACTAAAAAAAATTTACTTATTATTATAATTTAAAAAAATTGTTGAATGAAATTTTGGAAAAATTAAAAATTTTGTTTAAATAAAAAATATAATGAAATCAAATTTTTAGAAAATTGAAAGAATCTGGCAAAAAAAAAATGAATGAAATTTTAAAAAACAATTTAAAAAAAAAATGTTGAATAAAATTGAATAAAAATTAAAAATGCGAATAAATCTTTGATTTTTTTTTGAGAAATTGAAAAAAATTCAGTACACGCTATAAAAACAGTTTTTTAGGGAACTCGTAAATATGCAAAAATTATTTTCAAAACATTGGAGAGGAAAAAGTTCAGAAAAAAAGATAATAAGAAAAATTGATTGAAATAAAATATTAGACTTTATGTACGTATCTGCAGTTTGAAAAAAATTAAAACATTTTTTTAGACAAAATACTTTTCCAGAAACATATTTACTCACCTAAGTAAAGGGATCAACTTTTAGGTACAAATCACTTTATATATATTTTTTTTTTAATTTTAAAACTTTTTCACTCAACTCGTGAATACTTATCGACAAGGGGAAACTAATTGAAATATTCAAGTAAAAAATTTGTATTTTTTTTCAAATTCCAAAAAAAGTTTTTAAAATCTCGAATAAAAATTTTAAAAAAATTGTTAAAAATATATGTATCAAAAATTTGTAAATACGTATGTAGATTAGGGTGGAGTGAAAAATAAAACATACCTCAGATTTCGACCAAACTCACAGAGGTAGTTTACTTTGAGTTGAGAACCTCCCAAAAAAAAAATTGAGCTCCCTACCTCTCAGGGGAGCGGAGCCAGGGGCTCTCAAAGTGGGGTCACTTTTTAAAAAAACGTGGTTTTTCGCTATTTTTGGGCAGTGGCACTCGAGTTACCTCCAACCGCACCCCTCTGAAAAAGTGCAGTTTGAGTTTCTACACCCCCTAATTGATGCAAAAAAATTATTTCGATAGAAAAAGTTGAAAAAATTTCATAGAAGGGTTGCCAACTTTCGATTTTTATAAAACATCAAAATTTTTCCTTTTTTTTGGTAAAAATTGATGTTTTATGAAAATTGAAAGTTGGCAACCCTTCTATGAAATTTTTTCAACTTTTTCTATCGAAATAATTTTTTTGCATTAATAGGGGACATTTGAGTCCAGTTTTGGTACCAAACAGATGTTATTTCCATTTTTTGTAATTCGAAATTATCGATTTTTTAGCGATCTGCAACTTTTCAACCCACCTGTCGAGGACCAAAAGTTGTTCAAATTTCAAAATCTATGGTCCAGGAGGGTGTAGAAACTCAAACTGCACTTTTTCAGAGGGATGCGTTTGGGGGTAACTCGAGTGCCACTGCCCAAAAATAGCGAAAACCGCGTTTTTTTTCAAAAGTGACCCCACTTTGAGAGCCCCTAGCTCCGCTCCCCTGAGAGATAGGGGGGCTCAAATTTTTTTTGGAAGGTTCTCAACTCAAATTAAACTACCTATGTGAGTTTGGTCGAAATCCGAGGTATGTTTTATTTTTCACTCCACCCTAATGTAGATACAAGTTAATTTTTTTTAATCAGAAAAAATTTATTCAAGTAAGTACACTATCATTATGAATTAATTTTTTTTATTAAGAAAAATCATTCCAATGTGAAAAGTGACTTCCACCCCTCCCCCTAAATTGAATTATATTCCAATAAAATTTGCCTATAAATAATATTATATTTATATTTTAAACGTCCACCTCATTTGATTGATTCAAAATTGATTCAATTTTTGGTGAAAATCACTTCGAGCCTATGTAATTTGAGCATGTATCAATTATCTCTTTTTATATCAAGCCATCAAAGCAGAAATGTCCAATTACAAGAAACCGTACAAGTCAAAGTATATGTAAACGTGATATCAAACAGTTTTATTCAAAATCATTTAGATATTTGTGGGGAAAAAAGCTTCACAGTAGCTACATTTACTTACATAACTAAGCATGCGCACACCATAAGCACTTTTAAAATCTCTGAAAATGTCACTTACCTACTAAACAATTCTTAGGTACTTTGTTAATACCAAACCAAAACCAAAATATATAGTTCTTTCACAAATTACTATAATAAGTTACTATTCATGCAAATTGCGAAATGAAAGTAGAAGAAATTACTCCGTTTACGATAGTACTTATTTTTTCAAATATCCCCTCCATTGCCTCTGTGAGATTACTTTCTAAGCATCACCTTCGTCGAATTTAAACCAAAATTATTAAAAGTCTGCTTTCAAGTTTTAATCACGTGTGCTCTGCTGTGATAGTCAGACTTATGCGAGAAGAGAAGTACCTAGGGACCAGATATATATATATATTTATTTTTTTTCATTATTGCAAGTTTTCTGTGATGCATTATAAATTAACACTGTCATGAGGTACGTCATATCATAATTATCATATGTTTTATTCATAAAAAATTCAAATTACGAGTATGAAATATGCCTGTTAAAGTAAGTAAATATTTTGATGGCAGGGTAATAAGATAATTGGATGTTTAAAAATGCATCATTGAAGTTAACTTGTTGTTGTTGCTGTCGTTGTTTTTAAATTGGAGTGTTTTATACGTTACATATTCTTTTTGATATAGGAATTAGCCCACTTTGGAATCGCCATATTTGCTCGATTTTTAAGGAAAGGGAAAGGGATGGGGGTAAGTGATAAATAAGATTAGGTACTTACTTTGAAAATATGATATTTTTAAGCGGTATAAAAAACTACATAGATATTTCATATTTCACATATTTTTTCAACAGTTCACTGAGGCGACGAAAATTTCTTTAACGAACGTTTAAAAACGTTATCAGCAAAAAGCACGCCTCTACACCCGACACACTCGAACACTATACGTTCATACAGCAAACATATCCGCGGTAATTTTGAGCATACGAGTGTCTTCCTCTTCGTCGCCGCTTCCAACGAATTCATACGATCGCTTATGCAATTAATAATGTACGATGTCTCATTCTTATTAACACAGAAGGCGCATTGGGATCGAATGGTATGCTTACTACTTATCTAAGCAAACAGCAAAAAAAAAAATTCAAACAGATAGGGCATAAGTATTTGTCATAAATTTTAACAACAACGAGTAAACTGAATTCAATATGTATGAATGGTATCCGTTTATGACTCATTATTGCTTATTCGTGGTGTATTCAACAAGTTGGCAATATGTACGTAAAATGAAAAAAAAAAAAAAAAAAAAAAAAAAAAATGAACCAGGATGTATTTTTTCTCATTTATTAAAATCAATTAGAAAACTTTTTACATTATAAATAATAACCAAAAAAATAAATAAAACAATAAATTTGAAATAAATACTTTAATAATAACACTGGGGGATTTTTTTCAAATTTTTGTACCTTTCAGGATTTGTATTTCTCTAAGGTCACGATTGTTTGAGAATTAAAATTTTATACATGCAAATAATTTTAGTCAACATTTTATCCATTATTTCCTCTTCGGTCTGGGATTTCTCGCTTTCAATAAACTAGTTCTTCGCGCATCAGCAAACATTTGTTGACCACGTCTAATATAAAATTTGCCGCGTTTTTACCGATACCGATTTTCAATATGAAAATTACCAACGCGAATCTGGTAACTCGATGGGCCCATTTGTACCTAGAAATAATGATCATGAGTCGTAGTACGAAAGAAATATACGAAGCTAAAAAATAGTGGTAGATATTAGCTGATTCTATAAATTAGCACGTTGCATAAAATACCAGGAAATTAGCTACGCGATAACGTCTAAAGCATCTTTTGCCCGGTGCATGACACGTTCTGTACGTTTTCACCCCCACCTTGCGACAATACGTGGGAGAGAGGGTGTTGGAAAGGACCAGAGGGGAGGATGTCATGCGCCGGGCTTCAGACTACGTGCTATTGCCCTGCAACATATTTGCCTGGTATTACGTAACTACCCGTTTTTATAGAATCAAAGTAGCTACAAATTTTATAGAATATGAAATTAGCTACCGAAGCGAGATGAAATAATTACCATATTAACATCTGACGCGCTTTTGGTATGGTGCAGTCGGACTCTCCGAAAATATGTTTGCGAATGCCGAGTACGTAATTTTCTAAATACGAAGACCATTCGATGGTGCGTACATCGAAGCAGAATTTCTTTCTGTCTGCCGGACTAAGCGTTTTATTTAATTTGACGAAGTTTTCGTTTTTAAAATGCCATTCTCGGGTTGTAAAATATTCTACCGCTTTGGAAGCTTTCGATAGGCGTTTTTGTATCGGAACTAATTTTCTGTAACGAGAATGAATATAACGAGTTTTAGAAATAATGTAGCGTGTAACAATAATAATAACTTATGTGATGGTATCGAGGCATAAGGTCACGGGCACTAGGTTAGGGAATTCCTCGGATCACCTGTCTGCGTTTCTGACTGGACTGTTTGTAATATACTTATACGAGACGTGAGAGTATTCTGAGAAGATGTGTACCCACCAGGGCGCGTTAATTAAACAAACCGGTAAAATATAATGTAGCCGGGTACTACCAGTGTCAACAAGAGCTTGTCTTTGAATCTTTGTCTCACATTGTAGTATAATTGTCGAAGGATTTCTAGAAGTTTCCAAAGCTGGTTAATGGTTATAGGTTTTTTGGGGGATAATTTGGTCGAGAAAAAGTAGAATTTTTTAAAAGGTACTATAGGTTTGTAGGTCGTTGGAAAAAAGTATTTATTGGGAGGATGTGAATAAGAAAGTTGTTATAATTTAGCTAAAATATCACTTTGAGTGAGATGAGAAAACTTAAATATTTTGAATTAATTTTTGAAAAAAAAAGGATTCTGTTTGAAGTTTTAGAAATTATTTAAAAAGAAATTAATTTTTTATGCTGACAAGACTATTGAAAAGTTTTGAAAATGAAGAAAAATCAGAGTGAAAAAAGTTTATAAATAGGTACTTAAATTGTTTTGATATTTAAAAATTTTTGCTATGGAAACAGTGTGGAACATTTTATTGTAGATCTTGATGAAATTTGTCAAAAAAGTTATTCATAAAATTTTTCTAAAAGTACTAGGAAAAGATTTACAATTTTTAAAAATTCAGGAAATGAGATCTCCCTCCAAAATTTTAGTATCTTTAGGATCCTAAATATTATAGGTATAAAAAATTTTCTGGATCATTTTTTTTTAGAGATTGTGACGAGAATTGGGATAAATATCAAAAAAGATACTTATTAAAAAAATTCTTATAAATCATCAAAAAAAATTGAGACCTCTGAATAAAGCTTGGAACATTGAAATTGATTTTTTTTTTCAAATTTTCATTATTTATACAGGGTGTCCGACGAGTGACCTGTCAAACTTGAAATTTTGACATAACTGAGTATGACCAATAAAAAAATTTATGAAGTATGAACACATGGTGCCTATCTGGATTTTGAAGGGTTGGTAGTCTACAAAAATTACAAATTTTCGTCAAGACAATGCATGAAACAGGTGTAACTTTTTAAAAGGAACAAAAACATTTATGTGAAAAATTCGTCTATCTTCAAAAATGAAAGGGCTACGAAGCTTTGAAAATCGGTATTTTCGAAGTTTAAGGCTCTGTAGCGCATTAATTTTCAAAAATAGGCAAATTCTTCACATAACTTTTTTTGTTTCTCTCAAAAAGTTACATCGATTTCATGCATTCTTTTGATGGAATTTTGCAGGTTTCATAAATAATTAGGGCCTATGAAAGATTGGAAAATTAAAATAAAAAAAAAAAATTTCTGTTGTCTCTAGAATTCTAAAAATTGAATGTAAGTATGAAAAAATTTATAGAAGATTTTTAAAATTTTTTTTTATAGATTTTGAAGAGGATTATCAAAAAAGTTACCAACAAAATTTTTCTAAATCCACTAAGAAAAGGAGTTGGGACTTGAGACCTCTAAAAACTTGGAAGATAAAATTGATTTTTTTCAAGATATTCAACTTTCCTAGAACCTTGAATATTGTAGATGTGAAAAAAATTATTGAACATTTTTTCTACATTTTTATGAGGTGTATCAAAAAAGTTTTGACAAAATTCTTCTAAATTCACTAAAAAAAGGAGTCGAGCCTTCTAAAAACTTGAAAAATGAATTTTTCTTCAGTATTTTTTCAAATTTCTCTGAGGCTTTTTAATGAAAAAATTCAAGGATTATTTTTTATTTATTTTTTTGCTGAGTCATTGGAAATGTTATTTACTAAATTCTATCAAATCTGCTTTTTAAAAAAATAGTAGATCCCCAAAAAATTGAAAAATGAGGTTTGAAACAATTTTTTAAATATTTCAAAAGCCTCAAGAGCTTTAAATATTGAATAGGTGAGAATTTCTTCAACAATTTTTTTTTTCTTCAAAATTCAACTCGAGCTACAAAAAAAAGCTCTTCTCAAAGTTTCACCCAAAGTACTGTTTTAACCATAAAATTGTTGCTTTGCCCGAAATACTGGGTATATGTGACCTTACTGACATCCATGCATCTCTAAAAAATTACTCATCATCATCAGGGGAATTTTCCGGTCTAAAATAAATAAAAATGAAAATTCTACTTACATATTATTTTTGAGAAACACACTGAGCATATCGATTAGATAGGCGGGAAACACGTGCCTGAAGAAGCATCCCAAATTATATAGAAAACGATTAGAATACGCGTGAGCTTTCGGATACCAGAATACTCGTTCGGATGGATTTCTTCTCACGTGGAATAAACATTGCGAAATGAAATCTCCCCATTTGAGTGGATTTTGGGAACCGGTACAACAATTATAAATGGTGGTTTCTTTAGATCTGCGAAAAATAAGAAATTAGATGTGTAATGAGGCTTAATCTTGGTCCATGATATGGCAGGCTTCATTGGTGGCTTACTTTTTGGTAGCTGTGGCCCAGGCAGCGCAGATCAATACATTCACAACGATGTCGGCGGGTATCATGTCTACGACAGCCCACCGATGGCAGAAGAAACTATTATATACACCTTTACTGGCAGCACTGACGATTCCAGTTGGCCCATTCCAGTTTTCTATCCATCCTGGGACTGGATCTGTGACCGTGGATAAAACTGTAAAAAATTTCAAAGGATTGGTTATGAGGAGATGTGGATGAGGGTGTGTGAAGGGGTAATTTTGTGGTGATACTTACTAATTGATGGACGGATTATTGAAACAGGGAATTCATTGCTGACTTCAGCTACTACATGTTCTGCTAATGCTTTTGTGAATGTGTAGGTATTTGGCCAACTACCTATGATCCTGTTTGGCAAAGAAGATGGTTCAGAGATAAATTGGGTAATATTTTTGAAGCTGTTGAAGAGATTTTTTGGGGGGGGGCGAGGGAGAGGAACTTACTGTGCTGTGTGTTCGGCTACTAATTCTTCATTCATCCAATATGTAGATTGGACTAATTTATCGACTGTATATGGAACAGGATATATTTTTTCTTCGACTTCGCTACGATTACAATTGCTATAAGCTGTCGATACGTGAACAAGTGCCTGGAAATGAATTCCAAATGAGTTAGAATTTGATTTCGATACTCGAAGGGGTAATCTTGACTCATTTTGGGGGCTACTTACATCTAAATTTTTTAATTGTTTACAAAATTCGACTACTTTCTGTGTACCTAGCAGATTTATTTCTATGGCTACTTTTAAATCTTCGTCAAATCTGACGGTGGCAGCGGCGTGAAAAACGACGTTAACTTTGTTCCTTAACAGGATCATGTCTGATTCGCTGATGCCTAATTTGGCCTCAGTTATATCTCCCGGAATTACTTTCAACTTCTGTAACGTGTTTGGTCTCTCCGTCTTCAGGATATTGAACAGCTACCGGGAAAAGAAAAGCAACAACGAAGACGACGTCAATATTATTAAATTGGATTTAATATGCAGCATCGGTGTGAAGGAACCTAACCAGCGAACACGCGTTTCCAGTGAAACGACCATCGTCTGACCTAGATATGTATCTTTCAACTGGTAAATTCTGGATTCGAGCGGTACCGCGTCCGGGCCAGGCGTTCAGCCTGTAGCCAGGCTACAAGAGTGAGCTTTTTAAAACACGTAAACCGAGACGTGTATGTATCTGGTCATGTACGAGTAAGAGAGCATCTCGTATGTATGTTATGAATGAAAATAAAACTCGTTGGTCGCGTCCTACGAGTACGAGTACACGTACGAGTGCTCGCAAGCGAGAGTTGGCGAGAGAGGTGTTCGTGGCATTGATATCATGTCTAGGTCAGTGTTTTCTCTGCTGCCAGAAATTGACCGATGAATTTTTAACGAGTTTGCACGAACGCGAACGTGAACGTCGCCAAATGAAATTTAGCGCCATGTGGGGCAGTAAAAAAAGGCCGAAATGTCGCACTTTGAGGTTCATTAGGTCAGCAGTGTTGGTTTCATCAATAATAAGGCTGAAGTCGATTGTGGAAAAATTCTGCGGTCGAGAATGAGTCGAGATTTGTTTTAAGTCGAATAACTGTCCATTGTGTGCTCTGATTATTTTTGTGAATTACCTACGGTTGGATGAAAAAATGTGGTCTAATGTGTGCGGTTTTTTAATGCCAATGTTGCAGAAATAGGGTCGAGAGGAGGGGTCGGATTAAATCAGCGAGTAGCGAAACAATTGAAGTGTAAATTATTCATTTTTTTTCTTTGTTAGAGATTAGGATTCTTGTGAAAAATTCATTTTTTTTAAATGAAAGATTCGTTGCGAATTTTGATTAATTTTCGTGTATTTTTTTTTTAGACCATATTTTTTGCAGTTATAATTTATTAATTTATTTTATGAATTTTTAGAAATATTTGTTCCATTCTTGTGAAATATTTTTTGATATTTTTTCGTTATGAATTTTGGAAGCTTTTTTTTTTTTTTTTTTTGAACTTTTTAGTTTATAATTTTTATTAAAAATTTTCGATTTGAAAATTGTGATTTTCAAATTATTTTTGTCAACTCCCCGTGTAGCAATTGTCGACATCGACATTTATGTCGACAAAATTCAGACACATTTTTTTCTCGGTTAACGATGAATTAAAAATGATATTTGAGATTTAAAGTAATGTTCTATGTTAAACCTAACTGTTCAATCAAAATTTTTGAATTTTTCTCAGTATTTTCCTATAATTTAGAAAACGTTGTTTTTCTACATAGACAAGTCGATGTAAAAATCGATACTCGATAAACGCATCGACATTTATGTCGACAATTTCTGCCAATTAAATTTACAAATTTTATATCTAAAAAGAACTAAAAACAATTAATAAGAACATTTTAAGCTCAGGAATAAATAATTTTTGAAAGAATCACAAAATTTTCTTATTTTTCAAAGTTTTGAATAATACAACGACTTGTCGAGTTATTGTCGACATAATTGTGGATGGTCAAATAATGCATCGACTTCACTGTCGACAGTGTCGACCAGAGGAATTTTAAGTCGAGATAGTGTCGATGTGATTGTCGAGGGTCGAATAATGCATCGACTTAACTGTCGACAGTGTTGACCAGAGGAATTTTAAGTCGAGTTAATGTCGATCTAATTGTCGAGGGTCGAATAATGCATCGACTTGACTGTCGACGTCTTGAGGGTGATTGTGATACTCGCAGATAAAGTGTGTTGTGAATTAGTACATAAGGTCTAAGAATCATCTCTATGTTAGTTGGACACTCGCATGTGTCCAGCTACAAAGGTGGCCTCAATGCCGCATATTTGACAAAAAAAGTCGAAATGTTGGCTTGAACACTATTTTTGGTGTAATTTTAATATATACTTATATTGAATATTTGAACTTAGCATATTTTTCAAAAGCTCACCATTGCAAATGTCGATGTGGATGTCGATATAAATGTCGACACATCGAAATCGGTCACTTTTCGATCGTACATGTCGACACGATTGTGGATGGTTTGCCGAGCTTATTATCGACATGTTTGTCGACCGTCCAAATATTGCTCGACATGTCGAGCCATATTTGGACGGTCGACAAAAATGTCGATAATAAGCTCGACAAACCATCCACAATCGTGTCGACATGTACGATCGAAAAGTGACCGATTTCGATGTGTCGACATTTATATCGAAATTAGCATCGACGTTGCTACACGGGTCTTCCATTTAACCGAGAAATGAATTTTTGAATTTTATGAAATTTTTATTAGAAAATTCAAGTGTTTCAAAAACGTGGACGAGGAAAAAGATCGAAATAAAATAAATTAATTGGCTGCTAGGGAAGTAAGTAAGTGTCGAATAGATGATTTCAGGTATAACTAGAGAGATTATATTTTTTTGAATGGAAAATTTTTGACGAATTTGACTCGATTTTTATGTGCCAATATTTTTTTAATTTTAAAAATTGTTGCTCATTTTAAATTTTTGTTTCGAAAATTTTTTAATGTTTTTTTGTTTTTATAGATTATTTTTTTATAATTTTTTCTTTCATTTTTTGTTAGGTACGAATTTTAGCAGAAACTTCTTTTTGGAATTTTTTTGGTTCACTTCATCATTTTTATTAGAAGTTTTCGAAAAATTGTGTAACTTTTGAATGATTCTAGGTAATGCTTCTTACTCAACTATTTTTTTGTAGAAAATCTATTTAAATTTTTTTGGGAATTTTTTCCCAAATTTCCGATTTTAAAATTCTGTGATTTCCATAAAAATTACCTTACTTATACTTTTCGTTTTTTTTATTTATTTTTTTTACAATCAATTATTAACAGTTTTTATAAGAAAAGTTTCCATTTTTTATTAGTAACGTGGTTTTCATTTTTTTTTTAAACTGTGCGTTTCAGAATTTTCATTAGAAATTTTCAATTGAAAAATTTCCTGATTTTCGAACTTTTTAAAAAATTTATTTGAATACATTTTTGAATTTTTTATTTTTCACTTTACAAATTTTCGATTTGAATATTTTGGAATTTACAAGAAAACTACGTAGTTTTGCATTTTTTGTTAATTATATACTGCCATTAGATTTTTTATTTTTATTTTTAACCTCCAGTTTTTAACAATTTTTAAATTATTGCAAAACGTTGATTCAATTTTTTTTGTTTTCGTCATTTTTTTATACGTGATTCTGTGGTAAATTGATTCCTAATTTTCTGAATTTTTTTGAAGTAGATATTTATATTTTCCATTCTTGTAAATTATTTTTTGCAGTCAAGTTTATTCTTCTGCTTTTTGGTATTTTAATTAAAACAAAAAACTTTGAAATTATTGATTCTGAAATTTCAAATTAAATTTTTGTTTTAAAAATTGTGTGATTTCCAAATAATTTGTTCACTTTCTCATTTTTATAAAAAAAAAAAAAAAAAAAAACATTTGGATTTTTAAAATCATTTTAAGTACCTAAATCAATTTTTTCCTCAAAAATTTTTCGGTTTTAGAAAAAATATATTCGCATTTTTCGTTGATTATTTTTCATAATTTTTCCATTTTTTTGTAGGTATGTTGTTTTTTTTTTATTTTTTTTTTTTGTTCAATTATTCGGTTTAAATATTTTTTCTATCTTTTCAAATATTAGATTTTTGACTGAAATTCATATCTAATATTTACAATTCGCTGTTTTTATTTTTTAGCCTTTATTTTTTATTACTTTTTCAAAATTCTAGTTCTGAAGTAATTCGTCAATTTTTTAAATTAATTATTCTTGTAGGTAGGTATTCTTGGCATTATTTCTTGAAACAATAATCCTGCTTTCTGTTAATTTTGTCTCATTTTTTTGAATTTTTTAATTTATAAAATAATTTGATTGGAAATTTTTTATTCAAGATTAATTGTGTAATTTTCAAACACATTTTTTAGTTTCAAATTTAAAAAAAATATATATATAATATATCTTTGAAGTTTTTGAAAATTTTGACTAAAATTTTCGATTTGAAAATTCTATAGTTTAAAAAAAAATATGCTTTGAGGTTTTGTTACAATTTTTGCAATTTTTGAAAAAAAAAAATTTTTGGATTAGGTAAGCAACTAAGCATTTTTAAAATTTTTATTCAAAAAGTGAAATTTTTAGTTTTTGTGATTTTCAAAAAAGTAAATTTTCATTGGTAAATAAATATTAAATTTTTAATTGAAATATTTTTTTATTGTACGTACCTATGTAATTTTGAACTGATTTACTTATTAACTTTTTGATTTTTTTAACTTCCCAAAATATTCATGAATTGGTAAATTGATATTCACACGTTCATTTAAAATATTTTGCAATGAAGTGTAAGCTTAGTCATTTTCTCAACCTCTTCAGACGTATTATTCATACAATGCAAAATTATTGCGTCAAGCTTGATAATGAGTAAAATAAATACTCCAACCTCTACAACTTGAGCACTTGAAAGATACATCCTCAAAAACGTAACGTTAAAAGAAAAATGATCAAAATACCTTTTATCTATTTATAAGGTAATTAAATAAAAAAAGTAAAATTTTGAGAAGTCAAAATTTTGTTAAGTATTAAATATTTTTTTTTAAATAATTTATTTGAAATTAAAGAAAAAAATCTTTTTCATCATTTTATTATTACCTATCTATTGATTTTTTTAAATTAAAATATTTATTATACCTACTTTTAATTTGAAGCGATAAAAATTTTTAATATCAGAAAAGTATTGAAATTTTATAAATTAATTTCAATTTTAATTTTTTGTTGTACACTTTTAAATAATCAATTTTTAAAATTGTTTTTCTAAAAATAAAAAATAAAAATAAATACCTACGATTTGGCTGAATAATAATTTTAAAATATTAGGTACTTTGAAGTAGGTGAACTTTTGAAGAAAATTTTTTCATGAATTTTTTTTTCAAAGTAAAATTTTGAGAAGTCAGAATTCTGGTATAAAAATTTTTTCTATATATATATATTTTTTTTTAAAATAATTTTTTTCATATTTTTTTTTTTAAAATCAAAATATTTATTAGACTTTTAATTTGAAAATTGGTTAATTTGATAATTAATGATAGAATAAAAAATCATCTTTTATGATGCATTTAATGCGTCATTTTTCCTATAAAGTGAGATAACCCTGCTGCTAATATTAGGTATCTTTTCACCCGGTTTCCGTTGTTCTACTACTGAAATGTTGCATTAACGAGAATTATAATCACCGGTGGTTTATCATCAAAATGTATGAAAACTTGATGAAATAATTAATTCGTTAAAATTTCATTTAAAAATGTTCACGGAAATAACTTTGTCATAACTCATGACGATTCAATCGAGCAATAATCAGCACCAAATGGATATATATTTTTTACGTGGGATACGTTGACGTATAAATAGGGCCATTAAGATTAAAAATGCGATAATAAGTTTCATTTCAGGACAGCTTTAAGCGAATGAAAGTATGATTATTGATTAAGCTGTCCAGAGTTTTTGTTACCGGGTAACTCTGAACAAAGCCGATTTCAAATTACACTTGGAAAATATTTCTGGATACTCTGGTTACCTATACCTACCTACTGTGTTTTGATAAGCATATTGCATTTTTAAGGTAGGTACTACCTTAGGTCTTCCTTCCCCGAGAAAATCAGGTCAATCCGATCAACCGTTCAAAAGTTATTCGCAAATGAAGCTCAAAACTGTCCAGAGTTACCCGAGTTTACGGTATTAAAAACTTCTCAATCACTAGAAAACACCAAAATAAGAATATTTTCGTATTTAAATTAAACTATAACTGCTACCTAAATATTTTCAAAAAAAAAAAAAAAATGCTTTCTAAAAATGAGGCTTAGATATCTATTCGTATCTCTTTTTTTTACGATTCGAACAACCATCTAGTGTTACAGGATTGGTTACTCGATGTTTATTTTTGCCAAGTACCAAACTCGGTAAAATAGGAGAAAGAGAGAGGTACGTTGTGTAAATTTTGTACCCAGCTATCTTCAAATATTTTTAGAATTTTATCTTTACGATTCTTTACCCGCCTAATCTCATGTTCGATAACTTTGTATGTAAATATAGGTGCAATAATGAGGACGGATAGTACGAGTAGTTCTGTAGACATCAATGCCCTCCCCCCCCCCGCCCTATAAATTTAATTTTTTAAATAATTTTTTTCTCAATGGTGTATTTTTTCTTTGTATTTTGATTGGATGACTCGAGCTGAGTGCAATTTAAAAAAAACTCTATCGCAGTTAATGCGTTAGAAGAGCTGATTTTCTATTATTTTTATTTTTATTTTTTATTTTCAATTTTATTTTTCAAAATTTATGTAAATTGAATTATTTTTATGTACTTAATGATAACAACATCATCAAATTGATAATTTTAAAATGATTAAAAAAATTATACAATTTACAGCCAGCTATTTTTGATAAATAAAAACTTTTAACAACTTTTAAACCAATAAGAAACGACATTATCACGAAAAGTAGGCAGTTAGATAGCATTGCAAAAGTTGTGAATTTTTACAACTTTGCTAGCCATTTATTTTTTAAAAATGGGAAATGATGATCAGCTGTTTGTTTTGAAATTTTCCATGGCGAATTCCTCGAGAACCGGTTCATTAAAATGAAAAATGCTTAGAACCTTTTTTGTGCGCCTTTTTAAGTACTATTAAAAAAGTTATTTACTAATTTCGGGTAATTGCTTAATTCGAGGCGCTAGAAGCATTTGAAAATTTCAATCGCTAATAACTCGAGAACCGGTTCACTACCTAATTTGTAAATTTTTGAAAAATAAATTTTTGAGGGGAAAATGTGCAGTTTTTGAATTTTTTTTCAATTTTTTGTAATATCGAATGAAATGTATTTAGTTCTTGATTTGCATGAAGGAAAAGAGGGGCTAGATTTTTTCAATTTAAAAAGTGATATGAATTCCAATGTTTTAAGAAAAAATCATGAAAAATTTTATTAAAAATTAAGAGTACGACGAAAGTAAAAGATCAAGTTCGAGTTCAGCACCTGGGTCGTACACGAGTTCGTTCCTTGGAAAAAAACCTAGACCTTGTAATATTTTCACTTCCTTTCCGGCTCCCCATTCTTCTCAAAAAATGAATAGCACGTGGTATCATACATCGAAGTTACGATTTTGACACAACCCCCCCCCCCCCCCTACCACCAAAAAATATATATTTGTAACAAATCAATTAATAATAATTAGATAAATAATAATGATTGATAATTTAAAAAACTTGTAAAACAAATTAGTTTAACCTCATGGTCACGCTGGTTCATACAATAAAAGAAAAAACCGGTCGATCTTACTACCTCCATCTTTTTCCTCACCTACGCGGCGAAAAATTAACATTGGAAAGCGTAATAAATATGTAATAATTCTTAATTTTTCCTCTAGCTGAATTTCAATTAACAATCGAATGTGTAATTAATTTTAATTATTCTTTCGGCTGAATTTCAAGTCGCGCTTATTAGCCTACTCCGTGTTTCAATTAGACAAATTTGCATATTTTTTTTTTTTTTTTTTTTTTGTCCTAATCCATTAGAGTTGTACTTTTCCAGAGGAAGTACATAATTTCTAGTTTTTCAACTTTTCGGCTATCTAAATTTTAACTGGCGCCTCAGACCCCCTCTATTTTTCAAAAAAATAAAAAATAAATAATTGGAATTTAAAAAAATTTATTATTCACTTATTCAATGCTGTTCTTTTTTGTGAGAGAATAGATCTCACTTTTTCATTTTTCCCTTAATAAATTTCAAATGGTGCCTCAGTGCTTCCCCATTTCTTTAAAAAATGACCAACATTTTCAAATTTAGAATACAAAGCTGCTTCTTTTTGGTGGAAAATAATTTCCAAGTTTTCTTTTTCTCCTTTGAATGATTTTAAAAGACGTGTCTTGAAGCCTCCCTTATTTTTCCAAAATGCAAAAACTAAAAAAAAAGTAAGAAAATTTTTCAAATTTTGAATTTAAAGTTGTTCTTTTTCGCGAGAAAATAATTTTCTGCTTTTCATTTTCCTCCTAAGTGAATTTTAAAAGATGCCTCGGAGCTCCCTCATGTTCCAAAAAATGCCAAAATTGGACAAAAATGGGAAAATTTTCAAATTTTAAATTCATAGCTGTTCTTATTAAATTTTTATTCGTGATTATTACCCCACCCCCTATTTCGAAAATTGGCAAATTTGTCAAAATTTTGTATTTTTGGAAATATTCTAATCCTTCCGAGTTGTTCCGTTTCATTGGAAGTGATTCCCAGTTTTTCATTTTTTTCGACTGAATTTCAAGTTTTTACCTCAAATCCCCCTCCTTTCTCAAAAAAGCGAATATGGTACCAAAAAAATTAGAAAATTTTATGGCTTCTCCTTTCCAAGGGTCCAGGCCCCTTATCCTTGAAAGTCCCTTATCTTTGTTTCTAATGTCACTTTTCAAAATATTTTCCAACAAAGATTGTACTCGTAGACCGAGATCCCAGAAATAATTTCGCTCATTACAAAAATTTTGTTCGAACTCCCTCCTTTCGTGGTTTTCATACGAAAATAAATACGAATTATTTTAAATTAGTGTGGGAGAGGGTGCAATCGAAATTTTTGTAATGATCGAAATTATTCCTGGGATTTCAATCTACAACTTTTGTTTGAATTTTTTTTTTCAAAAGTGATCTTGGAAATGAAGATAGGGGACTTCCAAAGATGTGGGGCCTGGATCCTCGAAAAGTGGAAGCCATAAAATTTGCTCATTTTTTTAGTTTTTGCCTTTTTGAGAAATGGGGGGGGGGGGATTCACGTCACCATTTCAAATTCAGATAGAGGTAAAATAAATAATTGAGAATTCTCATGAAAAGGAGCATCATTTGATGGGTTATGTGAGGACCAATCAAGGGCCAAAATTTTAAAATCTGACAATTTTTCATTTTTAGTTATGGCAAATGTAAAAAATTAAGGATCACTTTCTCACAAAAGAGAACAACTTTAAAATAAAAATTTAAAAATTTTGTTAATTTTTTATTTTTTAAATTGAATCTTTTACATTTATGGACTAGAATACCTCTTCTCCCTCCAAAAAACGTAAGTTCAAAAATCTGTTAATTTTTCTATTTTTTAAAAGGTGAAATTTTGTTACCAAAATTATTAAAAAAATTGTGAAATATTTACTCACAAAAAGAAATAACTTTGAATTCCACTTTTGATGATTTTTCAATTTTTTTTTTTTTTGAGAAATTGAGGAGGGTCCAAAACATCAACGCACCACTCAAAATTCAGGTAGAGGGAAAATGAAAAATTTGGAAATTATTTTCATGAGAAGGAAATTGAAACTGTGTCATTTTTTTTAAAAATTATGGTCAATGTAAAAAATTGAGGATGACTTCTCACTAAAGGGAACAACTTTGAAATAGAAATTTAAACATTTTGCTAATTTTTTATTTTTTAAAAATTTTTGTGAGAAAAAATTTAATTACTTACCTACATTAATGGACTAGAACCCCCCCCCCCCCCCCCCCTCCAAAACGTAAGTTCAAAAATCTGTAAATTTTAAAACTTTGAATTTCAATTTTGATGATTTTCTAATTTTTTTGAGAAATTGAGGAAGGTTTTAAACACTAAGGCACCACTCAAAATTCAGGTAGAGGGAAAATAAAAAATTGAATGAATTTTCATGAGAAAGGAAAAAGCCCAAAGTTTGGAAATCTGCCAATTTTTCATTTTTTTTTAAATTATGGGGGGGGGGGTGGCCATAGGCACAACTCAAAATTCAGTTTGGGACAAAAAAAAAATTAAAATAATTTTTTTCTCATGAAATGAAACAACCTTGGAGGATAGAACCAGAAAAAAAATCAAAAGTTTAGAATCCCTCTTCCTCAACATCAATCTCGTTACCCCCCCCCCCCCCCTCCCTCCCAAAGGAACGTGTTTCACGAAAATTAAAAAATCAAAAGACTCGAATAAAATTGAAATTAATCTCGTAAAAATTTCTACATCGACACGAACGACGAGGAAACCAGCGATGAGGCTGCATTATCGCGGAAGAATTCGATTAAGAGGAAAAATCTCTCATCAAACGAGCTGGTTTTTCGGGTACTCGAATCGACACGAGGAATACGCGAGAGTGAGACGAGGGAGGAATTAAATGGTCGAAAATGTACATCGTACGAACAAACTGAGTAAAAAGAAATGATTTCCTGGCCATGGGTATTAAAAAGTCATTTCACGTCTTGCCACTTAAAAAAAATTCGAGCCTCCGTAACCAAACACAAAGTAATAATTGATTCAGTCGTCGGTATTTTATAATTGAACATCTCGGGGCTGCTGTCGAGTATTCGAGAGTGATGAGAAATTAGATACGATGTAAAGAGGATGAGAAAAAATGTACCATAGGAGAAGAAGGAAAATAATAAAGAGCACGTAGGTAAGTATAATCTAACGGGACGACGACTTAGATTGAGATTTAACCGCACATAGGAAGGAGGAGGAGAGGAAAAAAGGCTAAAGGAAAATCGAGTTATATTACATAAGTCGTACCTAATGATTATCGAATAAATTATTCAGAGTAGCGTGACATTTTATGGTGTTGATAATTGTATATAAAACGAAAGAGGTTTGCTCTGTGTACACGTTGAAAAAAAGGTGGTTGAATTTGTCAAACGATGGATTAAAAATTAAAAAGGTAAAGGTGTCGAGTGGATATAAAAGCGAAGTGATTGGAAAAAAATGATATAAACGTGATATTTACCGAACAATCGATGAGCCTTTGTAATCTCTTGGATGGCGTTTCTTTGTCCTTTTTTCTAATTAAAAGGTAAATGGTTTCTATTTCGTCGAACGAACGTAGTAGCTTCTCGATAAGTATTTTGCCAACGAATCCTGTGGCTCCAGTAATAAATATCGATTTTGCTCGGAAAAACGTTTCTATAGTTTTCGGGTCGTCCATATTTTTTCACCTCGATACGCACTCGAAACGGCTACAAAACTGATAACAAATTCTTGGTTATAGACTGGCGGAGCTGGATTTTTGTACGCGAATAAATACATCGTATTTTAATGCCATAATTTTCGATAATTTAGCGCTAAAATTTGCTCCCTGATACCTAATAAATAACTTTTGTATAAACCAAGCTTTGATAAAATTTCAACACAGTTAAACGCTGGAAGACGAAACCGGCGTATTTAGCAGCCATTTATTTATTTTTTTCAAAATGAAAAATTCGAAAAAAAAATTATAAAGCGATTTTTTTTAAAAAGAAAATTACGTATTACCAAAGGTACTTACCTAGAGAAAAATTTGACGAATTTGGGACACAATTACGAATTACGATACTCGTACAAAACCATCGACTAATTTAACCTCGACGAGCATAATAATATCAATGAACTTGAGAGCATTCAGCGTACAATCACACTAAACCAAGCGCAAGCCAGCATCGTAAGAAAGTAGACTGTACGTGTGTGTACTTCCTCTCGACTCCATCTCTCTCACTATTATACCGGAAAACTCGAAATCGACCTGCTGACCTGATTTTGTACGAGTAGGTACGACGTACAATGCGCTTCAAAACCGTCTTTTTTCTCGGTCAATTTAATATTATGAACAGGGTGATACGTAAGTAAATCCTTCCAGAATCGGGTGGAGAATTTTTACAATTCTGTCGAGGGGTTTGGTTTTAATTTTGGCCTCAGGTGTGATGATTTTGTTGCTTTTTTCTATTTCTCAAACGTGTACTTGAGTAAATGTGGGTGAGTTTTGGTCGAAAATGTAGGTATGTGAGATGATGGTAGTAAAAATTTGTATAGAGTGATTTAGAGACCGGTGCATATACGTAGACGTTTATTCGATTGAAGATTTGAGAAAAGCTTCAGTGAGGACTTTGAGGGAACTAAGTACATCATTATTATGGTAATTCCAAAATTTAAATAAACTATTTTTCCAAAAAAAGGTGAAAAAATGTGATTCTACGAAATCTTGTATCCACAAAATTTGAATAAATTAATCCAACTACCTTTTTTTCAACCAAAAAAAAGGTGGAATGTGATTTTATGACTTTTAAAAAGTTCAAGTGTTTGAGTAAATTATTTAAAATAAATATACAAGTATAGGTATTATGTATGTGAGTACATATCGATATTACAATTGGAAAAAAAAAGGGAAACATCATTCTCAGCAAATTTTTAAGAAATTACGTACCAACAAAAATCTGAAAATATCAAGTTTTAAAATTTTATAATATTGTTTATCAAGAAGAAGAATTTTTCAATGCAAAAGTGAAATAATAAAAAATTAGTAACTCAGCTTATGAATTTAAAAAAAAAAAAAAAAAAAAAAAACTGTTTTTATTAAATAGGTATAAAAAATTTCAAAGAATGTTTCCAACGAAATTCAAAATAATCTTATCACGATAAAAATTCAAAGAAATTAATTTTTAAAATTTTCTATTTTTTTTATTTTTTTTGGAAAAAAAATTTCAACTCAAAATTTAACATTACCTACTCTGTTTTTGAACAAAATTTGACAAAAAATGTTTCTAAGAAAATATTGAAACCTTTTTTGAACAAATTTACAAAAAAAAAAAAAATTCTAGAATGAACCAAATTTTAAGAAAACAGGGCTGCGTTCAGGGCGAGCTGAAGCCGGGTTTACACCATCAGTCAGTTTGCACAAACTCCATAGTTTGTGTAAACTGACTGATCGTGTAAACACTTAATTATTCATCAGTCATGGTTTAAAAATGGTTGGATGACTGAAGACTGATGTTTGATGAAAATCAAACGTGTTTGATATTTTACACAAACTGAGTGGAGAGAATGCTTTTTTATCGGACGTTATCATCAAAGTTATAATGTTTTGATTATTTTTTGCCTTTTTTTATGATTAGTTTTGAGATTTGTTACTTTTTTCGCGATTTATGCATTTCATACTGATAATTGTAAAAATTAGATGAAGTCGGTTTGTGTCGTGTAAACGCTTGACAGCTGGATTGACAGTTTTAATTGATAGTTTGCACAAACTACAGTTTGTGCAAACTGACTGATGGTGTAAACCTGGCTTGAAATTGTGTATATCTAATTTCAAATTAGGTGTAAACAAACTTTGAACCAATCAGATTTTTTCGTTCATGAAGGATTTTGTTCAGTTGATAATTATTACTGCATTACCGAAATTAACTGGCCGCTGCAAATTTGTGTGAAATGAAAGTCAAGTTATGTACAATTTATTGATATTTATCTAGGAGGCTGCCAGTAATTTTTAAATTCATAGAATTAAAGGAACGAAACAGCACATAGGAAAGTTTGTTTACACCTAATTTGAAATTGGGTATACACAATTTCAAGCCCGCCCTGAACGCAGCCCAGGTTTACCTACCAAGTACAAAAAATATAATTAAATTATTTTCAAAAAAAGAAATATTTTATATATTAATTATAAGTACCTACTTGTTTTTATCAAATTTTTAAAAAAATGAAAAAATTAATTTTTGGAACTTTAAAAAAAAATTTCAAGAATTAATTTTTTATTTCAAGATTTTATAAAGTTTAGGTACCTATTTTAAAAAAATAGGTTTTTACCAAAATATTAAAAAAAAAATTATAATCAGTTGTTTTTTTTCTAGAATGAACAAAATTTTGAAAAAAATCAAAAAATATGATTTTAAATTTTTTTGAAAAAATCCAACATTAATCATGTAGCCATTTATATTTTAACAAAAAAATAGGTATATAAGTCTTTTGCGAGAAAAATTCAAAAAATCAATTTTTGAAATTTTAAAAACTTGTTTCTTCGTTTTTCATTTTTTAATAAAAAAAAAAAAATTAACCAATAATATTAAAACTTGCTTTGAACAAATTTTAATAAACAGTTATTTTTGTTTGTGGAATGATTAAAATTTGAAAAAAAAATTGAAAATGTGATTTTTGTTTGTGGAATGATGTTTTTTCACTTCTTTTGCATGCATGAAATTGCAATAATCACAAGAAATGATCAAATCAAAAAACTAATCGCGAATTCGGTTTCTGCGTGTCAAACTACCCCGATTTAGACCCCTTGCGCGAAAATTTTGCCCAAAATTGAAAAAATTGCTTTTTTAGTTAAAAATATATTTTTTTCTCTTCATGTTCGATTTTTTAAAAATGCAATTTTTTCAATTTTGGGCAAAATTTTCGCGCAAGGGGTCTAAATCGGGGTAGTTTGACACGCAGAAACCGAATTCGCGATTAGTTTTTTGATTTGATCATTTCTTGTGATTATTGCAATTTCATGCATGCAAAAGAAGTGAAAAACCCGAATTCGCGAAAAATGAACGAATTCAGCTGAAATTCGGGCTAAAGGTGTACGAGGGAGTGCTTAGTGATGTACTATGAAGAAAAAATTTTGTGATCAAATTTCACCTTGCGTACACGCAAAAAACGTTAAAAAAACATGGGTTTTTGCCATTTTAGACAATTTCTACCACTTGGAAAAATCTGAAAAAATTCATGGTGATTCAGAATACACCTAAAAACATATGGTAATTTTTTCGAGATGGGCGTATATCTTAGTTTTTTTTAAACGGCTGTCAAAGTTTTCAAACCACGTTTTGAGGGCATTTTCAAGGTCAGAAAAATCTGAAAAAAATTGTGCATATTGGTACTCGTAACCCTCTACCATCCACCAAGTTTCACTTCAATCGGCCGAAAAACGGCTGAGATAACGCCGAAAAAGTGAAAACTATGTTTTTCGAGGTACCAGCCCCCTCGAGGGGAATGAGAATTTCACGATACGTTCTAAAATCATCTTTTACCACTACAAAAAGATTTTTTGAAAAAAAAATCGAAAATGGCGTCTGAGGCCGATTCACCTATGCTTATCCTGCTATAGCCTTTAAAAACTTTTTTCTTCGTTTTTCTCTTTCTAATAAAATTTAAAATATTTATAAAATTTGAACAAATTAACAAAAAAAAAAGTTCTAACCATGAACAATTTTTTTAAAAATATCGTTTTCCAAAAAAAAAGAACAAGTGATTTTATAACGTAAAAAAAGAGTATAAATCTAGAAAAATTTCAAAAAAAAAAGTAGGTATAATATTCTCGACAAAACTCTAAACAAAATTTTTTAATTTTTAATTTTAAAGTCTAATTTTGAACAAAAGAGACGTTCAACGATTGAAGTTTTTATTTTTTTCCAACAAGATAATTTTTTAACGCAAAATTTGAAGCGAAAAAGTTTCTGACTGAAATTGCAATCGCCTTAAAATACCCCCTCCCAAAAAAAAATAACTATAATATCGTACGAATTATTTTTTTATTTTCAAAAATAATTCTGGAGACACGAGAAGAAAATTTCTCGATTTTTTTAAAACGTTTTCCTCAAGAACAGTAGGTATATCTTTTGAAAAAATTTGAAGAAATTATTTTTGACTGACTACCTGCTTTTTTCAAATGCCTGCTTTATTTTTTTAAAAGTACAAAATTTTGGTTTATTGGTTTCATAAAATTGTGTAAAAAAATATACCTATTATTTTGAAACGAAGTTTGAAAGACTTAATAATATTGTTGAAATTAATTTTATTTACCTACCTACTTATTAAAAAAAAAAAAAAAATCAAAGCAGTAATGTTTTTAAAATATTTACTTAGGTATTGAATTTTTTTGTAGATTTCGTCAAGAATATTTTCTTTTTACAAAATTTGAAGGAAACTTATTTTAAACAAAATTTGTAATAGGTACCCTAATTTTCAAAAAAAAAAAAAAAACATTATACATATCGACTGCATAAATCGAACATGTCGTAACTCACAAAATTTCAAAAAATATTTTATTTGTGATTTAGATAGTTGAAGGGGTCCTCCATTAATTCGTAAAAAAAAAATCAAAGAGTATGTAATTTTATAAACATAATTAAAAGTCTAAAAATATGTCGTTAACAACATTAATAATTAAGTTTTCAATTCATACTACGTCGTAAGCCACAATTTTTTCAAGTTTTTGAGAAATATGTCGTAACCCGCGTGAAACCTTCGAAACAAAGATATAAAGGTAAAATTTACCTATTGAAACGAAAACTAGATTTTTGTATCATGTTAATTCAGTCAAAAGGGTATGGGTTAAGATATATGATTTGGGCCAAGAAACCGATTTTGATCAAACCTACCCCAAAAGGTCGAACATGATGAGAAAAAATTTTGACAAAAATGTTAGACCCCCAGCGCAAGTTTTTTGGGGGTGGGGGCTCAAAACGTGATTTTTAGTCATTATCTTTTGGATTTTCGCCAAATTGAGATAGAAATTTTGCGTTTTTTCTATTACATTCTATGTCATTAGGGGAAGCTGTAGAAACTTTTTCGATTTTTTTGAATCATTTTTCGCCGAGTTATAGCGATTTAAAAACTTTGAACCGCCATTTTGTACAGAAGTTTCAGAGGTACAGTCGTAAGTTTTTTACTGAAAACGTGTCAAGTACCCCAAAATATGCTGTAAAAATTTCGAGAAGTTTAGAGTGGTGCAACATTTTTTTCGTCTATTTTTCCCTCTTAAATGCGTTATTTCTGGTCGAAAATTTTTTTTCTTGAAATATATCATTAATGATACCAATATACACCATCAAACTGAATTTGGACCAAATTCGTTCATTTTTCCCTTTTTTCCAAAAATACCCAAATGACGCCATTTTGGGAACCCAGAACCTCTTCACGATGACCTAGGTGCCTAAAAATCATGTCTGGGCTAGTTTCAAGTCGGTATCAATCATATACTGCAATTTCAGCAAAATCGAGCAACTTTGATTTTTTTTGCTCATTTTCAAGAATTGAGTATCAAGGACTTAGAAAAAATTTTGCATGAAATAAGTTGAAAAAAATCAAAGTTGCTCTAAAATTTTTTCTCATCATGGTCGACCTTTTGGGGTAGGTTTGATCAAAATCGGTTTCTTGACCCAAATCACCTGTCTTAACCGCCCATACCCTTTCAACATTACAGCTCATTTTTATTTCCATATTATAAGATTTTCGTCTATTATGTAAAATTTACATTCTGTTCTCGACGAAATTCATAAAAAGGTTGCTTATTAAAAAAATTTGAAAAAACACAATTTTTTGAATTTTTTAATGGGAGTTTGTAAAGAAAATGTTTGTTGTGAATTAATTTTGTCGATCAAGTTTTAAAAAAAATATCAAATAATACATATCTACAATTACTAAGTATTCATAAAACAAAAAAACAGAAAAAAAAGTATTTTTATACAAATTTTAGCAAAAAATTAATAAATATTTGTGTCGCAAAATTTGAAAAAATTGGAAAAATGTTCGAAACAAAATTGAAAAAAAAAATGGTTTGTAAACAAAATTTAAAAAAAATAAATCAACCATAAGTATCATTTTTAATTGAATTTTAATTGTTTAATGCAACACTTTTCAAAAAATTTCTTAGCAAATTTTGAAATTTTGAAATGTTGAAATTTTTTTAGCAAAATTAAACGAAAATCGTCACAAAAATAATTTTTCAACCCATGATTTAAACAAAATTCATTTTTAACGAAATTTGATCGAATATCTATAATATAGTTTTCAACAAAAAAAAGTAATTTTAATATTTTTGATACAGTCTATTCAAAATTATTTTCATTATTTTTTTTTTGTTTTGTTTTCCAGGAAATTAAAATTTTTCCAAGTACCCAGAAGAAATATTTTAAATGGTATTTTCAAAAAGTTGATAGGAAACAGTATTTGAAAAAAAAAAGTAAAATGGAATTTTTATTAAAATTGTTTTCTAAGTAGAATAATTTTTTAATGCAACATTTGACGAAAATTTATTTTTTAAAAATTGAAAAAATCTTCTAAAATGAAATTTTGAAAAGAGGGTCACATAATTTGAGAAAAATTTTGAAAGTGTTTCTTTTCCTTTATGAAATTATTATTATTATAATTATTTTAAAATTAATTTTAAGCAAAATTTTAATTGATTGAAATAGGTGAAAGTATAACAATAATTTTGTAATTTCTTTTCCATCGTCCTTTTTCAACCACCTCACCTTCAGTGTTGGCGGAATCAATACAAAAGTTATCCATATAGCGAAATGATTCGAAATAATACGCTAAATTTCTTTACTAAACCAAGTACCTACTCATCTTTATCGAGTTTTTATTTTTCCTTTATGCGCATAAATTTTCCATAACCTTTTTTGTCGCAGTGTAAAAAAAAAGCAAGCCAAAGTAAATTCGTAAATAATAATTAGATTGCGTGCAATGTGCATAATAGAAAATAAAAAGATACGTCGGATAGAAGCACTTAATATGCGGGTATTAATTTGAAGAAAAAAAAAATAATGAAAGAGGGTATAAATTCTTGAAGAGAGCTTTTCCAACGAAAAATGTCGACTTCAAAGAATTCTCTTCTCTTATTTAAAAATAAGTCATTACGGTGCGCTTTGAAAGTACTCGAAAAAGAATAATAATTATATTTTTTTATAAAACTCCTTTTACGTATAGTAAGTACCTACTTACTTATACTTAATCGTATTAAATTCAAGAGCTGATTACATACGCTCGTCGTGTGAAATAATTCATTTAAAAGGTATTAGTTTGAAGCATTGGTGTTTTTTCTCCTTTCCTTTTTTTTTTTATTATTCTAGAAAAATATCGAATATATTGCCAGATCTCTACATTGAGGAGGAGGAGGAGGTGGTGGAGAAGCTTCGTGAATAAAAGAAAGTACACGCGAGTACGTGTTGGTACCAGTTGCCATTTTACTGGTTATAGAGAAGAAGTGAAATTATATGATTCATTAGAAGATTTATAAGCGATGCTGGTAAAGACAATACGTCATAAAGAGAGTTTTCTCAACACGTGTGAGCTTTGCTGAGTTGTTGTTTACTCGTTTGTGCGTAGTAGAAAGTATAATTGACGTGAATCGATTCGCAGTGGGGGGAGGGGGTTGCAACTTAATTTTCCCTTAGAGAATATTAACCGGGAACACGTCTGGTGGACAAATTTTTCAATTGGAAGCTCACTTTCATCAATTTTGAATAATATAAAGTATAAGGTATTCGTATTTTATAATGTTATGGGAAATTTTGAAGAAGGGAAGGGGGGGGGGGGGGTCCAATCAAAATTTCCATAATTAACTAATTATTTCTAAGATCTCAATCTACAACTTTTGTTTGAAATTTTTTTCAATTAGACCCTTTCTGCCTTTCACATCCAATTTTGCATAGGGCCATGTTAGAGGTGACAGAAACCGATTGAAATGAAAACATGTTTAAATTGTGTACTACTCGAGTAAGTTACAAAACCAAAATTAAAGGTGCCCTTATTTTTCATTAGGATTTTTTTTTATGAATTTTTGAAATTTGAAATTTTGAGGAAATCAAAAAATTAAAAAAAATCAAAAATTAAGAAAAATATGTCTTTAAAATAATTTCATTGTACACCACCTGATAGAATTTGAAAAAAACAAACATTATTATTTATTATAACATATTTTTGCCTACCTCCGAAATTGAAGGAGCTAAGGAGAAAAATTTTATTTTAATTTAAAAAAAAAAAAAAAAAAAATTAAAAATTATCCTCTTTGTAGTCTAGGAACAAATTTTGTTGTGTTTGAAAAATTGCCTACCACACTTTCGTAGGTGCTGTATGTAACATACAAAAAGGATACAAATTACCAAAAATTCAAAGAAATAATTTTAAATATTTTTTTGATTTTTTTTTTTTTAATGGATTAAAATAAAATCCCCTCTCTTAGCCCCTTCAATTTCAAAGATAGACAAAAATATGTAATAATAAATTTTGTTTGTTTTTTCAACTTCTATCAGATGGTGTGCAAAGAAAATTTTTAAAATGTTTTTTATTTATTTATTTATTGATTTTTTCAAAATTTTAAATTTCAAGAATTCATAAAAATTTTCCAGTGGAAATGGCCACCTATAATTTTGGTTTTGTAACTTACTCGAATAGTACAACAATTCAAACATGTTTTCATTTCCATTGGTTTGTGGCACTTCTGACATGTCCCTTATCCAAAATTGAAGGGGAGGAAGGGGGGGGGGGGTCCAATCGAAATTTTTATAATAAGCCAAATTATTTCTAGGATCTTAATCTACAACTTTTGTTTGAAAATTTTTTCAATTGCACCCCTCATCCCAATTTTGAATAAATATCTACATAATGTAATGTAAAATTAGAGGGGAGGGAGGGATCCAATTGAAAAAAATTTCCAACAAAAGTGGTAGCTTGAATTACAAAAATTTCGATTGGACTCCTCACTTTTCTCTATCTTCAATTATTTTAAATATCAATTTCATTTGATGTGAAAGTGAAATCGAAATCCAAATTTTCTACTTTCAAATTGAAGTGACATCATGATTAAGAGACGAGAGAGCTACAAATTACAAATTTGGCAATTTCCCGTAGCCGTAACTTTTCTAGGATTTTTTTTTGCCTTAGGCTTAGTTTAATTGAAATTTTGGAATGTTAAAATTGGTTTAAAAAAATGAAAACAACTGAAAAAGCGAAACAAAATGTTGTCCTCAGAAAGGTAGTTACTTCGTGAATAGAAATAAAGTTCATAATTATTAATCGATAGAAAATTTAATCGTCTTAAATTACCTTCTTATAAGATTTTCCATTTTCCATTTTCCATAATCCATAATCCATAAATCATCTCGTAAAAAAAAAAAAAAAAAAAAAGTGAAAAAACTCAAACGACGTTAGTGATCCTGGCGAGCACAAAATACGTAGTTATAGTACCTTAGTTTTACTATAGGTGGTGTTGGTTCGATTCGGATTATCAATTTTTTAGATTTTTTTATCATTTTTTTCGAAGTGATGATCAAATTGATCAAAATATTAGTTGAAAATCGTTTTCAATAGTTTATTTGAGTGGAATTACTTCAATATAATTCAATCATAGTCATCTGAGAGTAAGTACCAATATTACACTTACAATAGTTTCAAAATAAGCGACGATAGACCAAGATGAACTTCGTGTTTCGTCTAATCATTGTTCATAAATTCATTGAACTTTTATTGTCGAACTACGACTGTTGATTAGATTTATTTCTCCCCCTGCACTCTAATTATCCACTTTTTCTTTTTACCTTTCAGATCACCGTTAATCAGAAGCCATGTCCGAGCGAAAAGTACTGAACAAATACTACCCACCGGATTTCGATCCGAGTAAAATCCCTCGCATGAAATTACCGAAAAATCGCCAATACACGGTACGTTTAATGGCTCCGTTCAACATGCGTTGTGCCACCTGCGGCGAATACATTTACAGAGGTAAAAAATTCAACGCCAGAAAGGAAGACGTCGAAGGGCAAGATTACTGCGGAATTCGTATCTATCGGTTCTACATCAAGTGCACCAGATGCCTGCAGGAAATATCGTTCAAAACCGATCCCAGAAACACCGATTACGAAATCGAAGCCGGAGCGACGAGAAATTTCATGGCTCTTAAACTGGCTCAAGAGCAAGAGAAACGCGAAGAAGAAGAATTGAAAGAGGAGGAAGCCAACAATCCGATGAAGTTGTTGGAAAATAGAACCGAACAGAGTAGATTGGAAATCGAAGAGATGGAAAAATTAGAAGAAATCAAAGACCAGAGTCGCAGAGTTGTAGACCTGAATGAGTTGCTGAAGAAGTACGATACCGCAGAAGCTCGTGAGAAGAGAAGAAAGTTGGAAGAGGAAGAAGATGAAAAATTGGTTAAAAAATTATTAGCCAATAAGAAACAAAAAACGCTCGAAGATGAAGCTGGCGATGAAGACGATTCGGAAATCGAAGAAGAAATTATCGAAGATGATGACGTAGGTATCGAAGAAGAAATTAAATCGATTTACGATGAGAAGAAACCCGCTGCTAGTAATTCTTCGTATTTGTCTCCTCTGGAAAGATTAAAAGCCATGAAGGCTAAAAAACTGAATTCGAATGGAGTAGCAGCAACCTCAACTAATCAAAGTGATAAAAGCAGCAGTAATTCTTCGCACCAGTCTACTCTGGAGAAATTAAAAGCCACGAAAGATGAAAAATTAAACTCGACTGAAGTGAAGGTAGCTTCTGTTCCTGCTCCTCAAACTAATAAATTATTGTCGTTGTGCTCGTACAGCGAAAGTGACGAATCTGATTAATATTGTATTTTATTTATTTTAGTTTTATATTGCCTCTGACTTCAGAATGATTTCAGTATTTTGTATACACTTGTACATACCTCAAATATATTTTATTCCTGTTGTTTAAAATTTATTGTTTATCAATTATCAAATGAGAATCGAATCGAACAAAACACACATTATGGGGTAATGATAGAAATTTTATTTAAATTAATACATAAAATTACGAGTTCGAGTTAGGACCTCTCCTTCTACCGAATGTTTGAACAACATTTACGAATCTTCTGTTATACTGCATTCTTCTTTTAGCTCTGCCAGTTTTCTTCTTCTTTTTATCTTGTTTTTCGACCTACAAATACAAAAAGAATTAATTCATCCTCCGGACGAAATATGCATCACTTTGATAATGATCAACTTACTTTGGGAGTTTGACCTTTAACTTTACCAGCACGAGCCAGAGAACCGTGAACTTTACCTGTAAAATAATTCTCCAATTAAAAATACAATTCATTCGATATTTCAGGTACCAAGATATGGAAATGTGTAATTACCTCCCAACAAAGGAACCGTCAAATCAATAGTCAAACTTGGTAATTGCGATACCAACATGTCGTTGAATAAAGGAGCGCCAGAGCTGTACAAGAGGATCTCCGCTGCAGATACATTTTCCATTTGAGCTATCACGTTCTGAAAATCGAACAAACCATTAGCTCAGTATCTTCGAAGTCTTATCACGATAAACATAACAGGTAAACATTATCAAACTATGATTTATAGCTTTAATTACCTTGATTCCGCTAATACTGGCATTTTCGTCGACTTCCAGCTGATGTCTAGATTGACCACGTACTTCTAAAGTCAACATTTTGTCAAGTTTTCTGCAAAAAAGAAGAAAAAGAGATGAAATTTTGTCTGTCGAATGTGTTACGTTGAATATCCACGTGTTAGGTTCGAGTGGATGAAAACAGTGGATATTTATCAAGAGGTAGAAACATAATATCAATTTTAAATTGATTATTTTAATTATTAGAACTATTCTAAAGAGTAATTATTGATAACTTACTAGCATTTGACGATTAATACTGGAAAGTTGATCAATTTTCGCCCTGAAATCTTCAAATTTCAGCTTTTGATGCAATGAAAAAAGCTCAGAAAGCTGTAGAAGTGAAACCGAAAATAACACCTTGGTTGATCTCAAAACTTACGAGAAGCTAATAATTTGAGTACTTTGGAATTATCGCAAGAGGAGAAATTTTTTCAAAAACTTCACAAAATGTGGTACGAAACTTGAAACTTTGAACTTTGAAGATGAGAAATCAGGGCATTTTTGAATAAAATTTTTCAAACAAAAGTTGTAGATTAAGATTTCAGAAATAATTTTGGTTATTACGAAAATTTCGATTGGACTCCTCCCTCCCCATCAATTTCGCTTATTACTACCTGGGACACTTTGAATTTTGAATTTTTGATTTAAAAATTGGTGAGGAGGAGGGTTCAACTGAAGAATTTTCCGAATAAATAAAAGTCCTGTTGTTGATTGATATTCAATAATTTTGGTTCTCAAATTCCCATAAAAATTTTGCTTGGCCCTCGACCTTCCCCTGCAATTTTGCGTAACACTACATTGACATAATTATCTACACTTTTTCAGAAAAAAACAAATTCCGAATTTTGTAGGAGTGGGAATAAAAATATCTCAATAAAATTTTCTAAAAAAAAGTGAGTGGATAAATTTAAAAAAAAATTTTTTGAAACTATTTTATCAAATTTTTGCAAAAAAAAATTTTTACTTTTTACAGTGAGTATTTTTTTTTTTTTTTAGTATTTTGATGAAGGACCAAATGTTCCGCCTTTTTCGTAGAAAAACAGTTTAATTTCTGGTGATAAATTTTTTTTCAAATTTTTGGAGTTTTTTTCATTTTTTATTTTTTTATGAAATAACAAGCGATTTTTTCTGTCCAAACCTAAACCCAATTTTTAGTTCAAGAAATTAAAACTTTTTTCTCAAAAAAAATTTAGAGATTTTTTTTCGCAAAAAAATCCAACTTATCTCCATAAAAAAAGATTTTTGTCTTCAAACAAGTTGTAGGCATAGACATTTTACTTTTATATATGGACCGCTCGTCCAATGTTAAAATCAGCCCGATTTTGAAGCACGACGTTCTATTTTGATAAAACGCTTCTGCTCATGCGCAAACAAACGTGTGTGTGTATTTTACACATAATAAGTCGTTGTATTGGTAACGCACACAACGTAAGGGTCGAAAAATGATATTGTAAATACACACTCACACTACTTTACTTGTGCTTCAAAGCCGCTGATTTACACTAGCGGTCCATATATAACGTAAAAGGTCTATGGTTGTAGGTATAGTAACCTTTTTCTCGAAAAAAGAAAAGAAAAGAAAATTACTAAAAATCTTTTTTTTTCAAAAGAATTGAGAATTTTTCTACATGTAAAAAAATGAAATTTTTTTTCTCTAAACACAGCAATTCATTTTCCATTTTTTGGGAGAAAAATCTTTCATTTTTATAATTTTTTTTTGTAACATACCTAAGATTCTAGTTCTTTTTTTTTGTCTTGATTTTTTTTTAAGAAAAAAAATCTTGAACTTTTTTAGAGTGAAAAATTTTAATCTTTTGAAATGAAAAATTTCGATTGGGGAGGAAGGCGTGGGACAACTGTCCTTTTGGAGTCAGCACGGGAAAATTTATCTTTTTTTGAAATAAAAAAATAAATAAATAAAAAATATTTCAATTTTTTGAGGAAAAATTTAAAAAATCCAGACTTTTACCTCAATATCAAAAAAGTCAGTTTTTTATTTGAAACATGATTTTTTCTCAATTTTGAATTTTTTAGGTACAAAAATATTTTAATCCTGACATTCCTGACTTTTACCTTCAATTTTAAAAAAGTCAGTTTTTTTATTTGGAACATGAATTTTTCTTTATTTTACAGGAGAATTTATTACTTTCTCAGAGACAAGAATCTTTCAAATTTCTTTGTGGATTTTTTTTATGCAGTGTAAATGTAAAAAGGTTCCAACATCCTATTTTTTTTTTTTTGAAAAAAAATCTTTCAATTTTTTTGGGATTTTTTTTTAGAATAATTAAGTATTAAGTAAGTACCTAGAATGATTTTTTGTTCTTTCTGGAAAAAATATCTCTTAATTTTTGGGAGAAAAAAGTTTGAATTTTCAAACGATTTTTTAAAAAATCTGAAAGGTCATCACATATTCGACGTTTGAAAAATAAAAAAATTCAACTTTTTGAAGTAAAAAACTTCGATGGAGGGATGGGGATGGGATAACTGTCATTCGCATAAAGTAATATGTCATTCGTAATAATTCTTTTCAAAAAAAAAAAAAAAAATGAAGTGAAAAAATATTTCAATTTTTTGGAAAAAAATTTCCCAGTTTTCAATTCTTTTGAGGAAAAAAATCCAGACGTATCTCAATTTTTAAAAAGTCAGTTTTTTATTCGGAACATAAATTTTTCTCAATTTTTTAGGGACAAAAATATTTTTTATTTTTCGAACTAAAAAATTATTATTACCTACTATTACTTTCTCAGAGATGAGAATCTTTCAATTATTTCTTTGAGTGTTTTTTTTTATGCAGTGTGAAAAAATTCCCAACATCCTTATTGTTTGTCTCGTTTTTTTTTTCGAAAAAAAATCTTTCGACTTTTTCAGACTTTTTTTTTTTTAGAATAGAATAATATGATGAATGATCTTTTTTTTTTGTAAAAAAAAAATATCTCTTAATTTTTGAGAAAAAAAAAGTTTGAAATTTTGAATTTTCAAGAGATAAAAAAAAATACAGAAAGGTCAAAGGTCATTCACAAAAAACTTTGATGGACGCCTATCTTCTCTTAATTTTTGAATAATGAACATATTTTTATATAATTTATAGTTTTATCAAATTGGAGGGGAAGGAGGGTTACAATCAAATTTTATATAACTGCTAAAATTATTTTTCTATAATCTCAATTATTTACAACGCTAATGGTTGACAAATTTTTCAAAATTGGAAGCTCCCTATATTATTTGTATTTTGTAGTGTTATGTGAATTTGGTGGGGAAGGAAGTGTCCAAGCGAAATTTTTGTAATGACCAAAATTATTCTCAAGATTTCAATCCACAACTTTTGTTTGAAAAAATTTTCAATTGGTCCCTTCCTTCCCCTTCAATTTTGAATATTGATGATCTACGAAATAAAAACAAAGTTGAAAAATTTTACTCTTCATGCAACAATTCCAAAGTACACAAATTAGCCTCTCGTTCTAACTTTTAATCTGTTGGCAGCGTCCTCTATAATTTAAAAATTGAAGCTTGACGTTTATTGTTGTTTTTTTTTGTTTTAAACCAGGTTTGGCGAAAATCTCGATCTCGGTATTTCGATTATTTTTGTTGATATTTCGTGTAATTTTCTTTTTTTGATAAAGAAGTGCTGTGAATCCGAAAATACTAATTAGTTTCGTAATGGAAACCGTTCACCGCCGAACGTAATTAACGATAAAATATTAATATTTAAGCGGAAAGCATGTACCTTCATTATCTTATTCTTTTTCTTTTCATTTCACACGCTCGAACATAAAGCACTATGCGTTCGTCAAGTTCATTTCATTCGTTCAACTGTTAACGTTCCTGCCTGCCGTTTAATTTTTCATTAATTATTTCATCATGTATGCATTTCTATATCCGGTATCGTCCGCTATTATCGGATTCCTATGCGGTTTAGTTTTAAATATCGTTCATCTTCTGTTTTCCATTTATTTTCAAATTAAGTATTGTAAATTCCTGTTGCTAAAAGTGCTCTACAATGCGAAGAACGTATTCACCGATCAACTCAAACAGGAAGAAGTCGAGAACGAATTCATCAGCAAAAATATAAAACTGTTCTCGAAACTACCTAAGCATTTGGTGTTCGCTTTGGGCGAAGAAAAAGTCTCGTACAATGATTTAGCTCAACTTATCGCATGGTGTCTTCCAACAGGTGTACCGGTGATTAGCTTTTACGATCATAAAGATGGTGAGTGAGATAAGGTTACATTTTGGATTAATTTTATTACCTAGTTTTTTAATACAATTTTTTTCTGTGGTCTTTTGCAGCTTTGAGTGCTGATGCGTTGTTTGAGACTTTTGTTAAAACACACGGTGATCTAACACCTTCGATAAAATGGGGCGTTTCTTTCAATAACGACGTCGAATATGGTAAATATGGTGAGTATGGAATATTATTTTTATTTCCTCTTATTATTTTTACGTATGAATTGTAACGATTCGTGTGTTACAGATAAATTGCCGTGTTTACAAGTGAACATATTAACATCAAAGCACAGTCGTCGGCTGTTAATAGACTCCATTAAGGAGTTATCTTATAATAAAGATATCAAAGTAGATAGCAGAGCTGCGGTAGAGACTGCCTTGGACGATATAATGCTATCGAAATTCTCATATTGTGGTAATCCAGACCTATTAGTCATTAGTGGCAATTCCTATTCGACATTCGGACTGTCTCCTTGGCATCTAGGATTCACCGAGTTCTCGTAAGAATACCCAGCTTCGTATTCCACTCAATTTTTGCCCCCAAATCGTAACTGTATTTTGCCCTGTTTGTTCGCAGATTAATTCCAAGCTATAAATTGTTAACTGTGAACGATTTCGTCGGAGTATTAGCCACGTACGCTCGCTGCGATCAGAAATTCGGTCGGTAGACTATTCCAGCAGATTTTCACGGCACATTATTATTGTACAGTTCTTGTCCAGCTGGCGGGATGTTCGAAGGGGTTGTTTTTTGTTATGTAAAGAAAGAAAGAAGCGTGCGTTTAAAATGCACACTGATTCTAAATGCTGTGATATTAAATAATTCGTTTGTAATTTATATAACTAAATTGGAAACATATTATCGTTCCATGAATCTGTGAAACCGAAATCGCCACATTGTACAGCGATCCTCGCTATTCTTTTAAGCAATTTTATCATTTATATTCGTATTCATTTTTTTGCTCTATTCACCAACGGGGAAAAGTATACGTAATCGGTGTGGGAATTGTTTTCTCTTAGTTTGTTTTTCTGTTAAATTGCAAATCAGTCGTCTTCGTTCGTTGGTTCGCATAAAAAAATAATTAATTTACATCATACATAGAACTGATGGTGAATTAAACTATTGTAATTTACATGCTTATTAAGACTATTTAAAACTTTGAATTCTAAAATGAAGCGAATTTTTACGTGCATCTATTTTTTCATTTTTATTTTTAAGTAACGTATTATTTTAACAAAGTTCGGCTCGAGTAACCTTGAACGGTACCGATGCTCGAATTTTATCACACTTCGGTCTGTGAGAAAAAATTCCACGTGGGTATATCACTACAAAGATGATCTTTTCGTGCAATACGAGACGGTAACATTCTTTTGTGATTAAATTACCCAGATAATTGCTGCGTTATCGGTGAACTTTTGATGCTCGGTGACTGTCTTAATGGATTTTCCTCAATGTTGATTGAATCGTATCATCGTTTCCGACCAATTTTAACCTTATCTATGGGACAAAGATTTCGTTTAAAGCTCGTTAGTCGGATTCAATTTCTCGACTTGGGTGATATTTCATTCGTGCTAATCAAAGGTCGATGTGCTATGATTCTATGTTGATAACCTGCGCAAGTAAGTTGAAATAAATTACGAAAATTGAACGCTGATTAAAGTGAAAAATTTAAATGGCATTTAAAATTGTAATAAAAATAAAAATTGTAAAAAAAACGAACGTTGAAAAAATATAAAATTTTAATAAAAGTTAAAATTGACAAAAAATGCAAATAAAAAGTAAAAATTGAAGGAAATCATTAATCAAGCAAATTTGAAAAAAAAAAATTCAAAACGCAGAATTTACCCGAAATATGACTAATTTAGATTTTTTTGAATATTGCTAAATTTTCAAAGTGCTCGTATTCGCGAACTAAGCTTCGTAGGGCAAAACTAATAGCAGAATCGGAATCAGCGTGGTCGACTTAGTCGAAAACCACTCTAATCTCGATTTTTTTGATCTCCAAAAAAATCGAAAAAATCATATGGGTTAACCTTCATTTTTTTTTCGAAAAAAAACTTTTTGTTCCAGATCGACGTGCAAGGTGTCTAGGATGATGTAATCGGACCAGGGGAATCGATCCCAACGATCAGTTTCCCGATCGGAGGCAAACTCGCTGAGATATGGACCATTTTCCGTAACTCAGAAACTAAGCATCAGATTTAAAAACCGAGGGCATTTTCGGGTTCAGCTACCTCACATTAGCCTATAAACCGAATTTCAGCTCGATCGGGCCAGAAATAACATTTTTAAAAATTCCTAAAAATTGTAGCAAAAAAATGGGTCAGTTTTGATTTTTTTTGCAAAATTTGAAAAAAATTGTAAAAAATACTGCCAAATCGAAGCCGTAGAATTCAAATTTGAAATTTATTTCGAGCAGTGATGCCAACCTCGCGAGATAAAATTTTTATTTCGCGATGTTGGCAACCCTGAAATTTATACGTGGTAAATTCAAATTCTACGGCCCCGATATAGTCCATTTCGACCCTTTACCCGACTTCGTAGGTCTTCTGGAAGCTGTAATATTACAAAAAGTTTAAAACAATGACCTGCGAGGAAGGGACGACTTCTGATTGGTTGAAACTTTGACGCTCAATATCTCCGCGAATTTTGAGCCGATTTTCAAAATGAAAGCAGATTTGCAATCGTCGGGTTCAGCTCTATCGGTCTAGACCCCCAAACCGCCCAATTTCGGATTTTTTTTTCAAATTTTGAAAAAAATCAACTTTAAGGGGTCAAAATTCAATAATTGTCCACGCTCGTGTTAATGATCCGATTAAGCTGAAATTTGGTTTATAGACTATTTTGAGTGAACAGTATTGCCAACTTTCGGAGATTAAATTTTTATTTCGCAAGGTTGGCAACAGTGATTTAAACAAAATGCAAATTTGAATTCTAAACCGTTCATTCGCCCCATTTTGACTCCTTAATCAGCTTATAGCGCTTCTAGAAGTCGTAATTTGCTTGTAAAGTGATATTTCTGCCTTAATTTCTGCTTATTAGGCAACCACAATAACTGATCAAAAATTTGCAAGTAGATATCACGATTTAAATGAAAATTTCAACAAAGGGGAGGCCTATAGAGGCGGTTCAAAGGTCTAGCGTGCATAATTCGAGTACGGGGGATCCAAATTTGTGATTAGTTTTGAGCAGTGTTGCCAACTTCAAAAAATAAAAATTTTATCTTTTGAGAATTGATGCGCACAACGTTTATGGGAGCATTTTTGAAATCTACGACCTCAAAATAGTCTTTAAACCAAATTTCAGCTCAATCGGATCATAAAAACGAGCGTGGTAAATTTTTAAATTTTGACCCATTAAAGTTGATTTTTTTCAAAATTTGAAAAAAAAATTCCAAAATTGGGCGATTTAGGGGTCTAGACCGATAGAGCTGAACCCGACGATTGCAAATTTGCTTTCATTTTCAAAATCGGTTCAAATTTCGCGGAGATATTAAGCGTCAAAGTTTCAACCAATCAGAAGTCGTCCTTCCTCGCAGGTCATTGTTTTAAACTTTTGGCAATATTACAGCCTCTAGAACGCCTACGAAGTCGGGTAAAGGTTCAAAATGGACTATATCGAGGGCGTAGAGTTCGAATTTACCATTTATAAACTTCAGGGTTGCCAACTTCGCGAAATAAAATTTTTATCTCGCGAGGTTGGCATCACTGCTCAAAATAAATGTCAAATTTGAATTCTACGGCTTCGATTTGGTAGTATTAGACACCAAAAACAATTTTCTAGCTATTCTGGAAGCTGCAATAATTTAAAATAGTACCAAGGATGGTCGGATTTTCTGACTCATACCCGACTAAAAACTTTGAACGCTTATATCTCAGCGAATTATGATCCAATTTTGATTCTGATTACAGATTTACGATCGTCGGATTCGACTCTATCGAAATCGACCCTTCGTACGCCCATTTTTGACAATTTTTTTCAAATTTTGCAAAAAAATCTAAACTTGACTTTTTTTGGCTTCAATTTTTAGGAATTTTTAAAAAATTGATCTCCAAAAAAATCGAGATGAGAGAGGGTTTTGACTAAGTCGACCACGCTGATTCCGATTCTGCTATTAGTTTTGCTCGACGAAGCTTAGTTCGCGAATACGAGCACTTTGCACTTTCAAAATTTAGCAATTTTCAAAAAAATCATTCAACTGGTTAATAGAAATATTTTTAATTATTAAAATTAAAAATCAAATAACCAACAATAGATTAAATTAACGTTCATTTATTACCACAACCAAATTCACATTTTAAAAAAAATATACATTACACAACTAAATTTTTTTGAAAAAATTTAAATAAATAAAAGCGAGAAAAAGTTATAATAAAAAAGGGGGAAAATTGGTGCTTTAAAAATTCACCACTTGAATAACTTTTTGATTCAGCGATCAAAAGTGAGCTGATAACAACTTCACAGATGGCGTTTCCGGTAAACGAAGTTCTTTCAGTTATATAAACCACATTATATAAATATCCTTTTACAAAAAAAAAAAAAAAAGAAATACGTTTACGTAAATAATTCGTACCTTGTACAAATTATTAATATACATATTTAAAAAAAAATCATAGTTATGATTAAAACCAACTGTAGTAATATTATGTATCACAGATAAAATAAAATTTAAAAAAAAAACAGGAAAAAAACATCGGTAAAAATAAATTAATTAAAAAAATATCTTTACAGAAAAGGAAATGAAAACAATTCAATCAATACTTTGGTATTTAAGTACATAAAAATAATACTCGAATAGAGAAAAAAAAACAACAAAATTGTTAAGTACTTATAAAATAGGAATGTGTTACAGTGTTACGTAAAATAGTTAGCGTTATTTTATTTAAAATTTTTTTTTTTTAATAAATAAATAAATGACAATAACAAAACAGGAATTTCAAAAATTTTGCGAGAATTTTGATTTATTAATTTCTTTTATTTCATTCTTTCAGTAATCGATTAATTTTCACGTTGATAAATCGATCATTTTTTTGTTGATGAATTTATCAATTTATTGAAATCGATCAAGTTTTTTGATATTGACAAATGAATAAAATTTCAAGTTTTGGTTTCATCGATTTAGACAAACGTCTGGTACGATGAAAAATAGGTCTCAATTCATGGTCATCGATCGTGCATATTTTTCGATAAATTAATTAATTTCTGGCACGAATCATTTTTAACACGATTTCCAAAGAGGGGCCCAGGGGGAAGGAGCTAGAGCCTCGAAAGACGAAATTTCCGTTCCCACGAGTTTCGAACTCATTAATAAAAAAATATAATCAACATTTCGATGTTAGGTCGTTTGTGCATTGGTGGAAAATCAATTCCAAGAAAAATAAATACGATATAAAGACACGACAGGCTCATAAAGCCTATTTCGATTTCCTCAATGTAGGACTATCGGGTGGTGTTAACACAGGAGGTTGGAAAGATTTAGCACCAGAGGCGGTTTTCGGTTGAGTCGCTGCTGGATAGGAAATATTCGTCGAACCGGGAGCGTAAATGTTGGCGGCGAAGTCTTCGAACGTCGAGCTCATCTTGTAGCTTTTCACGATCGTTTCCAAAGAACGGAATCTCTCTTCGTAACTGCAAAATAATCGTAAGCGTAAGTTTAATAAGTAAGTATTATTACAAAACGAGGGTAAGTATTTTGAGCAAAATCAAGGCGTAGGAATTTTAGAAAATCTATGAATAATTTCAAATTCTGTGCAAATATTTTTGTGTAATTTCGAGGAAAAAAATTTTCGAAACAATTTGGAAATAAATATTTTTTAAAAAGAGAGAGAAACAAAAGAAAAGAACTTTTGAGTGAGAATGCATGAAAATTTGAAATAAGGTGTTTTACAAAAAATTAACAATTAAAAAGAAAATTTTCTAGAAATATTTCTAGCAAAGAATTTTTTCAAGTTTAGCCAAAAAATTTTCAAAAGAAATTGATCAAATTTAAAAAAATTGCCCAACCAAAAAAAAATTAAACTGAGCAACATTTTTTCGAAAAAATGTATGTAGGTACAAAAAGGAGAGCAAAAATTGAAAAAAAAAAAAACATTGAGCAGAAATTGAAAAATTACTCGGAGCCAAAAATTTAAACAATGAACAAATTCGAAAAAAATTGTGCTCAAAAATTCAAATTTTGGGACAAAGAGTAGAGAAAAAAATTCAAAAAAAAAAAAAACATTGAGAAGAAATTGAAAAAATTAATCTGAGCCAAAAATTCAAAAAATGAACAAGTTTGAAAAAAATTGCTCAAAAATTTCAAAAAAAAAAAAAAAAAAAACGAAGCCAAACTATTTTTTTTAAATTACGAGTGTTTTGTAGAAAATTTTCGAATAATTAAAAAAATAAAATAAAATAGAAAAGTGACAAAGAGCAATGTTTAAACAATCAAAAAAAAAATCGATAGATTTTTCAATCGAACAACATATTTTTGAAAAATTTGAGTAAAATTTCATATAAAATTTTGTGCGAAGTATCCATAAAATTATCAAAAAATAAAAAACATTTTCAGTAGGTAAAGTATTCCAAAAAAAAAAGGAAAAAATGGACCACTTTAAACTTCTGGAAATAAAATAATCGAAGCGTAAGAAAAAAATAACTAAAAAAGAAGGAAAATTTTAAATAAAATTAGGAAAATCATTAGCAAAAATATTCCGAAAAATTGAACTGAAATTTTCTCGAACTTACAAGAAAATTGTCACCACATTTTTTTTAAATTCTCAAAATTCACTGAAAAAGAAGAAATTTAAAGCAAAATTTTACAGTAAAACGTGATGTAAAAATTACCCAGTTACGAATAAAAAAAAATATTCCGAGCAAAGTATTAAAAAATGAAATTAAGCAAAAGAAATTGAGCAAGGTAAAAAAAAAATAGAAAAAAATAGAGCAATAATATTTTGAAAAATAAAGTAAAATTAAATAGAAAAAAAATGTTAAAAAATTTTGAGCAAGGTAAGTAGGTAGTTAGGTACATACTTTTTTAAAATTAAAAAAAAAAGTTTCGAAATTTTTTTGAAAAGATAATCAAAATCTAAAAAAATAAACAATTTTAAATAAAATTTGGAAAAAAATGTGCAAAAAATTACACAAAATTGACCAGAAATACAAATAAAAAAATTTGAGAGCAAAAAGTTTTGATATAAAATTGAACAAGAATGTTTTGAATTAATATTATGCGAGTTCAAAAAAATTGTTCGAAAGTTTGAAAAAATTGATCGATTTTGAAAAGAAAAAGATCTAAATCATCTCGAAAAATTCCAAACAAAATGTTGTAGTGCAAACATTACAAAAAATGACCAGAAATTTGAAGAAATATTCCGAGTAAATTTTTTCTTATTTGCTCAAAAATTCAAATAATGGAGCCAAATTTTTTTTCAAGATTTCAAGTCAAATATTTTGTAGAAAAAATGTCACATAATTACTACAAAAAAATATTTGAAATTAATTTCAAAAAATTGCTTAATCGCTTCAAAAAAAAAATAAAAAATAAAATAAAATAATGAGGAAGATAAGTACCTATTTTAATATTGAAATTTCGAAAAAAAAATTTAGAGCAATTATTTCAAAAAAATTATCAAAAAAAAAAAATACATATTTTTGACGAACAATTTCTGTAAAAAATATTAAGCATTTTTTTTTAATTTTCAAAAAGAAACTGCTCAAAAATAATTTAAAAAATGAAAAAACCAAGTCAGAACAAAGTTTTAGAAAAAAAAAACACAGTAGAATACATATTTTGAGGGACCATGAGCATAAGTTTTGTGCATAGAAAAGCCGACAGGTAAAAATATAAAATAAAAAAAAATGGTCAAAAATCAGAAGGATTTTCTGGACAAAGTTTTTCAAAAAAATAACTTTAAAACTTGACAATTGTTTTTCAAAAATTTTCCAATGATCGAAAAATATGACATTCTATAAAATTATTTTTTTCTAAAAAAAACTTAGAACCCAGCTAAAATGTTTTAAAAAATTCCAGATGAAAATTTGTAAAAAAAAAAAAAAAAAAAAAAAAAGTAAATCGTAATTACAAACAATTTTTAAATAGTTGGAGATCGTCGTTTTCAAAAAAGACAAAGAAATTTTTTCTTGAAAATTCTTTAAAAAAAAAAAAAAAAATTAAATAAAAATTACCAACAAATTAATATTTGAAAATTTTCAATTGGAATTTCGTAAAAAAAAGTTGAGAAAAAATTACCCCAAAAATCAAAAACTAAATAAAAAGCAACTTCAAAATCAATTCCCATCAATACTCACTGCTGCTGATGATAAGGTAATATGCTTCTCTTAGCTCTGGAAGCGCTAACCGTGATTGATCTTATCAAACTAGGCAATATCCTCGATCCAACTATCACTTCATTAAGCCACGGTCCAAAATACGGAATCTGATCACAAAAATAAAAATAAAATCGATTGCTTTTGCAATTCACAAATTAAATTTTCATTCCAAATGGCTCTCAGCTTACTTCAGGTTTTTTACTGATTTGTATTCTATACAAATCATGAGGTAGGGGATAAATCACAATCAAAACGTCGCAGAACTCAGTCGGTAAGATACCTCTTCTGTAATCTCGGCTGTGCTCCGACCACACAATATGCACTTCGTCGTTACCCAAATGCCTTGTCTGGAAAAAAACACAGCATCAGTATGAACATTTGGTCACAGTTCGAAAATACAAAAATACGAATAAATAGTCTCAAATCGAGATATACGAGTAAGTCACCTTATTAATTAAAGCTTCGGGCGTAGACGAAGACATCCTGGTCGACACGTGTAGAATAAGCTCGGAAAATGAGGTAGCGTAATAAGGAGCAGTAACACCGTTCGTTCGATTCTTCTGTAAACCACCCATGAACCCGGTATGCGTCTCTAGTTCAACCTAAGCAAACAACAGAGCTCGTATTAAGTTCTCAAAATTTCAAAAAAAAAAATACAAATACAAATACAGAATCAGAGCAGATATTCACCTCCCAAGCTAAGGCTGCGATAAAGTCTTCGAATTTTTGACTTCCTCCGGTATTCGACAAAATGGATACCTTATCTTCTTGTCCATTGGCTACATAGATGACTGCTATTTTGTGCGTTTCTCTGCAAACTTGCGAATCGAGATTCCTCAACTCACGTAGTACTTTTTCGGTTCGTTGCAATAAATATAATCGAGATCGCATATCCCATCCAAGGAATCCGAGTTGAGACAGCAGCAGCCTCGAGTACTGGAACGATGACGGAATGTCTTGGTGTTTTGGACGGCATTCTAAAGGGCTGTGAAAATAACACAATTCGTAAGTAGTCAAAATTTTCCATCTCGTTTTGAAAAAAAAAAAAAAAAAATGAAAAATTCTGGTACTTACGGCGCTAAATTGGTAGCCTTCGATAGGTAATCGTTCTCTAGGCATTTTTCGCTCAAAATAGCGCTTATGGTTTCTTGTTCCAGTTCAGAACTAAGTGGAGAACAAGCGGAAGGCACGTTGCGAGGTATTTCCGGATCTTCCAAACACTCCGGACTAGTATATCCGATGTATTGCAGCAACTGTACCGATGAAAACCGATCATTAGTCAAAGAATACGTTTTATGAAGATTTAGGTACACAAAATTAGTGCACCACTTACGTCGTCCAAGTTATCGAGATCACCGGCAGAATTTTCGACCGTAGGTAGAACATGGGCTGGTCTATGTCTCATCGTGTGCTGAGGTGGACTCGAAGGGATATAAGATGTCAGGGTATCTTCAAGTTGTTTCTTTTTCGGGCAATTTTCTAATAAACATTTTTCATCTTCCTTTTCGACTGAAAAAAGTACCAAAATACCAGTTAGATTAAGGTCGTGTGAATAAAAAATAAGTACACTATAAAACAACAATCAAATCGGTGCCTAAATTGATTAACATATTTTGTATTCAACTTTTTTTTTTTTTTTATCAATAAAAAAAATATTTATAATATCAAAATTTTACTCAATAATTTTTGAAGTTGAATTTTCATGTAATTTTTAATTCAGACTTCCATTCAATCAGCACCGAAACAAGGGGGAGGGGTGCGAGGGGTGCGTCACCCCCCCCCCCAAAGTCGCAGTCGGCAAATTGACCAAAAAGTCGGAAAAACTCTAGTTTATTTTTAAAATTCACCCCCCCCCCCCCAAAAAAAAAATCAGAAAGTTTCGGCGTTGCACAGAGTGTACCCGAATGATGAGAAAAAATTTTTTTCCAATAAAATTGAATTTTGGAAAGATGTGAAGTTGCCCATCGCAAAATGAATTTTTTTCAAAAATTGGAATAATTGAAAAATTTAAAATTTTTCGTCAGAACCTCTCAGAATGGACCCGAATAATAAGGGAAAAAAAATTTTGAGCAATTTTTTCAAAGAAATTAAATTATGTGAAATTTAATTTCCAATGTAAAAACTAAAAAGCTCCGAGAAAAACCCGGATCTTTTTACATGGCAAAAATGATTTTTTTCTAAAAATGCGAATAATTGAAAAATTCAGAATTTTTTCATCATAACCTCTCAGAGTGAACCCGAATGATAAGAAAAAAATTTAATTTAGCAAATTTTTCAAAGATATTGAATTTAAGAAAAATTTGAAATTCACCATAATGTTCTTGGCAAGAATGATTTTTTTTCCAAAAATTGGAATAATTGAAAAATTCAAAATTTCTTCATCATAACATCTCAGAGTGAACCCGAATGTTGAAAAAAAAAAAATGTCAATTTTTCCAATAAAATTGAATTTTGGGGAAAATGTGAAATTGCTCATTGCAAAATGAATTTTTTTCAAAAATTGGAATAATTGAAAAATTCAAAATTTTTTCATCATAATCTCTCAAAGTGAACCCGAATGACGAAAAAAAAAATGTTTGTGCAATTTTTCCAATAAAATTGAATTTTTGGAACATGTGAAATTGCCCATCGCAAAAATTAATTTTTTTCAAAAATTGGAATCATTGAAAAATTCAAAATTTTTTCATCATAACCTCTCATAATGGGCCCGAATAATGAGAAAAAAAATTTTTGGGTAATTTTTTCCAAGAAATTAAATATGTGAAATTTCTCATGTAAAAAGCTCCGAGAAAACCCCGGATCTTTTTACATGGCAAAAATAAATTTTTTCTAAAAATGCGAATAATTGAAAAATTCGGAATTTTTTAATCACGACCTCTTAAAGTGAACCCGAATGATGAGAAAATTTTTAATTTATCAATTTTTTCAAAGAAATTGAATTTAGGGAAAATTTAAAATTCACCATTACTTGGCAAAAATGTTTTTTTTTTTCAAAAATTGGAATAATTGAAAAATTTAAAATTTTTCGTCAGAACCTCTCAGAATGGACCCGAATAATAAGGGAAAAAAAATTTTGAGCAATTTTTTCAAAGAAATTAAATTATGTGAAATTTAATTTCCAATGTAAAAACTAAAAAGCTCCGAGAAAAACCCGGATCTTTTTACATGGCAAAAATGATTTTTTTCTAAAAATGCGAATAATTGAAAAATTCAGAATTTTTTCATCATAACCTCTCAGAGTGAACCCGAATGATAAGAAAAAAATTTAATTTAGCAAATTTTTCAAAGATATTGAATTTAAGAAAAATTTGAAATTCACCATAATGTTCTTGGCAAGAATGATTTTTTTTCCAAAAATTGGAATAATTGAAAAATTCAAAATTTCTTCATCATAACATCTCAGAGTGAACCCGAATGTTGAAAAAAAAAAAATGTCAATTTTTCCAATAAAATTGAATTTTGGGGAAAATGTGAAATTGCTCATTGCAAAATGAATTTTTTTCAAAAATTGGAATAATTGAAAAATTCAAAATTTTTTCATCATAATCTCTCAAAGTGAACCCGAATGACGAAAAAAAAAATGTTTGTGCAATTTTTCCAATAAAATTGAATTTTTGGAACATGTGAAATTGCCCATCGCAAAAATTAATTTTTTTCAAAAATTGGAATCATTGAAAAATTCAAAATTTTTTCATCATAACCTCTCATAATGGGCCCGAATAATGAGAAAAAAAATTTTTGGGTAATTTTTTCCAAGAAATTAAATATGTGAAATTTCTCATGTAAAAAGCTCCGAGAAAACCCCGGATCTTTTTACATGGCAAAAATAAATTTTTTCTAAAAATGCGAATAATTGAAAAATTCGGAATTTTTTAATCACGACCTCTTAAAGTGAACCCGAATGATGAGAAAATTTTTAATTTATCAATTTTTTCAAAGAAATTGAATTTAGGGAAAATTTAAAATTCACCATTACTTGGCAAAAATGTTTTTTTTTTCAAAAATTATTGGAATAATTGAAAAATTGAAAATTTTTTCATGATTACCTCTCATAATGGACCTGAATGACGAGAAAATAATTTTTTGAGCAATTTTTTCAAAGAAATTAAATATGTGAAATTTCTCATGTAAAAAGCTCCGAGAAAAAACGGGATCTTTTTACATGGCAAAAATAAATTTTTTCCAAAAATGCGAATAAGTGAAAAATTCAGAATTTTTTCATCATAACATCTCAGAGTAAACCCGAATGTTGAGAAAAATTTTTTTTGTCAATTTTTCCAATGAAATTGAATTTTGGGGAAAATGTGAAATTGCTTATTGCAAAATGAATTTTTTTCAAAAATTGGAATAATTGAAAAATTGAAAAAATTTTCATCATAACCTCTCAAAATGAACCCGAATGACGAGAAAAAAATTTTTTGGACAATTTTTCCAATAAAATTGAATTTTGGGAAAATATGAAATTGCCCATTGCAAAATGATTTTTTTTTTCAAAAATGGGAATAATTGAAAAATACAAAATTTTTTCATCATAACCTCTCGGAGTCAGTGCCGAAAGACGAAGCAAGGAGGGGTGCATGGGGTGCATCACCCCCCCCCCCCCCCCCCAAGTCGGCAAATCGACCAAAAAGTCGGAAAATTTTTAAAATTCACCCCTCCAAATCGGCAAGTTTTGGCGCTGCATTCAATTTTCAATTTGAATTCCGCTCATCATCAAAATTTAACAAAAATCTCAACTAAAATTCTATTAGAAAACTTATTATTAAGATTTTTCCATTGCATCTTAAACTCAGATATCCATTCAATTTTTCATGTAAAATTGAATTCAAAATTTTTTCATTAAATTATGGAAGCAATAATTCTCCCATTCAAATTTCCATTCAAGTTTCCCAAAAATTTTTCATTCGAATTTTAGTAAAATAAATAATTGAAAAAATTTCTAGGTATTTTAATTATTTTTTGAAAAAAGAGAGTTTCCGCCGAATTGCATTTAATCAACGAAAAAAGTTACTGCAACATTCAATAGAAAATTTACCTCTGATGGAATTTTTGAAGATTTCTAAAATTATCAGTTTTGTGAAAATTTTTATTTTCAATTATGTTCAAAAAATGATAATTTGCATTTAATCAAAAACAAGGCTACCATTTGATCCAATGCAAAATCCTACCCTAAGTGAATTTGTGAAAATTCTTATTTTCAGTAATTTTCAAAAAATGAGAAATTGCATTCAACTAATGAAAAAAGCTACCCTAAGATCTAATGGAAAATCTTCCTCTGACGAGATTTATGAAATATTTAAAAACATTGATTTTGTGAAAATTTTTATTTTCAGTGAATTTCAAAAATTGAGAAATTACATTTCATTAATAACAAAGGCTACCATTTGATCCAATGCAAAATCCTACCCAAAGTGAATTTTTCAAAATTTTCATTTTCAGCGAATTTCAAAAATTGGTAAATTGCATTTAATCAATGAAAAATGCTACCCTAAGATCCAATGCAAAATCCTCCTCTGGCTGAATTTGTAAAAAATTTCATTTTCAGAAAATTTCAAAAAATGACAATTTGCATTTTTTGAATTCACTAGGCTACCATTTGACCCAATGAAAAATCCTACCCTAAGCAAATTTGTAAAAATTTCGATTTTCAGTAAATTTCAAAAAGTGAAAAATTGCAAATTTAACCAATGAAAAAGTTTTCCATATTTGAAAATGAATTTGCGACTTGACTTTGAATTTTTTTTCAAATTTTCAAATAATATAGACAAAATGCTTAAACCAGAAAAAAAAATGTTTCGAGGTACAAAATTTCAACAAAAAAAAATTGGGATAAAATTGTCCGAAGAAATCATTGAAATTCCCACACCTTGAGTACGCGAACGAAAAAAAAAGACTGAAAAATCGATCACTCACCCGCAGCCAACTGTTCTGGCGTACAAAATAATACCGACGCATCCCAACAAAATTTCCCATTCAGAGAACGCAGAAGAATTCGTACTTGCGACGACGACGTGATCAAGTCAGCAGTTACTCCGCCTCCGGGAACCTCCAAAGCTGGTAGTTCGAGTAACGACAGCACCATGTTATTCGTCGAAACGAACATCTGTACAAAAAATAGGGTAAAAATTATTCTCGAAATCTCGTTTCGATGCGAATTATTCGCTCAGAAGTGGAAAAAATATACCAACTTGTAAATTAGATAACGAGAAAATTTCCATGCTGAGTTGATCGTTCGTTAGATTCACATTATCGTCGTGTTCGGTGACCAAAGACGATAATCTAGCTGCGCCGGGTATAATTGGGAACTGTCCCAGATTACTAAGTAAATGAGCTGATATCTGAAATTAAATCGAGGAAAAAAAACGAAAAATTAAACGATCTGTTACGATTCTATTTTAAAATCCAAAATATCCATCGTCTCACCATTTTAGCAGCCAACTGCAACGAATGCCTGGCACTGTTTAGATGAGAAGGAGCAGCCGAAAATGAACGCTGTTCGTATTCTTCGTGTTTCAAATTATCTAAAGTTATCTTCGGATCGAATTCTTTGGCTATTTCGGGACTAAAATCGCCTCTGATACCGGAACACTTCTGACGACCGCCATTCGACAGCTCTTCCAATACCTGAACATATCCTCATTGGTTAATTTCACTTTCAACAGAGTTGCACCACTTATAAAAAAAAATTATACCTTGAACACATTGAATAATAAACAATCGAGCTCGTTTTGTTCCGAATAAGGCTGCAGAAGAACATTCAGAGGCATCCGCATCGTCCATTCGGACATACAAAATACCAACGACGTGAGTAGCCTTTTTTTACCATCTTCTATCGGCATCATTGAACATAAAGCATTGGTTAAAACCTAAAAAAAATTTAAAATAAAACAATTAGTACAAAGGTTTTCATCATTCAGTTTTAAATCTAGCTTCACATTTACCTCGATGGTTTGACAAGCCAGCTCTGGAAACTGTTCCAAGATCACATCCACATAATCGCAGATAAGGTTCAATACATCGCAAGCTGTCTGAGCGACGACCTCGTGACGGACCTTAATCGATAACAGAAGGGTACAGAAGGCTTCTTTGATAAAGGCGTGCTTGGATCTCGTCTCGAATTCTTCGATTAAATATACTCCTAGGGCGGATAGAGAAATACATCTCGCTATTCCGGATTGCTCTTTTTTGGCAGCGTGGATCAGGATTCCCAAGACGCGAACCTGATTATAAAAATACATTTTATTCCATAGGTAATCAAATTCGAAGATTATTAAGTTGAAAATTTTGATGAGAAGGAAGAGATTACCTTGAGATCTTCGGTTATACTCGGCGTGTTCTTGAAACTGGGAAAATTGGCTACTACTTTTGATAAACCGAGTACGGTGGCTAAAACCGATACAGCCTCCGGTCTGGGAGTCTGAAAAAATAAAACCATAATTTCATTAATTTTGTCTAAGATCAATCTTTAAATTAAAAAAAAAAAAAAAAAAAAAAATCGAGTCACTTTTGTTGTTTTTTAACAACTTTAAGAAATATTCAGACTCACCAGTCCTAAATCTTCATTCAATAGCACCAATTCAGCTGCTTTGATAAAATCTGGTATTAGCAACGAAAATCCTGGTAACTGCCTTGAAAAAAATTTCGGCCCTGTATGCTTCATAATGGTGTAGACAACATTCTGAAATCACGGGAAAGAGAAACACATTTAGTACCGAAATACGAGTAGAAAGTATGACTTGTGATTTTACAATTACAAAATATGAAAGTATTTTTGAAAAATGCCATCTCACCTTATCAGAAGAATTCAGCCCATTATGAAGAGCTGTGTAGAATTTCGTTATAAACAATTTTGAAAGACACGAATTGGGAGCTGATATGGTGACCTGAGACAACAGCTTATAAGCACATAGCTTGCCTCTCTGGTATTCAGGTGGTAACTGAAGAGCCTACGACAAGAAAACAATTAAATTACATTAAAATTATAAATCAAAAATGTAAAAATATACAGGGTGTCTCATTCAATAATATCCCTTTTGACCCAGTATATCGGCAACTTGTTTCGAAAATGTGTAGAAGTAGATACGTTTGCCTAACCATATCAGAATAGGAACTGAAATGCAGCCTGTAAAAAATTCAATTTCTAAATGATATTTTTTTTCAGTTGGAAGCAAATTGAAAGATAAAGTCTTCAGGAATTAAATAAGGTCTCTGGTAGCGATTTCTGAGAAAAATTACCAAACTCGAAGCTGAATTTTGAAAATTAGTCAAATTTTTTAAAGTTTATTAAAATTTGAAAATATATTCACATTTGAGATTTTTACCAAATTAAAAGAAAATAAAAACGCCTAATTATTTAAATTATAAAAATTCATAAAACTTTAAAACCCGACCCCATTTCAAAAATTAAAAATCGCCAAAATTCCAATTTTATCAAATTTTTAAAACTACAGAATGTCGAAAATTATTATTTGGGCAAAATTAAAAAATTGATTCAACTCTAAAATTGATAAAAATTGAAAAAATTACGAAATTTTTGTATTTTTACCAATTGAAAATTAGCTTTTCTTTGCATAATTGCTGGTTTAAAGTTGTTTTTTTTTGCAGGTAAATAATATTTTATTTATGAATTTGGTTTCAACAATCTATTTTTCAATATATTACAAAATTTTGTTCAAAAGATTTTTTTTGAATTTTGTTGAAAATGGTAATTAATAATTAAATAATTATGTTGTTCAAATTAGTTCAAATCCAATTTTTTCATAATTTCTTCCGATGAATTATGTTAATAGACATTTTTTTTTTAAATTTGTTGAGAGTCGTTTTTTTCTTGAATTGGGATGATTTTTTTAAAAATACAAAAAATCAAATTTTCAAAATATTACCTACTTTAAAATTTGAATTTAAATTTGAAATTTGTTAATTTTTACAATTTTCAATGATGGTAAATTTTTTAAATTTAGCAAATCTTCAAAATTTTGTCATTCAATTTTTTCCTCATTTTTAAAGTTGGATAAATTTTTAAAATACGGCTTCACTTTTAAAACAATTTTAGTTTTTGAAGTTCAGAAAATTTCTACTGTAATTAAAATTTGGTAAAAATTTAAAATTCACCGAATTTTATAAATGCAATGAAATTTGGAACTTCGTTAATTTTTAGACTTTCACGAATTTTTAAATTTTAATGAATTTTCAAAAAATTGAAAAAAGACCAATCTGTGGTGATTAAAATTTTGTAAAAATTCAAAATTCACGGAATTTTATAAATTTAATAAAATTTGGAAATTCGTTAATTTTTAGACTTTAACGAGTTATTAAAATTTTTGAAGTTTGATAATTTTTTTAAATTTGCAAAGCTCCGTAAATTTTCACAAATTTGGTTGGTTTTAAAAATTTGGTAATCTCTAATAATTTTAAAAATTCGAAACAATTTTTGTAAAGTTGATTTTCCAATAGTAATAAATTTTCAGAATTTTAAAAATTTTATTAAATTCAAACAACTTTCAAAAATTTAAACTACGTGCTAATAATATTCATTTTTATAGAAAGTAATCTGTTTAAACACAAATTTTTTAATCCAGTAAAATTTACCAAAAAAAAATATTAAAATTTTTTTTTTTGTTTTTTTTTTAAAGCTGCACATCCAATAATTTTTTTTAAATATGGGATCCATCTAAATTCGAAATTTTTTCATTTGAACGATAAAAAATCATCAATTTCAACAAAATTTGAGAATTTTTTCATTTTTTTTTTTTTTTTTGCAAAAATCATAGAAAATCATTTTTAATGAAAATGAACGATTGAATCAATGTTTTGAAAAAATAGTCTTTCAAAAAAATTGTCAAAAATTTTCGTTGGTACAATTTTTGAGAAAATTTCTTCAATAAAACAAAACTTTGAAAGTTGGAATATTTCAAAAAAAACACCTTGATTAGTATGGTTAGGCAAAAATATCTGCACATTGTTGAGGAAGTTGCCCATTTACCAGATTGACAGGATCGAATATTTTGAACTACGATTCGTAATACATTAGAAAATTACTCACCTGGAAACACCAGGGAGCAAAAATTGTCAAAGGAGGAATATACTCGGGAACAGGGGGTGTTTTTTGATTATCTTCCGGCACTCCTTGGTTCATTTTCATCTGAACAAAAAAGTCAAAATTTACTCATATTATTCAAATCCGTCCCACAAACTACGTAAATAAATCTCCTCAAAACCAACCTTAATCAGTGTACTGGACAACTCTATAAGGTGGTGAAATACTTGAGCATGGAGAGTCGGATCACTAATTTCGTTGACGTTACCCAGAGCTCCAAGCATCCGCTTCCAAAGTACGATAGCAACATCTGGGAGCCAGCCTCGAATATTACCTCCGGCGATGACTGATTTTTCATCTAGGTCGTGATCTTGAAAAAAAAAAAAATTTTAAAACGTATTCGAATCTCGACGAATGTATTTTTATCATGTTTAACTCAACTTACCCAGCTGAGATTGTTCGTTGGCAGTGACGTCAATTTGGATTTGTCCATCTTTGATCGAGCTGTTTTCAATTCCGCTGGATGGCGCCGGAGAAGCTGATCTGGAGTGTGGCTCGGAAACGCATTCGTCTGTCAAATACATAGTTTATTTGAAAATTTATTCAAACACAACGAATAATACAATCATACAACACCGTACTTACGTTTGCGACCATTCAACGAATCAAGCGATCCCCACTTTCGACTTCCACCATCGCTATAGTCTCGTTTCCTGCGTGGTTTTCGATCGTGCGAAGCATCACTTTTGCTTCTTACGATCGCAGAAATATTCATCCTTTTATTTGGTTCATCGCTCACGTCACTCACGTCAATCGGTTCTGTTTCGTTGATCGTTTCTAGAAAAATATCAACCGATTATTGACAAAATTTCATTAAAATAATAAACCATTCCAAGCCAAGGGTACACTTACGACAAGCCATAGATTCTCCAGGTTTCATGGTAGTTTCGTTGCCAGACGTGGTAATTTTTTTACTCGAAGCACCGATGAATCCTTTCTTCCGTTTGATTTTCTGCTCGCTTAATCGATCTAAAGGTAAATCTTGCAGATCCAAGTTGTACACGTGTCTTGCTAGGACTCTCGTTAATGTTTCCATAGTTTTCTGTAGTACACGTTGTTAAAACATTATAGCGTTATGTTTACCTTTTTGTTAAATAAATAATAAATTAATGACCGATCGATGATCGAATTACTTACAGCCCATTCTCGTATTAGTTCTTCCCACTGAGTCAACGAGCTCAAAACTTCGCAAAATTGGTTCCAAAGTTCGAACGATATTACGACGTTTAAATTCGCTTTGATCCACGTCACTATCAACGTCTGTAGGAGGACAAAAAATAAATAAATATAGAAATTATTACCGGAAATAATCTTATCTATGTAGAGGGAGTTCCCTCGAGGGATCTTTTATAGATTAATTTGCAGCATGAAAACACGTACGTCGTACACAGAAATATTATAATGTGGGGTCTACTCGCAGAATTTCCTGCCAGGTCAAAAAAAATCTCTATTTTTTTTTGGATTTTGAAAATTCAATAAGAAAAGCAATTTAAAAAAATTAAATAAAATAGTTTCAAAAAAGAGTTGCAAATTTTTTTTGGAATAATTGAAATTGCTATTAAAATTAAAAAGTATAACTTATTCTTCGTAAAAAAAAAAAAAAATACTAAATATAATATAAAATGTTTGGTAAAAGAATTTGAAAATAATTTAGATAAATAGATTTTTAAAAATTTTAAATCGAAGTTGAAAAATAAAGGAAAAATGAAGGAAAACAGTTTAAAATATTTTTGACTTACTTCGAAGAAATTGAGAAATGCGGTGTTTAACAATAAAATGAATAAAAAAAGAGGGAGGAAATTTTGAGTTCGAAAAAAAAATCATGAAAAAGTTTAAATCAGATTTGAATGTTATGAGAAAAATCGAGGGAAATTGAAAAAAAAAGTATTTATTTTTAATCAATTTAAAAAAAAAATCCTTAATTTTTTCAATAGGTAGAAGCAAAAATATTTTTAATAATCATTAATCATTTTGAAATTTTATAAAGAATTTGATTGATAAAAAAAAATAGAAAATTGGCGTTGAAAGAAATCGTTTTGAGAAAGAAAGGGAAAATCAAACATTTGTTACTTTTCTAAAAAAAATTGTTAAGACCCTATTTATTTTTTGAAATTTTTTCAAAACTGATTTTGAAAAACTAAAAATCAAAAAAAAAAAAAAAAAAAAAAAATCAAAATTTTGTCCAAAATTTCAAACGAAATAACTTTTACTTATTTTCAAGAAATTTGGTTTTCAAAAAAAAAAAAATTAAAAAAAATAATTTTTTAGAAGAAGGGAATTGAATGGAATTTTAAAAAATATAGGTAAAAAATTGCAAAGGGAAAAAACGCGGGAAATTTGAAAAACTCGTCAAAAAATTTGTTATTCATTTTTCATTTTTCAAAAAAAATGAAAAATTGATTTTCAAAAAAATGAAAAATTGATTTTCAAAATATAAAATAAAATAATGTTATAAAAAAGAGAAGAGCAAGTTCGATTATTTATTTTAAAGAAAACAGAAAATTTGGTTTTAGAAAAGTAAAAATGAGAATTTTTTTTTTGAAAAATTGTCAAGTTGAACTTTGATACAAAAATAGTTTGAGAAAAAAATAAATAAAAACATCGTATTTGAAAGATTGTTTTGAGGGAAAAGTGTAAAAAATGGTTTTGAAAAAATGAAAATTGCTTGTTGTAAAATTGAAAAATTGGATTAGAAAAAAAAATTTAAAGAACTGTTATAAAAATTCTTCAATTTTTTTTTTTTAGTTGTTATCTACAAATGAATATTATTTTTCAAATAAAAAAGTTGTTTTATAAAAAATCAAAATTGAAAATCATTTTTTTTTAAAAATGAAAAATTGATTTCGAAAAATATTTTTTTAAATTTACAATGATAAAAATGGAGTTTTTTAAAATTCTTCAAGAAATTTAGAGAAAACAAATATTCATCGGGTTAAAAAAATTGTCACAAGAAAAAAAATAGAAAATTGGTTTTGAATTTTTTAAAAAATAATAATAATAAACCTACCTAGTTATAAAAAAAAAAAAGGTTGCATAGCTATGGAAACAGCGTTTGTAAAAATAGAAGAAAATGGTAGTTAAATTTTTATAATAAAATTAAAAATTTAAAACAAAAACTTTTTTTTTTTTTAAAACTAAAACTTCTCTCTAGAAAAAAAATTTCAAAAAAACAAAAAATCAAAAAACGAATAACTGTCTATAAAAATTTCGTAAATTTTAAAAATCTCTGTTTCTGAATAATTTTAAAATTAAAAACATTTTTGGGAAGAATTTTGATAAACAAAAAAAAACTTCATAAACCAATTTTTGGAAAAATTAGCCCGCGTCTTGATAGTTACACCAGTATCTACGAAGATGTCTCACTTGAAAAATAGCTGGAGCCAATCGACCTCCTAATTTCTCATCTTTTTTCTTAGGTGGATTACGCCCCAACATTGTTGACGTGATTTGCAGCAAAATTAACAATAATTGCTCCCTAAAAAAAAAAAAAAAATCGAAAAATTAGTACATACATTACATTCAATTGAGAAGACCAATCAAGATCGAGTAATTGGATTATCAACTTTACCATGTTTTCAATTCCATATGCGTATGCATTACCATATAGCGATACAAATTTAAAACACGTTTACAAATATCGACCTGCTCTTCCAGCAGAACTGGCACTTCATTTGTTGTTTCCAATAAAAATACATTTGCAGCGTGGGTTATAAATAATTGCAGCGTATTCTGAAATATTAAAAAAAAAAAAAAGATTTATCATTACGTTCGTATAACATAAATTTTGTTTTCTTTTTCACAAATTAAATCTTTTACTTGGAGACCAGCTCGCACGAAATAGTTATCTTTGCTGATAGCTCCGACGTATGAATCATTACGTAACCTCACAGGTTTCTCATCATCTCCAAGAGGCACAGTAAGCTCCAAACTACTATGTTCTTGACGTTCAACAGGCTCCAACATGAACACAGGTAATTCGATGACCTGCAAAATTCATATCTCGTAATTAGGACAACTTTACAAATAAAAATTTATCACGAAAATTCTTCTTAACTTACGCTCATCTGAATCCAATCCTTATGCACAGCTATGGTTCTTCTAATCGCTGGAGAACAATTAAAAGGAAGAAGAAAAGCTTGTCTGAAAATTTCGTGAACAAAATTCACATTTTCTCTGCTTCCGAACAAAACGTCTCGGACGATTTGGAACCAAATGTACGAAACATCTTCTCTGCAATTAAAAAAAAACACAGACATTTTCGTAAATAAACGAACGTTTCGATAAATTTTTCAAACATTTACACAAACACATTGAAATATCGCAGAAAGAAAAAAGAATTGCGTAGAAATCGAGAATCCCAAAACATAGAAAAAAACACATGAAAAAAAAAGGGTATTCGTAATATACCTCATTTTCTTGGAACATTTCACAATAACGTAAATTTTCGAAGACCTGGTACGTAAGAAGTATTAATATTTTGAAATTTAAAAAAATCTCTCGAGTCCATATTACGACTTTGAATGGGAAGAAAACTTACATATTTTGATTATTAACGTCTTCGCCGCCCACGGAGGCATTTTTCAAACGAGGTAGTGGTGATTGTTCGCCGCTATCTTGGTGTAGAATCGGTCTAAACACACAGAAAAACATCAGCACGATTATTTCTCGTAAAATAAATATTATTATGGCGGTAATTATAACGAAACAAAACCAACGGATGTTTCATCGCAGCGATGGAAGGTCCAGAAGTCGGCGTCGCGGTGATTTTATGTTTCACATCGTGAGCAAAACTTGCCACCCATCGGATCACAGATACTCGACAATTTAAATACTTGTCTATTTGGACGGAATATCGTAAACCAGGAAGTTCTATAAGACAAAAAAAAAACATTTTAGTTTAAAAAATCACCACTTCAATGAATAGAAAATTCTTACCTAAGGCTGGATCATAAACGTTGGTTTTATCGGAATAATCTTTGAAGATCACTGGAAGATAATACTTTTTAAATTTTTCAAACAAAAAAGTAAAACATTTGTTTCTCTTATCGTTCCACAAATCATTCCATTTTATTCTAGGAACCTACAAAAAAAAAAAAAAAAATTACAACCAGGTCTAATTTTCAGCCACATACGAGGTGGATGCATGTACCTGAGTCACCATGTAATCCAGTAAAGACTCGAGAAAAAATTTCATCTGATCTTCGGGAGGTTTTTCCCCACTAGGGGGAGGATAAATCGGATGGATATCGGCAGGGGACACTGGGCCTGCGAAAAAATCCCAAATAAGGTTCTATTCTTGGATCAAAGTTGAAAAATGGACTCACTTTCGTGATATACGCTGCCTCCGGACCGAGCCAATTGATCCAATCCGCCATATCCTGGAATAGGGCTGCTAAACCCAGGCACTAACGTGGCATACAAAGCGTGCACACATTCCGGCGCATTTTCACCGAGAACTTGATACCACAAGATGAAATATCTGTGGGAAAAAAACGCAACACGTCAATAAAGCTACTGATTGAGAGAAAAAATAACCATAGAATATTCCACCAACTTGACAGCTTCTCGACGTAACTTCCACGAATTGCCAGGATGTAGAAGTTTGGTAAGAATACGAGTTAAACTATGGCACTGCCATCGATTCGCGATCAACTCCGGACACAGCACTAGAATTTTCTCCAACACGTACAGTACATTGTCCAATTCTTCTTTATGTGTTTTGTGAACTGTAAAAAAAAAAAAATCGAAATGAAACACCTGCTGGTAACCTTCTTATCACTGATGAGCTTTTACGAACAAATGTGACGAAGACACAAAATGAACGAATATAAAATAAAATGAGGCGTTTGATTATTTTACGATATGACAAATGCGGGTATTTGAGTATTTTACATGCTTTAAAGAATTATTTAAAGCGCCGAAAATCATGCAACTAAAACACAACCGAAATGTTTCTACAAAATGATCGGTTACTACTTATCACATTTGCTGATTCTCAAGTCTCTCTTACCAATATGGAAAGGTAATTCTGTAAATATAATCCTAAGATGTAATGATGATTTCAAAAAAAAATTAAGATGTGATTACTGATAAGACTATCACAACTCACCTTTCTGTTTTAGGTTACTTTCGACAGTCACAAAGTTATCGTAAAAGATGTGATAAATACTACTATAATTTAATTCAAAAAAGGTTTTCGCTTCGTATCCGTCGATATGATCTGTAAAAATGAAATCCAAAATGAGATTACGTGTGAACTCGATCGAGCTGCATATTTTCCAACTTACCCAGAACATTTTTCAAATGTTTATATCGCGTAGCAGAGTCTTTCTTCGGATCGGTGATCTTCTGAGCTGATTTTTTTATGTCACCGTGGACTTTTTTACCGAACATGGTGCCCTGTGCAAAAAAAAGCAAACGTTACGAGTTACTTTTCACTAGAAAATATCCCAGAAAATTTGCACCAGCGAAGTAATTTGACCAAACACCTATTTATATTGTACTCGAAGACTAAATCATGATGCCAAGTGCAAGATATCCACAATATAGATCATTTAGGAGAATATCTTGTTAAATTCGAGTCATTCTATTAGAATACTTCAAAACGAATACAATCTCGGTTGAATTTTCATTCGATTTTACGACGAGAAATATGAGTGATAATTAACATACCGTTTCCGATTAAATTACCTTATGATTTCATTTCATGGCGGCCAAAGTTGGTAGCGAACCATCACATGAAGGAGATTTGGACTGAATAAATTTCCATATTCCTGTAAATTGTAAAAAATAGAAAAAGCTACACTTTTTATATCATTTTCGGACAACTTTTCAATTTTTTTTCACAAAAATTTCAAAACAAAACACGACACGACAGTGTTGTTGCTGGTTTAGGAAAAAATAGTTTGTACTCACTTGGCTCGAAATCGATCTTCTTCAATCGTACTTTTATCATCGTTATTTCATCGATTTGATTCGTGATTAATTAATCGAATATCAATTAATAATATCTAAAAAACGTTTAATTAATGAAAGATCACGAGATGGACAGAAAATGAGAAATATTCACGTTTGAAATGGAACTGTCGGAGATTTTTATTAAAAAATGGCGATACTGCGAGAAAATTTGTCCAAATGTCACAGATAAAAAGTATTCTAGATGTAAACAATAGGTAACTCAATAATGTATCATTCTATTTTTACTTAATTATTTTATTGATTTTTTTTCTTTTTTAAAATTTTTGTTAGTTTTTTTTAAAAATTAATTAACTCATCTCATTGTCATTGTATAAATTATAAAGTATAAACTCAAGTTGTACTTGTGAATTATAAGTCATAGCTTGAAATATTATTTAATAATTATATTTTGAACATTATCGTTATCACTAAACCTCCCTCATTCCCTCATTTATGATCATTGATCCTAATTCCTTATAAAATAAAGATGAATTGATGACCTAAATAAATCCGAAATTTCAATTTCCACATTGCATACGAGTATTTTACTTATTTAGCATTTGATAATGATAAATGACACTTGATTTTTTTTTTTTAGACATCATGAAAGATGAAACCTTGCATTATACCGGTACGTTGAAATTGAAAATGAAAAATGCAAAAGGTTATCAATAATTTTACCTCCGCGTAATTTTTCTAATAACAGTTCATGAGAGTTGATCAATATTTTTATCATGATAAAAATATAAATTACTCATCTCCGATGTAATTAAATACAACTTGATAAGATGCCATCATACCTATCTTTTCATACCGATAAGGATTAATGCAAGTTTGAACTGATCAAATAATGATCTATTGTTTTATCAAAAAAAAAGGGTAAAAACATTATAGTCTGCACAGTATAATGGCCTTTTTTCAGGACCAACCGTTTAATATCCTATGTCTGATTTACTCAATTCGTTCAAGTGTGGCGGGTGGTTTTTTTTTTTTTTTTAATTTTGCCAAGTCCAATACTACATAGATACTTATATTCAAAGTAGGAGGGGAGGGAGGGGTCCAATCGAATTTTTTTTATAGCCAAAATTATTTCCAAAACTTCAAGCTACAACTTTTGTTTGAAAATTTTTTCAATTCGCCCCCTTCCCACCGATTTTGCATATCACTCCGAAAATACTGATTAAAAATTAGTGGCGGGAGGGAGGAAGTGGCCAATTGAAAAAAAATTTCAAATAAAAGTTGTAGATTAAGACCCTAAAAATAATTTTGGTTATTATAAAAATTTCGATTGAATACCTCCCTCTCCCCAGATTTTGCGTAATATTAAGTAGATACGTTTTCAAAATTGGAGGAGGGGTCCAATCGAAAAAATTTTCACACAAAAGTTGTAGATTAAGGTCTTAGAAATAATTTTTGTAATTATAAAATTTTCGATTAGACCCCTCCTTCCGCTCCAATTTTGCATAATACAATTAAAATTATTGACATTTGGCAGAGGCAGAGGGTTCCAATTAAAAAAATTTCAAACTAAATTTGTAGCTTAAAATCGTAGAAATAATTTTGGTTATCAAAAAAATTTCGATATGACCCCTCCCTCCCCTCCCATTTTGAATATCCAAATCATTTTTTTATCTCATAGTCCATACATAGATACCTACCTACCCATGCTTGAAATTTGAACCGATTACGACAATCTAAGTTCAACTTTATCAAAATAAATAAACAAATAAAATAAAAATAGTATCAATCTACACGTGTTTTCGAAACTTTTATTTTTAAAAATATTTATAAAAATGTTTACAGTACACGTTGATTACTTACAAAAACACAAGAAGTGAAAAAAAAAAGAAAAGAAAATTAACGTATAAACAAAATGTGATGTATACGCAGTAAAAAAAATAATACCAACGTATGTTTGAAACTTTTCACAATGAAATGATAAAATTTGCGAGGTTTGGGAAAAATTTTACCATTCTTTTTGAGAACTTCTTTCTAGTGCAGCACTGGGACAATGCTAAATTTTATAAATAACCTATCTAACATATGAACACAACCAAACACTCGCTGCAAATTTAATGAAATTTTTTAAATGCAAACTAAATTACAATGCGCGAAACAAAATAGCGGTGAAACGGAGGAGACGAGAAAAATTATAAAATTATTCGAAACGTCGTATTTACATTCGAGTTTATAATTTTCAAAACAAACAATATAAGACAAAGGTGTTTAAATTAAAATTAGACGTTAAGCTTGAACGATCTGCCTTAACTAATGATGATAAAAAAAAGGAAAGAAATAGAAAGAGAGAAAGAAAGAAAACGCACAAATAAGTATAAAATAAAAAGATTACCACGAACAATGTACACACTAGTCAAAATATACACGAACAAATACATAAAGTATAAATCGACTAATTAAGTAAATTAATTTCGTCCTAATCTACATTAAAAATTAAACTCGTACTCTAAAAATAAATTTTCACAGCAAAAGTACGCGCTCGACAGTCGTTACCTTGTCAAATTTTTCTCCAAAAAATCACACAAAATCACGACAGTCGCGAGTAATTTTCCACGTAATAACCATTTCTTGTACGGTACGATTTTCATTAATTCGCCGTAAATTTTCTCATGAATAAAACAAACTAGGTTTTTAGAAAAAAGAGGGGGGGGGGGATAAGAGAAAAACGAAAGAGAAAAAAATAACATACAAAAGTATAACGAGGTAACTGACGCTTAAACCTCTCTAAGGCGTTTGGTTATTCCGCGCTTAAAAACTACGAGAAGAGAAGGGAAGAGAAAAGAAAAATCACATAAATCGAAGATCTCCTACAGCCTTCAATACTGTTTGATTACGGTTTTACCGGCTTTTTTGTGCCATTTTCCCTCTACCGATGGAATCCGAACAAATCTGTTATGCTTTCTTGCACCCACTGGGTTAATCTTTCCGGCTTCGAAGGAACGGTTTTTTCGTTACTGCAATCGGTCAGGTATTCTTCGCCTCTGACGCAGAAGTAGCTTTTGATCGGGCTACGACACATGGGGCAATTTTCCAATTTGGCGAAACACGAGGCGCAGATGCACGTGTGTCGGCAAGGCAGCAGAGCCCTGCTCAATGGGAAATACTGGCAGACGACGCACAGCTGTTGCTCGCAAGGTACTAGATTATTATCCATGATCACAGCTCCTCTGTCTTTAGGCTCGTTATCGTCGTACGTTAACGAATTACCGGTGGCTAAGTACAATTGCTGGAATGATAACGAAGAATAGAATAAAAATCGATTTTTTTGAATATTTAAAAAAAAAATTATTGTAGTCGTGAATTGGTTTATATGGATGTGGATCGTTGTTGTTAATGTTGTTGAATTTTACCAAGTCCACAATTACATAGATACTCGAGATTCAAGAGTGGAGGAGAAGGAGGGGCCCAATCGAAATTTTTGTAATGACCAAAATTATTTCTAAGACTTTAAGCTACAACTTTTGTTTGAAAATTTTTTCAATTGGACCCCTACCTCCGCCAATTTTTAATAATTCAATTATCTAACAAGGGAACCTCCCCAACTCGCCGCCTCCGATTTCGCTGAAATTTGGCTCACTGAAAGAGCATGCCACCCACACTTCACAACCAAATTTTGAGCTGCCGAAGTTGATTGAGCTGCCGAAGTTGATTTTTCGATTTTTGACGAATTTTTGAAAATGGCTAAAATCACATCCTGAAAATCGGTTTGTATACTAAATTCGACCTCCCGAGTAGATTGGCACCATTTTCGAAGCGATCTGGAGCCTCCAGAAAAAGTTGACTTTTCTCCAGCACACTGGAACTGCTCCAGATGGTAAAAGTCAACTTTTTCTGGAGGCTCCAGATCGCTTCGGAAATGGTCCCAATCGACTCGGGGGGTCAACTTTAGGGGGTAAACGAAGTTTCAAACGATTATCTGGAGAATCTGATTTTTTAGAAATTTTTAAAAAATGTCAAATTTTCAAGTTGTCATGAAAATACACGCCCGAACTCGTCACCTCGAATTTTCGATTCAACTATGCCAATCGATAGATGACATCATACTAACGCTAGGATTAAATTTTCAGCTGCCGAAGTTAATTACAGCGCCGTCTCGAGCAGTTCCAGTGTGCTGGAGAAAAGTCAATTTTTTCTGGAGGCTCCAGATCGCTTCGGAAATGGTCCCAATCGACTCGGGAGGTCTAATTTAGTATACAAACCGATTTTCAGGATTCTATCTCAAAATATGCGATTTTTATTCCAAAAATTGGTTTTTTGTGGTGATTTTAGCCAATTTCAAAAATTCACCAAAAATCGAAAAATCAACTTCGGCAGCTCAAAATTTGGTTGTGAAGTGTGGGTGGCATGCTCTTTCAGTGAGCCAAATTTCAGCGAAATCGGAGGCGGCGAGTTGGGGAGGTTCCCTTGTAAGTCGTAATATGCGAAATGGAAGGGGAGAGAAGGGTCTAATCAAAAATTTTATAATAGCAAAAATTATTTCTAGGACCTCAATATACAATTTTTGTTTGAAAATGTTTTCAATTGGACCCCTATTTCCGCCAATTTTTAATAATACACAAGTATCTAAGTCGTAATATGCGAAATTGGAGGGGAGGGAAGGGTCTAATCGAAAATTTTATAATAACAAAAATTATTTCTAGGACCTTAATCTACAACTTTTGTTTGAAAATTTTTTCAATTGAACCCCTACCTCCGCCAATTTTTAATAATTCAATTATCTAACTCATAATATGCGTAATGGGAGGGGAGGGGAGGGGAGGGGAGGGAAGGGTCTAATCGAAATTTTCATAATGACCAAAATTATTTTCAAGAACTTAATATACAATTTTTGTTTGAAAATTTTTTCAATTGACCCATTCCTCTCTCACTTCTCCAATTTTTAATTAGTATTTTCGGAGTGTTATGCGAAATGGGTGAGGAGGGAGGAGACCAATTGAAAAAATTTTCAAACAAAAGTTGTAGTTTGAAGTCTTAGGAATAATTTTGATTATTACGGAAATTTCGATTGGACCCCTCCCTCTCCTCCAATTTTGAATATCAAGTATCTATGAAGTATTGGAATTGGTAAAATTCAACAACATCCATGTAAACAAATTGAGTAAATGATTAGATTTTGTACTAATGTTTAGAGAGGAGCTGTACCTTGAGCGACGATAACTGTCCGTTGGCTTGTTTTAAATATTGAGCCAGGATACTCGTTGGTAACGTACACACGCTATCTTTGATATGGACCACATTAACCAATGCGACCTGTAATAAAATGAATCAAATTAGGTACATTGGTACCTACCAACTGATTTTCTACACATTAATCCAGTGAAATTAGGACCCAAAAAAATGGCACAAATTGCATTTTGTGTTACATAAAATCTTTTCATTTTAAAATATTCCTTTCGATGTGCTGATTAATCACCAAACAGTACCTGGACATCACCTCTCTCGAGAAGACCCCCAAACTGACCCTTTTGTTGTTTTTCGCCTATAACTGTTCAAATATACGTTTAAAAAGAAAAATGATCAGAAGTAAAATTAAAGTGGATGAAATTTGCAACAAAAAAGGTTATTATCATTTTTTCAAAAAAGTGAACGGGTGGCTCAAAAACTCGAAGTGGAAAACATGAATAACATACAATTAGTGTTTTTCAAATGGTGGTACCTGTACCCCTATGGGTATGCAAAGATCTCTCGGGGGGGGGGGGGGGGTGATAGCCTAATGCTAACTACATACAATACTTGAATTTGTAAATTTTCAAATTTATTCAGAAAATGCATTTTTTTCTGAATAAAAAATATTTCAATTTTCTTAAAGGGGAAATTTTTCAATTTTTCGGGATTAAAACTAGGTAGAATTATAATTAGGTACATAATTATTCATTATTATTTTTTATTTATTTTTTTTTTGAGAAAAAAATTTCTCGAAGTTTCTGGAGTGAAATATTTTCAAATCTTATTTCAGAAAAATGTTTCGATTTTTTTTAATTTTTTTTTTAGTAAAAAATCTTTTAATTTTTTGAATATTTTTTCAAATTTCTTGTAAGGTATTTCTCGTTTTTCAAGAGTAGAAATACTCTTTTTGGGTGGGGGCGAAGGAGGTTTTTCAATTTTTCCCGAGTGAAAATATATGTATTTTTCATTTTTTTTTTAAATATAAAAGATTACTTGATTTTTAAGAATAAAACGATTTATATTTTTTTCCTTTTTATTTTTTTTAAATGAAAAATTTTTTGAATAAAAAATCGTTCAATTATTTTAGAGAAAATTTTTACTTTTATTTTTTTTTTTAAAGAAAAAAATCCATTTCTTGGGGGTAAAAACCAAAAAATTAATAGTATTTTTTATTAATTAATTTTTTTCAATAGGCAGGCCAGAATTCTTTCAACTTTTTAGATTGAAGAATATTTTTGATTTTTTGGAGGAAGAAATCTTTTACTTTTTTGGATTTTTTTCAAATTCTTTTTTTAGAATAAAATTTCTCATTTCTCGTTTTTTGGGAGTATTTTCTTTAATTACTAACTTTTTTTTTTTTTTTTGGATAAAAAATAATATAATTTTTCTGATGAAAAAAATTCTAATTTTTCAGATATTATAATATTTAAGTACTTATTTCTCACGAAGAGAATTTTCAAATGTGCTTTTTTGGATTTTTAAAAGAACTTCATGCAAAACAGATGATTTATTTATCCTAAATAATTTTATTCCGAGAGATTTTTTTCATAATTGGTAATTTCTAATGATAAAGAAATTTGTATACAGAATTTTTCAAGATTTTTTTAGAAGTATACTTCTACTGTAAAATTTAAAAAATTAAAAATTTTTATGAAATGATTTCTTCAAAAAAAAAAACAACAAAAAAAACAAAAAAAACAGGAGGGTGGGAATTTCTTTGGAGTCTGATGTGTGTTCTCATTCACATACTTTCGACCCTACTTCCAAAATTGCATGTTATTCGTGGAAATGGGTTGGGGTAATTTTAATTTTTTTCACCCTGTATATTTCAACATGTGTTTTTGAGTCACCCGTTCACTTTTTGGAAAAAATGAATATAAACTTTTTTGTTAAAAATTTTACATACTTTAATTTTACTTCCGGCCATTTTTCTGTTTAAATATATATTTGAAGAGTTAAAAGCGAAAAATACGTAACAAAGGTGTCACTTTGGGTCCATATTTTGGCATTGGGTAAAGTCTCATGTTACTCAAAATGCAATTTCATTTCCTTATTTCTCTGGGTAACATGTACGTACAAATAATAGCTAATTGTACTGCAAGTACTTACAGTCTCATCGGGTAGCACGTTGGGATTATCTCTGATGAGTAAAATGACTAATGGATAGTAAAGGCGAGGAGGAGTACCGAGATCTAGACATCCATCAGGTAAGATCATTTCGACCGTTTTTTCAGCATGGCTTTCTTTTTCTCTGTAAATTGATCTGTCAAGGAAAATCGTTCGTAAATGATTCGTTTACTCGTCCATGATTTTCATAAAAAAATCTCGATCAATTATTTCGATTTTGATAAAATGATTAGTTTTCCAATTCTAGCAACTCGACTGAAATTTTTGATTCATAAAAAATAAATGACCTACATTTTTAGTACTCTGCAACTTTTTTTTATAAGCTTTCTTCAATACTCGTATGTTCATTTTTTTAAAGAATCATTGACCTAGAATTTGAAGAAAAAAAATTCACCTCCAATTCTACTCTGATCCACCATCCTTCCCTTCGTACTTGTAGTATTTAATTCCTCGGAGGTCATAATTGTACATATCTAATTATTCATTCATCGTATTAAAAAATATTAATTCAGACATCGCGTGATGATTAAATCTAATTCCTAACTGTTATCTACGAAGCTCTCCAAAAGCGTTCCGTTAAATTTACGAAGGCATTGGCCGCCACAGACCGGCCACTTCCATTGTTTGTCATCCGCATAAAACGTACAATTACGATTAAACGTGTAAATTTCGTGTACTTATAAAACAATACAAAGTGTACTGATAAGTAATTGAAAGATGAGCATCACGAGCTTATACATATAAAACTATGCAGAGTGTTTCGTAGCTGATGTAGTTCCTTATACCAGGTGAATAGGCAACCTATAAGGCATCAAAAATTTCATATCAACATGTTGCCTATTTCGAAAATTGAAGGGCGAGGGAAAATTAAATTGGGAAGAATGATTTTTTTTATTAGGTACGTGGATAGTACTTTAAAAAAAAACTTTTTTTGTTCTTGACATTTTTTGCCTACCTTTGAAAATAAATGAGCAAGACCGCTTTAAACTTTGAAAAACCGGTTTTTTGAGTTTCAAAGCTCTGTAGCTCCTTCATTTTCAAAGATAGGCGAATCAATCACACGAATTTTTTTGCTTCTCTGAAAAATTAATACTCATTCTAAGCATTGTAGTAACATAATTTTGCAATTTTTATGCCTCGTTTGTACTTCAAATTATCAAGGAACATCAGTGGGATATAAAAATTTCAAAATTTCATTAAAAGGATACATGAAATAGGTGTAACTATTTGAGAGAAACAAAAAAGCTTATGAGATCGATTTGCCTATCTTCGAAAATGAAGGAGCTATAGAGATTTGAAAATCGAAAAAACCGGTTTTTTCCAAGTTTTAAGCTCTCTTGCGCCGTAATTTTCAAAGGTAGGCAAAAAAATGTCAAGAACAAAAAAAGTTTATTTTTTTTAGTACTATCTATACATCCAATAAAAAATTACTTTATCCCAATTTAATTTCCTTGCCCCTTCAATTTTCGAAATAGGCAACAAGTTCAAGTTCATATATCATTTTTTGTTCTTTATGAGTTGCCTAATCGCCTGGTGGAAGGAACAACATCACCTACGAAACACAGACAGGAAATCCACTTAAAACTCATCTGCACATGCACAGCCACACATTATACGAGTTCTTTGTATCAGCAACGAAGTGAGACTGAGATAGAGAGAGGAATAAAAAAACAGATCATTTTAAATTTCCTGTTTTGTCGTGAATGGGATTCTCGACGAGCCAAAAACATCGTTACCGATAACTCGATACATTATACAAGAGATCGACTTGTTTTCCCACATTATTGAAGAGAAAAAAATACACCTTGTTAAATATATTCTTATATATGGCTTCCTCGTTGATTGCAGATTCGATTCGCTTCAGTTAAGAGACCTCCGACGATATGACGACGACGTGGTTCAAAACAACGCCTAAAATCTTCTCGCATAAATGAATTTAATTAAAGACTCGAGTAGTTGGTACTGGAATTAAAATGGAAAAAAATTTCTCATTCGTAATGGCTCAGATCTTTGGGTAATAATCGCCGCCGTAGGTGTTCGAATCGAAGATGGGGAAGGGGGAGGGGAGGTATTTCGAAACAACCACCGTCGTATTTACCTTCCTCGTACAGTCCTCGGATCTCATCGCGAGTAATTATGTGTTCGGCAATAAACATAGCGAAGAATTAATTGTTAAAAATTAATTTCCATTGCGACGAGGGACAAACCAGTCACGTGTAAAGTGTCTCTTGTCTCGGAACACGCGTAAGTACGAGAAATACCAACACTCTGGTCGTAAAAGCTGCTCGTAATTTAGCTTCGGTTTATGACATTTTATCTTCTCATTATCGCGTTGGTAAAATGGGAGAAATAAATCTGGTTATGTCATCGCATCGTCGTGCGTCGTCGCCTCAGTCTCAGCCTCACTTCTCTCCAAAGGGGTACGCAATCATTGTTCTCGCCTAAAGGACAACTTGCCAATCGGCAGCACGTCCCCGGAAAAAACCCACCGCTGGTTTTATTGACGTAATAAATTTGAATGCGATTTTTTTTTTCGTTTTGTACCAATTTGGCATGAATAAGTATTCTCGAAACGAGTAATTATTCCAGAAGTAGTTTTTTTTTTTTTTTTTTTTAATGAAACGACGAGTGCGCGAATTTCTTCAACGTGATGGGTTCGAGTGTTTGTGCACCGAAGGACTCTTCCTCGAAGCTACATATCTGATTAATTTGAAATGAAGAATCGATGCAATTCAATCGAGATGGTGGAATGTACTTCTGATTCGCCAATTGATGCGATTTTGTAAACTAATTTCGAAAGGTCGTCTTGTGTCGGTGTAAATACTTTGTCGAGAGATCAAAAAGACCTACCTATTGAAACGATGTAAAAAATGCATCTGATGCATGTTGAATGACTACTTTTTTTTGGCATACTTCGATATTTTATCGTTATTTTATACGTTTTAGATTGAGCATACCCTTGAATCATAGTTTTGAAAAATTACTCGTAAGTAAGTGTAGGAAATAAAATTTAAATTTTAAAAACGCAGTTTTTTGGATCCAAAAGTAAATGAAATGTTTCACAAAAAAGAAATTTTTCAGTGAACTGAAAAAAATTTCCTTTTCCTTTCCAGTTTTTCTCACTGGATTTTATTTTCTGTATTATTTTTCTCAGTTTCATTTCTCAAATTATTCCTTTTGAAATATTTTTTCAAAAATTGACCAACACTAATTACAAAATGATTTTTTCGGGGAAGGAAGAAAATAAAAATTGAACAAAAAATGTGAAAAGAAAAAGAAGATAAAAAGGTTATTGTGAAAAAAATTCAAATTTTCAACGGAACTTCAAAGTAAAATACTTACTTTTAAAAAATAAATGAAAAATTCACTATAAAAAAATTAATAAATAAAAATTGAATTTGAGGTCGACATATTTTTTTTTTTTTTTTTTTTTTTTTTTTTTTTTTCATTTATTGTGCCATATACAAGTACTATGCTTAGAGGCACATTCTTAAGATTAGGATAGTATGTAAGTATTAAGTGTATATATTAGAAGTTAATTTATTTACATGCTTAAAAATTAAGGTAAAGGTAATTATAAAAGTTTGTTTAGATGGGTGATTTTTATGAATTGGAGAAGTTTTTCGATGTTGTTTTGATTATCTGAGAGGATGTTTTGTAGATTTCCGTCGAGGTAGGTGTTTCGGGCTTGGTGATATTTAGGACAATCGATAAGAATATGGGGAATGTTAATAGGAACGTTGCAATTAGTACATATCGGAGGAGGTTGTTTTAGAAAAAGGTGTTGGTGAGTAAGGAGAGAATGACCCGTTCTTAGACGAGTGAGAATTGTTTCTGAGCGTCGGGAAGGTTGTTCGGAAGTATACCATGGGTCAACTGTGTTTTTTATAAATTTTAATTTGTTAGAAATGGGAATAGTTGACCAGAAATTTTGAAATTCATGTTTCATCATGTTTTTTACAAATAGTTTGAGGTCTGATAGAGGAATAGGAATGTTTGCTATGGGAAGGGTACGGTGAGCATGTTTAGCTGAAGAATCGGCTGCTTCGTTGCCTTCTATTTGAGTGTGTGAGGGGATCCAGCAAAGTATGATAGTGTTATTTTGATTAAGGAGAAGATTTATAATTTCTTGTGATATGGGGTGGGCGTATTTTGATCTAAAGTTATTTATAGATAAAAGAGCAGAAAGAGAGTCGGTAAAAATGATACTGTTTTGTAATGAGAAGTCTTTTATGTAAATAATAGCGGTTTTAATTGCATACAGTTCAGCTGATAATATAGAAAAAGTGTGGGGTAAAGCTACTGATATGGTAGTATCATTGTGGATTACTGCACATCCTACAGAATGTTCAGTTTTTGATCCATCTGTATAAAGATGAGAAAAATTGTGGTATTTATTTAATAATTCTTGAAAATTTTTTTTGAAGATTATTTGGTTTGTTTCTTTTTTACTAAATTTAGTCAAGGATAGGTCAATTGTTGGGTTATATGTTTGCCATGGGGGTATAAGGTTTATTGGATTGTGGTGAATAGATAAGGTATTTGAGTCTACAGATTGAATTAATGTCCTGAGATTTTCTGGGAATGATTGTATAGGTAAAATATGATGAAGTTTTGATTTAAAATTTGGGTTGGCTTTTATGTTGAGGAAGGATAGAGTTGAGATGAAATATCTACGTATATTTAAAGGGCATTCTGCTGCATCGTTAAGAAGGCTGACTGTGGGAGTAGTTCTAAATGCACCTGTGGCGATTCTTATGGATGTGTTTTGGATAGTGTTTAGTTTGTCAAGACGAGTAGGAGGTGCTTTATTATAAGTGATACAGCCGTAATCTATAACAGGACGAATTATTGAGCGATAAAGTTTTAATAATGTGTTTCGATCAGATCCATAAGTGGTGTGGGAAAGTTTCTTTACTATGTTGAGTTTTTTAAAGCATTTATTTCGTATTTCATCTATATGAGAAGTCCAAGATAAATTGTTGTCGAAAGTTATGCCTAGGTATTTTGTAGAGTTCGAGATAGGTATTTGAGAATCATTGAGGTGAATGTTCAATGTGCGAGGACACTTGTAGCGTTTACAGATGTGTATGGTATTAGATTTAGTTTGTGAGAATTTAAGCCCATTTTTAATAGACCAGGAGGATAATATATTAGTTGCTTCTTGTAAAAGTGATTCTCCTAATTGAATATTACAACAGGAAATAAATATGCATAGATCGTCTGCAAAAAGTGATTTAAGGATGGGACGAGGGATTTTTTCAATCAGGTCATTAATTCCTACGATGAAAAGGGTGGGACTTAGTACAGTGCCTTGAGGAACACCATTTAGAAGTGTGTATTCACTTGAGAGAGTATCGGATATTTTCACTCGGAAACGTCTGTTTTGAAGAAAATTTATAATAAAATGAATCATGTTGCCTTGAATATTCCAAGAGAGTAGGGATTTGATAATTTTGAATTTCCATATGGTGTCAAATGCTTTGTTGATGTCATAGAATATAGCTAGGAAGTGTGTTTTGTTTTCTATCGATTTGTTGATTTCTGAGTTAATGTAGGCGAGTTGATGGATTGTAGATCTGGAGGGGCGAAAACCGCATTGTGCGGGGGAGAGGATGTTTTTTGATTCTAGAATCCATAGTAAACGTTTGTTCACAATTTTTTCAAAGAGTTTACATAAGTTTGATGTTAATGAAATAGGGCGATAATTGTCGATGTCAAATGGATTTTTACCTGGTTTTAAGAATGGTAGGATTATTGCAGTGCCCCATGATGAAGGAAATTCATGAGTTGTCCAAATTTTGTTGAAGATTTGTAAAAGTATTAAGGTAATATTTTCTGGAGCATGTTTGATAAATTGGGAGTAAAACAAATCAGGCCCAGGAGCCGAGTTGTTAATGCTAGCTAAGGCAGATGATAGTTCTTCCATATTTATGGGAGAATTGTATCGTTCATCGGAAGCTTCTTGAATATGGAGAGATGTGTCAATATTTTGTTTATATACAATAAAATTAGGGTCTTGGACATCGTCACTTGCAATTTTAGTAAAAGACTGAGCAAAAGCTTCAGCAATTTCATTTGGATTGTAGTTTGGGGAGTTGTCGATTTGGATACATTTTGGAGAGAGATTGAAATTTTTGATACCTAATTTTCTTATTTTAGACCATAATTTAGTGGTAGGAGTATTTTGGTTAATGCTGGAAATGAAAGTATTCCAAGATTTCTTTTTTGCTTGTTTTATAGTGTATTGAGCTTTTGCTCGATGTTTGCGGTAATTAAGAAGATTATTCTCTGACGGGTTTCTTTTCAATGCTTTTAAGGCTTTTCTTCTATTTCGGATGGCAGTAGCGCAGTCTTCTGACCACCAGGGGACAGTTTTACGATTTGAATATTGAATTTTAGGAATGGACTGGTCGGCAAAATCTAGGATTTTATTACAAAAGATTTCGACAATATTGTCAATGTTTTGATTGAAATCAATTTCAGGAAAGGTTAGGCATAATTCATTGAACTTTTGCCAGTTTGCTTTTTTGAAATTCCATCTAGGAGGTGGGGTTGTATTGTGTTCATTAGGAAGAGAGGGGTCATGAAATTGTACAATTTGAGGAACATGGTCGCTGCCTGCTAAGTCATCGTTGTGAAAAACTTGTAAAGAATCTGCTAAAGAGGAAGATCCTAAGAGCATGTCTATAGTTGACCAAGAGTTATGAGATGCACTGAAGTGGGTTGGCTCTTCAATATTGAATAATGAAATGTTGTCTTGTTCTAGGATTTTTTCAATTATTTTGCCTTTGGTGTTTGTATATTGACAACCCCAAAGGGGGCTGTGGCAGTTTAGATCACCTGTGATAATAAAAGGCGATGGGAGTTGATTAAGAATTGATTGTATGTCTTGTTCGACAATATTTAGATTAGGAGGTAGATACATACAGCATAAAATAATTGGTTTGTTTTTGAAATTTAGTGATATTGCGATTGCTTGTAAATTAGATTGGAGTTGAATTTGAGAATGCATAATGGAATTTTTAATGGATATGATAACGCCTCCATGAGCACGTTCCATATTGTCTAGTTCTTTTCTGTAAGTTTGATAATTTTTCAAATTGAATTTTTGAGTTTTACGAAGGTTTGTTTCTTGTAAAAGAATAATGTCGGGATTATATTTTTTGAGTAGCAGTTGAAAATTTTCATATTTGGAATAAATTCCATTACAATTCCAATTTAAAAGTGTCAAAGCCATGATTTTTTTTTTTTTTTTTTTTTTTTTTTTTTCAGTTTGGGGAATGTTTATAACGTGTGTAGGTACCTATGTGCAAATTAACTATAAATAAAAAAAAAAAAAAAAAAAAAAAAAAAAAAAAAAATACGAGTTAAGTAGGTACATTACAACAGGATATCTAAGAAAATAGGTATCTACCTACATATTACGTGTAACATGAAAATGAGTAAAAAATATTACAAAGATTGAAACTCATCAGAGTTAGACTCGGAACCTGATCCATCATCATTGTTCTTGAGGTTGAGGTGGTTTTTAATTTTATTCTTCAGCTTTGTGAATCTTGTTTTCATGGTCCGTGTTGTTAAAAATTTGTAATTTTCTTCGATGATGTTTATGATACCATGTAAATCGTTGGTAAATTCCATGACAGTCGGTATGGGTTCTTTATGACTTTTAACCATTTCAAGTAAAACTCCAAAGTTTGCGAACGAGATTGGATATTTATCTTTATTTTGATTAAAATTATCTTCCATTGATTTGAGAAGTTCTTTGATTGAGGTGGGTATATTTTTTTCTTCATCATCGTCAGTTTTAGGTTTTTTCTTTTCTGGTCCAGTCAATTTTTTTGCAGGTTGCGAAGGTAGATTTTCATGTATGTTGTCTAAACTTGGTTGGTAGGAACTGCTAGATGATCCGTCGAGGGACAAAGGTCTTTTTTTGTTTTCAGATGCGAGGTTATCTGTAACATCAGTGATAATAACTTGTGTATTTTCGTCATTAGTTTGAGAGGTTGCTGCTGCTTCATTTTCAGGCGTCAATATATCTTCTTCCATGGTTTCTTTGGGTTCGTTTATTGTGAGGTCTAATACATCGTCCGATTTTTCATTTTCAGTTTGTTCGGCGTTATCATAGTTGTATGTGCATTGTTTTGTATTGTGCCCTGTTTGATGGCATATGAAACATTTTACTATTGCGTCGTTGAAAAATATTCTGTATTGGTCGTCTTCGTATTCGATTGTTGCCGAGGTAGGTAGTTTATTAGCAGTTTGTTCGGTTATGAAAATCGATCTTCTTTCCGATAAAATTGAACGCAGGTTTTCTTTCATTGTAAGATGGAGAAATTTAATCCCGGTTGCAGGTACGGCTCCGAGAGAAGTGATAAGGTTTAGAACGATGTTATGCGGAACGTGAGGAGGAACGTTCGATATTATTATCTTCTTGTTATTCGTAACGTAAGGTCTGGCAAAGACTTTTTTTCTGTCAATTTCTAACGAGCCATCAGTTTCAAGGAAATTTTGTGCAATTTCTTTTGTTTTAAGATACATTCTGACTCGTTTTTCTGAAATCACTCCGCAATGTAAAATATTTGCAGTACCAATTTTGAGGGCCATTTTTTCGGCATAGTACGATGCATCGCATCCAGGTAGAAGTGGAAAGATTATGGCTTGATCTTTCTTTGGAAAATTTTCTGTTTGTACGACGGATGAGAAGGATTTTGGTTTAGGTACACCATTTGATCTGTAGTCAGTATCAGTGGTGTTGTTAGGAGGTGTAGTCTTTATATTATTCATATTACCGGCTCAGTCTAGCTGAGACCGGTCGAAGTACTTACTGTGTTATAGATGGCACAGTATCTTGAAGTACGCACAAAATGATAAGGTATTTGATAAATAGAAAATTAACTGTTCACAAAACTAGTTCTTTACGAGTAGAATTAACGCATCAACACACGTCCGATTTGGTACACGTTATCATCTACCTAGGTCGACATATTTCATAAACGAGAAAAAAATATTTTGGAAAAGAAAATGTTTAAAAAATACTTTTTTCCTCAGAAAAAACCCAAGAAAAAAATGGATAAATATACCATGAAGTTGAAAAAAGAAACTGCGTAGAGATTTTTTTTAATTCATAAAAAATGAGGGATTGGAAAAAAACAAATTGAAAAAAAATGAACGAAAATACCTACAAAATATTTGAAAAATTAATTTTTCAGAAAAAAAATTATCAAAAGGTTATGAAGAAAAAAAATTGAATCAAATTTTAAAAAGTAGGTATTTCAAAAGAGAAAAAAATTAAATGAAAAATTTTCAGTAAAAACATTGAATTTAAGTCCGAAAAAATTCATATACGAGAACAGAACACTAAAAAAAAAATTAACCAAAAAAAATCGTTCAATTAGAAAAAATTCTACGTAGATTTTGATGACAAAAAAGTAAACAAACAGAAAGGAAAAAGACTAATCAAATTTTTTTTGTACACAATAAGTATGAATAATTCGCAGTCGAAAAACTTTATAAACAAGATAAAAACATTCTACGTTTAATCAATCCGTAGATACTTTAAAGATGAAAAAAATTGAGTAAAAAAGTCACCAAAAATTATTAGAATTTTGTCGAGAAAAAAATGTTGAAAACAAATTTTCAGTTTTCCTTACTTTTTGCACCAATTTGAAGGGAAAATATTCGAAAAAAGAATCGTTGTTAAAAATTTTGCAGACAAGGACGAAAATTTAAAAAAAAGAAAAGAACAGTAGAAACGACGAGAAAAAAATACGAAAATTTCACTGAGAAAAAAGTTTTGAATACAAATTTTCAATTTTTCTTGAATCGGTGTATGAAAAATGAATTTTTTCAGATTAGCAGAAAATATCATTTAAATGGATGTTTCGAACCGATTATTTTCTTTTGTTAAGGAAACAACTCATCTGTAGTTTCTTTGTTCAAAGAAAAAATTTTGAGGACAAAAATGAAAAAATTTTTGCAAAAAATTGAATTTGAGACTAAAAAATTTTACAGAGCAAAAAGAAATATTTACAAAAAAAATTTAACACAAAAAAAATCAAAAAAAATTCAAGGGTAAAATAATTTTGAGAAAAAAAATTGAATAAAATTTTTCAATTTTTCGCAGATAAAAAATTTAAAAAATCAGCCCAAAAAACTCTAAACTTGAGAAAAACATCAAACAGAAAAATTTCAAAAAAATTATTCATTTGAAAAAAATTCAAGGATAAAAAATTTGGAAAAAAGTTGAGCAGTTGAGCAAAGAGACCCAAAAAAGTTTATGAAAAATTGATCGAAAAAAAAATTCAATACCTACATACAAATTTTCAATTTTTGTAGGCCAATTCAATTTGAAAAAATCAGTTAAAACGAATGAAAAATTCACCAACAAAAAAATTTTCAAAAATAGAAATGCTACAAAAGAAGAAGAAACTTTTTTTTATTACGAAAAAAATTATTTTTTTAAAAACACAAAAGTTCGAGCAGGAAGTCTTGCTTTAAAATTGATGAAAATTTCATCAAGAAAATTTTCTAATATAAATTTTAGACGTTTTTAAACTGAAACAAAGCGAAAATATTTGTCAAAAATGAATATTTGAAAAAATAAATAAATTTGAAACCAAAAAATTTTACAAACGAAAAAGAAAATTGAAAATTTTTTAGCAAAAAAATGAAAAAATATGTTTTAAAAAAACCAAGAGGAAATTACCTTTGAAATGAAAAGTCGAGTAAAAAATTCGAAGGCAAAATTGATAAAAATTGTTTGAGATTTCACTAAAAAAAAAAAGATTTAAATTTTCAGGCCGAAAAATTTTACAAATGGGAAAGAAACATTTAAAGAAAAATCAAGTAAAGAGATCAAGGAGAAAATCATGCACTGAAGTTGAAAAAAAAGAGAGTAAAAAAATAAAAAGATAAAAGTACACCTAGGTACGTGAATTTTCCAACAAAAAAAATAATAATAAATAATAAAAAATTTTCAAATATTGTTTCAAAAAAAATTGAATTTGGAAAAAAATGGGTCAAAACAAAACCACCAAAAAATATTTAAAAAATTAAATAAAAATGTAAAAAGGGGGAAAAGTCAATAAAAATTTCAACAAAAAAAAACAAGTGTCAATTGATTTACTCTGAAAATATCCCTGGCTTACAAAAGCCAAAAGAATTGGAAAAATGAATTTGAAAAAAAAAATCGTTAGAGACAAACTCGTTTAGAAAAAGAGTCGGCCCCGGTTAATTATTCGTGAACGATTTCCACTAACAAAAACAGAACCCATCAGTTGAATAGTTCTCAAAATGAAAAAAAAAAATCTGAAAAAAAAATCAAAAGCTAAATCGAAACGAAAATATTAAAAACTTCCCGAGCGGCACACTCGATCGATAATATCGGAAGATGTAACGTATCGATAAAAAATCGTTTGAAAATCTATAGATGTTCTCACGATATTATAAAGATTTATCGGTACAACTTCATAGGCAAAAAATCTAAAAACTATCGAATTCGATATTATTAAGATTTTATGACGATATTCGTCAACGATACTATCGACAAAGAATATTAAATTTATCGATTCCGATTTTCCACCGATTTTGTGCAGATATTTGAAACTACATTATCGACAAAGAATATTAAATTTATCGAATTCGATTTTTTAACGATTTTGTAAAGATATTTAAAACTATATTATCGAAAGATTATATGAAATTTCTCGACTTCGATATTTTACCGATTTTTTGACGACATTTGAAACTATATTATCGACAGATTATATTAAATTTATCGAATCCGATTTTTTACCGATATTTGAAACTATATTATCGACACATAATATGCAATTTCTCGAATTCGATTTTCTAACGATTGCGTGAAGATATTTGAAACTATATTATCGACAAGTAATATGAAATTTCTCGATTTCGATTTTTTAACGATTTTGTGACGATATTTGAAACTATATTATCGACAAATAATCTGAAATTTCTCGAATTCGATTTTTTAACGATTTTGTGAAGATATTTAAAACTTTATTATCGACACGTAATCTGAAATTTCTCGAATTCAATTTTTCAACGATTTTGTGAAGATATTTGAAACTATATTATCGACACGTAATATGAAATTCCTCGAATTCGATTTTTCAACGATTTTGTGGCGATATTTGAAACTACATTATCGACAAATAATCTGAAATTTGTCGAACGATTTTTCAACGATTTTGTGACGATATTTAAAATTATTTCCAAATTGGTGAAAATTTTTCTAAGTCCAACACGTCTGGAAGTACTAAACTGCCTATTATAAGCGTTTTATTGCTAATTCCTCAACGATAAGGTATGGCATAGTGGTTAAGGAAGAGGATTACCATGCAGGAGGTAGATGGTTCAAGCCCCACGGGTGGCAGATTTTTTATAATTTTTTTTTGACTTTTTCTGAAATGATCCTCTTACCGTAACATGAATAATGTGTTTAGGCAAAGTTTAATGTATTAATTATGCTAATTAATGATTTTTAATTATAGAAAAAAGCTAGTAAAAGACAAAAAATCGGAATAAAAAATCGATAAAAAATCGACAGAATATCGAATTTGATAAAGTGTCGCGAATGTTCCGCCTAAATCGTGAAATTATCTTTCGATATTATAGATAGATTATCGATAAAATATCTTACTATAATCTCGAAATTTTTATTAACTATAATTCGTCGATAATCTATCTATATATCGAAAGATAATTTCACGATTTATGCGGAACTAACGCGACACTTTATCGAATTCGATATTCTGTCGATTTTTTATTTCGATAATTTGTCGAGTGTGCTGCTCGGGTTTCAAACGATTCATTAAAAAAATTACCTCCCACCCCAAAAAGATAGGTATAATTCAACTATTACCTAGAAATTCCTCAAACACACCAAACGTCCAAACCACAAGAAATCTGATCTCCTCAGAAATCATACGTAACAAAAAATTACACTACATATAAAATACTACGATTGAAAAAGGATACAGTGACGAATACCCTTTATACTGATAATATCCGGATAAAAGATTATCCTGCTGTAAGGCTGAACTGATACATGACCATGGACGCCATAGGAACAAATGCAATTCTCTAATTGAGACACCCCAAAAGGCTTGCAGTCGGTATGGAACTTGACTTGATACAGTACATTTGACACCTGCAACACGCCAAACAAAAAAATAACCACTGTCATTAAATTCCAAAGTATACAAAAACGTCGAACGAGTATTCACTACAATACATTAGGTACCTATTACGTATGTGGATGTACTACAACAATGCAAGATCAATAAATCATTTCAAAAATTACGTATAAATATATCATATATATTACATTATAATCGACATGACGTTTTAAAGCCTCCGTTTCTTCACATTATAAATGTACGAGCCTCTAACTATACCTAAAAAACGAGTTTTAAAAAAAACCACACCTCTGCTAAGTGTGCTAAAATGAGAAAAAAAATTACCACTCGACACCTCGACGCCTTCAGCGTGTACAGGTCACGAAGATTTTAATTTTTTATAAATATTTATTTTCATCACTATATTAAAAAAAAAAAAAAAAAAAAAAAAAACTCAAATCGTGACCGGTTACATACAAAATAGAAACACGAAAGTCGTTGGCAAAAAAATTCGTCTCATAATTACTGATAAATTTTTCCAGCCAAGTAATTCGAATCATTTGCAAATCTGTCAAATCGTCGCTTGGATTAACATACCCAGTGAAAAATTTCACGACAAATGGCGCCACCGCTGCAAGCTTTACTTGTACAAAGGAAAACAAAATATTCGTTGTTGATCAATTTGCATTCGTGACTTTAACCCGTATACATTACTAATGACCGTATCAATGATATAAATACTCAGTCTGCGATTTTTTTTTTTTTTTTTTGGTTACATTTAAATCGCCGGTAGGACTCGACGAGATAATTTTTCATTTCAGGATTTCTCTCCGGATACATCCAAGGACGAAAATTCTCGTCAGGCTTCAGATTTTACAAAATGCTCGGCGATTGTTTTTTATTTTTTATACAATTCTTGCAAATACGAGTACGAGATGCATGTTTGAAATAAATACAGCATGTAGAGCAAAACTCAGATGTTTGGTGGCAAATGGCATGGCGTCATCTTACGTGGAAATTCTTACATCAAGGTTATCTCGTAGAAAGATTAAGTTCTGGAAGACTAATTTTTTGGGTTAGATCGTGTTCGACGTTTGCGCCTAGTGTTACGAAAATTTCCATCTAGAAATCTCCAGTCCAGATAGTATTACATTCGAGATGTGGATAGGTAGGATTAACAAGGTTATAGAATTATTTTTATTGTTGTTGTTGTTGTTGTGGTGCTTTTACTTCGATTTATTTTCACTAAAAAGACAACGAGGTAGGAGGAGGCATCTTGATAACTGGCAAAAAATTTTCCAAAATGAAAACATTTTTGAAAAAATAATTATTAAAAAAAAAAATTTTAAAAATATGGCGACAAGATAAATCACGAGACGACGATCAAACTGTGACACATTTCCGTAAACTGATAAGAACATTATTTTAAAGAAATTTTATGAGCGATGTATAATGATAATTTTACTCCATTAACGAAAATTTATCCAAGTAACGACCAAGAAAATACCTGATGGAAGCACCTTCACATTGAAGAAACATCGTGATGAGATAAATGAAAATATAGCAGCAAAAATGCACCATTTTCTCATAAAATGATGAGTTTTTTTTTTGAAGGACATTTTATGAGTAATATTTTTGATAATAATAACCACTTTTCCTCCATAAAAGCATATTTATCGAGATAGAGACTAAAAATGTCCTGATGGAAGCCTTTTTCATATTGAAGAAACTGTGACGAGATAAATCAACAGACAGCAACAAAACTGTGGCATATTTCCATAAAATGATAAGAATATTTTTTGAAGGAAATTTTATGAAGAATATTTTTTATAATAACCATTTGCCCTCCTAAATGCATATTTATCGAGGTAGAGACGAAAAATCTCCTGATGGAAGTCTTTTTCACATTGAAAAAACATTGTGACAAAATGATGAAGAGATAGTGGCTAAACTGTGCCATATTTCCATAAAATGATAAGAACATTTTTTGAAGAAAATTTTACAAGGAACATTTTTGATAATGACGACTTTCCCTCATAAAAGAAAATTAACTGAGATAAAGACCAAAAATGTACTGATGGAAACCATTTTCACATTGAAGAAAACAAATGACGAGACAAATCAACAGATTGTGGCAACACTGCGGCATCTTTCTATAAAATGATTAGAACCTTTTTTGACGGAAATTTTATGAGTAATATTTTTGATAATAACCATTATCCTCCAAAAAAGCTTATTTATCGAGGTAGAGACTAAAAATGTCCTGATGGAAGTCTTTTTCACATTGCGCAGAAAAATTGTGACGAGATAAATCAACAGATAGTGGCAAAACTGTGGCATATTTCTATGAAATGATAAGAACCTTCTTTGAACGAAATTTTACAAGGAATTTTTTTGATAATTACCACTTTCCCTCATAAAATAAAATTAACTGAGATAAAGACCAAAAATGCACTGATGGAAACCATTTTCACATTGAAGAAACATTGTGACACAATAATGAAGAAATAGTGGCTAAACTTTGGCATATTTCTGTAAAATGATAAGAACCATTTTTGAAGGAAATTTTATGAGCAATATTCTTGATAATAACCATTTCCTCCATAAAAGCATATTTATCGAGGTAGAGACGAAAAATGCCATGATGGAAGTCATTTTCACATTGAAGTAACATTGTGACGAGATAAATCAACAGATAGTGGAAAAACTGTGGCATATGTCCATAAAATGATAAGAACCTTTTTTGAAGGAAATTTTACGAGGAATATTTTTGATGATAACCATTTCTCCTCCTAAATGCATATTTATCGAGGTAGAGACGAAAAATGTCCTGATGGAAGTCTTTTTCACATTGAAAAAACCATTGTGACACAATAATGAAGAGATTGTGGGCAAACTGTGTCATATTTCCATAAAATGATAAGAACCTTTTTTGAAGGAAATTTTACGAGGAATATTTTTGATGATAACCATTTCTCCTCCTAAATGCATATTTATCGAGGTAGAGACGAAAAATGTCCTGATGGAAGTCTTTTTCACATTGAAAAAACCATTGTGACACAATAATGAAGAGATTGTGGGCAAACTGTGTCATATTTCCATAAAATGATAAGAACCTTTTTTGAAGGAAATTTTACGAGGAATATTTTTGATAATAATCATTTTCGCTCCTAAATGCATATTTATCGAAGTATCGGCTAAAAATGTACTGATGAAAGCTATTTTCACGTTGAAGAAACATTGGGAAGAGATAAATCAAGTGATAATGGCTAAACTGTGCCATATTTCAGTTATCTGATGAAAATCTTTTTTGAAGGAAATTTTAAGAGCAATATTTTTGATAATAACAAGTTTTTCATGAAAATTAATATTTATTGAGATTGAGGTCAAAAACGTTACAAACCATGGGCATGGGGTTTGAAAAATGCTATAATATTAGGACTTTAAAGTTATTTCTCAAAAAAGGGGAGATTTAAAAAAAAAAAAAAAACAACCTCACTGAAAACTTGGAAATATCGGAGAAAATTTTCTAGACACACCTTGAGAAAAGCAAAAGTATCTCTATACCGTTACCGTAACCGAATTAATTACATAATCGAGTCTAAAAAAAAGTTCGATATCGAGCCGATGACTCATCAACCCGTTCAAGGTCTACGGTGAATTTTCGAGTAGAATTTTTTCACCATAGGATAAACTCGGCTGTATATCTTATCATTGTAATTTTCCATCATTCGTAAAAAAATAATCCCAGTGCGACACTTACGCACGTCCCCCAGGACCGAAATTATCCACGGCTTATCAAATCGAAGATGACATTCATGGCGAATTTTAGCGCGAAAATGGCAATCGAGATGAACACATTTTTAGCATTTCGGACGTGCATACGTTCATAGATAAGTCTATGTAGTCGTATACCTACGTACGTTCAATACGTTGGAAAATATCACCTTTCATGCTCGATAATTCAAGGCCTCTGACTTTTTAAAATGTTTATACAATGCGTAAACGTTTTTATAATATTATCGTATACCAGCTACGTACATTATGTAATCGCCAATGTAATTCTACGTACAGATACAGACGTCTCGCTCTTCTCGACAGTATATCATAATACACCACAACCTGTGTACGTAGACTTACACATACACAGATAGACAACAGTGCAACGAAACGAATAGGTACCAAAAGGTGTGTCGTATTTTACTTATTTTCTTTTCAATTGAATTGAACTTGTACCTAGTGTACAATGAGCCATCACCACTTCACCAGGCTCGTCCGTCGTTTCAATCACACCACGAAAAATGTTTATTCAGTGTGAACTTGATAATCGAAGGTATCTCCTGGTTCATCAATGACCATAGGAACATATAGTCATTGTTTACCAAAGAGCATGGCCTTTTTCGAAGTGTTATTATTATGTTGGTGTGAGTCATCGTTGGACGAGGAAATTTTTTGGGGTCTCGAGAGGAGTTAAAGAAAGGTTAAAATTTTGTACAGGGAAGGGAATTAAGAGGGTTTTATAGTCGTAAGATCGATGAAAATGGAAATTCTTGAAAAAATAAATCTTCAATTAATTTTGTTCTAGAATAATGTTTTTAAAATTCTGCACGAAAATTATTTATTATGAATTTTCAGCAACTCGAACAATAAATTAAAAACTATACTTATTTCATAAAAAAATTACATAATTTTTTTTTTAAAAAAGTTTAGAAAAACAGAATAAATTATTTTTTATGAAACTGAGAAAAAAGAATTTAGAAAAAAAATCATGAAATGCCTGTAAGTAAATTTTTTTTAATTCAAAAATTCAATTTTAAAAAGAAAAATGATTAATTTTTTATGCAGAAAAAAATTGAAATCGTTTCCAAAACAAAATACATAATTATTTCAACTTGAAAAAAAAAATGTAATGTACATTTTATGAAAAAAATTAAAAATAATATACTTTTTTTTTTACTGCATAAAAATATAAAGTCAGATTTTTTTCATCAAATCAGAAATAACAGAAAATAGAATATAGATAAGATTCTTCACAAAATTAAAAAATAATTTTGAAAGAAGTATTTCAATTTTTCAATAATAAAAAAAAAACAAAAAAAGGGAAATAATTTTTTAAAAACTGAAAATTATTTCTGATTTTTTATTATCATTATTTCTTCATAAAAACATTCCACCAAACAACAATGAGTCGAATTTAATAGCCAACTTTCACTCTGAAACAACATCTAGAAATCAACACAGCACCAATAAATTTTTTAGATGAACAAATAATTCAAAAAAAATTTCTGGACACCAATTTTGAATTTTTAAAAAAATACGAGTTAATTAAGTATTTATCAACCTATTTTGTTAGTTTTTAAAAATAATTTTTTGAAATTCAAAAAAAGAAAATCAAAAATGAATTGTTTTATTCACTCGGTGCTATTTTGGGGGGGAGGGGGTAGAAATTAAAAACAAAAATTTTAAACCAAATTTTTGATTTAAAAAAATTGTTAAAAAATACCAACCTATCAATAGTTTTAAAAAAAATCAAGAAATCAATTTTGAAAAAAAATGCTCGCAATCATTTATATTCAAAAATAATAATACGTAAATAAAAATTCTCTTGTTCATAATTGGAAAATGGGGAGAATTTTTTCAAAATTTTCTAAAATGCATTTTTATACAGGCAAACTTATTTTTTGCCTTTTTTTAAACTCGCCTTTTTCAATTTAATTATTTTTTAGAAAAAGAATTTTTCTAAGATATAATTTTTTTTGGGTGTTTATAATTACAGGATTATTACACCCAGCATCGGAATTTTTTTTAGATCATATTGGTGAAATTGAGTTTTCTTATCAAGTTTATGAATTTCTGAATTTCGGAAGGAATATCTGGTATAAATGGGGGGGGGGGGATTTCATTTATTTGTAGGGTTAGTCTCTCTTGTTTTAATTTGGGGCATTCGAACAGAATAATTATGTTGGATAGATATAAGTTGAATAGTATAGAATGGGCATGGAGGTTTTGGAGTTTTTTGGTATAGATAGTTGTGAGTAATTTTTGTGTGGCCACTGGCCAAGATATAAAATAAACAGTGATGCAAGCATCACAAACTTTCCGAACATTGGTCCCTAATAAAAAAAATATGTCAAACTAATAATCTGGACTTGTACTTTTTAAAATATTTTTGGTTTAATTTAAAAAAAAAAATTTCTTAAAAAATATTCTTTGTTTCATTTTTTTCACAAGATTTTTTAAAATATTTTTTTTTGCCTAGGTATGGGTATGTATTTTTAAAATTTTTCTCTAGGTTTAAAATGTTATTTTTAATTTTTTTAACGTAAAGGCCCCAAATTCTTGCGTAGCCTTCGTTTATATAAACCACTACTCATCGCCGAATTTCAACGAGATATCTCAATTAGGGCGGTTGGAATCGTGTTAACAAATTTTTCGCATAAATCGCTCGTAAAATTTTTTCTATTCAACGTAAAGGCCCCAAATTCTTGCGTAGCCTTCGTTTATATAAACCACTTCTCATCGCCGAATTTCAACGAGATATCTCAATTAGGGCGATTGGAATCGTGTTAACAAATTTTTCTGCACACACACACACATACATACGGAACATCATCTGGAAATTGGTCAAAACAAATTTGTACGAAGTCAAAATTTGTCTAAGTGCAATATTCGTGAAAACGCATTTCGCACCGAAAACAATACTTTCCTTACAACGCTACGCGCTGTTCGGAAAGTAAAAATGATGACTCGATTGTAAGTTCCAAAATTCTTCAATTTTTTGTTTTTATTGAAAATTTATTTTAGAAAAAATTGAAAAATCTCAGAAATAAAAAAAAATAAAAAAAACAAACAAAGTACGTAAATGAAAAGATAAAAAAAGTACAATTTAGAAAAATTATTTTAAAAATCTCAAAAATTCTGAAATTTATTTCTATAAAAAAAGAATTACAAAATTAAACGAGTAGATAAATGAATGAAAAATTGGAAAAAATTATAGAAACTGAAAATTTAAAATTGATAAAAGTTGAAAAGTTGAACAGGTTCGAAAAATTTGAAAAATTCAAAAGATTTACGAAATTGGTAAAGGAGAAATTATTTAAAAATCAGAAAAAAATAACAAACGTAAATCAGTTTGTTAATTTTTGAAGATAAAGAAAAGAAATTGAATTAAAAAATTACCAAAAAAAAAAAAAATTATAAATTAAAAAATTGTAAGTTGGTAATTAGGCACATAATTATAAATCATGTAGGTATTATTTTTTTTAATCAAAATTTCACGATTTAGAAAAAAAAATTGAGGGATAAAAATGAAAAATTGAATACTTAGTACTAATAGAAAATTAAAAATCATCAAAAAAGTTCAACCTTGTTTTCAAATATTCAGAAAATTGGAGGAAAAAAATATTGAATAAAAATTTACGAAATTAAGAAAAATTTCAAAATTTTAAAATCAGAAAAAATTACATACATAAACAATTTAAAAACAAAAAAAAAATAGATTAATTGTATCTGGGGAAAAATTATTCAACTCCTTTTTAAAAACAATTTCTCAATTACTTTACCTATTAAAAACTATTTTTCAAAAAAATTTTACAATTGACTGAAAAATTTCCCTTATCAAATTTTTGAAATGTTGTCAAACCGGATTTTTCAATTTTCTTCCAAAATACTTATGAATTTTTTGTTCAAAAAAAAAACAAAAAAAAAAAAACATTCTAGGTATACAATTACATTATACATAAATTTTCGACACAAAAAAATCGAGTTACTTGAATACATTTTTCAAAATCAAATTCATAAATGTTTTGATGAGAGAGGCGAAAAAGTAACTGTAAAAGGTCAAATAATTTCAACGGGAATTTCGAATTTTGGATAATTGGAAATAAATATTTATACTTTGTAAGACTGGGGAAAAACGTCCATGTTCAGCACAGCGAGTAAAATTTGCTCTTACAATTAATCAAACCATCAAAATAACAATAATAATAATATGGCTCTATACGCACTATATATGGACGATAATTATTCGAACCGCAAACAACTAATTCAAAAATTAAATACACGTACACAATAAACCACATTCTACCTCAACCCCTCTCTTTCTGTGTCTTTCAATCCATCTCTTGCTTCATGGGAGGTGTACTTGTATATACACCGAAACATTTTTAGCACATTATGAGATCACGTGAAAATTACAATCGTTTGCAAATCGGTGGTTTTTCCGTTAATGGAGTCGATTTCAAATAGCATCGTTTATGGAATACAAATGAACTGCATAAAATATTCAAATCTAGTATACGAGCTACATTGTTTATTTGGTTCGAGTGGGTGTGAAGGAGGAAGACGAAGTCTTACAAATTACGCACAATTCGTTTGATGACTAGACGATAAGCTGGAGAAAGAGAGAGGTCTGAAATAAAGTTTTTTTTTCTACTTATGAAAGAATGATTTTTTTTTCAAAAATGGGAATAATTGAAAAATTCAAAACTTTTTCATCAGAACTTCTCAGAATGGACCCGAATAATGAGAAAAAAAATTATTTGAGCAATTTTTTCAAAGAAATTGAATTTTGGGAAAATTTGAAATTCACCATGTAATATGATATATTTTTTAAATAGTTAAATCAGAATTATTTCTCAAGAAAAATCTTCGTCGACCGATTTCGAGGTAAAATCTCTCTCGTGGTACGGTTCTCGAACACACGAAAATTCATCATCACGTGCACGACTTGCCACATATAAATATAACCATTTCGACCCAAATTAAGCAACCTCCCCGCTGAGTTTTCTTCTAATTTTATTTTCCACAGAAATGAAACCGCAACTGGTTTATGAATTATGCGCGTACATAGGTTCTTAAATCATCGAGATAAAAGAGCTGACCTAACAAAGTGAAGGTTCAAGTTTACAGTTTGTAATTTTTTATCCAGGTATATTCTACGAGTTTCAAAACTACATTTACCCGATTACATCTGCATTTCTCCTCGACTAGAGACACGTTTTATTTTTAATTCCACTCTAACGTCTTGTTACTGGACGACATTGTACTTTAAAAAACGGAGACGAATAACCGGCGACAAAAAAGTACACAGGTTGAAAGAAGAAGCCAGAGACGAGAGAGAGAAAAACAAAACCTAGACATGAAAACTTCACACCACACCCATAAGTAAATTTCCGAATACCTTTATACGATTCGTTTAACCTTCGGCCAAACTGATAAAAAAATCGCCGACTGTAGCTTCTCCACTTCGCATATGCATATTTTTTTATTCAAATCGCGAAACTATTCGCTAAAAAATACCTTTTGCTATATTTGCAATGAATGAAACCAGAAAAGAAGATGATTGAAATTTGAAAGAAAAACAAAAAACACGCCATTTTTTGTGAAAAAAAAAACCAGTCATACGTATCGAATTTTCCAACTTATCGATCGGATCTGGTAAACAAAACGTGACCGCCTTCGGTATGCCATTACCTTATAGTCCACATAATTACCCGCCTAATTGGAATTACTCGGGTAATTATGAGAAAATTCCAAGGGGAAGCTTCATTGATGGTCATTTTTAGCATCTACAGACACCAGACTCGGAATTGTCTACTAGAGAAGGAGAATACCCCGTTTGCGTTTTGTCATTTCGTCACCTCGTAACGACCTTCGTGAACTCTTTCGAGTAGTAAATGACCTGATCGAATGGTCACCCGAAGATGATAAAATTCACTAATGACGATTCTATTATTGGCATTTTTACGAGCCCCTCGTTTATCCGAAAATATCCCTAATGAATTTTTCCAAGCGAAAAAAATACAGTGGTAAAATGACGCCAAAATATTTCGAACCTTGGGCTACATTGTTATCGCTGATTCGTTCATAACATTCGACATCTGGATAAAAAAATTAGGTCGCGTTAATTCTTTTATTTTTGTCTAATTTAGTAGTATATATCGAGCCGATGTTTCTAATCATTTTCAACTTTGTACTCTCTCGAATGGATCGAGTGATTTGCCAAGATTCATACTTTTTTACTCCCTTTAAACTCGATAAGTACTCATTCATAAGCCAAATTTCTTCAAAAGTTTTTATTCATTATAATTTATTTCGAGATTTTTTTGATCAAAAAAATTTCAAGAAGATTATTTCTTAAATGTAGGTAATTCTTTGACAAAGAAGATTTTCTTTCCAAAAGTTCTTCTAGTCTGAGAATTTAAAAATTATTGAAAACAGATTGTTGTCAAAAATAATTTTTTCCTCAAGAGAATCTTTTTCAAGAAAACGTCCATAGATTTTCTTTCAATTTAAAAAATATTTTTTGTCAATTTTTTTAAAAACTTGTTGGATTGTTTGTCAAATCATCAATTTGAAGAGAATTTTCTATATTTTTTGAGGGCGGGGGCCAAAAAAAATCTCAGAAGAGTTTTTTCAAGGAGAATTTCTGTCAAAAACTCTTTTTACGAAGATTTATAGTGAACACAATTTTTTTGTGAAGATTTTTTTTTCAAGATTTTGTGAAAATATTTTTGCCAAAAAAATTTCCTCGTGAGAATTTTTCTCAAGATACTTTCATTTTTACCTTTTTTGTCATAAAATATTTTTCAAGAACTGTTTGAGGAAATTTTTTGTAAAAAGATTTTTTCAGAATTTTTTTTTTGTGAAGATTCAAGAAATTTTTCCCCACAAAAATTTTCTGCAAAGAGAATTTTTTAGATTTTTTTGCAAATAAAATTGTTTTTCAAGAAGATTTTTGTGAAAACTTTTTTCCCTGGAATTTTTGCTTTACAAAAATTTTTTGTTGGAAGAAGTTTTGAAATAAAAAATATGCTTCTAAAAGGTAGGTTGACATGAGAATTTTCCAATTTTTAGGAAAAATTATTTTGGAAAGAAATTTTTTTTCAACATATTGTTTTAAAAGATTTTCGTAAAGATTTCTTTAAAAAAAAAAAAAGTTATAAGAATTTCTGACAAGAAGATTTTCTGTGAAATTTATTTTTTATGAACATTTCCAGTCAAAGGGTTTATTAAGTTTTTTCAAAACCATTTTTTTTTCAAAATTATTTTCGCAAAGATATTTCTTGCCAATTTGTTTGTCAATAAAATATTTCTTCAAGAAGAACTTTTTAATCAGAAAAGATTTTTTCATAAGAATTTGCGAAATAATTTTTTGGGGGAGTATTTTTCTTCTTAGAAGCTTTTTTGCGTGGAAATTTTCTGGGAAAAAATGCTTGATTAAAGAATTCTTCAAAATCTTTTTTCGAGTTGGCATGAGTTGGGAAATTTGTCAAGAAAATGTTATCAATAGAAAAATTCTGTGAAAATAATTTTTTCCCAAAATAATTGTTCAAAATTTTTTTCAACTCAAAATAATTTTTTTAACGATTATTTTGAGCAAAATGAAGACATTTTGTCAAAGAAAATTTCTTTCAAAAGAAAATATTTGTCCATAGAATTTATTTACGAGTTTTTTTCAAATGACCTTTTTTAGGAAGAAGAATTATTTTTTAGAAAGTTCTTTGTGCAAAAATTTCATAGAGAAGATTTTTCATCAAAACAATTTTTTTAGACGATTTTTTTGCCAGAACGATTTTTCAAGATTTTCTTTATTAATTTGAAAAAAATTTTCAAACGGGTTTTTTTCAATCAAGGAGATTTTTTCTTGTCAAATGTTTTTTTTTTTAAATGTTATTTTTAGAAATTTTTCTGAAAAAAATTCTTGCCAAATAATACCTATTGAAAATTTATGACAAAACATTTTTTCAAAAAAAGGAATTCTTGAAACAATCCCCTTGTCAGTTGAATCTTCTTGAAAAATCGTTCTAACTAAAAATCAAAAAATCTTCTAAAAAAATTGTTTTGATAAATAATCAACATTTATCACTATCAAATTTTTGCACATAAAACCTTCTAAAAATACTTCCTCTTTTAAAAAATGTCCTTTCAAAAAAAAAAAATTCTTCAAGGAATTCTCCGGACAAAGTTGCCAGAAAATCTTGAAAAAATTTGTTCATTGAGATTTTTCGCAAAAAAATTTCTTTCAAGATGATTTTCAATTCATTAAAAAAAAAATTCAATTAAATATGTACTAGTTCTTATTGATCCGTCACTATTTTGGCAAGATATTTTTGATTTCCTGTAGAATGATTTTTTTTTAAATATGAAGAAGACGACTACATACGCTGTTTTTTGCCAAAATCAGGATTTTACAGATACAAAAATACCAATTATCAAAATTTCGTACTTATTAACCGAACTTCGTGCTTTTTTTTTCGTAATTTAGCGATTTTCGTACTCGATAGACACGTTGCGCTGCAACCTCATTTACCCGGAGAGAAAATTCCTTCGTATACTAAAACAGTTTGTCAGTTGTCTTGTTTCAGAAGAAAAAAAGAATACAGTAATTATAGGCGTTAATTACTTACACGGTACGTCGAGCTGATACAGCCATCGAGGAGGGGAAGACATTGACAAAAAAATCGCCAGAAGACGAGAGCTCACGAATTATACGAGTACAATCGAAAGGTATATTCTGTCGATTTGCTGGTTATCTATTTTTTTTTACCTTGAATTAGCGACGCTTATCCAATACTCTCGAGTGGGGTAGGCTTTGTAATTTTTCAATATCTTTGTTTTGCAGTATGGTACATAGAGCCATTATCTAGTCTCGGCATTATTTCGACACTGTCGTCGTACTGCGGTGGGTTCGTTGTTACATACGACGGCGAGTTGCCGTCTTGCCGCGGCACGTGCATCGTTCTTTAAGACCATAGATGTTCGATACGTCTAAGACAAAGGTACACAACTACACAGAGTAGGAATATATCTTCTGATTGGTGTAGCATTGACGTAATGGACGTACATGGATGAGCTACAATCGAGTGTAGAATGCTCAATTTTGACGCAGAATTTCAAGTATTTCCTGGGGTATTTATTTGACGAGAGGGGAGGGGAGGGGAGAAGGGAGAGAAAATCGAGTTTACACTGGAAATTATAAGCAATTTTTTTCGAGTAATTCTTCGTAGGATTTATTTTCCAATGGGTTTTTAAACAATATGTTCAAGTACGAAGTTTTTTTTCAACTTTTTTTTTTTTTTACTTCGACATTTATTTATTTATTTGAAAAAATTATTTCGCACGAACAAAAAAATTCTGAAAAAGCCAAGTATAAAAAAACTTGATTAAAAATTTTTGAAGTGGAAATTCGCATAAAAATATTTATCAAATTTTTTTAGGAAAAAGCTCTTAGAAAAAGTAGTTTTACAAAAAAAAATTAAACCATGAAGAAATTTTCTGGGAAAAATTCAATTTTTATGTAGATGAATTTACTTTTGTTTTTTTTTTCAAGTCCAAACCAAATACATTTTTTTTTTTAAATTGTTTAAATGAAAAAATAATGATTTTTTTTTTTTTTTTTAATTTCAATTGAAAACCATTTTTTTTAGTTCAACGAAAAAACTTCTCTTTTCTCAAAATTTGGGTTGAAATAGGATATTTTCAATTCATAACTAATTGAAAAAATTTTCAAATTTGTTTTTGGCCAATTTTTCTGTTTTATTTTTCAAATCATTTTTACAAAAATTGATTAAAAATGAGTTCTTTAAAATTTGAATGAAAAATAATTCTCAATCAATTTTTCACTGGATTAGGTATAACTTTTCTAAAATTCAATACCTAACTTTTTTTCAAAAAAAAAAGAAAAAAAAGAAACCTGTCTTGAAGACTATTTTCTTAAAATTCAACAAAAATGTCTACAAGTATGATTCAATTTTTATGTGCAATTTTTTGAATTTTGAATGAAGTAAATTTTTTGGTTTTTTGGTTTAAAATTAAAATAGGTATTTTAAAATTGCATTCAATTTTTTTTCGATTGTTAACAATAATTTTTCAAAAGTTTAACCCAAAAGCCATTTCCTTTCAATTTGGTTAAGTATAAAAATTACAGCCATTAAAAAATTCAAAATATTTACACTTGAAAAAAATTGGGAAGATTTTTTCTTCTATTCAACCATACTAAGATTTGAAAAAAACTGATATAAATTTTACGATTTCAAAAATTGAATTTTTCAAAATTTTGTTCAAAAAAGATTTTTGAAAAAATTTGGTTGAAAATCAATTTGTTTAAATTTAACCATACACAACTTTTTCCAATCAAATGATTGAAACCAAAGCTTTTTTAAAATAACCAAAAACTATTTTTTTAAATCCAATAAAAATAGACGCGGTTCGATTTTTATTCTCAACTCTGAATTTTGGCTGAAGCTAACTTTCTTGTTAATGTTGGTTTGAAATTAATATTTTTAATTTAGGCAAAATTTTTATTTGTTTTTTTCAAAGTCAAATCCAAATCTTCTTTTTTTTCAATTTTAGTTTGAAAGTAATTTTTTAGTTTTGGTTAAAAAACATTTTTTTAAAAATTGAATCAAAAATTTTTCCCCAAAAATTCATCTAAAAACTAGTTTTTAAAAATTTGGTCAAGAATTTAAATTTTGGCTGAAATCTAAATTTTTATGAAAAACGTTTCATTAAAAATTTGACTGAATTTTTTTTTTAATTACCCAAAAATCAAATGTTTTTTCGATCAATTTTGTTTAATCTCGTCAAAATTCATCAATTTTCGATTTTTTTAGTGCGATTTGAAATATATTATTTCTATCATTTTGGAGGAAGCAATTTTTTTTAAATGAACCAAAAACCATTTTTAAAATTTTGTTAAAAATCCAAGTTATTTTGTTGAATATAAAATTTTTGGAACTTAGTTCGTTTTACTGAAAATTTTGTTGAAAGCACTTTTTTCTTCAATTCAATTGAAAAAAATCAGGTTTTTATGGTTAAAAATATTATTTTCAAATCAGGTCATATTTTTCTTTTCTCAAATTTTGTTCAATTTTTTTTATTTCGATTAAAAATATAATATTTTTTTTAAAAATTAAACCAAAAACCATTTCTTAAATTTGGTTAAAAATTAAAATTTTGCTTGAAAATCGATTTTTTCAATTTTAGTTAAAACTCATTTTTCAAAAACTGAACCAAAACCCAGTCCCAGTTTTTCAAATTTCGTTTCAAATTCAGTTTTTATTATTATTATTATTATTATTATTATTATTTTATTTTATTTTTTTTATGTAGGTGGTCCAAAGTACATTTTTTCAAATTTTATAGATTTTTTTTTTCAATTGAATTGATCTTTTTTTTTTTTTTTTTGAAAGTTCAGCCCAAACTCAGTTTTCTGTCGTTAAAAATCATTTTTTCATGTTTTGATTTTAAACAATAAGTATACCCCGAAATCACTTTTTTAAAATTCGGTTCAAAATTAATTTTTAAAATTTTAGTAAATTTTAATTGAAAAAAAAATCCAAATCAATATTTATTTTCAATATGATTGAAAACTATTTTTCGTTAAATTGGGTTTGAAATGCATTTACCTAATTCGGCTGAAAATGTGTAAAAAAAAAAAAAACATTTTTTTTTTCTTTTTAAATTTTGAAAATATCTGTTGAATTTTTTTTAATAGGTACCATCAGAAAAGTTGATCAAAAATGAATTTAAAAAAAATTGATTTTATACCCATTTTTTTCTCCGAAATTTGGTATCTTTTTCAAGTTCCACTTTTTATGTCCAGAACCGCATCGCATCAAATAAAACAAAATTATGCGTAAAATTTGACAATTAGGTATCTTAATGTTAATTTCTGGTGATTTTTTATTACACGATATGTCGGTAATTAGCCATTTTTACGAACATCGCTAGGCATAAATGACTCGAAATGACAAGCTCATCGAAGGTAAACATGCAAATGAATTGTTGCACTAAAAAGAACACCGCAATTACCGCTACCTTCGAGGCTTCCAAACCTGAACGTTGAATAGTTTATGGTTATAGAAGACAGTTGAATATGAATACCATCCTAATTATAGAAAAAATTTTCATATAAGAATACATTCAGTTCGGGACGTTGACACAGGGGAGGGGGTAATTGGTACGTTAAAACGACAATTACCACGGTAGGTGACCACGGAACAATCAATAAACGATTTGGGTTCTTTGGGTATAGTTGATAATTACACCGAGTTCAGCAATTAACCCGGACTTCGTATGAATTAAAAGTGTGATTTTTAAATGTATTGTATTCGGCTAGAAATTAGTACTTGGGTCTGAGTCGAGGTGGTCGTCATTGACTGGGGTAAAAACGGATATCCGAGCAATTTTTTCAAAAGTAAATTCGTCCAAGACGAGACAGCTGTGTAAGTATCCAGGTTCTAGGACCTCTAGGACCATTTAGGGGATGGATATCGGAGGAGAAGAGAAGAAGGGCGAAAAAGAACTGCACCGTATGGAGAGGAACGTCTACGTAGGCCGGCGTTAGAGAGGAGAATCCATTTTATTACACGTTTATCGTGTAAATGACCCTGTTAGGTCACGCAGTTAATGGGTCAGCGAGTTGTGCAACCGTGCCAACGGAATACGCGAGTACAATGGTTCACAAACGTAATGACCTTCCAACGTTAGAATCGGATGCTAGAGAAATTCTACCGTTTAGTCGACTGCTCGATCGAGCGTACCGTAAGATACTAAATACTAATTTTTCGATCAGACCGAGACGTCGATCGAGACCCCAGGACCGTTGGCTGCATTGGTTCGCCGGAGGTGGGCAGTGAGCACTGGACCAACTGGACAGCTCTCTGTACAGGTCTTCTCGGTTTGGTACGTGACGACAATTGAACGAGCGGGAAAAAATTTTCCTACTAAATTGTATCCCTCGTATCTTTATACTACATTAATCGAAAAACACATTAACAAATGGCGAATACGTGCGACCTTGGCAGTACTGGCTCGCGTCACAAATTAGTGGGCTATTTAAGATAGATCATCGTCCTGACGATGCCATGCCGATGCCGTAGAGCCTCAGCCTACCTAGTGCATAACCGCGATCAAGTTATTTTTACTAGATTCTACTATAAGAATAACTGGTCTCGAGACGAGATTTTTTTCATCAAAGGAGCTACGACTGGACTGTTGAGAAAATATGCAATTGAATAGGTAGGTACAAAAAAAAAATACACCAGACATACACGAGTAGAGTTTCTTGACCGGTCATGATCCTTTCGTAAAGAGGTGTATCGAGACCGGGGGGCAAATATTTCTTGTCTTTTAACTGATTTTTCAGAGTGAAAAAGTCAGCTAATAAATTTCACCCGATGGTGAGAATTAGGGATGGGAGTTTTATTTTTCGACGTTTTTTCTGCTGGTAACATTGGTTTTACGAAAATGTTTTCTTTGTACGGTGTGGTGTGGAAATTTTCAAAATCGATGTTATTTCAAGAATTTAATACAATTTAACAAGTTCAACAAATTCTAAAAATTGACCAAATTGTGAATCCCCAATGAATAAAAATTTATTCAAATTTGGAATTTTTGCTAAATAATGGGTTTTATTGAAGTACCCAAGGAGATGCAAGTGTTGATTGAATTTTTATTACATTAAAAATTATTCAAAATCTAAAAGTCTTGAAAGTTGGCCAAATTTTGAATTATTGAAAATTTTGAATTATTGTCTAATTCTGAAAATTTATTCAATTTTGTATTTTTACAAATTTAAAATTTTAACCGAATTCTGAATTTTTACCAAATTCTGTATTTTTACCAAATTCTGAATTTTTTCCAAATTTTAAATGATTGAAAATCGCCAGAATTCTGAATTTTTCCAAATTTTGAATTATTGCCTAGGTAATTCCAAAAATTTCAAAAATCGTGAAAATTGGCCAAATTTTGAATTATTGAAAATTTCCCAAATTCTGAATTTTTCTCAAATTTTGAATTACCTATTGCCTAATTCTGGAAATTTATTCAATTTTGAATTTTTTAAAATTAAAAAAAAAATTAACGAAATTCTAAATTTTTACCAAAATTCTGAATTTTTACTGAATTACTGAATTTTTACTGAATTACTGAATTCTTACCAAATTCTGAAAATTTACCAATATTTAAATTATTGAAAATTGCCCAAATTATTGATTTTTTTTCCAAATTTCGAATTATTGCATAATTCTGAAAATTTAACAAATTCTGAATTCTTACCAAATTCTGAAAATTTACCCAATTTTAAATTATTGAAAATTAATCAATTTCTGAATTTTTTCCAAATTTTGAATTATTGAAAATTTCTCAAATTCTGAAGTTTGCTAAAATTTTGGATTATTGCCTAATTCTGAAAATTTATTCAATTTTGAATTTTTAAAATTTTAACGGAATTTTAAATTTTTACCAAATGCTGAATTTTTACCAAATTACTGAATTCTTACCAAATTCTGAAAATTTACCAATATTTAAATTATTAAAAATTAACCAAATTATTGACCCCCCTCCCCCCTCCCGAATTTCGAATTATTGCACAATTCGGAAAATTTAACAAATTTTGAATTATCAAAAATGAACCAAATTCTGAATTTTTTCCAAATTTTGAATTTTTACCAAATTTCGATTTTTTTTCTTTCAAATTTTGAATTCTTACCAAATTCTGAAAATTTACTCAATTTTTGAATTATTAAAAATTAACCAAATTCTGAATTTTTTCCAAATTTTGAATTTTTACTAAATTCTAAATTTTTACCAAATTTTGAATTTTTTTCAAGTATTGAATTTGTACCAAATCTTAAATTTTTGCCAAATTCTGAATTTTTACCATAATTTTGAATTTCTGCCTAATTTTTTATCAAACACTGAATTTCTTACCAAATTTTTAATGGTGATCAAACTCATTTTAAAAAAAAAAAATTGAAATTTCTATCAAAAATGATAAAAAATTTGCCAAATTCTGAAAATTTACTAAATTTTGGATTGTTACTAAATTTTGAATTTTCATCTAATTCTGAATTCTTTAGAATTTTGGATCATTGCAAAATTCTGCAAATTCACACAATTTTGAATTTTTACCAAATTTCATTTGTTACCAAAGCAAACAAATTCCACATTTTTACCAAATTTTGAAAATTTAATCAATTTCGAATTTTTATCAATCAAGTTCTGAAAATTTACCAAATTTTGAACTTTTGAAATCATGAATTTTTATTAAATTTTGAAAATTTACCAAATCTTGAAAATTTTTCCAATTTTGAATTGTTACTATGAAATTTGAAAAATCAAATTTTCAATTGTTACCAAATTCTTAATTTAAAAAAAAGCATAAATTGAATTTTTACCAAATTTGAGAATTAAAAAATTTCAAATCTTTGCTCTAAATCTTGAAAAACTTACCTACGTAGTCCAAATTTTATATTTTTTTTACCAATTTTTGGATTGTCACTAAGTAAACTTTAAATTTTCATCAAATTCTGAATTTTTAGTGAATTTAGAAGTATTCCCAAACTCCGAAAATACACCAAATATTGAATAAGTATTTGCCAAAATTCATTTTTGAAAATTTTTCTACTCAAGAGTGTTTACCAAAATAGTAAAAGTTTTCCAAATTTTGATTTCTTTAATTTTAAATTTTTACCAAATTATGAAAATTTATTATGGAAAATTTATCAACCGTACTCGTAAATTATTTGAAAACTCAATTTTTTCAGTTTTCAAACTGTACATTTCCAGCACTTCCGAGTAAACAACATCCAAAAAACTGTTTTCGGACAAATCTCAAAATTTTTCATTTTTGAAAAATCTCGATTTCCCCCTGATTTTTAATGATTTTTTTTCTCACAAAATTCGAGTGAAAAAAATATCAATCAAAATTTTAGAAAATTTGTCCTTAATTATAAAATGAAAAGATTTACTCTAAAAGCGAGTTTTATTTTCGAAAACCTGTCTATTCTTCCCTAGATGCTCGTTTTGCTCAACATTATACAAATTCCCTGCGTCTGCAAATACTCGTTTAGTATAACAAGTGCACTCTAGACGCCTGATTAATTACACGCAATCTCGCGAATATTACATCTACGCATCGATACAAGAAGCAGCACTATAATCATCAACGCAACATCGCTAAAAATATCTTCTCAGTCGGACCAAGAGACACGTCGACGTCGCCGCCAACAGATTATCAAATCGAAGAGAAAAATCGTATTACGAAATGCAGCAGCCGAGCTGGTCCGCCTTTTTTAGATATGGTGTGCGATTTCCTTGACCCGCGTTGACCCAGACCAGGCCTTATACCGTGCTATTGGTTGATTAATCGACTCAATATACCTAAACCTACACCATTCGAGCTAGTCAAGGTATTGAGAATGAAAGAAAAACTCAATCTATAAATACGAATGCACCCATTTCTCAATTTGACAATAGATACGTACAATCGAACGATTTGAATTTTCATGAAATGTGCTCTGCGGAGTAATTGTTACCTCAAGTGTATATAGCTTGTATAATTATATCGAAAATTTGCTGTTCTAACGTTAACCTAGGTCACCCCGTTGGTTACATTATCGCAAAAGTGTATTACCTATTGTACTAATAAGGTGACAGAGTTGATGGTTTTTCGATGCAATTTTGATGGATATAGTGGAAGATCTAATTAATACGAATGACTGGCGAAATTTGGCCATAGTCTTTTCAATGATTTATATTCATCGAAATGGAAAGTAATCGGCTGCTTGACGCCTGAACCCTGGTGGATAATAAGGTTCGGGCGAACAACTCGAGATACACGGACGATTGCGCGTTTTAAAAGTCTATAATCTCTTATCCTAATACCGCGGAGGACCCAGAGGTGCTGGTTTCCGGTGTCAAAGTCGACGGATTGCCCTTCGAGTAGAAAATGAGCTCGGTGCGTCAAGTACGGTGTAATTACAACAAACGATGGCGGCGTTTTTGTCCCAACGAGAGTATTTTTTCAGTTTGGGAGCGAATTCACGCGTTTAACGAGCTCCTAGGCGACGATAAATGATAATGTGTATTTTTCCACGTATTCAACTCGCTGATGCCGGTTACCTTGGTATTGGTGATTTCTTCCAACAGTGTAATTAAGTTGCAAATGTCGCAGCATCGCCTCCACTAATTACCTGTTTATATTCGAAAATTTTCGGTGGTAAAATTCTACCAAGTGAAAATGAAATGGCATGACATAATGCCATTCCAATGCAATAACTAATTACCAAGAGTATTTAGGTAAGCAAAAAAAAACTCTAACCACGTTAGAGAGAAGTTGACTTTCAATTTCAGCTGAGTGAAAATTCAAAATCTGAGCACTTTAATTTTAATGCAAAATTTTACGAATTTCCAGAATTGGGTAAAAATTCAAAATCTGGCGAATCTTAAAATTGGACTAATTTTCCGAATTAGGCAAGAATTTTAAATTAGGCTAATTTCCAAAATTTGGTAAAAATTAAAAATTTCAAAGTTATTAAAAACAGAAAATTCAACAAACTTCTGGAATTAGCAAAATTTAAAATTTGACAAAGTTTTAGGATTTGATAAAAATTGAAAATTTGAAATTTTTTAAGAATTTGATGAAAATTGAAAACTTGAAAATTTTTTAGGATTTGATGAAAATTAAAAATTTGATGAAAATTGAAGATATTACAATTTTTTAGAATTTGATTAAAATTAAAATTTTTAATTTTTTAAAATTTGATTAAAATTGAAAATTTTTAGGATTTGATGGAAATTAAAAATTTGAAAATTTTTAGAATTTGATAAAAATTCCAAATTTGACAAATTTTTAGAATTTGATAAAAATTCCAAATTTGACAAATTTTTAGAATTTGATGAAAATTTCAAATTTGACAGTTTTTAGACTACGCGAAAGTTCAAAATTTGGCAATTCAAAAAATTTAGTAAATTCCAAAATTTGAAGATTTTTTTTTTGAATTTGGTAAAATTCAAATTTAGTCAATTTTCACAACTTGGTAAAAATTTGAAGTTTTAAAAGTTGAAAATTATTACCAAAATTAAAATTCAAAATTTGGTAAAAAATTGACAATTTGAAGACTGTTCAGATTTCGATAATAATTCAAAATTGGACAATTCTCAAAATTTAGTAAAAATTCTAATTTTTCCAAATTTTTAGAATCAAGTAAAAATTCAAAATTCACCGATTATAGGAATTTAGACAAACTTCAAAATTTATCAATTTTCAAAATTTGGAAAAAATTTGAAATTTGGCGAACCAGTTGAATTTAGCAAACAACTGAAAATTTACAAAAATTTCATAATTTACCAAGTGATATTTGACGAATTTTCAGAATTTGGTAACACTTTGAAATTTAACAATTTTTAGAATTTTTGGAATTTGGAAAAAAAATTGAAAATTCGAATTCGACAATATCTTTACAATCTTTAAAAGTTTTGGCATAGGTAAATTTAAAATTTGGAGAATTTTTTGAATTCGGAAAAAACTCAAAAATTAGTAAAATTACATATTATTTTAGTGGAAATTTAAAATTCAGAAAATTTTTAAAATTACTAAACGAAAATTGAACATTGGAAAATCATCAGAATTTAATCCGAATTTGGAATTTGGAAAAAATTAAAAAATTATACAATTTTGGGAATTTTTCGACACTTGAAAATTTAGCAGTTTTCAGAATTTTGTAAGAATAATATTATAAATTAAAATTGAGCAAATTTTATAATTGGGTAAAAATTCAAAATCTAACAATCACACAATTTTTGGAATTTTTCAACGAATCAAATTTTATCCATTTTCAGAACTCTTCATCGATTCAAAATTTGGCAACTTTTAAAAATTTTCAACAATTCAAAACTTAGTCATTTTCAGAATTTGATAAGAATTTAACTTCGATCAAATTTTAGAATTTGATAAAAATTCAAAATTTAAAGCAATTTTAAAAATTCAGTAAATTTTAGAATTTTGCAGATTACTCAAAATTAAGAATTTTAAAAATTATTTCGACAATTCAAAATTTATCCACTTTTCAAAGATTCAAAATATAGCCATTTTCAAAATTGTTCAATAATTCAAAATTCAGCCAATTTTGAAAATTGGTAAGAATCATTCAAAATTCAACAAAACCCCGCATTTGGCAAAAATTCAGATTTTGACCATTCCTGAAGCTTGAAAATTCAAAATTTTGCGAATTTGGCAAAAGTTGAAAATAAAATGAACATTTACAGGATTGTCCAAATTTGGCAAAAATACAAAATTTCATATTTTCAGAAATTGGTAAATATTCCAAATTTGACAATTTTCTGAATTTGATAAAAATTTAGAAACTTATATTTTAAAATTTGATTTTTGCTAAAAATTAAAAAATAATTAAAATTTCAGTCGAAAAAAATCGAAAATTCAAGTTCTGTTTAACATTTTTTGTTTCGAGACTTAGAAAAATAAAAAATAAACATTTTACTCAAAAACAATAAAAATGATTTTTTTTTGATTTTTTTTCAATTACATATTTTTAAAATATGTCATAGAATTCAAAATTTTCCAATTTTTCAGAATTTTTCAAGAATCCAATTTTTCTTCCATTTTTGGTATTTTTCAACAATTCAAAATTTAATCATTTTTCATAATTTTGTAAGAATTCAAAATTTAATAAAACTCAGAATTTGGTAAAAATTCAAATTTTGACTATTTCTGGAATTTGAAAAATTCAGAATTTGGCGATTTTTTCAAATTTGGCAAATTCTACTCAAAAATAATAAAAATGATTTTTTCACAATTTTTTTAATTTTTACAAAACAAGATTCTTCAATCAAAGTAAGGTACCTACTTACAGAAATGAAGTACACAGCACTTTTTTTTTTTTTTGGTAAAAAAAAATGAACTGAATTTTTTTTTCCCCAATCATTTTTATTGAATTCCTTTAGAAGATTTTTTTGAGGTAAATACCAATTACTTAAAACTCTTAGTCTGCAATTTTAGGAATCTGCGCAAGTTGATCGTTTACGCCCGAGATGTGCCTGTTTACACCACTCCCATCACCTTACCCACGTTCTCGATCAAAAAAAAAAAAATTATAATAACCGAAGCGAACTTCTGGCACATACTGTATCGTACTTCGTGCATGTACCTCAATATATTCGTATAACGGATGACCATAAATCGGCAAAAGCACACGATTAAATAGCAACGCTTCCAGCACATTGGACCGGTACCCAGTCGAAGCCCAGTCCCAGTCCACACTCTACATAATGCAATCTAAAACTGGATGACCGAGACCACATTGTGCAACTATATAAAACTTATACGTAAAATGTTGCCTTTGGTGGCTTCGGCTTCCAGTTCGATTCTGTTGTTAGCATTATTTATTACGTGATACGTGGCCACGTGCGTTAGGCCGGTTGTAAACCAGGTTACATACTCTATCGAGCATAGGTACCGGACTAAGTTACGATGGAATTTTTTAATTTTCGAATTTATCGTCCAAATAACCGGTCCACGTTTTACAAGCCTACCTTTAAAACTCTTCACCTATTTCGACACGTGTATTCGGCCAGACAACACAACGTTAGCACCGATGCAGGTTAACACACGTGAATCAACGCACTCGTGATGCAGTCGCAACCTCCATTTATAAAAGACGGCCTCCAGTACTCGTGAAACCAGGAAATCGTCAAATGGGTGAAAAAAATCATCAAAAAAAAATCATAGGTATCTCGTGGTCGTATCGTGTGCTAAATTATTCGCAACCGACACCCAAATGCAAACCGGATTGTAAAATGATTTTGTTGATTCGCGGTTAGCTGAAAATTTTGGCTCAAAACCAAGATGATTTTGACGATCTTCGACTTATCTATTTTACGTCAACGTCTAGAATAATTCTGTCAAGTAAAACCAACAAAATAGCATTTTCATTCATAGATCATCCATCTTCGATCTAAATCTCATCCAAAACTTCGCCAGAACAGACGAAAGAGCATAAATTGCCAAAATTCACCATCATACTCAGGGCCACATCAGCAGATCTATTGTCGATCATTTCTACGAAACGAAGACATGTCTCTTTTGGCGCAATCACTGCAGACACGACATATTTGCAAACCGGTTCGATCATAAAATTAAAATAATCTTCCTATAACGAATTAAATTTCGATAAGTCTGCCACTTTGAGGTTTATTTAGTAAAATTTATTACCCTCAGAGATGCGTGTTCGATAATCCGGGCACAAGTTATAAATACATACGCATGTTCGTCTCGAATTGAAAAATTAATCTAGAAAAACACGACTAGATTTTATATAAATAAATCATACCGGTCGATTTTTTTCACTCCTTTCTGTCTTATAGAGTAAAACTAGTTCCAACAGATTCATTAAAACTAAATCGATTTACAAAGAAAAAAAAACACACGTCCTTGAGGTGGTTGTATGGTGATTACCGCGTGTCTCGAAGGGATGTTAAATATACACCTTGTTTCGTGAAAAAGAATCCTTTGTGGTTTGTGCGGTCTTTGGCATGCCGAATATCTATAAATTTACTAGCCTAGGCGGCATGCTCTAGATTGGTTGGGCAATGCAGCAGGTGGTCGAACGATATTAATAGAAACAAAAATCGAATTCACGTGCTAATCGAGTCCAAAAAATATGTTTCCAAAGATCATTGAAGAATGAGAAAAAAAACAACGAAAAAGAGAAACGAAACAGCCAAAAATATGCAGTCGAATAATGTAAAGAATCGAAAAAATGTACAACGAGCTCTCACGTTGTGCATAATACACAGAAGAAAATAAAAATCACCAGGAAAACGAGATTTAATTAAATCGTTTCTTAGAAAACCACCTAAGTACATTTTAGACAGTACTTGGAAAATTTCTGCATATGATCGAAGGTGTGTCTAATTGCGAATACCCTTCAAAAAACTGACCGAAGGTTCGGAATCTCGTTTTTTATAAAAGTGATTAAATTTTGAACAATTTTAAAAATTCAGAAAAATAATGCAAACGGTAGAATTGAATAATACGTACAAGAACAGCGAAAAATGTAGAAAACTAAATTAAATAGTTAACATGTGAATAAAATTTTAAGCAGCTATTTTTCGCAGCTATCTAAATTAGAACGAAAAATTACTTTAAATTAAAAGTAACGAGTAAATCATTAATATTTTAATAGATAATCAAGCGATTAAATATAGTTTGGAAAGCAAAAGGGCCAACAGGGGTCCTCAATTCGTAAAAAAATTAAGCCAGAAAAAAATTGAATAATTCCCTTTATCTATCATTTTCTCATCATAAGACCGACTTGGTCAATATTTCCGAATTTAAAATTTATTTTATTCGAGGTGAAAAGTTTCATAAAAATATAAAAAATAAACAAACTTCGAAAAATGATGATATTTTCTTAAATTTTTGCCAGGCATTGAAAAACGAAATTTGGATCATCTGATTTTTCTGACCCAAATTTTTAAAGTATCTTTTTCAAAATAATTAAATTTTTCTGTGATTGAAAATTCAAATTTATTGAACCATGAAAATTGAATAATTCTATCGACTTATCGAAAATGAAGTTTAAAAATTCATTGCTTCGTTGAAATTGAAAAATTGATGCACGTATCGAAGTCGAATAATTTTATGGAAATTGAAAAATTGATTGAATCATCAAAATCGAACAATTCTATCGATTTAATAAAATTTAAAATTGTAAAAATCATGAGTCAAATTTATACAAATCAAAAATTAATAAAAAATGATCGTTTATCGAAATTGACAAATTTAATAATGATCATATTTGAAGATTTTTGCTCCTCGGGACTAAGCTTGACAAAAAATAAAAAATGTTTTTTTTTTTTTTTTTTTCAATTCACGAAAATTGAAAAAAATTATATTTTTTCTCAAAATGTTGAAATTGGTCGATTTATAAAAATCCGAAGTAAAAATTGAAAAATTCATCGATTTATAATCACACAAAATTTATTTTAAAATTATCAATTTGAAAAATTTATCGATTCGTAAAAATCGAAAAATTGATGGATCGAAATCCAATAATTCGTTTTTCGAAATTGAAAATTGTATATTGATTTATATACATCAAAAATCGAAAATTAATTACTTAATTCGTCGAAATTTAAAGATAATTATTATTGATTCATCCCCAATAGAAAAATCGATACATTGAAGTCGAAATGATTTTATAGATTTATCGAAATTGAAAAATTTGAATCAAAATTTAAAATTTATTCATCGACTTTCATCAATTAATCTAAATTCAAAAATTTGTAAACTTTGATCAAAATGGATCGAATTTGAAAAATTTACATCGATTTACTCGTATATAAAAAAAAAGAATTGAAAAAATGAACAATTCGTCGAAATTGGAAATTTCAACGACACTCACCCAAAATCGGAAAATAGATGCATTGAATGAATTTCGCTGATTTATCCAAATTGAAAATTTTATTGATTCGCCCAATGCGTCGAAATCGAATGAATTTCATCGATTTATCGAAATTCGAAACTGAAGAATTTATTGATTAAAAAAAAATCGAAAATTTTCTAAATCAATAATTTTATTGATTATCAAAGCTGAAAAATTACGACCGATTTGTCAAAATTGAAAATTTCATTGATTCGCGTCAATTTGAATGTATCAAATACGAGTAGAACAATTTTATCCATTTATCGAGAATGAAAAATTTATACCAATTTATAAAAATTAAAAATTAAAAAAAATAAGCAATTCGTGAATTCGAAACCGAAAATTTCATTGATTTGCCGAGCCGAAATTAAAAACATCGATATGTACGTCGAAATCGAATGAATTTCATCGATTTATCAAAATTGAAGAGTTTATTGATTCTTCAAAAAAAAAAAAAAAAAAAAATTAAATCGAAACTAGAAAATTTATATTGATTTATAAAAATCAAAAGTTGAAAAAATGATCGATTCGTAAATCGAAAAATCAATACACTGAAATCGAATCAATTTGATCGATTTATTGAAATCGAAGAATTTATTGATTGGTAAAAATTGAAAATTTATCACTAGAAAAAAGTAATCGATTCTTCGAAATCGAAGATTTGATGTATCAAAATCGAACAACTTAATCGATTTATCGAAATTGAAAAATTCATACCACTCAATTTATAAAAATCATTTTTTTTCAATTATAAAAACGACAGATTAAAAATTGGCGATTAATAAAAAAACAAAGGTTAAAAAATTATCGATTTATCAAAATTCAAAATTTTATTCAATTTTTTTTTTAACATCAAAAATCTAAAAATTCAAAAGAAAAAAAAAGGAAAATGTTTATTGTGCCTATATTTTTGAATTTTTTTTTTTTTTTCATTTATTTCAAGCTCAGTTTTTGAAGAGCAAAAATTTCAGAATAATCCAAAATTGAAAAAATTTATGAATTTTTCTATCAAAGTTGAATAATTTGATCGATTTATCGAATTCCTTAACTAGTTTAGCAAAAATTCATTTCTTTGATATCTACATTTTCAGACCTAGGTATTTCTAGTTTCCAAAAACTGAATAACTCCAAATAATTTTTATTTTCAAAAACTGATTTCAAAACTTCACTCATCCCTGTCAAAATCTTCAACATTTGGACACCACAGAGGACACCGACCTCAGACGAACTTCTCAAACACCCTGTAAGTTTGGCACGAATGCAGTTTTTATCTAAGCTGCGAACACGTTGGCGGACCGGACCATGGACCATGGACCATTGATGTATTGTGGATTTTAATTAGTGTCGATATGACGAATACCCTGCGAGTCGTTGAACTTCTGCACAGTGACAGCAATGAGATGGCAAAACTGGCGCGTGAATGATGGCGTCATTATAAGGAGCAGTGTCGAAGACTGTATGCAAAAGCCCTGCATTGCAGACGCAGAGTAAAGGGCGAGACTTCTAATTACGTTGGATTTTAACTAAACGATGATGCAATGAAAAGCCATCATAAAATTAGAATAGATGAAAAAATGTGACGGATACAAATCAATCAACCTACTCCAAACCTTCGACTTGGACGATCCTGATCGATGAAACGAATCAGGCCACAGCTAAGGTAGGTATTAAAAATCAGGTTTGAAATTTTTTGCAATTTTTTTCACTTCTCGAACACGTTTGAGTCACGATCCCAAGTACAATGAACGTACCTACTCGAGTCGATCAAAGTTTACTACAGGCAGAAATTAAAAATTCCATCTTCGCGATACGATATAGGCGTTGTCGTATGCGATTTAGCTCGAGGCTGCTTATATATGCCTAAGCTTATTGTATACTCAGCCTCTCGAACCACCATCATTAGCCATTCTGACGTCATCGATTTTAGCCCAAAGCATCTCCTCGGACGCGGATCGAAATTCGCGATAAATTTCGATGGACAAGAGGGGTCTGTTGCGAATCGATAATTACCACATCGAAAGAGGTTCTCGACTCGTCCACACATGAAATTGCACGTACTCGAACGATTTCAGATATTCTTACGATGCTGAAGCTGCAGAAATATCGAATCTACGAGCTCATCGAACGTACAGACAAGTCCAGAGCTCAAAAAGCACGTGCATTTTGTTAAAAGTAAAAAAGTAATTCTCGTATCTCACAGCTTCGAAACCAGATGAACTTGAACGTTCGTCAACTTGTCAATAAAGCGTGCTTTGTCGACAAGGAGATAGGATTATAATACGATACGAGTTAACATGCCTATGATCGCGATCTTATCGATTTGTTGGGAATTTCGCACGATTCGCGACAGTTTCTCGAGCCATCGCACGATAATAAAATCGCGGAAGAGCTGCCAGTGCGCGGCGGCGTGCCCGCTTGCGAGTTGTTTATTTATACATACAATGTTCAGGGCCACCTGATCGAATTAACAAGCCTACAGTAACGTTTACCGCCGACAAATATTCCCATAAATCCATATGCGAGCACGATAATTAGGTTAGTTCGACGAGGTGGCCGAGTCATAAACCATACGCGAATGCGGCGAGTTGCATTCGTAGCTCATAGAATCGACGTCCATGTTCGAGCTTTTTTTTTCTATGCACAAACGCCTACTCCCCAAACAAACCTACATATACAATCGAAGATCTACATTTATACAAATAGGTACGAGATGTCGAAAAGTTAAGAGTAAATCTAGAAAGTCGAGTAGGTTACGTAAACATCAATGTGGTAGATGAAAAATATACACGAGGGATCGTTCGAGTAACGAATATTTCCTTCCTCGTGATGATACAAATATGTAAATCGAGTCGACGATTATTTTACATCATCGCCAGCTGACCTATTAAATTGCAAATGAAGCGTAGTCGTTTCATTATCATCGAAATGACACATTGTCGTACTAATTTACCTACAAGGTATAAACTGTCTGTATATATTAATGAGTCTGGTCGATCAGCCAATCGTCATGAGAAGTAGATACAATTTTTCCCAGCAGCAAAAAAATACGCAGTTTTCGAATGTTTTCTAAAAAAAAAATTCTAGAAGACGAGAAGAGTAATTTTTCATTACAATTTTTCAACATTTTTACCACTTTAAAAAAAATTAAATTCAAGTAAGAATAAAAATTCTTTTATAAATCCAAAAATTTTATTAATTATTTTTTTTTCGAAATTATTATTGGATTTTTAAAAAACGAATAGCAGCGATATTTTATTTTCCAGAATACTTTTCATTTTTGACGTTTGTTGAAAGAGATGTTTGAAAAATTGCTAGGATGATTTCCAAAAAAAAAAAAAAAAAAAAAAAATTAAAATTAAAAACCATCAAAATTATTTTTTAAAAAAAATCACCAAGTATAATAATTTTTGAAAAAGATTGATTTAGGTCACCAGAATTATTTTTAAAAAAAACAACATAAAAACACTATAATCATTTTCAAAAAAAAAAAAAAAAAAAACAAAAGCGCTACTGTATTATTCTAAAATTTGAAAAAATACCTAATCGATTTTAAAAACAAAATGTCATTGAGAAAAATAATTTATTCCAGTAACTTATTTTAAAAACTGCATAGGAATTATTTTGGAAAAAAAATACCAGAACTTCATTCAAAAAAAAAATACTTATCGAATTTTTGTAGAAAAAAAATTTCAAGACTTACATTTTTGAAGTTTGAACTTAATGGTTCGCGAAATCATTGAGATTTCATAAATCTTCAACTCACCTGTAAAAACAAAAACAACAAAAAGCACGGTAAATTATTATGGTGATAATAATAAATCACACTAGGTACAGGTAATTACACTAAACTGCAGGGGCAGTTGCACCAATATTTCATATCAATGCAAAAAATTAATTAGATGTAAGATATTAGAGACCCTTACGTAACTACGTAAAAAAAATTAAAAATCACATTTGAAGAAAAATTGAATAAGTTAAAGTTGCTAATTTAAATATTGGAAGAATGGAATGAATCAGAATTGGGAAAAAATTGAGTAAAAATAAAAATAACTAAAAATTAAAAATCAGAAAAATTGAAAAAAAAATAATAATTTGCTCGTATAATTGTTAAAAACAAAGTAATCTGAATAATTTCATTATTAATAAAATCAAAAATAGGAAAGACTTCGAAAAATTAAATGCCGAAAAAATTGATAAAATTTGAATCAAACTGAGATATTCTGAAAAATTGAAAAAAAAGCAAAAGAAAAAATGTAACCCAATTTCAAATAAAAAATTAAAAAATAATCAAAAAGGAAGCATTACTTTAAAAAATATATTAAATTTGAAAAAATAAACATGAAAAATAAAAAAATATCTAGAAGACATTCACTTTGGAAAATGAAAAAATTATTTGAAAAAAAAGGTTTAAAAACTGTACCTTTTCAAAAGTCCAACAGAAAAAAAATGAGTGGGTACCAGAATTGATTTCAAAATCATTAAAATCATTCTCAAAATATTTAAGCAATTGAATTGAGCATTTGAAAAAAAAAATCCTACAATTTCTGGATAATATTATCTAATTGGAAATTTTTCGAAAAAAAGTAGGAAATCATTAAAATAATTTTCAAAATTTTTTTACAATACTTTTGAAAATAAAATTAGGTACTGGAATGATTATCAGAAATAAAAATATCAACAGTGATTCTCAGAAAAAAAAAAAAAAAAAAAAAAAAAACACTAGAAAAACTAGATATTTTTTTTGAAATCACTAAAATTATTCTAAAAATATAATTATCAAACCTTATTAGGGTGATTCTTATTTTAGACTTTCACTTTTATTTTTATCTCAGTACCGATATAAAAAAAAATTCACTACATTTCATTTTTCTCCTACCTGAATTTTCAGTGAGCCTCAGTCACTTCCATTTTTTTTATGAAAAAAAAATTAATGATTTTATTTTCATTAATATTACTATATTTTGTACGTTATAACCCATCAATTTTGTTCCTTTTTATGAGAAGTGTCTAAGAAGTGCCCAATTCTCAAATTTTTAGGGAGGAAATGAAAAATTTGGAAATTAATTCTCATGAAAAGGAACAACCTTGATGAGTAAAAACTCGAAACAAACAAAAAAAAAATGAAAAAGTTGAAAAATTTTCATTTTTCTTTGTTTTGAATTTGGGGGCTTCCTTTAAATTCAACGAGAAAAAAATTTAAAAATGGAAATGAAAAGGAACAAATTCTGATAGGTTACAACGTAAAAAAATCAAAGGTTCGAAAATTTGGCGATTTTTTATTTTTTTTTGTAAAATGAAGGAGTCAAGTGGCACCACTGATAATTCAGTTAGTGGAAAATAATAGAAAATTAGAAATTATTTTTAATAAAAAAAAAATTCATTTGTCTAAAAAAAGGGGGGATTAACTAGAGTCTACTAAAAAATAAAAAATTGGAAATTCTTTTCCAATTTTTTTTTTTCAAGATAATAAGCTATTTGTCTTTTTTTCTTACAAATCAATGCTACTGGGAATTCAGTTAGTGAAAAATAATAGAAAATAAGAAATTATTTTTATTTAATAAAAAAGAATCATTTGTCTAAAAATGGGGGGGGGGGGGGGGTTAACTAGAGTCTACTGAAAAATAAAAAATAGGAAATTCTTTTCCATTTTTTTTTCAAGATAATAAGCTACGTAAGTATTTGTCTTTTTTTCTTACAAATTCAATATTTTTTTCAATTGAATCGGGGTTAAAAAAAAAAAAAAAAAAAAAAAAATTTAAAATACCCACTACCAAGATTTTTCAATTTTTTTTTCAAATTCATCAGGATTTAGTTATTCGAAAAATAATGAAAGGAAATTGATTATTCGAGTAGACCTTTTTTGAGAATTAGATGGAATTAGCAATTTCTTGATAAAAAAAAACAATAGAACTGTTAGTGAGAGTTCTTCTTTCAATTGGAATTTTTCTTTCATTCAAAAAAATAATTCTACACAAAAATTACATAATGAAAAAAAAATTCTATACCCACAAAAATGAGTTCAAAAAAAATCTCCGAAAGAAAAATTTTCTGTTTTTATTTTTCATTTTTTGAAAGAATTAATGTTCAAAAATTTTTATTTCCATTGCGTTTATTTTGCTTTCCTCATTCATTCGTGAGTTTTTCCAGCACCCGATTCGAACGATCAAGTTCTAGTTCAACAAAACAGTTCTGATTCATACAATTCTTCATAACAGAAATGCTTAGAACAAGGGAGGAGGTGTATTGACGATGGTTCATTCATTTATCGATTCTGCAATTAATGCTTTATCTTATCACAAATACCTCCAGAAATAGTACGACGACGTCGATCAAATTAAAAGATTCAAAAAATTCAAATAACGCGACCACCCTCTTTACCAAAAGTTTCCAAGAAGTACGACCAAATTGCTAATTTTTCACAATCGAGCTATATACTTGAAACGTCCCTACAACCAAGTTGCAAAGGCCACCAAAACGCGGAAATTCTTCAACTCCATCGCGAATCCGCTGATTCGCTCCGACTGTTATCATCGATCAGTTTCGATTCTGTTATCGCGAACGCGATACTTTCAGGGGCAATTGGATCATTCGGTCGTTAATGGTGGGAATATCCTTCGACCTCGAGATCCAGATTTTTCTAAATCCAATTCCAAGTTGCCATCGTCTTGTAAAAAATTAATATTCACATAAGCGCAACGGTAATTAATCCTATAAATTAATCGCATTCGAACCAATGAGCGAGAAAAAACCATCAACGAAGACCTGCGGCGAACATTGTAAACGTTAGAAGAAGTGTCCATATAATGGCTGATTCCGACAAGCTACACATGTTCTTCGTTCATCGGACGTAATAAAAATTCAATTTCACCGAGCTGTCAAAATAGATCATTTTTCGCCAACTAGTCTAAGTATAGTCGATGACTCGAAAATTGTTTCGCGTTAGTGTAATTATTTTTTACGAGACCGCGTACGTACGGATCCGCCTTTTAATTTGTAAATTACACGTATGGATGTTTTGTTACACGATAATTACCGGTAATTATAGACGACTTGATTAACCAGGCACGAGAGTACACGAAAACGCGATACAATCTCGAGTAGGCAGCTTTTTTTGTCCATTTTCGACGATTTTTTTCAATTTCTTTTACATACTTATTTCGCTCAATTCTGCCTGCGAGCAGGTAATTGGCAAATTCCACATTTTTAACATTGGCAAGAGGTAATTAACCAGGCTGGACGATGCACTCTTACATAATAACGAATATCTATCCATCGATGTGCATCTCATTCTTGCATATAAATTGAACTTTTCAATATGCCAGGTGAGAAATTTCGCATGTGAAAGATGCGAAGAGTGTTTTCCACCGCAATGCCCAACAGACCAGATGGAAATATGCATCTTTGGTACGCATCCTTGCATTTGTATGTGGCTCACTTACGCTCGACTGGATACGTATTTTGGATTGCTGCCTTAGCGAGTACAATCGTGCAAAAAATCAGCGATTTTCAATGCTCCATCGAGTATTTGTATTGTTCGCAGTTCGAAGGCGATTCCGAGAAAAAAATTCCCGTCCAATTTCGCACTTGAAAAATTCATTTTATAGGTATGATTTTCTCTTGGAATCAGCGAGTCATCTGGTGAGTCTTTTTTTAACCAAGGTTATGGCTATTTTGAGTGGAAAATGTTCTTCGAGGATTTGCAAAGATGGAAGAGTACCTAGAATTCGTACTTCATGCCGTTTGAATGTGTTATATTAAAAGATGATAATATGTTTTTTTTTCTATCTCATTTATTTATTTATTTATTTATCTATTTTAAATATAATTTTATCGAAAAAATTCTACCGCGGTTTTGCGGTAGAAAACCAATTTTTCAGATATACTATAAAATCACTAATATCTCGAGAACCGGTTCTCAAAAATTAAACAAACGTCCACATTTTCTTGTAGGTCTTTTCAATTGCTACAAAAAAGGTTATACAGAAATTTCAACTATTTGCTAAATTTAAGATGTTAAATGGTTTAGAACCCGAGCGGCACACTCGATCGATAATATCGGAAGATGTAACGTATCGATAAAAAATCGTTTGAAAATCTATAGATGTTCTCACGATATTATAAAGATTTATCGGTACAACTTCATAGGCAAAAAATCTAAAAACTATCGAATTCGATATTATTAAGATTTTATGACGATATTCGTCAACGATACTATCGACAAAGAATATTAAATTTATCGATTCCGATTTTCCACCGATTTTGTGCAGATATTTGAAACTACATTATCGACAAAGAATATTAAATTTATCGAATTCGATTTTTTAACGATTTTGTAAAGATATTTAAAACTATATTATCGACAGATTATATGAAATTTCTCGACTTCGATATTTTACCGATTTTTTGACGACATTTGAAACTATATTATCGACAGATTATATTAAATTTATCGAATCCGATTTTTTACCGATTTTGTAAAGATATTTGAAACTATATTATCGACACATAATATGCAATTTCTCGAATTCGATTTTCTAACGATTGCGTGAAGATATTTGAAACTATATTATCGACACGTAATATGAAATTTCTCGATTTCGATTTTTTAACGATTTTGTGACTATATTTGAAACTATATTATCGACAAATAATCTGAAATTTCTCGAATTCGATTTTTTAACGATTTTGTGAAGATATTTAAAATTTTATTATCGACACGTAATCTGAAATTTCTTGAATTCGATTTTTCAACGATTTTATGACGATATTTGAAACTATATTATCGACACGTAATATGAAATTCCTCGAATTCGATTTTTCAACGATTTTGTGGCGATATTTGAAACTACATTATCGACCAATAATCTGAAATTTGTCGAACGATTTTCAACGATTTTGTGACGATATTTGAAATTATTTCCAAATTGGTGAAAATTTTTCTAAGTCCAACACATCTGGAAGTATTAAACTGCCTATTATAAGCGTTTTATTGCTAATTCCTCAAAGATAAGGTATGGCATAGTGGTTAAGGAAGAGGATTACCATGTAGGAGGTAGATGGTTCAAGCCCCACGGGTGGCAGATTTTTTATAATGTTTTTTGACTTTTTCTGAATTGATCCTCTTACCGTAACATGAATAATGTGTTTAGGCATAGTTTAATGTATTAATTATGCTAATTAATGATTTTTAATTATAGAAAAAAGCTAGTAAAAGACGAAAAATCAGAATAAAAAATCGATAAAAAATCGACAGAAAAATCGTGAAATTATCTTTCGATATTATAGATATATTATCGATAAAATATCTTACTATAATCTCGAAATTTTTGCTAACTATAATTCGTCGATAATCTATCTATATATCGAAAGATAATTTCACGATTTAGGCGGAACTAACGCGATACTTTATCGAATTCGATATTATGTCGATTTTTTATTTCGATAATTTGTCGATTGTGCTGCTCGGGAAAATTTATATTGCAGATGTCCAGAGAACCGGTTCGGCGATTCCTAGAAATGAAATCAGGGTGTGTATTATGGATTTTTTTTGTTGAAAATTCATGACTTTTTCATGAACTTTTTCATGAACAATATATCTACATTTTCAGCCCCCTCCCCCTCTGGCATAAGCGTAACTTCGGAAAATATGGTGGAAATTTTCTCTCATTTTTTCCCTATAATTATTTTATGGTAAATAGCTATTGAAAAAAAATATTGAGGAAGGGGGAGAATGCCCCTTGAACTTTGTAAGTTATGCCTATGCCTTCCCAGTCCCCCTTTTTTTTGTTACCGAAAAATCTACAATTTCAAAAAAAAAAACTTTAATGAATACTTGGAAATTTTAAAGGTGTAATTCGATTTCTTCCCTAAAAGGTAGATGCTTGAAATTGTTTTCATATTGTAATGTGAGAATGATTAACTATTTTCCCGGAAATGAAACGAAAAATTTCTCCTAAAAAAAAATGTTTAGTTAACAACTTTTTCTACAGAAAATCATTTTTTCTGTTTTTTTTTCGTCTCAAAGTTAAAAAAATATTTAATTTCGGTATCATTTTATTTTATGATATAAAAAAATTGATCCCCAAAAAATTGAGATTTTTTCATTTCAATTTTCATAAGAATTTTTAAAATTATTGTTCGAAAAATAATCCCAGTTTTTTTTTTCGAAGATGAAACATTTTTTTTCTTCACAATTCACAAAGAAAAAATTAAGAAAGAACCTTTTCCATAGAAATTTTAAAAACTATCTTCACAAAAGAAAATTGCATAACATTTTTTCTCCAAAAAAAGAAAAGATTTTTGGATATTTATATTCCAAAAAATTCTAAAATTTCATCTCCTGAAAAAATTTCCACCCCAGACGATTTGAGATTTCTCTACTTCAAAAAAATATAAGTAATTCTTTTCATTCGAAAATAATTTTAAAAAATTCGTTTTTAATTTTTTTAAATTCCAAAAATGAGAATTTTCCTCCAAAAAACAGAAACCCACCTCAAAAAAAAAAAAAAAATTATTTTTCAGAAAATTGAAAAAAATATGTAATCCAAAAAAGTTGATATTTCATACTCTAGATTTAGAAAAGTAGTTTTACTTCAAAACCAATTCCAAAACGATAAAATTCAGATTTTTTATTTTGAAAAAATGCGAATTTTTTCGCAAAAGTTTAAAAAATATTTTAGCTTTAAAAAATTGAAATTTTTTTAACGCCTTATACAGCAACTACCTAAGGCTAGTAACGTGAAAATGTTTTCTATTCCAAAACAATTTCTAAAAATTTTTGTATCAAAAAAAATCTTTTTTTTATTCCAAAATACTGATTTTTTTTCCTATTCCAAGAAATAAAGATTTTTTCCAAAAAATAGAGATTCCTCTACCCCTCGAAAAAAAAATTTCTTCTTCAAAAAAATCACAATATTTTATGTTTTTTTTTATTTTTTATTTTTTTTTTTTTTTGAGAAGATATGTAACAGTTTGAAAAAATTTCACTTACAAGCGAATTTGTAATTTTGCCCGGGTAATAGTATCAAAAATTCATGACATCAAAGAGTAAAATTCATGATTTTTCCAAAAGGTTTCATGCAAATTTTACAGATCTTCTGAATTTGAGACGCTACATATAAGGGTTTGAAAATTTACAATGAGGATACCTTAAAAAACCGGCTCACAAAAATGAAACTTGTAAATATCTTTTCATTTGGAAAATTTCAAGAACTCCTGAATTCGTATCTTATGTCTCCATAAAGTCTCTAATGGCACTTCCGTGCGATCGAGAGGTTAAAAGCGATTTTATGGTTGATCCATAATCAAGGACGTATTTCAAAAAAAAAAAAAAAAGAGTTGGGGTTCCATTTTTTTGAGGCCTCCTTTTTCCCAGGGTCCACCTCCCTTCCCAGGAAGTTTTCACATCTTTGTACCTGAAGCTCCAATTGTGACCTGTCATAAGAAAACCAGGTTATGGTCCGAAAAATCTTTTTTTGTTTTTTTGTTGATACTAGTGGTACTTTTGACGTTGATTTCATTGGTCATGGAGAAAACGTTCTCAAACGATTCTGTTCGAGCACACAGCAAAGTTGAAAATTCAGAGAAAAATCAATAGGTACTTCTATTCAGAAAATTATTTTTCATTTTTCTTGAAGGGTAGTTCAAATGGTGTCTACGTACAAATTTACAGCCTGATCAGGTCAGTTTTGAGCGGTCCGTGACAATTTTATGAAATTTTTTAGAAGCAAAAAGTGGAAAATTCAACTCTTCTTACTTTTCATCTTGTATATAGGCTCAAATTTTGAGCAAATAAAAAAACCGAGACTAATACAAGGTAGGAAATCAAATTTCCAACAAAAAAGGTTCTCTTCACTTTTAGCTTATCTTCAATATTTCAGGAGTTATTTGAGAAAATCAAAAATGATTATAGATGTAAACTCTTGAAATATTGAAGATAGGCAAAAAGTGAAGAGAACCTTTTTTGTTGGAAATTTGATTTCCTACCATGTATTAGTCTTGGTTTTTTGATTTGTTCAAAATTTGAGCCGATATCTTGACTTGAAAATTTTTCAAATTTCATTCAAAATTTAGAATTTTTTGTTTTAAGAATGTCAACACTGCTTGTAAAAAAATTTCAATCACCCTAAGCAGTGAATTTGGGTTCATTTGGAGTGGCTAAATGATGCCCCAAAAATCAGCTGGATCAGATGAACGGAATGAACAGTGTGAGAATTAAAAATTTGTACTGCTCTCCTGAAAATTTGTCTTTCGGATCAGAACTTGGTTTCCTTATGACAGGTCACAATTGAAAAATTTTCCAAACAAAAATTGTAGATCCTTGGAATAATTTTTGTCATCACAAAAATTTCGATAAGACCCCTCCTTCTCCTTCAATTTTGCATAGTAACGTAGGAAAATTACTTTTAAATTCAATTTGTGCTGCTAGCAGTCGTAACTTGAGCTTGGTGGTACAGCCAAGAGATAAAAATGGATTCTGTAAATAGTCGATTCGATTGTAATTCGATCAAACAATTAGATAAAACAGGGAACGAGTATTTCATTTTCCATGTTTTCCCTTTATTGAGGGTCCACCCCTCATCAATTGTTTTTCTCTGTACCTAAAGCTCCAATTGAAAAAATTTTCAAACAAAAGTTGTAGATTAAAGTCCTTGGAATAACTTTGGTTATGACAAAAATTTCGATTGGACCCCTCCCTTTCTTCCAATTTTGCATAAAACATATGAAAATGATTCGGCGGTTCTCATACGTTTTATGCGAAATTGGGGGGGGGGGGGGGGGAGAAAGAGTCCAATTGAAATTTTTGTCATAACCAAAATTGTTCCGAGGACTTCAATCTACAACTCTTGTTTGAAATTTTTTTCAATTGGAGCTTTAGATACAAAGATGCACCGAAAAAAATGGATTGTAATGATTCTGGGCAAAACACAGTAATTTTAGGACACGTCGTCAACTTTGGAATCATTCCGGTGAAAAACAGAAATGGTTCAGTTCTATTTTAGAATGATTACGGAGTCTCCGTAATTATTCTGGAATAGAACTGAATCTTTTCTGTTTTTCCGTAATCATTCTGGAATAGAACTGAATGTTTTCTGTTTTTCACTGGAATGATTCTAAAACTGGCGACGTGTCCTAAAATTACTGTGTTTTACCCAGACTCATTACGGTTTTTGAAAATTCATTTTTTTCAGTGTGTGAAAAGTTTTTGGAAATAGGATGGGCCTGGAAAAAAGGCCTCAAAAAAATGGAACCCCAGCTCACTTTTTCAGAAATACTTCCTAGATTACGAATCAACCATAAAATCGCTTTTAACCTCTGCTGAATCAAAAATGTTATACTTTGGGATAGGGATTGAAAATTTACTAGAAGGAGGGGTATGGAAATTTCGATCTCGGATATCTCGGGAGCTGTTTCACCAAAATTTAACAAGTACAGAGCTTTTTTTATTGATCTTTTCAAGTGCTACAAAAAAGGCATATATGCGAATTCATGTATCTTCTGTATTCAGGGTGTTGTAAAGTATTTGAAAATTTCAATCGCGGATATTTCGGGAACCGATTCACCAAATTGAAACTAGTACATAACGTTTTTAATAAATCTTTTCAAGTGCTACAAAAAAGGGCATATGCGAATTTTACGTATCTGCTTTATTTAAGATGTTATAAGTGTTTGAAAATTTTCATCGCAGTTATCTGCAGAAGAGGTTCATCGATTCTGCTCAAAATAAGTGAACTTCCATTCTGGGTATTCCCCAACTTTTGATAAACAGTTCATATGTTGATTATTTCGAAAGAAATGCAAACAAAATTTCATTTTTCACTATAATTAACGACTCGATGATTCATTTATGACGAATTATTCGTAAAATTTGATAATGAAATTTAACATCGAACACGTAACACTTTGAACGATATGATTGGATGAAATCATTATAGATGATACTGTCACCTATCGAAATCCCCCCCCACCCCTCAAGTCGATCAAAAACACGAATGTGGACAAATTCTCTCATTATACACGTAGTTTATCTAGTCGACCCCTAAAATAGTGAACTGTACTCTCACTCTATCGAAATCCTCCTCGGCTATTGCATTTGGGTATTGCAAAAATGCACCAGCACCGGTTCGGCGATCGACCTTCGGTGCACTAATTTCTTACGGCGAATATTCGGGGCGACCTGTTTTATTTTTTCTTCATTTCATTTCTTTCCGACATCGACATACATTTTTAAACATCGATAAACAATCGTAGAGCTCATTAGGTTAGTACGATACAAGTTGAAATGAAACGAAATGCAAATATTCGTTTAAATACCGTTACACCGTCGTCGTATTGGCCAAGTCGACGCTCTCGAGAAGTTGGACGGCGCGACGCAGCGGACGGCGTGCTGCGCGGCACAAATTACGAAACCTTTTGGTAAAATGGCTCGAGTCGAGCGAAATACGCGCGTTAAGCAACGCCTTCGTTCCATTTTTTCATCGAAGCGTGCTCGTATGTGTGGTTTTATTCTCTACTATCGCGCCATCCAAAGTGGTAGTTTTTTTTCGTCGTGTCTGCGGTACCGCGAAACCGGTATGTGGCACACGAAAAAAATCGTATAAGATCTTCCAACCGGTGCGGTGGCTGCCGATGCGATGCGATGGTGGAGTAAATGTACGAAATTTACCGCATTCGTTGTTACGTTATTTACCTTGGCGACGTCGAAGCGTATACGCGGACTCGATCTTGATAGGGAGATCAATATTACGTAAGATGTTTGCGTACGTAGCGTGTAAATCCGCGATACAGACAGAATCACACAAATCGAGAAGGAAATCAACTCGATAATCTGGCGCAAAAAACGAATGAATTTCGAACCGAGTGATAATTTTTTACAGGGAGGGTTGCATGGTCGTCTCCTACGCGGAAATAAATCGAAACACCTAATGCAAGAGTTCGCATTAACATGATAATTAATTAATTGCAGAACGTAGGTACGCCGACGGATACAGGTCTTGGTTCGTCCCGCACCGTCCATTCACATTGTAGTGCAGTAATTAGCTCGTGTTTTGGTGGCGGGGTAGACGGAGGTAAATCTGAAGGAATAGGGAAGCTGAAGTAATAAAATCAAGTCGTAAATTTTAATCGAAAACACTTAATAATTTATAATGATGTGATCGAAGGGGTTGGTTCATCTAGGAAGTGTGATATGTGTAGCTTTATTTTTTGACCCTTTTATGCCTCACAGTGATTTAAGCAGTGGAATTAAAAATGTTCGTACGTGTGGATAAATTTTTTAGAACTATTACCAAAATAAAATTTCTTCAAAGTGGATCATTCAATCTTGCAAAAAAAAAAATTAAAAGCTTCAAAAAGTGAACACTATAAGTATATTTTATCAATGCATTATTGGAACCGGTTCTGTGATCGTATTTCAATTTTATAAATCATAAATAGTATCTTGAGAACCACTGACGTGGTCCAAAAACTGCAAAGGACAAAGCATTAGCCACATTTCAAAACTCTAAAATTTTCTTTGAAATCGTTTCTTCATTATTCTATTTTTTCCTGAGAAAAATCATCAATACTTTGAGGACCACTGAACTGGTTCGAAAATTGTCTATCTCAATTTGTAAAGTTTCCAACACTTTTGTTTGAAATTTTTTTGGTACTTATTCATTCATTTATTATTATGTATGTAAGTATTCATTTTCAAACCATTTAATATCTTGAGAATCACTGAACTGGTTCAAAAAGTGCAAAATAGGTACAAAACAGTACTTGAACAGGTTCAAGAATTGCAAGGCACAAAAAATGGCAAACTAAAATTCTAAAACTTTTCTGTTTCCTCCTCAATTTTTTTCCATAATTATTTCAATTTTTTCAAAAAAATATTCAACGTCTTGAGAACCACCGAACTGGTTCAAAAATCGATAAATATGAAGAAAGCTCTTTTTTAAAGCTTTTATTTTATAAATTTTGTTTCGGGATTTATTTTCTTTCTGAATTTTTTGAAAAAAATCAAAAATATCTTGGGACCACTAAACCGGTTTGATTATTGCAGGAGGCCAAAAATGAAAATTTTTCAAACCATTAAAACATTGTTTTTTTTAAATATATTATTAATTTCTTCTAAGTCATCAATGATATCTTGAGAATCCCTGAACGAGCCCAAAAATTGCCGAGGAACAAAAATTAACAGCTTTCACAGCACTAAAAATTTTGTTATCAGTTCTTTTCGAAAAACTATTCAATATCTTGAGAACCACTGAACTGGTTCTAAAATTACAAGGGAAAAAAGGTAATCAGTTGTTAAAGCTGGACAACTTCTGTTTTAAATTTTTATCCATCAAAAAATATATTCACAATAACTTTTTGGTAGTGTTTCCAATTTCTCAGGAAAATTGTAAATATATTTAGAGAATCAATAAACTGGTTCAAAATTATTGCAAGAAACTAAAAACGGTAATTTTTAAGTCTATAAAACTTTTCTTAGTATTAAAAAAAATCAATGTTTTTTGAGAAAACGTCAAATGTTTTGAGAATCACTGAACTGGTTCACAAATTACAAAAGGAAAAAAGTGATCAGCTGTTCATGGTCAAAAACTTTGGTTCAAAATTGGTATTTCTGAATAAATCTCAATATTTTTAGAGCAACTGAACCGGTTCAAACTGGTTCAAAAAATGCAAAAGATAACACAGATGATCAGTTTTTAAAGCACTAAAACTTTTTTTTGAATTAAAATTTTTTGTGAAATGCGTAGGTACCTATCTTGAGAATCACTGAACTGAATAAAAAATCGTAACAGACTAAAAATAGTAAGATTTTAATTTTTAAGGCTATAAAATTTTCTTTTGCCTCCTCCCCTCCTCCAATATTTTTCAATGTTTTTGAAATAATTCTCAGTATCTTGAAATCTACAGAACTGGTTCAAAAATTGCAAGGGACAAAAAATGAGCAGTTTTTAAAGCTCAAAACTTTCATTTCGAAATTTTTTCAGAAAATTATCAATATTTTGAGAATCACCGAACTGGTTCAAAAATTATGACACTTTTGAATGAAAATTGTTTTTGTACTTCAGTTTTTTGCTAAGAAAATCCTTATCATCTTGAGAACCACTGAACTGGTTCAAGAATTGCGAGGAACAAAAAATAATCAATTTTTGAACTTCTAAATGATTTTCTTTTTTTTTTGGCATTTTCATTTTCTTAGGAAAATTGTAAATATTTTGAAAACCGATGAACTGGTTTAAGAATTGCAAAAAAAAAAAAAAAAAAAACAGAAAAAACGATAAGTTTTTAAAGCTATGAAATTTTTTTTGAATAATTAATTTTAATTTTTTCAATGTTTTCTGAGAGAACGTTTAATATTTTGAGAACAACTGAACTGGTTTAAAAATTTCAAGCGAAATAAAATAATCAATTTTTGAAGCTCTTTTTTCGTACTTAGATGTATTTCTTTTTTTTCCAATTTCTGTTATTTTAAGAACCACTGAATTATTTCAAAAATTGCCAAGGACAAAGAATAATCAGTATTTGAAACTCCGCTGCTTTTTTTTAGGATTTTTATTGTACTTCATTTTTTTTTTTCTGTTAAAATTATCAATATCTTGAGAATCATTGAGCTGGTTCAAAAATTTCCAAACTTGAACAAGGTTCAATTTTCCACACCCTAATAAGTTTTCTTTCAATTTTTTTTCTTTTTTGGTTTTTCATTTTAAAAAAAAAAAAGTAAATCTTCAATATTTTGCGAATCACTGAAGTGGTTTGAAAACTGCAAAAGACCAAAAATGTTCAATTTTAAGCCTCATATCTAACTTTTGTTTTGAGATTTTTCTCGTACATCGATTTTTCAGAAAAATCATCAATAACAGGTGCAAACCACTGAACCGGTTTCAAAAATGAGTACCTCATTTTGTTGGAATTGATCAGAGCATTTCATAAACAGTACCAAATTTTGAGCATCGTTTTTAGAAGCCTCCAAAGGGTCACATCCTCCCCAATATTGCCACTTGCTACCTCCTTATTCAATAAGGAAACTTCTGGCCAAAAGGGTCATAACTTCATAAGTCATAATAAAGGAAATGACCATTTATTTATATACTTCAAAATACTTGTTCAACATGTACTATGTAGTTCGTAAAACTCAACAATTCGCAAAAAATACTCTTTAACCTGTAGACTGGTTTGAGAAGGGTGTAAAGGTGAAGCAACAGTACCTCAGCATTTTCAAAAATATACACGAACAAATTTACATTATTCCTTATTGAATTAAACAACATTATACTTATTCAAATGGTAACAGAAAATTTAGCCTACTTCCTCTGGACAAGATTTATCGAGGAATTTTCCACATTCGTTGGTCTTGCATTTGTTTGGAAATTTTCACCTCATCGACTATAGTCTCATCTCTGCTTCAAATTTCAATATACTCGTCTGTAATCTTTTCTCCACAAGGTGAAAAATCACACTAATCTTTCACTCGTGCGACGGGTATTTCCACTATTGTTTTTTTAGTTCATTGACGCACATAGGTACTCTACGTACTCTTCTACTTATCGCCTTGAATCAAGCAGAAGACCACAAGAAACAAACAAAACGTCGCGCGGAGGACCATTATTTAACATTTGTCAGCACATCTTTGCGACCGAATAGCACGTCGTTCGAAATCATGGCACTTGAAAAACAATTCATCACCCGGTTTCGACATATCTTCGGACCGGTTTCGCCATAAATAACCATCTCTATGGCCATTTACTTTTCGAAGGAAAATTCTCTACAGAAACACCTCCTCGTATTACGGCGGCGGTTTTCGCAGGAAGTATCCTACTGCGCGTTTGCGAATATGAAAAATTGAACTTGAAGCTTTTAAAATATCGAGGTGAAAAAAAAAAACGCGTGTGTTTCTTTTGTTTTATGGCAGTAATTTATACGCAGACGAAAAGATTTCATGAGATAATTTGGCGGCACGTTGACGTAAACGTAGTAATTATGTATTAGGCGCGATAATGTATGAAAAGCTGGTTACTGCTGTAAACGTATCTATGTATACATAACGAAGAATCACCCAGACGAGATCCGATTACAAATTATTCAAATCACGTTTCTCGCTATTTTAATTACACCGCTTCGTATTTCCAGCTGTTAGCGAGATTTATATCGTAATTTTTTTTTCTCTTTGGTTAAAAAATAAATAAATAATAAGAATAATGAAAATTCATTTAGATTGTAAATCTTTATAAATACTCGTATATCCGTCATATAAATATTACTATAACCCTTGAGGTCTTCCATTAAGTAAAATACTGATAACGATCTCACGACCGAGTGGCTACTATGACCTCTCCTAAAGCAGAGCACAGAGCACCTATAATCTGTACACATGTGCATGCGTAAATTAATCGTTGAAATGAGATTCGCACGTAAATTCAGGCGCTGGGCTGGTGGCTCATTTCAACAATCCAAGGTCGTCGTAATGAGCCCCTTGGAGTTTGAAATTAAATTGCGAAATAAATCGTTCTTTGTAACGAGATGAAAATTTTCTAATTAGTAAAATTTCGGTTTTTTAAAATCAAAAATTCGAATGAAAAGTCAAGTTGCCAGTTTGGTTGGGAGATGAAATAGGAACCTTTTGATGGCCAATTTGAGAATGGAATCAATTGACAATTTCATTGGAAAATGAGGGAATGATGAACAATTTTCTTGAAAAAAAAAAATCAATAAAAATGTCGGAAAAAAATTAGGTAGAAAACTCGAAAATAAATTTGATAAAAAATTTACTTGAAAAAAATTTCAAAAAGAAAAATTTGAAAAAATATGGTAGAGATTTAGAAGCATTTCGATGAGAAAATTTTATGAAAAATGTTCAAAAATCTAAATGAAAATTTCAAAACAAATTTAATTAGGTAACAATATTCATTCAAAAAATTTCAAAAAATGAATTCGAAAAAATATGATGAAGATTATTGATTAGTGATTATAGTTGCATTTTTATGAAAAAATTATTGGCAAAAGTTTGAATGAAAAAATTGGAAAATTAAAAAAAAATGAGTTTTAACTTTTAAATGTCAAACAGAAAAAAATTAATAAAAAATTTTAGGAAAAATAGGAATAAATTATTTGATGAATGATGAATTGATGATTGATGAATAATTTCCTCAAGAATTTTTTTTTTCAAAAATCGAATGAAAATATAAAAAAAAAAATGAAAAATTTGAAGAATAGAAAACTTGGAAAAATTTTAAACATTTTATTAAATTAAACATAGTGGAAAAATCTCGATGTAAAATTTGAAAAAATCGTTAATGAAAAATCTGTGAAAAATTGGATTAAAAAATTAAAAATCAATTTCGACGAGTCCATTCTTTGCAATGACAAATTGACAAACACAACCACGAGTTTTCAAACAAGAATTATGAGATGAATTATTCTCGTTCGTTCATTTTCGTGATTACTTGTTGTGAATTTAACCAATCCCAATTTTCTAGGTTTTCCAAACAGTTGCAGAATTTTACAAAATTCTTAGAAATCAAATTAGATGTAGTTTCATTCGCAGATATTTTGTGATTTTACGTCTGTAATAAACTCGACAAAATTTTTCTAAAATTATCAAAGTTTGCTAAAATCGGGTATAAACGACTTCAGCGATTGATTGGAACTTGAATTACAGACCAGGTGCACTGAGAGAAATGGATAGTAAATTTATAGTAAAAATTACTATACGAATATTGAAAATTTACTATAAATATGCTAAACTTCCAACAGGTTTGGGTTATAGTTAATTTTACTATGCATAATATAGTAAAATTTTACTATATTTGTAGGAAATTTTACTATAATTATGTATAGTAAAATTGACCACATGTATAGTAAAATTAACTATAACCCAAACCTGTTGGAAGTTTACTATATTTTTTCTCTCAGTGTGAGCCATTCTGGAGTTTTCACACTATTTTCAATTTATGATTTAAATATCGTTAAAATTAGAAGAAAAAACATTCCTGTGGCGGAAACTCGAAATACAGAATTGGAATTCTACCCAAATTAATTCAAGGCATTATTCATCAATCGTTCTGGAGCCCTAGAAACTTCTAAATATTTCACTACGACTCATAAAAATTTTCAAAATGGATGAAATTGCATTTTAATATGGAGAATGGGTGAATTACAGACTTTGTATTGCGCCCAAATTTGATTCGATTTATTATCCAGTCGTTTTAGAGCCTCCAGAAATTTTGAAATGTTTCTCCACAATTTTTTTGTTCTTTCGAATCGATTGAAAATTTTTCCAAATCGAGTGGAAACCATCTTCGAGAGAGCAAATTTTATTTTTATACGTAGCTGATTTGTCAGAAACTGATTGAAAATTTTTCCCGTCAATTTGAAGTCAACAAGTTGTCAACATGTTGATTAATCGATTGAATGAATGATTGATAGATTGAAAGATGAATGAGTTATGTTAAATACGTATATCGTGAGTCAGTAAAATTTCTAATTCAGATTTTCCATCAAGTACTTTACCTGAAATTTTTTCCCATTTAATTTTTTTTTATTTTACAAATTTTTTAAATTTTGGTTTCATTAAAAAAATCCAAGTCTTTTTGCTATTCCTTCTTTTCAGAAAAATTTTCAACTCAAATTTTCAACTGCCTAGTACCTCTACCTGCTTATTTGAAATTTTTTTCAATCAATTTTTTTTTTCAAGTTGTGCTCGCAATTTTTTTTCTAATAAAATATCTACAATTTCAGTCATTCATCAATTGTTTCCAATCATTTTTCTTTAAAAAAAATGTATTTAAAAAAATTCCAAAATCACAATATTTTTTAAAACTAAACATTATAGTCGACAGATTTTTAATAATTTAAACTTTGAAAAAAAAAAATCTTTGAAAAAAATTGTACTCTCAACAATCTTTTCTCATCCAGAAAACTTCTTCAAAATTTTTCCTATAAATTTTTCTCGCATTCCCTTTATTTTTAATTGGAATGTTTTTATCTCCAATTCGAATTTTTCCAACAAATATTCATATCAATGGATTTTTCAATTTTAATAATATTTTTTTTCTTCAACATTTTTTGCAATTTTTAAAATAAAAGAAGTAAACTTCCTTATTTTTTTCACCAAAAAAATTTCTTCAAGCTTTTTTCCAAAAAATTTTTATATATAATTTGAAATTTTTAAAACTAAAAATTTTATTGATTAGGGTTTCAATTTTAATAATTTATTTTAAATTTTATTTTATAAAAATTTTTGAAAAAAATTACAAATTCATCAATTTTGTTCATCCAGAAAATATATTATAGATACGAGTTTTTTCCCACAAACTTTTCTCACATCCGGATTTTTATTTTTTCCAACTAAGAATTTTATAAATTCCTAGATTTTTTAATTTGAATATTCGTAGGTATTTAAAAAAAAATCAAAAATGTTTGAAATTTCTAAAATGAAAATTTTCTAAACTCTTCAATTTTTTTATCTAAAAAACTTCTCCCAAATTTCTTCCATGTTCTTTTCTGAGATTTTTCTCGATTTTAAAAAATTGTCAATTTGAAAATTTTCATTTCTTACTCGATTTATTTATAACCAAAAATGTTATCAATTTATTTTCCAAATTGAACAATTTAAAAAAAATTTATACAGCCAAAAAAATTTCAAATGATTTTATCGAATTTATTCAATTTTTTTTCTTACAATTTTCTTCATCAAAAATATTTTCATTCGATTTTTTTCAGCTGAAAATTTTCCTCCTGAATTTTTATATTCGAACCATCTTTCGATGTTCAGTGAAAACAGATTAAACATTTTAAAAAGGGTCATTCGGTTTGTAGGAGGGGGGGGGGGGGTGAATCATCTATAACCGAATTCTGAATTGAATCGATGAAGATACACCTCAAATTGATTATAATAATTTTTCTATCATTCCTGTGACTTTTAGCAATTTTTTTTGTGTATAATACGTGACTTTGATGACTGGAATTTGAATTATGGATCAATAATAAAAATTTGGTCATACAAAAGTCATAGATACTTTTTCACTTTTAAATTTTAGTAGACATCACGAATAGTGTTAAAAAAAAATTAATCCTAGCCAAGAAGACAGTTTTAATCGATTCACTACGTAATTCCGCGTTCATAATCGAAATTTCCAAATTAATGCCAAAGTCGACTTCACGACGACGTCTGCTTTTCTCTTTGTCTCTGTTTTTTTTTCTGCACTTCCGAGTAAAATTTCATCTGTCTTTCGCTTTCACTTTTATCATCGAGTTTCATAAAAATTTTATAACGTATGAAACGAGTTATTCGTATGGCACACTTCATTACACAATCGAAGAAACCGGATCATTATAGGGAGACTCGAGTTGAAATAAGAATCGATACGTATTTACGTTGGCGCTTCGACTCGTGGCATCATGATCGAGAATCGCGATCAATTCAAAATTACTTATCGAATTTAATTAGGCCTCCAGTCAATCGATTAAGAGAGAGAAAAAAAATGACAAGATAATTTGAATTTCGTAGAATCATTTTTCATCTTTGATCGAATTACGAAGGTCAATTTGCGCCTTTTTTGCGTCTCCTCTGGGTACACTTGGTGCTTGGCGCTGGCGTTGATCTCGGACTGCTACGCACTATGCGCATTTCCGAGACCGAAATTTGTTACAAATGGGCTAATAAATAATCCTCATCAAGGTTGCTCGTACTTACAGGATGGTTAATTTGGATATATTTCGGGTGTAATTACGCCACAGTCGAATTCTTTTCCACGTTCGAGGTTCGACCATCGAATCGCCTCAACTCACCGAGTCCGGTGTTACGCTCACGTCATACGAGCGCCGAGAAATGGTAACGAACCAGTTCGTGTACCGTTATTTCGCTCGACAAACTCGTCTCGTGTCTGGCGTTGAACGCTGGCTCTGCGCCTTGCTCTTGCACCTCTTCGACCATATCCGATCATGCTAAAATACCGGAGAAAGTGGTTTTTTGTTTCGCGTATCATATCGGACGCGGTGCGCGGTAATTACACGGACCATGTTCCGGTGCGTGTCCAGTTCACTTGTATAATAACGGATACGAAGAGAGAAACATCCCAACACGAGGTTGGTGTACTCGTAAAAATAAGGTGAAAATTTTACACAGCGAATCTGCCGGTCGTTCATTTAAATATCTCTATGCTCTTTCCAACGGTACAACTTTTTTCCTATTAATCGCAACCAACCCAAAGAAGAAGATCACAGTGGAGGTGGTGAAAAAAACACAACCGTGAACTATCTGATTAAGTCATAAACGTGGTTACATTCACCGACGTAGGAGTCGACTTGGTCGCATCGGACGGATTTCTCTACTGTAGTCGGTTTCTCGACGAGTGGATCATTGCAGTACTGTTTTTTTTTGTTTTTTTTTTGGCACCATCAAAAATTTATCAAGTCCATTGGTCCAATACTGCATAGATACTTGATATTCAAAATTGAAGGAGAGGGAGGGGTCCAATCGAAATTTTTGTAATAACCAAAATTGTTCCCAAGAGTTCTAGCTAAAACTTTTTCAATTGGACCCCTCCCTCTTCTCGATTTTGCAAAACACTTCGAAAATACAAATAAAAATTAGAGGAGTGAGCGAGGAAGAGGCCAATTGAAAAAATTTTCATACAAAAGCTGTAGCTTGAAGTCCTAGGAATAATTTTGGTCATCACAAGAATTTCGGTTGGATCCCTCCCTCTCCACCAATTTCACGTTACATCAGGTAGATACTTTTTCAAAATTGGTGGAGGGGTCCAATTGAAAAAAAATTTCAAACAAAATTTGCAGATTGAGGTCCTAGAAATAATTGTTGTTATTATAAAATTTTCGATTATACCTTTCCCCTCCCTTCCAATTTTGCCTAATATGACACACACATATCATTAAAAACTGGTGTAGGTAGGGACCCAATTGAAAAAATTTTCAAACAAAAGTTTTAGCTTAAAGTCTTAGAAATAATTCTCATTATCATATAAATTTTGATTGACCTCTCCCACCCCTCCAATTTTGAATATCAAGTAACATGCATCGTGGTGAGGTTATTTTAATAACTTGGTTACTTTTTTCATGCTAGGTTACTTTTAGTTACTTTTTTTATGAGAAGGTTACTTTAGTTACTTTTCCATCCATTTTGGTTACTATTTTGCCAAAAAATTTTACTTGAAAAAAAAAAATACTGTCATCAAAACTCAAAATTTTATTAAGCACGTTTTGAAATTTGAAAAAAGTGGGAACTAGGTCACTGTATAACTTTTTTAGTAAACTTCAAAATTTTTAAAAAAATTTGCTGCAAAAAATTCAGAGATTTTTCTTTACAAAAAATTTGTAAGATTTTATTTAAAAATAAATTAATTAATTAGGCTATTCAATTATTTTATTTTTTTAAATTAGATTTTTTCTCCACGAACTTGAGGAATATTTGTATGTATTGAAAGTTGAAAAAGAAAGAAAAAATTTTTAGCCCCAAAAAATTGAAAGTTCTTTTTCTCTACAAATCAACAATTTTTTCTCCAAAAAATTGGAACTTTTTCCAGAAGAATAAGAGGTTACTACGTCGAAGAATAAAAAATATTCCTTCTCACTGAAAAACTTTCTTTTAATGAGAATTTATCAGCAATTTTTCTATTCAAAAAAAAAAAAAAAATGTGATCAAAGCATTTAAAAACAAATGTTTGAAAATTGAAAATTATTACTTGCAAGATGGAAAACTTCTCAAAAACAAAATATTAAAAAAAATTTCAACTCGTGAACTTGAAAATCTACAAAAATTATATTTTTTTTAGATAAGAAAAATGTTTCGAAATTTGAAAATTTTGAAAAATTGGAAGTTTCACAAATTTAAAAATCAATTTTTTTGGAAACTGAAGACTTTTCAAAAATTAAAAATTTTTGAACCTACCTACTCATTTTTCAAACCACACAAAAAATGATATTTTTCAACTTATGATTTTTAGGCATTAAGTATAAGTTTTACAAATTTGCATTTTTTCATTTGAATACCTAAACATATTTTTAGAAAAAACTATTTTCAAAAATTAAAAAATTTTAGAAATCAAAATTTTTGAAAATTTGAAAATTGTGGCATTATTTTGAAAAAGGTCCCAATTTGACTTGTCGGTCCAAAATGAGTTGAGACCGGGTCTTTGTAGGGAAGAAAATTCTCTGTCCAATGAGATGTTTCGAAGTCTGTTTGATAATTTTTGAGCGTTTTACAGCTCTTCAAAGTTGAAAGTTCAGGAAATAAAAATTTTGGGGAATAAGTTTTCAAAGTTTGCCCATAATTTTTCTTATTACTGTAGAATTGTCCCTATTATGGCTAAGAATTGCATTGACCACTCATTTGAAAGGAAATTTTATGCTCTACAACATGGTGGTCTTGAAAATTTTCCTTGAGTCAAAATTGGACCTATCGTAATATGGATTTTGATGAATGTTCAACTTAAATTCCTTAGTTAACCGACTTCCCGCGAGTTGCGCTAGTGAATTCTTAGTCCACATGAAATAATACACCTTCCACTTACTGAATCCATCAATAACTCAAAACGTCTCACTTTGAACATTTTTACCTAAGAATGTGATTTTCTCAAAACTATGAAAAAACCAAAGTGGGACCTTTTCCAAAATAATGCCACAATTGGTAACTTCAAAAATTTATTCATTTTTAATCAAGAAAATTTTTCCTGAAAAATTTACAAAATATGAATCTTGTTTTGTTCGTATAAAATATAGATGGAGGAATTTTTCAAAAATTTCTAAAAAATTCTAGATATATTTTTGAAAAATATTACTGGTCCTAATTTTGTTCCATTTGGTCTAAAAATGAACCTCTGTCAATATTTTTCAGATTTTTTTTTTTTTTGAAAATTGTTTAGAAAATAAAAACTTCAAAAAACAAAAAAAATCAAACGTTGAAAATGAGAAAATTGAAAAAATACACAATTGTTTGCAATTGAAATTTTTTCAAAAATTGACGATTTTTTGAAATCAAAAATTATTTGTGATAACAGTTTCCCAGCAAATAATATTCAAAGTTCAAAAACTTGGGAAACTGAACATTTCAAAAAATGATTAGCCTATTTTGAAAATTCGATATTGACTTTTTTTACAAATTGAAGATTAGATAGGATGTTAGAAATTGGGAGCTTTCCAAGAATTTAAATTTCCTATTAAGTAAATGTTGAAATGTTGAAAATTAAAAACCAATTAAGCAAACGATTTGACTATAATTCATCATGATTATACAGAAAATGCATATTTTTTCACTGATGAAAATTTCAATTTTTTGAAAATGTTGATCCTCGATTTTAGGAGTTGCAAAACGTCGAAATCAACGAAAATATTGGAGGAAAATGGTAAGGGGGGGGGGCGGTAGTGAGTCATCATTTGAGTGGCAATGGAAGAATTTTGGTTACTTTTTTGAAATTTTATTCAAATTTCGCTCCAATGTATGAAGTATCTGAAAAAAAAAAAAAAAAACAGTACTCCAGCGATCCACTCGTGTTTCTCGACCGATCATCGACGATGAAAGGATTCGCCATCTTCACCAGGTGACAACGGGGCCATCCGTGACGTGAGAATTTTCCGCATCGAATCGTCTCGACGTATTTAGACCAGGTTGGCAAATTTGACCCGATGCCATCCGTCATCCGATATGAGGACACAGTTCATCATCGACGTGGTTGTCAACTGCCACCAGAGACAATAGACGTTCACCGTGACACTTCAGGTTACCACGCATCCGTCGTTTTTCATTCTCATACAGCATTCTAGATTCCGCATTTTTTCTACCTCTTCTTCTTCATTGCATAGGGAAGATCGCGAAGACAAAGATGGGTACGAGGGAGAGAAAAAATTCTTCAATGGTAAACAACGACGATCGTTGTCTGCATCAGTGCTTTGATTTTATTCGAAGCATAAAACCAATAACAACAAATGGACAACCACCACAACAAACACGTTTTTACTACCTTATATTTTTAATATACAACTGCTTTGAATTTCAATCAGCGATAGGAATATTTTCGACGAACGACGCGACCACCATTCTACAACGAACAGTACTTGAAACAACTAACAAGACTATAGGTATAATAAAAATACAAGTATCGAAATACTAAAAATATTTTTAGGAAGATTATTACTACATACTCCTTTTGTAGGGCTTATGATGCGACGTGCCATCTAATTTGGGCACTAGCGAGATTATTTTTAGCGTTTTGGATGCGATTAAGCAGGTAAGCACGAATAATGCCAGACTAAGCGGCAGGTAGGGATGGAAAATTTCAACAATGTTTGAAAATTAATTGATCGTTGAAGATAATTAATTGCAATGGCAGCATATTGAACGACGTGAATCAGCAGTAATGAATACAAGACAGATGTGGTCAACGTAATGGGTTTCGAATAAGTCTCGTGGATGATGTTTTCATAAATTTTCATCTATTACATAATTATTTTTCGATTTTTTTTTTTTTTTTGTCATTCATAAGTTTGAAATTGTGGTCTGTACGTGTGAGTGAGTGTCTAATTAAAAACTGATTTATTTGCATAAAATTATATCAAATTTTTAAGTATTTAAAAGAACATCTTTCAGGTAATAATTTTAAAATTAAACTTGGTCACTCAAAAGCATACAAAAATTGCAGAAATTTGATTACAACTTCCAATTTTTCCTCAATTGGCAATTAATTTTTAAAAAAAAACAGAAAAACTTACCAAATTGCTTATTTCAGGAAACGAAAAAATTCAAAAAATCAACGTTCTAAAAACATACCAATTCAGTAAAATTATTGTACAATTTTTGGAATCCTAGTCAACTTTTGAAAAATGAAAATGAAATTCGAAAACTTTGAAAAACTAGTAAATAGGAAAATTAAAACATTGTAAAACCTACAAAAGTTGAGAAAATTTAAAAATTTAAAAAAATCAAAAAGTCGAATATAAATTCAAGAATTTTGAAAATTCATAAACTTTAAAAACTCAAAAGAAAATTTGCCAATTTTTTAAGAAATCTTCTTCTTTTGGAAAATTGCATAACTTCGAAAAATTAGGAAACGCATAAAACTCTAAAAAAAATATATGAAAAAGTGGTAAACATCAAAAACTGGCTTATTTTGGAAAACGTAAAAATTGAAAAAAATTGATCAATTTCGGATAAGTTACAAATTTTGCGAAATGAAAAATTCAAAAAATTAGTCAAAATTCTATAAAAATTACGAATTTATAGATTTCTTAAAATTGGTAAAATTTTAAAAAGTAACCAATTTCATTACTTTTTTTCTAAAAATTACGAAATAAAAATATTGGTTAATTTTGAGAAACTGATATATAAATTTTGGAAAGTAAATAAATTCAACAAAGTCAACTCTAAAAAATTAAAGAAGACTTTGAAAATCTTGCAATTAGAATTACGAAAAATTATGAAACATGAATGATTCCAAAGAAATTCAAATTTTGAAAATGTTAAACAAAAATAAAACAAATTTGGGAAAATTTAAGGCATTACAAAAATATACAAAAAATTGGTCAGCACTAAGAAATTTACGGATTTTGTAGAAACAAAAATTAAAATTGTCAAATTTTTAAAACAGAAATTAAAATTGTCAACTTTTGAAAAAATTTAAAACTGTCAAGGATAATTTTGAAAAATTACAAAAACTAAAGAAATCAAAAAATCAAAAAATTACGTAGTCACTGCCAAAAATTGAAGAACTTTGAAAAAAAAAAATTCAAAAGCAAATGAACTATGAAAAAATATCAAATTTTAGAAAATACAAAAATAATTTGAAAATTAAAGAAAAATAAATAGGTATTGATCTACTTTTAAAAATTGCCAAAACTAGGAAAGCAAAAGAAAATTAGTTCGGCAAACTACCTAAATTTTGAACAATTTTCAAAACTTTGAAAATTTCGGGGAACAAAAAACTTGAAAAATTAATAAATTCTAACAAAGCTGACGAATTTTGAAAAAAAAAATATATATTTGCAAAGTTTAATAAATTTCAAAAACCAAGACTATCTTAGGAAATTAATAGGTAAATATTAAAACGTTGTTTAGTTTTAAAAACCTGACAAAAATTAATCAGCTTTGAAAAATTACAAAACATCTTCTGTAATAATTTTTAAAAATTTGCAGTTTATAAATTTTCAGGAGAAAAAATGAAAAAATTCGCAAATTTTGAAAATTGGCCACTTTTGTAAAATCTGGTATCTTTGGAAAAGAAATAAATAAAAACATGAAAATTTCTAAATAAAAAGAAAGATAAATAAATGAAAATTGGTAATTTACCAACAAAAAAAAAAGGAAATTCGTGAAAATAGAAAACTTCTAAAATTATTTGACAGCAAAAAACGAATAAAATAATAAATTTTTGAAAATTTTCAATTTTTTTTTTTTGAAAAACTGAAATGAATAAATGTCTGAAAAATTGACGGAATTCCAGAAAATAGAAAAAATGACAAAGCAAAAATCATAAATTCAAAAAATCAATCTATTTGTAAAATTTGTGGAAATTGAAATATATCATAGGTATGAAAATACTCACTAACCAATTTTGAAAAATCAAGAAAAAATTGCCGAGTTTAAAAACCTAAAAATGTGAAAAAATTAGCATTTTTTTTCTCAAAAATTCTAAAAATTGTCAGTCGAATAATTAAATAAGAAAATTTAAAAAATAACCAATCTAAAAAAATTGTAAATTTTGAAAAACAAAAAAAAGTCAAACAATAAGCAAACTCTAAAAAACTGCCAAATATCAAAACATTTTTTGAAAATTGAAATTTTAAAAAATTGGCAAATTTTGAACAAGAGTTGAATAACATTTCGATCAAGTCGTTCATTTCGGGTCCAATCAGAGCAATCTAAACTCAATAAACTGAAAGTTTTTCGCTAACCAAGCCAAACTATCTAGTATAAGTTCATTGACCTCTATCAGCTTGACCAAGAAATTATATTACTACCTATTTATAACACCTTATGACTTGTAATAAATTTCAAAATTTTTCTTAAAACGTTTAGCTTTAAATTTAGTTGAAATTTGAAAAAATTAATATTTTTGCAGAGCATGAAAAATGATTAAAGACGGTTGTTCCATTTTTTCTTTACACTCTCAAACTTATTCCTTGAATTTCACATCTCTCAGTACAATTTCACTAATTTTATCTCGATGAGTTTATCTTCAAATTGCCTCTTTCCTTTTTTCTTATCCTTCAAAATCTTTCCATAAATTATCATAGCAACTCCCTCCAACCTAATTAAAGCTTTTCAGTAAATTACACAATGCACATACTCGTAACTCCACATATACCTACTATAATCATAAATCACATCAGTTCCCTAAAAAAATTGCTAGGTTGATATTTTTATACCAAGCCTAGCATCCTGATACCAAATAATAAACCACCCAGTACCCATCGGATGAAGGTCGAAAACCATCGAAACGAGACAGCCAACGAAGAAAATTCCTGACTTTACAGGTAATTATACAAATAACCACCACTGTGATGAATTACTCGACCGGTGCAATATAGAAAATGCTGGTCAAACCTTAAAAAACACACCATTTCTTTGGAATATTTCCGTTTTCATGTAGGTATAGTTACCTAATTTGATTACTAGCTTTAGAGCCGGTATAAACTGAGACCGATGATGTCGTTTTAATTACAACTTAGAGATAGTCTGACGACGATGAATATTCTACATTTATTCAGAGTCGTCCTATGCAATAAACCAATATAATTGTGTAAAGCTTCCTAGAAATCATAAATCGACGTTAGGTTTTTTTTTTTTTTTTTTTTTTGAAAAACAAGGTTAAACGCGGCTTAATGGAGATGTGAAAAAAATCATTCGAGTCGTCGAAGATGATCTTAATTCGAACTAGTAGAACCGGTTCGCGTTTAAAATGAAATGGATGAGAGCTAATTATGCCGACGATGCGACCACAGGTACAATGTTAAAATGAAAAAAAAAAAAAGGCACAAATGAGAGGGGCTTTTTTTTACCTGTGTACGAAGCTGTCGAACTCTCTTGTAATTTAAAAGTAAACGGTATGTGAACTTTCATCATTTTCATCTGAGGAATACGTTGCTGAACGTGATGTACCGAACTGGAAAACATGAAATCTTCGCCGTGTAACCAGAAGACCGTCATGTTTCTAAAAAAAAGACTGTTTAAAATAAACTTGTACAGTATGTGAACATTGAAGCTTCTTATGATTAACTTAAACTCTAATCGTATTAATAATCTAGCAGATAATTTACGAAATTCGAGATGAAATTGGTCGTGGCGATTGGTTATCGACCTGAGGCAACTTCTAGGGGCATTTTTTGTACAATGTAAAGCTCTAGAGCTCCACATTTGTGACTTGCCTGTCATAAGAAAACCCGGTTTTGGTCCGAAAATTTTTATTTTGTTTTTTGGTGGATATTAATGGCACTTTTGGCGGTGATTTCACTGATCATGGAGAAAACGTTCCCAAACAATTCTGTTCGAGCACACAGTAAAGTTGAAAATTCAAAGAAAAATCAATACTTCTATTCAGAATTATTATTTTTAATTTTTCTTGGAGGGTAGTTCAAATGGTGTCTACGTACAAATTTACAGCCTGATCGGGTCACTCTTGAGCGGTCTGTGACAATTTTATGAAATTTTTTGTAAGCAAAAAGTGGAAAAATTCAACTCTTCTTACTTTTCATCTCGTATATTGGCTCAAATTTTGAGCAAATCAAAAAACCAAGACTTAGACATGGTAGGAAATCAAATTTTCTACAAAAAAGGTTCTTTTCACTTTTTGCCTATTGTCAGTATTTCGGGAGTTATTTGAGAAAATCAAAAAAATTATTGATGTAAACTCCTGAAATATTGAAGATAGGCAAAAAGTGAAGAGAACCTTTTTTGTAGGAAATTTGACCTCCTACCATGTATTAGTCTTGGTTTTCTGATTTGCTCAAAGTTTGGACCTATATCTTGACTTAAAAATTTGAAATTGTAGTAAATTTGGAATTTTTTGGTTTAAAAATGGCAACACTGTCTGTGAATTTTTTTCAAACACTCTAGTATGCAGTGAATTTGAGTTCACTTGGAGTGGTTGAATGATGCCCCAAAGATCAGCTGGATCAGATAAATGGAATGGACATTGCGAGAATTTTAAATTTTGAACTGCCCTCCCGTAAAAGTCATTCGGACTAAAACCTGGTTTACTTATGACAAGTCACATTTATGTTTTTATAGCTGAACAGGATGAAAAGTTGGCTAGTTTTTTGTTACTTTGATATTATCGGTAGCTTCCAAGTACACGTGTGTGGTGATTTCATCGCAACAAGCAGTATTTCTTAACAAAACAAAAAATCCAATCCGGCGTAAATTACCTAACAAGGCAATGCCAACTGTTATCATTATGAAAAACGAAATTTTAATTCAAAATAATGGAAAATGGACTTTTGTTTTTGTTAGTTAGATTTTCATCGACCCATAACACTCCGTACGATTGTTTTACCCTAGACTTCGATCTGATTGGTTGATTCAAAATACTAAGTAACTTGAACGAATTCGTATACGTCAGATTGATAACCTATCAAGACCTGCAATTCACCCAGAGATAAGATTTTCAACTAGGTAGTAATGTTTACATATACGAATCGACGATTATAACGTCGTCTTATGACGAGCACAGCACAACAACACATCAAATCAATTTCATTAAGTACGTGAATTGGGACACGGTCGAGAATCGCCACAATCGAGATTTCAACTCGAGACGTTGCTGAATTTATTACGAGGATTAATTCGGGCTTCTTACCTCATGATCAGCAGGAACATAGCACAGAAACATACTAAAATAGCTAAAACCGACAACACATTTGAGAGTTCAGCCACAGACACGAGCATTGTTGTCATCGCGACTAACATAATTATCACTCGAACTTAGGAGCACGATGCTCCTTGGGAAAAAGAGCAAACTAAAACGCGAGTCAACAATATTGGCGCGAGTAACTAGAAAATTTTGTACTTCATTTTGAAATTTTACGTTTATAAAAGCACACCATGATACGAGCCAAACTTGTGCAGAGATGCTGGTTTAAAGTGAAAGTTCCTATACCGAGAACTGAGAAGTCGTCTAGTGTGAAACCAAACAAAACAATAATTGCCAATGCGGTGACGAACTCGACCGTACACGCAATTTAACCAAACGTACTGTACTGTTGGGTACTTCGGATGTTATAGCATATGTTTTTCTTCGCATATTATCACTTTTTTCTCCCACCTTATCAATTTGTTGTCTTGCAAGATTTTTTCTTTCCGCAGTAAAGCCGCCGCCCAAGTAGAGCTACGGTCGAGGCTGCAAATTTTGCTGACGCGACGAGTGCACGATAGGCTAATTTGGGTATTTTAGGATTGTCAAAAGAGGAATTTTTCATCTTAAAAAAAAATTGTTTCCTTATTCCGAAAAAATACCTATCTAATTTTTTTACGATGAAAAAATTGAAATAAAATTTATTTCAAGCCTCAAGCCTTTTTTTAATGTCCTGAATCCCGAAAAAAATATATAAAAAAATAATGTACCTACTTGGCTACTTGATAAAATCAGTGATGCCGAAACGTAACGATAACGGTAACGAAAAACGAAAAATAACGGAATTTTTTTCGTTACAAGTAATGGAACAGTAACGGAACTTTATTTTTGAACAGAAATTGTGTAACGAAATAATAACGTTACAATAAAATGGTCTTTATGTTACGTAACAAATAACGAAAAAAAATCGTTACGTTCCGTTACTTTTTTTCGTTATTTTTTTCAGTTTTTTTGCATTGCCTGCACTGCCAACCGCAGAAAATGTTCACTAACGTCTAGTTTGATTGTTTTGTTTACATTCATGGGGTGCAACTTCGAAAATTTTTTACCAAGTCCAGTGCTACATAATACTTTATAGTCAAAATTGGAAGGGAGGAAGGGGTCTAATCGAAATTTTTGTAATAAATAAAAGTATTTGTACAACTTCAAGCTACAACTTTTGTTTGAAAATTTTTTCAATCGGGCCCCTTACCTCCCCCCTGTTTTTAAAAATGTATTTGAAGGAGTTGGATTATCCAAAATTAGTGAGGAGGGAGGGATCCGATTGAAATTTTTGTTATCACCAAAATTATTTCTAGTACTTCAAGCTACAACTTTTATTTGAAAATTTTTTCAATCGGGCCCCTTACCCTCCCCCTGTTTTCAATAATGTATTTGAATGAGTTGGATTATCCAAAATTGGAGGGGTGGGAGGGGTCCAAAAGGTAGCAACACCACCAAACTTGTATTATTTTCTTCTTAGTTCTTGATGTTTATTTTATTCTATTGGACTTGATAGTTATTAATTTACATTGAAAAATGAAGATAGCAATTTTTTTATGATTTCTGGCTATTTCGGAAAAAATTACGTTGTAACGAAAAAACCGGAACGGAACGGAAAAAAATAACGTTACAAGGCCCTGTCGGTACCATTTTCGTTCCAAGTAACGTAACAAATAACGAAATTCAGGATTTTTAGTTACAGTAACGGAACGAATACCGTAACGGAAAAAAAAAATTCGTTACTGACATCACTGGATAAAATTTACAATTTTTTTTTATTTGTCAAAAATTACAAAAAATCAGGGAAGAAAACCAATTGAGACCCAATTGGTTATGGTGATGGTGGTTTTGAGAAAATTTTGAAATTACTGGTGGTTCCAATTGGTTTTTGGTTTTTAAAAATTTTCAAAAGGTTTTGGTGCTAAAGTGGTTCCATTTAATTTTTTTTTTTTTTTTTGATTGGTTCTGGTTCTGGGTTTTTGGTTTTGCTTGATTAATTGGTTGTAATGGTGATTCTTAAATTAAAAACCATTTCAAATGGTTGTGGTGGTGGTTCCGTTTTGGTTTTTCAACTGGTTTTCATCGAATTGCTTCCATTTCGTAATTCGTAGTATGAAAAATATTTCCCAACATTTAAACCATTTATCTATGGCATTAACCATCAGAACCAGATGGAACCATTTTCGTGCTTCCTATTATACCACAAAAGAACTAAAAAAAGATCAGATCTTTGAAATTTGAATAAAAAATTAAAATTCAAAAAGTAAAAAAAAAAAAAAAAAAAACTATAAAGAATAAAAAATAAAAAATGAATTTTGCCTACAAGTTACAAACACAATATTGCAATAAATTTAAATTAAATAATATACATTCAAATAAAAAACAAAAAATAATAATGTTTCCACTTTCCAGAGCGCTGAAAAATCAGGAAAATGAAGAAAACAGTCCACAGGGGGTAGGTAAGGGGCCCAATTTAAAAAAAATTAAAATCAAAGTTGTTGCTTGAAGTTCTAGGAATAAATTTGGTCATAACTCAAATTTTGATTGGACCCCTCCTTCCCTTTCAAATCCACTATTTCTCTTTTTAGAACCAAAAAGAACCAATTCCATTAATTGGTGGTGGTTCTGGTTTTCATTGTAAAGGAAATTGAAAATGGTGGTGGTGATGGTGGTTTTTTATTTTCAAACTACTTTCTTGTGGTTGTGGTTGTGGTTATTTCAGCAAATGATTTTTCGTTGTGGTTCCAAACGGTTCTCTTCCCTACCTTTTCGAAAGGAATTGGTTCTTTTTGGTGGTGGTTCTTGAATGGATTTTTGAAGTTCATTGTAATGGTTCCAAATGGTTTTGAAAACCAATTGAAATATCTGGTGGTGGTGGTTTTACCCGGTTTTGGTTTCAAAAAATGACATTTTTTAATCTCAAAAAATTGTAAAATTTCTTCACTTTTTCAAATAGAAAAAATTAGTAAAATTACCTCAAAAAAATTAAATTAAATTTTTTTGAAACTTTAAAAAAAATAATTGTCTAAAATCATGAAAAAAATTAAAAATTTTATTTCAAAAAAATTAGAAATTTTTTTCATTTAAAAAAAGACTAAAAAATTTGTTTATTAAAAAAAAAATCATCTTGAAAAAAATGAAAAAATATAAAATTTTTCTATCTTGAAAAATTGAAAATAAATTCATTCGTAAAAAATAGAATACTCTTAAGTACTAATTTTCATCTTAAAAATTGTGAAATTTTCTTAATACAAAAATTTTTAATCAAATTTATTACCTACAAACTTTGAAAAAAAAAATCTTAAATCCCCAAATTACTCTCAAATTTTTTGTTTTTTGGAAAAACTGAATTTTCATCGTAATTGAAAAATACTAATGTATCTAGTAATATATCACAATTTCTTCGAAAAAAATGTTTTAATTTTTTAGGGTAAAAGTATTTTTCAAATTTCAGAAAAAAAATCTTGGGATTTTTTGGAATCATATATTTTTTTTTTTTTTTTTTTCGTTTTCTTAGAACAATGGAATTTCTCATTTTTTTTCAAAATCATTTTTTTCAATGTTTCTGGAATAAAAAAATTAGGCAACCTTGTAAAATTGGATTTTTTCATTTCAGAAACATTGAAAAAACATTTATTCTGAAAAAATTAAGAAATTCCATTGTTCCAAGAAAATGGAAAAAAATTGATTTCAAAAAAAATCTTTCAAATTTTTCATTTTCTCGGAACCATAAAATGTCTCTGTATTTCTTTAAATGATTTGTTTTTTCATTTTTTGGAGGGAAGGGATGATTATTTCAATTTTTTGGAGTAAAAAATAATTTAAACATTTTGGAGCAAAATCTTAATTTTTGGTTTCGATTTTAAAAAATTCTTCCATTTTTTTGGGAGTACGAACTGCCTCGATTTTTTAGACTTACAAAGGTTTCCCTTTTTACAAAAAAAATTATTCAAACAAAAAAATCGAGATACAAAAATATTTTTTCTACACTGAAAAATAAACGGTCACCTCTTCTGAAAAAAATTTTTTTGAAAAGGACCCCCCTTCAATTCAATGTTGAATGCAAAATTAGAGGGAAGGGAGGAGTCCAATTGAAATTTTTGTAATGACAAAAATTATTCCTAGGACCTCAATCTATAAGTGTTGTTTGAAAATTTTTTTAATGAGACGTCTTCTTCCTCTTCAATTTTGAATATCAAGTATCTGCGTAGTAGGCCTATTATTAGGCAAAATTTGAGGGGAGGAGGAGTTCAATCAAAATTTTTGTAATGACAAAATAATTATTCCTACAAACCAGGGTTCCTTCGGATCATTTGACTTCGGATCACGGATCATGATCCGGATCACGATCATGGTGATCCGTGATCCGGATCATTTTTTGTAGCAGGATCCGTGATCCGTGATCCGGATCATTTTTTGTAGCAGGATCCGTGATCCGTGATCCGGATCATTTTTGCACCAGGATCAGTGATCCGTGATCCGGATCATTCCACATAAAGGATCCGAATTTTGCGGATCACCTACTTTTACCACATTTACGGTTATTTACATCATTTACCCTGTCTTTAACAGAGTTGGCTGTTTTAAACAGATTTTGTTTTAAACAGATTTTGTTTTAAACAGTGTTTTAAACACGAGAAAAAAAAACAAACGATGCTTTAAACAAAAAAAAAAAACGTTTAAAACAATGTTTTAAACGTGTTATGTAACTTCTGTACCCTATGAAAGTCAATTTTTTTCAGCTTTGAGATTTTTATACTGTCAAAACGTAAAAAATCTCGGGAAAAAAAGTAAAAAAAGCTATTTTAAATGTGTTTTAAACGTGTTTTAAATATGTTTTAAACGCGTTTTTTATATTTCAATTAAAAACACGTTTAAAACAACAAAAAACTTTTTTAAACAAAAAATTCTTTTTTTTTTTTTTTTTTAAACTGTTTTAAACCCAACTCTGGTCTTTTACCAGTGTTTACATATATCGATATTTTATTTTAATGCAATATGCATTTTACGTCTTAAGTATAAATGGAATGAAATGGTGAATCTTTGAGTATGAAATTTGAATTGAAATTTGAATTTAATGAATTATAAATTAATTGCAATAATTACATTAATAAATATCCTTTTCATCATTTTCTCATCATAAATGAAACTAAAAACTATTAATGAACGTAACGTAGTAATCAACTTAATAATTTTATAAAAAAAAGTTGAGGAAAAAGATCCGAAAGTTGATCCGAAAAAATGATCCGGGTCACGGATCACCGGCCCATGATCCGTGATCCGGATCACTTTTTACCGTGATCCGAAGGAACCCTGCTACAAACTCAATGTACAACTTCTGTTTGAAAAACTTTTACAAAAACGTATCGATTACGATTATCCTACTTAGAATTTTTACACAAAGCTCACTCTCAAAAAAACTAACTGTTGTTAATGTTAAAATGGTCTTAAGCCGGGTTTACACCATCAGTCATGGTTTAAAAATGGTTGGATGACTAAAGACTGATGTTTGATGAAAATCAAACGTGTTTGATATTTTACACAAACTGAGTGGAGAGAATGCTTTTTTTATCGGACGTAATCATCAAAGTTATAATGTTTTGATTATTTTTTGCCTTTTTTTATGATTAGTTTTGAGATTTGTTACTTTTTTCGCGATTTATGCATTTCATACTGATAATTGTAAAAATTAGATGAAGTTGGTTTGTGTCGTGTAAACGCTTGACAGCTGGATTGACAGTTTTAATTGATAGTTTGCACAAACTGACTGATGGTGTAAACCTGGCTTTAAAGACAGTAAAGTTGTAAAACTTTACTCCTCTTGCGACAGTTCCCAAGTACACAAATTAGCCTCCCGTGACAAGTGTACGTTTGTACACTGAAGCCGGCCACATACTGAATGTTATAGAAAAGAAAAACTACGTTTTATTTAAAAATGAATGACGCCATAGGGGTGGTTAATTAGCAAATTATTCGATTTCTATTTTTTCTAATGAACGTGAATATTAAATTTTCTATATCTACGAATTTTATTCGCATTTAAATGGATTAATCGTTGGTCTACCTTAATTTAGTGTACCTTAGTTTGAAATATTCGACCAAGTAGAATAGTAGAGAAAAGACCAGCGCCAGTAGTGTCATGATTTTTTTCTTCTTTTCATTATTTTAAAAATTTAATAGAAATTAACATTCAACATTGATTAATTTAATGGTATTTTTGACTGCCGTTTTTGAAAAATGCGAACTTGGGAAAGAGAGAGTAAATTTGAATATACAATCGACAATCGTATATTATTAAAATAATTCATTGGAAATGGAAGAAAATAATTATTAAAATTTAAAACATAGTGTGACAAGTGTGACAAAATTTCTCTTACTTTTCTGAAACTGTGTTCATTAAAACTGAAAAAATAACATTTTCGAAAAGTTATAGGGAGAGTTTTTGAAATTTTCCTATTTTTATTTTTTTAGTAGTTGATGAAGCCTATGCCAGTGTGACGCCTTGGGATTTTTTTTAGCTTATTCAACTACAGAAGGAATTCACTTGTACTGTATGAAATTTAAAAAAAAAATCGATTCGAAATGTTCCTTTCTCTTGAATACGTTTTGATATCTATTTGTCCCTTCCTAATCTACTAGTAAATAATTCAATCAACGTTTTAATTGTGGAATTTAATATTGCGATGTCAGCATTATCCCCTAGTGAAGTGACAGGCCAGAAATATTCCTATTGACGTGTATTGCAAATTATAAACGCGTAGTTTGTTGTTTTTAAAAATAGGTGAATAACTGAAAACAACGCAGAAGTAAATATTGTTATGGATATTTTTCAAAAAATAATTTAATCGCTGCGACGTTAAAAATCATTTAATTATTTTTGATAATGAAAATATGTTCTAATAAATTTCTCCAAATTATTACCAGATCTCTGATTTTTTTTTTTTTTTTGTTAAAAAATCACACGTGTACTTATAAAAATTTATTTTCTGGCAAAATCATTAAAACATCATCATGGTGGTCCAGCCAATCAATTTTCAGGCCAAATAAATTCGTCAAAATTTATGATTACAACACGTGCGCACAATTTTAGAAATATTAATATTATATTAAAATAAAACCTACCGTGTTCATTTTTGAAAAAATGATTAGGTACGTTTAAAAATAAATTACGAATTTTCGACGATGGACAGATTAACGAGAGAATATTTCTTTAGTCATCTGATTGACGACAACGCTCATTAACTTTGTAAAATTTCACGTCGAAAAAATAAATTAATATTCGAAAATTTTTACAACGCGACGAAACGATTTCGCTTATTCGACGTTCTTTTTTTAAAAGATTATTATTAAACTCGTAAAATGCTCGATTTCACTTTCACGACACAGAGAATCTGCGATCTGCATTGACCTCGAACCTTATTTAATGCTACATGTACCTATCTACCTAATTAATTAATTATTCTTTCTTTCTTTCCTTCGAATCAGAAATTTTTATCACTTTATCGATAAAGATTACGTGATTGAGTATACGTATTATGTGTTCGACGATGAACAATCACGAGGAAATTTTAGCTGATTTTTTCGTCTAATTGTTTTTAAAAACGAGTGAAAGTTCCGACAGTGTGATTTGATTTAAGTCTCTTGCTAAAATGATTTACTCGTTCGAGTTATTCGTCGGCTAATTCGCAATGAAGTAGGTACCTAACTATCAATTTGATTAATTTTATTTTCGAACGCTCGGAAATAATTTTGACCAGTTTTGGCTTTTAAAAAATATGACAAATCGGTAGTGATTATTTTTGGTCAAAAAAGAGACGGTGTTTTTGATGAGTGCTAAATTTAGTGAAATTAAAACGTTCTTTATTTATTACATTTTTCAGAAATTTTTTCTTTCAGTGTATATTACCATTTTTGGTGATTATTTTCAAAGCGGACATTCACAATTTTTTGAGAATCATTCTGAATTTTTTTTTTTTTGTTTCCAATTAAATTAAAAAAAAATTAACACTCTTTTCAATATTTTTTAAATAGATTTTTTTAGTAGGTAAGAATTTTGCATGAGAAAATTTTTTTAGAATTTTTTAGAGCCATTTTTTTGGTACCTACAAATTTTTAAGATGATTTTTCGATCGACTTTTTTCCTCTTTACTAGCGGATTTTTTTCAAAATGAAAGTTTTGGGAATAGTTCTTTTCTATCATTTTTTTTTTAACTCATACAAATTTTTTTCATACTTAATATTATTTTTAAGAAATAGTCGAGTAGGTAGTTGAATTTTTTTTGGACGCAGGAATTCTTTAAGATAATTTTAGCAAAAGTTAGGTACCTGAACTTGTTACGCTTATGTGATGATCTTTTAATTAAAAATTTTTCAAAATAATTTTTTTTCTTAAATTTCATCTCAAGATTGGAGAATATTTTGCCAAAAGAATTTTTCAAGAGATTTTTCATTTTTTCTGCTTGAAGAGTTTTAGATTTTCCCTCTTCTAGCATTCACTTTCAAGAAAATTTCTTTTAGATAGAATTTTTCCAAAGCACAATTTCATCTTTTTTTCAGTGTAGAATTTAAAAAAAGAAAATCCTGGGATAATTTTTAGGCTGCGAATTTTTTTGGCAAGTTGAAGAATGTTTTTTTAAAAAAATTCTATTTCATGATTTTTTTACAATTTTTTTAAAGCACAATTTTAGAGATATTTTTGTCATTTCGTTTATTTATGTTTTAGTACGACATTCTGGCACGATTTATCCTTCGAACATTTTTTCGGAAGATTTTTTACTGTATTTCTGAATGGAAATTTTTTCCGAAGTCAAAGGATTTCGATCGACACTTTTTTTCTCATTTTGTTAAAAATTATTCTTTATTGAAATTTCCAAAGAACTATTTTGAAAAAAAAAATACAGAATAAATTGACAATTTCATTGAAATTTTTTTTTAAACATTGGTTCTTTAAAGAAGTTTTTTCCTCTAAAAAAAAAAAAAAAAAAAAAAAAATAGAAGAACTTTTCTCAAAATATTTTTTAGGGACATTTTTTTAGAGTTTTTAACTTTTTTTTTCAATAAGAACATTTTTGTAGTCTCTATTTTGATAATTTTGTTATGAGTAATGAGTATAGCACAATTTTTTCAACAGGTTTTTTCCTCGGGATTTAATTTTTTATTGAATGATTTTATCAAGAATAGATAATTTTTTTGACCAAAAAACGTACCTATAAGCATAATTTTTTTACAGCAGAAATTTTTTGAAATCATAATTTTAGCAATTTTTTTATTCGGTGCGAGATTTATAAATTTTTTGTCAAAAGCATTTTTACAAAGATTTATTTCAAAGTTGAAAAATATTTTTCTGAGAAATTTCTTTAATTTTTTTTGCCATTAGCATTCTTTAGGAAGCATAATTTCACTAATTTTGTTCGGTGCAATATTTTATTCTGAAATTTTTTTTTGAAATTTTTTCCTTGAAAGAAATTTTGTTCCAAGATGATTTTTTTAATAGGATTTTTTTTGTGAAACAAAAGAATTTTTCCTGAAAAAATTTTTACCCAAAAATAATGTTTTTTATGTTTCTTGATTTGTTAAATTTTTTTGTACAAAGTTTTTCTCAAAAAGTGTTTTCTCATTTTTTTCACAGGCGGATTTTTTTCCTAGAAATTTTTTTGGTGGAAATTTTTTTTGCATGTAAATTTTTTCTGCGACGAAAGGATTCATCTTCGTCAAACTTGAGTATTTTTTACTTGTACAGAATTTTTCCAAGTATTTCTTCTCCAAAAAAAATGTTTATACCTAGAATAATTTTTTTCTATCAATTTTTTTGACCTTAAATAAACTTTCTTCATAATTTAAAAAAATTGTTGAGATGATTCGTTTTTACATAGATTTTTTGAACAATTTTTTACAAGTAAGTAGGTACCAAATCACTTTTTCATTGCCAATTTTTTTTGGAAAGTTTCTTTTCGAAGGATTTCTTTTTTTTGTAATGACCTGTAAAATAAATTTTTGAAAGAGATTTTTCTGATTTTTGATTTTTTCTTGAATGATTTTATCAAGACTGGATAATTTTTTGACCAAAAAAAATTTTGTAAGAGATTTTTAAAGGATTCTTTTATTAAGGGGATGCTTTTAATACTAAAATACTTTTTTGTGTCAATTTTTTTTTTTTCGTGAAGTTGAAAGATATTTTTGCAAAAAAAATTTATTCAATTTCTTTTTACCATGTCAAACATTTTTTACGAGGCAAAATTTTACAAATTGTTTCATTATTTTGCCAAGATGATTACTCCACAGGGAAATTTTTTAGTGGCACAATAGAATTTTTACCACTAACGTTTTTTTTTGTTTGCTCGATTTTTCTGATTTTTTGTACACTTTAAAAAAAAAATTAGGACGTTTATAATTACCTACTAGATTGATATTATATTACACCTGTCTGAAGGGGATTCAGATGGAATTGGCGAAGTTGAGTTTTTTTTATCAGAGTAATAAATTTTTGAATTTCAGAAGAATTTTTGTTTAACAGAGTTTCCTCAAATTTTTTCTCTGGAGAATTTTTTGGCACAACAAAAGAATTCATTTTCTTCAAAATAAAATTTTTTAAGCACTTATTTAAAAAAAATATTTAAATACCTTTTTTTTTTAAGTAGGACAAGTAAATTGCAAATTTCCTCAAATGAATTTTTTCAAAAATATTTTTTGGGATTTTTAAAAACTTTTTTGAATCATCACTTTTGTGATATTTTTATACTTTATTTTTTTTTCTCAAAAAATGACCACTTCAGAACACTGTTTTTCTTCGAATTTTTCTCAACTTCCGTTAGTCTTGCATCATTTTAAATTTTATCGATGATAAAATAACGCAGAAGATGATGCGTGAACCGCTATAAAGTATAAATATAAATATAATTTTTCACGTATCTTAGCCTTCGTGTTGAATCAACAGACCATCAACACCTCCACACTGGCGACCAGAAAACCCCCAATTTTAGTTAACCATCTAGAGATCTTATCTATAGTAATACCAACATAAGATTTCGTTTATCGTTTTATTTACATTTCTGTGAAAAAAACTCTATACTCTCACCCTCGCATACAAAATCAACTTCCGGTCAAGTTTTTGCAAAACATTGTGATACAAATTCGTCGTCTTCGTAGAAATAACATCATCAAAAAACTATGGGCCAATAAACACGTCGTATATGAGGAGGCACGACGCAGCATCCTTTCCTTCATAATACTACTACAATTCAAACTTGCATTACTAATTCGAGATATTTTTAATTTTCTCGTGTAATACGCAAACGCGAACAATCGCTTTTTTCAGCAAGATACCGAAAACATAAATTCTAGTCTAGCTGCGTTGGCAATTATCATTTTTGCTTCAAGTCGGATATATTCGCGTTCTTACCGTCACGTATAGTTTAACTTCTTTATAATTTTACGATAATACGTATACGCAGTGTACCTGTTTTCAAGTTTTTCTAACCGTGTCCTGTAATGTCGGTGTGCTTTTGTTATCTGCCAGGTAAATGCGAATCGAAATTCTTGATAAGTTTTTTCTCAATGTCGTTGTGTGGTTTTGATTGGAAAATTTACCAACATACTAGATATGTAATCTATCATTTGTACGGTTCGTAAACGTGTATTTCTCAAAACTAACTCAGTTGTGCTTCTAAATTCTAGTGTAAAATACTTCGAAAATTACCTGAAAAAAATACAAAAAAAAAATTTGATTAAAATCCCATCAATTATTTTTTATTTTTTTAAAAAATCGTTCTAAAAATTTATGTGATCTGTGAACGTGCATCTGCCATTTCTTTCGTTTCGAAATTCGCAAAAATACTTCCGGAATATGCGAATTCTTGGAACCTCGCATTCGTAGTGGTAAACTCATCGTTGGTCGTTGGGCCAGACATTGCGGTAATCTCTATTTAGCGTAACGATTCATTAACCTCGTCTATTTGAAAAAAAGCTCGTCGGGCCGCGAACAAAAGATATCCACTCGTATGTGTAAAAGCACGTGGCCCATTCCGTACGTTTTGGAATTTCGCCATACACGTCGACTCGTGCACATCTGGCGACGAATAAGTGAATTTCATCAGCTGAATGCAATAAGCCACCATAACAGTATACGTCAAATGGTTATTCACTCGTCGAAAACAACAATTTAACATTTTAACGTGCTCTTCTCATACTCTTCTCTCTTCACTTTTTTTTTTACGACAATAACAACAAGTACACGATTACACGCGAGTTTGTAATAGAAAACAAGAAAAATTTTCATTCAAAACGCTCTGACACAATTCGTGGAATCCTAATTTCGAGATGGTATGAAATTTATTATTTTCTATCGCGTAATAATGGGATATTTTTTTCATCTCGTAGGATTCATTATGTTGATGTTGTTTCGCTCGAAATCTAAATTCCGTCATAGATCTGGGAGCAAAGATTTTGGGTTTCATTCGCCCGTCCATTTGTCATCGTCGTCGTCCAATCATCATGAAAACATTAACGTGTATTTGGGTAAGTTAACCCTACCATATTTCTTTCTCTGTCGTAGGTATTTTTCATCTCGCGAAATAAATGAAAAATATTTTTTTAAATTGCCGACGTATTTTTCTTTTCTTGTTACAGTTTCCTTGTTTATCACATTACTGACCGGGTTGGCGAGTCCGTTTGGTATTTGGATTTTATCTGTGTATGGATTATTGTGCACGACCACGTTGTTGATATTTTATTATAAAACTATCAAGTACGATTTGGATGAGAAAATTCGACACGTTAAAAGTAAGTCCGAGGAGCAAGCAGAAGGAAGTGGTGGAAAAGTCGTTGGGATATTTTTAATTGTAGGTACGTAGGTAGGTAGGATATCAGTTTGGAAATTGTTGATATTTTGAATTTTATGCAACACTTCGCCCAAAGAGATTCAAAAATCTAAAAATTGATCAAAATCTTCAAACTTTGAAATTTTACGATTTTTTTCAACTTGTTCGAAGTTACTCGTTTTTACGAAAAAAAATTTCTTTAAAAAAAATTCACAATTTATTTTAGAAAAAAAAAAAATTCAACAACAACAATATTTGTGAATTTTTGAGAAAATTCGTCCAAACGATTCATTTTTCAATAATTCTTGCAAAGTTTGATTCAGTTGTTCGCGAACGATACATGAAAACCAACCAAATGAATCATTGATTCAAACTTGAATAACTTTCACTCTCACATAATGCCATGAAAAAATATGTCGTTTAGAGATAATTTCACAATTTGATTCAATCGTTCGCGAACGATTCATAAAAAATGAATCTTCGATTCATTCCTGAACGACTCACGCGTCACACAAACTCTCAAAAATACGGGAAAAACCGTTTCATCATTGATTCACAATCAATTCAATCGTTCGCGAACGATTCATAAACATGAATCATTGATTCAAACTTGAACACCTTTCGAACACTCTCACATAATACTATGAAAAAAATATGTCGGTTAGAGATAATTTCACAATTTGATTCAATCGTTCGCGAACGATTCATAAAAAATGAATCTTCGATTCATTCCTGAACGACTCACACAAACTCTCAAAAATATGAAGAAAAAAAACTGTTTCACCATTGATTCACGATTCGATTCAATCGTTCGCGAACGATTCATAAAAATGAATCATTGATTCAAACTTGAACGACTTTCAAACACTCTCACATAATGCTATGAAAAAATTTGTCGTTTAGAGAATGATAATTTCAAAATTTTATTCAATCGTTCGCGAATGATTCACAAAAAATGAATCTTCGATTCATTCTTGAACGACTCCCGCAAACTCTTAAAAATAAGGGAAAAAATCGTCCCACCACTGATTCACAATTCGATTCAATCGTTCGCGAACGATTCATAAAAAATGAATATTTGATTCAATCTTGAATGACTCACCAGTCACCACTCACCTACAAACACACATTCAAATAATGAAAAATATGAAAACAATTCGTTCGAAGAGTAATTAAAAATTCAATTCAATAGTTTGAGAATGTTTTACAAAAAATGAATCCTCGATTCTACTTGAACGACTCACTCACACACACTCTTAATATTTAATATGAAAAAAATCCCGATTCCTTCCACCATTGATTCACAATTTGATTGAATCGTTCGTGAACGATTCATAAAAAATTAATCTTTGATTCAATCTTTAACGACTCATACACGAACACATACTTACTTCAGCGATAAAAAATATGTAAAAATGTTTGTTCGATAAATTGATTAAAAATTTGGTTTAATCGTTCGCGAACGATTCGCGAAAAATGAATCGGAAATTCTTAATAGAACCACTCATATAACAAAGTGAATTTCATTTCACTTTTTTTTCAATAGAAAAAATTCTCAAATATCTGAAAAATTAAAAAAATTCGTTCATAAAAAAAATCTTCAAAAATTTTGTTGGAAAAGATTATTTAAAAAAAAAAATCCAAGAAACTCTCCTTAAAAATTTCTGATGAAAATTGAAATTTTCGCATTAAACATTTACTTCAAAATTCTTCAATTTTTTTTTTAAATTGGTCAAGTAAGTACCTAATCATAATAATTTATGATTTTTTTTTAAATTTCACTTTTTTCTTCAGATTTTTTTCAATTTTTTTTTTCGAAATCTAGGAGAAAATTCTCAAATATCTTGAAAACCTATAGGTACTTAGTTTCTTTTTAAAAATTTTGTTGACGAATTTTTTTTTTCAGTCAATTTTGTTGGAAAAAATAATTATCTAGGGAAGAAATTTTTGAAAAAAAACTTTCTACAATTTCTGATCAGAATTTAAAAAATTGCATTCAAATTTCTTCTGGAATTAATTATGATTTTATTGTAGAATAAAATTATTTTGGAAAAAAAAAATAGAGAAAAACTTTCTTAAAAAATTCCAAAAATCCTTTTAAAAAATTCCCTCTTTTTTTGAAAGATGAAAAAAATTGTTGGTAAAAAATTACTTAAATGATTTGTCGAATAAATCTCCCATTTCTTATCAGATTCTTTTGACTGAAAATTTCCCTTCAAAAGATTAGGAAAATTCTTTAAAAAATCTCTCCCGCTTCCCACATTCTCGATAAAATAGTTTTTTGTTTAATGTGATCTGTCATAAAAAAACAAGGTTTTGGTCCGAAAAATCTTTAATTGTTTTTTTGTTGATATTAATGGTACTTTTGGCGGTATTTTCACTGATCATGGAGAAAACGTTCTCAAACGATTCTGTTCGAGCGCACAGTAAAGTTTAAAATTCCAAGAAAAATCAATACTTCTATTCAGAAAATTATTTTCAATTTTTCTTGGAGGGTACGTAATTCAAATGGTGTCTACGTACAAATGTACAGTCTGATCGGGTCACTCTTGAGCGGTCTGTGAAAATTTTATGGAATTTTTTGCAAGCAAAAAGTGGAAACTTCAACTCTTTTCACTTTTCATCTCGTATACTGGCTTAAATTTTCAGAAAATCAAAAAACCAAGACTACTTCATGGTAGGAAATCAAATTTCCAACAAAAAAGGTTCTCTTCACTTTTTGCCTATCTTCAATATTTTAGGAGTTATTTGAGAAAATCAAAAAAATTATAGATGTAAACTCCTGAAATATTGAAGATAGGCAAAAAGCGAAGACAACCTTTTTTGTTGGAAATTTGATTTCCTACCATGTATTAGTCTTGGTTTTTTGATTTGTTCAAAATTTAAGCTGAAATCTTGACTTGAAAATTTGAAATTTCATTAAAAATTTGGAATTTTTTGTTTTAAGAATGGCAACACTGCCTGTACAAAATTTTCAATCACCCTAAGTAGTGAATTTGGGTTTGGAGTGGCTAAATGATGCCCCAAAAATCAGCTGGATCAGATGAACGGAATGGACATTGTGAGAATTAAAAATTTGAACTGCTCTCCTGTAAAATTTGTCTTTCGGATCAGAACTTGCGATTTCCTTATGACAGGTTACAATTATCCTCCAAAACTTTAACTCTGTCGTTCAAGAACGATTCATAAAAAAAGAACAACTTTTATGACTCTGACAAAAATTACTTAAAAGTTCGACGATTCCTTCAAAATTTAATGGTTCACACGATAAAAAATTAATCCAGCAATAATTGATGATTTTATGGAATAATTTACCCAATAAAATTTCATAAATTAATTTCAATTTTCAAAAAAAATTGATTTTTCAGTTTCAATTATATTTGATTGTGATTACTTCTGTATGTAAAAATAAAAATCCATTTAGGAAATAAATCTAATAATATTGATACCTAATCTAATCGTTTTAATATTTTATTTCCTTCCAGGAATCACAAAGGAGAAATTTCACGAGATCAAATACATTTTCGAATCATTCATGTCGTACGTGGATAAAGTGGAGCAAGAGTTTCTGAAACTCAGTAACATCTCAGTCACCATAAATCAGGTAAAACTAAAATAAAATTCGCATTAAATTATCCTACGTTTATGTTCACAAAATAATCACTAAAAACTATGAACAATCATATTTTCACCCCGAATCAACTACAAAATAAATATTTATTTTCTAAAATCTTACAGATAGTCTTCTTCACACTCTGCGAAAAAGTTTTACTATCAGATCAAAATATCACAGCTCTATATTCGTTGATGTTCTACAACGTAATCAGCTACTGTTTTTCATACATGAAGCAAATGCTGGAAAAAAGTAACTGGTCTCCTTACATCAATGTCGCCAGCCATTCCACCATCAAACATTTGGCCATGTCAGCAACCAAGATCGTTCTAGAAGTAACCAAAGCCATTACATTCGTCATAACATTAGTATTCATGTTATTCGTACTCTGCCTAGAGCAACGTTTACATTACTACCAGCCTACCATATATTTCACCTTTTTTACCGCCCTTTATTACCTCGTCACCGAAAAAATGTTCGCCGATTCGTTCCCGAGTATTTTATCGTATTTTCAAATCCCTCATCTGGAGAATCTAGAAACCCTTTGGGCTCCTGTATTACGCAGCATCACAGGGCAACTTTTATCCACAGGGTTTGCATCGGTGTTGTTTTACAGGGGGTTGTATCGAGGTGCTTTGATAGCCCTCTACTTGAACGTCTATTTAACTTATAAGAAACTCACCCAGGGTAGTTTGGAAGTGCTGAGTCGTGAGAGAGTTCTCATATCGCCATTCCGATACGCGACCAAGAAAGAATTAGACGAGTTCGAGGATGTCTGCGCCGTATGCTTGACTGATATGCAATTGGCACGAATTACACCTTGCCATCACATATTCCATACGGATTGTCTGAGACAATGCTTGCAAACTTGCGACAAATGCCCAGTTTGTAAACGAGAATTGGTCTTTTATTAGATTTACTATGGCTCATCGTTAAATCCTCCACATTTACCACTGTGATCTTCGCGAGTTTCCAATTTGATTATTTTTTTTTATAGAAAATATCAGTATCACCCTCATCGAATCTATTGCGTTTTTTAGCATTCCATTCGTATCGAAATTCGTTTAATATTTTTTAAATTGAAACGAAAAAGCGATATTTTTGGCAAGTGTGTTTGAAAAATCCAGATTACAGATTGAACTATCTAATGAACTATATTTTCTCGGTGACACCCTGACTAACTACCTTCTATATTTATCATAATGTGTACTTATGTAATTTGTGAAATTATGACTAGATAATTATTTTCATTACTTTTTGTTCTACTTTTATATCGAGTATTTTGTTTGTATATTTTTTTAATGAATAAATTATGTAAGTTTATGTGTTGATATTTACTCGTATTTGTTGTTTGTTTTGTTTACCTACCTAGTTATAACGAAGTATGCGATGTAAGTGGTCGCTGAATTGGATTTTTGGAGTTCCCTTTTGTTTGGTAATAAATTAAATTGTATTTACGAGCTTTTTTACTGCAAATTCCAAATCTATAAGAGAGATTGATATCAATATTTTTTTCATTTATCAGAGGCTTAGAAAAAAATTCTCTCATTAGAAATGTTAATAATAATAAATTATGTCTTAAAATACCGAGGGGTGGGGGGGGGTGTCAAAAGAGAGTAATTTCTCTCAAATCTGTATAAACATGAGAAAATTGTGAAAAAATATAATGCCAGTTACAAAGTATTGCCTTCTTTCTTGTGATGTGGCAAATCTAACTACACAAAAGTAATCAAATTTGAGGATTTCAAATTGCAAGTAGTTGGTTTTGGGTAACATCGAATGCAACATTATTATCAAAGTGAAGTCAAAATTCATAAAAGTTTTAACCACAAAAAAGACATTGAAATTCAAAAAGTGAAGTTCAAATTTTCATCAAAAAAAAAAAAAAGAAAGAGTGTTCAGAAAAATAAATAAATAAAAAACAGGTAAAAATTCAGATTGTGACGTTCAAATTTTATTTTTAAAAAAAGTTCAAATTTAGGAGTTCGTATTCAAATTTTCATCTGAAAAAAACCATTCAACAAACCAATTGAAAAAAAGACCTTTAAATTGAGAAAGTAAGGTTCAAATTATCAAAAAAAAAACAAGAAAAAAACAAGAAAAAAAAAACTGAATTTGAACGACTTTTTAATTTTTTTTTTTAAAGAAAAGGTTACACATGATTCACATGAATTTAGGTAATAATTTTCATTTTAAGAAAAGGAGTTCAAAATTTCAAAAAAAAAAAATCAAACTCAAATTCAGAAAGTGGCGTTCAAATTTTCAAAAAAAAAACGAGACGTACAAATTCAAAATGTGGCGTTCAAGTTTAAATATCAAAGTGGGATTAAAATTTAGAAGGCTCTGTTGAAATTTTCATTTTTTAAAAAGTGGTGTTCTAGTTTTCACCAAAAAAACTGATGTTTAAATTTTCAAAAAAAGAAAATTCATTCATAAAAAGTGGTATTCAAATTTCAATACAAATAAAGTGGGATTTTTGTTTAAAAAAGTGTCAAAATCCCAAATTGAAAATTGTGCGTATTTATGAATATTATCTTTTTTTTTTCGCTGACTGTTCGATTCTTTAATGGTTTTGAAAACATAAAATATACTTGAATTTAAAAAAAAATCTATTCATTCATTTAAACTATTTTTTGGCAATATGTTATGAAAAATTTTTAAAAGAAGGAAGGCTCCAAAAAATAAAAACATATTTTTTATTCCCAGAAAATTGAAAGATTTCAAAAAAAAATTCTTATTATGAAAATCCAAGATTTTCTTCTAAAAGAAATAGAAATTTTTTTCTCCAAAAATTTTGAAAAATATTTTTCCCTTCAAAAAAATGGGAGAGGTACCTAGATAATTTTATATTTTCAAAAAAACTGGGAAATTTTTTTTTCTTTCGAAAAATTGAGATGAATTTTTAAAAAATCCTCAAAAATGAGCTATTTCATTCTAAACAGAAAAGCCGATTTTTTGCTTCAAAATATTTGGCAACAATCAAGATTATTCTCTCAAAAAAATTAAGAGATTTCAACTTAAACAAAAATAATGGAGATTTTTTCTTCAAAAAAATTAAAAGATTTTTTATTCAATTTGAGAAATAGGTACTATTATGTATTATTTCAGAAAAACTAAAAAAATTTATTTTTTTCCAAAAAGTTGAAAGTTTTTTTTCAAAATACTTGTGAATAATTGAAAATTTTTTCTTAAAAAATGAGAGCTTTCTTTCTGCATAAAAAAGTATTTTTTCAAAAAATAAATTTTTCTTCTTAAAAGTTGATTTTTTTTCTCAATTTGAGAATAATTTTCAAATCATTGACCTGATTCAGAAGAATTGTCATTTTTTTTTCATTTTTCACGAACGGGAACGCTGTTCTGGCTCATTCCACATTAATTTAAGCACTGAGTGACGTTCAAATTTCAAAATCTAACAATAACAGGATTTGTTAAAAATTTTCGGTAAATGTTTTTTTTTTTTTTCAAACGAAATATTTTTTGAGTTACCTAATTTTTTCGTCGTGCAAAAAATAGGATCTTTTTTATTGAGAGAATTTTTTCTAAGAGAATGTTCATTAACTTGGATCAAAAAAACATTTTTATCATAAAATACTATAACAAGGGAATTTTGACAATTTTTCAACTTCGATTGGGCTGAAATTTGGCTCCTTTAAAAGACATGTCACGCAGACTCTGAACCAAATTTTGAACTGCCGAAGTTGATTTTTCAAATTTTGACGAATTTTTAAAAATTGAGAAAATAGCCTATTAGGTAAATCAATTTTTTTTAATTTTAATTTTTAAGATGTACTTAATCCTGAAAATCTGGAGGCCCAGCAAAGTTTGCTTTTTTTGTATTTGAGATTTTCGAGTTGTAAAGGAATAGAAACGTCAATTCGTCACCTCAGATTTCCGATTCCACAGTGCTAATCGACTGATGACATCTTACCAACATTTTTGCCATAGGTACTCAAAAATTCGTCAAAAATACAAAAATCAACTTCTGCAGCTCAAAATTTGGTTCTAAAGTCTGGGTGACATGCTCTTCCATTGAGCCAAATTGTTGCCAAGATTCCCTTGCAAATACATTTCTATCATCCTGACAAAAACATGTCAACTCACTTCGACAGCAAATACACCAAATCACGTTTAAAATTGGTCGTCAAAATGGCATACAGGAACGGATTAGCGCACGAATTGAGAGGATAAAAAAACACCAGCAGAATTTTCGAATTGGTAATATCGATCAAAGGGAACCCCACGACGGCGGTCAATGCAAAAAACGTGATCGGAGCCCAGCACAGGAAATTGGTAGCCACTAAAATGGTCATCTTGCGAGCCAGCACGTATTCTCCATCCTTATGTCGTGTTTCGTAGCTCAACGAAAAGTAAATTTGGTAATAACAGACGCATATGGTGATAAAAGCAGCCAAACTCGAGAACAGCAACAGCAGAACATAAGCTGTATCGATGGCTGTTTCTATTTGCATTGGTAAACACAAACTGCGAAGTTGAAACGAATTGAAAAATTATCTAAATGGATTGAACATTCGAGACGAGCGATTATTTCACTCTTACCTTGCAGTTGAATAACTGGAGACGCCGAATAAAGGCAGAAGAGCCATGACGAAGGCGTTTAACCACCCGAAAAATATGATAACAGCTGTTTTACGAAATGTTAATCGATTCGTGTACAAGGCTCTTTTAATCGTGAACCATCTTTCTACTGTTACGAGGGTCAAGATGAAGATGGACAGTTGAGTAGAGAATATACTAACAAATCCGGCCACTTTGCATCCCATTCCTGCAAATCAGCTGACTCAGTATTTTAATTACGTAATTAAAAGTCACTTTGAAAAAAAAATTGATCCACCCAAATACCTCTTTGCCAATCATAAGCGTAATTAAAGTATACCCCTTCTGAGATCAAATCCTCGACAGCCAGCATTAATAAAAAGACAGCCATGCATAAATCAGAAAATGCCAAATTGCATATTAGTAAATTCTGCACAGTCATTTCAGCACGTTTACCCAAGATCACCAATAATACGCAAATGTTACCGCCCAATCCGGTCAATACAACGAACCAGACACTGAATCTGAGCCATTTGTACCCCATGATGTCTTCGCAGGGGTTGAACGCGTTAGGTTCGGGAATACAGCTTATTAAATCCTCCCTAAGGGTACCAAAAATCACGCTAGTCAAATATGTATTATCACATCTTAATGATCTTATAGAATATATTTGTGGATATCATTTTACCTCAATCGAAATTTCCCACATAATGCCATAATTGTCTTATTCGGCTCAATAGGAAGGAATTTGACAGCTTGACGTTTTCTGCGTCCATGCCATTCCTCATTATCGGAGATATCTTCCTCGGAAGCTTTCCCAGATAAGCTATGAGATGAGGAAGGGTGTTGACATATTTCTTTCATTTTTGCTACGTGAGCCTGTCACAATACAAGTCAGTTATGGAGGGCAGTAGTATGGGAGGGGTAGGGATCAGTGGAGGTTTATTTGGCTTACGGTGTATAAAGCATATTTTTCCGGATTGTGACGTCTTGGGAGATGGAAAGCGCAACAGTGGAATGAAAATGTTAAATTGGCTTCTTTCAAGTTCTACGTGTTTAAAAATCAGTGAAATTATAAGAATAAAAAATTAACAAATCAGACAGGAGGAAAATACGAGATGAGAAATTGGTCAAAATTTCATATAATTTGTTCAAATTGAAATGAAAAATAATTCTAACTTCGCAAAAAACTTTTAAAATGAAAATTATTTAAAATAAAAATGAATTATTCAAGATGAATCTTAAATTTTTTGAATTTTTGCGAAAAATCGTTTCAATATATTTTCTAAATTTGAATACTGAGAAATTTTTCCAAATTTTAATGAAAAATCACAAAAAAATTTTCAAAACTTTGGTTCAATGATTGTTCACCGATTTTTTGCTTGTTCAGAGCTAAATTCAAAACTTGAATATTTTTCTTAAAAATTGTCCATAGGAGAATAAAATGTTTATAATCTTGGACAAAAATTTTCAACAAAAATTCTTTAAAATGACCATAGGAAAATAATTGTACAAGAATCTTTAATTTTTTCCAATTTTCGCAAAAATCAGTACAATGTTTCTAAATGTTAGAAAATTCAAAAACTTTGCTAAACCTTTATTTTTTCCCAATTTTTTCAAGAAATTATTACATTTCTAAATTTTAGAAAATTCAAAAATTATGCTAAACTCATTCGAAAATAACAAAAATCATCAATTTTTGCATAATATAGGTACAATTAAACATTTAAAAAAGATTTGTTGAATGATTTTTCATTGATTGTTTGCTTTTTTAGAGTTATTTAATTTAATAAGGAAAATTTCCTAAAACGATCAAATTGAAATAAAAATTTTCAAACTTCGTAGAAAATTCTTTAAAATATTGAAATCGTTTGAAAAGCTTCCCATTCAATTTTTTTTTAATTTTTTTTTTTTTTAATTTTTGCAAAAAACGTTTTGATATTTTCTACCTACATTTGAATACTCAGAAAATTTTCCAATTTTATTCACAAATCACAAAACTTGAACAAATTGTTATTTGACTTTTGTAAATTTTTTGCTTTTTCGAAGCTGAATTCCAAGATGAAAATTTCTCAAAATTGGTCCAAATAAAAATAAAATTTTCAAGATTTTCGAAAAAAAAAAAAAAAAAAATTAAAATAGGTAAGTAGGTATGGTAATGTTAGGTACTCGTATAGTAATTATAAATCTTGCATTTTTTTCAATTTTTTGCAAAAATCATATTGATCTTTTTGAATTTGAAAATTGGAGAAATTTTGCCAAATTTTATTCAAAAATCACAAGAACCCCTTAATTTTTGCCCTGCCCTATTCATTTAAATATCTTCAAAATCTCATTAAATTTTTACTTTTGCAGAAGTAATTTTGAAAACATTAGAATTTCCTACAATCATTCAAATTAAAATAAAAAATTTCAAACTTTGGAAAAAATTCTAAAAAAATAAGCATTCTTTCAAATACAGAATTCGTTGAAAAATAAATTTTTTTGAAACCCCATTTATTAATATTTTCTAGATTTGAATGCTGGGAAATTATTCAAAATTTTATTCAAAATTAACGAAAATCTTAAATAAATTTTAATTGATTTTTCATTAATTTAGAATTTTTAAACGCAAATTTTAAAATGAGAATTATCAAACATTGGTTCAAATGAGAAGAAAAATTTTTTCGTCTTCAATTTTTGCGTCATTTGTTCTAACGTCTTGAAAAAATTTTGGCGAAGGACTTCATCATCATTTTTTATTTTTTTAAGTCAATCTGAAAAGTAGAATTTCCTAAAAGCTTCAAATTGAAATAAAAAATTTCAACTCAAACTTTTTAACAATATTTTTGAAACCAATAAATTCAAAATAATTATGGATATCGTTCAAAAGTCTTCCAATAATTTCAAAGAAATGCAAATGCTGTAAAATTTTTCCAAATTTTATTTAAAAATCAAAACAGTTCTTAAAAATTTCCAAATTACTTTCCTTTATTTTTTTTATGTTTTTTAAAGCTAAATTTTAAAATGAGAATTTCCCGAGATTGGTTCAAATAAGAATAAATTTATTTTTAATCTTGAAAAAAAAAATAAAAAATAAAAATCATTTTAAAGATGTAAACTTTACCTACATTTAAAAAAATTTTTGCTAACTAGTTTTAATGTTTCCGAATTTTAATATTTGAAATCATTGCCGAATTTTATTCAGAATTAACTTACAAATTTTCGCCTAATTTTTTAAAATTATCTTGAAAATTATTGGCAATTGACTTTTTAGTCATTTTTTCATTTTCAGAGCTAAATTTAAAAAATGAAAATTAAAAAAAAAAACATCCAAATGAAAAAGAAATTTTTTCATGTTCCCCAAGAAACAAATTTTAAACTAAAATTCTTTGAAATAAATAAAAATTGTATAAAAACCTTCCATTTTTTTATCAGTTTTGCAAAAATTGTTCCAGTATTTCTATAAATTTGAGTGATTAGGCATTTTATTTATTTATAGGTATTTACTTTTTTTTTCAAAAATCAGGAGAATCTCAATTTCATACCTAATAAACAGGTAACATTAAAAATTATTCGATTTTTTAAAATGGCTTTTCAAGAATTTTTTTTAGATCTAAATTTTAAAAGTGAGACTCCTGTGCAAAGAAGAAAACATTTCAAAAAATAAAAATAATAATGATAAAAAATTTTAAATATGGAAAAATTGTGTGAAAAACTTCCATTTTTTTAAATTTTTGCCAATAAACTTGCAAATCTAAAAATTTAGCCAAGTTCTGTTTAAAATTCATAAAAATCTAAATTTTCGTAAATTTAATTCAAAATACCCTGAAAATTGATAGGGAATGACTTCATCAATCTTTAACATTTTTTTTAGAAGAAAATTAAGAAAATGAGAATATCCAAGTAATATGAGATTTCGAAAAAAAGTAATAAGTACCCAATCGTGAAATTGCTCACTTGAAAATCATATATGGACGGAATGGTCTTCAGAGAATACGTATGTTGGATAACTAAACTCTCTAGATCTTTCAATCCATTTGTGGGCACTTTAGATATGGAAGTGTCCGATAAATCTCTAAAAATCACGTAATAAATATACTGGGGAAAAAATAAAGTCACCCTGGATCTCATTAATTCGTACTTATTACTAACTCAAACTCACAAAATTCTCAAACTTTTCACCCCATCGAATGCATTTTCGGATAAAACACTCAGTTTCTTGTTTCCTTTCAAGCTTCTAAAAAAAAAAAAATTAAATATAGATTAAATTAAGTAAAATCGATCTCAACTTGAAATATTTAAAATAAGTAAGTAAATTAACCCTTACATTTTGGATATTTCAGACCCATTGAAAGCCCACGACTCCACCACAGTAATCTCATTGTAATCGAAAATTCTATACGAAAAAATTCAAATAGATTAAATTACCATAATAAAGGACTTGTTAATTTTACCACAGTTAATTGCACAAATTATTCTACATAAAACTTACATCTGATTTGCCTTCACTGATACGTCATTGGTTTTAATGATTTGTATGAGATTCCTTCCAAAATCACTGAATCATACGAAAATGTACACAAATAAACCAAGAACGTTTTTTTTAATTTTGTAAAATTTAACCCGTAATACTCACACAATCTCCATGATTGGTTGAGAAATTCGTAACTTCGGTACATTTCTAATTCCAGTCCAAACTACGTGTCTAAATATATAAACATACATTTCAATGCCTCATTACTGATTGAAATTTATCCACGACAAAAAGACACCTTCATCTTGAGTTCTAGGTACTTACAAATATTTCAACTTAACCACATCATTTTCCAGAATATCCAACGATAACGAATTCAACTTCGGTGCTCTGGATAAATATCTCAACACATAAAAAAACACCTCGACATTTCAAATGATTTCCTTTTTTTGAATAAAAAATACATCAAATAAACTTCTAGGTACTTACAGAGATTGCAATGTCGGTAACTGGTTAAATGTGTTTTTTCGAATCAACTTCAAATTGCCCAATTCGAGTAATTGACTAAAAAAAAAAAACACCCCCACTTGCATTAGTCGTTTTCAATTCATTCAAAACGTGATAGCCTGACTTAGGGTATTGTACTTACACATCAACTAAACAACTTTTAAATTTAGTAAAATTATCAGCTTCCAAAATCTCAACTGGGGACTGATTCAAAATACTATGGAAAAAATTTCAAACAGGATTTTTTATCAATACCTAACTATAGGTAATTTTGATTGAGAAAACCTGCTGAAGATGATACTCACAATTGCTCTTTTCTTTCAATCGAATTCAGTACTGAGGAATTGTCAACGGATTCTCTAGATCGATTGAAAACTTCATCATCATTACAACCACCCGCGCATAATTGACACATAAATAAAGAAACTATTAAATTAAACGTACTCGACATAATTTAAAATGCCACATTATCTAGGTAGTCAGCACTTCTTGGAAAATAATTTACATCTGAGACGATTAAAGTAGGTATATACCAAAATACGAATAATACCACGCTCCTATCCTCGACCGTAATTAACACCCATGTACTAAACATATGGCAAAGAGTTGAAATGAGCAGTAAAATAATTATCAGCGTAGAAACTCGTATCGTATACATATAAACATCATAACTCGCAAAATGAGAAATAACCAAGTTTTTAAATTAATTCCAATTGGTGTCAGGTTAAAGTATTCATTAACGCCTAAATGCTTCGTGAGTGTACGATTAGACACTATACAAGGAGGGCAAAGATGGGATGCAGCGCAGACTGCACAGGTGACAAGGTGAAAAATACGAATGCAAATTTACTCTAAAAATAATATGTGGCGACATTTCTATCATGTTGCTTTAAAATAAAGCTACTCACACAGGCATGATACTCATGAACTGTTTAAATGCTTTTGGAGAAAAATATTAATTTTTTTCTAAAGATTTAATCATTTTATAGTTATTTGTAAAATTTTCTGACTTTTTCACCAAATTTTCTAAAAAAAATTGAAAAAGTTTTGTTACTTATAATTGTACGTAAAAATATGTCTATGATTATTGATTATTTTCTAAAAATGATTTTTCATAGTTTTGTGAAACATTTTCTGATCTTTTCATTAATTTATGTAAAAAGGTGGAAAATTTTTTCTGAAATTTTGTGAATGATCTTTTAAGAAATCGTGATCATTTTCTACAATAATAATTGAAATATTATATCCATTTCGCAAAAATTTTGCCCATTTTTTAATCATTTTTGTGACAGATCCTTTGGGAATTTTCCAATATTAGATAGTTTTAAAATTTTCGTAATTTTTTTTTCAGTTTTGTGAAAAATTATTATATTTTTCCACAAATTTTCTGAAAAATTTGTGAAAATTTTTTCTAATATTCTGCAATTATTTGTAAGTTTTTTGAATAAATCATAAATTTTTTAAAAGTTGCAAAAAAAATTTCTAAAATTTTTTGATCACCTATTACCTACCTATCTAAAGTTATTTTTCGAATTGGTGAAAAATTCTCTGAAATTTTGTGAAAGATTTATAAATAAATCGAGATAATTTTCTGAAATCATAATTCAATTTTGCAAAAAGTAATAACTACCTGCTACTTCAATTTCATAAAATTTTTTTCTAATTTTATAATCATTTTCAGAATATTTGGTGACGGATTTTTGAAAAATTTTCGTGAATTTTCTGAAGTACTGTTTTACTTTTCAACGCTGTGAAAAATTACCTACCTTATTTTTTTACAAAATGTTCTGAAAGACTCGAATACTTGAATTGAAAATTTTGTGAAAAATTTTCTAAAAATATTTTTCAAAAAATTTCTAAATTCAAAAATTTTTGATAATTTTTTAAAAGTTGTTGCAAAAAAATTCTGATATGTACCTACATACCTTCCTAAAATAACTATTCTGTGAAAAATAATTTTCAATTTTGTAAAAAAAAATGTTTTTTAAATCTGATTATTGTCTAAAATTATTTTCCAAATTTGTAAAACATTCAATGAAATTTCGTGAAAGATTTTTTTTGTTCAATTTTCTTTCTACCAAAAATAATTTTCGAACGGTATTTTCTAAATTTCAATTTTTTTTTTTTTTCATTTTCATGAAAAATTTTATTATTTTTTCATAATTCTTTATAGAAGTTTAAAAAAATTCTGAAGGTTTTGTGAAAGATTTTCTGAAAATTTTCAATAAATTTCTAAAATTGTTTTTCAATTTTGTGAAAAATTATCTAAATTATTCTCCAATTTTCTAAAAATTGCAAAAAATTTTGATTATTATCTAATATTATTTTCCAAATTAGTATTCAATGAAATTTTGTGAACGATTTTCTTTCTTCGATTTTCTGTCTGAAAAAAAATATTTTTCAATTTTTGATAAATATTTTCTAAATTTCTGAAAAAATATTTTTCAATTCTATGAAAATGTTTATTATTTTTTTATTTTTTGGAAGTTCCAAAAAAAATCTGAAGGTTTTGTGAAAGATTTTCTGAAAACTGTCGATAATTTTCTAAAATAACTAGGTAGACACTTATTCTGTGAAAAATAGGTAATCTAAAATTATTTTCTAAATTGGTGAAAAGTTCTATGAATTTTTGTGAACTTTTTTTTCAATTTTTTAGAATGTCCATCTGCGAAAAATAATTTTTCAATTTTATAAAATTATTTTACAAATTTCAGATAATTTTAATTTCATGAAAAATTCTATATTTTTTACAACAATTAAAAAAAAAAGATTTTCTAAAAATTTTCTATAATTTTCTAAATTATTTCTCAATTTTGCGAATTACTTATTCATTAATTTTCTAAAAGTTGCGAAAAAAATCTTATAATTTTCTAAAAAAAAGTACATTATTCAACAATTTTTTTTTCAATTTTGTAAAAAAAAAGTTTCCTACCCTTTTTCTGCATAAATGTTCTTACTTGTTTAAAAAAATTCCCAAGATTTTATGAACGATTTCCTGATTTTTAAAACTCAATTTGTGAAAATTTTTAGGTAAAGTAGGTAATAATTTTTTAAGATGATTTTTCATTTTAGGAAAAAAATTTTCTGATTTTTTTTATTATTTAATTTTTCAAGTAAAGGTTTTGAAAAAAAAAGAAAAAAAAACTGAAAATATTGTAAAAGATATTCTAAAAATTTATGATAATTTTTCAATTTTTTGTGAAAAGTCTTTGAAGTTTTTTGAAATCAATTTTTAGAAAATTTTTCTTTTTATAACCTAATCGTCTGAAAGTTATAAAATTTCATCTGAAAATTTGTGATTATGTTCTAAAATTATTTCTCAATTTTGAGGAAAACTTTTTAATTTTTTTCATTAAGTCTCAGATACCTAATTGAAAAAAATTGAAATTTTTTTGAAAATTTTTCTCATAAAAAAAAAGATTTTATCAAGATTTATTAAAAAACTTCTACAAATTTGAAATCATTTCCAAAATTGCTTTTAAATTTTTTTGAAAATTTGCTAATTTCTAGATATCAAAACTATTTTTAAATTGTGTGAAAAATTTTCTTACAGTTTTTTTTATTAATCTCCTGAAAGATAATAAAAAAAATTCTCTGAAATTTCTGTGAAAAGATAATTTTTCTGAAATTTATGAATTACGTATTTTTATACAATAATCTATTTTTCTGAAAAATCTCATCATTTCTTAAAATTAATATCCTGACTTGAGAAAGATTTTTTGAAAATCTGTGATAAATATTTTTTTCATTTTTTAAATTTTGTGATTTTTTAGAAATTTTGAGATAATTATCCAAAGTGTTGTGAAAAACTTTAGAAATATGTGATGAAATTCTATGACATTTTGTGGGAAAATCAGCTACAATTTTTGTAATTTTTTAGAAAATCTGTGACAATTTTCAGATATTTTGGGAAATTATTTTGTGAATAATTAATTGATTTAAATATCCAGATTTGACTCAATTCATTAGACACCTAATCTACCACAAAAGTAACCTTTTTCAACGTCTCGAACCTCAAGCAAACCCAAACGATCAGTATTAACATGTATTGTAAAAACATATCACTAAACAAAAAAACAGTTTACAACAATTACATATGACTAACAACTTACAGACATAACGAACAACATAATACCTTAATAATTAATTCACAACGACTATAGAATGAATTTAAAAGTTGTACATATTAACATTATTTTTTTCTCGTTAACAAAAATCATTTATTGCACAAAACTTCTCTTGTCATAGTTGTATGAAGGCACGTAAAATGGCATATAAGCTGATTTCGTTTTGAATAATATGATTTTTTTTTTTGAGGAAGCGAAATAGGTAAATCGAAAAATAATTTTGTTTTAATAATTTTGAAAGTATTAAAAGAAGAAGAAGAAGAATTACGTGGATGTGCACCATTTTAGGAACATTTACGCGAAAATACACAATACAGTATGGAATGCTATAGAAAAATTAACGAATATTTGCGATATTATCGAATACGCGAGGTAAGGTATAAAAAATGGCTCAAATATAACCGCAATAAATTCGACTGCATGGGCAAAAAAACCACGTAACTGAATAGTGAATATACAAATTCGATAGAGGAGGCGGGTGAACCATTTATACATGAACCACACACTTGTATACAATTCAATTTAATATTCGCGATGCTAATATCGATAATCGAGGCGCCGATAGTTTTCAACGAAACATTACCCTATCGATTCGATCTGCTCAATAGCTCATTGCCAAATGAAACCTATAAAAGAACCAACTTCCTACCAGTTCTGAACCAGTCTTGGAAAACAAATCGGTGAAAATGTTCGCGAATTTAAACCCGATGGAGGTAACTCTAACTCCTGCCAAATTAATGGAAATGACATCACCTACGAAAATAATGAGTACATTGGAGAACGCGCCTTCCAAGATGATGGAAAATGTCGTCGAAACGGTCGTCGAATGCGTCGAATGTGTGCCCAGGAAAACCGTCACCGATGTCATGAATGCTATCGAATCCATACCCAGTAAAATTAACATGAATCCGTTGGCAAGTTTGAATAATTTTACTGATTTTTTAACCCTCGATTTTAGCCAATTCATTATCACCTTTTTCACTCAAGTGTTTACTAGCTTCTTAACACAGTTTGAGAAATATATCAATATTCTTTTTGTGCTTTGATTGCGAAATTACAACTTTTTTTTTTCAATACGAACTGCTTTTGTGGGTAATTTCACCTTCTAAATCGTGTAAAATAGTAACAAATGCGTAGTGATTCTTTTCATTGATGAATGACAGCGAAACGTATTGCTTAAAATTTTACCTTTATCCAATATTATTATTATCGGTAGTTATTAATTAGAAAAAAATATTTATAAGGAAGATAATTACTTACAAAATGTACAATATTTTTACATTACAATACAGATCCTTTTAAAATCACGTGTATTGTCGATGTTGACTTAGGTAATATTTTCTCTTTTTGAAAACATTCAACAATACGCCGAAAAACAAATTTCCTAAATAAGCTATCCCTACGCAAGCTTTCGACAAAATATCGCTCTATCAAGCTTTCGACAAAATATCGCTCTATTTAAACGAATAATTGACGATAAAAATAATTCGTAAATCAAAATGGATATGCAAAATACTTAAGTGAAGTTATCGAATCGATTCAGAAATGCAAAATAAACAACGTCGTTATAGAATTTTATGGACGGAAAGGCTTCGTAATCGTAATAATAAATGTAGAATATGGATATGTTACGTGTGTGAAGGAAAAATCAAGCGATTTTATATAATTTGGGGTCGTCTTATTAGGTCAACAATAATAGTTTTAACCATAAACGAGCATGAGTCAACCCCAAGGCGTCTGTTTCCATTTTAGGCAGTTTATAGTTTGAGTAAGTGAAGTGAAGACATAAACAATATAAAACTGTTTCTGTGCTATAAGGCTGGCATAGCTGGTTCACAAATTATTCTTATAAGTATAAAAACCGATATAAAAATAGCAAAATACGTAAAATTAATGATATGTGGTAATGAACTCTCGATCAAAATATACCAACGAAAATCAAACTATAAAATCACTCACCTTCGCTATGAGACGTGAACAAATGCAATGGACTAGATTGAGAACCATAACGCGCACATACTACCGTAATTTAATCGATTAAAATAACGAAATTAATTAATTATTCACTAATTAATCAGAAAACAAATTATTTTTCGGGAAAAAACTAGAACAAAAAAATGAAAACTTTTCGCGGAAAACGATTTTTTTTTACAATTTTTTGGCTTTACGAGCCGCGGAAACGGATAGCATTGCTGTCAAAATTTTTATAACGACTGATAACAGATGATAAGAAAATGCTGGAAAATGGAAAATTCGCTAAATCAGCACATTTTCAACTGTTTTGAGCTGATTTAATGGCTTTCCACGATTAATTTCCATTAATCCTTCGATCGATAATCGTAAAAAATAATAATCACCCAATAGCCAATAATTAAATTCGAAATTTTGGTTTCAAAACGAAAATAATACAGTTCAGTGATCATCAGATCGGACTGAACTGCTGCAAAATTAACAACGATTGATCATCATTCGATCTAGAATATCGTTCGATACGATACATCATTAAGTACTTAAATACATTCGCAGTTCATAGCCCTCAAACTAAAGCTAAAATAATCATACAAACATCTTCGGTACGTACAGAAAATCGAAGCTAAAAATACCCATTACAATCCGCTTCAAATACGTAACATTCTTATTTGTAACTATTAAATAACTTTAGGAAACTTGGTAATATCGAAATGAAAAAGATACGAATCATTCAACGAACGCTGACAATGAAAATGCGAAATGATGTTCCATCGTAGGTACAAAAATACAATAAATGCAAATGCGACAAGTTACAAGTTCGCATTAAACGATACGAAGCATTTTTTCAATAAAAATGCATTAAAATTGCTATCCGAGACGTATGATATCTCAAAAATGAACCGTATAATACAAATAATAATGTTAACGATAATTTCTAGCTGTACATAATAATATAATACACGGATATAGAAAAGATCGATCGATAAAGGCGATACGAAGACGACACAAAGACGTTTGATCACAGCAACGGATAAAATGTCGAATTGAGAATTTTACACGTACCATTCTTTAACGTCTTGCCTTTTCTTAACCTTGGCACCCATTCTAAGATTATTATTATAATTCGAAGATGGCGGCGTGAGTAAATTCGATTGCATATTCGAATGGCTTTCTTTAGATAATAGAACAGACAATGGTTTTCTTTCGTTTTGATTTTGAGTATTATTGAAGCTTTTATGACTTTCGATTTTGGTTTGGGTTTTACGATTGAACAGTAAAACCAAAATGGTAATGACGATTATCACAATTAAAATAGCACAAATGATGATTATAGTAATGGCAGCGTTCGCCTCGTGAGTACGACCTTTGATCGGTGGATCTGCGGCAGGACGCCGCCTAGGTGTGGTTGTCGCGACGGCCGTCGTTGTCCTCAGATCGACCAGCGTCGCGTTTGATTCGCTCAGAGGTGCGAGAGTAGTCGTCGTGTACGGAGCCGGCGTCGTGACTGTGCTGGTCGTCGTGTACGGTCCTGTGACCGTTGTAAGCGTGGTATTTTCTAATTTCTTCAATTTATGTTCTAAATTTTTAAATACTTCATTAGTGATGTTAAACAGATGTAGAATATTATTTAACGAAGTATCATTAGGCACAGGCACCATTCCAACGCTAACAATTGTTACTGTAAAAAGCACACCAATACAAATTACATCGAACGCCAACCAATAAAACGCACACATTTCGAAGCTCTACAACCATCAACTTACCAACTGGCACGTTCGTAATGTTCGAATGAGGTGTGAATTGCGACATCGTTGCCGAACTATTCGAGTCTGTTTCCAATTCGGTGGCTTGGGTCGCCGAATATTTCGTAGCATCGTCTTCGGTGCTGATTTCAGGCTGCTCCGGAGGTGGTTCTGGTTCTTCGCCGGATCCTTCGACGCAGTCTTCGTCGTCGCAGGGTGGTTTAGGATCGTGGATTATGCTCGGTTTTACAGGAGTAAATGGTTGATGTGAAGGAGCAACGTAGACAGGGGTGATTAAATCGTCTGAAAATGACATTCGTTAGAAAAACGATTCGATAAAATGTAGCTAGGTAAGTATGATGTGCATGGCCGGCGTTAGCCCAGTTGCCCTCGTGCTCGAGCACCACACGAGATTTCTCACGTGGTGCAGAAATCCCGACTTGCGCAAAAAATTTAAATTCAATGTGTAAAAAATTTTACTCAATAAAAAAATTATACTTTTTTTTGGAGATTTGGGACCCTTTTCAAATTTTTAATTGTTTTAGAACGTTTTTTCCCCTATTTTTTAGAAAGAAATTTTTTTACAATAATTTTTCAGAATGATGATTTTTTTTCAATTTTTTAGAATGCAATTTTTTTACAATTTTTCAGAATGAAACTTTTTTACAATTTTTTATAAATTTTTTAGAATGAAAATTTTTTATCATTTTTATAGAACGATTTTTTCCTTCAATTTTTTAGAATGAGTATTTTTTACAATTTTGCAGAATGAATTTTTTTCAATTTTTTAGAATTTAATTTTTTTCAATTTTTTAAAATGAAAATTTTTTACAATTAATTCATTTAGAACGATTTTTTTACAACTTTTTAGAATGAAATCTTTTTACAATTTTTTAGAATGAAATCCAAATCTTTTTTCAATATTTTAGAATGAAAATTTTTTGCTGTTTTTCAAAATGAAAATTTTTACAATTTTATAAAATGAAATGAGATTTTTTAATTTTTCAGGATGAAAAAGGACAAATTCTAATTTTTTGGAATAATATTTTTCAAGTTCCTAATTTTTTTTTAAATGAATAATTTCTCATTTTAAAAAAATAATTTTTCCACATTTTTTAAATAATTGGGTATTATTTTTTTGAAATGAAAAAATGATTTTTCAAATTTTTCCAGAAAATTTGAAACATCAATATGAGGTCGGTCGTAGGGCAAAATTGAAGAGAAATCAGGTAAGTAATAAAAAATTAACCAATTTTTGGCCATCGGATAATCGAGGTTCTACTTTATGTCTATGAAGTATTTTTTTACAACATTTTCAACCCCCCCCCCCCACACCGGCTACCAAAACGTGAGCACCACTTGAGGAAATAATGATCCGCCGGGTATGATGATGTGTTTTTCTAACCTTTGTCTACTTGAACGGCGACTTTACAATGATCTTCGTCGTCGTAATTACAACCAGATCCAGCACCGGAGAAGATCAATTCGTCGGTGACTTGTGGCGAATCTGACGTTGGAGTCTGTGAAAACGATATTTCATTATTCATCGGTATTCTAAACCTACTTCGAGGCAACTAAGATTAGAATGAGACACCCACCGGTTGCATTTGCTGATATTGCATCGGTGGTTCAGATATAACGCGATTCTTTATCATCGATACTCTAGTTACATCGCCACGAACCTCGGTTCTTCTATCTTTCTCGTAAGCTAAATCTAGTATCCTTAGGCCATTGAATTCTAGACCAGAAATGATACCTCCGAAGTGTCTTTCTATTCTTTGTTTGATTCTATTCCATTTACCACCGATTTGAATCGTAGCCTGATTATTAAATACTGATAACTGATGACCTAGGAGAAAAAAATGGATAAGAGGGTTCGAAAATTAGCTAAATTTTCAGAAAACTTTGAAAAAATACTACCTCCTGGAAAAATAGTCTGAGTATTGAAGTCATCGAGTTGTAAAGTGGAATTTGCACCGTTACGAGTAAATCTAATAATATGATATGTATTGTCATTAACTTTGGTTCCAATTTCACCAATGGGCTGGTCTTGGGTACCCATATTATAAACCATGAAAATATTTCCTTCGACCTAGAACATGGAAAATGTAAATTACCTAACTCTCGACGATTTTTATAAATTGAATGATACTCGAAAATACAAACAAAACGTACAATTTCTAATTCTAAATAATCCTGCGAAGTTCCACTATCTACGCGAAATAAAACTGCATCGTCTTTATCAGTAATGAACCCAAGAGCCAATACATCTGTTTTCATTTCTGGTCTTCTGTCTTCCGGAAACGTATAAGTAATTAGACCTTTACCAGGTCCGAATTCGTAAGATATGGATTCTGTAACAATAATTACAAAACAATGTAGATAATTCACAACGTAGGTAGGTAAATAGCTAAGTACGTAATTGGTTAAACTTTGTATACAGACGGGGATTGAAAGTACTACGTACCTTGGGAGCAAGTTTTTCCAGCATACGAGGTCATTGAGCAATCACATATTTGATTATTCCACTGCTGGACGCAAATTCCTCTATTATCACACGTATTATGATTGCACCTTTTACCAGATCCGCCTTCGCAGCCGGATACGATTAAGGTGCTAGGTAACAAAGCGTCTTGCACGAGATCGGGCGAATCTTCATTCAAATGTAAATTAGCCAGACACCCTTGGAATCCGTGTTTCGATCTCAGTGGTTTCGATTCGGAGTTCCTAACGTCGCTAGGGATACCACCTAAATAACATAAGTATAACAAAAGGTAGGTACGAAGTTAATACCTTTTAATTTAATCACAAATTATTAGTCTAATGGGTAAAAAAAATAAATCAAAAGAACTTGCCAATGAATAAAATTCCGGATAATTGTAAACTTTCATCGACGTCGTGTCGTCGCATCGCAGCTACGATAATGTCGTCGACTTGTAGAGTGTATATTTTACGAGTGGGTTGTTTAATCGTCACAGTATGCCATCTATTATCGCTAAAACTACTCTTAGCACCATCTTTAATCTTAATTAATTCGGATTTCATTTGGAAGAACACGTAAATATGACCACTGGCCAATTCGACGGCTAAATAATCGGATTTTTTGCCGCCGCTAAATATAATCAAACCGTTCGGCTCTTTCGTTTTGAATTGGAAGTAAATGTGAATTGAGGAGAAAGCTTTGAACGGAGATAGACCAACGTAAGTGTTTTTAGATAAGATGGTGAAAGCGCGATGTAAATTTTGTAAATTTTCTTCTTTCGTGTATTGCGCGTTTGAGTAAATTTTTGGCATCGTTGCATCGTCTGAAAATCAATAAAAAAAATAATAATAATTACAAGTTTTGAAGAAAAATCTTCAAATTCTTTTAAACAGAAAAAATTTTGAATTTTCCTAAAATAAGAAATATCCCAATTTTTGGAGGCATACTGGGTGAAAAAATCTTTCCATTTCTTGAAATTAAAACATGTGGGAAACTTCAATTATTTTTAGAAAAAATAAGATGCCTCAAACCTAAAAAAAAAAAAACGAAGAAAAAAAATGAAGAAAAAATCTCAAATTTTTTGGGAGAGTTGACTTTTTAATTTTATTTTGATAAAATTTTCTTGAAGTGAAAAATATCTTAATTTTTCCAAAGCCAACTTGAAAAAAATTTAATTATTTATTTTTTTAGGAAAGAAATCTTAGAAAAGAAATCCATCATTTTTTTGGAGAAAAAATTTCCAAATTTTCTTCGAATGAATAAGAGATTGATTCTCCAATTTACCTCAAGTAGGCATCTGGAAAAATCTCAATTTTTTCGGAGAAAGCAGTTTCTCAATTTTACAGAATACGAACATTTCTAAATTTTTCAAAAAAAAATCTCGGATGAAAAAAACTTGAATTTTTTGAAAAAACAATTTTTGAATTTCATTCGAATGAAGAATTCCCCAATTTTTTGAGACAGAAAACCCCCTCAATTTTTTGGAGAAAATAAGTTTTTGATTTTTCAAAGACAAAACATTTCTCGAATTTTTTAAAGAAAAAAAATCTCATTTTTTCGGAAAAAGGCATCTTATTAATTATCTTTTTTTTTTCAAGAAATGTACCTACCACTTATTTTCTTGGGAAAAAATCATAAAAAATTCTGAATTTTCTTGGAATGAAGAATTTATCTATATTTTCAGAAATCTCTGAATTTTATAGAACCAAAATCTTTTTCAATTTTTTCGGGGAAATAAATATTAATATTTTTCAAAGAAATGAACAACAACTGGTTTTTTTGGAGCAAAAAATTTCTCAATTTTTCTGAAACAATGTGAAAATAATATATTAAAGAAAAAACCGCCAATTAGGTAAAATTTCAATTTATTTGTAATAAAGAAGTTTTTCAATTTTTTCAGCGAAAAATTATCTCAATTTCTTTGGGGAGGAAACATCTCAAATTTTTGGAAACATTTTTTCTAAATTTTCTTGGAGTGAAGAATTTCTTTAAAGTATAAAAATCTCGATTTTTGAATTTTAGGAACAAAAATGCCTCAATTTTTTTTCTCATTTTTTTAAAAGTTAAAAACAGACGTAAAAAATTTCTCAATTTCCAACAGAAAATTTCTCTTTTTTGGAAAAAAAGATTTAGTAAAAAACATTCCTCATAAATCTGTTATTTTAAGGAAAAAAAATATCAACCTTTTTTTTGATTTTTTTTCTTAATTTGTATAAACAAACCACTTGTGTTTTTTTTTGGGGGGGGCTCTGATTTTTTTTTGTAAAAAAAAACTAATAAATTTTTGAAGAGAAAATCTCTTAATTTTTCTGGAGTGAAAATATTTCTCAAATTTTAAAGAGAATTTTTTTTTGAGGGGGGGGGGGGTCCTTTAAAAACATCTTCAGAATTTTAGAGCCTGAAATTTCTCTATTTTTCCCGAGTGAAATAATTTTCCTAATTTCTGAAAAGAGAAAACACATTTTTTTGTAGTTAGCTTTAAAAATTTTCTCAATTTTTTTGAAGTTGAAAAACATAATTGAAAAAAATATCAATTTCTTCAGAGAATAGAAAATTACTCTTTTATGGAAAAAATGATGATTTAGGTGGTGAAAAAAAAATGTAAAGACTTTTTTTAAGAAGAAAATTGTCTTTTTCGAATTTTTTTTGTCAGCATTTTTATGAACAGGTAAATAATTACCGAATTTGGGACGGAGCAAAGTAAATTTTTTGGAGAAAAAATATTTTGATTTTACTGGAGTGAAGATATTCCACAAATCTCATGAAAATTTTTTAAAAATTTTGGGAGTAAGCAAATGCTCAATATTTTTTGGAGTAAGAAAATTACAATTTTTTGATTTTTCAAAGTAAAAATAAAAAAAATCTCAAATTTCCGAAGAAAAAAAATTTTCTGAATTTTTTTGGTGAAAAAAAAATATTTAAAAATCAGTTTTTGCAGCAAAATGTTTTAAATTTTCTGATGTGAAACTTTTCCCCAAATTTTTGGAGAGAAAACATTTTTTTGGGAATCAACATTAGGTAAAAGTTTCTCAATTTTCTTGAAGTTGAAAAAAGAAGTACATACAAACATTTTTAAATTTCTTTAGAGAATAGATAATTTCTCTTTTTTGGGGAAAAAAATTTAGTAAAAAGATCCAATTTTTTGAAAGAAGTCTGTTATTTTTAGAGAAAAAAAAATATCAACTAAAAAACAAATCAAGCATTCATTTTTTATAAAAAAAATTTTCTAAAATTTTCTAGTAAGCATAAAAAATTTCTCAATTATTAAAAAAAAAATTTTTTGAAGAATTTTTTTTTTTAGGAAAAAATCATTTTCACATTCAATGTTGAAAAAATTTCAAATTTTCATCCCACCATCTTTCTAAAAAAAAGTCGAGCAACACCCTAGGAAATGGTTAGTTGCTAGCCCTGGAATAAAATTATCAAGCAAACGTATATGCAACTTATGTTACCTTCGTGCAAATAAGACACCCTGGAAGCTTCTATCAGATCAACTTCGTTGAACGTCAGATGCTGCACAGCACCCGCGAATTTGGCTAATCTGGCGCTAATTAATGGAAGATTTTCGTCGGCTACTTCAACGTAACCGCCAATATGGATATGATTAACGTTCATTATATCGAACTCAGGAAAGACATTTTCCGCTGTGAAAAATTCCAACATCGTATAACGTGCTGCGACGAGTAAAGAAGGGATTATAAATAAATATTTACCTTTTATAGCGTTTCTAGTATCAACTTGAAGTAATATAAAAGCACCGTATCGTAAGTACCTCACAGCATGCCATTTATTATCGTTCAACTGATCACCATTTACGATGGCCTGCAAAAAATCGTAATTTTATCAATTTTACTTGGTAAAGATTAACAATGGAGTAACAAAAACGACGGTACGTAATTTCCAATCAGCTTGTAATCTGCGAATAAATAATTTACTAAACGAACAGAACTCTTCTTTGTTTGATTTTTTTTTTGTTGGCGATGAAAGAAAAAGGTGCCTACAGTAAAACGTCAACCTTGATCGAATGGTAATTTATCAAGGCGGTTCAAAAATCCTTTATTTCGGAAGACCATATATTTCAATGACTGGTACGACAACGTATCCTTGTTTAGATAATGATACAACATTCGAATGCGATTCGTTAGGTACCTATATTATTTTGAATTTGGTTTTGTATTTCACAAAAGGTTCGATGAAACAAATAGTTGTCAATTTGAATAGTTGGGGTTTGATTATCGATTACCTTGCTAGTTTCAAGAATTTTCAAAAAAAGCTTACTTTTTCTCGATTATTGATTTTGACCATTAATCGAATTTTGCCACCGAAAATACCAATTTCCAGCGTATCTCCATCTTTGTGAGTTGTAGCAAGGAGAAGACCATTCGGTTTGATTGTTTTGAATCGTATCAATACGTCTTCAATTTGATGCTTCGTATTGGGAGGCATCTTAATTAGCATATTTTGGGACCCATTGAAGTGCACGATTGGTGAAACTATGCGAACAAAAAAGTATCGTAAAGAATTAATAATTGAGAATTTTTTTTAGAACAGGAGACTTGTTCATTGAATTAATAATAAACCTTTGCTGCAAGTTGGTCCGATGAATTCAGTTTTGGAGCAATCGCAAACGAATCTATTCCATCCATTGATGCATTCTCCTTTATTAAAACAAGGACTCGAAGCGCACGAATCCCCATTCGTATGACAAACTGGTTCAATGGAAACTGAAAAATTAGGAAAAAATTAATTTTAAGGAATACATATAAAAAAATTAAAAAGATACTTGCTATTCAAAATTAGAGGGGAGGAAGGGGTTCTATTGAAACTTTTGTGATAACCAAAATTATTTCCAAGACCTTGAGCTACAACTTTTGTTTGAAAATTTTTTCAATTGGACCCCTACCTCCACCAATTTTTAAGAATATTTCAAGTATCTGAGTCATATTATGCAAAATTGGAGGGAGGGAAGGGTCTAATCGAAAATTTTATGATAACAAAAATTATTTCCAAGACCTCAATCTACAACTTTTGTTTGAAAATTTTTTCAATTGGACACCTACCTTCGCCAATTTTCAAGAATATTTCATGTATCTGAGTCATATTATGCAAAATTGGAGGGGACGGAAGGGTCTAATTGAAAATTTTATAATAACAAAAATTATTTTCAAGATCTCAATCTATAACTTTTGTTTGAAATTTTTTTAAATTGGGCCCCTCCCCCCAATTTTGAAAGAGTATCTACCATATCTTCGGAGTGTTATGCAAAATCGGTGAGGAGGGAGAGGTCAAATTAAAAAAATGTTCAAACAAAAGTTGTAGATTGAAGTCCTAGGAATAATTTAGGTTATTACAAAAATTTCGATAGGATCCCTCCCTCCCCTCCAATTTTGAATATCAAGTATCTATCTAGTATGATACTTTGTTAAATTCAACAAAAACGACCAATTGAGTAAACTAGACATTAGTTCCTTACTATAAATTCAACACTTACCAACATCCTGTTCTTCCACATATCTCACAACATCAACTGGCTCCTCATTTAAAATCAACTCCCTAACGCATCCGACGAATCCTTTCTTCAGAACAACCGACCAAATGGAAACAGGGAATTTTTCCAATTGGAATTTCTGCCAAGGGATGCCACCGATATACAACCCGACGCCTAAATCCAATTGTCGAGAGTCACCTGTAACAAGAGAGAGAGAGAGAGAAAAAAAAACATGAAAAACTAAGCCAAGGTTGTATTGTGCACAATAGGTTAGGTACGATTATACGACTCGAATTTCGCAGAACCATTAATACATAATTCCATGGAGTAGATTTAATGGCCACGTGTTGCATTTTAATTGCATCGAATGCATTTCCAGTACCTGGTAAAGAGAATTCGATACCGAACCCATCAACGGCCACTCTGCCATTTTTGCCTTCACGATGTAAAAGTACCGAATGCCACAAGCCATCGTTCATTTTACCAATACCGACTTGTTCTTTGACTGCGCCTGCTCCCAGATCCATAATTAAGTATACCTGGCCTTCTATTAGTTCGATGGCGAATATATCGGCCTGAAAAAATTTTCAATTAGCGAATTTATACGAGAGTGAAATATTAAACGATCGGTTTTTGAATAAGTAAATTTAATTACGAATGAAGGTCCTTGGGCTTTGCTGAATACCAATAATCCCTGCGGCTCGGTCGTACGAAACTTTATGGCGAATGATCCGGCCTGAGCGGCTTCCCAATCCGGCAACAACTTTGAAAATGAAATATTCAACGCGTAAATAGAATGTTTGGAAGTGTGTTTCGAAATTTAGAGTGATTTTGGTCGAAGACAGAGGTATAAGTGTCGTAGGACAGGAGACAGAGAGATATTTTCGAGTTGAGAAATTTCATTGCAATAAAATAGGTATTCTATTTCTCAAACATTAAAAAAGTAAGTATCTGTCTACTTAATTTCAAAAATTAGAAAAACTACCCAATTTTTTTTAACGTCATGTACAGCAACTAGGGCTAGTGGTGTCATATAATTTTTTTTTTACTCAATTGAAAAAAATATGATTTTAAAAACTGCAAACTTTTTAAAGTTGAAATTTAAGTTTTGGTAATTGAGTAAAAGAGTTTTTATTACCTAGGTAAGTATTAAAAAGTCGTAGGTAATTTTTAAAAAAATACAAACTTTTTTCAAAAACTCAAAAATTTTAATTTTTTAAAATGAATAAAATGACTTGAAATAATTCTTTTAAAACAAGTGAAAACAAATCATTTTGAAATTAAAAAAAAAAAATCAATTCCCCCTAAATTTTATTTTCATTACCTACTGAAAAATAAAAAAAATAAAAAAAAAACTTTCCTAAAAGTTTGAGAACTTTCAATTTTTTAATAGAAAAAAATAAAATAAAATAAAAGTACATCATTTTCAAAACTTGATTTTTTTGCTTAAAATTTGAAAAACTTATCTGAAAAAATTTATTAAAAAAAATAAAAACACGTTAATTTTGATGATAAAAAATTATTGAAAAATTATAAACTTCCATGTTAAAGAATAGTAAAAAAAAAAAAAAAAAAAAAATTAAAAATTCTAAACAATTGCTTTTGAAAAAATAAAGAAATTTCATACTTATTTGAAAAATTTGAGAATTCAAGTTCCCAAAGTTATTCATGGAAAAGAATTTAAAAAAAACAGTTTTCAAAAATTTAAAATTATATTAAATAATTTTGATTGTTGAAATACTTCCTTGAAAAAGTTTGTCTACAAAAAATTTAAAACACATTTTCCCAAATAAAAAAAATTATAATGACTAGAATTGAGAAATTTCATTATTGAAAAATTAAAAACAAAATATACCTAAAATAAAAATTTAAAAAAAATTTATAATTTATTAGAAAACATAAAAATTGTGAAAATAATGTTTTAAAAAATCATTAGGTATATTAATTTCAAAAATTGAAAACATTCCAATTTTTTAAAATAAAGAATTAAAAGCACATTATTTTCAAAATAAATAAAATAAAAAACCTATTTATTTTAAAATATTTTCATGTTGAAATACATATTTCAAAAAAATGAGGAAGTTACAAAATTTTCATGTTGAAAAATTTATTAAATTCATTTTCTAAAAGAAATTCAGGTTTAAAAATTTGAATGGATTAAAAATTTTTAAAATCGAGTAGGTAAAAAATTCTAAAAAACATCACAACTTCTTTTTTTAGAAAACTCAAAAAATTTCGAGTTTTAAAAATAAAAATAAATAAAAATAAAAAAACGTAATTTCCAAAAATTAATAGATACAATTTTTTTTAATAATTTCAATTTTTGAAAAATGAAAAATTGATAATGAAAACACGTCAATTTTATAGTTGGAAATATTTGAAGCATTTTACTTCATAAAATCAAAAATCACACATTTTCAAAATAAAGAAATTCCAAAAAATTTCAAATTGCCCAGGATTAAGAAATTTTAAAATGAAGTGGAATACATTTTATTTTACATCCCAAGGTACCTATTGAAAAATCTTTTTTTTTTTTTTTTTTTTTTTTAACCAAAAAATTTCAATTTTTAAAAATTAATGAAATTATTTAAAAATAAAAATGAAAAAATTCAGTTCTTGAAAAATGGTGAGAGAATTTTCGTTTCGAAAAAAATCATGCAATTTTCAACAAAAAAAATACCATTTTTCAAAAATTCAAGAAAAACCTATTGAAAAATTAAAAGCACATTAGGACATTACCTAGACATTCACAATTAAAAAAAAAAATGTTGTAAAATGAGAAAAATTTAGTTTTTAAAAATTCATTCTTGTAGGATTTTTATTCTGAAAAAAATAATTGCAATTTTTAAAAAAAAATCAAAAAATTTAAATACCTAAATGTCAATTTTTAAAATTAAAAACACATTTTCAAAATTAAAAAAAAATATATAGGTGTAAAATACAAAAAAAGGACATTTAAAAAAATCATTTTCGTTACTTTACCAACATTTAAAAAAAATACCTACATCTTTCAAAACATTCAAAAAATTATTCAAAAAAAAAATAGAAACAAACATTTCAAAATATTTAGAAAAAAATAAAGTTTAACAAATGACTTCCAAAAAATAAAAATAAAATTACTAGTAGTTTAAAAATGTAGGTATAAATCCAAAATAAAAAGATAAATCAATCATTTTGAAAAATTATTTTTTCTCAGAACCTAAAACAATTTTTTTTTGATGAAAATTTCCAGAGTTCTGATCTTTAAAAATTGAAAACAATATACCTATCTTTTTGAAATTTTGCAGAAAAAAATTGAAAGGTGAAAATTAAAAAAAAAAATTTAGGAGTTAAAAAATTTCCAACTTTTAAAATTTTTGAAATATTTCCAATTTTACTCGATAAATCCGATGTGAAATCACCTCCCTCTCTCCTAAAAAAAAAAACAATTCACTATACTCAGTTGACAAAACTCACCAAATACGAATCCGGCGTAGTAAAACTGATGGCATCCGAAGCATCCGAGGCACGACAAGCGAACGACATCTGCCCTCCCAACGTAACCAATTTACTGCCACCTTTGGCCACGTCGAAAATATCAATTTTCTTGCCATCCACTTCGTATATCATCTGCAAAAATTACTCTTAGTTAAACAAATCAATTTCATATCCTCAATTCCTCCGTCGTATCGGATCGTCGCGTCGATACCCGCGACGAGAAGTTTTTTAATAAAACAAAAATAAATAAATAAATAAAAAAACACGAAACAAACAAAACAAAAACCCAGAAGCGAGAAAAAATAGCTCGCAAACTATAGCAACTTTTTTATCTCGCGCATACCTACCCTTCTTAAGCATCCGACAAAGTTTTGATTAGTACTGGAACCAGGTAATGTTCTCGTGTGCTCGCTACCGCCGATATAAAGTTTACTAGATGAGAGCATCGTAAATGTTCCTGCTGTGCTGGCGTGCTCCGTATAAATGCCGTCCACCGTCAATGATACCTACGAAAAAGGATAAAGATTACACGTCACATGTGTTATTAAAACGTTGTATAACTTTGGCACAGCCAGCGTCGTAAAGTAGCAGAAAAAATAAACAGCGAGTCCTCTAAAGGTATGGAAAAAAACACACAAACTTATACGTACTCGACAGAAACTCGTCAAAGCGGAAATCTGAAAAAATAATAACAAATTGGTATAATTTCTGGGAGGCTCGCTACGAATCTGGTGACCGATTCGTGTACATTATAATAAAGGTCACATTATTATATATTATTATCATTTTTATATTATTCTCTATAATAAATGTTTACATTTTGGGCGTTGGCTTTCTCATACTATATACCTACCTACGAGTACATTTATATTTTCCTAAGGGTGGAAAAATATCACGTATACAGTGATATATGATATACGACACGAACGTTTAATGATCATTATATTCCATACATGAGTGAGCAGAAAGCAAAATAAATAAAAAATACACGACGAATAACGTCGCGAGCTCAACAGGACACCTAATTAGGTATTTCAACTAGGCCATTTTGTAAACTACCTTTTTTTTTTTTTACTGAAAAATGGTAAGTAGGAAGGAAAGAAGCATTTTGCTAGTCGATATTCGATAACGATACCAATGTCAAGAAAATCTCACTGAATCTGACACTTGGTAAACTTCTAGCCGCGGTTTCGACTATTTAAATGGAAAAACCGTCATTGTGGAAGCTTCGCCAGACCATCTTCCAATAAATATATAAGCAGGTGAGGCGTGAAAGAGGTCTCATTCGTTTGTGTATTCACATTTTTTGTAGGTGCTTCAACCTATTCGTAGAGTAATTGAAAGGGGTTTGTCGTGTATTTCTCAGTTTGATGTAGGTAGAGTTGTTTCGTGATTAGAAAAAATTTCAGGAGAAGGGGGATTACACTTTGAACGAGGTTTTAAGAAATCGAGCGACGTTCGTACAAAATTCTACAAAATTCAAGAAAGAAAAAAATTTGAAAAATTATTTTGCAAATGGGCATATTTAAAAAAAAAAATTCTAAAAAAATTGTACTTCAAAAAATTATGATTTTTTTTTCAATTTTGATGATTTTGATAATTTTTTTCAGGATGAAAGATTATATATCATTCTAATTTTCCTTCAACGATGTTTTCCAATAATAAAATCAGAAAAAGATTCCATTTTTTAAAAGAAGTGCTGGTTAGGACAAAATTAAAAAATAATTCAAATTCAAATTTAAAAAAAAAAAAAAATACATAATAGGTAATTATATAGATTTTCTCAATTTTTTTTCTAAAGAAATGGGATTTCAAAAAAAAAATTAAATTATCGATTTGTTCAGTTTCTATTTTTTAAATTATTTTTTTATGCGACAATAGAAATGTAAATATATAGGTTTCAGTGTTTTCCAACAAAATCATAATTTTTAAAAAAAATATTTGGTTTGAACAAAATTAAAATTTTTTTGCAAAAAATTGTTTCGAAACCAATCTAATTTAAACCTCATTGTAGGGGCGCGATAATCCTGGTAATTAAAAGCGCCCAAAAAAAAAAAAAAAAAAAAAAAAGAAACTGAACTTGTTTTTCAGGGAGGAAAAAATCAAAAAATTGAAACAATAATAGCTACGTGTGCATGTTGTTTTTTTTGTTAAAGAAAATTTATTTCATTTCATGTTTTTTTTTTAAAATAATTTTTTCCAATAAAAATTTTCTCAATTTTTTTTGGTATTTTTTTTTTTTTTTTTTTTTTTTCAAATTAAATTTTTTCAGAGAAAATTTTGTATAATTTTTTTAAAATTGTTTCAAAATTTATTTTATTGAAATGACGTTTTGGTTTTAAAAAATTTCATTAGGTAACTAACGTATCTTGAGATACTGATTTTTTACCAGATTTAGATTTTTTTTTGGAAAAAGTACGTTTTTTCAGAGCACAATTGGCACAATCTGCAGAACTGCGTCTGTGTTGTCGTTTTTAAGAATTAGAACAGTTTTCTATAACAAAGTGATTTTTGTAGAACGAGATTTTCAAAAAGTGAATCAATAAATAAATAAATAAAATAATATAGGTATTTCTTTTGTTAATTTTACCTATTTCTAAAAAAATATCTTCACTTGCCAAATAAATTCGTTTTCGGCGTAATTGTGTCATTGAAAACAACTTCCGGGGGGGGGGGGGAGTTCCAGTGCCAACTTTTTCTTAAACCTTTTTATTAAATTTATTTAATCAAAACTTTTGAGACTTTATAACTTCTTGAAGATTTTTTTTCATTTATTTTTATATCCAGATTAAGTATTCATTATTTTTTTCCAACACAATTATTAAAACATTTTTTTGTTTTGTTTCAACTTTTTTTCAACACTTTTTTTCATTAAAAAAAAAAAATTGTTTTGAAACATGCTTTTATAAAATTAATTTTTGAAAAATTTCATCAACATATTTTTTCACTTTAAAGATAATTTCTTCTCAAAAATATTTTCTCATCAAATTTTTTGGATTGTTTTTTTCAAAAAGTTTTTCTAGAATTTAACATTTTTTTTAAAGAAAATTTTATTTTGAAAATTTTTACCTATTCGTCGAGATTTTTTCAAAATGATGTTTTCCGTAAAATAATATTTTTCAGAAAATTTAATACTGGAGATTTTTTTCTCTTTTGCTCGAAGTTATTTTTCCTAATTTTCAAAACAACCCGTGTTTATTTTTCAAAACGTTTTTCATGAAAATAAGAATGTTTCAAAAAGGTTTTTTTCTTCGAAGATTTTCACCAAGAATTTTTCAAAATAAATTTTCCAAAACTTTCTTTAAAAAAAAAACTTCAATCAAAACTTTTGAGAATTTTTTTTTCTAATGATATTTTTATTTATTTTGGTACCTACCTATTTATTTATTTATTTTCTAAAAAAAAACTTTCTTGCAAAATGAGTATAAAGTTTGAAGAATATTTTCTATAAGAGGAAGTGTTTTTTTTTGGGGGGGGGGAGTATTTTTTCAATTCTATCTTTTTGGAAGGCACTTTGCTAATTTTTAAAACAGACAAATTTTTTTCAAAATACTTACTTTTTAAAAAATGTTTTGGAGAAGTTTAGTGTCCTTCAAAGATTTTCACCAAGAATTTTTCAAAATTAATTTACCAAAATTTTTTCAAAAAAAAAAATAATAATTAGTACCTAGGTACCTACCTAAATAAAATTTTAAAAAAAACTTTTGAGAATTTCTTTATTTAGATATACGATTAGAATTTTTTTTTGTAAAAGATAATAATTCTTCTATCTTTTTTGTTTTTAGAAGATAATTTCATCCAAAAAATTTTTTCGTCAAGATATTTTTTCTAAAACATATTTCAAAAAATTTTTAATCATAAACTTCAGGTACCTACGTAATGACTCAATTACGATATTTTTTCCTATAAAATGAATTTTAAGAAAAAAAATTTCTGTAAAAGAGAATTTTCTTGCTACTTTTTTAAAACAGGCGCGCGGTTTCTTCTGTTTTAAACGTTTTTTTTTTCAAGATTAAAAATTTTGATGGGATTTTCTTTTTTTTTTCAAAAATTTTTACAAGGATTTTTTTTTAATAGTGTTCTTTGAAATTTTTTTAAATATGTAAATAACATGAAAATTCTTTTGCAAAATCTTTCGAGGAGAGTTTGTTTAAAAAACGAATCCTTTTTGAAAAATCTATTGAAGAAAACCTCTATTTAATTTTTCGAGGACCTTGCATCAAGTGTATTGAATTTCTCAGAAAAAGAACGAGAAAAGAAATGACTCCAAATACACTTTTTTGGTCATTAGCGAGAAAGACGTAGAATTAGAAAGGTGAAATTTGCTCATTTGTAGATAATATGAGCACCAAATGTGGGTGCAAGTTGAAAAAAAAAATCTAAAATGAAATTATGGAATCTCTGGAGCAATTCTTGGGCCGTGCAAGTTGAAAAAAAAAATCTAAAATGAAATTCTGGAATCTCTGGAGCAATTCTTGGGCCTGTAGCCCATTGAACGTGAAAAATGGTCTCAAAATTTATTGTTTCAAGTCTTAAAAAGAGTGTAGATGGCCTAGAAGCTGAAATTTGAATAGGTATGTTAGATGCGATGTTAGTCCCATGGGTGGGGCAAATTTCAAAAAATTTCGTCACTTTCTCACCAAAAAGATGACTACTGCAAATTTCAGGCTAGAGCCACATAAAATTTAGAATGCATTTTCCCTTTCTAGGGGACTCTAAATTGCGATTTGGATTTCATTCGATAAAAATGGTAAAAAAACACAAAAATTAAAAAAAATAATACATTGTAAAAAATTTGAAATTAAAAAAATTATTTTTAAAACGCTTAATTTTAATTTTGAAATATTATTTTCTATTTTTTAAAAACTTTTTCCAAATTAAATTTTTTTATTTTTTTTATTTTTTTTAATTTTTTAAAATAATTGAATTTTTTAATTTTCAATTTTTTTCCATTTCTAAATTATGCTTCAAAATTTATTTTTTTATCACTTTAAAAAATTTAAAATTCAGTTTTACTTTTATCTTCATGTCCTTTCATTTTTCCTTTTGATTTTTTTTTTTTAAATTTCAAGGTGGGATGCTTATTATTTTATAAGTTTTATACCTTGTGACACACAGTCTTCTTTCAAAATTTAGTGTATAGGTGCGACGTTTTATGGCACGAATAAGAAAACGTAGCGTTACCCAATTAACCTACATACCGTGTTAAGAGTAAAGTAAAGTAAAAGCGCGTATTAATGACAAAAGATTTTGAAATTCAAATGACAAATCTGCCTACACAAAGATGTTCTCGTCGTAGGCCTATGTCGCATACCAGATATACGAGAACTAATGCTTATAAACCTTTACGTCGCGTCGTCGTGTCGTGTAAATAAATAGCACAGCATCAGTGCGAGAGAGCGAAATGTCGCATCAGCCATCACAGCATCGCACGCAGATACGTAAAAGTCATGACTTACATTAAGAAAATCTCTATATTCGTATCACGCTTTAACGCGGTGCGCCAAAGTCGGTAAATTATTGAATTATGTTTCATTAGATCAGAGTTAATCTGTACGACGTCGACAACATGTAACAAATCCGATAATTAAACTTTAGATAGCGCGTCATATACCGAGCTTTACAAAGCTCAGTAATTTTTGCCATTCTGTAGCTATTAAAACCCCCTCGGTACGTATAAGCTCATTTGAGAGAGACAAGTTTAAAACAAATTTCTACATTGGATTTACTTCGCTATTTCGTCCTTTTTTGTTTCGCCTTGGCTTTATTTCACGCTTACTCGCTGTGTCTGTTGGAGTTTAAAGTATTGTAAGGGTATGGCCAGCCTCAAAAAAGGAATGATATTTGTTCAGGCATTTTTATCGTTGGCAGAAAATTGTATTTTTGATGTAAGGTCAATCTAAAATTAAATTTTATTCTATATATATATTTTTTATTTATACAAGTTCCACCTTGAGCAGTTTTCTCTCGAGTTTGTTTTCTTTTATTCCTTTTTTAAAAACTTTTTCAATCTAATCTGACGAAAACGTTATCAGCTGTCGTTCTTTGGGAACTTTCCCTCCTGTTTTTTTTTCACTTTCACTTTTTCATTGAAAACGTAGGTACGAATTTTACCCTTTGCATGTACCCTAACTACCTACCTACCTACCTACGTATACTCCGTCGAAACTGTAGGCTGAGCTAATCTCAGTATTGTCAAAATTAAAATTACTTTTCGAGGTCGATACCTATTTTTGGTGAAAAAAAACACCAACGTAAAAAGAAAATCTCGAGAAAAAAAAATCAAATTTTTCAATTTTTCCGAGCAAATTTTATCGAGGTTTATTTAATTTTAGATGAAAAGAATTCGAATACAAATTCAGAATAAATAAAATTTTCTTTTTTCATCGCGAATTTAGCGGATATATTTCCCTTCTCAATTTTCTTTTTTCGCCAGTGAAAAAATTCCATTGAAAAGCTTCGAGTTTATTACGAAGTTGAAATTTCGTCAAATTTATGCGTAATTTTGTGTTGATTCTTTTACCGCTGGATCGATGAATAACGCCTTATTTTAGAACGAAAAATAATTCCTGTTTGAGAATAATAACAAAGCTATTACTGTCAAAAACAGTGATACAAAAAGAGATAGTATAAATGCCACTTGGTAACTTTCCTTCGCTATTTCGAGTGCTACTGTAATATATCCGGTGACGTAGAACGGTAGTTTTTTGGATAGGAGGTTGCGAGGAGAGGAGAGTCAAGTTTTCGTGGTGGTAAAATCATCGTTTGTTTTTAATTTAAAAATTTTAAATTAATGAAATACCTATTTTAATTTTTTTTTTCAAGTTTTATTTCACAGAAATGCTAGGTACCTATGTATAATTGTAAGAAAAGGTTTTCAAGAAATTGAAGAGAGATTTCTTGAAAGATTTTCAAACAAAAAGGATTTATTTTTGGTTAAAACATACATTTTTCTGGAGAGATTTTCCAAGATAATTTTCGTCTTATTTATTGGAAATTTTTTATAATTCCTTTGCAACTATACTTATTCAATTTTTTCAAATCTTGGTAAAACCCTTAAAAAGAAAAAAAAATCTGAGTATAAAATTAAATTTTTTTTGTTGAAAAAACAGCTTTGAAAAGTAGCAGAAAAATTGTAAAAAACTTCCTTTTTAGAGAAAATAAGCAATTTAAAAAAATTCATTTTAGACAAAAAGTATCGTAAGAAAAAAAAATTCTCAAAAAGCTGTAAGTTGATTTGAAAAAAAAATGAAACTTTTTTTCTTAAAAAAAAAAAAAAAAAAAAAAAAACTGTCCATTTTGAAAATGATGAAAAAAGCTCTCTTCAAAAAATGGAACAGAAAAAAAATAGTTTGAAAAAATTAGGTAGATATCTAACAAAAATCTCAAAAAGGTTTTATTTCATTTCATTTTCAAAATAAAACTAGATGTTTAAAATAAATTGATTTTGAAAAAAATGGTAAAAAAATTTTAATGCAAGAAAAACGATTTGAAAAAAAAATCTGATGAAGAATACCTACTCTTTACTGGGAAGAAATTTTCTTGAAAATACTCGTAAATAAAAATAAACGAACCTCGAAATGTTTTATTAAAATTTTTTGAAAGGTTGTTTAGGAAACCATGTTTTGAATCATTTTAAAAATTGGAAAAATTCTATCTAGAAAATTTTTTGTAAAAAATTCCGGAAAATCCAATTAAGAAAGTTTTTTGTGAAAAAATCTGTTCAAAATATTAGGTATAATTATTAAATTGTCTTTTACAAAAAATTTTTGTAAAAAAAATTCTGAACAGTTTTGGAGGATTCATTTTTTAAAATGCTTGATAAAAATCTTGAAAAAAAAAATCTTAAATTTAATCCTTACAAAAACGGGTTGAAAAAATCGAAAAACTGCCTCTTTTAAACAATAGAGAAAAGTACCGTCCAAAAAAATAAAAATTGAAAAAAATTCCGGAAAAATATTTTTTTATTGGTAATTTTTCAGAAATCGATACTTTTTTAGAAAATTCTCATTTCAACTTGATTATCGATTGAACAAAGTAACAGAAAACAACAAAAAAAGTACCCAAATAATACAGAGTACTTGAGTGATGAAAAAATTCTCATTTTTTTTGATCTCATTAAAAAAAAATTCAAAATAAATTTTATTTTGATTTTTTTGAAGTTGAAAAGAAATAAGTTACTTGGAATAAAAAAAAAACTTATTTTTTTGTTGATTTTTTTTGTACCTAATGAAAAAATCTCAATTTTTAAACATGAAATTTAAAAAAATTTCAATTTTATTTTTAATGAATAATAATTTCTCATTTTTCAAAACTAATCCCCCTCTCTTCTTCTACAATTACATATAAACATATTTGAAATGAAAAATCATATTTTTGAAATTATTCTTCGGAGCATCAACATAAGGTCGTTTTGTGCAAAAATAAAGTGAAATGCGGATAATAAAAAATTAAACGACTTTTGGACATCGGTTGCAATTTTTTGCTCGGATAATCGAGGTTCTGCTATATTTTTATAATCTATAACATCTCAAAAAATCATCATAATTTAAAAAATTGACAATTTTTCGAAATCTGCCAATTTTAATGAAATTGACGACTCTTCAAAAAATGATACAGTATATTTTCTTGAATTGATAATTTCTCAAAAATTGGCCCGCTTTCTGTGAAAAAATTTCTCAGAAATTGATAATCTTCCCAAAAAATTCAAAGATTCTAAATTCTAAAATTTTTGATTTTTTTTTTAATATTACTCAAAACTGTTTAAAAATTGTTAATTTCTCAAAAGTCATCAAATTGTTAGGTAACTCGAAAATTTCTTTCTTTTTTTAGAAAATAAAATGATACTTCCGATTGATTTTTTTTCAAAAAGGCGTTTTGGAAAAATTAATTTTGAAAAAATTTGGTGAGCCAAATAAAAATTTATTAAAGAAAAAATTTAAGTACGTATTGGAAAAAATCTGAAAATGAATTCCAGTCCAAATGAATAAAAATGAAAAAAGTCTCAAAATTTAAAAACGACCTAATTTTAAAATTCTGATAAAAAATTCAGAAAAATTAAATTGGAGAAATCTGTTTTGAAAGAAATTAGGATACTTTCAAAAAAATTGAAACAAAGAAATTATCTTTTACAACATTTTTTATAAAAAAAAATCTACAAAACTTTAAATAGGTATTGTATTTTTTTTTTAAATTTTGTAGTAGGTACCTATAATGGAAAAACTTGATGAATTTTTTTTGGATGAAATCTTTTCAAAAAAAAAAAATCTTATGCACTTAAGAAATGATATTTTTAAAAAGTTTTTGTACAAGGAAATTTTTTAAAGAAGGAAACAAAATTATAGTTTAAAGAAAAAATACGCGAAAATTTTTAATTAAAATCGAGTCAAGTGATTTTGAATGTGCTCTTTTTGAAATATTTTCTCATATTGTCTAAAAATTTTTTTGAAAAAAATAAAGAAAAATCTAACCAAAAAATAATTTTTTGAAATGAATTCTCTTCTTAATGATTGAAATAAAAAATATTTTTCTACAAGGTAACCTTAGTTGTCTGTATACTTCATTGAAGGCGTATTAAATATCTGTAGAATCACTCTGTATGCAAATTAATTTCAAAAATTGTCAATTGCCTGATTATAATTAGATAAATTTATCGTCTGCTGAGATCTTGAAAATTCTAAATGGTTTTATCTAAAAGAATAAAATTAGTCTTCGTTTCACATCGAAATTATACTTATACGAAAGCAGAAAAAAAAACTTATTTAAAGAAATCGTCATTTTAAAATGAACTAGGTTATGCTGGCGTATCTACCATTTAATAAATATCTATTTTTGTCGCTGGAAAAAGAAAATATTCCATAAGAAAAACATTCTCGTTTCTCGAGATCTCGTCAAGAAGAAAAAAAAAGGAGAAAGAAAGAAAAAGGGAAAAGAGAGAGAAAAGTACAGCTTACTACGTAAAAAGAGATTTTCAAAGTACTCGACTAAAAGCGAAATGTAGTTGGTTTGGTTAAAATGAGAAAAATGTTAAATAATAATCCTTTATACTACTAGAACGCTTTAATAAATTGTATAATTTAACAATAAAAAGCGTTCAGACGACGTCGAGGTACACACTCTCTTATGCACACATACAGCACTTATACTACATCCACAATCACACATGTTCGAAGACAATACGTCGAAATTATATATTTTTTCATTTCAAATCAAAAAAAAAAGAAGTGAAAAAGACGAACGAAAAAATGTAATTGCGAGAGTTTTTTCAAAAAAAAAAAAAAAAGAGCAGTAACGCATTTTAATGAATATTTTGATGCTCGATGAGAGAGAGCTAGACTGTGTAAGGCAGGTCACATCCTACATGACTCATAGTAATCTGCGCTGGTTAAATTAAAACAACAAGAGAAAAAAAAAATACGCAGACGGTATGGTTTTTAATTTAAATTCTCTGCGAGAATTTCGCTCTCCGGTATGCAATGGTCGTAGCAAATCGAGCGTATCGAAAAATTTCCACTGATAAAAATTTTATTTATTTTTTGTACGCGAGATGCAGACGAAGCTGAGGCAAAACTCGTGTACTCGTATTTTTATTTTAAATGCAAACGAGTTGATTTTATGCAGTCACGTTTCGTTCGGCGTTTGTTTTTCGTAGTCGTGCGCTTTTGCTGCTTTTTGACTTTAATCTGTGTGCTGCGTTTGTGTACTGGGGTATGGTATGGCATAGCACAGAGCAGCAGAGCGAGTTCGAGGTACTTCAAAGTAAACGTGCAATCAACTTAGCAACTTGGTATTTACTTTTTCGACGATAATAAAGCTATTTCTTTTGGAAATCAGCAGCGTTATGGTATTTTGAGAGATTCGCCCCCCTTGTGTTCTTTTTGTGTGTTGGGTACAAAGGGAGACGCGACAGAGGCAGCATCGGTGTTTAATATAATGAGAACGACTGTGAGGTGCGCGCTGACGTGTGCAATTTTAATGAAATTGCTAGCTCGTGCGTCGTCGTTTATAGTGTGGAAGATGCTTACGGATGCACTTAGAATATCTATACGCGAATTTAACACCGTCTCGTTTATTACAGCTTTTTATGCTTTTATAACTTACGAGTGATATGCGTATGAGAAAAGAGTATAGTATTACGATGATCGATTTTACTCCCAAGTATCCAGTGAAAAACTATACGAATTGGAGAACTAAATTCATTATTTTTGGAGAAATTGATAATTCAGCTAAAACTGACGAATTCTCAGAAAATAATATTATTTCTCATTAATCGATAGTTTCTCGAAAAATGCTCATTTTTCAAAAAAATTATGATTTCTCATTAGTTGGTGGTTTCTTGAAAACTGATGATTTTCTAAAAATTGGCCATAACTTATTTGATGATTTCTCAGAAAATATTAATTTCTTATTAGTTGATACTTAACATCCCCAAAAGTTGCAATTTTTCAAAAATGACGATTTATCAAAAAATGATAATTTCTTAGAAATTAAAATAATTTTTCAAAATTTAGAAATATTTCAGAAATTGATAACTTTCAAGAAATACTGAGAGCTTTTCATAAATTAATTTTTTTTAGAAGCTGAGAATATTTTAAAAATTGAAAATTCTCAGAAAATAATAATTAAACAAAAATTGGTTATTTCTCAAAAATAATTTGTTTTTTTTAGAAATTGACAATTTTTCAAAAATTGAAAATTTCTCATAAAATGAGAATTTTGCAATAACACAGTCAATTTACCTACATGAAATTGAGAATTTTTCAGAAATTGAGACGTTTTCATAAATTTTTTTTTTTTTTTTCAGAAGTTAAGAATTTCTCAAAAATTGAAAATTCTCTGAAAATGATATTTCAAAAAATTGGTTATTTCTCAAAAGCATTTTTTTTGCCCAGAAATTAACAATTTTTCAGAAAATGTTAATTTCTCAATAATTTATTATTTTTCAAAAATTGAAAAATTTTCAGAAATTGAGAGCTTTTCAGAAATTGAGTCTTTTTCATTAATTAAGAATTTTTCACAAATTGAAATTTTTTCAAAAATTGATTATTTCTCAAAAATAGAGCATTAAGTATTTTTCAAAAACTTGCAATTTCTCTGAAATTGAGAATTTTTTGAAAATTGAAAATTTTTCAAAAATTGAAAACTCTCAGAAAATGATAATTTCACAAAAATTGGGTATTTCTCAAAAATATATTTTTTTTAGAAATTGACTTTCAAAAAATGAAAATTTCTCAGAAAATGTCAATTTTTCTCAATAGGTAATTGATAATTTCTCAAAAATTGAGAATATTGCAATAACAGTCAATTTATCTGAAATTGAGAATTTTTCAACAAATTGATAACTTTTCAAAAATTGAAAATTTCCCAGAAAATGACTATTTTACATCAATTGATAATTTCTCGAAAATTGAAAAGTTTTCAGAAATTGAGTCTTTTTTATAAATTAACACTTTTTCATAAATAAAATTTCTCATAAATTGATTATTTCTCAAAAATTGAAATTTTTCTAAAATTATTAATTTTTCAAAAATTGAAATTTTTTCATAAATTAAGAATTTTTAGAAATTTAAACTTTTTCAAAAATTAAAAATTTCTCATAAATTGATTATTTTTCAAAAATTGAGAATTTTTCAAAAACTGGCAATTTCTCTAAAATTATTTTTTTTTCCAAAATTAAAAAATTTTCAATTTTTTTTTTTTTTTTTTTTTTTTTTTTTAGAAAATATTAAGAATTTTCAGAAATTGAAAATTTTTCAGAAGATGATTATTTCTTTTTCTTATTATTTGATAATTTATCATTAATATTGATAATTTCTCATTATCTGATAATTTCTCAAAAATTGATTAAGTAAGTATTTCTCAAAAATTGACGATTTTTCTGAAATTGAAAATTTTTGAAAATTAAAGAAAGTTTATGCATAATTGATAACTTTTTGAAAATTGAAGAGTTTTCTGAAAATTGAAAAGTTTTCCAAAAATGATATCTCAAAAATTGAAAATTTTCAGAAATATTGAGCATTTTTAAAAAGTTTATCATTTCTCATCAACTAATAATTTCTCAAAATTGACGACTTCCAAAAATTGACCATTTCACAGAAAGTGATTTTTTTTTTTTTTTTTTAAAAAGGTAATGATTTCTAAAAAAAAATTACAATGGGTACAAGGATGATTTCTCAAAATGTGGCGATGGAGATTCCTTAAAAATTGAGAATTTTTCAAAAAGTTATGATTATTTTCTCAAAAATTGAGAATATTTAAAAAAGGACGATTCATCATAAAATAATAGTTTCTCAAAAATTGTGTCCAAAAATTGTTCATTTTACAGAAATTCATAATTTTTCAATCGTGACAATTTATCAAAAGATTGCAACACACCTGATGATTTCTTAAAAATGTATGATTTGTTTTTTATTTGTAATTTTATAATTTTTCAAGTAATATTATCAAAAATTGATAATTATTCTTTTAAAGCGATAATTTCTTAGAAAATTACAATAAATCTTAATTTATTATTTCTCAAAACGTTGAGTGATTTAAAAGAAAATCATACTTTGATAATTGTTTAACAAATTGATACTTTTTATAAAAGTGATAATTCTTTGGAAAAGAAAATTTCTCAATAGTAGTTAATTTTCCAAGAATTGATATTTTTTGAAAAAATTCATGGTTTGATAATTTTTTGAAAAAAATAGTCCTTCAGACAATTTCTCAACAAATAACTATTTCTTAATTGATCGATAATTATAGTTTCTCAAAAATAATTAACTTCCAAAAATTGGTGTTCGATAATTTTTCTAAGAAAGTGCTCATTTCTCAAAAAATGGTATAGGTATGTATTTCAAAACTTGACGATTTCTCCAAAATTGATCACTTCTCAGCAATGTAATAGATAATTTTTCATTAATTAAATATTTCTCGAAAAGTTTTAATTTGTCAAAAAATTACGATTATTTTCTCAAAACGTCTTGATATAGTGATAACTTCTTAAAAATTGACAATTAAATGGTCGAAATTTGATAATAAATTTCTCAAAAATTGCCTACTCCTCAATAATTGGTACATAATGTGTAAATAATTGATAATTTCATAACTTTTTTTTCCAGAATTAATTAATTATAATTTTTCAACAATTGACAGTTTCTCAGAAAATTGTAATATCTCGAGAATTTATGATTTATCAAAAAATTTATGATTTTTCAAAAATTGATCTTTTCATAAAAACTGGGAGATTTCTCAAAAATGAATTATTTAAAAAAATTCTTAATTTCATAATCATAACCTTTTAAAATTGAAGATTTTTGTAAAAGTCATACGCATGTGTTCAAAAGTTGACGATTTCTCAAAAATGTGATACGGAAGTTGGAATCCATGGACTTTTGACCTATTTTTTTTTCTGGTAACGTTACCATAAGAATTTTTTTTTTAATTTAAATTTCTGAACATTTCATTAGGAGCACACGTCGCAATTTCCTACCAACCTATCATTTTTTAAGGTACCTAGTTACTCGTAATTTTTCGCAAGGGAGTGTGAGGGTGTGATTCACAGAAAGGATTATTTTTCAGCTCTATTTTATTTTATTCCTAGTATTTTAACTATTTTTCAATTTTCGACGTCCCTTAAAAAATATTTCTCAATTTTTGTAATCATTAATTTTCTTTGAAATTCTAAAATATTCAATTTTCAGTTTCATGTTAATTCAAAGTTTAGTTCGAATTTTCAATTTTTTTGAATTTTCGTGGTCTTTTTACTTTTAAATAGGTATTTTTCATTTTCTCTCAATTTTCAATTTTTTTTACGTTTTTAATTGAATCGACTCACGGAAAAACCCCTTAAGTCACATTTTTGGCAAAATCACTTTTTTACATAGGCAACACTGGGAGACTAAGACACATCATCTGTAAAAAAATCAGACAGATCTGTGCACCCATTAGATGAACTTCCTCCATTATATGAAACTTTTACCCAAACGTGTGTAAATAAGAGTACAAACTCGACATTTCGCACAATATCACATTTACCACTGCTCCAAGGCGATACACAACCCTCCCCTTACCCCTTCAAGTTACAGTTTTTATTAAATTTCAGCGCTCGCTGGAAACCTTCACACTCTAAAAGTAAAATAGGTTTCGAAAAAAGCAGACCGAAACAAATTTCGTTGTTATCATTTGACGCGGAGCATACAGCGAGTACACTACACAGTACACAACACACGGATGATTGTTCGGCGAGTACATTATTTATATAGGGCGTTCGGAAAATGGCGTTTGGTAAATTGATAATAGTAGATTACGTAACAGTGGCGGAAAGTATGCGATTGCCCGAGGCAATCGCATTACTTTCCAACACTGTTACGTATACTATTTTAATGTTAAATGAATGGAAAATATAAGCAATACCACTTCTGTTCGAAGATATGTCCAAAAAACGAATTTTTGTAACAAATGTGTGAGGTGTTTGTTTTTTACTTTTCTGTCAATTTATCGGCTAAAATTAATACGAAAATATGGTTCGATATGCGACGAGTTTACGAGCCGAGAGCTTCATTTTCTTCGCTAATGCAGCTGAGCTGAGCTGCACCGCGAGCGGAAATACGAGTTTTAGAAGCTTTTACGCTTTCGATCGGTATCTTCTTCGCGATATGGTAATTGAAAACATACGATACAGATTGCTGCCGCTCGCTCACGAGACGAATGGATTCGAAATAGGAAATTTTTATCGAATTAGAGACGAAATCCAGACAATATTTCGTCGCAAAAATACAAACTGCAGGCGATTGTATCGAATTTTTCATGCAAAACAACGCTTCGAGATAGTCATAAAATTTATTTTACGATGCTCGAAACCCATTATAGGACTATTTTCAGTCATTTTTAATACGCGAGTAAACGGAATAATGGAAAATTTAGTCCAAAGTACCGAAATGTTGCGATTTTTTGGCACGAAAAAGGAAACGAGTGAAGTAAAAATTGTTTAAAATTTCTCAGAATCGAATTCACCAGAGTATTATTCTAACACAGCTTGAAATAACGAAATGAAATTGCATTTTGAGTAATGTGATTTTTTTTTGGAAGTGATATTACACTATTTTATTAATAATTTTTTTCAAAAATTGATGACTCGATAATTTTTCAAAGATTGGTAAGTTTTCACAGATTGATAATTCTTCAAAAAATGATAATTTTTTAAAACTGGTAATTTTTCAAAAATTTATTATTTCTTAAGAAATTAATAAGTATTTTAATAAAAATGTTATTTTCTATAAAAATGAAAATGATATGTGATGTTTCTGAAATATTAATAATTTTTCGAAAACTGGAAACTTTCAAAAAATTGATGTACATTGCGTAGCAAATTGATCATTTTTCAATCAGTGATAATTTCTCAAAAATTGACAACTGGTAATTTTTCTAAAATCGATGATCACCTTAAAAATTGATAATTTTTCTATAAATGACAATTTCTTGAAAAATTGTTGATATTATCTTGAAAACAGTTGATAATTTTTGTGTGACTTGCGAGTAATAACTTTTCAAAAATTGATAATTTTTCATTTCAAAAATTGATATCTAATTGTTAATTTCTCAAAAGATGTTAACTTTTTAAAAATTTGTAATTTTTTAAAAATTTTGTACCTAATTTTTAAAAAATTTGTAAATTTTAAAAAATTGATAATTTTTTTCAAAAAGTTGATAATTTTTTGAAAAATTTTCAGTTCTATAACTGCTAATTTTTCATTACGAAAATTGCTGATTTTTCATTTCAAAAATTGCTAATTTTTCATCTCAAAAACTGCTAGTTTTTTATTTCAAAAATTGCTAATTTTTCATCTCAAAAACTGATACGTTTTTCATTTCAAAAATTGCTAATTTTTCATTTCGAAAATTGCTGATTTTTCATTTCAAAAATTGCTAATTTTCCATTTCAAAAATTGCTAATTTTTCATTTTAAAAATTGCTAAGTTTTCATTCCTGAAATTGTTGATTTTTCAAAAATTGATACCTACTCCAAACCTGAATTTGATAGGTACTAACTCAAAAATTGATAATTTCAGATAGGTAATTCAATAATTCGTCTAAAATTGACGATATTTCAAAAACTTATAACTTTTCTGCAAATGGTACCTAATTTCTCAAAAATTGAGAATTTTCTAAAAACTGATGATTTCTCTGAAATTCAGAATTTTTCAAAAATTAAAAATTTCTCATTGGGTAATTGGTAATTTCTCAAAAACTGAGAATTTTTCAAAAACTTGCGATTTCTCTGAAATTGATAATTCTTCAAAAATTGAAAAAATTTCAGAAATTTATACCCAAATTTTTTCAAAAATTGATAATTTCTCATTAATTAATAATTTGACAAAAATTGGTCAATTCTCAAAAATTAAAAATTGTTAATTTCTTAAAAATTGAAAATTTCTCATTAATTGATAATTTTTCAAAAATTGCAAATTTCTCGAAAATTGCGAATTTTTCAAAAACGTGTGATTTCTCTGAAATTGAGACTTTTTTAAAAATTGAAATTTTTTATAAATTAATAATTTATCAGAAATGGAAAATTTTTTCAGAAAATAATAATTTTTTATCAATTGATAATTTCACAAAAATTGGTTATTTCTCAAAAATTAAAAATTTTGTAGAAATGTGATTTTTTCAGAAATTGAACAGTTTTTCATAAATTAAATATTTTTCATATATTAAAAAATTTCACAAAAATTGGTTATTCAAAAATTTATAATAAGTAGTAAGTATGCATATCTTGAAAATTGATAATTTTTCTTCAAGTGATAATTTCTAAAAAATTTATGTTTCTCTCAAAAACTGATAATGTACTCGTATAAAAAATTGACGATTTAAAAAAATTTCATAAAAATAGTAATTCATATTCACAAATTGATATTTCTCAAAAAATTTTTATACTTCATTTTACTATAACAACACATTTTTTCCACCCTGCATATTTTGACGACTATTTTTGCGCCAACCGTTCACTTTTCGAAAAAAATGAATGGGACTTTTTTTATTGCAAATTCCATGTATTTTAATTTTATACATGATCATTTTTCGATTTAAACGAATATTTGAAGAGTTATAAGCGAAAAACAACGAAGCGGTCATTTTGGGTCAACACTTTGAGCACTCTCTGATAAGTGAAGTTTGAGAACTTTTTGGTAGGTAACTTAATCAGGACATCGAAACAAAAACATTTCAAAATGAAAAAATTTCCGAAATACTGGCTGGCTCCATTTTTTAGCGCAATTTTATTGCGCTATTCAGGCTAAAATTTCTACAGTCGTAAAAATTTCCACACCCGTCGAACGAAATTTTACAAAGTATGTCGAAAACCCAACTGCTTTTAATCTCTTTCAACTCTTGGAATTTGTAACTTTTTCATTAAAAAAGGCTATTTCAGCTCGGTAAACTGATCCACTCGAAAGAAGGCGGGAAAAAAATTGCACATGGCGCAGCCTACCAAAACCCACAGCCCGCAACCTTTATTATTTTTTAATACCGCCGACAGAACATCTCCAACGCTAATAGCACTTTGGGAATAACTTTTGGATATTATTTAAAGTTATAAAAAAAAATAAATGATGAATGATAGAAAGTTTTTAAATTAAATTACGAGAGACGAGAAGTTGAAAAAAAAAAAAAATAGTGCAAACGTACATAGTACTCCATAAAGCTATTGAAATGAAAAACCATTTAAAAAATTATCTTCGCCCCAAAATGAAAAAAAAAGTTACGTACGTAATGCAAAAGTTTACACTTTCGAGCCATTGAAAACTTTTCAAATGCTATTTTTAATCCAATTTAACGTTTATAAAATTATGAAAAAATTTTAGCCATTTTTTCGAATCGACTTGTATAGAATTTGCGACGAGTATACGACACCGGGGTCGAATTTCAATTAGAAATTTACCAAGATGAGAAATACCAACGTAATTCTAAAGCGAGCAAATACTCGTCAGGGAACAAAGATGAGGTTTATTCCAGGCTTAGGAATTATAATTTATACATACTAAGTATATAAACAAACGTACCTCCTTTATTCGTCTGTGAAAGATAATCTTGTGCCATCTGTAATCATCGAAGCGGACTTTATTCGGTTTAATATACATGTCCAGTTTTCCAGTGGTCACTTTCATTAGGACGGAAATACCTCCTTCTTTGATTGCGATATTCAAATAATCTTCTTCGTTACCTAGAACACGACGACGACGAATAGGTATAATTACGTTAGCACGCGAAATTCAAACCTGCAGATAATTCGAGCAAAAGCAAAACGCCGATAAATAGGCTCGTTCTCGCAATTACATAGTAGGAAACACTTTCGAGTCAAGTATTGTTAATTTTATACTCGCGTACGTATTCCTTTTTAGATTTACTGGTATAAAGTGCTACATGCATGGGCGAGGTATTCGAAATACGAAATAAAAATTAACATTTTAGCACGCATAATTATCGATTAAATAATTTAAGCGATAAAAGTTCGAACTATTTCGTTTTATATTGTCGTTGTTCACGCTATAAACCAACTATTATTTTAAGACTTGAGAAACAAATGCCGAAATTCGAGCTTCGTTATGGGTAAAGTTGAGCTTATAGGGTTCGACGTTGGGATAGGAATTTTAACAACAACAAAGTACCTACTACGTACGTACGATAATGGAGGATTCCTAGAAACATACCTATAGGTTTTGGGTATTTAGACAGGTAGGTAGGTAATTGTACTTTGAAGGTAATATTCAATTTATTATTATTCCTTCGAATGGAATCTTAAATTTTCATTTTTTCAACTTGTTTTTTCTTCTGAAATTACTTGATTTAAAATTATCTTGGAATTTATTTATCTGAAAATTATGGCATTTGGTGACTTTTATATCTACTTGATTATTATTTTTTTCAAAATTCTCCGATAATTTTTTCTTCTTGTGAAAATTATTGTATTAATGAAATGAAGAAGACAAAATAGAGTTATTTTTTAAAAATTAAGTAGATATAAGTAGGTACCTACATCAAAATTTGAAGGCAAAAAATAATACCTATAAAAATAAAAGACTTAAGTAAACATACAAAAATTGATTGAAGATTTAAAAAAATGAAATCAACAAATTTTTGCACACATTTTTTTTTTCATTCAAAAATTTCGGCATCGACAATTTTTTTAGCATTTCTCTACTTCATCGAAAAATTTTCATTCAAAATTTTCTTACAAAATTATTGAAATTTAAAAAAAAAATCATAAATTATAGATTTTTAAACATTGAGTTGAAAATGTTGAAGAAAATGAGAACTTTAGAAATAGTGATTAAAAGTTTGAAAAAAAATCAATAAACCTTCACTCAAAAATTTTCACCATTTTTTGTATAAAAATGTCAATTTTGGAAATTTCAGCTCGAAACTTTTTAAGTAATGAAGTATTTGATTCAAAATTCTCTTAAAATTTTTCCATGGGAAAATTACTGCAATAAATACATTTAAAAACATACGTTGAAAATTTTTAAAAATTTAGAAAAAAATATATTTTTTAAAGAAATTGGATTAAAAATTCGAAAAAAATTGGCAAATTTTTACTCAAAAATTTCAGTATTGACATTTCTTAAACCAAATTCATTTCTTAATTTCTTTGAAATTTCTTCATGAAATTATTTATTCCAAGGTCTTGCAATTTTTCAATTGAAAAGCATTGCAATCAAAGAAGAATCAATAAAAATAAATATAGGTAGGTATAAAAAATCAAAGAGGTAAAAAAATAGAAAAACGAGAGACCTTCAATAAGAATAAATTTTGATTAAAAATAAAAGAAATCAACAAATTTATGCTCAATTTTTTTATAAGTACTCAAGAAATTGTGTCTCAATCATTTTTAGAAAATTAAATTTTTCATCTTCATTGAAATTAGTTTGAAGAAATTATCTGATTAAAAATTGGAAAAATAGAGAAATTTCAGAATTTTGATTGAAAATTTGAAAAAAAAACAAGTTTTCACTCAATATTTTTTTTTTAAATTTAAAAATTTCGGTACTGACAGCATTTTTTTTTAGGAAATTAACATTTCTCATTTCATCAAACAATGAAACCTCTGAAGGAAAAAAAGAGGAAATAGAGAACTTGAAATTTTGCAAAAAAATTCCAAAAAAAATCAATAAATTCTTACTGACTCAAAACTTTTTCGTTTTTGTTTATTTAGAAACTTCGTTGTTTTTTTAAAATTAATTTTAATTTAAAATTTGAAAGAAAAAAATAGAGGATTCCAGAATGAAGAAATTTTGATAGAAAATTTTTAAAAATCGACAATTTTCACTAAAAAATTTTTCAACTTATTTTAATTGAAAATCTCGTTTTTACGCAATTAAATTAGTCAATAAATTTGAAAACTGACAAAAACGAAGAAAAAAAAAAGTTTATTTCAAGAGGGAAATGAAGAACATAAATTCCAATAAGAAATTCTTATCGAAATTCATTTTAAAAATTCAACATTTTTTTTCCAGAAAGTTGTTTCTGTTGCTGTGGTTGTTTTAAATGTTTCTTATCAAAATTGATCACGAAATTTCATGCTCATAAATTTTTTTCAGGTATGAATTTGAACTTCTAGAAAAATTACGATAAATATTTTATGATTTTTTTCCTCAAACTTATTCACTATAGTAATAAAATTCAAAAAAATAAAATAAAAATAATTATAAAATACAAAATTTACAGAAAAAATTATAACAAAATCTAAAAAATTTACTGAAAACGGTGAATACAAAATTTCAACGAATTTTTGTTCAAAATTTTTTTCCTTTTTAAAATATCAAAGTTTATTTTGCAGTTTCTTTAGAACTTTTTCTAAAAAAATTTCAATTTTGTTTCTAAAACTATTTTCAGCTAATAAATATTTTGTTCCAAAATTTTAAAAAATACTTCAATTTAGTAAAAGAACTTGTAATAATTTTAACGAAAAATTGTAAAAAGAAATGTTGAAAAAAATGGAGAAATTTATAATTTTTTTTTTCTTTTGTTTTCAAATTTTTCAACTGATGGTTCCTAAGTTTTATATTCTGATCATTTTTTTAAAATGGATTTCTCAAAGATTTAAAAAAATTGAAAATTCTAAAATTTAATCAATTAGGTAAGAAAAAAAAAAATTATATCGAATAAAAGATGAATTTAAAAAAATGTGAAATTGGATTTTAAAAATTTTTCCATCAAAATCTCACGATTTTTTAAAAACTTTATTCAATTAGTTGGAAAATAATAAATGAAAATTATGAGAAGAAAATCAAAAATTTAAACGGAATTAATTGATGAAAAATGCTATCTGATTAGTGATTAACCAAGAAAAAGCTGATGAATTGAAAAAAAAACCTTTATAGTTAGTTTCAAAGGGGAAAATTTTTTCAAAAATTTCAAAGAAGAAATAAACAATTTTTTAAAAGAAAAAAAAATTCCAAGAAAATAAAAGGTGAAAGAAAGGTAAAAAATTTTAGAATAAATATTCCGAAAGAAAAACATTTAAACCAAAAATTATAATATTGAAAAAACCTTCTGGGAACTAGAGGAAAAAATTTCGAGCAAAAAACTAAACACCCCAAAAAATTAAAATCAAAGCAACGACCCCACTTCCCCCCTATTTTTTTTTTCAAAAATCTTAAATCCACTCAAACCAATGCCTATTTCTCAACTAATCCGATTCGTACATCGCACAGGTGTATTTACAACGCCTAATTTAAAATTTAATTTGTTTATTTATCAGGCGACGAGCACGTTCGTTGAATAAACAACTTTTCCTTATTTCGACGCTGCGAAAATCCTACCCTGTCATTGTAGTACGCATCACAATTAACGTACACTAATTGACAATTCGTATCGCATTTCTGTTTCCTCTGTTCCTTCCTTCACTCTGCTCTGCTTTGCTCCAGCCTCGCAACAATGTTTCTATGACAACAATCCGGGTCCACACTCCACGGTCCACACAATCATAAATTCGAATTTGAAAAAAGTCACTCTCTTGGCCGAGATTTTTAGTAAAACTTTACACGTGCGTCGATCGGCATCGTCAGCGTTAGCTATACAGGGTGTCCAGCGAGTGGTCTGCCAAACTTGAAATTTGGATATAAACGAGTACCACTAACAAAAATCTTCATATACACATGGTGCCTATCTCGATTTTGAAGGGGCAGTGTTGTACAAAAATTTCAAAATTTTGTGAAAACAATACACAAATCAGGTGTAACTTTTTAAAAGGAACAAAAATAGTTATGTCAAAATTTTGCCTATCTTTGATAATGAAGGCGCTACAGAGCTATAAAAATCGGTATTTTCGAAATTCAAGGCTCCGTAATTATTTTAATTAATTTAAATAATAATTTTTATTTTTTATATTTTTATTTCATTTTATTTTTTTATTCTTTAAATTCATTAAACTTAAAAAAATAAAAAATAAAAATATATTAATATATTTAATTACTATTAAATAAATTAATTTAGCTTAAAAAAAATTAATTTTTGTTTAAATTTTAGTTTCATTAATTTTAATACGCCTTAATTTTCATAGATAGGCAAAATTTTCAAATGACGTTTTTTGTTCCTCTCAAAAAGTTACCCCTGTTTCATGTATTTTTTTGACCGAATTTCGCAATTTTCATGTATCACCTCTGCCCCGTAATAAATTAAGGTAGGGCAATATTTTTGACTGGGATTTTGCGTTGCTGTAACTCCTTCAATTTCAAAGATAGGCAATCCAACATGATCACAACTTTTATCGCTTTTTCGATGATCTATTCACTGCCGGTGTCGAAATTTTTTTTGAACGCAGTGTTGCCAATCTAGTTTGCTAGATAAAATACCGATTTTCAAACCTTTATAGCTCCTTCATTTTTAAACTTAGGTGATATGTGTACATAAACTTTTTTGTTAGTCGTACTCGGTTATATTCAAATTTCAAGTTTGGCAGACCACTCACCGGACACCCTGTATAAGATGCAGTTATAGGCATAGTTAGGCACTTACCCGAATGAAATAAAAATCCGTTCGAGTATTTCGTCCTGAAGCTGAAACTGATTACTTCTTGAGCAGTGCTGGTGCCTTCGTTTTCAGCTCCTTGAAGATTATACTCGACGTATTCTTTGCCATAGAATGTAGCTTCGGATGGGGCTTTATCTGCGAACACACACAAAAAAAACATTCTTTTTTTTAGAAAAAAGAAACTAACATTTTCTTTATTTTAAAAACAAGTTCAAAACTCATTGAATGCGGTAAGAAGACATGCGGGTAGTGTTATTAGAAGAAAAAACAACGTAGATTACATCTTTCAACCTATATAAATTAAAACCGTTGTAGGATTTTCATTTTGTTAGTGACTTGGCCTTATTTTTTTCTAATGTTTATTGCTAAGACGTCCAGTCGTAGCTTGGGGGTTTTTCCTTTTCTGGGTAATTTTTTATTTTTATTTTTATTTACTTCCAGGCGTTTTGAGTATTTTCACGTGGTTTGAAACGTCGCAATTTTTTTATTTAATTAAATTTTAAAAATTGGATCAACTCTCAAAAGTTTGATAAATTTTAAAAATTTGACAAACTATAGTGATAATTTTAAAGTTGTATCAATTTTTTTTTTGGTTTGGCGAATCTTTGAAATTGGGCAAAATATTTAAATGTCGGTAAATATAAAAACTTATAGTTTGATCAATTCTAAAAATTTAGTAAAAATTTAAAAAAAATCAAAATTTGACAATTTTAAATTTAAATATTTTAATTGGTCACTTTTTAAAATTCACCTGAAATTAAAAATAAATAAAAGATCAAATTTTGAAGTTTAAGTAATAAGTAATTAAATTATTGTTTTTTTAAAAATATGGTAAGAATTAAAAATTTGACAACTTCAAATTTTCGATCACTTTTATAAAAAATTAAAAAGTCGATTTTTGAAGTTGAATTTTATACAATTCTAAAAATTTCGTAAAAACATAAAATTGTGCTGCTTTCAAATTTTAATGAGTTTTTGTAATTTGTACAATTTTCCAAATTCACCAAAATTTTAAAGACCTTAAAAATTTGGTAAAGATTAAAAACTAAGCAACATTCAAATTTTCATCAATTTCTAATACCTATTCAATAGATTTTGAATATTGATAAATTTTCAAAATAGGTCGGTATTTAACAATGGTCAAGTTTCGAAATTTCGTGATTTTAAAATTTCAAAAAAATGGCCAGTTTTTATTAATTAACTGAATATTAAAAAAAAGTCTATTATTTTGCAACACTCGAACTTGAATCAATTTGAAAAAGTCAATTTTTGAAATTCGACAGTAATGTTTAAAATTAAAAAAATTGGTGAAAATTGAAAACACGACAACTTTCAAATTTTCATCAATTTTTAAAATCTTATAAAATTAACCAAACTTTGAAATTTTTAATGATTTTAAAACTTTGAAAAAGTTAAAATATGATGAATTTTCAAAATCAGTGGATAAATTTGAAAAAAAAATATGCCTAAAAGGTCAATTATTGAAGGCTATTAGATTCTTACAATTTTAAAAATATGGTAAAAATTGAAAATTTAGCACGCTTTCACATTACCATCAATTTTTTGAAAATTTACTTATTTTTGAGAATTTATCAATTTTTGAAAATTTACCAATTTTTGAAAATCTACCAATAATTTATTTTTAAAGATTTATTCATTTTTGAAAATTTATTAATTTTTAGAATTCAGTAAAATTTTCAAAGTTTGTCGAAATTTTGCAATTTTAAAAAATTGGTAAAAATTAGCAAACTTTCAAACATTGATAAATTTTTGAAATTAGATCAGTTTTTGAAATATAACCAATTAATTTCAATTTTCAAAATTTGTATTTTTTTAATTTACCAATGTTTTCAATTATAATGAATTTTTAAAATTTGATCAGTTTTTATACAACCATAAACTTTTAAAATTTTAATAAATTTTTGGAATTGGATCAATTTTTAAAAATTTAAAAATTTTTATAATTTAAAAAATTTGAAATTTGGTTTGAGTAAGTAAGTTTTTAGCATTAGGTAAGCCAACTTCTATAACTCAACGAAACTAAAAAAAAATTAAATGGTCAATTTTTAAAATTTAATACATTTTTAGAATTTTAAAATTTTGAAAAAAATAAAAATAAAATTTTGAGACTTGATAAAAAATTTAAATCTTTCTTAAATTCACTTCAATTAGGTAGGTACTTCTAAAAAAAAATAACTCTAATAGGTTAATTAAAATCTGACAAATTACCTAGTAGGATTTTGAAATTAGGTCATTTTTGAACGATTTTTGAAAGTTTTGATGAACTTACGATTTTTAAAATTTCCTAAAAGTCCAAAGTTTGGGAAATTTTCGAACTTTGTAGAATTTTAAAATTAGTCACTTCTTAAATTTTTAATATTGGAGAGATTTAGCAAATTTTAAAAATTTTGAAAATTTGACAGAACTTTGAAATTTGGTGATTTTTATCATTTTAATAAATTTTTGAAAATTTATAGGTATAGTTTTGATATTTCAATCAATTTTTTAATTTCCTTTACGAATATATCTTGAAAACAGGTTCTCGAAAAAGAAATTAGTGCATACTTACTGAACCTTACTATTAATTACTATTTTTTTGCAGCTTTTTCTATCACAAAATTTATGCACAAATTGAACGTAATTTCTACATTATGCACCTATTTTGAAAGAGATAGGGTATTTTGAAATTTTTTCATCGCGAATATCTAGAGCACCGGTCTAACAATTTTACTCAAAAATTAATATGTTTCTATTCCAAATAAACCCAAACTGGACATAAACATTTCAACTCGTTCAACTCCCATCGTCGGATCAAATTTAATATCCGATTTTTGGAAAATCGAAAACCCGCTAAAAACGTATATCTACATAGTATACGTAGGTGTGCTATTTCGTTAGAATCATTTTCTCTTTGCAAAACATAAAAATTGGGTACGCCCGAAAATAAAAAGTCATCGTGTGTACGACCATTCAAATCGTATGTAGACTATCTCCATTCGGACGGGTAAGACGAGTTAGAATTTACCCTACAACGTGTCCAAATACACCAACACACTGGCACATTGCTGTACAATCGAGGTGAAATCTGACTTAAGTATTGGAAGCAATTTTCTTTTATATCTTTTTCGAAACGAATACGCATACGACCGCAAAAGCAAAACCAATACGTTCCATGAAAACACCACAGTTCGATAACGATATCGTTCTATGTGTGAGTGTGACTAAAAAATACAGCCTTGTCTCCATAAAGTACCCATATTAACGAAATTTTATCTCATCTCCATTCTCATTTCTCGTATTTGTACATGCGAACACATATAGAGCATTTTTGTATATTATGCAAAAAGGTCACAGATGAAATTTCCCACCCGAAATGTTGTACGTATATTTTCAACCAGCTAACAACGGTCGAATCGCATACATAGGGCACATTTTTATCAGCCCGGATACCTAAATGCGTAAAATCTTTCACATAAATCACAAATTTGAATTTCAAAGAACTTGAGGGAGTGAAAGAGGGAGGGAGAAGGAGATGTCGCCGAAGGTTATTTATGTAATAGTATCTGGCGTTATGTCGCGATGAAATTTCAATTATAGGTATTTTACGTTTACAACGCGTCTTGCTGCGGCCAAAATCCAGTCTGCCAAGAAAGCGAGATATGCATTGATTCGACCGAGGCGACGAACGCGAACACGTGAAAATGAACGTTAGAGCCGTTATATCCAAATCCCGCTAACAATGTTTACATTTAATTTTACCCATCGAGTAATCTGCCGAACAACGTTTATCGACGGTAATGCGAATTCCGCCTTCTCGTGCCGTACTTAATACTTATCTATGGCGCGCCATTGTGTGTTGTCATACTCGAACGAATAATGAGATAACGAAATTTACCGCAGGTTGCGTTTGCGTCGATTCCAGAGACGTTTTCGAGTGATTTTATAGCGGACATTGTTTCATTTTGAATGGGTACTTGGAACGATGACTTTACATGTCGATGCATCGAATCACGATCAAAAGTTTGTAGGTAAATAGATTATAGGTACCTAAGAGTTTCGAAAACATTTATTTTAAAGAAAATAAATTGAGCACAAGTCTATATTAAGTACCTATTTGAAAAAATATTTGTTTGAAAAATTGTTAATAGCTATATTTTTAATGAAGGACAAAAAAAGATCAAAAAAATGGGGGGGAAATTGAGAAAGTTGTCAAAAATAATTATAAGAAGAATAATTGTATAAAAAATGTAAAAAAAAAAATATTTTGAAATGAAGAAAAAGTCTGTTTTTGAAACATTTGTTTGAAAATGTTTTGATATATTTTTATTTTATTTTATTGTATTTTATTTTTTAAATTGAAAAGCAGTTTCATTTAGTTTTTTTTAGCAAAGTTGAAAAAAATTGGTTACAAAAAAATTTTAAGAACAAAGGAAAAAATTTTTACCAAAAAAAAAAATTATATGCCTAACCCGAGCAGCACACTCGACAAATAATCGAAATAAAAAATCGACAGAATATCGAATTCGATAAAGTGTCGCGTTAGTTCCGCCTAAATCGTGAAATTATCTTTCGATATATAGATAGATTATCGACGAATTATAGTTAATAAAAATTTCGACATTATAGTAAGATATTTTATCGATAATCTATCTATAATATCGAAAGATAATTTCACGATTTAGGCGGAACTTTCGCGACACTTTATCGAATTCGATATTCTGTCGATTTTTTATCGATTTTTTGTCTTTTACTAGCTTTTTTCTATAATTAAAAATCATTAATTAGCATAATTAATACATTAAACTATGCCTAAACACATTATTCATGTTACGGTAAGAGGATCATTTCAGAAAAAGTCAAAAAAAAATTATAAAAAATCTGCCACCCGTGGGGCTTGAACCATCTACCTCCTGCATGGTAATCCTCTTCCTTAACCACTATGCCATACCTTATCGTTGAGGAAATAGCAATAAAACGCTTATAATAGGCAGTTTAGTACTTCCAGACGTGTTGGACTTGGAAGAATTTTCACCAATTTGGAAATAATTTCAAATATCGTCACAAAATCGTTGAAAAATCGTTCGACAAATTTCAGATTATTTGTCGATAATGTAGTTTCAAATATCGCCACAAAATCGTTGAAAAATCGAATTCGAGGAATTTCATATTACGTGTCGATAATATAGTTTCAAATATCGTCATAAAATCGTTGAAAAATCGAATTCGAGAAATTTCAGATTATTTGTCGATAATATAGTTTCAAATATCGTCACAAAATCGTTAAAAAATCGAAATCGAGAAATTTCATATTACGTGTCGATAATATAGTTTCAAATATCTTCACGCAATCGTTAGAAAATCGAATTCGAGAAATTGCATATTATGTGTCGATAATATAGTTTCAAATATCTTTACAAAATCGGTAAAAAATCGGATTCGATAAATTTAATATAATCTGTCGATAATATAGTTTCAAATGTCGTCAAAAAATCGGTAAAATATCGAAGTCGAGAAATTTCATATAATCTGTCGATAATATAGTTTTAAATATCTTTACAAAATCGTTAAAAAATCGAATTCGATAAATTTAATATTCTTTGTCGATAATGTAGTTTCAAATATCTGCACAAAATCGGTGGAAAATCGGAATCGATAAATTTAATATTCTTTGTCGATAGTATCGTTGACGAATATCGTCATAAAATTTTAATAATATCGAATTCGATAGTTTTTAGATTTTTTGCCTATGAAGTTGTACCGATAAATCTTTATAATATCGTGAGAACATCTATAGATTTTCAAACGATTTTTTATCGATACGTTACATCTTCCGATATTATCGATCGAGTGTGCCGCTCGGGAAATGGGAATGAAAAAAATTAAGAAATTTTGTGTTAAAATAATAATAAATAAAAATCAAATTATTTTTAAATTTTTAATTGAGAAAAAAATCCACTAAAAGTTTCAAATAAAATTTATGTAAAATTAAAAAAAAGGGAATTGAATAAAAATTTTGGTCGAAAAATAAAAAGAAGGACAATAAAGAAAAAGAAACAGAAAATGTAAAAAGAAACATATTGTTAGGATAAATAAATGAGAAAATGTTTTAAAAATAATTAATCAGATGATTAAAACAAAACAAAAAAGGATTTTAGGCAATTTTGTTTTTAGACGAAAAAAAAATCGAATTTTTTCCAATTGTGAAAAATTCGCCACAAGTTGAAACTACAATTCGAAAAAAAAATCCAGCTAAATTTTAGCATGAAAAAGAAAAGAAACGCAATTTCTTGAAAGGCAAGCAAAATTTGAACAAAACAAAAGTGTAATTGCTTACCCTCTTGAAAAAAAAAAAAAAAAAAAAAAAAAAAAAAATTAGAGAAAAGTGGAAATTGAAAAAGTAGTTAAAACCATTTTCAAGCTGAAATTTCAAAGTTCATTTAAAAAAATTGTTTGAATGATTTCTTTCAAAAACAGATAAATTTTGTGAAAAAATTCATCAAAATAATTCAATCAAAATTTTTTAGGAAAATTAAAAACAAAACAAAAAAAAACTGAACAACAAAATTTTTATGAAAAATAAAATAAAACAATTGTACAAAACATTCACAAAATTCTTTCTGATTTACAAAATTCAAATTTCATTATTCAATTTGCATACGTTCCCAGTCATATAGGAATTCAAGGAAACGAAATTGTCGATACACTAGCAAAATCTGCCATAAATCCTCCCCACTCTCTACCCTTTCCACAGATGACATCAAATCTTTGTTAACCCAACAAATTTACTCAAGCTGGCAAAACTTATGGTCCCAACAAGTAAACAATAAATTATACCAATATAAAAAAACAGTGCACCCTTGGAAAAACCTCTCACAATTAAATAGACAAGATGAAATCATTATAACCAGATTAAGAATTGGACACACAAAAATTACTCACAATTATCTTTACCAAAAAACTCCAAAACCTCTATGCCCATTCTGTACTATTCAACTTATATCTATCCAACATATCCTATTCGAATGCTCCAAGTTAAAACAAGAGAGACTAACCCTACAAATAAATGAAACCCCTCCAGTTATACCAGATATTCCTTCCGAAATTCAAAATTTCATAAACTTAATTAAAAAACTCAACCTCACAAATAAAATTTAAAAAATTCTTCCGATGGGTGTAATAATCCTGTAATTATAAACACCCCCCCCCCCAAAAAAAAAAAAAAAAAAATTCCTGATAAAACACAAAAATATTTTTAAAAAAAACAACAAAAAAAACAGGAAAAATGCGACAAATTTTTTAAATTACTATCTACATAATTATCTTTTTTTTATGCAAGAATTTATTTATTTTTTGGCAATTTCGTGTTGGAAAAAAAAATAGTCAAAGGTTTCGATTCAATTTTTTTATGGAGAAAAAATTCACTACAACAAATTTCAACTAGAACTCTGGCAAAATTCAAAAAAAAAAGAAGGAAAAAACACCAAAAATTTTAATAAAATAAAAGAGAGAGAAGATGAGTATATTTTTGGACAAATCGAAAATTGTAAATTTTTAATTGAAGTCGGTTAAAAAAATTTTAAACAAAATATTTCTTTAAAAAAAAAATGTTCATAATTTATTTTAAAAACAGGACCATTTTTTTCGTTGAAAAAAATTATGAAAAGTTTTAATCAAAATTTCAGAAAAGTTCAAAAAACAAAGAATTGAGCAAAAATTTTTGGATAAAGGATAAAATAAAAACAATTTATGGAATAATAACACAAAAATTTTGAAAGAAAGAAATTCTAACAAAAAAAAAACTTCAACAAAAAAACTGGGGAAGTTTTAATTTTAAAAATTGACTTTCTTTATAGGTAAATAAAAATATCAAAAAAATGAAGTAAGTATGTGGAAATTTATTTTAAACGTTTCAAAAAAAATTATGTAATCCAAAGTTTCAATCAGAATTAAAGCAAAGAAATCAGCAATGGATAAAAAAATAAAATACTTTGATTTTTAGGAAAACCATAAAAATTGAAAAAAGTGAAAATGAGGAAATTTTCTTGAAGTGCTTAATTAAAGTTTTATTTTTATTTTTTATTTCAACTAAAAAAATTTCAAGAAAATGTTTTTAATAAAATTCATTTTAAAATTTTCAAAAAAACATTGGAGCAGATTTTTTTTTTGAATTAGTTTCAAAAAATGGAGAAAATTTTATTCAGAAAAGTTCAATCAAGTTTTCAATTGAAATTTCATCAAAACTCGAAAAAAAATAACTGAACAAGAATCTTTGTAAAAAAAAATTCAAAAAACGACATTTAACAAGGGAACCTTGACAACTCGTCGACTTTGATTGAGCTGAAATTTGCTTCATTACAGGAGCATTTTAACCAGATTTTATAACTAAATTTTGAGCTGTCGAAGTTGATTTTTCGATTTCTGGTGAATTTCTGAAAATGGCGAAAATTGGTAAATCAATTTTTTACAAAGATTGTCTATTTTTAGATAAAATTCTGAAACCCGATTCATCTATTAAAATCGACTCCTCGAGTCGATTGTGAGAATTTTCGAAGCGATCTATGGTCGCAATCGACTCAGAGGGTCGACTTTAGTATATAAACCGATTTTCAGAATTTGATCACACTATCTTTGTAAAAAATTGATTTACCTATACCAATGGACTATATATTTTTGTCATTTTCAAAAATTCGCCAAAAATCGAAAAATCAACTTCGGCAGCTCAAAATTTAGTTCTGAGGTTCGAAAGACATGCTTATTCAGTAAGCCAAATTTCAGCTTACTTCGAGTTGAGAAGTTGCCTAGTTCCCTCGTAAGTAGCACGAAGCCAGAAAAATTCAGACAAGAAAAAAATTAAAGAGAAACATTTTGGGATTTGTTTTGAAATAATCAAAAAGTTTCTTAAAGAAATAAAATCAAAAAAGATGAAAGGTTTTGTAAAAAAAATCTGTAGAAAAAATTTCAAACTAATGAAGTCTGAAAATTCTCGAATTATATTTCTTTGAAAATTTTCAAACAGGTACTTTCGCTCAGAATTCAACAAAAAGGCAAAATTATTCGATATTATATCATGACTCATCCATCCAAAAATTTGGAATTCAAATTATTCAAATGAGCAAAAAAGGGATAAATTTTCAGACGTCTTGTAATCCTTTCTTTGCAAATTTTCACTTTCGAATTCCCCACCATTCTTTACCATCTCACTAAAAATTTAATATAGAAAGGTATTAGGTACTTTTTTTTCCAGCATCGAAACTCATCCATAGAGAAAATTCGTCTCAAACAGCACGACACACAGCTCTCATAAAGTTATTTTTTTTCACACATACTATCGCATGTTTTTTGATTTGAAAACTTATACGAAAATTGGCTATTTTTTGGCCATTAAAGGCGAATTTTTCCATCACTCTGCGCTGGTGTCACAACTCACAAGATAACACATTTTACGGTTCACGTGCTTCGGTACATTTCAACGCAATTCAAACACATTCGCAGAATAAATTCATTCGCCTTCGCGTTATAATTTATTCGCCACTTAAAAGTTGCTGAAAAATAATGTGTAGAAAATTTCACCTCTATAGTGTAGTTCTATAGCAATGCAGGTACTATTCGCACACCTAGAATTAATATATGCCCAAATACGAGGCGAGCTTTTCTGTTCTGGCACGTCATCGTCACCACATCGCGTGCTCTTATATTTTGACGAAGAATGTATTCAAAGTGAGAATAAAGAAATGGCAATCGGGCAGAGGGGAAAGCACAGACGAGGTACATAAGGTAGCATTTCAACACCTTGCAAATTACCTCTTCATTAATTTCACCGACACCGTATGAACGTACCTAGCTTAATTAATTATTTCATTTTATACCCAAGAAGAAAAGTTCACTTTAAATATCATTCTTAATTAGGGCCGATCGTCGAACGCCGATAAGAATACCACCGAGGGCCTTTTTTGTGGCCTGGGCCGGCCCTAAAAATTATTATCCAACATGACAAACAGAAGCTAGTCAGATTCCAAATGGTGTATTATGTTTCTACAGCGTGGCCAGGGCAGTTACCACGTCGGTTTGTCGGCCTTTTCAAAATCCATCGCTTTTGTTTGACGAGGACTTTTTTCTTTCTCTTTCTATAGCTCGGCCATTGTCTCGTTTTACGTACTTTAAAACCGTATCGAGTTTCGGTATTCGAAATGCCGGAAAATACCGCCACAGCCATTTGGACGGATAGACGCAAAAACCATATTTTACCGCAGAATAACCGGGTCACAGAGATATCGTTGCCTAAAAAGCTAAAAAGTACATAAACGAGACAAGAAATTATCATTATAATTTAACCGATTCGCTCGCTGGCATATTTTCAAGTGTCCGCCTAATGTTTTCTTATTAATGAAATTATGCTCGGGTATAAACCGCTTTGGTTGACTTTTTCTAGGCCATTGTCGAAAAAAATTAAGCCATATTTATTCGTCTCCCTTCGTTCTTGAAGAGCATGGAGATGAATTTGAGAAGGAACTTTGATGGTATTTTGGTTTGAAAAATGAGAAAAATTACGCGATGGAATTTTAATACCTAGTAAAACTAATTTCATGCTTTGAAAATAGTTTTCATTTTTTTTTTTTTTTTTTTTTTTTAAAGGATTTCAACAGAATTATTTCAATTTTTCAGGTATAGTAGACAGTTTCAAGAGAATAATTTCATGAAAATTTTAAAAATAAATTTCGTGCACTTTTTCATGGTCATTATGAACATTTCAAGGTTTTTAACGATCATTTTGGTGAGCCCTCTCGGAGGTGAAATTCTGAAAAAATATATAAGTATGGATAAGAAAAGGGACCTAAGCGCAGCAAAATTGATTTTGGGGTTTCGACCATTTTTTGTCAATTTCGACCTGTACTTTCATTTAAAAATGGTTTCATAGTCCTAGGAGCAATATTCAGCCTTTCAGAGGACAAGACTTACCCAAAATGAATAAAAATCAAAAATCAATTTTTTTCAATTTAAAAAAAAAAATCGATTCAAAATGGTTTTATGGTTCTAGGAACAATATTCAGCCTCCCAGAGGGTAAGACTAACCCAAAATTTAAATTTTTTTTTTTTTTTTTTTTAATTTCATGTTTTACGTAGGTATTTATTTATTTATTTATTTATTTTTGTCAAAAATGGTCGAGAACGTCATGAAACACAAAAAATTGACATTATGAGTATGATATTCGTAATCAGCATGATTGAAAATATTTTTTGGCATTTTTTTTTTTTTAGTTTCGGCAACCCTGATTTCGCTCAAAATCGCTTCTTTTTGTGAAAGAGACCATAAAGAAGAGAGGTAAAAATTATGAGGAGATTAATATTCCAATAGAACCCCTCAATGATTGTACAAAGTTTCAAAGTTATCAGTTATTGTATTACGGAGATACAGACTTGCTAAGTTTGAAACATTCATTACCAAAAAAAAACGTTTTTTGCGCTTAGGTTCCTTTTCTCATCCACACTCATTATGTTATGTACCTAATCTAGATGTATAACGTCAATTTTTTTTTCGAATTTCAAATCGAGGTGCGTCATTTTCAAAAATGCCAAAAATCTATTTTTCCATCAGTTTTCGCCCTTAAAGCAGTAATTTTTGGTAGGATTTTTTTTTTATTGCAATATACATCGAATACACCTATACACTCCATTAACTTCAATTTAGACCAAATCCGCTATTTTTTTCAAATTTTCTTTCAAAATATATCAGAATGACGCCCACAACCTCCTTTCAGATCACTTTAGGAGTCTAAAAGTTTTGTCTGGGCATTTTCTATCTCGATACACGTCACATGTTGAAATTTCAGCAAAATCTAAAAAATTTAATTCCCCCCCCCCCAATTTTCACAAATTGAATAATCTAAGATTAGTTGAAAAAAATTTTAAATTTTAGATTTCACTGAATAGTTGAAAAAAAAATTAAATTTTAGATTTCACTGAAATCGCTGTAAATGACAAAATATCGAATTGAAATATGTCCAGACATGAATTTTTATACCCCTAGGTCATCTGGAAGGAGGCAGTGAGTTCCCAAAAACGGAAAAAATGAACGAATTTGATCAAAATTGAAGTTGATGATGTGTATAAGTGTATTTGATGATATATTACAATAAAAAAATTTTCGGCCAAAAACATAATTGATGTCTAAATGGATTTTAATTTTGGAAATCCATGACTTTCCATGACTTTTCCCTGGCTTTTTCCATGAACAGTTTTTTAAAATTTTGTCGAAATTGTGAGTGATCCGCATCCATAATTTTTTTCCTGTTTAGAGTGACATCCTCATCAATGTATTTTTCAGTTGGGGGAGGGGGTTGAAAATGGAAGCCCAATCCTAAATTTTTTTAATAACCAAAATTATTCCTAGGACTTCAAGCTACATCATTCGTTTGAAAATTTTTTCAATTGAACCTCTACCTTCCTCAGTTTTTAATAATATAAGTATCAAAGTCGCATTATGCAAAATTGGGGGGAGGGAGGGGTCTAATCGAAAATTTCATAATAACTATAATTATTTCCAAGGCCTCAATCTACAACTTTTGTTTGAAAAATTTTTCAGTCGGACCCCTCCTTCAATTTTGAATAAGTATCTACATAGGTAATGTTATGTGCAATCGGAGAATAGGGAGGAGTCAAATCGAAATTTTTATAATAACAAAATTTTTTTCTAGGACTTCAATCTACAACTTTTGTTCGACAAATTTTTCGGTTGAACCTACTTTGCTCACTTTTCAGGAAGGGGGAGGGGGAAGGGGCCCAATTGAAAAAAGTGACGAATTTTCAACTTTTTATTGGGCAAAATTAGCATTTTATTATTAGGTATATTTTCAAAAATTAGGTATTCGTAATTTTTCGTTTAAAAAAAAATATTTGATACCTACCTAAGTATTTTTGAAAAATCAATTGCAATTTTTAATTTTGCAAAAAGTTATCCAAATTTTGAAATCCGCATCATGAAAAATTTTCAAATTTACAAAAATGATTTTTGTCAATTATTTTTAAATTCTATCATTTTTGGAAAAAATTTAGGAACATTTAATACTTGCTGGAAATTTTTTTACAAAAAAATTGCCAAAGTTCAAAGGTTTGCAAAAATTTTTTAAAAATTGTAAACTATTTCCATCTTTTTATTGTGAAAAAATTCCAAATAATTATAATTAAAAATACTCTTATCAATTTTATGGTTTCAAAAAAAAAAAAAATGTTCAAAAATTTCACACCAGAGAGAAAAATTTGATAAACCGATAGTTGCTATACTCTTTCAAAACTTTCAAATAATTTACGTCTTTTCACTTTCACCGTTTTTTTGTTCAGCTTTTAAATTTTTTAAAATAGGTGATTTTTTTTTTTAATTTTAAATCTTTCTTTCAAAATTAAATTAAATTTTTTTCAAGAAAAATTGAATTTCCAAAACTTTGTATTTTTCATAGATTTGCAAACATTATTTTTTTAGAACATTTGCTGAATATTCAGATTCAATATCCTCGCTTAGAAAAAATGAGCCAAAACTATTTTTGTCAAACATTTCGATTTCGATCTTTGGAAAAATTTGTGAAAATTTAAAGCCTATGCAGGATTAAAAATTATACTTGAAATATTCGAAATTGAGACGGAGGGAGGGGTCTAATCACTATTTTTGTAATAATCAAAATTATTTCCAAGACTTTAAGCTACAACTTTTGTTTGAAAATTTTTTAAATTGAACCCCTACCACTATCAGTTTTTAATAATATAAGAAAGCATCTAATTCATATTATGAAAAATTTGAGGAGAGAAGAAATTAAGTCTCATCGAAAATTTTATGATAAAAAAATTACTTCTATGACCTCAATCTACTATACTTTTGTTTGAAAATTTTTTCAATTGAATCCCTCTTCTAATTTTGAAAAAGTATATACCTTACTTTATGCGAAATTGAAGGAGAGGGAGGGGTCCAATCGAAATTTTTGTAATAACCAAAATTATGTCAAGAACTTCAAGCTACAACTTTTGTTTGAAAAATTTTCAATTGACCACTTCCTCTCTCACTTCTCTAATTTTTAATTAGTACTTTCGGAGTGTTATGCAAAATCGGTGGGGAGTGAGGGCTCCAATTGAAAAAAAATTCAAATAAAAGTTGTAGCTTGAAGTCCTAGGAATAATTTTGGTTATTTCAAAAATTTCGATTAGACCCCTCCTCCTCCTCCAAAATTGGATCTATACTCAGTAGCTCAAATCACTGCGAAGAAAATTCGACGCAAAAGTAACACACTGAAAGAAAAAAACACTACGCACGCACACCAGCACCCTTCGATAACAAATTCAAGCCCATGGGTCGTGCGGTGTGTACGATATCACTATGGTAAAGCATTTTTGACATTTTGAAATGATAACGTAGTATACTTCGTACGTATATATAAGATAAGAATAAACGAAATTTTAACCACGTGTCGTAGCATGTTTCTCAATCGCGACAATGTTCGGCAAACAGCCGCCCCCTCTTTTGCGTCGCGCCCTCATCTCGAATGCTGGAAACCCCCTCGACGATATAAAATCCTACGAAAATAGCTCTTAAAATGTACACGTATATGTCGCTTTGAGGGTACGCGATGCCGCCTAGAATCAATATTTTTTTACATTTGGTCTAAAATAAAAGGCAAAGGCTGCGTTGGTCGGTTCAAAAGTCGTTGATCTCTCTTAGGTCGACGAGTAGAGATTTTTTAAAATAAAGAGTAACCACGCGAAAGAAGCCATTTACAAATTACTCTTTTTTTATTATTATAGCCGACTGTTTTACATTTTTATACGGCGTGAATTTTAATACAGTGTTTACGATGGAATGCTTCGAGTACGACCGTTTCCGCGACCGCAATTTTTATTTTCTTTATCGAGTTCGCTTCATTTCTTATTCTTGGCGTATCGGCGCGCCATTATGAATAGAGCCTTCGTTCGTGTAAAAGCCTGTTATTAAATCCGATTACTATAGTTGGGATAATTTTTATGCATTCGATTCGTATTTTTTCTCGCCTCTTGGCCTCTGCTATTAAGTATATTTTGTAAGTTTCGATGACGCAATATTGTTATCTTATAAATGTAAGTTCGACTACGCACACTAACTTTTACAATAACCTTCTTATTGTAAGTATATATACGTGGTGGCAAAAAACTAAGCAGAAAAGTAAAGACAAATCCTTTGAAAATACATTTGTCGGATTTTAACGTCCCTGTTCATCTTGGTCCAAAAAAATAAGCTCAACTTGGACTAAACTCTTTATACCAAAAGAACATGTTTTATCTGTTTTCATAGTAATGGTGAAAGTGTATACGAGTACGAGTATAATACGTAAACCAGCTTTGGGTTTCTTTTTCTTCTTCCTTTTTTTTTTTTTTTTGACCGGATTTTTATAATCGATACGTGCGAGAGGGTTTTCCTGGTATATTGTTGGTACTCGTAGTTAACCTGCGTTTGTTTATGGTTGGTTAGGTGGTCGCGGTTAGTTGCAGGTCTTTGCGTCTCTTTGGTGTATTGAGTTTGTCGTTTTCAAGCTTGAACCAATACCAATTTCTAAATTGTGTACTTATTCTGTTCAAAGTACGAAAAAGTTGGAAAAACCAGGACTTAGGGTTTCAAAGCACGTATATATATGAACTGAAAATAATCTATTTTTCAGACTGTATAGTAATTTTTTCACTTATTGGTTATATTTAGGATCATGATAGGGTAGTTGTTTAATTTTTAGACAGGATTTACTCCAATTCCTAATTAGCACCTCTACACTTTGCAATTTTAAAAAAAATCACGTATAGTTATCACATTTAAAAAAAAGAGAGAGTAGGTATTTCTAAAAATAATGGTGATTTTTTTTTTTGATGAATTTGAAAAAATAAAATAAATTGATTTGTAAGGGAAAAAAATGAAATTTCAATGTACTTGACAAAAATCATAAATCCTATAAAAATTTGATTTTAAAATGTTCCTTTCGGTGTTCTGATTAACCACCAAAAAGTTCCCTAACCTCACCCCTCGGAAACTCCCCCAAATGTGGACTAAAAGTAACCCCCTCGTTGTTTTTCGTGTATAACTCTGCAAATATACGTTCAAATAAAAATATGATAATAACTGAAATCAAACTACATAAAATTTGCAACAAAAAATGTTATATAAATTTTTTCGAAAAAGTGAACGGGTCGTGCAAAAATGCCGATCAAAATATACAAGGTGGAAAAAACATAGGATATTTTTTTAGCGAACACCAATTTTTACAATTTTTTTCAAATGTAAAAAGCCAATTAACTAATTGACAAATTTTTTTATTTTACTCACAAAAATTTTTTAGTTAATTTTTACCATGGTAAAATTGACGAATTTCTGTCAAAATTAGTAGGTAGGTAAATTTTTTTACAAAAAAGTAAGTTAGAAATATTTTATAATTTTTTTTTTTTTCATAAGAGCGACGTTTTAAATTTTTGCAATTTTTTTCAAACGTTGAATTAGGTATACTTACACAATGCAAAAATTTTCTATTTTGTAAGCATTAAATTTTTGAAATTTTTCCAGAAAAATGAAATAGCAAAATACTGGAAAAAATTTATTTTTGCAATTTTTTTTTTTCAAATGGGGTCCCAATATTTTGCAAAAAATTTTCAAAATAAGTTGCCCGCACCACAAGGTTGCGGGCATTGCCGAATTTTCAAGTTTCATTGTGAAAGATTCATTGAAAGAGAAAATTGACTATTTTTTGAATTTTTATGAGTTTAAGGTAAAAGTATATCATTTTTTTTAAAACTTAACAATTTTTTGAAATTTTATCATTTTTGTAAGAATTTACCAATTTTTAAAAATATGTTATCATTTTTTCAAAAATTCATAAATTTTTTGAAAATTTAACAATTTTTATAAAAATTTACTTATCTAATCCATCATTTCTTAAAATTCATCAATTTTTGAAAATTTGTCAATTTTTAAAAATTTGAAAATGTTTAAAAATTTATCAATTTTTTGAAAATTTGAAAATTTATCAATTTTTTGAAAATTTGAAAATTTATCAATTTTGTGAAAATTTACCTACTTAATTCATCATTTCTTAAAAATGTTTAAAGAATTGTCAATTTTTAAAAATTTGACAATTTTTTAAATTATTTTGTCAATTTTTGAAAATTTTGAAAATTTGTAAATTTTTCAAAATCGATTATAAATTGTCAAAAAGACAAAGTTACGATTTTTTCAAAAATTTTCAAAAAAAAAGTTTGATTTTTCTTCCAAAAAGTATCAATTTTTACAAATTTATCAACTATAGGCACCTATGTGAAAATTGGAAAATTCAACATTTTTAAAACATTTTTTGTTTATTTGAAAACTTATCAATTTTTGAAAATTAGTCAATTTTTGAAAGTGTATCATTTTTTTTTTTTTGAAAATTCGTTCATTTTTTTGACAATTTATAATTTTTTTCAATTATTTTTTTTTTGAATTTATCACTTCTTAAATCTATCAATTTTTTGAAAATTCGTACTGATTTTTTTCAATTATTTTTTTTTTGAATTTATCACTTCTTAAATCTAACAATTTTTTGAAAATTCTTCATAACTAAAAAAGTTGATTGATTTCAAAAAAATTACAAATGTTTCAATTTTTTCAATTTTGAAAAACTTTAGCACCTACCTATGTATTTTTGTTTTTATTCGTGATTTTTCCAAATTCTTTCTTTAAATTTTACGGGTCAAAATTTCCCATTTGTTCAAATTTTAAGGAATAAGTTACCTACTCATTTTTTTCGAATTGGGATGAATAAAAAAACCGCGAAACACCAAAAAAATCCAAAAACAAAAAATTTGGGGAAGAAAGTAGGAAACAAAAAACGAAAGTTACCACTAAATTGAAAAAAATAATTTCAAAAAAAAATAAAAGAAAAAAAAATCAGAAATGTGAAACTTCAAACAAAACACACTATGAAAAAAACAGGAACGAAAAAAGAATTTAAAAAAATACCAAAAAGCACTGGTAACGCGATAACTTTAATTAAAAATTCAAACTGTAAATAAAAAACACCACGAGAAACAATATTAAAAAAAAAAAAAAAAAAAAAATTACCGTCGCACTATGATGGAAAAAAATCAGAAAAAACAGATAATTATAGAAACAAAAATTACCACTGAATAAATTAACAAGTAAAATAAATTTCACTCACCACGAAAGCCTATTTCAAAGGGTGAAAACTTACTTACAAAATAATGACAAGTCTACTTCGATGACTATGCAGTAAACCTTCAATTAAATTTTGTCCATTTTTTAAAATAATTTATCTATTAAAATTTCTCATTTTAAAAAAATTAGCTGCAAATTTCTCAGTTCCTGCTTGCTCGTATGTACCTACGTGCTAGTTGCTCAAATTCTTTTTTCATTTTCTGGTTTTTCAAGTTTTGCAATTTTTTTAATTCATAATTTTTTTAAAAACCATCAAGTGTAGGTACTGCAGTTGAGTACTCAATTTTTTAAAATTTGTCAGTTTTTTGAAGTTTTAAAATAAATTCACTACTTTTTCAAGTAGGTAGGTATTTAACTTTTTTTAAAACAATCAAATTCAAATTTGATCAACTATTGCCACTTATTTTTAATTTTTTCCCTATACTGCTACCAGTTCCAACTAATAAGTTTTTGTTTATCAAAATCCACCATTTTTTAATTAATTAATTTTTATTTTTCTAACATTGTTAGTTTTTCCCAAATTTCTAAATTCATTAAATTTTGTCAAATTAAAATTAGATTAATCGTCAATTTTTTTAATTTTGACGATTTTATGAAATTCCATTTCATTAAATTTCTTTGTTCTTCAAAATCTTCATATTTTTAAATAGTCAACTACTTTTTCATTTTTTTCCCAAGCTTTTTAACGTTTTTACATTTAGATGTTTTTCCCTTTCATAACTGGTTAGTTTCTAACATTTTTCTTTCACACAATAACCAAATTTATCAAATTTTCTAGTTTTTCTGAGGTAGGAATACTGTTTCATAAAATTAAAATTTAATTGCATTCATATAAAAGATTCCAAGTTCGGCAGGAATTTTCTAGTTTTTAGGATTTGTCAATTTCTTGAATTTTGACAATTTTATGAAATATTTACAAAATTCATAGCTTGCCTACACCGTTTCATGTACTTTGAGTTTTCAAAATTTTTTCAGTTTTTAAAATGTTTTATCAATTGCAATATCAACAATTTAGACACCACTCTTTTTTGGTGCAAATCATCATACTCCCATTAGAAAATTATGGAGAGCCTGCTTCTTGGCTTTGGCTGCAATTTAATAGCCGAATTACTTTTTATTCATTTTTTTTACAATCATCTGAAATGATGCACAAATTGTAATGAGCTTGCTTCCTTGGCTGCAATATTCATCATCTTCGTTACAAAATTATGGCAAGCCTGATTCGTTGACTGAAATATTACTTATTTGTACTTCGTTACAAAATTATGGCAAGCCTGCTTCATTTGCTGCAATATTATTCGTACTTTGTTACGAAATTGTGGCAAGCCGGCTTCGTTGGCTGCAATTTATCGTACTTTGTTACGAAATTGTGGCAAGCCGGCTTCATTGGCTGCAATATTATTCGTACTTTGTTACGAAATTGTGGCAAGCCGGCTTCGTTGGCTGCAATTTATCGTACTTTGTTACGAAATTGTGGCAAGCCGGCTTCATTGGCTGCAATATTATTCGTACTTTGTTACGAAATTGTGGCAAGCCGGCTTCGTTGGCTGCAATTTATCGTACTTCGTTACGAAATTATAGCAAGCCTGCTTCGTTGGCTGCAATAAAAATGAAAACAATGAGGAAAAAAACATTTAAAAAATTTAAAAAACCAAACCAAAAATCAAAACAGAAAAAAATAGGAAAATTTGAAAAAGGAAAAAAGCACACCAATAGATACTTGGAGAATTCAAAAAATGAAAGCAAAAATCGAGGGCCAAAATTTGAATAGACTGAAAGAATTTGCGAGTAAACAAAATGGGGAAACCAAAAAAGCACAAGAAAAAAAAATAGAAATAAAAAAAGCTCACCAGTAAATGAAATTCAAAAACAAAAATCAAAACAAAAAATTGAACTCACTGGAAGAATTCGGAAGTATTAAAAAAATCGGAAATTTAAAAAAGCACACTGAATAAAATACAGAAACGAAAAAAGCTCACTAATAAATAAAACTAAAAAAAAAGCAAAAATTGAAAGCAAAAATCGAAATGAAAAATCGCGAGACCAAACTTTGAACACATTAAAAGAATCTGCATATAAAAAAATTATCAAAATGAAAACTAAAAATAAATCAAAAATTCTTACCTGATTAGTTAATACTGCAACCACAAACAAAATTTAATCAATTTAAACAAAACCAAACAAAAAAAAACAACAGCACAACAGGAAACAAATTTAATTGAATAATTTGAGGTCCTAAACTGACCTGAAGAATAACAAAGAGACCAAATTCGATGTGCACTCTTCGTCATCAAAAACCATACTGGATGAAAAAACGATCCAGCCCAACATGTCCCCCTCCAACATCGCATAGTCACACCACCTCCGCATTAATTCAAACTGAAAACTAGATCCACCCATTGTTCAATTTTGAACATTTTAGATTTATTGCCTCGAAAAAAGATAAGACTGCCGACCACAAGTCGGACCCATTGTTCAATTTTGAACATTTAAAATTTATTGCCCTAAGCAAAGATAAGATAAGAACTAGACACGCACCATTATTTGATTTTGAACATTTTACATTTTTATTGCCTCAAAAAAGATAAAACGGCAGAGCACAAAGATAACGTTGTGACGTGACCATTGTTCGATTTTGAACACTTTAAATTTATTGCCCTAAAATAAGATAAGATATGAATAATAGAAAAGTCCCCTTTTCCTTTTTTTTATACAAGTGAAAATTGCAACTATCTCGATAATTACTCATTAGATTCACACACAAATCTCATTGGCCCTCCGCCTTCATGAATTCCACATTCCTTGAAAATTTGAACCAAATCCATCCCATCGTTAATGAGTTAACCTCGATAAACCTATTTCAAAATTTTATATTTCAAGACTGAAACCAATAGTGTGCTTACGCACACTAAAAAATTGTATTATAAGTTTGAGATTTTTTTGCAAAGATACGATTAGAAAAAATTTTTAATTTTTTCAAAAAAAAAGTTTAAAATATTTTACAAAAAAAATCAGCGCACTTTTCCCAAAAATCATTTTGAAAAATATATAAATGTATAAAACTTCCATCATTTCATAAAAATTATTTTAGAACTTTGATTATTTTTTAATTTTGAAATAGTAGGTAAGAAAATAAAAAATCTGTCGTTTCGTTAAATAATAGTCCCACTTCTCACTTTTATTTTCACCGTCTTGAAAACGTCATCCAAGTTCCACCGACACACTAAAAAATTATAAGTACTTCACACACGAAACCAGAAGCTTCTTCGAACCAAACTCTCTATTAAAATTCAAATTACTTCGATGATTCATTCCAAACAATGACTTTATGTTTGTTTGTTAAAACCATCCAAAAAAAAAAAAATCTGAAAAGCTTTCGAAATATTGTTTTTCATTCGACTCATCGCAAAATACGTACAATTTCTTATCCACATCTATAAATTCTACTCTTCGAACCACATATGTGACATTTGGGGTTAATTTGCAACCGGTACTAACGCCATCATGTCGTACCTTCGAATTCTAGTTCGACCTTTTGTATTTTTAAGTATTATCGCGCTAATCAGTGGCTCATCTTTGCCATTAAATCGTAACAGCCTCCAGCTCTATTCGCTTCAGTCTGGACAGTATGGAGAAACCACTCAATCAAAAACTTCCATCGATATCGTCAGATTAACAGATGAAGTGATACCGACCGCGTATGAACTCAGGCTGGTTCCAAATCTTGAGAAATTCACTTTTTTTGGTAAAGTAGAAATCACCATTTCTCCGAAATTCGCCACCAGTCAAATCAAGCTGCATAGTAGGAAATTGAAAATTGTCAGTATTAAGGTGCTCAGAACGAATAATGCGAAGACAGCCATTAAAAATACACACGAGGAAGACGAAACCAATGATCTACTTTATATAAATTTGGCTCAATCGTTGAATTTTTCTAGGACTTATACGATCGTTATCGAGTTCCAGGGTGAAATTGGTGAAAATTTAGTGGGATTTTATCGTAGCTCGTATGTCGTCGATGGTGAAGAACGGTAAGTTGATTATTATTAAATTTGAAAATAGAGAATGGGAAAAAAAATTCAGGAAAGAAATGTGTGAAGAACCAATATTGAAAGAGTAAGTATAAGAAAATCTCAAAATTTAAAGCAGGATTTTCTTATCCATTTTTTAAAATTTATCAAAATTATTTTGAATTTATACCTAATTATCAAATATTAAAAATTCTAAAAATTGCCCAAATTTCAAAAATTTCTCAAAATTCAAATTTTTATACGCAATTTTGAATTTTTACCTACTACATTTCAAAAATTTATCAAAGTTCACAAATTGGCCTCTCAATTTTTTTTTAAATTCAGCTGAATTTAAAAATTCAATTCTAATTTTAAAAGTTGATGCAATATTCATATTTAATAAAATTTTAAAAATCCATAATTTCAGTAGGTAGCTACAAAATTTTAAAAATCATAATCGTGGGATTTTTAAAATTTAGTGAATAAATAAATGTAAAAAATTTAAAGTTTTCTTTAAGAAATTAAAATTTCAGTATTATTACAGAAATTTAATTTTTTATGAAATTTTGAATTATTAATTTTACGTACCTAGGTACAAAATTTTAAAAAACCATCAAACTTTACAAAGTTATGCAAATTTTAAAATTTACTGAAATTAAGAAAATCGTATAAGTACTTAAATTTTACAAATTTTTGGAGTGAATCAATTTTCAAAATTTACAATAGAACATCGACTATCCCACTGACTTTCGATTATCCGATGTCGAAAAGTTGGTTAATTTTTTATTACCTAATTTCCCCATATTTTTGCACAGAGCTTAATACTCCAAAAAGATTAAATTTTTTTCTCGAATGAAAAATATAATTTTTTATTCCGAAGAATTAATGTTAAAAAACTAAAACAAAATTAGGTACTTATAAAAATTTTCTTAAAAATTATTCAGTTTCAGAAAAATGTCATTCCTAAAAATTAGAAAAAATTTTCATTCCAAAGAAATGGTAAATTTATGCTCGCTATTCTAAAATATTGCAAAATTTTTCACTTCCAAAATAGTGGAAATTTTTAATTCTAAAAAAAAAAAAAATGAATTTTTCTAAATATTTTACCTATCCAGGTATTTCTAAAAAATAAAAAATTTTCAACTCAAAAAAAAAATCTGAAAATTTTCAATTCAAAAAAATGGAATTCATCAATTCCATAAAAGAAAAAATGAAAACGCCCCCCTGGGCCCCGCCTGGTTGGCTCTATTTCCACACTACGTTTGAAAGTATGAAACATAGTATATGCTTTTACTCTGTGGCAAAATGTCTGAAAGTCACGAAAATTAATTTCCATGGAAATTTAAAAATCCAAAAAGTATAATAAATAATTTTTTTTTCAAGTTTCAGATGTCTGACAAAAAGCCTAAAAGTCATAAAATTTCTAAAAAATCTAAGTTTCAAAATATCTGACAAAATGTCTGAAAGTCATCTTTCTAAAAAATTTCCAAGTTTCAGAATGTCTGACAAAATGTCTAGAAAATGTTTAAAAGTCATAAAATTTCAAAAAATTTACAAGTTTCAAAATGTCGAGCATAATGTCTAAAAAGTCGAATTTATTAAAAATTTTCTAAGTTTTTTTATGTCATCCAAACCTAACCTAATGTAACCTAACCTAACCCAATGGCGTTGGATTTTGGGGTCGGATTTTCCTGTCGTTTTTTCCATTTTGGTCTCCGTAAAAGCATATACTACGCTAAAATTTTTCAATTCTATAAAAAAAATGGAAATTTCCAATAACAAAAAACTGGAATTTTTCAATTCTATGGAATTTTCAAATAATGAAAAATGGAATTTCCCAATAACAAAAAATAGAAATTTTTTAAATTCCAAAAATGGAATTTTCCAATTCCAAAAAATTAAATTTTCCCATTTCAAAAAATTGAATTTTTTTAATCCCAATAAATTTAAAATTTAAATTTGAAAATAATGAAATTTTCAATTCCAAAAAATTGAAAATTTTCAATTTAAAAAAAAAACTGAAAATTTTCAATTAAAAAAAATGGAATTTGTCAATTCCATAAAAAATGGAATTCGTCATTCCAATAAAAAATAAAAAATTTTAATTCTATTAAAAAAATGGAATTTTCCAATAACAAAAAAAAACTCAAAAAAGGAATTTTTCAATGCCAAAAAATGGAATTTTTCAATTCCAAAAAAATGGATTTCAATTCCAAAACCAAAAATGGAATTTTCAAATAACGAAAAATGGAATTTTTCAATAACAAAAAATAGGAATTTTCCCATTTCGAAAAATTGAAATTTTTAATTCCAAAAAATTTAAAATTTTAATTTGAAAATAATGGAATTTTCAACTCTAAAAAATTGAAATTTTTAATTTAAAAAGATGAAATTTTTTCTCCAGAATTGAAAAAAAGTTTAAAATCCCCTTCTTTCACCAAAAATTAATAATTCTACTCCAAAATATGAAGAATTTTTTTATTCCAAAAATAATAGAAAATTAATACACAAATTAATAGATAATCCGTCGTATTTTTCAGCCGGCTGGCGATAACTCAATTCGAACCAAACCACGCCCGCGCAGCCTTCCCCTGCTTTGACGAACCCCGTTTCAGGGCATCTTTCACAATCTACATAGCTCGATCGGCAGATCAAATCGCCGTGACTAATATGCCCGCAGTAACTACGTTGCCATCAGAGTAAGTACTTCTTCAACAAGTTTATTTGATCTGGATAAATATTTAAATCGCACACCCGATCTGATAAGCTCACCTTGGCAATGAAGTACGTACGTTCAATGTTCAAGTTTATTTATTTTATCATTTCGACGTATACAGCTCGATCAGTGGCCCAGACCGTGTATGGGAAAAATTTGAGAAATCGCCACTTATGCCTACCTACCTGGTATCCTACATGGTGGCCAAATACACCTTCACTACCGATCCCAATGGCATCGTCAGAGTGATATGGAAAAAAGAAGTAGTGCAGACGGGCGTTTATGCTTTGAAACAGAGCGTCAAGATATTCAAACAGCTCGAGGGGTACATTGGTATTTCGCACAAAATTAAAAAAATGGATATAGTCGTAGTGCCCGATTTAGTCACGAGTGGTGTGGGAAATTGGGGTATGACAACGTTCAAGTAAGTGTGAATTCGTCGGAAGAAATTACGAGAACAGTCGAAACCTTCAATATTTTAATATTTACAGAGAACACTTTATTATCACCAATGAAGCAACCAGCAGTGCTCAACATAGGCACGTAATTACGAAACTTATCAGCCACGAATTTGCTCAACAGTGGTTTGGCGATCTCGTCACACCAGCTTGGTACAATTATTTGTGGCTCAAGGCAGGATTCGCCACTTACTTTGAAACTTTTACAGCGGCTTCGGTGAGTAAATATGTCGTCTTTGGTGGGCATAGGAGTTCGGTTTATTCAATATGGCAATTTTTTGATAGATCGAACCCACTTGGAACCTCGATCAATTATTTATGATCGAAGTTTTACAAGATGCTTTATGGAAAGAGGTAAACACTCAGAGAGCGATGACCACGACTATTCGAAAATCTAATCAACTGGATCAAATATACGATATCATAAGTTATGAAAAAGGTAAACTTAATTATTCATTAGACTGCAAATTAGGGTGGTCTTTATTTACTACTTGTGATTTTCTTTTAAGGTGTTCTCCCTTTACGCGCCTACTTCTTGATGTTGATTTTTGTGAGGAAATAAGAGTGTTTAAACATTTTCAGAATTTCAATAATTGAAATATAGTTAATGCTTCCAAAGCTCATTCTTCCCATTTCTCAAAATTTGAGAAAAATAAAAATTCATAAAAATTGATTTTTTTCTTCTGAATAAGAAAAATAAAAATTCATAAAAATTGCTTTTTTTTCTTTTGAATACAAAATACCAAAAATATAAAATTCCGATTTTTCCTGAAATCGATTTTAATTACAATTTTGCAAACTTCCATTTTCAATGAATTTTTTTCATGTTCCTAATTTTCCATAAAAATTTTAAAAAGTGAATTTTAACGATCTTGGAAAATTGTCAGAAATTATAAATTTTGAGAAATTGATTGAATATCTTGATTTCAGAAAATTCACAAAATTTCATCAGCCTGAAAAACATCGAAATACCTATCGAAAGTAAACAATCGTTCTGAAGTTTAGATTTTGAACAATCGATTGAAATTATCAATCTCAGAAACATTTTATCAACCTTGAAAAGAGAAGTTTTAAAATTGAGTTGAATTTTGAAAATTGATCCAACTTCAAGATCGTTGAAGAATAAATTTTAAAAAAATATCTCAATTTTTCAAGAATTTTGAAAATGGAAATAATTCCAAAAAAAAAAAAATCAAAACTTCTATTCTAGTCTTTTTTCAGAAGGAATAACTTTCCACAAAATTATTTTTCACCCATTAATTTTTTTTAATTAAAAAAAATCATCAAAAAATGTTTTGATGAAGATTTTCTTTTATTTTTACTAAAAAATAAAAAAATACTAATAACAATTTTTGCCTATTTCGTTCTTTCTACAAATTGTTAAAAAATCTAACACTTCAGCTATTTTGAAAAAAAAAAAGTTTCTTTCATTCATAAAAAATTGCAAAAATAGAGAATTTCCAATTTCATAGCAGAACAGTTGCAAGAAGAACTGGTATGGTATTTTTGTTTAAAAAAATAAATAAATAAAAAAAACCAGCAATTTTTTATTCTCATTTCTTCTCTGAGTCCCTGGTGAAATTTTCAAAAAAATCACAAAAATGTCTGAATTAACTATCTTTAAAATTTGTAAAAAACACATTGATGAAGAAATTTATTTGCAGGAGTTGAAATTATTGAAAATTTCCTATTTCATACCTCTTTATGAGAGAAAAAAAACTGATGAAAATTCCCTTAGAAAATGCTCTTGAAATGCATGTTCTTATCCTAAAAAATACGAGAATTTTTCGTTATTAACTTTCTTTTGAAAATTTTTCAAAAAATGATGAAAAAAAACACAAATTTTTAAATAAAATAATTCATTAAAGTACCTAGGTATAAAAATTTTGTAAAAAACATCGAAGAATTTGTTTTACCTTGAAAAAAAAGTAGATTGAAGGTTAAGGGACTAAAAAAATATTTTCTATTTTTTTTTCTTGTTGAATTATCAAAATCCTAAATTTTCTCAACTTATTTACAATTTCGGGCCCCAAAAACCCCCAAGTCTCGGGCCAACTGTCCCACCTATTCTGAGTCAAACAAATCAACAAATAATCGAACCATGTCTCAAGAATATTAAAAATTATTATTTTTATTTAGCTGGATCCATAATCAGAATGTTTGAGCACATGGTATCATTCAGTACTTTTCGAAACGCCCTACATAATTTCCTCAAAGACGGGTAAGTCCATTTATTGCTTCAAAAATTTAACAAAACTCGCCAGCTACATTTCTAGTAAAAATGCAAATGAATCTAAAACCATCGTGCAATTATCTCTTCTACACAGAGATGCAAACTACAATGGAGTGGTTACAGAAAAACAGCTTTTAGATGCATTCGATGCCGCAGCATCAAGTTCCACTTACACTTTCCCATCTCGTACTTCTCTTTCTGATATAATCAGAAGCTGGAGTGAAAATATTGGATTTCCTTTGATAAGTGTGACTCGATACGAATCTGGCGCAGTTGAAATAACTCAGGTTAGCTCGTATTTAACGACAGTCTCATCAGATCGTTGTATCTTGGAAATTCACTCAAATATCCACAAGCTAAGTTAATTTTTCAATTGATTTAGACATCTTACCAAGCTATAGAAGCTCCAGCGAAGTTACCAAAGCAAGAATGGAAAGTTCCTCTGACTTATACCACGAAATCTGAACTGCAATTCAACGACACCAGACCAACCTATTGGTCATTTGCCGATCATACTACAGAATTAAAAGAAAATATTTCGCATACAGATTGGATTTTGTTAAATTTACAGCAGACTGGTTCGTTCCCCTAACCCTGGCTTTTTTATCATTATCCAATTGGTAGGTATGTTACAATTGGTCGAATTCTTCTCAGGATATTATCGAGTAAACTACGATACCAAAAACTGGTACCTTTTGATTGAGCAATTGAAAGGAGATCACGAAAAAATACACGTTTTAAATAGAGCTCAGTTGATCAGCGATGTGTACGCCTTAGCTCACGACAAATACCTGAGCTATCAAGTGGCGATAAAATTGACGGAATATTTATACAAGGAAAACGATATGATTCCTTGGTATGCGGCCATTAAAGCTCTCAACGTACTGAGATACAAATTGAAATATACCACGAGTGATGGATTTTTTACAGTATGTTTAGTACCATTTCAGCACAAAAGTGACGAGTGGATCGCCACAGCACACAGTTTTTTTGGCACCATCGAAAATTTACTAAGTCTACTACATAGATACACGATATTCAAAATTGGGGGAGGAGGGGTCTGATCGAAAATTTTATAATAACAAAAATTATTTCTACGACGTCAATCTACAACTTTTGTTTGAAAAATTTTTCAATTAGACCCCTCTCCCAAATTTTGAAAAAGTATCTACCTGATATTATGTGAAATTGGAGGAGAGGGAGGGATCTAATCAAAATTTTTATAATAACCAAAATTATTTTTTGGATCTTAATCTACAACTTTTATTTGAAAATTTTTTCAATTGCTCCCTTCCTTCCTCACTTCTCCGATTTTTAATTAATATCCAAAGAATGTTATGCAAAATCAGTGGGGAGGGAGGGGTCCAAATGAAAAAATTTTCAAACAAAAGTTGTAGCTTGAAGTCCTAGGAATAATTTTGGTTTTTATAAAAATTTCGATTGGGCCTCTCCCTCCCCTCCAATTTTGAATATCAAGTATCTATGCAGTATTTATTGGACTTGATAAATTTTTGATGGTGCCAAAAAAAAAGTACTGCGGCGATCCACTCGTGAAAAGTACAGCAATGTTATGAACATTTTTACGTCCTTTTATTTTTATCAGGATTACTTGTACAAATTAATCAAAGCTCAATACGAAAAAATTGGATTCGAAATCAAATCTACAGACAGTCATCTGGTAAAAATAGTAAAACCCCTGATTTTGACGATGGCTTGCGATATGAATGTGACAGACTGCATTCAGAAATCACTCGAAGAATATAAGAAGAACGAGATCGACTTGACCAAGTAATTTGACGATTCTAATCTATGCAAAATAACCAAAAATTGACTTTTTATAATTTCCTTTTTCTCTATTGCAATTCTCCTGCAACAGAATCCAACCAGATTTGAAACCTGTAGTATATTGCTTCGCTCTACGTCACTCTGAAGACGCACAAACCGTTTTCAACAAGTTATGGGAAACGTATACGAAATACGAGATTGCTTACGAAAAAAGTCGGATTCTCGCCGCTTTGGCATGTGCCCAAGATGAAGAAATTATCAAAAAGTAATTTCTATAAATTAATTTAATTTTTATACCTATTAATCATGATCTCGTAACCGTTTATTCAACAGAGTATTATCAAAAATGATCGATTCGAAGAATAAAGAAATTCGAAAACAAGATCGAGTATTTTTCCTGAAAGAATTGGCATTGCACAAAACCCCATTCTCAGCAGTTATCACATTTATCAGCGAAAAGATCCCAACGATATCGTAAGTAGGGTACTTATTTCACTTTATCCAAATTTTGATCCTTATATTTTGAGATATTACCTTAATAATTCAGGGAACTCAACGACCATGGAATTGATTTCCTGAAAACTCTGCTCGAATCGATGAAATACAATTTAAAAACGCAAAACCAGATAGAAAAAGTAAAAATTTAATTTTTCATTCAAACAAATTGTTATCTGTTCAATCTGTCAAAAAAATTAACAACACTAACGATGTGTTTTAGTTAAAAGAACTAGAAACCAAATTCAGCTCGTTAAACCAGGCCAAATATGAGGAAATCGTCTCGATAATCAAATCTGCCCAAGGTACCTCCGCAGACGTCATCAAAGCTAATGATCAAAAATTCGAACGAATAAAAAAAGAAGCTTTACAATTGGATGATTGGAAACCTGATTCGGCTGATTCTGGGGCCTCGATTCCAATGCCGAAATTGAGATGGAATTTGTTCGCTGCTGGTGTTGTGTTTTGCTATACTTTGGGTGTTTTTAGATTTTAAAGAAATACTAGAATTATTTTAGTTATGGTGCCTTTTGAATTTCAATTTTATGCTGTGATTTTAATACCTATCTAATCCATTTTAAACTTTGATAAACATCTAGCCAGTTAATTATTTTTTCGTAGGAGAATCGACTCCTGATATTTATAAATACAATATCATCTTTTTTTTCAACTTCCAATTTACAACTGCAATGGAAACACTGCTCTTAAAAGGTACCTTTTTTTTTTTTTTTTTTTTTTGAGAAGATCAACAAACAGTTTTTATTATACTTAAGTAGGTACTTGAAAAATTACCAATTTTTTTTTGTCACTTTTGCAGCAAAAAAAAAGTCAATTTTTTAGGAGCACCTAATACAATAGTTTAAATTTTTTTTATATTTTCTAAACTTGCTCAATTTTCAATTTTTAGTATTGTACCTATTTACATATTTGATTTTTTGTAATTTAAATTCAAATTTTTATTTTCTCGCGACAATTTTGTTTATTCATTTATTATTTTTTTTCAATTGCACCTTTTTTTCATTTTTTCAATTTTTTTTCGATTTTTCAAGTTCTCAATTTTTCTACTGTTCACTTTTTTAAAATTAATTTTTAATTTATCGCAATAGACAATTCAATTTTTCCGAATGTTATTTCTTTACTTAATCGATAATTTTAGGCCTATTTTTCACTTCTCAATATTATTTTTAATTCAAATTCAGATTTCCTTTTTCCTTTTCGTGGTATTGAATTTTCAAATTTTTTCTATATTTTATTTCTTACAATTTTGTAAATGCTTGATTCTTATCAATTTTCAATTTTATTTCAATTCCTATATTTTTTTCACTTTCTCATTAATTTGGCTTGATTTTAATTAGTTTTTCTTCTTTCCATTTATTTTTAATTCAAGTATAATTTTTTCCAATTTTTAAAATTTTAATTTTTTTTCAACTTTCAATTATATTTTAGTTTTAGTTTTTTTTTTCACTTTGTAATTATTTTCATCTTGTTCAACTTTTTTTCAATTTTCAGTTTTTTCAGTTTTTTAATTTTTTCAACTAGCAGTCAGTTATTTTTTATTCGATTTAAGATAATTTCTTCCTTTGATTTTTCCTTTTTCGAATGTTTTCTAATTGTTTTAAATTTTCACTTTTACCTTTTTTCTTCGCTTTTAATATTTTTAAAATTCAAATTCAATTTATTTCAATTTTTGATTTTTCTTAATTTTCAGTCATCATCTTATGTTTAATTTTTTCCACTTTCCAATTATTTTTGATGCAAATATTACTTTATTTTCATTTTTCCATTTTTCAATTATTTTCAAGTCAAATTTAATTTCTTAAATTTTTTCCAATTTTTAATGTTTTATACAATTTTAATTCTTATTTTAAATTCAATTTCTATTTTTATTTCTTATACTTCCAATTGTTTTATATTTTCAATTTTACTTAATTTTTTCTTCACTTTTTGATTTTTCTCATTTTTCAGCCATTTTTTCTCACTTCCCCATTATTTTTGATGCAAATAAAATATTTTTTAATTTTCCACTTTTCAAATTATTTTCAAGTCAAATTAAATTTCTTCGATTTTTCCAAATTTTTAATGTTTATGATTTTTCAAAATTTTGAACAATATTTCAGTTCTTATAATATTATCTTTTCTTTATTTTTTCATACTTAATTTTTAGTTTTTGTTTTTTTTTTCTTTACAATTTTTCCACTTTTTTATTATTTTTAATTGAAATTAAATTTTTTACATTCTTAATTTAATTTCAGGTTTTTTCCTCATCTTAATTATTTTTAAGTAATTCAAATTCAATTTCTTCCGATTTTTTAAATTTCTGATTTTCTAAATAATTTCAAAACTTCATCAAAATAATATTATAATTTTTTCCACTTTTCAATTGGTAGGTACATCTTTTGGATTGAAATTCCAATTGTTTTTTTTTTATTATTTTTTATTTTTATTTTCTATCATGGTTAAATTCAAGCGCAATCTATTCCAATTTTCAGCGTTTTTTAAAACTTATTTTATTTTTTACAATATTTTCACTCTTTAATACCTATAATTTCAACACAAATTTAATTTTTTTCAATTACCTAAATTTTATTCAAACTTGATTTCAGTTTTTTTCTTCTTCTTCAAATCTAAATTATTTTCTATTCATACTTATTTAATTTAGCCTATTCAAATTTTTAATTTCTTTAATTTTTAATCTTATCTCATATTTTGATTTTTCCACTTTCTTATTATTTTAAATTCAAGTTCGATTTCTTTCAATTTTAAAAAAATTGAATTTAATAATTCCATTATTTAGTTGTTTAAATTTCAATTATTTCAAATTCTAATTTTCTTTTTTCCTTTATTTTAAAAATTGTTGGCCTCTTTTTCCCAATTTTTAATAGGCCTACACTACTACTTATTCATGATTTTCATTACATCTTTGAGGATTAGTTAAGAAATTTTAATATTCCCCAAAAGGCAATCATATGACAACTGAGCACAAAATACGCCTCACAATCACAGAAATTTTATTCAGGATGTACCTATTTCAATATTCTTATAAGTATTGCACTGCTTCGCAATTCTCGCCTAATAAGTTGCCTACCTGCAACACGAAGGAACCCAACTATCTTTCGAACACCTCGTATATTGTCAAATGATTCTACATGCCTACGAAACTCCCCAAAATATACGCCAATTCCGCCGAAAAACCTGCTATCTTTCTTTTTTGGACAAAAGAAAAAGCAGCAGGCTGAAATTTATAAATCAGTCGGTAACTCTGCTTACGCGGGTACTTCAACCCTTTAATATATGGCTTGTTTGCTTGGTTTAGCACACTCGACAATAAATACTACTTCGTGACATCGGTAATGTCGATAAATTCGGCGATAGTATTTTCTTTTTAGTGTAAACAGAGCGAGAGCGTACACTACAGTGCACGAAGATACGAATAGAAAAACTTATCGAATTGCTTTATGATAACTGCGACGAAGAATCGACCCTTACACTCTTTACACAGAGACAGAGACACGCAGATAAAACGACTCGACGGTTTATTAAACGTAGGTAATTCGAAGTCATTTTGCGAGAGAAAAAAGTTTATTACGTTTGACTGCTGATATACAATTCCACCTTTTGTTCTTTCGCAAAAGTATATAAATAATAAATACGAGGGTAATGAAACAATGTACCTGCACAAGTATAGTTTAGGTAGATATAACTATGTATAAGTTATCTCTGAAATATAACTCGTCGTCTCATAAATATAGCCAAACTTAGGCCCCGACGAACACAGCAAAGATAAATTTTGACTCGAGAAAAGTTTAAACGTTTTAACATACATAAATGTACCTACATAATACTAAACTCGTTTTGAATAAGCAACGCTATTAAAATTTGCATTTATTTTTTTGCCTTCGCCTTCATGTCGCTGGTTACTTCTTATGCCAAAGTGTTTGTTGGTAACTTATACGCGGCAACGACAATAATACTCGACTCGGCTCGAGCGAAAAGAAAAAATCAATTGTGTAATTTTAGTTATTAAAAGTTTCGAATAAAGCGAGTACTGTCGTAACGCCAGCGGTATGCTATGGTACCCAAACTATTAAAAATCTGGATATACGAAAAGAGAGAGCGAGAACGACAAAAAAGACCCGGCAAGCAAACCCGAGACGTTTTTATAACAACATGGCCGCTCGGTTGTACAATATTTCAAAAGAACTGCTCGTCTTTTGCCAGTTATATCGAGCGATCACATTTAGCAAAACATCCACGGATAGGGCATTAATATAAAATATAATACGCGGGGACCTTTCCGGCATCGAATAAATATCCGTTAAATGTTAACATTAAAAGAGTACGGACCAGTTAGCATGTCCACCCATTTTATTGTCTGCTCGAATTTCTCTTACATCCTCAAGCCCCGGCACTCTTTCTACAAATGTGTAACAAAATTCTTCGTACAATCCCCTTGTAAAAACTACCCAAGATGCGGACGATTTATAATGGCGAAAAAAAGTGCCAAAATTTTAGTCGTCAGAGAGCGCCAGGGTATTTATACAGGGTGTGCGAACGATGCTTTCTAACCCCGAACCAGGAAGCAGATTCACATAGGTATAAACGAGGAAAGTTGTGTAAAAATTCTCTGAATTTTCTTCAAATAAAAAATACGTAACTGAGGTATCTCAATTCTTTTGAAAAAAAATCACTTTTTTTTTTAAAGAAAGAATCTTCTGATAAAAATCTCAATTCTTAGGATAAAATATTGCACATTTTCAGAAATAAATTTTATAGAAGAAATACCCTCTTTTTCGGAGGTGAAAAATTTTCTGAGTTTCCTTATAGTTAAAAAATACTTCAATTTTTCGGAGAAAAAAAAACTAAATTATTTGAGGAAAGAATAAGTTAATTTTTTGAGGGATAAATAACTCAATTTTTTTGAGAAAAATTATAAAAAATACTTCAATTTTTTGAAGAGAAAATAACTAAATTTTTGGGAGGGAAAGAACTCAATTTTGGGGGGAAATACGTACCCAACTCAATTTTTTGGAGAAAAAACGTCTCAATTCCTTAGAGAAGAAATGACTGAATATTTGGAGAGAAAAAATGATTCAATTTATTGGAGAAGAAATGATTCAATTTTCCGAGGAAAAAAATGTCTCAATTTTTTGGAGTTCAATTTTTTTGAGAGAAAAATTGACTAATTCTTTGGGGGAAAATAACTCAGTTTTTTGGAGAAAAAACGTCTCAATTTCTTGTAGAATAAATGACTGAACAATTTGTAGAGAAAAAATAACTCGATTTTTCGAAGAAAATATCACTCGATTTTCTGAAGAAAAAATGACTCATCTTTTGGAGAAAAATGACTCGATTTTTTGGAGAAAAAAATACTCAATTTTTTGGAGAGAAAATGACTCAATTTTTTAGAGAGAAAATTACTCGATTTTTTGGATAAAAAATGACTCGATTTTCTGAAGAAAAAATTACTCCATTTTTTGGAGAAAACATTACTCAATTTTTTAGAGAGAAAATTACTCAATTTTTTGGAGAAAAAAATGACTCGATTTTCTGAAGAAAAATGACTCAACTTTTGGAGAAAAATTACTCAATTTTGGAAGAGAAAAATGCCTCAATTTTTGGAGAAAAAATTACTCAATTTTTTAGAGAGGAAATTACTCAATTTTTTGGAGAGAAAATTACTCAATTTCTTAGAGAGGAAATTACTCAATTTTTTGGAGAAAAAATGACTCGATTTTCTGAAGAAAAAATGACTCGATTTTCTGAAGAAAAAATTACTCAACTTTTTGAGAAAAATGACTCATTTTTGGGAGAAAAAATTACTCAATTTTCGGAGAAATGATAACTCAATTTTTGGAGAAATGATGACACAATTTTTTGAGGAAAAAATAAATCAATTTTTCGGGGTAAAGAACTCAATATTGGGGGGGGGGGGTGCTGAACACAATTTCTTGAGGGAAATTAACTCAATTGTTTTGAGAAAAATATTTCAATTTTTTGGAGAAAAAAATTACTCAATATTTGGAGAAAAAATGAATCATTTTTTTGGATAAAAATAGGTATAAATCATTTTTTTGGAGAAAATAATATAAATTAAATTTTTGGGAGTAAAAAGTCACAATTTTTCTTAGAGAGAGAGAGAAAAAAAATCATAAATTTTTCTGGAGAATGGCTTTCTAGTGTAATAATATTTTTTCCAATTTTTACATAAAAAATCACCTAATTTTTTACTAATTTTTTAGAGAGAAAAAATTTCCAATTTTTCTCTGAATAAACAAATTTGAGAAATTTTTTTGAAAAATTGGTTTGGCTGCCTAATATTTTCTAAATTTATTCAAAAATGATTCAAATTGTCGAATAAACAACAAATGTACCGATTCTTTTGATAATAAATAATTGGGAGCCAAATTAGGGGAACCTCCACAAGAAGAAATTCGACTGAGCATATTGGGGGATAATTTTTAGGAACTGAGGGACAATATTCATCCAATTTGAAGTTTTCAGTTTTGACCTTGGAGGTCTTGAACCGATGGAAAAACGTTAACATTTCAAAACTATAAAGGTGAACTCTTTCGAAATTTCAGTTGGCAATAAAAATTGATAAATTTGACGAAATTACTAAAATTCGATTAGTTTAAACAATGAAATTGGCCAAACTTGCGAAATCAGCCAAACTTTAATCGAAGACTGTGTTTACTTAATTCGCGAAATTGCAAACTTAACAAACGCTTATATATTTTTTTTCTAACCCAGCGTGAAATTTTTGAAGAACCTAAGGCAACGGAATTTCGCAACCCTGAAATAATCGTTTAAAAGAAAAAAGTATTCTCGAGCATAAAACTTTGTACCCAGCAAAAGTTTCCCATCTAGAGGTGAAATTTCGCTAATTTGATGAAAAAAATTGCGTCTTCTTTCCAGCGCACTTGACAATGAATTGTTTAATATGTCGACGAACCTTAACAAAAGGGGAATAATTTTTCTGAAAGATTTTAGCCGAAAACGTGTAACACCCTAGGGTATGAATTATTTACCGCCTACAGCTGGCATTAATTATTCTATTAAGTTTGAAAAATCTCCCTCATTAAATGGCCGATGTAAATTTTTGATTGAACAAATGGTCTTAGGTATAGGCTACCGTCGAGTCGAGTCGAGTCGAATAAAAACTATGATGGCTTATGAAATTTTTATTCTCAATTTTACATTTATGCTGGCGTAGAAAAACCTGATACTGGGTAGGGTAGGATACCTATATAGTACGTATACTCGTAATAAAACTACTTACTCGACATTTGTACATGTACTCGTCTCAATACGAGCGAAACGAATACCTACGCGACGTATACGTAAAGGTATGTGTATAATACGAAGTAAAAACATGTGCCAAGAATTTAAAACGAGCAATTTTTGCGAAAATTACGTGGTAAATACAAAACGTGCTAATATTTCCATAAAGCTGGCAAAAGAGTGAAAATTTCGCCGCCGAATGCTTCCTATTCATCGACATTTTCGACTGCTGCTGGTTCATTAAACGAAAATTCAAATTAACAAGCAACGTTTTCGGCGCATAATTTTCATATATTCGATATCAAACGACTTGAAATTCAATCAACAGCACGAGCAAAGTTGAAGTTTCCTTTCCGCCTACGTTTGTGTCGAATTAAGAGTGCATTGTAACGAGAAATTTTAACGAATAGGCGTCGCCGGTGCGCGTGGAAACCTTTCCACAAATGTGATCGCCGGCCTGAAAGCCAGGCCCGAACTGAAGTCAGAATATTGGAGGGGCAAAATCTCAAAATTTCCAACTTAACCACTTAACTTTTTCGTTTGACCTTTTTTTTTTTTTTTTTTTTTTAAGCGAACGAATTTTTTACCCAACATGGACAAAACCAAAATTTTCCAACTCAAACAGAAAATTTCCAACTAGAATACACAATTTTCAAATATTGGAGAGGCAAGCTGCCCTTCCTGTCCCTCCTTTATAAGCAGCCCTGCTGAAAGCGTTTCCAAAACGAATTTCGACTTTGCGAAACTTACCAACTTGGCATAGTTTCGTAATAACCACTTTAAAGCTTTTTCCAATCTTTTCTCGTTAACATTTTTAATACTGTTTTAAACGAAATTCGAGAAACCGCTCATTTTACCGACGAGGTAATTAGCTAAATGAACCGAACTGTTTTTGTTCAATTTTATAATCGTTAACAAAATGTTGCTATTTTCTGGGAAAATCAAATTTAATAGCTAATTTTTTCCATCGTAATTGTCATGTTTGATGTAATGAAATTGGCGAGGAAATATTTAACTGTAGGTTGCTCACATTTGTGGAATTCTAGGAGAAAGTTCATACTTTGGGAATTCTGAAAGACATTTAACATTTGGAGATTCTAATAAGCAGCTTACATTAGGAGGATCCTAAATGATTGTTAATATTTGGAAGATTCTTAAAAATGGCTTACATTTGGGAGATTCTGAAATAAACCCCACATTTTGACTTACCATATGACAGCTCTCATTTGAGAGATTTCGAAGAATAGCTAAGAAAACTATAATTTCAAGAGAAAAATTATTTAAACAAAAAATTGTTTTTCGTTAAATTTTCCACCAAAATGATTCTCTAAAAAATTAAGAGATTTCTTATCTAAAAATATAAAAAAATATTTTCACATTGGAAAAAATTCTGCAAAAAGATTCATTGATTTTTTTCTCTCTCTCTCTAAGAAAAGTTGTGACTTTTCTCTCCAAAAATCGAGTTATTTTCCCCTCTAAAAAATTAGGTTATATTTTCCTACCAAAAATTGAGTTATTTTTTTCCTCCCAAAAAATTGAATTATTTTTCGTCCAAAAATTGAGTCATTTTTTCTCCAAAAATTTGAGTTATTTTTTCTCCAAAAATTGAGTTATTTTTTCTCCAAAAATTGAGTGCTTTTTTCTCCAAAAATTGAGTCATTTTTTCTCCAAAAATTGAGTCTATTTTTCTCCAAAAAATTGATTGATTTTTTTGCAAACTATTTTTCCGCAAAACATTGAGTTATTTTTTCTCCAAACTATTGATTTTTCCGAAAAATATTGAGTTATTTTTTCTCTAAAAAATTAAGTCATTTTTCCTCCAAACATTGAGTTATTTTTTTCTCCCAAAAATTAATTTATTTTTCTTCAAGTATTGAGTCATTTTTCTCCAAAAAATTATTTTATTCTTCTACCAAAAAAATTGAGTCATTTTTTCTCCAAAAAATTAAATAACTAGGTAACATTTTTTTTTTTTCTACAGTCAAATGAGTTTTTTTTTTCTACAAAAAATTGAAGTATTCTTTTTACAAAAAAATGAATCACTTTTCTCTCTGAAAAATTGAGTTGTTTTTTTTTTCAAAAAATTTGAGTTCTTTTTTTATTTTAAGAAAATTCAAAAAATTTTCTCTATAAAACATTGAGAGATTTCTTATCTAAGAATTGAAAGAAATATCTTTCACTTTGAAAAAAAATCTTCAAAAAAATGTAGTGATTTATTTATTTTTTTTCCAAGAAATGTTGACACATTTTTAAAAATAAATAAGCGATATTTTTCAAAAAATCAATTGTTTGAGGTACCTTCAGTATTTTCTATTTCATGAAAATTCTGAAATTTTTTCACTCCAAAAAATGGATGTGTTTTTACCACGCTTTTATTAGCTTGGTATGTATGTATGTATGTATGTCTCATGGAACCAAAAGTATGTTTTCAACCAATCCTCTCTCATTTAATATTTTACTGGAATTGAAAGAACATAGTGCTCACGATAGGGGTTTTCGAGGTCGCTGAATTCGATTTTCGAACTCAAATTTACCCCCGACCCCAAATTGAGCCCCTATGACGGGGTTCAATTTTGAAAATTTCAGAAAATCACAACATTGGTATCGAAATGTAGGTTTTTGAGGTCGCTGAATTCGATTTTCGAACTCAAATTTACCCCGACCCCAAATTGAACCCCTATGAGGGGGTTCAATTTTGAAAATTTCAGAAAATCACAACATTGGTATCGAAATGTAGGTTATCGAGGTCGCTGAATTCGATTTTCGAACTCAAATTTACCCCCGACCCCAAATTGAGCCCCTATGAGGGGGTTCAATTTTAAAAAAACGCGTAGCAGTCAAGATGCTCCGCGACAGCCGAATTTTTTTTTTCAAGTTAGTGTACCACTTTGAAAACGTTTTTATCCATGGTATTTCAGTTTCAATATCAGTTTTAACTTCAAATTCAGTTTAAAAATGTCAGGTTTTTGTCTTCAGTTTTAGTTCCTGTCTGCATTGAAGATTTCAACTTCAGATGGGGGCTCCGCCCCCATACCCCCGTTGAGGCTCCTACCCAACCTCCTTATCACTTTCAGCTCTTAGGATGGGGGCTCCGCCCCCATACCCCCGCGTTGGGGGCTTCGCCCCCAACCTCCTTATCACTTTCAGCTCTTAGGATGGGGGCTCCGCCCCCATACCCCCGCGTTGGGGGCTTCGCCCCCAACCTCCTTGCCACTTTCAGCTCTTAGGATGGGAGCTCCGCCCCCATACCCCCGCGTTGGGGGCTTCGCCCCCAACCACCTCGTCACTTCCAGCTCTTCTAATCCCCATGCCCCAGGGGCATGGCCTTTCGGCTTTGCAGACGGGGGCCAACACACCAGAAAAAGGGGTTGAAACGTAAAAATTTCTGATTTTTGACTCTGTAGGAGGGTCAAATGAGGCTCTAAAGCCCGGTCCACACCTTCAAATATATTTGATCAAACGTGATTTGATCAAATTATTTGAAGGTGTGGACCGGGCTTAAACTCGAAAATCCCCAAAAGGTACATCAGTGACCTTTACTGACATCACATCCCAAATTTCGACCTTTTAGGTCTTTTGGTTTGGGCTATAGGCTGATCAACACACCTAAAAAATAGGTTAAAATGTGAAAATTTCTGATTTTTGACCCTGTACGGGGGTCAACTGGTGCTCAAAAGTCGAAACCCCCAAAAGGCACATCAGTGACCTCTACTGACCCTACATCCCAAATTTCGATTGTTTAGGTCTTTTAGTTTGGGCTGTAGGCTGTTCAACGCGTCAGAAAAGACAGGTTAAAACTTGAAAAATATTGATTTTTGACCCTGTATCGAGGTCAAAAGGAGTTTAAAGGTCAAAACCTACAAAAGGCACATCAGGGGCATAAACTCGATCTATTATAAAAATTTAGGCCTCCCAGCTCCATTTGGGGGGTCTGTAGCCTGATCAACGTGAAAAAATGACCTCAAAATCCACTTTTTGAGCCCTAAAATGGGGTGGGGATGACTTGAGAAGCTGAAATTTGGATACAGTGGAGACAATCAGAGTCACTATTGTTGGTAAAAATTTCAAATCATTTTGTCAAATTGGGGCTTCTTTAGAGCCCCCCTCAAAAAAGGGCCACCCCCAATTTTGGGGCTCGAGGGTCAAAAACCCCAAAAGGCACCTCAGTGACCCTTACCTATCCTAAATACCAAATTTTAGCATCCAAGGTCATTTGGTTTGGGCTGCAGGCTGATCAACGTACCGAAAAGCGAGAAAAAACATGAAAAATTGTGAAAAATCTTGATTTTTGACCCTTGAGAGGGGTCAAAGGGGGCCCAAAAGTTGAAACCTACAAAAGGCACATCAGGGGCACAAACTTGATCCATGATGAAAATGTTGGCCCCCCAGCCCTATTTGGGGGGTCTGTAGCCTGATCAACGTGAAAAAAATGACCCCAAAATCCACTTTTTGGGCCCTAAAATGGGGTGGGGATGACTTAGGGGACTGAAATTTGACTATGGTGTAGGTAATTTGGGTTCTCATCCCTGGGGCAAGTTTCAAAAAATTTCATGATATTGGGGCTCCCCCGCACCCCCTCAAAAAGGGGTAAAATACCCAATTTTGAGTTAGGGCCCCAAAAATTTTTTTGCATCATTCCTACACCTAGGGGACCCTACCTATCAAGTTTGACCTCATTTGACCTGTTAGGCTCGGCCCCAGAGTTCCAAAAGTAGCGGTAAAATTTTAAAAATAGTGAAAAATCTTGATTTTTGACCCTTGACAGGGGTCAAAGGGGGCCCAAAAGTTGAAACCTACAAAAGGCACATCAGGGGCACAAATTTGATCCATGATGAAAATGTTGGCCCCCCTGCCCTATTTGGGGGGTCTGTAGCCTGATCAACGTGAAAAAATGACCCCATTGGGCCCTAAAATGGGTGGGGATGACTTAGGGGGCTGAAATTTGACTATGGTGTAGGTAATTAGGGCTTTCATCCCTGGGGCAAGTTTCAAAAAATTTCATGATATTGGGGCTCCCCCGCACCCTCCTCAAAAAAGGGTCATATCCCCAATTTTGAGTTAGGGCCCCAAAATTTTTTTTGCATCTTTCCGCCACCGAGGGAACCCTACATATCAAGTTTGACCTCATTTGACCTGTTAGGCTCGGCCCTAGAGTTCCAAAAGTAGGGAAAAATTATATATATATATATATATAAATATGTGACATGTGACAGATCGTCATCTTTTGGTCCCAAACGTCGACAAATGGGGTCAGAACTCTTCTACCCCCCCTCCTTCTAAATCAGGGTCGGACACAATAGCCTAAATTTTAAAAAAAAATTCGACTAAAAATTTCAGAAAATCACAACATTGGTATCGAAATGTAGGTTTTCGAGGTCGCTGAATTCGATTTTCGGACTTAAATTTACCCTTGACCCCAAATTGAGCCCCTATGAGGGGGTTTCATTTTGAAAATTTCAAAATTCACAACATTGATATCAAAATGTTGGTTTTCGAGGTAGCTGAATTCGATTTTCGAACTCAAATTTACCCCCGACCCCAAATTGAGCCCGTATGAGGGGGTTCAATTTTGAAAATTTCAGAAAATCACAACATTGGTATCGAAATGTAGGTTTTCGAGGTCGCTGAATTCGATTTTCGGACTTAAATTTACCCTTGACCCCAAATTGAGCCCCTATGAGGGGTTCCATTTTGAAAATTTCAAAATTCACAACATTGATATCAAAATGTTGGTTTTCGAGGTAGCTGAATTCGATTTTCGAACTCAAATTTACCCCGACCCCAAATTGAGCGCCTATGAGGGGGTTCCATTTTGAAAATTTCAAAACTATGAAATTAAAATATTTTTAACGACAAAAAGAGTTAAATAAAAATGTAAAAAAATTTTAAAAAACCACGCTTTTATTTAAAGTTGGTCACTTTGTAAAATGTTATTCATAGAGAAAGAGTAATGCCTTAAAAAACAAAAAAAAAATTTACTTGAATACAAAAATGTGTCATGAAAATTTTTTTTTCAAAAATTTTAATGATGAAAAGCGTGGTGGGGTGTGCGAGGAGCAAACGAATACCTTTTCGATTAACGCCCCACCACGATTTTCATCATTAAAATTTTTGAAAAAAAAATTTTCATGACACATTTTTGTATTCAAGTAAATTTTATTTTTTGTTTTTTAAGGCATTACTCTTTCTCTATGAATAACATTTTACAAAGTGACCAACTTTAAATAAAAGCGTGGTTTTTTAAAATTTTTTTATTTCTAAAAATATAAATACTTTTACTCAAGAAGCAAATTCTTCAATTTCTTTTTGTTCTCCTTAAGAAACGTTGAAACGTTTTTCTCTAAAAGTAATCTAATTTTCTCCCAAAAAGTAAGATTTTCCTCCTCTCTATATTTTGAAAAAAATTATGAGATATTTTTTATTCAAAGTAAATTCAGATTTTTTTTCTCTAAAAGAATTTTAAATGACTGAAAATAGGTTCAAGAACATTGTTTTCAAATTTTTATGAGCTAGGGGGTCGATAAATTTCTATTTGTTGATGACATAAAAAAAAGTCTCATACAAAAGTTGTTCCCACTAAAATTTCTTACCAAGAAGTACCCTTTTAATTCATCTATCAGACGCATTTTTGAAGTTAGGTGACGTCATTGGACACTCTGTATAAGCGCGATGCCTACTTATGAAGTTTGCGAGAGAATCTGCTTTATTAACTTGACACGGTTTTTACTTCGCGGAGTCGGTTCCACCTGAGAGATGCTTTTTAACGGTACGAATATACTTGGCAACAATTAAAAAGCTAACTTTTAACATTTACGCGTAGTTGATTTATGACATTTGAAGGCAGCAAATATGAAAAGTCGCCACGTCGTATATTTTGGCGCGTAACTCGAGGCTATAACCGATTATTATACTGGGCAGCGAGCTTAAAATGTTCATACACAAAAGGTTTACCCTCGTCGCGGATTAATGGAGCTCGATATCGGTTCAGCGGTAGAAAAAAATTACCTTTTGCCTAACTAAGCACATACGAGTACACCTACTACGAAATGAAAATATCGTGTTAGCGAGTGTAAATCATTAAAAGATTTAAAAGCCTTTTTTCCCTTTACCCATTTCAACATCGAAGCGCAGCGCAACACAACGCAACGCGACAAAATCTTCATTTGAGGTTTTACCATTTTACTTCATCACGAGCCACTCGAGCGTTTGGGCGAGAGTTTAGTCTTTTTTAATTAGATTTCAAAGATACATAAAATCGTTTTCATTACGAAAGCTTAACGCGCCCGGTTTTCGTTCTGTTTCATTTAACGCAATATGAAGCTTTAATGCTTCATAAAGAAAATCCTAGGCTTCTATCATTTTATTAAAAGAGAATAAAAATTCGTTTTGAAATTTCATCCGAGCCAGGCTCGTTCTCGTATTAAGGCAAAAAATTAAAACGGTAATGTTCTTCGGTTTTATGTCTTGGGGGGGACATTGCGTTGTTGCTTCTGCTCTTATTCTTGTTCTTATTTTTGAGAGAGGAAAAAAAAAGGTTAATTTAACTGGCAATAAGATGGTCTTTACCACGTCGTAGGCCTATTTCCAAGTAACGTGTGTTTCGAAAAGTAGGGCAAAAACGTCGAAATTAAAGAGGTTCAAGTAGGTATGAGGGCAAAAAACAGCAACGAAGCGAACTAATTTCATCATTCTAAAAAACAAAAGCTCTCCTAATAGGTAATTTTCTGAAATATTTTCTCGAAAAAAAAAATTATGTATTTAAAAGTACTTTGAAAACATCCTTCGAGAAAAGCATTCAACTAACTGACACCAGGGAAAAAATTCTAAATTTTTATTAAATTTCAAAAATGGTACTTTTTGGTTTAAAATTAAAAAAAAAAAAAAAAATAGCAGAATTTTTTTAAATTTGAAATTGTAAAATTTAAAATAAATAAATGCAGAACATCCGAAATTGCCAAATTTTCCAAAATTGTGAAATTTGTCAAAATTGTACCGATTTTTAAAAATTTTGTAGAATTTCTCTTAGTGAATTTTTAGCCGAATTTTTTTTAAAATTTAGGCTATTGTGTCCGACCCTGATTTAGAAGGAGGGGGCGTAGAAGAGTTCTGACCCCATTTGTCGACGTTTGGGACCAAAAGATGACGATCTGTCACATGTCACATATTTATATATATATATATATATATATATATATATATATATATAATTTTTCCCTACTTTTGGAACTCTAGGGCCGAGCCTAACAGGTCAAATGAGGTCAAACTTGATATGTAGGGTTCCCTCGGTGGCGGAAAGATGCAAAAAAAATTTTGGGGCCCTAACTCAAAATTGGGGATATGACCCTTTTTTGAGGAGGGTGCGGGGGAGCCCCAATATCATGAAATTTTTTGAAACTTGCCCCAGGGATGAAAGCCCTAATTACCTACACCATAGTCAAATTTCAGCCCCCTAAGTCATCCCCACCCATTTTAGGGCCCAATGGGGTCATTTTTTCACGTTGATCAGGCTACAGACCCCCCAAATAGGGCAGGGGGGCCAACATTTTCATCATGGATCAAATTTGTGCCCCTGATGTGCCTTTTGTAGGTTTCAACTTTTGGGCCCCCTTTGACCCCTGTCAAGGGTCAAAAATCAAGATTTTTCACTATTTTTAAAATTTTACCGCTACTTTTGGAACTCTGGGGCCGAGCCTAACAGGTCAAATGAGGTCAAACTTGATAGGTAGGGTCCCCTAGGTGTAGGAATGATGCAAAAAAATTTTTGGGGCCCTAACTCAAAATTGGGTATTTTACCCCTTTTTGAGGGGGTGCGGGGGAGCCCCAATATCATGAAATTTTTTGAAACTTGCCCCAGGGATGAAAGCCCTAATTACCTACACCATAGTCAAATTTCAGCCCCCTAAGTCATCCCCACCCATTTTAGGGCCCAATGGGGTCATTTTTTCACGTTGATCAGGCTACAGACCCCCCAAATAGGGCTGGGGGGCCAACATTTTCATCATGGATCAAGTTTGTGCCCCTGATGTGCCTTTTGTAGGTTTCAACTTTTGGGCCCCCTTTGACCCCTCTCAAGGGTCAAAAATCAAGATTTTTCACAATTTTTCATGTTTTTTCTCGCTTTTCGGTACGTTGATCAGCCTGCAGCCCAAACCAAATGACCTTGGATGCTAAAATTTGGTATTTAGGATAGGTAAGGGTCACTGAGGTGCCTTTTGGGGTTTTTGACCCTCGAGCCCCAAAATTGGGGGTGGCCCTTTTTTGAGGGGGGCTCTAAAGAAGCCCCAATTTGACAAAATGATTTGAAATTTTTACCAACAATAGTGACTCTGATTGTCTCCACTGTATCCAAATTTCAGCTTCTCAAGTCATCCCCACCCCATTTTAGGGCTCAAAAAGTGGATTTTGAGGTCATTTTTTCACGTTGATCAAGCTACAGACCCCCCAAATGGAGCTGGGGTGCCTAAATTTTTATAATAGATCGAGTTTATGCCCCTGATGTGCCTTTTGTACGTTTTGACCTTTAAACTTTTTTTGACCTCGATACAGGGTCAAAAATCAATATTTTTCAAGTTTTAACCTGTCTTTTCTGACGCGTTGAACAGCCTACAGCCCAAACTAAATGATCTAAACAATCGAAATTTGGGATGTAGGGTCAGTAGAGGTCACTGATGTGCCTTTTGGGGGTTTCGACTTTTGAGCACCAGTTGACCCCCGTACAGGGTCAAAAATCAGAAATTTTCACATTTTAACCTATTTTTTAGGTGTGTTGATCAGCCTATAGCCCAAACCAAATGACCTTGGAAACTAAAATTTGGTATTTAGAATCGGTAAGGATCACTGAGGTGCCTTTTGGGTTTTTTGACCCTCGAGCCCCAAAATTGGGGGTCACCCCTTTTTGAGGGGGGCTCAAGAGAAGCCCCAATTTGACAAAATGATTTAAAATTTTTACCAACAACAGTGACTCTGATTGTCTCCGCTGTATCCAAATTTCAGCTTCGTAAGTCATCCCCACCCCATTTTAGGGCCCAAAAAGTGGATTTTGAGGTCATTTTTTCACGTTGATCAAGCTACAGACCCCCCAAATGGAGCTGGGGTGCCTAAATTTTTATCATAGATCGAGTTCATGCCCCTGATGTGCCTTTTGTAGGTTTTGACCTTTAAACTCCTTTTGACCTAAATACATGGTCAAAAATCAATATTTTTCAAGTTTTAACCTGTCTTTTCTGACGCATTGAACAGCCTACAGCCCAAACTAAAAGACCTAAACAATCGAAATTTGGGATGTAGGGTCAGTAGAGGTCACTGATGTGCCTTTTGGGGGTTTCGACTTTTGAGCACCATTTGACCCTCGTACAGGGTCAAAAATCAGAAATTTTCACGTTTTAACCTCTTTTTTGGTGTGTTGGCCCTCGTCTGAAGAGCTGAAAGTGTGAAGGGGATTGAGAGCGAAGCCCTCAATCATCTCCTGCCATGTCCCTATTGAGGGTAAAGCCCCCCAAGAGGGGCATGGGGGCGGAGCCCCCATCTGAAGAGTTGGACGTGACGATGTGGTTGGGGGCGAAGCCCCCAACGCGGGGGCATGGGGGCGGAGCCCCCATCCTAAGAGCTGAAAGTGATAAGGAGGTTGGGGCGAAGCCCCAACGCGGGGGTATGGGGGCGGAGCCCTCATCCTAAGAGCTGAAAGTGATAAGGAGGTTGGGTAGGAGCCTCAACGGGGGTATGGGGGCGGAGCCCCCATCTGAAGTTGAAATCTTCAATGCAGAGAGGAACTAAAACTGAAGACAAAAACCTGACATTTTTAAACTGAATTTGAAGTTAAAACTGATATTGAAACTGAAATACCATGGATGAAAACGTTTTCAAAGTGGTACACTAACTTGAAAAAAAAAATTCGGCTGTCGCGGAGCATCTTGACTGCTACGCGTTTTTTTTTTAAATTGTAGAAGTGCTTAAAAAATGACAGATAATTTTAATCTTGCAAATTCTCTAAAATTTTTCAATCAAACAAAATTTTTTCCAAGTAAGTAGCTAAGTATCTACCTAATTGCAGATTTTTTTATTATTATTTTTTTTGACAAAGTGTAGAATTTTTTAAAAGTTATTTTTTTCCAAAAATTATGAATTGTTTGAATTGTGATTTGTTTTAAATATAAGATTTTCGAAAATTGTTTGGAAAAAGAAGTTTTCTGATTTTTTCGGAACTTAAATATTTCTTAATTTATTTTAGGATATCAAAAAATGTCCTCCAATACTTTTGGAGAAAAAAAATTAAATTTTCTTACTGATGAAAAATTTCAATTTTCCAGAAGATTTTTTTTAAAATAATTTTTTCAGTTTTTTGGGAGAAAAAAAATCTCTAAAAACATTTTTTTAATTTTTGGAGAAAAAAATTTCAATTTTTTGGAGTCAGCGTAAAAAACTTATACCTACTTAATTTTATGAAAACAAAAAATATAGTATATAATTATATAGGTAAGGTACGAAATCTATCAATTTTTTGTTAGAAATAGAATCTCTATTTTTTGGAAAACAGGAATCCAAAAATAACGAAAAATACTTTTAATTTTAAAACGTTCTGCTGAATATTTTATATAATGCCAGCACAAAAAAATTGGTAAATCTCGCAATTTTTTGGTAGAAATGAAATCTCTTTTTTTTTGGAAAAATGAATAGGGATTACCGAAAGTAACGTCTAATTTCTCGATGGTAGGAAATTGGTTATCAAAATTTCGACGATACTATATTAGAGCTTCTAATGAAACATCGACGTTTTGGGAAAAATGATTGAAAATTCCTACCAGCGAGAGTGTAAACAAACAAAAAAAATCACGTGACTGGAAGCCCTATCTAAAAAAGAAAAAAATACCCAAGTATTCATCCACAGAAAAAAATCTCTCAATTTTTAGAAAAGTGAATATAATTTTCTTAGGATAAAAAAATTAGTAAAAAATATCCATTTTTTTGAAAATGATTTTTTAAATTTTTTTGGAGAAAAAAATTACTCTATTTTTTAGAGGGAAAAAATCTTTCAATGTTTTGAAGTCAGTGAAAAAACCTTCTCAACTTTTATAAACCAAAAAAAAGGTACAAAAACTTTGAATTTTTTGGAATAAAAAAAAATTACTGTTTTTTTGGAGATCTCTAATTTTTATAGAAAAAAAAAATCTTCGAAGGAAAAATCTCTCAAAATTTTTTGGAGTCAACGTAAAAAAACGTCTTCAATATTATGAAGCAAAAAAAAAAAATGAAATTTTCGAGGGGGTGAAATAATAAAAATTTCTATATTTTAGAGAATGGGATATTTTATTTTTATAGAAAAAAATCTTTTGATTTTTTATTTGAAAAAATTGCCCAATTTTTTTTGAGAAAAAATCATTTGTCTATACATGATTTTTTTTTTGAGAAAAAATCTCTCAAATTTTTGAAGCCAGCATAAAAAACTTTCTCAATTTTATAAAAAATAAAGCGAAAAAATCTTTCAATTTTTTGGTAGGTAGAAATAAAATTTCCATTTTTTGGAAAAAGGGAAAATCGAAAAAAATAGTTACTTAGGTACTTTAATTTTTCCAAAGTGAAAATATTTTTTAAACTTCAAAAAATTTGAATTAAAAAAAAAAAATTAGTAAACAAAAATACCACTTTTTTGAAAAATGATTTTTGGAGAGAAAAATCTCTTAAAATTGCTTCATTTTTCTGGAGAAAATGGAGAGAATTTTTTTTTTAATTTTAAAAGAAAAAAAAAGTCAAAAAATCATTCAATTTTCGGAAAGAATTTTTTTTTAAATGTAGAGGCACCTATTTTAAAAAATAATTTATAATTTTAGAGATTTTTTTCCAAATTTTCTGCTGTAAAAATATTTCTCAAATTTTTAGATGAATCTGTTGATTTAAAGAAAAATATAAAAATAAAAATAAACGTTTAATTTATGAAAAAATTGTTTTCTTTTCATCTTATAGCAATCTCAATTTTTTGGTCTCAGTTTTTCGGAGAAAAAAAATAATTTTTCGAGAGAAAACGTCTTACAATTTTTTTGACGTAAAAAAATATCTCAATTTTATTGGAGAATGAAATGATTCTCATATTCAACGTAACAAAAAATGTAAACCCGAAGCCGAAACAATCGAGTTACATGGTAGAAAATTTCATGTTCGAATATCAAAGGTGTTGAACTACTGATAACAAAATTAACTCATATATCAAGTGAGTGCATTATAATCTCCAGAAAATCTATCAAATCCAAAAATAATTTCTCTGGTGACATTAAAAAAGGGCGAATTTTTCATTACCCTCTTAAAAAACATATCGTCAAGTTCGGCAGCTCGAAAAAAAGTGTTAAATTCGCAGCCCTTTTGGTAATAAAAAATACCCCATAAAATGAGCATAAAACAAAGCTAAAAAATGTAGCAAAAATTCCCACCTGAAAAATTCGACTTTTACATCGTCGTTTCTTCCCCCTTTCACAATTACAGCAGGAAATTTCTCGTCAATCGTCTACGACCTTTTTACGTGTCACGTAGCTTTCGAACTCAAAAGTATATAGAAATCGTATTAAAACGGGGTTAATTTTTTTCCACACGAGAAAGCATCTCCAAAGAAACACTTTTTTATCGCGAACGCCCCAGGTAAGAGAGTACGATATGGGTTTTAGAATGAGATTGGAAATTATACGAACACGAATGTTACTCGGTATATTAAACCGAAGACGAGTCCGAATTAAACTACCCGGAACTGGGTCAGAATTTAAGTTATACCTACGAGTAGCAGTACGTAGGTCTAGCTAAAGTTTTCCACAGCGTTACAAAACTATATATACTAGATACAGATATATACTGGAATTTTACTAAAGTATAATATACTACGTTGTATATTTATGCGCAATATCTCCCTACGATAGCCACGGGGTTTCCAAACCTCCCCTCGTCCTGTCCTTCCTTTTAGCACGCTTAATAGGGATACTATCGTTTTGAAATCTCACCGTGTAATTATAAAGCATTTATTGCACTGCGGTATTTGGCCTTTTTATGCACTATTATTCATTTTTTTTTTACTCCTTAGCCTAACGTACTAATTTACGGGGTATATAGTAAGTCGAGGACACAGACACGGATGTGGTTTATATGGCGAATGTGTTTGTTGCTGCTACGTACGTTAAAAATATAAATACGCCAACAGCGAGTTTTGAAAAATGAGAAAATAATTTCAATGGTAGACTGATTTCGTGTACATTGGGGGTAATCCTATAATATACTCGTACCCACCATACAGAGAAGAGTTTTTCTTCTAAAAACATGTAAAATGTAATATGATGTGGATGGTTTGAAAGTTAACGGGATTTTTTCGTTATTTCCTAAGCTGCTTGTATACATATAATACTCGTATACACATATAATTGTTTCGTTTTCGTTCTTTCGTCGAGTGTTTTCCTTATTTTGGGGCCGAAAAACTTATAAAATGGAAGGCCGATTCGTAAGTATATTGAATCATCGGCGACGCTATTAATCCGTCTGGTTTTTATGAATCATCTCGTGTGCTTTCCATCTTCGCAGAGTGTTTTGGAAATATTCCACGTAATTGTTGGAAAATTTGAAGAAAGAAAATCGAAAGAAAATCGTAATCTAGAGGGGAAATTTTTTGTACCTTGCACCTCCCCCTACCCCCCATAACTAGTACATTTGAAAAATCAAGCCGAGGTTCTATTTTTTCAGAACCTTCTTTCTTCCAAAAGACTACCTACATTTCAGTTTTTCTTATCTTTGTACCTAAGGCCCAAATTGAAAAATTTTTCAAACAAAAGTTGTAGATTAAGATCTCACAAATAATTTTAGTTATTACAAAAATTTCGATTGGACCCCTTCTTCCACTGCAATTTTGCAAAAATCACCCTTGAACTCCAATAATGCTTTCAGTGCAACCGAGGGAGAAAAAAGTACCAATAGGTAGGTATGCAATTTTTTTAAGCTCATTTTTTTTCAAGGATCCACATCGTTTCCTTTGAAGCCTTTTACATCCTTTCTCAAGGTCTCAACTGAAAATTTTTTCAAACAAAACTTGTAGATTGAGATCCTTGAAATAATTACTTAGGGTTATTAAAAAAATTTCAATTAGACCCCTACCTCCAATCCAACTTTGCAAAATTAGAGGAGAAGGAAAGGTCATTTTCATGATGAACAAAATTATTCAGTATATTTCAATGTACAAATTTTATTTGAATTTTTTTCCAATTGGGGCCTCGAATACAGAGATAGGAAGATTTTTCGGAAAGGCGAATGGATCATGAAAAAAAGGCCTTGAAAAAATTAAATACTCATTTTTTTTAGAATACGTCTTAGATTACGAGTCTATCATAAAATTGTTTTTTTATTCACCGAAAATAATTCATCATTTTTTGTTGATTGTCAGTTCGCAATTTTTCGAAATCGCAGTTCTAAAAAGGTTTTGCAAAAACGTAATTCCGATTTTTTTCCAAGAGCAAATTACGAATATTCTGCAAAGAAAAAAAAAGTTTTTCAAATTTCTGCAAAACGAACATCATTTGTGAATATTTTCCAAAAAAATTTGATTTTCGAATCTTTCAAAAAACAATTTTGAGAATATTTTACAAATAGTATTTCATCTTGAAAAGTATGTTTTAAAATGGCAAAATGCGAATATTTCGTAAAAAAAATTCAAACTTTTTAACAAATTTTCTGCAAAGGTTCCAAATTGTGAATATTTTTCATTTATTACTAATATACTTAATTCCAAAAGAATTTTCTAAATTTTTTTAAATAAAAATATTTCATCATTTTATCCATTTGAAAACAATCGAAATTCAAAAGTGTAACTTTTTCGATTTCTAACTGATTTAAAAAAATTACGAAATCATTTTTTCAACAATACTTACAGTCTCTAAAAAAATCAAGGGCTTGGTGTGTTTTTTTTTTCAAACTAGTTTTTGGTCAAAATTATTTTTACGAAAGAATTTTTTTTTTAAATTCGTGAATTTTTCAAGACGATTTTTTTTTCATAAAAAGTATAGTGAACTTACTCGTATTTCAGTGTATACCTATTTTATTTCTTATGGCAGAAGTTCGGACTCACCTGGAACAAAAAGAAAATATAAATTATTAATTAGTCACGTGTCGATCAAAATAAGTTGAAAAATTAGAAAATTTAAGAAGTAACGTAACATAAATAACCCGTTAAAACCCTAAATTCTAAGAATATTCCCCTGCATGCTTTTTATACTTAGGAAATAAATTGTTGCATAATCTTTTGTAAATTTTTTAGCAAGAATTTTTAAAGAAAAATTGTACAATAAAGATTTTTTGCCCACAAATAATTCTTTTTTTGAGAAATAAGTTTTGTATCTACGATTTTTTTTTGAAAGAAATGAACGATTCTTCTTTACCACAGAACTTTTTTGTAAAATCATGGTACAAATGAATTATTTTCTAAGATTTTTTTTTTGTACATCATTTCTCAGATTTTTTTTTTACTAAACGTTTTTCGATTTTTTTTTTTTTTGATAAATTTTGTACAAATTCCTCTTGAGGTTCAATTTTCTTCATTTTTTATTTTCGTTCAAATTTTAACATTTTTTCATAAAATTTTTTTTCGGAAAAACAAAATTACCTATTAAGAATTATATTCAAATTCTTTAAATAATTCTTTTTACAAGATTTTCTTGGAAAAAAATGTTAACTTTCTGCAAGGTAAAAGTACCATTGTTTTATTATCAAAAAAAAAATTCAAAAAGAATTCAACAGTGTAAATTTTTTTCTTTCGATTTTTTTGTAGGTATTCGGGAGGGGGGGGGGTTCTTTCAAAAAAACTTTTCCGACAAGTTTTTGTATTTTTCCAAGATTACTTAAAAAAAAAAAAAAAAAAAAAAAAAAGGAACTTATATTTAACACAAAATTTCTAGACTTTTAAATAATTTTTTGAAAGATTTTTTTGATAAATATTGTACAATTTTTTTCTGAAATGTGGTAATTTTTTCAAATGTTCGTTTAAAATTATATTTTTTTATGAGAGAATTATTCAAAAATTTCATTTCCCTTGAATTTTTGGGTCAATTTTTTTACAACATTTTTTGAGAAGAAAATTTGGTGACCTCTTTTTTCAAAAATATATTTTTGGAAAAATTTTTATATGTACTCTAAAACTCGTATCTAAAAATTTTTGATGCAAAGTTCCTGTCCACATTTTTTTTTCTTTTTTGAGAAATTTATTCACAAAAATATTTTGCTTGTATGATTTTAGACAAGTTTTTGTCGGAGATTGTTTTTTGGAAAAAAAAATGAGGAGCTCATCTCCAACGTTGCATTTTTTGTAGATTTATTTCCTGTTTTTTTTTTAAATTTATTTTTCAATAGACTTTGGACGTTTCTTTAACATTATTTTTTTTCAAAAATATGTATTTGTCAATTTTTTTTAGATTTTTAAAAAATAAATTCTACACAGATTTTTTTCCGAAATACTTTTATGTACCTGAGTAATTTTTTTTCCATCCATTTTTTTCTGAAATTGTTTTTAAAGGAAATATTTTTCAAAAAGTTTTTTGTAATTTTATGACAATTTGTTCGCAAAAAAATATATATATAAATTTCCAATTTTGGAAAATTCTCTTCTCTAGAATAAATATTTTACCATTCTAAAATCAACTTTTAATTTAGTCTCGTACAATTTTAAAAAATAGCCAATAATGTATAAAGGCTCAAGCAGCGAGAAAGTACTCGTAATTTCATTTTCTCGTGTATTAGGAAAAGTTGATTAGACATTGGACCTTGTACCTTGACTTTGACAAAGAATTATTTATTTAGTTGTAATTCGAACTTTACCATCATATAGAGTGGGTTTGACATTTGAATTTTGAAACTACGCCCCGCATTATACTTAGTACGCAAAATATACAATGTTTGGCATATACCAAAGTCTGACGTCAAAATAATTAAACAATTCGTTCGTCGTATTAATTTGTAATTTTACTCGAGAATGAAATTGTGTTATGAACTGTCACATACATTGTTTTACATATATTTCTGGGTGGGGGATATTACGATTGCTTTTTGCCTTTGGGATTTGAGTTTATTTTCTTATTGTTTCTGAATACCTACTCGTACGTATGCTGTTGTAACGCAAATATAGAACTATTGTACGACAACATTAACTCTAGCAAGAACAAAGTGGCCGATAGTTATTATAGGAAGAAGGGTAATGAAATAATATTCGTATATTTGTAGTGGTACGCGTGGTCACATTTACCAACAATGTCAACCATTATTGTGCTTAAAATTCCCATACCTATCTCGTACTACGCCGTGGTTTTTATCGATACTAATATTTTGATATTAATATTATTCATAAATTCCAATTCCATCACGCCATCGAATTCGAAATAGTATAGCAAATATATTATGCATATAGCGCGATACGGCGGCCAAAATCCAACGTACAAATCGACTATAGTGGTGTATTTGAAACAGCAGGAGGCGATACAGGTGTAGTGTAGAATATCTTTTTATACTATTATTAGCTTCTCGAGTATCTTCGTTGTATTCAGATGGGAATTAAGTTTTTATTTCAAAAAGAAAAATGAAGCAAAATTTTCATAAAGCGAGCTTCTCCATTTAGACTGAACGTATAAACAGAAACGAAAGCAATTTTTATACGATCAACGTTGATGAAACGCGTTTCCTATAATGTGGATTGTTTTTTTTCTCCTCTCGTTCATTCATTTATTTTCTTCGTTCCTTCGTTTTGTTCTATTTCGATAATACATAGGTACAGGGTTTTCTGGAAGTGAATGTCCAGAAATGAGATTTCAATATGACCCAGTACAACTAACAAAAAATTTAAGCCAATAGGGGGTCAATTTTTGCAAATGAAGGAGTTGCAGAGCTTTGAAAAATTGTATTTTCTAAGCAACATTTTTAAAAATCCTACCATTAAATTTTAGAAAATTTTAAAGTTTGAAATATTTTACAATTTTGCAGAATTTTTGTGTTTAAGATATTTTTCAATACTAAAAATTTGACAATTTAAAAAAAAATCCTTTCTTTGAAAAAATTGCAAATTGAAAAATTCTACAGTTTCGAAAAAAAAATTGTTTCAAAAACATTCATAATTTTTGATATTTTAAATAATATACCTATTCGATTTAAAAAAATGTAATGCAATGAGAAATTTTACAATTTTAAAAACGTTTGCTTCTGGGAAATTTTAAAATAAATTCTGAAGAAACAAAATTTAAAAAAAAAAACTTTTTCATAAAAGTTATTTTCCAACAAATTTTTATTAAAATTTTTTCATAAAAAATGAAACTTTCTTGTTAAAAATTTTCTAAAAATCCCTCAGTAAAATCTGTTGAAAAATACTAGAAAATAAAAATTGAAAAAAAAAAATCAAATATCTGGAAAAGTTTCTTTGGGAAAAAATTTTTCATAAAAAAATTCTACAAAAATTCTGTTAAAAAAAATCATTTTCGAAAGCAAATTTGCTCCAAAAAATTCTCAAGTCAAATTTCTTGATAAAAATTATTTTTTTTATTAAAAAAACACTGAAAAAATTTTGAAAATTATTCTGACATTTTTCTTCAGATTTTTTTTTAGAAATTTAATTTTCAAATCTTGAAAAAATTCTCAAAATAAATTGATATTTTTAAAAATAATCTTTCACAAAAAAATTTCACAGAAAAATGCTTCATTAAATTTCTTGATATATCACACTTGAAACGAGATCGACTATCTCTGAAATTAAATGAAAACCCTCCAGGCCTCCAATCATTTCGGATAATTCCTTTGAAATTTAAAAATTTATCTCCCTAATTAAAAAACACAACCTCTCCAACTCTAACCGAATCTGTATAGCAAATTATAAACACCCAAATAAAAAAATAGAAAAAAAATCTTTGAAAAAATTCTCACATTTTTCTTGTTTAAAAAAAAAAAAATATTCTGGAAAAAAATCTCACGAAAAACTTTCTCCAAAAAAACAGATTTCTCATAATAAATATAAACGATCCAGGCGAAATTTACTAGTGTCTAGTTTGCATAAGGGAAGGGAAGGGAAGGGTCTAATCGAATTTTTTGTAATAACCAAAATTATTCCCAAGACTTCGAGCTACAGCTTTTGTTTGAAAATTTTTTCAATTGGACCCCTCCCTCCCCACCCATTTTGCATAATACTCTGAAGATACTACTTAAAAATTGAAGAAGAGATAGAGGAATGGGTTAATTGAAAAATTTTTCAAATAAAAGTTTTAGATTAGAATCCTAAAAATAATTTTGGTCATCATGAAAATTTGGATTAGATCCCTCCTTCTCCTCCGATTTCACATAACATAACATATATGAGGTAGATACTTTTTCAAAATTAGGGGAGGGGTCCAATTGAAAAAATTTTCAAACAAAAGTTGAATATTGAGGTCCTAGTAATAATTTTTGTTTTTGTAAAATTTTCGATTAGACCCTTCCTTCCCCTCCAATTTCACATATTATGACTTGATACTTGTATTATTACTAAAAATTGGCGGAGGTAAATATAGGGGTCCAACTGAAAAAATTTTCAAACAAAAGTTGTAGTTTGAAATCTTGGAAATAATTTTGATTATTACAAAAGTTTTGATTAGACCCCTCCAATCTTGAATCTCGAGTATCTATGTAATATTAGACTTGGTAAAATTCAACAACAACGATTCACGTCCACGTAAATTTGGGCCAACACATTTTTTTGGATTTCTTTCAAATGAAAAATTAAAAATTAAATTTGTCTAAAAATAAAACATCTCGAATTTTCAGACCTTCAAACTCCCACATAATTCTTCCCACGAACATGATAGGTAATTACGTACAAGCATCGATAACACATATTTTTTAAATCCCAGAAAACACACACCTAGGCAGAAAAAAAATCACTCCAATTATTTTTCAAGCCGTTGGAAAAATCCTCGCCGCTATTCCACACTCCAGTTTAATAATATTTTCAAAGTCAAAAAAATCATATATTACCAACGGTAACCTGGGAACGCCCGCCCGAAGCTAGCAATTTTTAAAACAGCCACAACGTAAACCAATGTTTTAAATCCGTTGTCGAGTCAGCCTGCCTTAAAGCAACGTTATCGTTTGATGTCAATTATAAAAGGATCGCAGAAAATGAATTATTTACGTGGGTGTTATACCTGATTTAGAATTATAAACTCGGTTTTTAGGGTATATAGACTCGGAGAGCGCGTGGGCTTCTCGAAATAGCGCAGAGAAATTGAAAAGCGTCAAATTTCACCCGGGACTAGGCCGTTGACTGTTTCTTTTCTTATTCGTTCGTAACACTGTGCTCATTTATTTTCTGAAATTTGTTTCTTTGTATAGCTTTCCAGATCTTTGTCTTAAAATGATTGATTGATTTTAGGAATCGTATAGACTGCATGAGTGCAGGTGTAGCGCGGATAAAAGAAAATCTCGATTTTATACTTCATCTTTTTATACAGGGTGTCCCAGAAGTAAAAGTTCTAATTTTGGATTTGGGTATAATCGAGTACCATAGATGAAAAACTTCATATAAATAGGTAGCCCATCTTAATTTTTAAGGAGCAGAATCATTGTAAATTTCGAAGTAAAAATCTAAAAATCAGTTTACACATTAATGTCGACCCCCTCCCGAGTCGATTTCTACCAATTTCGACTTGTGTCTAGTTTACTCAACTTGTTTTCATGGATGTGGATCGTTGTCGTGGAATTTTAACAAATCCAATACTACATAGATACTTGATATTCAAAATTGAAGGAGAGGGAGGGGTCCAATAAAATTTTTGGTAATTACCAAAATTATTTATAAGACTTCAATCTACAACTTTTATTTGAAAATTTTTTCAATTGTACCTCTCCCTCCCCACTGATTTCACATAACACTCCGAAAATACCAATTAAAAATTGGAAAAGTGAGGGAAGAAGGGATCAATTGAAAAAATTTTCAAATAAAAGTTATAGATTGAGATCTTGAAAATAATTTTTGTTATTATAAAAATTTGGATTGGATCCCTCCCTCTTCTCCGATTTCACATAACATCAGGTAGATACTTTCCAAAATTTCGGGAGGGGTCGAATTAAAAAATTTTCTGATTTAACAGTTGTATATAGATTGAGGTCCTAGAAATAATTTTTGTCTCTGGGATTGATAATATATCACATCACCTTTTTTTTTTTTTTTTTTTTTTTGATGAAGCCATTAAATTTTCCGAAAGAAAAAAAAATCACCAAATTTTTTAGAATAAGTAATCATTGTTTTTAAAAGTAAATATCTCTAAATTTTTATGTAGAATTTTTTTTGAAAAAGAAATCTTTTACTTTTAGAGAAAATCCCCTCAATTTTCGTTCTCAATTTTTTTTTGAAGAAAAGTGTCTCAATTTTTTGAAGAGAACTAATTCTTGCTTATAAATTCATTATTTTTTTCTCAAACAGAACAAAGTAAAACAAAATAAATTTCTGTATAAAAATCAAGAGTTTTTACCACCAAAAAAATTAACTTAATGACTTTTTTTCTCAAAAAAAAAAAAAATGGATTCCTTTTTTCAAAAAAATCAAGAGATTCTTCGTTCAAAAAATTGAAAAAATTATTTACTCCGCAAAATTTAGTAATCCCCCCCTCTTAATAATACCTTTCATTTTTTTTGAAAAATCTTTTACCTTCAGAGAAAACCATCAACTTTCGTATTTTTGTTCTTAATTTTTTTTTCAATCTTTTTTTTTTTCTTTGAGAAAAATCTCTCAATTTTTTTAAGAGAATTAAATCACCTACAAATTCTTTTTTTTCTTTCTCAAACAAAACAAAATAAAACAAAATAAATTTCTGCATGAAAATCAGAGAGTTTTTTCCACCAAAAAAATGAGCCTTTTTTTTTCTCAAAAAAAAGAGAATTATCCTTTTAAAAAAAAAAAAAAAAAAAAAAAATTGAGATGTTTGTTCTCGTAAAGTATTTAGGTAGGTACATAAAATATTTCATTCCCAAAAATAACAGAGATGATTTCTGCATAAAAATCAAGAAATTCTTCGTTCAAATTTTTTTTTAATTTTACTCCACAAAATTTAGTAATTTTTTTAGAATTTTTTCAACAAAATATATAAATCCAAGAATTTCTAAAAATTCAAAAATAATAAAATTTAAATTTTTGATTCAAGACAAATTTTAGATTCTTGAATAAAATAAGTACATTTTTTGAAAACATCTTCGGGAATTTTTTGAAAAAATTGTATGTAGAAAATTTTCTTCAGGAATTGAGATTTTTTCAGTGAACAATTTTCAGTAAGAAAATTTCAGTTATTACTTACAGAGAATTTTTATAGAATATTATTTTTGAGAATATTTCTTTCGAGATTATTTTTTCAAACAATTTTTTGGAAGAAAATGAAAAAATTGAAGGAATTCTTTTTTTTAGAAATTTTTCAAAATTTTTGAAATATTTTCTAAAAATTTTCAAAGGAGAAATTTTCCAATGAAAATCTAAAAAATAAGAGATTCATACTTACATATAAAAAATGATTCTAACGAATTTATTAAACATCATTTTTGTTATCAAAAAAAAATCTTTCAAAGAAAGAGGAAATTTTTTGAAAGTGTTTTTTGAACTTTTAAACGAAAATTTCACGTATTCAAGAATTTTTTTGTAAAAATTATTCTCACGATTTTTTCCTGCAATGAAAATTGTAAATGAAAAATTTCCAATTCCAATCAAGAATTTTTTGAAAAAATAAAAAATTCGTACAAAAAAATGATTCTAAGGAATATATTAAATATCATTTTGTTACAAAAAATATCTTTCAAAAGAGGTGATTTTTTTAAAGTGTTTTTGGGAGTTTTTAAAGAAAACTTCACGTATTCAAGAATTATTCTCAATTTTTTTTTCTGCAATAAAATTGTAAATGAAAAATTTCCAAATCCAATCAAGAGTTTTCAAGGAGACTTTTGTTATAAATTAATTTTATAAATTCATAAAAATTAGATCAATTGCGAATTACATTTTTTTCTCTCGCAAGAAAATAAAAAACACTCGGCGAAACCTACAGCGAGAAAAAAATCACTCGAATTATCGAACTACATAAAATGAATTCATTTTTCAAATCCTCCCGATAGGAACATCTGTAAATTCGTAAAATTTCTTCTCGTACAGAAAAAGCAAACTCGTCAGAGCGTTTGGACGCGAACGACGTATAAAACCATTAAAACGATTCCAATAATTGCGCCGGAGAAGGCATCTCGGGCTGTAAAAACTATAATCCTCAGACGAGTGTATTTTCCTTTTCGAACGTTAACGTTAAAAATCAAATTAATCTTCGACTTTATTTCGTTTCGTTGGCCGCGACCGTAATGAATGCTGGAAAATCGGATGAAAAAAGATTTTCGCTGTGTGCTTCGTAGTTTATAAGGGTTTTTAAAGTCTAGCTAAAAGGGTGAATTACGAAGGCAGCAGAGAGCAGGAGGATTAAATTGATGGGAATTTGTGTGGGTGTGTGTGTGGTCGACTGCGCTTAATGAACAAATCCGACAGTAACGGAATTACGATTTAATATACAATTATGCATCTCGTTTAATTATTACAAAAACTAAAAAGTTAATTAGAAAACACCATTAAGAAAAGTGCATCGTGGCATGTTGTCTGAGCCGGGCCGCTGTTTTAATTATAATTGTACAGCTTGTGTTTTTTTTTCAGCTTCGCGCATCGTGTTGTGCTTTTTCTTTGGTGGCAATTCTCTAACACAAGAGTTTAATTACGGTTCGTAATTCGTGTAAGTGAATTGTTTAACGAGGTCGAATACGAGACAAAGGGTGAGGGGTAGGAATTGGCGAGGGTGGCTACGAAAGGCGTGAAATATGGCCTGACGAAAGTGTTAAAAAATTATACCTACTCGGCAATCTGCCGGTAATTAATTTCACTCGGTTCGATTAGTTTTAATTAATATTTAACTTTCGAATCGAGTAACGTTTTAATCGACGTTCGGCCCCCGAGTGGGAGAAAAAGAAGTGTAGGATAAACGGCTGAACGTGGTCAAGATTTCCGAACATTTGTTGACCCGTTTCTATATAACTAAGTTACCAATCGATAGAAAGAAATCCAATTTCTAAGGCAATTCACCCCTTTTATTTCATACGAATACAGTTTGATAATAAAACCTAACGACTGCGGCGATCATTTTCAAACAAACAGTTAATTTTATTTCCGCGTTTGCTACAATCGTTTGGAAATCGATTCCGGAGTGTATTAAAATCACACTAGCTCCTAGTTTGCACTGCGGAGGTTGGGAATGAGCTGAATTTTTTTCAAGTCCAGAATTATATAAACGCCTAATTTATACGAAATTAGAGAGAAGAGAGGGGTCCGATCGAAATTTTTATATGTACGAGTAATAACCCAACTTATTTTTAGAATTTTAATCTACAACTTTTGTTTGAAAATTTTTCTAATTCAACCCCTCCCTCACTCCCATTTTTCAATAATGAGTGTCTTCGTATAGTAATATGCGAAATTAGAGGAGAGGGGAGGTCAAATCGAAATTTTTATAATAACCAAACTTATTTTTAGGATCTTAATCTACAACTTTTGTTTGAAAATTTTTCTAATTTAACCCCTCCCTCCCTCCCAATTTTTGATAATACTGTCTTCGTACTAATATGCAAAATTAGAGGGGAGGGGAGGGTCTAATTGAAATTCTTATAATAACCAAAATCATTTCTAGGATTCTAATCTACAACTTTTGTTTGAAAATTTTTCTAATTCAACCACTCCCTCCTTCCCATTTTTCAATAATGAGTGTCTTCGTACTAATATGCGAAATTAGAGAGGCGGGAAGGGTCCAATTGAAATTCTTATAATAACCAAAGTTATTTCTAGGATACCAATCTACAACTTTTGTTTGAAAATTTTTCCAATTCAACCCTTTCCTCCCTCCCTAATTTTTCATATTAATACATGGATACTCATTATTGAAAATTGGGAAGAGGTAAGGCTTGAATTGAAAAAATTTTCAAACAAAAGATGTAGATTAAGATTTTAGAAATAATTTTGGTTATTATAAGAATTTAAATTGGACCCCCCTCCCCTCTAATTACGCCTATTAGTACGAAGACACTCAGTATCGAAAATTGGGAGGGAGAGAGAGGGGTTGAATTGAAAAAATTTTCAAACAAAAGTTGTAGACTAAGATTCTAAAAATAAGTTTGGTTATTATGAAAATTTTGATTAGACCCTTCCCTTCCCTCTAATTTCGCATATTAGTACGAAGACACTCATTATCGAAAATTGAGAGGGAGAGAGGGGTTGAATTAAAAAAAATTTCAAACAAAAGTTGTACACTAAGATCCTAAAAATAAGTTTAGTTATTATAAAAATTTCGATTGGACTCTCCCCTCCCCTCTAATTTCACAATTAAGCGTTTATATAGTTTTGGACTTGAAAAAATTCAGCTCAATCCCAACCTTCGCAGTGCGAACTAGGAGCTAGTTAAAAACACGATTATTTGGTGGAAAAAATGATCGATAACCTTGTCCATTTTTCAATTAAATTCAAAGCGAAACTTTTACGACCAAAATGAAGTACCTATTTTTTATGGTTCAAAAGATTTCCAAAAATTCTACTTATTTCTTACTTCATTAAAATTAATTTCCCATATAAAATTCTAGATTTTTGATTCGAGAAAATGCTAAAATTAAACTATTCAATTTTTATAACAGACGTGTCCTCATTCAAGGTTCATCGTATAGATATTACTCAATCGTCTTAAAAAGTCAACCTATGGCTTAGCTTAATTAAATCGAAAGCATAAATTATTCAAAGATATTACTCTTCTTATGGCTTTACCATACCGCCAGTATTATGATAAATATTTACATAAAACTAATAAATTTTATTGATTGCTTATTCGGATTTCTTAGAATCGCTGTCGTCGTAGGTATATGGAATTTAATTCGACTACGCGGCTCTGCCTTCATATTACATACTCGCATAGCCTTTTCAATTTCTATTGCCGGGAAACGTCGTGTTACGATTTTCTTTAAACTATTAAGGTCATATTTGACGAATACAACGGCAGCGATCCCCGCCGAACTTCAATTTTATAATTAAATTGCACCAGGCTGAAAGAACATTTTCCATGGTCTGACCGAGACTAGACCGATCGATCGATGGATGCCTTTGTATAGTATTTTATTTCTAATTTAGACATTGCTCGAGTTATGTATGTATACTGTGGGAAAATTTCGGCGAAATGGGAGACTAAATTTGAAAAAAAAAATTAGGCCCGGTCGTGTCAAGGTGAATGTGTGGCATTTGTGGAATATATAATGGATTCGTCGTCGACAGTCTGGATTTTGACACGTGCCTGTTATGGAAAGAAATTTTTTTTTTAGAATTTTTCAAAATGAATTTTTTCTATTTTTTTTTTGAATAGATATTTTTTAAAATTTGTTATCTACCTCTAAAAATAAGATTTTATTAATTTTCATCCAATTTCAAATTTAAAAAAGTGAAAATGGACAATTTTACCTACATTAGTAAATTTTGAAAATTACCGAATTTTCATTCAATTTTTACCTCCTTTTTAACATCTGAAAATTAACTCTTTAAAATTTTATGAAAAAGTTGAATTATTAAAAATATCATTCATTCCCGATGACCCCTTTGAAATACAAAAATTCATCTCCCTAATCAAACAAAAAAAATCAAACTTTTCAACTCCATCTAAGGTCCCCTTCCGATGGATGTAATAATTTTGATATTAAAAACACCCCACTCCCCTCAAAAAACCTCACTTCTAAGAATTCCAATTTCTTTCAAATTTTGAAGATTTATCAAAATATTGAAAATTTTGAAATTTTTACGAGACTTCGAAGAATCTTTTAAACTTTGTAAACTACTTCACTTTTAAAATTTTAGTACTTGAACTTGAAAAATTCATTAAAATCATTACCATACTATTTTCAGTATTTTCAAAATAATACTTCGTAAATTAGCTAAGGTACCTATATCATTATTTATTCAAGTTTAAAAACTCATTAGGTCAATTCTAAAAATTTATCAAATTTTGGAAATTTTGGAAATTTACCGAATTTTGAAAATTTATCAATTTTGAAAAATAATTAAGGCTTTAAAATGATTAAAATTACAATTTTTATCAAAAATTTTGAATTTTGATGAAAGAAATTTTCTCACAATCAAAATTTTTTTAAATTTGAAAATTACCACAATTACATTATACTGAACCTTTATCAAATTTTTACTAAATTTTATAGAAACTAATTTTTAGGATTTTGAAATTTCATAAAATTATCAATAACATTCAAATTTTGTTGAAATTCCGAATTTCAATCAAGTTTTTAAAAAAATCATATTTTGAAGGTAAATAAACTAAAAGTTATAAAAATTTGTCAAAACTTTGAGAAATTTATCAGAGTTCAACAATAATTATCTAAATTCAGATTTTTGCCAAATTTTCAAAATACTTGTACAAATTTTTCGAATTTACAAAAATTTATAAAAAATTGTAAAAATTTTAAAAATTTCTCAAATTTTGGAAACTGATCTCCTTGAAAGTTTGTTAAAATTTCCATTATTTTCATCAAATTTGACTGAAACATAAAATTTTTAAATTACCAAAATTTCAATTTTCATCCAATTTTAAAAAATTTTCAATTTTTTTATTTTTTCAAAAAAAAGTAAATTACGTAATAATAAAAATAGATGAAAAAATTTTATACTTATAAAAAAATAGAGATTTTTTCTTCTCTAAAAGTAAAAGGTTTACTTCTGAAATCGAAACAAAAAAAAGCTGCATTAAAATAAAGTGATTTTGACAACAAAAAATAAGAGATTTTCTTTTTCAAAAATATGAGATTTTTCGCATTGTAAAACGTTGAAAGTTTTTTATTCCAAAAAAATTCGGGGTAAATTTCTGTTTTTAAAAGTAAACAATTTATCTCCCCCCCCCCCTCCTCCAAAAAAAAAGTACAAAGAAAAGTTTTAAAAAACATTGAACAGTTCAAACAATTTTTTACTCAAAAATTGAGATTTTTTTTATAAAAAAAGTAATTTTTTTTTGAAAATTTAGACAATTAAAATAAGAAGCCGTTTTAGTTTAAAAAATATAAAAAAAAATTCTTTCCAAAACATATTTAGGGATTTTTTTTTGAAAAAAGTCAAGATTTTTCTTATCTAGGTAGTAGGCAATAATTAAAACTCATTTTAAAAAAAATGGGTTTCACAAAAATAGAAAATTTTTACTTCAAAGTAAATGTAGAGATTTTTAAAAAAAATTCGAAAATTTTCATAAAAAAAAAAAAAAATAATTAAAAATAATTCAAAACGAGAAGTCGTTGAAACTTAAAGTTGAAAAAAATATAAGAATTTTTTCTCTTCAAGAATTCAAAGAATATTTTTATTGTAACACAATTTAAAAAAATATTCCAAGAAAATAGATTTTTTTTTTTTGTAATAAAGACAACATTTAAGATTTTTTTTCTCAATGAACTAAAATTTGTTTTTCTCTGAAAAAAAAATTATTTTGAAAAAACAAAGGTAATATCTAATAAAAGTGATTTTTCAGAAAAATAAAATCAGATAAATCACTTTTTCTTAAAAACATTATCTAAAATTTCCTCTAAAAAATTGAGATTTTTTTCATCTCGAAAACCTTTTTCCACCGCTGAACGCTCATTCTTGATCAAATATTTTTTCTCACGAGGTATATCGCTATGTACTCATTTATACATCTCTTACCCTAATTTCACCTCAATTCATTCTTTTTTCACGATTTTGTTTTCTTGTTTCATAAGTTGAACTTGATTAAAATTCTACAAAAACCAATCACGAATTCGAGTGATACAGATCAAACTACTCAGACTCCTTTCAACGATCATTTGGCCCAAAATTGAGGTAATATTTTCACTAAAAATCCAACTTCGCAAAAAAAGACCCATTCTCAGAAAAAAAATCAAAAAATAATTCAAAATTTAGGTAATTTTTAATAATTTCAGAATTTTTAAACTGAAGTTAGAATTGAGATCCGAAATCGACAACTACGATTATATCAAATGCCTTCGGACAAAATTTACTTCAAAATCTCTACGACCAAATCGACCCTCGAAAAAATTCCCTTTCCAACCGATTTTCTCCTCCAAGCAAGGTAGAAAGTCATCAAAATTCAACAGCGAACCGCGCGAGCAATAACCTCGTCAAATAAAATTTTCCTATTTATCATCTCGATATTTTTCCACGACAATAAATTCCCAAGTAAGTATACAATATTTTCAGCACAATATCGGAATCTCAACACACACTGGTAGGTAGTTGAAAAGAGGAAACGTGATGGCGGTGATTTTACGGTACACGAGTCAGAGTCTGTGTAGTCGTGTTCACTGTTCATTCGATATGTACCTACCTACACTTTGGTCGCATACACGAATACGTACAAAAGTTTAACTGCCGGTCAATTAAACGCATCGAGCGTGTACCATTAAAAAGTTTCAACTTTTCCAAAAGTTGTATTGATTAAATCGACGAAAACAAGTTAACAACGTAGTTGTGTTTTGCCAAAGTTAGGTACATCGAATTAGCTCATTTTGTTCCAATACTAACGTAAGCACAAAGAGTATGGTAATTCTACGTAGCAACGTGTTAATTCTTCTATTTGTAGAAGAATTTTAATCATCGGTTCGAATCGAAATTTTACGTATTTCAAAACACTCTAGCTCAGACTCCTTTTATCGATAACGTTCTTAAAATTAACGTCTGTACCCTTTAACCTAACTGAACATAAATATGACCGGATTAAAAAAGAAAGAAGAAAAAAGGTTAGAAATAAGGAAAACCAACACATAAGCATGATTTAGGGATCACGCAGAGATAAAACGTACGTAATACCGCATGTACGACGTTCGAGAATAGGATTTATACAAGGTATTTATATCCATCGACATCGACGAAAAAATATTGTATATTGGGTAAAAATGGGAGGAAGGAAAAACACGCGCGAAAAATGCTCATTTCAAAAAAAAAATGTCATTGCCAGAGTGAATTTTATATGCAGTGATCGTACGAGGTGAAATTTTCTTCGCCGAAATGAATAAAGTTTTTAATGGCCGCCAATATCGAACCACCTTAACGTAAATCAAGCCTTCTAACGCCTACTTTTCACAAATAAGTATACCTTGGATTTTCCGGCACAGCAGAGAGCACTTTTCCTGCGTGCTTTTGAATTATAATCTCGACGAAGGCTTGTACCCTTTAGCATGCCGTATTTATACGAGATTACGAGTACTATGAGAAAGACTTTAACGTAGGTGGCTTATGGTATAGGCAAAAAATCTCGTTTCTCAAAAAACAAAAACAAAAAACTTCTGAATGGCCTTTAACAAAACTTTTATCGCGTGAAGCTGTCAACGATGCGGTTTCTGAAACAATTTCGTTAACTTTTTTTTGTTAAGGTGGGTTTTAAGCGGTTTAGTCCTTGAAGGTTTTTTTTGGGTTTTTTTTGAAGTTTGTTATCCAAAATACATACCTACTAAAATTATAGGCAAAGCTTGAAGTAATTTTAACTTGGAATTTTCGAAAACTTGATGCAATTCGACATTGAAAAATTTCAACTTTAAAGTGATATTTAATTATGGGTTGAATAGCCTGAATCGATCAAATTCAATGAATAAAACATATGTTTGTTTGTGTGTGTGTTTTAAATTTAACGTTTAGTTGTCCAAAAAAAAGAGTTATAAAAAATCCTTCGAACTTCCGAGTAGGTATTTAAGAATGACAATTACTCCATTAAAAAAAACTTCAAATTGTGAGAAAAAAAAATTGTTAAAATTTTTTCAATATAATTTTTGAAAAGTTACTTATCAAAGAACTGATTTTTTTCAAATTTTTCAAAAATTATTCATTTTTGAAAATTTTGAAAATTTTTCCAAAAAGTTAAAACTGTATTGAGCACTTGAAAAAATTTCAAGAAATTGATTTCTTTTTAGTTCAATTTTTTAAACGTAAAAATTCAATTTTCAAAAAAATTCGTTTCAATGAAATTGTTGAACAAAAAATTTTGTAGCGAAAAATTCTCCAAAGTTTTTTATAAATTCAACGTTTGAAATTTTTCTCAAATTAAGTACCTATGCTTTTCAAAATTAAAAAAAAAATAAAAATTTTCAAGAAGATTTAATTTTTAATTTTTTTGAAAATCTAGAATCTTATGAAAGATTTGATTGTGAAAACTTTTCTAAAAAAATTAATTATTAAAATACTTGTTAACAAAATTTGACTCCTAAATTTTTTTTAAAAAGTTCATTTTACAAAAAAAAATTTAAACATTGAAATTTTTTTTAAAAATTCGAATTTTTAAGCTTTCTTTTTTCAAATCTTTGTTTTCAAATTGTTCAAAAAAAATATTTTTGAAATTTTTTAGTTTTTTTTTTTCAATTCAACGTTTGGTTTTCCAAAATAAAAACAGTTAGGTATTAAAAATTCTTCGAACTTGTTCAAGTATAAAAATTAGGTACTCCACTATTTAAAAAAAACTCAAACTATGAAAAAAAAACTGTTAAAATCATTTAAATGTAGGTAATATTTGAAAAGTTACTTATCAAAGACTGATTTTTAAAAAATTTCTAAAAAATTACGGTATTCATTTTTGAAAATTTTGAAAATTTTTCCAAAAAGTTAAAACTGTACTGAGCACTTGAAAAAATTTCAAGAAGTTGATTTCTTTTTAGTTCAATTTTTTTTTAAACGAAAAATTCAATTTTCAAAAAACTTTGTTTTAATTGTTGAACAAAAAATTTTATAACGAAAAATTCTCAAAAAAAAATTATAAATTCTTCGTTTTAAATTTTTCTAAAAAATAATAAGTACCTATCCTATATGATATTCGAAATTTGAAAAAAAAAAAATTTCTAGACGATTTCATTCTCAACTTTTTTCTTTAAATCGAAAATCTTTCGAAAAATTTGATTGTGAAAACTTTTCTAAAAAAATTAATCATTAAAATATTTCTAAACAATTTGATTAAAATTTTTTTTTAAACCTTAAATAAAATTGTAAAAAAATTTTGAAGAAAAAACATCGAATTTTTCACTTTTTTTTCAAATATTTGTTTTCGAATTTTTCATGAAAAATAATTTTTTGAAAATTACGAAAATAGTTTTATTTTTCTGAAAAGTGTTTTTAAAATTTTCCAAAAATAAAAATCGACGTTCAAACATTTTTCAAAAATCTATTTTTTTATTATAAAAAATGTCTACCTATTTTTTTTGAAATTTTTTGAGAAATTGTTTTTGGAACAATTTTTTAATAAATTGAATTTTTTGTTAGGTACCTACCTAAAAAATTCGATAGGCATGCATAACAATTTTTCAAATAAACTAGGGAATTACCAAAATTTTTCCAAAAAAACTTAATAAATAAGCATGATCCTTGAAATCGAAAAAAATAGAATTTTTAGAAATTTTATAGATTTTGAAATTTCCAAAACCATTTTTAAAAAATGATCGTTGAAAATTCCTTATATAAAAAAATCAATTGAAAAAATAGACTAGGTATTAAAAATTATTCAAAATGTTACATTTTGAAAACTTTTTTAAAAAACCCGCTTTCAAAATGTTTATATTTTTGAAAATCAAAAAAAAATTGAATAGTATTTTTAAATTTTTTAGAAAAATTCGACGATAAAGCATTTTTGCAAAATTATATTTTTAAAATTAAATGATTTCTAATTTCTTTTTTTTAATTGAATAGGTATTAAGTAATGAAATTTTTTAAAAAGAATTTATTGCTTTGTTTAACAAAATATTCGATTACCTACTTAAACTTTTGAAAAAATCGACTACCAAAAATTTTCCTAAAAATATGATGAATTCAATCTCTCTTAAATTTTTCTCAAAATAAGTATGATTCTAATAATAAAAATTCTTAATAATTTTTCAAAACATCGAAAACCATTTGAAAACATTGATTTTTAAATGTTCTCTTACTTAAAAAATTTAATTAAGTTTTAAAAATTTTCTCAAGATTAATTTTGCGAAAAATTTTTATAACTTTTTTTAAAAATCGAATTTTAGTAAATTTTTCATTAGTAGGTAAGTAAGTATAAAAACAATTTTAAATTATTTATCGAAAAAATGTGATTTTAAAAATTAATATCGAAAAAAAAAATCATTAAAATCATTTTTGAAAATATTTTGACAGACATTTTAAAATTTTCTAGAAAAATGACGTTTGAAGATTTTCCAAATACCTAATTGATTTCATTTTTAAACATTTTCAAAAAAAAAAACGATTTAAGAAAAATTAAAAAACAGATTTTTGAAAATTAATAAAAATTGATTTCAATAAAATTCCAAAAAATTACATTTTAAAAATAAAAGGCTTTAAAAAAATTTCGAAAATTTCAAGATTTGATCTTTTTAAAATGTAATTTTTGTAGAAAATACGTAAAATTTTTGAGAATCAAGTTTTTTTCCGAACAAATTCAATTTGTCAAAATCTTTTCGAAAAATTATCATTGAAAAATTTTGGTTGAGTATAATTTTTTATAAAAAAGTTTCAACTTCGAATTTTGAATATAAATATATTTTTTTTAATGAATGATTAAAATTTTAAAATTTCAAAAAACCTTAGGTAGGTACTTCTGAAAATTTGATTGCAGTTTTTTTCAATTTGAAATTTTTTTTTCAAGAAGATATTTTTGAATACAATAAAAGAATAAAAGTTAATTTTTGAAAATTTTCCAAATAATCTGACTTATGAAATATTGGTTTTTAAAAATTTGTCACAACGTTTGATTTTCAGAAAAAAATTTCAATTCTATTTTTAAAAAATTAATTAATTAATTAACACGCCTGTCTCTTTTTAGCAAATTCTATTATTATGAGATTTAAGTATTTTTTTACTCGAACACTATCAAAATTGATCACGTGTCTATTTTCACACGTGTCTCTATTTCTAAAAATTGCGATTTTCAAAAAATTCTACTTGTAAAAAATTCCAACGCTTAGAAAACTTCGAAATTGGTTAAATTTGAAAAGAAAAAATACCTAAGACAACTATTCATATTTTTACAAGTTGTAATTTATCAAAAATTTGACTACCACAACATTCTTGAACATTTTTCACGTTCAGAAAGACTATGAAAAATTGCCTAAATTCAATGAAGACCACATCTGCAGTTCAGTAGAAATATTTTGGCAATATGTAAATTTTCACAAATTCAATTTTTTCAAAATTTTACGACCCGAAGTTTTTCCAAAACTTGCGAAAATCTTTGAAAATTCAAATCCAACCTGTATAATAAACTCCTCCCGCCGTCTAAATCATTCTTCAAAGCACACCCCTCACTCGCCAAAATCACCATATCACTCTACCGCAATAACTCGCAAAAAAAGGAAGAAATTTCAATTTAAAACTGCTCCGTTAATTCAGCCAGCAACTCAAACGTGATATTTAAAATTCTCGTGGTAGAAATTGCCGACAAAAAGAACCATTGTGGTAAATTATAATAGTTTTGATGCACGCTACCGCGTTCATTTACATTTAACGATGGCGCAAACATGAATTATTTAATCGAAAGGAAAAAAATTCGCTTAGAATAATCTACACAATATTTCTGTTTTTTTGCCCCGCTCCGCCTCGTCGTATAAGATGAAAGAGGATACGACGTGAAAGGAGAAAGGAACGCGGCGATGTAATAAAATTAAAAAATAAAACACCGCGGTATTAAAACCAGTAAATGCAAAGTTTTGCGAAACTTAACTTCATTTCGTTGTTTTATAAATTACGCGGGTATTTATATATCTATAGTGCGGTAGAATTAGGAAATGAAATGGAACAAATTGGTATAAAAGGTGTTTTTGGTTTATTCGGTAGAAGAAGGTGTACTTTATAACATATAAAAATTCGGCTCGGATCGGACCCCCCTAAGTGGCCTTTTTTTACGTCTCACCCCCTCAAAACACGTTTTTTGCATTTATCTCGTTAGGATTCAATTTTATCACAAAAAAAGCTCAGTAATAAATTATTCTACATTGAATTTCCTACAACTTTGTTCCAATACTTTTTTTGTACGAGCCATAGGAGAGGTGCTGTGAAGTCCTAAAAGTGAGGCATTGTGGAGTCTACATAAGAAACCCAAAACATACTTGATGTGTTATGTACCTGAAAATGAGTTGTTGATAATGCACTCTTATCATTCTATAATACCTATTCTTATGATTTGAAACATTTTTGAAAGACGCCCTCCCTCTTTTATAAAAAACCCCCGATCCACAAAAAATATTTTTTCGTAGAAAAAAGTGTCATTAAATTCTAATAAAAATGTGTAAAACCATTTTTTTCAAAAAAATTTCAAAACCACAAAAATACTTTCTATATTAATTCGAAAAACTTTATCATTAAATTCTAATAAAATTTATTTTATACATTTATAATGTAAAATTGCAAAACAACTTTTTCAATAAAAAATTTTAAAACAAAAAAAGAAGTGCAAAATAATTTTTACAACACAAAAATTTTTAAACAAAAAAGAAAATACCTACTTTCTAAAAAATTTTCAATTTCGACTTTAAAAATTTTCTCAACAAAAAATGTAATGAGGTAAAATATTGAAGACAAAAAATATACGTAGGTATTGTTATAACTTTTCAAAAAAAAATTTCATTGGGATACTTATTATGGTGGAGTGAAAAAAAAACATAACTCGGATTTCGACCAAACTCACAGAGGTAGTTCACTTTGAGTTGAGAACCTCCCAAAAAAATTTGAGCCCCCTACCTCTCAGGGGAGCGGAGCCAGGGGCTCTCAAAGTGGGGTCACTTTTGAAAAAAACGCGGTTTTACGCTATTTTCGGGCAGTGGCACTCGAGTTACCACCCCACCGCACCCCTCTGAAAAAGTGCAGTTTGAGTTTCTACACCTCTCTGGACCATAGATTTTGAAATTTTAACAACTTTTGGTCCTCGATAGGGGGGTTGAAAAGTTGCAGATCGCTAAAAAATCGATAATTTCGAATTACAAAAAATCGTAATACCATTTGCTTGGTACCAAAACTGGACTCAAATTGCTCCTATTGATGCAAAAAAATTATTTCGATTGAAAAAGTTGAAAAAATTTCATAGCAGGGTTGTCTACATTCGATTTTCATAAAACATCAAAATTTCCCCCTTTTTTTGGTAAAAAATTGATGTTTTACAAAAATCGAAAGTTGTCAACCCTGCTATGAAATTTTTTCAACTTATACTGTCGAAATATTTTTTTTTGCATCAATAGGAGCCATTTGAGTCCAGTTTTGGTACCAAGCAGATGTTATTTCCATTTTTTGTAATTCGAAATTATTGATTTTTTAGCGATCTGCAACTTTTCAACCCCCTGTCGAGGACCAAAAGTTGTTCAAATTTCTAAATCGATGGTCCAGGGAGGTGTAGAAACGCAAACTGCACTTTTTCAGAGGGGTGCGGTGGGGGGGGGGGGGGTAACTCGAGGGCCACTGCCCGAAAATAGCGAAAAACCGCGTTTTTTCAAAAGTGACCCCACTTTGAGAGCCCCTGGCTCCGCTCCCCTGAGAGGTAGGGGGCTAGAATTTTTTTGGGGAGGTTCTCAACTCAAATTAAACTACATCTGTGAGTTTGGTCGAAATCCGAGGTATGTTTTTTTTTTTCACTCCACCCTGATACTTATATTTATTAACAGGGCGATGAAGTGGGGGAGGGGGTGAAATATGATGATTGAAGTGGGGGAGGGGATGAAATATGATGATATGTCCTACCTTACGCGTATATACGCATTACCGAGTAACTGATACAAAACAGGATACCAAATGTGTGCATTCTTTATGTAGACTCAGCGATCGCCACAACATCAGTACTTCGCAGCCCCCCTACTATGGCCCGTACCAAAAAAAGTTTGGTATAAAAGTTGTAGAAAATTCAACGTAGAATAATTTATTACTGATTTTTTTTTGCGATAAAATTGAATCCTGACGAGATAAATGCAAAAAACGTGTTTTGAGGGGGGTGAGACGTAAAAAAAAACCACTTAGGGGGTCCGATCCGGGCCGAATTTTTATATGTTATAAAGTACACCTTCTTCTACCGGATAAACCAAAAAAACCTTTTATACCAATTAGTTCCATTTACAGACGTTATTTTACTTAATTCTACCGCACTACTAGCGCAATTCTGCGGGGTAAAATTTCTCGACTGGTATTTTCAAATGAAAGCAAAAATTTCCACATGAAATATTAACAAGGTGATGCCTTTTGTGCGAGGAAAACGCCTGCATCGAGGGATGAACCAACAATAAGCATTGGGTTTCTCTACCAGCAGCGTTAAACCGTACGATTTATTCGAGGCGACGTTTATGAGCGAATATGTCGCATTAAATTTAATATATTGTAAGAAAATACATCGCCGCATAGAAATCTCCTTCGGTGGCCATAATGAATACTCGAATATCGAAATAGTTTTATAATTTCGTAATTGTAATCGATATAGAACGAGTATAATGGCGAACCGAGCCCATAAAATCATTCCGACTGCAAATTATTTACGAGTTCCCATCGTCGATAAATTAGTTTTTTATTCGAGAACGAGAAATAGGAGAGAGGAGGGAGAGGGGTAAAAAGGTTGAAAAAAGTTTCACTTTAGGTCTGAAAAAAATTCCAACTCGATTTAAAGTACCGGTGTAATTTTTGGCAACATGTTAGGCAACGTATAGTGAATTTTTCCTTCTTCTTTTTTTTTATCAATTACTTTTGGTACTTTTAGGTCGTTTCAGTCGCAAAACTTTTCGTATTTTCGACGAACACCTGATCTGAATGATGGAAGTTTTACGATGTCTGCCACAACTACATAATCATATCGCTCCAACTGAGCAATTTTTCTCCAAAGACGTGGTTTTCTTTGAAATGAGCATACTTTTCATTAAATAAAAGGTCTCCGAGTGGGCGACAATGCCTGGACAGTAAAGCTGCAGCTTACGAGTGCTTAACAAGATGATAAAAAAGAATCGCTACCTACGTTTATTTTTTTTTAGGATCGAGTTAAACCTTTCTAGAAGTTGAAAAAAATTTTATGAGAATTAAAAAAACAGAAGTTAATGACTTTGAAACCTGCAAATTCGCAAAAAACTGCTGGAGAACACAAATTGAAGAGAAAATTAAATTTGAGAAATGTACCTATGAAAAATGGAAATCCTCAGAGCTGCAGAGTATAAGATTGTGACAGAGTCAATTTCTATCAAAATATCTACTTTATATTCTTCTGAGTTCATTGAACTCATAATGATGCGAAATTGAATTTTTGTAATTGAATAAACTATTTTTTTCAATTTTGCCCCAAAACAGTATTTTTCAAAGGAGAATTAAAAAATATATTGAAAAAAAATCAAATAAATTCATTTTTTCCCATTTCTTCACAGTTTTGATCGAAACGTTTGCTTCTTGCAATTTTGTGAAAAACAAACAATTCAAAAGTTTATTAGAAAATACCTAAAATTGATCGATTGATTGAAAAAAATATATTATCGAATTATCTAAATTGAAAAATCGGTCGATTATTTTGATATAAAAAAATTTATAAATTAACAAAATCCTGAAATTTCTACAAAAAAATTAATGAATTTGTTTGATAAAAATCTGAAAAATTATATATTTATCAAAATTGACAAATTATTCGAATCAAAAAATTTATGGAATTAATAAAATCCCATAACTTCACAAAAAAAATCAAAATGGTTCAGTAAAATCAGGAAAATTATCGATTAATTGAAATTCAAAAATTGATCGATTAATCGAAACATGATTTTTTTTTGTTTTCATAATTTCATCAAATTCATACGAGTATTTACGGCAAACCGAGTAGGCAAATTAACATACATCATAACACAATATTTACGGCAAACTGTGTAGGCAAATTAGCATACATCATAATACCATATTTACGGCAAACTGTGTAGGCAAATTCACATACATTATAATACCATATTTACGGCAAACTGGGTAGGCAAATTAACTCACATCATAATTATGATCACAATCATACTATTGAGGAAAATCAAGTAGACAAATTATTGTACTTCGATTTCATTTTTTCTAGTTGTAGGTAAATTATTTGCATTTTTTTGAATTTCTGGACTTTAATTTTCTTCAACTTTGATCATTTGTGAAAATTTTACTCAAATTTTAATTAAAATAAAAATCAACTGAATTATGGTTAATAGACCCACGAATAAAATATGTATTAACAAAATTGAAAAAAAAAAAAAAAATCAAAAATTATTTGATTGATATAAATCTAAAAATGATTTACATTATTTGCAAAATCGTAGGACTGCCCAAATGCCCCAAGAAGTTGATCGATTAGTGAAACTCAAAAAATTATCGACTTTTCGAGAACGAAAATTTTAATGCATTCGTAACAAAAACTTCATCGATTTTTCCAAATCGAAGAAAGGATCGATTAATAAAAATTCCAAAAATCATTGTTTTATCGAAATTGATAAACCAATTAATCGATTACCTATGCTAGAAATCGAAAGCTATTAAAATTTGTAAGAATTAAAAAATTATCGGTTTATCAAAATCAAAAAATTTACAAAATTAAAAAAAATTGTAGAAATTAAGAAATCGACAGATTGCGATTTATCGAAATCAAAAATTTTATTTCTTGTTAAAAATAAGAAAAAAACTACATTGACAAAAGCTGTTAAAATTTTTATCGATTTTTCAAAATCAAAAATCAAAAATTATTTAATGGTAAAAATTTAAAAGTTTATCGATTCATTGAAATTGAAAAAATATCGACTAATCGAAATCGAAAACTGTTCAAAAAAATTTTCGATTTATCAAAATCAAAAAATTTACAAAATTATTGAAAAAAAATCGTAAAACTACTTTTTTTTTTTTTTTTTTTTTTTTTTTTTTTTTTTTAAGCTCAGTTTCAAGGAGCAAAATCTCCGAATATATAATCATCATAGCTTAATTTAGAAAACACATTGATGCCGACGGCTTCTACAATGTGTTTATATAATTTAGAGGTCGAAAAAGACATTTTTAAGAACCTAAGATTTTAAATCATACGCCAAAAGTTTTTTTTTTTTTTTTTTTTTTTTTCAAATATTTACAGAAAGATGCCGTCGTTTTGCCAAAATTAACCAAAATCATTTAATATCCAGAAGGAATTAGAATAAACCAAAGTGGAAATTAATGGAAACATTTTTATACTTACATGATAATTATAATATGTACAATGACGACATAAGTGAGATAAACTCAACGCGGGTATAGAATGCTAATCGGGTAAAAGTTTGAGTATTTGTTAAAATATGATGTCAGTATTACTTACTATGGAAAACCATATCGTGTGTATTGCCTCTCCATAATTTCCCTCGATAAACTAAGGAAATACTTACTGTAGTAGGTTTCAGGATTATTAAAATCTATTGTGTCTTTATATTTATTACGTAGATCATAATTATATGGACAATCAAATAAAAGATGAGTGGATGTTTCTAATTGCTGTTCATTAAATAATACGGTACATCTACACAGTGGTGATGATGCTTTTTGAAGTTTGGAAAATCTAAATTCTGAGAAGTTCCCATGGTTGCTAAAGATTTGTGCTGTATGATAGTTTAATTCTGTATCGGATTTTAACCAGGTTTTAATATTTGGTATTAACCTCTTTGTTGAAGGACCATTTGTGGACAAGTTCCAAGAGGGCTGCCAGATTTTATCCAAGCACCAGTCTTGGAGAATCTCCACTGCAGTCCTCCTGGGTTTATCCACAAATTTAAACATTTCATTGTTTGAAGTATATTCAATATCAAAGTAATCGGTATATCTTCTGGTTATTCTAAATTTAATAATAGGAAGATCAAGTCCAAATTTTGTTTTAAAGGCATTAATAATAACACAGGATAAAGGAAGTTTACGTTTGGAAAAATATAGAAGATTTCTGATTAAGATCTCACAGTGAAGAGGATAAATCTTAGCTAGTATAATGGATGCATCATGAGATGTAGTCTTGTATAGGTTAGCAATATTTATTGCATAGAGACGTTGAATACGACAGATAGAGTCAAAGTTCTTTTTAGGTTTATATAATTGATGTAAAAAGACAGAAGAGCAATATTTATAGTTGGTGTCAATAATGGATTTAAACATAATTCGTCTGGCCCAAGTGGATTGACCCCAAGTATTTGCACAGATTCTTTTTAGGAGTAGGACGGATTTTACAGATTTCTTATAAATATATTCAAAGTGTTCTTTCCATTGTAGTTTGTTATTAACCATTACACCAAGGTATTTAAATGATGTGACATATTCAATTTCATGATTCTGTATTTTTATTTTAGGGATATCAAATCTTCTCCGTGCAGAGAATATTGTATAAACGCATTTTTTGAGACAAAGTTCAAGTTCATAATTTTGTAACCAAACATTAACACTTTGTAAAACAAGTTCGGTGTTTTGTTTCAACATGTTTGTGTCATTATACCAAGTAATAATAATGATATCGTCAGCGTATGCCAAGATGATCATGTTTCCAATAATTTTAATATTCAAAAGTTCGTTAATATATAAATTCCAAAGTAGTGGTCCGAGGACTGACCCTTGCGGACAGCCCCTAGGAGTATGTTTAGTACAATGAATATCATCATATGTGTAAAAAGCAGTTCTATTGGTGAAATAAGTGAGGATAATATTTATAATAAATTTAGGAATGTTGTATTTATACAGTAGACTAATCAGTCTTGGGTACCAAACTGTATCAAAGGCACCTTTGACATCGATCGAGTTTATCATTACAAAGTTGAACTCGTCAAGTTTTTCTTGGATAATTTTTATGAGTTTATTTATTGCGATTTCTGTTGATAGACCTTTTCTAAAAGCAAATTGATTTTCATTCAATATGTTGTTTTCATTAATGAATTTAATTAGTCTGGATACTATTATTCTCTCAAGCAATTTACTAAATGCTGAGAGTAATGATATTGGACGATAGGCATCCACAGTTTTAGGATCTTTTCCCGGTTTTTTAATAAATACTACTTTTGCTTTTCTCCACAATTTTGGAAAGTAATTTGCTTTGAGACAAGAATTTATTAAGGAGGTAATAATATCAGGATGTGACAGGTTCAACAATTTCACAGTTCTATTATTTATATTATCTGGTCCAGGGGATTTCCTGTTATTTAATTTTTTAATGATCATATTAATTTCAGATCTTTCAACAGGTGTAGGAATATCTTTAGGAGGAGGATTGTTCATGAGAAAGGTAGCTCTCTGATTTAGATCAAATTTAATTGACGTAGAAAGTTGAGAAGGGTTGTTTGGAAATTTGTTTTGCATCAAAAATTCTATGTTTTGAAGTTTGGTGAAATTTTGTTGGTTACCTTGGTTGTCATTTAAGATTGGAATATTTGTTTTATTATTTATTTTTTCTGTTGCAATTTTATATGGTAGCTTCCAAATGTTTGACTCTGTACAAAATTTCCGCCAGGCATTTCTTTTTGCTAAGAGGATTTGTTTGCGATAATATATTTTGAATTTATCAAGTATTATTTTTTCAGTAATTATTCTTATGGTCTGTGTTTTATTTTTGTATTTTCTAATTCTATTATTTAATTTATTTACGATTTTTTTAAGATGATCGAGTTGATCATTCCACCAAAAATTTTTTAAATCATTTGATGATGAAATTTTTGAGGATTTGGTTTGAGCAGACTGCATTTTATTAGTCAAGTTTTCGATGTAAGAATCAATTTCCTCAGGATTATCTGAATTAAGAGTTTCTAAGTTTAGTGTTGCAATTTCTTGGGCTAGTAAATATTTATCGATATATAACGTGTTTTTAAAAGGAACCGGTTTTTTAAGTTTTAAATTGAATAAGATAGGAATATGATCAGATATAACAAACTACTAAAAAAAATGATCGATTTGTAAAAATCAAAAATCAGTCGATTTATCGAAATCAAAAATTTTATTCCATTAAAAATTTCATCAATTTTTCGAAAATTATTATAGACATTCGTAAAAATCAAAAATCCAATTGATTTTTCGAAATCAAAAATTTTATTCCATTGACAATAATTCGAAAAGCTGTTCAACATTTTTTTTTTTTGGATTTTTCAAAATCAAAAAGTTTATTGATTGGCGATAATTCTAAAAAAAATAACAATTTATTGAAATTGAAAAATAACGGTTAATTGAAAGTTCAAAAAATTATTCCATTTGTAAAAATTGAAAAATCGATCGGTTTATCGAAATTGAAAAATTTACTAAAATTGAAAAATCGATCGATTTATCGAAATCAAAAATTTTATTCCAAAAAACTGTTCAAAAATTCTATCGATTTTTCAAAATCAAAAAATTAATTGATTGGTAAAAATTTCAAAAATGACGGATTTATCGAAATTGAAATATCAATCGATTGTAATCTAAATCGAAAACAAATAAAAAATTATCTATTATATTCGTAAAAATCAAAAAATCAATCGATTTTTTTATCGAAAATAAAATTTTTATTCCATTCACAAGTCTAAAAGATGTTGAAAAATGTTATCGATTTTTCAAAATCAAAAAATCAATTCATTGGTGAGAATCTAAAAAAATTATCAATTTATTGAAATTGAAGAATGTCGATTACCTAATTGAAAGTTCAAATTCTTTTGTAAAAATTGAAAAATAGATTGATTTTTCGAAATAGAAAAATTTACAAAATAAACTCGGCGCTTCGCTCCTCGCCGGGGGGGGGCTTCGCCCCCTGAACCCCCCTGGTTGGCTCTACTTTCACACTACGTTTGAAAGTATTAAACATAGTATATGCTTTTACTCCGTGACAAAATGTCTGACAAAATGTCAGAAAGTCATCTTTCTAAAAAAATTTCCAAGTTTCAGAATGTCTGACAAAATGTCTAAAAAATGTCTAAAAGTCATAAAATTTTTAAAAAATTTTCCAAGTTTTAAAATGTCCAAAAGTCATAAAATTTATTTTAAAAAAATTTATAAGTTTCAGAATGTCTGACAAAATGTCTAGAAAATGTCTAAAAGTCATAAAATTTTTAAAAAATTTACAAGTTTCAAAATGTCTAACATAATGTCTAAAAAAATCAAATTTATTAAAAAATTTCTAAGTATTTTTATGTCATCCAAACCTAACCTAATGTAACCTAACCTAACCCAACTGTCGGATTTTGGGGTCGGATTTTCCTATCGTTTTTTTCCATTTTGGTCATCGTAAAAGCATATACTATGCTTTTTTTTTTTTTTTATTTTTTTTTAAATTCTTTTTTAAATTTTTTTTTTAAATAAAAATCGAAAAATCGATCGATTTATCGAAATAAAAATTTTATTATTCCATTGTCAATCAAAACAGCTGTTCAATAATTTTATCAATTTTTCAAAATCAAAAATTAACTGATCCGTGAAAAATGATCGAAAAATCGAAACTGAAAAAATATCGATTAATCGAAATCGAAAAATCCATTTGTAAAAATAGAAAGATTTATCAAAATCGAAGAATTTTCTGTCCAAAAAAAATAATTGATTTGTCGAAATCGAAAAACTAATCAAATAAATTATCGAAAAATCGAAATCGAATACCTGAAATCCCACAAAACTTTTTAATCTTCTGCAAAGTAAAATCTACAAAACCCTAATACTACTTTCAAAATCTCAAAAGAAAAAAGAGCTCAACAACGAAAAATAAAATCCTGGAAAAACATAATTCACGAGTTCACGACCCGAATCTCCACCAATCAACTTTCTCCATATACCTGGCCATCTGCACACTTTGAAACGAAAAAAAAATTCACCCAACGAAACTCCACTCCTTGAAAATCATCGCACGGCTATAAAAGAAAGCGCAGAAAGAACCTCCCAAGGTGGTTATTTTTTATTCGAAACGCGTGCCGAAGCTCGCTATTAAAATATTTATTTAAGGTTTAGACCAGAAGAGGGAAACATTAGCCCGAAACAAGTCGACAAATAAATTAGACAAACTCGAAAGCTCTTCTTTGTACGACGCTTTTAAAAATCATCTCCTTTAATTAATCCATTCAAGACGACTATTTCGGTGTTCCGTCGAACGAGAAATTTCGCGCACAAACCGAGATATTATAGTAAGCGAATAAAAGCTTTTCCTTTACCGCGAAAAAAAAAACCATGCACTTTCTTCGTCTTGTCAACGTGCTTAAAATTATACAAATTCTTATTTGTAATAATTCAAATGTACCTTGCTACTCGAGTAAGTACTTATTAAGATCAGGATTTTTATTTCATCGGAGCTAGGGCTGGACTTGTACACACGATGGGAATATAGCTTTGGTGATTTAATAAGAAATGTCACGAAAGTCTCACATTCGTGTAGTCGTGAAATTCTTCCATATAATAATGTCACGTTCTGTTTAACCTATGAAAATATTACACCTCCGTAGCACGCCTATTTTAAACACTTTACCGGCGGCTCTACCACCTTCGGTGGAAATACTTTGAAAAGTGCATCAATTAAGCCGAAATAAAAATAAAAAAAACACGTCGTCATCGCGAGGAAAAATAAAGCAGGAAAAAAGGCGACAATGTAAATTGTATTTTTTAAGTGCTGTTGACTCCGCGAAGCTTTTAAACGTTTCGAGATTTTTTTTATATCATTCGCCGTACGAGTATTCGTTGCATTATTATTTTGGCTCGCCGTTGCTTCATTATAGAAATTTTCGCAGCAATAAGGATGCTGTTTGGTGTAGCAAAAAAAACCCTCGTGTAACTTTTGCTTTTACTGCGGCGAATAATTATACGCTATTGAGAACTTTACGGCGTGTATAACAAGAATGGAAATCAAAGCGAAAATATAGCGAGATGGAATATCATAACTTAGTTCGTCGTATACTCTCGTCTAAGTTTTCCTTATTTGTATAAACTGTACGCGATTTTCTCAAACTTCATATAAAAAGCAAATGGTAATCCATTATTCAAATTATTTTACATTCCTCGGGCGAACTTCGTATATGTATATGAAGCTTAAAAAGCACCTATACTAATATCTTTCTAACAATTTGAGCACTCGTAAATTATCATAGCGAATACTTCGAAGCGTACAACAGGCCTATGTGAGTATTGGAGAGCAGCTTATTTATTTGAAAATCGAAAAATCTTATCGAACACATACGTATTCTATAGTCTCTTTAGAGGCAAAGTAATGTGCAGCTCCAAATGGAAGTTTCACGCTCGAAGTATGATTGATCATCAGTAATCAGTAGCTAATCTAGGACGTAGGTAGCTAGGTACTTAAAAAAAAAAACTGAGCTGGAATTACATTTTTTCGAGGAGCTCCTTATCCCAAACGTCAATCCCTTTTCCAAAAAATATCTCTTATCTTTGAATCCAAGGCCTCAATTGAAAAAGTTTTCAAACAAAAATTATAAATTGAGACCTTAAGAGTAATTTTAGTTATTACAAAAATTTCGATCGGACCCCTCTTTTCCCTTCAATTTTGCGAAATTGGAGGCGAGGGAGGGGTGCAATCAAAATTGTAGTAATAACCAAAACTATTCCTAGGACTTCAAGCTACAACTTTTGATTGAAATTTTTTTAAATTGAACCCCTCCCTCCCCACCGATTTCGCATAACACTACGAAATAGTAAATACTAATTAAAAATTAGAGAAGGGAAAGGGGAAGGGGCTAATTGAAAATATTTTCAAATAAAAGTTATAGATTAAGATCTTTCCTACAATTTCACATAATACGAATAGAAATCACCAGCAGGTAATCTTCATAGGTATACGTACCAGAGTTGGGCAGATCCGGATCCTAAAATTTTAAAACTGGATCTATAGATCCAAAGATCCAAAATTTTGGATCTGATCTAGATCAGATCGTTTAATTGTGGAAAGGATCTGATCTGGATCTTTAGATCCTCAAATTTTCAAAAAATCCAGATCCAGATCCAAAAAATTTTTTTCTTCAGTTCATCGTTTTTTTTTTCTGTGAAATGAATTTTTCATTGATGTTTTCAACAATTCTTCAATAATCAATAAAATAAATGAAAAAAAAAACAACTCAAATTTAGGATTTTAGGCTTTCTTTTTGGTTTATTTTCATTAATTTCGCAGATTAAATGTTGCAAAATTGAGAACTTAGATGAAACTTTTTCAGGGCTAAAAACTTCAAATAGTTCGACTTGTATAAAATTAAATTCGAATGAAATTTTAAAGTTCCGAGCTGTAATAATCAATTTATTAATAAGATGATTAATTAAAAATTTGAGAGAAGGTGAAAGTGAAATTTTTCAAGATTTCAAGTGAAAGTTGTAAATTGGCACCATAGATATAATTTTGGTTATTGTAGAAATGTTGCTCGGATCCCTCCCGAACCAATTAATTGAACCAAAATTCTTGAAATTAATTTTATCTGTTCTCAATTCCATTTTATACTTTACAGAAAACAAAGAAATGAATTAAAAACTAAATCCCCCATTCCTCAAAAAAGGATCTGGATCTGCATCTTTTGCAGATCCAATGAGGCAAAAGATCTGGATCTAGATCTAGATCCTTTCACTAATGGATCTGTCCATCTCTGATACGTACTACGAGTTATGTAAAATTGTAGAGGAAAGAAGGGTTCAATCGAAATTTTTGTGATAACTGAAATTATTTTTAAAATCTCAATCTAAAACTTTTGTTTGAAAATTTTTTCAATTTGGACCTTTGAAAACGAATATAAGGCACTTTCAGTGCTCGAATTGAATGAAATTTTGAAGTGGAACGCATTTTGAACCGAATTTTGGCCAAATCATGTCAAAATCTCAAATTGAAAATTGTGTCTATTTATGAATATTTTATTAATTCTCTCCTTCACTTTTGATAATTTTAGATCTTCAACTTGAATTTTGAAAAATTGATCCAATTTATAAACATTTCGTTGGACTTATGAAAACAAATTTTGATAAATCACGTAATCCAATTGAAAAAAGAATAATTTATTCAGTTCATCCACTTAAACCCTTTTTTGGCAATAAGATTAAGAAAATTTTTAAAGAAGGCTTCAAAAATTAGAAATAAGTAGATAAGTAGATACATATTTTTTATTCCAAGAATATTGAAAGATTTATTCATCAGAATACAAGATTTTCTTCTTCTTAAAAAAATTCAGATTAAGTAAGATTTTTTTCTTAAAAAAAAACAGAAATTTTCTTCTCCAGAATTTTGTTTCCTTTTAAAAAATTGAGATGAATTAAAAAAAAATTCCCCAAAAATGAGAGAATTTTCACTCTGAACAGAAAAACTGATTTTTATGCTCCAAAATATGTGACCACAATCAAGATTATTTTCTCAAAAAAATTTGAAAATCTCCCCTCCCTTAAAGATAAGAAATTTTATCTCAAACAAAAATAATAAAGATTTTTTTCTTCAAAAAAATTGAAGGATTTTTTATCCAATTCGAGAAATATTATCATTTTTGGAAAACTAGAAATTTTCTTCTTTGAAAAATTATATTTTTTTAAAAATTGAAATTTTTTTCAAGATATTTGGGAATAATTTTTAAAATTTTCTTAAAAATTGAGATTCCTTTCTGCATAAAAAAGACTTTTTTCAACAAAAAAAAATCATGAAAATTAAATTATGTTTCTTCAAAATTTCAGAATAATTTTTGAAGAACTGAAAAAAAATCAAAAACTTTTTAAGCAGTACCTACTTGGATTTTTACGAACCGGAAAGCAACATTTTCATTTTTCAAACGTATTATGTAAAATTGGGGAGGATGGGGGTCGGATTGAAAATATCCTTATAAGCAAAAATATTCACAGAGATATAATGTGTAATGTTTGTTTGAAATTTTTTTCAATGATTGAGGCCTTAGGTACAAGGATAGGGGAAGTTTTTCGAAGGGGTGAACCCTGCGGAAAGAAAACCTTGAAGAAATGAAGACCTTTCTCATTTTTTCAAAATACGTATTTTTTTAAAATTATATTTTTAAACAAAATGTTTAGAGGTATACATTTTTTTTGAACAGTTTTTTTTTTTAATGAACTGGCAATTTCTTTAAGAGAATTAAAAATAAAATACTCCAAAATGAAATTTTTTCAAACAAAGAAATTGAAATTAAAAAAATTATGTACTGAAACAATTTTTGGAATTATATTTTTTAAAACATTTGTTGGGAAGACTTTTTTTTAAAGTGAACTGACTAAAAAATAATAATACTCCTCAAGAAATTAGAAAAAAATAATTGAAAGAATTTTGCTAATACTTAACTTTTTTGAAATCTTGTTCAATGGGTGGTTCGAGAATAATATTCCCTATAGATACTCTGGTGAAATTTTCACTTTTTAAAACCAATGGCGAGAAGAAGACAATAATGGCAAAAAAAATGACATTTTGAAAAATATAACATCAGCAGCTATGAAAGATTTCCAAGCACTGATTTAAAAAAGAAAAAAAAGGCAAAAAATTGGCAATAGCGACAGATAGATGTGAAAATAACATTCACAACGAAAAAAAGGCAAAAAACGACAAATCAATATGAATTTAAAATTCGACTCACCTTTTTCGCAAAACTGCCCCTCAAATTCCAAATTTTGGCAATCGCACGTCGGTCCATTATTCGTTGAAATACATATGCCTCCATTTTTACAAGGATCTTCGGTTTCGCAAATATCTTCCGAGCCACCAGGAATCTTCGTATCGTATCCTTGAACGACTCTCTGTAAAATGAAACGAAATCACGACATTTAGTACATTCCAGCTTCATTTTTCTCACTCATAAGGTGTAAAAATTTATACACAAATTAAATGGATACTTTTTTTTTAAACGAGTGATTTATTTACTTCGGTAGCTATATAGGTAATACCAGCTAAAGCCATCGTATAAGAAACCATTAATACCCTCGGGAGGAATCCGAAAATGAACAGAATGTCACCTCTCATCTCTGAACTATATATCACAATTAAAGGTGGCATTATCCTCCAGGTGTTCTTTTAAGAAAATCACTTTATTCTTATATTCGTATATAAGGCGTATACGTAGACGTACGATATCGGCATCGACAAGAGATTCGAGTCCAATGCCCCGTTTATCCACGTCGCACCCGACTATATTTAACCGATAACGTGAAATTGCCGGTGATGGATATATTGTTGTACGAAAAATACCACTTGACAGTCGAGAGAGGCCAAATTTTATGGATGAGATTTTTCAAACTGTCGTTTAACTAGATTGTAATGCGAATCAAAAATTCGTTAGCGTTGGTCTTCTACCTTTTTTTTTTCAATTTTATTTTCGTAGGTCGTACGTCTCTTCTAATATCTTGAACAATTGTAGCGGAAAAATTAGCGGTTGATTGTACGTATTTTGTCAAGGTTAAAACTTTTTAATCGATTTTTTCTCAAAACTTTTTCCAATTTATTTTTAATCAATTTTCTTATTGGAATTTATTTATCAAAATCTCGGTTTCTTTATTGAAATTGTTTATGGAAATTTTTTCTTTTTTAAAATAATTGAATACTTTGACAACAAAATTCAGGAAATGATTGAAAAAAATTTCATGTTTTCCGCAGTAGAAAACTTTTGTAAAATTATTTTGAGAGCATCAATTAAAAGATGGCATAAATATCAAATTTTGAATGCATAATGACATTAATATTCAAAATTGGAGGGGAGGAAAGGGTCAAATTGAAATTTTTGTAATAACCAAAATCATTCCTAAGACTTCAAGCTACAGCTTTTGTTTGAAATTTTTTTCAATTGTACCCCTCTCTCCCCACCAATTTCACATAACATTCCAAAGATACTAATTAAAAATTTGGAGGGAAGGGGAGGGTCCGATTGAAAAATTTTTGCAACAAAAGTTGTAGCTTGAAGTTCCAAAAATAATTTTGGTGATAGGTAACAAAATTTTCGATTTGACCCCTCCCCTCCTCAATTTTGAATAATATAACTTATTGAAAATACATTATTTAAAACAGTGGTGAGGTAAGGGACCCAAATGAAAAAATTTTCAAACAAAAGTTGTAGCTTCAAGTTTTAGAAATAATTTTGGTTATAACAAAAATTTTGATTGGGCCCCTCCCTCCCCTCCAATTTTAATTAATTCAATAAATCATTTACGACAACCTAATTTCAAATTTGTGATAACCTTATCACAATTTGGTAATAACATTATATGCCATATTTATGATAATCTCAAGTCAAATTCTGTAACAAACTTAACCTGAATGCTGTAAAAAGTAAAAACCTTATCCCGAATTCAAGATGAACAATTAAACACATTTCTATTATTCGTGATAACCTTATCCTAATTCTAGACTATCCCAAACCAAATTCTGTGATAACCTTATCCCAAATTTGGTAACAACTTTATCCACAATTCATGATAATCTGAACCTAATTATAAACGATTTTATCTCTAATCATGATAACCTGAACCCAAAAATGCGGCAATCTTATTCAAAACCTAATCTTCAATTTATGATCACTTTCACTTTTGTGATAACCTCGACCCAAATCATGATGGTCTTATCCTTATTCTGTAATAACTTTATCCCAAATTTCTTATCCCCAATTTGTAATTACCTTATCTCCAATTCGATGATAGGATTACTCCAAATATGCAATATCCTTATCGCAATTTTTTGATTATCTTACCTTAATTCTTAGATAACTTCTTATCCTAATGCAGTGATAACCCTTCTTATTCCAATTCTGAGATGATGTTATCAAACATTCCATATCTTTATGACAAATTTTTACAAAACCTTAAGTATGCCAAATTTGTGATAACCTCATGATGAAATTCTGTGATGATCTCATCCAAAATTTTTGATGAAGTTATATATCCCTAATTTAGCGATAATCTTATCCCAAATTTGCGATGACTGTATGTCAAACTCGAGATAATCTTATTTTAATTCTTCGTCAAGCTTATCCTGAATTCTGTTTTTCTTATCCCTAATTTTCTGATTAACTCATTTTTAATTACAATAAACCTATCTTCAATTCATGATGACCTTATCCTAATTATGTGATAACTTTATCCCAAATTCATGATAAACTTGTCTCTAATTCGCTCTGATTTTATCCCTAAATTATTATATTTTTACTTATCCCAAATTTGTGATGACCTTATTCTAATTCTGTGATGACCTCATCCCCAATTTATGATGATGATGATGTATATTATCCCTAATTTTGTAATAATCTTACTCCAAATTTGTGATGACTTTTGTCAAACTCAAGATAACCTTTTCCTAATTCTTTGACGAGCTTATCCCGAATTCCATGATAACCTTATCCCAAATTTGTGATGAAGCTATCCCAAAGTTATAATAATATCCTTATCCCTAATTTTCTCATAAACTCATATTTTAAAATTATTTTAAAATTCATAATAACCATATCCCGAATTTCATGATAACTTTATGCCATACTTACAATAACTTTATCTTAATTATGTGATAACCTTGTCCCGAATTCATGATAAGCTCGTCTCTAATTCACGCTGATGTTATCCTTAATCCTTAATTTATTATAACCTTATCCCAAATTCAGCGATGATGACCTTACCTTCAATTCTGTGCTAAGGTTATCCTAAATTCGTGACAACATTATCCTGAATTTGTGTTAACATTGAACTAATTCTGCGATAAAATTAGGTATTCAAAATTTATGGCAACCTTATCCCAAATTTATGATAACTCTACGACAAATTTTTATTAAGGTTACCTCCAATTGTGATAACTCCATCCCAAATTTATAATAACCTTATTCCAGAGTTATTACATCTTTGTCCCAAATAATAATAATCTCATCCAAGAAAAAATATTAAAAAATTGATAAGCCATATATCCAATCGAATCAAGTATCTAATCAATTTATTAAAATTGACGATTTCTCAGAATGTTGAAGTGTGGAAGCATTTTCCGGGGTCCATTTCGCCAGCCCCGCCCATTTCGAATTTGGAATTCGGAGTAGGGGCATTCGTTTGTGCTCGGTTTGTGCTGATTTGTGCCGTATAAATTTTCGTTTGTGCTGCCCCCCTTCCAGAGATATTTTGAAAAACCCTTGGGCGGGGCTGGGGAAATGGTTTTTTTCAAAATTCGAATTTTGGGTCAAAATTGGTGTCATTCGTTTGTGCTAGGTTTGTGCTGATTTGTGCCGCAAAAATTTTCGTTTGTGCTGCCCCCCTTCTATGGGCGGGGCTGGGGAAATGGTTTTTTCAAAATTCGAATTCGGGGTCAAACTTGGTGTCATTCGTTTGTGCTCGGTTTGTGCTGATTTGTGCCGTAAAAATTTTCGTTTGTGCTGCCCCCCTTCCAGAGATATTTTGAAAAAACCTTGGGCGGGGCTGGGGAAATGGTTTTTCAAAATTCGAATTTTGGGTCAAACTTGGTGTCATTCGTTTGTGCTCGGTTTGTGCTGATTTGTGCCGCAAAAATTTTCGTTTGTGCTGCCCCCCTTCCAGAGATATTTTGAAAAAACCTTGGGCGGGGCTGGGGAAATGGTTTTTTCAAAATTCGAATTTTGGGTCAAAATTGGTGTCATTCGTTTGTGCTAGGTTTGTGCTGATTTGTGCCGCAAAAATTTTCGTTTGTGCTGCCCCCCTTCCAGAGATATTTTGAAAAAACCTTGGGCGGGGCTGGGGAAATGGTTTTTCAAAATTCGAATTTTGGGTCAAACTTGGTGTCATTCGTTTGTGCTCGGTTTGTGCTGATTTGTGCCGCAAAAATTTTCGTTTGTGCTGCCCCCCTTCTATGGGCGGGGCTGGGGAAATGGTTTTTTCAAAATTCGAATTCGGGGTCAAACTTGGTGTCATTCGTTTGTGCTCGGTTTGTGCTGATTTCTGCCGTAAAAATTTTCGTTTGTGCTGCCCCCCTTCCAGAGATATTTTGAAAAAACCTTGGGCGGGGCTGGGGAAATGGTTTTTCAAAATTCGAATTTTGGGTCAAACTTGGTGTCATTCGTTTGTGCTCGGTTTGTGCTGATTTGTGCCGCAAAAATTTTCGTTTGTGCTGCCCCCCTTCCAGAGATATTTTGAAAAAACCTTGGGCGGGGCTGGGGAAATGGTTTTTTCAAAATTCGAATTTTGGGTCAAAATTGGTGTCATTCGTTTGTGCTAGGTTTGTGCTGATTTGTGCCGCAAAAATTTTCGTTTGTGCTGCCCCCCTTCTATGGGCGGGGCTGGGGAAATGGTTTCAAGTAAGGGGAGAAGAAGGGGTCCAATGAAAATTTTGATACTGTCAATCGTTTGTGCTAAGCGAGTAGAGATTTGTGCCGTACTCGATTTTCACCTCTACCCCCTCCATCCTATTTTCAATAATATTACCATCGTTAATATACGATTGGGAGCAATGGTTAGGTTGCATAATTTTCCATTTTTTTTAGAAAATCTTTTCTAATGAAATGAAAATTTTTTTTTGAATTCGATGTTTTTTTTGGAATTTTGTAATCAACAAATTAAAAAGATACGTACTTATACATTATTTCATAAAACAGACCCCAAGAGACTTTTTAACAATTTCTTTTTCTTCGTCATACGTACTTCAAGAAGTGAACCTACATGAAAATTAAAAAAAAAAATTCTTTATTCAATTTTTTTAATTTAGGAAAATTTTGACTTCATGGCCTAAATAGAATGGCCAGATTTCGAAAATCGAAATTTTTATGGCCATTTTTGAATGAAAAATCTTAATTCTGAAACAAGTATCTTCACTCAAAAAAATTACTTGAACAAATTAAAGAGAATACACGAACTTGAGAAAGAAGGTTTTAGTACCTATACACAGGCTCAAATAGGTCCAATGGCTCGAATACTGTTTGTAACATACATCAAAATGTGAAATATTTTCCATGCAAGATTGGCTGTGATTGGCGGGTGGAAATTAAGTACCTTCTGTTGGAAATTATTCGAAAACATTATGCAAAAGATTGCCAGGGAAAAATAAATGCAAAAAAACTCTGACGCATTAATGCGTCAGAAAAGCTGATTTTTTAAATTATTATTTTATCAATTATCATTATTAAATATTATCATTTTTTCATTTCAAATCAATAATTTTTGTCAAAATGTTTTTTACTCGCATTCTCATTTAAGTATCAAAAATAAATAAAATTTCATTTTTCTCAATAACTTTAATATTATTATAATATTTTCAAATTTTCATTTATTTTCATCATTTGAAAAAACAAAAACTAACCAAGTTTCGTTTTTCTTTGAACTCCAATAATTATTTTTAAATTTTTTTTTTTCTTTTTCAATTTATTTTATTATTTTCTCAGAAATTTTCAAAATGTTCATTTTGTATAATTTAGTCTGTCTAAAAATATGGTATTTCTTTCAATTTTCTCCAATCCAGCAAACTTTTATTTCAATCCGCAAAATTTTATTTCATTTAAAATTTTATTAATTTTAAAGTCACTTCTTTCAATAATTTTCTTTCCTTTTTCATTTTTTCCTTATCAATTATTAGGTATGAATAAAAGCGGCGAATTATTTCTTAATTGGCAACACTGATATTAGAGTTTAGATCGAGTAAATCGAGCTTATAAAATTTGATGCATTTTTTTAATAATGCCTAGCATATTTAAATAAAAAATGATATGACGTCGACGCGGTGCTCGTCGACGTCGACGTCTAAAGAGGGGAGAAAAGTTTTAATTTTTTTCGACCTGAAATAAAATGCCACGCAAAATATTTTTCGATTAATGGATTAAATTGGTCTAATTTAATTCTGACCATTTCTTCCCAAATAATGCGTAGTAATGGTCCAAAATTGCTCAAAAACAATAGGGTTCTATTCTACATGGTACCCGACCTCCCATTAAAATTTGAAATAAATCGGTCCATTAGAACGAGAGTTATCGCGCGGACAAAATTCAGTCAATACATACATACATACATACATAAATACATATCGCAAGAAATACCAAAAAAATCGAAGATCAAAACTAATAGCTGATTTTGAAAAAATCAGCTAAAAGACGAGGTAAGTGCCAGCTTGGTATTTGAAAAATTGTTCGCGATTTTTTTTATCGGGTAATTGTTTCAAATTCAGAAAATAATTTTTAATGATGATTGAAAAATAGCTTTCCATCCCCAATACTATAAGTGAGAAAAATTGACACAAGAATTTCGAAAGAAGAGAGAGGTTTCCAAAATAAAATTTAAATGATCACCACTTCCTTGAAATTGAAGTTCAAAAAAAGTATGGAATTTTTTTCTTCAAACATTCGTGGAAACTTTGAAAATATTCCAAACAAAACTAAGTAGGTATGTGTTAAAATTTTTTTAAAAAGACAGGAAAGGAAAGGAAAGAAAAAATGAAAAAAAAAAAAATGAAATTTTGTACAAAGTAAAAAATTGAATTTTCATTTCATTAGGAAAGATTTTCTAAAAAAAATGGAAAATTATGCAACCTAACCATTGCTCTCAATCGTATATTAACGATGGTAATATTATTGAAAATAGGATGGAGGGGGTAGAGGTGAAAATCGAGTACGGCACAAATCTCTACTCGCTTAGCACAAACGATTGACAGTATCAAAATTTTCATTGGACCCCTTCTTCTCCCCTTACTTGAAACCATTTCCCCAGCCCCGCCCAAGGTTTTTTCAAAATATCTCTGGAAGGGGGGCAGCACAAACGAAAATTTTTGCGGCACAAATCAGCACAAACCTAGCACAAACGAATGACACCAATTTTGACCCAAAATTCGAATTTTGAAAAAACCATTTCCCCAGCCCCGCCCAAGGTTTTTTCAAAATATCTCTGGAAGGGGGGCAGCACAAACGAAAATTTTTGCGGCACAAATCAGCACAAACCGAGCACAAACGAATGACACCAAGTTTGACCCAAAATTCGAATTTTGAAAAACCATTTCCCCAGCCCCGCCCAAGGTTTTTTCAAAATATCTCTGGAAGGGGGGCAGCACAAACGAAAATTTTTGCGGCACAAATCAGCACAAACCTAGCACAAACGAATGACACCAATTTTGACCCAAAATTCGAATTTTGAAAAAACCATTTCCCCAGCCCCGCCCAAGGTTTTTTCAAAATATCTCTGGAAGGGGGGCAGCACAAACGAAAATTTTTGCGGCACAAATCAGCACAAACCGAGCACAAACGAATGACACCAAGTTTGACCCAAAATTCGAATTTTGAAAAACCATTTCCCCAGCCCCGCCCAAGGTTTTTTCAAAATATCTCTGGAAGGGGGGCAGCACAAACGAAAATTTTTACGGCACAAATCAGCACAAACCGAGCACAAACGAATGACACCAAGTTTGACCCTGAATTCGAATTTTGAAAAAACCATTTCCCCAGCCCCGCCCATAGAAGGGGGGCAGCACAAACGAAAATTTTTGCGGCACAAATCAGCACAAACCTAGCACAAACGAATGACACCAATTTTGACCCAAAATTCGAATTTTGAAAAAACCATTTCCCCAGCCCCGCCCAAGGTTTTTTCAAAATATCTCTGGAAGGGGGGCAGCACAAACGAAAATTTTTGCGGCACAAATCAGCACAAACCGAGCACAAACGAATGACACCAAGTTTGACCCAAAATTCGAATTTTGAAAAACCATTTCCCCAGCCCCGCCCAAGGTTTTTTCAAAATATCTCTGGAAGGGGGGCAGCACAAACGAAAATTTTTACGGCACAAATCAGCACAAACCGAGCACAAACGAATGACACCAAGTTTGACCCCGAATTCGAATTTTGAAAAAACCATTTCCCCAGCCCCGCCCATAGAAGGGGGGCAGCACAAACGAAAATTTTTGCGGCACAAACCTAGCACAAACGAATGACACCAATTTTGACCCAAAATTCGAATTTTGAAAAAAACCATTTCCCCAGCCCCGCCCAAGGGTTTTTCAAAATATCTCTGGAAGGGGGGCAGCACAAACGAAAATTTTTACGGCACAAATCAGCACAAACCGAGCACAAACGAATGCCCCTACTCCGAATTCCAAATTCGAAATGGGCGGGGCTGGCGAAATGGACCCCATTTTCCGCAATAATACTCGTATTAGTAAATTGAAGACTTTCAATTTTTTTCAATTTAAAAAAAAACTGAGTAGAATTATTTTCATTCAAAAACTTGGAAATTTCCTCGAAGTGAAAACTTTTAAAAATGAATGATGATTTCTCAGAAATTAATAAATACCTACTACAAAATAACCCTATAAAACAAAATTAATCCATTGATCGAAAAAAACATATGTAGAAGGGTATTTAAAAATAATCGTAGTCAGATGGGAAAAAAGTAAAACCATACATCCAATTAAACGGTTATCCTAGCCGATTAAGAGCAGGCGAAATATAATAATACGTAAGTGAATAATGTACGAAATCGAATTATCTCGTTACACGGGACTGCATACTATTCAAAGATTAAAGCGAAGGGTTAATCGAGTTTGAGCACTTAAAATTCTTAGGGGTAATTTTTAACGAAGCGAGAAAAGTAACTTTGAAATATGTACAAAGCTCGCGCTTGTGACCGCAATTTGTTGCGTAAATTACGACACGAATGGAAACACATCGTATTAGCTGATTCGGTTCATTGGCACGTAAGCATTCTTACACTTAGAATGCATTGTTTTCCCATTTTCCAACATCTCTGTCGAGCTCTTTCTGTTTTTCTTTCGCTAACTCGTCGGCAAACAGGCGAGGATTTGCACGAATATAATACGAATCTCGCCGAGGAGAATTCTCCTTTTTTTTTTTTTAGGCTTTCGCAAAGGTTTATTTTTTCGACGACCAGAACTCGAGGCGTAGATAATTATATAGTAAGAAAAGTCAACGAATTAATCAAGGAAATGTCGAACAAGTTTATTGACCTGTTTTTGAAATCCGAGCGTGTATGCTTTTGCGGCGCTTTTCTTCGCAGCTTTTGGCAGTTTAAGCGATGTAACTGCTTTTTATAAAATGCGCCGGAATGAGGAGTACGCGCGGCACGGGGGCCAGGGGGGCTAGTGACGCTACGCCGATCAATATATGCAGGAGGCGTGGCCTGAAATTCCGTTATTTTCTTTTCTCTATGGCTTTGTATGTATATACACCAGAAAGATACCACATAGAAATTTTCTCTCTGTTGATTTAATCGCTTTTAAAGATTTCTTCCAGGGGGTTTTTCCCCCCTTGGCCAAATTGTTTTATCGTTTTTTGGTTTGAAAATGTGTCTCGTCTCCCGCGTCACGTCGTGGCCGCGTAATAAAATCGGGGAAATTTTCGCCATCGCTTCTGCTTATTGTTTCGTACGAGTTGGACGTTTAATTTAAATGGAATTCTTGACTAAGGTCATGGTCGTTTGATAATATTCAAATTTACGTAATTTTATGGCCACTGTAAAGTCGAACGAGAGAAAGAGAAAGACGAGAAGCAATTAAAAAAGTTATCCTGGTTCGATGCAGAATACTAGAAAGTCAGTTTTCGCGTGTTGCAAAATACAATAAAAATGCTATTACAAATTACAATAAATACTACGAATACGCATAAACGGACATAAAAAGAAAACCACGAGGTACTTAAGAATGTAATTAATTCTTTAGGTACATTTTCAATAGAAGAACGCTAAAATCTTTTTCGAATACAGTTTCAAAAAAACGAACTCGTATAATTCCGCAATTTTTATAAGAGGGATATTCTCGTTCGGTTTCCATTTCTTTGCAATGATGAAAAGGGTAAAAAAAAAATCAAACCCAGTGGAAAATGAAAATCTCGTTGACATGGCGCATTCGTCGCGCAGATTCGAGTCCCCCTAACATTGTATTGTATTTATTGCTGCCAAAATACAAGAGTGGAGAATACTGCCAGCTCTTATGGATGTACCATTGAATACGAATGTGGCTTCCATTCTATTAATATCGTTTCAATACCGGAATTTGAGTATTTCGCATCATCGTAAAGGCCTATATATGTTTACGCGTCTTTAAGTATTGATATGTTGCACAAGGGTGATGTATTCTCGGTGTACCCAATGACAAATAGAGAATTATTATTGCCAAATACCGAGCCCGAAATATCAGCTAATTTCAAAGCGTCGTTTGTGAAGGAAGGAACCTTTCAGAATTACAACGGCGGATCGAATATAATACTGGAATTCGCTGAACGAGTCAGGAAATTTATGCAAATTGTTGAGTGATCCTTTATATAGTAGACTACAAGGATGGTTATGTTTTGTTTGATTATTAAGGTCAGAAATTCGAAATATAGCTTTAATACAGAATCTGGCAAGTCGAAGGAAGAAAAATCAACAATGAAAAGATAGTTTACAGGTAAACATTTTATTTTTTTGCAAATAAAAAGAATAGAAAAGTCCATAAATTCAAAGAAAATGGCGAATTCACACGTGAGTTTAATTCCAGTATAGAATAGGAGAGTAATTTCTAGTGGTATATTTTTTTGGCATTTTTCCGAACAAAATTTTTTACAAGAGAATTTTTTGAAAATTTCTTGAGACTATTTTTTTGTATATTTTTTATACACGATGACATTTTTCAAAAATTTAAATAAAATCAGTTAGTTAGGTATCATGAAAAAATTTTTTTGAAAGAACCTTAAAATAATTTAATTTTTTTTAGGAGAATTCCTCAAAAAAAGTTTAAAGATGATTTTTTGTAAATTTTTTCTGTGATATCAGTTGAACGAATTTTTTCAACAAAAAAACTATAGGGGATATTTTTTTCAATTCAATTTTTTAAAATGATTTTTTCGAGGGTTGAAAAACTTTTCTCAAAAAAAATCATTCGAAGTTTTAACAGATTTTTTTTGAAAGAATTTTGAAACTTTTTTTTTCAATTTATTTCATGGGGATTTCTTTTTGGAAAATTTTCTTCGAGAATCGAGAGAAACTTTCTCAAAAAAAAATCTAAAGAAATTACATATTTGAATTTTTTATCTTTCATTTTTTTTAAAAACCTTTATTTTCTTAGAGTCGAATTTAAAAAAAAATTTATTTCAAAATGTTTTTTCCTCCAAAGCTGAGAATATTTATTTCTAAAAAAAAAAAAAAAATCCAAACAGAACATACCTAACGATATGTTGCAGTTGTGAGTTCAAATAGAATTTTTTCGCCAATTTTTTTGAAAATTTTTTTTCGAAAAAAATTGAAAATAATACCTATCTAGGTACTTTTTTAATGACAACAATTTTTTTGAATGATTTCGTTCTAAAAAATTGGAAAATTTTCAAAAAAATACAGCAGGAAAATTAGTAAGTAAATATTTGTGTTTTTTTTTTTTAATTTAGAAAATTCTACATTAAGTTTTTTCAACATTTTATTTAGTAGTGACCAAGAAATTATGTTGAATTTTTTTTTCCTTTTTTTTATGAAATGCCGAATTGAAGAAAATTGTTTCAAATTTTCTTTTTGGAAAGATTTTTGAGAATTTTTTAAGAGAAGATATATTTTATTTAATTAAAAATTTTTTCATGAGGACGTTTTTATTGAACATTTATTTTTTGAGAGTTAAATTTTCAAAAAAAAAACAAACCGATTTTTTCATACATATATTTTTTTTTTGAAATTTCCAATACTATTTTTTATAATTTTTTTCAAGTTCAACTTTAAACAGAACTTTTTCAAATTTTTACTTTAGTTTCTTCATTAAAAAAAAATCAAGAATAATTTTTCAATTTTAACACTATTTTTAAGTAATTTTTTTTCAGCAGTTGAGAAAATTTTTTCAAAAAAAGCACCTACACGAATAAACTGACTTTTCTTTTGCTATTTATTTGAATGGAATGAACCGGATTTTTAGAGATTTTTTTGTGAAACTAAAAAGAATATATTTTCAAGTATCTCTTTTTTGAAATATTTCTCAAATGTGTTTTTTCAATTTTGTTTATTAAATTAAGATTTAAAAGTTGAGAAAAATTTCTCAAAAAATTCCAAATAATTTGTTTTAATGATTTAAAAAAAACTCGAGGAGTTGATAAAATTTTCTCCAAAATATGCTAAAGATTTTTTTTAAATTTTTGACAAAAACTCCGCAAAAATGTTTTTATACAATTTTTAAGGAGTATTCTGCGGATGAAGAAAAATTATTCAAAAAAAGAATTTTAAAAGAATTTTTCATAAAATATAACATAGGTACATTTGTGATGATATTGAACCAACATTTTTTTTTTAAACAATTTTTTTCAATTTTTCAAATAGGTTTTTTTGAAATTTGAATAATTTGATTTTTTATAATTATTTTTTCTTGAAAAATTTTGTGAGCTGAAAAAAAAACTTTCCAAAAAAAATCGAAAAGAAATTAATTATTTTTTTTCCAAAATGATTTTTTAAAGGAAATTTCACAAAAAAACTGAAAAAGTTTTTACATATGTACAAGGATTTTTGAACCTCTTTTCTGGGAGTTGAGAAAATTTTCATAAAAATTCCGATAAAAAGTTATTTGCTAGGTAGGTAGTTAGGTAGATGTAGGTACATATTTATTTACTTTATTTTTTATTTCATTTTATTTTTTTAAAAGTTCAAGAGTACTCTTTGGAGAATTTTTCTAGTACCTAAGTTTGAAAATAAATTTTTCAACTATTATTCGAATGATTTTTATTTTTATTTTTCTAATAGAATTTTTCGATTTTAAATTTTTAGCAAGAAGACTTATTCTTTAGTAAAATAATTTTTTGATGTAAATTTTTTCGGGAAAAAGAAGTTTTTTGAGTTTTATACTGTACGTGAATTTTCTTGAAAGATTTTTTCAACATTAATTCTGAAAATGCAAAAAAAAAATCCCACTTTTTTAAGAACTTTTTTGATAAAACTTTTTAATAAGACTTTTCTTCGATTTAATTTCTTTTCAAGTGATTTAAAAATATTTTTTCAACAATTTTTTTCAAGGATATTTCTAATAATTTAGTTTTTTTTTTCAATAGGTAAGTTGGGGAAAATTCTCAAAAAATTTCAATGGAAATTTTCTTCGATAGTTTTGGAAAGAATTTAAACAAAAATTGATTCTTTTTTTTGTCAATGAGATTTTTCCCCCCGAGAATTTCATTATAAGTTGATTTCTTTTCAAATTATTTTTCTCAAGTGGAGTTTTTCTGGCGAACTAATAGAAAACTTCTAAAAATATTTTTCTCAAAATTATTACTGCTTATTAAAAAAAAATTCTCAGAAAAATTTCTATGTAATTATGTCGATAACTTTTTTCAAGAGCATTCACTTCCAAGAACAAGGTGTTTCGAGGGGAGGAGAATCAATCATCGATTTCAGTATATTTTTAGATATTCTTACTTGGAATTTATACGTATTTGTATTAAAAATAACTACAACCTTTGAAGATAGATTTTCGCCATTTGTGCGGCCATAATTTTACATGGTAATTTGAAGCTGACTTTAGGAGGCTTACAATTTAATACACTATTTAGATCGAATATCATCGCCAAGGTATTAATTTCCGTTCGGTGACGACGGACCGTGAAAGCAAATAAGCGGAAGTGCAAAAACGACATAAATTTTACACATAATTTTTTTTTTCTTCGGAAAGAATGCAAAGAAAAAAAACACCTGTATAAATTTTACGAGTCGTTTTTTCAAGTTTATAATACAAATAATACGAGTTGATGGGCCGGATGTAATTTTTTTTCTAGTAAAAATTATACCTACACTTTTAGACTGCTACGTAGAGTGTATACTGTGTATATGGTAGACCGAGGTAGGTAGAAAAATAAGCTGTCAGAAGCGAAGAACGGGTATTAAATGGTATTATGCGATAATAATTTCAGTTTTTAAATAGGTGTTGGCAGTTTTCACTTCTTGAAATGCTTTCGGCTGCTAGCTTTTCGAGATAAATTTTAACGTTGTGTTGAAAACGTTGAACAACGTTTTTATTTCTCAATTATTTATGAATGAAGGCGTAAAATTTTTTTATCGACTTTTACTCGACGAATGTTGCGACTCGGGGTGCGGTCCTGGGGGCAACGGGTAGAGGTACACAGATCGCAAGTTGGCTTTTCACCAGTCGCGTCGTTCGTGTGCAGCGTGATAAGAAACTGGATGAGATTTTTCAACGTATTTTGTGTGTCTCTCGCGTTCTCTTTTTCGTTTCCAAGGGCTTTATAGTATTCCCGGTTCAGATGAGAGCAATTTTAAAGTTTTATGGTGGGTTATTTTGGAGAGATTTTTCTTTTTTAATTTTTATGATTTTTTCTGAGAGAGAGAAAAAATACGACGGTAGGATTTATCTTTTAGCTGCCTACTATTTTGTTAGAGTTGATATATTTTTTTTCGTTCCTTTGGAAATTAGATTTCGGATTTGAAATGGAGATTTTTCTGCTTAATTTTAATAATTTAGTTTTGCTTTTTACGAGGATTTCAGCTCGTTGTACAATTCTGATGATAACACGACTTTCAATTTCTTCGATTCTTTAAAAACTTGGCGGCTGTGTGGAGGATTGTGTGCAGATTCTGTTGAAAAATTGACTCAATTTTTTTTTTATTTTTATCAAAATTTTAGGGGCTGACAGAAATGAGGATTCTCGAAGAAATTCGTATCAAAACGGTGTGAAATTATTCACGAATCTTGCACTTCATAGATGTTCATATCACACTTTTCTAATTTTAAAAAAAATATGGTAGGTAATTAAAATTCATAACTCAAAAAATATGATTTTTAGTAAAATTTTACAAAAATTGGTTATAAATAAAAACTTGAAAAAAATTTACAAAAAAGTTTAAAAATTGGTTTTGATAGAAAAATGAAAAAAAAATTATAAAATTCCAAAAAAACAAAACTCAAAAAAAGGTTTTAACCAAAATTTGAAAAAAAATGATTTTGAAAAAAAAATTAATACTTAAGACTCGAAAAAAAAATTCAAACAAAAACTGGGAAAATAATTCCGTAAAGAAGTTTAAAAAAATTTAATTTTCGTTAAATTTTGAAAAACAGTTTTAAAAGAAAACAAAAAAAAAGCAAACTAAAAAATGAAAAAATTGAAAATATGAAATTCCATAAAATTCTTTTAAAAAATGGTTTTGAATAACTTAAAAAAGAATTGTGAGGCGCTCTGTGAAAAGGTACCTAAACTCGGAAAAATCGAAATCGATTTTTTAGCTTATCTGAAAGATTATATTTCTTCGTGCGTAATATAAAACAAAAAAAATCGAAAATTGCTTGAAAATTAATCGAGATATACCACTTTGAAGTTCTCGCATGGAAAACGGATGATTGGAGAAAAACGCTCCGAAATTGCGCCAAAAGTATTTTTTTTTTTGTGAATCCAATCAAAAAGTGAAAAATCGATTTTTTCGATTTTTTTGCTCTCCTGAACAATCTCACAGATACCTATTTTTCATACGAAATTCAAAAAAAGAAATGAAAAAATTTAAAAGAGCAAAAAATAAAATTTTGGTTAAATATTTAAAAAAATACTTGCCTACTAGGAAAAAATGTAAACAAAAAACTGAAAAAAACAGATTAAATGAATGGAATTTTAAAAAAATGAAAAAAAAATTTCAAACAAAATTTTGAATATGTTTCAAAAAATTGTTCAAAAACTGCAAAAATTGATTTTGAGAAAAAAAAGTAGATAAGAGTTTCATTTTAAAATCATTAATTTTGTGAAAATTTTTATTTTCAGTAATTTTTTAAAAATGAGAGTTTTTGCAAAATTGCTTTTAATAAATGGAAAAAGTTACAATAACATCCAATGCAGAATCCTCCTCTGATGGAATTCAAAAAAACAAAAGAAACTTATAATCATCAATTTTGTGAGAATTTATATTTTCAGTAATTTTTAAAAAAATGAGAAATTGCATTTAATCAATGAAAAAAGCTCAGATAAAATCCAATGGAAAATCCTCCTCTATTTCAAAAAATGAGAAATAATTGCACTTAATCAATGATAAAAACTCTGATAAAATTCAATGCAAAATCCTCCTCTGATGAAATTTGAAATCCTTAGTTTTGTGAAAATTTTAATTGGCAGTACCTAAGTAATTTTTGAAAAATGAAAGTTTTTGCAAAATTGTATTTAATCAATGAAAAAAGCTTCTGATAAAATTCAATGCAAAATCCTCCTCTGATGAAATTTGAAATCCTTAGTTTTGTGAAAATTTTAATTGGCAGTACCTAAGTAATTTTTGAAAAATGAAAATTTTTGCAAAATTGCATTTAATCAATGAAAAAAGCTACCATAAGATTCAATGCAAAGTCCTCCTCTGATGACATTTTGAAAAAAATATATATATTATTTTCAGTAATTTTCAAAAAATGAGAGTTTTTGCAAAACTGCATGAAAAAAGCTCCGATAAAATTCAATGCAAAATCCTCCTCAGATGACATTTTTGAAAAAATTTAAAATCAATTTTGTGAAAATATTTGAAAAATTAGAGTTTTTGCAAAATTGCATTTAATCAATGGAAAAAGCTACCATAAGATCCAATGCAAAGTCCTCCTCTGATGGAATTCAAAAAAAATTTAAATCATTCATTTTGTGAAAATTTTTATTTTCAGTAATTTGCAAAAAATGAGAAATTATATACCTATTTTTACATTTTTTCAAGAATAGGTAATTTTTTTAGAATTAGGTAACAAATTTGTTTTAAATGAAAAAAAAATTGGGAATTTTATGGAATAAAAAACATTTTATTTTTTCAGGATTTAGGACATTTTTTAAATAAATTTAATTTTAATTTTTTTTGCGTAAAAAATTATCTATTTTTTAGGAATAAGAAAATTTTTCAAATTTTTGGGATGAAAAACTTTTCTATTTTTTTACATATGAAAATTTTTTAAACTTTTTGAGAATAATTTATTTTTTATTTTTTGGAATATCTACCCAAACAAATTTTCCATTTTTTTTTTTTAAATAAAAAAATTTCTAATTTTTTAAAAATAAGATTCATAATTTGTTTGGGATTTTAGGGCCTCTTAAAAAAATTAAAATTAATTTAATTTCAATTTTTTCATTTCGAATAACGAAATTTTACAACGTTTTGAGATGGAAAAAGTTACTATTTTTTATGAATGAATTTTTTTTCATTTTTTTTAGAATAAACAAACTTTCTATTTATTTTTTCTAATGAAAAAATTTTCCATTTCCTAAGTGAATGAGAAAGTTTTTAAATTTTTAGGATGTATGACCTTTAAAAAGAATACTTTAAAATAAATTTTATTGTTTTTTTTTTACTTTTTTTCAAGGCTTTGTATCATTTTCTTGAATTAATTTTTTCCATTTTCCCATTTATAAAAAAAATCAGTACCTAGGTATGAAATTATATTTTTCAACTGTAATGTAAAAATACAATAATAACAAAGAAGTGGTAATCGAAAACCTCGTCATAGATTTAAAATAAAATTTTCAGCTCTAAAGATACTATCGCCGAAATTAGAAAATTTCCATTTTTTCATTATTTCATATTCGCTTCAGCTCGATCTTATATTAACCCTTAAGGGGGGGGGGGCTTGTTTTGGAACATTTTTTGTTAAATGCATAGCGTTGATTAGCGGAATTTTCTAAGACCTTTGCATGACGTCATTTTGATTTTTCACCTATGAAGTTTTGAAGAAAAATTGGAAACTAATTTCAAATTGTTTCTTTTTACAAAAAAAATTAATTTTTGATTTTTGAAAAATAAAATGCATAGAGTTCTCAAAAAAAGAAAATTATTTTCATATTGCATTTTAATTGTGTCATTTTGTAGAAAATGTTGGTAGATTTTTTGGAAAATTACAAATTTCAAGGTCAAAATTGGAGAAAAACGCGATTTTTACTTCAGGTACCGTTTCTAGGAAAACTATGCAACCCACAAAACTTTTTCTTAGAATATTTTTTATTCAGTAGAGTCTTGTCTATAATTTAACGAGAGGATTTTGCAAAATTTTAATTTGTCAACTATTTCTTTCGAGTCGACTGGAATACTTCCGAGGAAAAACTATGAGAGGGTTTCATAAAATAGGAGAGAAAGTACGAGTTTTGCAAAATCCTCTCGTTAAATTATAAACAAGACTCTACTGAATAAAAAAGATTCTGAGAAAAAGTTTTGTGGGTTGCATAGTTTTCCTAGAAACGGGACCTAAAGTAAAAATCGCGTTTTTCTCCAATTTTGATTTTGAAATTTGTAATTTTCCAAAAAATCTACCAACATTTTCTACAAAATGACACAATCAAAATGCAATATGAAAATAATTTCCTTTTTTTGAGAACTCTATGCATTTTATTTTTCAAAAATTAAAAATTAATTTTTTTTGTAAAAAGAAACAATTTGAAATTAGTTTCCAATTTTTCTTCAAAACTTCATAGGTGAAAAATCAAAATGACGTCATGCAAAGGTCTTAGAAAATTCCTCTAATCAACGCTATGCATTCAACAAAAAATGTTCCAAAACAAGCCCCCCCCCCCCCCCCCTTAAATCATCAAAATAACATTCGGACCCGACTTATTTATAAAAAGCAAATTGATTTTTCTATACATTCAACAGAATACAAAAACGAATCACCGCGATAGATGCCAAACCTTGATGAAATTATCGTTCACATTCGAGAGTTCACTTTTGCCCCCTCATCCCACACGTGGCTGCGGTTCACATCACGTTGAAATTCCAATTGTATTCTTCGCTCTACTCTATTGCAGCTAGGAAAAAAATTTAATCAAGTTATCCGCCGCAAGAGTCGATGATATCTGCGCGTTGACCAGATTCGAAACGATGAAATTAAATCGCAATCGTCGGTCGTGGCGTGGCGCGAAATGAAAACTCGCAGGCGATTTTTTTCCTCGTTCGAACCAACGAAGGCGAAGAAAAACGAAGGGATATTTTTATGTCGACGAGGTATAATGAACTTTAATCTGAACCGGGTCAATTGAAAACGTCGTATAGTAGGCGAGGCGACCACACCATGTCAGCTTTTCAGTGTGCCAGTGTGTGTGTGAGAGAGAGAGAGGGAGAGAAGCAAAGGGACACGTAGGCTGGTCGTACACAATCGTACTTCATTGAAAAGCAGCTCGATTGACACGAGCGCTTCGTACGTTGTGACATTGAATCGACGATTGCAAATTATTCATACGAGTTGGCGAGAAAGGCTGCCATGCTATCGTATAGTACACATACATATTACTCGTAGTACTGGGAGAAAGGGTTCTGTGTATAGGCTGACTAAACAGTCTGTAGTGCTCGTAACATACGAACTCGACAAGGAAACGGGTCGCATCCGAGCAGAGGCATAGAATTTCCAAATGTATAAAATTGCTCCCCAAAGAAAGACTGTACGAAATATCAAACTTCTCCTTTATGGATTTCGTTATTCACGGAGCAAGCTACCAGTAACATACAGCACGTCTACGTACGAAATTCTAAACGAAAACGTAGTTCATTTTTTAACGAGATTTTCAACCGAAATGAGAGAAAATATCGTCGAACGTGCGTAAAAACAATTATTAAATTTAAAAGTACCACCTACCGCCTTGTTGGATAATTTTTATCGTTATTTTTCCCTACTCCTCTTTCCCCCCCCCCTCCCCTCGCCATGAAACAAAAAAACACTTTGTCTTCAAAAATGTATCATTTTATCGTTATGAAGTCGTTTTTATAGGCTTTTTAACGCTGATTTAATGGGGTTTTTTCAGCCTTGTTTTTTGCAGTGGTATAATTATACAGTTTCTCGTTCGATGTCTTTTTTTATTCGATAATTAATTATTTTTAATTTCGTAGATATTTTTATATCTCCGATCTATTAGCGAATGATCGTGGTGGTATAGATTCTCTTGAGAAATAAATGCGGTGTGTAGGTAAAGAGGAGCAGGGAGAAGGACGAGATGACTCTGTTGGGAATATTTCCGGTACCAATCTAATCAACGGTTCGGTTCGGTTTCAATAATTTTTCAAATTTTTATTACGTACTTACTACAGCGTGCTAAAAAGTGGCATCTCGTAGATGAAAATACGAATGAAAAAGTATGTACAAGGTTTTCAATTTTTTAAAACGTTTAAAAAAAAATTAATTTTAATTTTTTTTTCAATTTTGAACAATTCTTAGTAATTTTTTAAATTTTATTCTTGTTTTAATTTTGAAAAATGATACATTTTAGATGACGTGAATAAATTGAAGAATTTGAAAAAAAAAATGTTCAAAAATTAATCGATTGGTAAAAATTTAAAAATGATCGATTAATAAAAATCAAAAATTTTATGGCACAGGGTGTCTACATTAATTTTTTTGAAAATTCATGACTTTTTCATGACCTTTTTCGTGACCAATATTTTAGATTTTCAAGGGGGCCTCCTTCCAGCATAAGTGTAACTTGGAATGAATACGGGGGGAGCAAAAAAATCCTCCTTTTTCCCTAAATTTTGTGGTAAATAGCTATTAAAAAAAATATTGAGGGAAGGGGCGAATGCCACTTGAACCCCCTAAGTTATGCTTATGCTTTTCAAGACCCCCTTTTTTGGTAACCAAAAAAATCTATACAATTTTTTTTTTAAGTTGAGTGATGGTACTTAGAATTTCCAAAGGTGTAATTCGATTTCTTCCTTAAAAAGTGGATTCTTGAAATTGTTTTCATGTTGTAATGTGAGAATGATTTTTTTCCTGGAAATGAAACAAACAAAAAATTTTCACGCAAAAAATTCTCGTAAAAGTTTTTTAATAACTTTTTCAACAGAAAACCCTTTTTTCTGTTTTTTTTTTAGTCCCAAAGTTTAAAAATATTCTATTTATTTACTTTAGTCTACTATTAAAGAAAAAAAATATTGATCTCCAAAAATTGAGATTTTATTATTTCAAAAGAATTTTTAAAATTATTGTTCGAAAAAAATCTCAGTTTTTTTTCGAAAATGAATCGACTTTTTTTTCTTTACAAATAAAATTTCTAAAAAAAAGAAAATATGATTTTTGGATATTTTTTACCCCCCTCCCCCCCAAAAAATGAAATTTCTTCCTCCGAAAAAATTTATAGTTCATAAGATTTCAGATTTCTCTATTTCAAAAAAAATTGAGTAATTTTTTTTATTCCTAAACAATTTTAGAAAAAAAATCGTTTTTAATTTATTTTATTCCAAAAAACAGAAATCCTCCTCCCAAAAAATCAAAATATTTTATTTTTTTAAAAATTGAAAAAAAAATTGAGATTTTATACTCTAGAGTTCGAAAAATATTTTTACCCCAAAACGATTCAATTCCAAAACGATAGAATTCAAATTTTTGATTTTAAAAATATAAGAATTTTTCGCGAAAGTTTGAAAAATATTTTTACTTCAAAAAAATTGACAATTTTTTTCAACTTTTTGTACAGCAACTACCTATAAGGCTAAAGGCGTGAAAATGTTTTTTATTCCAGAAAATTTTTTAAAAATTTTTGTACCAAAAAATTCATTTTTTTTAAATTCAAACCTTTTTTTTTTTTTTTTTTTTTTTTATAGTAAAAATAATTATATTAGGAATATTTTATAAATCTTTTTTTTATTTCAAAGATTTATTTATAGATTATTATTTTATAAATTTAATGAATAATTTTTTTTTTTTTTTTTTTTTTTTTAGTTTAATTTATAATATAAAAATTTATTTAAATTTTCCACAAGTCTTTTTTTTTCATTCCAAGAGATGAGGATTTTTTCCAAAAAAATAGAGATTTCCATCGCCTTAGTAAAAATTCTTCAAGAAAATTAATTTTTTTCTTCAGAAAAATCAAGAGTAATCACAAATTGCAATATTTTATGCGGTGTTTTTTTTTTTTGAGAAGATACAACAATTTGAATGTAATTTTTCTCAGGTAATAAGGTAGTTGCACCAGTCGTTGGCCACGACCCAGTGGTGGGTCACTTGAGAAGAAAAATGTTTATAATTAAGCGTATTTTTAAAATAGCTTCAGAAAATTTTTTTAGAGCAAACCTGGAACATTTCTGCATAGAACCACATAAAAGTTTTGAATCAATTCTGTTCAAGTAATTAACAATGATCGTCTGAAATTTTTTTGTTAGAACAATTTTCAAAATGATGCCAATTCTAAAGATTTTTGTTGAGCCGAAGTGTTGTCGAAATATGAATTTTACACTATTAAGATTAATAAAACTTGAAATATAACCATTTGACCTGAATCAGAAGAGTTTGGAGATTCCATTTCTTCATTAAAATAAAAAATATTGCCAAAATTTTATCAAATATGGCGGTGACTATCTACTGGAAGGAAAAAATGGTGTTTAGCCAGTAGCTGATCATTTTGATCAAGTAATAGACTTACGAAATTTTTGTAAAGTTCTTGTGGTTGATCATGCAAAAAATTTGTAAATATTTACGAAAAATGATAGTTTCTCTTTCTCATGGCTAATGAGTGACAATTTTACCGAATACTTATTGATTTTTTAAAAAATTAAATGGTTGAGAGCCGTTGTCATAATCTGATTGACCAACTACTGGGTGATCAACTACTTGATTATCTTGACCAACTACTGGACTTTTCTATTTTTTCACTTAAAATGGTCGTAATTTTCAAAGAAATGAAGTAAAATTAAAAAATTATAGCGCATTTTGTAGTAGAATACACAAGGAATCGTTTGGTATATTCACCATTTCGCCAACGTTATTAGTTTTTAAACCAGAATGTTTTTTATAAGACACTTCCACTATAAGGGTCCACCACTGGTGCAACTACCTTATTATTAAAAATTTATGACTTGTAAGAGTAAAATTCATTACTTTTCATGAGCTAGTGATTTTTTTGAACAATTCATGACTTTTTCATGACTTTCATAACCCATTTTTAATTTTCATGACTTTTTCATGATTTTCATGACCTGTAGACACTAGCCACCATGTGGAATTAGCTAACTCGTAGAACTGTTGAAAAAATTAAAATTGATCGGTATTTAAAAATTGAAAAAACTTCGAACTAACTACAATCAAAATTGAAAAATTAGTCGATTTATCGAAATTAGAACATTTGATAAATTTGAAGAAAAAAAACGCGAAATTATTCAAAAAATTCCATTTGTTAAAATCGAAAAATTAATTGATTGATAAAAGTCTAAAAAAGTCATCGATTTATCGAGATCGAAAATTGTATGTAAATGAGCTGCTTAAAAATTTGAATGATCTGTCATAATCGAAAAATTAACCAACTGGTGAAAATTGAAAAAAATATCGATTCGTCAAAATTGAGAACCGATCGATTAATCGGAATCGAAAAAATTATGGAATTAACAAAATCCTAGTATTTTTCAAAATATCTATTAATATCTCAAAACCAATCAATAAATTAATTTTTCAACAACTGTTGACGATCAATTCTCATGATAATTATTTTTTGTAAAGATGTACTTAAGTATTACTTACCTACTTATTCAAAGAGAATTTTTCACAAAAAAAAATTAGAGAGGAGGGTTTTTTCTACGAGAATTAATTTGATAAGTTTTCAAGTAGTTAAATTAATTTTTGAAATCAATTATTTTTGAAATCAATTTCGGAGAAGAAATTTTTCACACGAAAATTTTGTTGGAAGAATTTCATGATTTATAATACATATTAGGTTGAAAATTTTACGTGTTTTTTCTTTTGAAAATTTTTGTTTGAGAATATTTAAAAATTTCCTCAATTCTCAAGATTTTTTTTTCAAGGTGGTAAATTCACTTTTTTTTTACAAAATTTTATTGTTTCAAAAGAATCAACTTCTTCGACAAAATCTTTTTCAAGTAAACTGCCCTATTTTTTCATGGTATTTTTTACTACTATTTCTTTTTTTTCCTTTTTTTTTAAATAAAAATATTATTTTAGAAAGTCCACATAAAAATTGTTCCTGATTTTTTTCCAGAATATTTCGAACGAAACAAAGTTGCATCTTTCATCTTAATCGATAATCTGAATTATAAAACTGCGCTATTAATACTTAGTTAATGAAGGAATTATTCAAATGACTTGAAACCCCCCAGCAAAAGAACATCTAAAAAAAAAATGAAAACCCATCATCATCATTATCAGCGTACCAACAATGCTAAAAACCTGATAAGACATCAATTGAAAAAACATCCCGTTTAATTGAATTTTTAATCAAAAAAATACAATTTTTTGCAGCATTATCGTCATAGGAAAACTAATCTAATTACAATCCGTTCCAATTAACCGGATTTCATTTCGTTTACTCGTAATAAATACGGGAGTAATCGATTGGAAAAAATCGCGCTGAAATCGGCGAGTAATTTAAATTTCGCGCGAAAAGGTTTTAATATTATAAAAGCGTATTTTTTACAATATACCTTTATAATCCTTCGATATTGTAATATAATTTTTTTCTCCCAATTCAACGAGGTTTTTTTTTTCTCTCTCGCAAATAATGTGCTAACTGGAAAGAAGGGCTTAAAGTACTTATCATTTAATTCCATTCTTTTAATCCGCCACTTCACGCCGTATAAGCTTGTACTCGCCCCGTGAACATTAAACAAAAAAATTATTACACCTGCGAACAAACCAAAGACAGAAAAAAAGCGTACACTGGGAGCTATTCAATTATCAAAATATTCTTCCACGTGTTCAGACATTCTAATGAACCGCAAATAAGAATAAAAATACCATAAACAGAAAGACAAATGGAATAAGACGAATGGTTCTTTTTTTTCGGTCAAAAAAAGCTACTGTTGTAATACGTGCATGTGTAAGTATATACCTACGAATTTTATAAGTATATAACGTTGGAAAAAAATTTAAATTTCAAATTCTACTCAGTGTAGGAGCTTTAAAATAAGAAAATGTTGAACAATGCCGAAGAAAAGAGATGAATACTAATAAAGGTGAGCGAAAAGCTGTTATGGTGTTTTTTTGCATAATTTCGCCTCCAACAATACAAAATTATCACCTAATATGGTTTAATACCGAGACAGTCTTGAGATATTCAAACTAAGTACGAAGCTCTGAATAATAGATGAATTCTTAGTAAATACTTATAGCCAAAAAATAGAGCAAAATGGCATTTTGAATGACGTGAAATTTTTTGATTTCAAAATGCGCCTTTCGGTGTCCCTGATTAACCAACAAAAAGTCTCCGAACCCCATCCCTCGGAAAGTATCCCAAATGTGGACTCAAACTTACCTCCTCGTTGTTTTTCGCTTATAACTCTTCAAATATGCGTTTAAACAGGAAAATGGTCATGACTAAAATTAAAGTACATAAAATTTGCAATAAAAAAATTGATATTAATTTTTTTCGAAAAATGAACGGGTGGCGCAAAAACACGCGTCAAAATATACAAAATGGAACAAATAAAGATTGTTCCCATTTCTGCGAATAACCTACAATTTCGGAGGGGTTTGAATATATTTGAATAAGGACATACCACAGACTCAAAAAAAGTCCCTACTTATATTCATGAAAAGGGAAAATTTTTTCATTTTTTTCACCTTATATATTTTAATGCTCGTTTTTGCGCCACCCGTTCATTTTTCGAAAAAAATTAATAAAACATTTTTGGTTGGAAATTTCATATGCTTCAATTTTGGCCCTGACTACTTTTCCGATTAAACGAATATTTGAAAAGTTATAAACAAAAAACAACGAAGGGGGTAATTTGGGTCCACATTTTGGGTACTCACTGAAAGGTGAGGTTCGGGAACATTTTGGTGCCAAACCAGGATAACAAAAGAAACAATTTGATGGGTCATTTGGTAAAGGTACCTATCTCCAATTTTTTTTTTTTTTTTTTTTTTTTACAGGAGAGCAAAATGAAGTTGTGTTATACGAACACTAAGTAAGGTAGAGACGTGACACTTTGAGGAGGAGGGGGTAACATGACCAACTTATTTCTCTTATCTAATTTATATTCCCATCGAATTTTTAAGTAATCAGTACCTTATTTTAAATTAATTTTTTTTTAAAAACACACATTTCGGAAATAGCACCTTTTTCAAAACGAAAATTCAAACTGTTCTGGATATGATAGCACCTCAAATTTCGAGAAAATTGAAAGTTTTTACAGTTGAAAATTTCAAACAGACAAAACCCCTTGAAGGACTGAACCAAAACTGCTGAAAAAATTATCGTAGATTAGACCTCTACGGTACTTAACTATGTGCAAAGGAACGAAAATTTTCGATCATCTAGATCAAAATCAAAAATTCGTGAAAAAATTACCATTAAATGGGCGTGGCACCCGAACGGGGGGGTGGGGGGGGGGGTCCAAAATTTTGTGGAGAATTTTTTCTAGTAAAGGTACACCATCTGAGGTGTAAAAGAGCCAAAAATCGCTTGGGCCGACTTGACCCCTTATACGGCTAGACCCAACAGGAAAAAAAACGCGTAGCAGTCAAGATGCTCCGCGACAGCCGAATTTTTTTTTTTCAAGTTAGTGTACCACTTTGAAAACGTTTTCATCCATGGTATTTCAGTTTCAATATCAGTTTTAACTTCAAATTCAGTTTAAAAATGTCAGGTTTTTGTCTTCAGTTTTAGTTCCTCTCTGCATTGAAGATTTCAACTTCAGATGGGGGCTCCGCCCCCATACCCCCGCGTTGGGGGTTTCGCCCCCAACCACCTCGTCACTTCCAGCTCTTCAAATCCCCATGCCCCAGGGGCATGGCAGGATTTACCCCCAACCCCTTCCTTACTTTCGGCTTTGCAGACGGGGGCCAACACACCAGAAAAAGGGGTTGAAACGTGAAAATTTCTGATTTTTGACTCTGTAGGAGGGTCAAATGAGGCTCTAAAGCCCGGTCCACACCTTCAAATAATTTGATCAAATCACGTTTGATCAAATATATTTGAAGGTGTCGACAATAGGATAACAATAGGTGGTGTTGAATTAACGCGTCCACACCTTCAAATATATTTGATCAAACGTGATTTGATCAAATTATTTGAAGGTGTGGACCGGGCTTAAACTCGAAAATCTCCAAAAGGTACATCAGTGACCTTTACTGACATCACATCTCAAATTTCGACCTTTTAGGTCTTTTGGTTTGGGCTATAGGCTGATCAACACACCTAAAAAAGAGGTTAAAATGTGAAAATTTCTGATTTTTGACCCTGCACGGGGGTCAAATGGTGCTCAAAAGTCGAAACCCCAAAAGGCACATCAGTGACCTCTATTGACCCTACATCCCAAATTTCGATTGTTTAGGTCTTTTAGTTTGGGCTGTAGGCTGTTCAACGCGTCAGAAAAGACAGGTTAAAACTTGAAAAATATTGATTTTTTGACCCTGTATCGAGGTCAAAAGGGGTTTAAAGGTCAAAACCTACAAAAGGCACATCAGGGGCATGAACTCGATCTATGATAAAAATTTAGGCCCCCCAGCTCCATTTGGGGGGTCTGTAGCCTGATCAACGTGAAAATATGACCACAAAATCCACTTTTTGGGCCCTAAAATGGGGTGGAGATGACTTGGAAAGCTGAAATTTAAATACAGTGAAGACAATCAGAGTCACTGTTGTTGGTAAAAATTTCAAATCATTTTATCAAATTGGGGCCTCTCTAGAGGCCCCCTCAAAAAGGGGCCACCCCCAATTTTGAAGCTCAAGAGTCAAAACCCAAAAGGCACCTCAGTGACCCTTACCTATCCTAAATACCAAATTTTAGCGTCCAAGGTCATTTGGTTTGGGCTGCAGGCTGATCAACGTACCGCGAAGCGAGAAAAAACATGAAAAATTGTGAAAAATCTTAATTTTTGACCCTTGACAGGGGTCAAAGGGGGCCCAAAAGTTGAAACCTACAAAAGGCACATCAGGGGCACAAACTTGATCCATGATGAAAATTTTGGCCCCCAGCCCCATTTGGGGGGTCTGTAGCCTGATCAACGTGAAAAAAATGACCCCAAAATCCACTTTTAGGGCCCTAAAATGGGGTGGGGATGACTTAGGGGGCTGAAATTTGACTATGGTGTAGGTAATTAAGATTCTCATCCCTGGGGCAAGTTTCAAAAAATTTCATGATATTGGGGCTCCCCCACACCCCCCTTAAAAAGTGGTCATATCCCCAATTTTGAGTTAGGGCCCCAAAAATTTTTTTGCATCATTCGTACACCGAGGGGACCCTACATATCAAGTTTGACCTCATTTGACCTGTTAGGCTCGGCCCCAGAGTTCCAAAAGTAGCGGTAAAATTATATATATATATATATAAATATGTGACATGTGACAGATCGTCATCTTTTGGTCCCAAACATCAACAAATGGGGTCAGAACTCTTCTACCCCCCCCCCTCCTTCTAAATCCGGGTCGGACACAATAGCCTAAATTTTTTTTTAAAAATTCGGCTAAAAATTGATTTTTTTTTCGTTTATTGGCATGGTGCCTAAAGTATTGAAGATAGGCAAAAATGAAAAAAAAACTTTTTGATTGGAAATTTAATTTCCTACAACTTGACAGTTTTACTTTTTTGTTTTGATCAAAATTGAAGCCAATATTTTAACATGAAAAATCATTCAATGTTGTATGCTAGATAAAATTCTTTTTTTGTGTAAGTATTTAATACCTAATTATAAAATAATTATGAATGCCAACTCTGAAATAAATTAGTTTATTTAAATCATAGGGTAATTCATTTTCTAATGATATCAAAAAAACATGTTTCAAAAAAAAAATTAGATTTATGACTCATCAAATTTAAAACCAAAAAATTTCATACAAATTTTGAAAAATTTGATTGAAAAAAAAATTTAAAAATTTTTGTTCAGAAATACAATTTTCAAAAAAATTCCTCGTCAGTTTTTTTTTTTTTTTTTTTTTCAATCTAAACCTTTATTTTAAATAAATTAAAATAATTTTTTAGTACCTAGGTATTTTGTTAAATTTAAAAATAAATTGTTATGAAAAGCATTATTTTTCTCACAAAATTTTATAAATAGTATACGCATTGGATTTTTTTTACCAATTTGTTTGTCAAAATCAATTTATTTTTTAATTTTCTTTAAACACAGTTTTTTTTTCTTCACATTTAGTTCATCGATATTTCGTCAAAAACTTATTTTTTGAAACGTTGTTAAAAATAATGTTTTCAATTGTTTTTGAATCAACAAAAAAAATTGAAATCCTGTGGAGAAAATTTCTTAGAAAATTTGCTTCATTTTTTTGGTAAACTTGACTGGGCTGTTTAAAAAACAGCTAAATTTTTAGCACCAATTTTTTTTTATAGCTGGACCGCTCGACTTTGCGTGTCAATAGATGTTCTCTAGAAAATGGTACCTTTACAAATGGTAACCTGTGTGAGAGGTTGAAAACAAGCCAATTATTCGCCATTGATCATAGAAAATGGCGAACTTGGTTGAAACACGTGCACGTCGAGTTTTAATATAGGTCAACACATTTTGACATTTTCAAGACTACGCGAGAGTGTGCAGCGTAAAACTTCCACCGAAGGAGAAACTGACGAATAAATTCGTGCTCATTCTCAAGTTCAAAGTTTTCTTCGCCGTCGACGACAACGTCGAACGCACATAAAAGATATCGATACGAATTGACTGAAATGACGGCCACCCTTTGGGGAAAAATCCGTAATACGTGAGACACATCGAGCATCCAGCTCCTCGTACCTTTATTAATTGTTATTTCGAACAGTACCGGTGGTGTTTTTTAAACGCTCAATTATCATCATCGTCGTCACTTTTCTGGCGCTTTGTAAAATCTGCTAATTAAACAAACAGCTTGGCTTTTGTTTCTAAATGAATAATTTAATGGGTAATGTGTTACGATAAAAGATGCTAATGGTGACCTCGCATGTGTAAAACCACCTACTGCGGCCAATCCTCATTTGGAATCCGTCCAAAAGCTATTCTACTGCGAATTTCGAATCCACCGAGCGGACGCTTGGTGTTGGGTGCCGGTTTCCGTGTATTTTTACGTGTTCGCCGAATTAGGGTCGTTTTAAGTATCTAGACCTACCATTAATGTCGGAAAATCTTATCAATTTTTTTCGCCTCGAGAGTTCGCCTTCGAGTACAATACTCGGCGAGATAATCGAGATGTTAATGGTTTTGCATACTAAAGCCCCGTAAATAATAACTGCATCGGATGAGTTTTTGCCTAAACTGGTATATCGCAGCATCCTCTGAAATTCGTGTTAATAGTTTTGCATAATCAGTCCGCCGTAAATATAGCGAGACGTTATGTTAATAGATTTGCATAATCGGTGCCGTAAATATGATAATCTTACATGTTGGATGGGTAATAGGCGCGTCTACTGGTAGTTTGCAATACGAGCGAATATTTTTGGGCGAAATTTAGTCAAATAGGTACTCGTTTTGTGACGTCATTAAAAATCATCTGTAATTTTATAGTTAATTTTGGAAGGTTGTAAAATTGTGCAGGAGGTTGTAATTAATTTATGCTGCAAATTTTACAATTGCATGTATCTAACACTGTTTTCCAAGTCGTTTCTACACATTTCTGCTCATTTCGGAGCCAGATATTCCCAAAATGGGGATTTTATCTCAAAAATCTAATTTCACTGTATTTCTTAAAATACCTAGTTCTAAACTCAAGAAATGACGCCTAAATTGAAGACTTCACATTTTTGTACCTAATGATTCCCAAAATAATTGTTTTAAGCCGAAAGAAAAATAAATGGTTTTGTGGTTTTAAAATTCATCAACGTTCGTCAGCAGATTTTCTAAAAAACAACACGACATTTCGCCTACAAAATCCCTCCAATCCAAAGTTATTGATTAACCCTCGAAATACACTGTTATTGGTATATTTCTCAAAAAACACACCGTGTAACAAAGCCATAAAACAAAAAAGCAGAAGCAGAACGTCTTCAAAATGTAAAATGTTGAAAAATTTTCAAATTTTTAAAATGAATCCAATTTTTGAAATTTTCTGAAGTTTGAAGAATACAAATTTCAAATTTTTACTCAACTTTAACAATTTTTCAAACTTTGAAGATATTAAGAGGTTGATTTTTAAAAAATTTTCAAACTATACAAATTGGCCTTTAAAAAAAAATGCCTACCAAGTACCTACCTACATAAATTTATTCATGTTTATTGATTTTTTTTTTTTTTTTGAAAATCAATCTAAATTATTGTAAAAATAATGCAACTTCCAAAATTCATTAAATTTGTAATATTTTTGAAAATTGTGAAAATTGAAGAAATATCCAAATTGTACAAATTTGTTAGGCGATAAAAAATGACTTCATTTCAAAAACTTTTAACATTTACCAAAATTCAATTCTTTTTTTTAACCATATAATTATTGAATTTATACTAAATCCAAAAAATTAAAAATTTCAAGGATTCAAATAAGTTTTGTAAATTTTCAAATTTCAACAATTCACTTTTCTATGTTAAATTTCTACGATTTATAAAATTTAAAAAAATGAAAATTTTAATACTTAATTCAACTTTTTTTAAATTTAAATTTTGAAGATATTTTAATGAATTTAAAATACTCAAGTATGAACAAACTTGTAAAAATGTAAGATTTAAAAAAAAAAAGTAGGTAAGCAGTATGTAAGTCAAATTTAAAAAAACATAAAAAATAATGAAAATTTATTAGACTTAGGAACAATCACATTCCAAAAATTAATTAAAATTTATTTATTACCAAAATTCCAATTTTAATCAAATGAAATTTCCTCAAGTGATGAATTTTTACTAAATTAAAAAAATCAAATTTCAGAGATTTAGAAAAGAAATAACATTTTAAAAATTTCAAAAAATTAAAAAATTAAAAAATATTGAAATTCTAAAAATTCATCAAGAAAAGAAAAAGAAATAGGAAACATTAAAATTATAAAATCTTATTAAACATTATAAACTGACCTCATTTCAAAAATGTATTAAAATTACCAAAATTCCAATTTTTTCAAATTTTGAATTTTTCTTAACCTGATTTCAAAATTTTAAAGAATTACAAAATTTTAATAGTTGTTTTTTCATATAAATCTTTATAAAAATTAAAAAATAAATATATCACACTAAATCTAGAAAATTGGGAAAAATTTAGAAAATGATCTGATTTCAAAAATTCATTAAAATTTAAAAATCACCAAATCTTCAATTTTTGTTGGATGTAAAATTTTAAATTTATCTAATTTTAATTTTTTTTTTTTTATTGAAAAAATCAAAATGTCAAAAAAAGTTTAAGATTGAAAAAACATCCCCATTAAAAATATAAGTATAAAAATGATCACAAAATTCCAAATTTATTAAATTTCTACATTTTTCCAAAATATTGAAAATGTACTTATTAAAATTTTAAAATGATGAAAAATAATTTCAATTTGATTAAATTTCTAAATTTTTCCACACTCATTGAATTTCTACTGTATTTTTAAAAAAATCTAAAATTCAATCATTTACATAAACTAAAGGTTTCCTAAAATTTAAAAAAATTCTCAGAAATGAATTTTTATTAAATTTTTGAAAATTTCTCAACTTCAAAGAACAGCTTTGTAGATAGGATCCAGTGGACACTTTGCCAAAATAATAATTTTTAGGGGGTAAAATCCATTATTGGAATTTTATGAAACATAATTTTCCTTACATCGAGCCTTCGACGTTTGCTCAAAAACCAGATGGAGTTTTTTATCTAAAAATCTTCATAACTCCTGAAATGATGATTTTAGACAAAAATGCTTTAGTGAAGTTTTAATCTAAACATTATTTTCTATCAGTCTGCCTAATGAACCAGGTAATATTACCTACTCTTTAATGATTCTTCAAGAGAGAAATTTGTGAATTAAGTCTCACAAAAGTGGTTTTTTCTTCATATCTCCCAAAATAATGATTTTAGACAAAAAATGCTTTGGTTAAGTTTTAATCTGAATTCTATTTTTTATCACTCTGCCGAAAAAATCAAGTAATATTACTCTTTAATGATTTTCAAGAGAGAAATTTGTGAATTAAGTCTCACAAAAGTGGTTTTTTCTTCATATCTCCCAAAATAATGATTTTAGACAAAAAATGCTTTGGTTAAGTTTTAATCTGAATTCTATTTTTTATCACTCTGTCGAAAAAATCAAGTAATATTAGTCTTTAATGATTCTTCAATAAAGAAATTTGTGAATTAAGTCTCACAAAAGTGGTTTTTTCATCGTATCTCCCAAAATAACGATTTTAGACGAAAAATGCTTTGGTTAAATTTTAATCTAAACTCTATTTTCTATCGGTTCATCCAATGAACCAGATGATATTGCCCTCTTAATGATTCCTCAAGAGCTAAACTTATGAACAACCCCCCCCCCCCCCCCCCCCAGAAAAAATGTGACGTTTCCTTCATACCACTCAAAATAAAGCGTGTAAACAAAAAATACTCTGATTAGTCTGATAGAATTTTCTTCTTGTCGCAATTTTCCATAAATTACTCGCATTAAACGAGAAATATTAAGCTCAGATAGATTATCATTAATATCTGTACATAATTTGGAAAAGAAATATCGACGCGTTCTTCTAACCACCAAGATGAAGCAACTTCAATCAGGACAAATTAACATAAAATTAACCTCGAGCTTTACTTTGAAAAGAAAACCGACCACAAGTCGAACTTTTCAATCCCTCGATCCGCAAAAGCTCTCAATTTCTTTAAAAAATAATAACCCCTCAAACGAATTTCTAATTTCGCTAATAAACTTTTCAAACATCCGCCATTGTGACCTTTTTCGAGACACAAGGAATACGAGAGACTGGAGAGAAATAATACATAAGGCAATATACGCCGAAACCTTTACCAAAATAACCGCGCTGTTCTACGAGGAAAAACCACACAATAGACTAATGAAAACTGAAATTTCAAAAGATGCTCTTTGTTCAATATTTACGTTTGACTAATTCTTATGTATACTAAAAGGATCTACTCTCCCTAATATGTGTAGGATATTTTTATCATATGTGCATGGTGGGGTGGATCTGGGTACGTTTATCTTGGAAGAAGGAGTTGTGCGTTGTACATGTTTAAAAGTGTAACGCTATTTCGCAGGCATGTTGATTAAGGTCTAGTTTGGCTCTGCTATCTATAAGAAGCAAACTTATTATATTGTAACATATAAAAGCAAAATGAAGTAAAACTTTTCCAAAGTTACAATTAATACTGTTCAGACAAACGCCGCCGTGAGCTAATTTTCAAAAAGAGAGAGAGAAAGAGGGCTGGTTTAATGAAAGCCTTTTGGAAACGTTGCAAGACGAAAAACTTGGCCAGTTGAAGGAAAAATACACTCTAAAGTATTAAGGATAGGATAGCTTTACAGTATGCTTTTAATTACCTTATATACTTTCGCGTTTAAATTATAACCGAATGATAAATCTCGAAAAATACCAACTCCATCGACGTACAATGACGTTCGCAACGGTAAAGAAATATAATTAAGATAAAAAAAGTAAGAAAGAAAGAAAAGAAAAGAAAAGAAAAGAAAAGAAAAGAAAAGAAAAGAAAAGAAAAGAAAAGAAAAGAAAAGAAAAGCTGACTATTTTTTTTATTCGACTCAGAAGACGATGTGGCGGTTAAAGCTGCGCTAACATAAAAGAAAACAACCGAAGAATTAAATTATCTAAATGCCGAGAATTTCGCCTTTTCTATGTAAGGCCTGTTTATGCATAATTTTAATTTTTCAGTGCGCTTTGCGAAATAAATTTTTTTCCTTATACAAGACCAGTCTGCGAATTGTCTTGTTGGTTTTACTCATCTCGAAACACCTTATCGCATTAACCTAATTTCTTTTTATGTTCGGTACTGGAAAGTTTTCTATGTTTTATCCTGCTCGCGCGCAGCTCACTTTCGTACAAAGTATAAAAATTTTATCGCGAAATTTCAAAATATAAACCCTAGTTAATCAATCAACGGATTAATTTTGAAAGCCAAGTACATCGGGGCAACGTGTTTTTTCAACCGTAAAAAAGAAAAACTTTTCCTTCGCCAAAAAAATTACTCGCAGTATTTTAATTAAATTTTTACGCCGAGGATAATACTTGGGCAATGATGGAAAGTGTGAACTTTTTTGCAGTTTCGTGGGACACGCTGAAGGCGGTTCGAAATTTTAAGCTCGTTAAACTAATGCTTATTGCAGTTTAGTGCGACGCGACGTTGGTAATAATTGTCGAAAGCAAGGTCAATCGAATGAGGTAAGAAGGGGTAATTTGCTTGTAGAGTAAAATTAGTGTTTAGTAAGTTTCCATTATACTTGGAATTTCGATGAATTATACAGGTTGTCCCAGTCAAGGGTATTCTCCTTCAATCTGACAAGTCTGCAACTGAAAGGGTTAAAAATAGATCTATTTTAGCTGATTTTTTATTTTCAAAAAATCAGATACGACTTGAGAATGATGAAAAATTTCTAATGTTAATTGAAAATTAATAAGATAAAATTATTTGATTTAAAAATTGAAAAAAAAATGTAAGTAACAAATAGTCAAATTTTGACAAATAACGTTTTAAAAATTAATGTTATAAAAATTTTAGAAAATTTAGTTGAATTTTTAAGAAATTGACCAATTTTAAAAATTGATAGGTGCCTACAGTATTATTTTTAAGATTTATTAAAATTCAACAATTACCAAATTTTGAAGATTTTTTTTTTCAAATTTCACCAGATAATGAAAATTTTAAAAAAAAATCATCACACTTTAAAAATTTAAGTGGGTATTAAAAATTTCTGAAAATTTGGTGGAATTTTAAAAACTTTAAATTCTAAAAATTGACCGAATTTCAAAAATGTATGGTTGGAAAATGAATAAAAAATAATTTTAAAATAGATAAAAATCGTAAATATTGATAAATGGAGCAAAAAATGATAGAAAATTGATAAAATCATCACAAATTGATAAGTCGATCAAAAATGCTTGATGAATCGAATAAAACACGAAAAAATGAGAAAAAAATAATTGAAAATTTATGAATGTGATCGAAATGAGCAAATACTTCTTGGAAAATTGGTTAAAAATTGATAAAATATATAAAAAATATTTAGTGGTAAAAAATAACAAAATGAGGAAATAATAATGATTAAAAATTGATAAAATGACCAAAAGTTGAGGAATCGAGTAAAAAATTATTGAAGATTGATAATTATATTATAGTCGTATCATGTGATCGAAAAATATTAAAATTATTAGCAAAATTATAAAACTGATTGGAAATTAATAAAATGAACTAAAGTTGATAAAAAAAACCATAGGTACTTAAAAGATGAATTTTTAGAAATTATTGAAAATTTAATCAAATTTTAAGAGTTGATCCAATTTCAAAAATTTGTTAAAATCCTTTTCATCCTTCTTCTTCCCTATACTGTCTTCGATTAGAAGATACGGATGTCAGTAACCTTATTAAACCATTCAGGTCAGGTCAACAATTAAAAAAAAATCAAATCTACAAAATATCAATACGAGTAGGTAAGTAATTTTGAAATTTAAATAAATGTTTGAAATTCCAAAATTATCAAATTTTTAAGATTTACTCAATTTTAATGATTTATTACGTTTTAAGATCAAATTTTCAAATCAACTTTTGATAATTGAACCTTTGAAATTTCTTGAAAATTCAAGTGAATTTTTAAAATTTATCAAATTTTAAACATTGATTAAAGTTTTTAAAATCCTTCTTCTTCATCTTTTCTTCTTCTCCTCTTCCTCCTCCTCCTCCCACTCATTCCCTACATCGCCTCCGCTTAAAGAAGATGGGTATCAGAAACCATTTGGACGAAGTCAAAAATTCAAAAAATTTATATTTTTAGGATTTTTCTTTTGAAAATTTTCCCCAATGAATTTTCTTTACTTATCCAATACTTTTTTCTTGAAATTTTTTGCCCAGCTATTTTTTATTTTTTATTTTCTGAATTTGATGAAAAAGGTATTCTTTTCAAAAAATTTTAGTGCTTTTTTAAAAAATATTTTTTGAAAAAAAATCAAGATTTTTCCAGGGATTTCCTTCCGAAAAATTAATTTTCACTAGGTATAATTTTTCCAAATTTTTATATGAAATATTCCTCTAGCTTACAATAATTTTTGTCTTGATTTTTTTTTACGGATTTCGTACTTTCAATTCTTAACAAGTTATTTTTGAAAATTTTTTTTTTTTTTTTGGGAAATATTTTTCCTCGAATTTTTTTAGTGGGTTATTTATAGAAAATTGCTTTTAAAATAATTCTTCTCTTAAATTTTTTTGAGAATTTTTTTTCGGTATGGTTTTTTTTTATAATTTTATTTTCAGAAATTTCTTTCCAAAGAATTTACCTTTTATCTATTAGTTAGGTACAATAATTTTTTTATTCGTAAAAACATTTTGGATTTTTTTGGAATTTTTTTCTGATTTTTTAAATAGGTATAAGTATTTTTCATCGGATCTTTTTTTAGCGATTTGTTTGTAATGATTTTTTTTTACAACGTCGGTAATATTTTTTTCTTAGAAATTTAGTTTATTCTCAAAAAAATTTTCAAACTTTTAGAATGCTATCAATTTTTACAATATTTTTTTGTGGTTTTTTACAATTTTTTCGATATTTTTTTTGAATTTTCTGGAGTACACGTTTCATGGCATTTTTTCAATTTTTTTATTTTTTTATGACAATTTTTGGCCGATTTTTTTGTTGCGGTTCTTTGAAGGATTTTTTAAGAATTAATTTTTAAACCTGAAAAATTCTTTAAGGATTTTTTTTCAGAAGATTTTTTCGAAATTTCTTTCTAAAGAATACCTTTTCTAAAATTTTTCTTTGGAATATTTTTCTTCTTGAGAATTTCTTTCTATAAGTAAATTTTTTTGAACATTTTTCTAAATTTTTTCTTGTGAGAAGATTTTCCAAAAAAAAAAAAATCCCAGAAAAATATAATTTTTGAAAAAAAAATATACATTTTAATGAAGAACACCGCTGAATTTTCGCTCATGTTGAAAATATTTTACGTTATACCTACATTCCATTGAATATGACTAGTAATTTTTGTGAAAAAAAAGGTGTTCCAATTTCCAACCATAAAATAAAACTTTCTTGGAAACCCCCTCTTTTTTGTGCAAATATATTTTTTGTCAAGTTTCAAACATTCAATTGCGTTAAAAAATAAAAAAAATAAACAAAAGTACTAACCTAATAAAAACAAAACCCTGTGTCGATAAAATGTCTTAAACAAATGTAAACAATAGGTTCGTTCAAGCGCTTTTTGTTTATCTTGTTTTTGTTTAAAATTTTAAGAAATTCTTAAATTTTTACGTTTAGAAATAGTTCGCTAGGTTTTAATGACTCTACTTTTAGTAAAATACGGTAAAATATCTTGATTTTTCCCAATTTTCACCAATTTTTTTCTATTTTGAAAAAAAAATCAACAATTTTGCTCATAATATAGTCATAACAACATAGCCATCTATTTCTTTAAAGTGAAAATTTAAGAATTTCTTAAATTTTTAAACAAAAGGTTCGTTTAAGCGCTTTTGTTTTTCTTGTTTTTGTTTAAAAATTTAAGAAATTCTTAAAAACTAAAGGTGCCTTTTCACTAGCGGACACAAGTCACCGTGTAGTTCTATGTATACCCATTATTTACTTAATGGGTTGGTAGGTTTTTTTTTTTTTTTTTTTTTTTTTTTTTCATGAAGCTTTTAATATTTCCTCTTTTTTTGCTCCTGTCTTACTTCAGTTACTTCGGATTCTTCTACATCTACCTCCAGCACGAGTTCTTCATATAATATACACTCCATTTTAAATTTTAAACAAATACTTTAAATATATAATACTGGAAACTCCAATGGGGACAAGTGACCCCGACAAAAGCGCTCTTTTAGCGGCTCGGCATGAAACTATTCTCAGACTTTCGACCGATCGTCATGTCTTCGACCAATCAGAGGGCGAATCACGCGACGATTAGTCGAAAACCTGGAATTAGTTTCATGCCGAGCCGCTTAGAGAGCGCTCTTCTTGGGAGTCAAATCAAAAGCACAGAGTTTCCAGTATTATAATATATTTAAAGTATTTGTTTTAAACTTGTTTTTAACTCAAAAATTCAAAACACAACTAATTCTGTATCACTTCAAAATCAAAAACCTTCTTTCAAGTTTCACGTACAATGATAAAATTATTTGAATGTAGCCATTTATTTTTATTCATTTGAAATTACTGTAAATCACAATTTTGAGGTTGCTATTAGTGTTGGAGGCACCCTTTTTGCAAAATTTAAGAATTTCTTAAAATTTTAAACAAAAACAAGAAAAACAAAAGCGCTTGAACGAACCTATTATAAAAATTGGAAATCAATCAAATAAACAATACCACAAGGCGAAACATTCTACCTCCCGAACGTAAAAATTAGTCTAGACTTGCAGACTTTGCGAACCATTTGGTCAATTACCTAAATTGAATCGGCTAGTCGATATTTTCGATAATTTCATAAAAAATAATAGCTCTAATATTACGGGCCATTTCCACCATAGACTCGGTTGAAAGGTTGCCCATACTAATGGAAGTCGTTTTTCAATGGTTCGATGATTTATGAAGGTCATTAGGCGAATATTCCATTTGGTTGATGGTTCGCGTCATTTCGGATTTAAAATATGTATGAAGGATTTTTCCATCGGATTTTTTCCCCTCTCCTAATCCTAATTGGCCAAATGTAACTAGACTTATATACGTAGGTAGGTATATATTATATTATTATGGTGTTGTTCGAAGCACGTGTAGGTACGAAATTACGAATACACTTGCGGCGAACTTTCGCCAGTTGTATTTTATTGGGTACAGGTAGCAGCAAAAGTGAGGCAACACGAGTATAATTTGGTGTTATTTTAAAAAAAGTTATTTATATGGTTTTTGGAAAACACATACGTACGTTGTACGTAGTAGTAAATTTACTCGACGCTCCGGTATTGAAAAATATAACGCACGTGTTTACTTTCGTAGAAGACTTTTTTCTAGTTGAACAAATTAGAAAAATGTTCCTTCGTCTGAAAGCATATCTACTCTTACACGTACGTGTACTGAAACTCGTTTTCATATAGAATATGGAACATTTTGGGCGAAAACTTTGGCCGTTTATGCGCCCAAGATGATTTAGAATAGTCGAATTTATATTTCTATGGCCGACCGAAGACCTCGGTAGGCGTTGGAATAACTGCGAAAAGGCGAATACCGCAAATTAACAGCTACCAAGACCTACACAATATAACCAGGAGGGCAAATTTTTACAGAAATATTTAGCTAAGAAGTTTTGGAAATTTAAAGCATCGCCCTGCGACTGCGAGTCGACTTTGGGCCATTGCCGAACTTTGCAGCTTTTTGTGTTGGTGGAATAGAGACGTGTGGGTTTAATTCGTTTCAACGTCGAGCTCCTCCTCGCGTTGATGGGAATGGCACGAGCGTTTTATGAGGAGGCCTCGTCGCGACAAAAAAGGTAGAATTAAATTTTAAACGAGTAATTAAGCCCGTAGGCGGTATCAGAGCGAGCCGGGTGCAAATGACGTGAAATCAAAAAGCTGCTCGAGCCAACCGAGAACAAAGAATTTGCATTCGTAGGGTTCTTCGTTAAAATTGTCTCCGTATAAAAGTTTCCCGCTGCAAAAAGATCGCGTTAGGGGTTTTCTCCGAGAGGTCTCCTATTATTGCAAATAAAGACGATGCCCGCACCACCGTCAATATACACAGCTCCGATGTCTCGAATGACAAAAGTCTTCGCATCGAATAAACTTTATAAATAGGTATGGCCATTTTTTTCAACCTTCAAGTTTTAACTGCCGTAATTAAATTTTTAGTTTGAAAGATTCCTCCGAGCGAGGCTCTTCCTCTTTACCTTCTATCTGGCACACTTTGGGCGAGTTAAAAAATTCAAATATTTACACGTGTACGAATTATTTTGCAATTTCGCTATAACGGTTAGTAAAAGGATGGCAATTTATGTTCCGAATTAACCTGCTTTTTACACTTGGGTTAACTCTAGCAGCGTACAAATTATTTGTTACCTTTTTACCAAGCATTCGCTAATGTTTAACGTAACAACGTTCCCAATACCAACCGTAAACTGGCAGCATAATAAACGATAAAAAATACCAACTCTACATCGTTTTAATTTTATTTAACCAACTGTATGCTCTAGCTGAATAACCATAGCATATTATTTCCACCAAATATTTCCATTTTAAATTTTCTATCGAATTGGAAAGTTCAAATTGTCGAGAGAAAAAAATTAAACTAGGTTGGCATCATCGAAAATTTGCCAAATCTAATACTACATAGACACTTGAATTCAAAGTTGGAGGGAAGGGAGGGACCCAATCGAAATTTTTATGATGATCAAAATTATTTTTAAGACTTCAAGCTACAATTTTTGTTTGAAATTTTTCTCAATTGGACCCCTACCTTCACCAGTTTTTAATAATATGTATAAGTATCTAGGTCATATTATGCAAAATTGCAGGGGAAGGGAGGATCTAATCGAAAATTTTATAATAACTAAAATTACTTCTAGGACCTAAATCTACAACTTTTGTCTGAAAAATTTTTCAATGGGACGGACCCCTCCCCTAATTTTGAAAAAGTACCTGCCTGATGTTATGTGAAATCGGAGGAGAGGGAGGGATCCAATCGACATTTTTGTAATAACCGAAATTATTCCTACGACTTCAAGCTACGATTTTTGTTGGAAAAATTTTTCAATTGACCACTTCCTCCCTCACTCCCTTAATTTTTAATTAGTATCTCCGGAGTGTTATGCAAAATAAGTGAGGAGGGAGGGGTCCAACTGAAAAAAATTTCCAACAAAAGTTGTAGCTTCAAGTCCTAGGAATAATTTTGGTTATTACAAAAATTTAGGCAGGACCCCCTCCCTCTCCTCCACTTTTGAATATCAACGGACAATGTGGTATTGGACTTGGCCGATTTTCGATGGTTCCAAAAAATCAGTACCCTGTGGCGATCCACTTGTGAATACTTCCATCATTTTAGTAGCTTGGCCTACTCTCTAACGAATAATCTGTGACATAAGTTTGAATTTTTATCCAACAGTTGTTCATTTTTTCTAAGGCTTCTCATACTATAGATACAGGGTGACTCAATTAGGAATATTCTCCTTTAATCTGGTGAATCGGCAACTTAATTAAACGATGTGTTCATGTTAGTGTGTTTGTATAACTCTGTGAATGAAGGGGCTGAGATCCAGCTTGTGAAAAAATGCTTAATTTTATTAGTTTTTTCGTCAGAGGGAAATTTAGGAATTTCTAAAATTTCAAGAGGTTTTTGGAATTGAATCGGTTCCCAAAATTTTTTCAAATTCAGCAAAATTTAATAAAAAAAGTATATAGTCAAACGTTCGCGAATTTTCACAATTTTAAAAATATAATTTTTTCAAATTTATTCAACCTGCCAGATTTTGTAATTTTTGAATTCAAATTTATTTTTTTGAATTCGGAAATTACTTTAATAAAAAATTTAATAAAGTGAATTTTCCAATTTTGATTACTTTTCTAAACTTGGTAAGAATTCGAAGTTTGGTCAATTTTTCAAAATTCGTTTGAATTTTCAATTAAATTTAAAAGGACACTTTTCCAAGTTTGATAAGTTTTTACAATATTTAAATTTTGAAAATTAGTTCAAGTCTTGAAATTCAGGCAAAAAATGTTGATTTTCAAAGTTGGATAGATTTTTACTATTTTTAAATTTCATCAGAGTTTAAAATTTATTTATTCTTGAATTTTAAAAAAGTTTTGAAATTGGACCAATTTTTAAAATATATTACATATTTTTAAAATTTGCCTGAATTTCCAAGGAATATTTCAAAGTAAATTCAAAGTTTGATTAGTTTCTACAACTTTAAAATTTTGAAAAAAATTTCGAAATTCGAGTAGTTCTCATAAATCTTTAAAATTAGGTCATTTTTGAATATAAATAACTTTTTGAAACTAAATTAATTTTTAAATTTTTTAAAACGTTAACTTTCAAAGTTTGAGGGTTTGGTTAATTTTGAATTTTGGGGAAAACTTTTGAAATTGATCAATTTTTATAATCAGACCATTTTTCAAAATTCACTGGGAATTTTTTTTACCGGAGAATCTGACGAGGAGAAAAGATTCAGAAAAATGTTCGAAAAAGTATACAGAAAGAAATTCTCAAAGAAAAAAAAATTCCACAAATTTTTTTTGAAAAAATATATTTTTTAGAAAGAAACCTGGAAAAATCTCCTGAAAAAATTTCTTGAAATAATTCTCCAGGAAATTCAAAAACTATTTCTTAAAAAATTCTTCAAAAAATCACAACAACAAAAACCGACCAAAAATTGTCATAAAAAAAATCAAGGAAAAATGATTGAAAAAAACTTAATTTTAAGGAAAATACACCAAGGGGGAAAAGTTGGAAAAAATGCCATAAAACAAATATCTTAAAAAATTCAAAAAAAACATAGCAAAAAATTCCCGAGCGCCACTCGATCGATAATACCGGAAAATGTAACATATCGATAAAAAATCGTTTGAAAATCTATAGATGTTCTCACGATATTATAAAGATTTATCGGTACAATTTCGTAGGCAAAAAATCTAAAAACTATCGAATTCGATATTATTAAGATTTTATGACGATATTCGTCAACGATACTATCGACAAAGAATATTAAATTTATCGATTCCGATTTTCCACCGATTTTGTGCAGATATTTGAAACTACATTATCGACAAAGAATATTAAATTTATCGAATTCGATTTTTTAACGATTTTGTAAAGATATTTAAAACTATATTATCGACAGATTATATGAAATTTCTCGACTTCGATATTTTACCGATTTTTTGACGACATTTGAAACTATATTATCGACAGATTATATTGAATTTATCGAATCCGATTTTTTACCGATTTTGTAAAGATATTTGAAACTATATTATCGACACATAATATGCAATTTCTCGAATTCGATTTTCTAACGATTGCGTGAAGATATTTGAAACTATATTATCGACACGTAATATGAAATTTCTCGATTTCGATTTTTTAACGATTTTGTGAAGATATTTAAAACTTTATTATCGACAAATTATCTGAAATTTCTCGAATTCCATTTTTTAACGATTTTGTGAAGATATTTAAAACTATATTATCGACACGTAATCTGAAATTTCTTGAATTCGATTTTTCAACGATTTTGTGACGATATTTGAAACTATATTATCGACACGTAATATGAAATTCCTCGAACTCGATTTTTCAACGATTTTGTGGCGATCTTTGAAACTATATTATCGACAAATAATCTGAAATTTGTCGAACGATTTTTCAACGATTTTGTGACGATATTTGAAATTATTTCCAAATTGGTGAAAATTTTTCCAAGTCCAACACGTCTGGAAGTACTAAACTGCCTATTATAAGCGTTTTATTGCTAATTCCTCAACGATAAGGTATGGCATAGTGACTAAGGTAGAGGAATACCATGCAGGAGGTAGATAGTTCAAGCCCCACGGGTGGCAGATTTTTTATCCACGGGTGGCAGATTTTTTATAATTTTTTTTGACTTTTTCTGAAATGATCCTCTTACCGTAACATGAATAATGTGTTTAGGCATAGTTTAATGTATTAATTATGCCAATTAATGATTTTTAATTATAGAAAAAAGCTAGTAAAAGACGAAAAATCGGAATAAAAAATCGGTAAAAAATCGACAGAATATCGAATTTTATAAAGTGTCGCGAAAGTTCCGCCTAAATCGTGAAATTATCTTTCGATATTATAGATAGATTATCGATAAAATATCTTACTATAATCTCGAAATTTTTACTAACTATAATTCGTCGATAATCTATCTATATATCGAAAGATAATTTCACGATTTAGGCGGAACTAACGCGACACTTTATCGAATTCGATATTCTGTCGATTTTTTATTTCGATAATTTGTCGATTGTGCTGCTCGGGTTGTAAAAAATCACAAAAATTTTTTTTTTTAAATATTTTAAAAAATATTGTGAAAATTGAAAAAAATAAGGGGAAAATCCAAACAAGCGTTCTAAAAAATTTTTTTTTTTAAAAACGTTAAGAACAAAGAAAATTTCTCAGAAAAAAATATTACTTACGTCCTACGTTGTGAAAGGGAAATCATTAGAAAGAAATCGGTGAAAAAAAATTCTAGAAAAAAATTTCCTAAAAAGAATACCTAGGTATCTTAAAAAAAATCAGAAAAATTCCAAGAAAATCTAAAAAAAAATCATATTTTTTTTTTTAAATTTTTTTGTTTTGTCTACCTACGGGTGTTTCGGAAAAAATTGAAATTCAGTTGAGTGAAAAATAAAAAATATTAAATTATTGTCCCATAAAAAGAGACAATTTTTTTAGGAGGGTAGTGGGACAAATAAATCCAAAATCCAAAGTAAGGACCACCTTCTCCAAATTTCAGACAACTTGATAAAAATGGACGCAATTTCCAAGACCTTTCTCTCATCCAGCTCTCTCTGGTGTCTTCCGCGAGTCCCCTCTGTATAAGTTTGCGAAAACCGCAAAAGCCTAGCTAATTGAAATTCCAAAGTTTCACTCGAACGAACGAACGTCTTGAACTTTCATTTATTTTAAAGTCGTTATTGTTCCATGTTTCAACTATGCAATAAAGCGACGTTAAATACTCTCGCTCATATTATACATTTTTCCACAACACCATCATAGCGCTGTGCAGTGTACACACGTACACAACAGAACGAAACCGAAAGAAACTAACTCGGGATACGTAAAAAAAAAAACATCCAGCGAAATACGTACAACGCAACGCCTAAACCCTTTTTTAAAAATTACGTTCCACCGGAATGGCATTTGTTCATTGGTTAATTTGTAGTTTTTGTGCTGGTTAATTTGACGGTTAGTTGAGTGAATTCATTGCATCAACGTGTACGTTTAAATATTTCTTTTATGCCTTTTGTATTATGTGTTATAACTTCCAGCTCGTCCTCCCACCGGTGGATTTCTTGCCCCCCAAGCTTCACTTCTCATATCACCATAATGAAGCCGTTCCCCGCACCATATATATGGCATCGTGTTTGCGGGCGTATTGTTGGAAGTGCCAGTTTTTTTATTTCTTCTTCCTTTTTGTACGAGCTTTGTACGATTTTTTTTGTTTTTTTTTAGATTTCGTTTGTTGCTGAAATTTACATTTTTACAATAAAAATTCACAACGTGAAACGACGCTCGTCGAGTTAACCAACTGTGTTAAGATTTATAGCGTTAATTTTAGATAATGGAAAATTTTTTCTACTCGATCTTTACTCGCTCTGCGATCCTTTACGGGCTGCTGTGCAGGTGCTGAGAAAATTTTTTCAAGAGATGAGAATTTTTTTCTCTTTTTGGTGTGCTAGAAGATTAGTAAGGGTTAAGTAAAAAAATTCTCGAGAAATTTGAATTATAATTTATAATGATGCGTCGTGTCGTTGAAGTTCAAATTGAAAGAAAAATTTGTAATAGTTATAATTTGTCGGATTTAAAAAAAAAAAAAAAAAAATTGTAAATTTAAAAAATGCATTTTAAAAAACTCGAAAAATTTTACAAAAAATTACCAATGGAGAAAAAATATTTTTTAAATGTTCTTTGCAAAAACATAAATTCTTTTGAGTTGTGACCAAAAAAGTTCTTATGAGATGAAAGTTCTATTGAAAAAAATCTTCATAGCAAGGTACAAATCTGATTAATAATTGGGAAAAATATTTTCTGAAAAAACATGTTTAAAAAAATCTCTGGTAAAAATTATATTGTAAGAAGAAATTTTTACAAAGAAAAACTGGGAAAAAAATTCTTTTACCAAAAAAAATGTGAAGATACTTTGAAAAAAAACCTTCAAAAACTCACTCTGAAATTTAAAAAAAAATCTCGAAGTAAGTAGTTTTTTTTTTAATTCCACAAAACAATATCATAAAAATTAATTCTTTAGAAGAAAATCTCTATGAAAAAAATGAGCATAGAAAGAAATTTTCTAAAAAAAGTACTTATAATTGTGAAAAACCACCTATTCAAATAATGATTACAGAAAATTAAGAAAGAATTCCAAAAAAATGCTAAAAAAAACTAGTCTATAAAAAATGATTCTAAAAGAAATTCTTCATAAAGATAAATTTCTGAAAAAATTGTAGAAAAATATTTCCAAAACAAAAAAAATGAGGAAAAATCAACAAAATGACTTACAAAATTGTCGAAAAAAAAAATCACAAAATAAATTAATGTTATCGATTGAAAAAATGATTGCGAAAGATAAAATACTACACAGGAAATTTTTTTCTAGAAGATGATCATTTGGAAAATTCAAACAAATTTTCGAAGAAAAAAAACGTTAGGTACCTACTCATAAATTAAAAAAAAAAAACTACTTCAAAAAAATTTGCATAAAAAATTATAAAGTTAAATTTCTTGAAAAATTTTTAAATGAAAAGATAAAATACGTTCCTAAGATGATAATCATTTAATAATATTGTTTGAAAAAGTTCTTGGAAAATCCTTGGAAAAAAATTTCTAGAAAAAAAAATATGTTATGAAAGAAATTATAGTTACTTATATGGAGTATGACAACGCTTTTTTTCTTCAATAACATTACTTTGAGATTTTTTTTTAGTTAATTATTTGAAGCGATTTTGTTGAGATGACTTTTTCAATTTTTTCTGAATTTTCTTTTTCTTTTTTTCTTAAATTTTTTCGTCAATTTCTTCTTGAAAAATTCTTTTTTCAAAAATTTTTCTCAATGATTATTTTTCTGTAAATTTTTTATGAAGTAATTTTTTGGAATTTTCTTAAAATTTCATGAAGTAAGTATTTCTTTCTAAAAAATATTTATCCAGTGATTTCTTTCCAAATCATTTACTTTCGAAATATACTTACATGTATATATTTTTTTTCATTAAATTTTTTCAGGTTAAAAAAATCTCTGAAGTATTTTTAAAGACATTTTCCACAAAAAATTTTCTGAAATCAATTTTTGAAGAATTCCTTTTTCAATAATTTTTCTCATGGATTTTTCTTAGAATTTTTTATTGAAGTACGTTGAGTAGTTTTTTAGATTTTTTTTTATTCTGGATTTTATGAAGTCAGTAGGTATTCCTTTCTAGAATCATGCTATTACAATAATTTGAACTTTTTTTCGGAATACTTTTTGGAGATTTTTTCCAGAGTATATTAAGTATTATATTTTTTGGATATTTTTTTTTGGGAAATTTTCCCAGAAATCCATTTCTAATGAATTTTCTTTATATCAATACTTTTTTCTCAAAATTTTTTGTCCAGTTTTTTTTTTCGAAGTTTTTTTCTAAATTCGACGAAAAATGTACCTATTTTTTTCAAATAAAATTTCAGAAGTTTTTGTTTTTGGATATTTTTTGAGAAAATTTTTTTAAGATTTTTTCCATGGTTTTGTTTCCAAAAAATGAATTTTTACAATCATTTTTCCCAGTAAACTTTTCCAAATTTTTATTTGAAATATTACTCTCACAAGAATTTTTGTTTTGATTTTTTTTGCGAATTTCATACTTACTTTCAATTTTTAAGAAGTTATTTTTGAAAATTTTCATTCCCTTTTTCTGCGGTTTCTTTTTAGAAAACCACCTTTCACAATAGTTCTTCTTCTAAGTTTTTTTAAGAATTTTTTTATATATATATTTCTTTTTTTTTAAATCCGAGACCAAAATCCGACACCAAATTCCGAAACCAAATTGGGTTAGGTTACGTTACATTAGGTTAGGTTTGGATGACATAAAAAAACAGAAAATTTTTAATAAATTCGATTTTTTAGACATTATGTCAGACATTTTGAAACTTGTAATTTTTTTGAAATTTTATGACTTTTAGACATTTTCTAGACATTTTGTCAGACATTCTGAAACTTTGAATTTTTTTTATAAATAGAAAGATGACTTTCAGACATTTTGTCAGGCATTTTGAAACTTGGAATTTTTTTTATAAATTTAATGACTTTTTGATATTATTTTAGAAATTTTAGGGCTTTTAGACTTTTTAATTTTTTTTAAAGAAATTTTTTAAAGAAATTTTATGACTTTTTGGACATTTTTTCAGAAATTCTGTTTATTATACTTTTTAGATTTTTAAATTTCCATGGAAATTAATATTCGTGAGTTTTAGACATTTTGTCACAGAGTAAAAGCATATACTATGTTTCATACTTTCAAACGTAGTGTGGAAATAGAGCCAACCAGGGGGGTCCAGGGGGCTTTGCCCCCCCGGACCCCTCCCCCCGGCGAGATACAAGAATTTTTTTATAAAAACATTTTAGATTTTTTTGGACATTTTTAAATGCTGTCAAAAGTCCTGCATTTTGAAAAAAAAAATTCTATCTCGACTCATCAAAGTTGTTTCTCTTCATGAGAAAAACTTCCAAATTTTTCATTTTCCCCCTACTCAATGTTAAATGGTCCAAAATAGGGACCACCCTAATATATGGCCGTTTCCAGGACAATGTAAATAGGGGGACGATCGTAAAATAGGAGAAAAATATTCATCGGTGTGTTGATATCGTGTGAAATGATAATATTTTTCAACAGCTCGTCGTTCGTCGTGTTTATTGTGCGGACGATTTATTTACATTGCAGACAGTTTATTTGAAAACGTGATCGAATACGGTGTGTTTCATTTGACCGACACAAATACACAGTAAATTTAATAATATTATACCAACGTTATGCAGTGAATTTTAAATACCCAGGACAGTTTGTCAAATGTAAATTATTTCAAACGTGATTCAACTTTTCATACCCGGATACACCTACGCCATCGTCCAAATCGCAAATCCAGCCTAGAACCCATCAAAATTTCATAACATCGCTAGTAGAGAACTAGAGATAAACGACCCACAACGAGAATATTGAAAAATTCAAAATCGCCGATGTTAATTTCGTCCAATTTCCTATAATTCGCAGCCAAGAGTAGTTTAAAAATTCATACCGCCAACTTCAGCCAGGTTGTCGATTAGACATAATTCTACACAAATATAAAACCCAACTCGTGACAGTTATTTTGGCACTTCCAAAACAGACCTAATAATCTGTCAAGATGAAACCGGAGAAATAACCCAGTTGTTGGGAATATTTTTTTATCGTAATTTCTTCGAGTCATTCGTTCCACTACGGTGTTGACGTAAATTTTTTTGGAGAATATTTTTTTAATCAGTCGTATTCTTGAGTGACAAGTGAATCCCCTTGAGAGCTCAAATCTTACGTTTTGACAAGTTTTAGACTTTCAGTTGGCTGCGTGTTTGGCAAACTCGTTCAAAATTAATCCTGGGAGCTAATGTATTATAACTACAGGGTAGTTAACGATTTCATCCATTTTCTCCACGAAGGAATTCGGAAAATTCCAACGAATCATTGAATGATTCGAATTTGTTCTTGGTACGTAGAAAATGAAAACAAGATGGATTGAAAGACCCGCCTTCGGCTGCTTAAGTATATCAAATAAATTAGATACAGATTTTAATTAAAATTGACGTTAATTCTAAAAACAAAGCGTCTTATGTGGGTTTTCGTAAATTCAGACAAGTTTGAATTTTTCGAAAACTCGTGTTTTGAAAATGCTTTGAAAATTCTATGCTCTTTGAAGCTACCAAAATTAAGTAAACTACGAAAATGAAACATTTCTAAAGAAAATTTTGATGAGTTAGAATTTTACAAAAAAATTCAACGCTCTGAAACCGCCAAAATTAATTTTCGAAATTTTTTAAAAATTCATTACGCTTAGGAGTCATCAAAATATTAAAATTAATAATTACATTTCATTGATGAGAAAAAAAGTTAAAATTATGAAAAATTAAGTAATTTTGATTCGATTTTTTTTTCTGAATATCCATTTCCAATCAATAAATTTTTTGATTTTTTTTTTTTTTTTTAAATAAGTACCAAAAATACTAAAAGTTAGATACATAAATCATCTCAGTAAATCTTAAAGAGTCAAAATTTTACAAAAATTCTACTTTTCATGTAAGTTTTTAAAAATTGGTATATTTTTTGAAAATTTAATTTTAGCAAAATTTCAATACCTCCAAAAAGTACCTACTGAAATTTAACAAAATTTCAAATCGTTGAACAGCGAATTTCATATTGTGAAATTTCATAAAATTTATCAAAATTTTAAAAATACTTAATAATTATGAAATTCAGAATTTTAGTAAATTTTCAAAAATTACCAAGCTTCAAAAAGTACTTAATCCTATTCAACTTTCAACGAGATTGTAAAAATTAATTAAATTTGAAAAATTGTAGAAATTCATCAATTTTTTAAATTTTCCAAATTTTAAATTACGATCACTTTTTGAAATAGTAATATCCACATTGAAAATTACCTTTTAAAATTTTGAGAAAATTTTGTCGAATCCAAATAATTTTAAAAAGGGTTATAAAAATGCTCGATTTTCAAGTTTTTCAAAACTTTGTTTTGACAAAAAATTTTATTTTTTTCGGAATTTTAAAATTTTTAATTTTTATGAAATTTTAAATTTATTAACTTGATCAAAATTCTAAAATTGATTTTAAAACGGTCAAACTTTGAAAATTCGTCAAACTACGAATTTCTTCATATTTTGAAGATTTATCAAGTTGCCAAAATTTATGAGCTTTTTTGCGAAAATTCGTAGCATAATTTCATTGATTGATCTTATTTAAAAAAAATTAATCACGAATTAAAAATACCGTAACCAATTTTCATTTTTTTAAACTTTCTAAATTTGACAAATTTTGAACTTTAATCAAAATTTCATTCAAATTTAACTAATTTTAAAATTTTGAAAATATAAATTGACATTTAATTTTTTTTAATTCCTTATTTCGCTTTTCAAACAGAAACTGAGAAAACTTGGTAAGTTTTAAATTTTCACCTAAATTTAAAAAATATATACCTATATATTATATTGAAATTTTAAAATTTTAAAATCGTGAAAATTTATCAACCATTGAAAATTGATTCATTTTTTTATCAAGTACCTATTAAAAACTTCCCAAATTTTTATTATATTTTAAAGATTTGCTGAATTTCAAAAATTATTCTTTTAAAGTTTTCAGAAAATTGGACCGAATTTTACGAATCTGATTTCAAAAATTGATTAGGTACCTATAATTTATAATTCAATAAGTTGTAGTAAATTTTTAACTTTTACCAAAGTTGTAAACATTTTTATGAATTTCAATCAATACTTAAAAAACAATTGGTAAAAATTTACTAAATTTCCCAAATTGATTCATTTTTAAAAATTTACCAAAGCTTACTAAATTTAAAAAATTGAATAAATTTATCAACTTTTAAAATACAACTTCTGAAATTTTTTGAAAATCTTACCGAATTTAAAATAATTTCCAAAAACAATAAAAAACAATAGATACCTAGGTAATCGAAAATAAGCTAAAATTTAAATTTCAAATTTCGAGAACTTTCAAGTTTTTTCCAAAATTTTAAAAATTCATCAATTTTAATCAATATTTTAAAAATTGGTAGAATATACCCAAATTTTCCAAATTTATCCATTTTTTAAAAATTGTATAAATTCATAAAATTTTAAAATATAGCTTTTGAAATTTTTTGAAAATTTTACTGAAATACCTACTTAATTTCAAAAACAATGAAAAATTTAAATGGTATAAGTCAAATGGCTAATTTTAAAATTTTGATATTTTTTTAATTTTTCCCAAAAGTTTAAAAATTTGAAAATTGTAAAAAATTATCCACCTCAAAAATTTATTGAAGTTTTAATATTTATCTTACCAAATTTCAACACTGTAAAATTTATCAGCTTCAACAATTGAATTTTCAAAAATTGTAGGATATTTTCCTGAATTTCAAAAAAATTATTAAAATTCCAAAATTATAAAAATTTTGAAAATTTTCCAAATTAAAAAAATTTACTAACTTTTTAAAATGAATCAAATTTTTAAAATTGTGATCAGCAGAAATTTTAGAAAATTTTACAGAATTTCAGAAATGAACTAAATTTAATAAAAAATTTATTAAAATCCAAGAACGATCGATTTCAACATTTTTAAAATTTTGCCAAATTATAAATTTTGAATTTAATAAAATTTGAAATTATTTATGTACCTACTAATCAATTGAAAACATTTCAAAAATTGAAAATTTTTTCTAGATTTCCTTTCTCAATTTTTTCAGGTATTTACAAATAATTTTTGAGAAAAAATTCGAGAAATAATCGCAAAAAACGTGGTAGTGCTATTGATTTTCCTCTAATTCTTTATTTTCTTTCTTTTTTTCTCTTCCTCTCCTCCAACCTTCCTGTTTTCTTCTGTTTTTCTCTTTTTTAATTCCTTCTGCTCTCCATTCCTTATTTATCTCATGTTTTTCTTCTCTAATCTCTCTTTTTTCTCGTTTCCCCCTCAGTTTCTTTCGCCCTCGTACATCGCAAAAAAGTATGTACCTTGGTAAGATATTTTACAAAAAATGAGGGAAAAAATTACGAAATAAATTTCAATTAAAAAACCTTATAAATCTAAAAAAAACTACAAAAATTTTGACGTACTTTTTGACACAGGGAAGCAAAGGTTGGCGTCTTTGCGTAAAAACGCTAATAGTTTAATTCGCACTAGTACACTCGCAGGTGCTGTAAAACTTTATAGGTGACGACGACATTTTTGTAAGAAAAACACCGCGATGAATTTTTATTTACCATATTAAATTATCCAAGTACTACGTACGTTTTGCTTTTAAGATTAAGATGAATGTAAGTGCAAAATTTAGATACGCGAAACGCGGTTATAATTTCCCCGAGGAGCTCGTAAATCACATTACTACCGGTTCATTAACCATGCCCAAGTATAAGATCGAAATAGGTTCTTTACTTTTTTTAATATAAAAAAGAAAAAGATAATTTAAATAACACTCGTCATCTATTCCAATCCACCGACCGAGGCGAATTTGAAAATAAAAAAATACCCAGGTACCAAATTAGGTCAAGTTTACGTTTTGAAAAAGAGAGAGAAAAAAATCATACTAAAGTCTCGCCTCGTTTAGGTTCAATTTTCGTTAGATTTTTTATCCATAAATACGCTATCCCCGGAGACATACTTACCCTTTTTCTTTGGTATCTATTTCCGGTTCATTTCCTGACTGGAATTTAGATCGGTGCGACATTGCTTTAGAATCCTGTGCGAATATTTTTGTTCGCAGGTAACCAACCTAAAGTTGAATTTTGACAAATGTAAACGTGGCTGTACAGATATCGACATTTTGGACTTATTTTTCGGGCAATAAATTCGCGTAAGTAGTTCATTTCGACGTAAATATTGAAAGAAAAACGTTAGCATGCAAGAAAAATTCGCTTACTATTTCCTTTATTACTTTTTATTTCCTGTTGAGGGAATTTAAACGGTGGAATTTTCGTGTTAGATTGCATCGTCGCGATAAATTCTTCTTCTTCTTGGGTATATTCCACGTAGGTACATAGTATTATAGTATTTCCTATAACTAACCTTATTTCTCGTCAGCCTTAAGGTAATTTTTTTTCGCTTTTTTCGAATGCCTTTTTAATGAGATATTTTTCTCAGAACTTTAAAGGGGAAAAAAATAAGTTACGGTGGGGGTTATTTTGGGTGGAAATTTCGCCTCGTAGGCTGAATATTTTGGAGGAAAAATCTGCCTTCGAAGGACGACGATAATTAAGCAACAAATCCTCGGCCTCGAGCCTTGCAACAATAAACATTTAAATACTGCTTTTGGACATGCATGCGAGAGCGGATAGAGCGTTGACGATAAATTTTACACAAGGAGGGGGTAGCCCAGTAAAATATAAGACCAAAAAAATGTCCAACCTACATTTTGGGCTACATGATTTTTTTTTTGTAAAATGTTTCTTTCGTGATCCTGATTTACCCCCAAAAAAAGTTCCCGAACCTCATCACTAAGGAAGTCCTCAAATGTGGAGTCGAAGTGACCCCCTCGTAGTTTTTCGCTTATAACTTTTCAAATATGCGTTTAAACGGAAAAATGGTCATTACTAAAATTAAAGTAGATAAAATTTTCAATAAGAAAGGTTATATTCATTTTTTTCAAAAAAGTGAACGGGTGGCGCAAAAACGCTTGTCAAAATATACAGGGGATGAAAAATGAAGATTGCTCCCCCTCCCCCCATTTCCACGAATAACACACCATTTCGGAAAGAGTCGAATGTATTCGAATGAGAACGTACCATAGACTACAAAAAGGGCCTTTACCCTTCCTCTCCTTCTCCAAATCGTCCAACATGTGGAGATTCGAGACCCCCCCCCCCCATTATTTAAATCATATGCCCCAATCCAAAAAAAGGTTCAAATAAATGTTGAAATACTTGAAATATTCTACAAAACTGCCTCATTCATTTTGCCCACACGTTAACGGGTGACGCAAAAACTGTCATCAATGTATACATAGTGTACCGAAAAAATGTTATCAATACATCGTGACGAAATATGAAAAAAAGTAACTTGAGTAACCAAAAAGGAAAAAATTACCAAAAATTTTCCATTTCCACTGAAATAAGGACTCATAACCCCCCTCCCTCTCTTACATTTTCCCCAAAATTTTCTATGATTTTTGACGTTTCACAACTCCTAAAATCGAGAACCAAAATTTTGAAAAAATTGAAATTTTCAATGGAAAAATAATACCTATGTTTTTTTTGTTGTTTTTTTTTGTATAATAATAATGAATTATAGTTGAATCGTTGGCTTACTTGATTCGTTTTCAATTTTTACTTTTCTATAGGAAATTTCAATTTTTGAAAAGCTCCCAGCTTTCAGGTACTTACTTATCTAATTATTGTAAAAAATCAATACCTAGGTATTTCCCGTCTGTGCAGCCGCAAAAGCGCCGGTTATTTTTTTATATTTTTTTTGTAAATAAATAAAATAAATAAAAATTTCAAAAAAATCATTTTTTGAAATTTCCAGTTTCCTAAGTTTTCGAACATGAAAAAATTATTTGTTTTGAAACAGTTTTCAGTTTTCAAATAATTTTTGACTTCAAAAAAATGTAAATTTAAAAAAAAATTTCAATTACAAACAATTGTTTATTTTTTTAACTTCCTTTGTAATTCTAAATTTTTGAAATTTTTTGCCTTTTCGAAGTTTTTATTTTCCAAACAATTTTCAATTTCTACAAATTTTAATTTATGAACAATTTTAAATTTTTTAAAATTTTGAGTTTTAAAAAGTTCTGGATTAAAATAAATTAAATTTTTGAAGTACCTAGTTAAGTTAATCAATTTTCAATATTCAAATTTTCAAAAATTTTGATTTCAAAAAAAAAAAAAAAAAATTGAAAAATATAGGTGATTCTAAAAATATGTTTATTCAAATGAATACTTACCTAATTCCAAATTATGTAATAAAAATTTAAATGCCTAAAAAATTGGAAGTTGAAAAAAAATGTGAGGTTTGCAAAATGAGTATAGGTGAAAAAAATCTTTTATAAAAAGTCTTCATTTTCCAAAAAAAAAAAAAAAAAAAAAAATTGGTAAATTTTCTACTTTTTAAAATTTTAAAATTTTGGAACGTTTTTCTTATTTGAAAAAATCCAATTTTTGAAGACTTTCAAGTTAACGAGTTGAAACAATTTTATATTACGTTTTTGAGAAGTTCTCTGTTCTATTAGATAGATAATAATTTTCAATTTTCAAACATTGTTTTTACATAATTTGGTCACAATTTTTTTTGATAAAAAAATTGCTCACACTAAATTCTCATTTTTGAAAAAAAAAGTTGTTAGTAAGGAGAAATTTATTTTTCGACGAAGTAATTTATAAATTCTTCTGGAAAAATTTCCAATTTCTTTCAGAGAAAATTTTGAATTTTTAGAGAAAAAATCGTTCATTTGGAGAAAAAATAATTCCTCGATTTTATCAAAGAAAATCTTACCTTTTAATATGTACCTATTTATTTATTTATTATTACTTTTTTTTTTAGTAAAAATATGTTTTTTTTTCTTTTTAGAGAAATGTCAGTTATTTTTAAAAGAATAGCTAGGCACATCTTAATTCCTTGAGAAAAAATCTCAATTTTTCATCCAATTATTTAAAAATATGCCTAAATAAAAAATGTCTAAAAATTGTGAAATTTCTAAAAAAAAATTCCAAGTTCCAGAATTTCTGACAAAATGTCTAAAAGTAATTAAATTTTTGTCATCCAAACCTAACCCAATGTGATCTAACCTAACCTAATTTGATGTCGGATTTTCGTGTCGTTTTTAGGTCTCGTTTTTTTCCCATTTTGGTCATCGTAAAATAACTTTCAATTTTTTTGGAGCAAATAATTTTTCTCTTGGGTTTCAATACCTACATACAAATATTCCTCAAATTCGTAGAGAAAAAATCCCATTTATAAAAAAAAGATTTAATAAAATTTTTCATCACTTTACTTTTAAAAATAAAATCTTTCTAATTTTTTGGAAAGAAAATCTGATGAAGGTAGTTATAGAGTGACCTCTGGCAAGTTGAACAAAACTTCCAACATTTTTTTTTCACTTTTAAAACGTGCATAACGAAATTTTGAATTTTAATGACAGTATTGGTTTTTTTTTAAGTCAGATTTTTTGACGAAATATCAACCAAAATGGGTGAAAAAGTAACCTGACAATTGAGAAAAATGGGTTACCACGTATCCAAATTTTAGACATTTCGGGGAAGAGAAAGGGTGGGATTTTTTTCAGAGTCTATAGTGTGTCCTTATTCGAATATATTCGACTCGTTCCAAAACTGTATGTTATTCGTAGAAATGGGGGACAATTTTCATTTTTCCCCCTCTGTATATTTCTACGCATGTTTTTGCGCCACCCGTTGACTTTTTTGAAAAAATGAATATAACCTTTTTTATTGCAAATATTATCTACTTTAATTTTAGTAATGACCATTTTTCCGTTTAAACGCATATTTGAAGAGTTATAAGCGAAAAACTACGAGAGGGTTACTTCGAGTCCACATTTGAGGGACTTCCTGAATGTTGAGGTTCGGGAATTTTTTTTTTTGGTTAATTAGAACCCCGAAAGGAACATTTTACAAAAAAAAAAAATCATGTAGCCCAAAATGTAGATTCATTTCGTAATTTTACTGGTCTATGGTGTGTAGAGGAGAAGGGTAACGTCGAGTCGAGTAAAAAAAATACGCTGGTACGAGACGAATGAGCCAGCACGATGATTGTCGGCGCGGTATTCAATTCATCAAACATTTTAGAATCACCTTGTATATATTTTTAATGAAATCGATACGTTTAAAGGTAAAAGTTATCGGCACGATGAAAGTACGCATGTGTAACCTGTCTCATTGCGTGCATACAAGCACTATATACACGTGTATATGTGTAAGTTTTACGTATACACGTAAATACAGCAGGCAGTAGTACCGCTACCCGCCTAACACGTACGTATTGTGCACAGCACACCGCACATATTCGTCGGTGCTATTGTAGGCGCAACGAGAATTTGTTATGGCAATTATATTATACGTGAAGGTAGTAGCTAGAGCCGAGGCGAAGCGAAGGTGCTCTGCTGCATTAATGACTCGCATATTTTTTCGCCTTTCTTCCATTTCTCGGCTCTCGGTGCACTACTTTGCAAAAGGTTTTTCATCGTCGTAGGCTATACGCGGTGGCATGGCGGTGCAAAAGAAAAAGGCCAAGTCTGCGACAAAATACGCGTCGTGCAAGGCAAACTTTATACACGTCGAATCGATAAAATGGCGCGAAACTGCTCTCAGTCGTAAAATAAGCCCGGTAGCTTTTTCAAAAACGTCAAAATTAAAATATTCGGTTACCTAAATTTTTGTCTGTTTCGGTACAAACAACCGTGACAACGCAACGGTGGCCGTCGCAGAAGCACGTACAAAAAAGAAATAATTACTTTTTAATCCTAGTTGCTCCCTTCGGGTAAGCTATGCTTTCTGCGAAAAGGTGCCCAATATTACGACCCGGCACAATGTCGTTAAAAATTTAAATTATTCGTTAATTCTCATCGAGTTGGTATTTTCAAACGAGCTATACAGGAGCGAAGAACGGTGCGAAAGAAGTAATAAATACCCGAATGAAAACGACTCGTTACCTACGATTCAATTTCGACGAAAAAATTCGCAATTAAAAATACAATTTAAAATACTGGGGTACCGATTCTTACACGGCGAAAATTTTCTTCAGCGACAAAATTACGAAAAGACCCCCCCCCCCCCCCCCGCAAAAAAAGTTACATATAGGGTGTAAAATTGAAAAAAAAAATCAGTTAATTTTTCTAAAATTCTAAGAAAGGTAATTTTGAAAATTCGATAAATTTAAACAATTTAAAAAATTGAAAAAAGGTTCAAAATTTGATAAAAATCTAAAATTTGCCATTTTTTAATTTCAGTAAATTTTTAAAAATGAAATGAAAATTTTTTTTAAATTTTTCATAATTTTAAATTTTCTGAAATTTTCAAAAATTCTTAAATAGTAAATTTTAAAAATTTAAACAATTTAAAAAAAAAATGAAATAGGTAATTCAAAATTTGGAAATATTTTTAGAAATTTAATGCCAATTTTCTAAAACTCTTAAAAGTTAATTTTGAAAATTCAATAAATTCAAACGATTGAAAAAAATTCAAAATTAGAAAAAAATTTGAAATTTTGCAATTTTTTTAATTTCGATAAATTTTTAATAATGGAGCAATTTTAAAAATTTCGCATGATATCAAAATTCTTCGAACCTTTTAAAATTCTTAAAATAGTTTAATCTTGAAAATTCAATTAATTTAAACAAAATAATGAAAAAAAAATAAGATTTTAGAAATTTTATAAAAATCTAAAATTCGCTAATAATTTTTAAAATTAAGCAATTTTTAAGCAAAGTGGAATAACAAAAAAAAAAAACCTCCCAACAACAACAAAAAAAAAGACATCAACAACAACAACAACAACAGTGTGTTAGGGGCAAAACAAAGGTGGTTTTCTCACATTTGATATGGTACTACCTCGTAAAAAAATCTTGAGCAAAATCAGAAGATCTAAGGTCAAAACGTGGCTGTGAATTGACATGTACCTAATTAATAACTTTCATTGAAAAATTGTTTAGAAAAAATCTCAGGAAATCTGTTTAAAAATACTTGATTTTTTTGGAAAAAAATTCTCAGAACTTTTTTATTTTCACATTTTTTTGAAAATTTTTCGTTGAGATCGTGGGAAAAAATTTCATTATACCAAACTCCAATTTTTTTTGAAAAGAAATGTATATACTTCAAGTATATATATAGATTTATCTATGGATAAAGTGGCTTCATTTTTAGATGTCTAACGGTAATCATGCTTCGTTTTGGTAAAGTGGCTTCATTTTACTGAAGTCAGATTACCAACTTTTGCCAGTCAACTCAGCAAGGTGCCAGGATGCTAGAAATGTGGTTATTTTGATGATGCCACTTTACCACGAATCGTAATACTTTCGATAATTTCAAGTTTGAAGCCATTTTACCGAACATACAAATTGAAGTCACTTTGACCTTAGACATGACCGTCTACATTTAACAGGCCAGGAAGGCTAACTTGGCAACGTCGCATTTTTTGATTAGCGTAGGCTGATTATTTGGATTCTCCATAAGACACAATGCTAATTCATAATGCAATAACTCGAAAACTATCAATTTTACAAAAAAAGTCAAAGAGACCTTTTTTAAAGAGAATTAAAAGAGCTTTCCATTCATATATAAATTTTTTGAATTTAAGTGAAATTGACGAAATTGGCATTTTTCACTTTTCACTAAAAATTTCACCAAATCCAAAAAAATTCTATATCAATAGAAAACTTATTCAATTTTCTTTAAAAAAGGTCTCTTGGACTTTTTTCGTAAAATTGATATTTTTCGATTTATTGCAATTTGAATTAGCATTACATCTTATGGAAAAACCAAAAAGTCAGCCTACGTCTTGACGTTGCCAAATTTAGCCTTCCTGGCCTGTTAAATGTAGACGGTCATGCCTTAGATCGATATATATACGAGGGTGTTCAATAAAGACTGTCACTAGCGCTCCTATCGGCTGGGAAGTGGTCCTACGGGTTTAAAAATTGCGCCAATCAATTTTGCGATCCAGTTTACATTAGAATACCAGGTTTTAAGTTCTTATCGCGATTAGTTTAGTTTTGGTGTAAGGAAATGTGACATATGTGAAATTTTCGCCTCTTTTTTGCTAATTTTTACCATGAGGGATTATCGCGAACAACGTTACGCTATCAAATTTTGTGTTCAGTTGAAAAAATCGCCGGTTGAAACGTTCGAAATGTTGAAGGAAGGCTTCGGTAATGATACAATGACGAACCGGTCGTGTTTTCGTTGACATGAAGCCTTAAGGAGCGGAAGAGAGAGCTGTGAGCTGCAAGGGGGAGTCGGCGCTCCTGTCACCCCGCTCACCAAAGTGAATATCAACACTGGCGCAGCCATAATCCGCACCGACCCTCGCATGACCATCAGACAACTCGCTGCTATACTGGACATATCCGTAGGAAGCACACACACACTCCTAAAGGAACATCTGTTCATGTCTCGCGTCTGCGCACATTGGCTCTCTCATTACCTGACTCTGGAGAGTGAATGTGCGAGTTCTGCTTCAACTTTCATGGTCCAGAAAAAAATCGAAACAGTGTCGCAACCGATCCGAAGTCTAAATTCGACTTCGACCATCTTTTTCCTTTACCCTCAAGCTGAAAAACACATGAAAGTTCCACGTTTACCCCCCACCCCCACAACAAAACAAAGTTTAGAGGCGAAAATTTTACTCGCGTTTTATTAAAATAATTAAAAATAGAACCAGTCGACTTAGGAACTTGAAACTTGGTATTCCAATGTAAAATGACGCGAGGAATCGATTTATGAGGGTTTCAGACCCCTCAGATAATTTCTCTGCGAAAAAAAGCACAAGTGACAGTCTTTGTTGAACACCCCTCGTATATTTCACAAACAATTTCTTTGAAAATTGCGTTGGAAAGAACTTGAAAAAAAAAAAATCTAAAAAATTCTTTGCATAAAAATTACTGATGAGAATCGGAATAATCACAAAAAAATCTCATAGCAGAACAAATCATCTTTTAAAAAATTTTGAATCTTAAAAATCTTGAAAAATTTCTTCTGAAAAGATGCTAGGTATTTTTTTTAAATATGGGGAGGGAGGGGTACAATCAAAATCTTTATTATAACCAAAATTATTCCAAGGATCTCAGTCTACAACTTTTCATTGAAAATTTTTTCAATCAGGCCCCTAGGTACAGTAATAATGTGAAAATGTTGACGAAATGAATGCATCGAATGAAGTACACATCATTGCCTGTCGCGTTCTTTTCCCTTCGTTTGAGCATTCTTCATTTTGGATGATGCAATGATAAGACATTTGTATATCAGTCAATACATACACCACTATTGATATCGCCTGGATAGCTCAGTTGGTAGAGCATCGGTATAAAAATGTTTCTTAAACCGAGGGTCCAAGGTTCAAGTCCTTGTCCAGGTACAAAAAATTTTCAATTTTTTTTCTTTCGAGTCTTAATTTTTTATGACAAAACAAAACGTAGCATATTTAATTTTTCCCGACATTCGACTGTTTTGTAAAATAATGAATAATTATATTTTTTAAACATTTTTGAAAAATGAGAATTTCAAAATGAATTGCAAATATTTTGCAAAAAAAATGCTATTAAAATTTTGGAAAAACAAAAATAATATTGTCACTATTTTTCTAAAAAAAAATTTCGCAAATAAACTTCTTCTAAAAAAAATTTTTTAAATGGAAAAATTTCCAATATTCTGCAAACAATGTTTTCTTTTTGTTCTTTTTCAATTTTTGAAAAAATCTTTAGTTATTTTATCAATTTGAAAACAATCGAAGTGATTTCCAGACGTTCCTAACAATTTTTACGACTTTTGTTACACCCCTTTCCACTTCGCACTTAGTGGGCTTGCTATTGGTGGAAAATTTAAGCGTGCTGTGAACAAAATTTTTTGTGATTTTTAGGTATCTAAAGTTCGTAATTTTTTCAGCCTGTTTTTTGTTCAAAATTAATTTTAGATTTTTTTTTTTCAAAAACAAAATCAGTACATATTTTTTTCTCGAATTTTTTAAGACGATTTTTCACAATAAAAATAGCCAACTTACTTATATTTTTCGTATTTTCTAATTTCAACGAGTATTTCAAAACTTCGTACTCACCTGGAAAAAAAATAAAAGATAATCATTAATTTAATCAGTTAACTAATTAAGAATAAAAATAAATTTAAATAACTAAGCATGTAGATAATTAGAAAATATGAAAATTTAATTAGTAATATAGGATAATCTGTTCTAAGAATTTCCCCTTGCAAGAATTTTTTGAGAAAAAAAAATAGAAAATTTTTCCTTTGGTAATTAGAAGGAAATTTTTTTAATGCGAGTTTCTTTTCACATACGCAAATCACTGGAATTCCGCAAAATTGGAGGAGAAGGAAGGGTCTAATCGAGATTTTTATAACGACCAAAATTATTCCAAGGATCTCAATATACAACTTTTGTTGGAAAAATTTTTCAATTGAGGCCTTAGAATCGGATATAGGGGCTTTCAAGAAAATGGAGCCTTTAAAAAATGACATACCAGCATTTTTTCATCGAATTATCGGGTCAAATACCATCGAGTTGACTCTTAATCTATTTTTCCCTCTTGACTCTATTGCAAGTCAAATTTGCGTCGAGCTGACTGCAAGATGCATGTACAATTGAAATTCAAGGGTGGTTTTCGTACGTATATTGAAAATTGGAGGGGAGGGAGGGGTCCAATTGAAATTTCTATAATGACCAAAATTATTCTTAGAATCTCAATTTACATCTTTTGTTTGAAGAATTTTTCAATTGGAATCTTAGGTACAGAGATGAGATTTTTTGAAAAGAAGAATGAACCCTCGAAAACAGAAGGACTTGAAAAATGAAACCCCAGGTCATTTTTTAACCTCTCAAATATAAAAATTTCAGCATATTTTGTTGATTGTAGCAAAGTCCATGTCAAATATTCTATTTTGCCACGAAACATCGAGAAATTTAACTCTTCTCCCAACTTCCATCTGAGTTCCATCATCATAGATCAAATTTTAATTTTCCTAGCTAAAACGTGAAAAAAATACGAATTCGAAATTGAAAACAAAAAACACTTTATCATACGTTGAAAATTTTCTTCATATATCAGTATGAGACAAAAAAAAATGTCGCTATTTAAATTAACTAAATGTTCGATTTTCTACATAGTACATACGTACTTAGGTAGAACAGAGTCTTCTTTATGGCGAATTTAACGTATACATCGGCATCTTTTCTACTTTTATCCTTTAGGCTTATTCGGTTCAACTATTTTCATCATTTCAGTGATCTTTCATTTCCTTTTCCCAAAGGTTTACATTTTCTCGTATTTGTTTTACTTTTTTCTCGTTTTACTTTTTCGCTTCGTTTTTTCTATTAGCTGCAGATGTTTCGTTGATGCCGCCGCCTCATATGGCATAGCATCCCTCGCTCATTCTTATTCTCGTCTTCTCGTTGTTGAGGGTTTTGTCATCGTATACAGAAGGTGCGGGTTTCTCTATAGGCTTACGAGTTCTCTCACTTCTCTCGCACCCATTCTACATTATTTTCTTCATCTCGAGATTCCTCGTTTTATTTATCCGCTTCCACACATGCGTGTAGTTATAAATGTACTTTATATTTTGGTATCTAATTCAATTTATATTGTTTATACTGTGCCGACGCATGAGGTGCCATTTGCACCGTACAAGTTTGTTCGTAATTTTTAATTTTTTCTTCGTCGTAAAGTTTCGAGTGTCTGTCTTGGTGAAAATTGAGTAAATTTTCGAGATGTTTGATAAAATTTCTTTGGCAAAGAGCAGGCGTTTGTGCAAAATTTGTAGTAGATTTTAATTCCCTATAATTTATTATTAATTTAAGAAAAAACAATTGGGAAAACTGGCAAATGAAAAAATATTTTAATTGAACTTGAAATTCATTAAAAAATTAATTAAGTACCGGTCTAATCCTAATATTGAAAAAAAAATTAAAAGTACAAAAAAAACTTGAGATTTAAAAAAAATGAAACATCAAAATTTTGAATAACATGATTTTTTTTTTAAAATTCAAAACTTAAAAATGATTTATTGAAGACCCTCTATTGAAAAAAAAATGAAACTGAATTCAAAATGGTTGACAGTTGAAATGAGAGAAAAAAATTCAACTTAAGGTAAATTTTGGAAAAATACAAAGCATAAAAATTCGATTCAAATAGATATATCAAAGCAAAATATAAAATTTTGTATGAGAAAAAAGATGAAATTGGTTGGTATTAATCAAAAATTGGACAACTAAAAAAAATTCAAAAAAATAATTCAAAACTAAAATAAGCAAAAAAGAAATTAAAATTAAAAAACTTTTTTAAAAAAATTATTGAACAAAAAAAAGTACGAATAAAAACGACTGAAAATAGGAAAACAATTAAGAATTGAAATAAGTTAAATTTTTTGAAAATATAAAAATTTTACCATTTAAAAATTAGAAAAAATTAGAACTGAATTAATAATAATTATTGTAAAAAAAATCAAAAAAAAAAAAATCGAAAATTTCAAAATTTACAATTTAAAAAATATAGGTTTCAAAGTCACTGAAAATGTGACCAATTTCCTATTTGGAAAACGATTTTTTTTTAATTTTATTGTAAAATTTTGAATTTTTGAACTATTTTGATTTTTTGTCAAATTATCAATTCAGTTCTAATTTTTTTCTTCGCATAATATTTTTTTCTGATTATCAAAATTTTTCAACTTTTTCAAATTTATTAGGCAAAAAAAAATTAAAATTAAAAAACTTTTAAAAAAACTTATAAGACTGGAAAAAATAATTAAACGAAAAAAATACCTACGAATAAAAATGACTGAAAATTGAAAAACGATTAATGAGAAATTAAGTGAAAAAAAGTGTAAATCACTCTTAAGAAATGAACAAATATTAAAAAAATACACAAGTAAAATAAAAACTATCTACTGTATTTTTTTTTTTTTTTTTTCAATTTTAAGCTGTATTCAATTTAATTTTAATTGATTTGATAGATACTTTTTTTCTTTTTCAGTTGTTTGTTTCTTCAACTGTAATTTTTTCGGATACTATTTTTATTTTTTTATTTTTTACAATTTTAAGCCTTTTTATATTTAAGTTGAAAAAAGCTTAAAATTGAAATAAAATTAAAATTGAGAAAAAAAAATCAAAATTAAACAGAAATTGAAAACTGAAAAAAATTAATATGAAAACAATTAAAATTAGGTTACTTATACTTAAGTGATGTTTAAAATTTGATTACAATGAATAATAATTTTGAAATACCTAAGCGACTATACTAACTCGGTTTAAATTGAAAAAAAAATGAAAATAATGAAAAATAATCTGATTGAAAAAATGGCACTTGGAATAAAAGTTGAAGAAAATAAAATAAAAATAAAATTAATAAAAAAATAACGAAGAACTGAAAAAAATCGAAAATATTGGAATTTGAAAGAAAAAAAAATCAAAGTTGAAAAAAATTTGAATAGGTATAAAATTAAAACACTTTAAAAAAGGACCAACGTCGCGTCAAAACTGAAATAAAAATTATTTGAAACCATAATTAAAAGTTGAACATTTTTTAAAAATAATCAATCAAAATTAATGAAAGTAAAAAATAAAAATGCTCAAAATTTAAAGAAAAAAACTAATACATAAGTAAAATTTGAAAAAAATATATCTGAATAATAATACCTAATAATTGAAAAAAAAAAAAAATTGAAAAAATTTGAAAGTATGAAATCTGTACACTAAAGCACCGAACATAGAAGTTCAATTTTTTTCGACTTCGAGATTTTTATAGTTTATGAACCTACAAGTGTCAAAAATTCAAAAAACGTAAAAACCTCAAAGTTGAAAAAAAATGCGACTTCCATCTTCGGTGCTTTTGTGTACAGAAGTGTAAACAAAAACACTTTAAAAAAGGATCAAGATCTCGTCAAAACTGAGATTAAAAAAAATTATTGGAAACATGATTTTAAAAAAAAATTGAGAAAGAAATGGAAAATAGTTGAAAGTTGAAAATGATTTTTTTTTCTTCTAGAAATTACTTGACGAAAAAAAACTAAAAATGACTAAAAAATTTTTTTAATGAAATTAAGGTTGGGAAAATTGATGAAAAATGACCACGAATAGAAAAAAATTTAGTCAATAATAAACGACTGAAAATTGAGGAACATTTGAAAAATTTGAAAATAGATAATAATTTTAAAACATAAAAAAATGGCAAAGAAGTTATAAAGAATAATCAAGAGTTTTTAATGAAAATTATAATTTAAAAAATTAAATGAAGGAAAAATGATTGATGATTGAAAAAACATAACATTGAAATAACTATGAAAAATAATCAAAAATTGAAAAAAAATAAATCGAAAAGAAATGAAAAAATTCCAAATCTGAAGACATCAATTTTAGTTAGACCTCCCTCCTCCCCCCCCCCCCCCCCCAAAAAAAGAGAGTTATAATATCCAAGACATTTTGCAAACATCCTGTTCATTCTTAAATGCTCTCTCACGAACGATTAAAACTAACATTCTTTTCATTAAAAAAAAAATAATAAAAAAAAAAAAAAACATCAAAGAAACACACTTCACGTGGGCAGATTTTAAAAAGGGTATTTAAATATTATTTTAAATAAATACGAGTATTTCAAGTTCAGCTAAAAACGTAAAAAAATCCAATTTAAAATTAAGAATACCCCTCCAAGCTGGTTATACTGGTATACGTGGTGAAACGTAATCGGGGCACATACCTAACTGAAATATGTACATACACATTCCAGATACCTGCGGTAATTTTTCAGACGTAGACTGAAAGACGAAGAAAGAGGTTACTTTGCGGTTGGATTTTGATGCGTAATACAGCAAGTTGAATGGTACAGCGAGTACGTAGGTAAGGTACATGTTCGAATAGAAGGCAGCGAAAGCTCCTACTAATATTTCAAATAAACTACAAATGTAAAAATATACATATTTAATAATGGCAAACTGGCAGCTCTAGCGTTGTATTCTCGACATGCTCTGTTCGTCTTTTCGATTCATATAAAATTACCGCTCGCGAGTTTTGTTTTCGTATACACAACCTCGCTCGTCTGCATTTTCTTTTCCGCGACTCGCGCTACACGGCGGAAGTTTGCCTTCGGATCTTACGCGAAGCAACGCTTATTCGCGACTGTTTCTTAAATCGCTCGCTCCCTCCCTCGACATATAACTTTTCACCGGTTAAGAACGCTTTGCCGGGTAATTAATTATTTAATAAACGTTGGAAATTTTGCGCATAAGTAATAGTCAACACGAACATCTTGCCAGAGCGAGGCTATAAGTTGGACGAGCGAGCGTTGAAACGTTATTGTTTCTAGCGTGACTTTCATTTCTAGCAGAACGTCGAAGCGAACGTTTACCGCAGCTCGACGATCCCGACTATAATTTAAAAAATAATACCTCGTCGTGTACCTTGTCTCTCTCCCCCGGCGCACCAACTCTTTGGGGAAGCAGTAAAACAAACTAAATGAAATTCAACCTAGGCGACGTGTAATCAGGGGTAGATTTTTTTCACGTTATGCATAAATAATTACGAGAACTAAGGAAATACCGAACGATTCGACGAGCGAAGTTTGCATCAGATGAGCTCGTCTGCGATAGAGAAAGATTGCAAAATGAATTAGATATTTAAAAAGTACCCCCTCCGTAGGTGATTTGTCCCTGTCATCACTTTCTGAAACATAGCTAGATGGAAATGATAATTCTAAGGACCCTAAAACAACTTTTTTGGGCTCATTTTCCACCATTCACGCCACTAATCTTTCAAATCTTCAATGAAGAAATTAAAAAAAAAATTTTAGGATGATTTTTTTTTTAATTGGAGACACCTTCTATTTATTATTATTTTTTTGGAAATTTTTTTTTATAATTTTTGTACTCGTAAAGATCAAATAATTTTTTTGGAAATGAATTTCAGCCTTACCGAATAAAATAGTTCTATGTGCCAAAAAAATCAAAACTGAAATTTTCACTGAAAATGACAGTTCCACGAATAATGCTATTTTTTTTTTTTTTTTTTCATTGAAAATTATAATTTTCAAGTTTTGGTTATTTTGTGACTTGGAATATTTTCTTCGAGAATACAGACTTTTTTTCGAAAATAATTTTCATCGATTTTTTTTTCAATTTCGTAGAATTTTTTTCAATTTTATAAGGATTTTTTTTACAATTTTAGAAACTTTTTTGAATTTATCGAAGAAAGGTCCAATTTTTTAATATATATATATTTTTTTTTTAACAAACTGACCTTTTTTTGGAACATGAATTTTAAAATTATTATAGAAAAGAAACTTTTTCATACGAGTAGACTGGAATTTTCTTCAAATTTTTGTAAAAACCACAGTTTTGAATTTCTTTGAAATTTTTTAAATATAGTGAAAAAAAATATTTTGACCAAAAGCAATTCCAAATCTATCAAAATTTTTGCAGTACACAATTTTTCATAGTTTTCATTCAAGGATTTTTTGAAATTAGCACGTCTAAGCACATATTTTTTAAATTTGTAGAAAAAACAAAATATTTTTATATTTTTTAAATACTGAATTATTGTGAAAAACACGACAAAAATTATCCATGAGTGAATAAAAATGATTGCAAACTAAAGTACTAAAATATTAATAAAAGTTGTTGGGGCAACTTAAGGGGGAGGGGACTCTAAATTCTTCATTTGATTGGTCCTAGAATAATTTCGTTTTTCATTTTTAGAAATGGAAATTTTCAAATTGTAAAAAAATTATTTTCATTTCAATGATTGCGTCACATCGCATACATTTATTTATGGAAAACTAATTATGCAACTTTATTAACTTCACATTGGTTACCATTATTTTATTTACGGCGAACTGATTATGCAATTTTATTAACTTTACATTGTTACCATTATTTTATTTGCGGCGAACTGATTATGCAACTTTATTAACTTCACATCCCTTTCTCTATTATTAGTCGCTAGAAGAACAGCCAATCTATTGTTTCTATTGAAAATGATTTGTTCAGATAAAATTTCGAAAACTTCAACAAAAATTGAATTTTTGAATTTTTTGTTTTAAAAATCATTTTTTAAATTATTGTAGAAAACAGGTCTTCTAATTAGAAAAAAAATGGAGAATTTTTTTTTAATTTAATTTTTTTCAGCATTGAAAAAATGTAGGTAGGTAGTGTTTTGAAAAAGGAATGTCATATTTTTGAAGTAAAAAATTCTCCAAATTTGTTTTGGAAGAAATTTTTTGTCAATTTTTGAATAAAAAAAACTAGTTATCGAAATAAATAATTTTAAAATGAAGAATTTTTTTTCCTATTTTGGTATTTATTTTTATTCAATTTTTTTCATTAAAATTCTTGTTCCTTTCAGAAAGAACTCCTCTATTTCTGAATTGAAAAAATTTCTTACTTGAAATTTTTTTTGAAAAGAGAATTCTAATTTGTTGAACTGAAAATATTTCTAAAATTTTGAATACAATTGTTTCAAATTTTTGTGGCAAAATTCTTTCTTTAAATATTCACTTGAAAATATTTTTCAAAAAAAAATTGCATTTTAAATTTTTTAAACTTATTTTGGCAAATGAATTTTCAAATAATTTTAAAACATATATTTTTTGTTTAAAATCATTTTTTTTTTTTCTTAAAATTTTTGCAGAAGTATTAAGTACATACATACGTACGAGTTTGAACATTTGTGAAATATTTATTTGATGAGTTTCTTTCAAAATTTTGTTTAAAAACTATTTCGCTTCAAATTATGAAATCCAAATTTTTGAAATTTGTTTTTGGGAATGAATTTTTGAATCATTAGGTAAGAAAAACATTTTTTAGAAGTTTTTGTTGATAATGTACCTACGTATATTTTTCTTAATTTTTTATTCAAATAAGTAAATTTTTTTTTATTTTTTTTTTTTTTAATTTTTACAAAACTATTTTTTTTTTAAATAAATTTTTGAATTATTATGTGGAGAAATTTTTTGTTCAAAATCGATTTTTTTTTAAATGTAGTTGCAAAAACAGTTTTTTTTTTTTAAATTTGTTCACAGATTTCTTTTGAAATTTTGTTCTTCAATCCGCATGCACTTTAGTCGAAATAATGATTATTATTATTATCATTTTATTTGGGGTTTTTGAATAGAATTTTGAATCTTTGTGGAAAATAGATTTATTGTGGAAATGAAATCATGTCAATTGTATGTGTACAATTTTTTTTTGTATGAATTTTGTATTGAAAAAACTTTTTTTGAAATTGAAAAAAAATCGATAAAAATGTTTTTAGTGGTGGGAGGGAGGGAGAGAGGGGGAGAAATATTTGCTATCCTTGAACATCCTTGGAATGAGGCATACTCAAACATTTTTTTATGCAATTTTTATGCCTTTTAATATATTTCTTTTAAATTGTTGGAATTCTTTCAAAAAAAATTTCTCGAGTTTTGCATTTTATTCAATTTTTTTAATTGAGTAGGTTAATAATTATACAAATTCAACATTTTTTCAATTTTTCCAACTTTTTTCCAACTTTTTTCCAACTTTTTTCACTCGGCCTTGTAATTTATTCCATTTATCAGATTTTATCACAACGTGAATCTATATGAAACTTTTTAAAAGAATTATTCAAGTTTTGCCAAAAATCATACGTCTTTCAGAATAGTTTGGTCAACTTTTGATCTCACTAAACCAGAAACAGTGCTCCATTATTCAATAAAAATGAAACTAAAAAATAAAATATTCATTAAAATTAGAATTATGATATTTTACTAATGACTTATTCATCTGTTCCTTTTTTTTTTCGACTTACCTATTTTTTCTGGTAATTTTTACGAGATGGAATGGGGAGAAGAAGTTGATTGCTTCAAATCGTTACTTTTATTTTTCGGGTAGTTTTTATTACTCTGGTACCTTTTTTGCAAACACTTGTAATTTTTCACATGATATTTCGTCATTTTCAATTTATTCTTTCGAAATCGTACTCTTTGGTCTTTACATACCTCGTAATATTCGTTCTGAGAAAAAAATTCGAGAAGCATTCTCTCAAATCCACGTACGTATTTATTCGTGCGTCTATAATGACTGGATAGGGTTTTTCTCGAATAAAATACTCTGTGGTATTTGAAATGATCGAGTTAGTATAAGAATATAGCATCTCGATAAGAGGTTTTGTCGATAGGTATGTATTGATATTGTTTGAAGCTGTAAAAATACCGCCTATCGTGGTCGTTGAATGTACTACATTACACAAAGAATTACGAAATGTAATTTTATCAGTGCTTAACGAAGCAGTATTTGGTTTTGACATTTCAAAGCGGCCATAGCAATTTTAATTTAACGTTATCATAGAAAAAGGCGAAGCGTGTTTTTTGAAGAAGAAGAAAAAATAATACAAAATACATCCCATTCAGGTAGAACACTCTTGAAAAAAAAAAAAAAAAAGTATCAAAATGAAAGTATAGGGGAGTTGTAGGCGTAGAAGTTCTTTTTTCTTGCCACAAACTCTCTTTCTCTTGTTATCGCGTAAGCATCCTCGAGCGAAAGTTTCAAGAGAGATGTATTGAATGCAAATTCGTTTCCTTCTTCGTTTTTTTTTGTGTTAAAATTCGATGGACAATGAAGGATTTCTTGTTTTTTTTCTCTCTCTCCTGCTTTTCCGTAATCGGTTTCTTTTTCTTTGGGCTTTTTCACGCAGTAAAACAGATTGAGAAAGGATGCGCGATGTGGCGATGAGTTGGCTCGAAACGTAGATAAATGTAAGCCCAACGAAAAGTAATAGGATAAAGAATCGGAAACCATTCGCACGGGCCGAATAAAGCAAAAAAAAAAAAAAGGATGTTAATAGCTCGAATGATATAAATTTACACCGCTTTCGATATTTTATTAATAGTATACGAAGGAAATGAAGAAAAAATATATAATGAGGAAAAATAGTAACAGAGCACCGTCGTGCGAAAAGAAAACCTATTTTAGAGACGAGTGTCTTTTCGCAGCAGTATAAAAAGTAGTAGCTAAGATTAAAGGTAGGTGGCATTTGGCCTTGATTTATTTTCTACTTTTTGGTTAAAGTTTTGTTTAAAATAGTATTTTTAAATTTTTTCAAATTTCTTCTAAATTGTATTTTTTTAAATTTTGTTGGAAATTTAATTTTTCAAATTACCTATTGTTCAAAACACATTTTTAAATTGTTTAGTTCAAAATAAAATTGTACTTCTCAGAATTTTGTACAAAATAAATGCTGTGACCATTTTCCAGACAATTCTCTCAAACATGATTTTACATCAAATTTTTAAAATTTTATTTGAAAATATTTTTTTAATATTTTGTTAGAAATTGAGGTACTTATAAATATTAAAATGAAATTAATTTTTAAATTTTTTTCATCAAAGAGAATTTTTTGATTTTTTTTTAGGTTAAATTTTACATTGAAATTCTTGAAATTTTGTTTAACGTTGGATTTCTAAAACTTTATTTAAAAATAAATTTTCAAATTTTTGCGAAATAATATTGGCGCTATGAATTGAATTTTGAATTTCGATAAAAAATTCGTTTTTTTTTTCAAATTTTGTGGAAAAACATTTTTCAAGAATACTTAACTATCAGAATTTTTCATTTCGAAGAGGTAAATGAATGAATCAAAATTAAATTCATAAACAATTTAATTAAGGGATATGAATGAATTAATGAATATATTTATTTGTAATATGAAGCATTGCTTCCTTTACAACGTCCAACTTTAAATAATACTTCAGTAATGAATTTTTTCAAATTTCATTAAAAATAAAAACATTCAACTCGTTTCAATTTTTTTTATTACCTACGCCGATAAATCTTTCCAAAACAATTTTTTGCACCAAAATATTTTTCAAACATAAGAATTTTCTATTTTTTCTAAAAAAAAAAAAATCAAATGAATTTTTGCAAGAAACATTTTTTACAGTTTTTCAACAGACTTTTTTATTCATTTCCTACAAAAATTTCTAAAATATTTCCTGAATGTGAATTTATTTTTAGCAGATTTTGTTTTTAATTTCTCAAAAGGTTTGGAGATTTTATTCAAAAAAAAATTCAAAATATTTTATTTCTGTGAATTTTTTTTTCAAGAAAATTTTTTGTAGATATCAGAACTTTTTTTTTCAGTTTTGAAAGTATGCTTAAATTATCATCAAAAGAATTAGGGAAATTTTAATTTTTTTTCGTAAACTTTTTCAATAGTTTTTTAAAACAGGATTTTTGATTTTTATTTACCAAATTTTTTTGAAAAAATCTTGTTTGCAAATTTTTTCTAGGAGAATTTTTAAAAAAATTTCGAAAAGCTTCAAGATTTTTTCAGGGAAATTTTTGAAGTAAGTATATCTACCTATTTTCTTTCTACATATTTTTTCAGAAATTTTTCACAAAAAAATGGTTTCAAGATGAGTTTTAGTAAGAAGATTTTTTATAATTTTTTCACAGGATCTAAAAATATTTTTTAAAAATTTCTAAAATATTTTTTACTTTTTTTCAATTTAAAAAGAGTTTTGATTTCAAGAAAATTTGTTTCGATTCTGTAACGTTTCTAAAACAAAAAAGAATAATGAATAGTTTTTTGTATCAAAAAATATTTTACAATTTTTTTGAATGAATTTTTATATTTTGTTCAAAAATAATTCTTCAAGAATTTTTTTTCAATTTTTGAAAATATTTTCACATTTTTTTCAAGAAAAAAAAAAAAAAAAAAAGAACTTGAAAAAAGTATTTTTATACCTAGTTTTATTTTACAGTGTTTTTGACTTCATTTATTCGAAAATGTCTAATATATTTCCCATGATTCCAGTGAAATTTTTTAAAGAATTTCAAAAGATTTCAAGTTTTTTTTTTTTTCAAGAAAGTTTCAAGTAAAAATTTTTTTGAAATACTTTTTGAAATAAATTTTTTTAACCAAAAAATATGTTTTGAAAAACATTTTAGGATTACCTAATTTCTGAAATATTTTAAAATAGGTACCTACCAATTCTTTTTTGTGAAATTTTTCATAAAAGAATAATTTTTTGTGCCAAGAAATACTTTAAAATCATTTTTTCAAAACTTATTCGTCAAAAACAAAATTAATAGAACTTTTTATAACAATTACCTACTTTATGTAGTTATTTTTGCAGTATTTTTGACTTTTTCTACAAAAATTTTTAAAATATACTTCAAATCTGAATTTCATTTGGGGATTTTTTAAAAAAAAATTTCCAATTTTTAGAATTGGAAAATTACCGATAATGTGTTCTAATTGCGAAGCTATTTTCGAGGTATTTTCATGGCAAGAAACAGTTTTGAAACCTTTCTTAGAAGAATTTTTGAATTTATCTTAGAACATTTTTTTAAAGAAAATTTTTTACGAAGTTATTTTTTATCATTTTTCAACAGTATTTTTGAATACGAGTATTTTTTGAATATTTTTTCCTGTCAACTTTTTTATTCTATACAAATTTTTATTTTATTTTAAAATATTTTAGAATTTCATAAAGAAAGTTTTTTTTTTGCAAAGCTTTTTTAAAGGGATTCTTTGTGCCAAGAAATAGATTTCAAACGTTTCTTGGAAGAATTTTTGAATTTCTCTCAGAACCTTTTTTTATAAAGAGAATTTTTTACAAAATTGTTTTTTATTATTTTTCAGCAGTATTTTGAATTTTTCTTGGGATATATTTTTTGAATGTTTCTTTCCTGTCAACTTTTTTGGTCCATTCAAAAAGAATTTTTTGCACAAAAAAATCGAATTTTTCAAAAGTGAAAAGAATTTTCAACTCTGGTGAGTTGATCGATTTTTTAAATCAATTTTTTACCCTTTTTTTAAATACAAAATCCCCTCTAAAGTATAAGGATGTACACTTCTGAACTTGAAATTTAATAAAAATAATTCATTCGTTGATAGCTCAAAAATCCCAGTCAAATCTACCCTCTCTATCTGTACTTCGTTTTTTGTTTGTTTGTTGTTTTTTTTTTAATATCGACACTTTTAAATCTGATGAAGAGTAAAATTCTTATCCACGTGTCAAACACTTTGATTTATCCTTGACATGAATTTTCGATCCAATTTTCTCGAATTTTTTCTCAGCATATTTTATAGGTATACATGTGCTTTATAAACATTAAAAGAGCTTATTTACAAAAAACATTTCCTTATATCTCGAAAGCTTAAAATGAGGAAAAAACTCTCGATTTTCTATTACCTGGAAAATATCGGTTCACATAAGTTGGGTCAGAATACCCCTTAATTCCTTCGGATCATCCATAACAAGCGGATATATAAAAACCCAATCTGTTTTCTTTACCTTTCAATACTCGAGTAATTCGCTCGTATAACATATTCGCCGAAACGGAAAAGTTCAAAATGAATAAGGACTTTAATGAAAAAAATAGCTGCACCAAGCTTTAGGTAAAGGTGGAGATTTCCATACAAACATTGTATCGATTGATATAAAGTTCTTCTTTGAACAGACAGCGGCGGCGGCAACGTACGCATAAAATGCCCGGTGCGGTATTGTTTCTTTGGTCTTATTACGTTTTTGAAATCTGCTCTTTTCTATCTCTCGCACGTCGTTCGTAAAACTTTGTCCAGTTGTTTGTTTTATATCTATGTAGGCCTAGAGACGTTATATCGCTGCGATGGAGGGTCTTTGTGGTCCTAAAATATACGTTGTAGTAATAAGGCTTTTGAGATGACGAAAATTTTATCACATTTTCACGCCAAGGTGCGTGGACTTGTTAAATGAAGAAAAGTTTTTAGAGCCAGTTGTACTCTTGTACCAAACTGCGCCTACAAAGTCCGATGTTTCGTGTGAGAAAGTTTCCTTCGATGGTTAAACTCTTTTATTTTGTTTTGCTGCGATCGGTAGGACCATAGAAAGATTGGCGAAAAAATAAGCACGAGGTTTTATAGGTAGGTAGGTAGGTAGGTAGGTAGGTAGGTAGGTAGGTAGGCGCTGATTCGCAGGTACGTTACGTACGTACCTTCCGCGTGCAATATGCGGTATTTGCCTCGTGCGGTGAGATTTATTATCAAGTTTCGTGGTCGGTATTGTATGGGTGTCAAATAGTGGTTATTTCTATGGTGTACAAAATTAGCGGTATCCTTTGATTTCGTGTGCTGCTGTATAAATGTTTAATATAGGGCACGTGTTCGGATACGATTTGTACGTGTGCTGAGGTTTTTTTTTCTCTTTTTCATTTCTACCTAATGACTGACTTGGTTTCGTATATACCTACGTGTTTCAAGGTTAAATTTAATATGAATTTAAGTGAGCTTCTCGGGCGGTCTTTCGGGTGTTTATTTATATGGACTGTATTTGAAAAATTTATTTATACATGGTGTCCGCCAAGCGGTCAGTACCATTGACAAACAATTTTATGTATAGGTAGTAGGTACATTATGCCTATCTCGATTTTGAAAGGCCAGTGGTCTTCAAAAATGTCAAAATTTTGTCAAGAATGACGGATATTATTGGTTTCTTGAATTTTTTGGTATGACTCCCCCGCTCCATGAAAAAATCTGAAAAAATTCTGACAAGGGAACCTCGCCAACTCGTCACCTTCAATTGAGCTGAAATTTGGCTCACTGAAAAAGCATGCCACCCAAACCTCACAACCAAATTTTTAGGTGCCGAAGTTGATTTTTCGATTTTTGGCGAATTTTGAAAATGGCTAAAACCGCCTCCAAAAAACCATTTTTTGAAGAAAAAAAACCCTGTAAATTTCAAGATAGAATCTTGAAAATCGGTTTGTACACTAAAGTCGACCTCCCGAGTCGATTGGCACCATTTTCGAGGAGATCTGGAGCCTCCAGAAAAAGTTGACTTTTTTCCAACGCACTGGAATAGCTCCAGACGGCGCTGTAATTAATTTCGGCAACTGAAAATTTAATCCTAGCGTTAGTATGATGCCATCTATCGATTGACGTAGTTGAATCCAAAATCCGAGGTGACGAGTTCGCACGTGTTTTTTTTAACAACTTAAAAATTTTTCATTTTTCAAAAAATTTAAAAAAATCAATTTCTCCAACATATTACCCAAAATTTCGTCTACCCTCTAAAGTCGCCGCCCCTCCCCCCGAGTCTATTGGCATCACTTTCAAAGCGATCTGGAGCCTCCAGAAAATGTTGACTTTTATATTCCAGTGTGCTGGAGAAAAGTCAAATTTTTCTGGAGGCTGCAGATCGCCTCGAAAATGGTGCCAATCGACTCGGGAGGTCAACTTTAATGCATAAACCAATTTTCAGGATTCTATCTTGAAATTTACAATTTTTTTTCAAAAAAATGATTCTTTGGAGGCGGTTTTACCAATTTTCAAAAATTCGCCAAAAATCGAAAAATCAACTTCGGCAGCTAAAAATTTAGTTGTGAGGTCTGGGTTGGATGCTCTTACAGTGAGCCAAATTTCAGCTCAATCAGAGGTGACGAGTAGCAAGGTTCCCATGTGAGTAGAGTAAACTAGTTTGGAAAACAGGGGAATTTTTTTACAGCTTGTCAGCTCCCAAACTGCGCCTCTCAGGACGATTTGAAATTTTCAAAGTCATTTCAGGGGTCGAAAAAATCTGAAAAATTTTTTCGACATTGCCCTTGGGTACTGTATATGCCAAGTTTGGTGAAAAGCGATCATTTTTAAGGTTAAAATCACGCATTTCGAAGAAGCATGCAGCCCCCTGGAGGGGCAAGGGGTGAGGTCAAGGATCGCCGATACGCTCTAAACTCATATTTTTCCACCAGTTGTGACATCGCTGGAAAAGGGGGTCTAGTAAAATAAAAATAAAATACAAATAAAATTTCCAGCTTGGAAGGAAGAGGAACGAGAATCAGCGATTAACCTATCTCTATACCTAGGATGATTAATAAATGGGATTTTTAGGATAACGTGTTAGGTGGGATAACTAGCTCAAGGAATAGGGAAAAAATAAGTAGGTACGTTTTGGGAATGTTGACAAGGATAGAAAAAGCAATACCACGCAGATAAAAATTACCCTACACCTACACACGTAAATAAAATATTTATTTTAGCACCAAAAGTAAAAAACAAGTAATTTTGATATCCGAAGAGAAAAACTAAATAGAAAAGAAAAAAACACGTATCAGGTAGGTATCGACCTACCTGACATATCTATTATCAAAATCATAACGATTAAATCAAAATTTTCTAAATCAAAGTAACCTAGATGGCAAATTTCAAAAACTCGAAAAGAAAAAGAAAAAGAGATCTGAATAGATCATATCGAAATTAAAATTAAATTTTTTGAACCTGATCAGATGATCAATTTTGACTAGATAAAAAAAAACGTGTGACTCCATGATGGAGTATTTCGAAGATTAAAACTACATTCTAAAACTAGTGGGGAATTTTGGGGGGACGAAAAAAAAAGAAAAAAATCGAAGCACTACCACTCACCTAGCCCATGGCTAAACTACCCTAGCCAAGCATTGGCAAGGAAAACTCAAAATTCACGAAAAAAGAAAAATTTTAAAATTCATTTTATAAAAACACCAACTCATGTAAACGTCTATATTCTTACATTACATTATTTCTACAACCACGATTTTTACCATAACGAGGCGTACGAGCTAGAATATGATATGATAAACCGAAAACGAATTAAAACTAAAACTAGATATATCCTGTACCTCGAATCTCCACCTATCGGATTAGTTCGTTATGAATAGGGCCAAGTTTTCAATATCACACAGTCTACCGCAATTTGAAAAAGAAATCGATTTGGAGCCGATTGACCCCCTTATTACACCACAGCCTTTGTCTATCTTTGAAAAAGAAGCTGCTTCAAAGTTTTGGTCCATTATTAATGCCTTAATTTTCAAAGACAAGCAAACTCTTCTTTTGTTTCTCTCAAAAAGTTATACCTAACTAGTGTCTAGTTTACACAATTTGTTTTCATGAACGTGGATCGTTTTTGTTGAATTTTACCAAGTCCCATACTACATAGATACCTAATATTCAAAATTGGAGGGGAAGGAGGGGTCCAATCGAAATTTTTGTAATAACTAAATTCATTCTCAAGACTTCAAGCTACAACTTTTGTTTGAAAATTTTTTCGATTAAACCTTTCCCTCCCCGCCGATTTTGCATAGCACTCCGAAGAAGGTAATTTAATAATTTGAAGGAGGAAGGGAGCTAGGAAGGGGCCAATTGAAAAAAAATTCGAATAAAATTTGTAGATTAAGATCTTAAAAATAATTTTGATTATTATAAAAATTTCGATTGGATCCCTCCCTCTCCTCCCATTTCACATAACATCAGTTAAATAACTTTTCAACATTGAGGGAGGGATCAAATTGAAAAATTTTACAAACAAAAGTTATAGATTGGGTCCTAGAAATAATTTTTATTTTTGTTATTATAAAATTTTTGATTAGACCCTTCCCTCTACTCTAATTTTGCATAATATGACTTGCTTAAATACATATATTTGTAATATTATTAAAAATTGGTGGAGGTATCAGTCCAATTGAAAAAATTTTCAAACAAAAGTTGTAGCTTGAAGTCTTAGAAATAATTTTGGTTATTACAAAAATTTCGATTGGACCCTTTCCTCATCTCCAATTTTGAATATCAAGTATCTACGTAGAAAGTTGCACAAATGTATTTTGTGAATTATTTTGGAAAACAGAGTTTTCTTTCATTTTAAATTTAAGAGTTTTTTTTTTTTTTTACACAATCTTCATTCCTATTTTTATTTTTTATTTTATTCTACTTGCAGTAATACTCGTATGTTTCGCCAAAAAAAAAAAAAAAAAAAAAAAAAAAAAAAAAAAAAAAAAAAAAAACTTTCTACGTAAATGAAATAAAACCTCTCACAATCGAACACAGCCTAGTTAGCCCTACAGTTCATCACAGGAAAATTTTAAAATCTGGCCAAACCGAAGAAGAGGATACTCTTACGTTAAATTTTTCAATCTTTTTCCTTATTCATTAGCGTGTCTAAGCGTCTAACCCTGCAGCTGTATCTATTCCCATACACGAAGTTTGATGAGAAAATTACACGCTCGAAAATCACGCCATTGCTTAGCCAAGCTCTCCGTTTTCGACTTTCGCGACTGTGGACAAAGCCCAAAACACCGTTTGGTTTGTATCAACGTTGCAGATTTTTATTTTAATAAAGGCGGGAGAAAAAAAAATCCATTGATGTTGAGAATAAATTAATGACCCTAAACGAAGCGACTAAATTAAAGCGAAAGTAAAAAGCAAAATGGCGTTTGCTACTTACGCCCCGATACGAGAGTAGCCAGTTCTGGAATATTTTTAAAATTAACGAGTTAAAACGCTCTGCAGATGTTTGGATAAATTCTTTTCACAGGCTGCACATTTCTTTGATCATTTCGAGCGAAAGAAAAAATTGTATTTTAATTACATTTTCATCAAGAGAGGGAGCAAACAAGTTCAACGGCCTTGAAAATATTTTTGGTAGAAATTTTACACGTGCCGGGTATTATGTGTACCTATTCATTTTTTTAAAATTACTTTTGAAATAGGATTTCAATTACTTAGGGATCATTTTTTAGATGAGTTTTCAGAAAATTTATAACGAGACGTTTTTTCGATTCGAACTTAATTTTAAAAGTGTCGCGAGTAAAATAGGAAAAGTTCGTGAATTTTATCAATTCCATAGTTTAGGTAATGGATTTGAGCTTTCTTATTTATCTAGGTAATTTTAGGATGACATTTATCAAAATAAAAATTTCAACTAGATTTTTAGAAAGCACTAATTTTGACCACTAAAAGTCGAAAAAACAGACCCAAAACCAAAAATAAACAATTTCAAAAAAAGTCTAAATTGATTGATATTGTTGTGGTCACAAAAAGATAGTCTTCATTTTGAACTTCCAATTTCTTTTTGTCTCATTCCCTCCCTTGAAATTGTTTCTCTTCATGAAAAAACAATTCTTATTTTTGAATTTTTCCCCTCACTGAATTTCAAGAGACCCCTTTCATCTCCTCGAGTTTTCAATCGATTTTCACCAAACTTGAAATACAAGTTCAGGTATACTAAAGAGTGATATTGAGAAAATTTTTTAGGTTTTTCCGACCCCTGGAATGACCTTGAAAATGATTTTGAAAATTTCATATCTTTGGGGCACAGTTCCGAAGCTGGCAAAGCGGAAATTTTTTCTATAAGTATATCAGACATGAAATTCACTATTTTGATTTTTTAGGAACTTTAATGTGACCAAAAAATGTTTTAAAAAGTGACCAAAAATCAAGAGAGGATCAAATAAGAATAATTTTACGATTTTTTTTAACGAGCAAATTAATTTCTGTTAGGGAAGGGCACGCTGAATTTATCAGTCATTAAAAAAAATATTTAATAAAATGACAACAGCAATGTTTGATTTTTAATTTTTGAAAAAAATACAATAAAAAATTCTCTAGATTTTTACCCAGAATTTTCTTTTATTGTGTTTTGGTAAAGAAAAGTAAGTACAACTTTTTGTAAAAAATATTCTCAATTATTGGCCTCAATTTTTCCTTGAAAAAAAATGTTGGAGTCAAAAAATCTTATAACTTTTTTTTGAAGACAAATCTCTCAATTTTATTGGAGTAAATTTTTTTATAAGCTTTTTAAAGTAAACAAGTTCTTATGTTTTTGAAAAGAAAGAAAGAAAAAAAGAAAAGTCTTGGAACAAAATCTTACAATTTTTGGGGAAAATCTCTAAACTTTTTGACAAAATAGAAAAATATCTCTGATTTAAAAAAAAAATTTTCTCCATTTTTAAAGAAAAAAATCTCAATTTCTGGTCTTGTTTAAAAAAAAAAAAAAAAAAAAAAAAAAAAAAAAAAAACTCAACTTGTTTGCAATTGAAGAAACCTCTAAATTTTTTAGAAGTGAAAAACTTTTCAAATTTTGAAAAAGTAAAAAACCTCAGTATTCATTTTTTGAAGGAAAAAAAATTTCGTCTCAAAATACAGAAAAAATCCAAGATTTTTTTTCACGAGCACAATTGCTCACTAGCACATTGGCTCACGAGCACTTTGTCAGACGTTCTGAAACTTGAAATTTTTTTTTAGAAAGATGACTTTTAGACATTTTGAAACTTGGAATTTTTTTGTTTTTTATAAATTTAATGACTTTTTGATATTATTTTAGAAATCTTACGACTTTTAGACTTTTTAATTTTTTTAAAAGAAATTTTATGACATTTGGACATTTTGTCAGACATTCTATTTTTTTCAATTTGAGACAGTTTTTAGATTTTTTAATAAAAATTATATTATCAATTTTTTTCAAAATTCGATGCCTTTTAGACATTTTGTCAGACATTCTGAAACTTATAAATATTTTTTCATTTTTCATCACTTTTTTTTTAATTACATTTCCAAAGAAATCATTTTTTTTTAGAAATTTTCATTTCAGAAAATTTTTAGCATACCTAAAAAAAGTTACGAAATTCCTTCACGAAAATCTCAGATGAAAAACTTTTGGGTATTTTATGAGACATTAAAAAAATCATATTTTTTAAAAGATTTGATAACTCGAAAATTTGTTAGTTTTCATTCATTTTTCAAAATGGTGGGAGGGAGTTGGCACCACTTGAAACCCAGTTAGAGGGTAATATTCTTACGAAAAGGTGTAATTTTGGTAGATTAGAATAGAACCAAAAAACATGAAAAAGTGTAAAACTTGGAAAATTCGATATTTTTTTTTTTCAAAACCAGGAGCTAGTGACACCACCTGAAATTCAGTTGAAGGAAAAAAAATAAGGAATTATTTCCTCATTAAAATAAACAACTTCGGTGGGGGAGAAGAATAAAATTCCAACGTCTAAAAATAAGGAACACGCTATAACGCACAATTTTGAAATTTTCATCTTAATTTCAATCCATTTGAGATGAGAAAAAACAACGATATCGTGAAATATTTCATATTTGCTTTAGGAGTAAATGGTTGACACCGCAAATCCCCTCTCTTCCACAGTGGTACCCTCGAATGGAACTCGGTAGCCATATGTTTCCACATTCACGACAGGAAAATCCGGCTGAGAATTTCCAATTCGGGTATATAAACTATGTGAGTACGAGTCGACCTTGAGTAACCCGGCAATAAAAAGATGTAGGTGCCCATAAAGTGGATGAAATCGAGAATGGGGGATTCGTTAATATTTTTAAAATTACATTTTTACGAAGTATGGGGCCCGAGAGTATACTCGGCAATAGGTCATTAGTGGGAAAGGAATGGTTAATCGATAATGCGAGACAATATGCGCGTATCGTTTGGCCAAAGGAACCATTACGAAGTCAACGTTCGAAGGTGCTTTTCGTGTCGAACGAAGAATTCGACAGCCGGTAATTTGGACGCTATTAAAAATAATAAAGTCGGTAGGTACGCTGCGCAAAGGTGCTTTTCAAACAACCTCATCGGTGCGTGGTGCTGCGGTCATACCTTGTACCAGAGCTAAGAAAATAATTAACTAAAAGCCAGCACTTTGGTCTATCTGCTTCTCTATACTCTCTTCGGAGCCACCGAGCGAATAAAATCTTCAACAATATGAAATTAACGTTCGCATACTTCATTTAACATTTTAAATAAGTGGTCTGCTTTCATAATAAACCAAATCTCGCGCGGTTTTGCTTTTCCAACTCCCTCCTCCCCTTCAAAAACCCTTGCTCGATACTTTGCCCCTTTGGGGTTCTCCTTCGTGTAGAACGGGACGACTCCGAGTCGACTTTTTCGCATATTATCTTGTACTTTTGTTACGAGTACTCGGTGCAGGATTTTTTTTATGCGACTATTAACGACGAGCGTTTTTCCTTTGTGATACTTAATATCTTTCGGTCGTACACGCGTTGTTTTCATAAGTATCATCGTCGTCGACGACGTAGTGTTCGTGTATGACTCTTATAGCATTCCTTCCCTTAAAAGTCTCTCTGGTACGACGACGGCGATGCATTTTGTTGTCTTCTTTAGCATCGCAGCAACGTTGGTGTGTCTTTGTCGTCTTGCCATCCTTTACGAGTACTTTCGTCGTGTTTTTTCCCTTTTTTTTTTCTTTCATGATTTGTAAGCTTCGACCATTTGAACGATGTTATTTTGTACGCGATTCTAGGTTTTCGTATTTTATTGGAATAACTTCAACTGGTGAGAGGGGGATTTTTTCAGGGATTCGGGAAATCTCAGAAAAGCACTTCAGAGCCTTTGCTAAAGATTTTTTTGGGACAGCATAGAACCACGCCAACTTTTATCGATAAGAGAAACCAATCGTACTTCGAATTAGGATTCACATTTGGAAATTTTCAGCAATCAAGAAACTGAAAAAATTCTCCTAAAATTTGCTCACCAATTTTTTTGATAAAAAAAGTTTAAAAATTTGTACATGATCAAAATAGGTAATATGAAAAAATTATTTTTAAATGGAAATTTAAAAACTCAAAAATTTATTTGAGTAGATCAATTTTTTAAATAAATTTCAAAAAAAAAAAAATCAAAATTCAATTCATTTTTTTTATTAAGTTGGATTTTTTTAAATAATTATGATGTCATTTTTAAAAAATATTAAATTAAGAAATTTAGCTAAAAAAATTCAAATTTGAAGTTTTACTTGAAAATTAAAAATTCACTTTTTATAAAATTGAAAAAATTTATTTAAAAACAAAAAAAAAAAAAATTTGAAATTTTTTAAAAAATAAGTACCATAATTTAGAAGAATAATTCATTCATTCATGCATTCAAGTATCTAATCAAGGCTCCAATTTTTCCAATTTTTCGCGAAGTTGATTTTAAAAAATATTTCAAAAAGTGTTTCTAAACGGCCAAAATTAAAAATCATTTGCGAATTTTTTATTTTATTATTTTTTTTTTTAACTTGTGCTAGCTGAGAATTGCAAATATCTCACAAAGAATTTTCCTAAATATTTTTTAAAAAATACAAAAAGAAAATACAAAAATTTAATTCGAAAAAAATATAAGGTAAAAATATTGAATGTCTAGCAAAAATTATTTTTTCGAATTTGTGCTAAGCCAAAATTCGAAATATTTTACAAAAGAAAAAAAAATTTCGTAACAAAAAAAATCAACAATATTAAAAATTTTTAAGAACAATAATTTTGAATTTTTTTTTATAATATTTTTTTATTTAATTACGCCACGTACATCTTTAAAAAGACAAAATTGCAAATATTTTGCAAAATACTTTTGTTCTTTTTAAATTTTGAAAATTTCTTTGCAAGACCCAAAATTACTAGAAATTCCAAATGAATTTTGAATTTCTTTTTGACATTTGATCAACTTTAAAACAAAACAATCACGATCATTTTGAGAACATTTGAGGCAATTTGTACTTTTTTCCACTAATTGTGAAAAAAAAATAGTACAGAAAAAGGAAAAAAGGTTTCGACTTGTAAAATTGCTTCGACTCAAAAAAAATATAATATGTCGACGGTAAAATAGCTTGAACCAGGAACAAACTTCGTCTGTAAAAAGGTTTCAACAAGAAAAAAAAAAATGCTTCAACTGTTAAAAAGACTTCCACCAGAAAAAAAGTCTGGACTGTAAAATTATACATATTTATATCAACCTGAAATAAATTTTACTTAAAAAATCCACTATTCTCAGGAATATTTTTTTTTTTTTTTTTGATAAGTCAAATAATTTAGGGTACAGCAAATCTGATAAAAAATTGAAGATTCAGAATTGAAAATTTTTCTGCTTGCCAAGAAAGGTATGATCATAATAGGTAGGTACGTCGTAATTTACATTTTTCAAAATAGGGACACTTGAGTACATTTAGATAATTCGATTCAAACAAAATCAAAAATTAACTTTTTATTAGTTTAAAAACTTAACAAAAAAATTAAGAGTTTTATTTTCCAGAATAATTGAATTTGAAAGATGAATTTAAAAAAAGAATCATTTAAAAATTGAAAAATCGATTCGAGGGAAATTCTTTCATTTTCATTTTTTAATATACCTATCTACTTAACTTCAGAGTAGGTAGACTAAATTTGAAAATAAATCTTTAAAAAAAGAGAGAGAGGGAATTCATTTGGTAATTTTTAAAAAAAATCATTTTTCAAAATATAGATTCTAAAGCTTACTTAATCCAAAAATAAAAAATAAAAATGATAATAAATAAATAAATAAGTTTACAACTGATTTGAACAAAAAAATTTTCAACAATTCATTTTGTAACTTATTTACCTACCTAAATGTAAAATTTTTAAATAGGTACCTAAATCAAAAAAAAAATAATCAAATTGAATGTTCAATTTTAAAATATGAACAAAAATCTGTTCGAAAAAAAATTGTAAAATTCATTCCCCCCCCCCCCCAAACATACGTACTTATGTCGATACTTGCTTCAAAAATACTAAATTTTCAAATTCAAATTTAAAAAAAAATTAAATTGATTCAAGTTCCCAGTACCTAAATAATTTTTTTTTCAAAAAATCAAAGCATCTAAGTTTAGGCGTTCAATTCAGAAAAATTTCAAAATTTTCCTTTTATCAAATTTCAATATTTTCACTTTTTCAAATCACAAACTTGTTCACTTCGAAAATTTCAATCAATTCATTTCACAAAATATCAAAATTTAAAACTTTGATTTGGGAAAAACCTGAATAAAAAAAATTGGTAAGTAGTTACGTTTATAGAAAATTTATTTTTAAATTGAAAGCCCCATTTTTTTCTACAAAAATCTGAAAACTTTTCGAAAAAAGGTCATAGAATTAGAAAAAAATCAAGTTCAAGTAAGTGTATGTACTTTCGAATACTGTATACATAGCTGGTTGTGAATCCAGCTCCTATTTCAGTCTGTATGTCAAAATTTTGAAACACAAAATAATAATATTTTATTTTTAAAATTCCTTTTATGTAAATCAGGGTTTATTCTCAGGAATTTTTAAAACCGCCAAAAACAAAATTCGCTTATATCAACACACTTTTTCATTTTCCGAATAGAAAATTCCAACTACCCAAACCTGGTTTCAGAACTACCCAGCGCCATTTTACGTACAACTACTCAAACAAGCCAGAGCTATACATTAAAGCAAACCCTGTTTTAAAGTGTAATCCTGAGGCAGTACCTCGGATTACAACATTTTCAAATTCATCGTTAAGTCCCCCCAAAAAAATAGAATCCAAGGTAGCTCCTCGGTAGGTAGGTACGTATACCGGATAAACCCTAGCTTGTAACACGATAAACAACACTGGAAACAACATTTTCTAACTAGGTGACACATTTTCTTGGAAAATAAACTTTTCAGAACCGAGCATTAATATCGATTACCATATTATTAAAATTTAGCCCAGACGTTTGGCCGGCTCAATTTCCATCGTGCATGACGCCTGGCCAAGGTCGAGATGATAAATTACCCTAGTTAAATTCACCCCCTTTTATACGTATATAAGTTGCAAGTGTAAAAAATCCCTCATTAATGTCGATAAATATCTCGACGTCGTGTTTGCCATCTTACGAAGCATAATCCAGCTAAATGGACACGACTGGCGAGCATGCAGTTGTGGAAAATTTTTCAATTAAATTTGAGCTGTTTTTTTGCTTACCTTCTTTCAGTCGTTAATGGTTCAAAAGAATAATCTGTTTTTTTTTTGTTTTTTTTTTTAATATCGTTTTCACTGTTTACCGAAAGATTTTCAATTAATGTAATACGTTTTCAAGCCCCTTTCGACGTGTAAATCAACGTAAATTGCGACTAATATGAATTACATTAGAAAGGGAAAAATTCGCCAATGTTGAAATACGTTCTTCGCGTAATTTATTAAGCCACGGCCGGAAACTGGTGAAAATTCATTACCAAGAATGTTTCCACACACGTACAGCCTTCCATTCAGTGATATAGCAACTCAAAGTACATCAATGTAAGAAAGTTTGCCTAATTCAAGATTTGATGGGTATGAAACTTGCTCCTGGCGCAGAACCTCTCCTTCATCTTTCATCTCAACATCGGTTTCAAATTTCAATGATATAGCAACTCAAAGTACATCAATGCAAGTAAGTTTGCCTGAATCGAGATTTGAAGGGGTATGAAACTTCCTCCTGGCGCAGAACCTCCCAAGCGTTATTCATCTCAATATCGGTGAAAATTAGATCGTCGAATCTTGAAAAGTGTACGAGCCAATTTTATGAAAGGTAATTGATCTTCAAAGAGTAGAAAAGAAAAAAATTAAACTATAAAGCGGAATTTGCTTTTGATTAATCCGACCCGTTTACAAGTTCTCGTGATAAAACCTATCGAAGGCCATTTGTGTTTACATTTACCCTGGAATTATCTCCGACCATTCTCCATCTCTTTTCTTAACCACAATATACTTTAACAAACGAACGTCTTAAAGGTAACTGTGTAAGTGTATCTTATCTCGCGCGATTATATTCGACCCTGTCTCAGTCTGCCCGAAAAGCTCGTCAAATATGCGAGATTAAAGTCACCTTAGTGATTAGGGCAGCTCGTGTAAACAATTCTAAGCTCACGACGAGATCGTAAATAAAACTAAAGTATGTTTTAACAACGTATTACGTTGAAATTATGTATAAAAATCGTGTACGTGTTGTTGCGATTCTAGTCCAGCATTTTTGCCATGTACGATTACTACCTATTTCGGTGACTTCTTCAAGCATGAAATAACTTTTCGACGTATTTAATTGGCGTACAGCTGGAAATAAATCTTTGCCAGGAGATCTTTCGGGAATACGAGGCGAGTGAGTGAAAAGGGATGAATTGTTTTATGCGGGTATAGCGAGCGAGCCAAGTGGAGTAGATGCGTTTGACTATGGAGTGTCGAAAAGGGGGCTGCGATTTTTTTTTTTTCATCGTATACCGTATCCGTGTTTTGTAAGCTTTCAACGAAGAGACGAAGGCCGACTCGACTTTTTGTTTCAGTTCAACGTGTATAAACTATACTTGAGAAATATAAAGGGGTTTTCACTTTTCACCGGGTCCATAAAATTATACCAGTCTTTTGCCCCTTTTTAATGAAATATATTACACGCATGAACAATATCAACGTTTTCTTCGACGTTTAATACCCCCTTTAATATAAGCAACCATTGCTGTCTAAATCTTATTAAATGTTAAAACGTGAAGAATCGCTATCGGTGTTCAGTGTTCACTGTTCGTGTTCTTCCGATGTTTACTTAAAAATTAATATTTTATGGATAGTTATTTTTTACACTTGACTTTCAATTTTTTTTTTTAGTTTTTCTCGTTCATTATTCACAAACATGGTTGCTTTTCGTTATTATTATATTTTGTTATGTAATTTTCGAGAAAATGTTTTGGCTTTTGGCGTCTTGGTTGTATTTACGCAACTTCAACTATGGTACAGTCGAAAGGTTTGTCGAATCTTGTAATTTGAAGGAGTGAAATAACGCCACAGTCAAAAGGTTTGCTGAATCTAGGGATGCGACGATCCGTATCGATCAGATATATCGATACTTTCTGGGATCAATAAGGATTACGACACTTTTTATCATCAAAAAATGCATAAAATGTGAATTAAAAAAAAATAGTTTATACTTGGCGATTCCAGCGGATTAAAAAAGAATGTAAGATCAATAAGGATCACAATATTTTGATATCACTGATCTCCGGATCATGATACATAAAAAATTTCATAACGAAACGTAACAAAATATCGAAACCTGAAAAGAGAAGAAGAAATCATAACGAAAAAAATAGGTAACAAAACAAGAAACAACATGTAAACGAAACATCAAAATTTTAGAAAAACAACGTTTTTGTTTTTTCAAGCATTTTACAGATAGTTTGATTAAAAATTCAAAAATTTGGAGGATTGGGTGCAAAAATTTCAAAAATTTTGGTTTTTGAGGCATATCTCTCCTCCTAAGGGACCAAAAATTCAAATTTTGTATTTACACTTAGATTCAAAAATAAGCTGGAAAATTGTGTTCCAGGTGAAATTTCTCGAATTTTGAGTACCCACACATGCAATAACGAAATATAACGAAAAAGGTTTCGATTGACGTAACAAAAGTATAAAATTGAAGAATGAACAAAATGAAGGTAAATTGAGGTATAACGTAACAAAATGAAAAAACTGAAATGACAAAATATCATAACGAAACGATAACGAAAAATTAGATAAATTGTATAACAAAATAGCAAGAAAGTACTTCGTTATTACAACCTTGTACAATGTACATATCGTTGATTTTCCAGGTTTGTCCACTTCGTCCCATCCCTGGGCGAAGCCTAAGATATGAAGGGATAAAATCATACCACAGTCAAATGATTTGCCGAATCTCAAGATATGAATTATCAAATGAGAAAATTGAGTTTTGAAATTGGTATTTACAAGTAATTTTTTGACGCCTTGGTCACATTTCCGCAACTTGAATTACACCACTGTCAGAAGGTTTGCCTAATCTTGATATTTGAAGGGGCAACATAACACTGCTGTCAAAAGGTTTGTAAACTCTTGAGATACGAATGGGCAAACGCAAATGAGAAGATTGAGCTTCAAAAATTTATATTTTCCCAAGTAATTTTTTGAAGTCCTAGTCACATTTTCGCAACTCAGTGACAAAATTACCCCATATAATCCAGTAGAAATGAGGTTTGACCCCAACAAATTGCTATAGAAAGTATTTTGGGCTTATTCTGCAGGAGAGGGTCTACTCTATCACATATTGAAAAACCTCTCCGATCCGAAACCCTCAAGTCACTTCTTTCGAAGCCCCAGACCCCTCCAAATCAGTTTTTTTGCATTTATTTCGTCGGGGATGAACTTTTTGAGGAAAAACATCTGAAAGTAAATTATTCTACATTAAGTTTCCAACAACTTTGTTTCTATAACTTTTTTTATCCGAATCATAGGAGTAAAGCTGTGGAGTCCTAAAAGTGAGGGTAAAGCATGGGTGCGAGAGCTATCAAAAAAAAAAATTGCAAATCACATGCTTAATGTATTAAAATTATTATACAGATCGATTCGGAACATCCTTACCCCCAGATAGTCGACCATGATGGGGAAATTTTTTTTTTAATTTTTGGACCCCTAGCACAATTATTTGGGGGTGGAGCACCTAAACGTGTATTTTAGTTTTAATTTTTTAATTTTTCACCAAATAAAAATGAAAAGTTTTCACTTCATTACTGGGTTCTATATGATACGAGGACCTCTCAGAAATTTTTTACAATTTTTCAGATGATTTTTCGCAGAGTTTGTTATAGCACTTTGAAAAGTGTGTGTATTTCTTATGTAGCTCCACAGTGCTTCACTTTCATCTTCAATTCTCCCTCTAGCTCCACCCCTACGATTCGCACAGAAAAATGTATTGGAACAAAGTTGTAGGAAATTTAATGGAGAATAATTTTCTTTCAGATGATTTTCCCCAAAAAGTTCAACCCCGATGAGATAAATGCAAAAAACTGATTTTTTTTAGAGGCTGGAGCCTCGAAAAAAGTGACTTGGGGTGTCGGATCTGGGAGGTTTTTTAGTATGTGATAGAGTAGACCTTATCCTGCAGAATAAGTCAAAAAAAACTTCTATAGCAATTTGTTGGAGTATTGGCTTTTTTTTCCTATTTCTACTGGACTAATAGTCGAAAACGTGACTCAATCTTGAGATTTTAAGGGACATTTTAGGTCATTTGAGTCATTCACAAAGGTGAATGAACGAAATTATAACTCTATGTATTAGATACTCAAAAAGACCAGCAAAAAAGTTTATGAACTTATTTCACTTTAGTCTTTCGTGAAGTGGTTCTCAAGATACTTATTAGCAGGGAAGAAAACCAATTGAGACCCAATTGGTTATGGTGATGGTGGTTTTGAGAAAATTTTGAAATTACTGGTGGTTCTAATTGGTTTTTGGTTTTTAAAAATTTTCAAAAGATTTTGGTGCTAAAGTGGTTCCATTTAATTTTTTTTTTTTTTGATTGGTTCTGGTTCTGGGTTTTTGGTTTTGCTTGATTAATTGGTTGTGATGGTGGTTCTCAAATTAAAAACCATTTCAAATGGTTGTGGTGGTGGTTCTCAAATTAAAAACCATTTCAAATGGTTGTGGTGGTGGTTCTCAAATTAAAAACCATTTCAAATGGTTGTGGTGGTGGTGGTGGTGGTGGTTCCGTTTTGGTTTTTCAATTGGTTTTCATCGAATTGCTTCCATTTCGTAGTATGAAAAATATTTCCCAACATTTAAACCATTTATCTATGGCATTAACCATCAGAACCAGATGGAACCATTTTCGTGCTTCTTATTATACCAAAAAAGAACTAAAAAAAGATCAGATCTTTGAAATTTGAATAAAAAATTAAAATTCAAAAAGTAAAAAAAAAAAAAACTATAAAAAATAAAAAATGAATTTTGCCTACAAGTTACAAACACAATATTGCAATAAATTTAAATTAAATAATATACATTCAAATAAAAAACAAAAAATAATAATGTTTCCTCTTTCCAGAGCGCTGAAAAATCAGAAAAATGAAGAAAACAGGCCACAGAGGGTAGGTAAGGGGCCCAATTAAAAAAAAATTCAAATCAAAGTTGTTGCTTGAAGTTCTATGAATAAATTTGGTCATAACAAAAATTTTGATTGGACCCCTCCTTCCCTTTCAAATCCACTATTTCTCTTTTTAGAACCAAAAAGAACCAATTCCATTAATTGGTGGTGGTTCTGGTTTTCATTGTAAAGGAAATTGAAAATGGTGGTGGTGATGGTGGTTTTTTATTTTCAAACCACTTTCTTGTGGTTGTGGTTGTGGTGGTTATTTCAGCAAATGATTTTTCGTTGTGGTTCCAAACGGTTCTCTTCCCTGCCGTTTCGAAAGGAATTGGTTCTTTTTGGTGGTGGTTCTTGAATGAAATTTTGAAGTTCATTGTAATGGTTCCAAATGGTTTTGAAAACCAATTGAAATATCTGGTGGTGGTGGTTTTACCCGGTTTTGGTTTCAATTGGTTTTCTTCCCTGCTTATTAGTGATTTCAAGTAGGTACATAGGGTTCCCACCCCTCATACTCGTCCTGCAAAAGTCTTGCTTTTTGCTTGAACCTCCAGTCATCCTGTTCTGCTTTTAGGTTGAAGCCAGGGGTGGAGCGAGTAGGAGGTCAGGGGGGCGTCCCCCCTCAGACATTAAAAAAGTCGAAAAAGTTGGCAATTTTGAGTTTCGAGGATGGTTTCAAGTTGGCAAATTCAGCATTCTGTTGAGAAATTTGAAAAAGTTGGCAATTTGAAGGTATATTCCCCCCCAAAAAAATCATTACGCTTCGCCTCTGGTTGAAGCTCATGTCTTTCTTTCAACATTTTTCAAAATTTTCGCCTTCGCTTCACTCCAGCAGTATTTCTTCTTCAACATGTTCACCCCAGCTTCGCTCGGACAGTGTCCTTTGCGAAGAACCTGAAAAACTCCTGCTTTTTGGTTTTGAGATTTTGTTACACACTCTGGATAGTGGATACATTCTTCAAAAAAATCAGTTTTTTTTTTTTTAATATGTCATAGTTCAATCTGAATGAATAGTTCGATCAGTCCTGTAATTCCTCACTTTCAGATTTTGTTGGATCTTATCTCTTCAAGTCCTGTAATCTTACTAATACTAAGCTTGATTGTCACTTGCAGTGAAAAGAAGCATAAAATTGTCACTCCATCGATAATTTTCCATTTTACAGTGAAAATTGTTCAATTATGTAAAACTTTCTTAGCTGGAAATCCTACAAAGCAAACAGCTAAGAGGAAATATTCATTACCAAAGAAACTGCCGAACTTTTGATCAAGTTCATCCCTCAAGACTTACCAAAAAATGCTTATCCAATTAGCAAGGCAACGAAACGTCTAAAAATGTCCCAGTTGGCTTATACAAGGGCCAACTATCATTAAATGAGGATTTAGTGTTATTCGAACGTTGGGTAAATACGTTAAGTAAAACTCACCCTTCTGGAAGATCTTTTAATCCTCTGTCGTGTCGGCGAATTGGAATCAGCATCAGTATAGACCAGATTTCTAATACTGCCGCTGAATCTGGGCTCAAAAATCACACTAGGTAATGCTAATCTGGTTAATTTGGTATTATACCAAGACGGCATGCCACCGATATAGACGTCCGAATTGGTGGCCAGATTACCGAAATGGAATTCCTTGCCTTTGGACGTTCTACTTTGACTGACATCGTCCAAAGTGAGCGTGGTCTTGTTGTCGTTCCTTTTGACGGATACCTTGTGCCAATGTCCGTCGTTGAGTTCGCGTCCCACGGTGATGATCTGTGCTCCTCCGCCGAGATTGTAGCGTAATCGCAAAGCACCTTCGATGAGTTTGATTTCGAAGAAGTCGTAGGTGCCGCCGTCGTCGGTGTAGAGTAATAATCCATTGTGCTGATCTGTTTTGAATTCAAATTCTAGCGACCCGTTCAAGGCGACGTTCCATTTGCGAAATTGAGCATATGACGAAGAAGTACTCTCCAACAGGAAACAAACCGATTGGCCGATCAGGAATGATGATATGAGAAAAAGCAAGATTTTCATTTTCGTTGCACCCTGTCACCCGAATATTAGACTGGCTTGGGTACCATGATGGTGGTAGCATTCGTCGACGTAGCAGCACTTAGCCAAAGCTAAAATCTACCTACACGTATTTACACTTCACGAATTTCAAAACCACGTTCAGTCTAAACCGACGCGACATTTTCAACACCGTCACAATCACCAAGCATTTGCGAATACGTTACAATTTCGAATACCGCCGGCATAGAAAGTTAGCGCCTTTAACGTAAAAAAGGGAGTAAATTCGACCTCGTAACCGTACACGCAGGCGCCCTAGGTCGCCTAGACTCGCACATTTTCCCGACGTCCTGTTCCTGTTCCCTGTTCCCTGTTCCCATCCCGCCACAATTCGTGAATCGTTTCGGTCGTCGATGGCGAATATATCGTCGTGTAGTACAGAATTGCGCCAATGTTTCGTACGCCCGAAATAATATTCGCCGTTCGCCGCAGCATAATTCAACTTGACGGATGCGATCGTTCGTCGACGTTACCAGTACAAAACGAGATAATAAGAAATTTGTCATCGTCTTCCCTTCCTTAAGACGACTCGTGTTGTGTGTGAATCATCGGTTGCAATTTTTTCTCTTCTATTATGGTTGAAAAAAAGAGATTGCACGAAATTCTGTTCGGTGTTGCTTGGCTGTTAGTGTAGAGAGGATTTTTGTAGTCTTATTTCAACCCTGTATTCGTGTGTTCTTATCATTATTTTCTACCTTTCTCCAATTTGCCAGTAGAGATTTTTTTTTGTGTTAAGATTTTCACTTCAAAATGACAGGCTCTGCCTTTTTTTTACTACCAGCTGCAGGAAATAAACGTCAGTCACAGAGCTATTTTGAAATTGGGCCATTGATCCTATACCACCTCTTTTCTTAATCGCACAGAATTATTCGTTTAATTTTTACAGATTTTTAAAATGAGATGAATCCATGTCCCAAGATCTTCAAAGTTCAACATGGACTGACTTGGTTTCCCAAAAACAGAATTTTGAAGTAAAGTTGTAAGATTGAAATCAAACGTCTGGAAAAAACATAGGATGGAAATTGAAATTCCAAAACTTGTAGTGCGAAAAAAAAAACAACTTTCAAGTTGAAAATTCAATTTTTGGCCTGGTTTGAAAATTTAAAAAAATTTTACATCGACGCTTCTTCCAAAAATTGTCGACATTTTTTTTTTCTTTTTCTATTTTTCTCAAAGCATTATCGAGCAAATCAATATTCGAGTAGAAAATTTAATTTTTCGCAAGGGTTATAATTTTTCTAGAAGATTTTTTTTTTGAAGGTACCTATGTTATTTTTTTATAATTTTACTCACATTTTTTTCTTCTGAAGATTCCTTCAAGACAATTATTATTCTATTAGCTGTTTTATTTTACTCAAGAAACTTTTTTTTCAAGTTTTCAATATAATTTTTTCAGTTGGTCAAGATTTTTCATAATTTTACGTTTTTTTTTGTATTTTTTTTTTTTTCTAAAAATGAACTTGAAATTTTTTGAGTAAACTTTAAAATGTATGTACACCTTACACTCAAACTTCTCAAGGCCTATTTTTGAGAAAAAAAATGACAGAATATTTTTAATACTTTTTTTTAAAGCTGTCAAATAACTTTTTTTATTTTATTTTTCAAGTGAAATGGTATTTTTTTTTTTTTTTTGAGAAAATTTGGAAGTTCTCCTCAAGGAATCTTTTTAATTCCATTTTTAAAACCAAAAGAATTTTTAAATAAATGTTTTTTGACACATTTTTTCATAGGGTGGTTCAAAAGAAATTTCGCGACATTCTACACTTATTATTATTTTTTTTTTAATTGAACAAAGGTACCGAATGACCAAAAGAAAAGAAGAAAATTGACAAAAGAGTGATTTCAAGTTGAAACTCTGGAGAAAATATTTTGAATAATTTTGACCATGTAAACAAACTAAAAAAAAACTAAAAAGTAAAACACCTTATTTTTTGTCAAATATGTTCTTGGAACATAAATTTTAAAACGATGATTTTGGAAAAAATTTTGTAAAATTTATATACCTTACATAGGAAAAAAACTGATAATTTACTACAAAGAAAACCTCGGATATTTTTTAAAATGTTGTTCGAATAATTATGTGTTTTGAAAAAAAAAATCAAAACAAATACCTAAATATTTTATTTTTTGACAAAAAAATTAAATTGTCTTTTATGTAAAATATTAAAAATAATGTGTTTTTGAACAAAATTTTGAAAAATTCAAAAAAAAATTGTTTACTTTGAAAAAATATTTTTAAAAATGTTTGAATAAAATTTTCCAAAAATTCATTTTGAAAAAAACTATTTTTAAATTTTATTCGAATATTTAACAAAAGGAATATTTTCAAAAATTTTGTAAAAATAATTTTTTAAATATATTTCATTGGAAAAATTCAGTTTTTTGGTGAAAATTTTTTTGAATCAAAAATATGTTATTAAACAAAATTTTGAAAAAAACTATGCCAAAGTTCATTTTGCAGAAATGTTAAAAAAAAATTTTTTTGGATAATTTACATACCTACTAATTTTTTAAAAAAAAGTACTTAGGTTTATTGAAAAATTATCTTCTAGATCCTAAAAAATATTTTTGGACCATATTTTGGAGAAAAAAAATCAATGTTCATTTTGAAAAAATATGTAGGTATGTATTTAAAAATAAATTTGATCGAATATTTGGTTCCAAAAAAAATTGAAAAATTTCATTTTTGCAAAATACGTTTATGGACAAAATTTTGAAAAAATTGAATGTTTATACCTACTTTGAAGAATAGTTTTGAAGATTTTGTTTAAATAAATTTAAAATTTATATATTTCACTAAAAAAATTAAAAAATTTCTCAATGTTTATTTTTTTGCTTAATATTTTGTAAGTTTGAAATTTTTTTAAATATACATAGGTACTTATGTTTCTGGACAAAATTTTGAAAAGATTTGGTTATGAAGAAATATTTCATAAAATTTTGATGGAATAAAATTTTTCAAATATATTTTTTCAAAAAATTGAAAAGTTTTCTTTTAATTTGCCAAAAACTTTTTCCCAAAAAAGTTTTTTGGACAAAATTTTGAAGAAAAAAATGTCTGAATTTTATTTTTAATGACTATGTATATTCTTGAAAATTTTATTTGAAAACTCGAGTGTTTTGAAAAAAAAATTCTTGGAAAAAAATTAAAAATTTTCATCATTTACCAAACATTTTTTCTGAATAAAAGTTGATATTTTCGGGGAAAATTTATTATGAAAAAAGTAGAGTTTCCTTTGAAGAGCTAATTTGATTTTTTTGAATATTTTGAACATACCCAACACATTTTACACTTTTTTGATTTAAAAAATTGGAGTTTTTCTTTTTTGTTAAATATTTTTTTGAAACATAATTTTTTAACCGATCATTTGGACAAAATGTTTTAATAACTTGTGCTTTTGTGGAATTTTTTTTCAAGTTCATGAATATTTATACACCTAATATTATTTTTTAATTACCAATTAATTCAACTTTCAATTTTTGGAGAAAAAAAATTAATGACGTCATATATTATTTTGTAAGAAAGAAAAATGTTACCTACTCGCAGAAATAATTATTTTTATAATTCATTTCATGTTGAAAATTTGAAAAAAATCCAAGAATTACGTAGGTATTTTAGGCAATATAGAAAAACCCTTCAATCGTCAAATTCCAAAAGTTTTTAAAATAACGCGCCCTGCTAGCAGTCATACTTCGGCCTTCATTCTTACTTTCTCGAACCAAAATAAATACCTTATTACCGATGTGTTTTTTTTTACAACACTCGAATCCCGCACTTCAAATATTTTTTCATAAAAATTCACTAAACAAGACCATCTTAGGTTTATTTTCAATACTCGAAAAAATATTTTCTCCCGCCCACGTCGCTCGCTTATGAAAAGCGAGAAATTCATTTAAACTTCAAAACTCGTTCGTTCATTGTACAAAAATACAAAACGGCATTGAAAATACCAAAATTCTTGGAAAATTTCACTTTCAAAACCAACGCGAAGATTCTTCGAATATTTGAGTAAGAATAAGTTTCGGTATTTTGCGAAGGCGTTGAAGGTTCTCGAGTAGAAAAAAAAGGAGGCAGAAGTGATGTCGACTCTTATCACAAAGAAGGCTAATTTTTTTTATAGAAATTCGACCGCAAAAAGGACGCTTTAAAAAAGAAAAGCAAAATTTCAAGTTCAATCAGAAGTTTTTTTTTGTTGTTTTTTTTTTGAAGTGTATACTTCTCTTTCCCTGCTTCTTCCCAAAGATTACCTTCTTTTTTTTTGCAAAATTCGCTCCGACTTCCAGAGCCGGCTGATTAGAAATCAAAGTCTATGGACATGAAACTCACACTAATGAGCTCACTTGAGACTTGACTCAAACTCCAACTGTACTTAGAATTTTTTTAAATCGCAATTCATCCAACTCTTGGACTAAATTCACGCTGGCAACTCTCCATACTCTTCTAGGTGCACAGCATTCATAGATGAACAACATTAAACCCTCAATTGTCAGCTGGAACAAGAAGGTAACCGCCAAAAAACGTGCACTGATTTGGAAGAGATTGGATTACACCACGAGAATGATACCAGAGCTAAGACGAAACGCGCTCCGAATCGCAATACAAGCACCGGTAGTGGAGACAAAAAAGACATCGCCCGCGGATTACGTGCTCCATACGTGTATAACAAAACTCGATTGCAATCTGCGAGCCGGAATGTGGCTAAGATGCGAATTTTTCTTATACAATACCAACCATTAATACACATCACGCGAATGAGCACATCCGGTGTGAAATTTCACGTTCAATGAGAAAAGAATCTTAGATCGGTATGTTGGTTTGAAAAATTCTGCCATCGGGCAAATAACTAATTTAAAAAAATAATAATAATACTCGAGTTGTCGAAAAAATCTGCCTTAAATAAAAAAATGATTAAAATGTATTTTTGGTTAAAAAAAAAAAAAAAAAAAAAAAAGATACGTCTTTCGTATGTTACTGTTGAACTCTTTCGGGAAGATTTACGATGTGTGAATTTCAAATGCAAAAATACCTAATACGTTTCCCAATTCTTTTTCCTTTCTCGTTAATAATCCTTCGGTTTAAAATAATAAGATTTTTTCGAAGAACGCATAACAACACTTCGATATTCTAACGAGATTTCAATTCTGCACAACAGGTAAGTAATAAGTATATCCCTTTTTAAAAGATGTGCTTGTGAAGATAAAGCAGATAAAGGTGTTGATGTGTCGATGACTTCAGCATTATTTTGTAGTATGATCTCCGTATTATAAGTTTTAGAGAATAATATAGATAATAATCTTACGTACTGATACCTACTGAATTAAAGTAAGGGGCAATCACTTACCGTAAATCTTCATGCATTCGATCGTCTATTAGGGTATTTTTGCTTCGTTTCCAATACACAGCTCTTCATCCGACGCTTAAATCTCTAATCACTGCATTAACAAACCAATATAAACAATGATAGTGGTGCTTTATTCGAAAACATTTTTTTTTTTTAAATGAAAAATAACACCATTTAGTACAAACTTAAACTGAAAGCTATATCTGTCCTCTTCGGCAATAAATCTACGAGTAACACTACTCAATTGGAACTTTCCTCGAAGAGCTAAAAAAAACAACAAAAAAACAATAATTATTTCACAAATTGATCAGCAAGGATTAAAAATCTTCAAACAGGTGAGAAATTAAAATTCTCTAAAATAAGATCTATCTCGGTATGACGAATTTCACTATCAAATATCAATTTATAATGGCAGGGGCAACTTAGATTTTTCTAATGTGTAAGTCGATATTTTTTTCATTCCGATTTTTTTTTAAATTTTCTTTTCAAAAAAATTGGAGTTTGTCCCAAAAATTTTTTTAAATATTTTTACTTTATAAAAAAAAAGTTTCAAAAAAAAAATTGAAGATTTTTCCTGAAACTCTGAAAATTACTTTCAATCAAGAAAATGAAAACAAAAAATATACATATTATTATGCGTAATCATTTTGAAAAATATTTTTACTCTATCCACAGAAATTCAGAGATTTTTTCTACAGAAATCATAAATTTTTATTTTTATTTTTTTACTTTAAAAAATAAAAAATGAGGAATTGCCTCCTGAAAAATTGAGATATTATTCTTATTCTACGAAAAATTGAAAAAAAAATTATACTTTTTCATTTAAAACTTGAAAAGAATTAATCTCCAAAAACTGAAAAAAATCCAAGAAATTTGGCATTTTTTTTTTCTAAAAAAAGGAAAATAAATTAAAGTTTTTTTCTCAAAAATAATTGAGAATAGTGTTTCCATCCAAATACTTGAATTTTTTCCAACAAAATTGAGATATATTTTCCTGAAAACATTTATTGAGAAATACTTTTATTCCCAAAAAATTAAGTCAAAAAATTAAGACCTTTTTTTTCGTTGAAATTGAAATATTTTTATGCAAAAGATTTGAAAACTGAAAATCAAGATTTTTTTCTCAGTAAAATCGATACCTCCCCTTCCTCTAAAAATGAGTTTTTTTTTTCATCTAAAGTTTTCATCCACTCCCTAATTTTGTTCCTTGAAAATTATTTGAAAAATATTTTCATTCTAAAACATTGAGAAATTTCATCTTCAAAAAAAATGAGATTTTTTCCACCAAAAATTGAGCATTTTTTTTACCCATTTTCTTACTTTTAAAAAAATTAGAATTTCTGCAACGCTGACTTAAAAAAACTAAAATACATTCTGATTACACGAAGATTTGAAAAAAAAAATCCAAAAAATTTGAGATAAGAAATTAAAGATTTTGCTCCAAATAAAACTGAAAGATTTTTTTCTCAGTAAAAGTAAAAATTTTTTTCAAAACAATTGAGGATTTTCCCTCTGAAAATAAAATATTTCTTTCTGGGGAAAAATGAGTTTTTTCCTTTGGAAATTTCAAAAATTAAGATTTTTGTTCTCAATAAAATTAATTTTTTTCATCTGTAAAGGAAAATATTTTTTCTCTGTATGTTGAAAAAAAAAATTATAATAGGGCGCCCCCCCCCCCCCAACAAATGAACTGTCTACAAAAAAAAAAGATTTTTACTTTGAAATTTTCTACAATTTTCTCACTCTCAAAACGATAAAAATTTCAACGCTGACTCCAAAACAACAACAAAAAAAATCGATCTCAAAAATATTGAGGCAGAAAATACGTAAATTAGGATTTCTGATTTCAATAAAGTTGAACTTTTCTTTTTCTGTAAAATATTTTTTTCACTAAAAAAGTGGGAAAATGTTTAGGTACCTACCAGGTAGTTTTCTTACTTTCGAAACAAGAGAATTTTTTCAATGCTGACTCAAAAAAACTAAAATATTTTTGATTTCACAAAAATTAAGAAATTTTTTTCTACAAAAAATTGGATTTTTTTGTTGTAAAAATGAATATCTTTCTCCAAAAAAAATTTTTTTTTGAAGTTTTTCACCAATTTTCTCACTTTAAAAAAAAGAGAATTTTTCAAACGCTGGCTCCAAAGAAACTAAAATATTTTTCATCCCACGAAAAATTACAAAAAATTGAAGCAACAAATTAAAAATGAAAGATTTTTTCTTCAAAAAAAAATAAAAGAATTTTTCAAAAAAAAAGAATTGAGAAGTTTTTTTTATATCAATTTTCTCACTTTGAAAATGCGATTTTTTAAAGCTTGCCTATTCCGAAAAAATGACTCCACGAAAATTAAGAAACTATTTTTTTCTTCAAAGAAATTGGGGCAAAAAATTGGGATTTTTGTTCACAATAGAGTAGAATTTTTTTTTGTAAAAATGAAAGATTTTTTTCAATAAAAAATTGGGGTATTCTCTATTTTAAGAAAATTTAAAGTTTTTCTCCGAAAGAATCGTCAGGCAATTTTTGTTCTAAAAATTAATTTTAAAATATTTTTGCTCCAAAAATTTGGATCTTTTTTCTTAAAAAAAAAATGAAAAATACTTGGGGCCTTGTGTATATTTAATTTTTGCATTTTCGGAGTTCTCCAGGCTTGAGCTCATCTCATTTTTAAAATTTTGGGTATGGCTCGAGCCCCCGAGTCATTGCTAATGCTAAGTCGCCGGCCATTCATGACCGATCACTTACCGCGGACGAATCGTTTCCAGGAACTCTGGAAAATATTTCACGTTTAAGATAGGGTAACTTCTCAGCATCTTGTAAACTTTCCCAAATTGTCGACGATATAGGAACAGGTATCACGCCGTGGGTTGCCATCATATCGACGTATAATTTGAATTTACCTCTCAATTTGATACCATCGATGCAATAAAACGTCGGTATAGCGGAAAATACAGCAAATCTATAAAAAAATAAGAAAAATTATAAGTCTGGGTTTTCTACAAAACTGATGTAACGTCATGATACTTACGCGTAACCGTTCGCAGGTAGGGCGATATTCTCCAAACTTTGTTCGTCTTCCGCGCCTTCTTCTCTAATAGGTAAAGCTTGGCCGCTTTTATTCAAAACCAATAAATGATCTGCAATTGGATCATCGTTATAAAAAAAAAAAAAAACATTTTAAAAGTACCACATAACCGATCCAATTACCGATAAAATGTCCATCTTTGGTGACGATTTTATTCACAAGGTAAGATTTGCCACCAAATAGTAATTCTAGACATGGTGCGAGGGTCGTATCTCGATCCATACTTTTTACTTCTTTTATAGCAGTTTCGATTATATCAGCAGGTGGTAAAATTTTCACGTCTTCGCGTTTACAGGCTTTAACGGCTTGATATAAATTCAAAATTACCAAATAATCTAGCCTGTTGTTTTCTAAAATGAAATATTCAACATGTTAGTGAACTCGTCATTAGAAATGGATCAAGTGAAGTCTTACTTCGGTCTAGATAATTTCGCAGGAATTTCTCGGAGAATACTTTTTCAATGAGTGGAACGTGCCATCGATCTAAAGACACCAATTCCCAAACTACTCGGACTAGCGGTATATTGATTTCCTGAGAATAGACAATTAAGTTCGGATTCGTGAAATGTGAAAATGAAACATTTCCAATGTACTTGGTACGTACTTCCAGGTTTAAAAAATAATTAATAATCTTATCCTCGTACGTGTCCCATTTTGGAGGTAAATATCGAGCGTCTGAACATAATGCAATGTGCGACGAAACCATCGTAAGACCGTCTTTCATCTTTACCAAATCTTCGGTTTGAGATAGCAAATCATCGACATAATTTATAAGATCATGATCGACGTAACTCTACGGGAAAGAAATTAGGTTAAGAAAATTAAAGAACAGCAAAATAGAAAAAATACGAAATACTTACGATACGGGTGAAAGCTCTCATCAGTTTCCCCACTTCAAACAAACTCGATTTGTTTTCAATTGCGTATTTGACTGTGTTCATTAAAAAAACTTCATCGTAGTAGAGTGTATCCGCAAATAGAAAACTTGTTACTATTAAACCGGCCATATTATTAATATCGCTGAATGATTGCTTTTCCATCATTTCTTCTTTAACTTTATTCATGCAAAAAGTGTATAATTCTTTTCGTGGTTGATTCAAAGATCGAACTTTGTTATATAAAAATGCACAAACAATGGTTTTACATTGGTCGAATGTAAATTGATCTTCCACATCGAGTGCTGCCTCTACTAGTATTTCTGTGAACAGGAATAATAATGATAAGGTAAAATTAGCATGATCACCTCCGCAGAGAATTGTAAAAAAAAAAAAATAGGAATATTAACATACCTATTGTATCAAACTTTAATTTTTTATTTATAGCGAAACACAAAGCTTCAACAACTGATTTGGGATTTCTATAATTCAACTTTGCACGAACATTGGCTTCAAACACTATAGGAATTGATAAATTCAACGCTTCTACAATCGGACTCGATTGAACGTCGTGCAGCAAAAAGTCGATGAAAAGTAACTGAGTAAGGCTGATTTGATTAATTGATTTAGATAACACTTGCAACAAAGTCTGACATAACATGCTATTCATTGATATCTGCATCAATTTCAACGTTTTCAATATTCTCAGCACGTCGCTTGGCCGCAGAGCACCAGCCGACTTTTTGATTGATTTACATAAATTTTCGAATTGTGGAGACTTGACCAATAATTCTCTACGCATCGGAGAGCTGAAAAAATACATTTCAATTAATATTTATTAATTTTCAAATGAGAAGAATTAAAACTTTACACGTTACTTGTTAAATTGCATTATTCGAAATATTTGAGCAAATAACGGCGCGTACAGAGGAACGATAATTTTCTTATTATTTTGTAAAAATTTAACCACATCTTGACTGCTTTTCAAGTTTTGGATCTCATCGAATACATTCATCTGTTGCACTGTCAAGGTGTGTTGTAATTGGAATTTTTCCAGTGGTTCGGGTTTTTTAACACTGGGATCGGCCAATACGCTTTCTGTAAACATAATAAATCTTTTGTTAGTTCTTTTTACCAAATACGGGGTAATGCAATACGATAAAATTGAAGATGAAATTATTACTTTCAGAGGTCGACTTGTAACAAGAAGTTGTAAAGTTATTACACAATTTCAACCGATTCAATGCATTAGGACGAATGCTGGGTTTAATAGGGCGAATGCTGAATTTAAGAATGATTGGAAAAAAATTTCTCAGCATTTTAAGTCAGCAGAGATCTTCGTTCATGAAATGAAGGTTATGAAACCGGTCATATGGTTTTTCAACTACAACGTCTTTTTTAGATGCGAATGTTCCAGCTCTCAAACATTGATGTATAAGCAGTTCATTAACCAATCATGGATGTCATTAAATTTAAAACTTGGTTCGACAAAAAACAAATTAAAAACTATTTAAAAACCATTTTTCAACTTCACTTTTGAAAAGAATTCCAAAAAAATTCAGCAATTTTATTTTTTTCTTGTGTTGAATAATTTTATTGACTTTGAAAAAGAAACGTTTTGGGCATTACTTGACTGACGCGCTCTCTAGCGTCATATTTTTAAAACTAACACTTGTTCAGTATTTACCGTATTTACGTTGAGTATTTACAGATATTTACATATTTTTACCGAAATTTCGGTTTCTTTTTTCAAAACTACCGTTATTCAAATTGTTTTGATTATACTATAATTTGATTTTAATTTTTTTTGTTATCTTATCAAGTCTCTATAAAGTTCAAAGTCTTGCATAAAATATTCCTAATTCATGCAATAATTAGTTTGCACGTCATAAAATGTCTTAATACTTTGTGCATCGTTCAAGGGACTCAATTCCCAACATTCACCTTAGCTTTCAATCACCTCTGCTTCAAGTTCTATTCGCCAAAACACATCATGCAAGATGTTCCAGATTCAGCATCAAACACCACTGCACGTAAGCTTTTCAATTCACTATTAACAATTCGCAGTACTCCATTTAATTTCTCTAAACATGTATGATTGTTTTCCCATTAGAAACGAACGGAAGCAAAGAACGCGGTGAACTAATTCCACTATATTCAAATGCGAATGACAACGGAGCACTACGACTGATCGTGGCATTTTTCTTCGGATTTTCAGTAACCCTAACTATAGCATTAGCGGCTGGAATATACTATGGAAAATCACAAGTAAGTATGCTATGTTTTTACAGCCTTGGTTTTACAATCGGAATAATGGTTTAATTTATGAATTAGCTCGTACCTCACGGAGGTATTACCAGTGACGATGAAACATGTTCGTATATAGGAGCTTCGATAATGAAACAAGGTGGAAATGCCGTAGATGCTGCTGTAGCTGTTGCATTTTGTATTGGAGTTGTCAATCCTCATCTCACTGGCTTGGCCAGGTAAAGAAATGACGTGAAATAAAAAATGAACATTTTCTAACTGTGGTTAATTTTTCCAGCGGTGGTTTCATGCTGATTTACAGTCATCGAGAGAGAAAAGTGATGGACAGCATTGACTTCAGAGTCACTAGAAGCAAAGATATTGGAATCGGTGTACCAGGATTTGTGGCTGGACTCTACATGGCTCACCAATTACATGGTAAACTGCCTTGGAAAACTTTGATAATGCCAGCTCATCAAATTGCCAAGTATGTTGAATGAAAATAAGTATTTGAAATGTTTTAACCACAGTAAATAATTATTTTATTGAAATTCGTTTTTAGAAATGGTTTCAAGGTGTCACCTTCTTTAATACAATCGAAGCTTCATTTAATGAATGGAACTAATCATAATGATGACTTGAAACAGTGGTTGTATCCACTTTCAGTTGATGAAGTAATCACAAACAACCAACTCGCTGATACGTTATTATCTATCGCTGATGATGGACCCAGTGGTAATATATAATTGGATTTCACTCGATTCTATTCGGTATAGAAATGTTTTATTTGCTGGATGATTTTTTTGACATTTACAGAATTTTACAATAAGACATTAGTAAACGATTTAAAGCTAATTGAAATAGACGTTGAAGACATCATCAGCTATAAACCTCTACGAGGTACTTGGTTGAAAGAATCGTATGAACATTACGACATCATAGTGCCGGGTAAAGGTTCCGGTGGTCCATTTCTCATAGATAGTCTTTCATCTCTGAACAGTTCCTTATCTCCGTTAATTTCAGTTGTTGAAGCTTTCTCAAGTAAGTTGATTTTTTTTTACGATGAATAATTAGGAGAAATTAATGTATAAATTTTTTTCAGATACGATGGTAAATTGGTCCCTACCATACGCTTCTAATATCGATACGATGGACGGGAATGATTTATACGTATCGGTTGTCAGCGGCTTAGGATTCATGTTAGGATCGCAGATATTAACAGAGTCTGGTTTCATATTGAATAATATTTTAGAAATTACGAACGATACGAGTAGTCGACCTATCGTTTTGTTTACTCCTGTAATAGCTATCCAGAATGGCAACGTATGCGGTCGTCGTTTTGTATTTGGTAATATTTCTTTCAATGGTATGGTTTATTTTTTTAATGAAAAATACTAAAAATGATGTCAATTCACAGGAGGCGGAGATGTCCGAGACGTAGCCCAAGCTTTGGTTTATTTGTTGAGAAATCCAACTTCCAATGTAACGCAGAGCATCGCAGAACCCAGAGTTCGAATAATTTACCCTCAAATTGCGGTGGAACTACCTAACAGAATGTCCAAAAGTGATTACGATGCATTATCGCATTACGATTTAATCGCTGCTCCGATACCGTATTCGAGTATAAATGTTGTACAGAAAATAATAGATGATATTACAGCTGTAGCTGACTTGCGAGGTTTTGGTGGTAGTATGGTATTCTAAGATTGCACTGAATTTTGGAAATTGTTCCCTTTTTTATTTATGGTAATATTGCTATTTCTGACGGCATTTATTTTATTTTTGTAACGACGAGTTTTTAATATTTTTTTGGTATTATTTTTGTGATAAAATTGATCGAGTTTTTGGTATAAAAAACCTGGCGTTTTTTTTTACTTTGTAACAATATCAGTATTAGTGAATTTTAACAATATTTTTTACGTGGGATAAATGTGATTTCTTTTTAACGTTTCATGTTTCTATTATTTAAATTTTTATATTTATGTTAATTTATTACACGTTGATTTTTTACGATTTTTTTTTTGTATTTTGTTGTTTATTCATGTTTTTAAAAATTAAACATACCTATGTTAATATTTACATTGTGTAATTAATTTACCTACACTTCATCGTTACTTATTTAGGCGTTCTATGTTTTTTTCGGTCGACAATTTGGAGTATTTGGGTGTAACTCGATTTTTTCCTGAAGTGATGATAGGTTCATTTTTTTATACTGTTGAATGAGAAGATGACTTCATTCTCAAAAAAAATGAAAAAAAGAATTACTAACAAAAGTTGAAATTTATTTTCCACCGAGTACGAATTGAGATTTTTTGAAGAATAAAAAATTAAATTTTTGTCGGTGGGGGCGAGGCATTTTCTTGGCCTAAAATTTAAGAAATAATTTTACTATCCAAAAATGAGAAAAATTTTTCACCTTAAAAAATGAATTTTCGTTTTGTTTTTCCAGAAATATAAAAAATATAATTTTTTTTGGAAAAATTTTAGGAAATTTTTTGATCCAAAAAAGAGTTTTCTCTATCAAAATACCAAGATTTTCTGCTCCAAAAAAATGTCTTTTACTTTTTTTTGATGAAAAATTTGTTACTCCAGATTGTTCTTCTGAACATATAAAAAAAATCAATCCAAAAAATTGGATTTTTTTCTCAAAAAATTTTCTTCCAAAAATTGAAATTATTTTAATCTCCATTGCCTACTTCAAAAAGTTGGAAAATTTCTCGAGTCAAAAAAATTTAGAAATCTCGATGGGGAAATTTTTTTCAACACCTAGAAGCAGGAGAATTCTTTCTCAAAAGACCAAGATTTTTCTTATTTTTTTTTTAAAATTAGGTATATAATTTTTCTCCGAAAATTTAAAAAGTATTTCTACTCCAAAAAAATTTCTCTTGAAAATTGAAAAAAAAAATCTCAAAAAATTTGGAAAATATATTTTTTACTTGCTTCAAGAAATTAGATTTCTCTCTCAAAAATTTTCTTTCAAAAATTTAAAAAATATTCGTTTTCATATTTTCAAGTAATATGTAACTACTTATAATAATTTTTTTCTGCAAAAATTTGGAAAATATTTTTACCTACTCTAAAAAGTTGTTTTTTTTCTCAGAAAATGTTCCCCTAAAAATTGAAAAAAAAATCTCAAAACATTAACGTAGGTAGGTAAGTATTTTTTCAAAAATTTGTATTTTTCTCTCAAATATTAAGAAAATTGTGCATCTCTGAAAATTTGAGAAATATTTTCAGTTCAAAAAATTGAAACCCCTTAAAAGGCCGAAAAGTAAAAGAATATTCGTTCCAAAAAAAAAAAAATATGGAAAATATTTTTACTCCAAAAAACTGAAGTTTTTCTCCAAAAAGTTTTCTTCCAAAACTCGAAAAAATTTTACTCCATAAAAAGTAAGAATTGTTTTTGCCAAAAAATTGAGAAATATTTTTAGTGTAAAATATTGAGACCCCCCCCCTCCCCCACCATTAACATATTAAATTTTTTTGCTCCAGAAAAAAGGGATTTATATCTCAAAAATTCTTATTTAAAAAAATTGAAGCTTCTTTTCTTCAAGGAAAAAAATGATATTTTTTTTTAATATCTTCTCCAACAAAAAAATAGGTAAAGATTTCTTCAATGAAAATAAAATTCCAAAAAATTAAGAATAATATTTTCAGTTCAACGTTTTTCTATAAAAATAGCTACGATTTGCCTCTCAAAAAAAACATTCCCAAAATAAACGATTTTCTTTCTCAAAAAACTTGAATTTTTTCATCAAAAAAAAATTAAAATTAAACATAGGGTACTTTCACGCCCTTTCGTACTTTCATGCCCCTTTCAGGCCCCTGGGTACTTTCATACCCCAAAATGTTTGTTTCTTGAAAGGACAACATTAAAATTTTTTTTTAAATATTCCTACCTACTCTAAATTATTTTTTAATTACGAAATACACATTTTTAGTTCACAAAAAATGTAGAAAATTTTTAAATCCAAAAACAAGAGATTTTATCACAAATGATAAAAAAAATTTCTCCAAAAAGTTGAAAATAAATAAAATAGTACATTCAGAATCCTACTTGAAAAAAAAAGAAAAAGAAATTATTATACTTCAAAAAACAGAAAAAATTTTCTCCACGAAGAATTAAAAAATATCCTATTATTTTTATTTTTTTTAAATCATTCAAAAAAAATTTCTGAAGTATTTCTCTTCAAAGTTTGAGAAGTATTTTTCCTCCAAAAAATTGAGATTTTTTTTTCTACTTTGAAAAAAAAATGTTCACAAAACATTTGGAAAATTTTTAAATCCAAAAATAAGAGATCTAGGTATATCTCAAATGACCAAGATTAAAAAAATAAAAAAATATTATTTCACTCCAAAAAATAGAAATTTTTTTCTCTATAATTATAAAATTGAAAGATACTCTATTCTAGGAAATTTTTTAAAATCATATTTATTCGGAAATTTTTTCTGAAATTATTCTCTTCAATGATTGAAAAATTTTTCTTCTCCAAAAAAAAATGAAATATTTTTTGTTTAAAAAAAAAACCTGAAAGATGAACTAGAAAATCTCAATTTTTTCTCCAAAAAAGTTGTGAGATTTTATTCTTTTAAAATTTTTAAAAAAATTTAAAATATATCATTTCTAAGAAAAATATAATAATTATAATGTTTTTAAAAACAAAAATTTGCAAATAATTTTTACTTTTAAAAAAAACTAACATTTTTTCTCACACAAAATTGAGATAATTTTTTTTCTCAAAAAAACAGGAAAATTCAATTTCCTTAAAAAAAAAAAATGAATTATTTTCCCCCAAAACATTGGAAGATTTTTTTTAAAATTGAGACTTATTTTTATACTTTAAAAAAAAATGAAAAATACTTTCATTTAAAAAAAGAGAGATTTTAATATGTTAGTATTTTATATTTGCATTTTCCAAGTTTTCTAGGTTGTTCTTGTTGCTCATTCCATTTTTGAAATTTCAAGTGCACCTCGATCAGCCGAACCTGCTAATAAGCTGTTAAGTCACCATCCACGGTTTGTTATTTTCTTCAAAGGAAGGAAACCTAATCGATGAAGTGACAATGTTAAAAGCACATGAAGAATTTGAAAATTCATTTGTTTATAAGCGGTCGCCATAGTAACTTTTATTATGAAATGCAAATGTTGGGGTGTCCTTGTGGAGGGAATGGACAATAGCTACACCTGTTGTATTCGTTAACTTTTATTTGTTAAGATATATTTCACCCTAGCGTAAAACGTTATTAGTTCTTTAACACTTGGGTAGTTTCTATTAGCTCATACGGGTATTTCCTTGCTCGATATTTCCTCCGTATTGCCGACGAAGCAGCGAGTGCATTATGAGTGTTTTTTGTCCGTTCGTCGTAATATTCGTACTTGGCTCGTATATGGCAGTTTTGAATTTTGTAAAGTGATTGCTCGAATGATGGAGAATAAACATACTATTTATTTTAATATGTGTCACCATTACCGGAAAATATTCAACGCCAAGCCGACGATAGACACTTCGCCACCTAAAGCTTTTCAAATTAAATCCAATAACCAGTGGAATTATAGTCGAAATGCGTCACCGTTTCGAACGTAAGTTGACTTGTTTACGTCAGCAATTTTTCTTTCGATTTGCTCGAGAGATAAAAATCGATAATTAGATCGATTTCCTACGTTGATAAGGTTGTTTTAATTTTTTAATTTACGAAAAAATCATTACCTATGTTTTTTATGTAGGTAATTTAAAAAACATAAAAACGACACTATCGAATTAATTTTCAATTTATTTATTTGCACCGAACTAAATTACCCAATCTTGTCATTTTTCAGCAAAACACCGATGCAAGAAAACGTAAAATCGTTTCAAAAAGAGCCCTATTTAACCCAAGACAATGGAACAATCACGTGTAAATATTATTACCAACATCATAACAAGGTATTAAAAATTTAGCACATGGCGCTCTAATGTGATCTAGTTTTAAAGAGGTAGTAAAATTACAATAATTAAGGAACGCTTTCCTTAAGGATTTTATTTTGTCGTCGATTACGTGCTTGACTTTTATAATATTATAATGCTTACGACGTAGAATTCTCGTTGCATGTTTCACGAAAATGGGGTCAGTAAAAAACCCATCATTAGACGCCTCAATGTGACCGAAATGTTATGAATATTTTATCGAGAAAATATCCGTCCAAATAAAGAAACCCCGAGCAATAGGATTTTAGCTTTTTTCATATCACTTATTTCGAACGATTTTTCACCCTATAAAATATTCATAGTTTTTCAAATTTCAACAATTATACTTCTAATCGATTGTTTTCGGAATTTTGTGGTACCTTTTTCAGAAAGAAGTCAGTAAAAATACTGATAAATCGTGCAACGTGCTGAACGTGCCGAGTAAACCTTTCAATCCAAGGATACTGAAAACACCGGCGCAATCTAAACTGCGTAATTTACGGGTATACCATCCACCGAGAAGGAAAAAGGCTGCAAAAGGGGCAGAAAACTCGCCATCGTCTCAGGTAAAAATGCGAATAAGATTTTCCTAAATGATTTATCGAAGCTTTTGTATTAATTATTTGGAATTTTTCTAGCAAAACGAAGAAGACAAGAATGAAATTATACGTCGACCCGAGTTTGCTGATAAGACATCTTTGAAAAATTCCAAAAGACAGTCACTTGCTGTAATGGATCATAATAGTTATTCGGTACGTTTTCGAGATTATTGAAACTACTCGTAGATCGCATTTTCTTAATCAAAAAAAATTTCAAATTTTGGCTCAAACGACAATTTTAGGAATTTTGTTAAAAAACTGAAAAAAATTCCAATCGAACAATTTTTTCAATTTTTTAATGAAAAATTGAATTTTTAAATTTTTCTTTAATGTGAAATTTTCAAACACCATTCAAAAAATAGCAATTTTTGGATTTTGTAAGGGTATAACATTTTTCCTCAAAAAACAAAGTTTTCAAATTTTCCTAAAAAACAACTTTTTAAAGTTATTGTTCATGAGTTGAGTTTTTAATTTTTTTTTTCAAAAACCGACATTTTTTCACTTTTTGAAAAACAGGTTTTTGATTTTTTTTTTGAAAAGCAAAATGTTTGAATACTTCAAGAAAAACTTCAGAATTTTGTAAAAACAAATTTTCAAAAAATTTACCAATTTTTTTTTCAATATGGTCAATCAAAATTTTTAAATTTTAGTAAAAACAAAATCAATTTTTTTTGTTAAAAAATGAATTATTTCGAAAAAATGTCTTGAAAAGAAATTTTAAAACATTCAAAAATGAAATAATTTTGAAATTTTTCTTAAAAACTAAAATTTTCAAAAATTGTGGTTTTTAAAAAAACAATTTCAGTTAAAAAATAGGTTCTTAAAACCATCTTTTAAAAAAAAATTTAAATCGAAAAACATAATTTTCTTTGTTTAAAAAGTTTTTTACTTTTTTTATTTTTTATAATTTTTTTTAAAGATTTGGAAGATTAGAAACACATTATTTTAGAAAAATTTTTGAACATGACTTTGAAATTATCAAGTATTGGAAATCACAATTTATTATTAAATTCTTACTTGAAAATTTTTTCAATTTTTCTCCAAAAATAATTATGATTTTTCTTTAAAGAAGAAAAAAATTTTCAATAAAAAAATAATTTCATTTTTTTAAATTAATGTTAACACCCAATTTCTTTTTTTTTAATGTATGTAAGGTATTATCTGAAAACGCAACATTTAAAAATTAAATTTTTATTTAAAAAATTTTTTTTTTTAAATTTTCATTACCTATTTTGAATTTTTTTAGGAAGTAAAATTTTAATTTTCTATTGAAAATTTGTTGTTCCTAAATTCTTGATTACAAAATTTCCAACCTTTCTTGAAAAAAAAAACCAAAAAAAAAACGTATTTTTTGAAGTTTTCCCAAGAAACTATTTTTCAAATTTATTTTTCTTGAAAACAAATTTATTAATTTTTTTAAAAACATAATAATTGTAAATCCTATTTTTAATACCTACAAAATTTGTGATTTTTTCCAGGAAATGAAATTTTTTCAAATCAAAAAAAAAAAGATTTTTAATTTCATCTTTGACGAAAAAATAATTTTTCAATTTTTTCCCATCAAAAGAATCATTTAAAATTTTCTTTAGTTTGGTAATAAAATTTTTAAATCCTTCGTTAGGACAAATTTTTAAAATATTAAAAAAAAAATAGGTTGTTGAAAAACAAAATTATTTTCTAAAAAACAAAATTTCGAAATTTTTTGCTTAAAAAGAAATGAAATTATTTTTTTAAATTTATTTAGCAAAAAATATTCAAAATAGGTAAACAATTTTCAATTAAAAAAAGAAAAAAAAACAATTATAATCTTATTTGGAATGAAAACAAAAGTTTTCAATTTTTGTGAAGGACCAAATTTTCAAACTTAGTCATTTGAAATTTTATTTCTCATCAAACCAAACACCAAATTTTTTGATTTTTTAAAAAAAAATATGTTTTTAAATTTTTTTATAAATTGGGTAAAATTTTCAATTTCTTACCAAAAAAAATGCAATGTTTTTTAAATTTTCCCCAAAAAGCATGTTTCTTGAAAAAAATATTTTTATTTAAAAAATAAAATTGTCACAAAAATTAAAAAATCGACCATTTTTTAAAATTTTATGGAAATAAGTGCAAAATAAATTTTTTCCATTTGGAGGGATCTCTCTGAATCATTTTTCAATATTTTTAAGCATAATTTTTCAATTTTTGTTGGAAATTAAATTTTTGAATTATTGCTTTAAAAAATCCCAATAGGTATTAAAAAAAGAAATTTTTTTAAATTTTTACCTATTTTTTAAATTTAATTTCCCTTAAAATAATTTCTATTTTTTCAAACGGAATTCTTAGTGATTTGTTTTTAAAAAACGATTTTTTTAAAGTGCAAAATTTTAGGAATTATTTTTTATTTTTGAATTTATGATAAAAAACGACATTTTTTAATCTATCTTAAGTTGCCTCAGAATTTTTTTAAATTTTCGTTTCAACACAAATCTTACGAGTTTGTGACTAAAAATTTGAAAAAAACTATAATTGTCAACTTTTTCCTTCAAATTATTCAGGATTCATTCCTATTTTTTTTACCCACCACTCATCCGCCCACCCATCAACTCAAAAAAAAATTGAAGCACCTCGATGTACGTCTCTGATTCATCAACCTCGTAACACGTTTTGTAGGAAGAATCCAGCGAAGATTCAGCATATAACGAAGGAGAAGGTGTCCTAAGTAGTGATAGTCGTGGCTCAACTCCTCAAAATTTAACCAATAAGCATCAGTCGTCAAAATTAACCATGGTTGATAACAATCAACATAAAATCATCAATACTTCGATGAAGTGAGTAACTAATTTCTTCTACTTACATTTCGACGATTTTCTTTACACGATTGTTAAATTCTATCAACTTTTCTAATTAATTACAGCAAAGTAAACGACGAAATCGTTTACATCCAATTCTTGAAGGATATCACCCAAGATATCCTTAAAAAGAATATTTTCACCAATAAAGCTCTAAAAAGTGTTTTTCAACATCACGTGCATATCAACAAATACGAGCTAGAAATGGTACGTGGATCCTATTTATGTTAAATAAAAAACAAAAACAGCACATCACCTAATACCTAGTTTCAATTAATTGAAAAATTCACTCGTAGGAAAAAATGCAAAAAGAAATAACCAAATTACAAGAACGTCTCGGTGTACCAAAAGATGATAAACTCGACGACGAAAACTATGGTCTAGGTAAAGACTCTTCGATCTCAGAATCTCTCAAACCAAACGAAGATTCTTCACGAGCGAATTCAATTCGCGTCGATGATATAAGCGAAACATCGCCTCAGAATGAAGCAAATGCTGAGGATGAGGATACATCCAAAGAACACGATTACAGCGAGGACTTTAGCGACTTTGAGAACCATTCGATTGCTTCGAAAATTAGTAATCAGGGACAGAGTGAGGATCACGGTTCGTACGATAGCGAAGAAAACGATCAAATGTCGTCTGTTGCTAGTGATAACGAAGAAATTGAAGAAGATGATAAAAATGATGAAAGTGTCGGTGAAGAAGAGGATATAATAAGTCAAGGAGAAGAGGATTCGAAGAGCGAATCAGAATCTGAAATTTCTGAGGTTTCTTGAAAATGTTATGATTTTTTTTGTACTGGAAGGGAAGAATAATTTTATAAAAATGCAATATTTTTATACCGTGTTTTCTTTTTCTTTTTCAAAATGTAACCAAAGAATAAAATATAAAGTTTACTTATTTTTTTGTTGTTTTTTGATAAAATTAGCGTAGAATAGAAAATATTGTTATTTGTACGATGTACGAATTTACACACAAAAAGTAAACCATGCAAAAAACTTTCTCATTTATAACAATTGGTAACATAATTTTCAGAGAAAACATCACAATTTTTATGCACCTAAATTAAAAATAATAATAGCCATAAATAATAATACATACGTACTAAGCATCAAAACATGGATTAAACCATTAAATCACCTTATATTTTTTACATGGCCAGCAACTCAATTTTTTTGGAGGGATCTCATTTTTTTTGATAAAAATATGCCAAATTGTTTCGAAAAGATATTCTTATTTTTTGTGAAAACTTTCTTAATTTTTTGTGAAAACCTTCTTAATTTTTTGTGAAAACTTTCTTAATTTTTTTGAAAAAAAAAACTTTTTTGGAGAAAAATACTCAATTAGAGAAATTTTCAATTTGGGAGGATTCTCAAATTTATTTGAAGAAAAATATCATATTTTCTGGGTTAAATTTCTTTAGAAAAATATCTCAAACTTTTGAGGGGAGAGTCTTAATTTTTACAGGTGCCCTCAATTTTTCGGGAAAACATTATCAAAATTTTTGAAAAAAAATTCTCAAATTTTCGGAGGAAATTCTAAAATATTTTGGGGCCAATTTTTTCAGGGGAAAATCTCAATTTTTTGTACAAAATTTGTTTGGCAAACAATAAATCTCCTTTTTTTTTGGAAAATACAGTAGATCTCAAACTTTTTGAGGGAGAAAATCTCATTTATAAATTCCAGAGGAGAATCTCAACATTTTAGGAAAAAATCTCAATTTTTTTGAAAGGAATCCTAATTTTTGAAGAAGGAATCTCATTTTTTTAAATAACATATATTTTTTAGAAAATAATTTCATATTTTTTTGAGGAAATCAGTTTCAATTTTTTTGGGAAACAGATCTCAAACTTTTTGGGAAGAAAATCTTAATTTTTTTTATGAAAAATCAATCTCATTTTTTTTGAAAATAGAGCTAAAACTTTTTGGGCAGAAAATCCCAAAATGGGTGGAGGTGATCTCAATTTTTTGCAACAAAATCGCCAATTTCTCTGAAAGAAATTCTCACTTTTTAAAGGGAGATTCTAAAAAGATGCAATTTTTTCGAGAAAAAAAAATTAGAAAAAAATTGCTCAATTTTTTTAGAGTGAAAATAATTTGAAAAATTTTTGGAGAAAATTTTTTTATTTTTCTAATTTCTTTAGTACCTACAAAAAATTTTTCAATTTTTTTGAAGTGGAAATATTTTTAAAATTTTGTCAGAAAAAATATTTTCATCTTAAAAATTGTGAATTTTTTGAAATGAAAAAATAACAAAATTTTTTTTGAAATAAAAAAATGATAATTTTTTCGAAGTGAAAAAATTATCAACTTTTTGGGGAATAATAAAACATTTCGAAAAATTTTGCGGATTTCCCAACATCTCGGAAAAAATTACTAAATTTTTTCAGAGTAAAAAATCTCTATTTTTCGATATTTCATAATGAAAAATTTCTCAACCTTTTTTGAAAAAAAATCTTTCGATAGGTACTTTCAATAGCTAGGTATAAGAAAATTGTGTATAGGAGTAAAAATTAAAAATTTCTGTTTTCTGGAGTACAAAATCTACCTTTCAGTGATAAATTCTATTTTTTTAAATTAGGAAATTACAAATTTTCTCGAAATTAAAAATTTTGTAAGTTTTTATAGGAATAAAAAAATTTTCTTATGTTTTTTTCATATGAAAAAAATACTCGATTTTTTAAAATTATTTGAGAAGAATATTTTAATCTTATTAGAGTAATTGAAATCTCTCTTTTTTTAAATAAAAAAACTGGGAATTTTTTTGAATTAAAAAATGTAATGCCTACATTTTTTTCGAGTGAAGAATTTCTCACTTTTTTAGAGAAAAAAAAGATCATTAAATCTTTTTTATGGAAAGAAAAAATTTTCAATTTTTTTTTTTTTTTTTTGAGAATTTAGGTTAAAATGTTTTTCCCATGTTTATGGGTTTAAAAATAAAAAATTTCTCAATTTTTTTTCAAGCAAACATTTTCTATTTTTTTTTCAATATTTTTGATGTACTTACCTAAGTAAATTTTTTTTTTAATTTTTTATAATCATATAATTTTTTGTAGTAAAAAATTGAATCTCAGTTTCTTTAGAGTGAATAAATTTTTGAAATTTTGGGAGTTCAAAAAAATTCAGTTCTTACCGAATAAAACGTGTGAATTTTTTTGAGTAAAAAATTTCTCAATTTTTGGGTTTGAAAATTTTTTGTGATTTAAAAAAAAAAAAAAAAAAAAAAAAAGTATGAAAAATTATTTTTACATCGAAATCGAGAAAAAATCGAGCTACCTCAAAAAATTTCAAGTTGCCGGCCTTGGCTTATCAGCAATATTCAAGTTTCGAAATATCAAACCTTCAGTTTTAGAAAAAAAAGTGGTTAATTAAGTAAATTTAATCTAAATAAAAAATAACTACAAGTATTTTAACGAGTCTAACGTAATTGTATCCCTGCTACCAATAGTTCGAACATTTTTATAAATTTTCCTATTATTAAACAAAGAAATTTTAATTTTTCCATTATAAAAAATGATCAATGTCTCACAGAAAAACTACCAATGCGTTTATAAAATATCCAACAAGAAAAAAATTACCCTAAAAACACATCTTAATCTTGATGAGAAAAAAAACCTATAAAATACGAAGCTTTTTTTAAACCAAAACAAACAAAGCCTGTTATTAGAGGTTACTCATAGCACAATGTTTCAAATAGTATCACTATAAAAATTAATTCTTGAATGTAAAAACGACTAAAAATAGAATCCTGCCGAATTCATACAAGATTTCTAATTTACGAAACGAAATGGGAGGAAAACGTATAAGTAGGTAATTGAAAATTCACCTGAGAATTAGAAAACATGAAAATAGGCCAATAGACGAGAGAACAGAAAAAGTTGACGGAATTATACCAAACACACGCCTGTACTTACGAAGAGAAGAGAATTTGATACGGGAAAATACACTATTACACCAAGGCACGGTAATAAAATAATTTGAAATTAAGTAAGTATATAAATGTCAACAACCTGCTTAAAAAGAATTATAGAATGATTCAACAAAAAAAATCAAAATAGAAAAAAACAGTACAAAATTGTTAGGTAACATGCGTCTAGCAGTCTTAACATCCAACCAGATCCCTTTGTTCAATTCTCACTAATGCGACATAAAAAATAACAACAATATCCATAAAAAATACCCCGAATTGAAAATTTTAAACTCGCGCAGGTAGATTCTGTTATCACAGAACATTTCATTAATTATAAAATGACGATACCGATGAAAACTCGCGATCGTCGTTGACAAACGTTGTCATCTTGTTGTATCGTCTGGTGCAGGAGAATTTAATTGACATAAGATTTCCTTCAGTTCTGTAACATTACTTACAACAAAGTCGGGGCAATTATTTTCGCTTGGTAACAATTGGTAACTATCGTCGAAAGTATGATGGATCCAAACTGTTGCTGCTAAATTGGCGCTTTTTCCACCTTCGATATCTGTTTCGATTCTATCACCTATTATTACGCATTGTTCCGGTTTCACATTTAATTCATCACATACCTGCAATATTTTTGATAATTTTAATATAAGCGTGAGAGGTGAAGGACAGGTAACTCGAAATTTTTCAAGCCGAAGCTCGATTTTTTTTTTCGAAGACGTGGTGGGTTGGAAATTTTTCAATGTTGAATGTGAGAATTTTTTCCTCAAAAAATTAACAGATTTTTCTGCATAAAAAATGACAGTTTTTTTTTTTCAACTCCCTAAAGACTACAAAATTGATTTTTTTCTTTGAAAAAATTTTAAGTTTATTTTTTTTAACTGAGATGAAAAAATGGAAGAGTTTTCTCTAAAAATAAAAAATTTCTTTCAAAAAAAAAATGCTTCCTAAAAAAATATGTAAATTTTTACTCTAAGAAAATTCAGAAATTTTTTCTCCCAAAAATTGATAAAAATGAATTTTTTCCAAGATTAAGAAAAATATAATATTTAGATTTTAGCCTACCACAAAAAATTGAGATTTTTTCATTCCAAAAAATTAAGATATTTTTTATTCTCTTTTTAAAAAAAAAAATAAAATTCAGTGATTGTCATCTCCAAAAATTTGAGAAATATTTTTTATTTGGAAAAAGTCGAGATATTTTTCAAATCCCCAAAAAAAATTAAGAATTGTTTTTATTACAAAAAGTTTTAATTTCCCTAAAATTAGAGGTTTTTCAAGTTGAATCCAAAACATTTAGATCTCTTTGGCTATTTAGATTTTTTCTACAAAGAAAATCAGTTTTTTTGTGAAATACCTATATTTTTTGTTCGTGAAAAATTCAAAAAATTTCATACATAAAAAAATAAAAACAAAAATGTGAATTTTTCATTCCAAAAATGTTGAATTTTTTCCCTATCAAAAAATGAGAAATCCCCTCCCCTCGAAAAATTGAGTCTTTTCGAGTTGATTCCAAAAAACTGAAAGATTTGGTCTCCAGTAAAATTACCCCCCCCCCCCGACCCCTCCCAACCAAGTTTTTTTTCAGAAAAATATTTTTGCTCCAAAAAATTTAACATTTTTTGTTCGTAGAAAATTCAAAAAATCTTCATCTAAAAAAATATAAAAAATAAAAACTTAAATAATATTTTTATTTAAAAAAATAGAAATTTTTATTGACTCCAAAAAATTGAGGTATTTTTTCCTACAAAAAATTAAAAGATTTCATATCTGGTAAAATTATGCCCCCCTCCCCCCCCCCCAAAAAAAAAAAAAGAAAATCAAAATTTCTTGAAAAATATTTCTTAAAAAATCGTGAGTTTTTTATTCCGAAAAATTGAGATTTTTTTACACGCAGAAAATACTGAAATTTCTATCTCCAAAAATTTTAGAAATATTTTTAGTTAAAAAAAGAGAATTTTTTACAATTTACTCTAAAAATTAAGTGTCTTCATCTCTGGATTTTTTGTCCATAAAGGAATTGAAAAAAATTTTGTTCTGAAAAATTGTGAATGTTTTCATCCCAAATAAAATTTCGAATTTTTTCCCCAATCAAAAAATGGGAAATTCTTTTCCCCTCGAAAATTGACACTTTCCGAGTTAATTCTAAGAAACTGAAAGATTTCGTCTCCACTAAAATTACGGTCCCTCCAAAAATCAAATTAAAAAAAAAAAAAAAATTTCTCCAAAAAATTGGAAATTTTTTAATTTAAAAATCTAGAATTGTTTTATTCGAAAAAATAGAATATTTTATTAAATACAGAAATTTTCATCTAATAAAGCTTGAAAAATTGAGTAGGTAATTGTAAGATTTTTTCTACCAAAAAATTCAAAAGATTTCATCTCAGAATTTTTTTGTAAAAAAATTTAAGACAAAAACACAAAAAAAATGAAAAAATTGAGAAATTTTTTTACTCTAAAAAATAGTGAATTTTTCCATACCAAAATGCTGATTTTTCCTTTACTAATAGAATTGATTTATCTATTAAGCATAAATAAAATTGTAGGATATTTTTTACGCTGACACCAGAAAATTATGTATTTTTCGTTGACTATATATTGTATATAGTCAAAGGTATTTTTATGCTGAGAAAATTTAATTTTTTTTTATTTAAAAAATAGATATATTTTTACCAAAATAGAAAAAAAAATGAAAGGATTTTTCTTTCAAAAGACACATTTTTTCAAAACCATTAAGAAACCTTTCATAGTTTTTTCTTCAAGTTTACTCCAAAGAATTAAAATATTTTTCCCCTCCAAAGAGCAGAGATTTTCTCCGAAAAAAAGCAAGACTTTTTTTTCTTAAAAAATTATAAATATTTTTTTAAATTGTGATTTTTTAAGAGAATTAAGATATTTTTCTCAATAATAATTGAGATTTTTTTCTTTGACAAAATTAAAACTGAAAAAATACTCATTTTTCTATTAAAAAAAAAAACAGAGATCATTTTTTCGAAAAAATAGAGAAATTTCTACACCTACCTATTATTTTATTTAAAAAAAATGAAGTTATTTTTTTAATGCTGACTCAAAAAAAATACCTACTTGAATAAAAAAAAAAAACTTCTTCACTCTGATTTTTAAATTTTTCAATCCAAAGAAGTAAAGAGATTTTTTACTGCCAAAAATTGAAAAAAAAAATTTCAAAAGAAAATGAAACAATTTTCTACTTCAAAAAATTGAAGAAATTTTTTTTCTCAAAAAAAATAAAATAAAATAATTAACATATTTCTTTACTTATAGGTACAAAAAAATTATGAGACATATTTCCAAAAAAAAAAAAAAAAAAAAAAAAAAATGAATAAAAACATCGATTTTAATAGGAAGTATGTAGTTAATTTTTGGAGTCTTTTAGGGTAAATTAGTTCACTTCACTTTTGAAATTGGGCACCCAAGCTACCCCCAAGTTACCGTCCCTAGAAACTTGAGGTTATTCATCATCGAAGAAACTTACTTTGTAAAAAATATTAGGATCTGGTTTCTTCCAAGGAGTCTCGCCAGAGATAACTATACTATCGAAATACGATTCGAGTTCGCATTCTTGTATTTTCTCCCATTGAGCGTCCGAAGTGCCATTCGAAATGAGACCTAGCCTGTACACAGACTGTAACTCGCTCAAGAATGATCTAACTTCGCTGGTTACTTTTACATAACGATATCTCAGTCGTCGATATTCTTTCACAACTTCTTCTGTTTTTAAAAATCAAAAAAAAAAAAAAAAAAATCAAAATGAATATACCTTTGATATAGCTCAACGATGGTACGACCAATATTGACCATGACCTACCTGCAATATGCTCGTACTCAGGACCCAGGGCTTTTTTCCACAGAGATAGACGCCATTCGTAAATACTCTGTTCGTCACTTTGCGGAGCTTCACGAAACAATTTCAAATACGACGTGGTTATTTTTTCAGCAGTTTCGAAATCCATATTGAATTTTTCGTTTAGGAAATAATTCAACTAGAACAATATTCGTAAAATGATTTCAATTTCGGGTGAAGAAAAAAATGTAGGTATTTTTTTAATCTGACCAGATATAATTTAAAGTATGTAAATCACCTCAGAAGTGATTTAAGTAATTACTATATCGTTATTCGTATTCGTAGATATCGTATCTTATCACATAAATTGTCGTTAACAACCTCGAGCCAAGGTCATCGACCTCGATTAGAATGTTAAAAAGACGTCAATGCGAAAATTCGAAATTAAAATAGGTAGAAATATTCAAAAACGTTATCAACGTCAATGCAAATGTAAGATTTTCAAGCATCACAATTCACAGCATCGTACATATTCGAGAACCTGAATCATGTTTGAGAGGTAGCCAAAATTTATGGTGTTTATCTGCTAATTATAACCATGAAAATTATATAGTTTCACTGTCGCAATCGTACGAAAGAATTTTACGCCTAATTTGGACAAAAATTTAGCCAATTTCTAGGAAAATCGTGTCAGTGGTTCTTAAATTTAGAAGCAAAATTATTGTATGTAGTATTTTTCAACGTGACGTGCAAAAAGCAACTCATGTCAACCGACTTGGAACTTTTTCACAATATACTTTGGCACAAAATACTCCGAAAATAAAATAACGCCATAAATGCCGCATCGTGCGGAACAATAATTCGTAGATATATTTAAATGAACTCCGCAACAAAAAGCTAACACCAAAAGGAACAAGAACAAACGAAAAAATAAATATTCCAGATGTTCGAAAAATTTAAGAAAAAAAAATTAAATTAGTTTTTAAAAAACAACGTTAACCAATTTTAAAAATATTAAGTCTGTTTTCTACTTCAAAAATGTGTTTTTTTTATTGTAATACGATAAAATATAGAAAAGTAATTTTAAAAAGAAAAAAAAACACACGACGAAATATAAAATTAAATGCACAAACTTATAAAGGCACAAAATAATTGTCAAAACTGTTATACGAAGTACATACCAAAAAAACACCTTGAATAACGAAAAAAAAAAGTAGTATAATAAATTAGTACAAATATCAATACAAAACGATCTACGATTGATCAAGAGTGAGCGATTTTTTTACCCAAGTCCATAAATCTATGAGTACGACACATATCCAAGGTATTATGATCTTTTAATACTTTGAGAACGTCCTTATTCGCTTCGACCAAATGACAGAGGAAATCTTCGTAAGCACATTTCGTATTATCCGGTAAGGATCCAACTTTGACTTGCTTCAACATCTCGACTACACCTTCGACCCAACCACTTTCGACGGCGAATTCCGAAATCCAAGGTAACATGGGTAAAATAGAGCTCAAAGTTTGCATTCCTAAGAACCAGAGCTCCATCAATTCCATCCAGTTCTTTTTATAAGCCATCGAGACGACCAAAGTGGAGGCGTCGTTGGACTCTTCGACGCTGTAGGCATCCCAGAGAAATCTGATGGTCGACTGGATATAGCGACATATGGAGAAATCGTCTTTTTTCACACGTTTGGCTTGTTGTTTCAAGAGGAGTAATCCTAGCACGGCCATGTTACCGTGGAGTACCAAATTATCCGGTATATTTTTCAATTCGGGCAGATTATTGAAGACGAACTTGGTCAACGAGGCGAAGAGCATATTTTCTTCGACTAGTTTGGCTTCCAAGACGGTGATGTTCATGAAGATGTTACACAAGCTGATCATGGCTGCTCTGGAGTCGTTCATTTGGTCCAAGAGCTTCTGAGGTAACTCGGGCTCGGGCCCTTTGACTTTGTTACGTTCGGATTTCGGTACTGGGGGTTTTTTGTAATGGACGATGGACCAATGGAAGGCGAAACATTCGTGCAGCACTTCGGCTTGTTGTTCTCTGATTAGAATATGGCGAGCTTTATCTTCGACGGTTAAATGGCACAAGGCAGGGAGTAATAAACGTAGAAGGTCGACTTGGCTGGATGGGTCGATTTCGACGTCCGATCCGTTCGTCTCGTGCTTGGCTTCTTTGACTTTGTCGGAAACGTACTGAGTTCGGAAATTGTAAAAAGATTCGTTGGATACTTTCAGCAAGTAGGGTAACAACGAATAGACAGCTTCGCGCATGGCTCCGGTTTCTTGAGCTAGCCAAGCTGCCAGTGCTCGAATCATTCCATAGACTAGTAACTTGTTATCGCCCTTTAGGTCGAAATTCTTCTTCGATATGTCGAGTAGCGTTGTAATGACGGCGGAAAAGGCGCCTTTCAGGGCGGTATAAATGTGCTGCTTTTCTTTTTGATCCAAATCCAAGGTATCTTGAGCGATGAAAGAGACGCAGATTTCTAAAATGGTGAAACAAGCGATCACTAGGTCGCCATTTTCGATGACGTTATTGAAATTCTTATCTTCTAATTGCATTCTGACTTCGACAGCAGCCAAATGAACCAACAGAAGAAAGAATTGTTTAGGTTTGTCGCTATCTGTGATGGTCCATTCAGGTCCTAGGGCGGCGATCGCTTGAGAAGCTAATTTCAAAGCAGGATCTCGTTGTTTCTTGCCAATTTTACTGGTCAATATATCGGTCAATCCTTTCAAAATGCTATTAGGCCAGCTCTCGTTGGCGATAGTGTTATCATTGATGAGCTCCTTAGGACCGTTGAAAATTAAAGCCCACAGAACATCGCACAGTTTAAACTTCCTCTCAGATTGATCGGTTTCGAAATCCAACGAGAGCACATTAACGAGAGCATTGAAAGCACCGATATCGTTACCCCAAGCAGCCGATCCGAATCGTCCGACCAATGCGACGAGTACATTCAGAGCTTCGTCGGTTTGGAAGCTTTGCTGCGAGTAAATAGCAGCCATCTTGAGGACGGCTCCGCATTCGAACAGGGCTTTCTGGCCGGCTTCGTACAGAGCGATATTTTGCAAACACTCGTAAGCTTCGTTGATAATGATGAGGTTATCTTCGTAATCGTCGGCATCGGCGTGTTGAACGATATCCAAAAATACGCCGATATTGGTCAAGATTTGCGGATGCGTAGCGATCTCTTCCTCGTTGCAGAACGTCGAAAGAATCGACATGGCTACGGATTTGTAAATTTGCGGCGGGCAATCAGCTGGCACGTCGGGACTGAGGAGTAAACGTTTCAGGAACGGGAATCCGATGGCTTCGAAGAGTAGCTTCTTATTATGAGAGGTGCAATCTTTACCTTTGACCAGTTTCGTAACCATGAAAAGTCCGGCGAATTTTTCCGTGTCGCTTTTGGCTCCTTTCAATATGGCTAAACATTTTTTAATCGAATCGGGTACAGCTTGCGCCATCGTTACACTTCGATCGTATAAAATAAATTAAAAATTCCGATTATTTTACAAATTAATATAACACATCGTTAACGCGCACAGAGTCTCGATCTATTTATACTGACAAAGGCAAATAAACTTTGGTTTTATTTTCGGAGTATCTGATTTCCAACGTACTGGCAACGTTCCAATAATTTACAGTTCTCATGAATCGGGTAAACGGATGCAGATGCGTTTGCGTTTAGCTTAATGAGTAAGGCTGGCGAAAACCACTCAAGCAATGAGTTAGGGTTAAATTTAAATAAATACTCGCTAGAGTTCGAAAAGTGAATAAAAAATTATAGTACAGCTAACATTTCGTACACGATATTTTAACAACGTAAAAGCATGTTTATAAGTACCTTTTCGCAGGTTTGATTATCTCCTACTCTAGTGTTAATCAGAGTATTGTCCATATCGAACAGAATCGCTTTAATATTTGATAATTTACTGACGGACATGTCTAAACATTTATCATAAGATGATTTTACATTTAATACGTTCGGAATTCTTCTTCGCACCCTGTCAATGTGGAAACGAGTATATTAACGAACGGTCGCACAAACACTGACTTGTTTTCGATTTTAGATTTTCAATGCCAGGGTTATTATTTTGCAATTGTTTATTGAAATTTTAATGAAATAATTAACTTTTTACCTTTACGTAACTCGTGTTGGAAATTGCGTTTTGCCTTATCTAATTTCCCCTTTCATAGATAAAAAATTCGATTACGCAGCAGCTGACGCAGCTTGCAAAATTTTGGACGTTAATTGTAGCACTTTCAAATGCCACATTCAAAAAAGTGGAGAAGAAGTAGCTGATGGGCGGGTGACGGTGGTGAGAAGTGGCGGGAAGGGAAATTACTGATAAAAATTTTAAAAGTTTGAAAAAATTCATTGAAAATTTGTTTAAAATTGAATGAAGACAGTGACTGTGAATATTTTTAATGAATCGGTGAACTTTCGAAATCATCACACATCAAAAAGCTCAAATTATTCCAACACATTACTCGTTTATTAAGCTCAACCTTCATTAACATTTGACATGAATTGCTTATCAGTGGATTACAGATCTTGAAAAATGCTCAATTTCAGCCAAAGAATATTGCACTTCGATTTTCCACTCAGTAAGAATCTGCTTATAAACCTATCTAGAGCTGTTTGCTACGTTCCAGCTCATCAACCGGTGAACAAAACCGATATAGACAAACTGAAAGAATTTTTCCACTCGTACAGAAGCGACATAACTGTGATAACAGGTGCTGGAGTTTCTACCGAAAGTGGTATACCAGACTACAGATCTAAAGATGTTGGTTTATTCGCCAGAAGTAATCATAAACCGATGACGTATCAAAAATTTACCGAAAACGAAGCGGGAAGAAGACGGTACTGGGCTAGAAGTTACATCGGATGGCCTGATTATTCGAGAATTTCTCCAAATTCCGTACACTATGCTTTGAAAAAATTAGAAGAGGATAAATTTATTTCGACTGTCATCACTCAGAATGTGGATAATTTGCATAAGAAATGCGGAAGTAAAAATGTAATCGAATTACATGGGACATTGTTTCAAGTTATTTGCTTGTCTTGCCAAAACATACTGGATAGGTTCGAGTATCAGAAAATTCTCGAAAGTATGAATCCAGAATTCAGCGTTGTGCCGAGTATGATTCGACCTGACGGTGATGTGGATTTGCCTGAGGTAAATTTTCGTATTAAAATTCTAGATATTGAATTTGACTGAAATTAGTAATTGTGTTCTTCTTGAACTTCGCAGGAATTCATTCAAAGCTTCAGTATTCCAAACTGCCCAAAATGTGATGGATTTTTAAAACCAGATGTTGTATTTTTCGGAGAAAACGTACCAGTACAGAGAGTAAGACACATTGAACGAGCTGTTGAAAGTTCAAAAGCTATTCTAGTTTTGGGATCTTCCCTGGAGACTTATTCATCTTACCGTATAATTTTACAAGCGAGATATTTGAAAATACCAGTATATATCGTTAGTATCGGTCCGTCGAGGGCAGACGACTTGGCATCATTGAAAATAAGTGCTAAATGTGGCGAAGTTTTTGAACACTTGTTACCATTATTAAATTAAATTCTGTTTTGTTTTTGTTACGAATATTTTTTTACACTCGTTAAATAAAAAATATTTCATGTTGTTTTGATTTAATTAATTATACTTGTTTGTTTCAATTATTTTCTAAAAGTCATTTCTTCAATGAAGTACGTCTACTACATGAATAGACCTGAAAAAAATATAATTACCTACAAACTTTGAATATTTTGGTTTTGAACTTTTGATTTAATTCATTGAAGACGAAAACGAAATTTACAAAAATTTCGATTGAACACCTCCCTCCCCTCTTATTTTGCATAATGATACAATGTAAACACTTATACATAAAAATTGGGAGGAGTGAGGGGCCCAATCGAAATTTTTATAACAACATAAAATATACCTTATATTTTATCCTACAAATTTTGTTTAAAAATTTTTTCAGTTGGACCCCTGTTTCCCCTCCTATTTCACATTTATAATAGTAATATGCCAAATTAAAAGGGGAGGGGGGATCAAATTGAAAAAAATTTCAAACCAAGTTGTAGAATAATACTCGAGAAATAAGTTTTGTTATTATAAAAATTTCGATTAGACCCATCCTTTCCATACAATTTTGAAACTGAACATTCAGATCAGCTATTTATGAGACTGAAATACGAATTTTCAACTTTCTAGTAAGGCTGGTAGCGTGAATATTAAAGCTACCGACTTCACCAATATACCGTTGGAAAGATGATTAAATTTACTCCAAGTTTTAGAGAAAACATTTTTTTGTCAAATGAGTAGTTTTCGATTAATTTATAATTGAAATTTCGATAAGTTGAAAACAAATAAGAAAAAACATCCGCAGATCCGTAATTACTTGACGAATCAAAATAAATTTTATATCAATGGAAAGGAAATTTTTTCTTCTTTAAGTAATGTTATTACAAAATTTTCCGTAAATCATCTCATTTTTGTTAAAAATTGAAAAAACTACACTTCCCTCATAAGCCATAATGTATTTAATTTACCCTCATGGTTTGCCAGCGATGCTAGCTATCCCGGTGAGCGCGAAAATGGTCAATAAAAAAAAATTGAAAAAGACTTAGCTCCACATTAATTGAAGAACAATCATCAAAAATTATAAATAACGGCCAAACTTTTCTCAAGTTCAAAGTTTCGTAAAGTCGGTGGTTGGTTATTAAAAAAAGCATCGAAAAAGAAACACGGAAAGTCCAAAAAATACAAAAATTTACCCTACCTTTTCATTTTTCTTGTTTACTGTTTACTTTTCCCGCGAACAAAAAAGCTCGAAAAGTTTCGTTATTTTCAATTCAAAAAGTCGTAGAATAGCCAAATTTATTCATTGATATCGTATTTTTCGTAAAAAATATATCCGAACACCTACTTTATTACATTGTAAGTATTTCTATTCTATATTCAGCCCTAATTCAACATTTTAATTATAACTCGCGAACATCAACGCTTTGTAAAACCTTGCACTCTTCTGCGTTCAACTATAAACTTGTATAGCTTTGTCTAATCATCATCTGATGTTTTGATAGTATTTCATACCATTGTCGATATTATGATTGTAGATTAATTTAGATTCATTCATAATTTTCAGTGACCAAAATCGTATAATACTCTCGACTAAACTTTCAATATGGCGGTAGCAGCAGCTCCAAGTACTGCTCACGAATTACAGGATGAGTCAATGGAAGAAACTGGTCATCAACCCTTATCGAAATTGGAGGTAATTATCAATGAATTTATTCTATTCAATTTCTATATCAATAACGTGGGAATTTATTTTCGTTCCTCTAGGGTCAGGGAATTTCAGCCGCTGATATCAAAAAGTTGGGAGAATGCGGATATCATACTGTTGAATCCATTGCTTTTGCTCCTAAGAAAGCTCTCATCACTATCAAAGGAATAAGCGAAGCAAAAGCTGATAAGATTTTGGTAAGTATTTCGTAGCCATACGATTAACGCTTACTCGACGAATTTTAAATAATATGTGTTTGGTTTTAGGCAGAAGCATCGAAATTGGTACCGTTAGGCTTCACAACGGCGACAGAATTTCATCAGAAACGTTCGGAAATTATTGTACTTACGACGGGTTCCAAAGAACTAGATCGTTTACTCGGAGGTGGCATAGAAACTGGTTCGATTACCGAAATTTTTGGCGAATTTCGAACTGGAAAAACTCAAATTTGCCATACCCTCGCAGTGACTTGTCAGGTAATATTTTTGATTGAAAATAATCTAGAAAGCAGTTCTTGTCGTATACTAAATGGGTATATTTTTTAGTTACCTATTGATATGAATGGAGGCGAAGGAAAATGTTTATATATTGACACAGAAGGTACATTTCGTCCAGAACGTTTATTAGCAGTCGCCGAACGATACAAACTTACACCGAATGATGTATTGGACAACGTTGCTTATGCTAGAGCGTATAACACAGATCATCAAACCCAGTTATTAATTCAAGCTGCTGCCATGATGGCAGAATCAAGGTAAATCACACAACCAAAAGGAGTATTGTGTAACGAATTATTTGATAACGTGTGTTCTTTGTTGCAGATACGCTCTTTTAATTGTCGACAGCGCGATGGCATTGTATAGAACTGACTACTCCGGTAGAGGAGAATTATCTGCGAGACAAATGCATCTAGCAAGATTTCTACGTATGTTACTTAGATTGGCTGATGAGGTAAATCAAAATGAATGATGAAAAATATTCAAGTAATTCATCTCATTGTATTGTTGAATGAATTTCTGTTTCCAGTTCGGAGTTGCTGTTGTGATTACAAATCAAGTAGTAGCTCAAGTTGACGGAGCAGCTTTATTTGCTGCTGATCCTAAGAAACCAGTTGGTGGTAATATAATGGCTCATGCATCTACGACTAGGTAAAATATTTATTTATTAAACTGTCTTTTGTTTTGATTTTCACGACTGAATTTCTTTATTGAATTTTCAGATTATATCTTCGTAAAGGTCGAGGCGAAACTAGAATTTGTAAAATTTACGATTCTCCTTGTCTACCCGAAGCCGAAGCAATGTTTGCGATAAATGCCGATGGAATTGGAGATGCTAAGGATTGATTTTTTTTCTTATTCTTCTATGATAATTTATTTGTTTGACTCTTCCTAAGTCTTTTATAAAACTTATTCGTTTAATGTCTTTCTATTTTTCTTATAATTAAAATAAGGATCGATTTTTTTTTTTTGTATATAAGAAGTCCTCCATTCTAGTGCTCGCAGAAGTACCTTATGAGTTATTGTAATTTGAAGAAATATATATTTGTTTCAATAATTTCTTATTTTTATTACATTGAACACGTGACTACTTTTTTTACAAATAATTACAAGTATAAAAATTTCTTTACCTAAAAAGTACTGTAGAAGTTACGAATCATTTTTTTCCATTTCAGCAGATTTTTTAGCAGAAAATCGTTTTCTAATGTTATTGAATCCCTTTTTCATATCTTCATATTCCTGAAATAAAACATAGCCTTGGTAATTATGCTTCAAAGATATTTAAAAATATGTCAAATTCTCCTTACGCTTCTCAAAGGCACATATTTGAGCATACGATTCTCTTCGGAGAGTTCATCGCTGAACAAGTAAGTTCCGTACCATATATGAACAAAAACCAACGCACTCATGGTAATGATTAATGGAAATTCTACGAGAGTAATCCTAAACCTAGATCTTCTCTTTTTTGGAGGTCTTCCAAGAGGATCATACTTTGGTCTGGAATCATAAACATGTATCAAATTTTCAGACAATTTTTTCGATCGGTGACAAATGAAAACATGGCATGATACTTACAACGGGTCCATTGTTGTGATTTTGGAAATTATATAAAATTGTATGTCACGTTATTGAAGAGAATATTGTGGTTCGATCACATTATTTCATTTAATTACTTTAATTATTAGAATTTTTGTAATCACTGACAGAAGATTTTTTAATTTCATTTCTTATCATCAAAACAAAACACCGCCTTATCAGCATGACCCGATTTTCACAGGTGTAGTATGACTAGACCAGACGTCTCCATTTTTCCTTTCAATCTTTTTTTATGGTCTGTGAATTTGTGCTTTATATTTTTTAATTTTTTTTTAAAGTACCCTTTTGGCCTTTTATTTTCCCTTTTTTCAAAATTTGAATTTTGACATTGCACTTGGTAGCAAATAATTATTTTTCGTAATCAACTGTTTGAGAAAACTTCTCATCAACCAATTTCACCATCCCAAGAAGTGTAAACTTGATCCATGGTAATTTAAGACAATATTTTAGACAAAAGCATAAACAGCGAGTTTTTAAAAAAAAATCCAATTTTATTAAAAAAAATTCACTCATTTATAAATCGAGTTTTCAAAACTACACAATACAAGTACGATGATTGAAAAATAATAAATAAATATAAAAATTAAAACTTCTTCCATCTTGCAAAAGATTAATTCAATCGATAGAGAACTTTTCTTTGCATTCTATGTTGCAATTCACCTCTTCGAATCATAGTGTGAATAACCGTCAAAATAGCTCTCTCGGGGTATTTCTGAAAAATCATTTCAATTTTTAAAAATCCATCAATTTGAAAAGAAAATTATCCCCTTTCAACGTACTTGTTTCAAAAAATCTTGCACAATGGTGCTTTCTGATATCTGGGCACCAATTGGGAATCTTCGCTTCAATTGCTTTTCAATACGTAACAACAATTCCCTATGTTCATCCGTTGTAAACCCTTCAGCTCCTACAAACAATTATTTGATTAATACAAGATGAATAACCGCAAAATTTAGCACAATCTCTGATGGTCTCACCTTCCAAAGCTTTACAAGAAGCTGCTTCCAAGGTAGATACTTGAAACAGTCTTAATGCCTCATCGATATGAGTTTCTGTGGCAAATGGCAACAGTTGCATTTTGGCTAATGATTCCGATATTCTTACAATGGCTTCGAGTTGCCTATCAGGAAAACAAAAATCGATCAGGTAATGTAGCTTCGATGCAAAAGAAAAATATATAGGTACAACAAAAATACAATACCTAACGGTGATGGGAATTGATGCCTTACGTTTGTCTTCTTTTTCAGCGCTGCTTCCTCGCATAGATATGTAACGATTTTTCAGCTTCTCACCGGCTGTTTCGGACAGTCTGGGACCACAATTTCTGAAAATTAAGTAAGCTACGTGAAATACAAGTAAACTTTCAAACCTCGTAATTTGAAATAAATCAACATACCTTCTACAAAAATCGATGAATTTTTTAATCATTAAAAGTGACATTTCACCATCTTTTGATTCATCTACTTCTTCGTCAGCGGTCATGTGAACGTTCATTATATGTTTAGCCAAAGTCTAATAAGAGAAAATAACACGAGAATTAATATTCATCGAGAGGATATTTCCAGCTGTATAAAACAATCCTTACAATATCTCTTTTTTCATCGTGCTCGTCTTTGACGATAAATATCATATCAAATCTGGACAAAATGGTCGGCATAAAATCAATATTATCGTCTCCTTTCATATCATCCCAACGTCCAAATACGCTGTTGGCAGCTGCCAATACGGAACATCTAGAATTCAACGTTGTCGTGATACCAGCCTGAAAATATCAATTTAATCAATTAATTTTTTAAAACAATCCTTCAATGGAGAAAATTACGATTGGCATGCTTTTTTACCTTGGCAATAGAGATGGTCTGTTGTTCCATGGCTTCGTGAATAGCCACACGGTCGTCTTCTCTCATTTTATCGAATTCGTCGATACATACGACGCCACCGTCCGCCAACACCATAGCTCCGCCTTCCATAACGAAATTTCTCTGAAAATTAAATACTCGCAAATGAGAAACATAAAAAATACCTATTTGGATTCGAAATTAAGACGAGTATAATTACTGTAGCTGGATCACGTAAGACAGAAGCTGTAAGACCGGCCGCTGATGAACCTTTGCCAGAAGTATAAATTCCGATAGGCGAAACTCTTTGAACAAATTTAAGTAATTGAGACTTGGCAGTACCAGGATCTCCCAAAAGTAAAATATTAATATCTCCTCTTCGAGTTAAACCATCGGGTAAACGTTTACGAGAACCTGAAAATTTATTCAATTAAAATATATTCGGTGAACACGCAATTATTCACTTTAGTGTATAAACTTGCCTCCGAATAATAAACAAGCGACTGCTTTTTTGATATCTTCGAAGCCAAAAATAGAAGGTACGATGGAACGAGCTATACGTTCGTAAACATTGGGTGAGGCGGCTAATCTACGGAACATTTCTTCTTCTTCTGAAGTAATAGGCAGAGAGGAGCTGAATCCGCAACCTTTGTCGTCGATTTCAATTCCAATGACTCGTAAATACGGAGCACGAACACCAATAACCGATTTACTGGATTCTCTGCCCTGCAGTAGAAAAAACATTAAAAAACTGATCAAATAGAAAATGTCATCAAATTCGAAATATGCAACTTACTACTTTTGCTTTTTGAATCTTGCGGATAGAAAATATACCCAAAATATCGACTCGATTACCAGGAACGACCTTATCGCATAAATATCTATCGCAGTATAGTTGCAAGTGTCGGGGCATTTCACCCTGAGGAATAGAATCGTTCAATTCTTGCAGCTTAAGTATTTGATAATCAACACAGGTACATTTGTCTGGAATAATGAAATATGGGTCTAATGGGCATTTTGGTCGTCCTGCTTGCTCACTGAAAATAAAATACCAGCGTTGGAGATAATTCATATTCTATTTATTTATTTATTTTTCAATGTTATCAAAGTGACTCTTACGTGTTGCATTTCCTTGGCAAAACGTATCCATCGAGACCAGGTTTTACAGGTAAATTAGAAATAACATTACGACAGGTACGGCACTGAATGGCAATTTTTGTACTTTTAGCTCGAATACCAGAAGCTGCAACTATTATACCGCTTACTTTTACCAAACGCGAAACCATTTCCGACTGCAAACACAGAGAATCATTAGATACAGAATTTTCATAACTCCATTACAATATCAACACTTACCTTCAAATTACGAACGGAAGTGGGAACTGATTTAGAAGTTAATAAGACCTGAACATCTTCTACGTGTTCTTCACCTTCGGGTCTGGGAGCAGTAAGCTCATCTGCGATTTCTTTCGTTGCTTCTTCGAACTATACCAACATAACGAAATTATGAAACCGATTCGAGGTAAAATTAAATGGTCCACAAGCTCAACTTACAACTGGTAAATATTCAGTAGGTTGTTTGTAAAGACTGTCAGCCAAATCTTCATCGTAACTGCTCAAATCTTCAATATCAACTGTCAAGTGATACAATCCCAAGTTGTATTGTTTTTTCAGAGTATCTCTATTCAAAAGTATAAAAGGGTGAGCATTTTTTAAGAAGTAGAGCTTTAAACGAAGTGTTTTTCTTACCTGTATTTGAAGTTGAAGTTCTCTTCGTGAAACTGTCTGATGAATTCTTTGAATTTCTTTTTGACCAGTCGTAGGTTTATCTGGTTGTTGGGTTGATCATCGGTGGTGCTGAAATTATCCGAGAAGAAAATACCGGGATCGTCGAAGCCTTCCATTTAGAAATTTTATACTGATAGCGCTGAGATTTTAATTGAATTTAAGCGTTACTTTTATAGTTTTAAACACAGTTTTTAATTTTTTTCAGACGAAAAGAAGACGAGATCACGTCGAGATTTCGTCAAAGAAAGCAAGCGAAGCGCGCGAAGAAAAAACACCGAAATGTTTTGATTTTGGCTTTTGAGTGTAGGCATTTTCGACTGTATTTTTGATTCAATTCATAAACTGCGCATGCGCATTTTACGTTGACAACTGAATTTAGCGCTTCTTGCGGAAATATGTAGAAATAAAATACCATTTTTTTGATAAAAAAAATTATTGACGATAAAAAATATTTAAAATAATTAGTCTAATTAATTGAAAATCCTGCGATTTTATTTCAATAAAAAGAGGTTTAATTTTGTAGAATCGTCAGCGACAACACCAACGTATTCATTGGAAAAAACCTCCTCTGTAAAGCTCTTATTATTTGCACGAAACTACGTTCTTTCGAACCACCGAACCGGTACTTCTTGCGACTAAGTAAGTCATCATCCTGAAACACTATTCTAAATTTAATTGAGAGAAATAACTCGGTTTGAGGAAAATGGCGATTGTTTACTCATCACGATGTATCTTCATTTCAGTCCAACCATGCAGAATAATGATTCAGATAAAGCTCCCGAAACAATCAGTAAAGCTGTAGCTTCGTTACCTCCAGAACAAATGTTCGAGCTATTGAAACAAATGAAACAATGCGTACAGGTACATCTCTAAAAGGCAACAGATTCAATTCACTCCCAATTTGTCTAAAATATTCATTCTTTTTTACAGAATAATCCAAAAGAAGCGAATAATATGCTACTGCAGAATCCTCAGTTGGCTTATGCCCTTCTGCAAGCTCTGGTAGTAATGCGAATCGTCGATCCTCAGATTGCATTTGTAACTATCTCTCATCTTCAAATTTCACTCTAATGAATTGCAAATTATTACATTTTATTTCTCTGTTAGACTGCACTGAATAGTACTAATGCTACGAACTCAACTTCGGCTAATAATTCTTCGGAGAATTCATCATCGTCGAATTTAACCGCGTCTTCGATGATAAATCGTGCCACTGCTGCAGCTACGGACGTAAAACCTGTGCCCAAACCTGTGCCTCCGGTGACGACTACTATTACTACTTCGACTAGTACACGAACTTACGTTACTCAGCCAACTCCGCCACCAGCTCCATCGATACCTGTGGCTGCTGTACCTCCGCCACCTACTATAGGTGACTGAGATCTGCGTTGATTTGTACGATAAATTACGTGTTATAAAATTTCAATTTTTTTTTGTTTACAGCTCACGATATCGATTCGAGGAATAAAGTTGCCCCTAATCTAGATAAAGTCAAGATAGAAGGGTGAGAATATTTTTACAACTATGATCAATGTTTACTCAAAATTCTCATCTGGGTTGCTCTTTTTTCCAGAATAACCAAACCACGAGATCCACGATTACAGCATCAAGCCGAATCTAAAGACACTAAAGCAGGAATTCCTCGTAAGTTGATAATCTTTAATGAGAAAAATGTAACCTTCGTGATCTATGTCACGTTACTTTATTTCAACAGGCATGGTACCTCCGCCTGTACCTACACCTGCACCTCAAATCTCTGCTCCACCTCCAAGTGCTCCGGCTATCATAACGAGTGCTAATCGACCTACCGCTCCAGTCACAACATCGGCTCCTGTTTCGACTTCCCAGTCGACAACTTCTAAGCCTGCTACATCTTCTAATACGCCAGATAATGAGAAGGTGAGTTTTACCTCGAAAATTTCGATCATTTTGATACTGAATTTTCTTTTTTTGTTTAGGCTGCGCTCATTATGCAAGTTTTACGTCTAACTGATGCTCAGATAGCGATGTTACCTCCTGAACAAAGGCAAAGTATAATTTTACTAAAAGAGCAGATTGCCAAATCAACCAAACGGTGAAGTTAATGATACGTTTTTTGGTCAGAAATCATACAAGATTGTTTTTTTTGTTGTGGGTTTCTCTCGAAAGTTTTGTATATTTTGATATTTTGATTTTGACATGGTTGAATGTTATTATTATATCTTTTATTAACGTATTATATTTCAACGATCGATTTTAGTATTTCCTTCGAAGGAAAGATTTACTCTGTATCATCGGTTATTATTTTTTATACAAGATTTTTTCTTTTTCAAAATAAATCGTACTATTACAAATTGAACAGCGTTTAATACCATTAATAAAAAGTATATTATAAAAATCACTCTTACAATAAACGAATAAAGAAATCTGACATCACTAAAGCTGTCAAAAGTTATTACACGTCGCCTTCACTTCGAAGATCGAAGCTAAAGCTATAAAGATATGAGATTTGTACTTCTTAACGGAAATAAATAAAATGAAGAGAACGGTAACACTACCTGTACAAAAAAAAATGCGACGGGGATGCGATTAAAAAAAACGAACTTTAATAACAAAATGACAAAGAATGTTGACTTATTTAAAGCACATTTTGCACTTAGTTTAAACATATTAAATAAGTCATGTTTACTCGTGTACAAAAAAAATAAAAATAAATAAAACAAGTAAAATATAAACAAAAACCGTATTATGAACACATTTACATAAAATTTACAATAGGTAGTGAAGAGTATTATGTAAGTATGAAATTCATCGAATAAATATGTATTCAAATTCATTAAGCTACTTTTAGGGGTTGTTTTACTAATTATGTACTTCAGGTGCGTACAAGTTGATCGACTTGTCGAGTATTCTGGTTTCTTTGGAAGTAATAGTTTCAAGAAGCAAAATAAATTATTAATTTATTACCATGTAAAACTAACAGAAGGAAGATAACATTCATTTTTTAAATTAATTAACAAATTGCAACGATCCCGTTTGCCCGATACAATGACCTGTTATCAAAAAAAAATTCTCATCATAATTTTGTACAAAAAAAAAAAAAAAAATTAACAAGCATTCATTTTGTTTTCTTACCTCAAAAAAGCATCGAATAGTTAAAATAAAATACATCAAAATGTAATAAAATAAAACATGCAATAAGCTGCGTATAATTAAAAAACAAAAACAAAACAAATCAACGAATAAAATGAAAGCACTAAAAGAGATTCTCTAACGTGTTTACTAACTCAACACAAATAAAAGAAAAGTAAAATAATACAAAAAATAATTCAAATAATACTGAGTATGTAATAATTTCAAGGTGATGAAATAAAATTTAAAAAACTCGGTGAAATGCACAAACAAAATCACACTGGTTCAAACTACCGACTAGAAAATTACAAACCTTCGTCGTCAAAAGTGGCTAATGTCAATTTACTTAATTTATTTGGTAATTTACATATTTGAGCTTCATCTAAACGTGTGCCTGCAATTAACAAAAATTATCATTAGTTCGTTTATTATTCAAAATGAAAAATAATAATTCGAGAAAAATTATTAGGTGCCACGCTCTGTCCGTACCGTCTAATTCATCTGTTGGATTTGAACGAAGCTTTTCCTTACGTTGATCAACAAATGCAGTAATCAACGCATCGATCATGTCAGCCTGCGAATTATTAATCATTAAATTACATTTTCGGTGCTTTTACGATTAATTTGTATTATTGAAGAAAAATACCTGTTTGGAAAAAATCTGCATGATTTTAGAAACTCTGGTCCCGTTTTCAATGACGGCGAATTGTATAAAAACACAAGGTAAACAATCAGCATTTGCTTTAGGTGGTTTTCCCAAGTCCCACGAGAAATCTTCGTACCTCAGTCCGAGTAATAATTTCTGTAAAACGAGTCAAATTTAATAAAATTGCTAGTCAGTTTTAGGCTAATTATTGGAACTTTCTAGGGTGCAGCTCGATCTCGTCCGGGACGTGGGAGGATTGGAATTTTTCAAAGGTTGGATGAAACTCGAGAATGATATCATTCTTTAAAAAAATGAGTTTTTTACCTTCAAAAAAACTGAGAAAGTTTCTGCGCAAAAAAAAATGCGAAAAAAAGTTCCCCCCCCCCTCCCCTCTCCAAAATAGATTTTTTTTTTTTTTTTTTTTTTCTATAGAAATGAGATGTTTTCTCCAAAAAAACAACAGATACTTCTTTTTAAAAAAAAATCCCCTACAAAATTAAAATATTTTTTTGAAAATATTGAAGTTTTTTTTTCCAAAAAATACCAAGACTTTTTTCCCCAGCAAAATAAATTAAAAAAATTTCTTTTCAAAAAAACAGGTATTTTTAATCCAAGAAAATTGAGAAAGTTTTCATCCAGAAAATATCAAGTATGAAATTGTTTTATTCCAAAAATTTTTTAAACTTTTTCTCCAAAAAATTTACAGATTTTTTTCCAAAAATTGAAGCAATATTTCATCCAATAAAATTTGAAAAAAAAATCTCCAAGAAAATATGAGAACTTTTCCTTCCAAAAAATTAAAAAAATTTTCTTCAAAAAAATTATGAGATTTATTGAGAGATTTCTCCTCCAAAAAACTGAAAAAAATTCAAGAAAAGAACAAGAGACTTTTTCCAAAAAATGAGATACTTTTCATTTGAGAAAAATTATGATTTTTTTCATTTTTTCTTCAAAACATTGAGAAACATAAAAAGAATTTTTCTCAAAACAAATTTTTTTTACCTAATTTTTTGATTTTAGAAATTAAAAACGTGAAATTGTTACTTAATTATGTGTGCAATTTTTTTTCAATTTATCCTCGAGATAATTTTATTTTTGTGTGATTTTTTCAATTTCGCATTTGCGAAAAAATGCAAACTTGTTTCTCAACTTAATTTAAGATGCAATTTGTTTAAAAAGTTGAGATTTTTTATTCCAAAAAAAAATTCAGAGTCATTTTTCCTCTCAAAAATTAGACATTTTTTTTTCTTCAAAAAATGAGATATTTTTTATTCCAGAAAATGGAGGTTTTCAATTTTTCTTCTCCAAAAATTTGAAAAATATCTATTCTAATTTCAGAACGTTTTTGGAAACATTTATCAAAAAAAAAATGTGATTAATGGGAAGATTCTTTTCTCTAAAAAGATGAGATTTCTCTCTCCAAATATACCTATTGCCCCCCCCCCCTCAAGAAAAAACAATTTCTTCTTTTCTAAAAAATTAAGGGAATTTTCTCAAAAAAAAATTAAATTATTTTTTACGAAAAAACTTAAAAATTAGGAGAAAATTTTCTACTAAAAAAATGTGACTTTTTTGTTCACTTAAAATTCAGAATTATTTTCTAATGATTAAGCTCCCGCTCCCCCCAATGAAAATTTTATTTTTTATATAAAATAAAAACTGCAAAAAAAAACTTTTAAAACTTGTGAATTATTTTCTACGAAAAGGTAAAAGATCTTCATATTCCAAAATAAAAATCATAGATAGGCATTTTTTCTTCCAAAAAATTGAAACTTTTTTTTCAAAAAAATTTGAGGTATTTTTTACCCTAGGAAAATTCAAAAATTTCATACTTCGAAAAAAAATCCTCCAAAAAATTAAGAAATTTTCTTCTTTGAAAAAATAAAAATTGAGTGATTTTTGCCCCCCCCCCCCCCAATTCACTTACTTACTGTTTATTTTTACGATTATTTTCAACTCGGGGTTTTTTCTTTAAAAAAAAAAGAATTGAATATTTTTTTCTGTAAAAATAAGTGTTTTTTCCAAAAAAAGTTGAAGATTTTTTTTTCCTTTTTTTTCCTTCAAAAAAGTTTAAATATTCCGAGAAAATTTAGAATTTATTTCCCAAAAAGAAATAAAGAATTTGGTGAATTTTTTTTTTCAAAAATAAAAAGTTGGATTTTTTTCTTTAGAAAATTGAACAAACTTTTCATTTCTAAACACATGAGACATTTTTAAAGGGATTTTCTTCTCCAAGGAAAAAGTATTTTCGTAATTTTCCAGGACGTAGGTTCCTTTTCACTTTTTAAATTTTGTTCGTGATTATTCAAGCACCTGAGCTACTGCCAAGTTACCGACCATATGAATCATTAGGTAAATTTAACATACCGCTTGAATATTATCAATTAGATACAGTCCGCGTTCATTAATACCAACCAACACCGGCATGTCTTGGTGCATTAACAATGATGTCAGTCCACGAACTGGTTCTTCGATTTGTCCTTGAAAGAAAGCGCACCTGAAAAAATAGTTTTTTAATTAACACGTCGTGATTTTTCGTCACATTGTGGATTTAAAAATACTCACCCGTAAAAAGGCAGCGACCAACAAACTTCTAAATATCTCCGCTGAAGTTTACGATCCGAAGCACTATTGGGTATTCTTTTATAATGTTCCAAAAGTCGTACTTCGGGGCTATTTTTAATACGAGAACGGAACCAAGACATGACCGCGTCGTGTCTTATGTGAACTGGTAAAAATTTATTTTTTTGTCCCCTACAAGAAAACACACTAAATTATGATTGGTTCGAATCTAGTAGGTACATTTGAAGAATTAAACATTTTACCTGAAAAATTTATTCGTGTGAACTTGAGGATTATAAGGACCGAGTTCCAATCTAGCTTGTATCCCGCCCAACATTATGTACTGGGATATTTCACAAGGATATCTACCTTCTAAAATGTTATATTTAGCTTCTTCGTACAATAGCTCCAATACTTTGACATCCCTGTAAAAAACCTTTATTAGAATTTGCTTTCACAAATGAAGATTATTTTAATTCGACTCTCTTACATTAGCTTTTCTTCATCGCTCAAAGAGTAAAAAACATTCCTTTGAAACGATAATATAGGTTCATCACGTAGCTGTCTTGATAAAGTAGCGTGTGCAAATCGAGACAGTAACGTTGACCATTTTGACCTGACTAGTAAAAGCTTGTGATGTGGTTTCAGTTGTACTTCTGCAAATAAAAACATACGACTTTAGCATTCCAGAATTGGCACATTTAACCAATTAATTAACGTACCGAGAAGTCCAGAGCTCATCCATATTGTAAACACATTTTTGGCACTTTCGGGTAACATTAGGTCATCCAATTCGATAATAAATTGAATTAATTCAGTAACTGCAGTATTGTTTCCATCTTCCAATTCCAAGTGTAGAACAATATTATTCATCAGGTAAACGCAAATGCTAAGTTCTACAAAGGACATACTCGATTAAACAAACGCGTACTACAAATTTAGCATATTTTCAATTAAAAACGCCTTACGTTGGTTGTCAGAATTGGTTTGAAATTCATATCGAGTGTCTTTGCAATCGTTCGGACATGTAGCATCTTGATCGTTCTGTACATATTCGCGATGCTTGACAGATATATTCGAATGTTCGGTGGCATAATTTGAATTCTGATTTAAACAGGTTACGCTATCGGGAGGTATATCTTCCGTGTGATCGCTGCAATAAAGTTGTAATTCGTTAGAAAATGTCGCAAAATACGAGATTAGAGCAAAAAATACTGTACAATTTACCTATACTGGTGAGGTGGATGCGGATATAATCTAGGTGGCCTTGGATACTCAACCGGAATGACAGTAACATATTTTTCAGATTCCATTTCATAAAAAATCTCATGAAATGAAATAATATATATCATATCAAAAGTTTGCTTTCTTTTTTTTCATATTGAAAACATTTAAATTAGCAGGGGTACTGTAGAGGTAGGCGAACGAATCGACAACAGATTAAACCATTTTTACACCGATAACACTTTTGGAATGGGCCATTGTGACGCGAGGGATTCTCCGAGTTGAACTTAATTAAATTGTACCAAATTATTAGGTTACAAAAGTAATTCACAAGCAACTTTTAATATCACAATTCAATCCATTGGAGAATGAACTCATTTCGAAGGGTTACAAAAAAACAAATCAAAAAGTAGGTGGATAAATTTTCAAAATATAAACATCACGTGATAAGTTCAGTTCGAGCTTTCGAAAACTTTCGTATTATCAATCGTCAACTTTTGAAATTCGAAAAGCTTGCTTGGAATTAGGATTATTAGAAAATTTTATTGAATTTCGTGCTTTTTGAAATGGAATGATTATTCAAATAATTTTTTAAATTAGCTATAAATGCGATTTTTTTATAAAAAATGAAAAAATAAAATTGAACGATATCTGATACATTTTTCAATTCACAGAAAAAGCATGTTGTTTTTACAAAGTGACATTTTTTCAAAATTATTATTAAAATGAGGAAAAATCGTTTTTTCAGGTTTTTTCAAAGGATTTATTAAAGTTTCAATTTTTTCTAGTAATCATTGTAAAAGTGCTATTATTTTTTGCCTTTGTCAGTTCAAAAACCTCGTTTTTTATTGATAAAAAGTGAAAGTAGAAAAAAATGTCGTTGATGAATCAGCTCAGCATCACTGCATCAGCAGTGGTAGTCCCCACCAACTCCATCCTTATCAAAATCAAAATAATAAAATTGCAACTTTTGCAAAAGTCGAAGTTCCGTTTCCAATTTTTTTTGAAAATTCGTCAAAAGTTATCAACTTTCTGATTAGTTCCCAGGTTTTTTCTTGTTTTTTCTATTTTTCTCGACTAAATTACTTATCACCGATTTAGTCTAGTTACAAAATTCAATTTTCTTGTTAAACTTGGGCTTATTTCCTCTATACTTTTGAATTTTCCGAATGCGAACTTTGTGATTTGAAGGTTGTTGAAAGCTGCCAGACCGACTATCTATCTGTTGATTCAAATAACTTTCGAGAAAGTTTGTACTATGTTCTTCCTCTGGTTCCTCTGGTGATCTCAAAATTTTTAATTTTTCTATTTAAATAGGTATAATGTGTTTTTTGCTTTATAGGTATTGTTTTATGAAGTACAGAGATGGCCAATCCTACTTGCATATTTTGCTCAATAATTGCCGAAAACGGAGACAATATTCTTTTTCAAGTACGTTGATTTAGTATTATTCGAATTAAACAATCTAGCTCCGATTAATGATCAATTATCGTTACAGAATGATGAATTAATCGTTATCAAAGATATTAAGCCAGCTTCCAAGTATCATTTTTTGATCATTCCTAAAACTCATATCCCCGATGCCAAATGTTTAACCCCTAACGATAAGCCTTTACGTGAGTAAATTGAATTTTCACCTACGTAATTGGTGAGCTATTTCATTATGTGTAATTTGACGTCCATACGTTTCAGTGGAAAGAATGACAGCCAAAGCTAATGCCATTTTAGAAGAAAATCAAGTCGACATGAACGATATTAGGTAACATTGGAAATTTTTACGTTCATTTGTGGGACTAGGAATTTCATTCATTGTATTTTTTTTATAGATTAGCATTTCATTGGCCTCCTTTCCGGTCAGTGCCTCATTTACATCTTCATGCGATTGCTCCTGCTAGTCAAATGTCTCTACTCCATAGGATCTCTTTTAAACCAAATACTTGGTGGTGTGTTAGCGTAAGTTTTGCATCTGTACTTGAAAAAAAAATTAATTTCAATTCATTCTTGACTAATATAATTTTTTTTTTTTTCATTTTAGCCAGATTATGTTCTGAAGCGAATTACCGAATAAACTCCGATGTGATAATACGTAATTTATACGAGTAAGTTTAATTGATAACAAATCTACGGAATGATAATTTCAGTTAATTAAAATTCTTTAGCATCTTACGTTGAAATTGAATTACTGAGAGAATATTCAACTCGAATAATATCTTTAAGCAGCGAATGAATATTATATTTTATACAGTAAATTTATACATATTATTAATCTATTTTTGAACTATACGCTTTATAGGGCCAGATGTAATCGTTTGTTCCATTTTTTCTTCCTCTTCGAACGAGGTACTGGATGTGACCACAGTCTTAGCCACCGTTCGTCGTACTCCGCCTTCGTTGGTTGTTTTTATGGAAGCTTCGGCACTCTTGGTACTGTCCTGCTTTTGAATCTTGGAAGCTTTCTGTTCGATATGTTTATCACCCTCGTTTTTTGAAACCTAAACATAAATAAAATGGAACTAGTTGAAGCTCGGGTAAGTTACCAAAATAAGTTAAGTTGTGATTTTACTTAATACATCGTAGGTGAAGTTTTAGAAAAAATATATATATTAATAAAACCGATGGTACGAACCTCTTTATGCATTTCTTTAACGCATGATTGTTCTTCACTAGCCTTCATAGTTGCTCCTCCTAATTTGCCTTTGAGATCTGGTAACGCTGGCATATCTGGCGGAAGGGTTACCAGAGCTGTGGAGGTTTCTTCTTTAGCAGCCATTATTGTTCGTCTTCGCTGTGTTGTATTTCAACTTCTTCTTCAGAATCGTAATTTTGGACGTGAGCCGGGGCGATCGGACGTTTTTGCGCCGATTTCAGACTGTCTTGGATTTGCTGTTGAAATTCTTCGTCGTCGGTTACTTCGATTTCTTCTTCGTATTCGATTATTTCTTCTTCGCTTTCGCTATCTTGTTTTGGAATCGGAGCAGCGGATTTGTTCTGTTCTGTAGTCTGTTGCGGTTGAACTGGTTTTATCGAAGGCTCATCACGTGCTGCAGGCTTCTCAATGGGAGCTGGAATGGGTGCGGGTTTGGTCGCCGGTAAAGCTGGTGTTTGGACTGGTTTAGGCGGCGATTCCGGAACAGGAGACGAGACTTTGGGTGCCTCTGGAGCTGTAGATGATACCTTAGGTGGCTGTGGAGCTGGAGGTGAGACCTTGGGTGGCTCTGGAGCTGGTTTAGGTTTCGCAATAGACGCAGGTTCCTGCGCTGGTTTAACTTCCGGAGCAGGAGTTGGTTTTTCTGCAGGTTTAGGAGGAGCTACCGGAGCTGACTTGGGTTCAGGAACTGCAGCTGGTTTTTCGATAGGTTTTGGTTGTTGGATTGGAGATGGATCTCGAGGTGGTTTGGGCTGGGGAACTACAGCTGGAGCTGGTTGACTTTTCGGTTCTTCGTGTTCCCTTCAAAATAATTCAACCGAGGTTAATATTTTCTGGTGGATGATTAATTGGAAATTGATGGAAAGTAATTTATTACTCACTTCGAATACTCAGTGCCGATTGTACAAGCTGGGCTGATTGGGTAACTGGTATTTGGTTCAGAAAATTGACTCGATTCCGCTAACGCAGATGCAGGAGGTTGTTCCTGTGCGAAAAAAAGAACTAAATAAATAAAATACACGAACTCATCGTCGAATTGATATGCACCGCATTTTAGAAATAGAATAATAAAACAAGTTGACTAATAAATATGTTTTCAGAAAATCAAAAAAAAAAAACAGACCTGTTTAAAGAAGAAACTCCAAATGTAAATGAAATAATCTCTCAAAAAACCTAACATAATTCCTTTGTCGCGCGATATTTTTTTAAATTATGCACTTTCGAGCCAATTGCTCAGCACAAATCACACATTAATTAAAGATTTACCAGCAAAACACATCGATAAACCGAGAGGGGAACGTTTTTTTTTACAGAATTATTTTCAACTCGTAACTAAATTACTACTAAGAATGCGTCTGGAAAAGTGTAATTTTGAACCACATCCAAATACTAATACCGAAAATAACCCGATCTCGTATGTTGTGCACGTTCTGCACATTTTGCAATCTTCTCTCATCCGTTGGTCGATATTTCTCGAATATTGCGTCAGAAAAAAATTCACCATTCGGTGAATTCTATTTTTACCCTTTTTTACATACACTCTCGACTAGTGCATCATTTTTTTCTCAAAAACGTTTACAAAATACGCGGCGTGTTTGTTGACCTCGTCATACCCGGCCGGACATGGCGAACATATATGTCTAGAGTGGTATTTAAATAAGAAATTTTTTGTTGAGCAAACATTAAGGGTAATAAGTGACGATAAGCGGACCATTTTGTTGTCTTGTAAATATCTCTAACACGTTTTAAAAAATGTTTTATAGCGTAAAAATGTGTTTCTGAGATGGAAAGTGAAGGTAGTAAAAGAAGGGAGAAGAATGGACTCGAGTTTTATGAAAAAATCTGACCGAGTTTCACTTGAATAAAATCAATTAAAAAATTCAATTTTTTGTTTAAAAAAAAAAAAAAATACTACACGATTTCATTTGAGAGACCGACAATTTTGGGGGAGGGGGACTAACTCCTTTGAAAACATTGTTAGGTAGTCATTTTCTTTCTTTCTTCAGTAATAAAATATAGACATAATTTTGCCTCACTTTCTATTTTCGTCTATTTCGTTCGTCTTTTTTGAATTTTTTAATCGATAATTTTTTGAAAATTGTGTTGCTTTCTTTTTTGTATAATGTTATGAAAAAATTATTAACATTGTCATTAAATAAAATAAAATTCTATCTTCTATCTTCTATCATTTTTTAGAAGGAATATTACTCTAAAGAAAAAATTGCATGATAAAAATATGACCAAGTCGAGCTGAAATTCTTGGAAAATACTTAGGTAGGTATTTTATGGTGCTCCAGAAGATTAAAAATCACAAAATTTCAGAAAATTACTCAGTTTCCATGAATTTTTCACAACATTTTGGAGGATTTTTCGCAAAGCTTTCAGAAAATAATAATTTATTGCATTTCACAAAAGTTTCAACAAATTTTTCACAAATTAAAAAAAATAGGAAATTTTTTCAATGTTTCTTCTTTGAAAGAACCAAATTCTATTTCAAAAAAAACTTTTTTCCAAGATTTATTCAAGGGGTAGTTCCATTAAAAATGAGAAATTTTCTTCATAATTAATTATAAAAATAATTCTTTTGAAAAAGTTTTAAATTATTTTCAATTTCTTTAAAAAACATTTTTTTTTAATTTTCACAAAATGCTGAGATGATTTTGCTTTCTTTTTTGTTTACCTAATGTTATGAAAAAATTATTAACATTTTTTTAGAAGGAATTTTTGAAGTACTCTAAAGAAGAAATTGCATGATAAAAGTATGACCAAGTCGAGCTGAAATTCTTGGAAAATACGTAGGTAGGTTTTTTATAGTGCTCCAGAAGATTAAAAATCACAAAATTTCAGAAAATTACCCAGTTTCCTTGAATTTTTCACAAAATTTTGGGGGATTTTTCCCAATCCTTTCAGAAAATAATAATTTATTGCATTTCATAAAAGTTTCAACAAATTTTTCACAAATTAAAAAAAATAGGAAATTTTTTCAATGTTTCTTCTTTGAAAGAACCAAATTCTATTTCAAAAATAACTTTTTTCCAAAATTTATTCAAGGGATAGTTCCATTAAAAAATGAGAAATTTTCTTCATAATTAATTATAAAAAAAATTATTTTGAAAAAGTTCTAAATTATTTTCAATTTCTTCAAAAAACATTTTTTTTAAAATTTTCACAAAATGCTGAGATGATTTTTTTTTTAATTATGCATAATTTTTTTATGAATAAGACTTTTGTATGATACTTGAAGAATTTTTTGTAGAAATTTAAAAAATACTTATATAGAAATATGATATTGTTCATCAAACTTTTTTATATTCTTCAATAAAAAAAATAAAAAAAAATAAAAAAAAATTTTCAAGAAAATATCAATATTTTTAAAAAGTGAAAAATATTCCTTTTAAAAAAAATAATAAAATGAATAAAATAATATTGAGATTTTTTCATGAATTAAAAAATAAATTTAATAAAACTGTAAAATTTTAAAAACAGAAAAAAGTAAGTATTTTATAAAAAATCTTTCAAAAAAAAATAGACAACGATATAAAAATTCAGAAAAAAATATAATTCTTGGAAAAACAAGTTTTTCGTCTCAAAAAAAATTCAAAAAATTCGTTTAAAAAATTTTGTGAATCACTAAACTCAATTTTTTATTCTCGAAAAATTGAGGCAGTGAATTCAAAAAGTTATTAATTTACCAAAAAAAAAAAAAAATGAAAAATTTTCTCGTTTGAATTATTAATTTTTCTTAAAAATTCTTTGATTACAACTCCAGAATTTTCAATTTTTTCAAATTGTTTTAATTTTAATGATATTGTTCTCGCCTATCTTTTGTAGATTATTTTTAATAAAAATATTTCAATTTTTCAGAATTTGTTTTATTTTTCATTATACTTTGTCTCATAAATTTCATTTTTTATAAATTAACCTAGTAATTTTTTGAAAATTGGTTTTCTCTAATTTTTCATTAAAAAAGCAATTCTTAGATTATTTTGGAATTTTATTTCTTATTATTTCTTAAAGGCAAATCAATAATTAAAAAAAAAAAACAAAAAAAAAAAACAATTTTCATGGATAAGTAATTTGAAATGAAACGATTTCAATTTTCCAAAACTGTTCGTGTTTGAAAAAAATTATCTAGGAACCTACTAAAAATTTTTATGGAAAATATTTCGCTTTTTTTAAAATAATTTTCGTTCGAAAAAAATTAAAAGCATAAATCGATAAATTTTTCTAAAATCATCTTGTTTGTATTAAGAATTTTTAAAAATTATTTTCGTTTGAAAAAATTTATACAAACCAAAATTTTTATTTAAAAAATTCTTTGTTTGAAATCTCAAAAAAAATTCTATAAATTGATATCTAATGTTTTTAAAATATTTCAATTTTTAAAAATCATTCTGACTCATGTTGGTTTTTTTTTTAAAATTAATAATTATTTTTGTAATTTTTGGAAATTATTTTCAAATTATTGTTTTTCGCTTGGTTTGCATAGGTATTACTTTTTCAATGAAAATTTCTCAACTTTTTGAAACTTTTCAACTTGGAAAAATTTTGATTGTGTAGAAAAATTAATTATAGATCAAAAACTAAAATTATTTGGAAATCTCGTAAATTATCAAGCTTAATTTTCAATATACCATTTTTTTAAAAAAGTACCAATTCTTCCTGAATTCCTCAAAATCCAATTAAAATTATAACCGAAGGCGAAAAGTATGGCATTACTCGTTATCAAAAAAAGCAAAAAAATAAGCCCTAAAAAGCACTCTAATTATAATTAAAATATTACCTTTATTCAGATTAATTCCAAACTTCCAATAAATCGGAGCTTTCGTTATAAAAAACAATAGGTAGGTAGATTTTTTCTCACGATTTGAGGGAAAAAATCAAGACAGACAGGCACACACCAACTCGTAATACGAGTACCACATGCGCATACCAAAGTGAATAAAACAATTTACGAATAAATTCGGTTTATGTTTTTGTTCGCTTTTTAGCCACATACGAACGTTGTACAGATGACAGATGTGTGCTGAGTCACTCAAACGTGCTTTTGTTGCTTACAAAATTATAAGGAATTTATTTGGCTGGCTGCGAGAATGGCAGATTAGTAAAAAGCTGTGTGCTCTTCTTGTACAGATAGGTATTTATCCGATTTAATGCTGCAGTGGGGGTCAAAGTCGCGGTCGTGGTTTTGAAATTAAAAATATCTTCGAAAAAATTGCAAGTGCTACTCGGTGTGAAATGGGACGATGCGCAGAGGAGGGGTAGGGGAAAAAGGAGAAAATACTTGAGAAATTTTTGTCTCGATATATTTAGATTAATTCGAAGAAGTAAATAAACATTAGCTTGAGTTTGAGTATGAGATGATCTATGACTGAGAGATTCTTAATCATTTTTATTAAATACGCCTTCAAAGGGAAATTTGAAAATCTTGAATTTGAGAACTCCTGTCGTTTAAAAAGTATAAATAAGCGAGACAACGCGACGAATTCAGATGCCAAGTTTTCGCATAATTGGTCGGATAAATTAGTTTATCTCTTGGGCGATTTGTTTTTAATAACGTTAATTAGTAAAGCTTTTGCTTCCCTCGAAACGATTTGTTTATTCAAGTTGAGATTACCGCAGGAATTTCACCGTGTTACTCTTATCATCCCCTGGATCCCCAGAAAAAAATTCCAATGGAAAAAAGAAATTGGTGCATCGAGTGTATATATAATTAAAAAATAAAACATCAAATCACATGATTATATTTTATAGTAGAAATCGAATTAATCTTTACACACGGCCTTGGTGGCTTCTAACTCTTTTAGCATCCTTCGCAATATTTTACCACTAGGATTTTTAGGAATTTCGTCGACAAAAGTCACTCCTCCTCTGAGCTTTTTATAAGGCGATAATTTACCTAAAAAGGAATAAAAATTTAATGCAAAACACCAAAGGGTTAGAAAAGAAGAAATTTGTGGTTATCTTACTGGCAACATATTTTTGTAATTCTTGCTCCGATATGGTCGATTTCTCATTCCTGACTACGAAGGCTTTTGGCAACTCTCCTGCTACTTCGTCTGGTATACCAATTACTCCGGCGTCTTTGACCTCGGGGTGTTTTATAAGTAGAGCTTCTAGTTCAGCTGGAGCTATCTGAGAAACGATACGAGTTGATTTTAATTCCAAATTATTGATTTTTTCAAATTTTTCAATAATGTTAAATGTGAGAATAATTTGAGATTATCGTCTCAAAAAAAAAAAAAAAAAGATTTTACTCTTGAAACATTGAGATATTTCCTGGTCCCAAAAAAAAAAATTTATTCTAGAAAAATTAGAATTAAAAGGTTTTTTCTACAAAAAAAAAAAAAAAAAAAAAAATCAACGATGTTTTCTCTCTAAAAAAAAGTTTCTATAGAAAAAATAAAAAAAAATTTCTACTCTAAAATACTAATGATTTTTTTTCTCCCAAACCTGTAGTTTTCCTCCAAAAATTGAGTTAAAAAATTAATATTCTTTTCTCATAAAAATTAAAATTTATTTTTCTTGATGAAAATAAAAATTCTTTCTCTTCAAACAATGAAATTTTTTTCCAAAAGAAATAATTACCTTTCCCCTCTAATAAACCCCTTCCCCTAGAAAATAACATTTTTTCCATAAAAAACGATTTTCTCTTTCTCTAAAAAAAATTGAAGATTTTTTCCTTTAAACACTGGGCGTTTAAAAAAATTTGAAACTTGAAAGAAATGAGACAAAACTTTTCTCTTTGTTTCAAAAAGAACAAAGGATCGTCAAAATTTTGAAATTTTTTTCTAAAGAAATTGGGTGTACCTAACATTTTTTTTTTAATGGAAGGATTTTTTTATAAAATGAGAAAAAATTGAATAGATAAATGATTTTATCCTCGAAAAATTGACAAGTTTTTTGCGTATTTTTTTACTCCAAAAATTTGAAACAAGATATTTCTATAGGTACCAAAAAACGTCCAAAATTGTTTCCACCAAAATAAAAATTATTCCAAAAAAAAGTTTTTTCACTTCAAAATATTTTAAGATTTTTTTTCTTCAATGAAATTGCGATCAAAAATTAAGATTATTTCTTTGAAAGAATAAGCTTTTCCCTTTCTCCTCAAAATAAGATTTTTTCTTCAAAAAGATTTATTCTTCAAAAAAATAAAAATAAAAGGGTTACTCGTAATTTTTTTTTTCTTCAAAAAGTCGAGGTAGGTAAAGTTTTTTTTTAAAAATTGTTGTTGTTTTTTCGAAAAATTTAGATTTTTTTTTCTCTGAAAAAATTAGGTCTTTTCTATTCAAGAAAATGAAGAAAAAAATTCAAAAAATTTGGAAATTAAATAAAAAATTTCATCTTAAAAAATAGAGACCAATCCCAAGATTTTTTTTCTCCGCAAAATTGAAAATTCTTCAAAAAATGTTGCAATTTTTTCACTCCAAGAAAATTGCGATGAATATTGAATATTTTCATTTGAAGAAAATTCAGATTTTTCCAAAAATTTTAGAAATATCTTTACTTATTGAAAATCAAAACGTTTAACAAAATGCCTGAAAGTCATCAATTTTTTTTTTTATTTTTAAATTTTTGTATGCCTGATATAATACTCAAAAGTCATCCATCCAAACCTAATACAATTTGGTGTCGAAAAAATCCGTCGGAGTTTGATGTCGTTTTTTCCATTTTGGTCATCGTAAAAGCATATACATTATGCTAATAATAATTCTACTCCAAAAAATGGAAATGTTGCTTTCATGGCAATTGAGATTTTTTCTTCTAAAAAAATGAGATTTAAAAATGTACAGATAATATAATAGACATTTTTCTTTCAAAAAATGAACCTTTTTTTAATAATGGAAAAATAAATTCAAAAAAATTGAATATTTTTTTTTCTTGAAAAACTGATACATTTTTTAGATATTTTTTTACTCCAAAATATTTTGCAGCACCAAAACAATTTGAAGAAAATTATGATTTTTCTCAAAAAGTTGAGTTTTTTTCTCTTGAAAGTAGAAGATTTTTTTCCTAAATAAATTAAAAGACTTTATTTTGCATCGATTTTTTTATGTGGTTGAGATTATAGTCTCATGAAAAAAACACACTTGAAAATACCTTTTTTTTTTGAAAGATTTTTTTAAAAATGATAATTTTTGTATTACCATAAATCTTACATTTTTCTATAGATTTCCATCAAATTTAATCATTTTATTTAAAAATTTTGTTTGAAAATAATAAATTTCAAAAAAAAAAAAAAGAATAAAAGAATAAAAAAATCTCCATGGGAATTGAAAGTTTTTTCATTAAAAATTCTCTCAGAAAAAATTTCATTTGTAAGGAAAATTTCCTGTATGATAAAATTGTTTTTAAAAAAATTTCTTTCCTTGAAAGAATAGAATAATTTAAAAAAAAATTATACACATACCTACGTAAGTAGAGAATATAATTCCTGAAATTTTGTTTTTGCGAAAATTCTTGAATTTTTTTGGAGATTTTAAAGCTATGTTTATACTCGCCATAATTGGCCGTAATTATTACAAAAAAATAAAAAAGAATACACCTATAAATTACGGAAAAGTTGAAAAAAAAAACTTTGCTGTACAAATTATAGACGAGTATAAAAGCAGTAAAATTTCGCATTTTTATTTTGAAATCTTGGGAAAATTGTTGAAAAATTATCTTATTGCTTTGCATGAGAAAAATTTAATTTTTTTCCCATGGAAAGGTGGTTTATCAAAATTTATCAACTGTGAATTCATTTAAACTTGAAATTAATCAATTTGGAAAGTTTAAAGTAGCTGTGATGAGAAACTGATCGTAATTGTGAATGTTTGGATTGTTTGCTAATGAAGTACAATAATTATAGTACCTTTAAAAAAAATGAATACTCTATGAGGTAGCATTTGCTACCATCGCTGCCCTTTGTTAGTGACAACGTGCATTTTTGAAAATTTCTGGGTTGTAGGGCTATAGGTAATTTCACTTTTGAAATAATTTTAGCCTTAGGGTATATCTCGAGCACCTGATCTAATACCAAGTTACCAACCAATAACCATGCGGATTTCTAAAATAGGTACTACCTGATAGGCATTATATTTAATCAGCTCCTTTAGCCTATCGATGACAAAAAAATCTCCATCCTCGTCGTAATACCCCAAGTCACCGGTATGAAGCCATTCATCACGTATGGTATTAGCTGTAGCTTCTGGATTATCAACGTATCCTTTCATCATTCCAGGAGTTTTGAAACATAATTCTCCGATTTGATCACGCCCGAGAATTTCACCAGTTTCTGGATGAACAACCTGCCAAATAAAACGATCAAATAGATGAATAAAACGATACATAATTTCCATTTAAATTAATAAAGTTAGCTGTGTCTTTACTTTTCCCATTACTCCAGGTACCAATGTACCACAGGTGCCCGGTCTCTGGTTCTCTGGTCGTTTGATAGTCACCGCAAAGGTACTTTCGGTCATACCAAATGCCTGTTGGAACCGACTTAGTTTCAATCTATCGATTATTTCTTTTTCCGTGCTGATTTTCAGCGAAGCTGCTCCACAGAAAATGTGGTTGACGGAAGACATATCGTAATTATTGACTAAATCGCTTTTCAAAAGAGTTACAACTTGAGGAGGTACTAGATATAAACTTCGTATCTGCGAAACAAAAAACATACCCAGTTTGAGAACCACTTGACATATTTAAACGCTGATTTCCACTATTATACTTATGTATATTAGAATATTTATCGTGACGATGGTGTAAATTTCAAACTTTCGAGTTATAATAGGTATTATATAGTTTTACAGCAAAAATTAGTTCACTCAAAGACACGACTTGTAATGGGTCAGGGTTGTCTAACTGGTGATGAACATGATGAAAAAGTCCTCCAATTTAGAAATCGGTGCTGGCAACTGACAAAGTAATGATTTTGGCCCAAAGGTGATGATTTCTTTTCTCAATTTTTTTGTCAAAATTCATTAGAAATTGATTTTTTTTTTTCATTTTCATCAATTAAAATGAAAAATGCAGAAAATGCTCATTTTTATTCATTCGCGATTGAAATTTTTTCAAAATTTTCGCCCTAGCTCCGCTCGGACTGTATATTATATATTTTTCTTTTTTTCGAGTTGAAATTTTCGATGAGCTTATTTCTCCCCTTTTCAACTGCCCCCTACCCCCCAAGACTTGGTGGTACCATATCAGGTTGATGTTTTGGTACCCCTCCTCCCTTGAGCTTCCCTTCAGCATCGGATGCTCCTAGGTTCGTAGGTTCTAACACTTCTAAATCGGATTTTAAATTTTGTAATTTGATCTCAATTAAAGAGCATAGCTGGGTAAGAAGGGTGAATCAGCCCTTGACTGGGATTTTTGAACTTTCTAGCGGAACTAGGTCCATATGGTCTAAAAACTCGCTGGTGAAAACTTTGGCCCTCTACCTCACCCCTATCTCCGAAATAAGCCTAAAATGTGAATTCCTGTTATAAATTTTTGAATTCTGTTGTTCTTAGCCGAATTTTTTCAAACTTGCAGACATGGTGGACCATAACAAGGGTCATCCCTTGAAATTTTTTCAATTTTTTTCAAATGCCCTTTTGTACTGAAATCCACGTTATAAGATTTCAAAGTTCAATATTTACTCGTTACTTCAGAGATGCCAAGGTTTGAAGAATTGTATATTACGTAGTAAAGTCGTACTTATCACACATACTTTTTTCAGAATTTTTCAATATGGTCGAAGACCCCCAAAAATACGAAAAAACCCGATATTCTCATCATTTTTCACCCTTAAAACGTCCATTTTTAGTCGATTTCTTTTCTTCGCAATATATCATGAAAGACACCTAAATACACCATCAACCCAAATTTGGATTAAATTCATTCATTTTTTCCATTTCTTTGCAGTTTTCTTTTAAAATACCAGAAAGACGCAATTTTGCAGGAACTCAAAACCTCCTTCCAAACGACCTAGTGGTCTGAAATTCATGTCTGCACATATTTCAACGCGGCATTTGTCATATATTGCAATTTCAGCCAAATTGGTCATTTTCCATGTTTTTGACCATTTTCACAAATTAGCTACCTATTTTTGACTTCAAAAAATTATTCGTAACGAGATTTTGAAAAAAATGAAAAATGCTCAATTTGACTGAGATTGCAACATTTATGACAAATACCGAGTTGACATAGAGACAAAAAAATAATAATAAAATAATAAAATGCATAAAATATTGCGATTTCTCTAAAGAAGAAAATTAATTTTCTCAACGAATTTCTTTTCCAAGGGGGATCTCTATTTTTTTTTTTGGAAAAACTCCCCATTTCTTGAAATGAAAAAAAAATGAAATATAAAAAAGAAAACAATTTTGACTTGATGAATCAGAGGAATGAAAAAAAATCCTTTTTGTGGAATGAAAAAAATATGAAAAAAAAGCATTTTTAAATTTTTTTTTTTTCATTCCTCATTTTTTTTTTTTTTTTCATTCCAAAAAATTTATTTTTTGAACATTTTCACGTCATTAGCCTTAGGAAGTTACTGTACAAGGCGTAAAAAAAGCGACTCAATTTTTTTGAAGTAAAAATATTTTTTAAACTTTCGCAAAAAGTTCTCATTTTTAGAAAATCAAAAATCCGAATTTTATCGTTTTGGGATTGAATTGTTTTGAAGTAATAATACTTTTCAAACTCTGAAAAATAAAATCTCAATTTTTTGATTTTTTTTTTTCAATTTTCTGAAAAATAAATATTTTTAGGGGGGGGGGGGTGTGGAGGGTCTCGGTTTTTTGCAGAAAAAATTCTCATTTTATGGAATAAAAAAAAAATTGAAAACGAATTTCTTGGTTCAAAAATTTTTTAAAATTTTCTTAGAATAAAAAAATTACCTACTTAATTTTTAGCATAGTATATGCTTTTACAGAGACCAAAATAGGAAAAAACTACACCAAAAACGAGACTAAATTCCGACAGAAAAATCCGACACCAAAATCCAGCAGTTTAGTTAGGTTGGGTTAGGTTAGGTTACATTAGGTTTGGTTTGGTTGGCATAAAAAAAACTTGAAATTTTTTTCATAAATTCGATTTTTTAGACATTATGTAAGACATTTTGAAAAAAACTGGGATTTTTTTCGAACAATAATTTTAAAAATTCTTCTGAAAAAAAAATCTCAATTTTTTGGGGATCAATTTTTTTTCTTTGATAGTAAAATAACTGAATAAAATATTTTTCAACCTTTGGACAAAAAAAAAAAAAAAAAAAACACAGACAAAATGTTTTTCTGTGGGTAGGTGAGGTAGGAAAAGTTGTTGAAAATTTTTTTAGGAAAATTTTTTGTTTCATTTCCAGGAGAAAAATTACCCTCACATATTACAACATGAAAACAATTTCAAGCATCCACCTCTTAGAAAAGATATTTAATTATACCCTTGAAAATTTCAAGTACTTTTTTTTGAAAAAGTGCTGATTTTTGATTTGGAAATTTTGTTAGACACCCTGTGCGTGATTTTTCATCGCTTTAAGGAACAACGACAACTTGGTTGTAGTTTTGGCACGTGTTACATAGTACTACATGATGTGCAGCTATTTACTTTGTACTTTTCGATCAGTGACAGATACAACTGTTCGTCAAATCTTTTTAAAAATATTAGTGTCATATCGAGAGTCAGAGTGAATAAATTGATGAACATTCCGAATCCGTGATACATAGGAAACGTAGTTAAAGTGTATTTGCCTTCTAGTTGGAATAAGTCGAATGTTCTGTAACGAGAAAATCGATTCTTATTAATTGTTTCGACCTAAAAACCGCTTATGTTCCAAGGAACGTAATAGAGATAACCTTACTTGATCATATGAAGCACGTATAAAATATTTTTATGAGTTTGTAGGACACCTTTTGGTAACCCTGTAGTTCCGCTGGAAAATAATATCAGAGCTGGTCCATTAGGATCCTGTGATGGTTGAGTTAGTTCAAAAGTGGTAGATTTCTTGATTAGATCAGAAAACAGTAACACGTTGGGCAATGGCGATGGAGGATCATCGAGTAATATCAAATGCTTGATAAAGTCGTTTTTTTCTTGAGTTTCCTTAGCAATTGAATAGGTATTAAGAGAACAAATCAGTATGGTTGATTTTACAATACTCATCGAATGTTTTAATTCATCTGTAACAATTCGTGCACTTGATTATCGGTTGCACAATTTGAAAAATTATTATGTGATGACGAATTATGATAAGGGCACCAACCTAATGTGAACATAAAATTCAAATTAGCAGGCATTGATCCGCTCAACCAGATACCGAGTTGAGCAATCATGTAATTTATATGATTTTCGGCGTAAATAGCCACGCTGGTTTGCGAAGAACGGCATCCTAAGCTTTGTAAATGGGCTGCTAGGTTCTGGCTTCTTTCTGATAATTCGTACAATGTCACTTGTTGGTTTGTTTCGCCATTTAACTATAACAATACATAGGTATAGGCGTGAGAGAGAATTAGTGTTATCAAAATAGGTATGACGATGAAGAGAAAATTCAGGGTGCCTACAGGTGATGAAACTCATGAAAGTTATGAAAAAGTCATGAAATTTGAAAATGGATCATGAAAGTCATGAAAAAGTCATGAATTTTTCAAAAAAAATCACTAGGTCATGAAAGGTCATGCATTTTACTAATCGAAGTCATGAATTTTTGATAATATTAGCCGAACAAAATTAGGTACAATTTGTTGAAAAGTGAAATTTTTTCAAACTGTTGCATCTCCCCCCCCCCCCCCAAATAAAAAATAAAAATAAACGCATAAGATATTGATTTCTCTGAGGAACGAAATTAATTTTTGGGAAAAAATCCTATTTCTTGGAATGAAAAAAATGTATTTTTTGCTACAAAAAGTTTCAAAAATTGTTATGGAATAAAAAACATTATTTTCACGCCACTACTACTTTGCTGTACAAAGTATTGAAAAAATTCTCAATTTTTTTTAAGTAAAAATATTTTTTTAATTTTTGCGAAAAAATTCGTATTTTTTTAAAATCAAAAATCTTTTTTTCGTTTTTTCGTTTTTTTTTTTGTTTTTTTTTTTTTTGAAAAAAATGTTAGGTATAATTTTTTTATGAGGTGGTATTTTTTTAAATTTCTCTGGAAAAGTTTCTTCTTTGTAAAGTAAATAAATAAAATATTTTTTAAACGTTGGGACAAAAAAAACAGGGGTTTCTGTTGAAAAAGTTGTTGAAAATTTTTTAGGAGATTTTTTTGCGTGAAATTTTTTCGTTTCATTTTCAAGAAAAAAAATCGTTCTCACATTACAACATGAAAACAAATTCAAGAAACCACCACTTTTTGGGGAAGAAATAGAATTACACCATTGAAAATTTCAAGTATTTATTTAACTTTTTGAAAAAAAATTTATAGTTTTTTTGGTTACAAAAAAAGTGGGTCTTAGAGGGCTTTGGCATAACTTAGGGGTTCAAGGGGCATTCGCCCCTTTCCTCAATAATTTTTTTAAGAGCCACAAGTACCACAAAATATAGGGGGAAAATGAGGCAATTTTTTTTTTGCGACCTTCCATATTCATTCCAGGAAGTGGGCCCTGAAAATGTTGAAGTATTGATCATGAAAAGTCACGAATTTTCAACAAAAAAAATTAATGTAGACAGCTAGACACCCTGAAATTTTGGTAGTTGTTAGATTATTTTAATTCGTGGTGAACACCCTGAAATGAGTATATTAAAGTAAATGATGTTATTACTAACATACTTACCATATAGACTCGGTCCTCATTATGACGAATGTATTCCAAAATGTAGCTACCAATTGTCTGATTCAAGCTGTTCCAAAAGTGATTTGGTAAAGGAGGCCCCGAAAGAATTTTACTCATTTTTTCCTGATGTCTTGAGTAGTTTCTGTTCAACGATAACTTAATAAATGGATACTTCTCATTTGAACTGACCAGAATTGAATTGGTGATCTACCAGTTTGATTGGCACAATGGCACATATTACTTTGAAACCCATAAAAAGGTTTAAAATTAAACGTTCCCAGCATACTTACGAAGAAAAGTACAATTATAAGAACTAATAGCAAGTAATACTAATTATGTATAATTTTTACATTCCTACAGCGTGTAGCGTTGTATGGGAAGTATTGTTTTCGGTGGGAAATTCGATTTATTCGTGAATATTTCACTTGGACAAATTTTGCCCTTGTACAAGTTTGTTTTAACCAATTTCCAGATGTTGTTCTGTATTCATTTATTCAACTTCTGATCAGGGTAGGGATTTTACTGTAGATACTCTAATTGCCCCTGGAACTGGATCCCCAAAAAAATATTCCAATAGAAAGAAAAATACATCAAGTATAAGTAGGTACATATATTTAAAAAACGATTATAGTCGAAGTAGACTTAATATTTACACACGATCTTGGTGGCTTCTAACTCTTTTAGCTTTCTACGCAATATTTTACCACTCGGATTTTTAGGAATTTCGTCGATAAAAGTCACTCCTCCTCTGAGCCATTTATGAGGCGATACTTTATCTAAAAAGGAATAAAAATTTAATGCAAAATATCAAAGAGTCAGAAAAGAAGAAATTTGTGGGTATCTTACTGGCAACATATTTTTGTAATTCTTGTTCCGATATGGTCGATTTCCCATTCCTGACTACGAAGGCTTTTGGCAACTCTCCTGCTATTTCGTCTGGTATACCAATTACTCCGGCGTCTTTAACCTCGGGGTGTTTTATAAGTAGAGCTTCTAGTTCAGCTGGAGCTACCTGAGAAACGATACGAGTTGATTTTAATTCCGAATTATCTAATTCACATGGATTTCCAGGATAGCCAACTGTAATTTTCTAGAGTGTTGTTAGATTTCTTCCAATTTTTCAATTGATTTGAGCTTTTGTTCTCAAAAAAAAAAAAAAATATATATATATATATATATATTACTCTTGAAACATTGAGATCTTTCCTTATCCCAGAATGAATATTTTTATTCAAGAAAAATCAGGATTGAAAGATTTCTTCCTCAAAAAGAAAATCAATGATGTTTTCTCTGCAAAAAAGGAAATTTCTATGGCGAATTTTAAAAAAAAATTTACTCCAAAATATTGATGATTTTTTTTCTCCCAAATACTCCAAAAATTGAGTCAAAAAATTGATATTTTTTCTCAACAAAATTAAAAGTTATTTTTCTTGATAAAAATAAAGATTCTTTTTCTCAAAACAATTGGATTTTTTCCAAAATAAATATGACTTTTGTCCTCCAACCCCTTAGAAAATAAGATTTTTTCCATAAAAAAAAGTCTGTCTCTCTCTCAAAACGAATTATTATTTTTTCTTTAAAAACTTATTTTTTTTTAAAAGTTGACCTCTTTTTCAAAAAGAAAAAAAAATCGTCAAAAATTGAAAATTTTCTTAGCAAAAAATTGGGATTTCATCATGAAGAGGTTTTTCAAATTGAAAGCTTCTTTCTTCTATAAAATAGGGAAAAAATTACCTGTATGAATGCTTTTTTTTCCTCAAAAATTGTCAAGTTTTTTTGCGTATTTTTTTACTCCAAAAAATTGAAACAAAGTACTTATTTCTAAACCAAAACAATTCCATTTTTTTTTTAAATGCACGTATTCTAAAAATATTAAAAGTTCATTCATTCAAAAATATTTTGGGATTTTTTTTCTCCAAAAAAATTGCGATCAAAAATTAGGATTATTTATTTTCCTAAAAAAAAAATAATAGGCTTACTCATGAATGAATTTTTTCAAAAAGTTGAAGTAAAGCGTCAAAGTTATTTCTTAAAAAAATTCTTGTTTTTTTCTCTGGAAAAATTGAAATTCTTTTCTATGTAATTCCATAAAATGAAGAAATAAAAATTTCAAAAAATTAATCGACATTTTTTCAAAAAATTGAGAAATTAAAAAAAAATTACCTGAAAAACTAAAGGCATCCCAAGATAGTGTCATTTCATTTCTCTCCAAAAAGTTAGAAAAAATAGATTAAAAACTGTAAGTTTTTCAAAAAATGTTTCAATTTTTGAACTTAAAAAAATGGAGTTAGTAGGTATTTTTATATGATAAAATTCCTATTTTTCCAAAAATTTGAGAAATATTTTTACTCCAAAAAATTGATAATTTTATTTTTTTCCCAAAGAAAAATTCGGTGATGTTTTTACTCAAAAAAAAAAATACATTTCTGCTAGAAAAATTGAAAAAAAATTTCTGCCAAGAATTTGAAATTTTAAATAATAGTTTCAATCTAAACAATGGAAATTTTGCCTACGTGACAATTGAGATTCAAAAATTGGGAGTAGGTAATAGGTATAGAGATATTTTTTTTGAAAAATTGAACTTTCTTTCTTCAAATGGAAAAACAAATGATTCAAAAATTCAAAAAAATTGAATAACTTTTTTTCTTCAAAAATTGACGAGTTTTTAACATACCTAGGTATTATTTTTTTACTAAAAAGAAAGTAAGACAAATTAATATTCTCACATACCTACTCATAAAAAAAAATATTTTTTACACTCAAAAAAAATTTGCGGTTTTTTCTCCATATAAAATAATGAAAATTGGAATTTTTCTCAAAAATTTGCGGTTTTTCCTTTTGAAAGTAAAAGATTTTCTTTCTTAATCAATTAAAAGGTTTTCATTTTCCTTGAAAATTTAAGAAAAATACTCCAAAAAATATTATTTTTTTAAATGCTTGTTTTAAAAATACTGAAAGATTTTTTTCTCCTTGAAAATATTATTTTTTTCTTCCACAAAAAATTGAGAAATTTTTTACATATTTTTTCACTTCAAAAAATTGAAATTCAGATTATTTTATCCCAAAAAATTGAAAAAAAAATTAATTATATACCTACCAAAATCGATTTCTTTTCTCCAAAAAATTGGAACATTTTTTTCCAAAAAAATTGAACTATTTTCTTAACTCCAAAAAATATTTTAAAAATGTGCTTAAAAAATTTGAGTTTTCTTCGCCAAAAAAATGAAAGATTTTTTTCTCTCAAAAAATAAATTTTTTTCAACGCTATGTACAGCTACCAAAGGCTAGAGGCGTATAATTATTTTTGATAAGAAATTAAAATAAAAATTTTCTCAGAAAAAAACTACCAAGTTGCCAACCATGCAGATTTCTGAAATAAGTACTACCTGATGGGCTTTATATTTAATCAGCTCCTTTAATCTATCGACGACAAAAAAATCTCCATCATTGTCGTAATACCCTAAATCACCGGTATAAAGCCATCCATCACGTATGGTATTAGCTGTAGCTCCTGGGTTATCAATGTATCCTTTCATCATTCCAGGCGTTTTGAAACATAATTCTCCAGTTCGACCAGGCCCTTGAATTTCACCAGTTTCTGGATGAACAACCTACCAAATAAAACGATCAAAGAGATGAATCACACGATACAACGATACGCCATTTCCATTTTTAAATTAATAGTCAGCAATGTCTTTACTTTTCCCATTACTCCAGGTACCAATGTACCACAGGTGCCCGGTTTCTGGTTCTCTGGTCGTTTGAGAGTCACCACTAAGGTACTTTCGGTCATACCAAATGCCTGTTGGAACCGACTTAGTTTCAATCTATCGATTATTTCTTTTTCCGTGCTGATTTTCAGCGAAGCTGCTCCACAGAAAATGTGGTTGACGGAAGACATATCGTAATTATTGACTAAATCGCTTTTCAAAAGAGTTATAACTTGAGGAGGTACTAGATATAAACTTCGTATCTGCGAAACAAAAAACATACCCAGTTTGAGAACCACTTGACATATTTAAACGCTGATTTCCACTATTATACTTATGTATATTAGAATATTTATCGTGACGATGGTGTAAATTTCAAACTTTCGAGTTATAATAGGTATTATATAGTTTTACAGCAAAAATTAGTTCACTCAAAGACACGACTTGTAATGGGTCAGGGTTGTCTAACTGGTGATGAACATGATGAAAAAGTCCTCCAATTTAGAAATCGGTGCTGGCAACTGACAAAGTAATGATTTTGGCCCAAAGGTGATGATTTCTTTTCTCAATTTTTTTGTCAAAATTCATTAGAAATTGATTTTTTTTTTTCATTTTCATCAATTAAAATGAAAAATGCAGAAAATGCTCATTTTTATTCATTCGCGATTGCAATTTTTTCAAAATTTTCGCCCTAGCTCCGCTCGGACTGTATATTATATATTTTTCTTTTTTTCGAGTTGAAATTTTCGATGAGCTTATTTCGCCCCTTTTCAACTGTTCCCCCCCCCCCCCAAGACTTGGTGGTACCATATCAGGTTGATGTTTTGGTACCCCTCCTCCCTTGAGCTTCCCTTCAGCATCGGATGCTCCTAGGTTCGTAGGTTCTAACACTTCTAAATCGGATTTTAAATTTTGTAATTTGATCTCAATTAAAGAGCATAGCTGGGTAAGAAGGGTGAATCCGCCCTTGACTGGGATTTTTGAACTTTCTAGCGGAAGTAGGTCCATATGGTCTAAAAACTCGCTGGTGAAAACTTAGGCCCTCTACCTCACCCCATCTCCGAAATAAGCCCAAAATGTGAATTCCTGTTATAAATTTTTGAATTCTGTTGTGCTCAGCCGAATTTTTTCAAACTTGCAGACATGATGGACCATAACATCCCTTGAAATTTTTTCAATTTTTTGTACTGAAATCCACGTTATAAGATTTCAAAGTTCAATATTTACTCGTTACTTCAGAGATGCCAAGGTTTGAAGAATTTTATATTACGTAGTAAAGTCGTACTTATCACACATACTTTTTTCAGAATTTTTCAATATGGTCGAAGACCCTCAAAAATACGAAAACCCGATATTTCTCATCATTTTTCACCCTTAAAACGTCCATTTTTAGTCGATTTGTTTTCTTCGCAATATATCATGAAAGACACCTAAATACACCATCAACCCAAATTTGGATTAAATTCATTCATTTTTTCCATTTCTTTGCAGTTTTCTTTTAAAATACCAGAAAGACGCAATTTTGCAGGAACTCAAAACCTCCTTCCAAACGACCTAGTGGTCTGAAATTCATGTCTGCACATATTTCAAAGCGGCATTTGTCATATATTGCAATTTCAGCCAAATTGGTCATTTTCCATGTTTTTGACCATTTTCACAAATTAGCTACCTATTTTTGACTTCAAAAAATTATTCGTAACGAGATTTTGAAAAAAATGAAAAATGCTCAATTTGACTGAGATTGCAACATTTATGACAAATACCGAGTTGACATAGAGACAAAAAAATAATAATAAAATAATAAAATGCATAAAATATTGCGATTTCTCTAAAGAAGAAAATTAATTTTCTCAACGAATTTCTTTTCCAAGGGGGATCTCAATTTTTTTTTTTTGGAAAAACTCCCCATTTCTTGAAATGAAAAAAAAATGAAATATAAAAAAGAAAACAATTTTGACTTGATGAATCAGAGGAATGAAAAAAAATCCTTTTTGTGGAATGAAAAAAATATGAAAAAAAAACATTTTTAAATTTATTATTTTTCATTCCTCATTTTTTTTTTTTTTTTTTCATTCCAAAAAATTCATTTTTTGAACATTTTTACGTCATTAGCCTTAGGAAGTTACTGTACAAGGCGTAAAAAAAGCGACTCAATTTTTTTGAAGTAAAAATATTTTTTAAACTTTCGCAAAAAGTTCTCATTTTTAGAAAATCAAAAATCCGAATTTTATCGTTTTGGGATTGAATTGTTTTGAAGTAATAATACTTTTCAAACTCTGAAAAATAAAATCTCAATTTTTTGATTTTTTTTTCAATTTTCTAAAAAATAAATATTTTTTTTGGGAGGGGGGGGGGGGGTGGAGGGTCTCGGTTTTTTGGAGAAAAAATTCTCATTTTATGGAATAAAAAAAAATTGAAAACGAATTTCTTGGTTCAAAAAATTTTTAAAATTTTCTTAGAATAAAAAAATTACCTACTTAATTTTTAGCATAGTATATGCTTTTAAAGAGACCAAAATAGGGAAAAACTACACCAAAAACGAGACTAAATTCCGACAGAAAAATCCGACACCAAAATCCGGCAGTTGGGTTAGGTTGGGTTAGGTTAGGTTACATTAGGTTTGGTTTGGTTGGCATAAAAAAACTTGAAATTTTTTTCATAAATTCGATTTTTTAGACATTATGTAAGACATTTTGAAAAAAACTGGGATTTTTTTCGAACAATAATTTTAAAAATTCTTCTGAAAAAAAAAATCTCAATTTTTTGGGGATCAATTTTTTTTCTTTGATAGTAAAATAACTAAATAAAATATTTTTCAACCTTTGGACAAAAAAAAAAAAAAAAAAACACAGAAAAAATGTTTTTCTGTGGGTAGGTGAGGTAGGAAAAGTTGTTGAAAATTTTTTTAGGAAAATTTTTTGTTTCATTTCCAGGAGAAAAATTGCCCTCACATATTACAACATGAAAACAATTTCAAGCATCCACCTCTTAGGAAAGATATTTAATTATACCCTTGAAAATTTCAAGTACTTTTTTTTGAAAAAGTGCTGATTTTTGATTTGGAAATTTTGTTAGACACCCTGTGCGTGATTTTTCATCGCATTAAGGAACAACGACAACTTGGTTGTAGTTTTGGCACGTGTTACATAGTACTACATGATGTGCAGCTATTTACTTTGTACTTTTCGATCAGTGACAGATACAACTGTTCGTCAAATCTTTTTAAAAATATTAGTGTCATATCGAGAGTCAGAGTGAATAAATTGATGAACATTCCGAATCCGTGATACATAGGTAACGTAGTTAAAGTGTATTTGCCTTCTAGTTGGAATAAGTCGAATGTTCTGTAACGAGAAAATCGATTCTTATTAATTGTTTCGACCTAAAAACCGCTTATGTTCCAAGGAACGTAATAGAGATAACCTTACTTGATCATATGAAGCACGTATAAAATATTTTTATGAGTTTGTAGGACACCTTTTGGTAACCCTGTAGTTCCGCTGGAAAATAATATCAGAGCTGGTCCATTAGGATCCAGTGATGGTTGAGTTAGTTCAAAAGTGGTAGATTTCTTGATTAGATCAGAAAACAGTAACACGTTGGGCAATGGCGATGGAGGATCATCGAGTAATATCAAATGCTTGATAAAGTCGTTTTTTTCTTGAGTTTCCTTAGCGATTGAATAGGTATTAAGAGAACAAATCAGTATGGTTGATTTTACAATACTCATCGAATGTTTTAATTCATCTGTAACAATTCGTACACTTGATTATCGGTTGCACAATTTGAAAAATTATTATGTGATGACGAATTATGATAAGGGCACCAACCTAATGTGAACATAAAATTCAAATTAGCAGGCATTGATCCGCTCAACCAGATACCGAGTTGAGCAATCATGTAATTTATATGATTTTCGGCGTAAATAGCCACGCTGGTTTGCGAAGAACGACATCCTAAGCTTTGTAAATGGGCTGCTAGGTTCTGGCTTCTTTCTGATAATTCGTACAATGTCACTTGTTGGTTTGTTTCGCCATTTAACTATAACAATACATAGGTATAGGCGTGAGAGAGAATTAGTGTTATCAAAATAGGTATGACGATGAAGAGAAAATTCAGATGAAAGTTATGAAAAAGTCATGAAATTTGAAAATGGATCATGAAAGTCATGAAAAAGTCATGAATTTTTCAAAAAAAATCACTAGGTCATGAAAGGTCATGCATTTTACTAATCGAAGTCATGAATTTTTGATAATATTAGCCGAACAAAATTAGGTACAATTTGTTGAAAAGTGAAATTTTTTCAAACTGTTGCATCTCCCCCCCCCCCAAAATAAAATAAAAAATAAAAATAAACGCATAAGATATTGATTTCTCTGAAGAACGAAATTAATTTTTGGGAAAAAATCCTATTTCTTGGAATGAAAAAAATTTATTTTTTGCTACAAAAAGTTTCAAAAATTGTTATGGAATAAAAAACATTATTTTCACGCCACTACTACTTTGCTGTACAAAGTATTGAAAAAATTCTCAATTTTTTTTAAGTAAAAATATTTTTTTAATTTTTGCAAAAAAATTCGTATTTTTTTAAAATCAAAAATCTGAATTTTATCGTTTTGGCATAGAATTGTTTTGAAGTTGAAATATTTTTCGAACACTAGAGTATAAATTTTCTAAAAAATAAAATATTTTAATTTTTTGGTAGAAATGTCTCTGTTTTTTGGAGAAGAAATTCTCATTTTTTGGAATAAATAAATTAAAAACAAATTTTTTGGTTTGAAAATTTTTAAAAATTGTTTTGGAATAAAAAAAAATTACTCAATTTATTTGAAATAGAGAAATCTCAAATTTTTTGGAATAGAAATTTTTTCGAAGGAAGAAATTTCAGGATTTTTTGTAATAAAAAATATCCAAAAATCTTTTTTTCATTTTTTCGTTTTTTTTTTTGTTTTTTTAAAAAAAAAAATGTTAGGTATAAGATTTTTTTATGAGGAGATATTTTTTTTAATTTCTCTGCAAAAGTTTCTTCTTTGTAAAGTAAATAAATAAAATATTTTTTAAACGTTGGGACAAAAAAAACAGGGGTTTCTGTTGAAAAAGTTGTTGAAAATTTTTTAGGAGATTTTTTTGCGTGAAATTTTTTCGTTTCATTTTCAAGAAAAAAAATCGTTCTCACATTACAACATGAAAACAATTTCAAGAATCCACCACTTTTTGGGGAAGAAATATAATTGCACCCTTGAAAATTTCAAGTATTCATTTAACTTTTTGAAAAAAATTTTATAGATTTTTTGGTTACAAAAAAAAGGGGGTCTTAGAGGGCTTTGGCATAACTTAGGGGTTCAAGGGGCATTCGCCCCTTTCCTCAATAATTTTTTTAAGAGCCACAAGTACCACAAAATATAGGGGGGAAATGAAGCAAACTTTTTTTTTGCGACCTTCCATATTCATTCCAGGAAGTAGGCCCTGAAAATGTTGAAATATTGATCATGAAAAGTCACGAATTTTCAACAAAAAAAAATAATGTAGACAGCTAGACACCCTGAAATTTTGGTAGTTGTTAGATTATTTTAATTCGTGGTGAACACCCTGAAATGAGTATATTAAAGTAATGATGTTATTACTAACATACTTACCATATAGACTCGGTCCTCATTATGACGAATGTATTCCAAAATGTAGCTACCAATTGTCTGATTCAAGCTGTTCCAAAAGTGATTTGGTAAAGGAGGCCCCGAAAGAATTTTACTCATTTTTTCCTGATGTCTTGAGTAGTTTCTGTTCAACGATAACTTAAATGGATACTTCTCATTTGAACTGACCAGAATTGAATTGGTGATCTACCAGTTTGATTGGCACAATGGCACATATTACTTTGAAACCATTAAACGTTCCCAGCATACTTACGAAGAAAAATACAATTATAAGAACTAATAGCAAGTAATACTAATTATGTATAATTTTTACATTCCTACAGCGTGTAGCGTTGTAAGGGAAGTATTGTTTTCGGTGGGAAATTCTTTTTATTCGTGAATATTTCACTTGGACAAATTTTGCCCTTGTACAAGTTTGTTTTAACTGTTGTTCTGTATTCATTTATTTAACTTCTGATCAGGGTAGGGATTTTACTGTAGATACTCTAATTGCCCCTGGAACTGGATCCCCAAAAAAATATTCCAATACAAAAAAAAATACATCAAGTATAAGTAGGTACATATATTTAAAAAACGATTATAGTCGAAATAGACTTAATATTTACACACGATCTTGGTGGCTTCTAACTCTCTTAGCTTTCTTCGCAATATTTTACCACTCGGATTTTTAGGAATTTCGTCGATAAAAGTCACTCCTCCTCTGAGCCATTTATGAGGCGATACTTTACCTAAAAAGGAATAAAAATTTAATGCAAAATATCAAAGAGTCAGAAAAGAAGAAATTTGTGGGTATTTTACTGGCAACATATTTTTGTAATTCTTGTTCCGATATAGTGGATTTCCCATTCCTGACTACGAAGGCTTTTGGCAACTCTCCTGCTATTTCGTCTGGTATACCAATTACTCCGGCGTCTTTGACCTCGGGGTGTTTTATAAGTAGAGCTTCTAGTTCAGCTGGAGCTACCTGAGAAACGATACGAGTTGATTTTAATTCCGAATTATCTAATTCACATGGATTTCCAGGATAGCCAACTGTAATTTTCTAGAGTGTTGTTAGATTTCTTCCAATTTTTCAATTGATTTGAGCTTTTGTTCTCAAAAAAAAATATATATATATATATTACTCTTGAAACATTGAGATCTTTCCTTATCCCAGAATGAATATTTTTATTCAAGAAAAATCAGGATTGAAAGATTTCTTCCTCAAAAAGAAAATCAATGATGTTTTCTCTGCAAAAAAGGAAATTTCTATGGCGAATTTAAAAAAAAAATTTACTCCAAAATATTGATGATTTTTTTTCTCTCAAATACTCCAAAAATTGAGTCAAAAAATTGATATTTTTTCTCAACAAAATTAAAAGTTATTTTTCTTGATAAAAATAAAGATTCTTTTTCTCAAAACAATTGGATTTTTTCCAAAATAAATATGACTTTTGTCCTCCAACCCCTTAGAAAATAATATTTTTTCCATAAAAAAAAAGTCTATCTCTCTCTCAAAACGAATTATTATTTTTTTCTTTAAAAACTTATTTTTTTTTAAAAGTTGACCTCTTTTTCAAAAAGAAAAAAAATCGTCAAAAATTGAAAATTTTCTTAGCAAAAAATTGGGATTTCATCATGAAGAGGTTTTTCAAATTGAAAGCTACTTTCTTCTATAAAATGGGGAAAAAATTACCTGTATGAATGATTTTTTTCCTCAAAAATTGTCAAGTTTTTTTACGTTCATTCAAAAATATTTTGGGATTTTTTTTCTCCAAAAAAATTGCGATCAAAAATTAGGATTATTTATTTTCCTAAAAAAAAAATAATAGGCTTACTCATGAATGAATTTTTTCAAAAAGTTGAAGTAAAGCGTCAAAGTTATTTCTTAAAAAAATTCTTGTTTTTTTCTCTGGAAAAATTGAAATTCTTTTCTATGTAATTCCATAAAATGAAGAAATAAAAATTTCAAAAAATTAATCGACATTTTTTCAAAAAATTGAGAAATTAAAAAAAAATTACCTGAAAAACTAAAGGCATCCCAAGATAGTGTCATTTCTTTTCTCTCCAAAAAGTTAGAAAAAATAGATTAAAAACTGTAAGTTTTTCAAAAAATGTTTCAATTTTTGAACTTAAAAAATGGGGTTAGTAGTTATTTTTATTTAATAAAATTCCTATTTTTCCAAAAATTTGAGAAATATTTTCACTCCAAAAAATTGATAATTTTATTTTTTTCCCAAAGAAAAATTCGGTGATGTTTTTACTCAAAAAAAAAAAATAATAATAAAAAAAAAATACATTTCTGCTAGAAAAATTGAAAAAAAAAATCTGCCAAGAATTTGAAATTTTAAATAATAGTTTCAATCTCAACACTGGAAATTTTGCCTACGTGACAATTGAGATTCAAAAATTGGGAGTAGGTAATAGGTATAGAGATTTTTTTTTTGAAAAATTGAACTTTCTTTCTTCAAATGGAAAAACAAATGATTCAAAAATTTAAAAAAATTGAATAACTTTTTTTCTTCAAAAATTGACGTGTTTTTAACATACCTAGGTATTATTTTTTTACTAAAAAGAAAGTAAGACAAATTAATATTCTCACATACCTACTCATAAAAAAAAATAGTTTTTTCACTCAAAAAAAATTTGCGGTTTTTTTCTCCATATAAAATAATGAAAATTGGAATTTTTTTCAACAATTTTTGTTTTTCCTTTTGAAAGTAAAAGATTTTCTTTCTTAATCAATTAAAAGGTTTTCATTTTCCTTGAAAATTTAAGAAAAATACTCCAAAAAATATTATTTTTTTAAATGCTTGTTTTAAAAATACTGAAAGATTTTTTTCTCCTTGAAAATATTATTTTTTTCTTCCACAAAAAATTGAGAAATTTTTTACATATTTTTTCACTTCAAAAAATTGAAATTCAGATTATTTTATCCCAAAAAATTGAAAAAAAAATTAATTATATACCTACCAAACCCGATTTCTTTTCTCCAAAAAATTGGAACATTTTTTTCCAAAAAAATTCAGGTTGAAATTTTTTTCTTCAAAAAAATTGAACGATTTTCTTAACTCCAAAAAATATTTAAAAAATGTGCTTAAAAAATTTGAGTTTTCTTCACCAAAAAAAATGAAAGATTTTTTTCAACGCCATGTACAGCTACCAAAGGCTAGAGGTGTATAATTATTTTTGATAAGAAATAAAAATAAAAATTTTCTCAGAAAAAACTACCAAGTTGCCAACCATGCAGATTTCTGAAATAAGTACTACCTGATGGGCTTTATATTTAATCAGCTCCTTTAATCTATCGACGACAAAAAAATCTCCATCATTGTCGTAATACCCTAAATCACCGGTATGAAGCCATCCATCACGTATGGTATTAGATGTAGCTCCTGAGTTATCAACGTATCCTTTCATCATTCCAGGCGTTTTGAAACATAATTCTCCAGTTCGACCAGGCCCTTGAATTTCACCAGTTTCTGGATGAACAACCTACCAAATAAAACGACCAAAGAGATGAATCACACGATACAACGATACACCATTTCCATTTTTAAATTAATAGTCAGCAATGTCTTTACCTTTCCCATTACTCCAGGTACCAATGTACCACAGGTGCCCGGTTTCTGGTTCTCTGGTCGTTTGAGAGTCACCACTAAGGTACTTTCGGTCATACCAAATGCCTGTTGGAACCGACTTAGTTTCAATCTATCGATTATTTCTTTTTCCGTGCTGATTTTCAGCGAAGCTGCTCCACAAACGATGTGGTTGACGGAAGACATATCGTAATTATTGACTAAATCGCTTTTCAAAAGAGTTACAACTTGAGGAGGTACTAGATATAAACTTCGTATCTGCGAAACAAAAACAAATACCGAGTTTGAGAACCACTGATTTCAACTATTATACAGGGTGTCCCATTCAGACCCGCCGAGAGCCAAAGTGGGGCTTGGGCAAAAATTATTTTTGGCCCTCTTCCAAGGACATTTTTGACCAAAAATATGTGATTTTTCCCAACTGAAGCGGAGAAAATTAATTTTAGGTCCCTAGCCAAACTCCGGGCCCGGTGCAAAATGCCCCCTCTGCCCCTCTTCTCGGCGGGTTAAGAATGACAGCCTTCAACCTGGTAAGAGGGCAACTCATTTCAACATTGTGTAGGTATGTTTGCATACCCTTACTATTGAAGGGGCTGAGATTGCATGGTAAAAAAAATTATTTAAAATTTTTTCAGTTGAAATTGAAAATTTATTTTTTCTGAACGGAAACAGATAGTAAGATGAAACTTGTGGGAAATAAAGTAGGATAGTTTTAGTAATGCCTGAAAAAATTTTCATCAAAATTGATGTAATAGGGTGTTCAACAAATTATTTTTACCAAAAAAGTTGGGTAAAACATTCGAAATTTTGCAATTTTTAAAAAAATTGGCATCATTTTGTCAGCAGATAATTCCCCTCTACCTACTTGCTCTACAAAATGTTTCTCAGCGTCAGCATCATCTTTCTATCTCTTTTAGTTGTTGAGTTAGAATTTTTCTAATGAGTACAAATTCATGAAAATTTGACTTGGAAAATTTGAAAAAATTTTAACCTTCATGTCGACTCATAAATAAATTTTTCACTACAAAACTAAAAAAGATAGGAAGATGATGCTGACGAACATTTTGTAGAGGAAGTAGACGAGAATCATCTGCTGACAAAAAATCACTAGGTTAATAATGCAAATTTTTTTTTAAATCGCAAAATTTCAAATTTTTTACCCAATTTTTTGGCTAAAATAATTTTTGTTGAATACCCTATTGCATCGATTTTGATGATAAAATTTTCAGACATTACTACAACTATCCTACTTTATTTCCCACAAGTTTCATGTTTCTATCTGTCTCCAATCAGAAAAAATAAATTTTTGATTTCAAGGGGGAAAATGAAAAAAAAATTTTTTTCACCATACACTATCTCAGCCCCTTCACTAGTAAGGGAATGCAAACATACCTACACGTTGTTGAAATGAGTTGCCCTCTTACCAGGTTGTAGGCTGTTATTCTCTTACTCTTACCTGGGACACACTGTATATTCGAATATTTATCGTGACGATGGTGTAAATTTTCAACTTTTACTGCGAAAATGGCGTACTTCTCATTAAGACACGACATGTAATAGGTGATCTTTCGTCACTTTGTACAAGAATGACGACGTTGTGGTAATTTGGCACTTATTACATAGTACGGCATGTTATGCAGCTATTTAGTATTTACCTTGTATTTTTCAATCAGTGACAGATACAACTGTTCGTCAAATCTTTTTAAAAATATTTGTGTCATATCGAGAGTCAGAGTGAATAAACTGACGAACATTCCGAATCCGTGATACATAGGTAACGTAGTTAAAGTGTATTTGCCTTCCAGTTGGAATAAGTCGAATATTCTGTAACGAGAAAATCGATTCGTGTTAATTTTTTGGGATCTAAAAACTTCGTATGTCCAAGAAACGTACTAGAGATCACCTTACTTGATCATATGAAGCATGTATAAAATATTTTTATGAGTTTGTAGAACACCTTTTGGTAGCCCTGTTGTTCCGCTGGAAAATAATATCTGAGCTGGTCCATTAGGATCCTGTGATGGTTGAGTTAGTTTAAAAATGTTATATTTCTTGGTCAGATTGGAAAACAGTAACACATTGGGCAGCGGTGATGGAGGATCATCGAGTAATATCAAATGTTTAACGAAATCGTTTTTTTCTTTAGTTTCTTTAGCGATTGAATAGGTATTAAGAGAACACACCAGTATAGTTGGTTTGACTATGCTAATAGCGTGGTTTAATTCATCTGTAACAAGTAAAAGTGCATGTGGTTATTAGTTAGCCCAGTAAAATAAGACCAGAAAAATGTGAAAATTGCATTTTGGGCTACTCGAAGTTTTTTTTTGTGAAGTGTTCCTTTCGTGGTCTTGATTAATCAAAAAAAAAAAAAGTCCCCAAACCTCATACCTCGGCCTCACCCCCAAATGTGGATCCAAAGTGACCCTCCTCGCCGTTTTTTGCTTATAACTTGTGATATACGCGTTTAAATGAAAATTTTGTTCTCACAAAAATTAAAGTATAAATAAAATTTGCAACAAAAAATGTTATGTTCATTTTTTCAAAAAAAGTGAACGGGTGGCGCAAAAATGCGCGTCAAATTATACAAGGGGGAAAATAAAGATTGGCTCCCGTTCCCACAAATAACGCACAATTTCGGAAGGAGTCGAATATATTCGATTGAGGATACCCCATAGACTCCAAAAAAAGCTACCACACCCTACTCTTCTCCAACTTGTATAAAATGTGAATACGGGGCAACTCCCGTTTTTTTAAATTGCCAATAACTCTGCAGACGTGCCCTAAATCGAAAAACGGCTCAAATAAACGTTGTAGAGCATAAAATTTCCTACAAAACCGCTCCATTCATTTTTCCCGAAGATTAACGGATGGCTCAAATACAGCCACAAGGTGTCTACAGGTCATGAAATTCGAAAATGGGTCATGAAAGTCATGAAAAAGTCATGAATTTTTCAAAAAAATCACTAGGTCATGAAAAGTCATGAATTTTGCTGCTGGAATTAAGTCATGAAATTTTTATGTATTAGGCAAAATTTGCCCTTTTTTCTTATTTCTTTAAAAAAATTTCGCTCTCGCTACGCTGGAGCAGTATTTTGTTTTCTATTTGATAACAGAATTGAAAGTTTCAGTAGTTCAAATTTACATTTTTCTTACTCAAAATTGCAGTTTTTTTCAAAAAAATTTTCCCTCGCTTCGCTTGGGAAATATTATTTTTATCCCATTTGCTGAAGTTTTAAATTTTCGGTACCTGAATTTGGTATTTTCAGTAATTCTGCCTTTTTCCCTTGAAAAATTCTTTCAGTTCGTCACTGTTTGGGGGTGCAATTTTTTCTCTGCTTTTAAGGGCATAAAATACCAGCTCTCTTTGTTTTCGAAGAAAAAAAGAAAATTTTTATTTCAAAATGACCACCCTTGAAAGTTGAACCCCCTCCATGATTTCATACTAGCTGCGTCACTGGGGAAAAATAAGGATTTTTTTTGCTCCCCCCTCCCAAATATTCATTTCAAGTTACACTCATGCTGGAAGGGGGCGGGGGTCCCTGAAAATGTTGAAATATTGTTCATGAAAAAGATCATGAAAAAGTCATGAATTTTCAAAAAAAAATTAATGTAGACACCCTGAGCCATCAACGCATACATATTTTCCCAAAAAATGAAATATTGTATACCTACTTCTGCAAATAAAATTAAAGGTCATCAAATTTGCAGCAAAAAAATAATATTAATTGGCAATTTGAAAAAACAGGGGTTGTCCCTTATCCACATTTTAGATAAGTTTGGGGAGAGGAGGGGTGACAGCTTTTCTGTAGTCTATGGGGTGTCCTTAATAGAATATAGAATATACTCGACTCCTTCTGAAATTGTGTGTTATTCGTGGAAAGAAGGACTAATCTTTTATTTCTGTATATTTTGACGCGCGTTTTTGCGCCACCCGTTCACTTTTTTGAAAAAAATGAATATTACCTTTTTTATTGCAAATTTTATATACTTTAATTTTTGTAAGAACAAAATTTTCATTTAAACGCGTATTTGAAGAGTTGTGAGCAAAAAAACGGCTGGGGCATATATCGAAGCGAAATTTGAAAAAATAAAACTAACTTAAGTAACCTAAAATTTAAAAAAAAGTAACCAAAATTTTTCTATTGCCACTCAAATGGTGACATTTTTTTTCGAAAATCAAACAATCGAATTTAAAAAATAAAATAAAATAAAATAAAATAAAAAAGATTACAAAATTCAATTTTGCATATTTTACATACAAAGATTTCGAATTTTTTGATTTATTTAAAAAACGTGGCAAAGATAGTTTCGAAAAATAATTTTCAAATAATCATCAAGTTTTGAAGATTTTGACAACTTTTCGAAAATCAGGACATTTTTTCAATTCTTTATTCCTGATGATTTGGTAGAACAATTTTTTTTTCAAATTTGAAAATTGAGCGATTCGTCTAGAAATAATTTCTATTGCTAAAATTTAAAGAAAGATGCTAAATATTTCTGACAATTTTTCAAGAGTTGAATCGAATTCTTCATTTCTGAAGATTTAGAGGCAGACCCACAAAATTTTCAATGAAACTCTAAACGCATCAAAGAATACTTTGAGGCGTACAAAATACAACAGGCGAACTTCAGAAAATTACAAAAAATTTCAAACATGAAAAGGTTTATTTTCAAGTTGAATTTTACATTTCTAAAGATTCATATATGTAGGTTCAAAAAATTTTCGAAAATAAAACCTTCAAAAATCGTAAATTTTTGGAAGTTCAATTTTTAATTTCAGAAGATTTATTTTTTGTAAATCGAACAATTGAAGTTGAAAAAATTGAGGAAAAACTCGGACGCGATAAAGATAACTTTTGAAATTTGATTTTTTAATTTTTAAAGATTTCGTTAAAGGTGCTAAATATTTTTTGCATTTTTTTTCAATGTAGCAAACTCCATTCATAAGGCCAATTTTTCATTGCTGAAAATTCAGGGGGGACAAATTCTTTTTGAAAGTCCTTCAGGTTACAAAAAATTTCAAAAATGACAAAAGATTATTTTGAAGTTCAATTTTGCATTCATAAAGATTTAGAGATGCAGAAAATGTTGAAAAAAAAGAAAACGATTATTTTTAAATGAGATTTTTCATTTTCAAAGATGAGATCGGAACATGATATTTTTTTAAGAATCGATCATTCAAACTTCAGAAGATTTCAAAAAATTTCATCCTTGACAAAAATCATTTTGAAAATAGGTACCTTGGTATTTTTACATATTTTCTGAAAATTAAAAAAAAAATTTTGAATCCTTCAAGAGATTGCAATCAAAATTTAAAGTATTGTTTTTTTCAAGTCAGATTTGTTGACCAGGCATGATAGCAACTATTTTATTTTTTTTAGTGACTTTAGTGACCAAAAATCATTCAAAAAGTGACCAAAAAATGTGAAAAAGTGGCCAAACCCCCCCCCCCCCCAAGAAAATTTGAGTCATTCAGATAAGAATCATTTCCAGATTTTTTCTCAGGGAGCAAACATTGGGTCAAGGCTACGCTACAGCATACTCAAATTGACCTAGGAGGCTGTTCTTCGGCATGTAGGTTTGGTAGGGGTCCTGAATGTGCCTTTTTGTGGTTTCGACCCGCTAACCTTTTTCCACCCTCTCCCACCACCAGGCGCGGCAACTAAAAATTTCGCCATGTATTGCTCAAAATTTTTTGCTAGTACAGGTGCTCAAAAAAATTGATGGGAAAAAATTATCCGGGGAGGGGAGGAATGTAGACAGTTGGGCAGAGCTTTATTTTGGTATTTCGCTTCCCCAAGAAGGCAAGAACTAAAAAAAAAATAGAGATAGGAGGCAAAATATGTGAAAATGCTGAATTCAACTACCAAAAATTGCTAACTTGACAAAAATGAGGAGAAAAATAATGCACGAGCGAAGCGAGGGCGAAAATTTTTGAAAAAACTGCAATTTTGAATGATAGAATATGAGTTTTTCAGCATAAATCTGAGTTAGATTTTCATCTTTCCATGGGTTTATTTGAATTTGAAATTATTTCATGTAACGCTGAGCAATACACGAATGAAATTCATGTATTGCTTGAGCTTTCGAGCAATAGGGAAATTGCTGCCACTGCCCACCCCCAAAAAACAACGTTCTACCAAAATTTTGAAAACTGAAATTTGCGACTTTTTTCAAGATATATTTTTTCCTCTTATAACCTAATTTGAATCAACGAATTCTTCATTAACCTCTCTGCACAATTTTTCTTCAGTATGAGGATTGTTAACCAAATGCAGAATGTCAACGTTGAGGTCTTCAACAAAATACAATCTCAGAAAGAAAAACATAAACTCTTAATAAAATAAAATCTACGCATCGGATAGGGGAAGGGGTGAAAAGATATTTCCCGGCGATTTCACGATATTTGTTGCCCGAACGAAGTGGGGGCAAACTTTTTTTGAAAAAATTGAGGTTTCTAAAGAAAAACTTCTCATTGCCACAATGAATAAAAAAAATTTTAAAACCTATGATAGCATTTGGATCTGAAATGGACGGTAATTTTTGAAGAAATTGCATTTTTAAAAGAAAAAACAAACATTTTTTTTGCGAAAATGTTGAAAACAAACGTTATTACTTTTGTAATATAAATAAACAAAAAAGCAACATAATGCCCGAGCGCAGCGAGGGCGGCGAAAATTTTCAGAAAATTGGAATTTTCAAGGAAGAAATAATCCATTTTTAGTATAAATTTGAATTCTCTCTCTTTAATTTTTTTTTCTCTAGTTATTCCCAAAACTTTTCATGTTTTTGTTGTTTTTCAATAAGGTATCGCCAAAAAAAAATATTGAAAAAGTGACTTTAGTGACCATTTTGGGCGAAAAGTGACAAAAAGCGACCAAACTGAAAAAAAGTGACAAATTCACTAAAAAAAGTGACTGAATAACATGCCTGGTTGACGAAATAGTAACCAAAATGGGTGAAAAAGTAACCAAAGTAACGAAAATGAGTCAAAAAGTAACTAAAGTAACCTTGTCATAAAAAAAGTATCTAACCAAGTTACTAAAAAGTAACCGCGCTCCGACTCCGATGCATGCTAGGGGGTCAATTCAGATCTACATTTGGGAGACAAGCCGAGGGGTGAGGTTCGGGGATTTTTTTTGATTAATCAGGACCACGAAAGGAAACACTTCACAAAACAAATTTTCGGGTAGCCCAAAATGCAATTTCATTTCCATATACTATTTCAGTGGACTAAGTTGCATGATTTGCACAATTATTACGATTACGATTAGGATACCTACCGAATGTGTACATATAATTCAAAGTGGCAGGCGTTGATCCGCTCAACCAGATACCGAGTTGAGCTATCATGTAATTTATATGGTTTTCGGCGTAAATTGCCACGTTGGTTTGCGAAGATTGACATCCTAATCTTTGTAATTGGGCTGCTAGGTTCTGGCTTCTTTCTGATAATTCGTATAATGTCACTTGTTGGTTTGTTTCGCCGTTCAACTATAACCGTATAAGTGTGAACAATAATGGTATCAAGTATGACGACGATGATGAGGTTACGTTGTTAGTTTATTTTTAATTCGTTGTGGAACACACGGAACTGAGTAAGTGAGTATATTAAATTGATGATGCTATTACGAACGTACAAGATGTACTTACCATATAAACTCTGTCTTCATTACGACGAATGTATTCTAAAATGAAGCACCCAACCGTCTGATTCAAGCTGTTCCAAAAGTGAACTGGTAAAGGGGGCCCCGAAAGAATTTTGCTCATTTTTATAGCACTTCACAATTTTTGGGTAAATTAATATTACATAGGTAGGCATTTCTTATCTGAATTCTGAACTGACAAGCAGTTGAACTGGTGGTCCACCAGTTTGATCAGTGTAGCGTCTTGGCACACTCCCAAGTAATCCGTAAACAAGTTTTAAATTAAAAGTTCTGATCATATACTGTACTTTTTAAAAAAAGTAAGTATAAAAGAACTAACACGTAGGTAATTACATATGTAAGTGCTGTTATCTGTTATAAAATGACTGTTGTTTGTTTACCGGTGATGCGTGGAGTAGGGGAGTTTATCTTTCACTTTCAGCCTATCAGAGCAACTGAATCGCTTAGGTATTTCTGTGTGTGAAAAACTTCCCAGTGTTGATAAATAAATTTTGTATAATTTTATCAATAAGCTCAAAGGTGAAAAACATCTCATTTGGTCCATAAGCAAACTTTTGTATCACATGAAGCCAGAGGCGCCTAGAAGGGTGTTATTATTTCCACCAGCCTGGGTGAGTAGTTCATATTAGAAATGAATCAACTGAATCTCTGGACTTAGAATCAGCGTTGCCACACCACTACCTAAAATAATAATCACTAAAATGGAGAAAAAAGTAGTGATTTTTTTTTCACTACGCCTAAAATCATGAAAAATCACCAAAATCACTTTTTCATCTGTGGTAAATAACTAGATTCACTTTATGATCTAATAAAAACAGGGCTGCGTTCAGGAATTGATTAACAGAACAACAAGTCAACAAACCACAATCTATTTCTCATAATAAATGAAAATATAATTCGTTTTGAATTAAAAAATAGGTTTTGTTCCATCAAAAACTAATTTTTCGTTTGAATTAAAATGTATTTTTAATTTAAAAACAATAATAACATCTCATTTTTGGAAAATGAAAATTTTAGACTGTTGATTTATTGTTCTGTTGACCAGGGTTCCTCCTGTCTATAGTTCCTCCGAATCCTTTAACTTCGGATCACGGATCATGATCCGGATCCTTCTACTTGAAGTTGAAGGCAGTGATGGCAAACCTAAAACCTAAACTTAAACCGAAAACCGATAAACCCGAAAAAACCGATTGAATTTTGAAGAAATCAAAAACCTAAACTGAAAACTTAAACTTAAAAAAAAAAACTATTTCGTTTTTTCAAGGTTTTACACATTAATTTTGAGAAAACCGAAACTGATAACCGATAAAACTTAGAAAAACCGATTGAATTCAGAAGAAAACCGATAACCTAAACCGAAAACTAAACTTTTATTTCGCGAACCTTTAACCAAAACCGAAACCTTAACTTTTATTCAATCGGTTTTGCCATCACTGGTTGAAGGATTCGAATTTTGCGGATCAAAATAAAAATCCTACTTTTCTTACCTGTTTATATATTTTGATTTTTGATTTTAATGCAATATGCATTTATTTGAAAAGAGGCTCCGCTCATGCCATCCTCCCTATTGATAATACTTATTTTGATTACCGAAGTAAAATTTGAAATTGAATGAATGACGAATCTTTGAATTTGAATGAATCAAAATTAAATTAATAAATCTGCTCATCATTTGGCCAGTGATGGAAAAACTGAAATATTTCAGTTTCGGTTTTCAGTTTTAGGTTTTCAGTTTTTACATTTCAGTTTCAGTTTTCAGTTTTCGGTTTTTGGTTTTTAATTTCAGTTGATTTCAGAGTTTTTCCATTACAGTTTGGTTTTTTTTTTTTTTTCGTTTTTTTCCTAGAAAATCTTTTTGAAAACCTCAAAAAATCACCAAAATCACTATTAAAACATAAAATTCATCAAAATTACTGCAAAATTTTAAGAAAAATCACTTTTGTCACTTTTTTTTTTCAAAAATCACTACGTTTTTTTGAGGAGTTGAAAAATTCTCTTTTTGTAGTGACGTTTCACTACGTGTGGCAACGCTGCTTAGAATAAGTATTTCTTTCAAGTTTCGATTTCCATTTATTTTATTCAAAATTGAAGGGGAAACAGGGGTCTAATCAAAATTTTTGTAATATCCAAAATTATTCCTAGGTCTTCAAGCTAAAACTTTTGTTTGAATTTTTTTTAAGGGGGGGGGGCATAAAATTTTTTTTTGTTGAATGCATAGAGTTGACAAGCGGAATTTTCTAAGACCTTTGCATGACGTCATTTTGATTTTTCATCTATGAAATTTTGAAGAAAAATTGGAAACTAGTTTCATCTTGCTTTTTTTTTACGAAAAAAATTAATTTTTGATTTTTGAAAAATAAAATGCATGCAGTTTTTAAAAAAAGAAAATTATATTCATTTTGCATTTTGATGATTTCATTTTGTAGAAATTATTGATAAATTTTTTGGAAAATGAAAATTTTTTACAATTTTTAGTGTCAAAATTTGAAGAAAAACGCGACTTTTGCTTAATGCCCCGTTTCCAGGGAAACTATGCAACCCACCAAACTTTTTCTTGAAATGTTTTTTATTCAGTAGAGTCTGGTCTGTAATCTGACGAGAGAGTTTTGGAAAATTCCCCGATTTTATCAAACTTTCTCATAATTTTCTTTCGAATTTATTGGAATACTACGATGAAAATAGTAGCAGCCGTTGATCCCTTCAACCAGATACCGAGTTGAGCAATCATGTAATTTATATGATTTTCGGCGTAAATAGCCACGTTGGTTTGCGAAGATCGGCATCAGAGTTGGGTTTAAAACAGTTTTTTTTTTTAAATACAAAAAACATGTATTTTTTGTTTAAAACAGTTTTTTTTTTTTGTTTTAACCGTGTTTTTAATTGAAATTAAAAAAACGCGTTTAAAACATATTTAAAACATGTTTAAAACACATTTAAAACAGTTTTTTAAACTTTTTTTTCGAGATTTTCTACGTTTTGACAGTATAAAAATCTCAAAGCTGAAAAAATTTGACTTCCATAGGGTACAGAAGTTACATAACACGTTTAAAACATTGTTTAAAACGTTTAAAACCCATTGTTTTAAACGTTTTTTTTGTTTAAAACATAGTTTGTTTTTTTTCCTCGTGTTTAAAACACTGTTTAAAACGAAATCTGTTTAAAACGGCCAACTCTGATCGGCATCCCAATCTTTGTAAATGGGCTGCTAGGTTCTGGCTTCTTTCTGATAATTCGTATAATGTCACTTGTTAGTTTGTTTCGCCGTTCAACTGTAACAATATAGTAAGAGATGAGCAAAAATTTTTGGTCACTATTTTTGAAGGAGTTATGAAAGTATAAAATTGAAAAAAAAAAATCAAATTTTGTCCAATTTTTTATTTATTTTTTGTACTTAGCCTTGAATATATTCCTTGCCGAGATTCATTAGTACAGGTTGTTGAGAAAATTTTCCTCTAATACGAAATGGAAAAAAATTAGTCTAGCTTAATTTTTGAAGGAGTTACAGAATTTTAAATTTTCAACAAAATCAAAAATTGTACCAGAACCGTCTTTTTGACACGGTTTTTGAAAATTAAAAATTCTGTAACACCTTCAAAAATTACCTAGACTAATTTTTTCCCCCATTTTGTAAATGAAAATTTTCTCTATAACCTGCGCTAATGGAATCTCAATAAGGAATACATTCTCAGCTAGGTAAAAAAGAAAAAAGAATTTTTCAAATTTTTTAGACTTTCATAACTTCTTTAAAACTTGAGACTAAAAATTTTACATTGGGATTTGTTCGAATCTACTCATCGTGGATGTGAATGTACTCACCATATAAATTCGGTCTTCATTACGACGAATGTATTCCAAAATGAAGCTACCAACTGTCTGATTCAAGCTATTCCAAAAGTGATTTGGTGAAGGGGGGCCCGAAATAATTCTGCTCATTTTTTATAGCACTTCAAGTCTCGAACTAACGTCTTTTGTGGTTTCTATTCATCGGTAAATTTATACATGGGCACTTCTCATTTGATGTACCAGACACCAGTTTGACTGGCACGCTACGAAGTAATCCCTTATTAAGAAGAGTAGGTATATAACAAGTAATAAAGTAAGTATAATTTATTTTTTTGTAGATAAGCACTAAGTACATAAGCGCTGTTATGAAATGTCTCACATTGTGGTTTCTTTTTATGCTGAAATAGGTAGGAGATGCGTGGAGGGAGAGTTTATCTTTCAGCCTATTATCATTTATAACAATCTCATGGAAAATTTTCTAGAGCGTAGCTCGATATTTTTAAGAGTTTTTTGAATTGGGATTGAAAGATTTCTTCAAAAAAAAAAATATATATAGTCATTGTTTTCTGTCCAAAAAAATGAATTTATTTTTATTTTTATTTTTTTAAATTTCTGCTTCAAAAAAATTGGAAGATTTTTTCCAAACGTTTGAAAAATAGTTTTAACTTCAAAAAAATTGAATCAAAATATTTTTTTTTAATTTTCTTGATAAATATAATGAGATTTTTTTTCCAAAAGGAATCCCCAAAAAAATAAAAACTTTTTCCCCAAGAAAATCAGACAAAGGAAAGACACTCTATCTCTCTCAAAAAATACGAGATTTCATTTTTCTAAAAACTTTGATATTTAAAAAAAATTGAAACTTGAAAAAAAAAGTAATACCTACCTACAAAAATTATGTCTTTTTTCAAATAAAAAAATTTCCTTTCAAGAAAATATAAGAATAACATGGATGAAGATTTTTTTTAAATTAAAGCTTTTTTTCTTCTATAAAATGAGAAAAAATTGATGAATTATTTTTCTCTAAAAAAATTGAGACAGCAAATGGAAGTATTTACACTAAAAAATACAGAAATTTTTTTTATTCAAAAATGAGAAATATTTTTACTAGGTACAAAAAAAACCTGGGGGTAGAGGAATATTCTAAATAAATATACAAATATTTAAAATATTTCACTCTAAAAAAAATGAGACTTTTTCTCCAAATAAATTGCGATTAAAAGTTATTTTAAACATCAAGTTTTTTCCCCTGATGATTTTTTTTTCTTCTAAGAAGATTTTTCACCTAAAAAATTAAAACGCTCCCTCCAAAAAAATTAAAATATTTCTTTCTTTGAAAAAATGTTTTTTTTTCTTTTTTGGTTCGAAAAATTGAGATTTTTTTGTTTGGAAAAATAAAAAAAAAAAATTTGTTCCGTAGAATAAGAAAAAATTCAACAATTTTTTTTTTCAAAAAAAAATTACCCCAAAAAATGTAATTTTTTTTTCTCTCCAAAATATTGAAAAAATAAAATTATTCCAAAAAATGTTGCCGTTTTTTCACCACAAAAAATTGAGATAAGTATCTTTATCCGAATAAAATTCTGATTTTTTCCAAACATTTAAAAAGTAGTTTTACTCCAAAAAATTTTAAATTTTGTTTGAACAAAATAAATAAGACAGCTTCTTTCTCAAAATACTTAATGAATGTTTTCTACAAAAATTAGGCCTTCAAATTATTTTCTCCAGAAAATGGATATTTTCTCAAAAAGCAATTATATAATTAAAATGATTTTTCGAAGGAATTGAGAAATTTTTTGATAATTTTTTTACTCTTAAAAAATTATGATTTTTTGACAGAAAAGAATTGAAGAGATTTTTTCAATTCAAAAAAACTGAGAAAAAATAATGCATTAAAACTTTTCTCAAAATAATAAGACTTATTTGTGCTATAAACATTAGAAATTTGTTTCTTCAAAATGATGGAGAATTTTTTTCATTGAAATAATTTTTGAAGAATTCCAAAAAAAAAAAACACTTTCACCTATTTTCTGTTTTTAAGATATTATTGTGAATTTCCTATTTAAAAAATGAAGCTTTTTTAACTGAACAATAAATTAAAAAAATTAAGTACCTAAGCAAATTATTCTTTCACCTATTAAGTATACGTACGTAGTCAAGAAAGTTGAAGAATTTTGTTTGCTCCTAAAAATTAATTTTCTTTTTCAATAAAATGAAAACTAAAATTGAGATTTTTGTCAAATTAATGACATTTCTTTCTACGCAGAGTAGAAATGTTTTTTCTCTCAAGAATAGAGATTTTTTTCTTTAGAAAAATTTTTGCTTCCAAAAAATTTGAGATTTTTGCTCCGGAAAAATTAAAACGTTGAAAAAAAATTCCCATAAAGAAATTAGCTAAAAAAGATTCAAAAAATTATTATTTTTTATACAAAAGATACCTATTAAAAGATTTTTTCACTTTAAAAAAGTTGAGACAATAATATCAAGATTTTTTTTCTTACAAAAACTTTTTTTTAAAAAAATTACCTATTGAACAATTTTTTCATTTCAAATCCTTTGTACGTACTTTAATTTTCATTCTAACTTTTATATAAGAGTTATAATCTAAAAACAACAAGTAGTAGATGATGTAGAAATTTGCCTCCCATTCGATACAAATTACACGAATTCATTCGAGTTTTACGTTTTGCAAAAAATAAAAATTTCCACAAAAAACAAAAAATATTTTAAGAAACGAAATATATTTGTATAATAATATAATATTCAAAAAACATAAAACAGATCCGAGTATGCAAGTGTGAAATACGAGTTACCTTAACTGCCAGCAGCTGATTTGATTTCTTATCAAGTAGGTAATATGTAAATTTTATCCAATCGCTGCCCATTTCTTCAATTCTTTTCTTTCGATTTTACCACTTACAGTTTTTGGCAATTCGTTGACAAATATAACTCCTCCACTTAGCTTTTTATAAGGTGCTAGATTATCTGTAAAAAAGTATTTCGAGGTATTAATAATTTTATTAGAAGATACATTTTGTTCTTGAAAAATTAAATTTGCACAATTGGACATAGGTACTCCAATCGTGTCATTTTACAGACTAAATAACACGTATATGAAGTACGTGCCTAACTACCTACTCGAAATACTTCTTATCTCATGTGCCATTTTTCGAATAATCCCTAATGACCGAAATCACGAGTAAAAATCATAGTAAAAATGTCAACTTGACACGTGTTGGAGGTTCTTAGATGGGGGCTTTTTAGTACTGCTTACCTGCCACATATTTTTGAATTTCTTCTTCGGTTATTTCATGTCCTTGCTTTTTGACTACGTAAGCTCTGGGCAGTTCTCCGAATTCTTCGTGAGGTACTCCAACTACTCCTACTGATTCTATACTTGAAAGCTGAAGTAATAAGATTTCTATTTCCGTTGGTGGTACCTGGTGAAAAGTAAATTTGGGGTAAGAATTCTCGTTAAAAGTGATCGTATACTTATACTGTACAACAGTGCAAAAATTCTTCACCTGGTACCCTTTATATTTTATTATTTCTTTGATTCTGTCGACAATGTAAAAATTATGATTTTCATCGTAATAAGCCACATCTCCGCTATGCAACCATCCATCAGAATCGAAAGATTCCATCTTTGAACCGTTGATACCATATTGCTTCATCAGCAAGGGACCTTTGACGCAGTATTCTCCATATTCACAAGGTCCCAGAGCAGCTCCAGTCTCAACATCGATGATCTGAGCCAAAAGAATAATTAGCACACAAGACATGCCCAGCAAGTTGGCAGTAACTCGAGTGACACTCAAAATTTCAAAATAAAATGAGCTACACGTTGAAGAACTCCAAAAATGGAAAATTAAATGCCGACTAGGCCACCGCTGCCAATCAGTATCTCTGTTTTTTTTTTGTTTGAGAAGAATAATCTCTCAATTTTTTTGCAGAAAAAAGTTTGGTGAAGAAATTTTTTCGATTTTTTAGAGGAAGAATTCTTAATTTTCTTTTCTTGAAATGAAAAATAAGTACCTATATTTTTTGAGTAATAATATTTCTAAAATTTTCAGAGAAAGAAATCTTCCAATTTTTTTAGAGAAAAATATTTTTCAATTAATTTTTAAAGGAAAAATTTTAATTTTTTGGAGGAAAATTCCAATCCAAATTTAAAGTTTTTCTGAGTTTCGTGGAAGAAAATTTTTCAGTTTTTTGGGAGTATTTATTTTCAATTTTTTAGAATACCTAAATAACTTTTGATTTTAATTGAAGATTTTTCAATTTTTTCCATTAAAAAACAGTTGAAAATTTTTTCAGATTTTTTTTTATTATTAAAAAAATACCTAAGTGACAAATTTTCGGTCTTTTTGAGGATGGAAAATCCTCGTTTTTTCAAGGGAGGGGCCTCTTTTTTTTAGAGGAAACAATTAAAATTTTTGGTGCGATATCTTTGTTTTCCTTTTTTTAATGATGAAATTAATTTTTGGTGAGTGAATTTTTTTCAATTTTTTGTACCTACTTTTTAATTTGATTTTTTTTTTAAATAAAAGTTTTTCGAATTTTTTTGGAATAAATTTTTTTCAAATTTTTTTTGGAATAAAATATTTTTGAAAAAATTTCTCGATTTTCTTACAAGGGAACCTCGCCAACTCGTCACGTTCGATTGAGCTGAAATTTGGCTCACTGAAAGAGCATGCCACCCAGACCTTACAACGAAATTTTTAGCTGCCGGAGTTGATTTTTAGATTTTTGGCGAATTTTTGAAAATGAGTAAAACCGCCTCCAAAAAAACATTTTTTGAAAAAAAAAATTGTAAATTTCAAGATAGAATCCTGAAAATCGGTTTGTACACTAAAGTCGACCTCCCGAGTCGATTGCCACCCTTTTCGAAGCGATCTGGAGCCTCCAAGAAAAGTTTATTTTTCTCCAGCGCATTGGAATAGCTTCAGACGGCGCTGTAATCAACTTCGGCAGTTGAAAATTTAATCCTAGCGTTACTATGATGCCATCTATCGATTGACGTAGTTGAATCCAAAATCAGAGGTGACGAGTTCGCACGCGTTTTTTGACAACTTAAAAATTCTGCATTTTTAAAAAATTTCCAAAAAATTAATTTCTCCATCATATCAGCCAAAACTTCATCTACCCCCTAAATTCGACCCCCTGAGTCGATTGGCACCACTTTCGAAGCGATCTGGAGCGTCCAGAAAATTTTCACTTTCGCTGTCTGGAGAGATTGCAGTGTGTTGGAAAAAAACCATATTTTTCTAGAGGCTCCAGATCGCTTCGAAAAGAGTGCCAATCGACTCGCGAGGTCGACTTTAGGGTACAAACCGATTTTCAGGATTCTATCTTGAAATTTACAATTTTTTTCAAAAAATGTTTTTTTGGAGGCGGTTTTACCCATTTTCAAAAATTCGCCAAAAATTGAAAAATTAACTCCGGCAGCTAAAAATTTGGTTGTGGGGTTTGGGTGGCATGCTCTTTCAGTGAGCCAAATTTCAACTCAATCGGAGATGACGAGTTGGCGAGGTTCCCTTGTTAGAGAAAAAAATCACTTTAAAAAAAACTTTTGATTTTTCTTTTCTAAATTTTTTTGAAAATTTTTTTAAATTTCTTCAGAGAAAAATATTTTTTTGGAGCAGGTGTCTAACAGGTGCTGAAAGTGCTAAAAAGGTCCTCCAACTTACAAAGTGCTGCTGAAAATCGAAAAAGTGTTAAAAACTGCTGATTTTTGTTCAATACTTTTTTTTTATCAAAATTTATCTAAAAATTGGTCTTTTCTCAATTTTTTGTTAAAATTCATTAGAAATTCATTTTTTCCGCAATTTACGTTTTTCTGTAAATTTTTAAAGTGTTCTGAATTATATATCCATTTATAGATTATATTTCTTTGTGCATCTTTCTTTTTTTTTTTTTTTTAAATTCAAACCTGAAGATGTTAAAAAATTCTAAAAAAGTGTTGTAAAAGGTGCTTATTTTTATTTGAAAATTGGGGGAAAATCATTCAGTTTTTTGGAAGTAAAATTTTTTAAAATTTTTCTGCACTAAAGTATAAAATTTGTAAAAAAATTACCTTTGCCATCATTCCTGGTAAAAGTCTTCCAGTGATACCAGGTTTACTGTCCGGTAATGATATCAAATTCATCGTAGTCGTCTCGGTCATACCGTAATTTTGTATTACCGGGCAATTTAAACGTTTTTTCAATATTTTTTCTACGTTCGGATTAATTGGACCTCCGCCGCTTGATATTAATCGAACGCTGGATAAATCATAATCTTGGACTATGGAACTTTTTGTTAAAAATATGGCTATCGTTGGAACTACATATAAGGTGGTAATCTGAGAAATAATCGATATGCCAGAGATCAGACTTGTACGGTCGATTAGGCAAACTAATCGAGAAATAGTAGTTAGGTACTTGATATTTTTGAATGTATTGTAAAAATGTCGATTCGGAATATCGTTTGATCATTACGTATTTGTGTCCTAATACAAAACAAGATAGGATGCAGAACATTCCATATACGTGGCACATTGGCAGAATTCCGGATATCGTGTTATTGTCTGGAAATGGTAAAATTTTTTCAGTTCTGGAAAATAAGACGTAAATTTGTAGATATAGTTAAGTGTCATGATCTACCATAGATGTAGCCGGCAACTCAGCAGGAGCTTAGATGTTCTACCTACACACCAATTTTAAGAAGTGAGACGAGCATAGACGAGCTGCACCTTAGAAAACTTCAAAAATATAAAAATCTAAATACCCAATAACTTACTTATCAATTAAATATAGATATCTGTCTTTTTAATTAATTTTTTTTTTTTTTTTTTTTAAGAAAAAATATTTCATTATTTTCCAATTTCTTTTGAGTAAAAAATACGTACTTTTCTCAAATTCAGTTTTTTCTAAGCAGAAAAATTGGATGAAAAATCTCTCAATTTCTTTGAAAAAAATCTAATTTTTTGGAAGATATAAAAACGTTTCAATTTTTCGAACATTTTTTTTTTCATTTTTTTGAAGTAAAAATTTTTTTACTTTTTTAAAGGGGTTGAAAATGATTCTTAATTTTTTCAAACAGAATATTATTTTTCTGATTTTTTTACGGAAAAAAAACAATTTTTTTGGATGCAAAAATTTCTCTATTTTTATGGAGTAACTTTGTCTTTGAATTTTTTGAAATGAAAAATTCTCTGAATTCTTTGGAATAAAATTTTTATAATTTTTTTTTGTACGTAGGTAATATTTTTTTTCAATTTTTTGGTATTATAAGTTTTTCCCACTTTTTGAAATGAAAAAATGAATTTAAAAAAAAAACTTCTTATTTTCTTAGTTGCAAAAACAAAACAAAAATTTCAATTTTTAAAGAAAAACCATTTTGCAAATATTTATGGGAAAAATCTTACAATTTATTTTGAAGTAAAAATAAATTTCAAATTTTTTCAATTCTTTTGGAATAAAAAATTACTTGAAGCCAATTTTTTCAGTTTTTTAGAATAAAGACATTTTAATCGATAAATTTCAATTCTTTGGATAGTATTGAAAATCATTTCTTGAATAGTTTGAAAAATTCTAATTTTTTGATAAAAGAAATGTTTGGAGGAAAAATTGATTTTGGGGGGAGGGGTCTTAATTATTTTAGAATAAAAATAATCTCTCAATTTTTTTCGTTTAAAAAATCTTGTAATTTTTTTTTTAGAAAAAAAATAATACTTAATGATAAAAAAAAACCCAACAAAGTAGGTAAAAAAAAAACAGCAACAACAAAAAACAGCAAAAATTTCTGTTTTTGTAAAGTAATTCTTTAAAAATTCTTTTTTAGAGTAAAAAATTCCTAAATTTTTTCAGAATAGAAAATTTTCTTCATTTTTTGAAATAAAAAATGTCTCAGCTCTTTGGAATATGAAATTTTTATTTTTTTGATGTTGAAAAGAAAAACTCAACTTTTTTGGAGTGAAAAAAATTAAAATTTCTGTTTTTAGCGTAAAATTGATTTTTATTTTATTTTATAAAAAGAAAAAATATCTCTGCATTTTTTACGTAAATTTTTTTTTAAATTCTTCAGGATAAAATATTTCCATTTTTTGAGATAGTAAAATATCCTATTTTTGGAATAAAAATATTCAATTTTTTATAATAAAAATATCCAATTTTTGGGGATAAAAAATCCAATTTTTGGGGTAAAAATATTCTATTTCTTTGGATAAAAAAATCCAATTTTTGAGAGTAAAAGTGTCCAATTTTTTGGAATAAAAATACCTATCAAATTTTTTGGAATAAAAATATTCCGTTTTTGAGATAAAAATCTCCAACTTTTGGGATAAAATATCCAAATTTTTGGGATAATATATCCAAATTTTTGGGATAAAAATTCAATTTTGGAAGAAAAAATACCTATATTCAATTTTTTAAGATAATTTTTTTTTTTTGAGATGAAAAATTATTTTATTTTTTGGGATAAAAAATTATTTCATTTTTTTGGATAGAAATATCCAATTTTTTGTAATAAAAATATCCAATTTTTTGTAATAAAAATATCCAATTTTTTGTAATAAAAATATCCAATTTTTTGTAATAAAAATATCCAATTTTTTGTAATAAAAAAAAAATTCAAATTTTAGGGATAAAAAATATACAATTTTTGGGATAAAAAATATACAATTTTTGGGATAAAACAATATACAATTTTTCGGAGAGATAACTCGTTGCTTTTGAAAGAATTTTTTTTTGCTCTCAAAATTGAAAGATTTTTTTCAACCCTTCTCTACCCCTTCTGGAAAACCTCGAGCTACACCTTAAGAAATGCCAAGTTGCCCTAACCATTAATAAAGAACTCACGTTATTATTCTATCAAGTACCTGTACGCTTCCATTAGAAAAATAAGCGATCTATGCATCAATTCCACTCCTTTGGATAAACCAGTGGTTCCACTCGAGTATAAAATCAAAGTCGTCTCGGTAGGGTCAACCGAAGGTGCTTGGGTATCATACCCATTTACCTTATCAGCTCGATCGGAGCAATTTATATCGTCCAAGTTCACGATATGTTTCAAATAATCACACCTAAATTGCAAATTCTTCAATTTATCGTAAGTTCTCTTGGTGCCAATTACGATGGTAGGTTTTGATATGTTGAAAGCGTGTAAAAGTTCGCCTGAAATGAATTTTTTTTCAAAATGGGGTATTTTTCGTCGATAAAATATACAATTTTATCAGCTTACCTGTGGCGTATAAGGAATTCACGCAGGTGAAGACACATCTCACGTGAAGCGTTGCTAAAAACAGTGATAAATATTCGAATCTGTTTTCGCTTACGATTGCAACCACGTCGCCATTTTTAATTCCCAAGGCGCGAAAATAGTCAGCAAAAACGTAGCTCGATTCGAGGACTTCTTTGCAGGTGATTTCTTGTCCTGTCTCCGCATCAATCTGATCAAGTATTTGAAATTTCACATAAAAATGAACCTTTTGAACAATGAGAACTGGGAATAAAAACTATAAAAAATTATTTGGTACGTACCATTAGAACTTTATCTAAATGATTTTTGGTCACTTTGAGTAAATATTGAAGCAATCCTAGTTCCATATTTTGGATGGTTTCTTCGCTGATGACTTTCGGCCCATGAATTATATTCTCCATTTTTGATCAGTTCAGTAACACGTAATCAACACATTAAAAAGTATAAGTTATACTAAATCGAACTGTGGCTGTATCACTTCAACACCGAAGACAAATTAATGGAAAATTTATCTTTTGCTACCTATTTGTTTAATTATATTCATAGGGTGGTCAAAAAGTCACAGATAAATATTGTAATCGAAATTATTTCACATCGATTTGTAATTGATTTCAAAAAATATATCTTCGTAAAAAAATTCCAACTGGAAGATGTTTTTGTTAGAAAATTGTACAATAAAATACTTTTTTGTCATCTATATAAAAAAGTGGTAAAAGTATCAGATTTTTCCAACAACGAGTTCGTAATTTGTAATTGGTGTGAAAAGTTAAGTTGATAATTATTTGAAAAACATATTCCGTGCACGACGCACGTATAGGTAGTTACATAATGATCAATTACTTATCTTTTATCAAAATGCGTCTAATCGAGCACATTAAATTATAATTAAACATTCGAAAATGTAAAAACAACACGATTCGAGTAGGAAAAATTTTAAACGAATGAACCATCCATAAAAATATGACCTATAAGTACATGGGGATACCTAGGTATACATGCAAGTACGTAGTAAATAGACACAAAAGTGTAAAATCGACATGTCTTTGGTATACAAAATAGTCAATCTTTATCACGTGTAAGGTGTAAAAGATAAAACAATACTATTCACACTGTGAGACATTACCTTTTGTAACATGTTCTAAATAGGTATAGATAGATAACAATAATAGTCAAGTAGTATATTTCTTTAAATATCAAAATTCATTTGATTCGTAATCATGGAAATTAAAAATACCAATCTTATGACCATTTTGCTCAATTTTTTTTTTAATTTCTTGAAAAATTTAAAAACTTTTTACTTGAATTTTTTTTTAGATTTTCTACTCAAAAAAGTTCAAGATTTTTTCCACCAAAAATTAGATTTGACTAAAAATGAAATTTTTAGATTTTTTTTCGTAAAAATTGAATTTTTTTGTATTTTTTTTTCTCAAAAAATTGAACGTTTCTTCTTTTAACAAAGTTGAGATGAGAAATCCACATTTTTCTAAATAAAGAGAGATTTATTTCTCAAAAAAAAAATCAAATAATAAATGTTGATTTTTTTTAGTCCAGAAAATCAAAAAAAAAAATGAAAGTGTTCTGTCTTGAAGAAATTTAAAAACTTTTTCACTCCAAAAAATTTAGAAATTATTTTTTCTTCCACAAAAATTGAGACATTTTTTATTTCAAAAAAATTCAGAATTTTTTTCTCCAATAATTTGAAGAATATTTTTACTCCCAAAATATTGGATTTTTTTTTGCTTAAAAAATATAAGAATTTTTCAACTCTAAAATACTGAGAAATTCTTTGTTTCCAATTTTTTAAAAAAATTCTTCTCTCAGAAATTTAAACATTTTTTTTCACCAAAAAACTTGGATAAAATTTTTTTAGAAGGAATCTAAGTTTTTTGGTGAAAAAAAATCTGTAAATTATTTAGAGAAGATTTTTTTGTTTAAATTGAAACCAAAAAATTTCTCAACATTTTGGAGTTGAAAAATTCTTATATTTTTGAAGCAAAAAAAATCCAATATTTTGTGAGTAAAAATATGCTTCAAATTCTTGGAGAAAAAAATTTTTTAAATAAAAAATGTCTCAATTTTTGTGGAAGAAAAAATAATTTCTCATTTTTTTGGAGTGAAAAAGTTTTTAAGTTTCTTCAAGACACAACATTCAATTTTTTGGATTTTCTGGACAAAAAAGAAAGAAGTCTCTTTTTTTAAAGAAAAATGTTGATTTCTCATCTCGACTTTGTTGAAAGAAAAAACGTTCAATTTTTTGAGAAAAAAATAAATACAAAAAATATTTCCATTTTTACGAAGAAAAAAAATCTAAAAATTCCATTTTTAGTCAAATCTAATTTTTGGTGGAAAAAATCTCAAACTTTTTTTTAGTAGAAAATCTCAAAAAAAAATTCAAGTAGAAAATTGTTCAATTTTTCAAGAACAAAATTTTTTAATTTTTCAAGTAGAAAATTTAAAAAAAAATCAATACCTTCCTAAAAATTTTAAAATTTGTTTTAAATGAAAATTTAAAAAAAATTTAATACCTACCTAAAAATTCTCTATATTTTTTGGAATGAAAGTAGCTTAGATTTTATGCAGAAGAAAATCTTAATTTTTGGTATCAATTTTTTTGAAGGGAAAATTCAATTTTTTGGGGTGAAAAAGTAGGTAAATAATTATCTTAATTTTTTTATGCAGAAAAAAATCTCCCAGTAATGATTACTTTTTTTATTAGATTTTGAACCATGCTTGGAGTTCCCAATTTAAAACAATTTTTAAAATGGGAAAAAATGGGAAATTTTATAAATTTTAAAAAATTTTGAACAAAATGAACATGAGACTATTTTCGATGATTTTTCATCTTACCCACGTTTTTACTTTTTAGGGGACATGGAAAACCGTCATTTTTTACCTTTTTAAAAGTAATTTTTTAAAAAAATTACCAAAAATTGAAAAAAAAGTTTAATAGACCATTTACAACAATTTTTTTTTCTTTACATTCATTTTCAAGAAACGTGATATTAATATTAAATGATTTTTTTTTCATATTTTTTTCAAATTATTGATAGTTTTTGAATAATTGTGACCTAATTATGTTTTCAGTTTTCCTACTTTTCTTATGTCCCATGTCCCATGTCCCATGAAAATGAACCGGAGGTAAAGGTGGTAAGGGGGGGTAAAGAAACCTTATGCACCTTCATTATTCTAGTACGATCGTACTTACGTTAGTACAACAAGAACAACTAACTACTCCAGCCTCCAGCATCTTCGAGTTCGACTTCAGGAGTTGAGGTTGAGGAGGACATTATTGATCAATAATTCCTATTTCCTTTAGTTGTTGTTGTTTTTGTTGATTGTTAAGTCGATTCGAGTCTAAATAATTTAGAAAACTAAGAACTTTTGTTATTTTTGTTGTAAGCGACGGACGAGCGAGAACATGTCGATACTGGTGAGCGGCAAGGGCGAGCGGGAAACTCAAACAGCACGCGTAATAATAAATTACAGTCTTGTAATTACTCTCGTAAATTACCAAAAAAAACCTGTAATTGGTGTTTTGTGCTGCCGTTAAATTCCATCCTGAATTTCAAAAAGTGTTTGTAAACAAAAAGAATTTCTCTGAGAAAAACCAAGATAAGCAGTGAAAAGTGAAAAATCTTCCTATGTTTTAGGTACTTTTCCTGTTTAATGTGGTGATCGATTACTTTCTCGTGACACTGAATTCATTCATCATGTTCTAACGTACAAGCTGAGTCCATACACTACCAGATCTTACAATGGTAAGCGACCTTCCTACAAACATTTCTCATCTTCATTCTAACACCGAAACACCCGCACTAAATATCATTTGAATTACAGGCGGACGAACAAGAGCCCCAAGCGAGAACAATATCTCTCGAAAATAGAGAACGAGCTCGCCGGCAGACTTCCCAACAGCAACAAAGAACCAACCAAGACTCGCAATATGACGAAGAAATAGATTTGAAGTATGGAGCCGAACATGTCATCAGACTCTTTGTTCCTGTTTCCTTATGTATGCTAGTCGTAGTCGCGACGATAAGCAATATTACTTTTTATACTACGAAAGATATTTATCTGTAAGTAAAGAACTCGCATAGGCGACGATATTCGTTTGAAAAACCACACCATATTGACTATATAATCTCTTCTGCGCAGAGTTTATACCCCATTCCATGAGACCAGTCGAGAAACGTTTACTATACTTTGGAATGCTGTGGCCAATTCGTTAATTCTAATTAGTGTTGTGATCATCATGACCATGGTGCTCATTGCTTTGTATAAATACAGATTTTACAAGGTAGGTCGTGGCTTACTTTTGGTACTGAATAAGGTTTCAAATGCAATCACTTACATGTGTTTTTTCTCGGTGTTTTATAGGTGATTCACGCGTGGCTCATATTTTCAACTCTCATGCTCATGTTTTTATTCGCGTATTTATTTTTCGAGTAAGTTTATTGAAATTTGAAGTTGTGTAGTGTTATTTTTATGATGTACGTGCGATTTTTTTATACCATTTTTTGTATTTTTCAGAGAAGTTCTAAGAGCTTACAACGTACCAATGGATATTTTCACTATATTAATATTTAATTGGAATTTCGGCGTAGCTGGAATGGTTTGCATACATTGGAAAGGTCCTTTGAGGCTTCAACAAGCTTACTTGATATTTATAGCTGCCTTGATGGCGTTAATATTCATTAAATATTTGCCTGAGTGGACAACCTGGGCTGTTCTATTTTCTATATCGATTTGGGGTTAGTATCCGATTGAGATAAATAACCAAAAATTAATAGACCTGAAATTAAAAATGATTTTTCTGCCGAATTTGTTAGATTTGGTAGCCGTGCTGACTCCTCGGGGTCCATTGAGGATACTAGTTGAAACTGCCCAAGAAAGAAACGAGTCTATTTTCCCATCGTTGATCTATTCGGGTAAATATAAGCTCGGTTTCTCACTTTAGGCAATGTCTATCGTCAATTTAACGTTCTCATTTCACTGGTTTGCTTAGCTGTGGCTTATGGCGCTGTAACAACTGCAGACGAAGACCAAATCCAAGCCGAACCAATCGAAAGTTCTAGTCCATCTACCGGTAATTTACTCTCGTACCATTCGAATAGGTACAATATTGGAAATAATACAAAAAAGAATTAGTCGAAATGAAAATAATTTCAGTCGGTGCGTACGATAGCGAACAAGGCGAATCGAGCCAGCAAAGCGATACCGTCCAACCTGTGACGATTCAATCGCCCGGTGCCAGACCGGCCAGAAACACTAATCAATCTTCCAATCCGTCAGCGCCGCGCAGAAGAAGACCAACGACGACTCCACAACAGCCACAGCCGAATCCGAACGAAGATAGTACGATTTCAATCTGCATACATTTGTCTTAAAAGCCTTTCGGGTGCAATGCCGAACTAGCCCAGATTAAAGCATTATCTTTGAATATCCGTATGATACAAAGTATTCCAAGACTCCTTGATTTTTTTCAGCCCACTTCCCTCAATACACATACCGAAAATCCCTTTTCTTTAAAATTAACGAGTATGCATTCTCGACTAAAGGTATGAGAGATACCCTATCAAAAACATCAAAAATGAAAAAAAGAACAAAGTAGTGCACGATTTTAAAAATCCAATTACATATTAAAAGACGGGAAATGTCTTTCAATTTTTGAACAAAAAATAAAATTGTCTAAATTCCTTCCTCTTTTTTTTTGGAAAAATGAAAAAATAATGTCGAAAATTCATTTTAAATTTTTGACAAATTTTTGAGGAAAAAAATGTCGGCCCCAATTGAAAAATGCTTCAAACAAATTAAAGTTGTGTATTTTGATCTCGGGAACAATTTTGGTTATTACAAAAATTTCGATTGGCCCGCTCATTCCCCTCCAATTTTGCATTATACGCGTTGATGTAGAATAATTATTAATTTTGCATTACACGTACGTAATTTCCCATGTGATTTCCATACGTAAAATGCGAAAATGGAAGGAAAGGAGTGATCCAATCAAAATTATTGTAATGTCCAAAATTGTTGCTGAGATCAAAATACACAACTTTTGTTTGAAAAATTTTTCGATTGGGGCTTTGGAAAATTTTTTATAACATATTTATTTGTCAAAAACTTGAAATTTTTCAATGGATTTCCGACACCATTTTTTCGTTTTTCCTAAAAATCCCACGTAGGCATTCCGACAATTCCATTTTTTGTAATATTTTATATTATAATATGGATATTAAAAGATGATGCTTCAATCAGGGCTAGTTCGGCCTTGGGTCCAAAAGGGTTAATTTTTAATCGATCCCTTTAACACGGTGCTTTTTTCTCAAAGGTGTGAAATTGGGACTCGGCGATTTCATCTTTTACAGCGTCTTGGTTGGAAAAGCTTCCTCGTACGGAGATTGGAATACAACTTTGGCCTGTTTCGTAGCCATATTGATTGTTAGTTTGATTCATTGTGGATTGTTTTTTTGTTATTTTTAGATTGTTAAAGGTTTTTTTTTTTTTTTTGCAGGGATTATGCCTGACGTTACTTTTATTGGCAGCGTTTAGAAAAGCTTTACCAGCCTTGCCTATTTCCATCGCCTTCGGATTGGTATTTTATTTCTTCACAAGAGGTGTCGTACAACCGTTTGCTGATTTGTTATCGGTTAATCAGATATTTATTTGAGGGGGTAAATAATTCATTTTGCTGGTCATCGTGAAGTCTCTAATTTATTCCTTTTTTTTTTTTTTTTAATGCGAATTTAAATGTATTAACATGATTTTTATAATGCGTTTCTTCATTACTTTCGTAATATTCATAATCGTATTTGTGTAATCAGTAGCTATTTTAGTAACAATTTTGTGTTATTGGTTAACTTTCTAATTTTTATACTGAAATATATTTCGTGTTTTTTACCTAATCAAAGCTTTTAATTTTTTTTTTTTTTTTTTTGGTAAAAGTCAGTGACGAAAAATTCTTGATGGCCAATAAATTCTGATAAAGTAGTTCCCCTTGCCCTCCTTTGCGATTCAGCTGCCGGAGATCACGCAGTGATCCAATGACCATTCTTTTTGAATTCGTGATCTAATTTTGTGTGTTTATGATATCAATGAATATGCCATTTTGGAATCTAATTCGTTCACTCTTTTCCATATTTTCATGTTTAATAAAATACAATTATAATAATTTCTTCTCACAATGGTAAGCATTTTCACCTTATCACAGTTTTCTCGTACACCTTTTACCAAATCACTCACTTACTCGAATTTTCAACTTTACAGACCGACGAAGCAGACTCGGATGCAACTCTCCAAGAAACCGAACACGATCTTCAGCAAACTACTCCGAAGCAGAAAACTAAATCACGTTCAAAACCGGATGAAGAAATCGATGTGAAATATTTAGCCAAAAGTGTCATCAGTCTGTTCGTTCCAGTTTCCTTATGTATGCTATTAGTAGTAGCCACCATCACCAATAATACTTTTCAAAGTGTACACCAAGCTTTGTAAGAAAACTAAAGCTTACCATCTAATCCCAAAGAAGAGTTTTTCGTTGAAAAAATGTATTTATTTGATTTTGTGTTTGAGCAGTACTGTTGAGAATGTATTTCAAGGAAGAACCAGTGAAGATTCGTTAGATAATCTTTGGACTGCTGTTAAATATTCTGCAGTGATAATCGGAGCTACGATCATCGTAACGATAGTATTCATTACTTTATATATTTATAAATTTTACAAGGTACGTAAGCAAATTCCTCCACATTGCAGCTGTTTACTGGAGCCTATGGCTGATCTGATTGGCTGTTTTTGTGTGTTTTTGCAGGTATTAATTGGATGGCTGATGTTTACGACCTTCATGGTTATTTCTTTTTTCTCGTTTAATCTATCTAGGTTGGCAAATCAAGTACCACGTTGGATATATTTTTTATGAACCACTTCTATTTACTAAAAAGTGTGTTTTTTAGGGACTTTCTTCTATCTTATAACATACCAATAGATATTTTCACCGTAGCTCTGCTCCATTGGAATTTCGGTGTTACTGCCATGATCGTTATATACTGGAAAGGACCGCTGAGAGTCCAGCAGGCTTATTTAATATATATAGCTGCTCGATTGGCGTTGGCGTTTATTGAATATTTGCCCGGATGGACGACGTGGACTTTTCTATTTGGTATATCAATTTGGGGTCAGTACCTACCATTTTTGTTTATAGATACGAACTAAACTAGTCACGTAATTCTATAGTTGCTCTTCGATTGGGGAATTTCTTCTATTTGTTGAATTCTTTAGATATAGTAGCCGTGCTGGCACCTATAGGACCGTTAAAAGTGCTTATAGAAACTGCAGAAAAAAGAAACGAATCGGTTTCTCCGGCTTTGATTTACTCTAGTAAGTAAATAAGTATCTGCCTTACTGTTCGTAGGTATTATTTTGTACCTAATGAAAATTTCGCTCATTCATCGCATCGATTTGTGCAGCTATTGCTTACGGTGCGATTACAGCAACCGATGAAAATCGAATCGAAACTGAACCAGATGAAAATTCCAGTCAATCATCAGGTTAATAACCTCTCACTTACCTACTACGTGAATATTCTATCGAATTGAAAAAAAATACCTACTAAGAACTGATCAAAATTGAAACAATTTTAGCAGGTGGGTCTTCTGGGCATGAAAGTGATCAAGAAAACGATGATATTCAATCTACCACTAGTAAATCGCCCAGTACTACGTCTGCCAAAGCACGATCAAGACGTCGTAAAAAACGACCGAATCAAAGCAAAGGTAATATAATTAAATGCTACCACTTTTTGAGATTTTTTTTTTTTCAATGATTTTTCAAGTAGGTAGGTACTTGACTGTATTGAAATACTAATTCAACTTTGTGTTTTATTTTCGAGTTAGAAGGCATTAAATTGGGTCTTGGTGATTTCATTATGTACAGCGTGTTAATAGGAAAAGTTTCTACCTACGGGGATTGGAATACAACTTTTGCTTGTTTCATTTCGGTTTTAACGGTAAATTTGAGCATGGTTGGCAACTTGGCTGAATAGATCGGTTGTTCGAGTTACACCCGAAATTTTAAAAGTAAAATAAGCTAGGTACACCTACTTAGAAAACACCGAAAATGCAAAACATTAAATACGCATAGAGTGCCTATTAAAATCTTTATATTTCCCAATTTTTTCGGAGAAAAAATTTTTTAATCTCGATTTTCCGGAGTAAAACTATTTTTTAACTTTTTTAAAGGAAAAAATTGTTTGAATTTTTAAATAGAAAAATTTCTGAATTCTCATGGAATAGAAAATATTGTACCGTCTACAATTTATTGAAGGGGAAAATCTGTTTTTTTAAGAGAAAAACATTTTCTATAGGAAAAAATATTCAAATTTTTTTAAGAAAAAATTTCAATCTTCTTCAGGTAAGATATCAATTTTTTTTCTAGGAAATAAATTTCCAAATCATCTTAAAATGAAAAATATTATTTATACCTAATTATTTATTTATTTATCTATTTATTTATTTTGAAGAAAGAAATTCTCGATTTATTTTTTGAAGAGAATAATTTTCAATTTTATTGAAGAAGAAAAAACGTTTTATTTCAAATTTTAAATTAAAAAAAAAATTTTCTTAAAATTTTTTCCAAAAAATGTTTCAATATTCGTAGAAAGAATTCTGTTGTTGTTGTTGTTTTTAGAATGAAATCCATCATATTATTTAAAAGATAAAAATTTCTCAATCCTTTGGAGAATTAAAAAAAAAAGAAATTCTCAAGAGATATTTTTTTCTGAAGTAAATAAGTATATTTTTAAGAATTTTTCTCCAAAAATTTCCATACCTATTTTGATTTTTAGATTTCCTACAGAAGAAATAAAAATATCCTAAATTCTTTCGGAGGCACAAAAATTCTCATTTTCTTCAATAAAAAAAATCTAAGAAAAAATTTCTTAAATTCTTTCAAAGGAATAAGAATTTCAATTTTCTAAAATAGAAAATTTTTTAATTTTTTGAAGAAAAAAATAAAACATGTTTCTTTTTTTTTGAAGTAAAAGACCTACCAAAATGTTTTGAAGCAAAAATCTCCCAGATTCATTCGAAGAAAAAAAATCTAAATTTTTGCAATAAAAAGAAATCTCAATTAGGTACTTTTGATTAAAAAATTCAATTTCTTTGAAAAGTATAAAAATTTTCAATTTCTTGGAAAAAAAAATTTCTCAATTTTATTGAAAAGAATAAAAATCCTATTTTTTGCACTAAACATCGCTTGAATTCTCTTTGGAAAAAATCAAATTTTTTGCTATAAAAAATTCTCAATTTTTCTTCATGTGAACATATTCCCAGTTTTTTTTGAAACTGTTCTTTCAGTTTTTTTGCTATAAAAAACTTTAATTTCTTGTCAGGAAATTAAAAAAAAGTGAAAATTTTCGCTTTCAATTTTTAAAATTTTTTTTCACTTTTAAAATATTTTTAATTTTTGAGACGTTACAAAATCCTATTTCTTGCTATCAAAAATAAAATGCTAATTTTTTGGTCACAAAAAATCTCAATTTTGGAGGATTAAAAAATTTCCGATTTTTTTCAAATAGTGTAAAATCATTCCATTAGACCTATCATTTTTTTTGAAAAAAAAACTTGATAAATTCTATTTTTTGGTCATAAAAAAATTCTCAATTTTTTCTCTTGGAATATATTTTTTTAAATTACAATCTTTTTAGGTTACAATATTTTAAAACTTTTGTATTATAAAAAATATTCAATTTCAATAGGTACCTATTATTTTTGTCATAAAAAATAGATAGGTACTCAACTTTTTTCCCACGAAAAAATCGAAATTTTTTGAGGCGAAAATTTTTGAAATTCTCTCAAAGAAAAAATATCTGTTTTTTTCTCAATTTTTCACTGTTTTTTTTTTTTTTTTTTTTTTTGATTTTGTACCCTTAATTTTTTTTTAAATAAAAAATCCCAATTTTTTGGGATATTAAAAAGTTTTCTAAAGTTTTTTGAAGCAAAAAACTTTTTAATTTTTTTGTAAAAATTATCCTTTCATTTTTTTGGAGTGAAAAAGTTCTTTTAAAAAATTCTTTCATTTTATTGGGAGAGAAAATTATTTTATTATTTTTTTTTAGAGAAAAAAATGAAAAAATCTCTTGAATTCTTTCAAAGAAAAAAATTCTCGATTTTTCCCGTTATTTGTTTCATTTTTTTTTACCATAAAGAAGTACAAATTTTTTTTATTTTTTGTAATTAAAAAAATTAAATGTTTTCCTCATAAAAAAATCTCAATTTTTTGGGGTTTAAAAAATTTCTGAATTTCTTTGGAGTGTAAACTGCTTTCAAATTTTGGTGAAAAATATCAAATTTTCCAAGAGGAAAATATACCTATCAATGTTTTAGCCATAAAAAATACTCAATTTTTTTCTCGGTATTTTTTTTCCTAAAAAATGTTTGCAATAAAGAATGCCCAATTTTTTGTCATAAAACAAGTTTATACCTACTTATCCATATTTTTTGTCATTAAAAAATTTTATTATTTTATTTTTTTATTTTTTTGCTATAAAATTTTTTAAAAAAATTTTAGAGAAAATAATCTCTTGAATTTTCTTGAAGAAAAAGAAATTGATTTTTTAGCCAAGCAGGTATAAAAAATTCTCAATTTTTCGCCATTAAAAATTCTCATTTTTTTCTGTAGTCTTTTTTAAATTTTTTATCATAAAAAATTCAATTTTTGTGACATGAGAAAATTTTTATTATTCTGGAATAAGAAAAATCACAATTTTTTGGCGGATTTAAAAGAATTTTAATTTCTTTGGAGTGAAAATTTTTTCAATTTTTGTGCAGAAAATCGTCTCTTCATTTTTTTTTTTTTTTTTGAAATGAAAAATTCATTGTTATCATGAAATGAAAAACACCCACTTAAATTTTCTTGAGAAAAATTCTGCAATTTTTTTAGGAGAGAAAATCGTTTTACTTTTTCCAAAGTAAGAATATCTCTTTATTGTTTTGAGAAAAATCTTGATTTTTTGTCTTATATATATATATATTTTTTTTTTTTTTGAAAAAATCTTAATGCGTTTTCGACGAAAAAAAAACTTAATCTTTTGGAGGAAAAATCACTCATTTCAAGTGACAAAAACTTCATTTTTTTGGTGCAATGAAATTCTTTTTTTTAGATGAAAATTTTAAAAAATTTTCACGAGTAGAAATTTTACAATCTTAAGTTTTCTGAAGTGCAAATATTTCTCAATTTTTTTGGAAAAAAAATTTTGAACCCTATTTTCTATTGGAATGAAAAATAATATCTATCTAAATTTCTTGGAATAATTTTTTTTTTCAATTTTTCGAACAACAGGAAAACTCGGGAGAAATCGATCTACGCCCTGGAAAATTCCAAGTTGCCGACCCTGAATTTTTAAAATTTCATTATTGTAAAAAAGTAACTTGGGATAATTACGATGATTTTTTTTTATCGCAGGGGCTGGGTATGACTTTCCTTCTATTATTAGCGACTAGGAAAGCTCTGCCTGGATTACCAATTTCCATCGCATTTGGATTGCTAACCTACTTTTTCACCGGAGGAATTGTTCAACCGTTTGCTGATCGATTGTTAGTTGAACAAATATTTATATGAAATTATAATTTTAACCGATCTTCTTTGCTGTTTGTTCTGGCTCCTCGACAAACAGGTAAGTGAGTAGGTACTAGGTAGCTAGGTACTTTGGTAATCTGATCAAAAAATAAATAAAAAATCCTCAAGAAATTTCAACGATTGATTCACCAAGGCCGTTTGAATTGTATGTCGATGAAATATAAGGCGCCAAGATCACCACCTGCCTTAGGCCCGTATTTTAAAAATTTGCTTAAGCAAACATTGACCTTAAAGCGAGGCGATTTCACACGTATCGTGTCAATTTACATCGAGCAGCCATTTATTTGTATGGAAAAAATAAACAAAACTACTTGGCCTGTGTAAGAACGCTTCAGCTTAAGTATAAGGATATTTTTAAAATACGGGCCTTAGAGTACATAAGTTTAAATTAAAATTGAAGAATTTTGAATAATCAGGCAAACAATTTATCAAAAATAATTTATTTTTATTAATTAAAAATGAAGGATGTACCTAAGTGTAAAACCTTTTTTATCGAGAATTTCATTTAAAATTTCGTAAGATGCTTCTAAAATTTTCTAAAAATTCCTCTTCCAATTGAATACTTTTTGGTTTAATTGTTTTGGATTTTTGTTGAATGTAATTCTGAAAAAAAATATACACGTAGGGATTAATATATTTTTTAAAATAATACTGCCTCCATCCTTGCCCTTTTCCTTCACTTACTTCCAAGCTATTAACTAGGTAAATTGATATGGCCATAAATGATACTTCCAATAAAATCACTCGAAAAGAAGGCATAATCGTTCTTGGCGACGATACATCGCGAGACGTTCCTAAAATTAAAAGATTAACCGAAATCAAATTCAAATCACAATAAAATTTAATCGAATGACTCACCGACGATATTTCGCTGTTGCTCCTCAAGGTCATTTTTTGCATCAGAAATTCGATCATATTTTCGGCAAGAAACGCAATTAATTAAAATACTGACTAGTATGGCCTTTGCCAAAAAAGAACCCACGTTCATGTCGCCGAGCACTTCACAATAAAAAAAAATCAATTACATGAAATCAACAAAAAATTTACGACAAAAAACACATTTTCAGCGAAAAAAATCGGTTCGTAATTCGCCCGGCCAATGTACGCAGATCACATTATCACCTTATACGCGTGAAGATTCAAAACAATGCAATTTTAGAGAATAGTCTAATACAAACGCTTTGTTCAGCAGAGCGGAAGTAGGTAACCGGTTGTTCTATATTTCGAGCATGTTATTAGAATAATTATTCCTTATTTGAACGTTTTATAATACGCCTGCTCGATGGTACTTTCAAATTTGCGGTTTATTAAGTCGAATTGATGACTATAATGACCTGATTATACGCGCAGAATATTCTTACAAATGTAAATATCATAAAAAAAACGAAAATTTATTTCCTAGTTAAAAAACACACGCATTTTAAAGTTCATCGGAACGAAAACTTATAAATAGTAGGTATACGAGTACATTTCATAAATTAAAAAAAAAATTAAAAAGCAAATAAGCAGTCTTGGACGTAATTAAACTAAAAACGAAAATCAAACGAGATCTGAGATCTAATAAATAAATAGTAAAAATAAATCAACAAGTAAAATTCTACGACGTGAGAACATCATCGGAACTGGAATCAATCTCCCAATCGGAAGTTGTAAAATTAAAAGGACTGTCTGCAAAAGAAGGTAGGTAAATGGAGGAACAGGAACATTTCGGAGAATTATTCTAAGCAAATAAAATCCTTCTTACCACCGTCGGAGTCGTAAAATGCATTATTGTTCGCATCGGTTTCCATAAAATTACATCGATACGATTTGCAGCAATGTTTGCATTTGGTTTTTTCAAACTGGTAAAATCTAAATGCTCCCGAATGCGACGCTTCTCGTTTCCTTTGCCAAAGGCTCCATCCAGCTGTACGCTTCATCAGCTATAAATTCAAAAAAAACGATGCAAAATTATTCGGTTATCACGACACTGGTGTAACGATACATTAGAATAATAACAGCGCAGGTAAATAAAGGTAGAACGACGACGAGACTCGATAAAATTACACCGATTACGGTATAAATACTAGTGACGGCGATTATATAGTATTCTGGCCCATCGTATGTGCTTTCGTTTCTGCTTTTCGACGTAGAATTGATTTCTTTTTTAATAGTTTTATCAAATTCTGCATTCTCATTGGATACATCGTCGAGTCCGTTGACACTCAGATGGAAATTCTCGTCGAAATCGTCGTCGTCGGCATTTCGTCGTTGGCGCTTTCCAGGAACCAGTTGTTTGAAAACAAAACAGTTCGATGATCTGGTTCTTTGCCACGAAAAAGATGAATTACGTATTGGAAAATATAAACGACTGTTGTGACAAACTAGGAACGAGGAATTTCGATATTTGTAGAATAAATCCACCAAAGATGATTCCATTTCTTGTGTCGAATTCGTCTGTACCAATTCCGAAGTTTTTATCATTTCGTATAATTTTAAAGAATTTAAAAAATTGGCCAAAGTTGAAAAAGTGATTTCTGCTACATCTACACGTTGTTTGGTGATAATCTTGTACGATGTGCAGTTACGAAAATAATACCCATGCTCGGAGAGAGTTTTGCAATAAAAATAAATCACATGATCGGAATTTTCGTGAAAACTTAACGCCTCGATGATGTATGGATCAGGTATCCTATGGAAATGGCAATTTGGAAATACAATGGACCAAACTAACACCGTTGAAAAATTAAAAAGTTTCATGTTTAAAATTTATAAGACATTTGCGAATGGAAGAAAATCTTTGAAAATGAAAACTGATCAACGAAAGAACCATGAAAAAATGATAAGATTAATGATAACTCGACAGCCGTTAATTTACCCAGCCTAACACTGTACCTATTCTCTATGAAACACTTACTTCGTCGCAGCTTCTCTTGGTAACGTGACATTTGAAATTCATCCCAAACCAGATTTTATTTTTGAAATAATGTAATCCGATGGTTTTCATTTCTAAACAATTTCCAGGATACCAGGGTATAATTCTATGACGTAAAGATCTCAAGTCTTCTTGAACTTCATGCGCCAAGTACCTACAAAAACAAAGTAACACAATCGATGAATAATCGACTACGAATAAGTCGAACAAATGTAGGGATTTCTTACAAGGCACTGAGTAAATAGTGAACGTCGTGTTCGGTTAATGAAATTTTAGCTCTGTCCAAATAAATATACGTAATTGCTATCAAGTAATTGTCAGCTAACAAGTTGCAGGTGTCGAATTTCAATAAACTTTTCATCACAGGATCATCTACGAATAATGAAACATTGAATATTATTGTCGAAACTATGATGAAACCATAAAGCTCTGTATATTTACCGAATATTTTCATAAAATTATGTATCTGTCTAGATTCGTCATCTTGTAATGCTAATCGTTTAGGTTTCAACGTATCATCTTCATCATCCGGGTATTCTTGGCCTAGAGCTCGTTTCACCGTATTCCGGATGAAAACTGTAGCTTTGGAAACTGCATCAACGTTCATTTTTAAAATAATAAATTGCACAATTTACGAGCAAATACGCGAATAATAACATTAATGAAATAATTTCGCTTACTAAATGATAAAGTATTTAGCGGGAAATGTGTAAGCCCGTTCATGTAGCAGCTTGTATGAAATTCGCCAAAATGGTTATAATTACGTGAAGTCATTCAAAAATAGGCGCAGCAGATTAACTTGATATTGTAGGAAGTTCTCTGCGAATAAGAGCACTTGAAAATTAACAAATTATGCATTCAAATTAATATTTTATCGTTAAAATATGAAAATAATTTTCGACATTTTTTCAAAAGTTTTTCACCACGTTGTTTGATCAAAATTTTCAAAACAAACACAAATGAGACTGCCTATCGTTTAAGTTCATTGTCATCATTCAACGTGGTATTGAATTCTCTCAAACTGTTGGCTCAAAGTTTGTAATTTCTATAATCATGGATTAATTTTATGTAAATTAGAGTCTGAAAAATACCAAAAGTAAAAAATATTTCAAAGTTAATCTCTATTTTTGCCTTAAAAACTTTTTCAAAAAATGGTTAACTCAACGTACAAAAAAAGCTCATCAGCTTGTCTGTGATTGGTCAGCTTTATTTTCCAGTGCTGCCAATTGTGCCAATTTTCTTTATCATGTTAGGAAGTTTTGACAAAAAAAAAGAATTGCCTAAAAATTCAAAATTTTGGAAATTTCAAAAACGAAAAATCGTTTTGCTTTTGCACGATGAAATAATAATTTCTATTTTATTGGAATTATTAATTTATTATAAATAAATTGCAAACAGAGGGACATCATGTAATTTCGCCAAAAACTTCGCCAACAAACTAAAAGAACACACGTCAACATTCTAGAAAAATGGTCTGATTTTCTGTTTATACGTGTCTTCAAAATTGTAGTGTTCCATTTCATTCGTTTGCAAATATAGTTAAATTGATTAATTAAAAATTCGTCAATGTGTTATTCGCACAATTAGTCGAATTATAACAAATTATTACGTAAACATTATTCTATTAGAAAACGTAAACCGTAATGAATCATCGATTCGAGAGCTTTTCTCAGTTATCTTTTTATTTTCAAATTTCCAAAATTCGTTTTAGCTAGAAAATGTTAGCGTGGCAACATTACATGTTTAAAACAACATAAATTTGTCAATCAATCATAAACATTTTGCATTATTTAGAAAATATGATAAAAATCAGTGAACTTTTTATATAAGTTAATTACCTTTGTGCGTTTTAGTTAATTAATTTCACCAGTTGAACGCGCCTACTTTGTACGATGACGATTTACGTCACCGCCTCTCCGTGATCCGCACACAGTGGAGTTATAATGTGACGAAAAAATCATCAAAGATCAACATATTCGGTGGTATTTTATTGGAAAAATCGTTTTAAATGCAATTTTCAAAAATGAGGAACGCACTTGTGGCCGTCGGAACGCTCGCATTAAGCGTAATGGTTATCGGCAACGCTTACCTGCAGAAAAAGCAGTTCTACCCATCCGTTGTCTATATTACTAAATCCAATCCTAGTATGGCAGTAAGTAATCGAAAATATATTCGTAGTATATAATTAAATTGCCTAAATTCAAATGTCGCTTATTCCTAATCATCTTTCTAGGTAATGTATCTTCAAGCTGTAGTGATCATCATGTTGCTAGGCAAACTGATGAGGAAGATATTCTTCGGCGAATTGAGAGCTGCCGAAGTAGAGGTATAATTTAATTCAAAATCTCGATTGTATGGTTTTCGTACGATTCTAACGAACTTGCATTTTTGTAGCATTTAGTCGAAAGATTCTGGTACGCTGTGACTGAAACATGTCTCGCATTCACCGTATTCAAAGACGATTTTACTCCTAAATTTATGGCATTGTTTACGCTTCTGCTGTTTCTGAAGTCGTTCCATTGGCTAGGTGAAGATCGTGTCGATTATGTAAGTAAAATCGCACCGAAATGAAGTAATAATTCAATATGTTACTTAAGTATGTGTATTTTTCTATGATGTTTTAGATGGAACGAAGTCCTGTCATTTCGTGGATATTTCATACTAGAGTAGTTTGTGAGTATTGGATTTTCGCAAGCACGGTTCAAATTTCCCATCGAAGATTTTAACGTTTGATTTTTCCTTCCAGTATTGTTATCTCTATTAGGGCTTTTAGATTTATATTTCATATCTATCGCATATCAGCATACAATCACGAAAGGTGCATCCGTACAGTTGGTTTTCGGATTCGAATACGCCATCTTACTAACTGTGGTGCTGAACACAGCTGTGAAGTATATTCTTCACATCATTGACATGAATCGTGAAGTTTTCTGGGAAAATAAGGCGGTATTTTTGTTACACGTTGAAGTTGTTATCGGTGAGCATTTCAGGTTCCTTGTTTTTTTTTCTATTGGGAGAATACTAATGGATTTTATTGAATTCTAGGTTTAATTAAAGTTGTATTGTATATGTGTTTCGTTGCCTTGATGGTCAAGCTATATACATTACCATTGTTTGCTTTCCGTCCCATGTACTACTCGATGAGAAATTTCAAAAAAGCCCTTAATGACGTTATTCTCTCTCGAAGAGCGATCCGTAACATGAATACTCTTTATCCAGATGCCACAGCTGAAGAATTAGCTGCGGCTGATAATGTATGCATAATTTGTCGCGAAGAAATGCAAACAGGTTTGTTTGTTAAAATTGTGAAAAAAAAATCTGATACGTAATATGGCGAAATACTAATACTAATTTATTTATTCTAGGCGCTAAAAAGTTACCATGTAATCATATCTTTCACGTATCTTGCCTACGTTCGTGGTTCCAACGACATCAAACATGCCCCACTTGTCGTCTGAATGTTTTACGCACGAATACCACCACTCAAAGACCACGTGCCGCTGGAGCTGCCCCTCAAGCCGCTCAGCCCAACCAAGGTATACCACCGATTTTCGCTTTTCCAGCCTGGCAACCACCCTTTTTCCCTCCAGCGGCGAATATTAACGCGCAAAATATGCCAAGTAAGTGTAAAATACATCTCGAGTGTTTTTTTTTCGGCCTCCACTAACGAGACTATTCGTACAGATGTTGCTGGTGAACAGAGGCAAGAACAGATCCATACCCAAGCTCCGGGTGCATCGGCTGAAGCAAGTACGAGTCAGTCTGGCGCATCGGCCAATGCTGAGGCAGGAGCTCAGATTCCGCAGCAATTCTCATTTCCGTTCATGTTACCGCCTATGCCACCTTTTATACCTGGTACGATGAGAAGTCAGATTGTTCACGTGTTTGTAAACTTGATTTTCTCAATACGATGATTTTTATGACCATTTAGGGGTTACTACTCCTCCTCTACCACCGCAAAATTGGAGCGGATTGTCGTTTGAGGAATTGAAACAAATGGAAGAGAATAGTCGACGTGGCGTTGAAGCTCGATTACAATGCCTGCGTAACATTCACACCTTAATGGACGCGTCTGTGATTTTAATGCAGCAGTATATTACTTCTGCTAGTATAGCTGCCGCTTCTACGGCGGCAACTGCCACTCCTCAAGACCCAAGTGGTAGTTCGAGTGGAGCTGATAGTGCTCCAATGAACCCAGCTGCTGACAGCAGGTAAATATTACATTTTCTTTGGGAGTCGTCCCAAAAAAAAAACCACAGAAAGTAATGTATTACGTTTTAGTGAACCTTCAACTAGTCAAACCAGTCCAGAATCGAAACCAACTCCGTCGACTTCGACGAGGTAATTCATTAATCACGTCTCGAAGCACCTCGAAGGCTAATCAACTCGAATGTTCGATGTAATTAAATTATATCTTTTTTTCTCGCTCGCGTTTAGCACTAACGAGGAACCTTCTAGAAATGAAGAAACACCATCGACCAGTGGTGAAGGAGAACCCCAATTTGGATCTCTCGAACAAGAAGAAATTAGAAGAAGACGAGTACAGAAATTTACGAGCTCGTAAAGATGGAATTTCGGTTTTATTTATTTTTCGCCTGTACATTTATCACTGTTTCTCATGTTCCTGATGTGTAAATTTTTAATTATATGGGTCATTTTAAAAAGATGGTAGTGTATTGATACAATTCTACGAGGTCTTTTTAAACGCATAACATGTTCGAAAATTCGTTATTAAATATACGTTTGCAAAGTGTGGCCGTGTTTACTTTGTATTTGGCTTGATTGTGATTTGATAATTTGGACGCATTTCAGTTTGATAATTGGAAATTGAATTAAAAACAAACACGAATAATGAGAGTAGATAGTAATATTATTCTTTCTGGAGCAGTAATTATTACCAATTTTTGTTTAGTCTATTGTACGAAATTTGAAAAAATTTCATAGAGTAAAATGATGCTGTTTTATGAGTATACATAAGGAAAGGATTTACGATTTGTTATTTGCCCATAAATCTTCTTTATTTTTCCAAATTTGTCTTACCTACCATCAATGAATTACCTATTAAACCGACCACGTTGCCATAGTAACGAAAGCACGCTACAAGCCACACATTAAATATTGATACCTCGAAAACAATACAAAATGATGATTCCTTTTCTGTAGTAGCAAATAAATTTCAAGATTCCAAAATGTTTCAAACAAACAAACGTATTAAAGAAGGCGAATACACGAAAACAATTTACACAATGGTAAGTGCCAGGATTTCTTTATTTGGAAGGCTTCGAGATCTATCTAATCATTAATCAAACATGTTTGTTCAGATCAAAGATCAAAATTACATCGAAGCCATTCTTCTGTTGAATAATATTCTTGATTTCAATTTAAACGTAAGTAATCAACTTCTTGAGCTTTGGAGTGATCTTAATTTTCAAGAATTATACCCAGATATTAATCAATGTTTACAGTCTCGAGCTGCTTTATCGTTACTAGCCTACTGCTACTTTCAAGTCCAAGATTTTGTCAACGCATCGAACTGCTTCGAACAATTGACTATTCTCTTCCCAGAAGAATTACATTACCGGATTTATTACGCCCAGGCTTTGTACCAAGCTTGCCTTTACGAAGAAGCGATGAAAATAACAAATTCTGTAAAAACGCCTACGTATCAAAAAGAGGTCCTCATTCGAGCATTTAGATTAAAAGAAGAGATAGGTATTTGAAATCATATCGATTTGTTTTATTTCGACAGATAACCAAACTGAAAGCTGCAATCAAATATGGCCAAGAAGACATAACAGGTGCCAGGTCTCTTCTAGAACTTTGTGGCACTCCAGAAGAAGATCCCGATATAACCGTCAATCAAGGAAGTTTGTTTTACAAAGTAAACAACTTGAATTTAAACCATATTCTGCTATCGATTCAGGTATAAATGTGTGATTTCCAAATGTAGGAAGGTCATTACGAGGAAGCTCGGCAAAATTTCACCACTGCTTTGAATATTTGCGGATACGAGCCTCATCTATCGTACAATGTAGCCTTGTGCTATTACAGACTCAAAGAGTACACTTTAGCTTTGAAACATATTGGTTGGTATCATTCTAAATTAATTCTAATAACGTTACTCGATCTCTATACCTACATTGTGGACTTGATAAAGGTGATATCATCGAAAGAGGAATACGAGAACATCCCGAACTAAACGTTGGCATGACCACAGAAGGAATCGAAGTACGAAGTGTAGGCAATACTCAAACTTTACACGAGTCAGCTCTTGTCGAAGCGTTCAATTTGAAAGCAGCTATCGAATATCAACTGAAAAATTGTAAATATTCACGTAGAATTTATTTATCCGGGTATTCGTAACGTAACGATTAATCAATTCTTATTATTAGATGATAGCGCCAGAGAGGCACTAACGGACATGCCACCTCGATCAGAAGAAGAATTGGATGCTGTAACTCTCCACAATCAAGCTCTAATGAACATGGATACAAAACCGACCGAAGGTTTTGAAAAACTTCAATTCCTACTTCAACAGAATCCATTTCCTGCCGAAACTTTGGGCAATTTATTAATACTTTATTGTAAATACGAATATTACGACTTGGCTGCCGATGTATTAGCTGAAAATAGTCACCTCACCGTGAAATACCTGTCACCGGTAAAGTACCCGAAATACCTATTTACTCTCAAACGTGTTTCAGATAATCGAGTTTACTCACGAGAAGATTATTTTTCAGTATCTTTACAACTTCTTAGACGCTTTGATCATTCAGCAATCAGCTCCGGACGAAGCATATCGTAAATTTGACGAAATAGCAACTCGACAAATCGACCTACTTCGTAAGGCTACAAAAACTGTACAAGAAGCTCGAGAAACACGAGACGACGAAACTGTCAAGAAAGCTGTAGTAGATTACGAAGATACCTTGGAAAAGTACACATAATTTAATCATCAAATAAGTAATATTTTTACCCAACAGAATCATAAATTCAGTTAAATCTCTCGCAGATACATTCCGGTGCTAATGGCTCAAGCTAAAATCTACTGGGATACCGAGAACTACGCCCAGGTGGAAAATATTTTCCATAAATCTGTAGAATTTTGCAACGAAAACGATACCTGGAGGTTGCACGTAGCTCACGTATTATTCATGCAGGATAAATTCAAAGAGGCGACCGGATTTTACGAACCACTAGTCAAGAAATCTTACCACAATGTAAATAGGAAATTTTATTTACGAACCGAGACGTCGTAGTTGACTTATTTATTTCGTTTATCGCTCGCTCGCTTTCAGATTATCAACGTTAGCGCGATAGTTTTGGCGAATTTATGCGTTTCTTATATTATGACTGCTCAAAATGACGACGCAGAAGAACTAATGAGGAAATTAGAAAAAGAAGAAGATAGGTTGATTTACGAAGATCCAAATAGAAAAGTTTTCCATCTTTGTATTGTTAATCTCGTCATAGGGTATAAATCATATCGTTTTAAACTTTGAACCTATCTCCAAAAAAAAATTTCAATCAGGATTTTGTTGTGTTTAGGACTCTATATTGTGCCAAAGGAAACTACGAGTTTGGTATATCAAGAATAATTCGAAGCCTAGAACCTTACGACAAAAAATTAGGCATCGATACGTGGTACCTATTTAATCGAAAATTTATTATTCTAAATTCATCGCGAATCGTATTCCAAATCTTTGTACTTTTCTAGGTTTTATGCCAAAAGGTGTATTCTGTCTTGGATTGAAAACATGGCTAGGCATTTATTATTCCCCACAGATACATTCAATCACGATGTAATGAAGTTCTTGGATCAATGCTCTTGTAAGTGGCAAGTACTTCTTGGTTAATGGAAAATAATAATACCCTGGATGATTTTTTTCAGTACATGGAATTCAAGTAAAAGCTTATCAAGAACAACCTCTGCAAGATACAAGATACAAACAACATAAAAATTCAGTTACTTACGAAGCTAGACTGTTGAAAGCTATTTTATTGGAAATTTTGGATTATTAAAATTTCGTATGTGTTTTTATTCATTATCGATCTTAAAAAAAAAATAAAAAAAAAACTTTCTTCTTCGAACACCTTGAAAATTTCGAAACCATTTTCACTTCCAAATACAAAACATATAATTTATGCAACCATTTCATCGCGATGAAGTATTTTTTTTCGCTCGAAAAAAACATTTCAGGTTAGAAAAATCTTTATCCCACACGAAAAAACACGATTAAAAATCAACATAGGCCTACTTCATAAATACCTATTACAAAGAACTTAACGTACTTTAACATTATAGTTCAATAAAATATACTAGACAAGTACATACATACAGAAAAAAGCTTACGCCGAATTGGCACAAGACTTTGGTCAATTACATCTTTACAATGTATCAATCTCAAAAGGGCGAATAGGCGGAGAGAAAAACACTATCGATACATACATAATTGTTTTTTAATCGTCGCCCATATGTTCGTCAATTCCATCACTTTCGGTTACCAATGCTCTTTCGAGAATTACACGACCTTCTTTATAACGTTGATTTTCTTCTGTTGCAAATTCGTATATCCAACCTAATTTCGTGTCGCAATTTTTACACGAAACGTCTCGCACCATGTGCCTTCCAGTGAGCATAACTCGATCTTGGACTTCGCTGCAATTTGAGTAGTGATAAGAAGCAGAACTCGATAGAATGGTTACAGATGAGCAAAGAATGTATTACCTGTAGTTGAGATTTACCACTCTGTTGAACAAGAAAGCTCTACCAGTTGCTCCGGTGAATCTGGTGCTGATTAGTTCACTTCGGTTGGTTAAAATTGTGTCGCAAGATGCACACGAAAATAGTCTCGAACCTCCGATATGGTCTAGGAAAATTCTGCCCATTGTTTCGAGTTCAACGTACGATTATATTATTAGATTACCTGCAAAATTTGATGTATTATCGATTAAAACCTTCGCAGTGGTTGTAGTGGGTAATATTCTTTGTTATCGTAGGGACAAAGATAGAGTACTACGTAATTTTACTTACTTTGGCAAGTTTTCACAAATTGTCGAGTAGATTTCGGTGAATGAACTCTGAACGGGGCTGGAGTCGATTTTTTAAATACTTCAAGATACGTCCAAGTACCAAACAATTTCGTGACTTTTTTTAAGCAGTAAAATTTGATTCATTATCATTCAAATCGTCAATAACTTTCAAATTCATATTTTTGATTATTATGAAAAATTACAACGTAAATAAAACATGTTGATACACAAAAATCATATGATCGACGTTGTCTAATCTCTTCAAGGTTGTTGACCCTTTTTGTGTAAATTTTAGAAATATCTTTTTCGTTGATGATTCTTCTTTTCTGGAAGAAATTACTCAATGAAGTGTTCAATTAATTTACGTTCCTTAATTTAACAATCCTAATTTACTCGTTTGATTCGATAAAACCGATAAAAAACGAAAAATAAAATAAATTCAAAATCAGTCATTTTTAAAATGCCAGTGTAACCATTTAACAATTTTCAAACGCGTTATCAAAAACTCTCGAACAAAAACAAAAATTTGATAACAAAAAATGGTGGATCTTTGTTGAGAAAGGTTCCTACGAACATTTCTCGTTAAAAATTATTAATTAGTGATAGTTCTACACTCAAATCAGACTGATTTCTCTACCTCAAATCAAAATGCACACGTACTGATCTCCGTTTTCACCCGCCACGTCCGACGCCGACCGAGGTTATGCACAAGGTTGTAGTTCGCGTGTTGTTGTTTGCAAAAGCACGCGAAATCAGCGGCAAAAAAGAAGAATCGGTTACGGTATTTTCGAAGATATCTTATCAAGAGTTACGCGATTTCATCGTCGAGTACTTCTCGCTGCAACCGATCAAGTCCAGCCTGATTCTCGCCATTAACGAGCAGTATTCAGATGCCAACATTCCTTTGAAGCTTAACGACGGTGATACCATTGCTGTGATACCACCTTTAAGTGGAGGTGAGTGTTTTTCAAGTGTTTCCCTTCATTTCGTGCCGGATGTTTGGTAATTGATTACCTACGTTTTTCTAGGCTAATATGTTCGATGTTAAGCTGAGTCATTCTATGCTGGTCGTCGATGAAATCTATCGATCGGTCGTGTCTCCTAAATGTGGAGCTGTTTCATTATTCGTCGGCACAACTCGGGACAATTTCGAAGGTTTAATGGTGAGAATTGCCCAATGTCTAGTTGGATTTCAAATTTTCCAGAATGTACGCAGTTGGTGGTTGAACTTTGGACTTCGGTGTGGCTTCGTGTTTCATTCTTCATTTCTCAACTTCTTCTGAGTTGACTCAACGAGCAAACTTTTCATTTTAATCGGTTCTTATTCGAGATATAATGATTCTGAAATCTTGAAAAATACCTCCCAAAATGGAAATTTCTATCACAACCAAATACAAACACCAGCAACGTACTAATGGAATTTTTTTAGGCTATGAAAAAGGTTGGCCTAGGCCCATGCATCCTATCGTCATTTTCAATCTAAATTTAGATTTTTATTCTTCCAGGTCACAAAACTAATCTACGAATCATACGAAAACATGGCCATCAAAATGATGGAAACCGTATGCGAAGAAATAGTACAAAAATGGACTGAAATAGAGCACGTCGCTATTCACCACAGGTACTATCTATTAACTAGTTACACATTTCATCGCTACGACATTCTTCCAACCTTGACCACCATTGGTACTCTGCGTAGACTGGGCGAAGTTCCTGTCAGCGAAGCGAGCGTCGTAATCGCCCTATCCTCACCTCACCGCAAAGATTCGCTGGAAGCTCTCCACTACGCTATAGACCGATTGAAAGAAATCGTGCCTATTTTCAAAAAAGAACATTATCAAAACGGACTAGCAGAATGGAAACAGAACTCCGAATGTTCTTGGGCACGTTGCAGCTGATCCATATACCAAAACATAATAATTTTTAAAAACATACCATTTTTTTTTGTATTTATTTTTTTTACGTGAAAAATAAAACCAGCGTGATAAATTTTTAAAAATATTTTTATTCGAACAAAAGGTTCAATTTAAAAAAAAGAAAAAAAAAGGAAACAATATCGTTACATGAAAAAAAAAAGAAAGAAATTATTAAAATAAAAATAATAACAAACGGACTAAAAACGTAGGCTAAAAAACGGCCGTTAAAATGTAGGCATTACAATTAAAATATGTATTCGTAGTCGTTAAACACTGTGAGCAAAAAAATCACTAATATTTACCGCAACTATTATAATATTTATGAACGAAATAGCACGACCACTGAAATATACTGTATAAAAAAAAATCCCACCCAAAACTGGAAAAACGTAATTTTGATTAAACTTTTTTTTTTCTTCCTTCAAAACCTTCACCTGTTCGGCACACAAAACAATTAAAATTATCACAAAATTAAATAAAAACGTAAACGAAAAAAAAAAAAAGTAGCATTGAGAAGCCATGTATCCGCTCGGGCTGCTGGTGTTATTGATACGTTGAAAATAACAGGAGGACAGGACGGGGGAGAGGGTATATGGAGGAGAAAAAAAGCTCGGGAGGACAGATTGAAGCATATTGAAGTATTATGGACGCTGACGAAGCGATTAGAAATAATCATTGCGCCATTTTAAAGCTGCCTCGGCTCTGGCATCAGGTACTAATTGACTTTTAACACCGTCCAGTACGTTCGACGTTGCTTGACTGGCTAAAATTATCGGCGTAAGGGCCGTCGAAGGGATCTGCCTGAGGACGCCGCCAACCGCTCCGACGGCTCCTTTGACCTCGTGTTCGATGCTCGCTACACGAACCAGAGTCTGAGCTGTTTCACCGAAACCCTGTTTGGAGAAGATAAAACAGCGATAAATTAAGTTATTTGTATGTACGCTTATCTTAATCCCAAGTCAAGTGGTAGGGTTCGATTTGGACGTAGTTCGAGAGTACGCCCAAAATTATTCGTATTGCTTGAAAATATTGTTGCCAAATTCACGACTGAAAATCATAATTTAGACCCGAAGAGAGCCCCTTGCGTTTTGTGCTGATCTCATCAAATAATTATGCGTTTAAACGAAAAATGGCCTTGAATGAGATTAAAATTGCATAAAATTACCAACAAGAAAATTGTTAGGTAATTAATTTTTTTTGAGAAGTGAACGGGTGGCGCAAAAATAAACGTCAAAATAAAATATGTAGAGATCAAAGAATGAAGACCCCCTCGGAATCGTAATGAATTTTTGGAGAATTTTTTTTCAATTCACATTTTTTTGAAATCGGCGTGATAAAATCTCTCAATTTTTTTTATTACAAAAAAAATATTTTTTTAGATAGGAATTATTTTTAACTTTTTAATTAAACATGAAGATGAAAATCCTTGAATTCTTCAGAATGCAATTTTTTTAGTACTTTTCAAAGTAAAAATATTTCTCAAATTTTCAAAGAAAAAACGTCTTCAATTTTTTTTGGTGCAAATTTTCCAATTTTTCTGGAGAAAAAAATATTTTTTGGAGTGTAAGAGAAAAACCTCAATTTGTTGAGAAAGAAATTCTTCAAATTTTTGGGTCAGGTCAAAAAGTTAATGAGGAAAAATTATTCGCAAACTTTTGGATAAGAATCTTTGATTTCTTAGAATAAAAAAATTACTTTTTTTAAAGAAGAATTCTCGGATTTTTGAAGAAAAAAAATCCGTAAATTTTTTCAAAATTTTTTTGAATTAAAAATATATTTCAAATTTTTATAGAAAATGATCCTTTTTTGGGGGGGGGGGGTGGTCTACGAAAGACATTTACCAATTTTTTAAGAGAAAAAATTAAAAATGTTTTTTAAAATTTCATTAGGTATTTTATTTTTTGAATAAAAAAATATATTTTGTACATTTTTTAAAGAAAAATCTGTAAATTTTTTTGGAGAAAAATTTTTTCTTCAACATAGAAAAAAAATTGGTTCAAAACAAAAAAATAAAACATTGCAAAATTTTTTGGAATGAATAAAAATTAGAAATTTTTTGGAATTCATTTAGAATTTTTTGTAATGAAAAAATCTGGAATTTTTTAAAATGAAAAAATTTGAAATTTTTTAAAATAAAAAAAGATTACGAAATTTTTTGGAAAAGAAAAATTTATAATTTTTTGGAACAGAAAAATTTGGAAAATTTTGAATTTTTCAAAATGAAAAAATAAAAAATTACGAAATTTTTTTGGAATGAATAGATTACGAATTTTTTGGAACAGAACAATTTGGGATTTTTATGGAGAAAAATAATTTCTAAAATTCTTGAAGTAAGAAATCCTTGATTTTTTGTAGTAGAAAAATTTCTTGATTTTTTTGAAGAAAAACTTGGTCAATTTTTAAATATTTTACAAATTTTCAAGGTAAAAATTTCTTAATTTCCTTGGAGAAAAAAATCTGTTTTTGTACAGCAAAAAATATAAGTAGGTATATTCATCTCAAAATTTTCGGACGAAATATCTATTTTTTGAAGAAAAAAAAACGACAAAATACCTATTTTTGTGTGTGTGGGTGGTGTATAGAAAACATTTTTCCAATTTTTAGAGAAAAATTCTGTTTGTTGCAACAAAAATATCTCTTGAATTTTTCGGGAAAAATCTCAATTTTTTGGAAAAAGGAATTTCCCAATTTTTTGGGAGTAAAAAAAAATATTTCTGGAATTTTTTGAGATTTTTTTTTTCATTTTTTTTATTAAAATAAAAAATGTCTTTATTTTCTTAAAAAGAAAATCTGTTTTTTGAATAAAAATATTTCTCGAATTTTTCGGGGGGGGGGGGGGTGGTCAATCATTTTTTTTTTTTTTTTTTTTTTAAGAAAACACCTGTTTTATTTGGAGCAAAAATATTACTCAAAAAATTGTTTAAAATGAAAAAATTTCTCTCTTTTTTTTAATTATGAGAAATTTCTAATTTGAAAAAAATAGGTACCTACCCTCAAATTTTTGTAGGAAAAAAAGAAAAAACTTTCGTACTTTTTCCTCCAAATACCTAAATCTCCGATTTTGTTTGAGACGAATATTTCTCAAATTGGAGAAAGAAAATCGCACACTTCTTTTGGCTCTCAGAGAGTTCATTTTTTGGGTTAAAAAGATTTATCAAATCTTTGTAGTAAAACACTTGTGTTTTTTCCTTCAATTAGATACCTATTTTTTTTTTCAATACGAAGTATTTCTCAAATTAGGAGAGAAAAAAATCACTCAATTTTTTTTTGGGGGGGGGAGAGGATTATTTTTTGTAGTAAAAATATTTCTGAAATTTTTAAAATATAAAAAAACTTATGTTTTTTCCTTCAAATAAACATTTAAATTTTTCTAAGAAAAAAAATTCTCCATTTTTGTGAAGAAAGAAATTTCACGTTTTCAGAGAGTAAAAATTCATTTTTTTGAGTTGATCAGTTTTTTACCATGCATACTTTGACGTTTGTTTTTGCGCCAACCATTCATTTCTTAAAAAGAAATGTTCTAATCCTGTTTGTTGCTTGAAGAATCATAAACTTTTGGGTAATAAATGACACCGATGAGACATATTATTTAAAAAATCAAAAAATTTTATATGACCCAAAATGCAATTCCATTTCCCTTTTACCTACTGTTTTTTTTTTTCAACGATAAAATTACCTCTTTTACTAAAAGTAGAGCTGTAGCAACGCCTTCTCGGATATCCGCCGGTTGACTGTACTTATGATGACGACGATTCTTACGATGTTCATTTTTACCACCTTGAGTACGTTCGTAATAACGCAATTGTCGTATACTCGGTCCCGGCGACACGATATCGAAAGCGGTCTCCGCAATACGCTGTAAAATACAAAAAAATACACTCTCACAAACCAATAATTAGCTAGATCCGGTTACACGATACAACGACGGATAGGCGTATCGTTTTTTCTTCGATATAATGTAATATTACGTTACACGAACCTGAATAGCGTACACTATTCGGGCAGTCAGTTCCAAAGCTGCCATTGCAGTCGAAGTGGAAAATGAGTTAGCTCCTCTTTGTAAACCGCGTATAATTCGTCCATCTTTTTGATATTGTTCGATGGGTAACCAAAATAGATCTCGAATACCTTGGACTGCAAAAAAAAAAATCAGGCTTTAGTATAATGAACTGAACAGGAGTGAGAGAGAGAGGAGGATAATGACAGGCTATTGTTTTGAAATACGTACAAAGCTGAACTAACGAATACATAGGTCCAACTCCACCCAATATACTCGGTAATTGATTCTTCTTGATATCTTGTAACCATTCGGTTAATACGTACGAGATAAGTTTATCAAAGCCTAAAATTCTATTTTGAAAAAAAAATAAAAATGAACGATTAAATTCGATGGTGCATCTTCTTCTATGGAACATTTCAAAACTTTGTGCAATATTTATCATACCCGTGTCGATTGCAAAGTCTCTTGAGCTTCAGTTCGGAACAACTGAGTTGTCCAAGACCCATAATTAATCCAGCCAAAGGTCCATGAGTCATGTCGACGCGTTTGCCTTCGTAATCCAGTCTAATAGGCACATCCGGTGAAAATATAAAACTCCTGAAATCACATAGGCATATTATATTATCGTATTCCATACAGTTAATCGTGGTTACTTCGACAAACCTGATGAAAACTGGCGATTTAGAAGAAACAGGTACATCGGCGGATTGTCTTTCATCCACTTGAACCATCAAAGAAGAAGACTCGGCTACGTTTACATTCTCAATGTTCATAACCGGTTGGGGTAGTTTGGTTGGAGTCGTATTACCAACTGGAGGTGTTTCTTCATCTGCAAAAAAAAAAAAAAAAAACAGTCGCAATTTTTCATAAAAAAAAATCATAGAAAACAACAATAGGTACCTTTCGATCCACCGGTAATCTCGCTAAAGAAATTGATCAAAAATAGCAGCGAATCTTGATCAATATTTAATCGAAGCGGTAACAAAGATACTCTCAAGCAGCATTCTTGCAAATGGTAAACGTTCGGTTCGGGTCTAATGTTGGTAGCTTTAATTACGACCTGTCGAATGAAAAAAAAAAAAATCAAAAACCCATCACTTTCGATTTCTTTGAAAAATTGAGCAAAAAAACTAACCATATTAGCATGAGATTGTTTCGGTCTAGCGCTGCTAGAATACAAATATAGGAATTTGTTTATATTCGAAGACGCCATACGATCTCGTATTTCGACATCTTGCACCAGTAAGACCTGTCTCGAGGCGTGTTTCGTATCTTTAGGGTAGATTTCGTATTGGTATTTGAGTTTAGCTAGTCTGAGCTCCATTAGGGTATCGTGTTGACGGTTAGGACCTCCTTGGGCTTGCCAACTGAGGCTTTTCTGTCGATCGTACATCACGGTAGGGCTGTCGTTTTGGAAACTGTCGTTTAGACAGGGTGATGATCTTGGAATGATGAAGTTTACCTGAAACAAAAAATATATCGATTTGAGATGGATTCGTTTTGGAAGAGGTTTATGGGCAGGGGTAATTTGTTGAGATTTAATAGGTAATTTTTTTTAAGAAAGTGAAATGAATTTTAAAATTTTTAGAATTCAACTTCTTTCAACTTCCAATCCAAAATTTAAAGGGTTTTGTGAATTAAAATTTTTTTCGAATACATTCATGAAAATTTTAACCTAGGTAGGTATACTAGATACAACTTCAAGAGTTTACAAAAAAATGATGTTAAAAAAATTCATTGAACCACTACTAAAAATACTGATTTTTTTTTTGTGAAAAATTTCATAAATTGAATAGGTACGATGAAAAAATATTAAATTTATTGATTTTTCAATATTTTTTTTAAGGCAGATAAATTTTTAAAGGACTTTTTTTGAAAAATTTATGAATCATAAAAATTTGTTTCAAGTACCAACAATTTGTAACATGAGTTGAGAAAAATTGTAAACTTGATTTTTCTCGAATCAGTGCCATTCAGTGGTAGATTGATTTTTTCATAACGTTGAATGTGAGATTGACTTTTTTAAAGTGAGTTTTTTAAAATAAACTATCAACTTTTTTTACTCCAAAAAATTGGGAAAATATTTTCTCCAAAAAGAATAGATTTTTTTCTCTTTGACAAAAAAAAAATTTGTATAAAAATTAACGAGTTTTTTTTACTTAAAAAGTTTGAGTAAACTTTTCTGCTCTTGAAAAAAAATTGAAAGATTTTTTTTCTCTTGAATAAATTTTACTCAAAAAATGCAATATTTATTAATTTAGAAATTAAGAAAATTATGTATTTTCAAAAAATTGAGGAACTTTTATCTCCAAAAAATTTTTTCTCAGATATTGAAAATTTTTTCTACTAAAAAAATTCAGTAATTTTCTATTTTGCTTATTCAGAATTTTTTATCACCAAAAAATTAAGCAGAATTGATACAAAAAAATTTTCATCCGAAAAAAATAAGAAAATTTTCTATTTCAAAAAATTAAGATTTTTTCACCGAAAAATTAAGATACATATTTTTTATTCGAAAATTATGAAATTTTCACTCCAAAAAGATTTGGAAACTTTTTATATTTATTATTTACAAAATGGGAAAATTTTTCATCCAGAAAAATTTGGAAAATTTTTTATCCCAACAATTGAGAAATTTCGCTATCCTAAAAAACTGAGAAATTTTTCCATTTCAAAACATTGAAAAATTTTTCCATTTCAAAAAATTGAAAAATTATAAAATCATAGTGCAAAAATTGAGATTTTTTACCCTTTTTACACAAAAAAAAAAAAAAAAAAAAAAATGTGAAAAATTTTGCATGCGAAGAAATTAAGAAATTTTTCACCCGAAAAAACTTGGAAAATTTTTTTTACTATCAAAAAAATAAAACAAAATAATTGAAAAATCATTCAATTTGAATGATACAATTTACACGGATCTCTATTTTTTTGAAATCTATGCAAAGAAAATTCTCAATTTTTTTAGAACAAATTTAGTAAAAAAAAAAATACTGAATTTTCTTTGGAGGAAAAAATATCTCTATTTTTTTGAAACTATAGAAAATTCTCGATTTTTTAGAACAAAGTTCTTTTACACTCTTTTCGATTTTTTTCGATTTTTTTTTTAGAGTAAAAACAATTTTCTCAATTTTTCCGTTTTTTTAATTTTTTGAAATAAAAATTTTCTCTATTTTTTTTTCATTTTATTCAAAGAGAAAATATTTCTTCAAATCTGAGAGAAGAAAACTGCTAATTTTTTTTTCAAGGAATTACTGAATTCTTTTGAATCGACAATAAATTTCTTATTTATTTTTTTGCAGAAAAAATCTTTTCCAATTTTATTAGAGGGTATAAAAATTTTCCAATCTTTTTAAATAAAAATCTCAGTTTTTGTAGATTGAAAAAATTTCGTTTTTTTTTTGTTGGAAATTCTCATTTATTTTGCGACAACAAATTTTCTCAATTTTTTTGAGTAAAGAAATTTTTCAGTTTTTTGGAGAAAAAAATTCTCATTAAAATTTTTTTATCAAATTCTTGAAGAAAAAAATGACTAGATTTCTTTTGGAATGAGCAGAAGGTCTTACTGAATTTGTGATAAAAAGTACTTACTTGCCTCTGTTTTCTTAAAAGAAAAAAAATCTCAATTTTCTTGGAACAGGATTTTTTTTTCAATTTTTCAAAACATGAAAGATAAATTTTTTTAAATTTTTTCCAATCTTTAAAAATTTATGAGTGCAATAATACAATTAATTCTATATTTATTTTAGAAGATTTTATTAATTTGAAATTTGTTTGAGCATGATAAAGCATAAATTTTTATGATTTTTTTTAATATGAAGTTTGAAGAAATTGGACCCATTCATGATGCAATTTTCATTATTTTTTTCTTGAAATTTTTTGGATCAAAAAGAGATTCAATTCAAAGATGAAATTTTCGTTGAAAATTCATTTTTTAGAATTTAAAAAAAAAATCCTAATTATTTACCTAGTGAAATTTATACCTACTTCCTAATTTTTTTTATTATTTTGAACATTCTTATGAATTGTCACAAGAGAAATTTCTATTGGGAGGGGGAGGGGTGAAAAAAATAATGAATCACTCACCGATGGTAAATCGCTCGATTTAGTCGAATACGTAATATTTATACTATCAATGGACGAATTTCTCGAAAGTCGACGAGTGTCTGGAATTGAACATAGATCTTGGTTCGAACCTCTGCATAAAATCCATCAAACTCGACGTTAATTTCAAATTCCAAACAAAATTCATATTTTTTTCATTCTCTACTCACTTATCAGACACAATGGTAACTTGTTTCTTCGCAGTCGAAGTTTCAGCACTGGAATCGGGCTTATTAAAATCGTGCCCACCGTACATATGCCAAACGACTGTCATCTCTCTCAAAGTGTACTTTGAAACAGCATCCGGATAAGTTTTAGGCGCCTTTAAGTCGTCAACTTTACTCACTGGGACTTTGAAATGATTATCGACGACTCGAATTTGCTCTTTGGTCAATAGACGAACTTCCGGTACGTTACTTTTACCCTGTAATTAAAATTAATCGATTGAAAAAAATTCATACATTTATTATTGCTTTGCCAGAGGATTCCACTCACCAAGTACCCTATACCCATTTCTTTCTCTAGAATGCAAAATTCGTCCAGGTCATCTTCGGAGCTTTGCGAATCGGTATAAGTGTGGCTGACCGAAGACGTGTAGGACATGTCTTCGTCTGGAAAGAAGAACATTTCTACTTTACCAGGATCTTCTCTTCTCGGATATGTATCTATGAAGAAGAATACATGGGCTGAATTGACGATTCTTTCGAATGATTTTTTTTGTGATAAGATAGTAACTTACGTTTACGTTTAACTGGTTTAATAACGATGGTATCGTTTATAGCTTCTTCGACGAGTTGAGGAACTCCTTCGTCGCTTTCGACAATGTCGCCAAGATTCATACAAGGGGTAGCGTTCACATTTTCGGGTATTTTTTCGGCTTTAAAGTTGACCAATACGTCTTCGCTAACTGTAGGTTTCGTAGCAGTGTTCAAGTCGTCGATAACAGTCGTATCTACGAGATCGCCGTCCGATGCGATATATTTCACGAGTTCCATTAGAGCTACAGCCGAATCAGCGCACGTTCTGATATGTACTATGTTATTGGAAGCCCGAAGATCAGTTTGGGGATCGCCTGTGTGTCGAAATGAGAAGAAAATTTAATCATTCGTACGAAGAAGTACAGAAATGCAAAGCTAAAGAGTGAATACTTACCATCTCCTTTATCAGTTAATCTGAGGGATAGTTCGAATAATCCTAAATCTACGACGCAAACGTAGTCGTTTCTCAAATCAATGGACAGGTCTTCGGGTTGATCACCCCTGTCGCAGTTTTTATTCGAAATGAATAGCGAAGCTTCTTCGGCGATGAATCGTAAAATTGATGTAGGCGTTTTGGTCGTAATGTTGCTCGATATATTGAAATTCTCCACAGCCAAGGCCGCTCTCAGTGGTAAATTTATAGGCCTGTGGGGAGCAAAAACACGGAATTGATAAATACTTAATCAGGGCCGATAACTTGTAGTTTTGTAGGTTGCAGCTTCAATTTTTTCTCGAAGGAATTTTTTTAATGTTGAAAATAAGAATGATTTTTTTTCTCCATAGCAATTAAGAGATTTCCTCTCCAGAAGAATTTGAAATTTTTTTACCCGAACTCCAAAAAATAGAGATTTTTTTACTCAAAAGAAAAACATTTTTTTTTAATGACCCAGAATTTAAGAAATTACATCTTTGAAAAAGATTACAAAATTTTTTCATTTCAATTTTTTTTTGAAAATTTCATGTTTTGAAAAATTTTTTGTTCCAAGAAAATTGCGATATTTTTCTTTTCAGAAAACGGAAACAAAAAATAAGTCAAGATTTTAAAAAAATACCTAAATTTTTAAAAGTTCTCTAAATAAATTAATTGGTTTTTTTTTATCAAATTGAGAAATTTTATTTGTTTCTCCAAGAACTTGATATTTTTTTAAGGAGAATCCCCCCACCCAAAAAAATGAAAAATTTCTCAACTCCAAAATTTTTTTAAAAATTTGTTCTCCCTGAGAATTTCCAACAAAAAAAACACGAAAATTTTCACTCTAGAAAAATTGAGATTTTTATTTCAAAAGATTGAAAACTTTTTATACTTTCCAATAAAATTTAAAACGATTTTTTCAGCAAAAAAATAAATCAGAATTTTTTTTGTCGATTCAAAAGGATTCAGTAATTCTTGAAAAAAAAAGTCAGTAATTTTCTTCTCCAAGATTTTATAAATATTTTACTTCTAACAAAACAAGAAATTTTTCATTCAAAAAAATTTTTTTTAAAGATCTGAAAAATGTTTTTACTTTCAAAACATTTTTTTGAAAAAATCCAAACGAATTAAAAATAAAATTGTTCTAAAAATCGAGAATTTTCTTTACTTGAACTTCAAAAAAGATATTTTTTTCCTCAAAAGAAAATCCAGTAATTTTCAAGTAATTTTTTCATGCAAAAAAAATAGAATTTTTATTCCAAGAAATGGAAAAAAATCCGAGAAATTGAAAAACGTTTTTACTTCTAAAATTTTTTTTAAAAAATCCCAATAGGATTTAAAAGAAATTTGTTCTGAAAAAATCGATAATTCTCTTTACTTAGACTTCAAAAAACATGGTTTTTCCTTCAAATAAAATTCATGGATAATTTTAAAGAAATTTTTTTACTGCAAAAAAACAAAAAAAAAATTTTCAACTTCAAAAAAACTTAGTAATCCTTGAAACAAATCGGAGATTTGAAATATTTTTAATGTAAAAAAAAATTGAAAAAAAAACCAAAAGAATTCAAAATATTGTTTTAAAAAATCGAGAATTTTCTTCACTTGAACTTCAAAAAATATATTTTTTACGGCAAAAAAAAAATTCAGAAAAATTTTAAAAAATCCGAAAAATTGGGAATTGTTTTTTTTACCTACTCTCAAAAAATGAAAAAAAAAAATCCAAAAGAATTTATAACTTTATAAGAAATTTGTTCTAAAAAATCGAGAATTTTCTTTACTTAAGACTTCAAAGAATAAAGATATTTTTACTTCTAAAGAAAATTCAATAATTTTCTTTATTCAGTGCAATAAAAATCAGAATTTTTCATTTTGAAAAAATAAAGAAAAAATCATTTCGAAAAAACTGAAAAAATTTTTCTCCAAAAAAGTTTGATTTTTTTCCATCTTTTTCACCGACAAAATTTTGAAATTTTATACGGTGACTGAACAATAGTTGAGATATTTTCGATTCTATTGAAAATCCAGTAACCTCCCCCCCCTCCCCCCAAAAATATTATTGTTTTCTCCACGAATTTGGGAAATCTTTTTATTTAAAAAAATTATAAATTTTTTCACTTCAAATTTTTTTTGAAATAATTTTCAATTCCAAAAATAAAAATGACTTCTAATTCCAAAAAAAAAGCAGTGATAAGTAATTTTTTTATTCCTAAAAACTGAGAAATTTTTATACTATTCAACAAAATTGAAAGATCAGAAAACTTTTTAGTTGACTCTAAAAGAATCTAGTAACTCCCCTTCCCTCTCAAAGAAATCATTTTTTTTCTCCAAGAATTTGAGAAATATTTCAATTCCAAACAAATATTAATCCTTCTTATCCTAAAACCAAAAAAATTGAAAAAATTTCTTAGATATTATGTATAATTTCAATTTTAATATAATTTTTTAATTTGAAAATTTTTTCTCCAAAATAAAGGAGAATTTTCTTCCTGAAATTGAGAAATATCATAAACTAATTTTAAAAAGGTGGGATTGTTTTGTTCTATGAAAATTCAGTACTTCCTCCCTCAAAAAATCATTCATTTTTTTCTACAAGAATTTGAGAAAAATATATTTTTATCCCAAAGAAATTGAGAAAATTTTTTATTCAAAAAAAATTCAAATTTTAATTGTTGACTCCAAAAGAATTCACTAATTTTTTCTCGAAATACCTAAATGGAAAATTTCTTTTATAAAAAAAATTAGACAAAATTGATATTGTTTCTTCAAAAAATCAAGAGACTTTTTTCTCTAAAAATGAGTTCCCCTAAAAATTTCAAAGATTAGAAAAATTATGATTTTTTTTTACATCGACTCTAAAAAAGCGAGAAAAAAAATTATTCCAATAAGTCATATATATTTTTTTTTTTCAAAAATCAACTGAGAAATATTTTTACTCCATAGTGGTCCAAAATGATTGAAAGATTTTTTTTGTCCAAAAAAACAGAAATTTCAAATTGGTAGGTCTATTGTATTTACATTTTTTGTATTTTCGGAATTTTCTTGGAAGTAGTTCAGGTCTAGCTTAGGTATCTGAGCTACAGCTAAGTTGTCGGCTACGATATAAGTCAAACTTTGCTCAATCAACTCACCTGTAATCGATTACGCAATTTAAAAATTGCTGATGAAGCGCCGTCATCACTTTCCAAGGCTGGTAATGAGCTATGGGATAATCGATGACGTCGAAGAAATCCAACAATTGCGATAACCAACTGGTATGAGGCTGTTTCATTCTATGCCTTATGGTAATACCGTTCAAACTATTCGCCACGCAGATATTCTACAACAAAACGTAAAGATTATAAAATTAGCGAGATATTTTTCAAATTACAACATTTTCTAGGTTCAATTTTTACCTTAATTCTATTCTCTTGGCCTTCGACACGAACAGCCAAAGTCAACATGTCATCACTAGTGGTACTTCCTACTCCGACAGGCGATACGTTCTCGTTTATCACAGCTCCGCAGCACGATTTGTACATGGTCGGTATTACACATCTGGTCGGATACGAATCGACCGACTTTAACGATATTTCGCAACTATTCGGAATTAGACCTGGAATAAAGAGCACCAGAGGTTATACCCAAATACACTGGACACCACAATGGGTCGAATTTCATCGAAACTTACTACAGTGGTACAAAGATATGTGGTTTATTTGTAGGCAAACGTAATTCAGCAGAGGTTCCGCTTTGTAGCCGCTCACGTAAAACAGATTAGCTTCGTTGAAAATTAACTGAATCTCTCCAAATTGTCCTGGAATCACTTTACCAGAGGATTCCTGCGAAACAAATAAAATCATTACAGAAACGTTCGACTGGATCTGTTTTTTAGGTAAAATAATACTCGAAATATACCCTCGCGTGAGGAAACACGTCCAAAACACCATGAGCTGCGAATAAGGAAACAGCCACGAGACTCTGCTGTGGCCTCGAAGCCTTCTTTTTCTGCTCTTGGTGTTCTTTTTCGCTGCTAAATAGAAGATTTTCGTTGGAATCGTCTTCTTCTTCGCTGTCCGTATCTGAAATAGGTAATTTTTGAATGAATTTCTTAGAAGAGTTCGATTGGGTGGATTTTTTTCCACTTACGATTTTTAGCCGTCGATTTACACATCGAAAAACTCGTAAACATATTCGGCGAATGGTTAAAATTGAAATTCAAATTTTGATTTCCGAAATCCTTGAAATTATTTGAGAAAGTTTTATTTGACGATCGTGGGGTCCATAAGGCGAGATCAGTACTGAATCTGTGGTTTAGAAAAAAAATCACGTCGTTAATACAGATGAAGAAATTGAGGCAAGAAATCAGTTTAGGTAATTTACCGATTATAAATAACTTCGTAAAAGTGTTTAGATGGTATTTGAATGGTAACCGAGGGCAAAGTAACGTCAATTTGCAGCAAAGCGTTATGACTCGCGTCTTCGATAAATTCTCCAATTTCTACTTTACTTCCGGGTAAGATGATCTCTTCAGCTTCGCCTAAGAAATTTGTTTAATTAATATAAAAATTCGTCGATGAGGTATGCATTCGATGGACGTACTATTTGGTACAGATTTCGAGCCATGGGAGTCGGATTCTTTCGAATGAGACGGATTATTATCCCTCGAATGTGACGTGTCACTTTCTCTCATTATCATTTTATTAGTAAAAGGAGACGGTTCTTGTTTCTGCGTCTGCATGATCGATTGAGCCATCAGAGTCTCCGGTCCCTCGTCCATTTCTTCTTCTAATTCGATGTAGCCTACTTTTGGGTATATTCTCAGGACCATTCTGCAAACAAACATGCTCGATGAATACAACGTACATTGAATTTTAGTTTATATATCGTTTGGAAATATTTACCTAGGCCATCCGAATCCTCTGCCTCCATTTGGTAAAGACATGCCGAATTTTTCGTCCACCTCGGATAAAATAAATGGAATAGGTTTATCGCTATTCGCCTCCTAAAAAAGAACACATTCCATAAGTCCATAGTTCGTATGAAAAAGGACGAAAAAATACAAATTTAAATATAATATCGCCACCTGAAAGAGAACCCGAACCGATTTACACTGCACTTCGTAATTCTGCGTTAACTGATGTCCGGAAATATTTTGAACGGTAGTTTCGGTCAATTCGACGAATAAAATATCACCGTAGACGTCTCTTTTATGCCAATACGATCGTTCAGGGAGCGACTCCGATCGCAAATTCGGCATCGGAAATCGAACCTTTAAAAGTAAAAATGGCGTACAGATTTTCCATTCGAATTTACTTTCGACCGCTGGAGCTGTCACGACGTCGTTGAAAATTGGTTTCTGTAAAATATACGAAAAATTATACAATTTTCCAGATGATATTCGAGTATTGGAATTCGACGGAATTTTCATTTTTACCGTTCGTTCTGTGAATTTATCCAACGAATTCATCAACAGGTGGTAATTACTGATGATGTCTGATAATCTATCGATAATGGTAACATCTAGTTCTGATCGTAAATCTTGGAAATTCACGCTGTGTGACGAAAAATTAGTTTTGAAAATATTTCTGAATATGTACTATATGAATTTTATTCGTTAAAAAGAAGTCGTTTCTTACATTAATTCAGTTTTACTGGGAGTTGAAAAATGTTTCGAATTGTTGAAGTGTTTAAAAGAAATATTAACGTCTGGTTGACAAAATACTCCAGCTGGTTCGTTGTTGGTAAAATTGTCGTGACGATTGAAAGATAATAACTAAAAAAAATAATCGAAATTATTACACAATTGAATTCCTCGTTCTTTCAATAGAGAAATAATTTCCATACCTCGACAAATTCGTTTTTATTGTCATCCAATTCCATTAGGCATTCGACCAATTCCACATTGGCCATTGTTAATGATCCACGAATCTCTAAATTCACCGAATTTGACTTTTCTTCGCCGTTTAAAGTATTCGTTGTACAATATAATCTGATGAGAAAAGAATCGATCGTTGAAATAAGAACTGATCAATAATTTTGTGTAAAATAAGATTAATTTTCTCGTTGCTATTTCACCTGAAATGGTTTCTATCTGGTATGGCTTTTTGTAAAATATTTCTCGCGTTATGGAAATCCCCTCTACCGCCGCAAGAAGCTGTCAACGATATATACTTGGTAAAAAACTGATTAGCTATTTGTTTCATTTGTTCGACAACTTCGGACGATGGTAAAATTGATTCATCCGGAGTAACCAGGATATCTTGATGAAATAATATGACAGTCAAGAAATTCAGTCTTAAATGAAACATGCTAATATCACCGCTAAAATCTGGTTCACTGACGCCTCCTGTAAAATTGCCAAGTGTCAATGAAATATTCAAAATGTTATCACGTCGACCTTCGAGTAATTACCTTTTTCTTTGTGTTTACTGTGATGATGTCTTGGTTGAGAAGATCCATAAGCTTCGGATGTTTTACTATAAAAAATAAAAAAAAATATGGATGAAAAATGTTGCAGAAAATGATTCTTTGTTTCAAGTAATTTACCTGCTGTACTGGTAACTGCTGACACTACTGCTATAGGACGAAGAAACTGAATTGGCCACACTGGATGTTAAACTATTGCAAGCATGTCCTTTGACAGGATGAAAATCATCGTCACTTTCGTCTTCTAAAAAAAAAAAAAAAAAAAAATGATGTTTATACCGAATAATTTCTAATTTGAGATTTTTTCTTTCTAATTTCAATATATCACTTACCAATGCCACCAGTTGACCAACCAGTTGCATTTTGAAGACTTTTCGATACGAAAGTGTTTAAATTGGTTGGATTTATTTGCTGAGTTAATTCTTGTTCAACTCTTTCGAAATCGAAAGATGTCATAGGTTTTTGGTTATAACGAGATCTACTGACGACATTGCTGTAAAAATAACCCTTTGATTAATGATTTGAAACATGTCTGATCAAATAATTGAATTAAAATATACCTTGTATCTTGTAAATGAGGAGACATCAAACCACCAATTAGTTCGCCAATTGTACGTAACTGTCTCGGCGACAAGAACATTATTAACGAGCTCAAATTCACTTCCAAATCGACCTTTAAAAAAAAGGGTTATTTGAATAAAATATAATTATTTCAAGTTCAAGTGTTTTTCATCATTAATCTGTTTAGACTTACTTTAGCACCAGAAATATTCTCTTTCTGTTTGACTTTCAGTCTGATTTCTTGTTTTCCTAATAGCTTGCCTATTGTAATGATGTCGTGGTGGCTGATTTTCTTCTCAAAAATGTCATTTTCGCTACCCTTTAAAAAGATCATTAATCAGCTTGTCAATAATGAAGTATCAAAACAAAAGAATAATACGAACTGTCGAGCTAATAGATTCGCTGAGAAGACTGCGACATATGGTACGATTCGAGGCGTGAAACTCGTTAGAATAGAACTCTACTCCTTCGAATGAAAACATTTTCGTAGAATAAGCTGCCGATGGTTTCGTTGTATTTTCATCTACTTCTTCTGTACTGGTTTCGTCGAAATAGCCGAATCTGTACAGATAAAATATCGATTATAAAATTGCCTCAATGGGGGTTTGAAGAGGATAATATTGATCTTACTCTTTTATGTGAGCTTCGATTGCTACACCAGTTGAACTTTCTTTAGGTAAATGCTCTAATCTGATAATCGAATCTATGAATTTTAATCTCACTCTGGTTAATACTGAAAAAATTAATTTACATTAAAATTACGAATACAAGTCGATAAAAAAGAAAATATTTCAAAAGTAATTCTATTTCATCAGATGGCCCCTACAATGTCTTCATTAAGAATCTGTCCAGGGTTAGCATTCCCTGCTGTAGGAAATCATCATTTGAAAATTACAATACGTTTATCAATAAATTAAAATATTCACAGATAGACTATCTCATCAGATGGCCCCTACAATGTCTTCACTTTAAAAATATCAGTCCACGGTTAGCAGACCGTTCGTGTAGGAAATCATCACGTAGAATAATATACGAGAAAGAACATCGTATCGAAGGTTATCTTACTAGAATCTATAGTTTTGGCGAATTCTTCTACGCCGTTTACAATATTGGTGGGCTCTTGTTCCTGTTCAGTTTGTTTCAGACATTCTTCGGCTAACTGCATACTACTCGTCATTGAAGACCACATAGATTCAAAAACTGACGAAGTTGCTGAAAATTATATAACGTGGTAATCTATTGTTCTTTCATAATAGGATAATCAATACAAAGAAAACGAACCACAATCAGATCTAGCTTTAGGTTGTATAACCAAGTTCAAGCCATGGACTTCAACGGAGCTCGATTCGTTTAACAAAGAAGACCATGGTATTGAAACAGATATCTCGGCGATAAATCCATCGACAAATTCAATAGGCCAATTATGTTGTTCGCCCAAGTCATTCAGAGCCTGTAGAAAAATTCAAACGTGACAAAGACTTGAAAATTTGAACCGAAGAAGATACCAGAAGATACACGATACATACTTGGACGTCTAGAGATACATCGGTCACCGAACCAATTCCATTATATAAATCAACTGTTAGCTGATCTAGGGTCAATTTCTCTTCTAAAAATTGCCCCAGGTATCTTTGTAAAAGATATCTGCATGATCGTTTCTTTATACCATCAGACCAAGGGAAAAACCACGGCATCGTTAACTACAAATGTACAACATAAGCGTAATATTTTCAGCGTAATGGTGTTAGATTTTAACTAAACAAAGCGATAAACGTAAAAAAAAGTTACAAAATTATAAAACTTCACGTGTATAAAAAAATTTCGTTAAATTTTAACTGCGTAGCAAAACACAAAGAAAACGCATTCTAAAGTACATTTTGATTAAAAAAAATATTCTACTCAATTTGCTCAAAATAAACACAGCTGTAAAATCACAGAAAAACAAAATAAACCAGAAACGAAAACAGCTGATGGAGTCTGTGACGTATAAAAAATTCACCAATCACGTTACACGTGAATTAAATTACGAGTTTTCATTGGTCGATTTTTTAAACCCTTTTTTATTTTCAAAACACAAAGTTCCAGAACTGATAAAAAATTTGCAATGTGATTATAAATTTGAAATTATGCAAATTTTTCAAGTTAAAAGGGGTTTAAATACATGTAAAGTATAATAAATTTGATACTTTTATAGAATAATGTCAATCCATTCAATCTTTCCAGTCACTTTACGAATATTTCTTCTTCAAAACTCGTGCTTTCAATCATTCAAACTTGCCACTCGAAAACCACCTTTTAATCATGGTCCATTCAAGAAAATAGCTCTATATTTTCTTTAATAAAAAATGTGATAAATCAGGCTATTATTTTGCTATCGAGTCATCATGTTTTCTGCTAATAAACTTTCACGATCAGAGGTCTACTTTTATTTCATCAGCTGGACATTTGGGATATTTTATTCGGTTTATCATGTCTACATCATTGGGAACAGTAAGTACTTTTAAATTGAATTTTACTCACTTTTACTGCTGACTAATGGAATGTTTTTCATTTATTAGAATTTTTATACTTATTCGATTACGCTCTCGTACCCGGATGGCAGTTCTTGGACCGGAAAAAAGACGCTTGCGACGATGAATGGGAAATTTGGGTAGATTTTATTATTAAAAAACTCGGCGTTTGGATTATTATTCATCATCTAGGGTCTCGAATTTTGAACAAATTCTGTATCAAGGTAATTGAATTATTTACTAAAAATATTCGGTGTATTTTTTTTACTCTAATGTTTATTTTTTATTTCTAGGCTCTTCCTCTATGGTGTCTCCTAATTACCTCTGGATTTCTAGTCTTCCATTACGATATACGTATATTTTTTATTTTTTTATTACAACCGGTTATATTTTCAGTATTCATTAGTATTACAAACTCGCAAATTTTGTTATGGGTATTTTGCTACGTATCATGTACTGTATCCTTTTACGTACTAAGAACTCAGGTAAGGATATTATAATTTTCACTTTGAATAAGAGAACATGTGAAAAGAATATTAATTCGTGTATGATTTTTTTTCAGTACGAGAATTCCTACAGTGGAGAAATTCAACTCATGTCAGCTACTTTGATGTGGATTTATTTGAGATGCATTAGTTTCTGTAATTTTGTCCGATCGAAGAAATTGGATTGGGTTCTAATCTGCAGCTTTTTCAGTTATGTTTTTTATCTGCCTTGTTTTTTCTTGGGCCCGATCATATTATACGACAAGTTTTACGAAAAAGTAATGCAGTTTTTGGTACATTTAATATTTCATTATTCGTCTTTTTAATATTTTTCATATTTCAGTTGAATTTCAAATCTGAACGTCATACTTATAAATCTTACCTATGGTTGATTTGTCAAAATTTACGCTACTTCACGTGGCTCTACTTTACCGAATTTTTACTCCACTTCATCTATATCAATTGTCAACAGCCTTATACTCAAGTACGTACTTGGAAAACAATTTTTTTCTCTTATTTTGAACTATATCTAATTTTTTATTTTATTAGTTATTGATAGATACTAAAAATGAAAACGTATGGATCATGTATGGAATTGGATTCGCAATGGGGCAGTTTTTCTTTTTGAAATATACCGTTGTGTATGGATTGGCAATAACATGGACCAAGGCAGAAGGATATGGGACACCTGATCCACCGAAATGTATCGCTAGAATATCTCTGTATTCGGAAATGTGGCGACGTTTTGATCAAGGACTTTATATATTTATTAAGAGGTAATTCATTATGGAAATTTAAATTTTCTCGTAATTTTAAATCGACTAATCACCTATTGAATTTTCTCGTAGGAATATATTTGAACCTTGCATGAAATTCGTCAATCCTAGATCGTTATTTGCCAAAATATGGGTGAGCTTCCTATGCTTTGCATTTATTTACATTTGGCATGGTCAACATTATTTTATATTCATGTGGTCCTTCCTCAATTACTGTGGTATTGTAATTGAGACAGTTGCGAGAAAAATTTCCAAAACTGAAGCTTATCTTAGGATCAAGGTTGGTATTTTTTTTAAAAAGTGGAAGTCATTTTTAGCTGTATTTGAAATCGTGTTAATTTTTTTGAACAGGATTGGCTGGGAGAAAAAAATGAACGAAGATTTTTAGCCTTTGTTTGCGCTCCTTTGACTATTTTTTCTGCTATATCGAATTTCTATTTCATCGGAGGCAAAGAAGTAGCTGAAAGTTATTTGAATTTTTTCCATAAACATGGTAAGTTTTATATTTTTAAATTTAGTTTACGAATAAAAAATCTAAAATTCTGTATCTTTTCAGGTACATTTTTCAGTCTAAGTTGCCTGTGGTTTTTTGTTTACGCCCTTTGTCACGTTTCCATGGAATTGAATGCTAGAGAAAAAATCAAAAAACAAAACCTCATCCAAAAGTTATAACTTTGATCACATTCCGTCCTTTATTTCGATTTTTGAAATAAATCGTTTGGTGTTATTTGTAATATTTGCTTTTGTTTTTGAGAAAAAAGAAACCAATGTATAACTCGAATTATGTATTTATAATACAAATTTACAAAACAAGGCAAAGGAGGATAACATTCACTTGAAATTATAGTACAATTATGAATATTACTCGGTAACTTGGATTTTTTATAAAAAATAAAATTAGACCATCATTGTAATGTAACAAAAACTTAAAAATATTTTACTAGGAAAATGGCATACTAGCGCAAAAAATGCATAATCTATCGCTTATAAAGCTTCTACCTCATAGAATGATAAATAAAATTTAAAATTTGCGAAAATTCTGTGATCGACCGAGCTTGCGTAAATAAACGTAATTTAGAACTAACAAACAAATAAAAAGTATAACAAGTTCGTATAAAATTACCACCAAGTAAAAATGATTATAATATGTTGAAATGTTACGTACTCATTAGAAATTTAGCAACGTACGTAATGCCAGGATTATGTAGAAAAAAACCCTCACATAGTTGCATTAAAACTGTCACTATTCGTGATAGTATTACCACATTGATATAAAAAATATGAAAATATAAAAAATGTGGAAGAATTGCCTTCTTTCACACCTTTGGTTTGAGATTAATGCAATTGGATTGAATTAGACGGCATTTCTACTAGAATGATTACCAGGTACGTTGGCTTGAACTACATTTGAGGATGTTTTACATTCACCGTTCGAGTTCACTTCAGCAGTAGGGCACATTCCTTCGTTGATGAGTTTCTGTCGTTCTCTGAACATCGATACTCGCATGTTTTCCAGTTGATGATAACCGCACAGTTTCAGTAAAGCGAATACGGTCAAACCAACCCAACATGCCCATGATGCCCAAGCTCCAAACTGAAAAAAGAATCCATACAGTTAATGAACCAGGTTCATCTTTCTACTCTCGTGACTCATCGATAAAGAAAATACTCCATACTTGAGCAGTTCCTAATTCGATATAAAAACCATTGGTATCGATACCATCTTGTTGATCAATAGCATTACCAGCAGCTATTTCACACCTGCGAAAATTTACCATAAATTAATCCATTAAAGAGGTTCTTTATTCCGGATAAAAATCGTAATAATGATACTCACGATGGGAAACGTTCTGTCATGTTTTTACACCATGTCATAAAACCGTAAGTTATCATAGCTGAGGCAATCAACGTAAAAAGGCATAACATTGCACAGGCGATAACGTCAATAAATGCAGATAAAAATGAACTGTAAACATAATACAGAAGTCATCATCACGTAACCATCAAATAACCACGATCTTGAAGTTCCACTGGTAGTAAGAAATTACCTATCGGTTCCTCGATAAACATATAAAGACATTCTGTAGATCTGTATAGCTGAGACGACGAACAACAGAACACCAACGAATATGGTATAGTTGCAGTACGCTTGAGAAGCCCAATTCACCAAAAATTGGCCCGTTTCTTGCCACGAACCAGTGGAAAATAACAAACAATGACCCCTGAAAGCGAATAAGTTCGATAGAGATGGTACAGATTCCAACTAATATCGTTAAAGAGATGAATATTTACCTAAATTCGTCCTGATGTAAGCTCATTGGAATTATCAAGCATAGCGAAAGGATGAGGGAGATTACGTATCCGCAGATTTGACTAACCAGCAGAATATTGAGAGACATTTCGGGAAATTTTCACTCAGCTTTGTCGAATAATCATATGAATAGATTGATCCAGTTGTAGAGAATTAATTACGATTCATAACTTTGCGAAAATATAAAGTTTTGCGTGTTTTGAGCTGTTTTTAATCGCAAATCGTCCAAAAAATATAAACAAAAGAAAGTTGGCATGAAAAGTTGCTTCCAAAGTAGAAAGTGGACGCAACATTCAACTTCATTTTCGAGCAATATTATTGGCTAGTGATAAGCGGTTGTCCAATCGGATTGGAGGAAGTCAAGCCATGTTTACGTTTTGTTTTCTTGTGATTTTTTTTTGTAAAAACTTTTGGAATGTTGATTGATAATGATAAAGCTGCACAAAAATGGATAATTTTGAATTTAAATTGGAATTTGTTAAAGAATCTGATTGTATGTTACGTAAGCTTTGTTTGGTGAATCTCCTGAATCCGCTGAAAAAAGAAACTAATCTGGAATTCAAAGTTCAAAGAAGCAAGGAGCCATGTGTGGTGACTGGTGAGTGATTAATTTGATTATAAGATTAGATTTAGAACAATTTTTTTCATTTTGTTTCAATTTTTCGAGTTTGGGTCATTATTTTCTCGTTTTTTGAATATCTCTGAAGGAAAGAACAATCTTCCAGTTCACTGCAACAATGTTAAACAAGCTGAGGAAATGGACGTTGGATGGATGGGCACGAACTCGATTGATGCACACTGTTTTCAAATTGAAATGCCGAATCAGCCCATCAGCCGAATGTTTTATCAATATTCAAGATCCCAAGTTCGCCTGGAATGAATTCATATATTAACTGAAGTAAGCATGGCGTGCGTTGGTTCTCACGTTATTAATGAGTAATGACTAATGAGTGTACGATTTCGTTAGATTTTTCAGAAATGCCAAATGTGAATCCAGAAATGCTATATCAAATTCAAATCACATGAATTAAGCACCAGCTAGGTAGTAGGTACCTGCACCTACTAACCAGCGTTTCTCAACTCGAGTTTGCCATCAGCAGACTCTATGAAGCTAAACAATGAAGCTCGTCATCAACTTTGATTCGAATCTTCAAAATGAGAGAAGTTCTGAAGATCATCAATGTGAAATTGTGGCAATATTATTGAAGTTTTAGCCATATTCGGGTAAGGATTTGAATATAAGACATTAAGACTGAATTTTGAGATAATTTTATTATAATAACATACCTACTTTATTACGTCCTCCATATAGCACATAATCATTCCTACTAGATTCCTACAAATTACAATTATAGGTAGGTCTATTAATCTATTACCAAGTGAAAACATGAGCTTTTTTTCATTTTTTATTTTATTTGCGACCATACGCGAATAAAAGAAATACTTCCTCAGTTTACTCGACGAGTTTGTTAGAAAATCTAACCATAAACACAATTGATACCTTCATACCTACCATATAAATTTCCACATGGCTGATTTAGATGGTGATTTGTGTGTCTCAACACGTAGGTATTACGTTTGCAATTTTCACAAACACAAGAGGAACGTACTTGAAAATTTTTCACCATTTGTTACTTTATTTTTTTCTCAATTAACAACGGTTGTGTTTGAACGTTTGTAATTCAGACGAAATAACTATAGATTTTCTTCGTTGAAAAAAATGTCGATGTTTTCAAATCAGGTATGTTTTTGAATTATTCATGAATAATGATGAGAAATTGAATTCCGGTTTTGAAAAATATCGTAAAGAAATTTCGGGTTTTAGATTGGTACCAACTTAAATCACAGGTAGAATTTTCTCTCCTGTATATTGTTTCGAGACGTTGATCGTAATTAAGCACGTTTATAGTCATTCATCGATCATAAATTTTTCAAATGCATTCCAACTGCCCCTTCTCTTCTCCAATATCACCTGTACTACTTACATTATCAGCTTCCTCTCGCAAAATTTAACAAACGTTTCCACTTTTTTGCTCAATATTTTCAAGCTCCGAAGTTGATATTAATTAGAGTACTCTTTTATTTAAATTTTATGTCTTATACGATCCATGTTTCGTATTTTTTTTTCTACTTTTATGTGTGTTACTAATCCTCGTACATCCTATCCTACACGTTACAACAATCTGTTTAACCTTAATTTGCTCAATAAGTTCAGTATTTAAAAGAGCTTTGTGTAAGATTTGCGTGCTAACTTATGATTCTGAATTTTTTTTCAGACTATAATTTCAATGACAATTTAATCCTTGCGACTGTATAGTCAGTTTGATAAATCGGTTTTAGAAGTTTATACACGATTGCTTGTGGATAAAAAATTCAATTCCGAAGGAATAAATAAATCCGTGTACTTGGTGAGTTCCTTTTTACTCTATTGGTTCGTTTTAGCTCTAAAAAATTTTTCTAGCTATGATGTATATCATTTCGAGACGTAAATTTTTTTAATTTTTTTTTTTTTTTTTTGAGAGAGAGAGATCAGTGAGGCTTTTTCAGGGATAGCGGATGCGTTAATTTAATTTTTTTCTTGTTTATTCTATAGTTTAGGTATTAATTTATATTTTTGTTCGTGTCGTTTATTTTCGTTCTAGTATGAGGTATCGGTGAATTTGTGTACCGAGGGGAGTAGGTAGACTCCCAGATATACAATATTTCCTATTTTATTCTGATCTTCATCTAATCTTGAATTTCAATCTAAGAAAATATGTGTCTAAATATTTCTAAATGAATGAGTATACTTCGAATTATTTTAGAAAATTTATGTGACAGTGATCTAGTTGACATAAAACTGAACATGGCTGTCTACTTAGCAGCAGTTCGCTTGCTTAAGCTACACCCAAAGTTTCAAAAGAAACTTCGAATTTGAAAAAATTGAATAAACACTCCCTATTAAAATCTCTTTTTTGATGGGAAAGGTTTCTTAATATTTTCGGTGAAAAAAATATTTTGTGGTTAAAAATATTTCTCTTTTAATTCTTAGAGAAAAAAATCTGAATTTTCTTGGAAGAAAAATTTTAAAATAAATTTTTTAGAGTCTGTGTAACAAAATTACAAATTATTTTCTTTCAATCTTCAATTTTTCGAGAGAAAAAGATCTCGAGGTTTTGAGAAAAAAAAAATTATTTTTCGCCTCACCTTTAAAAAAAATAATAAAAATATACTTACAATTTCATTTGAATAAAAAATTCCCCTTTTTTAAAAGAAGAAAATATCAATTTTTTCGGAAAAAACATCACTTGAAAGTTAAAATTTTTTGTGGAAAAAATGTATCAATCTTACTTACCTGAAAAAATAAATAAAAATAATTCTAAAATTGTTGAAGAAAAAAATCTCAACTTTTTGGAGAGAACGAATTCTCAAGTTTTTGAAATACCTATAGGTACCTAATATAAAATTTTCTTGTAACAAAAAACTCTAAACTTTTTTAAAATTTCTAAAATTTTTAGAAATGAAAAAAAAAATTATTTATTTTTATTTAAAAAAAAAAAAATCATAATTTTTTTAATTTAAAAAGAACTTAATTTCTGAAATAAAAAGTTGAATGAAAAATTCCCCATTTTTGTAATGAAAATTTGAAAAATTCCCAATTCTTTGTAATAAAAAATTTCCAATTTTTTGTGATAAAAAATTTTAAACTTTAAATTTTTTGTAGTACCTACCTAAGAAAAACAAATTTTCATTATTTTTTTTTAAAGTAAAAAAAGCTCATAGGTAATTCTTTGTATTGAAACCAAATTTTTTCGTAATGAAAAAATTGTATGAAAAAATTCTTAATTTTTTTTAGTATAAAAAATTCCAATTTTTGAAGTATAAAAATTTCCATTTTTTTGTGGTAAAAAATCCCCAGTTTTTTCATAATAAAAAAATCGTAGGTACCTATTTTAAAAAAAAATAAAAATTAACAATTTTTAGAGTTCTAATTTGGTGAAAATTTCACCAAAAATCACTAAATTTGCTAATTTTAAACTAAATGCCTATTGCCTATGGCTAATTTCTCCACAAAATTGCCAAATTTTTATATATATTTTCATATTTAACAGGTTTTTCGGAAATGTTCGAGTGGGAGTTGGTCACCCCCCCCCCCCTATTAAGTGCTTCGTCTCTGTTTTGTCGTAAAAAAAAAGTCCTGAAATAGAATTTGAATTTTTTGGGAAATGATGAAGTCCTCAATTTTTTTAACTAAAAAATCCATTTTTTTTTTTGTTAAAAAAATCATATTTTTTCAAAGAAAATTTGTTTTCGAAATAACATTTTTATTTTTTTATTTTCTTAAAAACAATATTTTTTTTTTTTTAGAAAAAAAACAACATTTACTTTTCCCTCACTTCTTGTGAAAAAATCTCTTTTTTATAAAAAAGGAAATTAATAAAAATATTTCTCGAATTTTAAGAGAAGAATGCTCAATTTTTTGGAGTAAAATTATTTTGAATATCTTATGGAAATTGGATGATAGGTAAATAATTAATGATTTTGTATTATTCAAAAAAAAAGGAACAATCTTTCATTTTTTTTTTTTTTTAAGTAAAAACTTCTCTATTTATGCAGAAGAAAACTAGTTTCATTTTTTGGGAAAGGATCTGGATTTTTTGAGAAAATAAAGAAATAAAGCTCAATTCAAAATGTAAAGAGCTTAGGTATAGTCTACTATAAGGTTGGTTACTCACTCGTACCTACATTGAGAATTTGTTTTCTTTCAGAAAAAGCATTCAACATCAACATCGATGTGCCATTTCTCACTATGAATTTCAATCTTTCAGATAATTTTGATTAATATTATTTTACCCTCTTTTTTAAAATCAATACTAATTTATGTTTGAACGAGGTTAAATCACCATTCACAATCCTGCTGAGCTAAAATACAGCGTTAGTGCCATATCTAGTATGTTGTTTCCGTGGTGTAGTGGTTATCACATCCGCCTAACACGCGGAAGGTCCCCGGTTCGATCCCGGGCGGAAACACGAATTATTTTTGAAATTTTTTTATTTTAAATTTTATTCAAATTAAAAAAAAAGTACATTAATATTATTTTACGTTGTTTTTGAATCAATTAACTCTTGTTTAACGAAATTTTTCACCATTTTGTACACATTTGTATATGTCTCGTTTGGAAAACACCAGTTAATAAAGAAAATGGGTTTACCTATCAATAATATTTTCACTCAAAAAATTCATTTTAAATTCGATCTATAAAAATAATCCAGTGCATAAATACTAACTAGGTAATTTACTGTTTTGATTACCTGTCCAAGTAGGTATCTATTACCGCGAATAATCGTTCATTTTTTGAACGCTACCTGAACTTTGATAATCACCTTAATGAAATTGAATTCTGTTGTCCAATGCCTCAGTGATTTTTGATTAATTATATAATTATTATGTATTATGTTCAAGTAATTAGGCATGTGTTATGATACCTAATGAAAAAATTTACGCTTCCCTAAATTATTGGCTGTGATAAAATTTCATGATTCATGACAACAAGATATACTTAGTACACGATACTAAAATTCTAATATTGCAAAAGGAAACGCATCTCTGCGCCCTACGTCGTACTTATATGAACTGTGTGTAAACAATCTGTATATTTGATGACTTTTTTATTTTGTCACTTATCATAGGTATGGCAGACATATTTCTATGATATAAATCATGATACCTGGTAAAATAGAACGATATGGCAAATTAGTCTACGACTATTGTGATTATTTATTAGTTTCATGATAAAAAAACAAAAAAACAAAAAAAATGGAAGCAAGTGCGATGTAGGTACGAGAGTAATCATTCATATTCAACTATGATATAGGTATACCTATGTACCTATAATAATTGTTCATGTCTTTAAAAATTTATCAAAATTTAAGAATTACGTATCTGCCAAAGTTAAAAAAAATTTAATTCAAATTATTTTAAAGACTTGCTATAGATTTTTTAAAAATTGAAAATTAACGGTGTAAAATATTTTGAAAATTCAAATAAATTTTGAAAAAAAGACAAATTATTCGGATTTACTATTCTTGAAAAAAATTAATTGACATAACATTAAACATCGATCTTGGATGTATTTTTTTTTTAAACCAACCGAATTTCAGAAATTATACAAATTAATCAAACTTTGAAAATTCAACTTCAAATTCCTTTTTTGAATCCTTATTTTTTGCTTAGTTGTACTATACTTCAAAATTTCAAAAACTGTAAAAATTGGCCAAACTTTGAAAATTTTTATTTGAACTTTTTTTTTTTTTTAATTTAGTTGGGCTTAAAAAAATTATTTATTTTGAAAAATTTGTTGAAATTCTAAGTAGGTAACAAAAATTTTGAAAATTATATAACTACCTACATTTAAAATTATCATCAGTTTAATTTCGAAAATTGAACTTTTAATTTTTTCACTTACTTAGCTAAATGTTGATAATATTGGTTAAACACAAATTGATCTAATTTCAGGAATTTATTGAAATATAAATAACTAAATTTTGAATTTTTGGAAAATTTCGAAGATTTACCGCTTTTAAAAAATTTATACTATTGTAAAAACGTACAAACATTTGAAATTTACTTTCTAATTTTATTTTGAAAATTTAGTAGAATTTTTGATAATTATTGGTTACACTTAATATAAAATAATTAAAATTTTTTACCAAATTTCAAAAATTGTGAAAATTGATCAAACTTTTAATTTTTTTAAATTAAGTTTTCTTTTTTTGAAAATTTACCTAGCAAGCGGAAAAATTTTAATAAAATTCAAATACAAAATTTTGAATTTTGGAAGATTTACGAAGTTTAAAAAATTTATCAAATTTTCAAAATCGTAAAAATTTATCGAATTTTTAAAAATACTTTTTGATATTTTCTTTTATGAAAATTTAGCTAAATTTTAATAATTGACATATTTTGAAAATCGTTCTGATTCAAAAATTTCTAAAACCCTAATAATTCTCAAATTTCACATTTTTATCAAATTTTAAAATTGTAAAATTCGATGTTTTTAAATTTTTTGAAAATTTATTAGAGTTTTAAACAAGGCTAAAAATGTTTCAATCTCAAAAAACTATTAAAATAAAAAAATTACAAAATTTTGAAGATTTTTACAATTTAAGTACTTATGATACCTAAATAAAATTTCCACAATCGTAAAAGTTGAAACCATACCGTCCAAATTTTTCTTGGAATTTTTTTTTTCGAATTTCTAAACTTGGTCATTATTTTAAAAATTGATTCAATTTCAAAAATGTACCGAAGTTTAAAATTTTTAAAATTTACTTTTTTTCAAATTGTTATAAAAATTCTAAAAAAAAGGCAAAACTTTGAAAATTCGTGTTTTTAAATTTTTAAAATTTATTTAATTTTGAAATTTAATTTTTGGTAATTTAAAATTTTTTAAAAATAATTATGATTGAATATTAAACGTTGATTTGATTTCAAAAATTTATTAAAATTTAAAATTACTAGATTTTAAATTTTTGCCTAATTTTGAAGATATTTTGCTGTGTTTAAAAAATTTACCAGTAGAAATTTTACTAACATTAAAAATGTATTCCTTATTTTTTTATTATTTATTTTTTTTTTCAAACTTGGAATTTAAAAAGATTGGCCAAATTAGATAAAAATTTTTACCAATGTTTTAAAATTGAAAAAACTGATCAAACGTTGAAAATTTTTATTCAATTTTTTTTTTATTATATTTTCTTACTATAGGTACCTATTTTTAAAATATACATCGTTTAAAAATTTATCAAATTTTCACAACGTAAACATTAATTTAACTTTAATAATCGACCTTTGAATTTTTTCGTCCTTTTGAGAATAACTTAAGACATAATTTTTATAATCGATCAAATTGCAAGAACTGGTCTTATTTCATAAATTTATTAAAATTTGATAATTCTCAATTTTTAATTTTTTTATCAATTTTTAAAAATTGTAAACATTTTGAAGATTGGCCTTTTTTGAGTTTTTTTGTTGAAAATTTGGTTGAATTTTCAACATATTTTATAAATTAAGTATAGATTTAATTTCAAAAATTTATCAAACTTCGAAAATTGACCTTTCAATTTCTCTTTTAAAAATTTAAGTAGGTAGGTAGCTAAATTTTGATAACCAACTGGTCGAATTTTGAAAACTGATTTAATTAAAAAAATTCGTTAAAATGTGATTATTTCAAATTTCAAATTTTTATAAAAATTTAAAAATTGTAAAAATTGACCCAATTTTGAAAATTCTCATTATATTTCTTTTCTTTTCTTTTCTTTTATTGAATAATTGATTGAATTTCAGAAATTGTTTCTTTTTCAAAAAATTATTAAAATACAAAATTACCAAAATTCTGAATTCATACAAGGTTTCGAAGATTTACAAGATTTTGAAGATTAATTACCTATTTACTATTACTTGTAAATATTACCCTTAAATTTGAAAAATACCTTACACTTACAAAACTGTAAAAGTTCAAGATTATATACCTATACCTATCAAACTTTGAAAATATACTTCTAAATGTTTGGGTGGAGGGGATTTTGCTGGTTTTTTTTAATGGACCTTTTTTAAAAAATTGATCTGATTTCAAAAATTTATTAAAGGTAAAATTCCTATACCTACACTTCAAATTTTTATCAAATTGAAAAAAGTGATCAAACTTCAAAAACTCGTATTTTTAAAACTTTAAAAATTTTTATTGGAATTTTGAAAATCAATTTAATTTTAAGAAATCAAACTTTTAATTTTTTTTAAACATTGATGAATTTTAAATTTTGGCCAAATTTTAAAAATTGATTCGATTTAAAAAATTTATTGAAATTTTAAAATTTTGAATTTCTGTTATATTTTGGTAATTTTATTAGAAACTCGACTTTTTCGTTAAAAATAAAGACCAATATTTTTATTTCAAAAAATTCAAGAAAGAAGAACTTTCGAACGGAAGTTGCAGTAAGTTTTTATCTTATAGATGTCGCGCCGCAGAAGATCTGTCAAGTATTGCATAATCTTATACTAGGTAAAAAGGAAGACGCGAGTATAATTATCAAAGTAAACGTTACACTCATAAATAAATCGTGAAATACATTCAAAATAATAAAAAAAAAAATCTATTTTATTCTTCTCACTGATTATAGCAACAGTTATGTTCAAAGGGCATCTTTATCGTTCCCCAACTTAATCATTTTTTTCTAAACATACGTTCATTGTACTCGCAACAAAATAGTGTATTTCGTACATGATTAATTTACCTACTCTCGAATATTTATATTTTCGTGCTTCCAATAAGTATTTCTGTACTTTCGCGTATCTGGAATCTGAAAAAGTAATGAAAAAATGCACGATTCTAAATCCGCAGAACACGGTGGCGCTGAGAAATGCGATGAACATGAGAAAATACTCCAGAATTCCCACTCAATACGAGCTGCGATGCAAGATAATGAAGACACCACTTGCGGTTTTTGGATCTTCAAGGGACCGTTTTTGCAGAAATTCGCCAACAAGAAAGCCTACGTAGTTTGTTTCGGTATTTTGGGATGCCTGTATTCGGCCAGTTATTCGTATTTTAATGGAATCCTGTCCACGGTTGAGAAACGTTTTGGAATTCCTAGTAAAGTAAGTGGTAAGTGTTGTTCTCGGGATGATTTTTTTGATTTATATTATAAATAATGTTTCGAGCAACGGAATTACATTTATGGATAATGTTTTGAGATATATTCCTGGCTACTCCGTTCTCTCTTCATTCTTCAAAGGCTTGATTTGGATTTTCACTTTCTCTAATTCTACCAATGCTTTATTTATTTTAAATTCTTCATAATTTGTTTTGAAGATTTAAAAAAAAAATGCATTTATATGAGACTTTTTATCTCTTAATTTCTACTTTGATTAAACTAGGTCTCTCTATACACAATATGAATGAGGAAAGTGCTTCTAAAAGAATCAACGAACTGTTTTTTCAGTACCTACCTTCTTACTTTAGGTTTTGATTTATGATTTTGAATTCCTGGGTACTTTATCTGTTACCTACACAGAACTTGCTTCATAAATTCATCAGGAACTGTTTCGCCATAAGTATTAGGTACGTCTAGAGGTGTAGGTAAAAAGAAAAGAGTTTTTCACAAGTTTCGGAATGTATGACAAAATGTCTAAAAGTCATCAAATTGTTTTTTTTTTTTTTTTTTTTTAATTGAATGCTTTTAAAAATTTAGACAAAAACCTATTTTTTCAAAAAAATAAATGAATAGGTAATAAAAAGACTTTTCATTTCAAAAAGGTTAAATAAAATTTTATTTCAAAAAAATTAAGAATTTTTCTCCAAAAAAAAAAAAAAAAAAAAATAGAGATTTTTTTTCTCTAAAAGTAAAAGGTTCATTTCTGAAATCAAAACAAAAAAAAATGAAAGATTTTCTTTTTCAAAAATACCTATGAGATTTTTCACTTAAGTACCTACCTATAAAGACCAATTTAAAAAAAAAAATAAATACATTAGATGTAAAGATTTTCATTTCAAAAATTTTGAAAGATTGCATTTAAAAAAAAAGAGTTCATAAAACGAAAACTTTTTAAAACCTCAAGTTAAAAAATTTTTCACCCCAAAAAATTTTAAGATTTTTTTTCTGTCCAAGAATTCGAGAAATATTTTTATTGCAACACGAAAGAAATTTTTTTTGCCCAAATAAAATGGAAAGTTTTTTTCTTTTTTTTTTTTAATTGAGACAAATTTTGAGATTTTTTCTCAAAGAATTAAATTTTTTTTCTGAAAAATCAGAGATTTTAGGACAGCAACTGGGAATTTTCTAGATGGAAGCTCGTTTTTTTAGAAGAGGTGTCAAGTTGAAAATTTTTTAAACGTAGAATGTGAGAATGAAAAAACGAGAAATTTTTTCAATGCAATAAAATCCCCCCCTCCCCACAAAAAAACTGATCCAAAAAAGCAAAAAAAAAAATCTTCCCAAAAATTATGAGACTTGTTTCTCACCCCTCTCCTCTCTCAAAAAAGTTACCTCAAAACATTGAAATACTTTTTCATTTAAAAGAATTGACTGATATATTTCCTATAAGTATAAATAAGATTTGCTTAGATACCGATTTTGAAAATGAAAAATTAAAACGATTAACATTTTTATACCTAGGTATTTCAAAAAAATTTGTTAGAAGAATTTTTTCAAATTATTTTGTCGAAAAACAAATTTTTCAACATTTATTTCAAAAAAATTCTTCTTCTTTTTCAAGTTTTTCCAAAGACGACAAATTTTTTAACACATTTTTTTTTTCAAAATCAGGTAGTCAAAAAATAATTTTATATTCCTGCTTTAAATAAAATCAGAACAAATTTTCCAACATTCAATTTGAAGAGTTTTTTTTTCTTCAAATTTTACCATTGAATTTTTGAAATTTTTGTAAATAATTTTTATCAAACTTTTTTTTTTATGCTTTTGCTCAAAAGACTTTTTTAAAGCTTTGTTTGATATTAACTTTTGCTTATTTTTAAAAATAAAAATTTCCCAAAACTCAGTTTCTAAAATATTTCCAATAAAATTCTTTAATTTTTTTCAAACCATTTTCATATATTTTTTTTTTAACAATTACCTAGGTATTTTATTCAATTTTGTTCGAAAATTAATTTTTTGAAACCTTGCTTTTTTCTATGCAAATTCCCCAAAGACTAATTTTTTCAAATTTTGTTCAGGGATAAATTTTATTTTATTTTTTTATATTTTTGTTAATGAATAAATTTTTAATAATCTTGCTCAGAATGAATTTTTTGTCAATTTTTTTAAAAATTAAACTCAAGGTCTGATTTTTTCCAATTTTGCTTGGAAACGAATTCAGGATTTTTTTAAAGATTTTTTTTTTCAAATTTTGTGAAAATCGTAGAAAGAAAAATTATTCCGAAAATCACAAATTAGAATGTGCCACCAAGTCCCCACTTTGGAAAAGAAAACAAATTTTCCATCTTTTGCATGTTTTCGGTTCTTACCTTTAAAAATGTTGATTTTCATGAGAAATAATTACCCATTTTTTATTTATTCTCTCACTGAATTTTGAGAGTTCCCCCTTCCCCCAATTTTAAAAGAAGAAAAAATTGAAAAATTTTCAACTTTAACATAATTTAAAAATTTTAACTGGTCAATAATGTTCCTCTTCATGAGAATTACTCGTACTTCCCAATTTTTCATTTTTCGCCCAACTTGATTTTAATCAAACGGTTTCTTTGATTGGATTTGTCTATTTTTTCGAGATCAATAGGTACAAAAGCTTATCAAGCATATTGTAATTAAATACTAAATTATGGTATTGTAATCAATTGTAATTCTACATTCTCCAGTTTGTTCACCGATTATAATTATGTAGAGTCAATGACTCAAACTTAGCACATTGTTCAATCATGATCAAAGTCGTACTTTTTGTGCATTTCCTGTCTTCTTCATCGCGGAAAAAAAATACATCCCATCCAACCTTGAAATTCTAATTAGCGTGATAGTATTCGGAAGCTTTGACGCATGTACGTAGACGTACCTACACAATACAGTACAATAGTGCATTTTCACTAAGCAATTAGTTAAATTTAGATAAAGTTATCACTACGAGGGATAAAATAGGCAGCGAACCTGCGTTTGAAAAATCTCCTACATCAAAGTCCTGCATTTAATCGTGACGTTCTGTTACAGGCATTATTACCGTTGGAAATGATATAAGTTCGATAATCGTATCGACTCTGTTGACTTATTACGCTAGTCGAAAACATCAACCGAGATGGATTGGTTTCGGAATGTACACAATTGTATTATTTTGTCTACTATCAGCTCTACCTCATTTCATGTTTGGACCCGGAGAAGACGCTTCGATGTTCACTTCGGAACGTGGCGGACACATGGATCAGGAAGTTAGAAGTAGGTAGTGATGTTTAAAAAAAAAAAAAAAATGAACCTTCTATTATCTACGAATTCCCATCTTTGTGATAGTACTGGAAAATAAAAAGCTCTTGTGCGATAACAGCACCAGACATTGCGAGACAGCGAATGGAAACTTGGTCGCACCAGTTATTTTATTTTTGGCTCAGTTCATCAGCGGCTTAGGAGGTACCCTGTATCATACCTTGGGAATATCTTATATGGATGATAACGTTAAACGATCCAAGACACCTATGCTATTAAGTAAGCATTACCTCGGTCAGCAAATTTGTACCTACAACTGAAGCAGACGAAGAATAACCAATTTGTGGAAATTAATTTTTTTTCCAGGTTTTACCTATTTCATTAGAAGTCTGGGACCAGTTCTCGGATATTTTCTCTCATCTATTTGCTTAAAATTGTACATAGCTCCGGACTTGACTCCTACTATAGATAATACAGATCCGAGATGGTTGGGAGCTTGGTGGTTAGGTAAGTTACGAAGCATACTGATAGGGCCGGTATGGCAACTTCGAATTTTCGAGGGTTTAGCTCGTTTTTTCCACGTTGGGGGGGAGGATTTTTGATTTTTACGTGTTGAATATGAGAATTTTTCTGCATAAAAATCAAAAATTTCACTTCCCCAAAAATTTAAAAAAAAAAATTTTATTTCCCGAAATAATAGATTTTTTTTGCAATAGAATTAAAACATTATTTTATATTTAAATATAGAATTTTACTTTTTCCCCCTTCACTTGAATTCCCTGCAAAATTTAAAGATTTCCTTTTTAGAAATAATCGAGAGATTTTTTCTTTCATAAGAACAAAAATTTTAATTTTTTTTCTCCAAATGTTTGAGGTATTTTTTACTCTTGAAATATTGTGAAATTTTGTCGCCCAAGAAATACCTAGATTTGTCTTTGAAAAAATTAGAAAACATTTTTATTCAAAAAATTGATTCCAAAAAATTGAGAAATTTTTGTCTCCGAAAAATGGATTTTTTTTTACTATAGGTAGGTACAGAAAAATTGAGAATTAATGTTTTTCTCCAGAAAAACAATTTTTTTTTGCTAGGTAAATGAAGATGAAAATAATCGAGATATTTTTATTCAAAAATTTTCAACTTTTTGAAAAAAAAAAGTTGAAAATTTAATTTTTTTGTATCAAGAAATTTTTCATCCAGTAAAACTGAGGAATTTTTCATTGAAGAAAAAAATTTGAAATTTTCTAATCAAAAAATGAGAAATTTTCAATTGACAAATTTTTATGTTTTCAAAAAAGTTGGAAAAAAATCTATAATTCACAAAAAGTCGAGAAATTTTTTTCCCAAAAAATTGAACGATTCTTGTCTCTGAAAATCAGAGAAATATTTTATTTACTCCAGAAAAATTGAGAAGTATTTTTTTCCAGAGATTTGTTCAGCGAGAAAGATTGAAAGATTTTCCTCAAAAATTTGGAGAAATGTTTTTGTGCTCCAGAAAATATCGTATTGCTTAAAAAAAGTTAAATGATTTTCATTAATTCAAAGAAAAAGAGAAATTCTGTATCCAAAAAATAATTATGAGAAATTTCCTTCTCCAAAAATGGAATGATTTTAAGATTTTTTTTCTGCAAAAAATTAAGAAATCTTTTTCTCAGAGAATGGTCGATTTTTTGTGAAAAAATTGACTGATTTCTGTCTCCGAAAGTTGAAAAAATATTTTTAACCTACAAAAATTGAGGTTTTTTTTTCAAAAAAACTGAGGAATATTTTAAAAATAAAATTGAAAAAAATTTCGTTTTCGAAAATAAAATGAAATTGTTTCAAGGAATTTTGAATAAAATTATCTCAAAAAATTCACCCCTGCAAAACATTGAGCAGTTTTTCTACAAAAAATTGAGATCCTAAAATTTCTTCAAGTTTTAATTCCAATAAACTAAAAAAATCTTAATTTCAAAAAATTGGGAAAAATTATTCAAAATTTTTTCTTTTTTTTCTTTCGGGAATATTTTAAAAATAAAACTTAATAATTACAAGAAATCGAGAAATTTTCATTAAAATGTTTCTACTTTGAAAAATTGACTGAGAAATTTTATATTACCAAAAAAAAATTGAGAAATTTTCTTCGCAGAGAATTCAACGATTTTTGTTTGGTCCAAAAAATTTCTGTCGCCGAAAGTTGGAGAAATATTATATTTTTGTTCTGGAAAAGTTGAGAATTTTTTTCCTGCAAAATATGAAGAGTTTTTTTTTTCAATGAAATTGAAAAAAAAAATCATTTTCAATAATAAAATAGGTACGCTTTACCTACTAAGGAGTTCAAACTTTTTTTTAAGGAAAATTGAAAAAATAAATTATTCCAAAAAATTTATCTTCCCCAATCAACATTTTTTCTGCAAAAAATTGAGAAAAAAATCTGTAAAAAATCAAAACAATTTTCGACCAAAAATTATCATATTTTTATTCATATTGTAAAAATCTGAAAAAATTTTGATAAGTAATAAAAGATTCTTCTCTAAAAAAATCTGAGATGGGCCGGACTTTTTTCAAAAATATGACATTTAAAACAAAATTTTAATTTTAAAGGATTTCTTTCAAAAAAAGAAACCTAATAATAATTTTAGTAGATTAACTTGGAAAAATTCTATTCCAAAAAAAATTGAGAAATTTCCTTCGCCAAACATTCGAAAATTTTGTGAAATTTTTTATTACAAAAAAAAATTAAAGATTCTTCTTCAAAAAAATGTGGGATTTTTTCGTTTCTAAAAACTGAAATTTTTTTCCTGAAAAAAGTCAAGACTTTTTCAAAAATATGGAGAATTTGTTTATTTAAAACAAAATTTCTTTAAAAAGAATTTAATTTTACTAAAACTGGAAAAAATATTCCAAAAAAAAACTAAGAAATGTTTATCCTCGAGGTAGGTATGTTTTTACTCTGAAGAATTTGAGAGATTTATTTAAAAAAAAATTTTCTCAAAGAAAAAATACCTACCTACTTATCTACTTTTTTTCTTGCAAAAAATTGAAAAAATATGAAGCACTTTATGTAGGTATCTAAAAAATTGATTTTCTCTTTTTCTAATTACTTAGTAGGACTTTATATTTATTTAGAAAAAATGTAAAATTTCATTTTCTAAAAAATTTAACGATATTTTCTTCAGCAATTAAAAAAAATATTTCAGTAGAATTGGGGAATTTTTTTATTCCGAAACAAAAATATAGTAAAAAAATTTAATCAAGAATCTGAGGATTATTTTCTTTTTTTTTTAAAAGAGATATTTTAATATCTAGGTATCTTTACTTTTCAAAGCTCAAAAAATTAGTAACTTTTTGACGATTTCAAATGGAAAAACTCGAGATTTTTTCCCCACCAAAAATATAAAAAATTCCTCCTGGCGCAGAAAACCTTTTCTTTTCAAAGCCCAAAAAATTACCCACTTTTTGACTGTAATTTGATTTCAAATGGAAAAACTCGAGATTTTTTCCCCACCAAAAATATAAAAAATTCCTCCTGGCGCAGAAAACCTTTTCTTTTCAAAGCTCAAAAAATTAAAGAATTTCAAAAATACTTTTCAAAAATTGAATCCATGTGTGTTTTAATTTTTAGTTTTTTGGAGTTTTCCAGGGTGTAACTTATTTCATTTTTGAAATTTTTGGGTATAACTCTGGCGTTCGAGCTACTGCTATAATGTTGCCATTTGCCGGCCATGCAAATTGAAGGTTTGAATTACAGACCTATAACTATATGGTTAAATTTTCAGGCTGGATTGTATTGGCGGTATTGATATTCATATTTTCCACACTGATCACAATGTTCCCAAAGACATTACCAAAAACTGCAATTAGAAAACGCAAAGCTGCTTTTGCACAAGGTAAAGATGCTGTGCAACCGGTTGCCGAACTTCCAGCCTCATTTTCTGGTAAATTATATTATCTGTCAATTGCGAGCAAATTCATATTTTATCAACTTCAATTCATATAATATATTATTATTAACTGAAAATTTATTTCAGATATGATAATTACATTCAAAAGATTGTTCACTAATTACGTTTTACTGTGTAATAATCTCGCTGCCATATTTTACGTTTTGGGAGCCATGCCTTTTTTCATATTTTTACCAAAATACATGGAGATCATGTACGCTCAATCGGCTTCATTTGCTAGTCTCATGACTGGTTGGTATATTTTATTCTTAATTCCAATAATAATGAGCAGGCATCGTTCTTCGAAGAACTAATGATTGATTTTAATTTTTCACAGGATCTGTTGGCTTGGCCTTTACATCACTAGGTATTTTAATTAGTGGATTCATCTTGAGCAAATATAAACCTTCGGCGAGGAAATGCGCTGCTTGGAATATATTTGTAGGCGCTGTAATGGTCGCTTCGGTCGTATCATTCGCTTACTTAGAGTGCCCTAATTTAACTGGAGAGAAGACGTTTTTCAATATGAAATCGTTAGTTGTTCAACTCGAATTTCCTATATGTTTGATTCTTACAGACACGATTTAATCTCCAATGATTTTTTTTAGAACCCAAGATATTACTTGTTATAAAGACTGTAACTGCGATTACGTCAAATTTTCTCCTGTATGCTCAGCTGACCAAAAAATCAACTTTATTAGCCCTTGTCACGCCGGATGCAAAAAGAAGATTAGCGAAAAAGTTGGTATATGGAGTTCGTAGTTCATTTTTCTCGCCAAATTTTCTGAAAACGTGTACGATTTTAGGCCCATGGAGAGTGCAGCTGTTTACAAAATATTACAATGGATACGACCAGTTTTGATGAATCGATAGATAGTCAATCAGTAACCTCCGGCACTTGTCCAGTTGATTGCAAAGCAGCATTTACGCTATTCCTGGTCGTTATTTGTATTATACAGTTTACCGGAGCTACTGGAAGAACTACTAATTTTTTGGTGGCTGTGAGGTAAAAAAAAAATCAATGATTGAATAGGTACTAGGGTGGAACGAAAATCAAAAATTTTCGATTTTCAAAATTTAATACCGCCGAAAAGTTGCGTCTAAGTGATACACGAAAAAAAAAAAAAAAAATCAAATCGAATAATATCTTCTAATCGCGCAAGAGCCCTCAAATTTTGTGAAAATTTGCAAAAAAAAACAAAATTTGAAAAAAATTCCAAAATGTTACAGAATGCGTTTTATGCCTTTGGTTGGCAAGTATATTCATGGTTATTTATATTTTTTGAAAAAAAGTCCAGAATAATTCATCAGATCATCGCATTTATGAAACATTTCAAAAATGTCATACTTTACGTTTTTTTTTTTTAAATTGAAAAAAATTGATTAAAAATTGTGAAAAAAATTGGAATTAAAATGGGTTTAACATACACAGTTTTGCCCAAAAAGATAATTTTACAGCGATTGTTCACCTTTTTCGTACGCTTAAAAATTTGTCAAAAACTACGAAAAATTGAAAAAAAATGAGGAAAATGATGGTTCCTGAAAATGAAGGTAAAGATGGAAAATCGTCGTAAATTGTCTTTTCGGGCGAAACTCGTTAAACCCATTTTAATTCTTAAATTTTTTTTCCAATTTTTAATGTATTTTTTTTTTAATTTAAAAAAAAACGTAAAATATTTCATTTTTTTAATGTCTCATAAATGCGATGATCTGATGAATTCTGGATTTTTTTTTCAAAAAATAATAATAACGATGATATTATACTTGCCAACTAAAGGCATAAAACCCATTCTGTAACATTTTGGAATTTTTTGAAAATTTTGTGAGGGCTCTTGCGCGATCTGAAGATTTATCCGATGTGAATTTTTTTTTCATGTATCACCTAGACGTAACTTTTCCACGGTATTACATTTTGAAAATCGAAAATTTTTGATTTTCGCTCCACCCTATTGAAGAGGTTGTTAGGTACATGAAAAATTGACAAGTTTTTAGTTAACCAATCTATTTACATTTTGCAGATGTGTCGAAGAAAAAGATAAACCAGTTGCAATGGGAATAGGATTAACTATGCTGAGTATTGCGGCGTTCATACCGTCTCCTATATTATTTGGATATATTATAGGTAACATTTTAAATCAGTTCTGTTGAAAAATTCTGTACCTACCTATTGGAATTACTTCATCGAAAAATTCAATGTTGAACTTTTCATCATAGATCGTAGTTGCATCATGTGGGGAAAAACATGCACAGGAAATAGTAATTGTTGGCTTTATAACAGCAAGTTGCTGAGACAAACAATGAACTTCACTTCAGCATGTAAGTTTTCCACAATTCAGCAAAGATCAAAAAGAAGGCATTTTTTTTCGCCCAATTCAAACATATCTATCTCTGTTTTGTTTTCGTAGCATTTATCGCTGTAGGAGTGATTTTCGACGTCGGAGTTTGGTACTTGGTAAAAGATATACAAATCTTTGACGAAGAAGTGCCAACAGACAAGAAACCAAAAGATCAACCAAAAATTGAAAACAGAAGTTAATCTCATCATTCCAGTTCGATTTATTTTTAAAAAATGAAATGATATTTGTGTTTTTCCAATGTACATGTTCAGCATTACTTTTTTACGTTTTTTGGGATATGGGCCATTGCTTTATTTTCCATTGATTTTTTTTTTTAAATTTTGAACCTATATCTAGAGTAAAGACGTACGTTTTAATAAGTACCTGTAAGATCAAGTTTTTCATTGATATTTTAATTCATTAAATTGTTTTAAACTCGTATTACACTCACGTGTGTGATCCTTTGTATAAGATAACCTTAGGATTTGAAAGGATCGGGTAATGTGATGGACTGATGGGCGATGAAATCTTTTTTGAAAGCTATTCAGCATTACCTAGCTCGGTTGCTCAAGGTACGTACACCCAAAAATTCAAAAGTGAAAAACTAAGAAAATAAGTACGAAAATTAAAAACGCAATAGGTTTAAAATCTTGGACTTTTTGTAGGAAACATTTTTTTTTAATTTTCATTTTTTTGGATTACAAACTTATCGTTTTTTCCCCTGGGATAATTTATTTTTCTACTTCGGTTAATGAAAAAATTACTCGATTATTAAATCTACTTTTAGAATTTTTCCACAAAAAAATATCAGTTTCCTCAATTTTTTGAAGTAAAAAATTTCATAATTTTCTTAGCGTAGATAATTTTTTTCAATTTTTTCAAAAGTAAAAAAATTCGTGTTTTTTGAAATTATTATGCAGTGGAATTAATTTTCAAATTTTTAGAGAAAAAATCTACACAATAATTTTCAATTTTTTTAAGAGGAGCGTTTCTTCTATAAAAATAATAAATACCTATAATTTACATAGTGAATTTCAAATTTTCCTTAAAATTGAATTTCTTTGAAAAAATTGCTCAAAAATTCCTCCCCCTCCAATAATCAGGTCCATTCTGAGAGATTATGAAGAAAAAATTCAGGATTTTTCAATTATTCCCATTTTTGGAAAAAATTCAATTTTGCAATGTATTTCTTAAAATTGAATTTCTTTTAAAAAATTGCCCAAAAAAATTATTTTCTCAATAATCGGGTTCATTTTGAGAGATCATGACCAAAAAATTCATAATTTTTCAATTATTTCCATTTCTGGAAAAAAATCATTTTTGCTAGGTAACTGGCGAATTACACGTTTTTCTTAAAATTGAATTTCTTTGAAAAAATTGCCCAAATTTTTTTTTCTCAATAATCGGGTTCATTCAAAAAATATTATGAAGAAAAAGTTCAGAATTTTTCAATTATTTCCATTTTTAGAAAAAATACAATTTGGCAATGTAATTCTTAAAATTGAATTTCTTTGAAAAAATTAGCCAAAAATTTTTTTCTCAATAATCGGGTCCATTCTAAGAGATTATGAAGAAAAAATTCAGATTTTTTCAATTATTCCCATTTTTAGAAAAAGTATGTACAATTTGGCAGTGTATTTCTTAAAATTAAATTTCTTTGAAAAAATTGTCCAAAATTTTTTTTCTCCATAATCGGGTTCATTCTGAGAGATTATGACCAAAAAATTCAGAATTTTTCAATTATTTCCATTTTTGGAAAAAATCAGTTTTGCAGTGGAATATAATAAATGGCGAATTACACATTTTTCTTAAAATTGAATTTCTTTGAAAAAATTGTCCAGAATTTTTTTTTCAATTATCGAGTCCATTGTGAGAGATTATGACCGATAATTTTTCAAATTATTTCCATTTCTGGGGGAAAAAAATTATTTTGCAATGAAAGATTTTTTTAAAGATTGGTATAAAATTTTTCCAATTTTGATAAAGGAAGATTTGTAAATTTTTTGTAAGAAATTTTAATGTACCTATAACTAATTTTTTTACAATAAAAAAGTCACAGTTCTTTTTTTGAGGAAAAAATTTTTTTTTTTTTTTTTTTTGTGTAAAAAAATGTTTTAATTTTTTTTTGTAGAGATGAATAGTGTTTTTTTTCAGAACAAAATGTTTTTTTTTTCTTGAAAAAAGTAATTCTCACATTTACCATTTAAAAATTTAAAACCCGGTTAGTACCCTTTCTTGAGAAACCCGAGCTACACTTTAAAAAATTCTAATTTATCAGCTCTGCAGCTACCTGGGGTTATAGACGACTTGATCAACACAAGAAAACCTAATCTCGGTGAAATATTGTAATATAAAATCCAACCGTGCTTAAAAATACTGACTGAGAAGACTACTGTACAGTGTACACGGTCCAGATGTTTTAAAAATCAAAAATATACAATACGTATTATTGAATTGAAAACAAAATCAATTAAAATATGACACAAGTGGCACGATGGATTAAATAAAATAAGAAATGCAGCACACGAAATCCGGTATTTTCAAAGGGAAATACTCGATAAATAATTAAAAACCGAGCGCTCGTTGTTATTAAGCTTTACCCGAATCTTCTTTTAGAGTAACTGTTCGATTAAATACTAACGATTCATTGGTATCCGGATCGACCGAAAAGAAACCTATTCTTTCGAACTGATAAGCTTGATAAGTAGCTACCGAATTCAACGATTTGTCTGCCAGAGCTGTGATGGTTTTCAACGAATCTGGATTAATATCGGATAAAAATCCATCTTTGACTTCGTTCGGATCTTCGGGATTTTTATGTATGAATAATCTATCGTATAATCGAACTTCGATAAATTTAGGATTCGAAACCCAATGAATGAAAGCTTTAGGTTTATTGGTCGCTTCGGCTTTTTGCGCTTCAACTTCTAACCCGATTAGTTTTTCGTTTTCGATGATTTCTTTTTTAACGTTGACGACGATACCGGCGTATCTAAGGCCTACCGATTGATTGGGAGATAGCCGCCTGTAACTTTTATCCGATTCTCTTTTGTAGTCTGTACTCTCGATATATAGGATTTCATTGAAGGATACTTTATGGTGTCCTTTTTCCGGATTATTAGGGAAGTCCGGCACATCGATGGAGGTAGCGATAGCAAGATCTTTGAAGTTGATAATTTTCAGTTTCAACGGTTCCATTACGACCATGGTTCGAGGAGCGGTATCATTCAATACGTTTCGTACTTCCGATTCGAGCATTTGAGGATCGACCACCGAGAGTGCTCCGGTCACTCCCATTTTGGCACAGAAGCGATTAATAGCGTCGCGAGGGAATCCTCGACGTCGCAAGGCTGTCAACGTGAATAACCGAGGATCGTCCCAATCTCGAACTATTCGCGTATCGATTAATTTGGCGATTTTACGTTTCGATACGACCGTATAGTTCACATTCAATCTACCGTATTCCCATTGTACCGGACAATACAGGTCTAGGGCGTTGCATAGCCAATAATAGGCCGATCTACGAGATTGGAATTCCTTCGTACATAACGAATGAGTGATATGTTCGATGGAGTCGCATAAACAATGCGTGTAATCGTAGGTGGGATAAATACACCATTTGTTTCCGGATCTAGGATGAGGTAGGAATTTAATACGGTACGCGACCGGGTCTTGTTTGCCTTCTTCTAAGGTTATTTTCATTCTGAGGGTGGCTTGACCTTCGTCGATTAGGCCACTGCGCATTTCGTCGAACAGTATTAGGTTCTCTTGGATGGGACGATCTCGCCATGGAGAAGGAGGTGGGTTGAAACCTTTGATTTCTTCTTGCTTTTGATGGCACACGTATGCTAAGCCTTTTTCGATCAGTTTGACAGCCCATTCGTAGAGTTGATCGAAGTAATCGGATGAATGGGTTATTTTATAAGGTGTGTAGCCCAACCATTGGACCATGTCGAGAATACCGACGAAAAACTTCTCTTCTTCTTTCTCTGGATTTGTGTCATCGTATCTGTAATCGATATAAGACGATTAGATTATAATTAGAAGTGTTTAACAAGTATAATCTTTAGGTACGAATGTATTTTCGGAGAGAAAAATTTAATAAAATGACTTATATGTAAACAATCAACTTCCTCATAACACGAACACAAAAAAAACATCTTGCATCAACCAAAATTACCATACGAATCAATATTAAAATTTACCACTTCAAAAACGACCTTGAAGCACGTACCTTAAAAAGCAAACACCATCGTGAGCTTTGGCATAACCGAAATTGATATTAATAGCCTTAGCATGGCCAATATGCAAGATCCCATTGGGCTCCGGTGGAAACCTCGTCCTAACTTGACCTCCGGTGATGGCCAAATGTTCCTTAAGTAATCTCTCGGTATTTTCGGTAACAACGTAACCATCGGTGATGTAATTTTCACCAGGTTTGTGGAAATTCAGCTTTCTCATCACATCTAAAATTGAAAGACTAGAATCGCTAATACTTTTCACTGGTTCGCTCTTTTCAGCAACTTTCGTAGGAACTTTATTCTCAACCGGTGGTTTCTTGCTTTTAACCGCGTTTTTGTCTTTTTTCATCCCAGACACCATGTCTTCTTCGGTTTTAGGACCGAGTAGATTCAATATCTGATGAAAAAAAACCAAAATGAATACAAAATAAGTGCGAATGAACTCGATACAAAATATAAAATTAACCTGTAAATCGACTTCATTTTTCACCACTTTACCATCGGCCCATTTTACCCGATTTCGAACTTCTTGAAGAATAATTCCGGTGTTGAATTTGTACCGTTTATCGAGAATATCTTTTTTATGTTTATCGATGACTTCTTCGACTACTTGTTCTATATCATCAGCACTGACTACGACGCCGATACCGCAGTACTCTTCGAAAGCTTTCACATCCATGTCAGCTTTCATCTCTGATAATAAATACTGTAAAGCTGCGTCTACTCTTTGGACGTTGTCTAATTTCTTGTCAACTATGTTCTGAATGAGAAATTGAACGTGTTTCTCGTGCTGCGGTTTCATTTTCGATGCGAGATGGTAATATAAGGAGCCGAAATCGGAGACTGGTCCATGTTTTGAGGCTTCGTCTAGGATGGATTTCAGACGTTTACTTAGATTGTCGTTTTTTATGGTTTCCTTGGCTTTTTGTTCGCTGAGACCGATCGAACAGAATAAACTGATCAAGTCTTCAACTGGCATTTTGATCTGTAATACAAAGATGAGGTAAAATCAGATATAAATACACCGAGTTTTTTGAATAAAATTGCTTTCTAAAAGATACCATCAGGATGATTCAATTTTACAAAAATCATTATCATTTTGGTGAAATAGTGATAACTTACTTTGATTTGCAGAATTGCAGGGACACTTTCTAAAAATAAATCACTCCTGACATCAGCTTGAAGGAAAGTAGTTGTGGAGAAGAGTTCCGAATGAAGATTGATATCTTGAAAACGATTCTAAATACCCTAAATTCATAAATAAATGGTATTTTTCGCTAAAAATTGTTCCAAATTCGGAATTTGAAGTTTGAACGTACCTCCAACTGGCATTAACGTGCACAACAACACACTTTCGTGAAATTTTTTTAGTATTTTCATGGACGGCTGCGTTGTCATGTTTATAACACATCAACCAATCAGAAATTGATAAAATTAGACTAATTAAATAGGTAGATAACGAGTACCTGTTTTCTTTTCTTTCATTTTTTTGATTTCAATTAAATTTATTGATTGAATTAATTCAATTATTCAATATCGAAATATGATATTGAGTACCTTTCTGTATTCTGTAATGGAACAAAATAATTTGATAATGGACAGGAAAATAGCAAAATCTCAAAATAAGGTACCACTGGTACCACTATAGAAGAAGAAAGTTTATTAAAGCAATTAAACTTGATGAAAAACAAAAGCTCCGTCCATAAATTATTTCATTGGAATAAAAATTGCTCGTCTCCTCTTTCGTTTTTCTCTTATATCACATTACAACAGTCGAAGCCCATCACTGGGTTATTATTAAAAAAAGATAAGCTAAAATGAGCTCTGCAAACGTATCACTCTGAAATTTGATAAATTATTGATATGTAAAAATATACGACAAAAGAAATGAAATAGATAAAAATTGATTCCATCGTACAAAACAATATCACAATTTCTTCTGAACTGATCTTCCATAATATAAAAGGAACTCTATACACATAATAGGTAAATAGGTATATACGAGAACAAGGAAATTTCATTATTAATAATTCATCTTAATTAAACTGTATTAAAATAATACAAAATAGAAAGAATGGAAAATTTTTCATATAATTTGGAAATCACTAGATCTCATTCGATTTACCTACGACTAGTTTTAGGTAAACTTAACATAATTTAAAAAGGACTAACTGGATTCGGATATAATTTCTTAATTAATCTCGGCGCCGAATTCACCTTGATACTGAAAATTTGAGCGAACAATTGACACGAAATTTCAGGCATAATGACAGTGAAAAACCACTTACATTGCTGCAAAAAAGAAACAAGACAAGTAGGTATAATGTAAATTTGTACTTTACTTTCTTGAAACTATTGTACAGTTTTATAGTTACTTTGAAATGAGTTTCAGGAACGTTCAACACTTCTCTAAGAGTCAAATACATCGCTAATTGTTGCTCCGAATTAAACGGGTTGCATTTAAATAAATTCTTCGTATCTGCATTCGCGTTTCCTTTGACAGGTTTCTGTGAAAGAGAAAATCCATAATGAGTAAAATCTTGAAAATTTATAATATAATATCCATATAGCTTGGAACTGTTTCACTCACTTTATTATCTTCGATTTTTTCATAATATTCTTTATTGTTAGATCTGACGAAAGTTGCTATTTCATCGTATGTTAAATTTTTAATTTTTTCCATACTGAAAAAAAAAAAAATGAATTAATGACTTATCATTTTCCCCGAAGGTATAATGACGTTATAATCGTTTAATTAAGTATATCTACAAACGATCGTTACGTACCTTGGTTTATATTTTTTAATAAACCATTCGCTTTCGTATGGTTTTCCATGAGAAGGTGTTTCATCTATAAATAACATAAAATTAGTACCATATTGAATTTGTTATCTAATCCGTTTAATTAGGGAAGGGAAAATTTTCTCGAGACGATTGGCATAAATACAGACAACGGGATAATGAAATTAATCAGAAAATTTTCACGTTAGCTGTAGATGAGACATGAGACGTAGGTAGAATATATTTTTGAAAATATAATTTATGATTCAGAACAGACGTGTGCACACAATGCACACAGCTGATATTTTTTCGAACAAGTGGTACCTATAACTTTTTGAAATGAAAACGTGGATGTTTTTGTTTCGCTGTCGAAAATTCCAATTTTTAGCGTATCTCGAAACATGGATTTTTGTTTCATTCCATCATTATTATTTACAATTGTACATGGATTACCTACCAGTCGAACTATTTCCAGATTGATTTAAGGTCGAATCAATTTCAGGGAAACATACAGCAACATTCTGTTTATTATTTTGAGGAGAATCATCTTTTTGATCTGAAAAAATGAAGGGTTTTTAAGACGTAGATTTTACACGAGTCAAAATTGTCATTCGATTTTGTGTGTACGCATTACTTTTAATTACAAATTATTATTTTCTATCATGATCACGTTATTGCCACTCGAATGAAGTGTACATTGATTGTTTTATTTGACTGAAGAACTTTCTTTCAGTTCTAATTTTCTCATATCTCGTGTAAATTGTGAGATACTTGATGATTTTAATCGATTATGAACGAGAGCGATAATGTTTGAGAAAAATGGTCAATTTTCAATAACTCTCTAAAGATCGAATACAATTTTGATCCTACTGAATATAATTGCTATTTTTTGCAATTTTTTCGTTACAGACGAGGTCATCGTAAGGATTAGATATTTGACGCAATCAATGATTCGGATTTTTCCGCCAATCAACTCTTATCGGAGTTTTTCTCGCCAGATAACGTAATTGTTCGTCGTAATACTTGAAAACTCGCCGAATTCGCCATTTCATTTTCATTTCGTCGTATATGAATAATAAATCTAAAAAACCTGAAGTAAACAATGTATGTAGATACCTAATTTGCGCGATGTAAAACTTTTTTTGGAGCCAAGAGCAAAACGTATACGTGGGACTGATATCGCGATTCTCTTTTTACAAGCTGAAAAATTGCAAATATGTTCAAAATTACAGTTCCATGCAACCAAAGGACAATTCTCAAAACTCAAATACCATGTTACCTTCGTGATAAAGATCAATTCGACGTAAGAGGACGACCGGATTCGATTTGATACTACAGACTGAAAAATATCACATTTTTCAAAAAAAAATCAGCAATACTATTTTCATCATCGATCACGACGAAAGGATGAAATTAAAAACCATACTACCTTCTGTACAGAGATCAATACGACGAAGAACAACCTTGGGATTCATCTTAACTGTAAAAATTCCATGTTTATAGATAAGTCAGTTGAAAAATCAAAATGATAATTTTGAGGAATTTCACCAAGTTACCTATTTCTTTGTGGAAACGATTCAATTTAATACACTTAACCATTTTGAAATAAAAATAAAATAAAGCACGAAAAGATGTTGTACAACTTCAATTATTAATTAAAACGATAACGTGTTCAAGAAGAATTTTAGCACAAAAAGATTCGCGCGTACACAACAAACAAGTATCGTGAAGTTTCCAGCAATACTACCAGTTTCAGTCTGGTTGGAAAAATAAATGGTTACGAAGTTGAAAAAAATAAAATTTGAAAATTACCTTGCTTGATATCTGCGTAATGTTGTAATAGCGGTTCTATTTCTACGACAGGATTCAATACAACTGAAAATTGAAAAAGTACATTATCAACGATTACTTTCAGGTTGTTAATAAAATGCAAGTACATTACAAAATTTTTGACATAATAATAATTAAAACATGCATTTTAAAATACGAATGTTACTAAGAAGGTATCCCAAAGATGATAACGTTCGAGAATAATAACAAGATAAATAACGAAATCCAAGTTGTCTTATTACAAAAAAAAATTTATTTGAATATTTTGCCAAATTCCACTTATTCGGCGATACAAGCATGTAATAATTAAATATAAATCAGAGAAAAAAATAATATGAAAGAGGTCTAACGATAGACATGTTTACTTCGCCTTATAATCTACGAACTTTTTAAAATATTTTTATACAGTACGTTGAAAATAAAAATTGTAACAAATTGACATAATAAAATTACTAAAAATAAAATCAAACATTCAAGTGTTATTAAGAAATTGTTATATTATGGTAAGTTCATTTTGTGGCTATAATAAACGCTCATGAACACACTAAGAAAAATACATTGTATTATTTTATAATGAGCGCCTCTATAGCTTTTTCTTTTTTTTTTTCTTTTTTGGTGAATTTACCTAAATTTAAAACGTATCTTAGCCATACTGCTGAGACCATAGAATGTGAAATATTTCATCTCTTGTATTCCCCAGCATAATCATATACGTTTATATAAATACTGAAATTTTCATTTCTATGGTCGACCTCCTTGAATCGATATATTTTAACATCTACTTTATACAATAAATAATTTTAATCTTATTTACCAATCTTCGTTTTCGTAGCCGGCGTTCTTTTGGATCGTTTTCCAACGCTTGCTCTTGCCTTAGTCACTCTTGGGGTACTTTCTGTAAGCAATAAAAATAACCATTACCATACCTATAATTTAATATCGAAACAAATCGTGTTACGCAACGTCTTCAAGGACAACAACTTACCAACTTTTCCGTCATTGGATTGAGGTTTTTTGGGCGTTTTAGGTGCAGCAGTTTTCTTAGCTCTAGCCAGACTCCCTGAAAAAATTATCAAATACTTTAGTATACTAATTTTTCATTCGATTTACAAAAACGAAAGGAAATATTCCAACGTACTTTTGGCTGGTTTGGGTTTTGATTGTTTTTTATTCGTATTATTCGTAGCTTTTGCAGAACTAGCGACCAATTTGATTGATGGCGTCGAAAGGGACGCTGATACGTTGTTAGCTCTTGCAGCCGAACGTCCTCTACTGGCTCGGACAGGTTTCTTGGCGGCAGGAGTTACCGCTGCCGGCTTCCCTTTGGCGACTCTTTTGGCCGGTACGTTATTATCACTCTTAGGAGCGGCCCGCTTCCTGGTTTCTTTTTTATCGGCAGGAACATCGTTGCTAGGAGCTGTATTATTGACTTCTTTCTTGACCGGTGTGTTATTGGAGACGACTTTTTTCTTAGGAGCTGGTTTCCGTCTAGAAGCTCTGACCGGCGTCGCTTTTGGAGTAGCTACGTTGTTAGCTTTCGTTTCCGGTTTGGCTACTCTCGGTGTGGTTTTTGGAGTAGCTACGTTGTTGGCTTTCGTTTCCGATTTTAAAACTCTCGGAGTGGCTGCTTTTTTTACCGGCGTCTTCTTGGGGGTGGCCTTTTTCAGCGTTGCTTTGGATTTCACTCCTGCGAACAAAACCACGTTAGAGTCGGTATTCCGGAATTAGGCAATAATGAACTATCGATACTTACTCCCACTAGCTTTAACCCTTTTAACACCCATTCTTCAAAATGTTTCAAATGCACATATATGTTTATAAGCGTATAAGTGGAACTAGCCAATTACTCCTACAACAAAATATAACACAAATTCGTAAATTTAAATTTTCAATTCAATTTGAGCAAAATTTATAAAATCGAAACACAAAAAAATTATTATTATACGTATACGACTACCCTATCGAATATAAACAGCGAGCAAGCGTGCCGTAGTTTACACATATAACCGTCGCCAGCGAAGAACAATAGAAAATTTTTTAAATCGTTAATTAACGCGGGCCACTTACTTTGAGCAATTCAGTCGATCTGTAAGGATGAATATAATTCAGTCGCGTTATATTATAAATATATAGAATAATTATAATAATTAAATGTAATGTCGAACGTTAATTCATTTGGTGTAAACAATATTTTAAAAATAATAATATTGATAAGACTGTTATTCCGCCATTTCTGTCAAAATAATTTGTGAGAGAGGTTGCTTTGGTGTGTTGTTGTGTAATCGTTCTGTAGGGGTACTAAAAGATGAAGATAGCGTCGCTAGTAACCGAAACGAAATGAGAGACGAGACTCAGAATTACAGGTAAAATATTGTATTTACAGAAGAATACAAAGGAAACATCAATCTTAATAAATACGAGTAAATAACCGAAGATTACAAGTCCCCAATTTCGGTACTTGGTCGTTGTCGTCGACGTCATCCGATTAAAGAGAATCTGAAAGGGAGATAATGTCCGGTCTTTATTCCTCCGAAATATTCTGTTCCACGTTCAAACGTCTAAGTCCGAAATCCTCGACTAAGGTTAAGTTCATAGTGACGATGAAAGATGTAAGATGAAGATGAAGATTTAAATTTATTTAAATCTTCATCTTCACATCTTCAATCTGATTGGTCAATTTTTTATCACCAACCAATTAAAATGAAGATGTAACTTTACATCTTCATCCTCATTTTAATTGGTTGGTGATAAAAAATTGACCAATCAGATTGAAGATGAAGATTTAAATTTATTTAAATCTTCATCTTCATCTTACATCGTCACTATGAACTTAACCTTAGGGAATTTCCCGTGATCCGATTAAGGCGTATTTCCAAGTTCCAGTTTCCAGTTAGGTCCGTTCGGTAGGTCGCATAGATATAGATATTAATTAACTATATCTATGGTAGGTTGCGATTCGATGAGAATGAGAATATCGATGGCCTGCTTCGGTATATAAGAGCATTTGGTGAGGTAAGGTGGTGAAAATCATTGAGCTTCTTCGGTAAAAGACGTTGGCGGCTCGATGTTCATTAGTCGCAGGCGTGTCTCGGTTATGTTGCGCGCGCAATGGGCACTGCACAACAGAAAACTTCAGCGCTCTCTATAACCGCTATTCGGAATTTAGAGCCGTTATAGAAATGGAAGAAAATTCGCGGGAAAAAATTTGATTTTTGAAAATTGGTAAAGAAAGAACAGAAAGGTTGAGAAAGATTAAAGATTGATCAAATGATCATTGATCTATCGATACAAATGAAAGATAAACAAACTACTGTCTACGTTGCATTTCTTCGTGGAACGAAATTTCCTTCATTATGAAAATGAAACATGGGAAAAGAAGGAACAGAAACTAAGAAAAATTAAGAAAGATTACAGATTGATCATTGATCTATCTAGATCTATCAATACAAATAAAATGATGAAAAAACTACTGTCTACGTTCCATTTCTTCATGTTCATACTTCAGATAGAACGAAATTTCCTACATTATGAAAATGTAATGAAACTTCGAATCCTAATAGGCAACTAAGAGAAAATAAATAAACCATAGAAGAAAAATAAATAGGTTAAAATATTCACGAACACGGAAATAAAATGAAATATTTCAATTACTTCTTTCCTTTATTTACAAAGTAACCTCAGCACCGATATATAAGTAAAACTAACAATAATCAATGATGAAATAACATACAATAAAATAAAATGATAACGAACCAAAATAAAATCTTCAACTTTTGCTCACGTTAGACACTCTTGTTCTAAATAAAATCCATACTTGAATAATTGTGCATTACACATTGGAATAAAAATTGTAAGTATAAATTACTTTAGGCACATCATAATCGACAGTTTATTGCCCTAACTACTGGGTACAACGGTCGCAATACCACAGACTTGTTTGTAATGTTCGGGTTTATCCAAACTTTCCACCAAAAATTCGCCCAAACTGCGTTTGGATATTGCACGTCCAGGAGAAGAATCGTGTTTTATGGTGTACGGAGTGTTGGGAGTGTCAGCGATATGAGGCGGGAGTACAGCAATCCAATTTAAACTCTCCTCTTTTTTTAAAAGGTCGAACATTCTTTGATGGTCAGCATTGAGGTCTTTGAAAATTTGGGGGACTTTTTCTGGTTCATAAAACAAGAACGCTGAAATCAGGCAAATATATTAACAATGTGACAATAGACGAAAATAACCTCATAAGTGTTTTAATTTTGGTCCTAACACATAGTCCTGTACAGTGCTTACCTGATAAGCAAACCGATATCTTTTCAACTTTGGCTTTCTTCATGGCTGAAAGTATATTTGCAAGACCAGTGGACATTGCCGTTGTAGGACCTAAAAGTACAGTACATTACGAATAGTAATTTCAATCACAAAATAAGTTTTTATAATTTATGCAGAAATAATTTACTGAGATCGTTTCTCGTTCCCAATGCAACGACAACACCATCTCGTCCTTCAACTGCTTTTTCAACGTCGCTTTCGACCAGAACGTCTCCTTGAATTATTTCTATCTTGCTACGAAAATTTTCAGCCATTCGACTCGGGTCTCGAAGTAAAGCTCGAACTTCAAGCCCTGTGAAAAACACAGTACCAATATTATTACTCTAAATGAAATAATAGTTACAAAATGTATTCGAGTGAGTTGAAAATACCTAAATTCAACGCTGCTTCTACGGCACATAGACCGGTCATGCCACTGGCACCGAAAATTGCAATTTTCTTCATTTCTGTCGACGTTGATCTAGAACACTGATTTGAATACACGTTAAAAATAAACAAGGCTGTTAGATCTACTAGAAGCCGCTGAACAGAAGCAAGGCGTGCATTATTAATCATTTCTTAATCAACAGTTGACACCTTGACATACGGTTCAGCGAAGGTGTACGTTTGACTTCCTTACCAGTTCAACTGAATTCAAACTTGAGCAGACGAAGGATAAAGCGAACGTTGATGTCTTGAACTTCTTCTCAGCTTCTTTTAATTAAATAAATATCGACACTCGAAAATTAGTAATAGTTTTTAATTAACTAAAATCAATTTCAACTTGAAAAATTTATCAAGCCTCGAAATTTTTGCTGATAACAAAAAAAAATTGATAAAAATCAGAAATTACAAATTCCTCAAATAACGCTATCTTTTGGTGAAATTATGAAACAAATTTGTTTGAGATCTTCGAGATTTTCAAACAAATCAAGGTACCATGGCGGACTGAAAAATTTGACTTGAAATCTTTAGCGATGATTTTCATGTGTAATTATTAATGATTATAATTTTTTAATACATCAAAGCTAGATTAGATCAGCTTAATTACTCATTACTGTGTCGATTGAGAAGTTCACGTGTTTCAATCGCTCCCCAAATTCATGTAATGGCGAATTGTTATGTTGTAACTGCTCACAAAGCTACAGCAGTCTCATCATGTGTTACCGGTATGTAATAATTCTAATCTTATTCTAATCTTATTATAATTATTTTATGCATTCTGTAATGCACATTGTTCATAATAATATTGACAACGCTTTTGTCAAAAACCACTTCAGTGTATTTTATAGAAGAACAAATTTTTAATACGCAATTAGGCATTTCTCCAATCTAATTCGTTTTCAATTTTGCAGGCAACTTCACATCAGGGAAAGATTTAAATCTAATCCTGGCTAAAAATAATCGGCTAGAGATACATCTTGTCACGCCTGAAGGATTACGAGCAATTAAAGAAATCGGCATTTATGGAAAGATTGCGGTTATGAAATTGTTCCGGCCACCGGTGATTGTTTTCATACCTTGATGAAATTTTCAAGTATGGCTATAATTCTAATGTATTTTTATTTTTTTTTACAGAATGCCACGAAAGATTTATTATTTTTGATTACTATGCGATACAACGCTATGATTTTGCAATGTCAAGGAGATAGTGAGAATTTCGATATTATAACGAAAGCTCATGGAAACGTAGCTGATCGGATTGGTAAACCATCGGAAAACGGTATCATTGCGATTGTTGATCCTTTGGCTCGTGCTATTGGATTACGCTTGTACGACGGTTTATTCAAAATCATACCGTTGGACAAAGATAACAGCGAATTACGTGCTTGTAGCATACGGTAATTTTTTTGAATTCTAAACGTGAGGTATGCGATGTCAAATTTTTAATTTTGGTTTATGTATAGGATGGAAGAAGTTGAAGTATTCGATATAGAATTTTTACACGGTTGTGCTAATCCAACTATAATTTTAATCCATCAAGATGTAAACGGTCGTCACATCAAAACACACGAAATTTCCTTAAGGGATAAAGAGTTCACGAAAAACCCATGGAAACAAGATAATATTGAGAACGAAGCTTCGTTGATTATCCCAGTTCCTGAACCGATTTGTGGTGCCATAATTGTTGGCCAAGAGTCTATCCTTTATCATAACGGAGTTTCTTACGTTGCTGTAGCTCCGCCAGTTATTAAAGTGAATATTACTTTAAATTATTTCATTCGTATTAGGCAATTGTCATCATTTTCTCGTATTTACAGGAAAGTAACGTGTGTTGTTATGCGAGAATTGATGCCAGAGGTACTAGCTACTTATTAGGTGACATGTCTGGTCATTTATTAATGTTGTTGCTGATCACAGAAGAAAATCCCGATGGTACAATTAAAGTTAAAAAACCCAAAGTTGAAGTTCTTGGTAAATCATCTGTCGTTATTTTGAATGATTGTTTTATTCGTTATATTTTATCGAGTCTTTTTTACAGGTGAAATTAGTATTCCAGAATCCATTACGTATTTAGATAATAGCGTCTTGTTTATTGGATCACGATTGGGGGACTCTCAGCTTATTAAATTGAACAAAGTACCAGACGAATCTGGTTCCTATGTAACAGTCATGGAAACTTTTACCAATTTAGGGCCGATTATCGATATGATTGTGGTAGATTTGGAGAGACAAGGACAAGGACAGTTGATCACTTGTTCAGGTATTCATTTTTATTTTTAAATAATAATGTTATCGAGATTATTTAATTAAACGATTGCGTTTTACAGGAGCCTATAAAGAAGGTTCGCTGAGAATTATTCGCAACGGTATCGGTATCCAAGAACATGCATCGATCGACTTACCTGGCATCAAAGGTATTTGGGCATTGAATTTCAACTCACCCGAAGGCCTAAACGATACCATTGTTTTATCATTTGTTGGTCATACCAGGTGGGTACTTTCATTACGAATCTTTGCCTCTGGCAATCTTATCAGAGTTAGTAAAATGTATCAATTTTCAGAATATTAACCTTACACGGAGAAGAAGTCGAAGAAACCGAAGTATCCGGATTTCTTTCCGATAAACAAACATTTTATTGTGGCAATGTAAGCCAAGATTTGATTATTCAAGTGACTTCATTCAGTGCTCGGTTGATTTCCACTCAAAAGAAACAACTTTTAAGGTAAAATCGAAATATTTTTCATGTTCATTTTTACCCTTGAATGGATCTGTAAATTATTACTTTTTCCAGCGAGTGGAAACCCGAAGCTGACAAAACTATCAGCGTTGTCGCTTGTAACGGTGGCCAGATTGTTTGCGCAGCTGGAAGCGAACTGTATTACTTGGAATTGATTATGGATGAAATTGTCAAGAAAAAGTAAACAAATTCTCTCGTTACCTTATCGTCTCCAACGATGGAAAAAAATTAATCGTTGATATTTTTCAACAGATCTATCACATTAGAACAAGACGTTTCTTGCTTGGATATGTCCCCTGTATCGAACGTCGATTCTAAAGAAGAGAAATCTGAATTCGTTGCTGTCGGATTATGGACCGATATTAGCGCACGTGTTTTGAAAATACCCACGCTCGAAGAATTATGCAGAGAACAACTTGGCGGAGGTGAACATCTCCTCTCTCTGGAATTTTATTATTTTTATAACGAATACGTATGTTTAATCGTGTCTGGTTTTTATTCAATTTTAGAAATCATCGCTAGATCAATCCTAATGACAGTTTTTGAAGGTATAACTTATCTATTATGTGCCCTCGGAGATGGTTCTATGTTTTATTTCAATATGGATCGAAATACTGGAAAATTATCTGATCGGAAGAAGGTACTCTTTCGTAAAACCAAGTCAAATATCTGTTTGGAAACTTTTAATTATTTTTTATTTTTAGGTCACATTAGGAACACAGCCAATAGTATTGAGTACGTTTAGATCGTTATCGACGACAAACGTATTCGCATGTTCGGATAGACCTACGGTTATATACTCTTCCAATCATAAACTAGTGTTTTCCAATGTGAATCTAAAGCAAGTCAATCACATGTGCTCGTTGAACACTGAAGCTTATCCTGATAGTTTGGCCATGGCCACTGATAATACAGTCACTATTGGTACCATAGACGAAATACAAAAATTACACATTAGGACTATTCCCTTGGGAGAAGCACCTCGTAGAATTGCTTATCAAGAAGCTTCCCAAGTACGTACCTGCAAAGTATTCTTTTCCAGGAGTGATTTCAAAAATAATGATGTTACTTTTTTTTCTTTCTTCACTCAGACGTTCGGTGTTATTACAATGAGAGTTGATCAATTGGACGGTGGAAATACGTGTCCTTCCAGACCTAGCGCCAGTACTTTAGCACAAAGTTCATCCCAATCTACATTAAGCGCCATGTCCTTGGTGAATAAAAACAATTGCGCTATTTATCCGGATATGGGCACCGAAGTTGAAGTTCATAATTTATTAATCATTGACCAGAATACATTCGAAGGTGAGATAATCTCATTCACTCTAACATCAACTCAGGCATGAAATTCAATCACTTTTGAAGTAACATTATTAATATTTCGCATGTTGGTCAATTTTTGTCACTATTTACCCAGAATGGTCGCTAAAGAAACTTTCCAGTTTTTTCGTAGATGTCTTTTTAAAACCCAGCAGAGAAATGAAAAATGGAAAGAAAATTTTTTTCTGAAAAAGTAGTTCTCTTACTCTACAAATTGATTTTTTTTTCAATGATCAAGGACATTTTTTTTTGGGTGAAAGATTCCTCTCAAAAAATAAAATAACATGTTTTTTTCTGTTTTTACTCAGAATAATTTAGAAAAATTTTTACGCCAAAAACATTACGAGTTTTTCTTCTTTAAAAAATTGTGAAATTTTTTTATCGAAAATCAAAAGATTTTTTTTCTGGAAAAAATTGAAAGATTTTTTGCCTTAAAAAATTGTTACTTGGGATTTTTTTTAATGAAATGATTTTTCTTTCTCTTAAAACAATAGATAAGGTATTTTCTTTCATAAAGTTGAAAAATTTAGAGATACTTATCTGCAAAAAATTAAGAAATTTTTTCACACCAAAAAATTAGGTTTTTTCTTTTTTTTTTCAATTGTGAAGACCAAAAATTGAAGCTTTTTCTCTACAAATGAAAAAATGAGTTTAAAAATTAATAAAATGAAATTAAAAAAAGAAACCGAGATTTTTTTTGTTTTTAAGACGAAACATTTTTTCTCCGTCAAAAAATAAGGTTTTTTAATTTTAAATTTTTACTCCAAAAATTTGAAAAGTTTTTCTTTTTTCAAAAAAAAAAAAAAAAATTGGGACCAGAAATTTAGATTTTATTGGTGAAAAAATTGGGTATTTTTTTTAATAGTGAAGACCAAAAATTGAAATTTTTTCTCTAAAAATTAAAAAATAATGGAATTAAAAAACAGAAACCGAGATTTTTTTCTGTTTTCAAGACGAAAAAAAAAATTTCCAAGGTTTTTAAATTAAATTTTAAATTTTTGCTGCAAAAGTTTGAAAAGTTTTTTTACTCCCAAATAAATTGAGTTTTTTTTTCAAAAAAAAAATAAAATAAAAATAGGATCAGAAATTTAGATTTTTTGGTGAAAAAATTAGGTATTTCTTTTTTAAATACCTAGTAAAGACCAAAAATTGAAATTTTTTCTATAAAAATTAAAAAATGAATAAAATGACATAAAAACAGAAACCGAGACTTTTCTGTTTTTAAGACGAAAAATTTCTTTCTCCGTCAAAAAATAGGGCTTTTAATTTTAAATGTTTACTCCAAAAATTTGAAAAGTTTTTTCAATTCCAAAAAAACGGGACCAGAAATTTAGATTTTTTTCAAATACTTTAAAGTATTTTTTTTTTGTTAAAAAAATCCAGTATTTTTTTTTAAAATAATGAAAGCCATAAATTGAAATTTTTTCTCTAAAAATGAAAAAATAAATTTAAAAAATGAATAAAATTGAATGAAAAAAAGGAAACAGAGTTTTTTTTTCTGTTCAAGACGAATTTTTTTTTCTCTTCGTCAAAAAATTATTTAATTTTAAATTTTTACTCCAAAAATTTGAAAAGTTTTTTTACTTCCAAAAAAATTGAAAGGTTTCTTCAATTCCAAACAAGTTTTTGAAAAAAAAAAAAAAAAAAAAATTGGGACCAGAAATTGAGATTTTTTTCTTCGGTGAATTTATTTGCTCTGAAAAAATGAAGTGATTTCTACTCTTATAAAATTAAAAACTTCATCTTCAAAAAAAATTTATAAGATTTTTTTTGCTCCAAAAATTTTTTTCAAGAAAAAATAAAAACCCATTCTTGGCTGAGAATATTTTTTATCAAAAGTTGTAGTTTTAGATTTTTTGGTCACTTTTTGAACAATTTTTGGTCAATAAAGTCCCTAAAAAAAATCAAAATAGTGGATTTCATGTCTGCATCGCAGGAAACGATGAACTACAAACTGACTCGAGTCTTCTTTTTTTTATTTACAGTTCTTCACGCCCATCAATTACCAGCCAACGAATACGCCCTCAGTTTAGAATCATGTAAATTAGGAGATGATCCAAATTACTATTACGTCATTGGTACAGCATTCGTGAACCCGGAAGAAAGCGAGCCAAAAGTTGGACGTATCATTATGTTCCAATACGACGAAGGCAAACTAACTCAAGTAGCCGAGAAAGAAGTCAAAGGAGGATGCTATTCCTTAGTCGAATTCAACGGAAAGCTCTTGGCTAGTATAAACAGTACAGTAAGATTATTCGAGTGGACCGCCGAGAAGGAATTACGTATCGAATGTAGCCATTTCAACAACATAATAGCATTGTATATTAAAACTAAAGGAGATTTTGTACTCATCGGAGATTTAATGCGATCCATGACATTACTCCAATATAAAACCATGGAAGGCAGTTTTGAAGAAGTTCGTATCTCTACATTCGATCCTCGAATAAGCTATGGAGAAAAAAAAAACAACTAATTTTTCGTTCAATTGTGTTATAGATTTCTCGAGATTATAATCCAAATTGGATGACATCTGTCGAAATAATGGACGACGATACATTCTTAGGAACGGAAAATCATCTTAATTTATTCGTATGCCAAAAAGATAGGCAAGTGGAACTACCTTTAGCGTAGTCGGTGAGGTTCGCAAAATTTATCAATTATCACGTATTGTGACTTTTATAGCGCTGCAACGACAGACGAAGAAAGGCAACAGATGCAAGAAATCGGCCACTTCCATTTAGGTGACATGGTCAACGTATTTAGACACGGTTCCTTAGTAATGCAACACTCCGGTGACTCAACTACTCCTACTCACGGATGCATATTATTTGGCACAGTTTGCGGAGCAATAGGTACGAAATTATACACCAAGTGATTAATACTGGAAAAAAAATTCAAACATAATCAATATTTCCCATCCATAGGCCTAGTTTCTCAAGTCTCTCCATCGTGGTTTGACTTCTTACACGCTTTACAAGATAAACTCAGCGACGTAATCAAAGCAGTTGGAAAAATTGATCATAAATTCTGGCGTAGTTTCTACACGGACGTAAAATGCGAACCCAGCGAAGGATTCATTGACGGAGATTTAATCGAAAGTTTTCTAGATTTATCGCAGAAAGATATGGAGCAAGTAGTGGAAGCTTTGAAGGTAACCAAGAAAGATTTTTCCATTATCTCTATTACAATGTTATCGATTCATTATTGATTTTATATTTTAGGGAAGCCCACATCAATTCCCATCGGACAAAGATCAGATTAATGGAGGCGCTGTTAAACAAGACGTCACCGTTAATGATATCATTAAATTAGTCGAGGATCTCACCAGAATACATTAAAACGCTTGTGTTGTTCCTATGGAACCTGTATCGAAAATTATTGTTTAACTAAGCATTTTTTTTTCTAATTACCATGTGATGTGTATAAAATTATAAATAAGATAGGATAAGTTATAAATATTTTAATAAATGATTTCTTATTTTTCTGCGTGTTAGTTTTCGAGAAAATTCAAATAATTTCATATTTATTTATTTTTTTTAAACCGAGGAATTGAAAATGATAATTTTTATACCTTGTAATTGATGATTAATAAAGCCTTATTCGAACGAGTATAAATGAAGTCAAGTTTGTAACCAAGCGAATATTTTATCACTTCCGTTACCATCGATTGCGCTAAATTCAGCAGTTGTAATAGTTTGAGGAATTTGAGACTTGAGTTTTTCAATTTGTAGCATGAGTAAGGCTTCGTTTCGCATTTGACGATAAGACATGTCCATTTTACTAAGTACCAGGAGTATCTGTAAATAAATTCATTTCCAAACTGTCCCCTAATTGTCTCCTAATCTAATTTGCACCCTACCTACCTTCGATTTCTTCAGCTCTGGTTCGGTAAGAAGAGAATACAGCAGAATTCCAGAAGCAGAAATTTGACACAAGTTGCTGGCATCTACGACGAATATTATTTTCTCAACGCCGTTGTAATAATGGTGCCACAATGGAGCTACTACTCCGCCTAGTTCGCGTATGATGAGTGATTTGTTGCTGGGAAGTCTGATTTTGTACATGCTGGTGCCCACCGTAGGTACACTGCTCGTTGTCTCATTTATCTCACTTTTTTGTCGCAGTTTCCTCAGCAGTAAGGTTTTACCTGAGCCTGTAGCTCCGACACAGATGCAGGTTATTTTTGAACGTGATTCTATAAATTCAAAAAACACTTCATAATAGATGATTTTGATAATTTTGAGGCTGAGTATTTTGATACCTACTACTCATTTTCTTGAAAATAAAAAAATAAAATCATCGACGTTCGACGATTTAATGAGATACGATGGGGATGATTTATTGTAAAGGGTTGAGTGTGGTTTGGTGTTGCTAAGGAGATTTCAAAATAAATTCGTTTCGTTTCGTACTTTCGTTCTCTTTGAGTAAAGTTTTTGAAATTAAATATTTTTTTTTTGATTTTTTATTTGAACACAATCCACTAGCAACGTAAATGCTGCAATTTTACCTAACCTGGCATTGAAATCAACCAATCAAGTACGAGTTTGCGAAATGCACTGTGCCACTGTTATCAAATTTTTCGAACGTCGAAGTAAATTTAAATCGAACGGTTTAGTCGAGTGTTAGAAGTGCATTTAGTAATTATTTTAGGTCATTAAAATAGTGTAAATATCCTTAGACTTCTTCAAAACGTAAAATCTGTGCCAGTCCATAAATGCTCTCTACTATCAACACAACAGTTGACACCGGTAAGTGAAACTTATCATGTAAGATTTCACGTGTGACGAAGTTGGTTATTTATCTAACTACAGTTTGCAAAATAATAATTGAATGGGTTTTCTCTTGATAATGTAATTATTTACTTTTCAAAATGTACACTAAATGTCCTTATATCAGGTCAGCTTAGTACTTATTTTGAAACTAACCACCTTATGAATTTAGTCTCATGTGGTGGTTTCACTCTCACCACGTAGAAGAATTCATCGAACATCAATGTATAAAGTATTTTATTATATTGTTTCAGGAAATTCATCGTCTGTAATAAATCTATCGTGTGAAGACTGACGAAGAATAATTCGACTGCGAGTGTGAGCTGAGAATGTCATATTTTAATGATGAAATCGTCTCGCCCAGCTTTCCATCTACAGTCAATGCAGCCTCTTCGGATTACGGTATATCGCCTATGACTACATTATCACTCAATTTGGGAAGTAATTTACGTATAAGAAGAACGTTAACATTTCACAGTAACGAAGTATCGCCGAAAAAGTGCGATGAAGAGGGTAAGTCTCGTCTGAAACACATTTACATAAATTTTATTTATCTGCTTTGCGTATGAATCGAGAATTTATCACTGTTTGAAACACACTTGTCGAAACGTGGTTGCTTAGTGCTTTGAATACGTAATTGACCACATTCGAACGAGATTGAACGAACGATTAAGCAACATAAACAAAGTGATACGGCGGAAAAAAAATGAAAACAACGTTAAGCATGAGCGATTGCCATATATATAAGATTTTCATGATTTTCAATTGCATTTTTCGGCATCGTAATTAGATTAATTTTAATATATTAATTTAAAATCGAAAAGCGCATGAAAAGCGCTTTCGTTTGACGTATTTACTTTCTAAATTGATAAACTCTGTCAAAAGTTATAGCCTTATCAGTTATTTCTTTCGCGTAAACATTCACCTTCGCCAATTCACCATTTCATTTCTAATGAATAATTGTGTCATTTGTGGAATATTCTGTAATAATTCGCAATAATGGCGCGGTGTTTTGTTCCCTTCTGCGACCACCGAAGTAGGAGCACGATTTGTTCACTACATGAATTCCCTTCGAGCAGAATAACTCGACACAAGTGGATAAAAAATATCAGGTATGAATGCAATTAAAAATTACTACTGAGCAGTAAAAATGCATTATTTTTCAATTTAGAAGTAGTAAACTTAATTCAAAAAATCAAAACGCCGGTAACTTGCACTCGTAACTGATTATAATGATAGATGATAACAGTACAGAGGTGGAAAAACGGAGATAGACCAAATGATAAGGCTATAACTTTTGACAGAGTTTATCAATTTAGAAAGTAAATACGTCAAACGAAAGCTCTTTTCATGCGTTTTTCGATTTTAAATTAATATATTAAAATTAATCTAATTACGATGCCGAAAAATGCAATTGAAAATCATGAAAATCTTATATATATGGCAATCGCTCATGCTTAACGTTGTTTTCAATTTTTTACCGCCGTGGCTGTATGTGTCTTTGTGTGAGTGTGTATCAACATGAACAGTGAATCTTCGTTCGAATGTGGTCAATTCGATAATAGGAGTTTACAAAATTATGTAGGGCACTGAATTGCCTGCCTTCGAAAATTTCATTCGTATGAACATCGACGGCGAGAGTCGAGTGGGACCACAGTGAAATTATTTTGAGCTTGTGGGTTTTTGTTTCACGCAATTTGGAACGTCTTGTCTCTGGTGGGCTTCTTTCAATTTCTCAGTGTCACCTCTGAAAAATTTTCACAACTCATATTTTCTTAATTCATTTTTGAAGGTAAAAAATCTCTTTTTCTGAATTTTCTTAGAATTAAAAAAACCCCCGATTTTTTGGAATCAACGTTAGAACAGTCCTCCAATGTTGTTTTTTTTCGAAAAAGATCTTTCAACTTTTTTTGAAATATAAATTTCACAATTTTCCTTTTACAATTTTTTCAAGAGGAAAAAATCATGTACTTGTTTTGTAGAAGAAAATCTCATCGATTTCTTTTGAAAGAAGACATTCTCATTTTTTTTTTGTAATAAAAATATTTATCAAATTCTTGCAGAAAAAATTTAATTATTTGAAGAAAAAAAAACCTAAACTTTTTTAGAGTAAGTACCTACCTAAAAGAATATTTTTCAATTTTTTGGAGTGTGAAATTTTTCAACATTCTTGAGGAAGAAAGGTGAAAAAAATTTGTGTTCATTTTTGAAGGAAAAATTTTTAAGTATAATTATCTTTCATCTAAATTTTTTTTTTAGGAAAAACGAGTTTCAAATGTATAAAGGAAAAAAAATTCTTAATTTTTTTGAAGAAAATAATCTCAATTTTTGTCTCTTTTATTTTCTATGAAAAATTTTCATGTTTTCCCCTAAAAATTAAATCCATGTTTTTTTATTTTTTTATCAAAAAAGATCTTAATTTTTGTCTCGTTTGAAAAAATTTCAATTTTTCTGAAGATTTTTTTTTAAATCTCAAATTATGAAGAAATCTCTCATTTTATGTAGAAGAAACAATTTTTTGAGAAAAATATCAGTGTTTTGTTTTGTATCATTTTTTTGGGGGGGGGGGGGGCTCGTTCAATTTTTTAAAAAGAAAACTGCTTTTTGTCTTCTTTTTTTCAAGATTTCGAATTTATTTTTCAAATCATAATTTTTTTGTCTCGTTTAAAAAATTTCAATTTCAGGGAAAAACCCTTATTTTTTAAAGAGAAAAATAGCTATAAATTTTTTGTTTCAGTTTTTATTTTTTATTTATTTATTTTTAAGTATTATTTTATTTTTTTGAAAAAAGGAATCTTTGAATTTTTTAAAGAGAAAATCACATTTTTATGGAGAAAAAACTAACAATTTTTTGGAAAAAAATCTGTGTTTAATCAAAAATGTTTGAATTGAGCAATTTTTCACTATCAAAAAATTTAAAAAAATTTTATTTGAAAAAAGTTCAAAAATTTTTGATTTTGATAAAATTTTGAGTTTGTTTATTTGAAAAAATTGAAAATTTGTTATTCCAAAAAACTTTATTTGTCCCAACAGAAATTTATAAAGTTTTTATTTCAATTTTTTTTTTTTTTTTGAAATGAAAATCTCAAATTTTTAAAGTAAAAATCTCATTTCTTTGTCTTTTCAAAAAAAGTTAATTTTTCTAATGAAAAATATCCGCCACTTTTTTTCTCAATTTTTTTTTTATAAAAAAATCTCAAAATTTTTTAAAGAGAAAATCTCAAAATTTTTCAAGAAAAAATATCAATGTTTTGTTCTTTTTTTTGACAAAAAAATGACATTTTTATGAGTAAACATTATATTACCTACATATTTTTTTGCCAATTTTTTTCTAAATGAGAAAAAATCTTAAGTTTTTGTCTCAAATTTTTTTGAAAAAAGATATTTAATTTTCAAAGAAGAACATTTCAATTTTTTCTCATTTAAAAATCTCTCATTTTTATGAAGAAAAAATTTCATGTTTTTTCTTTGAGAAAAAATCTTTTTTTGAGAAAAATTATTACTTTTTCGTCGCATTTTTAAAAAAAAAATTAGAAAGAGATTCCTCTTGAGAAAAAAATCTTAATTCTTTCTCTCAGACTCTTATATATGCTCACAATTATACCATCAGCCAGTCAGTTACCTCAAATTGATGGTGGAATCAATTCAAGAAATGACAGAAATTTTAGATCCCTTGCTAAGAGATGAAAAGAAAAATCGGTACAACGGTTCGCAGATTTTGTAACCGTGGGTACGTTACCTTCACTTTTGATACCTACTTTTTTTTGCTACTTACTTTTTTTCTTAAATCTCCCAAGTTCAGTTATTCAAAGGGCATTCATTTTCCCCATGTTCATTGATCCCTCTAAAATAAGAACCAGATTTCATTTGTACTGGTTAAATTATGTCGGACCAGGTAATAGCAAAAGATATTGTTACGCTGGTACTAGTAGTAGCACATGCTCAAGATGGTATTACCCCCTCGAAGAAGGGTAATATTTTAGGGGTTGGTGAAATGTCTACGGTGGTATTGGCGGGCACGTGTTCGCAGTTTAAAGGAAGCTGTCTTCTTTCCCATTTTTACCATTTGCCAGCCTAGTTGTACTAGTACATACGATGCACAATTGCACATACCAAGACGATGGGACGGTTTATTGCCCTCAGTTCCCTGTTCCATCGAGAGCATAATCGAAGGGTGGCTGGTGCATTAATTGAATTCGTTATATCGGCGAGAAGAGAGTTCCTATTTCGGTTGCATTTATGACCCATATACACAATGTAACCATTATGCATAAATTTTCCACTATCGTCTCTGAAGAAAGAAGACTTAGATTTTGGACAGTTAATTTTGTGACGTTTATTTTATTATTATTTATTTATTTTTTTTAATTGCAGATAACGGGATCTTAGTGCAGAGCAATTCGCCAAATAGGTGAGTGTTATTCGATTCTATCAGTAATTTATATTATTAGTTTGTAACCAGGATAATTTTAATATTTTTCAACTACTTTTTGAACAAAAAGCGGTGAGATAGGAAGTATAGAACATTTTGAATGTAGTGAACTCTATCTGAAGCTAAACTCGTTCTTCTCAAAAAATAATAATCTGAAATTGATCAAAATAATTTTTTTGTTGAAAAGCAATTTTTAAAAAAGTGATGTAAATGTATTTTTAAAATTTTTGCATAACACGATTTTTTAAAAAAGTTTTTTCGAGTTTCGTTACAACAAGCATTTTTTTTCAAAATTTTACGATTTTTTTTTTCATATACCTAGGTAGGTAAATATAAAAGAACATTTTTTAATTTTCTTGATTTTTTTATACTCCTAATTTTAAAAACGCAAATGTTTCCATACCTAATTGAACTTTTTACAATATTTTTTGAAATTTCGGTTGGATGATAATTTTTTCAAAATTTTAAACAAATAACAAAGTTTTTATTAAAATTGAAATATATCTAAACCTTTTCAATTCCATCAAAAAATAATATTTTCAAAATTTTGAGTGAATAAGAATTTTTTCAAAAATTTCGTCTTAAAAAAAAAACTTGTTTTCAAGTTTGTTGATAAATAAAAAAAATAAAAACATTTTTTCAAAAAAATTTAGATTTTTCAAAATTGAAAAAAATTTGCGACAAATAGTCGAGATTTCTTCTTAAAAAATTATGATTTTTTCTTAAGCTGACTGAAAATGAATACAAAATTTTTCCAAAATCATGTTTTCTTCAATAAAAAAGTGACGTTTCTTCAAAATTTAAGAAAATTTGAGAAAAATTACTACTTAAAAAAAATTAAATTAAAAATGATTTTCATCTTCTTCAAAAATGGGAAAAATATTTTTTACGTCCTACCTATGTACTTGAAAAAAATTGTGATACCAAATTTTCCTCTTCAAAAATCTAGTTCTTTGAACCTCCCCCCCCCCCTCCCACAAAAAAGTTGAGATTTTTTTCCTTTTGTAAATAAGGGACTTTGAAGAAAAAAAAGAACAACAAAAAAACAGAAAAAAAAACTATTATTTCTCAGAAAAAATTATAAAGTTATTTTACGGTGACTTAAAAAAAAACTTGATTTTTTTCACGCAAACTTAAGATGAGATGTTTTTAAAATTTCTTCAACAATTTGAAAAAAGTTTTGTTGGTACTTTAAAAAAAATTGGAAATTTTCCCCAAATAAATTTAAAAATGATGATTTTTTTTCAAGAAAATTAAGACAAAAATTGAGATTTTTCCTCTAAAAAAATGAAGGTTATTTCTGCCAAAAAACTGAAACATTTTTTTCATTCCCCGAAAAAAGTCTATTAAATTTTTAGGTTGACAGTGCTGACAGCAAACAAGTTGAAAATAATATATTCAGACGAATTCAGAATTTTTTCTTCAAAAGAATTTAGGGGCTTTTCTCCAAAACTTTATTCAGAAGTATTTTTGCTCTAAAAAAATTCAAATTTTATTTCCTTCAAGAAATTGAAAAAATGGATTTTTTTTCTGCTACGTATTTAAAAAAATTTTTAGTGAATTTGGATTTTGATCTTTTCAATTTTTTGTAATTTTCCAGAGGAAAGGTTTTGAAAATTTTGTGGGTTGTAGTGAAAAAAGTAGTGATTTTGGGAGAGGGGAAGGGAGATTCCTGGAGATACCATTTACCATGAAGAAAATTAAGACGAAACTTGAGATTTTTTTTCAATAAAAATATTAAGAGACTTTTCCCCCAAAAAATTTTAAAAAAATTTTCAAGTTGAGAAATTTTTTATCCAAGTATTTTTTTCAATTAAAGAAAGTCAAGTTTTTTTTTTTCATGCTGACACCAAAAAAGTGGAAACGTTTTCAATTTCCAGAAAATTCAGAATTCTTTTCTCCCAAAATTGATTTGAGAAAAGATATTTTTACTCCAAATAAATTGAAAGATTTCTCCTGCGAAAAAATTTAAGAGTTTTTTTTCTCCATAAAAATGAAATTTTCATTAGTTAGTTGATTTTTGCATTTTCAGAGTTTTCTAAAAGTATGGCTCATTTCACTTTTTGATATGTCTGTAATGTTATATAATATACATATATTAAGTATACATATAATATAATTTGAAAGCAGCATGCAGAATTTAGACATTGAAAAGTGGGGATGACATGGCGCTGATGATGTTCCAGCAATGTTTCTCTGGTTCCACTGTGCCAGTCTATATTTTGTATTCTTTCCCTGCTCGCTCCTCGTATCCTTGGTACATGTTCTTCGTGATCTAGTCCTATGTGGTTGACTCTGCTGTTTGCTTTTCGAGGAGTCGAAGTCGAGTTTCGTTGGTCGGTCCTTGCGCATGTTTATGTCTCCTTGGTTTCTTCGCTGAAGTGTATTATAGTTCAGTGTTCTCGTTACGTTTTTAAAATTTTTTTGGTAATTTTTTCAAAAATTCGATCTCGATATTGGTGATAACTTGATAAGTTTACGTAAGACGAATTCACCAATGCAGTGATCTTACGGAGTATGGAATGCCAATCATGTCTCGGTAGCTCGAGGGAAGCTTTCGTGATGGATTTGGTCTCAAGTGACCGATGTTGATGACATTTTTTAAAGAGATTTATCTACAGGTATTTTAGCTGTAAAATGATTCGATGCTCTAGTAGGTAAAACTTAAAAGTAAACATTTTGAAATGGGTTTTGAAAAAAAATAATAATATTCGATCGTTTCACATTACAAATGTTTTTGTTGCTTTTTTACCAGAAAAAAATTTGAAATTATGATCAACGTATTCATATCATCTCGTTTTTACTCGTTTATTTCTGATTTAAATTTTCACCTTAGGTAATAGTTCTCATTTTGGGATAAGTGGACCTGTTTTTTGAAAGCAAAATTTATTAATGGATAAAATTGACTAAATTGATTTTTATTTATTGTATTTTTCTTTAAAATTGTATGAGTGACGATGGGGAAGGGGAAGGGATGAAAAAAGCGACAAAAAATAAAATATAGCGAATTGATTGTTGCAGAATAATAGGTACATAAGTCATATAATCCGGTTTTTGGAGTTGGTTTCATAGCTCTCTTCAGTCTTTTCTAAAGGGACCCTCCCTTCAATCCCTTCCCACCCTAAGAACAGGTTCATTCCAGGTTAGCCTATATTTTTGTACCTGCGTGCATACTCCTTTTGGTGCAGATCAACTACGTAATATTGTAAAATATATTTTTGGGTTATCGATAAATACATTCAAATAACTTATTTACCCACTGATTAAACGTATTTTTGATTTTTGATTTTCTTTTTCAGAATGGAAAAAAATCAGAAACCTGAGCCCGGCGGTAACAGCCCAATCAGCTCTCGACTATTATTCGGTCGACGTCTAAGTCACAATACAATTCCGGCCAATAAAGAAAATTCATCTAGTCTACGATCTTCGTGCAGTATGGAATATTCATCAACAACTGAGGATGATTTCAGCCCGTTCAAGGTGAATAATTCGTTCGTATGATACTTTCTGATAAAAACGTGTGAGAAAATAAATAAAAAACCGAGCAATTTGCGCGATACTCAGCGAGATGGGAAAAATAATCGGAATCGGATGCTGTGTGTTGTGACCGCTGCCACCGACCGCGACCGGTCCCTCCGCCCCTGCCATTGCACTTAGCATCGCTGGCCCAAGCAGTGAGAAAGATTTTTGAAATAACGATTTTTTTTCTCGCGTCGCGTCTATTCGACCTGTTATTCTGGGCGTTGATTTTGATTGGTGGTGAGGAGATGAGGAGTGTGTGCTTTGTATCGATTTTGATCAATGTATTTTTCATGTTATTTATTTATTTTTTTTATCTCCGATGGGTGTAATAATTTTTTTTTAAAATCTTAATTATTTGATCCCCTCGCGTCTCTCTGTAGGCATGCTCTCTTTAATTAGGTATAGATTTTTAAAACCGAGTCTGAATATTCGACCATTATGAAATTTAAAATTATAGGAATAAAAGTTGCCTAATTAACACCTGAAATTATTGTACCTAAATACGTCCGAGTGGGATTAAAATCGGTTGATTAATTAATTATTTACAAATTTTAATAAATCTATGTAAATACTTGTCGATCGAGCTTGAAATTTATGAGCATGTTATTATATGTCTCCTGTGCAAAGATTTAGAACTTGCGGGTTTTAGGAACTTTTCTCTAGTGAACGTCTTTCAATTTTTCTGTACCATCTTTGAAAATTTTTCACAGCTCATTTTTGAAGGAAAAATCTCTCATTCTGAATTTCTTCGAATGGAAAATATCTCAATTTATTGGATTTAACGTTTGAAAAGTATTCTTTTTTTTTTTTTTTTTGAAAAATTGATTTTACAATTTTTTTGGAGCAAAAAACATTCTCATTTTTTTGTAATATAAATATTTCTCAAATTCTCAGAGAAAAATATGTTATTTTTTCTAAGAAAAATAATGAAAAAAAGAAAATATTTTTAAATTCTTTCAAGTAGAAAATTTTTCAACTTTTTTGAGAGCTTTCAATTTTTTGGAAAATATATTTTTCTAAATTTTTCAAGAGAAAATATGCATTTTTAATTTTTTTTTTTTTCAGGAAAAAATAATCACATTTTTTTGGAGCAAAAATCTTTTTTAGGGGAAATAATTAAAATTTTTAGGGGAAAAAGTTCTTAATTTCTTGGAAGAAAATGATCCTAATTTTTTTCTCATTTTTCTTTTCCTCGATTTCTTTTTTTGGCAGAATAATCTCTTTATTCTTATGCAGAAAAATATCTCGCTGTTTTGGGAAAGAATAAAACAAAATAGGTAATCTTAATTTTTTGTATAATTTTTTTCTTGAAAAAAAGTTACATTTTTTCAATTTTTTTTTTTTTTTTTTTTTTTTTAGAAAATAATCAATTTTTGGTCTCAATTTTTCTTACAAATTTTTTTTTCAAATTTTCGGAAAGAAATAATTGAGAAAACAATCTTTCAATGTTTAAAAAAATCCTAATTTTTTTTGTCTCTATTTTTTTGAAATGAAATCTTTCAATTTTCATTTGTCTCATTTTTTTTAATATTCCATTTTTTTTTTAGGAAAAATTCGTATAGAAAAAAAGAATGTTTGTAAGGAGAAAAAAAAAATCTAAACAAATTATTTCTTGTCTCATTTTCAAAAAAAAAAAAAAAATCTTGATAATTTTTTGAGAAAAAATATCACTTTTTTGTATCATAGGTAGGTATTTCAAGTTTTTGAAGTGAAAATCTTATTTTCATGCAGAAAAAACAGTTTTTTGAGAAAGTATAAGCCCTTGTTTCGTTTTTAAGAAAAAAAATCTTAATTTTTGTATCAATTTTCTTAAAAAATTTGCAATATTTCAATTTTTGTAGGAAATGCATTTTCAGTTTTTTGGAGTGGAAAATATTTTCAATAATTTTTATGAAAAAAAATCATCAATGTTTATTTTTTTTTAGAGTTAAATCTTTTCTCTTTCCGTATAGAAAATTTTTTCAAATTTTGGTGGGAAAAACTTTCAATATTTCTTAAGAAAAACTCTATTTTTTTTCTTTTTTGAAAAAGAAATCCTTTCAGTATTTTTATAAAAGTGAATCTCTCGTTTTTTCAGAAGAAATTTCAACTATTTGTCTTATTATTATTATTATTATTTTTGTGAATTTTTGAGAAAAGAAAATGTCAACTTTTCGTCTCAATTTTTTGAAATTTTTTTTTTGAAATTTTTTCAGAAAATAGATAGTCTTTATTTTTTGAGGAAAGAAAACACTTATTTTTTGGAGGAAATAATTTCTAAATTTTTCTGCAACACAAAAATATTTTATCTACTTTTTGAAGAAGAAAAAAATCACTATTCAATGCTTTTGAAGAAAAAAAAATTCTCAAAATTTCTCAATTTTTGGAGAAAAAAATCCAAGTTTTTTTGGGTGAAAAAAATTTCCGAGTTATCTTGAAATAAAAAAAAACTCAAATTTTTTGAGTCAGCGTTAAAACCCCTCCTTTTAAAAATTAAAAAAAATCCTGAGAAAGACATGTGGAGAGACCCTTATTTATAGAGGTAAATCTTCCATTAAAAAAAAAAAAAAAAAAAGTGTTTAATTATTTACTTTATGTCATTTTCAAATGTTTCAATTTTTTTGAAAAAAATTCCGTCATTTCATTAAAAAATCTTTGTTTTTTGAGGAAAAAATTTTCTTATTTTTTGGGGGGGGGGATAACTTTTTTCAATTTTTGATTAATTTTTTCTTATATCGCTTATACGTGTAATTAAACGTACTTATTACAATTTATGTTTAATCGGACTTTGTATTTTCGAATTTACAGTTCACCATGTCCAAGAACACGATTCGAGAACGGTATCCATTGGAAGATCAAGATCCGAATTCGCAAGACAGTGGATATAGCAATTCTTGTTCGTCATATTCGGAGGATTCCAATTCGTCTTCGAATTTCAGATTTACCGAACCGAACGGTGTGCCTCCTAAACGAGAATCTCTTTCCCTGAGTTTTCGTAAACAGATTCTTTTCCACAGTATGTCGACCGATTCCACCTCGAGCGATTTTAGCGACGATGGATTCAGCGAAAACTTAGTGTTACCTTCGTCGTCGTCGGTCGGATCTTTATTGGTAATTGAAAAATATTTTGATAATTTTTACGGCAACGATGAGGCGAAATTTATTAATAACGTCATAAGTGAAAAATTAATTACTTTTTAGTGCAACGAAATGAGAAAAAGAAATAAAGTTGCATTTTTGGTTTCATGTTTTTCGCTTATAACTCTTCAAATACGCGTTTAAACAGAAAAATTGTCATAACTAAAATTAAAGTAGATACAATTTGCAACAAAAAAGGTTATATTAATTTTTTTCTAAAAGTAAACGGGTGGCGCAAAAACAAGCATCAAAATATAATATGAAATTTTTTTCTGCGATTATCAAAAATAAAAGAGAAATATTTGGCTACGAAAATATTTTTGTAAACATAGAAATAAAAACAACGAATTTTTTTATTATCACTCATTCGATAACAAACGTACTATCATATCAGTCTGTTCAAAATCCGTGTAAAAATTACCAATCGCCATGCCTGATTTAATAAATTACATTACATAATAATAACGATCGAATTTAATCCGATGGATTTTTATTCGCAGATGGAACAAGATGAAAATGCACAGTTACCCGATGGCTTCAGCAGTTTACTATCTGGTCAAATATTCGATACGAATAATAAAATCACAAGCACTGAAAATTCGCCTCCACGATCAGAGAACAGTTCGTTGTTGCAGACGAATCTGAGAAGAGTGTTGAGCGAAAATTCAACCTCCAGTACAGTAAGTCTGAGATTTGAAAAAAATCCGACATTCTCGACGAATCGTAATAACGTCGCATTTTTCACATAGACGGTGATGAGATCTTCGGTCAAGACCGAGCTTAGCGAGTTACCCATTTGCGAAAAAGAACCCACAAAAAGAGCTGCGCAAGAAGAAGAAAGCAGCGCACCATTTTTGAAACGTCGTAAGACGAATTGTAAATTGATAATATCGAGTGATAAAACCATCGTCAAACAAAGTCTAGCTACCGCTCCTGCGAGTTCCACCAGAGGCTCTTCATTTTGCTACGGTTCCAAAAGGACCCACGTCAAATATCAAAGGTCCCTCTCCGAGACCGAAGCTACGACTATTAATAACGCGTTGCAAAAATGTAAGTATACTCCAGCCTGAATAATTTATTCGAATTTACAATTTATTGGCGAGCTGGAGGATTAATCGATTATGATTTTATTTTTATTTTTTTTTATTTGTCTCTCGCAGCTTGTTCGGATCCTAATTTGATCGGTGATTACTCTAAGCCTTGCGCGTTACCGTTAAAGATGAGTGAAAAACATTCAAACTTGAAGTGTATAGACTGTCATACCTTAGCTAAATTAATTAACGGAGAATACGACCAGATGATACATTCTTATTCTATTATTGATTGCAGGTTTGTGCGATTAATTTTATCATTAGGTAAATTAGAAAAGTATTTTTCGAAAAAGGAACATTTTTTTTTTTAAATTGAGTGATTTTTTTCAAAAAATTGAGTGTTTTTTTTCCTTTCAAAAAATGATGCAAGTTTTTCCAAAGGATTGAATTTTTTCCCAAAAATTGAGTGATTTTTTATCTAAAAATTGAGTGACTTTTTTCTACCCAAAAATTGAGTGATTTTTTTTAAAAATTAAGCGAGTTTTTTCCGAAAAATTGAATGGTTTTTCCTCCTTAAATTGAGTGATTTTTTTCAAAAAATTGAACGAGTTTTTCGAAAGAATTGAGTTTTTTTTCTCAACAAATTGAGTGACTTTTCTCAAAAAAAAAAAAAAAATTAAGAAAAAAATTGAGTGACTTTTTTCTCAAAAGAATAAAAAACGAGTGATTTTTCTTCAAAAAATTGAGTGATTTTTTTCTCTCTAAAAAAATTAAAATTGAGTGATTTTTTATCCAAAAATTGAGTGACTTTTTTTCTCACAAGAAATTGAGTGATTTTTTCAAAAAGTTTAAGCGAGTTTTTTCCGAAAAATTGGATGTTATTTTTTTAGTTGAGTGATTTTTTCCCTAAAAAATTGAGTGACTTTTTTTCTCTCAAAAAATTGAGTGATTTTTTTTAAAAATTAAGCGAGTTTTTTCCGAAAAATTGAATGGTTTTTCCTCCTTAAATTGAGTGATTTTTTTCAAAAAATTGAACGAGTTTTTCGAAAGAATTGAGTTTTTTTTCTCAACAAATTGAGTGACTTTTCTCAAAAAAAAAAAAAAAAATTAAGAAAAAAATTGAGTGACTTTTTTCTCAAAAGAATAAAAAACGAGTGATTTTTCTTCAAAAAATTGAGTGATTTTTTTCTCTCTAAAAAAAATTAAATTGAGTGATTTTTTATCCAAAAATTGAGTGACTTTTTTTCTCACAAGAAATTGAGTGATTTTTTCAAAAAGTTTAAGCGAGTTTTTTCCGAAAAATTGGATGTTATTTTTTTAGTTGAGTGATTTTTTCCCTAAAAAATTGAGTGACTTTTTTTCTCTCAAAAAATTGAGTGATTTTTTCCAAGAAATTAAGCGAGTTTTTCCAAAAAATAGACGTTTTTAAAAAAAAAATTGAGTTTTTTTTTTTCCAAAAAATCAAATTAGTTTTTCCGAAGAATTGAGTCATTTTCCCAAAGAATTGAGTGACTTTTTTTTTCCAAAAAATTAAGGAGTTTTTTCCAAAAAATTAAATGTTTTTTTAAAAAAAATGATTGAGTGATTTTTTCTCTGAAAAATTGAGTAATTTTTTCCCCCAAAAATTGAGTAATTTTTTCCCCCAAAAAATTGAGTGATTTTTTTTTCAAAAAATTTAAGCGAGTTTTTTCCAAAAAATAGAATGTTTTTTTTTTAAATTGAGTGATTTTTTTCCTAAAAAATTGAGTGACTTTTTTTCTCTCAAAAAATTGAGTGATTTGTTTTTTCCTTAGAAAATGGGTGAATTTTTCCCCAAAATAATTGAGTGATTTTTGCTCCAAAATATTCTGTGAATTTTTTTCCAAGAAATTGTTCATTTTTTTCTTCAAAAATTGAGTAATTTTTCCCTCAAAAAGTTGAGTGATTTTTTTTCAAAAAATTAAGCGAGTTTTTCCAAAGAATTGAGTTATTTTTTTCAAAAAATTGAGTGATTTTTTTCTCCCAAAAAATTGAGTGATTTTTTTCTCCCAAAAAATTGAGCTATTTTTTTTTCTTCTTCAAAAAAACAGTGACTTTTTTTCTTCAAAAATTAACTTACCTATTTTTTTTCCAAAAAATAATTGATTTTTTCCAAAGAATAGTGTCCCCCCCCAAAAAAAAAATTGAGTTTTTTTTTCAATACCTACTGATTTATTTTTTTTTGTTTAAAAAATTGGGACAAAAATTTATGCATATGTAGTGGTACCTACTTTTTCTTAGAAATATTGAGATTCTTTTCTCTATAGAAAAATTGAAAGATTTTATTAATTTAAAAAAAACTCTAATGAATAAGAAATTGACTTTGATGAGGTGACAAAGATTATTTTGACTTCTACTACAACTCAAGTATTTTTATATTTTTCTAGATATCCTTACGAATTCTCAGGTGGTCACATCAAAGGTGCTATTAATCTATACACCCAAGAACAAATAACGGAAGAATTGGAAGAGAGAAAATATTTGCGGATGAAAGACGTGAACGCACAGGGTTGCGAAAATAAACGTAATATTTTAATATTCCATTGCGAATTTTCTTCAGAACGTGGCCCATCTTTGTAAGTATTCTTTCGTAAAATAATACCGCCATGGAGTAAATACTTCGTCAAGTTGAAATCTTCAATTGCCCTCTTTTTTTGTCTGCGCAGATCGCATTATTTACGGAACGAGGACCGTGAAAAGAACCGGTGGCAATATCCGAAATTAGACTACCCAGAGATCTACCTCCTAGAAGGAGGCTACTCGAAATTCTTCCAACATTATAAAGAGCTCTGCGATCCTTGTAGATATGTTCCAATGGTTGATCCCAAACATTTGACCGAATTACGAAAATTCAAGGTTAAATCGAAATCTTGGGCTTGTACAAATAGTACCAAAGATAATCGCAAAGATCGAACTGAGTCTTCGAAACGTTTGGGCATTTAGCAAAAGCGTCGTTTTCTTTCAAGTCATACGTGTACGATCTCGAAACTGTTTTTTGGAAAATTATGGGGGTATTCTAGAATCACGTAGGATATGTTTCCATCGATTTAAAATTTATTTGAGAAGCATTCGTTTTTTAAAATCATTTTTAAAAAATCCTTTTGCTATTATTTTTTAATTTCGAAGTCGTTTTCAAGCTGAGATTCTGCCGCAATCACTGCCTGAATGGTGAATTATTGCTAAACGTTTTTTTGAAGACTTATTTTTAAAGTATTTTTAATGAATTATTGTTTCATCATCGTCAGTTACGCGAAATTAAAAAATATTTCGATGAAAAAGAAAGAAATTATACGTAGGTATGTACTATCATGATATTTTACAATTTCATTATCAATTTTATTTATTTTAATATAATTCTCAAACCAAATTTATCATTTTGGAAGTTGTTGATTTATGTGTGTGTGATTTGCATGATCTCAATCATGTTAAGTAGATCTGTTGCCATAATAATTATAATTATATTACTTTTTAAAGAATTCTTTATACTGTTCAATTATTGTAATTTCGTGTTTAAATGTTCTTATGTAATTCGATTATTGGCCTATTGTACCTTCTTGCCCCCCCCCCCCAATTTTTATTATTTTTCTATTCGATAAAATGTACGTATCTGTTTCTGTATCTATTTTTAGGTGTGATTTGTATATGAAATTTAACAATCGTGACGTTGTTGAATTCATAAAACGTACCAGTTGGGTGCAATAATAGCACAATTTCGGTGGTAAATTTTGCCTTTATTTCTTAATATTAATTTGATTCAAGTGACGTGTTTTTCGCAGTTTTTTTTTTTCATTATTAATTTTTATTAGGTACTTATTTATTTTTATTTTTATTAGAAAAACTAGTTTTTTTCAGTTTTCTTTTTTTTCTTTGTTGTTGGATTTCTATCTGTATCCTTAATTACCTACTTTTATAATAATTAATTTGTACGAAGTTTGAAGTAATTCTATTGTAATGAGTTGTGCAATTTATTTTGAACTACACTGTGTGGTAATAATAAAGTGATTTTTTTTCGATTTAGAGTTTGTTTTGTTTCATCCTTGGAAAAAACATTCTTATCTTTTTGAGATAAAAATATTTTACAAATTCTTGGGGGAGGGGGGTATGTTTGAAATTTTTAATTTTTTTTTCAATTTTTTAGAGTAGGTAGAAGGTTTTTCAATCTTCATGGTGAAAAAATTTCATGTTCATTTTTAAGCAAGAAAATCTTTCAAGGGAACAATTTTTAAATTAGTAGAGGACAAAAGTCTAAAAAAGTTCTCATTTTTTTCGAAAAAATGGTTTTTAGAAAAAAATAATCTTATTTTTATGGAGTCTCCTCCAAATTTTAGAAAAAATTATCAATTTTTCGTCTCATGGTTTTAGTTAAGTATTAATTTTTTTTTAAATTTCGAATTTTTTGTCATGATGTTTTCTTTTGTGAAAAACTGCTTTCATGTTTTTTTTTTAGAGTGGCGGGGTAGGGTGTCTAAATTTCTTGTCCCGATCTTATTTGAGAAGTTCTACACAAAGAGAAGAATATCAATTTCCTGTTATAATTTTTTCAGCTTCCATATTTTTTTTTTAGATAAAAATTTCACGTTTCCTTTGAGGGAAAAATCATATTTTTCTCTTGTTTTTTCAGAAGAAAGACTCGCAACTTTTGCTGAGAAAAAAATCGTTCTACTTTTGAAGAAAAATAGGTATTAATTTTGTCTCATTAAAACAAAACAATTTTGCCTAATTTTTAAAAAATCTTCAATTTTTTTGAGAACAAAATCATTCAATTTCCTGAGAAAAAAATCTTTTATTTTTTAAAGAAGAAATTTTTTAATTTTTTTTTTCAACATCTATTTTTTTTTTTACTTTTCTAGAAACAATAGTACTTTTTTTTACAAAAAAGGTATTGACTTTTTGATTTTAATCTTTCTTAAAAAATCGTACAATTATTCTGATATTTAGTTTTTTTTTTTAATTTTTTGAGAAAAAATAATCAAAAATTCTGAAAAAAATTTAAACATGAAAATATTTTTTTAAATGTTAATTAAAAATTTTTCGCTAAAAGAATTCTTCAAAAAAAATGGAAAAATGTTTCTGGGTGTAAGAAATTCTGTTGGAAAGATATTTGCAGAAAGGAAATATTATTTTGAAAATTTCGCAGGAAATATTCTGAATTTTTGTCAAAAAATATTCAAAAATTCTGTAAAAACGTGAGCTTTTTGGCAGACATTTTTTAAAAGAAAAATTTGGAAATCCTTTCAAAAAATTACGAAAAAATTATATAAATTTTTTTTGAAAAAGAAAATCAAAAATAAAGTTTTTTGATTTTTCATACATTGTTTGAATTGAAAAATTTTTTTTGCTACAAAAAATTTTCTTAGAAACTTCGTAAGTTTTCAAAATAAAAAAATTTATTTGAATTATTTATAAATCCTCATGAAAAAAATCGCAGAAGATGGGAAATGAAAAAATCCAAAGTTTTCAAATAATAACCAAAAATATGATTTCGAGTTTTTGTTTTTAAGAAAATTGAAAGTTTTTTTTTGAAAAAAGTCTTTTTCATAAACTCTGGTTGAAATTTAGAAATCAAATTTGTTGTTGAAGATAAGGTACAGCTGAAAAAATCTGAAAAATTTGGAAAAGGAAAATGAAAATGAGAAAATCAAAGTTCAAACTTCAGTTCAAACCTTCAAAGTTCAAGTTTAAACCGAAAAATGAGTAATGACCAGGGAAGAAAACCAATTGAGACCCAATTGGTTATGGTGATGGTGGTTTTGAGAAAATTTTGAAATTACTGGTGGTTCCAATTGGTTTTTGGTTTTTAAAAATTTTCAAAAGGTTTTGGTGCTAAAGTGGATCCATTTAATTATTATTATTTTTGATTGGTTCTGGTTCTGGGTTTTTGGTTTTGCTTGATTAATTGGTTGTGATGGTGGTTCTCAAATTAAAAACCATTTCAAATGGTTGTGGTGGTGATTCTCAAATTAAAAACCATTTCAAATGGTTGTGGTGGTGGTGGTGGTGGTTCCGTTTTGGTTTTTCAATTGGTTTTCATCGAATTGCTTCCATTTCGTAGTATGAAAAATATTTCCCAACATTTAAACCATTTATCTATGGCATTAACCATCAGAACCAGATGGAACCATTTTCGTGCTTCCTATTATACCACAAAAGAACTAAAAAAAGATCAGATCTTTGAAATTTGAATAAAAAATTAATTTGCCTACAAGTTACAAACGCAATATTGCAATAAATTTAAATTAAATAATATACATTCAAATAAAAAACAAAAAATAATAATGTTTCCACTTTCCAGAGCGCTGAAAAATCAGAAAAATGAAGAAAACATGCCACAGGGGGTAGGTAAGGGGCCCAATTAAAAAAATTTCAAATCAAAGTTGTTGCTTGGAGTTCTAGGAATAAATTTGGTCATAACAAAAATTTTGATTGGACGCCTCCTTCCCTTTCAAATCCACTATTTCTCTTTTTAGAACCAAAAAGAACCAATTCCATTAATTGGTGGTGGTTCTGGTTTTCATTGTAAAGGAAATTGAAAATGGTGGTGGTGGTGATGGTGGTTTTTTATTTTCAAACCACTTTCTTGTGGTTGTGGTTGTGGTTATTTCAGCAAATTATTTTTCGTTGTGGTTCCAAACGGTTCTCTTCCCTGCCTTTTCGAAAGGAATTGGTTCTTTTTGGTGGTGGTTCTTGAATGAATTTTTGAAGTTCATTGTAATGGTTCCAAATGGTTTTGAAAACCAATTGAAATATCTGGTGGTGGTGGTTTTACCCGGTTTTGGTTTCAATTGGTTTTCTTCCCTGGTAATGACTAAATGAGACAATGGAAAATATCTTCAAAGTTCAAACTTCAAAGCTTCAAAGTTCATAATATTGTTCAAAACTAATCAAAAAAACTTCAAAATTAGTTCAATAAGGTTCAAAAAATTTCAAATCAAAAACAAAATTTGGTGCTCCGCTAGCGTTCTCAGCGATTCTCCAGTCAATCATTTCATAGATAGGGAATCGAATACAACTACCAGGTTGTTGTTGTGCATCGAGTTGCTGCATCCGGATATTCGTTGATTTTTTCACTTTTTTGAAACGATTGAACGAGCAAGTAGCGACAGAAAAATTCAGCAAAGCCGTATGCAAAATCCATAATTTTACAATATTTTCGAATAAATCGCAGTAGTTTATTTTATGGTGTAGTTAAATTTATATGTTGAATTTCGTACCACTGGCAAGTAAGTTTGAACTTGAATTTGATTATTAGAAAGTGAGAGTGTTCGATAAGCCGTGAAATTACATACCGAACTAACTATACGACTATTAGCTCGAGTTATCAGTCGAAATTTCTCTCTAAGTACTCTGTTTTTACCCCCTAGGTTATAATTTCCACTCATGGATGGACCAACGGATGATCCCAAACAAGCCGAAAATTCGGAAGAGAAAACAGATGAGTGGATTATTGGGACTGGACGTAATCGTGTTTTGAAGTTCAGCTGCAATCCTGTATCTGGTTCGAAATCTGCATTGCCTGCGGTCAAATTACACATGACGTATAAAACTATTCAGGCCGAAACTAAGTTGCTGAACGCTCTACTGTTGGCTCATGGATTCAGAGAGGTTCGTAATTAATTATCTGTTTCGTATGTAGGTAGATCATACTTTAGGTGTGTCGTTTTATTATGAATTGTCTGCTCTTCGAGATCAATTATTATTTCAATGTTGTAGTTTGTATCTGAAGGTGCTCGAGTTTGCGGTCGATCATTTTGCTCTCTAAGAATGAAAAATTTCAATTATTTCGTTATTATAAAAGACATTCGTAAAATGATCGCTCTTTAAATACTCCAACCATAGTAATATTTTTATTTCGGTTGAACGTATTCGACAGAGAATACATATTATTTCATTTATTACATCCAATCAATACTTGACTGGAAGTTTTCAAAAGGAAAGTGACTACAATAAAAATTTTATGTCGTAAAACAATCACCGCTATCGTGACCGATACACGAACGCAAACGGTTCATTTTCGTAGTTGTGTCACGATTGACGTTTGCCATAATCAAATCCTTGACGACGTGAATTTTTTCTTACCTACGGTTTCTGCATTCTTAAAAATTATTACCCTCTTCAGAGATGTATACAAATCGTAAAGTAAAAGAAATTACCTATTCATTTTCGTTCCGATTTGATAATGAAAAAAAATTGAGCTATTGGAAATTTTCCACTGACACGTGCAAATTTCAATAAACGAGCCGCGATTATATTCGGTTTATGACCGAAACAAGTCATTGGTGAGAAGATTATTATCGATTGAGTTGATTTGATTTGCTTTCATTCAGTGCACTAAAAGTATTCCTGATGCTCTTACACGTTTTAATGCAAAATAATGAATTTTTTTTTTTTCGATTTCAGTTCGTGTTTGTGGGTCATTTCATTTAATTTTTTTTCCCAATCGATGGCATATTGCCAAATGGAATTGATCGAATGATGTTGATGGATTAATAAATCAAGGAAAGTGGTTTAAACTGGAAGGTTATGTAATTTTTATGAGTTCGAATGATGAGAAAAATTGGTAAGATTTTTTATTTCAATTGTGATAACGACATCTCGATGTTTTGAGGATTTATGAAATGGATAGTTATCAAAATGTAAGTAGGGTTGAAAGTTTTAACATGTCCAATTATCATTTTTATATTTAAAAAAAATTGTATCTTTATTTTTCAAAAATAAAAATCGAAGATTTTTCTCCAAAAAAATTGAGATTTCGTATTGGTATCTTTAAACATTTGAAAATATTGTAGGTAACTATTTCTTAAAAAAATAAATACTTAGGTAACACAAAAAATTATAAGATTTTTTTTCCGTTAAAAATTCGAGATTTTTTCTTCAAAAAAATAAAAATTGATTTTTTTAAGAGCAAAAAATTGAACTAGAAAATAATATGTTTTCTTCTTTAAAAAATGGAAAAATATATAATATGATAAAAATAATACCTATTTGCATTTCTTCTATAAAAATGAAATATTATTCTCCAAAAATTGAAAGATTTTCGTTTCAAAAAAATTAAGACAAAAATTGATATTTTTTCTTGGAAAAATATATTTTTTTCACGGGAAAAATATATTTTTTTCACGGGAAAAATGTTTTTATTAAAAAAATAATAATAATACACAAAAACTGAAAATTCAATTTAAGAAAAACCGAGACAAAAAATTAAGATTTTATTATTTTTCATTAAAAATTGAAGTTTTTTCCGAAAAAAATAACATGAATTGTTTCTGAAAAATTGATACCAAAAAATTGAAAGTTTTTTTTGAAAATTTGGAAGATCTTTATAAAAAGTCGAAAAAAAATGAAAAGAAAAAAAAATGTGAAATCTTATATATTTTAATAAAACAACAATTTTTGGCAAAAAAGTGATAATTTTTCTCAAGAAAATTGAAGATTTTTTTTTCAAAACTAAATGATACCAAAAGTTGGGATTTTTTCACAAAAAAGTGTGATTTCTTTCTCAGAAAAAAATTTAAAAAATCTTTTCTCTATAAAAAAAAAGAGAGAGAGAGAGAGAGAGAGAGAAATACAGTTGGGTATATTTCTGTACCCTAAAGCACCAAAGATGGAAGTCGCATTTTTTTTGGTTTCGAGATTTTTGTAGTTTATGAACCTCTACACATACAAGAGTGTCATAGATTTAGAAAACGTAAAAACCTCAAAGTTGAAAAAAATGTGACTTTCATTTTCGGTTCTTTAGGGTACAGATTTTTCCTTGAAAAAAAAAATCTCAGAAAAAATATTTCTTAAATAATTAGATGAAAAATTGATAGATTTTGTTTCTTTGAAAATTCACGACCTTTTTTTCAAAAAAAAAAAAAATCAAAACAAAAAAATTGAAATTTCATTTTCAAAAAAAAAAATGGAATGAATTGAAAATATTAGGTATGAAATATTGATATTTAAGTTGCAAGATTTTTTCTCAGAAAAATTGGAGAAATTTTTCCAAAAAAAAAACGAAATTTTTTCTATAAAATTGACATTAAAAATTGAAGAATTATTTTCTTTGAACATTTGAAATATCTTTTTGAAAAAAAAATAATAAAAAAATAAAATATTTTGTGAAACAAAAAACTTACCTACCTAAGTATTTTACCATTGAAAGACTTTTTCCGAAAAATTAGAAGTTGTTTTTAAAAAAAAAAATAATAAATAAGCAAAAAAGAAAAAGAAAAACATTGAGTTTTTTTTCTCTCAAAACGAGATATTTTTCTACATACAAATAAATAGATTTTTCTCCCAAAAAATTATTTCTTCAAAAAAAAAATTCAAACTTTAGATTTTTTCGAAAAAATTGAGAAGTGGGTAAGTAATTAATAAGGCCCGGATTTTTATGCGCTTAAAATAGCAAAATAAGCGCTTATGTCAAGCGGTTAAAATATGAAAAATAAGCATAAATATGCCCTATAAAACCAAAAAAAGCAAAAATAAGTGCTTCAAAAATTTACCATCATGGGTGTCAAAATGCAGATGTTTTAAAATCGTTTTCGAAACCCTTATCAAATCGTACATATGTAGAAACTGAAAGAAATTTAGAGCAGAAAAACATTCAAACATTTATTTTCAAAATAAATAATGCGAAATTCAATAAATTTGAACGCGTTGAGATTTAACAATCGAAATCGATTAAATTGAATTAAAATTAAATTATAGTTTGAAAAACGCCTCCACAACAGAAAATTCCTTCAAATTGCAACTTAAAAAGTAAAAAAAAAATTGAAAATACAAAAAATTGTATTTTTAAATTTTTTTTTGGTCAGGTTTCTCAGTTTTTTCAAAAAAAGCGCTGAAAACTAAAAAAAAAGCGCAAAATATGCGGGGTTTTGACGTTTTTTGGCAAAAATAAGCGTTTTTAAGCATTTATACCTAAAATAAGCAAAAATAAGCGCTTAAAAATTTCACCATTCGTCTCAGAATTGCATGAAACGTAAAGAAAGTTGTGATATGCCCTATCTAGTGCAGCAGGAAAAAATAAGCAATATCATAAAAATCCGGGCCCTAGTAATTAATTACTTGAGAATTTCTTTCATTTTAAAAAAGATCTTCTCTTCGAAAAAATCGTGATTTCTTTTTCTCAGAATAATTGAAAGATGAAAAAATGAGAATGATGAAAGATGAAGATTGTTCTGTCAAAAATGAACGTGGAATTTTGTTCACCAAAAAAATTGGAAACTTTTTCCCTTAAAGAATTTACCCCTTATCTACTCTAAAAAATTGATTTTTTTTTCTCCAAGAATTTCAAAAATATTTTTATTTCTGAAAGAATGAGAATGTATATTTTCTCCAAAGAAATTGCCAAGATTTCTTCCCTCAAAAAAAAGGTAACTTATATTTTTCTCTGGAAAAATTATTCAAAGAAAATTTGTAAAATATAAGTTGAAATTTTGAGGAATTTTCCAAAGTTTTTGATCCTAAAAAATTGAGATAGATAGGTATTTTTCATTCCAAGAAAATCAGATTGAAAGATTTTCCTTCCAAAAATTAATCGATAAATAGGTTCGTAAGTGCAAGGTATGAAAAATTTTCAGAGGTGACAGTGACACAGAAAAATTTAAAGATGCTCTTCATACCAGAGGCTGGTTCCTAATTGTGTAAAACAAGAACCTGCAAGCTCAAAATCACCTGGACCTAACTCAGTTCTCAACGTCTTTCATAAATCGACCGCGTTTTTTTTTCTTCAAAAAATTACCGAAACAAAACGTGTAAATAATCCATTTTAATTTCCATAAAAAACATCGTATAATTGAAAAAAAAAATTACAAAATTATTAAAGATGTTTAATTTATAGAAATACTGGAACACATTGATGATAATCGACTTCCATCGTACGCAGCCTCTCGATAACGCTTAAAAAAATAATTTATCAGGGTTACAACTAAAACGAAAGAGAGAAAGAGTAAATCTAGTATCACAGTACAATTTGAAAAGTCACGAAAATAAGAAGGTAAAAATTTTATCGATGGCTATAACGGAAAGCACGACGACGAGAACCAATGCGATCCGGCGTACAATTGAAGATCAAAATTATTCTGCACGATCCAAGAATCGACAGCTTGAATGTCTTCGGGTTCGAGTCCGCAATTGCGTATGTTTCCAATTTGCCTGAGATTTGGTAACTTATCGATGACCGATTGCAGCGAGCCTTTGGATAGGCAAGCTGTCTCGTAAATGTAGAAACATTCGATTTCTGGCAACCTGGGCTTTGGTTTAGCATCGAACAGCTCGCTAAAGTCTAATTGGTTGCAAGAGTATATGTGCATAATTCGTAAGGCCGGACAGCACTTGAGGAGGTTGCAGATGACATTCATCATTACAACTTTACCCATTTGTACTTTGTATAAATTTTCCATCTGGGGTAGGGCGACTTCGGGACGCCATTCCACATTGGCACCGTCTAAATTGAAAATCCTTAAATTTTTTAAATTCGGGAGTACATCGTGGAGATCTACGGATGGTAACAGGTCTCCTGGGAAGAACCTCAGCGAGAGTTCTTCCAGTACTTGACCATGAGGTCCGTTTAGAAAGTCGAAAATACTCTGTAGCCATTGGTCGTTCGAAGGGATACTTTGTAAACTGAGCGAGACTACTGTGCGAGGTATAATGAACAAGGATTTAGGCACGTACATAGGTTCGGTGATTTTCAACTTACGCAGTTGAGGAAATCTTTCGGAGATTAATTCTAAACGGTGTTGCGTAGTTCTCGAACTGTTTACGCATTTTAATTGAAAGTAATGGTTTGAAAAATCTTGACGTATGGTTTGCTCGAGTAATTCGAGCGCCCTGCCTATGTGGCAGTATTCGCCTAAGGATTCGAGCCCAGGAACATGAAGTATGGCTAGTAAAATGCCAGCGTTGGTAACTCCGGTGTTTGCGATGTTCAGGTATTTCAACGTTGAACACAGGTTGTTACGTAATTCGCAATATTCTAATATGGTAAATTTAACTAGATCTTTTGACGATAGAGTTTCTCGTTCGCGAGATGGAAAGCAAAGTCTTTTCATGAATCTGTAATCAGAAATAAAAAAAAATATTCGTTAGTTCGAATTTCGAGTGAAAGTAGGTCTCTGGGATGATTAGGACTGGTTTGAAATGTGCGACAGGCTCGAGAAAATGGTTTGGAAATTTTACAGAAAATTGATGAGATTTTAGAGGCTTTATTTAGATCTATTTTTTTCGAAATTGCTCGAATTTTTTCAATAAGTAGGCATATTATTTTATTTTTTAATAATTTTAAACTCAAAAATTTTGAAAAAAAAACATTTTATTGGTCTTGTATGTTTCCTTATATTTTTTAGCCAGATTTTAAAAAAATTAGATAACATTATTAATATTTTTTATTCTAAAAATTGTCACCGATTTTTTTTTCTTTAGGTAGTACATGCGTTTTAATTTTTTAGTCTCTTTTTTGATATTTTTCACTTCATTTTTGATCTAAAACTTTTCCTAAATTTTTATACTTATAATACAATTTTTTGACTGAAAAAAAACCTAGGTACCTATCAATATTTTCTGCTCGAAATAATTTTTGGTTGAATTTTTTCCGGTATTACTTCAGCTATGATCTTTCTTTTAATTTTATTGTGTTGATTTTTGCTCAAAATTTTGTCTAGATTTTTGAAGTTTTTTTTTTTTTTTTTTTGATTTTTTCATAAGAAAATTAATTCTTACCTACCACTTTTCATCTTAAATAATTTTTTTTTAGTATCTTCTCTAGGTACACTCTACTCGTATTTCAAATTCATGTTTCTTTTGATTTCATCGACTTGATTTTTGCTCAAAAACTAGTTTATATTTTTAAAGATTTTTTTATATTTTAAAATTATAAAAAATTATCATCATTAATTTTTGTTGTTTTGAGACAATTGGTAACTGAAATTTTTTTCAGTGGATATTTTTTTTGGATGCAATTTATTTATATTTATTTTGATCTCTCTTTTGATTTTTTTGACTTGATTTTTACTCAATATTTTATCTACATTTATCGAGATTTTTTTTTTGGAATTTTACAATAAGAAAAAATTATTAACGTTTTAATTTTTTTTTATAAGTAGTTAGGTAGTAGGTACCACTAAAATATAATTTCTCCTTAATTTCATTAAAATTGTTTTTTGTTATAAAATTTTTTCAATTTTTTTCTAACAGAGTTGTTTTACAATTTTTTAATTTTTTAATTTTTTTTTTTGAAAATTCTTTATTAGAAAAAAATTATTAACAATTTATTCCCTGCCTGATATTGAAAAAAAAAATAGATAAATACTCGTGTATTCCGTTACAATCATATTTCTTTTTTAGTAGGTAATATTTAAAAAAAAAATTCACGCTAGTTTTTAGTGTTTTGAAAATTTTACAATTATAGATAAAATTACCAACTTTTTCTTCTCATTATTTCTGCTCATAAAAATTTCTTTTTGGTATATTTCAGTATTCTCTAAAATCTGATTTTAGCATAAAAAATTTCATCTTTTTCTTATGCTTAAAAAAAGTTAGTAGGTATAAAATTTTAATTTTTTTTTCAAAATTCTATATTTTTGGTGTTACAATTTTTGCCTGATATTTTTTTAAAATGTATTTTTCTTTAGATACATTTCAAGTACCTACGATCTGTATTTTTTTTCTAAATTGATTCTTGCTCAAAATTTTTATGATTTTTTAATATTCTTTGCCCCCAATACAATTTATTTTATAATTTTCTTTTCACATGAATTTTGTTATAAAATTTTCATTTTTATTGTATTTGTCATTTTTAAAGAAATTCTTTATTTTTTGAGTTTATCCAAAGTTCTACAGTTCAGGAAAATTATTATCTAGGTCTAACATTTTTTATCTTAAAAATTTTGGTGCAATTTTTATTTTATTTTTTTGCACAATTCTGGTAGAATTTCACTTTTATTTTTTTGTGTGATTCTTTTCTCAAAATTTTTTCCATTTTTTAAAATAATAATATTTATTTTAATAATTTTTGAAGAATTTTCAATATATTTTTCGTTCGTTATTAGGTAGGTATGTCTCATTTATTATTTTTTTTCGACTTAATTTTTGCTCATTTTTTTTCTCGATATTTTCAACATTTCAAAAGAATTTATTATGATATTTTTTTTCTAAATTAAATTTCTGAATTTTAAAAAAATGTAAAAAATTTTTTTTGTTAATTCTATCTGTCTTTCATTTTTTATCTCACTACCTATTGCTCAAAATTTTTTAAAATTTCTTATACTTTTTTCAAAGAATTTTTTACTTTTTAAATTTTTTTTTCAAAATTCTTCATTAGGTGGATCTTTCCTTTTATTTTTTTGACTTGATTTTTTGCTCAAATTTTTTCTCATTATTTTAAAAGAATTGTTGTAAAAATTGTCAATGTTGTCTAAAAAATTTTTTTTATTGCCTGATTTTTGCTCGAAATTTTTTCAATTTTTTTCAAACTTCTTCTTTAGATCTATTTTATGGGATCTCCTTTCTAATTTTTTTGACTTGATTTTCATGATATTTTTCCCCCAGTTTTTCATTGTAAAAAAATTATAATTATTTTTGATTGAATTTTTTAAAGCATAATTTAATTTTTTATTCAATGTTTTTGAATTTTTTGGTAGGTACTAAAATGTTTGTATAAAACCTTTTTTAATATTCTTCGTTGGTTAAATTCAACCAAGATACCTATCTCCTTTAATTTTTTAACTTGATTTTTGCCCAATTTTTTTTATATTCATTGAATATTTCCTAAAATTAAAAAAAAAATCGAACTACATTTTCAAAAAAGATAATTATGTACAGTACCTACCTAAATGCAATTATTTTAGAATATTGTATCAAAATTCTTTGATTAGAAAGTTTTTAAATTTTTTTTAATTCCAAAATTTTCATATAAATTTTTTAAAATATTCTTATCATAGATAGTTTAATCCCCCCCAAAATAAAATGTCTTGAAGTATTATTTGTAGCCTTTTTAAATTTAAACCATCTACAAAATTTCTTGGCCTAATATTCGACAGTAAACTAACTTGGACCAATCATTTTCTCAAAATTAAAACAGATATCTCAAAACGTATAAATCTACTAAAAATAGTCAAAAATCGAAAATATAATCCATCCAGAAAAATCCAAAATTCCGCTTTACGAATTTGCATTGGAGCCCTTTACTCTTCACCAATAGATAGCCTTTACTGCGAAGCAGCAGAACTACCTACAAATTTCAGAAAAACGTTAATAACAAATAAATTTCTCACATCAGCTCTAAGCAATCCATCTCATCCCCTCCAAAAATCCTTCTCTTTTTACAACCTTCAACATCATCAAATAGAAAACCCAGTTTCAAATTTCATTTTAATTATGAACGAAATCCAAATTGATATCAAAAATCTTATTCAAAACCCAATTACATATCCCCCTGGTTACTAAAAATTCCACAAATGGATTTAAACCTAAGAAATTATTCAAAAAAAGAAAATTCCAATACAATAATAAAAACCCACTACTTAGAAATGGCATCAAAATATAATAATTACAACTTATGTTTCACTGATGGTTCAAAAATTCCCTCACTTCATACAGGTTATGCTTTTTCAATAAACAACCAAGTTGCTAACTATAAGATACATAACATCTCTTCTATTTACAATGCTGAACTTTCTGCTATACACCATTGCCTCCAAGATATACTCACTTCCAAAATAACCAACAAAAATCGACTCTTTAAGCTCCTTAATTTCAATTCAAAACATTTTTACAGATCATCCCATTGTACAAAACATTCACAAAATTCTTTTTGATTTACAAAATTCAAATTTCATTATTCAATTTGCATACGTTCCCAGTCATATAGGAATTCAAGGAAACGAAATTGTCGATACACTAGCAAAATCTGCCATAAATCCCTCCCCACCCTCTACCCTTTCCACAGATGACATCAAATCTTTGTTAACCCAACAAATTTACTCAAGCTGGCAAAATTTATGGTCCCAACAAGTAAACAATAAATTATACCAACATAAAAAAACAGTGCACCCTTGGAAAAACCTCTCACAATTAAATAGACAAGACGAAATCATTATAACCAGACTAAGAATTGGACACACAAAAATTACTCACAATTATCTTTACCAAAAAACTCCAAAACCTCTATGCCCATTCTGTACTATTCAACTTATATCTATCCAACATATCCTGTTCGAATGCCCCAAGTTAAAACAAGAGAGACTAACCCTACAAATAAATGAAATCCCCCCCAGTTATACCAGATATTCCTTCCGAAATTCAAAAATTCATAAACCTAATTAAAAAACTCAACCTCACAAATAAAATTTAAAAAAAAAATTCTTCCGATTGGTGTAATAATCCTGTAATTATAAACACCCCCCCCCCCCAAAAAAAAAAAATCAAATTTTCACCTTTTTCATTGATTCAAAAATATTTACCTATCATATTTGAAGTTCCGAAAAAATCTGTCGTTTGGTAACATGAGTAAATATTTAAAAATAAAAAAATAAAATTGGAAAAAATTTTCATTCTCGTCGTCATATTTACGTTTGTTGACTCGTTTGATTGAAAAAATATGAAAAATGGATCTAATTCGAGTAATATTACTTCCGAAGTATAAAACTGTCACATTTGTCCTTTCGCATAAGGTCATTATTGCCAAATGCGTTTGATTATTTAATTATCAACAAGATTATTTTCATACAAACGCCATATGTTATGATGTTGTTTTTTTACCTCGAACTATCAGCTGGTATTTTTATCGTTATTATTTAGCCAGTTTGTCTTCAAAAATAAAATGTAGATAGGTATCCAATTTCAGTTTTAGAGACTGAAAAAAATCAATTTATTCGCCTACCGAGATCTTCTCTTAAAAATTTTCCTATAATTTATTATCTCTTTGATTCCCTTCGTCGAACCATTAAATACCTCCCACTGAGCCAGTCGCTTACACAGAAGAGCAATATATAAGCAACATTGACACATAAGTAGATATACGTACTTGGTAAAATTATGAATATTTTTTTTATATCTAACGAGCGGATTCGTCTGCACGTGTTTCTTGGTAGATTTCCATAATTTATCTCGTATTTCAATTCGTAAAAATAATTGCTGTAGTCCGGCATCTGTGACTTCTTTCGAATGCGAAACATCTAACGAAACTAAATTAGGGCAATGGTATCCGATAATTTGTAAAACGCTATCGTTGGCGATGTTTTTGAACGTAAGGTGCCTCAGATTGGTCGCAGAAAGTAACACTGACTGGAGCAGGGAACGGTCTGAAAATCGAGAAAATTCAATGTTAGAATTATTTAGCATCGTACGCGAGAAAAACAATTTCATTATCGAGTAAATATGAAAATTCGCGCAGAGGTATGATTTTTTTTTTTTAGAATAATCAAAAGAATGAAAAAAATCGCACTTAGGTGATTTTATTCGTAGTAATTCGTGCAAACATGGGAATTTTATTATTCCCGGTAGTATTTTTTGCAGACGAGTAATTATAATTAACACTTTTGCTACTAGGTACATAGCAAAATATGGTATTACGCGTTGTTTTTAAATACGTTATTGTATCGTGGGATTTATTGTTGGGCTGGTGTTTTTTTTTGGTAATCGTAATTCGTAATTAATAATTTGAAAACTACCACGATCGGCTATTTTCACGAAAAACCGCCTGCTGCATTATTTGCTCACCTTGAATTTTACCAAGTCCGATACTCCATAATAATATGTACTTGATATTCAAAATTGGAGGGGAGGGATGGGTCCAATTGAAATATTTGTTATAAACAAAATTATTCCTAGAACTTCAACTTACAACTTTTGTTTGAAAATTTTTTCAATTGGCCCCTTCCCCTTCACTCCTCAAATTTTTAATCAGTATCTTCGGGAGTGTTGTGCGAAACGGTGGAGAGAAAGGGGTCTAATTGAAAAAATTTTCAAACAAAAGTTGTAGGTTGAAGTTCTAGGATTAATTTTGGTCATGACAAAAATTTCGATTAGACCCCTCCTTCTCCACCAATTTCGGATAATACAACTCATTCAAGATACATTATTATTTTTATTAAAACAGGGGGAAAGTGGGGGTCCAATTGAAAAAATTTTCAAACAAAAGTTGTTGCTTCTAGGAATAATTTAGGTCATAACAAAAATTTCGAATGGACCCCTCCGCCCTCCCTCCCCACCAATTTAGGATAATACAACTTATTCAAGATACATTATTATTTTTATTAAAACAGGTAGAGGTGGGGGGTGCAATTGAAAAAATGTTCAAACAAAAGTTGTTGCTTGATGTTCTAGGAATAATTTAGGTCATAACAAAAATTTCGATTAGACCCCTGTCTCTCCACCAATTTTTGATAATACAACTTATTCAAGATACATTATTATTTTTATTGAAACAGGGGGCAGGTGGGGGCCCAATTGAAAAATTTTTCAAACAAAAGTTATTTCTTGAAATTCTAGGAATAATTTTGGTCATAACAAAAATTTCGGTTGGGCCCCTCCTTCCCCTCCAATTTTGAATATCGAATGTTTAGTGTTGGATTTGGTAAAATTCAAGATGAGCAAATGATGCAGCAAGCGGATTTTCGTAAAAATATTCAATCGTAAGACGACTTACGACCTCGATGTTATTTTTCTCGCTTACCTAATCTGAGCAACGTGGACCTGGCCAATTCCAAAGACTCTAATCCTTTGCCTTCGTTGGCGAGAAACTTGAGCAAGGCGGTTTGATGACTGCATCCGTAATAGCAGCACAATTCGATGCGTATTTTTTTGATATCTTTGGCCAGCAGCAGGACCAACAGGTAGAGAGGAGCGGCGCCGGTGGTGGATCCGGCGTTATCCGAGGACTGCAGGGTTAACAACGACGTAGTCTGTTCCAGTAGTTGAGCCCTTATGGAGGCTGGCACCGTCGACTGCCATATTGGCCTCAACGTGTTCTTGGTTAAATTGAGTACGTGAGCGACGCAGGTTTCTTGCGCCAACGTATGCAATACTCGACAGATATTTGCCAAATTTTGGGCAACTTTGCTGTGCGCTAATGATAGCAGCGTAGGCGGCTGTAATCGCGGAGCCATCGAGGATTATCGGAACATACCTGTGGGCAAAAATTAAACGCAAGAGTTAGCTAAAATTTTAACGTTGTATAAATATTTATCCAAGTACCGAGCTGGTGTGTTTGTAGGTCGCCTCGTATGACCGGAATTTTTTTGCCATGTTTGCAAATACTAATACAGAACGATGGCGTTCATTGTGAAGGGTTCGGCTTGTGCAGACTATGTGTACTAATTTAAGTAATAGCTCTACACGCCGTGCTATGGAAAACCTTGATTATATTCTTGTCATATACAAAATTGACACGTATATCGAATATATCTATATCTTTAATTTATATTTATCTGTACGCCACCTCGTTCGCGTTGATTGACCGAGTCTCCGTGGTCGATTTTTAAAACATAATGCATCGATGACGAAACCACATCTAGAGAGTCGACCTATGCTCGCGTACTTGTCAAAAACCCATCTTCACTCCTTTACCTCTCCAAGTCAGAACAATTAAAACAAACGGTTCTAAACCCATCCTACCCAGTGTTATTTTCATACCAACTCGTTGTCATGCTGAGTCAACATAATCGTCCATCTAATTTGTTAATCACATTGCGACACCAGTGAGTCTATAGAGATATAGTCTCTGTGACGTGGATGCGAGAATGAAAGTATCTCTATCCGAATTTCGGGGTCAGTCTGAATACAGCCAATACTTTCACCATTCCAAAGGGTTACCTCGCGGTTTGAAAGTTTTCACGAATTTCTAGATTGGCTCTCTGTGTAGGCACCTATCATTGATTGGAATTATTATTTTGATTAACGCCATTTTGTAAAATTACACGTTGCTCGAATAACCGACGAATCGTCCGATTCGGTCGTGAAGTTATGACGTTGGATAATCGATTAGATCATTGTTTGAATTCAACCTCACGTAAGCGAACGTGTGTACTTGGTTCAAGGAGGTGATAATTACGTTCGGCCGGATTTTGTTTTTGGTTAAAACGATGAATTTGTATGTGTTATCTAATCAACGAATCGTCTCGAGAATTAAAATAAACTTTATCGATGGCGTTTGGAATGAGGCTATTATAGGCTGGGAGGCTCTTTTGGTGATTTGATTCGTATTTTATCGTTTGATTGGTTTTTTTTTTACCATAGTATATGCTTTTACGGAGACCAAAATGGAAAAAAACGACACCAAAATCCGACAGTTGGGTTAGGTTAGGGTACATTAGATTAGGTTTGGATGACATAAAAAAACTTAGAAAATTTTTAATAAATTCGATTTTTTAGACATTTTGAAACTTGTAATTTTTTTTGAAATTTTATGACTTTTAGACATTTTTCTAGACATTTTGTCAGACATTCTGAAACAGAAATTTTTTTAGAAAGATGACTTTCTGATATTTTGTCAGACATTCTGAAACTTAGAAATTTTTTTATAAAGATGACTTTCTGACATTTTGTTAGACATTTTGAAACTTTTATTCAATTAAGTATTTTAGAAATTTTAGCGTAGTATATGCTTTTACGGAGACCAAAATGGAAAAAAACGACAGGAAAATCCGACACCATTGGGTTAGGTTAGGTTAGGTTAGGTTTGGATGACATAAAAAAACAGAAATTTTTTAATAAATTCGACTTTTTAGACATTATGTCAGATATTTTGAAACTTGTAAATTTTTTGAAATTTTATGACTTTTAGACATTTTCTAGACATTTTGTCAGACATTCTGAAACATAGAAATTTTTTAGAAAGATTACTTTCAGACATTTTTTCAGACCTTCCGAAACTTGAAAATTTAAAAAAAAATTTATGACTTTTAGGCTTTTTGTCAGACATTCTTAAATTTAAATTTAAACTTATAAATTTTTTTTAGAAATATTACTTTCTGACATTTTGTCAGATATTTTGAAACTTAGAAATTTTTTTAGAAAGATGACTTTCAGAAATTTTGTCAGACATTTTGAAACTTAGATTTTTTAGAAATTTTATGACTTTTAGGCTTTTTGTCAGGTTTTATGACTTTTAGGCTTTTTGTCAGACATTCTGAAAAAATTTTGTACTTTTTCGATTTTTAAATTTCCATGGAAATTAATATATTCGTGACTTTTAGACATTTTGTCACAAAGTTAAAGCATATACTATGTTTCATACTTTCAAACGTAGTGTGGAAATAGAGTCAACCAAGGGGGTCCAGGGGGGGCTTCGCCCCTCCTAGCAAGGCGCGGAGAGCCGAGTTTTAAAAAAAAAAAAATTATTTATTTATTTTCGATTAGGATTTTCTGATAGATTGTAGGCCTAACTATATTTTTAATTTTTTTTTTCAAATTAAAGAAAAATCAATAAAATTGATTTTAAAGTGTTCGTGTTTTTCTCAGAATTTTTTCCTCAAATTTTATCTAAATTTTCAAAATGAAAAATTATCTCATCAAATAATAATATATTTGATCGAAAAAAATTCTAAAAAATTTATGAACGGAAATAAAAATTTCCAGAACGAATTTTTAGAAAAAAAATTGAATTGAAAGTAAATTGAGATCAAAATAATAAAAAAAGTTACTTCAATTTTTTTTTTAAATTTAGACAGTCATTAAACTCATTGAAATATACTTATATTTTTTCAACATAGAGAAAATTATGACAAAAAAAATTGAGAAAAAAATTTAAATAATAATTTTAGCATAGAATTTTTTTTTAAATCACACAGTTTTAAGGAGGAAAAATTAAAAAAAAAATTTTTTGATTGATCGGTTGAAAATTTTAAAAAAGGAACTATATTATGAAGAAAATTGGGAAAAATTAGGAAAATGGAAGAAAACAAAAACAGTATTTTGTTAAATAATTTTTGAAAAAAAAAATAGTTTCAACATCAGAAAAATACCTATAAAAGCGAGAAAAAATTTCAAAAAATGGTAGATTTGTTGAAGCAATTTATGAGAGAAATATGATGGAAATTTTGATAAAAAAAAATGGAAAAAGTGGGAAAATTTTAAAAAAAATGTGTTTATAAACAATTTTTGGAAATAAAATCATAAAAAAATTTCAAATAAATAAACAGTTGAGTATAATTTTTTATTAAATACAAAAAAAAATAAAAATAAATAATTGATTTGTTGGAGCAATTTTGAAAAAAAAATTAAAACAATAATGATTTAAAAAAAAAATGAAAACAATAATGATTTAAAAAAAAATTGAAATACTTATGCTGAAATTCGAAAAAAATTAGATACTGATATTAACTGAACGATCTAATATCTATCCGAAGGGTGCAATGATCCTGCCCAATAAAAGCGTCCCTAAAATTTTTTTTAAAAAGAATTGACTCATGAAAAGTTTTTTTAAAAGTCAGTAAACTTGTTGAAACAGTTTTTAAGAAAGAAAAAAATGAAAAAGATTTCAGCAAAAATCATTTAAAAAATCGAAAGAAAAAATTTAAATATTCACCAAATTACTGAGAAAAAATGTGAAAAAAACTTTCAAGGTAAAATTTGAAAACAAAATCGATTTTTTTTTTTGTTTGATTCGATACCTAGATTAACATTTTTACAATTTTCAAGAAAAAAATTCTTATAGAAATTTTGACCGAAAATTTTTTTTAAATTAAAAATTACTAAAACAGTCTGGATTGGAAATTATTGAATAGTTTTTGAGAAAAAATAATGAAAAAACAATTTTGACGTAGAAAAAAACTAGAAAAAGAAATATTTTTAAAGATGAAAGTTCAAAACAAACTAGGAATAATATATTTTTTTTAAATGCTAGATTTGTTGCAACAATTTTCGAGGAAAAAGTTGGAGATGAAAAATTGAGGAAAATATTTTTAAACAATTTCTACAAGAAATAACAAATTAAGTTTTCTAAAAAAAATGACGAAAATAATTGTGAGAAATGGAAAAAAAAATCGAAAAAATATTAAAATTCATGAATGAAAATTTGAATTATATATAAATGACTAGTTTGCCTGAAAAATTGAAGAAAAAAAAAGATGATAATTCAAGAGAAAATAAAAAGTCTATCTTTCGATTCATTTCAATTTTTATTTTTTATTTTTTTTAATGTTCAAATAAATCGACCGGGTTTTTAATTTTTTTAAATATAGATAATTATCCCAATTTTCGTGTCAAAAATTGTTCCTTCAAATTACTTATCAATAGATATTTTCAAAATTTTTTCTAAACCTTCATCAATTTTGTTTCAATTATGTTCAATAAAATCCTGAGATTTTTCAATTGTTCCCGTAAATCATATTTTTTTTAAAAAGGAACTGTTCTCACAAATTAAAATGTTTTTTTTTTTCAAGTTCAGGAATTTATCGAACAACATTTTTGGAGGAAAAAAATGAAATAACCCATTTTGATATGGGAATTTTTTTTTTAGATGAAAGTACAAAATAAATTTTGAAAAAATTTCAATAAATGTATAGTTTTGTTAAAAACATTTTTGAGGAAAAAAAAACTACTTAGCAAAATTTTTTTGGTAGGTAAGATAATAGAAAAATATACCTATATATTTTTTTTAATTATATCGATTTGTTTGAATATACGAGTATTTATACCCATTTTTAAAAAAAATGATAACAAATCAAATTTTGAGAAAAAACGAAAGAATACGAAAAAAATTTGAATAATTTTTACATAAACAGCTCAGGAATTCTTTGAACAATTTTTCGAGGGAAAATTTTTCAAAAATGACACACAAAATTTTTAGATAAAATTGGGATAAATCCAAAGAAATTGAAAGAAATTGGGATTTTTTTCAAGTTGAGGAATTCATTGAAAAATTGAACAAAAGCATTCTTAAAAGCTCAAAATAAATTGGAAATTTTTTTAAAAAAAATTGTGGAGGTAATTTTGACAAGAAAATTGAGAAATATAATTACTATAGATATATATTTTCGTAAATAAAAAGAATTGATTGATTTTGTCAGAACAATTTTTTTTTTTATTATTATGAAGAAAATTTCAAGAAAAAATGTAAGCTAAATTGAAAAAAGTATTGAATAAAATCACAGAATTTATTGAACAATTTTTTTAAATAGGTAGTTATCAATTTTGACATTTAAAAAATGGGGTAAAATGAAGAGAAAAGAAATGAGTAAACAATTTTTGAAGAAAAAAAAATTGAAATAACCAATTTTGACCTGAAAACTAGGTTTGAAAAAAAAAATCTTTAAGACAGACGTTAGGACGAAAATGAGGGAAAATTTAAAAAAAATTAACAGTTTTGTTGGAATAATTTTTAAGAGAAAAAAAAAGAAAATCGAGAAGAAAATCTAGAGCTAGTTTTCATCGTAATCAATATTATTCCATATATGAAGCGTTATTTAAGACGGTTTTCGTTGAATGTACCTACACTTTGGACAAATAACCTAAAAATAACATCCAAGCCGAACGGAAACTCACAACAAGTCATTTACGAACAACAACAACAAGAAAAAAATTCTTGGAAAAATTCACCTTATTTGAAAATTCTCTACGTTTTTCGACAAAAAGGTACATTTAACGACGATTATTTGAGCATCCTGTTAGCAAATAAATTAACCCTGAAACATGATGGAAAATAACCAGCACTGAGCACACGCCTCACACAACTCACTAAGTGGATGATCAATTTTCCAAATAATTCGCGGATACCAAAAACACCATAAAAAGATGGCTTTGGCTCCTGTGTCCAAGAAGGAGAACCGGATCACACCAGGTGGCTGGGTATCGTTCTAATGCAGTAATCAGGAAGCATATAAAAGGGTTACGTAATGAACGAGTATGGTTATTTTATTCTTTGATTCGCACTTCGCACTTGAGTTACATCTTGGACGAAAAATTTTTTTTCTATCATTTGTCGAGAATTTAGAAATTGATCGATGATACAACTGTATTGTATTTCGTCATCTTTCACAGCTCTTTCACTTACCATTAATTACTTTGAAGTGGTATTATGCATTTAGCTAATTAAGCCACGAACTAGGTATTTAATAATACGCCATAAGAGGGAGGACGTGTACAGTACACTGACCAAAAACGACGTAATACGATTCATCGATTCATAGTCAGCGAAACATTTCTATAAACTCATCTGCATCGTCTCCATTATATCGAATTGATATTACTAGTACTAAATTACCATATAAATGGTGGGTACGTCGTTCCATTCCGTATGACGTCGACGAACCGATTACGGTGTTGTTGTTTTTTCTCTCCGTTCATTTATCGTATAGATTACTTTTTCAAACGTGGCATACTCGATTGAAAAATCAGATCAATCATATCTCACCTTCTTAATACTAGCGAAGTCAGCGTTCATCACGTAATCTCTCGTCGTCTTTTGAAGAATTGGCTAATTGAGAAGTTGTTCTTTCTAACTTCCTATTTCACTTTCACATTATTACGGGCTGAGCTCTGGTACAACTCTGCAGACAAACCACGATAAAAAAAAAGCTGGGTCAACGGGTGCCCCACATCTTCCTTTATGTTCAATTTGGCCTCTTTGCCAGTCGACGTCGACCAAATATACGTACTTAAACAATGTTGTAAATATAACAAAACTTATTGTTTATAACGTGTAATCTCAGGGTCGATGTAAAAAAAAAATCATTGTCGTCGTCATTCGCATAACTACACAATTAATTGTTCCTTTCAACGTCTCATAAGGCTACTCTCTTCGACATGATTTGAAGTGACAAATCCGCCTATACGAAATTTCATACGCAAAATAAGATTATCGCAATTAACTACCGTTTGTTAATATTTCCATCAAATTATATCTCAATCGTTCGTTTTTATAATCATAATACTTGAAAAAATCTTTCACGATGCCACGATGATGATGTAATATTCGCGTATATCTTTTTTTTTGTAATTTACCTCCTCCAGACGATTTATGTTTTCATTACAACAACGTTAACTTGTAATTACTCGAGTTGCTGGCTACCTTAAGTAGGTGCAACGTATCAATTTTGACAACGATCAGTTTTCCTAGCTGTTGGCATAATATATGGAATAAAAAATAATTCGCGTAACGAGAGGGGTGTTTCGTTTACGTGAATCGTTTTTATCTTATTTTTTTCATTGATAATTTTCACTTTTCCCGCCGAATTCCACATATTTTGCCTCGAGCTGACCAAAAATTGTTTAGAGAGAGTTACATTATTGACTATTGGTGACCTTGGAGGTATAGTTGAGTTACGTAAAATTCGGTGAAACGATACTTCACATTTGAAGCCAAATTACTAGATACTACCAAATATGTCATCAGTTTAGCTGGATGGTCGGCGAGGGGAGTGGTAAAACAAAAGTCGACTTCAAAATGAATTTTTTAAAAGCTTATTTCGAATAAAACTTTTTTGGGAATTTTGTTTCGAAATTAATTTTTTTTTTTAAATGTTTGTTCTGTCATTTTTTTTTATAATTTTGATTGTAATTGAATTTTTGAAATTTTTGAAATTTTATATTTTTCTCTGATATTTTGTTAAAATATGCTATAAGGTATTTTTTTTTTGATTTTTTTTTGTTTAAAATTTTTGAAATTTTATTTAAAACTTTTTTTTTGAAATTTGGATTATTACCAACATTTCAAAATTAGTTTCAAGTAAATTTTTCAATCACTCAAGCCACTTTTTTGAAATTTTGTTTGAAATTTGAATTTTTAAAAATTTTATACAAGTCAGATTTTTCAAAATTTCAAAAAAGTCAGTTTTTGAAATTTTGTTTCAAAAAAATTGATTGAAAATCATTTGTTTTCAAATTTTATTGAAATAAATGATTTTTTTTTTCAATTTTAATGAAAATCAATTTTTTGGAATTTAATTTAGAATAATTTCTTCAAAATTTTGATTAATACCAAATTTTATGATTTCTTTTTTGAAATACTTTTTTTTTTTAGTTTTAGAATTAATGTTTAAAATTTTGTTTTGATCATTTTTTCCAAATTTCAATTCGTTTTAAAATTGAATTTCTAAAAATATTTGTTCAAAAACAATTTTATTAAATTTTGTTGGAACATTTTTGGAATTTTGTTAGAAATCATTTTTTTTTTGAAGTTTTGTTATTTTTTTTTTGAAATGTTTTCTTTTGAAATTTCAATTAAAATATTATTTTTTTTTGAAATTTTGTTTCCAGGAAATTTTTAAAATTTCAATTAAAATCATTTTTTCTAAAATTAGGATTAAAATTGAATTTTTTAGATTTTGTTCAAAAATTGTTTTTCCAATATTTTGGTAAAAATCGAAATTTTTAGAAATTTGTTCGAATACAGTTTTTTTCAAATTTTGTTCCAAATGATTTTTCTGAATTAATTTGGTTCAAAAAATTTTTATTAAATTCTTAGAAAGCCATTTTTCAAATTTTGTCAGAAATATATTTTTTTTGAAAGTTTTGTAAAAATCTGTTTTTTGGAATTTTTTTTAGGTCAATTTTCAAAATTTAATTTAAAACATTTTTTTTTAATTTTGAATACCTACCTAAATTGTTTTTTTTCTGATTTCGTTTCAATAACATTTTTTTGAATTTTTGTTTCAAGGCAATGTTTAAAATTTCTAAGTGGTTTTTTTTAATGGTTTAAAGTTTTAAAAAGTTCATTACTGATCAGAATTGAGAAAATTGATTCTGATTAAAATTTCAAAAAAGTGGTTCCAATTAAAATTTTAATTTGAAAAAAAAAATCATAAAAATCTGTAGCATAATTTTTTGAAATTTTTTGATTTTTTTTTTTTTAGAATTTGGTACGATGTTCTTTTCTCTAAAATTCTGAATAATACCTACTTTTTTTGGAAATTTTATTAATAGATACCTACCGTTATTTTTTTTGAATTTTGTTTCAAGTTAAACTTTTAATTGAAACTGTTTTCTTGAAATTTTGATCCACACCTCAAATATTTTCTCAATTCTGATCAACAATAGTTTTTTTTAAATTTTCTTTTGTTGAAAACCATTTCTCGCCAATTTTATTCTAATGCAGTTATTTGGCCTTTTTGTGTTGAAATTTTGTTATTTAAAATTTTATATTTCAAAGTCATCTTTAAAAATAATTTTATGAAATTTTGATCAAACTCGTTTTTCTAAAATTTTGAACTTTTGAAATTTTGTTTATAATTTTTTTCTGTTGTTCTAAGAATTTTTTTTCAAAAATTAAATTATAAAGCCACTTTTTGAAATTTTATCAGGAAACAAAATTTTATGAACTTTTTACCCAAGTCATTTTTTTGCATTTTAATACCTCAATAATTAAACTTTTTTGAATAGTTTGTTCGAAAACACTTTTGAAATTTTGATTCAACTTATTTTGATCAACTGTAAGTAGCCTTTGACAATTTTTTTAAAGTTTTGTTTAAAACTGAATTTTTCAAGATTTTATTTCAAATTTAAAAAAAAAAATTTTGTTTGATTAAAAAAAATTAATTGAAATTAAATTTTTTTGAAATTTTATTTCGGAACAGTTTTTTAAAATTTTATTAAAAATCAGAATTTCATGATATCTTCATCTAACCTAATTTCTTCTCAATTCCGATCAGCAGCTGATTTTTTGAAAAAAATTTTCAAAGCAAGTTTTGTGATTTTATTCAAAATAATTTTACATCTATTGAAGATCAAAATTTTATGAAATTTGATTCAAAATGTTTTTTTTTTTTTTTTTTTTTAAATTACTAAAATTAAAATTTTGTGAAAGCCATTTTCTTATCATTTTTTTTTTTTCATTTTTCTCAAAATCAATTTTTTTTTGGATCAGAACCACCTTCCTAAATTTTTTTCCCAAACGAAATTTCCTTTACATTTAAAAAAGTCACTTAAAAATAAAAACTCTCTCGTCTGACTCCTTTTTTGAGTAGAAATTCGTGATTGGAGATTACAGACTAGGCAGAAGGCATTGAACTGATTAAAACGATAAAAACAATTTACTGACCATTACTTCGAGTTCATCTCATAGATTAGTACAGTTCATTGAAAAAAATATTTACAAACGATGAAATGGTAATAAACCCTCATTTGAGGAAAGGGCACGTAATCCTCATCTCAATGTTACTTTTTTCGATATAAAAAAGTGAAAAATGTCTCAAAATACCATCTCATGAAAATAATTTATTGACCTTTTTCGATTGTGTTTTTTTTCTACTCGACGTGGATAGGTATTTTTCTTCCAAGGGCTAGTTCCCCCTTGCCTCCCTTACACCTCTGTCTGTAAGGAATCTCATCTTCATAAAGGTCAGTCAACCTATATTTTGCCATGTGATACGCATAGGGCTCAAGCCCAACCGACCTTTCATCTTTTCGTCTCTCTATAAATAGTCGTTTCAAGGGCAGTTATCTCGGCGTTTGTTGGTGAATGCCCGTCCATACAGCATATTATATCAGTTGGGTAAATATTTGTGATTGATGTAATGACGGAGCGTTTTTATCGAATCTATAAAATAATTAAATCGTAAATTTGGTAGTAGAGTGTGTGTTAGGTCGTATAATCGAATAAGAACCTACGTGCGGATCTATGATTTTGGTAAATTCGAACCGTAGGTCGTCGGTTTGTCGAGGGTTATGGATTATTACGCCATAATGCTTCGATGGATTATTGCCAAAATGGCTGATAAATTGTACCGAAATCTTGCAGTTCTGCTCGTCTACGTCGTCGAATAAAATGGCCATTAATTCGTTTAAAATTTGTGGAAAAAAAACTACAAAAAAAAAATGGTACAGTCATGTTAAAATTAGGATAAGTATAGACTCTTTGTAATTTTTATAGGTCAGCTTGGGGGCTGGAAAAAATTGTAAAAATATGCAAACTACACGCGAAGAACAGTAAAAATATATCCGATTTCGTGACAGCACATGTAACCTAATATTTTCCATCCAATATTCCGTTGATATTTAATTTGGACGAGATAAAGAAGGCAGGGGGTCACGATCACGTAGCCCCCCCTTATAGCGTGCTTAAGGTCAGATGAAATGTCAAACGGTTTATATATTTTTGCAATAAGATTAAAGAAGCTCGACTGCTCGAAGCCTAGGCATATTAATTATATTGAGATATAGAGCAGTCCTAAACGTCGCACGCCGGTAACAACGCTTTATCACGAATTTCTACCCATATTATTATTTTTAGATCATATCTATGGTCGAATTTTCTCCCCTATAATTTCTTCCTTCACGCTATCTCAAGTTGTTTGACGATCTCGATGGATACCTACGTATACAACATTGACTTTCATGGTCTTTGGACGCAAATTGACTTTCGTTTTTTTCCACTTTGTACGGCGTTGTATATATTTTATAGCCGAGTGCACAAAATCGGCGAGCATGTGTGTTCTTCCGCGTGTTTGTTTATGATAAATTTTTTTAATTAAAGACATCCAAGTTCGACTGACAGAGTAATGGATAAAGTGGGTGTGATTTTTTAAATTCCGAATCGAAAACGGTGTAATGTATCGTGAGTAATGGTTTATAAAGTAATTCAAGGTTGGTGCGATATGACTGCCTGGTGTGTGTTTTTTAAAAAGTCAAAGTAGTTAGGAAAGTGATATTTAAACATTAAATATGCGTTATCGAATATATACCTCACTCAGGTAACCGCCGATTTGCGAAATTACCTATGCTAAATTCCACGCTGGCGCGGTAATTGTTGCCACGAGAAGGGTTTTAATGTCCGTTGATATTTTTCCATGTCATGAAAAAAACCACTAAAAAGAGTTATGCTCGTTTTAACCGATACTCTCGCTATTTTACATCGATTTTATTTTTTATAGCTATCGCACTTTTGAAATACTCATTTGGAAACGTAAAACGAAAGCGTTTAAAGAAACGAAATGCGTGAATTTCAGAAGCTATAGAGAAGGTGAAATGAAATGAAGAGTTCTTATCGGTAATAAAGTTTTCTTTCCTTGGGGGTTGTTTTTATAATCAGTGTCTACCAATCTTGAAATTGGGACTTTTAAATTTTTTTCTAAATTTTGGTCTCAACAAATCTTTGTAATTTGGGGAAAAATTTAAATAGGTGAAAATTCAAAATTTGATGTTTTTTGCGAAATGGGTCAATTTTCAAAGTTGAATAAATTTATCAACATTTAAAAAAAAAAAAATATTTGAAATAGTTTTTGAAAAATTATTAATTCACTAAGTAAATCTTTGAAATCTGGTAAAAATTAAAAATTTGGTGAAAAAAATGGAATTAGGACAATTTTTAAATTTTCGTGAATTTTCAAAATTGGGTCAAATTTTGAAAAAAAAATTATTTACTTAGTAAATTTTTGAAGTTTGAGAGAAAAAAATGAATTTGATAAAAATAAGTGCGAATTAAGGAAATTTTTGAATATTAATAAATTTTAAAAATTAAGCCAATTTAAAAAAAAAATTATTTAGTAAGATATGCTTGAAATTTGGAAAAAAAATCCCTATTGGGAAACATTCAAAATTTGATAAAAAAAAGTAGAATTAGTAAAGAAATTTTTAAATTTTCATGACTTCACAAAATTGGGTCAATTTTTGAAAAAAAAATTATTTATCAGATGTTTAAAATAAATTTGGAAAAAATTCTCAATTGGAGAAAAATTCAAAATTTGATAAAAATTAGAATTTTAAGGCAATTGAATTTTCATAAATTTTCAAAATTGGAACAGTTTTTGAAGAAAAAAAATTATAAATCTTTGAAATTTGTGGAAAAATTCAACTTCGTCAAAAATTTAAAATTGGGTTCATTTTTGAAAAAAAAAGAATTACTTGGGCAAGTAAATCTGTAGAAATTGAAAAATTGTTGCTGGCGAAAAATTCAAAATTTGACAGAAAGTGTAATTAAGGAAATTTTCAATTTTTCATGACTTTTCAAAATTGGATCAATTTTCGAAAAAGACAATTATTTAGTAAATGTTTAAAATTTGGAAAAACTCCAAATTTGATAAAAAGAAAAATTAAGGCAACTTTTAAATTTTTATGGATTTTCAAAATTGGAACAGGTTTTTAAAAAAATACCTATATTTATATATTATATTTAGTAAATCTTTGAAATTTTGGAAAAATTTAATTTGGTATAAATTCGAAATGGGGCCAATTTCTGAGAAAAATTGAGTAAATTTTAGGACTTTAAAAAAAATTCTTGCTGGCGAAAAATTCAAAAGTTGACGAAATAGTGTAATTAAGAAAATTTTCATGACTTTTCAAAATTGGGTCAATTTTTGAAAAAGACAATTATTTAGTAAATGTTTAAAATTTGGAAAAATTTCAAATTTGATGAAAATAAGAATTAAGGCAATTTTTAAATTTTCATAAATTTTTAAAATTGGGCCAATTTAAAAAAAAAAAAAAAAAAATCAAGTAAAATCTTCGAAATTTGAAAAAAAATTCTTGCTGGCGAAAAATTCAAAATTTGATGAAAAATGGAATTAGGGCATGTAATTTTTAAATTTTAATGAATTTTCAAATTTGTTCAATTTTTGAACTATTAGGTAATTAAATCTTTTGTAAAATTCAAAATTTACTCACGTAGTAAAAATTTGAATTTAAGTAATTTTACAATTTTAATTTTTTTTTTTGAATTGTAAATATCAATTTTTTTAATTTTGAAATTTTGCTGAATCTTCCAAAAAAAATTAATGACTTAATTTTCAGATTTGATCCCTTTTCAAAGTTTGATAACTTCTTACGATTTTAGAAATTTGGAATTTTTTTTTTTTCAACTTGGCAAATTTATGAGGATACTCAATACTTTTATTTCATTTTGGGAAAGTCCTGTAAAATGTGCTATAAAAGTTCTGCTTTTTGGTTTTAGAATTATTGATGTTGTTGTTGTTGTTGTTGTTTTTTTGATGAAAATTTGGCATTATTTTCAGAATTTTTCGAACCAATTAGACTCAAACGCACTGAACCAGTTATGCTTTTCATCTCGAGAGTGAATCAATTTCTAATCGAGATCTGGTTCTTATTAATTTTCATGAGCCAAATAAAATTAGTGAAAAAATGCTCTAATATTGAGCTATTTATTATTTTTTAATTTTTTTAAATATCGACAGTGTCTCACATGGTGTCGCCATTTTTTTTCTTTCTTGCTTAAAATTCCAATTAATTTTCAATACGTTGGTAATGTGTTCGACTAGACTAGAACAGGTCTTCTGTGAATTTTATTACCAACATTATTTGATAAAAACCAAAAACTCAAAATGGTAGTCTGGTGAATCGACCACGTGGTAACGCCATCTTGAAATACTTCTGTACCATTTTTATATCAATATTTGATTGAAATCTAATTCTTGATAGTTGATGATTTTTATGTCCCATATTAGACATTCTAAATTGGAGAAAAATATTCTAAAATGATTTTTAAAAGTTTCAAAATGGCAATTGAGTGAACAGTGAACCACGTGGTAACGCCATTTTGTTTGTTTTTTGCTCGAAGTTCCATTTGTCTACACAAGAGTAATTAACTGGTCTCGCCAACACCACCTATATGTAAAAGGCCTCTGTACAGATTTCGTGACGTCATAGGATTAGGCGATTATTACATTGCTTCTTATGGGGGAAACGCGTTTTTCTTTAATAACTCAAAAACTCAAGTGGGGACATGGTGTTTGAGACATGTATGAAGATCTACTTTTTCTCCTCTACAACCTCATTTTTGTTTCAAACTTGTATCTTTAACGAATAAAAAGTTATCCAAGTTTAAAGGTGAAAAAATTGAAAATTTAATTTTTTTCAAACTTCGAACTTGAATATCTCAAAATTTTGAATGAGCACATGGGTGTTTGAGACATGTGTAGTGCTCGGTTTCCAATCGCGTCTATATACGTAGTACTTTGCTACTCGCATATAAACAGCCGAGGGAAACACTATATAACCTCGGGCCAGACCCTTATGTAATTGAAGACCATACGACTTGTAATAAACACAACCTTTTTGATATCTCGTAACTACGTGTTTTTGTTGGTCTACAGTCTTCCTCTAGTGTAGCTCGGTGGTGTCGCCTTGCTCCTAGAGTGTATAGGTAGGCATACAGTCGCACCCGTCGACTTTAGACTTCTCTCTTTACCTACCCTCAGGACACCCACTACCTACACATGAAAAATGATCTACATTTCTTCCGCTACATTTTCGTTTTTCCCCAAAGCTCTAGCACCAACCAGTCAAAAGTTACGAAAGCTCAACATTCGAGCTTTTGCAACTTTTTACTGGTTAGTGCTAGAGCTTTGGGGAAAAAACGAAAATGCAGCGGAAGAAATGTAGATCATTTTTCATGTCTCAAACACCCATGTGCTCACTCAAAATTTTGAGATATTCAAATTCAAAGTTTGAAAAAAATGAAATTTTCAATTTTTCCAACTTTAAACAGCCACGTGGTGACGCCATTTTGAAATACTTTCTTATAATTTTTTTGTGTCAATTAGGTAAATAGAACTAGTAGATCAAGTTTTCATGAACTTGGTGATTGGAACTTCGAAAGCATCAGAGTAATGAACTAGTGATTGGAACATGATTCTGGGGGATGACGAAATAAGAAATGAACCACGTGGTCGCGCCATCTTTTTTTTTTGGACTGCTAGGATGTTTTTGATTCTGCATATTTTCTCATTTCAGTTTGAAAATTCTCGAGTACGTCTCTTGACCTATTGAAACGAGTATCTTCGGAATCGACAAGAGAGGCTTCACTGGTATATTTATCTTGTCATAAGAATTATTTGTTTTCAAATGTTTTGCAACATTATTATACGAACTGCAGTCTAACCCTGCGAGTTTGAACTTCTCTAGAACTATTTCTTCCGCCTGTTCTGCGGTTTCAATCTGGATATTTGGATGGAACTAGGTCACATGCGTTGATACCCGCGCAGTGTACGTGAAATAGCGCGTACAATTCTCGAAGGTGTTAGTACGTCGTATTAATAATTTGTACCTTATCATCGTGTCAATTGGTCGCGTCGCAGCATGATTATTTTGTAGCACAAGCTGATGCCGACACAGTTGCCTCGAATCAATGTCCAAAACTAACCTCTATCGATCGTATATGTCTTGGTATTGGATCGGCTGTTGTGGATATATTGTTTATACACATTTCGTAACAGCTGCAGAAGGTTAACGAGTAACTTCCTCGTCGTAAGCTCTAATTATCGTATAGAGTGCGCGATTACGAAATCCGTATGCGTCGGGTTATTGTAACGTATAATGCATATTCAACCTTGAAGACGATTTTCCAAAGTTGATATCGGGTGACGCGAGCCAATCGAATGTGTGCCCCAGAGATTTTGCAATTCTACACCAATTTTCTGCGCACGGTTCACTAAACACATCTATCACGTGGAGTACCTATAGATTCGAAAAATCTCAGCTGATTTGTTTCTTTTGCCCTGGGAACGCGGTAATGATCGATTCGAAGCTATATAATTTTATCGATCAGACAACATAATATTTTTTTAACATAGATGTTTAATTGATTTGCCATCATTTGTTGTTGTTTGGATCACGACCTACCTACCGAATTTGCAAATATTTAGAAAAAAAATTGTATTCAACAAATCCCTATTTTGAGCTTCTCTTTATTTTCAATGATTTTACGTGCCTGTTTTTTAATTTTTTTTTTTATTAAAACGTGTAATTTTCAAGCAAATTAATTCGCTCCAAAAAATTAACCTTCTCGAGGCAACAGTTCCGTTTCAAAAAAGTAGTTTTTCGAAGAGGCTGGAAATCATAACAATTTACAATGGGGAATTAAATCGACTAATTAAATGGTGGTTTTGTTCGCGTACAATATATTAAATTTACACGAATTTTGTTGACTGTTGCGAGTTAATTGTTGGAGAGGTTATTGTTGAGTCCTATAAAAAAGGTTTAATTGTTTTAATATAGAAGTAAATTTAAATTTGTGTATTGTTCCGTTACATGTATAATTTAATGGCGAAGTTCTTGGCAGAGGGCGAATGCAATTTGAATGTACTTTATTACCTATTGTGGTTCTATTTACCAGTACATATTTAATGAAATTGATTTCGAAAAACGATGATTCAGGCTAAAAACGTTAAAGAAATGAAACATTCGTGCAGGTTGAGTAATTAACGGTTTTGCGAGTTGTCAACAGAAGTGCTGATGATTTACTAATTTTTGTATTGTGCAAAGAAATGCTTCCTCACGAGGATCACTACATGATTTCTGTGGAATGAAAAGAAAAATTGAAATTTGGAAGAAGAACTCGAATCTAAATAGAATGGACTTTTGACGAAATTTAGTACTCAAACCAATTTGTTGGATTTTGATGAATCGATCAATTTTTCGATTTCGATTAAGCGACCAAATTTTTCTACTTGGTACCTATGGTTTTTAGCCGAATTTTCTATAAAATTCGGACTTATGTATTCGAAATGGGATTTTAGAAAACATTATTTTGAATGTTCTCTGTAATCGTAGCACATAGAATAATGAAATTTTGGGTGTGGACTTGATTTATCATGTAGCAGGGGACGCTAGTTTAATTTTTTCTAAAAATGCAATAATTACGGAGTAATTAATAATTGAGATTAGGGGTAGCGGGGAAAAAAGTATAGTGGATGCGAAGTTGGTAATGGGGATGGAGAGAAGAAAGTAGGGGAAATGTCTGGTTTGTTGTTGTTTACTTTGGTCTCAGTATGATTTTGATCATTGAGGCGACCAGTTCTTATCAACTACTCTACATCGCGTTAGTGCTGCTTTGTGTTTTTATTATTGTTTTTTTTTTTCGTGTTTGTTTTTGTTTGTACTTAGTTTCGTGTTTTTAATGTACTTTGGTCTCAGTATGATTTTGATCATTGAGGCGACCAGTTCTTATCAACTACTCTACATCGCGTTAGTGCTGCTTTGTGTTTTTATTATTGGTTTTTTTTCGTGTTTGTTTTTGTTTGTACTTAGTTTCGTGTTTTTAATTACATATCTCTTTAGTGCGGTTCCGCGTTTCTATAATTTGTTTCGTGGTGTTTTTTCGCGTTTTTTTTCAATTACACAACTAGTGTGGTTTCGCATTTCAATTTTTTTGCGGCGTTTTTTGTTTGAAGTTTCACGTTTTTAATTAATTACACGGGAATTGTGTTAGTGCATTTCCGCGTTTTGATTTTTTTTTTTTGGTGTTTTTTGTTTCGCGTTTTCATGAGTTTTTTTCTTGGTGTTTTTTGTTTGGAGTTTGCCTTTTTTAATTACCTACGCAACTAGTGTGGTTTCGCGTTTCAATTTTTTTACGGTGTTTTTTGTTTGAAGTTTCGAGTTTTTAATTAATTACATGGGAATTGTGTTAGTGCATTTCCGTGTTTTTATTTTTATATGGTGCTTGTATCGTGTTTTATTATTGTTTTTTTTTTCTTGGTGTTTCTTGTTTTGAGTTCGCGTTGTTTTTTTTAAATTTGTGATTCTTCTGTGCGATATTCTTACTTCTTCAGATAATATGGTGAGTGAGATTTATTTTTTAATTAATTCAGTGGTAATTTTTATTGTTTAATCTGTTTTTCCTAATTTTTTTTCTTTTTTCATTATGGTGCGGTTTTTTTTTTTTTTAAATATTATTTTTCGTGGTGTTTTTTGTTCAGTTTAATTTTCAAAATTTTTAAAATTATTTACAAAACTTTTTACAAAATTTACAAAATATAAATTTTCAATTTTTTTTACAAAATTTAAATTTTTGAAATTTTTTATTTTTACATTTGAATTTTTGAATTTTTTTTACAAAATTCAAATTTTTAAAATTTTTTACAAAATATAAATTTTTATTTTGCAAAATTCAAATTTTTAAAATTTTTTTCAGAATTGAAATTTTTAATTTTTTTTACAAAATATAAATTTTTAAAATTTTTTACAAAATATAAATTTTTGAAATTTCTTACAAAATTTAAATTTTTACAAAATTTTAATTTTCAAAATTTAAAACCTTTATAATGAAACTTGAAAATTCGGCTATGCCCGCAACGCTTGTGGAGCGGGCAACTTATTTTTTTTTTGACGAACTGAGTTCCTGAGGAGTAAAAATCTCGAATATAATAGATTGAATCAGTAAAGAAAATTGATTTTGATAATTCGAAAAAAAGTAGGTAATGAATTTTTTAATGTTGGTTAATCGGAATTTTTTCATTTTTTTTTTAATGGAGAAAAATTGAGAAATTTTCTGATTTGATAAATTTAGAAAAAATTTTCGACTTCGGTAGATTGGAAAAAATTAGATTTTGATAAATGGATTAATTTTTCAATTTCAATACATCCGCCAATTTTTCAATTTCAGGTCGATAGACTGAATGAAATTTTGAATTTCGGTACCTAAATGAGTAATTTTTCAAATTTTATAAAATATGCATACAGTAAGAAAAGTTTTGGATTTCGAATCATTTGAAAGGAATTTAGATTTTGATGCATCGATCAATTTTTCGACTCTCAATATAGGTATTGGAAAAAATTCTGGGTATCAATGAATTGAGAAATTCTAGAAAATTGAATTTTGGCAGATCTGTAATTTTTTCAAATTTTATATGTACTTGTGAAATACCTCGAAAAAATTTGGTTTTCGAATTTTTGATACCTACATCGAACAGTTTTTCAACTTTGGTAATTGAGAAAAAGTTTTCAGACTTTGATAGATTTTTAGGGGGGGGGGGGGGGGAGAAAATTTGGACTTTGATAAATAAATCAATTACGTATTTCATATCAACCATTTTTTCGACTTTGATAACCAAAAAAAAAATTTCGACTCTCGAATTTTTTGCGTATTTCAATAAAATTGAGAAACTCTAAAAAAAAAAAATTGGCTGATCTGTGATTTTTTCAAATTTTATATTTGTAAAATACCTCAAAAAAATTACGATTTCGAATTTTTGATATCTACATCGAACAATTTCTTGACTCAGATAAAATGGTAATTGAGGAAAAAAATTCGACTTTGTTAGATTCAACCCTTACTTTTTTTTGGGGGGGGGGGAGAAGAAAATTTGGACTTTGATAAATTGAACAATTTTTTCATTTCAACTCATAGACCAATTTTTCGACTTTGATAACCGAAAAAAAGTTCAACTTTCGATATAACTAGGTATTGGAAAAAAATTCTGGATTTCAATGATTTAAAAAACTCTAAAAAAAATTGAATTTGGGCAGATCTGTGATTTTTTTCAAATTATATATACCCGAGCAGCACAGTCGACAAATTATCGAAATAAAAAATCGACAGAATATCGAATTCGATAAAGTGTTGCGTTAGTTCCGCCTAAATCGTGAAATTATCTTTCGATATATAGATAGATTATCGACGAATTATAGTTAGCAAAAATTTCGAGATTATAGTAAGATATTTTATCGATAATATATCTATAATATCGAAAGATAATTTCACGATTTAGGCGGAACTTTTGCGACACTTTATCGAATTCGATATTCTGTCGATTTTTTATCGATTTTTTATTCCGATTTTTCGTCTTTTACTAGCTTTTTTCTATAATTAAAAATCATTAATTAGCATAATTAATACGTTAAACTATGCCTAAACACATTATTCATGTTACGGTAAGAGGATCATTTCAGAAAAAGTCAAAAAAAATTATAAAAAATCTGCCACCCGTTGGGCTTGAACCATCTACCTCCTTCATATGCCATACCTTATCGTTGAGGAATTAGCAATAAAACGCTTATAATAGGCAGTTTAGTACTTCCAGACGTGTTGGACTTGGAAAAATTTTCACCAATTTGGAAATAATTTCAAATATCGTCACAAAATCGTTGAAAAATCGTTCGACAAATTTCAGATTATTTGTCGATAATGTAGTTTCAAATATCGCCACAAAATCGTTGAAAAATCGAATTCGAGGAATTTCATATTACGTGTCGATAATATAGTTTCAAATATCGTCATAAAATCGTTGAAAAATCGAATTCGAGAAATTTCAGATTACGTGTCGATAATAAAGTTTTAAATATCTTCACAAAATCGTTAAAAAATCGAATTCGAGAAATTTCAGATTATTTGTCGATAATATAGTTTCAAATATCGTCACAAAATCGTTAAAAAATCGAAATCGAGAAATTTCATATTACGTGTCGATAATATAGTTTAAAATATCTTCACGCAATCGTTAGAAAATCGAATTCGAGAAATTGCATATTATGTGTCGATAATATAGTTTCAAATATCTTTACAAAATCGGTAAAAAATCGGATTCGATAAATTTAATATAATCTGTCGATAATATAGTTTCAAATGTCGTCAAAAAATCGGTAAAATATCGAAGTCGAGAAATTTCATATAATCTGTCGATAATTTAGTTTTAAATATCTTTACAAAATCGTTAAAAAATCGAATTCGATAAATTTAATATTCTTTGTCGATAATGTAGTTTCAAATATCTGCACAAAATCGGTGGAAAATCGCAATCGATAATTTAATATTCTTTGTCGATAGTATCGTTGACGAATATCGTCATAAAATCTTAATAATATCGAATTCGATAGTTTTTAGATTTTTTGCCTATGAAGTTGTACCGATAAATCTTTATAATATCGTGAGTTCAGAAAATAAGGTGGCGCCCAACGTGGGACAAGAGTTGATAATTTTAAACCAGGACTAATTTCTACGTTTGTATAAATCGATCGATATTTAATTATAATGAATATTATAATTACATCTCGACTCCATTTCCTACATTCTTCCTAATATTGCTCATTTCTCTGCAATTTTCATAGAAAACACCTCGTATTCGAGATGCCCAAGGTACTAAAAAAAAAAAAATTTCTTCGGCAAAACGTAGCAAAATTCGAAACCGACGGTCATTTCCCGGTGCAGGTGGAAATTTTCACGTCGTTATTGCGCGAGAGGTATTTTATTCGTTTGGTAATTCATAATAATATAACGGTGCGTATCTCCTTGAAGTATGCAAATGCAACGAAACCCGGTATTATAAACAAATTGGCATCGAATATAATCAAAATGATGTTACGGTGACGACGAAGGAGGATTTTCTTTCGACGACGGATTTTTATTATATAGTATACATTTACATTTACATAAAACTTTACCTACCTAATCAACATTTGGACAATAAGTATAGAAGTCCTTAAAACGTCGTTCATTATTTCGCCACTCTTCCGCATCTATCGCCCCCATATGCCTCTAATACCTTGGCTTACAATTTTTTTACGGAGGTTTTGATTAATGGAAGGTGCACTTTTGAAAAGATTTCTATTTTGATATTGTTTTATTAATTAATGAAACTATGTAGAAGAATATCCATCATCGAGCTATTAGGGAAATTCATCCTACACCTTGGGTCGAGCGTTACCGCGGAAACGGGTTCGAAATTTACTATTTTAGCGTTGGTATAATTATGTTTAAGTCAAATGAGGAAATTTATACGAGTACTTTTCCATTAATTTTAGACTCGTTTGTAGTTTTCCACTTGGATTTACGAATAAGGTTTTTTCCAAAAGGGAAATAGCTAGTGACGAGGATTTCATGAAAATGGGAATTTATCCAAGTTGATCATCAACGACCAAACTAGTTAGCTGGGTGACATAATTTAATGTCACTACACCTATAAAAAAAGTTTCGCGTTGATGACCGGTCAGTACGTATAATTTCGGGAAGATGTTTACTGTTTAGTTTATCAACAGAAAATAATAAGTCGAAAATATCCCCAATGTGTTTCGGACACGTGTGTAGTGTACCTCGTATTTGTTCTTTTGTTATGTAAAAATTATTCGATATATGAGAAATGTTGACGTTACGTATCACCTCGAAGACACAGCTCGAGACTGGTTCTTTTTCGGGTCAAAAATATGTACCTACTTATGGTTTCTCGAAAGGTGCAAAATTTAAACAAAGATGCGGATACATCGTGTCATCGAATATTACGAAACTGATATCGTTGTTGGATGCTTCGTTCGAATGATTTGAGAGAATGGCCAAATGTATTTGATACCACAATTTACATAAATTTTTAGCGAAGGCAGATATCTACTTTGTTCAGTGGCTCAGACGAGTATCAAGGGAGACCAGTATTGGCAGTATTACAGATCATAACAGTTCAAAAAAAAATTTCAATCGATAACTAAGCCACTTTTTCGTACCAAAATGCATCCATAGTAGAATTTTTTACAGTAAAAATCGACGAAAAATTTCAAAAAAAAAAAAAAAAAAAAAATCAAACGAATAAAAACGTCACCAAGTTTTATACTGATTTTAAAAAAATAACGAAATTCATCACAAGTTGAAATTAAACAAAGCGCCATATAATGTTCGAATAAGAATTTCATCGAAACTAGTATTTTTCATGATCTGGTTTTGTTTGCATGTAAACGAGATTCTCGTTCTTTATCTTACACTTTGGTGCTTAATATTTCGCGTAAATATGTTGTCTTACCTTCATTTTATCGAATGTTGGATTTTACACAAAGACCAGGGAATTTCCACTGTTGAGTTGGGCTTGATGTAAAGGGGAGGGGGAGGGTTTAGTCGGAGATCCAAGCATTGTAGCGTGTGGTCATCTTTCTCCCTCTATCGATTGTCGTCGAATAGTTGGAAGGTCACTGCAATGGTGTGTCTAGACTTTGAGTCTAGTCTATGGCGATTAATTCGGAATCTGAGTGGAAATTACGTTTGGGCTCGTTTGAAGAGGATTGAAAAATTTCGTTTTTTCAACTTTTTTTCAGGATTAACTTTTACAAACATGATTTAAAATTTTGAGAATTTTCTTTAGTGATTTAATTCGATTAATTTGAGGAGATGAATTATTTGATTTGGTTTTTTTTTCAATGAGAGAATTTAATTTACTATTTTAGGTGTGCCGAAGTAGTCATTATTTTTAAGACAGTCTTTTTTTGATCACTATTGTCATTTTTAAATTTTTTGAGAAAATAAAAAAAATATTAGATGCTCTTTCTCGTAAACATTTCACAGAACCCCAAAAAAAACTTGAATGTCAAAAATCAATTTCTGAAAAAATTCTACTCGTATTAATTTTTTTTAATCTAAAATAAATTACTAATTCTCTCAAAAATAATGAGTATCTAATTAAAAATTGAATAGATAAAATTATTGCAAACAATTTTTTGAAGGAAAAAGTTCTTCTAGAAAAAAGTTGGAAAAATAAATGCAGGCAAAAAAATTATTTTGAGAAAACGCTTCAATTTTTTAAAAATTCAAAAAACCATCGCTAAAACTTTTTTTTTGTAAACAAAACTACACCTACATCAGTGAAAAAGTTATTATCCTTAAATAATCAGAAAAGAAAATTGACCGTTTTTATTTTTAAAATAAAAACGAATTTCTATAAAAAATTCTCCAATCAAAAAAAATGTTATAGAATATTTTTTATGACAAAAATCTCTGAAAAAGCAATTCTTTGAAGTTCTTTTTAAAAAAATACCTAACAATAATTATGAAAAATTATTTCTAAAGATTGTTTGTAAAAATAATGTTGGAAAATGAATTTTCTACAAAAAAAAAGTTAAAAAATATTTCAAGAAAAGTTTTCTTTGAAAAATTAATATTTAAAAAAAATTCTCGGTGAAATATTTAAAAAAAAATTATCCAAAAAATCTTCTAGAAAAAAGGGTTAAAAAAATTCCTACATACGAAAAAAATTTTAATAAAATATTTTGAGAAAAATCCCCTTTGATTTTTTTTTGAAAAAGAAGAAGAAATCACAAAAAATTTGTTAATTTGATTTTTTTTAAATTAAAAAAAAGTCCTCTAAACTTTTTTGCGAATAAAATAGCTTGAATAAAAAAATTTGAAGTACATTGTGAAAAAAATCTGAAGAAAAAAATTGTCTGTTTATAAAAAATGATCACAAATGATCACTTATCCAAAAAAAAAACAAAAAAAAAACATTTTTTTCTAATCCTACACAAACACTCTCTTAAAATCAAAAAATTGACAAAGAAATATTTCAGAGGGGAATTTTTGGGTAAAATCTCTAAAAAAATAAGTAGATACTTTATTAAAAAATGAAAAAAAAAACTCTTTCAAAAATTTTTCAAGAACTTTTCCACAAAAAAACTGCCATAAAATATAAAATATTTTAAAACAAGTTCTTTATGGAGGATTAGTTTTTTAAAAGTTTCTCAATGGATTATTTTTTTTAAAATTATCAAAAAATTCTTCTAAAAAAAGTGTTGAAAAAGTCATTTTCCATAAAAAAAATATTGTAAAAATATATTCCGAGAAAAGTTCTTTCTGATTTTTTTAAATTTAATTTTTAAGAATTATATGTGTTTATTAAAAAATTTAATTCTACGAAAAAAATTCTCTAGAAATCGAAAATTTTCCGAAAAAAAAAATATATATGTTTCAGAGGAAAAAATTTTCTGGCAAAAATCTCTAGAAAAATCATTTTCTACAAAAAAATAAAAAAAGTAGGTACAAAACAAATTTTTTTAAAAATTCTCTTTTTAATTCTTTTTTTTTTTTTTTTTTTGAAAAAAATTGTCAAATTTAAAAAAGACATTCCCAAAAAATTTTTTGCGTGTGAAATTGCTTGAGTAAAAAAAAAATGAAATCATTCTGAAAAAATTTCTGATTTTTTGAATAAAATAATCATTTACCAAAAAACTCATTCTTTTACTAGATAAATTCTATGAAAAAATTCTTTTTAAAAAAATGGTGATTATTTGTCATTTTTTGGGCCAAATTTAGCTTCTTTTTCCCGTGTAGCAATTGTCGACATCGACATTTATGTCGACAAAATTCAGACACATTTTTTTCTCGGTTAACGATGAATTAAAAATGATATTTGAGATTTAAAGTGATGTTCTATGTTAAACATAACTGTTCAACCAAAATTTTTGAATTTTTCTGAGTATTTTCCTATAATTTAGAAAACGTTGTTTTTCTACATAGACAAGTCGATGTAAAAATCGATACTCAATAAACGCATCGACATTTATGTCGACAATTTCTGCCAATTGAATTTACAAATTTTATATCTAAAAAGAACTAAAAACAATTAATAGGAACATTTTAAGCTCAGGAATAAATAATTTTTGAAAGAATCATAAAATTTTCTCATTTTTAAAAAGTTTTGAATAATACAACCACTTGTCGAGTTATTGTCGACATAATTGTCGATGGTCGAATAATGCATCGACTTCACTGTCGGCAGTGCCGACCAGAGGAATTTTAGGTCGAGATAGTGTCGATGTGATTGTCGAGGGTCGAATAATGCATCGACTTAACTGTCGACAGTGTTGACCAGAGGAATTTTAAGTCGAGTTAATGTCGATCTAATTGTCGAGGGTCGAATAATGCATCGACTTGACTGTCGACGTCTTGAGGGTGTTTGTGATACTCGCAGATAAAGTGTGTTGTGAATTAGTACATAAGGCTCTAAGAATCATCTCTATGTTAGTTGGACACACGCATGTGTCCAGCTACAAAGGTGACCTCAATGCCACATATTTGACAAAAAATGTCGAAATGTTGGCTTGAACACTATTTTTGGTTTAATTTTAATATATACTTATATTGAATATTTGAACTTAGTATATTTTTCAAAATCTCACCATTGCAAATGTCGATGTGGATGTCGATATAAATGTCGACACATCGAAATCGGTCACTTTTCGATCGTACATGTCGACACGATTTTGGATGGTTTGTCGAGCTTATTATCGACATGTTTGTCGACCGTCCAAATATGGCTCGACATGTCGACGGTCGACAAATGTGTCGATAATAACCTCGACAAACCATCCAAAATCGTGTCGACATGTACGATCGAAAAGTGACCGATTTCGATGTGTCGACATTTATATCGAAATTAGCATCGACGTTGCTACACGGGTTTATTATTATTTTTTTTTTTGAATTCAAGTACAAATTTCATTGAAATAAGACTAAAATTATTTCCAACCACTGTATCAGTCTGTTTTCGAGAAATTCAACTCGAAAAAATAATGACCACTTGATAACGAATTGAGAAGATCACAAGATCAGAATTAAAATTCCATTAATCAAGCCTCCGAGACAAAATCATATTTTTACCATAAAAAAATTCAAAATTTTCCATCATTTAGAAGAAATAAAAAAATCCTAATTAGAAACGGAAAATCCCCTAAATTATGCCAATCTAAGCACCGTTTAATGTTTCCAAATTTCCAAGCTTATGATTTTCATCGCTTCGAAGATGGCATACGACATTCCTCCGAAGTAAAATGCAAATTGCAAATGTAACTAGGTGTATTCAATCCCATGCCACGTGATCTAGTATCTTGAAAGCAATGGGTACCTTGATCTCTTTCGATGCATCGAGTAGTCCTCCTTCACCTCCGAATAATTTTTCTTTTACTTCTAATCGACCCAAAAAATATTATAGCTCGTTTCGATGGTATCTCCAATCGAACACATTACTGAGATCTGAGGCAAATTTGGTGCTATTTTTCTGTCATTTGTTAAGGGCTAAATTTGATTTCGTGAATTTTCTTCACTCGTGGATGAGACCAAGTGAACCAAGCAAATTATTAAAGAATTTTGCTGTAAATTAACCCATTATGTTGCAACAATGCACCGTGTGCGAATTTCTTTGAATGAGGGAAAATGGCACATAGCCAGTTTATTTCAGGCCAATGACAAACGGTCCTATACGTATAACCGGCTTCGGGATATGATCTCGTGTTCGTTCGGCACATTAAACTATTTTTTTCCAATTTCTACTACAACTACTGTTCTATTACCCTCGTACCGCGAGCATATGTCGAAGATAGAAAAAAACAATCAAGATCGGTGTAATAATTAAATGTGCGAAACTCGTAGACCAGACGTTATGTAGTCGTATAGAAACATATATAAGAGTAAGTTATAGTTCACTTCAAGGTAACCATCTACAAAACAGGAAGAATATGTTCGAATATGAAATATACCAGTGTTCCGAGACGAAAAAAAAAATTCTCTCTCGTATAGATAAATAGAATTACAGTTTGCCTTCTTCTCTTCCCCCTTGACCCTGTACCAAGTTACGTAATCGAATCGAATTTTCTGATGAAGCTGCCGGTACGTTTGGTCACTTGGTCAGAGAGTTTGTTGTACGAGAGGAAATTATTCGAACGAGTTCGGGGAACCTGATTCGGAACTTTCTCCAAGCACACACGATGACCAGTTTAGAAAATGATCTCTAGGAGTACCGAGTGAACGAACGAATCAAGCTAACTATGCATTTCCTGGCTAAATTCGATATAAATCTCGAGCTCGAATTTAACCGGAATTAAATCAGTTATACAATGTAGCACTTGCGTAATTAAATCGAGTATTTGATAAGGTTATTCGTATTTTATCGATATTCGAGTGTTAATTAATTCGCTCCTCGAATAATAGAGAGAATTTTTTCGAAAAATATATCACTAACGTGTAATTACGAACCGGTTCAAGTATCTATGTTTTTTTCCACGCAACTAAATTGAAAAAACTTTAACCGCGTAGACCCGAATGATTAATTATTAAACGCGCAAAGGAACAACAAACACGACATGTATTATGAAATAATATCGAACATAACAAGAACAACAGCAAAACGTAAACTTACCTATACTAATAAGATATCGAAAGAAAAAATTAGATTTTATAAAAATAACAAGTATTCGTATTTTTCCGATTTTTTTTTTACTCAGAAAACAAATTCACTAATAAATTTTCCGACGGATTTCCGCAACTCGCACCACTCTTTGGAAAAAAAAAAGAAAACCTTTAAACACGAACGAAACACGCGCCAACGTTTTTACAAACGTTCTGCGCCAATGACCGTACACAGTGTTCACTCGATAAACGTTCTAAACCGATTGAGAACTGTAAACTGGTTGCGTTCGAGTTCGGCGCTAGCGTACGCAGCGTGTCTCGGTTGTGTTTTTTACCTCTCTTCTTTTCTCATTGGCTGGCTACTGAAATTTTCACGCCAACGTTGTACAATGACGTCGATGTCGCGTTGGGATTAACGGTCGCGTAGGGTATAGACCGCGGTCGCGGGCGCGGACCCGGTGTCGGTGAATCACTGGATATAATCGCAGGTATTTTCAAATGCGATGCATCCCCTGCCTAAAGCTAAGGTAATCTAGACCGGTGTAATTTTCATTAGTTTATCGAGATTTCTATTTTCAGATTGCGTTTTACGTCATTGGAAAGCGAGAGTAGATTATTGGGAATTGGACGATGAATGAGGAGGAAGTTTTGGTCGGCTTGAGTCATGGGTGCGTGGTGGTGATTTCCACGTGAATGGATGGGTTAAAAGAGGACGAGATTTTTTAGGGTTGTTGGAAATATTGGCCGAGTCATCTGTGTCTTGTGGGAATTTTCCAGCTGGGTGGAAATTATCTGAGTAGGATACGCATTACAAGAAAATAGTAGAGTTGTAAAAATTGGTCTTTTTTCGTTTTACAGTATTTTTCATAATTTCGTCTGGATTTAACGGGTCATGAAACCGGTTGCAAAGTTCAGACTGGTTGTGAATGAATAATTCTCTCGCATTCAATTGATCAAAATTTTTGAAAAATTGTACCCAAACCATAAAAAGTAGATTTTTCAATTTTTTCATAATTTGGACTGAATTTAACGGGTCATGAAACCGGTTGCAAAGTTCAAACTGGTTATGAATGATTAATTCTCTCACATAAAATTTTAAAAAATTGTACCTCAACCATAAAAAGTAGATTTTTCTCATTTTACAATTTTTAAAAAATAATTTAAACTAGATTTAATGGGTCATGAAACCGGTTGCAAAGTTCAGACTGGTTGTGAATGAATGATTCTCTCACATATTCATTGATCAATATTTTAAAAACATTGTACCTTGTACCTAAACCATAAAAAGTAGATTTTTCGATTTTTTCATAATTTGGACTGAATTTAACGGATCATGAAACCGGTTGCAAAGTTCAAACTGGTTGTGATTTAATAATTCTCTCACATAAATTTTTAAAAAATTGTACCTCAGTCCTCAACCATAAAAAGTAGATTTTTCTCATTTTACATTTTTTTTTCTTCATAATTTGAACTGGATTTAATGGGTCATGAAACCGGTTGCAAAATCTTATTTTATAAACAATTTTAAAACATTACAAATGATGAAAAAATATTTTTCCAATTTCAGATTTTTATTTGAACTGGATTTAAGTGAGCGTGAAACCGGTTTCAAAATTCAGACTGATTCTAAAACTTCAAATTTTATACGAAATTTTACAAAAATTGCAAACAATAAAAATTCTTATTTTACAATTTTTTGAATAAGTACCTAATTTTAACTGGGTTTACCGGACGAGTAAAACCGGTTCAAAAGTTCAAACTGATTGTCAATAATCCTCATTTATTGGAAACTTTTTAGAAATTTCAAACTATAAAAAACAGAATTAATTCGTTAATTTTAATAAAATAATATTTTGATATAGTTTTAGAGGGATGTGAAACCGGTTCAAGAGTTCAGACTGGTTTTGAATTATTTTCTCGCGTTGATTAGAAATTTTTTAAGAAAGCCAAACCCCCATAAAATCAGATTTTTCTCATTTTACATTTTTTTTTAGTAATTTAATTGTGTTTTATGGGAAAGGGGGGGGGGTGGGGTGAAACCGTTTTTGTGTTTTCTATTAAAATGATTTTCTAAAATTTTAGGCATATAATTTTTTAAAATTTTAAACGATAAAAAAATATTTTTTCAATTTCAAGAGTTTAATTTGTTCAAACTTGTTGTAACCAAGTCACTCACATTTAATTTGAAAATTTTAATTTAAACCGGTTTTGACGGGACTTATAACTGGTTCGAAAGTTCAGACTGGTTGTGAATGATTCTCTCGTAAGTCTCGTACTTATCAATTCTTTTCAATTAACTGGATTCTATGGAATCGTAAACCAGTTAAAAAGTTGATTTTTCTAAATTTTTCCAAAAAATTGGGCGAAAATCATTTTTCAAAGTTTTATGAATTTAAAAAATTAGGTAAAAATTCAAAACTGAAATCAATTAAAATTTGTTAAAAATTGAAACATTGATATTTTTGAATTTCAATCAATTTTTGATGTTGGATTAATTTTTGAAATTTAGTTAAATTATCTCAAGTGGTTTTGAAAGGTCAATTTGTAAAGTTTGTTATTTATATCTTTATAATTGGGCAAAAATTCAAAATTTGAAAAATTTTCAAGATTTGATAGGTAAAAATTTCAAATGATGTTTTTTTTTTTTAAATTTACGAATCTTTAAAATCCGATGATTTTTTAAACTTTGGTAGATAAGTAAATTTTAACAATTGAATTAAATTTTGATGAATTTTTACAATTTAAAAAAATTTTGAAATTAGAAAAAAGTATTAGGTAAATCAAATTTGAAACATTTTTATTTTGAAAAAAATTTCCCCTATAAAGGTCCTAAAAAAGTCCACCTTTTTGGTTTTGAGACATTTTGAGCACGAAACCGGTTCAAAAGAACAAACTGAGCGATAGTAATATTCTATTATTACGTTGTAGAAAATTTCAAAAAAAAACAACAAAAAAAACAGAACACCAAAAAGGTATTTTTCTCATCTCGTAATTTTTTCTTCGTAATTTAAACCGAATCAAAAAGGCATGAAACCGGTTCAAAAGTTCAAACGGTTTACTTTCGATTTCTCATATTTAAAACAACGGATCGAAAAATAATCTATCAACAAGGACGATTTGATTATAATTATTCTTGCGAAGTTCAGTTCACGACTACTCTTATCTGAAGAGGTGGAGGAGGGGTGACTGATTGAGAGATTCTAACTATACTGGGATAATCACTGTTGCCTCTTCTTTTTATTAAAAAAAAAAAAAAAAAAAACTTAGAAATTTGAAACATAATTATCTAAAAAAATTTCGACGAATAAAACAATACCTAATTTTAATTTCTTTTCGTCATCGAAGCCATTAAAAAATAAAAATAGAAATTCGACATTGCCAAGCAGTTAATTTTAACCATCAGAATTCTAAAAATATACTCATAAGCGGAAATATTCAGGTTCCTGGATTTCGCTGAAGTTCCAAGAACTCAAGAAGCGCCCATAAACAGTGTACGCTTATAGAATTTCTAATCTGGAGAACAGTCTCAGCAGGAACATTCAACAATCCAATTGGTAAAAGTTGCCAAAATGTTGCACAATATTCGCAGAAAAAAGTTATACATACGAGCAAAAGTGTCAGTGCATTTGTACGAGGAATTCTTGTATATTCAGAGTTTTGTTGAAGGTCAAGTGTAACCATTCGTTTTAAAAATGGATGTCATGTGTTTGTCGTAAAGACTACAGATGTCTCCATGGTTGATGGATGTAATACGAGTATATGTACTTATTTCGTTCTCGCCCAATAGGCCGCCATTGGTCTGTTTTTTTTTTTAAAGGTTCAATGACAAAGTAAATACTCAATTACGATGCAGTGTTTAAAGGAGAGTCTTTCTTCCAATATCAATTGATCTTATTGGAAATTTCATTGGGAATTTGGTGGTTGTTTACCTTCGTCTTGAGACATTGTCGTACAGAATTGTTCCGCATATTGGTTTATTATTTTACACGTACACCAGGCGTGAAATTTATTAAACGAGACCTTCGGTTAGTTTACAAGCGTAGAATTGATAATTTTTTCGCAGCCAGACTAGGTGACATAACGAACGAGAATTCGCATCGTTTGTTTTTAATTAGTGTTTTCCATTTTCCACCTGCGTAGATTAATTTTGAATTTTGACAAAAAATATTACTCTGTTTCTAAAAATTGGCAAATATATGTATTTGGAACGGAACGACCACTAATTTTGATAATAAATTTCATTCCTATGATTAAGAGTGATTCAGAAAAATACTCCAAAACAATATTTTGTTAAATGGAATGGATATTACCTACCTTGATACCTACACCTACGTTTAATACAATAGATACGAACGTTCGTAGGTCTCGCACGGATAATATAATTAACCTAGTTTACCAAGTAGCTGGTTTCAGCAACTACGACAAATATTATGTCCAGTTACCATTTTAATGGTTTAATTTACCGAATGGACATGTTTATTAGGATGTTATTCGTTTTTAAAACGGATTAAACGCTCGGATTGGTATCGTATGTGCGGTGATGACACATCAGGTTTTATCCTCTCCTCTTGTATCTATACCTGCTGCAAAAATCACCAAACCGTATTAATCGAGAATGCAAGAAAAAATATGTTCGATAATGAGTAATTAAACCATACTCCAAGTAGGTATAAGCCAGCAAAGAAGAAGAGGTCTGCATCGTTAGACCGCGAATAGGTTAAAATTAAAATGTAGAAAATTTTCAATGGTGCTGCAGAGAACTCGTATCTCGTATTTGTAATATTTAGATCATTACCACGAGTCCTTGTGTTATGGAACCATCGTCAAAATTCATCGGGTATTTACTCGTATTATGAGAGCATAGATGAGCGTATTGGTTCGAATTCACGTCCACGTCCAGGTACTCATTAAGAAAAGGAAAGCTGATGACGAATGATACATAATTTTTAAAAGTGTTTTTGGACTATTGTTCGCTTCTAATTCGTAAACCATTAATAAGTCGATCGTCATAATGGCTCCCTGGAGCCAAGTATGCTCATTTTTATTGTGATGAAAGAATAATATGCCAATATCAATTGAAGAGAATGAGACATTTTTTTTAAAATTGGAGATTAGGTTTTCAAAAGAAAATATTGAATGAAATTTGAGAATTTCTGATTTTGAAGAAAATTTCACAATTATTTGTTTTTTTGAGCAGGATTACTAAGTTTTTCATTGTAAAATTTAATTTTTAATTTTTTTCACGTTTTGAGTAAAATTTAAAAATTGAAAAAAATGAAATTTTCGGTTTTGCTTAACAAAATTTTTAAAAATGAAATGAAATAATATGTAGGTTTTGAACGAGATTAATAATTTTAAACTGATTTTGATAATTTTTGGAATCGGATTTTTTTTTTCAAAAAATAACATGAATTATGTGAATTTTTGATTTTTTTTTTTTTTTTTTTTTAGAAAAATAATTTTAAAAAATGCAAACAAGTGCAATAGCATTTGAAAATTTTTAATTCCACTTTTGAATTTTTGAACTCATTTTGAATGTTTCGTTTTTCAAAAATTTCGATTCGAAACAAAATTTAATTTTTTTAAATAAAATTTTTAAAATGTCATTTTCCTACAAAATTGGAATTTTTAAGGTAATTTTTTTTTTAACAAGATGATTTTTGTTGCACAAAATTTTGAAATATTGCAAAAATAGTTCAAATATTTTCCTTTTTTTTAAACATACCTAGGTACGTATCAAAATATTAACAATTTGTGATTTTTTTGGGGAATAAATTTTTTGGATTTTTTTTTTCAACGTTTTGAAATAAAATTTAGAAATGAAAAAAAATACCAGTTTTTAACAAATTTTTCTGAATTTTTGTTTTTGAACAGTTTTGTTGAATTTGATTTTTGTACAAAATTAGTTTAAAAAATACTACAAAAATTTGAATATTTCTAGTTTTGAACTAAATTTTAAAATTTTTATTCTGTATTTTTTTGTTTTTTGAAAAAATTTTCGGATCTATTTTTAAAAATTAAATTAAATGATTTTGACTTTCAACAACTTTTTTTGGGTGGGCCCAAAATGTTGAGCATTTTATTTTTGAACAAATAATAATAAAAAATTAAACAAATTCGAAAATTTCTAGGTAGGTATGTTTACACAAATTTTTGATTTTTTTGTATTTCCATTATACCAGATTTGAAAAAACTGTAATTTTTCTCATTTTAAAAATTCATGTTTTTGGGTAGAATTTTAAAATTTTTGTTTTGATTTTTTTTCAAACTAAATTTAAAAACTTTACTTACTATAACATATTGAATAAAATCGAAGAGAAATGTTTTAAACGAGAACACTTTTTCTTCTTGGAGCAAAATTTTAGCTAAACTTATGAAGAATGGGAAAAACTTCTATTTTGAACAAAATTTTTCAATTTTTGTTTCCCAACAAGATTTTAAAATTTTTTATTCTTAACTCATTTTGAAAATTAAAAAAAAAGTACGTGACTTGATTTTTGCTTTTTATGAAATTGGCATTTCTCAGATCAGCTGTAAAGATTTCATTTTTGAATAAAATTTGAAATTTTTATAAATGAATTTGCTATTGTTGTTCTATAGAAAATTAGATTTTTTTTGTACGTCATCAAATTTCAAGAGTTTTATTAGGTATTGTAAGTACAAAATATTAAAACTATCAAATTTTGAATAAAATAAAAAAATTGGTTTGGAATGAAATTTCTTATTTTTTCAATTAGAATTTTTTTTTTGAACAAAATTAACGAAAAATTGAACGAAGTTCGAAATTGCATATTTTTGAACCAAGTACCAACGTTTGCATTTTTTTTTTGATCAGGATTTGAAAATTTTGTAATTTTAACTCATTTTGAAAATTTGTGTTTTTGGACAAAAGTTGTTATCTTGTTCTAGCAAATTTCAAAATAATTAGCTATTGAAACAAAATCAAAGATTTATTTTTTGAATAAAATCTAAATAAATACGTAGGTATATTATAAACGATTTTTTTGGGACAATGTTTTGAAAATTTCGTTTTTGAGACAATTGAATGAATTTTGGCAATTTTTGTTTTTTAACAAAATTGAAAAAAAAATCTTGATTTTAAATTCATTTTGAGAATTTTTGCCTTGGAATTAAACTGTTGTTTTTTAAATAATATTTAAAAAAAAAACAAAAAAAAAAACATAAAATCTTTTTAAACATTTAAAAAAATAATTCCAACAAAGAAAAAAAAATTATGCCAGAAAATTTTCAATTTCTTTTTTGACTAATATGTAATTTTTGATTTCGAGTTCAATTTAAAAAATATTGATTTTGAACAAAATTTTGAAAAATTAATGAAAAAGTTTTAAAAAGTTTTTAAAATTGTTCAGCCCCAAAATTTTTAATTTCTCTTTTTTGTCAATTTTTGTTTCTGAGTCCTATTATTATTATTATTATTTTTGACTTGAACAAAATTTTGAAAAATTAAAGGAAAACGTTTTTAAAAATTTTTAATTTCTCTTTTTTGACAAAAATGATTTTTGATTTCGAGTCCAAATATATAAATATTTTTTGATTTCAAACAAAATTTTGAAAAATTAAAGAACTTCTAAAAATGAACGTTTGTTGTTTTCTGTCTGGCAATTTTTCGAAACTTCACAAAGAATGGATTCCACTTCGATGAAATCAATTTCTGTACAAAAATTCCCGACCAAGTTACGGATAGAATTTATAATTTGTAAAAAAATATTATCAATGTCAACACTTCAAGAAATATCATCGCAGCATCTGTAATCTATTTGAAGAAAAATAATACAAGTGTATTTTTTCACGTTGATTTGATTTATTCAAACAAAAAAAAACCACTTCGTATGCACGATCCAACAACACGATTTTTCTTTCATCTAGGTATGTTTTATGACGATCGAAATCTATGCGATTAGTTATCCATAAAGATAACTTAGTTAGTAGATACTGCTTAAAAAAAAAAAAAAAAACTGCGCAAAAAACACATTTTCAAGCTATTTGCACGGAGTGTGGCGTTAATATTTTTAAATATGCATTTTTATCATTTCACAAGGTGACCGTATTTCGATATTGTTATCTGTCGGTCTCGTTTAATTTATTTTTTTCATAATTATTCTAGAGTTAAAAGTATTCTCTTCTATACAACTACATCTGAAGAATAATAAACGTACCTTATATTGTAGATTTCTCTCAATAGAGATGAGCTGCGATGACGTCTACGATAACTTTACCTACGTACATATCGTATTGTATTTTTAAAAATGAAAAAAAAATTGATCGATTATCAAAACTTTTGTATTCATATGAGTCGCGAATTTCTTCTACGTATGCGGTTGAGTAAAAAAAAAAAAAAAAAATTAAAAACAATCGCGTTGGTGACGAGGGATAAAGAGATGGAAGAGTGACGCCGAGTTGATGCTACAATTAAATCGTCACTGGCGATAATTGAATGGTACTTGGAAGATGTGTTCGGCTGCACCATGTGTAAGACCGGATGACTCTTATGAAAATTAGAAACCTTAATTAAAGTCTCATTGTTTGATTATACGACACGCACGCGACGAGTCCTTGTAAAATGACAATAGCTTTAGAACAGATCTGTATGCGATGCTGGTGTTCGGTGACCTTTTTAGAAAAAAATTTCATTTCGTTCTCTTCTTCGAGCAAATCGTCACAGGGACGATGATCGAACGAGTACTCGATCGAAAGTAGTAGTAGTCCAGAGAAATTAGACATTTTATCTGGAACTAATTGGGGGAAAAGATTTTTTTCACGAAGTTACTCAGGAATTTGTGCTTTTTAACATAATATAAAATCCACCAAAATTCGGCCGGTGATTTATCCCTAAAATCCATATTTTTGCCGCCCAATAATGTTTTTTCACGTTTATCTCGGTTTCTAATCAATCTACAGGAAAAAAGTTAAATCAAAAAATATTTAGAAGTGAATTTCGAACAAAAAAGGTCATTAGCAATTTTTGGATACGAGCGGTAGAAACCCCACAAAGAATTTTCAAAGTTTGCAAGTGAAGGGCAAATTATAGGTACAGAGGGGGGTTACTTAGTTTGCCCTAGGAAACCGATTTCGATCACGAGACAAAACTTTGACAAAAATTTCAGACTCCCCCCCCCCCCCCCGGGGAAAGTATTTTGGGGGGAGGGGCTAATTTTTTTCTTCAAATTATCAACTTCATATTTTCTGGTCAAATTAAGATGAACAATTTTCGTTCTTTCGACGGATTCTGAGAGATCAGAAGAACCCCAAAAATTTTTTCAAAATTTTTGGTCAATTTTTGACCGTAGGCGTTTTAATAGTTTAAGAAAATTGGCCAGAAATGTGATGATTATACTTAGATCTGGCTGGTGGAGTATGCAATTTTCGATTTCAACTCATCTCAAAGTTGATGACTATGCTCGTGTGGTGTTTGGTAACTCGAGTACTCGACGCCATCCAAGGGTTACCGAGAGGCTTTTTCTAGTTCTTGAGAAATCCACCTTAATGTGTGGCTATTGTTATTATTACGATCCAAAGCTGAAATCGAAATGGTCATGGAAATTTGACTCCAAGGTAAAACGATGTTGAAATCATCTAACGTTGTCTTGTTCTATGCTATTCGAGCATTTAGCTCGTACCTATCGATAAATACAGACTACAGTACGTCTCAGACGTATTTTTAATTATTTCCACATTACACGATTTATTTTTTCAAATCGTTATCACATACACGCGTATTGTTATTAGTACGAAAAAAAATTTCGATAAAAAAATTCGCCTTTATCGCCAGCCCGTTGACCTTAAACTTGGATTTCAACACCGTTTACGTGTATGTAGATTTCCTGTTTGATAACCGTCGACAAAGTTGGGTAATTCGAGCGAGATGAAATTTTTAAAATAATTTTTTCATCTTGGTAAAGTCATCGGACCGCGTATGCCTAGGTCAAGGAGTTTTTTTTTCGAGACTTTGTATCGAGGTGTAATTATTACGAATACTACTACCGGAAGTGTTTTAAAAAATGTCTGTTAGATAGAAATTTATTTACGATGTAGGTACGTAGAAAATGCATTTGAAATTTGAATTTTGTCTAATGAATTTTGTTGTTGATAAGGATATTAATTTTAAATTTCTGACATGTAGGTATGGTAAATATACAATTAAGAAGGAGGAAATGGTCGAATATTGGTGTAAACCTAGTTCCATTTTCCCACACAGTTGATTATGAAGTCATTCACAAATACAACTGTGCAAATAACGTTTTCCTAATCGAGTTTTGAGGTGGAAAACAGCATGGGAAAATTATGAATATCGGCGACTAAATTTAAACATCCTGTTATTTGTATTGCATGGTGCATGCTGGTTTTGCAAAAGTGCCCGTGTAGCAACGTCGATGCTAATTTCGATATAAATGTCGACACATCGAAATCGGTCACTTTTCGATCGTACATGTCGACATTTATATCCACATCCACATCGACATTTGCAATGGTGAGATTTTGAAAAATATGCTAAGTTCAAATATTCAATATAAGTGTATATTAAAATTACACCAAAAATAGTGTTCAAGCCAACATTTCGACATTTTTTGTCAAATATGCGGCATTGAGGCCACATTTGTAGCTGGACACATGCGAGTGTCCAACTAACATACAGATGATTCTTAGACCTTATGTACTAATTCACAACACACTTCATCTGCGAGTATCACAATCACCCTCAAGACGTCGACAGTCAAGTCGATGCATTATTCGACCCTCGACAATTAGATCGACATTAACTCGACTTAAAATTCCTCTGGTCAACACTGTCGACAGTTAAGTCGATGCATTATTGGACCCTCGACAATCACATCGACACTATCTCGACTTAAAATTCCTCTGGTCGACACTGTCGACAGTGAAGTCGATGCATTATTCGACCATCGACAATTATGTCGACAATAACTCGACAAGTCGTTGTATTATTCAAAACTTTGAAAAATAAGAAAATTTTGTGATTCTTTCAAAAATTATTTATTCCTGAGCTTAAAATGTTCTTATTAATTGTTTTTAGTTCTTTTTAGATATAAAATTTGTAAATTTAATTGGCAGAAATTGTCGACATAAATGTCGATGCGTTTATCGAGTATCGATTTTTACATCGACTTGTCTATGTAGAAAAACAACGTTTTCTAAATTATAGGAAAATACTGAGAAAAATTCAAAAATTTTGATTGAACAGTATGTTTAACATAGAACATTACTTTAAATCTCAAATATCATTTTTAATTCATCGTTAACCGAGAAAAAAATGTGTCTGAATTTTGTCGACATAAATGTCGATGTCGACAATTGCTACACGGGTGCTATTACGAATATGTGCCCTTCTTGAGACCTTGGTGATTTTTCGTAAAAGCCCTGTCAAAGTCTCGCTTTTTAAGATTGGAGGTCCTGATTTTTTCCCAATTTGAAAGACAATATAACTCGAGCGAAAATTAAATTATGAAAAATTTTACAAAGTTAACTAATATACTTACCTACAAATTCTGAAAAATCATTAATAGCAACACTTTTTTACAATATTTCATTTTTTTTTATATATTGAAAATTTTTAAAAATTTATACCTAAATCATCAAAAAAAAAGTTTTAATTTAAATTTGGAATTTGGTTCAACTTTTTATATTTTGATAGATATTTGTAATTTCTAGAATTTCTGAAATTTTTAATCAATACCTACCTTATTTAATAAAAATTGGAATTAAAGAAACAAAATCAAATCAAGAATAGAAAAACAAACAACACCAACATCGAACTGAAAAATTTTTGTTTCAGAATATTTAAGAACTTCTTAATAATTATGGTGTAAATTAGCCTAAAAGGTAGGCTAGAACTCAAAATAAAGAATTAAAGAAAAAAATTAATTTCAATAATTCTTAGAAATTGAATCAATTTTTAAAAACGGTTAAAAATCAAAAACTGGGTAATTTTTAAATTATATTATTAATTTTAAATTTTTCTTAGTTTACCAAATCTTTGAAATAATTGAAGAAAAAAAAATGAAAAAAAAAAATAAATGAATAAATTCTCAAATTTAGAAAAACGTTTAAAATTCAACAAAAATTAGAATTTAGGTAAATTTTAATTTTTAATAAATTTTAAAGTTGGACCATTTAAAAAAAAATTCATTTTTTTAATTTGATAAAAATTTTAAAAATTTTGATGAAAAATGATTTAGTCAAAAGTCAAAATTAGGTCTTTTTTGAATTTTAACAAACTTCTTTAGTTTGATCAATTTTAATAATTTAGGGTATATTGAGGATTTGAAAAAAATGTGATTTTAGTAAAAATCCAAAATTAAAAAACGTTTTAAAAAATTCAGTAAAAATTGGAATTTTGATTTTTAAAATTTAATAAACTTTTGAAATTGGGTCAATTTTTAAATTTTTATTCGATCTTTTTTAATCCAATAACTATAAATTTTCGAATTTTTGTTTCAATTTTGAAGAAATTGCCAATTTTTACAAATTTTTTATTCAAAAAAAAAAAAAAAAAATCTGTCAATATTCAAAGTTTTTAGTACATCACCTGCATCCTAATTTTTAAAAATTTTATAAATTTTTCAAGTTGTATCAATTTTTAAAGTTTTTATTTGGGAAATTTTCTAAAAAATAGATAAATAGTTGAATTTTTATTTTTGAATTTTAAACAAATTGTTGACATTTTTTTTCAATTTTCAAAATTTAATTATTAGAATTTTAATAAATTTTTGAAAAAAATTTTAATCTTCAATAGAAATTAGAATTTTGGTTAATTTTAAATTGTTTGCGGTTTATATTCTTACAATTTTTTATAATTACGTAGGTATGTATTTAAAAATCTGATTAAAATTCAAAATTTTATAGAAAAATGAAATTTTGATCAATTTTAAACTTTAAAAATGTACCAATTTTTGAAGTTTATGTGAATTTTTACAATTTTTACTATTTTGTAGGAATTAATTTCAGAAATCTGCTCAAAATTCAAATTTTATTGGTTTTTGAATTTTAGTAAATTTTTGAAGTTGGAACAACTTTCCAGATGTACTAAATGTTTGAAATTTAAAAGAGGTAAAATATTCAAATTCGGGGGAAAAAAATTCAACATTCACTAATTTTAATATGTAAATTTTCAAAATTGCATATTTTTTTCAAATTTTAAAAATTTTTACCATTTTTATAATAATTTTGTATTTTTTAATACATAATTGTAATCCTTGAAAATTTTGCAAATCCGAAGCATTAAAATATTACGTGAATTCTTGAAGAAACATTTTACTTTTTGTCATTTTCTTTATTGTAAATTCGTATGATACTTCTTTTTTCTCTCTCTCATATGTCTGCGTGAAATTTCTTATCGAGTATTTCATCAGGTATCAAAGTGCCTCGAATCAAATTTTTATTTACTTTAGTACAATATGGGTTACTTACAATGTATCGTAAGTATTTTATTTACGATTTAATAAGTTTTATAAAAATGGTTTAAAAATAAAATGTATATTTTTGGTTATGTTCAAGTGGTGTTACATAGATAAACTGGCCTATTTTCCAAATCAAATGATCTGCGCTAGAAAAATTATTGATGTTCTACGTAATACGAGTATTTGAAAAGTAATGGTTTCCCAGAATTTTTTCATGGTTAATGTCTTGAACTTTGGAAGACTCGATTTGATGAGAGATGAATGCAAAGGAAGAGTTTTACCTATAGTTGAAAATTACATTTGAGTGTTATCTGAAGTAAATTTAATACCTCAGTCGATGGTTTTCGATTTCGCACCGACATGTTCGCAATTATTAAAAATTATTGTGTATTGTATTATTTTTATGTCGAAATTTTGAAGAAAAAAATTTACGATCATTTAAAAAAAAAAATTACTCGTATTTATGTAGGTACATGATATCATACCCTTGAAGTTAATTATTAGGTTTCGTACGTGAGAATTCCATAAAAAAATCATATTGTATTAATTTCATGAAACTTATCGCTTCCTCCCTCCTCTTATTTATCTTTCCTGATTACATGTACTTACTCTTTTTGTTGTAATTTTTGAAGAAAAAAAATGAAACAAAAAAAACAGTTGTTAGAGTCGAAAGGTTAATTGAATTTATGAACTATACTTTTTTTGTGTGTGTGGTTTAGTGTGGAAAAAATATTTTATAAAAAAGTGGAAAGTCAATTTAAAAAAAATTATTACATGGATTTTGAAAAAAAAAATTGCAAATTACATTACTTTGAGTTGGAAAAATAAAAACAACGATTTTTAGAAAATCAAAAAATATGTGAGAATATTGACTACCTACTTATAGGTAATTATTTATTATTTTTTCAAGTCTTAATTAATTAATTATCTATTTCGACTAATCGATTCGAAATTTTTTTAATTTCAACTCGATTATAGCTTTTTGGTTCAATTTAATATGGAGACTGCTGAAATTTTTATTCGATTCAACATGAACTGTCATTAAAGATGCTATAACAAAAATATTCGCACAAAATCAGCATTCTCACCTTTTCACATTACAATGACATTGACGTAATTCGAATACTTATCTGTAAAATTAGCGAGGTAATTTGTTTGCAAAAGAATTTTTATGTGTGTCTGGGTTTACTTACTTACTTATTGTGCTAGAATCAGGTGAAATTCGCTTAGGTGCAAAAATTCGCGAAATGTGGTCATAATTTATGTAACTGAGGTCACACACACATGAATACCTCAAAACCATAAATGCACCAGTCTGTTCAGTCGCAGAATAGAAAAAAATTAAACAATTGCCACACTTATTTATAGAGTTAAGCAAGTTAGGTATGTCTTATTGTTATATTCTTGTTTTGAGACGAAAACAAATTTATGTGTGTGATTTTGGTGGAATGGAAATTTTTCAAATGGGAGTTTTAATTTTATTCATTGTAAGAATTTAAAAATCCATAATTCTATTGCTCTATCTCGTTACAGTTGGTAAATTTTAAATTTTTACATTACGCCCCCCCCCTCAAGTCACTGAACTCGTGTGTTTTTTATATTTCAGTATCTACCTAATAACCACACAATATTAGGTTGATGCCTAGATACATACTTGAGATGAGGTATGATTTTTTCAAATACCCAACTTGACTTTAAAAAAAGTGCAATAAATTTTTACAATTTTAAATTTTTTTAAAAAGTTGATTAGCATAGTTTAAAAATTTTCAAAAAACTCAAAATTTGATAATATTTGAAAAATTCAACCAAATTTTTGAGAGGTCGTTTTGTAAGTTTGGTACCTACTTTTAAAAAATTAGTAATATTCCAAATTTAAAAAAAAAACTATCATTCACAAAATTTGAAATTTTTAAAAATTTCAAAGAAAATTAATTCAGTAAATATTTTTAATTTTATCATTTTGAAAGCTTTACTTTTAATACCTAACATTTTTTAAATGTTGTAAATATCAAATTTGGTAAAAATTAAAAATTTGGAAAAATATGTAGGTATAGGCAGATTGTTAGATAATTTCTAAATACCTAATTAACTTATTTTGAATTTTGATGATTTTTAAAATTATTAAATAAATCTTAAAAATAAGGTAAATTAAAATTTGGTAAATTTAGAAAATTGTATCATAAATTAATATAAATATTTCAAATATTTCCTATTTTTTTTCTTTATTAATAATTTTGTAAAAAATGAAGTGTAAATACGTTGTTTTGAAGAAAAAAAAATTATTTTACAGAAATTTAAATACGAATATTTTTCAAAAGAAAAAAAATACAAGATCAAAAATTAAAATATTTTACAAAAAAAATCCCAAGTTTTAGTTTCTTAGAATTTTCTGTAACTTGAAGACAATTTCGAAAATAGTGTACAAAAAAATTCGAAAAATTGTTCAATTTAAAAAAAGTTGTACTTAGTAGGTAATATCAATTTTTTTTAAATGACGGAAATGTTCATTTCTCAAAATTGTTGAGGTATTAATTTTTACTATGTAAAATTATAGAACTGATCACATTTTTAAAATTTTAACAAGAGTTATTAATTTTCTTCAAAGGTAAATAATGAATGAATGTTTAGAAAATCATGAAAATTATTTTTTCTAAAATAATAAAAATTTTAGTTTTTTCTAAATTAGTTAGGTATAAAAAAATAATGAATAAAAAAAAACGGTTTTCCCAAAATTGTGAAAAAATTTCAAAATTTACAAAATATAGGTACCTATTTTTGGATTTTTTTAAATTATAAAATTATTATTGTTCCTTGTAAGTAGGTTCCTAGTACCTATGTATTAATTTTCTCAAAGATGAGTGGAAGTCAAAAAAAATTTTTTTTTTTGATGAAATCATGAAAGGAGTGGCTAAATCCACAACAAGTAATCACCAAAATGAACGAACGAGAATTCATATCATATTCTTGTTTGAAAACTCGTTGTCGTGGACAATGGACATTTAAAATTTTTCCAAGTTTTATATTCTTCAAATTTTTCATTTTTTTTTCGTTTTCAATTTTCATTCCATTTTTGAAAAAAAAAATTCTTGAAGAAATTATTCATCACTCATCGAATAATTATTTATTCTTATTTTTTCCTCAAATTAAATTTTTCATTAAATATAAATTTTTTCTGTTTGTCGTTTAAAACAACTTAAAACTCATTTTAAAAAAATAATTATATATTTTTTCATTCAAACTTGCCAATAATAATTTTTTCATCAAAATGCAACCAATCTTCATTATATTTTTTCAAATTAATTTTTTCAAATTCATTTTATGAAATTTTTAATGAATATTGTTAATTAAATTTAGTTTTAAATTTTCATTTAGATTTTTAAACATTTTTCATAAAATTTTTTCATCAAAAATGCTTCTAAGTTCTAATTCTATCATACTTTTTCAAATTTTTCTTTTGAAATTTCTTTCAAGTAAATTTTTTATCAAGTTTATTTTTCCGAAATTTTTTCCGACTTTTTTAATTTTATTTTTTCAAGACAATTGTTCATACTCCCCTCATTTTCCAATAAAATTTTCAATTGATTTCATTCTCAAATTGGTCATCAGAATGTTCCTATTTCTTCTCCGAACTAGCAACTTGACTTCTCATTCGAATTTTTCCAATAATTTTCATCATTATTTTTTTGTCTTCTAATTATTCTTATCGAGTAATTTCTAATCGAGTAATTTCTAAATTTCTTCAAGTAGATATAAATTCCAATTTTTCTTCAAATTTACTAAAATTTTAATATTCAAAATTGAGTTAGTACCTAAGTAGCTAAGTACTTAACTACTTACTGAGGCTACTGACAGTAAAAAACCCTAAAAAATACCTAGGTAGAATGAAAAATATTTTGAGTATTTTGTGAAAGAATAAATTTGTTTTAAATAAAACATCAAAGTTTTCAGAAAAAAACTTGAAAAAAATTTGTTTGAAAAAAAAAACTTGTACGAAAAAAAAATCATACAAAGAATAAAGAAGAATGAAGATGAATAAAAAAGAACGAGATCGCCCTTACAATGTGATTACTTATTGTGGATTTAGCCACTCCCAATAATGAAAGTTAAATAATTTTTTTTCTTTTTAAATCATTGAAACAATTAAAATTTTCAAAATCATAAAAATTGTAAAATTGTTCTTTTCTTAAAATTTATCAATTAATCATTTTTTCAATATGATTGATTTCTTTAAAATTGTTAAATTATTTATTTTTCCAAAATTATAAAATTTTTCAGTTTTTGAAAATTGTAAAAAAAAATTTCAATTTTTTTAAAATTGTAAATAAGTAGGAATATTAATTTTTCTACTATAATTAATTTATATCCAAATGCACAGAAAAAAATTGAAACCAACGTTTTTTAAAAAAAGTAAATTGAAACAGTAAGATATTGAATGTAAAAACAGGAACTTAATCGAAAAATATTTTTTACTTATGGTTGAAAAAAATCATTTTTGAAAATGATAAAAAGAAACGAAAAATAGTTTCATTTTCAGGGTGTTTACAAAGTAGTGAAAAAGTAGTGAAAAAATAAAATTGAAATTTTGAAAATCGAAAAATAAATGTTGTTTAGGTAGGTATAAATAAAATACGTACATTGTACCTATATGTGACTAGGCATACGAAAACGAGGTTAGTGTCCAAACTGATTTTTACCCAAAAACAACTTGATTTTCTTTGATTTAAATGGTTTCCGAATCAAAATAATAAAATTATATTGATTTGTTCATTACTTTATTTCAATAAACGTAACTTAAATTATAATTCACATTGAAAATCGATTTACTTATAATTAAAATTGATTTCTTGTAATGTCCGCGATTTGGAATTCTCGAATGGACACTAACCTCGTTTTCGTATGCCTAGTCACATATAGATAATTTTTTCTTCTTGTTGGTAGCATTGATTTTTTCCTACTATCTGAAAATTTTTCTGAAGTAAATTGGAGCCCTGATTTTCTTAGGGGTTTTCAATTTTCTGTATTTTCTTCTTTTTTTTTCTTTTTTTTTTTTTTGTTGTATCTGAAAATTTTGTGAGGTAGGTATTTGTAAAAAAAAGTAGTGAGTGATATTTGAGGAATAATTCTTGTAGACACCATGACATTTTTCAAGGTAAAGTATTGTTACATGGATCTTTCTTTTAATAAGGCCATGGAATCGATTGATAGATTGGATTGTTCCTTTACCATTTTTTTTTTTTTTTTTTTTTTTTTTTCAAAAGTCTTACAAAGTTTTGAAAAGTTGAAAAAAGATATCAAAACAGTGCATAAAAAATTTGTGCAAAAAATGTACTTAGATTTTTCCAGCCATGAGATATGTATTTTCATATAAATCGAATTTCATTTCGATTTTTTTTCAAGGGTGAAATATATTTTTATTTTATTTTTAAAAAATTTGAACTGATTTTTATGACTTTTTAATTTTTTTTTGCCATTTCATTAATTTTCAAACAATGAAAATAGTTTTTGAACATTTCAGAAGAAAATTACAATTTTACAATTTTCTAATACTAAATTTAAAAAAAAAAATTAGGAGTCATTTCTGTAAAAATCTGGCTTCTCTAAAAATCCTGACACTTTCATCCTGCCTTCGGTGGGCCTGCGTTTGCCTTATAGGACTTGAGATGAGAAATTTTTTTAAATACTCGTATAAACTGCCAAACGAGGCTTGAAAATTTAAAAATAATTTAGGTAATAGGTATACGTAAGCATATTATTTAATGCTTGATCTACGAGCATCCCAAATTATCAAAATAACCTCTATGATGTTCTTTTTACCACGCTTTTATTAGCTTGGTATGTATATATGTATGTATGTATGTATGTATGTTTGTCTCATGGAACCAAATGTATGTTTTCGACCAATCCTCTCTCATTTAATATTTTACTGGAATTGAAAGAACATAGTGCTCACATTAGAGGTTTTCGAGGTCGCTGAATTCGATTTTCGAACTCAAATTTACCCCCGACCCCAAATTGAGCCCCTATGAGGGGGTTCAATTTTGAAAATTTCAGTAAATCACAACATTGGTATCGAAATGTAGGTTTTCGAGGTCGCTGAATTCGATGTTCGGACTTAAATTTACCCTTGACCCCAAATTGAGCCCCTATGAGGGGGTTCCATTTTGAAAATTTCAAAATTCACAACATTGATATCAAAATGTTGGTTTTCGAGGTAGCTGAATTCGATTTTCGAACTCAAATTTACCCTTGACCCCAAATTGAGCCCCTATGAAGGGGTTCAGTTTTGAAAATTTCAGAAAATCACAACATTGGTATCGAAATGTAGGTTTTCGAGGCCGCTGAATTCGATTTTCGGACTTAAATTTACCCTTGACCCCAAATTGGACTCCTATGAGGGGGTTTCATTTTGAAAATTTCAAAATTCACAACATTGATATCAAAATGTTAGTTTTCGAGGAGTAAAACTATGAAATTAAAATATTTTCAACGACAAAAAGAGTTAAATAAAAATGTAAAAAAATTTTAAAAAACCACGCTTTTATTTAAAGTTGGTCACTTTGTAAAATGTTATTCATAGGGAAAGAGTAATGCCTTAAAAAACAAAAAATAAAATTTACTTGAATACAAAAATGTGTCATGAAATTTTTTTTTTCAAAAATTTTAATGATGAAAAGCGTGGTGGGGTGTGCGAGGAGCAAACGAATACCTTTTCGATTAACGCCCCACCACGATTTTCATCATTAAAATTTTTGAAAAAAAAATTTTCATGACACATTTTTGTATTCAAGTAAATTTTATTTTTTGTTTTTTAAAGCATTACTCTTTCCCTATGAATAACATTTTACAAAGTGACCAACTTTAAATAAAAGCGTGGTTTTTTAAAATTTTTTTACATTTTTATTTCATAAATGTAGTGTGAAAAATGCGTAAGTAAGTAACTGATAACAATGTTTTTTTCTATTTTACGCACCGTTTGGTTTTCAACAATTGTAAAAATACAGATAATCACACGTGAGTCTGCTAAAGATATAAAGATATGTACTCACAACAACGTGACTATTGAAACTGAACTTGAAAATTTAAAAACCTTTTTTGAAATTTCACTGAACCTGTACGAATATTAATTGAGAGTTGGAACTGGCATCTTTGCTAGTTATTCGAGGCATACCAGGCCAGAAAAATACCTATCAAACTTAAGCCATCGTAGTAATGTGACATGAAAATTACTTGTACCTTTTCGGTTCCATTAAAAGCAAAATTTGGACATTTTTTCTTTTTAAAAAAAGAAAAAAAATCGCCAGTGTTCTCTCAAGTTTTTATTCTTCACGAAAGTGATCTCTTCGAAGATAAAATATAGGCCTCCCCAACAATTCAAGAACTTCCAACGCTATCTTATCTCTGCATTCGATATTATTAGTGTATCTGAATCTGAATGCAACTGGATTCGATGTTACCTAAACTCGAATGCCTTTCAACCCAATAAGTCGTGTGATAGAGACGGAACTCTGGTCGTTGTTCGAAATTTATAATGATGATGAAAAAGTTTTTGATCGGTTTCGTGTTTTCGTTTATTGCTAAAAGTGTGTCCAGTTACGATGTGAACGAATTGTCGTCAAACGACGGACTATTCTTTATTGGTACCGGCGAACGTGCTGTAATTTCCTGGTCAAATTCAGAATCTGAATTTTGCGAAAAAGTAAAGATACGTGCTCTAGCCCAAGATTCGACTCGTTCTTTGATAAAGCCAGCCAATGATACAGATTACAAAATATTCTACTGCTCCGATACCGACGAATATGTGAATCTTGGAGATGAATCCAATTGCACCGATGGTCGTACTCCCTCTTTCATAAGTTGTTACGATAAAAAAGTACCATTCGATACCTCAAGTCGTGGCATTTTTTCCACCATAAAATTCAACCTGAAAAAATCATTTTTGAAAGAAAACATTACCGAGGGTAAGCCAACAGAGATCAAGTGTTTAGTGCTCTGTAATCAATTACCTACCATACTATCGTAATTGTTTTTTATTTTCATCAAGGAATCACGATCGCTGTCGCTCCATTTAACATCACCTCCTCCAATTTCCCTGCTCACTCTTTCGAGGGAAATGCCACGTATAAAATAACATCGAATCCAGAAGAACGAGTCTCTGTAGAGTTTGGATCGAAAGCCGAATCTACTGAATTTTCGAAGAGTGCTGAATTCATTTTAATTGCAATCTTACCAGTAGTTATATTATTCAAGCTGTGTATTTATCGTCTAAAAAGAATCATAAATAATGATAAAAAAGTGTCCCGAGAGCAGGCTGATTTTATTGCCAATCAAGATGGAAATATCACTCTCGTGTCTCTCGTCGTGTGAACGTTTTTCGAATTCAAATTTGCTCTTGTCAGGGTGGGTCACATGTGTATTATTCGTCGATCTGTAGAGATGAATTTTCTCAAATTTTAATTTTCTCGTGGTTTTTCAAAAAAAGCTACGTCCGATGGTAACTTTCACTCACTTGTTCCTAGTCTTGTCCGCGAGTGTTCTATTTTTGTAATTTTTCTACTTTTTTACTGTGTGAAATTATGCAATAAAATGTGTAAGTTGTGATTTATATTCGTAGATCGCTGATTATGTATTTATTCTTCTAGTGTTGGTTTCGATGCTTCTTGTTAGTTGTTTCCCAATTATAAATGACTGCTACAGTGGTGTCATTTTGCTTTTTTATCCGCCAGTGCTCAAATTTTTCGTCACTTGAGCCGAGTGTATAATGATCTTGCTGGTATTGCTGGTGATTTTTTTTTTCTTCACTTTTGGAGGTTCTGGTTATTTGAAAAATTCTGCTAGACAGCGAAAGTCCAGCTTTTTAGATTGAAAGTTCTGTGTTTTTTTTTTCAAATTTGAAACCCTGTCTTTCCAATGAAAATTAGCGCAACGAGGATTTTTTTGGACGCTAAATACTTACTTAGCTAATATTTTTTGTCATTGACAGAAAATTTGTTATTACAATTTTGAATATTTTCATGAAAAAATTTCCTTATTTTTTTTTAAATTGATAAATTAAAATTGGTTTTCATCAAAAATATTCTCAACATTTTTTTTCTCGAAAAAATTCAATAGGTAATTTTTTTTATTTTTGGTAGAAAAGATTCTCTTGAGAAAAAACGCAAGAAAAAGGTACTAATTTTAAAATTTTTCACGAACTAAATTCAAATTGGTATACCATTTTAATTTTTCCAATTTCTTATTGAATTTCTAGAATTAGAACATGAATTTTTAAAGTTTTTAAAATTGGAAACATCTTTCAAAGAAATCCTTAAAATTGTTGAGTTTGATGGAAATTCAAAATTCATTACTTTTTGAGCTTTCAAAATAGGACCAATTTTCAAATTGTTTGCTCTAATAATTTTTTTCAACTTTAAATCGAACCTATTTAATTTTTTTTTAAGTTTCAAATTCGGCATTTTTTTTAACTTGAAGGAATTTTTAAAATTGATAAAATTTTTTAATCAAATTGAAAATTTGAAAAAAAATTCAAAATTTACAGAAAATTAAATTAATGTTGGTCATTTTTACTCATTTCAATATTCAAATGAATTTTCCAACATCGAGCCAATTTTAAAATTTGCATTCAGCTTCAAAATCTGATAAAAAGTTCAAAATTTGGTAAGTACATACTTTTTTAAATATTGAATTTTAAAAATTAGATCTATTTTCAGTTTTTAAAAAATTGCATTATTTTTTAATTTAGAAAATCTTTTGGATTTGGAAAAGTTTTGAAGTAGAAAATTTCAAAATTTAACGTTGACCAATTTTCAAGTTGAAATTTTTTTAAAGATTTGCTTTCACTTTCGAAATTTGATGCAAAAATTCAAAATTTGATCATTTTCAACTTTTTAAAAATTTCTAATGAGATCAGTTTCAATATTTAATTCGTAAAAAATTTTTAAATTTAGGAAATCTTTAAAATATCAAAATTTGAAGAAAATTAAAATTTTTGTCATTTTTCAATTTCTTAATCAGCTTTTTACATTGAACCAATTTTTAAGTTTGATAGTTTTTTAAAAAAAGAATCAATGTATACATTTCTGCAAAATTTGATGAAAATTCAAAATTATTAGGTATTTTAATAAAAGTGATTAAATTTTCAATGTTCAATAACTTTTTCCAAGTTGGTAAAAAATTTTAAAACAAGGAAATCTTTCAAGTTTGAAGTCTTAGAATTAATTTGAAATACTAAATTCGATGACAATTTGGAATTTCGATTATTTTTAGATTTTTAAATAAATTTTTTACACTTGCGCCAATTTTTAAAGTTTGATAATTTTTTTTTTCAATTTTAGATTTGTATTCATCTTTGAAATCTGATGATAATCAATTAATCAAAAATTTGGTAATTTTCAACTTGAATAAATTTATAAAAATTGGATCGATTTTCAATGTTGAATAACTTTTTCTATTTTTAAAAATTGATAAAAAAATTTTAAATCAGATGATCGTTGAAATTTGAAAAAAAATTAAGGAAGATATAATATATGGCCTACTCAATTACTTACCAAGGTAATTTGAAACAAAATGAAATTATCAATTCTGCCAATTTTTCTGTAGGAAAATTATTTTTCACGATTTCCAACGAAAAATTTGTCAATTTCCTTCACGTGGTCACTTTTGACAATTGAGAAAAAATCAATCATGCTTAATTCCAAAAAATGTCATTTTGATAAATTTCTAAAAAAAAATTCTGGCTCGTCAATTTTTTAAAAGTAATTTTCAACAATTTAAAAAATTAATTCTGCCAATTGAAAAATAAATAAAAATAAAAAAAACTGTTATTTTTGACGATTTAAAAAAGAGCGAATAATTTTTTTTAATGTCATGTTTAATTTCAAAAGGTTTAATTTAGACAATTTTTTTTAGTGTGCTTTATGGAAAATTTGACAAAAAAGACTTTTGTCTTCAAAAAAAAAACAAAAAAACAAAAGTTATTAAAGTCTTTTTAGCAATTTTTAGAATAGAAATTTTCCTATTTTTAATCATTTTAAAATAATACAGTTTTTTTTTGAGTTTACTTATTTTAAAGAATTAGGAGTTCTGTCGATTTTTACTCAAATGGTCATTTTTGATAACTGGGAAAAAACGAATTTTATAAAAATTAGCTAAATTGATAAATCTTTAATTTAATAAATCTTCACATTAACAAAAAAAAAAGGAAAAAAAAAGAAAAACTTTTTAAAAAACTTGAAATATTAAAAAAAAAAGATTTTTATTGGTTTTGAGAATGTCGTGTCCCCCTGGGGGTCAGGAATATGTGACGGCGCATAAGGAAATGGACCTATAAGGGTAAAAAGTGAAATTGTTCAGGAGAGTAGTTTAAAGTTTACCATTTATTTTCGACGTTTTTTCTTTGTAATTCTGTATCCACGTAACAAACAAAATTTAATTTTTTTTTTGGAAATTGGGGTAAAATTTATCGAGAATTTGGATGAAACCGGTCCGAGGTTCCTGAAGTCATTTTTGACAAAGATACAGCCGCTTGAAGTGAGTAAAAAATATCAAAATTTTCCAAAATTTTGGGAAAAAATTTCTACCTTACTCACTTTAAGCGGCTGTATCTTTGTCAAAAATGACTTCAGGAACCTCGGACCGGTTTCATTCAAATTCTCGATAAATTTTACCCTAATTTCAAAAAAAAAAAAAAATGTTGAGGTCGTGACCCTTAGGTCCCTTTCTCCATGCGCCGTCACATATTATTCCTAGGTCCACTTTTTAAATGAAATACGAGTACGGGTCGAAATTAATGAAAAACAGCTAAAACCTTTGAATCGATTTTTTCCTGACTAGGCACGTTTTCTCATCCACACTCACAATTTGATAATTTTTTAATTTATTGAATCTTCATCATTATTTTTAAAAGTTTGGAATTTTTTTACGTCTATTGCATAAATCTATCCGACTTGGAGTATTTGGCATTTATTTTGAAAAAGTTTGTTCGAAGAATCTACAAAAGTTCTGCATTTTGCTCGAGTCGAATTAATTCTGAAAGTACTCAAAATCACGGGTGCTCATTGCTCAAATACTCTCACAAAACCAATGCTTTTAATAATTTTGTAAATATATTAAATTGGTATTTAGCATCTTCAAAATTTGATGAAAATCGAAAATTTAGTACTTACTTTAATAACTTTTTAAAACTTGGATCGATTTTCAATGTATTGCATAACTTTTTCTAATTTCAAAAATTTATAAAAAAAATTAAAATCAGAAGATCGTTGAAATTTGAAAAAAAATTGATAAAAATCAGAAAATTATCAATTCTATAAATTTTTCTTAAAGAAAATTATTTTTCACAATTTTCAAAAAAAAAAAATTAATAATAATAATAATAATACCTACCTAGATAATAATTAAATTTTTCTTCAAATGGTTGTTTTTTGACAATTGAAAAAAAATCAATCATGCCTATGTAATTCCAAAAAATGTCATTTTGATAAATTTCTAAAAAAAATTCTGTCTGGTAAATTCTTTTAAAAGTAATTTTCGACAATTTAAAAGTTAATTCTGTCAAGTAAAAAAATTTTAAAAATTGATAAAATATTAGGTAGATAAGGAAACTGTTAATTTTGACGATTATCAATTTTTTTTGAAAAGGCCATGTTGACAATGATTTTTTGACAATTTGAAAAAAATGACTTTTTGTCTTTAAAAGAAATAAAAATACGTAAAAATAAAAATTTCAGTAAGCACCTACTTATTTTCAATAATTTAAAAAAAATAGTTTTGTCGATTTTTCTTCAAAAATGGTCCCATTTTTTGATAACTGAAAAAAAATCAATCATGTATTATTTTTAAAAAAATGTAGTTTTCACAATTTCTGAAAATTTATTTCTGCCGCAACTCTCAACTCGTTTGTGCGAAAGAGTTATTTTTAATAACTTCCAAAAAATCATTTTTGACAATTTAAAAGATTAATTCTGATGCCAATAAAAAAAATGAATTTTTTTTTTGATAATTTACGAAAAAGTAAATTACATGTCACTTTTAAAAAAAAGTTCGTATTGACAATTTAAAAAATAATGATTCAATCAAAAACTAATTTTTTGTATTTGCGAGGGTCTTCCATTGTAATATTTGAAAAATAAAAATTCTAAAAAAAATTTACCCGTTATACTCTTTGAAATTGTTTAAAAATTTCGTAAAAATTGAAAACAAAATTTTTAATAGATAGATATATTTTGTTGAAAACTTTTTTTTTCATTCTAATAATTTTTTGGGGGTCTGATAGGTATACTGATAATTTTTTTAAATGCCTATTCATCTTTAAAATTTGACGAAAATTCAAAATTTGAAAATATATTTAATTTTAATTAATTTTAAAGTTTTTAAAATTGAGCTAGATTGAAAAAAAAATCCAATATTATTTGATAAAAATTACTGACAAAAATTTGATTTTTTTTAAATTTATCGAATCTTCGTCATTTTAAAAGTTCGGATTTTTTTTACGTCCATGTCCATTGCATAAATCTATCAAACTTGGAGTATTAATCATTTTGAAAAAGCTCATTCGAATAATCTATAAAAGTTCTGCATTTGGGTTTTGCAGATAGACACTTGAGTCGAGTTGATACTGAAAGTACTCAAAATAATGGGTGCTCATTGCTCAAATACTCTCACAAAACCAATGCTTTTGACCCCACTGGACTAGACTGCTAATTACGATGTTAAAATCACTGTTTTTCAAAAGAGAAGATTTTATAAACTGGACAAAACAATTGATATATTTCTTACGAAAAGTTCGAATTCTCGAAGGTGATGTTTTCAACGATAGAGCAGATCTTTGTAATCGATGAAAAAAGACCTGCATAACATTGAAAACTCCGGATTTAGGAATCTCCAACGTTATCTTATCGCTACAGCACATTCGATATTACCTGAAACTGAATAAGTGAATACAACTGTATTCTCGATATTAGGTATCTACCTGAATTCGAGTGCATTTCCATCCACCAAGTCGAACTAGACAGAACTCGAAATGATGAAGAAAGCTTTTTTGCTCAGTTTTATGTGTTTTTTTGTTGCTAAAAGTGTGTCCAGTTATTGCGTGGACAAATTGTCGTCAAATGACGGATTGTTTTTTATCGAAATCGACGAATTTGCTTTACTTTCGTGGTCAGATGGGATACGAGAGTTATGCAGAAAGGTGAAAATACGTGCTTCTGTGCAAGATTCGTCTCGTTGCTTACTAAGTCCCGTGAATGATGCAGACTACGAAATATTCAACTGTGCCAATACCTACGTGAATCTTGGAGTTGGATCTAAGTGCACCAGCATCGACAGCTTTTTCAAAAAGTGTTACGATAAAAAAGTACCAATGGATACATCTCGTGATGGCATTTTTTCGATGATAAAATTCAAAGAGAATTATGAGAGTAAATTAGTATGTTCTTACGATCGCTTTGACAGTGGTAAACAAATCATACTCGCCGTTGCTCCATTTAAATTCGTCCACGAGGTGATTTTCGGTGGCAGTGATAGGTACAAGATCGTCTTCGGAGAGTCTTACGAAGGCAGTGACACGTCCGAGAACGTCTTCGTGGAGTCTTACAAGGGCAATGACACGTACAAAATATCACTGATGCCGGGTGAACTTTTTATTCTAAATGTGTGGAAAAATGAGTTTGAGTCGGAAAATAGGTTTTCTTATGCTGAAAAGACTAGTATATGTCTAATACTTATATCTGTAATTGTAACACTTAGGATATGTTTTTGTCGTCTAAAAAGAATCAAAAATAACGATAGAAAAATTGCCCAAGCATCGGCTGATTTTGTTGCTAATCCAGATGGAATTATTACACGTGTCGTGTAAACGCTTTTCGAATTCGAGTTTGCTTCCATCGGTCTAGCTAGTGATGTTTCGTAAATTTCAATTTTCCTATGATGACTTTTCTAAAAGCTGCGTTGGAGTCTTAACTTCTGCACAATATTGTCCTAGTCTCGATCAGAGGCAGAGGTGTTATTTTTTTGGAATATTTTTCATTTTTGTACTGTTATATGAGTGAAATTATCTAATAAAATGTACGTATACTGATAAGGATATAATTTATAATAATTATTCTTAGAGCCTTGACTGTTTTATTTATATTTTTCTCGCGTTGATTTCGTTGCTCCTTCTCTTTCTATTGTACATGGAGTCGAATAAAATAAAATATAATATTTCGAAAAAGAGTTGATTATATACTTACAAGTAACAAGGAATACGAGTACAACTCGTTATCAACGATTGTGTGGGTTCTCTTATTATCACTTATCATAAACTTGGTTTATTTCGGTGTATTTTGCAAAGTACCTAATGACATTTCTTCTAATTACTAGATAGGTACCATTTAAGTGCTGATTTTCGTCAAATTCGTCAAATTTGTAATGCTTGACGAAGATTCATTATGAGACACGTCATTATATATGATTTTAATGTGATCATCATCAATTCATCATCATCGTAAAATGATCTGTTGTACTCGTCACGTTTGGCTAAGATTAATTTTGTTCTTTTTTCTCTTTTGTTTTAGGTGAACTCGGACACCGTTGATTTTAATTTATTATGGACTGGGTCGCACGTCAAACCTCAGGTGTTGAGGAGTCTGTTGCCGCACCAAAGACTGAATCATTTTCCTAGGTAGAGTATCAATTTTGTACTTTTTACTTGTAATAACGAAGTAATCGAACATTCAATATTAAAATCGGTTAGTGAAATTGAAAAATTTCGAAAACAAGGTACAGATTTTTTTTGCGAAAATAAATCTCGTTTGATTACAAAATTTGGTCATATTTTTAAAATTTTTATTTTCTACTTTTTTTTAATTTTTTTTTTTAAAATAAAGTATTGGAGTTGAACATTTATTTACATTTTGAACTGATTTTGGATTTGAACACATTTTTTTCAAGACAAATTTTTGACATTCTTTTTTCAAATTTTGATTTTGCACCATTTTTAAAAAATTGGCACATTTTTTTTCAATGTTTATTTCAGATTTTTTTTCAAATTTTATTTATGGTCATTCCGAATTTTATTTACTCAATTTCTGAATTTCTTCCAAAATTTAGGTAAATTTCTACAGTACTATTTTTTACAATTTTTTTCTTGAATGTTTCAATTTTTTTATTTTATAGGTACATTAAGTTTTTAATTTTTGGTATTTTTTTATTTATTTTTTTTAGTTCTGACTTTTTATATAGTTTGAATAATTTTTTTTAATTTGTTCTCAGAATGTTGGGTACCTACTTTTTTTAAATTTCATTTTTGACCTTTTTAAATTCTGACTTTCAAAAATTTCGATTTCGAATATTTTTTTTTTTTGAAATTAGATTTTTGACGATTTGTTTGAAACTTTGATCTTGGACAATTTTTTAATATTCATTTTAGATAATTTTTTGAATTTTACTTCAATACCTACCTACTTCATTCAAATTTTTATTTTAGACCTTTTTTATAAATTTGAGTACCCGCTTAATAAATTCTGTTCTTGGAGAATTTTTTGAAATTATATTTTTTGATAATTTAAGTAATTAGGGATTTCAACTTTTGATTTTAGAAAAAAAAATTCCAATAATTTTTCAAATTTTGGTTTTCATACTTTTATAAATAAATTTTAATTTGTACGATTTCTTTCAAAATTGTATGCACACTTTGGATAAGTTTTTCAACTTTGTTTTCACAAAATTTTTCTTGAAATTTGATTTTTGACAATTTTCATTTCAATTTTGACTACCTATTCAAGTAATTTGATTTTGAATTTTTTTTTTGAAATTCGATTTTTGACAATTTGTTTTAAATTTTGATCATTGTCAATTTTTTAAATGAATTCATTCAGATATGTTTTCAAATTTTTATTTTAACAATTATTTTCAGATTTTCTTTTTTAAACGATCTATTTCAAAATTATTCCAGATGCCTGGTTTAGGCAATTAAAAAATTCTGTTTTCAGACAATTTGTTTTTAAAATTTAATTTCGAACAATTTAAATTTTGATTTTCCCAATTTTTCTTTTCATTTTTTTTGTTAGTGTTTCTCCTTTAAAATTTCAATTTTTTTTTTTTTTAAATTTCGACTCTTGAAAAGTTCTTAAAAAACAGCAAGTGAATGAAAAAATTTTCTCAGTGTTTTTCATTTGATTTTTTTGTGACAATTTGTTTTTAAAATTTAATTTCGAACAATTTAAATTTTGATTTTCCCAATTTTTCTTTTCATTTTTTTTGTTAGTGTTTCTCCTTTAAAATTTCAATTTTTTTTTTTTTTAAATTTCGACTCTTGAAAAGTTCTTAAAAAACAGCAAGTGAATGAAAAAATTTTCTCAGTGTTTTTCATTTGATTTTTTTGTAATTGATTATGTGCATTTCACAAATTCGTTTTTATCAGTTCTACCGAAAAATTCTTAAAACATCTTCTTTAAAAAAAATGATAATTCACTAGATAGGTATTATATCACAGCTTACCTATTTAATGATCGCTATAATTATTATTTTTCTCTCATTTGTAAACAAATTTTTCTCACAGATCCTACGAATTGACTCGCAAGGACAGACTGTACAAGAACATCGAGCAAATGCAGCACGCCAGAGGCCTAAAGCATTTCGATTTTGTGCCCCAAACGTTCGTACTGCCTGCCGAATTCAACGAACTGGTTACCTCGCATTATCGCCACAGAGGTGCGTGGATAGTGAAACCGATTGCTTCGTCTAGAGGACGTGGTATCTACATCGTAAATTCGGTAATTGAGGATTCGTATTATTATAAGAACGGTAATTTGACCCTTACATAGTGTATGGGTCATTAAGATCTAAATCGTCTGGAACTTTCTCTAATATTCTTGCAAAAAAGTTCGTAAAACCGCAAAAAAAGAGTAAAATTGTACCTACGTACTAATGATAGTTTAATTATAAATAATGTGCCTGCTATTTTCTTACATTTTCAATTTCAAAATGTTTGAAAATCAGAAATTTAAAAATAAGAAGAAAATTAGAAGTTGAAAAAATTGAACGTACCAGGTACTCGTAAAAAAAAAATCAAGAATTAAAAATAGGTACTAATATTTGATTAGAAAAAATTGAAATTGAAAAAATTGTAGGTACATTAAAAAAATTTCAATACTTCATCAGTCGGTTGATTTCACAAAATTAAAGTAGGTATTTACTGATCAAGAAAGTCAAATTATAATTAATAATTGAAAAAAAGGGGGAAAAATTAGTTTTAACTGTAATTGAAAATTGCACAAAAATTAAAAATTTAGAAGAAAAATGCTAATTTAAAAAAAAATAAATTAAAAAAATAATTTTTTAAAATTGAAAAAAGAAAGGATTTTACTATAATTTTGCTGAAGTTCATTTTATGGATTTCTCATAATTCGGACTAGGTATTCGAAAAAAAAAATTATTAAGTAGGTAGGTACCTTATTTTTATGTACTTTCAAGATGAAAAAAAAAAATGAAATTGAAAAAAAATATTTTTAGTCAAAAGTTCGGAAATTCAATAAAAATAATGTGTGCAACATCAAACAATATTTTAAAATTTTTGCTTGAACAATTATTAGATTATTAAAAATTTATTTTCTTTTAATTTGAAATATTAAAATATAATTTTTTCAAAAATCAAAAAATGTTTCATGTTCGAACATGATTTTAAAAAGAATGGTTGAAAAAAGTTAAAAAATTGACTTCGATCAAAATTTAAAAAAAAAAGTTTTTTTCTCTCTAAAATATAAAAAAAGAAACGTTTGATTGGAATTCTGAAAAATTTGAGCTTAAAATTTAATCCTGAAAATAAATAATGCATTTTTGGGGGGGGGGAGGGATTTCAATATTATTCAAATTCAAAATAACCTATGTTGGAACATAATTTGAAAAAAATTATGCTCGAAGAAAAATTTTGAAAAATATGATTTTGAACAAAATTTCAAAAAAATTGTATTTGAAGCATAATTGTTTTTGAAATTTTTTTGGGAGTTCGTGTGTGGAAAAAATTTAATAAAAAGTGTAAAAAGTGGGTGTAGTCAATCTGTTTTTTTTTAAATTAAAAAAAAGTTTTTCAAATATAAATTCAAAAAAAAAAAAAAAAAAAATGAGAGGAATTTTGAAAAATTTCACCTTGAAATTTTTCTTAACATTTTTGTAGGTGTTAATAAAATAAAAAAAATAAAAATCAACAGTCAGTATTCAATTTTTAAAAAAAATGAGTTTGAACTAAATTAGGTAGGTACTGAAAATTTGGGTGTGTAGAAATTTAGAAAAATCTGCGATAATTATAGGTAGGTGAAATTTTTAATTTCTTCAAAATCAAAATTATTGGCTATGTTTGAGCAAAATTTAAAAAATTGTTATTGAATAAAGTTTTTACAATTCAAAATGGAAAAAAATTACAAATTATTTCAAAAAAAAAAAAAAAAAAATGATATTAATTATTTATGAAAAAAGTGTTGAAAATTTTTTCTTTATTAGTTTCTTTTTAGTAACCGATTTTTTTTCTTCAAAAATGGTTCTCATTTCTCAAAGTCACTTTTTGTAAGATTGCAAATTTGATGCTTGAAATTTAAATAACTGATCGGTTGATTAAATAAAATTGAAGCATTCGCAAGTCGAGAAGTACATTAAGTACATTGACAAAATATCTAAAAATTGACAAAATTGAAAACCAGAATAAAATTGAAAGGAAAAATATATTGAAACAGCTCACAGCAAGGCAAAAATTAATTATTGGGAAAAAAATTGAAAGTTGAGAGAAAACAGGAAAAATTGTACTTGCATTTAAAAAATGTACGATTGGTTGTTCAATTAAATCGAAGTACCTACTACCTACTGGTCGAAAAATAAAAATCTACATTGTGAAATAATTTAAATACATTTTTTAAAAAACTAAAAATCAGGAAAAAATTAGGAGTTGAAAAAAAATATGATTAAAAAATTGAAACTAAAAAAAAAACAAATTAAAAATTTTACAAAACTAAATTTTTTTTTAAATTAAAAAAAATTAATTTCAAAAAGTGGAAAACTTGGCAAAACTTCATAATAAAATTATCAACAAAAAATAATAATTGATTTAAAAAAAAATAAAAATGATGATGATTGTGAATTTAAAAAATCAAATAGATCGATGCAATAAAATCGAACCCCTGCTGATCGAAAAGGTAGAAAATACACTGTCAAATCCGGCTAAATGATTTTTATTTTAAATATAGTCTACTCAACAATAAAATTACCGGTTGATATGCACCTTGAACATCAAACCATTCCAAATATGTTTACATTGTGTACCTCTTTTGTCGCATGTTGGAAATGAAAAAATAAATAAAAAATCCCATAAAATTCCACTCACAAATACCTGTATTATAGATTACCTACGTTAAATAATCTAAATTTCAAGCGAATACCTCAGTAATTTAAAAAAAATTAAACGATGACGATAATTTTCAAGTAGAAAAAAAGCTGATATAATGATGCTATTAAATGGCACATCAATGACATTACGTAGACATCCTTCTGTCGCTATTACGTCCAATATAATTTTTTATGGCTTACTTTAGGAAATAAAAAATTGCCGAAAATTCAAAAAAATATACAATTTACTCGCCAGTCGCTATATTTACGTGTGTTGGTATTAAACGATATATTCTCGCCGACTGACTGACGTAATAACCATATTGGGTACAAACAATGAAATAGAGGGGAAAAATTTTCTTCGCGAGTTAAATTATTCGTTGTCATTGATGAAAATGATGAATGGTTATTGTTTCAGGTAGAGGATATTCCTCTTCAGGAAACAGTTGTTGTTGCCAAATACATAGAAAATCCGCTGCTGGTTCGAGATTGTAAATGTGATTTACGTTTGTACGTTGTAGTAACGTCGTATAATCCACTACTCGTTTATTTGTACGAAGAAGGTTTGGCTCGTTTTGCCACCGTCAAGTACGATCCGAAGGAGAAAAATTTATGGAATCCGTGTATGCATTTGTGTAACTACAGCATTAACAAACACCATTCGGATTACATTAAGTAAGAATTAAAAATTACCTACGTCGAAAAGATGGTCCAATTAATCAGCACGTACTTTTAATAGGAGCTCGGATCCGGAAGCCGATGACGTCGGACATAAGTGGTCGCTGAGCGCGTATTTGAAGCATTTAAAAATGGAAGGACACGATACCGGCTTGTTGATGAGACGTATCGAAGATATGATCGTTAAAGCTATACTGGCTACGGCTCCTTCGATCGTTACAGCTTGCAGACTTTTCGTACCTCATCAAGAGAATTGTTTCGGTATGAAATGTTTGATCTGTTTTGCAGAATTTAGAGTACTTCTCAGTTCTCATTAATGATGTTATCTTTTTGTAGAATTATACGGGTTCGATATCTTGGTCGATTCGGATTTGAAACCTTGGCTATTGGAGGTTAATCTATCACCTTCCTTGGGATGTGGTTCGCCGCTCGATACCAGACTGAAATCAGCAATGCTATCGGATCTGCTGACATTAATCGGAATATCAGCCGTTGATCCGGTTACCAGGCCTAAATCGTCCAATTTTCAGAAACGTAATCTTTCGATGGTACGTTTGCAGCAAACAAACCTAACATTTTTACCAGAAATGTTTTCATAAAAATTGTATTTTTTTTTTACAGACCAGGCAAATCTTATCAGTTGATTCGAGCCCTTATGTACGAAACGTTTCGAGAAAATCCACCGAAAAATCGTTGAAGAATTTGACCGCCGAAGAAGCCAAACTAATCAGAGGTATTCGAGATCAATTCGACAGGAAAGGAGGATTCGTAAGAATTTTTCCGGCTGCTGATACTTGGCCAAAGTATTCCAGATATTTAGGTAACTGTTTTTTCCACTCTGGAGTATCTTAGTAGGAAATTGGGATGTTTTGGGGAGTTAAAGTATTAAAAAAAAATTTTTTAAAAAAAAATTTGAAAAAAATTTAGCAATTTTGGAAATATTAAAAATTGAATAAAGTATGAAGTCATGAAGAGTTCAAAAACTTGACAAAAAAATATAAACCCCCAAAAAATTCGTAAAATTAATTATAGCATTATAAACGTAGTAAATACTCATTTTTTTATTCATGGCTATTTTGTAATTAAATTAAAAATGGAAAAATTAATTTAATAGAATATTTAAAACAAAAAAAAAAATGTTGAAAAAAATGTCAAAAAATGATGAATTTTTTAAAGAAATTAACGATTAAAAGAAAATTTTAAAATTTGTAAAATAAAATTATTGAGGATTCAAAAAATTAGAAAAAATTGGAAATTGTGAAGAATTGAAATATTAAAAATTAAAATTAGAAAGTTAGGAAGATCGAGAAAAATTTTAATTTCAACTTTTTCTTTAATTGAGCGATTTTTGAAACATTAAAAATTTTTGATTGATCAATATTGGCAATTAAAATAGTCGTTGAAATTTCAAAAAAATTGAAAAATAATTAAACCTAAATCTTGTTTATTGAAAAATTAAAAAAAATATATGATTACCTAAAATAAAAAATTTAGAAAAAATGAAAAATTTGGAAAAATTGAAAAAAAATATGAATAAAATTTAAAATTTCGAAGAGATGAAAAATTTGAATAAATCTAAAATTTTAAAGATTTAAGGAATTAGGAAAATGTTCGAAATGAGTGATGAAAATTTGAAAGAAAATAGGTAGTCATGAAAGAATTAAAAGTTTGAGAAAAATTGAACACTTCGAAAAAATCGAGTAATTTTTGAAAAATAAAAAATTGGAAGCTCAAAAAATCCAAAAATTTGGAAAAATTATAATTGATGAGTGAGTAGGTTATAGAAAAATTCAGTGCCTAAAATATAAAGAAAAACAATTTTTTTTTGAAGAATTTATCTAAAAATTGAAATAATTTATTTAAAAAAAAATTCAAAACTTGTGAAGAATTGTGTAATTTGGAGAAAATAAAAGTATTTAAAAATCAATCGAAGAAATAAAAAAAAATGCAAAATAAATTAAGAAAAGAGGAAATAGTAAAAATTTTGACAATTTGCAAGAATCAGAAAATGGAAAATTTTAGAAAAATTAAAAAAATTAAGATTGAAAAAAAAAATTAAAAAGTATGTAAAATTTAAATTAAAAATTAATCAGAGTAGCTACGCTATGTATAATTAAATACCTAGACTTCTAGAGCTAATTACTTGAACAATTAAAATATTTTTTGGAAAAAAATTAAAAATCATAAAGAAATACTAGTTTTTTAAAGGCCTGATTTAAAAAAAAAAAAAAAAAAATAGGAAATTGTAAAAATTTTAAAAATTTGAGAGAATTACAAAGTGGAGAGATTTAAAAAATAGGAAATAAATTTGAAAAAAATGGTGATCATCAAAAATTTTTTAAATTTTAAATCACTGAAGTAGAGTTGAATATTTTTTTAGATGAAAAAATTGATAATTAATCAAAGTATCTAGTTGGGAAAAATTTAGAAATTGTAAAAAAATGGTAAGTAATTTCAAAAAAACAAGAAATTGTGAAAATTATGAAATTTGGAATTATCAGAAAATAGAAAAAATTTTAAATAAAGCAGTTTTGTAAATATTGAAAATGAAAAAAAAATTAAAGGTCATCAGCAAATATTGTACAACTTAAAAAATTTAACAAGTTAGGTAAATAATCAAAATATTTAGTTAAATTTCAAAATGAAACAAAAATAGTAATTTAAAATCAGTCCTGCTTCTTGAAAAATTATGAAAATTTGAAATCGTAAAGAATTGGGAAATTCTAAAAAATCAAAATTTTAAAGATTAAAAAAAGACTAAAAACTTAAAATAAGTAATGTTACCTAATAAAATTCAAAAATACAAAAAACTAGACACCTGCGCAAGCGCAGCTCTAACAGTGTGCGTAGCTTGAATTCTAAAATTATTGAGTAGTATTACTGAAATAACTTTTATGAGAAGTTATCAGTAAGTAGCCTAACCTAACATAAGCATACTTACTTTGGTATTTCAATTTGCCATGCCCCCCACCAACATCGCATGGTCACACCACCTCCCCATTCACTCAAACTGAAAACTAGATCGACCCATTGTTCGATTTTGAACATTTAAAATTTATTGCCCCAAAATAAGATAAGACTGCAGACCACAAGTCGGAATCATTGTTCGATTTTGAACATTTAAAATTTATTGCCCTAAGCAAAGATAAGATAAGAACTAGACACGAACCATTGTTTGATTTTGAAAATTTGAATTTATTGCCCTGAGCCTGAGACGTGATTTCTGATTTTTTACCACCTGCTGTGCTGAAAAAATGTTTACCGCCTGCTGTGCTGATAAAGTTTGATTTTGAACATTTAAAATTTTTATTGCCCCAAAAAAGATAAAACCGCAGAGCACAAAGAGGACGTTGTGACGTGACCATTGTTCGATTTTGAACACTTTAAATTTATTGCCCCAAGATAAGATAAGATATGAATAATAGAAAAGTCCCCTTTTCCCTTTTTTTATTCAAGTGAAAATTGCAATTATCTCGATAATTACTCATTAGATTCACACACAAATCTCATTGGCCCTCCGCCTTCATGAACTCTACATTCCTTGAAAATTTGAACCAAATCCATCCCATCATTAATGAGTTAACCTCCTCGATAAACCTATTTCAAAATTTCATATTTTAAGACTGAAACCAATAGTGTGTTTACGCACACTAAAAAGGTACCTATGCGTCATGAAAAATGTGAAAATTCGAACGAATCGAAAATCGGAAATGTAAGGAAAAATTAAATACCTAGTAAAAAATGAATCATTTTTTGAAACATTAAAAATTTGAAAAAATTTTGAGGTCATCAGTTATTGTAAAATTTGAAAAAAAAAATCAAAAATTAATCAAAGTACTTGTCGAAGAGTAAATTATGTGTTGAAAAAATTTAGAAATCGTGAAGAATTGAAATTGGGGGAACTAAAATACTTACAATTTAAAAAAATTGAAAATTGGAAGAAATAAAAAAAATTGATTAATTTCGGAAATACCTATTCTAAATTGCTTAAAATATTTTAGTAGAAAAATTTTTTTCAAAGTAAAAGTTAATAAATGTACTTGCATAAACAAATAGAAATCGTGTAAGCTTGAGAAATTCTAAAAAATTGAAATATTTAATAATATAAAAAAATTAAAATGAGAAAAAAAGAATAATGCTAGAAATTTTAAAATTTTGGAAATTTGTGAGGATTCTCCAAAATATCAAAAAAAAATTTAATTACTTGAAAATTTGAAAAAATTCAATTTTTAATGAAAAAATTCAAAATTCAAAAACAGTAAAAACTACAAACAAAAAAGATTTTAAATAAGTTAAAAAACTCAAGAAAAAAAAAATTTTTAAAAAACAGAAAATCGTAAAAATTTTGTAACATTGGAAGAATTTTTTTTAAAAATGAAAATTTAAAAATTGAGAAACATTTTGATTACCAAGGTAATGAAAACTTTAAAACGTTCACTCATCAAATTGGGAAATTGGGAAAATATTGATCATTATTGAAATACATAGGTCGTGCTTATTAAAAATTGATAAATCATGAAAAAAAAATGGGAAATCGTGAAGAATTTGAAATTTGAAAAATATTTTAGAAAGATTTAGTATCGTCGTCTAGTGACATACTTAGAATCTATAGGAGTTGGCGAATAGTCGGAAACCCTCAAGCCAAATTGTAAAGAATTTTGAAATGCCCAATAACGAAAAAATTATGAAAATAAATTTGAAAAATTTAGGAGAATAAAAAAATTGGGAAATGCAAAAAAAATAAAAACTCGAGAAAAAATAAAAAATGATATCTATAAAATTTAAAAAATGAAAAAAAAAATGAAAATTTTTGAATTGCAAAGAACTGAGAAAGTTGGAAGAATTAAAAAAATTAAACATCGAGAAAAAATTAATCAACTTTTGTCCATTTTTTATTAGATCCGGTGACTGGAATTCCTACCTTGGGTACGACTCAATACAGCGGTCAAATCGCGACTCAGAATTTCAATAAACTCGTTCACTTGCATTTATTTCCCAATTCGGTGACGGCCAGATCCCCCGGTGGTAGATTCCCGTTGGCTAGTCGATCGATGGATCGATTATTGAGGTACGAGAGATCGCTGAGTAATCAGTATCGCAAAGAATTGGATATGGATGTATCTTCTGATGAAGGTAGGTGTACAAAATTCAAAATCAATGCACAAAATAATAATTATTAATCGATGTGAAAAATTTTCTAAAAAAAATTCTCATTTCATAGCTGATCAAAATGTAGTTCATTGTCCGCAGAAACAAATCGTCATTAGGTATTTGAAAAATGGCTCTAGACTGAAGTAAGTTTACCAATTTTATTTTATTTTACCAATTTCAATTTTTTTTCGTCAGTTTTCTAAACCATCGAATATTTATATTTTTTTTAGCCAAGCACAAATCCAATTAGCGTTTGGAGGTTATCTGCAGAAAATCCTGCTTCGATTGAAAGGTCACGTAATGATGAACGAAAAAATGCTTAATAAAGAAGTTCAATGCGAAGTGATTTTACAATTTTTACACACGATTTCGCAAGGCCTTTCTATGCCTTTGCAATTCAAGGTACCTTTAGCATAATATAACTTCGTAGTATATTTATTCTCTTTCATCTTATACCTACCATATTTAATTTTTCGATTTTCAATCCTCAGAAACCGAGCGAACAACTCAGAGGTAACGATAAAATCGCCATTACTGCCAAGCACCTCAGCGATTTCCTATTCTTTTACGTCCAAGAATCAAAATACAACGTATCGTCCGAAAACAACGGTGAATTCATACCCGAAGAAATATTCAGCACTTTTCTAAAATCTGCTCTGTAAGTACCTCAACAGTCCTTCTTTTTTGTTAAATCATCGGTGATGGTGTAAATGAGAGTGGAATTTTTTCTGCCACAGCGAAACCGATATCGACGACGTGTTGAATCTAAACATGAAAATGACTTGTCCAGAGACACGTCTGTCGAAATGCAGCAGAATGAGTAAACTATCTTTATACCAAATTTTCAAACGAGTCGAAAATTGTGTTCTTTCAAAAGTTACCGAAGCATAGTCAAAAGGTTAATTTTATACGTCCATTTTTATTAATTATCGTGTTACGAAACATAAGGTACCTATTATTTTAAGAGGGGAAAAACATCAAACGCACTATACTCGCATTATTCTAAGGATGAGATTTTTTCTACATAAAAAAAAAAGGATGTGATGTCATCCAAATGATTAACTATGAAGCTTAAATATACTGCCAAAGGTGCATTTTTTAAAAAAAATTCAATGTAGGTAGCGATTTTTTTTTAAAGTGCTAGTCGTGCGTAAGTATGTGTAGTTCTATGTGAGATTATAGCGAGAGGATAGAAGCTCTTGTGAGGTTGTAGATTGCTTGTTACCTCATTTCTTTTTATTTCGTTTCGTTCCTTAATTATTATTTGCGTTACCGTTTTATTTGAGTATTTTTTTTGAGTTATTTCTTTTTATATTATTTTTTTCTTATCGTATATAGTCAATTATGAGATGCGTTTTGAAGATTTTTGCTTTTAATGGCTATTTTTATGCGAAGTGATATCTTCGAAACATTCCTAAGAAGTGATAAAGCACCGTCTATTTTTCATTATTTTTAATTATTTGTAATGCACTTTGTTACATGAATATCGATTTAAGGGTTTTGCTCACTCAGAAACTGAATCCCAAGTAATTTCATTTTTTCTGCTATTTTATCCTATTTTTTTAAAATCATCGTTTATAATAATTAATTTTGTTACGAGTTTCATTGAAACGCGAACAAAACTTTTGTAAGTATTCAGCAATATAATTGTTCAATTTGGAGTTTGATTTTTTTTTTAAATCAAGATACTTACCTGTTGAATAATCGAGATCAGCAACTTGGAATTTTCTAGGGTATAGCTCGTTTTGTTTTTTTTTAGATTTTTGAATGTTGAATGTGAGAATGATTTTTTCCTCCAAAAAATTTTTAAAAAAGTAGCTTCAATAAACTTTAAAAAAATTATTTTACTCTGGAAAAATTGAGAGATTTTTTCCATGTTAGAATCTGAGAAATATTTTTTATTCCAAAAATTGAGAAATTTTCTTCTTAAAAAATGCAAAGATTTTTTCTCAGAAAAAAAAACAAGAATTTGAGAGATTTCTTTTCATCATAAGTTTCAGAAATATTTTTACTCCAAAAACAATTGAAGATTTTCCTTCCAAAATTACCTACCTACTCCAAAAAATTGTAGAAATTTTCCAATTCAATCATTATTCTAAACATTTAAAATATACTTATTTTTGCTCCAAAAAATTCTTCGTTCCTTCACAAATTTTGAAAATGTGTTTACATCGAAAAATTGGTGGAAAAACTTTCATAAAGAGTGAAAGGTTTTTTTTCTCGCATTCTCGCAGAAAATTCAGAGATTTTTTTCTTCAAAAATTCGACAAAATAGCTAATATTTCAACTGCATAAAATTTAAAAAGATTTATTCCAAAAAAATTAGGACATAAAATCAAGATTTTTTCAACAAATTTTTTTTACAAAATGTATTGATTTTTTGCTTGATAGAACTGAGATTTTTTTCTGTCTGAAAATAAATCAGAGATATTTTATTCCAAAAAAATGAGTGATTCATTTTATAAAAAAATTTTAAAAACTTTTCTCCAAAAATTTTCATTTTTTTGAACTGATGATTTTTCACGACGACTCCAAAAAATTGAAAAAATGTTTACCTAGGTACTTCAATAGATTGAGAAATTCAAAAATTTTAAAAATGTTTTTCTCTAAAAAATTCTTACATTATTTTCTTCAAAAATTTTGAAAAACATTTTCATTGTTAAAAAATTGAGAAATTATCTTCGCCACAAAATTAAAAAAATTTTCCCAAAGAAAAAGTGAGAATGTTTTCCTCATGAAATATTGTAAGATTTCTTTAATCTTTAGTTGAAAAAATTCAAAAAAAGTTTACATACCTACTTACGTAATTTATCTTCTTAGAAGTTTTAAAAAGAATAATAAATCTTTATGCTGAAAGTTTCCGCCACAAAAATTGAGAAGTTTTCATCGTCAAAAACTTATACTTTTAAATCACAAAATTGAAAAAAAAAAATCTCGTGAGAAAGTGAAGAGATTTTTTTCTCCAAAAAATTCGGAGATTGTCGAGAGATTTTTTTCTCCAAAAGAATTTATATGTAATCAAGATCTTGAAATATTTTTATTCCTAAAAAAAGGGATTTTTTTCTACAAAAAAGAAAAAAGAAGAATATTTTCTTTTCTAAAAAGTTTCATTAAAAAAAAAAAAAATAATAATTTTTTTTACATCGATGACTAAAAAAAAATTATATCTAGGTAGGTAAGTGTGAGGCGCTCTGTGAAAAGGTACCTAAACTCGCAAAAATCGAAATCGATTTTTTTAGCTTATCTGAAAGAGAATTTCTTCCTGCGTAATATAAAACAAAAAAAACGAAAATTGCTTGAAAATTGACCGAGATATACCACTTTGAAATTCTCACATGGAAAACGGATGATTGGAGAAAAACGCTCCGAAATTGCGCCAAAAGTATTTTTTTTTTTGAGAATTCAATCAAAAAGTGAAAAATCGATTTTTTCGATTTTTTTGCTCTCATGAGAAATTTGATTTTGCGAGTTTAGGTAGGTACCTTTTCACAGAGCGCCTCACAAGTATATTTTTTATTGCATTTTCTTCCTAAAAAATTTTTCTACTCCAAAAATTAATATTTGACTGAGGTTCAAAAAATGAGGAATTATTTTCTTTACCTAGGTACATAATTTAAAAAAAAAATTCTTCAAAAACTAGAAATTTATTCTCCAAAAAAAGTTGAAAATTTTTTTAAAATCTAGGAGGTTTTTCTCCAAAAAAATAAAACAAAATCCTGTGTTTTTTTTCTCTAAAAATAAGAGACAAAAAACTTAGATAATAGCCTAATATTATGTTTTCTAAAAATAAGTTCAGATTTTTATCCAGAATAATTGATAAATTTTCCTCTCCAAAAATTTATGGAAACTCCAAACAATGGGTAATTTTCTACTCCAAAAAATTGAAAATATTTCGTTTTAAAAAGTTGAGAAATTTTTCTTCAAAACAATAAAACTTTTTCCCTAAAAAAAATCAAAAATGAAAAATTGAAAATTTTTCATTTTTCCCTCTAAAAATGAGAAATTTTTATACGCTAACACCAAAAAAATGAGAAATTTCAAGTGCAGCTCGATCATTTGAGCTTTTCCCAAGTTTCCACCCACGCTTAAATTAAATATGTTCTCAAGAAGGAAAAAAACACTCGAACGTAGGACATTTTTTTATTTATATACATTTGATACAAAGGGAGAGAAAATTTTTCTTTGTAAAAAATAAATACAGAACAAAACCTAAAAATTAGTTTTAAATTATAAATGCATTATAAATTTAATATCACTCATATAAACAGTATTTTGGCAGTACTGATAAGTTTAACTTTCTTCCACGCTCGTTAAATAATATCAAAGTGAAAAATTAATTCGTAATAAAAATTATTAAGAAAAAAAAACACTACCAATATAACAAAACATTAACATTCAAAATAACATAATACACATAAAATTAAGAGAAAAAAAATTATGGCAAAGATTTAAAAATTTGGTTGAATAATTTACAAAAGAGCGAAATAAAAATCTTAATCCATTTTGGACTAGTCGTAATAAGAATGATGTTTGAATTTACATTTTTTGTCGATTATTATATACAATGGAATAAAAAAAAAAATTATTGCACAATTTCAATAGGTATTGCTAATTACTCGATTCGAGCCGTAACTTAATAATACATATAGGACGCATGTACAAAATTTTTAATACTGTTAAGCTTCTTTTTCAACGTGTGTTTTTGGAAACACTGTTAAAGCAATGGATCCGGCCTTTGAGCCGTTACGATCGTTTTCATAAGTCTGCAAAGGAAAAAATAACACCTTATAATTAGAAACGAATCGATTAATAGAAATGGAAATTCGAATTTGTAAGATGATGTGGAAAAAAAAATTTAATATTGTGAAAGTTCTAATTAAACGATCTCGTGAACCGTTAAATAATCATACCCATTGTTTCATGTTGTATGTCTACCTTGTATGCCTGGTTGTCGTAAGCGGCAGATGAATTATTTTTTCGATTTATCGGCGTCGTTATGGGCGCTTTTATCGTTCCATGTTTTTTGGCTAATATTAATATTAAAATTATCGTCGATGTAATGGCTATCGTAGCTAATATCGAAACTGCAACCAATGGACCGTAATAGCTATTGGCTTCTACTAACGGCGTACCTTCTAATTTACCTAAAATACGTGAAAAAAATTTATTATACACGAGGTATTCTTTTTATCGATAACGAGGTAGCAGGCACATGACATAATTATCCAGTTTACAAACCTTGACTAGTAGAAGGTGGAATCGCAGGACCGATCTTCGTAATGAAATCTTTCACGTTACTTTTCTTTGATCGGCCATTAGTTAGGTAGGCTTCTAACCATAAACGGTACCTAAAATCAAAATTCGATTTAATTATTAAAAAGAAACGTATACGAGGCTAGGCGATAAACCTATCAAATCGTGAAAATTTACCTCGTTCCTGGTTTCAAATCTTGAATTAAAATATTTTGAGACGAATCTCGTTTAGCTACTTTAAAAGTACTAAAATCTTCTCGACTTCCGTCTGACTGGTAAATAGCGCGGAAAATATTTACATATTTGTCCTCCGGATAAGGTACTCCGGACCAAGATATTTCTATCGATGAAGATTTTATGTGGTGTACTTCTACCATTATATCGAATTTGTACGGATCTATAAACAAAAAAAATAATTGGCACTTATTAAAAATTAGCTATAAAAATATTTATTTTTTTAGAGAAAAAATCCCAATAAAAAAAATACTCAATTTTTTTGAGAAAAAATCTAATTTGTTCATAGTAAAAATCATTCTTCAGATTGTTGAAGAAAAAAAAAATTTAAAAATAAATTCGGAAGTATTTCAGTTTTTTAGGAATTGAAGTTGAAAAATAAATACTTGAAAATTTTCTCCATTTTTTGACAAATCTTTTTTTCTTAAATAAAATGAAATGTTTTGGATAAAAAAAAATCCTTCATTCTTTTTGAATTATTTTTTTTGTTGAATTTTTTGAGTTGGTTGTTTTTTTTTTTGTTTTTTTTTTTGAGAAAAGCTCTAAATTAATTTTTGATTAGGTAAATCATTTTAAAAAAGGAACAGATTTCAAATCTCACATTAAAAAACAATTTTTTTAAATTATTTTTTTTTAATTTTTGGAAGAAAAGAAATCATCAAGTAATTTAATTTTTTTAATGGTAAAATCTCCATTTTTAGAGGAAACTCAACTATTTTTTTGAGAAAAAAATCTTGAATTTTGGTTTCATTTTTTTTTTGAAAAAAATCTTCCAATTGTTTGGGAGAAGATAAACTTTCAAATTTTTTGAAGAAAAAAAAACAAATTTTTTGGAGAAAAAAAATCTTTTAATCTCAAATTTTTTGAGAAAAAATTCTCATGATTTAGACGAAAAATCTCAATTCTTCTATGTCCTTTTTAAAATATTTTCAAATTTATTTATATACCTATCATTAAGCATACTTCTCCAAGAATAATATTTCAACGTTTTTTAAAAAAAGAATTACTAACTACACAGATTTTTCTACAAAAAATTTTTTTTTGTTTTTTTTTTTCATCGAAAAACTTTGAAAGAATCCTTTTTTTTAAAAATCAAAAGATTTTTTTTTTTTCAAAAAAATTGAAACCAAAATTTAAGACCATCCCCCCCCCCCCCCCAAAGAAATATGCATTTGAGTTCCCTAAAAAAAATTAGGATTTTACCACCAAAAAAATTGAATTATGTACTTGGATGATTTTTTCTTCCAAAAATTAAAAAATAAAACAAAATCATTTCAAAAAAAAAAAAAAAAAATGAAAACTTCTCAAATTTTTGAAGAAGACTTTCAGGTTTTTTTGGAGAACTTTCTTCAAATTTTTAAAATAAAACCTATTATTTTAATTTAGAGAAAAAAACTCCATTTTTTGGTGAAAATTTTTTTGAAAAAATCGTTATTTTCATTTTTTTTAAAATAATAAAATCTCAATTTTTTGACTTATTTTTGTTGAAATTTTTTTTTTCAATTTTTTTAAAGAAAAAAATGATTGTTTCCTTGAAAAAAACTCAATTCTTTGATGTTGAATTAAACAAAAAAAATCGTAATGTTTCATCTCAGAAAATATTTCAATTTTTTAAAAAATAAAACATTCTCAAATTTTCGTCTAAACTTGGTTAATTTTTTTTTTTCAATTTTTAGGAGAAAAGAAATTATTGTTTCCATGGAAAAAATGGTAATTTTTTGTTTCAACTGTTTTTGGAGAAAAAAAATCTGTAATTTTTTTGAGAAAAAACAAAACTTTAATTTTCTGTCTCAATCATTAAAAAAAATATTATTTTATTTTTTAGTGAAATAATCGATTTTTGAGAAGAAAAATCTCTTATTGTTGAAAAAGAAATGTCCAATTTCTTTAATAAAAGGAAATCACAATTTTCAGTCTTAATTTTTTCTTTTACAAAAAAAATAAAACTTTTTTTGGACAAAAAAATCTCTCAATTTTTTTTCCAGTAAAAATTTGCCTCAAATATTTAGAAAGAAAATACGCAATTTTTAGGAGTTAGATAACGTACAAAAATTATCAACATTTTGTAGGTAGTTTGGTTAAATAAAAAAATACGTATAAAAATCTTTTCTTTTTTTGAGAGAAAAATTTTTCAATTTTTTGAAGTAAAGAATCCTCTTAATTTGTTTAGAGTAAAGACATCTTAAATTTTTCTCACATTAAATATTAGTACATTTTCAACTCGCCATTTTTTTGGGAGCAAATTCTAATTGCTGATCTTATTGAAGTTGAAGAAGGATCATTTTCATCAGAATATACGTAGCTTACCAAATTCTAATCCGGTTCGAATTTGTATGGTTTTTTGAGCCTGTAACTCAGTAGTTTGGCCTGGGAATGGGATGAAGAATATGCCAATCTCGTATACGGAATTAGGCTTCAATTGTTCGATCGTGTACGTAGTAACAGCTCGATGGATCAAAGGTGTTGCAGCGTAAATCTATCAAAACATCACATATTAGATAAGAACGAACGAGATGAAGTGAAATTTGTTAAATTTTTCACATCTTACTTTATCATCAAGTTCCTTATATCTGAGCTGCACTCCGTCAATAAACTGCAGTTCAGTTTCACTGAACATTCGCCAGCCAACTTTGACATAAGTGGCGTTAACTTCGATAGCTCTCAAGTCTGGTTCGACAGGTATAATCGGTGGTAACGTTGTAGGTAAAGAAGCTAATAAAAACGAACCATAATTCAGTAGGTACACGAATAGCCATAACTTTAGTTAAGTACATACACGATGCAATAATAAAGATGAAGATATTTACCAGCAGCCGGTGTCCTAATGGTGAGTATATTACTGGTAGGAGCGTTACCAACGTCGCTCATTACTACTGAAATTTTAATCTTGTACGTAGTATTGGCTTGTAATCCTGTTAACTCGAATTCTAATTCAGCTGTAGCTATCAGATCATCCGGAGGAGCTAGAATCTGGTGTTCCCAAGTGGACGGTTCCATATTCCTGTAAAATTTAATACAAATATACTACGTTGAAGATACCAAACGAAGACGTTGGATTTCTATACAAAGGAGAGAAAAGTATCGTGTTTCTTTCTACACTTGTAACAAGGCACTTTCACTGCTTGGTTACCGCGTAGATGCAGAAAGGAAATCAGCGTGAGTTTTCATAATTTTAAAACGGTGTTTGTTTTTGTTACAAATATACATACTGTTGGTCAGAAGTATAACGTAATTCTACTCTTCCATGTAATCCAACTAGCACTTGCGGTACTGAAAATACTAGTTTAACTGTATTTTCGTCGATTGCCTCTAGGATGTGGATTTTTACTTCATCTGTAACACAAGTTTCGTACTTAGGAAAACGTCTTATCACAACAGTTTTCTCGCTAATGTAAATATTATTGAAATTTGTACGATGGAATTATTTAGCATGCAAAATCATTTCTACAGTTGGGTTGGAGTAAAATGTGAGTAAAATACAAAAAAACGTTGGTTGTGAACTTTCAAGTTGAGTTAATTTAATGATTATCTTTAATTGAAAAGTTTAAGTTGCAAGTTCTAAAGTTCGTTAAATAAAGTTCAAAAGTTGAACTTGAATCAACAGTTGGTTTGAGAAGTGTTGCCATTGTCACAACAAAAAAGTAGTTTTGTTACGTTTTTACAAAAGTCAACATTGTTTGTGAATTTTTTACATTCCACTTAGAAAATAATGCTCAGAAAAGTACCCAGAAGTTAGACTACATACTACAAATGAAAAATTAATTAAAAATAAGTGAAATAACTAGAAAAAAACAAAATTATCGTACATTCGTAGAAGTAGGTAAAAGCAAGCTGAAATAAAATAGGTCTACATATTTTCTGGCTCTAATTTGTAAACAAACGATCACGTCACCACGAATCGAAGTCAGTAAACCTAAAAAAAGTGTATTTTTTCAAGAAAGTTTTTGAAAATGGCGCAAATAATTTCACTTTCAGTTTTCGCCCGTACTTGAACTACGTAATTAATCGATCGTTTCGCGAATTATTTCATTTAATTAACGTTTTTTTCGTTCTTTACACAAAACCAAACCTAGACTTGTCGTTTCGGTGGTGATCAGTGCTTTGATGTGAACCGGCGGAGATGAATCCCTTCAATATTTACAACAACGAAGAGATTGCTGAATACCAAGGTGGTAAGCGAAATATATCACACATTATAATACAATATTAAGAAAATCGTAACCCTAAAACCCAATTCTACGGTATACACCACGAACGTTCGCATCTACATGGTGAACCCATTAACCACGGAAGCAAAATCTATGTACAAGATTGAAACTAAAGCTAAGGAGAGAACAATCCATTAGTTCCTTTCGCCGATACTCTGCTCCCAGGCCAAAACACTACGCATTCGAACCACGATTATACAATTCTACAGTTAGGTATTGCTACCACAAAAACCAATACCAAATTACATTGTGTTCTCGAACAAACCTCGATTTGTGTTGTTATGCTGATTGAGCAGCTCTGGCTGTAATAATAACGGATGCGACGTTTGGTCAGCGTTCAACGTTTCGTGGTAGTTTTGATAGCCGAAGTTATGAATTGGAACTTGGTGACGAGGTGGTCCTCCTGGTAAAATATTCGGCAAATGAACGTTATTATTGTTCTCGTGATGCAGATGAGTTAGTACATCTTCCACATTCAACGGATTGTTCGGTTCGTTGGCCGTATTTTGTAATCGGACACCGTCCTTGGTTAGCTTGACGACGTGTCCGAACTGTGGATGGATTTCGTGCTGCTGTCCGTAGTGTAAATTTTGGCGAATTTGTTCGTCGTTGTAAGCGTCGTTATCGATTATATGATAGAATTCTTCCGATTGGTTTGGATCGTTGATCGGTGCTGGTGCTGGTTTGTATTTGTTATTATAACCCAGGTTGGGATTCTGCGGCGTTTGATGGATTAGGATTTCGGAAGGAGGATACTTCAAGTGAGGATTAACATTCGGATAGACGTTTTCTGGTATCGTGTACGGTATGTTCGGATAAGGTAGGAAATTATTCGCACCTTGATCGCTAATCTTCACTTCGTACGGTTTATCTTGCTCGAATTGCGGTTTCTGCTTCTTATTACCTTCTTTGCCACCGGTCGAAATATGTTTCTTGGGAAACTCACCGGACGTTTCGGAATGCTTATTGGATTCCGTAGTACTACTCTTCTCTTTAGCATATTCGCCTTCCGGTAGATTTGGATTTTTCACAAAAGGTGGAATTTCCGGCGCTTTGATATCCCATATAGAATGCTTCGAAGAGTTCTTATTCTTACTCTTAGGATCGAACAAATCAGTAAAGAAATGCTCGAATTGATTCTTCTCGTCGTAATGATCTTCGTGATCTTCAACGTCGTCTTCTTCCTCATCTTCGTCTTCATCTTGAGGGTAACCTTTGGTCGGTTTTTTGCCTGGTTTTTTACCACTCGAAGATGTACCATTACTTGAATGTATATTCTTCTCAATCTCCGGAGCGAATTTCTCCAAATGGAAAGGCGAAAGGAGATCGGCTAACATGCCATGGTTGGGTTTTTTCGTCGGCTTTTCAATACTCGAGTTTTCGTTTTTAGCGAAATATTGCGGACTGAACGGTCCGGGGTAGAATTCTTTTTTATCGGTCGAATTTTTAGAGTTCGTTAAAGGTTTTTTATTGTTGATGTTGTAAGTTACAGTGGTCAATCGGTCGATTGAGTTCGGTTTAGTTGTTTCATCTGTCGAGTACGGTGGGCTCGTGTAGTTGGTTTCGTCTTTCGTAAATTCGGTCGGTTTGTTAGTAGCGTGTTCCTTTTTCTCTGATTTTATCGTTTCGTTTCCTGCAATAATAACGCAATTTTTTTAGAATTATGGCGGGTTTTAGAGAGGTATCGAATCGGCGGAAAAGGTGCCGAAATTGGAAGCGGTAGTAATTTTTTCCCTTCGAGCTGAACTGTTTTTTTTTTTTTTTTTTGCAGATTTGCATGGCTCATTAAAAATATTTATTTTGTATTTAATTAGTTGCGTGTTTGAGTCAAGGCTGCCGAGGTTAACGAACTAAAATTTAATTTTTTGTTTTTTTTTCACTACCTATTTTTGAGAAATTTTGAGGATTTTCTAAATATTTTTATTTTTTAATCAACGGTTAATTTTTTTAAATCCAAGTGAATTAATCAATTTTAAAATAGACCAAATTTTGAAGATTTACGATGTAGGTATAAAAAAAAAAAAAAAAATGTAAAAAGTTATCAATCTTTTGAATACTGATTTTCTATACCAATTATATAATTATATTTTTAAATTAACTTAGATAATATTTTAAAAAATAATTGTGAAAATTAATCAAATTTTGAAAATTTAGCTTTTTAATTTTTTCAAATGATACCTATCGAGTTGAACATTTAAATTGATTTTTTTTTTTATTTAATAAAATTTAAAATTACGAAGTTTTGAATTGTTATTAGGTATGTTGGTAAGGTAAGTATTAAAAAAAAAGTAGAAATTTATAAAACCTATTTTTATTTATTTATTTTTTGTAAATTAGACTGAATTTTGAGGAAATTTCACATTGCATTGTAAAAATGAATCCAACCTTGAAAATAGACTTTTTCAATTTTTTAAAGATTTAAGTTGTATTTCATAAATTTGTTGAAACCAAAATTATGAAATTTTGAAGATTTGTTCTGTTGCAAAAATTGTTCAGTTTTCAAAATTGTAAAAAGTTGTGAAACCTTGATTTTTTTTTTGAAAGTACTTACCATTTTAAGTATTTTATTAATTTAACAAATTCCAAAGTTTTGAATATAATTTACATTTTAAAAATTTATTAATACTCAAAATTAAAATTTTTTGAATTTTCACCAAATTTTGAAGAATTGTTTCGTTATTTAAAAAAAAAGTGTTCAAATGTAAAAATTCACAAACTTTGAAAATTGATTCTATTAATTAGTGACTTGACTTCTAAGATTATTGATCAATTTTAAAAAAATTATTAGAATTTGACAATTCACAAATTTTAAATTTGTACTAAATTTTAAAAAATTTAAAAATAAATTGTTCATTTTGATATTAAAAAGCGTCCCTCTTAATTTGTTTGTAAATTTAAAATTTCAATATAATATTAATTTAATTTTTAAAATTCTTGAAGATACAAAATACTTACAAAATTTTGAGATTAGGTACTAAATTTCAAATATTTATCAAGTCTAAAAGAAATTGTCAAATTTTTCAGAGTAGCAGAAATTAAACTTTAAATAATTGAAAAAAAATACGCATCTTTAAAGATTGATCCAAGATTAATTGGCGATTACAAAATTTCAAATTTTTTCCAAATTTCAGAGTTTTACCAAGCGTAAGTTCGCAAACTTAAAAATTGACTTTTACCTATTATTATTCATATTTTTAATTTAACAGAATTTTGATGATTGGAAAAAATTTTAAAATTACGAAAATTAATCTTTTTAAACTTTTAAAAAATTTGGTTGAATTTCAAAAAATTATTAAAAGTATAAAATTAAAATTTTTAAATTTTTTTTATCAAATTACGAAGTTTGTAAAAAAGGCAAAAAATTTTAAAAATTAGCTTATTATAATTATTTATTTGTTTTTTTTTGAAAATGTTGCCTATAGGTAGGTTCAGATTGCTTCTCTTTTCTAAAATTTTAGAACTCGTTAATTAAATCTAAAGTGCTGAGTTTTAAAAATTGTTTTGATTTCAAAAATTTATTCAAGTTGAAAATTATTGAATTTAAAATATTTACCTAATTTTTAAAAGTTTGATAAGAGAGTCAATAATTTTAAAATTTTATTAAAATACGAACCTGAAGATTTCCTGTGTTTGGAAAAATTATTAAATTTTGTAAAAAGTGATCTGACTTCGAAAATTCATCGTATTATTTTTTTCTGAATTTTAGTTGAATTTTGAAAATTCACTGTTAAGTACTTTTTAAAAAAACGTTTCAGATTTGAATAAATTGACTCTTTAAATTTTTTGAAAATTTTTCTAATTTCAAAAAATTGAACACATTTTAGAAAATGATCTGATTTCAAAAAATGATTTAAATTTGAAAATTACAAAATTTTGAAAATGGTGAAAATTGATTAGAACTTAATAATTACCTAATTTTGATTTTAAAAAGACTCAAATTTATAAAAGACTTATTATAAAATTGATCGGTAGTAATAATGTTGCTCAATTTCTTGAGAGATCCGGTCTTGCTGTGATTTTTTATTTTATTATGTATTGTTTTTTTTTTTCGTTCGTTGAAAAATTGTGTTTTTTTATATCCTCGCTTTTTTCCCTGTTTTATCTGTTTAAAATAATTACGATGACGAATTTTTTTAAATTTCAGAAATTATTGAGTAGGTAAAATTATTTTGAAATAGAAATAAGTCAAATTTCTGGAGGAAATAATAAATTGGCAGCCTTTGTTAAAGTTAGGATTGAAAAAAAGGTGTTCTCAGTTACTCGAAATGATGTGAAAAAATATACACAACGTAAGCCATTGAACAGCGAGCAAAAAGCTATAACGATAACGTATTTGTGGTATATCTCGATACGTTTTCCTGATAATTTTGGAAACCCCAGCGATAACAACAACATCTCAAAAAGCTGCATGCTTTTTGCAAGCTAACACATTCGATCAAATTCTTCGTTGTGTGATACTTAACGATTCTCGATATGATATGAAGCGTATTTCCAATAATAAGTATGCTACATAATTACACTAAATTTACGAGTACGTAAGACTAAAAAAAGCATCCAATACGAATAAATTCTACTAATATTTGATGTTGGTGTTTTCAGCACACTAATGTTGGTACCTTCACATAATACTTTGTAACTTACGACCGTATAAAAATTCTAATACTCGTATAATTAAGTAATAGTATCGGAGAAAAATGTAGAAAGAATGAAAAGGCATGTACAGTTTGAAAAACATATCCTACTAGAAAATTCTTACCTGGTCTGCCAACATTTGGACAAGTCCAATGGAAACAGCATTCGTCATCCGGAGGCTTTTGCAAAACCGCTTGCTCAGGAGGACATATGAGATCTTTGGGCGGGGTATTGGAGATCTTTGGACACATCGGCGAGCACGTCACGTTGCCCATTTCGCAATAACAACGTTTTTCGCAACCGGTCGCTTTGACTGGTAGCTCTGACCAGTTGGGGAAGCTGTTGGAGAGCAAATCGATACGTGAGTGGAGTGCTGAGAGAGATTTCGAGAGGAGCTCGGGGATGGTACTTACTTTTCACCGTTGTAGGTGCATGATCCGTTATCTTTGCATCGTATTTTATCTGGACAGCAGTATGGAGGAGTTGGAGTGAAATCCGGAGGATGCATTTCCCAGTCTAGGCAATGAGGGTCTAAGACATCGAGTCCGAAGTCGGTCGGACATTCGATGGGTGCGCAGTCGACGCCGCTGTTTTCGCAAATGCAATATGCGTCGCAACTGTCGTGGAATTCTTCGCCTTGAGATTTGAAAAAAAAAAGAACGAATAAGATGCAATCGAAGTCAAATTATCAATGAAGATGTGAAAAATGACGAGTGGATCGCCGCAGTACTGTTTTTTTTTTTGGCACTATCGAAAATTTACCAAGTCCAATACTACATAAATACTTGAAATTTGAAATTGAAGGGGAGGGAGGGGTCAAATCGAAATTTTTGTCATAACCAAAATTATTCCTAGAACTTCAAGCTACAACTTTTGTTTGAAAATTTTTTCAATTGGACCCCTCCTCCAATTTTGTAAAAGTATCTATCTGATGTAGTGTAAAAACGGAGGAGAGGGAGGGATCCAATTGAAAAAATTTTCAAACAAAAGTTATAGCTTGAAGTTCTAAGAATAATTTTGGTTATTACAAAAATTTCGATTTGACCCCTCCCCCCCCCCAATTTAGACTATCAAGTATCTAGGTAAGTATTGGATTTGGTAAATTTTCGATGGCGCTAAAAAAAACAGTACTGTGGCGATCCACTCTTTGAAAAATGTGGTTGATTTGTGAACTTACCTATTTTGTAGGTTTTTCCTTTATAAGAACAACTCATCGAGGATGCTGTTCGATTAGGAGCAGGCAGTGTAACCTCGACTTTATTCGATGCGGTGTTTTTCAGCCTAATTTGGTACTTTTTACCAGGTTGGAGGCCACCGACGGTGTTCTCAACGCATTCTGTATTTTTCCAATCGACTCCATTTTCACTTACTTCGACATTGCAGTCTTTGGACTTTTCGGCAAACGTTAACGAGACCGAGGTTCCATTTAGGGGCCTGGCTGACATTATTTGATTGTCTGTTGTACTGCTGCTGATGCCTGACTCGTCTGATGCTGCTGGAGAATTTACAATTGTTAGAAAAATCGGTTCTAAATTTTTTTCAATGAGAATCTCTCGGTCTCTTACCTGTAATTCCAACTTTGTTGACGTCGTGTTCTTCGACATCGCATAAGATCTTTTTGCAGCACGGATCTTCGGGATCTTGAACAGCTAAACAATTACCAGTGGCGTTCTGGAGGCGTGGACATCTGCAAAAATAATTTGATAGTCGTGCATTAATCATTTTCGAGTACATATTCAAAAATGACCGCGAATTTATCGATTGTATTCTTCTTCAAGGTGATTTTTGACACGAGACGAGTGGCACAGAGCTCTTTAAACATTTCGTTGACAGCTCGATAATCGATGGATTTTTCAAATTAAACGTATTGTGCTGTGCGTCCAAATCGACTCCTAATTACGTGATACTCGTAGGTAATACCTTTTCGTTGTACCGACACGACGAGGTGCTATAGATTTATGAACAGAGACCAATTATGGTACCTTATTTATATGTGTACCTAGACCAAGACCTACGAGTAGGTTTATTTATTCGAAAACTTGCATGGTTTATTCTTTTTCGCAGTTTATTCGTATTCACGTTAATGCTTCCATGTATGTACCCATGATTTATTATTACAAATCATTAAATCAGATGATGTAGCGATTCAATATAGGTATATACGTATACGTGGGATTGCATATGTATAAGGCGGTTTGATCTTACCTGCTTTTACAGTTCACTCGTCCGCCAGCCTCGCAAATGCAAACGTCGCAAGTGTCGTTGAACGTGCTGCCTCGTTTGTACGTTTCGTTTTTATGGTAACAACTTTCGATCGGTTCGGCATCTGGAATAGAAAATTTTCACAATTAGAATTTAGTGAGAATGAGGAAACTTTATTTGAAAAAAATCAGAATAAATTGGTAAAAAAATTAAAAAATACAGGGGGTCTTGGCATTAAAAATAAATGAATAAATGAATTATTTTCCGATAAAATTCAAACCTTTTATACAGGGTGTCCCGTCACCAGTTATCAGCCCTTCACCAGCGATATAGTCAACTCAAACTAAGCTCATGTATGCATGTTTGCCGACCCTGTGAATTGAAGGGGCAAAGATATGCTCAACTGAAAATTTTTTATTTTCAGTTTTGTTTCAGATTTTTAACCATGCGTCACTCGACAACCGAGATAGGTAGAAAGTTGCGCTTTGCGGCGTTGGAAAGGAAATTTTGTGTAGAATTTTTTGATGGGTTGATAATTGTACTAGGTGATCAGGGGGGGTCTGTACCGTATTAAATATCTAAAAAAACGTGTTCAAAAATTGAGATTTTTTGGCAATTTTTGAAAAAATCTCAAAAAAGTTTCCTCATTTGGTATTATTATTATGATTTGCCTTACATGAAAAAAGTTCGACCTTTCGAATGCCGCAAACTAGAGACTCTTCTATCTCACTTGGTTAAAAAGTTATAGCCATTTCAATTTCAAAATCATGACTGAAAAACAAAAAATTATTTTTTCAAAAAAAAAATTTTTTATCGAAATGTTTTTCTTTTTATCTTTAACATCGAGTTTCACTCAAAATTATTAGTTACGATAGGTATCAACTTCCAAAAATTAAAATAATTGGAAATTTAAAAAAATGAAAAATAAATTGATTTTTTTTCTGTCTCGATTTCGAAATTGAAATTGCTATAACTTTTTAACCAAGTGAGATAGAAGAGTCTAGTTTGCGGCATTCGAAAGGTCGAACTTTTTTCATGTAAGGCAAATCATAATAATAATACCAAATGAGGAAACTTTTTTGAGATTTTTTCAAAAATTGCCAAAAAATCTCAATTTTTGAACACGTTTTTTTAGATATTTAATACGGTACAGACCCCCCTGATCACCTAGTACAATTATCAACCCATCAAAAAATTCTACACAAAATTTCCTTTCCAACGCCGCAAAGCGCAACTTTCTACCTATCTCGGTTGTCGAGTGATGCATGGTTAAAAATCTGAAACAAAACTGAAAATAAAAAATTTTCAGTTGAGCATATCTTTGCCCCTTCAATTCACAGGGTCGGCAAACATGCATACATGAGCTTAGTTTGAGTTGACTATATCGCTGGTGAAGGGGTGATAACTGGTGACGAGACACCCTGTATAAAAAAAAAAAATCAAAGTTTTACTGAAAAAAGTTGGAAATTTTGTTTGGAAAATGAAAAAAAAAAAAATTTGAATAATTTGTTTTTGAAAAACAAAAATCAAATTCAAGAATAATTGGTTAAGAGTTCTTCAATAAATTTTTTTTTAAATACAGTTTTTTGAGTAAAAATTAAAAAATTCGTTTTCCCGCGAAATTTCAACAAATCTGAAAAAAATGTTTCCCCGAAGAATTGAAGAAAAATTTAGTCAGAAATAAATTCCTAAAAATAAATAAATAAAATTACAATTTTGTACAATATTTTATTTTTTTATAAAAATTGTTTTAGATGTTACCCAATTTTGAGAAAATAATATTTTCAAAAACGCTGAAATTTTTTTTGACGCGAAATGAATTTGAAAAATAAATTGAAAAACTGCTTTCAAACTTTTTCTTGAACTGCCTAAAATGACATTATTTTTGCACAAAATTTGAAAAATTCTATTTTAAGACAAAAATAAAAATAAATTGTTCTTCCATCAAATTTTTAAAAATTCAGTTTCTATAAGGTTGAAGAAATGAAATAGAATTTAATCTTGGAAAATTTGAAAAAATTACTTGAAAAATTGTTTTTGAACGGAATTTTAAGTTTTAATTCTTAAACAAAATTTGAAAAACTTTAAAAAATTCTACACGAAAAAAAAATGGTAGTCGAAATTCAGAAATTGTTCCTCCACAAAATTCTGAAAAAGTCAAAAAAATGTTAAAATGATTGAATTTGAAAAAAATGTATAATTATGTAAAATACAAGTTTCCTAGGAATGTTTGATTATCATAATTTTTTAAAAACATTTTTCATTTTTTTAAAAATTTTATAATTCTTCTATTTTTTTTTTGAGTAAATTATTTTTTGAACTTTCATAATCTTTTTAAAAATTGCATTTTCAAGTGCTTTGTTGAAAAAAAAAATTTTTTTTGGTCAATTTTGTGCAATTTTTTTAGAGAAAATTTTTCAAATTATTCAATTTATTTTCAAAAAAGTTTTGACGTTGTTTTTATATCAGAAATTAAATTTTAACAATTTTTTTCTTGAAAGAAAAATTGAAAAAAAAACATATTATGGTACATAACAGTGGCGTAGCTAAGGGGGGGGGGGGTTGGGGTTAAAACCCATACCGAAATGTCTTTGATTTCTTTTTTTTTGAAAGTTATAATGAATGAGATGCCCAAAAAAAATGGAAGATATTATTAATAACCCCAGGCGAAATTTAGCTCCAGCTACGCTACTGGTACATAAAGCTAGCTTTCCTAAGATGCAAAATTAAAAAAAATTGAGTAACTAGGTGGTATTCAAGTAATTTTTTTTAATGTTTCGAATTTTGCATAATATCGAATTTTGAAAATCTTCTATCTATTTTTTGTATGTGAAAATTAAAATTCAAAATTATGTTTCAAAACAACTTTTGAGACAATTTAAAAAAAATTAATGTTATTCATTTTTCAAGTCAATTTTTTAAATAAAAAAAAAAATTGTATTTAAATTAATTCCCGATTTTATCAAACTTTTTCATACTTTTCATCGAAGTATTCCGGTATTTGTTCTCCCAAAAGTCATTTTTAATTTTGAAAAATTTGACAAAAATTATCTGATAAAAAATTGTTTTTGAATGGGATTTAAAATTTTTTTTTTAAATTTGAAGAAGTTGAAAAAATTTTGTAAAAAAAAAATTGAATCAAATTTTTTTTAAATTTAGTTTTTGACAAAATATTTTAATTTTAAAAAAATGGCTGGAAAAATTATAAAATTTAAATTGAATATATTAATATCAAGTTGGAAAATTTATAGAAAACATTTGAACAGAAATCGTTTTTAAACAAAATAAAAAATTTAAATTAGAACGAGTGTTGAAATAAAAACTAAATTCCACAAATAAAGATAATTTTGAACACGATTTCATTTTTTTTTTTCTGAAAATGAGGTAGGTAAAATGTCATTAATATTTTCAACCTTAAATTTTTTCGGGAAAACAAACTTCATTTTTTTCACAGAATAGAAAAAAATTGCTCGTTGGATTGAAAAGTAAAACTAAAAATAATTTCTCAACAAAATTGTCAGTTTTACGCTGAACATTTTTTTTTAAGTTGAAAAATTAATTTTTCTGTAATTCAAAACATAACGTTAAAACTGTTCTTGAGCAGAATAATTTGAAACTTATATTTTTTTTTTATAAAAAAATTTGAAAAACTTTTAAAAGTTTGCGCACCTAAGAACTGAAAAAATTTATTCAATTCAAATAAAAAATGAAAAATGCAATTTTCAGCAATTTTTTTTCAAAAATTTTACTGAAAGAACCTGTACCTAATGAAATTTCGTTTCAAAAGTAACGAGTTAAGTAGAAAAGTTTTTGAAGTAATATCTAAAATAATTTTTTAACAGAATTTTGAAAAAAAAAACAATTTTGAACAGACTTGATTTTTTTTTTTTTTTAATATATAAAATACAATTTTAAAATAAAGTGTGTCTAAAAATTTTTTAATTTAATTTTCAAACAAAAGATGAAAATTTAGTTAAATATGGTTAGATTCATAATTTAAAAAAGAATTGAAGAATTTGGTTTAAAAATTATTTAAAAATGGTTTCTTAGGTAGGTAACAATTTTTTAAAAATACCATTGTTAATAATTCTTTTCAATTCCCTGAAAAAATGATAAAATTAAATTTGAAAACATTTGAAAAAAATGCCTTGAAAGTTGTTTTTGAATGGAAATTTTGAATTTTCATTTTTACAAAAAATTCGGTAAATTTGATATAAACAATTCGACTTGAAGAATTGAAAAAGAAAAAGATAAAATATTCAGAAAAAGTTCATTCGCAAAATTCCCCAAAAAAATCTCATAAGATATCAATTTTTTTAATTGTAAAAAAATGAAATTTCATCGTGAGGATTCAAATAATATGTACTTTCTTATAAATTTGAATTTTGTTTTAATTTTATCAAAATATTTATTTTTTAAAATTATTACCTACAACTCCAGGCATAACATTTTTTAAATAAATCTTTTTAAACATTCCCAAGAATTTTTTGAGAGTTGCACAATTCTTCCCCAGCTGTTTATTGCGACCGAAGTATACCTTCAAATAAATCAGTCTGCATTTTTGAAACATCTCAAACAAACCTATTAAAACGTTTCCTATTCCAATCACCGTTCCAAATGCAATTTGAGGGGCTTAATTGAGTTAACGCGGCCAGTACACAGTACACACGTCGCTCGTTTGCAATTATGACCGGTCGCTGCGAGCAACGGCAACGCATATATCTGCGAGCCAGAATACCAGAACTATCAATCGCGACTTCGCGAGCATCGATAATGGTATTCACACAATGTTTATATTTCGGCGAAAAAGAATATAGCGTATATAAGGTACGCTGCTTTAGATACAAACAAGTCTTCATAATATAATGAGAAAGCCAATAATGAAAGAAATTCGCCAAAGGCGGCGTAGTATTCATTGAAAAATCTGCGTACATACCACTGTACCTAGGTATATTTGTATTATACCCGCCAACATGGTTAATATACGAATGGTCTAGAAAATATTCGATCATTATTTTTATATAGGTATACCTTTGAAAGAACAGTATTCAAGGTTAATTTGAAATTATTTTCAAGGACGTAGCATTATCTATATTGATAGGGGTGATTGTTGTTCGATTTTTTTATTTTTGAAATACCCTCTTTCTATACCTCGTACGTGATGGGCTTTTCAAACCATACAATCTTGCATAAAGTCACGCTGAGCCTCGATTACTTAATCGAGCTGCTGACCCGAGAGAGATCTTTCGTGTGTATTATGTAAGTAATTATTACCAAGTGAGAATTTTCATACAAGTCGCCTCGTCGTCGTCGTCGTCGTCGTCGTTGAAATAAATAAAAATGAAAAAGCACACGTACGATGTAATTAACAATTATCATCGCATAATCCGCATAATATTTCAGTCAACTTCCTAGATACTCTCGTATTTATTTATGTGGTATGGTCTCTCTATATATAAACAAATGGGTACCTAAGACGTAAAATTTCATTTCATCGCGCTCGATAAATTCGCCACCGATATAGTCGGCGTGAATAATTCGGCGGAAATATTTTCTTCTCCGTTTCAAATACTCGTATACGACTAGTAGGTCATACTCGTACTTCTTATATACGCATAGCGATTCATTTCTCAAGTACCGGTAAACTATTCTAGACGAGTATATGACCCTATGTATGGACTTGGATTTTATTCGAAGACTCACGGTTATCTGGCACGTTTTATCTCGCGAATAATGGCCGTTTCTTAATTATCTCGTTATACAGGACTCTTCACTCGAGTACCTACTATGTCACCCAAAGTCGAGATTTTCTTTCTTCCTCCTCCTCGGCTGCTGCCGGCGTCATCGCGGCATAATCCAGTCGAATCAAACAGCTAACTCATTTTTTATATTGGCAAAGAAAAATATGCTCGCGTGATTATCGACAAATTATACCGAGAAACTTTTCAAAACTATTCGTATGTTTTCAATTTTATTTTACCTAAGTGTACGTCTTATATTGAATAGTATTCCGGTATCTACGCCTCTTGACCTCATCATTTATCATGCGATTTGGCTGCCTATTCGATGCAGTTCCTGCTAAGCCATCGGTCCATTCGAGACGAGATTCGGATTAGAAATTTTACATTCGTTTCTCGTTCTGTGATTGGTATGTTGCGATCAAGATTTTGAATTGCCTAGCGACGTGTGTAATTACTCAAAATGACAGAGACTGTTTTGGAAAATTTTCAGAGCAGCATAAAAGGGAGGGGGTTTGTTCGGAGAGCTTTCAGCTCATATGTTGAGAAAAGAAATCGAGATGGAAAATGGTGACAAAATTTTAAAATGAAATAAGTATATTTTGTTTTTGAAGAAAATTTAAAATAAAAAACCACGCTTTTATTTAAAGTTGGTCACTTTGTAAAATGTTATTCATAGGGAAAGAGTAATGCCTTAAAAAACAAAAAATAAAATTTACTTGAATACAAAAATGTGTCATGAAAATTTTTGAAAAAAAAATTTTCATGACACATTTTTGTATTCAAGTAAATTTTATTTTTTGTTTTTTAAGGCATTACTCTTTCCCTATGAATAACATTTTACAAAGTGACCAACTTTAAATAAAAGCGTGGTTTTTAAAATTTTTTTTACATTTTTATTTAACTCTTTTTGTCGTTGAAAATATTTTAATTTCATAGTTTTACTAGGTTCGAATGTCTATCTAAAAAAAAAAAAAATTTCAGCGGCCTCGAAAACCTACATTTCGATACCAATGTTGTGATTTTCTGAAATTTTCAAAACTGAACCCCCTCATAGGGGTTCAATTTGGGGTCGGGGGTAAATTTGAGTTCGAAAATCGAATTCAGCTACCTCGAAAACCAACATTTTGATATCAATGTTGTGAATTTTGAAATTTTCAAAATGGAACCCCCTCATAGGGGCTCAATTTGGGGTAAGGGTAAATTTAAGTCCGAAAATCGAATTCAGCGACCTCGAAAACCTACATTTCGATACCAATGTTGTGAATTTTGAAATTTTCAAAATGGAACCCCCTCATAGTGGTTCAATTTGGGGTCGGGGGTAAATTTGAGTTCGAAAATCGAATTCAGCGACCTCGAAAACCTACATTTCGATACCAATGTTGTGATTTTCTGAAATTTTCAAAATTGAACCCCCTCATAGGGGCTCAATTTGGGTCGGGGGTAAATTTGAGTTCGAAAATCGAATTCAGCGACCTCGAAACCCCCTAAAGTGAGCACTATGTTCTTTCAATTCCAGTAAAATATTAAATGAGAGAGGATTGGTCGAAAACATACTCTTGGTTCCATGAGACATACAAACAAACATACAAACATACATACCAAGTATATAAAAGCGTGATAAAAAAGAAGAAACATACGAGTATAATTTTTTTGGAGATTCTGAATGATACAAATATGTTTTCTTCAGTAATTTTTTTAAAACATTGTTTTTTTTATATTAAAAGATTTTTTACGCATAAAATTTGGAAATTTTTGAAAATTCATTTTCAACCAATTTTTTTTTAAATGGCGCTTGTAGGTATGGAATTTGAAAATAATATTGGTCTCTGACAAAATGAGCGTTATTGCGTTTTTGTAAAATTAAGTAAAAGATTTTTTTTTAAAATAAAATTTAAAAAAATCGATTCTGCAGAAAATTAGGCGAAAATTGAATTTGAACTACGTAGAAAAAGTTAAGTACTTATCTGATTCTATGTAATCAAACTTATAGGCGACGTAAATGGTTATGTTAAAGGCGAGCGTTGTAAAATCAATGAGTTATTGATTGATTGAAAAATAAATTTCTTATGAAATTTCAAAAAAATCGATTCTTAAAAAAAATGTTTTTGAATTAAGTTGAAAGATTTTCATCTTTTGGAAAAATTGAAAAAAAAATCGATTTGAAGTAAAATTAAAAAATGGAAATGTTTTTGCGTGCAATTTAAAAAAATTTGAAGAAAATTTGTCGAAAATGGGATTTGAACGAAATTTAAAAAATTTAGTACCTATCTGATTCTAATTCAAAATTTAAAAAAATGTTTTTTATGGAATTTCAAACAAAAATTGATTTTTGAAAAATTTCATTTTGAATCATATTGAAAGATTTTTATCCGTTAGTAAAATTGAAAAAAATCGATTTTAATCAAAATTTAAATTTCAAAAAATTCGATTCTTCAGAAGAAAATTATGCAAAAATTTGTTCAGAACTAAGTCGAAAATTTTTCAGTATTTTAGTAAAATTTCAACAAAAAAAATGGCTTCAATTAAAGCTTAGAAAAAAAAATTTGTGCAAAATTTTGTAAAATGGGTTTTGAATAAAATTGAGAAAAAAAATAATCAAAATGTTTTCGTGTAAAAAAAAAATAGGTAAGGTTTCTGGATAAAATTTAGAAAAAACTGATTTTGAATCAAGATGAAAGTTGGATTTTTTTTACTTTAGTAGTAATTTCAAAAAAATTGACTCTGAAAAGCAATAAAATAAAAATTTGTTTCGAACAAAATTCGAAAATAATTTTGTATTTTAGTGAAATTGAAAAAAAGTGCTAGGTCAGGAGAGGTAGTGAAAAAGTAGTAATTTTGGAGTAAAAGTAGAGAAAAATTCAAAATTGAAAGTCGAAAAATCAATTTCATCCATAAACACGATGGCATTAAATAAACCGTTGAAAAAAATAGCTAATTTTTTCTTTTCTTCGTATTGGTAACATTGAGGTTCTTCCTGTTGTATAAAAATTTTTCAATTGTGAATTTGTTTCCTAATTTTTTTGTGGGGGAGAGATGGTCCTCAACGCTTTGTAATTTTTTGGGGAGTCTGAAAATTTTGTAGGTAGGTAGATAGTACTAGTTGAAAACGAAGTGGAAAATAATGAAAAAGTATAGTTATCTTTGGGAAAAAAATCCAGTAGACACCATACCATAAAATTGAAATTTTTTGTGTTTTATTCAAATTTCAAAAAATCCAGTTTATTCAATTAAAAATCGTAAGGAATGTTTTTGTGTGAAATTTAAAAAAAAATTGATTCTTGCAAAGATTATAGTTTTCAATCGAATTGAAAAATTTTTTAATCAAAATAAAAAATAAAAAATGTTTTTGTAACTAAAATTCCTTAAAAAAAGAAAAATCGATTTTAATCACTCTAATAATGAGGGGTTTGGAGTCAAAACTCACATTTGCCAAAAAGTTCATTTTGAGAAAATCGCGAAAAAGTAATTACGTAGCGTGTGCTAGATGTATTTCGATGGTCGGAATCATCTGGAATGATGAAGTTGGTGTATATGAAGAGTATTATGTAAAAAAAAAAAATTTGGTCAGCCATTGTGCTTTAAAGTAAAGTTGAATTTTGGCAAATGTGAGTTTTGACTCCAACTCGAATTTTTTTTCGATTTTCATGCAAAAATGACTCGTAATGACGCTAATAAGATGAAAAAAAAAAAATTTCGGAATCAAATAATATATTCAACAATAAATTAAATTATTTATTAGTTATAATAATGGAAATGTAAAAAAAGGTGGTGCCAAAACTCACATTTGCCAGTGCATGGCAAATGTGAGTTTTGACACCAACGTCACTTTTTAAGCATTAATTCTCGCTAATTCGAGGCCCTAACCAAAAAACAAAGGCTGTAGTGTTGTAGAGCGTGAAAAACTGAACCCGAATCCGAAATAAAACGAAAATCGACTTTTATTGTGCCAAATGTGAGTTTTGACTCCAAACCCCTCAATTATTGAAAAAATCTTTTGTATAAAATTTAAAAAAAATCGATTGTGAAAAAATTTTGCGAAAATAAGTTGGAATCAAATTGAAAAATTTTTGCATCTTGATGAAATATTTTTTTAAAATTAAAAAATTGGGTTTGAATAAAAGGAGGTAAGAAGGTACTTAAAAATTTTTGTGCATAGTAAAATTTCAAAATAAAAAAATTGACTTTAACATTTAAAAAATAAAAAAAATATGGTTTTAAATAAAGTTGAAATACGTTTGTGTTACAGTAAAATAAAAGAAATCGCTTTTTATCAAAATCTTTAGGACGCGGACATGTAAAATTAATAACAACCTCCGTTATCGGTTGATTAACATCTTGGGCTATTAAATGGTTTCAAAGAGTTGTTGGTAATAATGAGCGACGATACTTCACACGGTGAACTTGTTGAATGTTTTTGTAGGTATAAATTTAAAAAAATTATTGAAAACCAGATTGACGATTTTTTTAATAGATTTCTAAAAATTTGATTCTGGGAAAAAATTTGTTTTGATAAAATAGTTTTTTTTTGTCTTTTAGTAACATTTAAACAATCTACATAATTGCAAATTGAGGGAGGGGAATCTAAAAAAAAAAAAGTATGGCTGTACTTACTTGAATCAAATTAAAATACTTCAGTATAAGTAGGGATTGAAATTTTTTTTTTAAATTATTGTTTTTGGAAAATTGAATAAAATTATTTCAAATACCTAGAAAAATATGAGAGTTTTGATTTTTTTTAAAATAAAAAATTTTGATTTTTCATCAAATTAAAAGATTTTTAATTTTGAAAATTGTCAAAAAAATTTCCTTCCAAATAAAATTAAAAAAAAAAAAAAAAATATGAAAAGAATTAATTTTGAACCCACGTGAATGTTTTCAATTTCTAAAAAAATGATGATGAAAAAAATAAAGAAAATTTCATCTTGAACCAAATTGAAAGATTTTGTTTTTTAAAAAAATCGATTTTGAAAAAAAATGGATTTAAACCAAATTAAAACTGTTTTCTTTTTTAAAATGATATAAAAAAATTGAAAGATTTGAGAAAAGTAGAAAAGATTGTTTCTAAACCAATTTGATAGATTCTTGTGTTTCAGTAGAATTTCAAAAAAAATTGATTTCCATCACAGTTATAAAAAATGCTTTTGTATAGTATTGAGAAAAAAATCAATTCTGGAAAAAATCGGATTTGAACCGAATTAATAGGTTCTTCTTCTTCTTTTTTTCAAATACCTAATATTTGAAGGATTAATTTTTTTTTGTGAAATTTTAAAAATTTATGATTTTAAGCAAAACTTGAAAAAACAATTCTTCGTTTGAAAAAAAAATCAAAATTAATATGTTTCATCGCGATTTTTAAATTTTCTTAGTAACTAAATAGATTTGCCGAATTTTAGTTTTGAAGTGGCAAAATTTCACATTAAGTATCATTCGATCTTTTGGTATCTTCGCCATTTCAGCTCTTTACATTCAATTCCAAATTCATCCTTTCAGAAACACTGTTTGAAAGTCATGCATATAAAAGCACTGTGCATAAGAAGTGATTCTTTTCTTTCTTTTTGGACCATCTCAGCCTCTCGTGACTTTATAATCTCACCAATTGCGGCAATTCGCCGAATACCTCTCGAATGTGGTAAAAGGAGAAAACGCACCGCCGAAATAAAACCACACCAGACCGTCGTCGTTCCATCGCACAATTATCATGTATCGTGATTTAAAAACCTAATTAAATAAACTTTCGTGTATCGTTTAGCCTTTCAAATACTGTATTGGCCTCACAGAACTACCTTCTTCAGCACAACAAGCACAAAAAAAAATGGCGATTGAACTCCATCGTGTTCCAATGTTAGCCATTTTATAAGCGTAAAAGTACATTTACACCGTTCTGTAATTTTCAAATCGTGCACCTTCGGGTGATTTTTTCGCTGTATTCGCGAGATCGCACCGCAAATTCTACATATATCCGATTTGTTGACATCTGTTTCGTGTTCTCTCACGTCTCATCGGTTACTCCGAAATTTTCCAAACTCTTTACCACTCACTTTCGCCGAGATTTCGTTCAAAGTACCCATATACCTCTCTGTTTACATCGTATATAAATTTTACACCTCGTAAAGTGCGACGTGCTCTATCACATCTCCGTTGATTAAATTGCTCTTCTGTGGGATGTGTGCGAATGTAGCTCGAGAACACAATAATGTAATTATAACAAGTAGGTATACTACGGTCTTGTGTGCGTTCATTTGAAATGAAAATAAAACACGGACCATCGCGTACCCTACATCTAATTGTAACATATACAAAACTCTACGTAGGTGAAGTACAGCTTCAAAACCAAGAGTGCAATGTACGTCTTTGACTGTTTCTATGGTACCTACGTATATTGTGTACAATATACTTATACACGTGTATACTCCTCTTGTTGTCCGCCTATTAGCTCGTAAATATATGCAAGTCATCATTTTAACTCGTGTAGCCTGGTTTACACCGAGTCCAGCACACAAAGTAGCAATATTGTCTTTCGCAATGTCTCCTCCTCCCTTTCATATACTTTTTCTCTTTCACTCGTGATACGATTTGGCAAACGAAATTAGTAATAGTGTGTGCACGTACGAGTACCTACCTATACCTGTCTTGTCGTATAGTAATTATTTTTTTCAAAACAATCGAATTCACTCTCTTTCCAATTAAATTATGCCTAACGTAGGTTTACGAATTTTTCTCATAAAAGTGTACTTGTACTCGTATCTATCATGATGTCTGCAGGTATCTTTTATGAGAGTGATTTATCAATTCGATGATGTTTTGTTTTTTTGATTTCCTTAATTAAAATACCATTTGTAAAATAAGAAACGTGAGGAATTTGTATGTTTGATTTTTTTTTTTTTTTTTCAATTCATTTCGTAAGAATAGTTTTTATTTCATTAGTTTTATTCGTTTTTTTATATGTATTTACAATCATTTCATGTTATCTCTGGAATTTTTGGTAATCATTTTGATAGGTAAAAAAATGAAATTTATGAGAAGAAAAAATTAAGATATACCTATTTAAAAATCGAGGTGATAACGCGGTATAACATCGATAGCTGATTAAGTTGTTCTGGTGGTATTTTTATAGAACTCGATGGTGATTTGAGAAACTTCATTAATTATTTTTGAATTTTTAAAGGTTCAGGAAACCAGTCGAGGAATCTAAAATTATCTAGCAGACTTTAGAAATGATTTGATGACTATAATAGACTAATTATTGGATGTACGAGTTCCAACTGCCAAAGTGAAATTTTATTTTATTCTCATTTTTTTTATCACATTTTTTTTTTGATTTTTGATATTTTTGAGTTTTTGATTAATTTGTAATTTTTTTTAAGTTTAATTTTTCTGTAAATTTTAGCCAATTTCTTAAATTTTTATTTTTTCAAATGCAATTTTTTCAATTATTTTTAATCTTATTTAAATTAATTTTTCTCAAATTTTCAGTAAGTATTTTTCTCTTTGTAAACGTGATTTTTCTCTCTCAACTTTTTAGTTTTATTTTTTAAATTTTTAATAAGATAACTATCATAAATAAATTATGTACATTAAAATATGTATTATATTTTTTAACTTCTAAATTTTCAAACATTTTAGTCAGAGATAGAAAACTGAAAATATTTAGTTTTAGTTTCAGATTCAGTTTTCGGTTTCAGTCTCGTTTTTTTTGTTGTTTTTTTGACAAACAAAGGTTTCTCAATTTTAAGATTTTTATTCATTTTCAATTTTTTTTTCAATTTTAAAATTTTTCAACATAGATTTGTCTGTAAATTGTAATTATCAAATTTTTCTAATTTTGTATTGAATTTAAATTTACGTAATTTTCTTGCAGTTTTTATTTTGTTTTATTTTATTTTTTTGAATTTTTAGGTAACTTTTTCATTCACAATTTTCGTACATTTTTGAATTGAAATTTGTAAAAAATTACCCTTTTGAATTTTTTAAATTTAAAAAAATTCCTAATGTTGTACTTGTACCCAGTCCTAGTACAAACCTCCCTATTAATAATTTTCAATATCCTTTCCAATTTTTTACTTATTCAATTGATAGTTCTTTCTACTTTTTTCAAATTTTTGATTATTTTCGAATTTCTCTTTTAATTTTTTTCAACTTCCGATTTTTTTGAAAATTTTGTCCCATTTTTTACATTTTTATTTTTTTTTATCTGCATAATATTTTTCTTCGATTTTTAATTCGAATCATTACTTTTAAATTTTTGTGTTTACTTTCTTATTTTTCGAAATAAATTTTACCTATCAAATTTTTATTTTTTCAACTGAAATTTTTCAAAATTATTTCGTAAAAGATTTCTAATTTTTAATTTAATAAATCGAATTTAATTTCAGTTCTCCAGATTTTTTGGAACTGTTGTTCTCATATTCACTTCTCGTAATCCCGGGGGGGGGGGGTGCTTTTCACTATCCTCTTCCAGCTCATAAATTTGAAAAATCTGTGTGTGTGTGTGTGTGTTTTTTTATCGTAACTTGGAAAATAGGCATTTCTCAATTTACTTTCGACACGAATAGGTACTAGCTTCAACTTCAACTTTGAGATAATTTTGAGACTAATTAATCATTAAAAACTCCTGATGAAAATTGAATTTTTTCACTATTTTTTTCAAAAATTTCAGAAAATATGTTGAAAAATTCTCGCTTTTTAGAAAATCTCATATTTTTCAGATGCTTTTTGAAAATATCTCTTGAAATTTTTGGAAAAATTCCGAAATGTCTTAATTTTTTTTTTTGGAAAAGTTTATTAAGAACAAAAAATTTCTGTAAATTTAGTTGGGAACAAATCATTAGTTACATACGAGTATTATTCCAACAAATTAAGATATAATTATAAATTTTTTCATGAAAAAATTTTTTTAGATAAAGTATAATTTCTCAATAGGTAGGTACAATTATTTTGGAAGAAAAGTCTTATGATAAAATTAAAAAAAAAATTCATGCATCAAATTCTTTTTAAAAATCCCAAAATTCAAAAACGCTTGTTAAAATTTTCGCCCCTCTATGGATTTTTTTTCTCGATTAATTTTCTACGATCTTTTTTTTTTGAAAATTCATCTTTTTGAAATCTTGGAAAATATCTCATTATCTTTGAAAAATTTAATTGGTTGGAAAAAATTACTTTCAAAACTATTTTCTTAATGAGAACTGATTTTTTAATTTTAATTTTCATGTTTTATTGAAGATCTCAGATTTTATTGATAAAAACTTGAAAAACTTCTATAAAAAACTTCTTTTAAATTTTTTACATTTCACCCTTGGAAAATTTCTCATACTTAAGTCATAACCCAAAGGGTTAATATTTCAGTTTTTTTTTTTTTTGTAAATGTTTTGTTTTATCTCAATTTTTTCTTTCCAACTGCTATTTTTTCCTTTCTTTCATTTTTTGTTATTTTCAGTTTTTGCTTGTTGAAAAAAAAAATTAATTTGATTTCTCTCAACGTTTAAGCTTTTTAGTTCTATTCTAATTGTCATTGTTTTGGCAATTTACAGTTCTTTTTAATAATTTTTTTTTCACCTTCAGTTTTTCTATTGATTTTATTTTTAATGCTTTAAATTTTAGATTTTTGAATTTCAGATTTTTTCTCATTTTTGATTCAATTTAAATTCGTTTCCATTTATTAGGTATTTTATTCCAATTTTTGCTTTTCCAAAAGTAAATTTTTCTCGATTTTTTTTCATTTTTTATTTTTCAAGTTTGTCTGTAATTTTTAGATTTTTGATTTGATCTTTTTCCTATTTTCGATTAGATTTTTCCAATTTGAAAACTTTTAGTTTTTTACCAACTAGGTATTAATTTTTTTTTGACTTGTACTTCTGATTAAATGTTTTTCTCACTTTTGATTTTTTTTGCATATTTTTGTCCAATTTTTGAATGCTGAAACCTAATCCGAATTTTCGTTTTTTTTTACAATTTTAATTTTCAAACATTTTCATATTTTTCCAAAATTTTGAAATACTCTCAATTTCTTTTTTTTTTCATAAATAGTAATTTTCGTCAAATTTTTAATTTTCTTAATTCAAGTTTTCAAAAGTTTTCAAGTTTGGTATATTATATATTTTTTTAATTTTCAGAGCTTTTGCTCACGACTTAGGTATTCAAACCACCTTTAAAATATAATTTGATCCAACTATAGAATAGAAACACTCACCGAGATCTTGAACAGACGGGCAATTAATCAAAACACAGCACGAATTGCCCTCAACTGCGACTTCAATACATGACGGATCCTTATTGCGACCTTTCACTTGAAGCGGCTGTTTGCAAATCGATCCGCACATGATTTCGCCAGCTTTGACGCACTGGCAACTCTCGTTGCATCCTCTATTGAATTTTTCGCCCACTTTGTACGTTTTATTGTTATCAACGCAGCTACTAACGGTGGTATTTTTGACCATGGGCACTACATTCATCATATTGTGGAAATTACTCATAAGATTGGTATAATTTAGATTAACATCGTCGTTCATGTCTTCCATTGAAACGTCATCGATGCTGTGCTCTTTGAAGTCTGTTCCGGGCACCTTGTGCATTAACGAACTGGTTTCCAGTCCGTTATTTCTCTTCGCGTCTTGAAAAGCGAACGTGTAATTCATAGCTCGGGGTCGGCCTTTTTCCAGCCCATTTAGCAACGTAGTAGTGATCGGTGTGGGGGCTTTTGTGACTGGTAATGTTGATGCTGATGATGTCGTGCCTGCAACAAAAAAAATAAGGAAAAAGTTAGATTAATTTGATCAACTTGAATGTGGTGTTTGATAGAAAATTTTATAAATGCATCAGGAGATGAGATGCTGGTGCACCATGTCAGAATAATTCTTCATACACCTTGCGGTTTTTTATTTTATTTATTTTTCGTGGCTTTATGAGTGGCTTATCAGTTATGTTATTGGTGCTATGAGTTGAAACTGTTTTATGATTTTTTGATACGCTCGATTGATCTCACAGAATCTACTATATAAACGCATAGTCAATAAAATCGCGTACTATAACTGTTCATACATAATAAAAAAAAATACCTATTTCTGCAGGTATAAATAAGTTTCAACGATATGTACGTCTGAGTAGATCGTTATTATAACCCATATCGAAAATAGTGAGAATTCGTACGTTGAATAATATCGAAATGCGGTCTTTAGTCGTGAATTTTTTCATAGGTAGGTACGTGGTGAAAGACATTTTATTGCAATTATAAAGTCTTAAGTGGGATTCATGTTGATTGTTGGGATTTATTTCAGTAGTATTAGGTATTTAAATAAAAATTATGCGATGTCCAGAGGCTCTCCCTTATCAATTTTATATACGTTTTATACCTATCCTTCCTGGACTGTTCTGAAAATGTTGAATATTTCCCCCCAGAGTTTTTAATCACTTTAGAATGGAAATTGACTTTGGAGTCTCCAATACTTTTTTTTATCCTTTCTAGGGCTTCTAAAAATTTTCAGATATTGAATCAATTTTGGTTGAGAGAAAAAAATATTATTTTCCTCCTGGAAAAACAATGAGAAGATTGTTTTTAGAATTTCGCACAAGTGTTTAAAGTAAAATTTCCATCAGAGAAAAACTAAAAAAATTGAAAATTCGTGAACAAATTTCGTGAGCATTTTTCGCAATAAAACAAATTTCTCAATTTTTTCAAAAACTAAATTCTAAGAAGAAGATTTTATGTAAAAACCGATGTTATTTCAAGTTATATTTTCTGTTTGTATTTTTTTATTTTTTGAAAGAATTTCAGGTAGAATTTTTTTTTTTTATGAATGATATATTTTCAAAAAAAATGTTGTAATGAGAAAATTTGTATTATTGCAGTGAATTAAAAAAATAAAGTACGAGGGTCATTCCAAAAGTAAAGATCCCTCCCCTGTAAATCTGGTAAAAATTAGCTGTTTGCAATGGGCATTGTCTCAATGGATGCGTTGAAGTGTCTACTTTACAATGAGTTCAGTTTCAGCGCGTTTGGTTTACTTTTGTGGCGTGTATATAAAAAATAGCTGAGCATGGCTAGACAATTTCCGTCCAAATTGCGTTTTTTTGCTGAAATCAATTTTTTTTATTTTGAAAATACTGCACCAATTGACATTAATAGAAGTGTTATACTTATGTTGTAATTAGAAAATTGAAAAAAAAAAAAAATTAAAAACTTTTTCCAACTAAAAAAAAAATAATTGAAATTTTCAAATGTTGATAATTTTTTAGTTATTTTTAAAAAATTTGGTTTGGAAGATATTATTTTTTTTCTAATAGAACGTTTATGTTGGGAGAGGTCTCATTAGACGCGTTGAGATGTCTGCTACACAATGGAATTGGTTTCAGTGTGTTTGGTTCATTTTTGAGTCGCGTGGGTCAAAAATAACAAATAATGTGCATTTGGACGGAAATTGTCTTGACATGCTCAGCTATTTTTTATATATACGCCACAATAAAAGTAAACCAAACGCGCTGAAACTGAACTCATTGTAAAGTAGACACTTCAACGCATCCATTGAGACCATGCCCATTGCAAACGGCTAATTTTTACCAGATTTACAGGGGAGGGATCTTTACTTTTGGAATGACCCTCGTATTTTTTTTTCAACTGAATTTTTTGAAGAAATTGTAATGAATAAAATCTGAGATCTTCAATAAAACATGAAAATAAAAAAAAATAAAAATCAGTTCTCATTAAGAAAATCATTTTGAAAGTAATTTTTTCCAACCAACTAAATTTTTCAAAGATAATGAGATATTTTTCAACATTTCAAAAAGATGAATTTACAAAAAAGATCCGAGGAAAATTAATCGAGAAAAAGATTCCTAAGAGGTACGAAATTTTTTAAAAGTGTTTTTGGGATTTTTAGTAAGAATTTGGTGCAAAGATTGAAAAAAAAAATCTTACAAGGTTTTTCTTCCAAAATAATTTTATTCAGAAATCATATTTTATCCGGAAGAATTTTTTCATGAAAAAATTTATATTCTCAATAATTTGGAATAGGTAATATGTTATCTATTAATTTTTTCCAACTAAATTTTAAAATTTTTTTTTTAAAAATTCATGATTTTTTCAAAGAAAAAATTTCAAAACATTCGGGAATTTTTTTCAAATTTTCAAGTGATATTCTTGAAAAAGCGAGAAGTTTTAACCATATTTTCTGAGATTTTTGAAAAAAAAAGGAAAAAATTTAATTTTTATCAGTGGTTTTTATTTTAAGAAATTTATTTTTAAAATAGGTACTTTTTTCAACAAACATTTTAGAGAAGCAATTTTGGTTGAAAAATTATTTGCATAAAAAGTACACGAAATTTTTTTTATAAGAATTCTCGATGAAAATTGTAATTTTTTCTTTAATTTTTTTGCGATAAAAAAAATAACTTACTTACAGAAAAAATTTTAATTTTCATCTATAATTCTTATGAACAATTTTTTGAGTACCTACTTTTTTTGAAAATAATTTTTCCAACAAGTAATTTTCAAAAGTAATCCCATTAAGATTTCAAAAAAAGAAATTTTCTAAAAAAAATCAAAGTGTAGGTACTAAGTACTATAACTATAAGTTTTAAAATGTTATGCAAGAAATGAATTTTTTGGAAATACCTAACTAATGATTTTTTTTTAAATAAAATTTTTAAACGATTTTTTTACAGGATTTTTTCAAGAAAATTTTCAACATAATATTAGAAATTTTTTTTTCATGATTTTGAAGGAAATTTCAAAAAAAAAATACCCAAAAAATTTATGAAATTATTAATGAAAAAGTGATTTTTTTCAAAACAACAACAATAAGATTTTTCCAACAATTTTTAAAAATACATAAATAATTAAGTATGGATAATAATTTTTGGATCAGAATTTCAAAAGAAATTTTCTTATGATCCAATTTTTTCAAAAAAAAAATAAACTAAAAAAATGAGTTTTTTTTTTTAAAAAACATAAAAAAAAATTTCAAAAAAATCTCAAGTGTTTTCTGATATTTTTTTGTGGAGAATTTTTTTTTCTATGAAGAAATTTTTAGAGAATTTTTTTCAAATGAGCAATTTTTTAAACAAAATTTTTAAAGAAATTTTTTACAATTGAATTTTTTCAATTCAAGATACTCATTTGAGGAATAATTATTTCAAGATATCAAGTGGAAATTTTCAAAAATATGTGGAAAAAGTGAGATTTGTAAATAAAATTTTATGACCATTGATAAATAAATCAATGAAGTTTTCAACATAGGTATTTTTCTAGGATTTTTTCTAAGAAAATTTAAATTCTTATCAAATAAGTTGAATGAAAAATTCTTCCAATTTCTTCCCAAAATAATTTTTCAAACAAAATTTTTGGAAAGAATTTTTCTAAATGAGCGAAATATGATTGTTCCTCAGTTTTCAGCAGTTTCCCATCCTTGTCTCAATTTTTAAAAAATTTTAATGCACCGTGGGAAGGTATTAATAAATCAAGCTTAAGACGTCTTAATCAATTAAATTCCAATCCAACTTCTACAATATTAATCCGCAATCCTCAAGTACCTATCTTCCAGTCCAGACTAAATTCACTATTCACCTACAAATTCGAAGCTTCCCGCACACACAATCTTCCACCCTCATTTATCAAAATGAGTCCAAACCTAGCCGAGAGGGTCAACTCAATATATTATGCGTTTAAAATGTAAACAAACCTTCGACGATTCCGTATATCATAATAGAGAGACGACGGGGCGACGACCAGAGTCCAGAGAAACGTGCGTATAAAAATACAAACATAGCAAAGCAACTGGTTGCTGGGAGCTACATAGAAGAAAGGTGCTGGTCGAGTGGTTCTGGTCGTTGTCGGCAGTTCAATGAATTATCGAACCTGAGGCTACATTTAAGAAAATATAGTCGAAGCCATATACGACTCCAATGAGTATGAATTTCGTGCAGCAGCGTACTCACAACGTTCCAATGTACTGTCTGACCAGACAAAAGTGTAGGCGGTATCCCTTTTTGTTTATATTTGGATATTGGATTTGGATCCTTTTGCCGAAGCAAAAGAAAGGATATAGATCTTATGGTAGTTACCTTATAAACGACCAACGTAGTACGTAGGTTGATAAAATTCACCTAAATTATACGATCACGTTCTATACGGTTGAGTTATTCGTTGATGCTGAAAATTACTGCTACCTCAACGTCGCCGAATTGTATTCCAGTAAGTCAGTAGAATGAAGTAGATTCGTTCGAGTAACACAGAAGATCTATGCGAGTTGAGCGACGTAAATAGGTAATCGGAAAACAGAAAAAGGACCAGATTTTTTGGTAAAATGCAATTGTAGGTACTTTATAGTTTACCTACAAGTGGAGACGCGTCCACGGATGCGGCAACGCGACGTATCTTTTTTAACGATATCGTAATGATGTGGTTTGCGCCTCATTACTAACGGTCGGCTTATATTATTTTCCAGCACCTTATCGAAGAGAGGAAAAAAAATAACCGTTATCGCGCTGAAACCAGCAGCAAACCCGTATAATATTAAGAGTGCCAAAGGTCGAAGTAGATCAACACCAAAAGATCTAGCTCCCGGTGGCATTGTGATAGAAAGAAAATTACTCAATGAGCACGACCAAATCTTGATGCAATTTGTTCGATGTCATGACTCATGAGTTAGGCTGGAATGTTTATATCTTCGCTTCGTGTTACAGTTTCATTTACATTTAATTACGTTGTGCGGTATTTTGATATCGATCGAAGGTACCGGCCAAAATCTCTGCTCAGTCGCTTTCTAATTGTTCAACAATTGTAAATTATGCATGTATGGAGATCTATTTGTATGATGTCATCGTCTGAGAAGGTTGATGTTTTTTTTTCTGATCGCCAAATCGACGTTGGGACGTATGTGATTTAGATGCAAATTATGTGGAGTGAAATTTGTACGATCACGATTGCTCGAATTGTTTATTAATTTTGTAAAAGAAGTCTAAAGAAGTTGGTTGAAACATAAAATGCAATCCTAGTGTAGAGATTTTTTTGATGTAATTTTTGAAATTTCATGATCATTGCAATGTTTTTATCATCATTCTGAAAAATTGAAAACTGTAGGTACCTACTGTAATTTTATAATAAAAATGAATTCCAAAAAAAAAATTGAATTAAGAAAAACCGAAATTTGAAAAAATTGAAAATGAACAAAGTAAAAATATTCAAGTAAAAATTGGAAATGAATAAAGTTACTTATTGATTAAAAAAAAACTCTGATGAAAAAATTAAATTGAAAGAGAATTAAAATGTGAAACATTTAAATTAGAAAAAAAAAATTAAAAATGAAAAGGAAGATCTTGAGAAACGAAAAATACTGATCATTGATGTAGACGAAATTGGACAAGATTAAAATTGAAATAAATCAAATTAGAAAATAAATTTGGAAAAATGAAACTGAAATTGGAAAAAAATTACCAAAATTATTGAACTTGAAATAGTGTTACTATTATGCTCAAAAGTCACTCTTTTCTTCTCATTTTCCCTTTTAAAAAATGTATTCAACAAAATATCTGTTAATTTTTTTGACAGGGAATTTTTCAACATTTTTCTGAAAAAAAACACTCATAAATCTAATTAATTTTTTTTACCACTTTTACAAAAAAACCTCTATTTTTTTTTGGAAGTAAAATATACCTACCTACTTGAATAGGTACTTAAGTAGTTTAATTTAAAAAAAATAATAATAAAAAAAAATAAAGAAAAAAATTAGAAATCCTTTAAATTTTTAAAAATAATTTTCAATAAATGGTCTAATCAAAACCTTTTTGTTTTCAAAAAATTTATAAAATTTAATTAAGTACGTGTACATAAAATTGTTTGCATTTTTTTTTTTTTTTTTTTTTTTAGGACATATTTAAAAGTTATTCTTGAAAAATCAATCATTTTGAAAAAATTCTTAAATTTTTTTTGAACGAAACTTCTTCAGAATTTTTCTGAAAAAATTCAAACTCCTGTTCAAGTTATATTTTTTAAAGTTTAATGAAAAACTGTCACAAGTTTTTTTCCCCTAAAAGGAAATATTTTAAAAAAAATTTAAAGAAAATTTTTTACGACATTTTCGATAGGTAGGTAGAATTTTTAATTTTTTTTCTCAAAATTAAAAAAATATTGTGTTAGTGTTTTTAATTTTTTTTTTCAAGATAATATTAAAATGTTGTTTCTCTTCAAAAAAATTGGACGTTTTTTTGTGATTGGAGGTATACTACGAGTAACTTGCAATTTTGGTCAGTAAGTTCCCTTTTCTTGAAAATTTGGTCACTACTTTCCCTAATTAATAATGTCACTGAGTTAGGGTAGGGGGCCCAACGTTCTCATTCCTCTACCTAATTTCGTCCCCCAGCCGATCTCGGCCTCCACCGGCAAGTGGAATTCGCGAAAAATGAACGAATTGAGCTGAAATTCGGGCTAAAGGTGTACGAGGGAGTGCTTAGTGATGTACTATGAGGAAAAAATTTTGTGACCAAATTTCACCCTGCGTACACGCAAAAAACGTTGAAAAAACATGGTTTTTTGCCATTTTAGACAATTTCCACCACTTGGAAAAATCTGAAAAAAATTCATGGTGATTCAGAATACACCTAAAAACATATGGTAATTTTTTCGAGATGTGCGTATATCTTAGTTTTTTTTAAAACGGCTGTCAAAGTTTTCAAACCACGTTTTGAGGTCATTTTCAAGGTCAAAAAAATCTGAAAAAATTTGGGGTTGTTTCCACTCAGAACCCTCCCCTGTACACCAAATTTCACTTCAATCGGTTGAAAAATATTCGAAAACGATGAAAATCGTGGTTTTTGAGGCACCACCTCCCTAAAAAGGGGCGAAATTTCAAAATACGTCTTGAAATGGATGTTAATACATGAATTGTACTGCATAATGCGAGCGTACAACCAAAACTCAATTTCACCCTGCGTACATGCGTAAAATGTTGAAAAAACGCGGTTTTTCGCCATTTTAGGCAATTTCCACCACTTGGAAAAATCCAAAAAAATTCACAGACGTTCAAAATACACCTAAAACCATATGATAATTTTATCGCGGTATGCGTGTATTTTTTTTTTTTTTTAAACGGCTGTTAAAGTTTTCAAAACGCATTTCAAGGTCATTTTCAAGGTTAGAAAAATCTGAAAAAAATTGTGCATATTGGTACTCGTAACCCTCTACCATCCACCAAGTTTCACTTCAATCGGCCGAAAAACGGCTGAGATAACGCCGAAAAAGTGAAAACTATGTTTTTCGAGGTACCAGCCCCCTCGAGGGGATGGGAATTTCACGATACTTTCTAAAATCATCTTTTACCACTACAAAAAGATTTTTTGAAAAAAATTCGAAAATGGCGTCTGAGGCCGATTCACCTATGCTTATCCTGCTATAGCCTTTCATATGATTTCTGTCTAAATATACGTAGTTTTTCTCATTTAATTGTAAGAGTATCGATTTTGTACTGTTTTACAATTTTTTTTTCAAAAATAAAAGTGGGGCACGAAATTAGGAACACTTTTTTGCAAATTTGAAAATTGACTCTTTTTGGTTTTTCCCCCAGCTCGGAGGCTGAAATTGGATTTAAGAAAAATCGACCACGGGTCGAATTGAGCAGGTCTTCAAGGTACCTAGAGCAATTTTTACTTTCAACTTTGACCCAAAAGGGGGGCCACAATTTTGAAAAAAAAAAGGGTGACGGTAATTGGGCCGCTTACCCTACTAAAAAATTTAAAAACTATAATATCAAGCCTGAAAATCAGATAAATAAAGTAAAAAAACATTTTTTTGCACAAATAATTTTTTTGTGCTTTAAATGCAAAAAAATGGTTTAATGCATTAAAGTACATATTTTTTTGCTTAAATCATTTTTTTGCATTGAACCATTTTTTTGTCTAAATCATTTTTTTTTACTTGAAGTATTTTTTTTGTTTGAAGCATTTTTTTGCATTATAGCATTTTTTTTTTGCCCAAAGCATTATTTTTGTATAAAGCATTTTTTTGCTTGAAGCATTTTTTTGCATTTAAAGCATTTCATTTTTTGCATTGAAGCATTTTTTTTCTTGTCTTAATCATTTTTTTTGCCTAAAGCCTTTTTTTGCTTAAGGATTTTAGGTTTGCTTAAGGCATTTATTTGCCCAAAGCATATTACTTTTGTACAAAGCCTTTTTTATGTAAGCATTTTTTTTTGCATTTAAAGCATTTTTTTGCATTAAAACGCATTTCTTTTGCCTACTCATTTTTTCACGTGAAGCATTTTTTTTTTGCTTTTTCTTGAAGTTTTTTTTTTTTGGCTAAAGCATTTTTTTTGCTTAAGGAATTTTGTTTTGCTTGTAACATTTTATTTTGCCCAAAGCATTTTTTTTTGCTTAAAGAATTTTGTTTTTGTCCTAAGCATTTTTTTTGCATTTGAAGCATTTCATATTTCTGCTTACCTAAAGCATTTTTTTGCATAAAGTATGTGCGTCATCATAAAAGCCCAATACATCATTCTCTCGTAGTCGTATGTAAAACCAAAATACTATTTTTTCCCTGCCAGAACCCACTATCAAGCTATATAATCCCAAATATACCTAGACCCAGCCTAGAACTACGTATATTGTCGACTCATTTACACAAGACCTCTTCCTATCTCGAAAACCAGCGTTGGTTTCAGATCAAAGGCATATCACGTCTATTATATGCTCGTATAGTCGTATTCTACTACACCACCTGTACCGGTACTCTAAGTACATAACATGCCGTCTTCGTCTTGGTTTTAATCCACTATACAACTCTCTTAAATAGCGTACGGTCAGGTATTCGGCTCGGAATACTTTTTAAATACATTTCGCGGCGGTTTTTTTCTTCTTTTTCTTTTTACGACATCAGAATACAGCTTTAGTCCGCGGCACGAACTCGAATAAGAAGAGAGTTTCGATTATAACTCGTGTTCTGTATAGATATACTCCTATACGTACGATACGTTCATAGCCTACGTTCGCTGCATTACAGCAAAGACATCGCAGGCAGAGCGAGGGAGTGCAAACGAGAAGGGAAAGTTATTAAAATGTTTGGTGTTTTTTAATCGGCACTGCGCTCCGGTCGACCAAATTAATTGAATTTTCACCTCTCTGTCTCTCTTACTCTATAATATAGCTCATCTTCGCATCATCGTCCTCCATACCTCTTCGCCTCGCCTCATCTCTTGCCAACGCACACACGCATACTTATAATACTTGAAACTGGTTCTTAGGCTCGTTAATATAACACGTGCTGGTTACCCGGTTGCCTTCACCTTAATCCATATAGCGTATATTGTTTTAAATTCATATTTGCCAGCATTCCTTTCTTCTTCGTTATTAAAAGTGCAGTATTTTGACGCCGCCACGCGTCGATATGATAAAAATGTCGTGAATCAGGGTAAACCATTGTTTCTCACACGTTGTTGCCCCTATTGTTGCTTTTCTTATTGAATAAAGATGGCGATAAGGTAATGAAAACGAGCCTATTTTAAATAAAAATTACCTAGATAGAGTACTTTCTTTAAAGGTAATTTTTTTTTTTTTTTTTTTCAAACCTACGAGCTTTCGTGTACCTATTTTTTATTCTTAGAAAGAGAAACGGTGGTAAAATTTGAAACTGATGATTAAATACCGATATTCGATCCGCGTGTAATACCATATTTAGAAGCTGACAACCTACTGGAATCATAAATCCGAGTCTTCTTTTTCTTTTTTAGCCACAATTCATTATTTTTATTTACCAAGTGTGAAAGCTGTCTTGGTCGACAACATTGGTATGAGAATGCGATGAATTGAGTTGTATTGTGTGCAAATAAGGTGCCGAATTTTTGATTTTTAATGAAATTGGTGTCAGAGGAAGTCCAAAAAGTTCTTGAAAATTTTTTCCAAAAAAGAAATCCATTGGCAAAAATCTTGAAAAATTTGTGAGTGAAAAAATTTTGAGAAAAATTCTCTCAACAAATAATCTTTTTTTTTTTTTTAATTCAACAGTAAAATAAAAATTATTTTGTGAAGACATCTTATTTAAAAATATTTTTCCATGAAAGAATCTTGGAAAAAAAATTTCTAAAAAAAATTCTGGAAAAGAAATTGACTTGTCCGAGAAACCTGCCTAAAAAAAGTATATTTCTGAATACTCTTCGTAAAAAAATTTTGAGAAAAGAAAATCTTCAAAACATATAATTGTCTTGTCCGAGAAACCTGCCTAAAAAAAGTATATTTCTGAATACTCTTCGTAAAAAAATTTTGAGAAAAGAAAATCTTCAAAACATATATCTTGTCATCTCTTTTTGCATAAAATCGTATTGACAAAAATTTCGTGATCACAAATCTTCAAATGAATCGAATTGATAGAAACTGTTTTGACAAAAATTTCTTGAAAAATAATCTTTTGAAAAAATCTTTTGCCCAAAATCTTGTTCAAAAAAATCTCATTAAAGAAATGTTTATGATGAAGCTTCTTGATTAATAAAATCTTGAAAAGAAATATAATTAGGGAGGAAATCTTCGTCAAAAAATTCTTCACGAGAAATACCTATAGGTACTTGGTTTGTCCAAAAAATTTTCTGAAAATTAAATTGTCTTGCAAAAAAAAAAAAAAAACTTATACTTATCTCAAAAATTATCCTGACCAAAAAAAAATCTAAGGAATTCTTTTAATAAATTTCCTTTATAAAAATTTTCTTGGTAAAAAATCTTCAGAAATCTTGGTAAAAATATATGTACCTAAATACCTATCTACTTTGGTAGTCTAATCAGTTTGAAAAATAAATATTGAAAAAATATCTCGAAATTTTTTTGTCATAAAATTTTTAGGCAAATAAAATTTCCTAGGTAAAAAAAAATCTTCAAAAATCTTAAAAAATCATATTGACCAAAAAAAATCTTGAAACATTCTTTTGACTAAAAAACTTGACAATAATCTCTTGGCGAAATTTTTATTGGCGAGGAAAGTCTCTCAACAATGAAATTATTTTTTGAAAAATCTTCATGTCGAGTAAATAAATTTTTTTAGAAATCCTGATATAAATTCTAACTAATAACCCTATTTTAAAAACTTCTGTTCAGATAAAAAAACTCGTGATAAAAATATTTCTGGTCAAACTATTTTTTTTTAATATTGAAAAAAACTTTTTGCAAAAATTTTTTGACAAAGAAAATCTCTTAATGAAATATTCATATTGAAAAAATTCTCATTTCGAATAATTGATTTAAAAAATAGGTATATTGTTGACAAAATTTTTACAGAAAATATTATTCAGGTAAAACATTTCTGGCTAAATAAATTGTCTTGTAAAAAAAAAATCCAGAAAAAATATTCATGCTGAAATATTTTTGTATTGCAAAAAAATTATTTTGAGAAATTCTTGTTATAAATTTTCTTGGCAAAAACCTTTTAAAAAATCTTGAAAAATCATCTTGTTAAATCATCTTCTTGAAAAAAAATCCATTGGCCAAAAAATAATCGTTGAAAACAATTTCTCAATTCTGGCAAAAATTCTTGTTCAGGTTAAAAAGTCTTAACAAAAAATCTCCTTAAAAATATTCTGATGATACAGATATAAATATTCGTGTTGAAATATTCTTGTTTTTCAAAAAAATCTTCTGATAGAAATTTTTATTATAAATTTTCTTAGCAAAACCCCTTCAAAAATCTTGAAAAAATCATCTTCATCTTGATAAATCATCCTCTTTAAAAAATTCCATTGGCAAAAAAATCATTGGAAATACCTAATAAAAAAAATTGTGAGAAAAAATTTCTCAACATTTCAACAATATATCTAGGAAAGAAATTCTTGTAAGGAATTTATTTTGGCTAAAAAAATCTTGAAAGAAAATTTTCAAAATAGCACAAAAATCCGAATAAAGCACGAATTTTCATTTCTGCGATTTGGTAAACACCTTATCGAGATTTCATCTTGCTCCACCTTCAGATAACGTATGAATTACGAGTTGAAAAAACTTTTTAAAAAACAAAAATCGGCGTTTCGCGCCTCGCCAGGGAGCGCAGCCCCCTGGACCCCCTGGTTGGCTCTATTTCCACACAACGTTTGAAAGTGTGAAACATAGTATATGCTTTTACTCTGTGACAAAATGTCTAAAAGTCGTAAAAATTAATTTCAATTAGAATTTGAAAAAAAAGCCTAATGAAAATAAAAACATAATTATAGTCCAGTCAAATTAGCCAGAAATATGAAGTTGGTTGGAACTAATTGGGGGGAAAGATTTTTTTTCACGAAGCTGCTCAGAAATAGGACCTTTTATAACATATATAAAATCCACCGAAATCCGGCCGGTGCTTCACCCCCAAAATCCACATTTTTGCCCCCAAAAATGGTTTTTCACGTTTATCTTGGCTTCTAATTGAGCTACAGGAAAAAAGTTAAATCAAAAAATGTGTAGAATTGGATTTAGAACAAAAAATATCATGGGAATTTTTTGATACGAGCAGTAGAACCGGAACCCCCACAAATAATTTTCAAAGTTTGTAGGTGAAGGGAAATTAGGGGTACAGAGTGGGGGTTACCTGGTTTGCCCTAGAAAACCGATTTCGATCACTTATATGCCAAAAGGTCAACCGTGATGAGACAAAACTTTAACAAAAATTTTAGACCCCTCGGGTAAGTATTATGGGGGGGGGGGGAGGGGCTAATTTTTTTTTCAAATTACCAACCTCATATTTTTTGGTCAAATTAAGATAAACAATTTTCCTTCTTTCCACGGATTCTAAGGGGTCAGAAGAACCCCTAGCCAGTTTCAAAATTTTTGGGAAATTTTCGGCCGAGTTATGGCGTTTTAATTGTCCAAGGAACTTAGCCAGTTCTAAGTATAATCATCGCATTTCTGGCTAAGTTCCTTGGACAATTAAAACGCCATAACTCGGCCGAAAATTTCCCAAAAATTTTGAAACTTTGGCTTGGGGTTCTTCTGACCCCTTAGAATCCGTGGAAAGAATGAAAATTGTTTATCTTAATTTGACCAAAAAATATGAGGTTGGTAATTTGAAAAAAAAAATTAGCCCCTCCCCCCATAATACTTACCCGAGGGGTCTAAAATTTTTGTTAAAGTTTTGTCTCATCACGGTTGACCTTTTTGGCATATAAATGATCGAAATCGGTTTCCTAGGGCAAACCAGGTAACCCCCACTCTGTACCCCTAATTTCCCTTCACCAGCAAACAAAACTTTGACAAAAATGTTAGACCCCTCGGGCAATTATTTTGGAGGGAGGGGCTAATTTTTTTCCGATTTTTGTTTTTTTAAAAGTTTTTTCAACTCGTAATTCATACGTTATCTGAAGGTGGAGCAAGATGAAATCTCGATAAGGTGTTTACCAAATCGCAGAAATGAAAATTCGTTCTTTATTCGGATTTTTGTGCTATTTTGAAAATTTTCTTTCAAGATTTTTTAGCCAAAATAAATTCCTTACAAGAATTTTTTTTCCTAGATATATTGTTGAAATGTTGAGAAATTTTTTCTCACAATTTTTTTTATTAGGTATTTCCAATGATTTTTTTGCCAATGGAATTTTTTAAAGAGGATGATTTATCAAGATGAAGATGATTTTTTTCAAGATTTTTGAAGAGGTTTTGCTAAGAAAATTTATAATAAAAATTTCTCTCAGAAGATTTTTTTGAAAAACAAGAATATTTCAACACGAATATTTATATCTGTATCATCAGAATATTTTTAAGGAGATTTTTTGTTAAGACTTTTTTACCTGAACAAGAATTTTTGCCAGAATTGAGAAATTGTTTTCAACGATTATTTTTTGGCCAATGGATTTTTTTTCAAGAAGATGATTTAACAAGATGATTTTTCAAGATTTTTTAAAAGGTTTTTGCCAAGAAAATTTATAACAAGAATTTCTCAAAATAATTTTTTTGCAATACAAAAATATTTCAGCATGAATATTTTTTCTGGATTTTTTTTTTTACAAGACAATTTATTTAGCCAGAAATGTTTTACCTGGATAAGATTTTCTGTAAAAATTTTGTCAACAATATACCTATTTTTTAAATCAATTATTCGAAATGAGAATTTTTTCAATATGAATATTTCATTAAGAGATTTTCTTTGTCAAAAAATTTTTGCAAAAAGTTTTTTTCAATATTAATAAAAAAATAGTTTGACCAGAAAAATTTCGGTGGATTTTATATATGGTCCTATTTCTGAGCAACTTCGTGAAAAAAAATCTTTTTCCCCAATTAGTTCCAGGTAAATGGCTAATTTGACTGGACTATTATACTATGCAAAAATTTCAATTTTTTCAGAATATCTGACAAAAAGCCTAAAAGTCATAAGATTATTAAAAAAATTTCCAAGTTTCAAAATGTCTGACAAAATGTTCAAAAGTCATAAAATTTATTTTAAAAAATTCAATAGTAAAAAAAAAAATTACAAGTTTCAAAATGTCTGACAAAATGTTCAAAAGTCATAAAATTTATTTAAAAAAATTAAAAAGCCTAAAAAAAAATACAAGTTTCAAAATGTCTCAAAGTCATATTTCTAAAAAAATTTCTAAGTTTCAAAATGTCTGACTAAATGTCAGAAAGTCATCTTTCAAAAAAAAAATTTATGTTTTAGAATGTCTGACAAAATGTCTAGAAAATGTCTAAAAGTCATAAAATTTCAAAAAAATTTACAAGTTTCAAAAGGTCTGACATAATGTATAAAAAATCGAATTGATTAAAAATTTTCGGTTTTTTTATGTTATACAAACCTAACCTAACCCAACTGTCGGATTTTGGTCTCGGATTTTAGGGTCGTTTTTTTCCATTTTGGTCTCCGTAAAAGCATATACTATGCTAATTAACCCACCGCGAATCCTAGTACCTACATAACATATGTACCTACGAGTTCAGTCGACCACGAAGGGCTACTACTCGACACTACCGCATTCGGATTTGAGGTAGGTAACATACGTTGAAGGAGACGTGGCAGCCAGACAATGACTGCTTGTACCACGAACTCGACCAACTCAGGAAAAAAATAGGAGAAAGATACGCACAAGGTAGAAAGAGCGACCACCATGACAGACGTAACAGGTAGCTGTTCTGGGAGAAATAATGTGTAATTATCGGAATGGGAAACTCCCTGAGCCGAATAATCGTCAAATGCGCGTCGGTGAATTCGTTCAAATGTAGGTAAAAAACACCCAACTCGCGGTCATTCGAACTCTCAGGTAGCCTAGACTTTTCGTGTACGTTTACCAGATGAGATGGGTATACATATTTTACTCCTTTTTGTTTGTTTCGCGGTAAAATGGATCAATTTGGAAAGAAAATTTATTACGTCGAACGTGTGCCGCATAAGGAGACACTAGTGTCTAGTTTACCCAATTTGTTTACTTGGTTGCGGGTCTTTTTGTCGAATTTTACCAATCAAAATTGGAGGGGAGGGAGGGGTCCTATCGAAATTTTTGTGATAACCAAAATTATTCAAGACTTCAAGCTACAACCTTTTGTTCGGAATTTTTTTTAATTTGTCCCCCACCTCTACCAAATTTTAGTAATTATAGTCATATTATGCAAAATTGGAGGGGAGGGAGGGGTCTAATCGAAAATTTTATGATGACAAAATTTATTTCTAAGACCTCAATCTACAACTTTTGTTTGTAAATTTTTTCAGTTGAACCCCCTCCCCGATTTTTAAAAAGTATCTACCTGATATTATGTGAAATAGGAGGAGAGGGAGGTATCCAATCGAAATTTTTATAATGACCAAAATTATTTTTAAGATCTTTAGCTACAATTTTTGTTTGAAAAATTTTTCATTTGGCCCCTTCCTCCCTCGCACTTCCAATTTTTGGTTAGGATCTTCGGAGTGTTATGCAAAATCGATGAGAAAGGAGGGGTCTAATTGAAAAAAATTTCAAACAAAAGTTGTAGCTTGAAGTCTTGAAAATAATTTTGGTCATCACAAAAATTTCGATAGGACTCCTCCATCCCCTCCAATTTTGAATATAAGTATCTATGTAGTATTGAAATTGGTAAGAATTCAACAAAAACGATCCGCCACCATGTAAACAAATTGAGTAAACTAGACATTAGTTAAGGAGACGACTGTATTGGTTGACGAAACACGATAAAGATCCGTCATCGTTTTTATGATTACGAAAGGAGCATGCAGAACTGTACGACGAATCGATTCGATCGGATGTTCCGCGAGTGAATCATCGCGTCCATGTGTAATGAGGTCGATGTGTTGGAAAATCTCGTATCGTATACGATTGGACGATGCTGCAATATTTTTATGCAATTATATACCGCAGCCACAAGCCAACACAGTTCGGCGTCCGGGCAAGTGATTTTTATCGATCTGTAAACATTGTAAGTGCTGGTAGGATGCGGACATCTCGATGGCGACCTATAAACTCGGCTGCTTAAGCTAATTGATTTGATACGTTTGTGCGAATAACCATTTTTGGTTTATTTTTTTCGCTTCTTATCTAGAGATAGAAGGTATTAAGTACTACATACATTCGAAATTGAAACTAGTTTAAGTGTCGGCTCGACTTCGACTCGGACGTAATTATTTCGCCGGTACTCAGTATACAGTTCGAATGACGATGGCGGCGAGAAAGTGGTCGTTGGAGGGTTTTTTTTCCATACTTCAAATTAAACTAGTTTTTTCTTCCTTTTTCTTACTCTCGAGTCTAAGACGGATTTTTTTAATTGTAGGTAAAAGTAACGTGTTTGAGATTCTGGTACGTGTTGGGTTGGGCTCTGAGCAACGCTCAGATATAATATAAGTTGGCGGTTGCCTTGTCTCCCCATAAATGTATTTTGATATGGTAACGTATCAACAATGCTAACTAGACTATGTACCAATGCAGTGTCAACGCTGCGTCCTATCTCTCAGTAATTACCTATATGTATATGTATCTTAACGTATAATATGTAAATGCTAATTGGAAGGTGTGAATGCATCAGGGTCGTAGTACAAAATTTTTCTCCATCGTAGGCTGCCCGGCTGTTGTCGTTGGTGGCGGCTGGATTGTATTTAAATAAGGCCTTCGAGTACGTGAAGTTATGTAAGCTCGTAAGTTGATCTGCGTTGCCATTGCTGCTGATGTGAGGTACAATGTGCAGAAGAAGAGTCGAAGACTTGTACATACGAACAAGCCAGTCGTGAATAGAATTTTGTTATAAGCTATACTGCTATACACATAATTATTGCAAGGAAAAAGGTACCTATAAGATATAAACGATATGGGATGGAAGTGTGCTTAACTCTGGTTACCACCGTTGTTCGATGCTTTTTCAATGTTTAGTGCCATAGGAAGCCAGGTATTATTTCTAGTTGATCCGCGGATGGATTATTTTCACGAAAATATGCTACGTATCCGGATTGACAACGGAGATTTGTTCCAGAAATTAGGTATTATTTAATCGCCGGATGTTTATATTGGCATTGAAACCAAAAATATAAATAACGATTGTTTCGAAGAGCAGGATGAAAGTAATTACCAAGATACTAATATTGACCTCGAGATGTTAGCCTAGTTTGTGATCTATCGGTGATTATTCGATAAGTAATCGCGTCGTGTACTCGAGTTGAATTTAAAGTACCCAGATAGGAAAATCCAGTTATTTTGTGTTGCGAAGTTCAAGGTTTTTTTTTTGAAAAGGTTTTCGACTATTCAAATTTTTTTGCGGAGTATTGATAAATCGTAAAAAAAAATGTGGAGAAATTACGTTAAAAAAATCTGTCAATTTGTCTTGATCTATGAATTTTTTGAAAATTTTATTTTATTTATTATTATTATTATTTTTTTAATAAAAGAAATTTTTTGTTCAAAAATCACTACAATAAATGATATACTTTTACACTATTTTTTCTCACTAGGTATTTTTCACAAAATTGTCAAGAAGCCACTCCACCAAAAATTACCGAATAGTTGAGGAGCCCTCCCTTATGAAAGAAGTAGAATTCGAAAATTTTTCGAAAAATTATTCGATTATTGAATTTGATTCGACGAAATTTAGATACTAAATTTTTGGAATTGTACAAATTGATAATATTTTTTATTTTCCTAAATTGAAAAAATAAATATAATTATACCAAAACATTTCTATTCAGAAAATTAATTTTAGACAATGTTATGAGATTTGAGATTTTTTTCAATTTCAAATTTTTTTTGACTTTAGGAAATTTTTTTTGAAATATTTCTATTCAAAAAATTATTTTTAGAAAGTTTTGGGAGATTTTCTTATGTCTAAAATTTTGAAGTTTTTTTTTTCAAGAAAGTTTGGAAATATTTTTTCACAAAATGAATTTTTCAAACAGTTTCTTAAATAAATTGAGAAAAAATTCAGAATTTTCAGGTTTCTTTTAAAAACTTACAATAGGTACCTACCTATTTTTCCTAAAAAAAAATCCAGAAGATTTTTTGTAAATATTAAAAAAAAAAAATAGAATTTTCGAATTTTTTCAAAAAAAAAATTTTAAGTGTATCTCTTTTGAAAAAAAAATGTTTGATAAAATTTTTGAATTTTTCAGTAGGTAAGGTAATGAATACCTTGCCTATTTTTAAATGTATTTCCTTAAATTAATTTTGAAATATTTCCTTTTAAAAAAAATTGATCCATGGATTCACTGTAAACATTTAAAAAAATTGATATGAAATTAGTTTTTTTTAGAAAAATTTTGCAATAGGTACATTTCTTTGAAGAAAGTAATGCCTAAAGGATTTTAAAAAAAAAATGTAGTTTCAAACATTTCTTCCTTTTTTAAAATTATTTTTCTATTTTTTATTTTTTTGTTAAGTAATTTTGAGTGAATTTAAAAAAAAATTGATAGGATTTTTGAATTTTTTGTTCGAAAATTTTTGAAATACATAATATTTCCTTTAGAAAAATCCAGAGGAATTTGTGGACATTAAATTATGAATTAGGTATTTGAAATTTTTTTTTTAGAAACATTTTGAAATATCTCTTTTTGAAAAGAATGTCCAAAGGATTTTTTCTGAATATCGCTCAATAAGTATGCTTGACCGGATTTTTCAATTTTTGCAATAAGATTTCCTATCAAAAAAATATTTTTGCCACTTTGACCTTAAAAAAGTTGATAGGATTTTCGAATTTCTGTTGGAAAAATTTTGAAATTGTTTCTTTAACAAAAATCCTAAAAAATTCTTGTGCAAATTAAAAAACTTTTTTTGATAAGATTTTTGATTTTTTTTAAAGAATATTTTGAAACATTATCTTTCCAAAATTTCTAAACAATGTTTTTCAAATTTAAAAAAAATACCTACCGAAATAAAGAATAAAATTAATTATGTATTTGGTACTTAGCATAAATTTCTAACATATTGTTTTTTTTGTTTTGTTTTAGGTAAGTACCTGATGAAGATGTTACATTCCTAGTACAAGTACATATGAAGTAAGTATCTAACTAAGAAAAAAAGTTCTTAAATTAACCACGTACCTAATTGAAAATAAGAAAAAGTAATAAATGGGCTCAGATCTTCGAGCTCCCTGTGCCCTGAAAGTGAAGTACATAATTGAGTATCTTTGAAAATTTTCACAAAATTTTTTTTTTTTTTTTCAAAAGCAACTCAAATTTTTAAATTTCTTGTAGGAAATTATTCATGAAAATTTTGTGTTATAGTAGTTTATTCAACTAGGGAAATAAAGTAAGTGATTTTTGACGATTTTGAGAGTTTACTTCCCTCGCTGATTTTTTTTCAAAAACTTTAAAACATATTTCCTTTTAAAAAATTTGATAGGATTCTTGAGTTTATGTGAGTAAAATTTTGAAATGTCTCCTTTATATAAAAGCATATCTATCTATAAGTAAGAATGTAGAGGTATTCTGAGCAGTATTTGTAAACACTGTTTTAAAATGAATTTTTGAATTTTTCTGAAGAATATTTTGAAACGTTTCCTGTCAAAAAATATTTTCAGGCAATTTTTGGTAAATTTTATTTTGATCGTTGATATGATTTTTGAATTTTTCTCAAGAATATTTCAAAACTTTCCTGTTAAAAAAAAAAAAAAATTTCAACAATTTTTTGCTAACTTGAAAAAAATTGATAGAATTTTATAATTTGTGTCTGAATAATTTTTAAATAATATATTGTTTAAAAATTTTTGAACATTTTTTTTTTGAAATGATTTTTGAATTTTTTCCAAGAATATTTTAAAACTTTTCCTCACAAAAAATTTTACTCAGTCGACCTTTTTATAAAATAAAAAAAAAAACGAAATTTTTTAATATTTTTAGGAAAACTATTTCCTTATAAAAAAGTGTGTACGTAGGGAAGGAGTATTTCAATAGATGTTTGGGACCGTAATTTTTTCTCTGCTTAGAGGCACATATAACCCATATACAGCTCCAAAATCTTCTAAGAAGGTAACGAAAAGCAGAATAAGAAATCGGTATAAAAAGCTACATGCAAACAATGTTTGCTAAGAAGTTCTACGTAGAAAATGAAAATAGAGTAAGAAAAACAAACGATACTCCTAACTACGTCTAGACTATACCTTTGCAGCGCAAAGATTCCACCAAAAATGATTGACGGACGTTCCAAAATAAAGAATAAAGAAACAAAATGTTACCGCATGTATCTTGTCATTTCAAAATCTCACACCAGCAGCAGCAGGTCATCAAGTGAACGAGCATCTCTTTCCTTTATGTAATTGGTACATAGTACACCGAGATGATGACTACGCTGAAAAGTGAAGTGTATTCGCCAACATTCATACCACCTATTTACCATCATCCGATGGTCGTGAAGAATAGTAATATGAGAACACATCTGTACACATTTGTTATGTAAATCTCGAGTTGAGGCTGGAGTATTTTTCATTTTTTTCTTTCATACCCAGCAGAAGAAAATACGTGGATGATAGTGCTTTGCTGATACCTCAGTAAATAGCTAGGTCTGCGAGCAACCAAAGGTACCTTACTAGTATTGGTATGGTTGCACAGATGCTGTAATGTAAAGACAAGAATTCCTGAAAACTTATCCAATACTTCGCGAAGCACCTCGCGAAATCGCATTTTTGCACGCATTTCGTACTATACCTACTCGGCCCGATGGTAATGATCGTGACGAGGTAAGAGTACCAACACCAGGCACATGAAAATAACCGAGATCGAGAGAGAAAGAAGTTGCATCATGTAGACCAAGAATGTCACGCATACGTGTTCCAAGTTGAATAACATCTCAGCATATTATAATATTTCGTAGGCTGTGTACTCGTAGAGACCAAAGAGCACACGAGATAACGACCAATCCCGAAGAGATATAAAAAAATACGCGATAGAAATTCGCGACGACAATTAGAAGCTCGATGATCGGTGACAAATTGATTTCACTTTCGCTCACCAGCTGGTACCCATCTCTCGCCAATGCCACTTGCTCGCGATGTGATTAGCTTTCTGCACAATCTCAAGTCTGCAAAAAACACATCTCACTCGGTAGTCTGAACCGGTATTTTTTTATTCGCTGATCGCTAAAGCGCGACCACGAAAATTTCATCACGTGGATATTTATTTTACATCCAACAATGATAAATTTACTGTTTTCATTCGCGTTTCCTCGTAGTATAGATTTCATATTCTGAGAGATGAAAAAAAAAAACCACCAAATTACGAGTTTGAGCTGGATCGCGTGTAGTACGATACAATTTTCAAGGATGCCAACGATGAAAAGATCGAGCTGCATTAATCGTGTTTAAAGAAAAAAATCTAGAATAAAATATTATCGTGTTTAAAATTATTATAAAATTTCGATTAAGTAGCGGATTTTTTAATTTTTATCTTCAGATCCGTGATTTTAATTATATTTAAATTCGTGTTGAAGAAGATGCTTATTGCACGTTCGATGAGTTTGACCCCCGCCTGTTTTGCTCGTTGACCTTGATTCATATATTCATCTCCATGGATGAGATTCATATTTACGTTTTTTTTCCTTCTTCATCTTTTTCAAAACGAGATTGTGTAAATACGGGTTTTCCAAATATCATCCTATTTTAAACGTAACATAATCTTCTCGAGCAGGTACACAATATTATACATTTATGTAAACTAATAGCTTGAAAATCTGGCAAGTGTGGTACGAGTCTAAAAAATTATTGTATTATTTTCTATGTTTACTCTTGAGATAGGTTGTTTTGTTGCAACCAGATTCCAGGTACTCGTATGCGCTGCATAATACAAGTAATACCATAATACCATGAGAGGTCATCTCTGAATCAGCATCGAAACGACAATTCTAATCCGAGACCAGGGCGAGGCGTTCGAAAACAGTCAAAATTATGAAAAATGGTTCGCGTAGGAGACCAGGCTGACGTGTACATTATATTGCAAGAAATGAGATAGCTTTATAAAAAAATACGATATGATTGTGAAATTAACCTACAACACGAGAAGCAATTAAAAAAACTAAAACTGGCCAGATCGCTGGGTATAAATCGTGACACAATGTACCTATTGGTGAAACAGTAATCGTGATCTTTTTGGAATTCGCATCAAGGATGAAATTCAACGTCCGAGGATTTGTCACGTGTGTGGCGCGGCTTGGGGGTTTTTCCGCATACTATAATATTCGATGATTATATTGAAACGGATGTGATATTTTCATAAAAATGTGAAAGATTGCGTAGGTAATAATTTTTAAAAAATATGCACAAACAAGCAAAAATCGAAGAAAAAATTAAAAATTAAAAACAAGAATTAAAAAATCCAAAATTGAAATTTTTTAATACCAACATAGATTAACCTATAAATAGATAGCCAGCTCTTACGTAGAGAATGTCTCGCCCTGCTTTTAGTCAACCTTTAAAAAAAAATCATGTTCCACAGTTTTGTGAAAGAGGGCGTCTTAAAGTGAACGTGCGCGAGTGCACGATAAGTCTGCGTCCTTCCCCTTTCCATCCTAAAAACGTTGTTATGTAACCGCCATCTGGGAAAGAGCTCCATAACTAGACGAAAAACGGGCTCCTTTTTAACAAATAAGCGAGTCTTTTTTTTTGCATGGGCTGACTATCTATTTATAGGTTAATCTATGATACCAAGAAATACATAATTATATTAAAAACTGTGAGGAAATTGATAAAAAATTTAAAATTTCAAAATTTGAACCCCCTTATCTGCTCATTTTAGGGTCAAAGATGAGTTCATGTTCAAAAAATCGAATTCTGTGACCTCGAAAAACTGCATTTCGATATCCATAAATTGTGAATTTCAAAATTCTAAAAACTGAGCCCCCTCTCAGACGCCCATTTTGGGGTCGAAGATGAATTTACATTGAAAAATCGAATTCAGCGACATCGAAAACCTACATTTCGACATCCATATTGTAAATTTCGAAATTCTCAAAACTGAACCCCTCAGGTACCCATTTTGGGATCGAAGATAAATCGTAAGTTCTAAAATCGAATTCAGCGACCTCGAAACCCTACATGTTGATATCGATATTGTAATTTTCAGAGTTGACTACTTATTTTTCAGGATTTTATGAGAGTTGCAAATTTTGAAAATTCATTTTTATAAAATGAAGGGAGAACCATAACTATTGGAATTTTACAAAAAAAAAAAAAAAAAACCTCTTTATAGTTATAACATATTATATTTTTTAGAGGCTCAAAAGTGGATGAACATGGTCAAAAAATGAATAGGTAAAAACTTTTTTTAAAAAAACAAATTTTAGGAATTTTATTTTTCTTTGGAAATTTTTTTTCAAAATACGAGTAGATACCTAGATATTATTAAAAAATTGTTGATGAAATTTTCGATTTTTTTACTACGGATTGCCTGTAGAATATAATAAGTATTAAAAATTTGAAAATTATTTGAAGGGATTAAATTTGTCCTAAAATTTTTTTTTTTGCAAAATTAAAAAATTAAAAAAAGAATTGTAATTTTCTGTTTAAAAAATTTTTTGATAAGTTTTCTAAATGATTTAAAAAAAAATTATTATCCAGAAAAATAAGTAAGATCAGTATAGTATGTGCATTGCGTACTTACTTTAAAAGTTGCAAAGGTTGATATTATTGGTCTCAAAATCGTGGGGAATGTTTTTTATTGGATAACACATAAAAGGGCATGTCCTTCGCGAAGTCTTAACTTTTAAATAGCACCATCTCTTTTAATTTAAAATTCCACACTCATACCTACTTATCATTGCAAACCAGCGAATGCTTAAGTTTTTTTTTTTTTGGAATTGTAAATGGTTACCTTTCTAAAAGTTGTCATTTTGTGAAATGTTTTTCAAAAATTAACTGTTTTATGATTAAGTTGTTCTATTTTATGTATCGTTGAATATAATACGTATATTTCATACAAGGTGTTTTTTCTGAGATGATTCAAATTGTATGAAATGGCTTTTTAATCGTTGAAATCATTCTAAATCGTTTTATGACTATTTTAGGTATATATCATTAAATATTATCTTCCCGAGCAGCACACTCGACAAATTATCGAAATAAAAAATCGACAGAATATCGAATTCGATAAAGTGTTGCGTTAGTTCCGCATAAATCGTGAAATTATCTTTCGATATATAGATAGATTATCGACGAATTATAGTTAATAAAAATTTCGAGATTATAGTAAGATATTTTATCGATAATCTATCTATAATATCGAAAGATAATTTCACGATTTAGGCGGAACTTTCGCGACACTTTATCGAATTCGATATTCTGTCGATTTTTTATCGATTTTTTATTCCGATTTTTTGTCTTTTACTAGCTTTTTTCTATAATTAAAAATCATTAATTAGCATAATTAATACATTAAGCTTTGCCTAAACACATTATTCATGTTACGGTAAGAGGATCATTTCAGAAAAAGTCAAAAAAAATTATAAAAAATCTGCCACCCGTGGGGCTTGAACCATCTACCTCCTGCATGGTAATCCTCTTCCTTAACCACTATGCCATACCTTATCGTTGAGGAATTAGCAATAAAACGCTTATAATAGGCAGTTTAGTACTTCCAGACGTGTTGGACTTAGAAAAATTTTCACCAATTTGGAAATAATTTTAAATATCGTCACAAAATCGTTGAAAAATCGTTCGACAAATTTCAGATTATTTGTCGATAATGTAGTTTCAAATATCGCCACAAAATCGTTGAAAAATCGAATTCGAGGAATTTCATATTACGTGTCGATAATATAGTTTCAAATATCGTCATAAAATCATTGAAAAATCGAATTCGAGAAATTTCAGATTACGTGTCGATAATAAAGTTTTAAATATCTTCACAAAATCGTTAAAAAATCGAATTCGAGAAATTTCAGATTATTTGTCGATAATATAGTTTCAAATATCGTCACAAAATCGTTAAAAAATCGAAATCGAGAAATTTCATATTACTTGTCAATAATATAGTTTCAAATATCTTCACGCAATCGTTAGAAAATCGAATTCGAGAAATTGCATATTATGTGTCGATAATATAGTTTCAAATATCTTTACAAAATCGGTAAAAACTCGGATTCGATAAATTTAATATAATCTGTCGATAATATAGTTTCAAATGTCGTCAAAAAATCGGTAAAATATCGAAGTCGAGAAATTTCATATAATCTTTCGATAATATAGTTTTAAATATCTTTACAAAATCGTTAAAAAATCGAATTCGATAAATTTAATATTCTTTGTCGATAATGTAGTTTCAAATATCTGCACAAAATCGGTGGAAAATCGGAATCGATAAATTTAATATTCTTTGTCGATAGTATCGTTGACGAATATCGTCATAAAATCTTAATAATATCGAATTCGATAAGTTTTTAGATTTTTTGCCTATGAAGTTGTACCGATAAATCTTTATAATATCGTGAGAACATCTATAGATTTTCAAACGATTTTTTATCGATACGTTACATCTTCCGATATTATCGATCGAGTGTGCCGCTCGGGTTATTCAACGAAGGTGGGAAAATTTATTTTGAACCTAGCACACCATAGAAGAAACTGCGAGCAGATTTTGAAAATTTCTTGAAAAAAAGTTGAGCGGTTATACATGAATAAGTGAGCGAAGGAATAAAAATTGGAGTTCGCCCAAATTTTATTCTGCTTGAAATTTGAGTAAATGCTTAAAATAATCTAGAAACAATAAATTTTGAGATAAAATTCGGAAATTCAGTTCATAATTATACTGAAGTCTACTCCTGAGTCGATTGCCACCTTTTCAAAGTGATGTGAAGCCTCCGCCAAAAGTTGACTTTTCTCAGTAAGATTAAAAAGTCAACATTTGCTGGAGACTCCAGATCGCTGGAAAGTAGTAGCCAATGATTCGAGGGATCGACTCGGAGAGGGCAGGCAAAGTTTCATTTGATTTTCTGAAGAAATTCGTGATTTTTAGGAAATTTTTCTATATTAATTATGTAGGTATGCGAAATTTTCAAGTTGTAAAAATGTGCATAGAGCTTCCTGGAGCAAATTTAGCGTGTAGAGAAATGTCAACTTTTGCTGGAAGTTACACATCATTTGCAAAATTTCAGTAATAGACTCGTGGGAGGGAGGAGGGCTTTGGAATATGAATGGGTTTTCAGAATTCAATCTCGTAATTTAGTATTTTTGTAAAAAAAAAAACTTGATATATCATATGGGCTGTTTTTTTCATTTTCAAAAATTTGTCATAAATCATAAACTGAAAAATCAACTCCGACTGCTTAAAATTTTATGCTGAGATTTGGATGGCATGCTCTTTCAGTTAGTCAGATTTCAGTGCAATCGGAGTTGACGAGGTGAAGAGATTTCCCTGTTGGAAAAATTTCATAATGAGTTCAATGTAAATTTTCTCATTCTCGCATTGGTCCAAAGACGTAGAAAAATTCATACTTAATAGATTTTGTTTGCCCACCTCAAAGGGGCATTTGCATTAAAATTTCATGAAGAATTTAGACGGTTCGTAATTCGTGTGAATTAGAAAAGTCTGACATTCGTTTTATGATAAAGGTGATTTTGTGAAAGAAAATTACATTATAATGACACTTCCGTATTGGATGTATATGTACTTACCCTCAAAGAATCATACCTAAGTCATAATGAACTAAGTATTGTTGGAGAGTAAACGTTTTGTTTGCGAAATGTACTGTGAAAGGTTATCCAAACTTTACCAAAGGGTACCAAACCCTATTAAAGTAGTAGACAAATTATATATTTTACTCGGAACCGTTCATCGAAAAACATCAGACTTTCGAGATGAAGTCTTTTCTAGTAGGAATATTCTTCGATAAACGAGTAAGGAAGAACCTAAGGAAACTTTTGTTATTCTATCATGTCATAAGTGCTGTAGCGGTGTGGGCATCTTGTATTTTTTATTTGTCAGGTTTAAAATATTATGACTTTCGAGCTATTACTTTAGGAATTGTACCAATTGGATGTTCTTCAGCTAAAATAGTTTACTTTTGGTTTATATTTCGCCTGTATCGCACAATTGAACCGATTGTTGAATTCCTCATCGAAGATGACGCCAAAACAATCATTCCAACTGATTTGGAACCTGCTAATGGCACCATTAAGTACAAAAAAGGGGTTATTATAGTGTCTTGTATTATTTTGGGGGTTCACATCGTCGCTGATATCGTTTACGATTCAGAACATCAAATCAAAACGGAGAGATTTACAAAGAAACTTTTCTTGACAAAATTTTTCCCAGTATGGTGTCCTCTTGAGAAATTTTGGACAATGACCTTTGTGTCTATTTTTCAAGAAGCCATTGTGTTACCTGACACAATCTTGTTTCTTTTTGGCTGCCTCTTTATGTTCATAGCAATCATTGAAATGAACAATAAATATGTCGCTTTGTTTGAAAAATTGAAATTACGTTCGACTCGTGCGTTTGAAAGAATAGAATTATTGGAGGATGAGTTGAAGGGATTGGTGGAGGAATGGAGTAAGAGAGTTCTTTCGAACAAAATCAAAATATTGGAAGAAGAAAGAAAAGCTACGATGGAGAAATTTTACCTAGATTTTTTGTCACTTGTGGAACGTTATCAGCAATTGCAAAGGTATTATTATTGTTTTCATCAATGTTTTGTGTCGTGAAAGGTCGATTTTAATGCGGAAAATTATTTTTTCGCAGAGTACAATTTTTGTTGAGAAAGTGTATGGATACGTTCTGTTCGGTTACTTATTGTTTCGTAACTTCTCTCATGATTGGATGTGGATTTGTTGGGGTTGAGGTGAGAACTTTTTCCTGCGCAGAACATGTCTGATATTTTTAAATTCTTGATTATAGTTTTTGTCTTAGGCTTTCTCGGAAGCTAACCTCGACGTCAAAATGATCATTAAAATGTTGATCTGGTTTTTTGGTTTTGGAAGTGTATGGTATATGAACTGCATCATCGCAGAGTCATTTTCTAAACAGGTATATTTCTAATTGAATTTCTACAATTTCATATAAGTATTATAATGAAATTTTTTATGGAAAATAAGTTAAAGGATTTATGTTATTTTATTTGGATAGAATGATTTGTTTGCTCAGGAAGTGTACTCGATGCCGTAACCGTGGTATTATTTTTCTCCAAAGCAACGTAAAACTGTGCTGACTCTTTTGACGATAATTCAGAAACCTACGTACTTATTTATGAGAGCAATGAAATTAATTCGTGTGAAGATGGACACCTTCCCCAGTTTTTTAAATACGGTGTATTCTTACATAAAAATTATGCGAACTTTGCAGAACGTAAAATATCATACGTAATTGTTCAAGCAGTTCATTTTTGATTTTTTTTTCTCAAGTCGTTATCACATTTAGTAGTTGATGAAGTCATACACATTCTTATTCACTTCTATTATTCATTAATAAAACCATACTTTCTTTGTTAGACGCACCTTATAAATTATAAGTATCGATTAAGCTGATATTGTTTTGGGAGGAGTGCGGTTGGTATAGCAAGTACATGCGTATTACTTTAAAAGTTAGAAAGGTTGATATTATCGGTCTCAAAATTGTGGGGAGTGTTTTTTATTGGACTAAACAGATAAAATGGCATGTCCTTCTTTAAGCCTAATTTTTAAATCGCACCACCTCTTTTTATTTATTTATATTCCACACTGATATCATTGTGAACTTAGCGAATGCTCAAGTTTTTTTTTTTTTTTTTTTTTTTGAATTACGAAAGGTTACCTTTATAAATTATATTTTGTGAATTGTTTATTTTTTTCAAAGTTTACTTAATTATCTCCTTCAAAGGTGTAAAAAAGAAAAAATATTTGTTGTACAACTAGACTAGGTATGTGTGTAATAAGCATACCATAGTAGGACTTCTTCCACACACATTGCTGTACCTTAGGAGGACATTTTACCATGGTCGGACATTTGGTGATGTCCTACCAACGTTTTGTCTTAATAACTGAGCCATTTCAAGTATGATGCATCTGATACGCATATTCCCATACCCTACCCCGTTACACTGCATCAAGTGAACGAACGTCAATTCAGTTGAATCTGATTCTGGACTTAGAATAAAATTACGAAATATATCAAGTACCAAAAGTACATACTTAAATTAAACCAAACATAATTTCAATTATTTAATGACTTTAAAATATAATTTGATTTATTTTTGACGACGTTATGTATTATGAAAAAATAAATAAAAAATAAAAAATTAAAATACGAGATACGAATGTAGGTACTTAAATTAATTATAATAATACTACATTAGATACTTATTTTAAAAATTTGAAGGGGAAGGAAAAGGGTCCAATCGAAATTTTTGAAATAACCAAAATTATTCCTAAGATTTTAATACACAACTTTTGTTTGAAATTTTTTTCAATTGGACCCAATACCTCCCCCCAATTTTGAATAATTTGTAAGTTTTATCAAAAAAAATTGGAGAGAAGGGATAGAAGGGAGGGTCTAGGAGGGTCCAATTGAAATTTTTAATTTTTATAATAACCGAAATGATTTCTAGAGTCTCAATCTACAACTTTTGTATGAAACAATTTTCAATTGGACCCTCCCTCACTCACACACACAGACTATTTTTTATCAAGTATGTGGCGCTGACGTGATGTAAAATTGGAGGGGAGGGATGAAGTCCAATTGAAAATTTTTTCAAACAAAAGTTATAGATTGAAGTGCAAGGAATGATTTTGGTCCTGACAAAAATTTCGATTGGACCCCTCCTTCCCATCCAAATTTGAATAATAAGTATCTACGTATCATTTTAAAAAATCAAAGGAGGGGGGTCAAATTGAAATTTTTGTAATAACTAAAATCATTTCTAGGATCTCAATCAGTCAATCTACATCTTTAGTTTGAAAATTTTTTCAATATTGTAAGGTTTTCTCACAGAAAATCTCTAAATTTTTAAGTTACGAGTAAAAAAAACCCTCAAGTTACCGCTTGTAGTAATCAATAAAATCAATTAATCAATCAATCATTAATTCATCAATAATCTCTCCTCTAGTTACCTATTTTAAATCAATCAAATCTAATTATAATAAGAATAAAAATAAAACGAGGTAGGAGACTCCAAAAAATAAAAAAAATAATAACTTTGTAAGGTAAAAGAATCAGGGAAGAAAACCAATTGAGACGCAATTGGTTATGGTGATGGTGGTTTTGAGAAAATTTTGAAATTACTGGTGGTTCCAATTGGTTTTTGGTTTAATTGGTTGTGATGGTGGTTCTAAAATTAAAAACCATTTCAAATGGTTGTGGTGGTGGTGGTGGTTCCGTTTTGGTTTTTCAATTGGTTTTCATCGAATTGCTTCCATTTCGTAGTATGAAAAATATTTCCCAACATTTAAACCATTTATCTATGGCATTAACCATCAGAACCAGATGGAACCATTTTCGTGCTTCCTATTATACCACAAAAGAACTAAAAAAAGATCAGATCTTTGAAATTTGATTAAAAAATTCAAATTCAAAAAGTAAAAAAAAAAAAAACTATAAAGAATAAAAAATAAAAAATTAATTTTGCCTACAAGTTACAAACACAATATTGCAATAAATTTAAATTAAATAATATACATTCAAATAAAAAACAAAAAATAATAATGTTTCCACTTTCCAGAGCGCTGAAAAATCAGAAAAATGAAGAAAACAGGCCACAGGGGGTAGGTAAGGGGCCCAATTAAAAAAAATTTCAAATCAAAGTTGTTGCTTGAAGTTCTAGGAATAAATTTGGTCATAACAAAAATGTTGATTGGACCCCTCCTTCCCTTTCAAATCCACTATTTCTCTTTTTAGAACCAAAAAGACCCAATTCCATTAATTGGTGGTGGTTCTGGTTTTCATTGTAAAGGAAATTGAAAATGGTGGTGGTGATGGTGGTTTTTTATTTTCAAACCACTTTCTTGTGGTTGTGGTTGTGGTTATTTCAGCAAATGATTTTTCGTTGTGGTTCCAAACGGTTCTCTTCCCTGCCTTTTCGAAAGGAATTGGTTCTTTTTGGTGGTGGTTCTTGAATGAATTTTTGAAGTTCATTGTAATGGTTCCAAATGGTTTTGAAAACCAATTAAAATATCTGGTGGTGGTGGTTTTACCCGGTTTTGGTTTCAATTGGTTTTCTTCCCTGAAAAGAATACATCACGAAAAGAACGATTTTGCTCAGCGTTTTAGAGAATGTGCAGTGTAACGGGGTAGCATATGGGAATATGCATCTGGCACTGCACTGGTAGAGTCAGTGAAGAGTCTGCTTTTCGTATATCTAAGTTAAATTAAAATATTTCAAGTGGTATAGGAGTTATGGCATGTTTTGCAAAAACTGACGTTGAGAGGACATTTCAAACACTTCACGAATTTAGCTAGACGTTGGGCAGACATTAGAATTTTTATAAACGTTGGTAAGACTTCATAAGGTTGTTTCAAATCGAAAAAATGGAGTGTTAAGCGTTACTATTGAGTGTAAACAAATTTTTGTCAGATTAATTGGTAATTTTTTTAAAGAGAAGAACATTTGTAATGTTACTGTGATTGAAGAATAAAATTTTTTGAGGTCCGCCCATGGTATAAAAGAAGTCACGTGTCCGCCTATGATACCAAAAACACATTGTGTTCAAACGGTGTCTTCAAAAGACCATTACAAATCGAGTTTTGTTCGAGGGTAAACGTCAAGTTCGCGAAATGCACTGCGAAAGATTTTCCAAACTTTATCAAAGGGTACCGAGCCTTTTTAAAATAGTGGATAAATTATTTTATTCGGAACCTTTCATCGAAAAATTCCCAACGTTCGAGATGAAAATTTTTTTAACTTCGTACACGATCGCTGTGGGAGGATTCTTCGATAAAAGGGTGAAAAAGAACGTGAGGAAGTTTTACCTATATTATCATATTGCTTGTTCTGTAGTAGTACTATCTACTAGTACATTTTATTTGAGAGATTTAACATCTCGTGATTTGAGAGCTGTTGCTATGGGAGTTTTATCAATACTTCTAACATCAATTAAGCTTTACATATTGTCTATATTTCATTCGTATCATGTAATTCAGCAGTTGATTGAATTCGTTGTCAACGATTACTCCTACACCCATTCGAGTTCTGCAATAACTTCGGAGTCAGAAAAAGGACCCATAAAAGTAAAAAAAATGGTTTGTCGTAGTTTCGTGTATTTTTTTTATTTTTCCTATTGCTGGCGAAGTTATTTTCGACGTCCAAAATCCATTTGAAATGAATAGGTTCACGAAAAGACCTTTCTTCACAAAATATTTTCCTTTATGGTGTCCTTTTGAACATAAGTGGGCTCTGATATTCGCATCTGTTTTTGAAGATTTCATTGTGATACCCGAATTACTCGTATATCTTTTTGGCTGTCTCACGATGTTCATAGCAGTTATCAAAATGAACGATAAATATTCCGAGTTGTTTGAGAAATTGAAGTTATTGTCGACTTGTGCATTTGAAAAAATAGAATTATTGGATAATGAGTTGGAGGAATTGGTGGGAGAATCTAGTAAGAGAGTTCTATCGAATAAAATCAAAATATTGGAGAAGGAAAGAGTAGCTACAGTGGATAGATGTTGTGAAGATTTTTTTGCCGCTTGTTAGACGGTATCAACAATTGCAAAGGTAGGTACCAATCATTACCATCTGGTGACATCGAATTACAATATTTGTGACCCGGCATTACAAAAGGGAGTTAGTAGGTATTTTACAAATTTTTCAGGAGAGCAAAAATAAACTTTGAGAATGAATATCTTTGGAACAAATGGACCGATTTTTTTTGATTTTGGGGAAATAGTTACTGGATATGAGTGAAATATTTTCCAATATTTTTGAAAAAAATTTGTGCGAAATTTTTTTTATAATGGGTAAGGGAAATTTGACCAAACGCAGTGTTACCAAAAAAGGGGAAAAATTTTGTGATAAGCAAATTTTTGAAGCGTACTGATAACAAATATCATATCGGTATTTGGCTAAATTATGAGCATTTTGCGTCATATGCGGTCATAAAACGAAAAAAATATTGAAAAACAAAAAATTATCAAATTTCATCGATTTCAAGTAAAATTATTTTGATTAGTGATGCTTCTGAAAATCGATCGAAAATTCTCATAAGTTGAATTTTTTAGCTTAAAATCACGTATTTCAAGCATCAGCTCCGAGGTGAGCTATTTTGAAACAAATTAGGGATATATTTTTACATATTTTTTATTCAAATTCTTGAAAAACAGCTACATTGCCTACTAGGTCCCTTTTGTCGTGCCGATTGGAAATATTGACTCTTTTGAAATTTTGAGTGGCTCAGATGATAGAGCTCGGTAAGTAGAGCTCAGAACACACACACAAAAAAAATGAAAATCAATTTTTTATCTACTAGGTCCCTTTTGTTATGCCGGGTCACATTTTTAGAAAACAATCCTTTTGAACTCTGATCACTTTTTTCTCACAGAATTCGATTGTTGTTGAAAATGATTTTGGAGGATGTATGTTCAATTGTATATTGCCTAATTTTTGCTGTCATGATTGGATTTGGATTTGTTTGTACCGAAGTGAGAACTGATTTTTTGGCACAGAACATTTATGATAATTGAGTGTTAATTCTTAATTCAACGCTTATATTGCAGGCTTTATCAGAAGCTCACCTCGACATTAAAATGATCATTAAAATTTCGATTTGGTTTTCTGTATTTGGTGCTGTGTGGTATATGATTTGTATCATTGGAGAATCATTTTTAAAACAGGTATTTTTAGTTTCATAAGTACAATGAAGATGCAAAGAGTAGTATTAAGCGTTTAAAATTTCATTGTACAGGGAGAATTATTTGCTGAGGAGGTGTACTCGATGCCGTGGTACTATTTTTCTCCAAAGCAACGTAAAACTGTGCTGATTCTTTTGACGATAATTCAGAAGCCGATATACTTGAGGATAATAAAATTAGTTCGTGTGAAAATGGACACCTTCCCCAGCTTTTTGAATTCGGTGTATTCTTATGTACAAATCATGCGAACTTTGCTGGAAGTAAAATTTGATTAATGTAGAATTCGCGGATTCAAATTACATCACAAGAGAAAAATATCACGCGAAAAGTCGTGAATTTCAGTTTTCAAAATTTGGTAGACACCTTGAAAGATTCTATTTTAAAAATTGATGATTTTTTTCATGTTTGTTTGTATTGTTAAAAATACAAATTGAATAATTCCAGCGCTACGTTATGTTAGTTACTATCTGATTTTTTTCATGATTTTTTGAAAATTAAAATTTAAAAATTTTTCCCCTAATTTTTTTATGTTTTATTCATTTTTTTTGGGGGGGGGGGGGGGTCACATTTTAAAAAGACACTGTTAAAAAAAACACTGCAAAATTCAAACTGAATTCCTGCAAAAGTCCTGCAATTTGGTTTTGAGATTTTGTTAGACACCATACAAATGATGTTCAAGCAGTTTATTTTTGAATTTTTATTCAAGTCGTTATATAATTTATCTACTAGTTGAGTAAGCCACACACATTTTTATTCACTTCCATTATTATAAAATTATTCCTATTTTGTTAGACGCACCTTCTAAAGTAGTAAAATGGGATGTTCTTCTTGAGACCTAATTTTTATGTTCTATGTTGACCACCTTTTTATCACGCTTCTATATTTATTAACTTACTTTTTTCATTTAAGTATACCTCACTATTCCAGACTGATGTCATTGTGAGCCCAGTGAATGCTTAAATGTGTTTTTTTTTTTTTTTTTTTTTTTGAGTTGCACAGAGTTATTTTTCTAAATTTATTGTCATCTTGTGAAATGTTCTTTGATTTCTTTTTTTCAGTGAGTTATAACATAATAGTTGATTAAGTCACACACATCCTTATTCACATTTATTAATTTGTAATAAAATTATTCCTATTTTGTTAGACACACCCTATAAAGTATAAGTAAGACAGTATTGATTTAGCTTATTTCTTTGGGAAGAGTAAGGAATGTATAGCAAGTGCATGGGTAGCTACTTTGAAAATGGTAAAGTTTGATATTATTGATTTCGAAATCGTGGGGAATATTTTTGATTGGGTAACAAATGAAATGGGATGTCTTTCTTGAAGCCTAATTTTTGTTTTATTTTTTATTAAAATCGATAGTTAGTATTATTCAATTTATTGTAATCAATGTTCTGAATGATTTGGTTGCTGAGGAAGTGTACTCGATGCCGTGGTATTATTTTTTTCCAGTGCTGACTCTTTTGTCTGTAATTCAGGTACCGACTTACGAGTATGTATTTAAGGAAAATGAAACTGGTTCGTGTTTTTTTTTTTTTTTTTTTTTTTTTTTTCAAAATTCGGTGACTTGGTTACTTTTTTAAAGACAAGGTTACTTTAGTTACTTTTGGGCTCATTTTGGTTACTATGGTTACTTTTGGACTCATTTTGGTTACTATTTCGTCAAAAATCTGACGAACAGCTGCCATTAAAATTTAAAATTTCTTTAAAAACGTTTTGAAAGTTTTTTTCAGAGATTTTGCTTCCAAAAAATTTGAAATATTTTATTTAAAAATGAATTAAGTAAGGTCAGTTAGGGTAACTGGGCCACCGGGGTATCTGGGCCATTCTCTTCCTAATCCCTTCCAAAATCGTCTTGACGTAAATGGTTGGTTGCATGGTAACACTGACATCGTAAGCCCACCATAACAATTATCATTCGGTTCCTAGCTCCCCTTGAGGAGGCCTCAGTAATTTGAGTAACATGAATGGCCCAGTTACCCCCAACAACTGTGGCCCAGTTACCCCAAAACTCAGATTTGAGTGGGGGTAAGTGAATTACACATCTTAAATCTTCCTTAATAAAAAAAAAATTTGGTGGCCCAGTTACCCCATTTTTCGGGGTAACTGGGCCACCATTCTTTGTGTAGAGTGAGGTGTTCCTCAGCTCAGGTATGTGCTTCACCCTCAAAATCAAAAAAGTGAGCGTACCTCTATGACACCCCTCTACACGTCCCATTTGAAGATTTAAGGTTATTCTTCACTAGTGAGGCATTTTTGAATAAAGATTTTTTAGAGTTGTAAAAACGTGGCCCAGTTACCCCAACTGACCTTAATTGAACAATTTATTGAATCTTCTTTTAAAATTGAGATTTTTTCTGCTCGAACTTCAGGAATATTTATTTTGTACTTATGTATTGAAATTCAAGGTAGAAAAATGTTTGCTCCTAAAAAAATTGAAAGTTCTTTTATAGACATTTTTCAAGTCAGTATGAAAAATTGTGATTTTTTTTTCTTGAAGAATTAAGATTTATTCTTGTCTAAAAATGAGCCACATTTCTTGAAAAAAAAATGTAAGTAGATAAGCCGTATTTTTTTGAAAAAATTGAGAAATTCTTTTCTCGACAAATAAACGATTTTTTCTCAAAATTTCTTTTCAAAAAAAGTAGAGGGCGTCGAAGAATAAAATCGATTTCTCCTCATTAAAAACTTTTTTTTTAAATGAGAATACCTAGTAATTTTTTCAATTAAAAAAAAAATGTGTTCGAAGTATTTGAAAATTATGTTTGAAAAATAGAGAACTCCTCAAAAATGAAACATAAAATCGTTTCAACTCGTGAACTTAAAATGCTTCAAAAATTTGATATTTCTCAAATGAGCAAAACTTTCCTTTTAAAAATTTTGAAAAGTTGTGAATTTCACATGTTGAAAAATTGTTTTTTTGTGGAGAATGAAGACTTTTCAAAAATTAAAATTTTTTTGTATCTACTCATTTTGCAATAAGCCAATCAAAAAATTGATTTTTTTAGACTTTAAATTCTTAGGCATTACAATTTTTATAAATTGGAAATTTTTTATTTGAATAAACATGAATTTTAGGAACGGCTATTTTTTTAAAATTAAATATAAATTGTTTAAAAATCAAAAAATTGAGAATTTTAAGTTTAATTTTTTGAAATCCAGAACTTTTTAGAAATTACAAATTGTTAATAAATTTAAATTTATAGAAATTAAAAATTGTTTAAAAAATAAAAAAAATCGAAAAAAAAAATTAAATTAAAAAATTAAAAAAAGGACAGTATTGTTTGTAATTTAAAATTTTTCTAAAATTCACGTTTTTTGAAATCAACAATTATTTGAAAACTGAAAACTATTTCAAAACAAATAAGAGTTCAAAAACTTAAAAAAGTTGATATCAAGTATTTTCAAGAAAAAAAAAATTTTTTTTTTGAATTTTCAATATTGAGTTAAAAAAAATTAAGATTTGATAGGAACTCAAAAATTATTTATTGTGAGCTTCTCAAGAATTGAAATTTCCTATGATATAAAAATTGAGCACCTATTAAGCCAACTATTCTATTAAAATTCGTCTAAAAAAAGAAAAAAATGCATGAATTATTATTTTTGAATTGAAAATTTTGATTTTTTCAAAATTTTTACCATTGATTTCAAGAGTTGTGAAACGTCAAATTTAGCGAAAATATGAGAAAAACGGCGACGAGGGGAGGGGAGGGGGTTATGAGTCATTATATTCAAGTGGAAATGGAAAATTTTTGGTTACTTTTTTCCATAATTTTGGTTACTTTTTTTGAAATTTCAGGTTACTAAAGTTACTTTTATTTTTTCAAATTTCGCTCCGATGCATGCTCATGCAAAAACAGGTTTAAGTCACATTTTTTAAAATGTCATCGAAAATGTACAGGAGGCAGAATAAAGTGTATTATTGCACACATTTTTTTCATCTCCTCTACAATTTCAAAAAAATGTGACTTAACCTGTTTTTGCATGAGCCGATTCATTTATAGTTGCTTTAATTTGTTGGAAATTCACTTTTTGAAATTTTTCCCTCAACTGAACTTCTATGCGGCACCCAGAGACTAAACAATGTGGGGTCAACTCCTCTCAAACATTTCTGATCGTGTTGATTTGAAAATTTTTGGGAATATTTCATTTGATTTGCTTAAAATTGGTGAATTATTTAGTGTTGGTGAAATTTTACTGGAAATTTCAAAAAGTGTACTAAAGTTTGCCGAGTAATTTGGAAAATTTATGTAAAGTTGGCAAATGCTTATTCTGTCATAATAGTACCGGTCCCAAAATTCATTGGTCAAAAAAAAATATTTGATTGACAAACTTGTTGTTTTTCTCAAATTTCAGTTGGCAAATTTCTCATTTTTACGCTCGAGATTTTTGACCAAGTTTAGTCTTTGGGGGTACCACTAGCCTTCCGTTTCAAAATTTCATAATTTTTCATTACTCTTCAAAATGGGGCACTAAAGGCAACAGCTATCATTCAGTCATTTGTAAAAATGAAAATGGGAAGTTATTTTATCGTATAGAGAAAAAACTTTGGGGTTAGGCATAAAAAATCTGAAGTCCAAGATAAGGGCGACTCAAATTGTGGTCTCAAAAAATAATTTATAGCGAATAAAATTCTATTTGTACAGAATAATTTGTTTGCTGAGGAAGTGTACTCGATGCCGTGGTATTATTTTTCTCCAAAGCAACGTAAAACTGTGCTGACCCTTTTGACGATACTTGAGAAGCCGGTATATGTGAGGGCATTGAAATTGGTTCGTGTAAAGTTGGACACCTTCCCAAGTTTTTTGAATTCGGTGTATTCTTACATACAAATCATGCGAACTTTGCAGAGAGTAAAATATCGCACATAATGTTCAAGTAGTTTCTTTTTGAATTTTTTTTCAAGGCGTTATAATTTATAGTAGTTATTGATTAAGTCGCACACATTCTTATTCACTTCTGGGTTTAATTTATTAATAAAATAAATCATTTTTTGTTAGACACACCCTGCAAAGTATACCTAAGTATTGATTTACAGTTTTTTGGGGAGTAGTGAGATGGGTATAGTAAATGCATGCGTACTTACTTTAAAAGTAGCAAATATGTTGAAATTATTGGTATCAAAATCGTGGAGAATGTTTTTTATTGGAGAACGGATTAAAGGGCATGTCCTTTTTCAAGCCTAATTTTTAAATCGCACCACCTTTTTTAAATTCATATTCTACACTCATATCATTGTGAACACAGTGAATATTCAATTTTTTTTTGGAATGGCGTGAGGTTACTCTTTTAATTTTTTTTTATGAGAAATGTGGTTAATAATTAAATGAGCGGTTTTTTTTGTATAATGTATTTTATGTACCTATCATTTAATATAATATTTAACACAAGTTTTTCAAAATAGACTTACTTATTATTGCCTTCAAAGATGCAAAAAAAAAGGGGAAAATATTATATATTTTGGTATAGGTAATTAGGTATACATTTTTAGACATTTCGACCACTTCATGGGTTATTTTTACATATCTACAAAGTGGGCCACCCTCAAACAACTGGTTCCCAAAACTTCCATTCCTTGTCGCAAATTCGCAATGCTTGGAAATGGTGTCGCGAAGATGAACGCATTTTTCAATGCGAATTGTAAAAGAAATGATTCCTATGTAAAAACTAAAAATGTCAAAAAACCACGAAAAAATAGTTTTATAAACAAACTAAAAATCTGAAATTTTGAGGGGAAAAAATATTCAAAAAAATTGAAAGAATTGTTCCAAAAAGTATACGTACTTGAGTGGCCCTTATTTTGGACTTTCAAATGTATTTCACCCCCCCCCCCACTCACAAAGTTTTTTTATTGTATGAGAAAACGCCTAATTCCTGCTTTCTTTCTTTTTTTTCTGTCCTAACTGAATTTAAACTGAAGCCTAGCCTGTAGTCACCCTTCTTTTTTCAGAAAAATGTAAAAAACTAACTGATTTTCATAATTTTTGCCTTTTTTGTTATACCCATCAGAGTTGTTCTTTAATGAGAATGAATTTTCAATTTTTTATTTTCCACTCGCGAACTTAATTTTAAGTGGTACCTTGGAGGATGCTCAATTTTTCAAAAAATACAAAAATGAAAAAAATGAGCAAAATTTTTTTACTCGCTATTTTAAGTTTTTGTATTTAATTGGAAAATTTTTCGCTATTTTTCATTTTTTCGCCCAACTGAATTTTATTGAAATTTAGTTGGCGAGGAAATAAAAAATTGAGAATTCATTTTCATAAGAAGGAACAACTTTGATTTAGGTTAGGTATAGGCCAAAAAAGGCAAGATTTGGAAAATAAATCAATTTTTAAAATTTCCCTGAAAAAAGGGATGACCAGTTGACCGTTGTCTACTTAAAATTAAATTGGGCAAAAATAAAAAAATAAATAATTTTCTCATAAAAATTGAAACAACTTTGGGCATAAGACAAGGCTTCACCTAAAGTTCAGTTGGAGCAAAATTTAGAAGTAAGAAATTTTTGAGGGTATATTATGGGAAATTTAAAAAATCCAAAAGTACAAAATAAGAGCCAAAAAAAACAATGAAATGATTTTTTTTAAAAATATTTTCAATGAAAAATCTTCTCTAAAATTTACCAATGAAAAATAAGAAAATTTCAACCAAAAAAAGGCAGTCCCATTTGATAATATTAATGAAATGAAAAAAAAACATGTCTCAAATCAATAATGAAATATATTCAGATTCACAAACACCTGAATTTATTTCATTTTTCATGCAAAAATTTTTTCTTGCCAGAAAAAAAAGAAAAATTTCAACTAAAAAAAAATCAACAATAGCAGTTTCAATATCGCACCAAAAATTTCATAATTTTTTTCCAATTTCTGCATATTCTGTGATACCTATGCACTATGTAGTTGGTCGTAGGAATATGGGCCTTCACACTGGTTTGCAAAAATCTCATGTTATTTTTTACTGCAGATAAAATCATTGTTTTAATGTTTGAAAAATAAATGTTGAAATGATGTATTTTCGTTTTATTCACCTCTAACCTAACTCAGATCAGTTCTAGTGGGATGAGTAAATATAACTAATAATTTTTTCTAATTATCTTTCAATTTGATTTTCTTTTTCAAACTGAAACGAACATTCCGTTATAATTATGACAAATATATCAAATAAAAAAAGACCATCGATCGAAAGAAATACCAATCAACCTGTTACGTAGATGTTTGAAAATTTACCTGCGAGATACACCAATACCTACGAAGTAGAGGAAAAAATTTACTAGAACGTGAGGTTGGTAAGATATCATCGAAGCTTGACCCTTGCTAGTTTCCACGTTAACGAATAGAAAACAATGAGAACGTAGCTAGCAGGTTAGCGCTTGGTAGCATTATAGCGTGACGAATATGTATTATTTACGTTGTTCTTCGGTTAGGTGCATACTCACGTGTAAAAACTCCAGTGTCACTGACCACCACCTAAGTATACGTTGAGTCGATTAGACGATTACCAACCTTCGAATGAAATACCGATCATGGTGCTGATGCTATCCCAAAGATAGAGAAGGGAAGTAAAGCTTTATTACTCGCATTTCGACGACTCGCATCAGATCGGTCCAAGATTGGCATCGTAATTCGTACGTATGTCACACCCATAGCCCAAAATACTCATAAACCAAACGTATGCAAGATTTGGTAACTCGATAAGGTATATTAAATTAAACGTATATAGAAGCTAGTTCTCCCACGAGATAATTTCAATGTAAATCTCGAATAATGGCCACTTTCGTGTGGTATTGCATCGGTCTCCATGCCCGGATCATTGGCGAATCTTTCACCTTGTCTAAAATTGCACTGCATAGCGCCAAGAAGAAAGTCTGTATGGAGAAATGTAGGAAAATCACGCCTACCTTGCTTTTATTCTACCAAGGTGAAATTTTTATCGATGTATTGTTTTCGCAATGCTACTATATCGTGCTACGTAAAATTTTACCTAATCTGGAGCGATGAGACGGTGAGAAGATGGTTTGTGAAAGGGTGTAACACAACACTATGTACCGTTTGTTCGTATTTCTCTATAGCTTTAGACGTTTATTTAAAACCAACCGTGGTTTAGAATTAATTAGTATCACGAAATTTACCGGTTATTTGGGGAATTGGATCGGGATCAGCGTTGGGTGTTTACTGGAGTAACGCTCCAGATCGACATGGATGATGGAATTTATTCAAAGAAAAGGTTAATACGAAATTGGATGCGGAGTGAGGATCGTGGAGTTGGTGGAAAGTTCGTAAGATGATAGTTTTTTGTACAATTTTCTACTTAAAAAAATATATTAGGTATATCTACCTACCTAGTTAATCTTTGAAATTTTTCATCAAATGGAAAAATTTTAAAATTCTAAATTTAGTAGTTACTTTTTACACTTGAATACATTTTTTAATTTGGTAAAAATGCAAAATTAGAAAAAATTTCAAATTAGATAAAAATTGCGATTTTGCAATTTTTTAATTTTAATAGATTTTTGAAGTTGAGCCAATTTTTTGAATTTTTGGAATTTAATAAAACTAGAGAAAAATTTGAAATTTGAAAAAATTTCAAAACTCAATAAAACGTCTATTTTAAATTTTGAATAAATTTTTCAAAATTTCATTAATTTTTAAAATTTATCTAAATTTTCTAAATTTCTGCTACCTCAGTTAATTTTCCAGACCGCATGTGGAGAATTTTTAAATTGCTAGAAAAAATGGAATTTCAACTGTTTTCAAAATAGCATACATAAGTATTTAAAAAAAATTACCCAGAGTTTCCAAATTACTCGTAAAAAAAATCAATTGTGAGTGTGGGTGAGAAAACGTGCCTAGTCAGGAAAAACATTTTTTTTTTTTGGTAATGAAAGGGATAACTTTGAAACTTTGTATAATCATTGAGGGGTCCTAGTGGAATATTAATTCCCTAATAATTTTTGCCCCTCATGTTTATAGCCTATTTCACAGCGAAATCAGGGTTGCTAAAACTAAAAAAAAAATAATGTCAAAATATATTTTCAACCATGCTGATTACGAATACTCGTTGTTGACTTTTTTTATTGTGTTTCGTGACAATCTCGACCATTTTTAACAAAAAAAAAAACAAGGAAAAATGAAAAAATAAAATTTAATAAAAATTTAAAAAATTGATTTTTGTTGGTTTTGGGTAAGTTTTACCCGCCTTGGGCAAACTGAATATTGTTCTTTAGTCCAATAAACCATTTTTAACAAAAAAAAAAAAAAAAAAAAATGTAAAAACTTTTTTAAAAACATGAATTTAAAAAAAATAAGATTTTTATTGATTTTGGAAAAGTCGTGTCCCCCTGAGGGCTGAATGTTGTTTCTAGGTTCATGAAACCATTTTTAAATGAATGTACAGGTCATAATTGATAAAAAATAGCCAAACCCCTTGAATTGATTTTTTCCTGATTAGGCACGTTTTCTCATCCACACTCACAATATTAGATTTTTTTTTGAACTTTAATTTTTATCAAAAATAAAATGAAGATTTTTCTTTGAAAATGAATAACACATAGTGGACTGGTTTTGAACATTTAAAAAAATATTTTATACGAATAAATTTATTAATTTCTTCAAAACACCATAAATATTAATTTTCTTAAAAATTGTTTTAATGTTTTTTATTTCAATTTTTCTAAATAAAATCAAATTATTATGAAAATTTTTGATAATTTTCTCTATTTTATTATTTATTTATTAATTTTTCATTTTTTGAATCAATTTGAAAAAAATCATAAGAATGAATTTCTTCATTTCTTCATAAATAGCCTTCGAATTAAATTTTTTTTCTGTTTTCAATTTTTTTCTCATTTTTTTCAATTGCATTTTTTTGTTAATTTTTCGAAATTTATTATTCATTTTCATCCTTTTGAATTAGTGAATTCATTTTTTGAAAGCGTAAGTATTGAATTATTTTTAAAACATTAAATTTTTTCATGAGTAATTGACTATGAATTCATGAATTTTTTCAAAATCGCCTTCGAATGAGAAAAAATTACTCACCGTTTTCAAATTTTAATTTTTTCTCTTTGATTTTTAAAAAATTTTTTGAAAAAATTTACACTATTATATTTTTGATAATTTTCATCAAAATTACCTACTATTAAACTTTTTTAAAAATGATTTTTTTTTTGAATTAATGAATTTATTCAAAGACCCAATTTAAAAAATAAATCAAATATCATCCAACGTTTCCTTATTTTTTTTCCACAAAATATTTAAATTACCTATTTAAAAAGAATTCTTGAAATTTTTCATTGGAAAGTACAATTAAGTACTTATTGTGAAATTGATTTTTTTTTTTTTTGAAAATGAATTGAATCATTTTTTCAATCTTTCGTTTGTACTTACTAAGTTTTATTGAAACAAATAATTTATTCAAATTCAACTCATTCTGCGTTTTTAAGAAATATTGTTATTTTGCATATTTTTCTGAAGTATCTAATTTATGAAAATATGCCAGAAACAAAATTTGCTTCCTAACAAATGAAAGTTGTCACTAACTCGTCAACTTCTATTGAGCTGAAATTTGACTCACTGAAAGAGCATGTTGCCCACACCTCAAAACCAAAATTTGAGCTGTCGAGGTCAATTTTTCGATTTCTGGCGAATTTTTGAAAATGGCGAAATTTAAGTATACTGGAATCGCTCCAGAAGGCGATGTAATTAACTTTTGCAGCTGAAAAATTAATCTTAGCGTTACGATGACATCATTAGTCGATTAGGGCAGTTAAATAAAAAATCTGAAGTGTAAAAAACTGATTTTCCTGTCAAACTGGGCCATTTTCAATTTTTCGTCATTTTCAAAAATTCGCCAAAAATCGAAAAATCAACCTCAATAGCTCGAAATTTGGTTCAGGGGTCAGGGCAACATGCTCTTTCAGTGAGCCAAATTTCAGCTCATTCGAAGTTGAAGAGTTGGCATAAGGTTCCTTTGTAAGCTAATTTCCAAGCTTCTAAAAAATTCAAGAAGAATCGAATTTCAGCTAAAGACTTTGAAATGACCAGAAATCATTGAAAATCGATTCAAAAGGTCAACTTGTTCTGATCATACAATACTGGGTTGGGAGTTCCATTCATAATGAAACAAACTCGAGTATTCATAACGGAATTTTTTCACACCGTAGCACCAGCAGCACCGGGCACTGGTGCGGTAAAGTCCAAATATCACGACAAAACGCAACGCTAATGGACTACTTTTTGCCTGGCGTGTGTATCGAGGAAGTGCCATGCCACAACTACGCTACCAGAACCTATGGTAATTATTTTGAATTTCCATTACCCCACAGTCAGGCAGAAGAGGCGCGTAAAATGCAAACCATGTCAGCTTCGATTCGGCCATTATGAAAAATTTATTGTATACGACGGTCAACAGGTGTTGTTGTTGTCGCTGAGGTAACCGGAAGCTGAGCATTGTGGATATAAATTACGACGACCAAGACTACAAGAACTGAGTCGAACACGTGACAAAGAATTCTTTCAGTCGAGTCCCATCGTCCCAGATTGTATGTTTCAATTGTTATAGTGTTACTCGAGAAGGTGTTAATTTTTTGAGTAAGATGGTGTCGACGTCGACTTGTTTTTCAAAATTGAATTTCTTAGATTTTTCTTATAGAATATTTTTCGAAAAATAAGGTATCTGAGTAGGGTCTGAATATATACTTATGTATTGATTGAACTCTTTAATAGGAATGTAATTGGCCAAAATTATAACCTTCAAAGTAGCCAAATACCGAATATATGGTAATCATTGACTTCGAGGAACATACTACCTCCTTATTTGTTTGCTTTTTTTTTTTTTTTTTTTTTTTTTTGATAATTTCTCGCATATATGGACACTTTCTAGGCGGATATGGTTTGTGGCTTTGATAAGTATGCGGATTGTATTATAAGTGATTTGTATAATTAGTAATTCAAATTGGTATTCAATTACGCTTTCGGCTGTGTGACTGGTGACGATGCTCATGTGGTGATATCAAGTGGCGGATATGCGGTTCTGTATGTGTCTTGTTGTTGGAGAGCGGAAGGAGGAGGCAGTACTTTTAGAGGATTATAAGTAGGTGCTGGACTGACTTACGTGAGGAAGTAAGACCAATGTGGCGATTCAATGCGGTGTGAGGTTGATTTGATCATGTCAGTAGCAGTTTTGCAAACTTACCTGTAAACAAAAAATATATAAAAATTAATACAAGTGTTTTTCTACGTATAAAAATAAGTGTATAAATTAAAGTACGAGTACATAAGTTAAAATACAATTTGAAGTACATAAAAATATGTATCATGGAAAATTTCGTAGAAGTTCAAAAAAAATTTCGAAAAGTCAGAAATAAATTTTTTTGTAATTTTATTACGATCATAACTATTGAGTTTCATTTTTCAAATAAATACATAAATTATAGGCCTACAATTGAAAAATTCCTCAAAATGAATTGAATGATTCAAATATCTAAGTATAAAAAAAAAATCCTACATTTATTTTCACTCCAAATATATAATCGTGAATATTTGTATTTTTTCAGGTTAAAAAATTGGAGTACCTTGTGTCACTCAAAATGGATCGTAAACTGAAAAATTGAACGCTGGGGTAAGTCTGAAAAAAATTAGTACTTATTTTCATTTTTGCATATTTCAATGTGGTTCTGAGTTGTTAATGATCGTAATATAACTAAAGTTGTGAAGTCGAATGCATTTTAGTGGTATTTTTTTTGTTTCGGCTCTATCCACGTTCTACTTACTTTCAATTTGATTGTTTTAAGTATATAATTTTTCATAAAGTTCTCCATCATACTTTAGTCAATCTCAATTTTTCAATTTTCTTTCATTTTGTGCAACTCTATGACGTGGAAAATAAAAACTTGAAATTTTTTTAAAACATTGCATTTTTTATTTTTTTAAATTGAATACCGTAAATTGGGGCTACTTTGAACACTTTGGGGTATACTTTCCTCTGTTGCTGTGGCTGCACTGATCATAGAAAAACGGTTTTCACGCCATTGTTTTGGGTCTAGCTTCTCGTATCAACTTCATTTTTAAAGAATTTTCCAACTCTCCTCAGAAGGTATATAGCTCAACTTAAAGGGGGTGTTCAAAGTAGCCCTGGTTTTGGGGCTACTTTGAACATTGCTCTTTTTCCAAGGTTAGAAATTTGAAATCTTTATACATCGATTAAAGGATGCTCAAGGACCCTAAATATCAAATTTCATCGAAATAGCTACATTTTTACCTACTTTGGAGCCACTTTTTCAATAAAATATGAAATTTAGGCATTTTGAGGACTTTATGTTAATATACTTGCAATAAGTTCGAGAATTTTTTTTTTTTGTACTTTCGTACCAGTGTAGAACTGAAAACAAAATATTACATAAAAATAACTTGTACGATTCAAATTACTGAACTTTACTTTTTTTGATTTTAAAAAATTGAAAAATCTTGTTTTTTATAATGACAAATTTTTGATTACTTTTTTTGGAGTCAATAATTTTTAATGTCATACCATGAAAATCGCTCCTTTCTCTCAAATGAAAAGTTTTGAATATAATCATATTTTTTTAATGGACAATTTTTATTTAATCATTTTCCAAAATGAAAAATTGACATTTTTTTAACATAAACTTTTAGATATAATAAAATGAAATTTTTAATTAAAAAAAAAAAAAGAAAATCTCGATGTTTTTTTTTGAAACATTTTCAATATTATTTTCTTTCTAGCGATTTTTTTTTTTTTTTAATGAAAAGTTTTCGATTTAAGCATTTTTGAATGAAAAATTTATAATTTTTTTCTAATGAAAATTTTTCATTAAAAAAAAATGTTTGTACAATTTCATAATTTTTTCAATAAAAATTTTCAATTTTTGTTCTAAAATTAAAACTTTCTATTTTTTAATAGGTAAACAATATTCAAAAATATATTTATGTTTTTTTAAATGATTTATGTTGAGTACCTATACCTAATTGAATTGCCTATTTATGTTTTAAAAATAGCCTGATAAAATCTTTTTTATTTCACAAAAAAAAATATAAGTTGATCAATTTTTTAGATGTACCTCTTTAATGTTTTCAATGCTTTTTTTTCATTTTTTTATTACTTACTTTTAAATTTATGACTTTAAAATATTTTTTCTCAAAAAGTAAAAATCTATCATTTTTATTATTTTTTATTTATTTTTTTGTGAGTGAATATTTTTAAAATGTTTTCAATATGAAAATAGGTACTATGATTCTAACTTTTTTTGAAAATTTTTTATTAATTTTTTTTTTTGTTTCTTCCAAATGTAAATTTTTTAACTTAGAAAAGTTTTCCTTTTTTGTAGGTATGAAAAATTTTCAACTTTTTAAAAAATGTGTTTTATTTTTTTTTAACCCTTAAACCCCCAAGAAGATTCAGATGAGATACCGCAAATTTTTTCATATATCTGAATGTAGGCAAGTATGAATATCACAATGATCCATTGATTGCCTACCTGCCCCTTAAAACCTTTTTGGAAACAACAGAAACCTGTTTTCCGTTTTCACGGAAATCCAAAAGGAAAAAAGATTCAACTTCGTTCAATTTTACATAAGATGACATAAGGCCATTAGATATACACTACAATCCGAAAAAAAAAAATTTCTATTGCCATTCTTCTGTATTGAAGGAGACAAAAAGGGAGAAATGTGTGAAAAAGCGGGCGCCCAAATGACCCTATTTGTCTATGAGAAATAAAATACATTCTTTCCATAAAATACCTTGGGAAAGTATACAGCCAGAACAGTACGACGTCATATTCCCCATTTTTGGAAAATTCATTTTGGAAAATGAGAAAGACAAATGAAATTTTAGCAAACAATTTTTATATCATCATTCCAAAAGTAAAATTTAATGAGCTTTTGAACTTTTCATATAAGTGAAAAGTTGAACTTTGGGTTTGATAGACTGGTGGAAAACTATTCAAAAATCGCCATTTTTCTTTTTGGAAAAAAATTCCAATTGCTCGAAATTTTTGATGATATTCCAAAAGGAAAATTTAATGAGCTTTGGAACTTTTCATATGAATGAAAAGTTGAACTTTGGGCTTGATAGACTGTTGGAAAATTTTTCAAAAATCGCCATTTTTCAGATTGAAAAAATTCCAAACAAAGGTAATTGGAATTTTTTCAATCTGACTCATTTTTTTCCTAAATTTTTCTCAAAAATAAACAATGAATAAACTTTAAATTATTTTTTAATGGAAAATTTTCTTAACAATCTACTTAGGTAAGCATTAAAAAAAAATCTTGAAAATTTTAGCATAGTATATGCTTTTACGATGACCAAAATGGAAAAAAACGACAGGAATTTCCGAGACCAAAATCCGAGACCAAAATCCGACCCCATTGGTTGGGTTAGGTTAGGTTACATTAGGTTAGGTTTGGATGACATAAAAAAACTTGGAAAATTGTCAATAAATTCGACTTTTTAGACATTATGTCAGACATTTTGAAACTTGGAATTTTTCTTAGAAAGATGACTTTCAGACATTTTGTTAGACATTTTGAAACTTGTAAATTTTTTAAATTTTTATTACTTTCAGACATTTTATAGACATTTTGTCATTTTTAAAAAACTTATGACTTTTAGGCTTTTTGTCAGACATTCTTAATTTATTATTAGAATTTTTAGATGTTTAAATTTTTATGGAAATTACTATTCGTGACTTTTAGACATTTTGTCACAGAGTAAAAGCATAATTATACTATGTTTCATACTTTCAAACGTAGTGTGGAAATAGAGCCAATCAGGGAGGTCCAGGGGGGGCGAAGCCCCCCTGGCGAGGCGCGAAGCGCGGAGTTTTTTATTAGATTTTAAAATTTTTTTCAGAAAAATATTTTGATTTTTTTTTTAGCAAAAATAATTTCTTACCTACTTAATATTTTCGTAATGAAAAAATTTTCATTTTTTGCACTACTTATTAACATTTTTTTAATTTTTAAGAAGTGGAATTGTCTTATTTTTGAAATATTTTCCAAAAAATGAAATTTCAAATGTATAACTAAGTAGTTAAGTACATTTTAAAAAATTTTTTTTTGAAATGAAAAATTTAATTTAAGTAGGTAGAGGTACCTACAAGTGTTTCTTCAGTGAGGAAATTTTTTAATTTTTTAAAATTTTAAATTTTTTGCTTCTGTAAGACCCTTTTAGAAAAAAAATGCAACCTTCCCGTTGTTTTCAGGGAAGAATTTACAACTTTTTCATATGAAAATTTTTCACTTTTTTGGGGTGAATTAATTTTCAATTTTTTTTGCATGCGAATTTTTTGATTTTAAATTGTGATTAGAAAATGAGAACGTAACATACCTACCTTATTTCAATTTTTTAAATGAAAATTTAGCTACCATTTCATTACAATTTTTCTAAAATTTAAAAACTTTTTTTCAAATGAATAAATTTTTTTATTTGAACAATTTTTTATAAGTAGGTATTTTTTTTCATTTTTTTTTTTTTTTTTTTGAAATGAAAGATATTCAATAATTATTCTTAAATTTAAAAAAATCTTGATTTTTTCCAAAATAAAAATTTCCAGCTACATTTTTCAATCATTTTCTTTTAAGTGATTTTCCATTTTTTTTAATGAGAATTTGAAAATTTTTGAAATCAAAAGTGAAATAGAAAAAATCGAGCTCTGTGCTCTCGAACATTTTATTTTCTTCTCACTCTAGTACAGTAAAAATAAACATCCATAGGGAAAAGTTGCGCGGCAAGCTGAATTTTGGCATACGGGTCCATTTTGATGCCTTAAAAACGAATCCGAGTAGTCCTGCCTTGTCCTCCCCTAATTGTGGATCTTAGCCCCCCAAATTACGGTTTTGGCTCGTATCTGCTAAAATATTGACCCCAGCGTGAAAATGAGGTCTATAAATTTTAATCTACGTCAAATTTCCTATCTACTGACGTATACACGGTTTTCCTAACCCCAAGGTGGGTGGAGCCACAATAGTTCAAAACGAAGGGGTTTTGCATATGCGTCATTATTCACTTTGGGAATGGTTCGTATTCCAAATTTTAATGAACTGAAATATTCAAACAGTAATGTTGACCTCGTCCACAGTCTTGAGTGAACCGCAGAGCTCCACCCTCCCCCTCCCCGACCCCCTTACAACAACAATCTGTTAGATACGCATCACCAATGGAATAAATTGCACCATAAACGGTATATATGCATGAATGAATGTAATTACGTGTGCCCGGTACAATTTATGGCGTAATATTACCCATTTTTCCCAAAGTGTGGACCCCAGCCCCCTAATACGATTTTGTTTTTCTATCTCCTCAAGTATTGCTCCCACAAAAAAAAAACACATCAGAGCAATGTTGTTGTACTCCAAATTTTCTATCAAAAGAGCCCATGAGCGACCCCCCCCCCCCCTCATGAGAGGGGGGTTGTTGCTAGGTATTTTAAAAAATGAAAATTTCACTCACTTTTTACACAGCGAGTGTGAAAAACTATTCAAACTGTCTTTATCGCAGAGTTTTATATTATTACTTTGCTTTGCAAGTAAGCTGAGTTAAATGACATCATCGTCAAGCTTTCAAATTTCCCTGTTCTCTGAAAATAAGTCATATTTATTTGATAATGATAATTTTTTTTTGCCAGACTATTTTTTAACCATTTTGTTCTCTATGCTGTGTGAAAATTTTTTTCCTAATGTACCTATTGTGAGGAATGCTTCTCACTGATTTTTCCTGGTTTTTGACGAATTTATTTTTCCTTTGGAGAAACCCGAGCGAGAGAATTCAACACCTTTTCGTAGTAAATTTGCGAGAAGTAAATTTATACGACACGTAAATAATTTACAGAACACGATTATTTTTCTTTTGAAAAATAAGAACGATAGAGAACAATTCGTAAAAAAGACGGTTCGGATTATTTTTTAAAATATCGATTCTTTTTCAACTAGGTCTTTTTTAAAAGGCCGGAATGACGATTAGCGAGCGACTGAATTTATGTTCGTGGCTTCGCTAATTGTAGGTGACGAAATTTATTGATATGACCATATTTGGTCATTATAATTACTTCCCTGTGTATTTTTCCACAGCCGAAGTAACGGTGAATTTTGACGAGCTCGTGTCGAAGAAATTCATCGATTCTGCGATTTTATTCTAATGGAATTTTTCATATTTCGGACATACGTAATTTACGTACTTTTTACTCGTGACACTATTGAAATTCAAATACATTTTCCTACGATAATAGAAACCTAAAGCTGCTGCTGCTGGCGCTTTTTTCAACCAAACTCAATTAATATCATTTTTAATTGTTATTTCTACCAGTAGCGAATGTTGAAATAGGTAGATACTTCAAACATAAATTTTTTTTTACAGTATTTGAAATCAGAAATAAGTGTACTACACAGGTTAACATGACGATTAAAAGTACCCATATACTGAATATAAAATGTTACGTAGAAAAGTATAAAAACATACAAAGAAGTTTTCAAAATTCAAACATCTTCGATATAATCATCATCGGAACTAGTGCTTTCTTCTTCGTCGTCATCATCGTCGTCGTCGTCGTAATTGTATTCATCGTCTTCCATATCATAATCGGGGTCGTCATCCGTGTCTTCATCGTCGTCATCATCGTCATCATCGTCGTCGTCGTAATTGTATTCATCGCCTTCCATATCAATACAAAAAGGTTGACAAATTTCTGCATTGTGTTCTGAATCCAGTATCCACATCAATACGAATAAAATATTTTATTTTAATTAATTGAGTTTGGTTGAAAAAAGCGCCAGCAGCAGCAGCTTTAGGTTTCTATTATCGTAGGAAAATGTATTTGAATTTCAATAGGTACATTAGGAAAAAAATTTTCACACAGCATAGAGAACAAAATGGTTAAAAAATAGTCTGGCAAAAAAAAAATTATCATTATCAAATAAATGTATGACTTATTTTCAGAGAACAGGGAAATTTGAAAGCTTGACGATGATGTCATTTAACTCAGCTTACTTGCAAAGCAAAGTAATAATATAAAACCCTGCGATAAAGACAGTTTGAATAGTTTTTCACACTCGCTGTGTAAAAAGTGAGTGAAATTTTCATTTTTTAAAATACCTAGCAACAACCCCCCCTCTCTTGAGGGGGGGGGGGGGTCGCTCATGGGCTCTTTTGATAGAAAATTTGGAGTACAACAACATTGCTCTGATGTGTTTTTTTTGTGGGAGCAATACTTGAGGAGATAGAAAAACAAAATCGTATTAGGGGGCTGGGGTCCACACTTTGGGAAAAATGGGTAATATTACGCCATAAATTGTACCGGGCACACGTAATTACATTCATTCATGCATATATACCGTTTATGGTGCAATTTATTCCATTGGTGATGCGTATCTACCAGATTGTTGTTGTAAGGGGGGCGGGGAGGGGGAGGGTGGAGCTCTGCGGTTCACTCAAGACTGTGGACGAGGTCAACATTACTGTTTGAGTATTTCGGTTCATTAAAATTTGGAATACGAACCATTCCCAAAGTGAATAATGACGCATATGCAAAACCCCTTCGTTTTGAACTATTGTGGCTCCACCCCCCTTGGGGTTAGGAAAACCGTGTATACGTCAGTAGATAGGAAATTTGACGTAGATTAAAATTGATAGACCTCATTTTCACGCTGGGGTCAATATTTTAGCAGATACGAGCCAAAAACGTAATTTGGGGGGCTAAGATCCACAATTAGGGGAGGAAGCTCGCGGAGGACAAGGCAGGACTACTCGGATTCGTTTTTAGGGCATCAAAATGGACCCGTATGTCAAAATTCAGCTTGCCGCGCAACTTTTCCCTATGAGGCCTTTTTTTTGTCTAATTTTACTGGACTACTCCGGGCATTTCATCTAAAATTCACTACTGCCCTACTGACTACGCCAGCAAAATTCACGGCCACCTCGGCGGTCTGTAGGTATTCTTCCATCTCGCGATGTAATTAAAAGAACACGAGCGACGTCGTTAATTAGCCAATTATTTGGTATTTAGTGCTCTTATTAGAAAGTACCATGTTACTTTCTAATTACGAATATCCGTCGGTCGCGTTTCAATTTCGCCTTCCAAATACATGATACTATTGCACTTTTCCATTTCCACTCGTCTTATCGTGTTCGCCTCCCTCGTCGAGAAAAGAAGAAAAATACAACCTAGCAAATACTTACGTATAAATACACGCGAGCAAGTTCGAAAAAAAAGAACAATAGATTTTCCCCGGTTGATGCGAATGAGAAATGAAAAGCATAATATTAGGTTAACTAGCTGTGGGATTCGCATGGCATCGTGTCGCGTCACCGTTGAATATTTCGCGTCGTTGTTGTAATTATCGCGTCTGCATCGTTGTCCGGCGACGATTGACGGGCAAAAAGAATCATTTCGAGACCGATTTAGTTTTAGCTGTTTATAAATGTACTTATACGCTTATGGTTGCATGCAAAACAAAAAAAAAATAGGAAGAAACGAAGAAAGTCGTAGCATCATTGTCGAAAATATATAATTATGACTAATTGAGCATATCCCGAGTAAATCCGATTATTCGCCCCGTTTACCCCCGAATATATCGGCTATAATATTCGCCGCTGATTATTCCAGTCGCCTGGGCATGTCCTACATTATCATAATACGGTGTAGGTTTGCCACACAGTCGTATTCGGTGCTGAATTACGAATACAATAACAACAGCCGCCACGAGAAATTACTTTTATAAGAAAAAGAGCCGCGAGCGGACACGCTATGTCGAGTTTGCCAAAAGGCGTCTTATTTTCCGCACACTCTAATTTTGCTTTTTTCACGTACCATTTGATACATTCGTATATCTACCCATAGTCAATGCATGCCTGGTTGTACTTGTATTTTGCAGCGAAAATATACCAGGCTAGGCTAGATGTGATACGAGTATTATCTATACGATAATGAAATAGGCGTAAAGCGTTTCGTGACTGTCTCCGGTTATATTCGTTTCTTCCATCTTGGTCTTTTTTCCCTTCTCGGTTGCCCTTTTTGTACGCCCTCGTCTTATTATGTAGATTGCTTCTGAATGATAAATTTAGAAATTTCTAAATGTAACAAAGTAATTTAATTTTTCTAAAATGTATAATTGAATAGAATAATTTCATTTTAAAAAAAAAGTTCAGATAATTTTTTTTTTTCAATAAAATAATACCTAGGTAATTATTTTTCCAATAGATAATTAAATTGTTGTAATTTTGAAGAAAATATGGAATTTTTTCCAAACAAAATAATACTGATTGTTTTTTTTAATGAATAAATTTGTTCAATTTGAAAAAAAAAATTTTTAAAAAAATTTTACTGTTTGAGTTTTTTAAAATTTTTTTTTTTAATAAATGATTTTTTATTTTGTATCAATTTTTTTTTAGAATGGTATCTAACAATTATTTAATATTTTAAAGATTTTTTTATTATTTATGCCATTAAATTATGAATTTTTGAAATTTTAGAAGAGTTAATTTTCAATTTTATTTTGTATTTTTATTTTTAAAATTGGTATTATACCTAATTATTTTTAATACTTAGTTCCAAAAACATTGTTTTTTCTAATTTGTTCAATTCAAAAATGATTAATTTTCGAAAAAAATTGTATCTGCCTATACCTACTTGAAATTCCAATTTTTAAAAAAGAACTTTTAATAGTCATTTTTTGAAAAATTTCGATGATCTACTTTTTTGAAAAATATATTGAAGAATTTTTTGAATGAAATTTAAAGAATTGAATTTCAAGTTTTTTTTCAATTTATTTTTTTAGAAATGAAATTTTTTTAATAATTTAAAGACTAATATTAAAGTTTTTAATGTTAACCACTTAAAAAAATATAATTTACCTATTGTTTAATTTTGAAAATAATTGGTAACTTTTTGGAAAAAATTTCAGATGAATGTGAGTTTTTTTTTTCAAAAAATTCTGATTATTGAATTTTACAGTTTCTTTCAATTTTTAATTTTGTATTTTTTCCCTTTATAACTGATAATTTTTCAGTAGTTCAAATAACCCATAATTTTTTTGTTGAATTTTTCAATTTAAAAATAATAAATTTTAAAAAAGTTCTTAAGGGGTACCTAGTAACTTTTTTTTCAATTTCATCTTTTATAAAAACACTTTGATCGTCAATTTTTTGAAAAATTGTAATCATCCAATTTTTAAAAAAGTGACGAATATTTTTTTTTGTAAAATTTTGATTATTGAATTTTACAGTTACAGTTTTTTTTATACGAATGAAGAAAGTTAATTTTCAATTTTTTATTTTTTTTTTAGAATTAATTCATAATTTTTTAATAGTTCAAAGAACCCATTAATTTTTTTCGATTTTTTCTGTTTTAAAAATAATCAATTTAAAAAGTTCTTAAGAGATAATTTTTTTTAAATTTCTCCTTTAAAAAAAACATTTGAACGTTACCTAAATTTTTGAAAAATTGTAATACTTAATCCAATTTTTGAAAAAATTTATTAAAATATATAATATTTTTGAAAAATTCTATCTAAGAAAAGAGTTGAATTTTTCAATTTTGTATTTTTTTAATTTTTATTTTAGGTATTTTATTTTTTTTTTAAAGAATTGATAGGTAATTTTTTAATAGGTAGGTCTTTTTTAAAACTATTTGATCGTCAATTTTTTGAAAAATTCCGATGATAAATTTTTTGAATAATTTTAATGATAAAACTTTTTGAAAATTATTATAAAACATTTTCAAAATGGTACTTTAAAAGTTAGTTTTTTCATATTAGGTATTGAAAACATTTTCGAATAGATGTCAAAATTTTCTTTTTTTCAATTTTGATCTTTTTTTTTTGTTGAAAATTCTCATGATTTTATTTTTCGGAAAAGTTATAACAATGAAAATTTAATAACTGAATTTTAGATTTCATTTCATTTCAGTTTTCAATTTAAAAAAAAAATGAATTTTCAGTTCTATATTTTTTGTGAGTGTTTGTAAAATTCAAAACTAAATTACTCAATTTTTTTCTATTTAAAATCCATAATTTCTTCAATTTGAAAACCTTTTCAATTACTTTCATGTGATATTTTTGTTGAAAAATTTTAGAATAATAAATTTTATAAAATTATACTTATCCATTTTTTTAAAACCTTTGATTGTTGAATTTTTTGTAAAATTCGGGCAACAACGATATTCTATACAATATTCGATTCCATATAGGTAATTTTTACTTGAAAAATTTTAATGGTAAATTTTTTTGACAAATTTTGATGATTAATTTCTCTGAAAAATTATGACAATCAATAACATTTTTAAGATATCTGATGATCTAAATTTTTGGAAAATACCTAGTATATCTTGAAGAAATTCAAGTTATTTTCTCTTACAAAAATTTTGTTCTTGTTTTGCAAAACGATTTAATTTTGAACAAAATCAGATAAATTATTATGTAGGTACCTGGTACCTATTTCATGCAGTATTCTATTTTTTTTTTCAATCAAGTATTTTTTTTTTAATTTTTCGATTTGATTTTGTTGAAAATTCAAATCATTTTTTTTTACCTACTAATAAAATAATTAATTGTTGGTAATTACAATGTCGAATGTTTTTTTTTAAACAAAGTATTTTAGAAGAAAGTTGTAAGTATTTTCAATTTAAAATCGAGCATTAAAAAAAAAAAAAAAAAAAAAATTATTCAAAATCAACCGTCGAAAATTTATCAATAACTAAATATTCGACCATTAGTTAGATACAATTTTTTACATTCGATCGATCGTTACCTACGATTTCCTGAGAACATTAACACATACCTAACTCCATCAAGGTAGTTACTTGACACGAAAAAAGAAAAATACATACGAAGGAAAGCACAATACGAGTACAATACACGTATAGATTTTCAGCAGGAAATGAAGCTATAAAAAATTAACAAACCGTCTACGTGACACGAGCATAACATAAACGTCATATAGGTTGAGTAACGTGAGCACAGTGCGAGTTCTTAGATAGTAAATAGGCCTACATTGACGAGTTCATAAACGAGATACACTTACTCGTATGAGTATTTTTTTTTTAAAGATAAAAACCAGAATCTAGTTTTTTTTTTCTTAATGAAATCTACGCTTTATCTGCATGTAAAATATACTGGACAGATTTTCCATAACTTACCTATGTATGTACTCTCCAGTCTCTGTACTCTCAAGGACAGATGCGGAGAAAGCTATTCAAGGTATCGAGTACCTAATACTGTATATCGAACATTAACAATATTCAGGTATTTCGCGATAAATCATCCAGCACTGGTTGCCCGGATTGTTGTTTTTATTATAAATAATCCGCGTGCGGTAATTGCTTCCGGTTTAAATGGTACGCGGTGTACGCGCGTCGAGTGGCGATGAGTACGCGGTACGAGTTCTATGTGTCCGAAGAGCCAGCCATCGTGATAGTAATTACGAGTATGTGGTTCGCGGGTCAAGGGTTATTACGGATGTGTGAACTTTGTTTTTTTTGTAAGGTTCAGTCTGCGACGCAGATTGGTTGTAAGTGGTGTCAATAGACGATGTTGCATATTTTTTACCTACCTAATGATTTTCTTAGAGAAGAGTTTGGTACATCTGTCAAATAAATAAAATTTTCCAAAAAAAAAAAAGAAAAAAAAGAAATAGTACCTAATAAAAGTAGGCACGAGACAAGACTTGATAAAATTATATTTATTGCTTTCTGCATATGAAATAGTGTATTTTTCAGCACCTGTCGTCGATACCTTCGAGCTATTTAGATAATTGACCTACTGCAGCTAAATACAGTCCTTTTCCTAGGGATCCCAAAAACCTATTCGAGGTCGTCATTACTTTTAATATACGTCTCACCCTTGTAATATGATCTTTCTCCTTTCTCGAGTCATTACCAACGAGCTATCTACTAAAGCTCCTACCCGAGCAGCACACTCGACAAATTATCGAAATAAAAAATCGACAGAATATCGAATTTGATAAAGTGTCGCGTTAGTTCCGCATAAATCGTGAAATTATCTTTCGATATATCGACAGATTATCGATGAATTATAGTTGGCAAAATCCATCAACAGATAAACTTTCGATAAATCGAACGATTTTTCTTTTAAAAATCTCAAGATTATAGTTAGATACTTCATCGATAACCTATCTATAAATCGAAAGATAATTACACGATTTATGCGGAACTAACGCGACACTTTATCGAATTCGATATTCTGTCGATTTTTTATTTCGATTTAGTTTCGATATTCTATCGATTTTTTATTTCGATTTAATTTCGATATTCTATCGATTTTGTATTACGATTTTTTGTAGATTATCTAGTTTCGATATTCTATCGATTTTTTGTAGATAATTTAGCATATATGGGTATATGCGCGCGCACATTTTCAAGACCGGCTGGCGAGTTTGAAGTCGTAGTTACGCTTAAGGCTGGCGAATTTCGTTCCAAATACAGCAGTTTCTACCAAAACAAGCGTCTGTTGCGAACATCGGAGTTCGTTCGCATAATACGAATTGGATTATAATATTCAAACATCTTATGCAAAATTGGAGAAGAGGGAGGGGTCCAATTGAAATTTTTATAATAACTAAAATTATTTCTAGGACCTTAATTTACAACTTTTGTTTGAAAATTTTTTCAAATTGGCCCCTTTTTCCTCCGCTCCTCCAATTTTGAATAAGTATCAACGGAGTATTATGCAAAATTGGAGAAGAAGGAGAGGTCCAATTGAAAAAATTTTCAAACAAAAGTTGTAGCTTAAAGTTCTAAGAATAATTTTGGTCATTACAAAATTTTCGATTGGGCGCCTCCCTCCCGTTCAATTTTAAATACTAAGTATTCACATAGTAATCGTAGTATTGAACTTGGTAAAATTTTATTTAAGAACAACGATCTGGTTTCAAGTAAAATACCTAGTAAACCAAAAAAACTAGATAACTTGTTTGAAAATTTTTTCAATTTTGATTTCGCATATTACTGTTACACGTAAGTAGGTAAATGCAAAATAATAGAGGCTAGAGATGAGGTCCAATTGAAAAAACATTTCAAACAAAAGTTGTAGAATAATATTCTGGATTTAATTTTGGTTATTATAAAAATTTCGATTTGGCCCTTTCTTCCCATCCAATTTTGAATATAAAGTAGGTATTTTTTGACTAGAAAAAAATCAATATAGTTTCAACAACTATCGTTACAAAATCGTTGAAATATCGAAGTCGATAAATTTCATATAATCTGTCGATAATACAGTTTTAAATATCTTCACAAAATCTTTAAAAAATCGAATTCGATAAATTTAATATTCTTTTTCGATAGTATAGTTTCAAATATCTTCACAAAATCGTTAACAAATCGAATTCGATAAATTTAATATTCTTTTTCGATAATATAGTTGTAAATATCTGCACAAAATCGGTGGAAAATCGAATTCGAGAAATTTCAGATTACGTGTCGATAATATAGTTTCAAATATCTGCACAAAATCGTTGAAAAATCGAATTCGAGAAATTTCAGATTACGTGTCGATAATATAGTTTCAAATATCTGCACAAAATCGTTGAAAAATCGAATTCGAGAAATTTCAGATTACGTGTCGATAATATAGTTTCAAATATCTTCACAAAATCGTTAAAAAATCGAATTCGAGAAATTTCAGATTATTTGTCGATAATATAGTTTCAAATATCTGCACAAAATCGTTAAAAAATCGAATTCGAGAAATTTCAGATTATTTGTCGATAATATAGTTTCAAATATCTGCACAAAATCGGTGGAAAATCGGATTCGATAAATTTAATATTCTTTGTCGATAGTATCGTTGACGAATATCGTCCTAAAATCGTAATACTATCGAATTCGATAGTTTTTAGATTTTTTGCCTATAAAATCGTACAGCTAAATCTGTATCATATCGTGAGAACATCTTTAGATTTTTAAACGATTTTTTATCGATACGTTTCAACTTTCGATATTATCGATCGAGTGTGCTGCTCGGGTAATGATGGTCGAAACGTTTTCATTAAAATTATTATTCAAAATGTTCTACACCCATCTGACTAATTGCTCTACTACACGGTACCCTACCTATTCCTTTTTTCTTAGCTGTTTATTTTTCGCTGAGTATTTTGACGGTTTTCAGTCATGAATTGGTGTGCAACCATTCAAAATTTTTATGATGCCCAAAATTATTCTTGGGGCCAGTTGACCACAAACATGAAATCCACTAATTAGATTTTTTAGGGACTTTAATGACCAAAAATTGTTCAAAAAGTGACCAAAAAAATGTTAAATAAAAAAGTGACTTAAAATAGAACGCACCAAGAGGAAATGTGAGAGGGTGAAAAAAGAACAATTTTCTGATTTTTTTAAAATACGAAGTTTTCTTTTTTTTAATAAAAATTTTCATTTTCATTTTTTTAAAATAAAAAATTTAAATTTTGATTTTTTTGGTAAATGTTTTTGATTTTTCGGAATAAGAAATCTTCTGTTTGGGGGGGGGGGGGAGGTTGGAAAAGTTTTCAATTTTTTTTTTCGTTTTTTTTTTCAATAAATTTTTTTTTTTTTTTAATTTTCAACTTTTTTTCTCAATTTTTTGTATAATGATATTTCTTATGTTTTGGAAGAAAAAATATTTTAATAATTTTTTACATAATAGCCTTCCATGTTAAAATGGTGAAATCGGCCCTTGATCGAAATTGGGCCCAAAGTGGGTAAAATGTTAATTAGGTATGATGTAAAAACGCGCCACCAAAATGACCATTTCAAAAGGTTCGCTCATTTTAAAAATTCCAACTTTTGGAAATTTTAGCATAGTATATGCTTTTACGGAGACCAAAATGGAAAAAAAACGACACAAAAGTCCGACACCAAAATCCGACAGTTGGGTTAGGTTAGGTTATATTAGGTTAGGTTAGGTTTGACATAAAAAAACTTAAACATTTTTAATCAATTCGACTTTTTAGACATTTTGTCAGACATTCTGAAACTTGGAAATTTTTTTAGAAAGATGACTTTCAGACTTTTTGAAACTTATAATTTTTTTTTTAATTTTTAAATTTCCATGGAAATTAATATTTGTGACTTTTAGTTTATTGGACTATTTAGATATTTTTTAAATTTCAATGGAAATTAATATTCGTGACTTTTGGACATTTTAAAAAAAATAAATTTTATGACTTTTGTCAGACATTCTGAAACTTGGAAATTTTTAAAAAAATTTATGACTTTTAGGCTTTTTGTCAGACATTCTGAAAAAACTGATTTTTTTAAATTAGACTTTTTTTTATTATACTTTTTAGGTTTTTAAATTTCCATGGAAATTAATATTCGTGACTTTTAGACATTTTGTCACAGAGTAAAAGCATATACTATGTTTCATACTTTCAAACGTAGTGTGGAAATAGAGCCAACCAGGGGGGGGGAGGCAGGGGGCGAAGCCCCCCCTGGCGAAGCGCAAAGCGCCGAGTTTTTTTCTCGGCTTCAACGTCCTCACATATTTTTTTTTTTTGAAACTAAGGAGGTATTAGTTCAATTATTTGGATTATTGAAAAAAATGAGTGTAAAGTGTCCGAAATTCAAATTTCAATCATTTATGATCGAATTACCATAAGAAATTTTTTTCACTATCTAGCTCTATACACTTGTACGATTCGAAACGAAACTAATACTCTACCGGACCGAAGACCGGTTCGATGGTTCAAATAAATGATAAACATGGTGAAAAGTTGCAAAACGAGCCAATATGCTTATTTTTATTACAATCACTTTCGACTTTACTGCAATTTCATACCATGAGGTGGCTGCTGTCGCAGTTCGCAGGTAGTAAACATTTCCATCGCGATCGTAGTACGTACTTACGTAACTAAAGTTTATTTCACCGGATGACCTCATCTTCCGAGATGATCCATTGATTTAGAAGAGAAACCAGATCGCGTATATCCTCTCGATTACATTACTCGTATATTCGTATTTATCCATCGCGATTGCTGGTATTGTGTATCCAGTGCATGCATGCATATTGCCCCATCTTATATACACCTCTCGCTCGTAGTCATAGTACACTATGATGGTATGATTTCCCAAACAGTACCGGCAGTTACACCACGAGTGGGACTGCTACGATTGTGCTGGGCTTCCTTACGCGGAACCCAATCCACGTTACTCAATCGTCGTATTTATACTATAAATAGGTATCTAAAACCTGAGCTAGCATGTGCGAGTGAAAAATAAAACAAAGCTGTAACATTGTGGGAATCTATTCACTCATTAAGAGGCGCTCGGATATATTTTTCAAGATCGATTTGCCGGTTCGTGCTCGCCTACGTGATAGGTAATGGCCTATACTAGACACTTACACTTCACAGATCCGGTCATACTCATTAATCTAAACGAAACGAATTGATTACCGGTGTTGTTGCTCGTTCGTCATCGATAAAATGATTTTTTTATGCGTTTTTAATTACACGCATAAGCGTCTAAATCTCATTACTAATCGGTCAGCTTACTATTATAGATGCGATTTGGGGATACATGCGACAAATAACCCAACTCTTTGAATAGCTCGTTAAATTCGTTAATAATGAAAACATCATCGTTCGCATTGTCTCAAATGCGCAAATTTACCGGTCGTTTTGTCCACAAAATCGCCCATGCTTATGATAAGAGAGAGAAAGGGGAAGGGAGGGTAGCAAGGGCGATATTCCATTACACAGTGGGTGTCTTCGAAGGCTAATCAATTTTTTGTCATTTCTTCGTAGTAAAGCGAGTTAGACTTGGTCGTTGTTTGTCGGTTCGTGTAGTCAATAGCCAAGGTCGTATAGTTTTTTGGCGCAGTTTCCTTTTTTAAATCCAGTTCGAATTTGTCGTAATTTTACTCATTTGATGCTTTGTGTTGACGTTTGAATCGAATGCACCGACGATGTAATTGATGAATAAAATTTGTGCTTACACGAGCGAGGGAGTGGAGAATTTTCAAAGCAAGGGAGTTTTTTATTCGTTTCTAAGAAGCTACGATTCGTGAAAAAAAAACGTGGAATTTTTTTTTACAGTCTACTCAATATGTATAAACTGTGTTGAAAAAAGGAAATGGTTTCACTTTTCTACGATTAATGTTTATTTGGGTTTTCTTTAAACGAAATTTTGACAATTCTTCAAAGTATGGAAATGAGCAAATCAAGTATCACCAAAATTTTGTAAAACCCATAAGACATTAACGAAAAATCGAAATTTTGAAAAAAAAATTCACAACTTTTATAAGAGCGACTAATTGAGTAAAGTGAATTTTTTTTTAAATTTTGTAAACATGATAAGGAATTTTCAATTTTTTGTCTCTTTTGGTGAAAATTAAGTTTACAAATTTTGATAAAAATGTATTTATTTTTTCATAACTCATAAAGTCACTTAAAATTTCAAAAAATCTTGAGAATTTTGAAAAAATGGAGAAAATTGTTTAAAAACAACTTTAAAAAGTAGTTGAAAAGAATTTGCTACAAGGTGTTTCACGACTTTACTTTGCAGGGAGGGAGTGAGTGTTAAGTAGCTTATGGAGCCATTAATAATAAATATTTTTTGACCAAAATTTGTAAACTTCATATTTTTCACTAAAAAAAAGACAGCAAAATTTTCCTATTAAGTTCTTTTTATAAAATAGCACGTCTATACCCCAAAAGCTGACAAGAAAATTTAGAATAATTTCAAAAATTTTCCGAACCGTGAAAATATGTAGTAGGTATTTTCAAAATTTGAAAATTTTGAAGAATTTGTACATTTTTGTGGATTTAGGTAGGTATATTTCTCAGGAAAAACTATTAAAAAAATTGAAAAATTTTGAGAATTTGTCATTTTTTTAAGTAAAGCAATTATTCTAAGATTCCTCGCTTTTTAAAAGAATTAGGATCTTTGAAAAAAAAAGAAAGAAAAAAAGAAAACATTGAACTACCTTCATCTGTTCACCTGGCAGGAAAACAATTGTGAACAATTTGGCAAATTTGTCAATTTTTTCTTATTCAAAAATTCCTTAATTTTTGGAAGAATTGACTTCTTTTTGAGAAATAGAAAATTTGTAAAATTTATATTAATTTTGCTGCTTTTAGGGCCAAATATTCCAGAAATACCGGATTTAGAAAAAAAATGTTTTATAAAAGAAAAAAAAAGAAAATTTCGTCACAAGGATGCGATGATGAAGAAAGCTATTTTTTAGGAAGGGGGGGGGGGGTTAAAAATATTTTAGCTATCTAGTATTTAGTATCTTCAACAATAAAAAAAAAAACTTTTTAAACGAAAGTGTAAATTTAAAATTTAAAATTTTCAATAGAAAAATTTCCTTAAGAATTAAAAATTCTATAAAATTTAATTTTTTACGTACAAATAAAACAATTTACAAAAATTCTTAAAATTATTGGAAAAATGTACGCGCCTATCATCGAATTTAAAAATTTATGCAAAATACGGTTATTTTGAAGAAAAAAAACAAAACAGATTGTGGCAAAATTAGCAATTGATGGAAAAACCATTTTCAAAATTTTGTCATAGAAATTTTAAAATAAAATTATTATTACCTAGGTAAATTATTAGAGATTTTACAAAACTAAAAAATTTAGCACAATTTTAGGATTTTGTTAATTTTTTGAGTGTGTACATTTGACATTAAAATTTCTCAATTTTTTGGAAAAATGTTAATTTTTTTTTCAATTGTCAAAATTCGTTATAGTTTTGAAAAAAATTTAAAATATGTAAATATTGATTTGTTTAAAAATTCTCTAATTTTCAGTGGAACTAATCACAAAAAATTGTTTAAAATAAGTATTTGAGAAATTAAAAATAAATTATTCTTCGACAATTTTATGCCAGTTTTCTAAAATAAATTTTAGATTTTTGGCAAAGTTTGGAAGTTTGTCTATTGGTTATATAAGAAAGCCAATTTTGGGAATTCTTTTATTTTTGCGAGAATTAGTCACTTAATCGCTAGGGTGAGGTGAAAAAACTTTTTTTCGAATTCGAAAACGTAATAAATGTTTCTTTTTTGGGTGAAAAATGAAGTGATTTTTATAAAATAATTGTGCAAAATTTGACAAATTCTCTAAGATTTTTAATACTTGGTTAAAATCTAAAATGTGGCAAAAGTTCAGATTTTTTTTTTGGGTGGGGGGTGGGGATGAAAAATCTTGAAAAATTCCCAAATCCAACATCCCCCCCCCCCCCCCCCAATAAAACACCAATAATTTTCCCAAAAATGGAACATTTTTTGGACATTTTGTATTATTTTCACAATAATTATGAGTATATATATTGACGAATTCCTAAAGTTCATGAATTTTGGCTACATTTTCTTGTTTTTGATAACATTTAAAACTCTCAATTTTATTCTGAAGTAGGTAATGGGTAATTTTCCTAAAATTGAGAAATTTGCTAGCTAAAAAAAAAAAAAAAATAGAATAACCTTTGAAAGAAAAATTAACAAAATTTCTCGAATTCTGGAAAAAAAATTTTAAAGTTGAAATTTATCAAACCGTAGACATATTTCGAAAATCGAGCGAAATTTCCATAATTTTGTAAATTACCTACAACGAATGACAAATCTAAAATTTTTAAAAATGTTACAAAAATTCGAAAAATTGAAAAATCTATTGTTTTTTAATTTTTTTAAAAAGGCGCCGATTCTTCAAAAAAATTTAAGAATTTTTGAACAAATTTGAATAATTTTCGAAAAAAATTGAAGTAGGGCTACAAACATTTAAAGAATTATTAAAATTACTTTAATTCTTTAAAATTTTGGAAAATCGTTGATATTTTCGAATTTTGTTTGAAATTACGAAATCCAGCTAGAATTCTATTATTTCACAAAAAAATATCCGAATCGTAATTTTATTTTAAAAATTTCAAGGAAAAAAATGTAAACAAAATTTGAGCGAAAGTATACTCTGGTTTTCTTAACTCTTGAAAATCTCATTATTTTGGTCAAAATTTCTCCATTTCACGAATTACTTTTCAACCGACTCGACCTACGATTTAACCAAAAGTGATTGCAATCACGTTGCAATTTTTCCATCACCAACCAACTGCAGTGAAAGGAACGAAAATTTCATACCATCTCGTAGCATACAAATGGAGAATACTTGAATGAAAAGCAAACACAAACACGTTCTTTATTATGATGAAGTATTGTATACCTGTAGTAAAAAGTGTATACCTATAGTCCTATAGCCATTGGTGTGGGAAAATGTTGACTCGGCGATTAACATATCCAGGTCATGAATTCGCCATCGAGATTAGAATCTGCGAATACGTATTCGTAGGTAACGTATACGAGCAGACGTACGAGTATCTCTAGCTAATTCGTTGTAGGTACTGGAGTTCTCGTACATTTTTTTCTCTGGATGAATTACCCACGTTTGTGTAGTTCTCTGTACTATGAAGTCTCGTAAGATCGTATTAGTGTGTTGTAAATGTACGAGTATAGTAGGTATAAGTATGCTATGGTATCTCGGAATCGTTTATAAATTTTCTTATATATTAATTATTTGATTTATGTCGTGTTACAGACTGAAGGATGTCTTGGACAAGCAAATACGTAAACGTATCTACTGCAGCAGGTAAAAATACCAGATATATTATATATTTATTAGTAATAGGAGTCTAGGAGAGTTGTCGTTGTTGTTGTTGCTGTTACTGTGCATAAGGATTAGCAATTCGTACGAGCCTACAGAGTAAAATATGAGCGAGAGCATGCATCGGAATACGGTTACTTTTTAGTAACTTGGTTACTTTTTTAAAGGCAAGGTTACTTTAGTTACTTTTGGGCTCAAGTTTTTTTCAGAGATTTTGCTTCCAAAAAATTTGAAATATTTTATTTAAAAATGAATTAAGTAAGGTCAGTTGGGGTAACTGGGCCACCGGGGTATCTGGGCCATTCTATTCCTAATCCCCTCCAAAATCGTCTTGACGTAAATGGTTGGTTGCATGGTAACACTGACATCGTAAGCCCACCATAACAATTATCATTCGGTTCCTAGCTCCCCTTGAGGAGGCCTCAGTAATTTGAGTAACATGACATGGCCCAGTTACCCCCAACAACTGTGGCCCAGTTACCCCAAAACTCAGATTTGAGTGGGGGTAAGTGAATTACACATCTTAAATCTTCCTTAATAAAAAAAAAATTTGGTGGCCCAGTTACCCCATTTTTCGGGGTAACTGGGCCACCATTCTTTGTGTAGAGTGAGGTGTTCCTCAGCTCAGGTATGTGCTTCACCCTCAAAATCAAAAAAGTGAGCGTACCTCTATGACACCCCTCTACACGTCCCATTTGAAGATTTAAGGTTATTCTTCACTAGTGAGGCATTTTTGAATAAAGATTTTTTAGAGTTGTAAAAACGTGGCCCAGTTACCCCAACTGACCTTAATTGAACAATTTATTGAATCTTCTTTTAAAATTGAGATTTTTTTCTGCTCGAACTTCAGGAATATTTATTTTGTACTTATGTATTGAAATTCAAGGTAGAAAAATGTTTGCTCCTAAAAAAATTGAAAGTTCTTTTATAGGCATTTTTCAAGTCAGTCAGTATGAAAAATTGTGATTTTTTTTTCTTGAAGAATTAAGATTTATTCTTGTCTAAAAATGAGCCACATTTCTTGAAAAAAAAAATGTAAGTAGATAAGCCGTATTTTTTTGAAAAAATTGAGAAATTCTTTTCTCGACAAATAAACGATTTTTTCTCAAAATTTCTTTTCAAAAAAAGTAGAGGCCGTCGAAGAATAAAACCGATTTCTCCTCATTAAAAACTTTTTTTTAAAATGAGAATACCTAGTAATTTTTTCAATTAAAAAAAAAATGTGTTCGAAGTATTTGAAAATTATGTTTGAAAAATAGAGCACTCCTCAAAAATGAAACATAAAATCGTTTCAACTCGTGAACTTAAAATGCTTCAAAAATTTGATATTTCTCAAATGAGCAAAACTTTCCTTTTAAAAATTTTGAAAAGTTGTGAATTTCACATGTTGAAAAATTGTTTTTTTGTGCAGAATGAAGACTTTTCAAAAATTAATTTTTTTTTGTATCTACTCATTTTGCAATAAGCCAATCAAAAAATTGATTTTTTTAGACTTTAAATTCTTAGGCATTACAATTTTTATAAATTGGAAATTTTTTATTTGAATAAACATGAATTTTAGGAACGGCTATTTTTTAAAAATTAAATATAAATTGTTTAAAAATCAAAAAATTGAGAATTTTAAGTTTAATTTTTTGAAATCCAGAACTTTTTAGAAATTACAAATTGTTAATAAATTTAAATTTATAGAAATTAAAAATTGTTTGAAAAATAAAAAAAATCGAAAAAAAAATAAAATTAAAAAATTAAAAAAAGGACAGTATTGTTTGTAATTTAAAATTTTTCTAAAATTCACGTTTTTTGAAATCAACAATTATTTGAAAACTGAAAACTATTTCAAAACAAATAAGAGTTCAAAAACTTAAAAAAGTTGATATCAAGTATTTTCAAGAAAAAAAATAATTTTTTTTTGAATTTTCAATATTGAGTTCAAAAAAAATTAAGATTTGATAGGAACTCAAAAATTATTTATTGTGAGCTTCTCAAGAATTGAAATTTCCTATGATATAAAAATTGAGCACCTATTAAGCCAACTATTCTATTAAAATTCGTCTAAAAAAAGAAAAAAAATGCATGAATTATTATTTTTGAATTGAAAATTTTGATTTTTTCAAAATTTTTACCATTGATTTCAAGAGTTGTGAAACGTCAAATTTAGCAAAAATATGAGAAAAAACGGTGACGAGGGGAGGGGAGGGGGTTATGAGTCATTATATTCAAGTGGAAATGGAAAATTTTTGGTTACTTTTTTCCATAATTTTGGTTACTTTTTTTGAAATTTCAGGTTACTAAAGTTACTTTTATTTTTTCAAATTTCGCTCCGATGCATGCGAGAGAGATGGAGAAATGAAGAAAGATCGTCGAATACAAACTCGATGATTTATATAAAAATCCTCATAACATGGGAAGAGTTTTGAAGTAGCTCAGCACCGATGACGTGTGGTGATCGCGATTACGCAAACTCAGCAGACAGACAGAATATAACGCACTCGTAAACTCGTATACAATATGATTTTCGATAATAAATTAATCATCGGCGTCTATATGGAAAACTTTCATTACTGCCGTGGGTACCATAATAACATAAGCTGTGTACGTGAATAATACAAAGAAATCAGGTTCCCTATCGGCGTTTGACACCCCATCGCCCTCAGTATGTTGCAATGCCACTGTTACACTCTGTACATATACTCAACCGGTTACATCATTAAAAACGCTTATCATAAATTATCACCGCAGTCGTGTATTATATGCACATTGTAGCAACTTTTCCACCTTATCAGAGACTTGGATTGGACCAAGAGAGGAGCAGGCAGAGCATCGACAACATAAAAGAGGAAAATTTTCACCTAACAATGGGACCTCGAGCGAGCCTACTTATAATATCGTGAAAACGACAACAGTGCAGAGGAGATTCCCATGCGATGGTCATCTCTGTCCGGAGAGATTATCAGTATAGATTTCATTGTGTTGGCGCGATAACCAGAAGACAACGTCGCCAAGACGATCAACTCGAATGGGTTATCTCGCTTCACCGCTTCGGTGCTTACAAAATGAGGGCAGTACGGAGGAAAGTACTCGAATCAAGGACGCTGCCAGACAAAAACATTCAGGGTAAAAGCAAAGCATCGCACCTAAAAAGCCAGGAAAACCTACCAGATGCGTTTGCCCTGCCCTGCCCTGCCAAGCATTGGCAGCCCATGAGATATACATAGATTTGTCATGGACTAAACTCCGGTCTGTACGTATAGAATTCAATTGTACGTAGAGTTTGGTTTTTTCTTCTCGGTTCGAAATTGGCTTTGGAAAAAATATGTACGAGTGCTTGGCTTGGCTTGGCTGCTCGTGTTTCGTCAGTCAGTCGCGAAAGGTGAACCGGTATTTGTGACGGACACGTGAAGAAAGCGAATTATTGTTAACGAAATTGCACGTACGTATTGACAAGCATCCATTTGTCGGATGACAGATGTGTACTACTAATCGTAGCCTGTACCGTAAGCGAGTATAAGAAAGTGAATTTTATATCGATTTGTAACGACTCGAATCGATCTGATGTGTGGATTAAATGAAGAATCGGATACATATGGTATCCCAGTTCAGAGAGTAACCAGACTTGAGATCTGTCAGTGAGAAAAAACGTTATGTATACCAAGTGCCTATCTTGATTTTTAGGGGACAGTGCCAGTGTGCTCGAATTGAGCAAAATTATGAAGTGGAAAGTATTTTGATCCAAAATTGTGGCCAAGTAATGTCAAAACTCTAAATTGAAAATTGTTCCAATTTTTTAATATTTTGTTAACCCTTTTTCTATTTTTGGTAACAATGGATCTTTTTTTTGCTGGGTGTTCAATATTTTATAGGTGTTCGAAAAACTTACAATAATTTTTTCTTTAAAAATGATCCAATTTATCAATATTTTGTTGCACTTATGAAAACAAATTTTTATAAATTAATTTATTCGATCAAAAATATATTATTTTTAGAAAAAAATCAATAATTCATAAAATTAAAACCCTTTTTTGGCAATAAGACATTAGAATTTTTTAAAGAGTGGTACTACTAAAAAGTAGAGGTTGGTATTTTTTATTCCAAGAAAATTGAAAGATTTAAAAAAGAAACTTGTTTTTCATTTTCTGTGAGGCATTGGTGCACCCAGGAGTATTTCTTGGTAGGAGCTAGAACTTGGGGGGGGGGGAAATAGGGGGCTCAGCCTACTTGATTCCCACCTATTTTCATGGGCTATATTTTATTTTTTTCTTGAATCACGAAACAAACAAATTTTAACAAAAGTAACTTTTTTGTAGTAACATTCACCTTCTGGCTTCCGCTTATTACATTAATTTTGGAATAGGTGTAAAAAAATTTCATTTTGAAAAATAAAAATCTCAACAAAATTTTGAATTGAAAAAATTTGACAATTCTCTAAGAATTAAAAAAAAAATCTAAATTTTTTTTAGTAAAGAGGTAATTTTTCAAATTTTTTGGAGAAAAAATAACTAAATTTACTAGGTATCATAAGAAAGTCTCAAATGTTTTTTCAATTTTTTGGAGAAATAATCGAATTTTCGTAGATTTCTCCCTAAAATGTCGAAGACTTCGACTGAACTTCCACTCCCACTATAAAAAAAACTTCAAAGGTTCAAACTTCTTTATAAAAAAATTTTGTTTTGAGGGTTGGGCTAGGTTGGGGGGGGGGGGGCTTTAGCCCGATAGCTTCCCCCTTGGATGCGTCCATGTTGTGAGGATGCGAATTTTTTTCTACAAATAAAATTAATAGGTATTTCTCCAAAAATTTGAAAAATATTTTTCCCTCAAAAAATTGAAATTTAGTAAGATTTTTTTCTAAAAAATGGATTTATTTTTTTCTTTTAAAAAAATCGATTTTTTCTTTTAAATTGAAAAAATTAATTTCTTTCACTATTTTTTTCTTAAAAAATTTGAGAAATAATTACTTTTATTTCAGAGAAATTGTAAAATTTTCTTCTCCTGAAAATTTTGTTATTTTTTTTCTCGAAAATTTGTGAATATTGATTAATTAAAAAAAGTTTCCCCAAAAATGAGAGATTTCATTCTAAACAGAAAAACAGATTTTTTGTTCAAAAATATTAGACAGATTCTAAATTAATTTTTTTTAAATTCGTTTTCTTTTTCTATGAGAATACGAGTTTTGTATACAAAAAAAAAAGAAAAATAAGAGGGGTTTCTCCAAAAATTTGAAAAATATTTTCCCCTCAAAAATTGTTTAGTAAGGTTTCTTTTTCTTCTTTTTTCTCCCTTTTATTTCAGAGAAATTGTATAATTTTCTTCTCCTGAAAATTTGTGATTATTGATTAATTAGAAAAAGTTTCCCCAAAAATGTTGCTCCAAAATATTTGACAAGTTCTCAAAAACTGAGATAGGTATTTTTTTATTCCACGAAAGTTGAAAGATTCAAAAAAAAAATGTTTTTCTTTATCTGTGAGAATGCGAGTTTTTTTTCTGCAAACAAAAAATCAAGTGAGTTTCTCCAAAAATTTGAAAAATATTTTTTCCTGAAAACATTGAGACTTCGTAAGATTATTTTTCCAAAAAAACTGAGTTTTTTTTTTTTTTTTTTTTTTTTAAATGAAAGATTTCATCTTAAAAATAAGAAGAAATTTTTTCTTTTAAAAAATTGAAGATTTCATTCATTATTTTTTTCTCCAAAAAATTGAAAAATACTTTTATTTCAGAGAAATTGTAAAATTTTCTTCTCCTAAAAACTTTGCTATTTTTTTCGAAAATTTTTGATTAACTAAAAAAATTTCCCCCAAAAAATCATAGATTTCATTCTAAACAGAAAAACAGATTTTTTGCTCCAAAATATTTGACAATAATCAATAATTATTTTCTCAAAGAAATTGATATTTTTTTTCTCTAAAAATAAGAGATTTCATTTTGAAAAAAATATACTTATCCCTGAATTTTTCTTCTCCATTTTTTAAAAAAGTGAACGATGTTTATTTGAAAAATTGAGAAATATTATTTCAGAAAAACTGGATATTTTTTTCTTCATCTTCCAAAAATTGCATTGTTTTCTTAAAAATATTCAGGAATAAATATCTACATTAAAATTTTATTCTTGAAAAATTGAAGTTTTTTTTCTGCATAAAAGAGAGACTTTTTCTTAAAAAACTGAAAAATTTTTCTTTAAAAATTAGGGTTCAAAGTGCTATCCACTGCGGGGATTTTTTTTTTGAAGCAGCGTTGCCAATCTAGTTTGCTTGGCAAAATATCAATTTTCAAAGCATTGGTCTTCTTCTTTTGTACAAATTTAGGTGCCATGTATAACTGTACATAAAATATTTTCGGTTGTATCCAAATCTGAAGCCATGTTATTCATTACTGGGACACTCTGTATGCGGTTGTAGGCGAACTCTTACCAGATTCCTGATACCAATTCGAGTGGAGCAACTTGGGCTAAAATGATCTACGAAATAAATTACCATTCGATTTTTTGACCATAAGATGGTATTTCGTAGGTTGTTTTGTATACAAAATTCCATTTTACTAAATTGGAAATCGAAAAGTTGAAATACGACGGTTTGATTGAAATTTACAGATATTGACGCCTGCGTTTAAAAAAAAAATAATTAAATCGCCTTATGTTTTTTTTCTTTTTTTTTTTTACTTTGGAAAGGTACTGCAGTGAGACAACGTGAGGTGATTTTTCAAACGAGATTTTAACGCCTTTTCAAGGCTGATATGCATACGTGCGATTGTTAGTATGTAACATGGCTGAAAATCAACTCTTGTGGCGAGTGAATTTATACGTACATGGTACATGCAAGTATTATTTGAGACCCTATCGCGAACGAGCTTCCATAATGGGAGCTGAAATACGTCTAATTGACTCTAGGATATCGATCTTGACACGGAAATGCGACACGGAATCGATTTCAAAGCGTAATTATTACGTGTGTGGAAATGAGATGAGGATGAGGGGATGGTATACTTGAGCTGCCAGAGTGATATTTAAGGAGGTTGAGGGATTTTGATGAGGAAGTCGAGTAGTGAAAGAGATTTATTTGATGGGATTTTGTGATTAGAATGAATAAATATGGAAGTATAAGACGTAATAAATTATGCATTCTGAGAGAATTCTATTTTTTTTTTTTTTTTTTTTGAGATTTTTTCGGGTTTTAAATTATAGTTTTTCGTGAGATTTAAAAATGTTTTTGAATCGTTTCATTTTTTATATTTCAATTTTTTCACCTTTTGATTTTTAATTCTTTTCCACGATTTCTTAAAAGTTTGAATGTTTTCATTCTAAACGAACGTTTATCTTTTTGAACATTTTTTCTTGGGCTTATGATTCTAATTTTTTTTCATTTGCATTTTTTCAAGTTTTGATTTTTTCAATTTTTTTTAAAAATAATTGTTTAAATTTCTTATTTATTTTTTTAAAAAGTTCTATTTTTTATGTTTTGATTTTTTTTAAATCTTATGTTTCTGTTTTTGGTAAATCCTACTTTTTTGGAAATTTTCCTGAGTTACCTATAATTTTAATTTTTTTTTTCAAATATATTTTTTCCAATTTTTGATTTCTTTCATTTTAATTGTTTTCAATTTGTTTTGTACATTTTTTTTCAAATTTCCTAATTATAATTTTAGTTTGTAATTTTTTCAATTTCCAACTTTCGCCAATTTTTTTTATTACTTATTTAAAAAAAATCGAATTTTTCCATTTTTGATAAATTTTAAACGTTATTTAGATATTTCCTTGGGTGTAAGATTTTAGTATTTTTCCAGTTTATTACTTTTTTTTTTTTTTTTTACAAAATTATTTAATTTTTTTATTTTGTAAAAAAAAAAAAAAAAAAAAGTAATAAACTGGAAAAATACTAAAATCTTACACCCAAGGAAATATCTAAATAACGTTTAAAATTTATCAAAAATGGAAACATCGACCATTTTCTAGAGTCTAGAAAATGGTCGATGTTTCCATTTTGAGTGAACTTGGCTTTTTTTGAGATTTTCTTTGGTTTATGATTTTTTTTTCAGATTCATTTTTAACAATTTTTTTTTTCTTTCAATTTTTCAACTTATTTTTGAATTTTTATAATTTTGTATTTTTTCAGGTTCTTAAAAAATAAAAAGTAAAATCTTTCCATTTTTAACAAACCCCACTTTTTTGAGATTTCTTCAAATGGATGATTCTCTCGTTTTCAATTTCATAGAACTTTTATCATTTTATTTTCATCAAATTTCTAATTTTTCAAATTCTTGAAAAAACGATCGATTTTTTCATTTTTAGCAAACTTTAGAATTTCGGAGATTTTCTTCGGTTTGTGATTTTTTTTTAATTTTAGGTTTTGATCATGAAGTATCAATTTTTTAGTTGTTTAAATTTTAGTATGGTTACCTGGTTTTGTTTTTCAGTTTCTTGAAAGAAATGATAGATCTTTCCATATTTTGTGAACTCCACTCTTTTTGAGATTTTCTTCAGTTTGTTGATGATTTTAATTTTTTTTCTTGTTTGAATTTTTTCTATATTAGGTATTCTGATTTTTCAAAATTTTAATATTTTTTTTCATTTTTCTCAATTTTTCTATTTTTTAAATCATCAAAAAAATGTTTGCATTCACATTTTCAGCGAACTACACTTTTTTGAAAAATTTCTCGAATTTGTATTTTCCCCCCCAATTTCAATTTTTCAGGCGTTTTGATTATTTGAATTTTTTAATTAACTTTTTTTACCTACCTAGTTATCTAATTTTTGATTATTTATTTTTCGATTTCCTTAATTTTCAGTTTCTCGAAAAAAATTGCAAATCTTTCCATTTTTGGCAAACTCCGGTTTTTAAAGATTTTCTTGGGTTTGTGATTTTTTTTTTCAATTTAGATTTTTCCCGGATTTGATTTTTTCAATTTATTAAATTGTTTTAACGTTCATTATTTTCCATCCCCCCCCCCACTAATTTCCTCATCCATTTGTTTCTATTTAAAAAAATGGTAAAATTTTTCATTTTCAGCTTGTAACTCCACTTTTTGAGAGATTTTTTGAGTTATAATTATTTTTTTCTGTCCTCTTATTTTTCAATTTCTTTTTCATCCACTTTTTTTTTTACTTTACCTACTCTCCACTTTTCATATAAAAATGATTAAGGTAACTTGAATTTCTATTTCTAGTCCCACATTCTAAGGAATTTAGAAACTGATCTTTTTTTTGGAACAAAAGTTGAGGTGACCCAGTTCTACTGCATCTAAGGTAATTAGCTTATTCGACCACCTACAAAATTCCAAAGCTCGATTCATTAATTTCATTGAAATCGGCTTGAAATTCCCTTCATTTTGAGCCCCAACATCACGTGTTTCAGCCCAGATTTGATTTTACTGCCTTGACTTGTCTGGGTAGATTATTTTCGGTGTACGTGTTCGGTAAAAATTGCCTATACCGTTATTGGAAAAATATCACAAATCATTCTAATCACTCTGCAATCATTTTCAAAAACTAAATCAGCAAAAAATACTTTTATAAAAATACGAGTCCATTTTTCGATATTCTAAGCCCAAGGTTGTCACAAAAAAAAAGTTATACCTAATAAATAGGTCATTTTTAAGACAAAATAGCAGTCTTTAAAAATATGACTATCAAAATCAACATTAAGATAACGATTCGGTAATAAACATCTACGACTCTCCTTACCAAACCCAATTCTCTTAAAAAGTTAGCACACCCGAGTTAATCTTTCAATCGAATCGTAAGTAAGGTAATTTGAGACACGAATCTACGTATCGTCACCACATCGAGCATTCCAGTCCTTGACCAATTGCACCACGATACAAATCAATCCTTCCATTCAACATTGCCGAAAATGAACAAAAGTGAGACCAGCTGATACCCATTCGTGTACGTGCTTTTAAATAATATACATACACATGTTTTTATACGACTGAAAAACTTGCAAAATGAGCTACAGAGAGAGATAGAGACAAGCAGACAGTGGAATTGATGAGATATGAACATGATATACGCGAATATCTCGATGAAGCTGAATTTCCCACGAATGAAATTAAAATGTGAGAATTAACGACCAAGATGACGACAAGTATGGGTATTTCTCGGTCCTAATCCAATCATCATCATCATCATCAGCCGCATCAACGAACAGCACTGCTCGTCGTAACTTGTTTACAAACACTCGGCGAGTATGCACTTGTCGAACGAAAGAAAAAAAGAACAGAAATAATTACGCGATATTTAATCGTTACAGTATCGAAAAGAGAGAAAAGAACGCCTTTCTTTTTTTTCTCTCCAACGTTAACGTTTTTTTTTTAAATCTTCGGCGAGAGATGCGAGATTTCCATCGAAACTATAGCTCAGATGTATTAGCATATATAGCAATATTCATCGACATATGATAGAGCAACTTTCTTTCGGTATTTGATGCGTCTGCTCTTTTATGTACCGTGAAACTCGTACAGACATTTATAAGAATAACGCTCTGCAGATTTATCGATTTGTAAGTCGTGATCGATTTATATACTTGTACACGAATATAACAATAACAAAAAAACAATATAATATTTCAACTACAATGACGACGAATATTTATCAAATCGAGGGAAAATTTGATCAATGGTTGTTTGAAACTACAGGTACTCGAGTCTCTCTATTCGAGGTGTTTATTTTAACGCTTTTAGTCGCGGAATTCGCCATTCCGAGACGACGTTGTTATCAAATCGTCGACGTATGTTCGGTATTTCGTACGAATTAATCAAGACGACGAGACGAGACGTCCAAGCTGGCGAATTCTGGTAAATTGAACGAACGAAGCGCGAAATTTCGCAATCGATAACGTGAGTCAACGATCAAAAATCACCATCGTCGTATTTTAAGGTCGCCCGGCGGACGTGTCGATGCCGCCGGTGTCTACCAATATTCTGGTTTTGTTTTCGCGATCGAAATGCATACTACATCGACGTGTTTTGAATATTTTCAAGAGCGCGGTGACGATCTTGATACGAGCTAAATATGCCGAATTTATGATCCGTGTAAGAATTACCGTGTTTGTCGTCAAGATTGCGGGCATTTTATTGTGCAGAGGATCGAATGAGGAAATCCGGCAGTGACGCAAGGAAAATTAGGGTTCATAAAATCGAGGTGTTTTTTGAAAATTTATTGCCTAAAAAAACACAATGTTTTGAAATTTTACGAGCAATTTGCTTGAAATATTTTTTAACGATTTTTTAAAATACTTTTTTAGTACATAGATTTTCTTGAGAATTTTTTTTCTCTCGTCAAAGGTTTTTTTTCCTGAAGAAGTTATTAGAATAATAGTTGAGATTACGAATTGATACGATGATTTTTGTCGGAAGGTGGAGGACAATTTTTTTTAATATTTCAAAAATAAGGAGAAAGAGAATGAACCAATGGAAATGAATTACATCAGATTGACCTTAAAAAATTATGAATGAAATAAAAATTCTACTGAAGCCCTCAGAATTAAAAAAAAATCTATTTACAGAATCAAGATTACGAATTTCTTTGGTGATTTTAGGTGGAAGGGGGGGGGGAGAGAAAGAAATTTACAGACGAGGTGTTTAAAAAGAAAACGAAAATTTTTCTCAAGCATCTAGCATTATTGAAAAATCAATTTCACTCACTCAATGAGTTGAGATTATACGAATTAATTCTACGATTTTTGTAGGAAAAGACAAGATAAAAACTCTTAAAAAATCATTCAAAAATTTTCACATAAAATAGAAATTCTACTAAAGCCTCCAGAATTATAATAAAAAAATTATTTATTTTGTATGAGGAGAAATTGCGAATTGATCGAATGATTTTTCATGGAAAAGGGAGGGGAGGAAAATGATTGAAATAAATTATTCCTGATGTCATTTAAAAATTCTCAAAAAAATGAAATTCTGCTGGAGCCTTCGGAATTTTTTGGGGGGGGGGGATACTCATTCTTGGAGCAGAAATATTACTTACGAGTTGTTCGAATGATTTTTGTCGGGAGGGGAAGGGAGAGAATTAATTAAAATAAATTACGTATACTTCTGGATGTTTTTTAAAAAATTCTCTCTCTCTCAAAAAAAATAGAAATTCTGCTAAAGGCTCCGAAATGATCGACAAAAAAACATTATTCATTCTTGGAACAGAAATTAAGAAATGATCGAATAATTTTTGTCGATTGGGGGGGGGGGGGATTGAAATAATTTACTCAGGGTCCCCTTAATTTTTTTTTTAATGTCCGAAAAAATGGAAATTCCAATGAAACTTCCAGAATTATTGAAAAATAAAATTTATCTTTTCACGGAGGTGAGATTACAAACGAATTCAATTTTCAACCTTCTAGTTCGAATTGTGAAATTTTAAAACTTGACAGTCTTAAATCACATTTAAAAAAAATAAAAACAAGAACCCGTTTGAAATAATTTTTAAACTGAATATATACTTATTTTCTTCCAAAAATGTTTTTGAAAAAAATTCCATAAAATACTCTATCAAAACTAGAAAAATTACTCATAAAAATATTTCAAAAAACGAATTATTGAAAATAAAGCTTTTATGAGGAAAATTCTTTTAAGTGAAAAATTTTTGTTTGTAACTATCTAACTATTGACATTTTGCCTTTTTTGCCTTTTTATTTAGGTTTTAAGTTCAAAAAGAACTAGTAAAATGCTATTTTACGAAAAAATACATAGAAGAGTATCAAACAAACAAACAAAAAAAAATATTTTGAAATAATTATTTGCTCAGAAAAATTTCTACTCTAGAAATAAAAAAATTATAAAAAATTATTTGATACAAAACTCGTCGAGAGTAAAATTCTTTGAAATAATTTTAAAAATTATTATCTCAAAAAATTGCCTATTCACTTTAGAATTATCATGCAGATAGTTACTTAATTATTACTTGGGAAAATTCAATAAAATTAGAAAATTCAATAAAGTATGAAAATTCAATAAAATTGATAGGTACTTAGGTAATTAAAAAAAAAATGTAGACGTTGTCAGCATCAATGTGTTTTCTAAATTAAGCTATGATGATCAATGATCATATCCAGGGATTTTTACCTACTCCAAAGGAAGCTTCCACCTTCCAAGAAATTTTTTGAAAGAAAATTCTAGATTAAATAAACAGTGATGCAAGCATCACGAACTTTCCGAATCAAAAAGTATTTTAAAAAATATTAACAAAAAAATATTTGTAAAAATCGATCATCGAATATTATGTAAAAAAAAATGATTATCGAATATTTGTGAAAAAATCGACTATAAAATATTTTTTGTATTTAAAACGTCAGCAATTACACTGAAAAAAGTTAAACATGACACAAAAATATTCGGCAAAATCACACTTGCTCCATTATTATTAATCGTGAAAAAATATCATGATGATGTAAACAAAACAACCATTCGAATGCCCGTACATCTTATCATGAATAAGACAAAAATGCAAAGCATTGCGCAATGCGCATGTTAGGGAAAGGAGAGCAAACCGGTACACCCGCGGACATGTCCGGATATAGATAAACACTTGAACCGTTCGCGTTCCCTTTATCGACATCTAAAACGCGACAAATGTGAAACTCGAAGATCTTTCGCATAAATCGTTCGTAAATTTTTTTCTATTCAACGTAAAGGCCCCAAATTCTTGCGTAGCCTTCGCTTATATAAGCCACTACTCATCGCCGAATTTCAACGAGATATCTCAATTAGGGCGGTTGGAATCGTGTTAACAAATTTTTCGCATAAATCGCTCGTAAAATTTTTTCTATTCAACGTAAAGGCCCCAAATTCTTGCGTAGCCTTCGTTTATATAAACCACTACTCATCGCCGAATTTCAACGAGATATCTCAATTAGGGCGATTAGAATCGTGTTAACAAATTTTTCTGCACACACACACATACACACATACACACACACACACATACACACACACACACACACACACATACACACACACACATACATACGGAACATCATCTGGAAATTGTTCAAAACAAATTTGTACGAAGTCGAAATTTGTCTAAGTGCAATATTCGTGAAAACGCATTTCGCACCGAAAACAATACTTTCCTTACAACGCTACGCGCTGTTCGGAAAGTAATAAAAAGGGCACTTGAGCATTATAATTATAGAAATAAAGAAATTCAACAAAGGAAAAAAATGTTTCATAAAATTATTTAAAAAAATTACTTTCTCAGAATTTTTTTTTAGAAAAAAAAATTCAAAAATTTTTCTTGTAGGTACAAAATATTGAGAAAGAAAATACAGGAAATTTTTTATAAAAAGTTGCCTAAAAAAGTACTTAAAAAAACGAATTTCAATAAATTTTTTGGAAAAAAAATCACAAAAAATCTGTAGGTATGAAAAAAATTGAGTAAAAAATTATTTTGAAAAACGTTTGCATAAAGCACCTCTCTTGAAATATTCATTCTTAATTCATACCTTTTTCCCTTTCGACAAAAATCAATGGATTACTTCGTAATCTTTACTCGCAGAATGATTTTTTTCTATAATTCTGGAGACTTCAGCAGAATCTCTTTTTTTCGAGAATGATCTAAAGATCTTCTGGAGCAATTTTTTTCATTCAATTCTTCCCCTCGCCCTTCCATCCCCTCCCCCCCAAAACCATCAAACTATTTCGTAATTTAATTTTTCAATAATTCTATGGACGCAGTTCAACAAAATCTCAATTTCCTTCGAAAAATTTTGAAAGAGCTTCGAAAGTCCTCCCCTCTGCCTCCTCCTCCTCTTGAAAAAATTATGTGAATTAATTCGTAATCTCGACTCCTTAAAAAACGAACACTGAATTGACTTTTCCATAATTCTGAAAAATTCGAAAAAATTACCATTTTCTTCGAGAATTTTAGAAAGATGTTTAGAAACCTACCCATCTCTCTTCCGACTGATATCCCAGATTAATTCGTATATTGTCAACTCCCTGAGTGGGTACAATTGAGTTTTCTGTAATACGAAAATCGTCAGAAATTTTTTTCCCTCTTTGAGAATTTTTCAAAGACCACCAAATGTAATTCATTTCGATAAATTCCCCTCCCCCTCCTCCTTTCTACCAAAATTATTGGATTAATTCGTCATCTCAGCTTTCTACGAATGGATAGAACTGATTTTTCAATTATTCTGGAGGCTTCAAAAGAATTTCTATTTTTTCCCAGAATTTTCGAAAACTGATTATTAAAATTATTCTGGAGACTTCAGCAGAATTTCTATTTTTCCTCAGAATTTTCGAACCTTTATGAGTTCTCTTCCTCCACCATCTTCCCACTAAAATCATCATATTTCTATTTTTTAAAAACGAGTCACTCGAAAAATTTCTAAAATCACGTTTCGAATCGCTCATCCATTAGAAACAACGTCGTTTCCAGTCCACGTAGCCTTGGAGCTTGAAATATACGGATGTGCTGGCCTATGATTTATGCAAGAAATACCGAGTTCGAAACGGATGAACGGAGCTGACTGCTGCGCCGGTGACCGTGTTTGGGAATTTTTCTCCGCTACATTAACCTAAGGAGTATTACGTATGTCATGTCGTACAATGATGATGACTCAGTGAAAGTCAAAATATGTGGACTTTCTTCGAAAATTTACCAATTCAATGGTCTATTATGGTCGATGTCAAAGTTTTCGATTACGTAAGTGTGAATTCGATAGATAGGTAGCTAGGTACGTTTCTGGTTTACGTATTTTCGCGCAGATGCGATAAAATGTGAAAGAAAATATGTAAGGGCACGTACCATTTAGAGAGCAATCCGAGCCATTGCAGTTGGACGTCGTTGTTGTGGTTTCTTCGGTGTATACAAGTCGTCGTGTTAAACATAAACAAACGATCAGGTAGAGGTGAAAAAACTCGCCCATTTTAGATTCACACAACAAGAAGATTATATTCGCGTAAGATATGGAAACGAAACACGCACCAATTGAACCAAAAAAAGAAATACTCCAACAATTAACACGATTAACTGATATAAGGCGAATCAACGAACAGAAAAAACTTCAAAATGAATTAATAAAATGAAAAAACCGCGAACAACCAAAAAAAGCAAGCGTCGAAAGACGCCGCAGCGCACACGAAATCTGCTGTATCGAAGCGAGTTACTCGGACCTGGCGTTTCGACAGGTCATATTGATAAGGAATTTTTTTCCCTCATTTTCACAGCAATTTTTCGACGTTATTCGCATCGGCGACGGAAAGAACGCAATGTAACGCGAACACTGAAAAAAAAAAAACGCGAATTTATTGTGGCAAACGAGAGACCGGGAATATAGAAGGTAAAAAAAACACGCACATACACGGTTTATTGGACGCGTTGCTGGATCGACCTCTGACGAATTAATATTCCACAATCCTGCAAGCTCTTGGAATCAAGATACTCTACCATGACGTAGACGGGTGTGCTGCCTACACGAATCGAATGCACGGGTACGACTCCACTACTTCTTTTACTTTTCGTCTTCTCCTGTTTTCTGACCTATGGAAGTGGAGACGAACCTGTTCGACGTTCGCGTTTCCTTTCTTCTGCGCGGCACCGCTCGCCACAACCGGTTTTCAACACCGTGCCGGAGAAATGCCCGAGCTCGAGCTCGAGAGAGACGTACCTATCTTTTTTTTCTCTCTTTATTTTTTCCACCCGAAAGCCCCTTTCGAGATTTCAACATGGGTTTTTAATTAGGTACCACGCTCCTCATTGAGTGTTTGGAAATTTCGTTTTTCAAAGTGATACGTACGTATGATACTCGCAGCGGCGGACGATTAATTAAATGTCGCCAAATGTGTTAATCGCGCCTAAGTGATAACGATTCCAGTTAATTAAGCGGTATTATGCGCACCGAGACGAGAGAGTAAAACGGAGGCGAGAATTATGAGATTGTTTTACGACGAATCGATTCCCAAGATTATTGATTATCGGATCGAATTATTATCTGGTAGAGTGTCGAGTCTCAATGTGAAATTATTACAAGTGTAGGTGAGGTGCTCTCTGCAGTAATGGCGAGAACCGAACTGTGGGTCTTTTTTATACAGTTAGAAACTTACTGGAAAAATTATAATCTGTTTCTATACTCTTAATTTTTGAGGGAGAAAAATCATTTTATGAGAAAATTTGTTGACTGAGGAAAAATATCCTTTTTTTCCTCGAAAAAAAAAAAACATTTGTTCGAAGAAAAGGCTGTTCTTGAAAAAAAATGAAAATGAAAAATACCGAATTTTTTGAAGAATAAAAATCATCAATTTCATTGAAGAAACAAATTTCTCATTTTTTTTCTTTTTTTGAATAAAAATATTCCTCGAATTCTGGAAGAGGAAATCAAATTTTTTGGAGTTTGAATATTTATTTTTATTTTTTGGTAGGAGAAACCCCCTTAAACCGCAAAAATCTTATTTTTAAATTTTTTTTTTTTTTGAAGACGGAATCACTAATTTTCAGAGAAAAAGAATCTCAATTTTTTTTCTTAATTTCTTTTTAAAAAAGTTTCAAATTTTTTGCATCATAAGGATTTTTTATATTTTTTGAAGAAAAAATTCAGTTTCTTTGAAGAAATTTTCTCAACTGGAAAACAATTTTTTAAACAAATATCTCAATTAATCATTTATTTTTTGGAGTAAAAATTTCTTGATTTTTATTCATTCAAAAAATTTAGTAAGTATTTAAAATATTTAAAAAAAAACTTAATTTACAGTCTCAATGCAAAAAAATCACAATTCTTTTAAAAGAAGTCTCCAATTTAATTTTTGTCTTAATTTTTTCTGAAAAAATCATTTTTTTGGAGCATTTTTGAAAGGAAAAAAATCTCTTATAGTTTTTTTGGTGAAAAAATATTTTAATTTTTTGTAGTAAAAATTATCTTGATTTTTATTTTTTCTTTGGATGGATTCTCAAATTTTTTTGGGGAAAAATATTTCTCAAATTCTTGGAGGAAAAGACATTTTTCTTTTCTTTTTTTTTCTTAGAGAAAAACTCAATTTTTTGCTCATTTTTCAAAATAAAATCTTCGAAAAAAAGATTGTCTGATTTTTAAAGAGAAAACTCTTCATTTTTTTTTTCAAGAAAAAAAAAAAGTTCGTTCTTAAGGGGAAAAAAAAGTCTCCAAATTATTTTCAGCATAAAAATCTTTTAATTTTTGAAAAGTGTGAGTAGGTGTCTATGTCTTGTCTCAACTTAAGCATACTCGTAAATATCACTTCAAATCAATTTTTTGGAGCAAAAATTTCTTGATTTCTTTCTATCCATTAAAAAATCGCTCCCTAAAGAAATTCATCTTTTTTCTTTGAAATAACCTCAATTTTTTGGCTCATTTTTCAAAATAAAATCTTTGGAGAAAACATCGTGTGGTTTTTAAACGGAAAAACCTTATTTTTTTTCAAAAAAGAAATCCCTTATTTTTGAGGAAAAAGAATCTCAATTTTTTATCATTCACATTTTTTTTTGAAAAAAATAAAAAATCTTCAAATTTTCGCAGCATAAAAATCAAAAATTTGATTTTTGAAAAAATGTAATTAAGTATCCCATTTTGGTTTCAACTTGGAAAAAAAATCAAGCATAAATGTCATATCTGTCTAATCAATTTTTTAGTTTAAAAATGTCTTGATTTTTATCCATTAATAAATCTAATTTTTTGGAGAGAAAAATTATTTTATGAGGGAAAAGATTTTTCTTTTTTTTTTTGGAATAAAAACATTCCTCAAATTCTTGGAGAAGAAATTTCATTTTTTTTCTTGAAAATTTTTAAATTTTTTTTGTCTATTTTTGAATACAAAATCTTTGGTAAAAATATCGTGTAATTTTTGAACAGAATAATCAGATGTTTTTGATTTTTTTTTCTTTTCAAGAAAGAAAAATATTATTTTTAGGGACAAAGAATCTCAAACTCTTCAAATTTTTTGTAGCCACAAAATCTCATTTTGGGGGATTCAGTTTTTTGAAAAAATGTATCATTCTATTTTTTGTCTCTTTTTTTGAGCATCAATTATCACATATTTTTGGGGAAGGGGATCAGTTCTTTTGAAGGAAAAAATTCGCAATCAGTTTTTTGGAGTAATAATTTCTTGATTTTTATCCCTAATTTTTTGAGAAAAAGAAGCTCATTTTTTAGGTCTCAGTTTCGTCTGAAAGAAAAAATCAAATTTTTTGGAACATAACAAATCCATAAAATTTTTTGAAGAATAAAATGGAATTTATTTTTTGGAAAAAATCTCTCAACTTTTTTTAGCGAAAAAATCTTTAGTTTTTTAAAGTGTCTACAGAAATCTCTCAATTTTTTAGAATAAAAATTGAGAGATTTCTATCCATTAAAAAGTTTCTCTTTTTTTTTGGGGGGGGGGGGGGAAGAAAAATTTCAATTTTTTGGAGAAAAACTTCTTTTGAGGGAAAAAAGTTCTCATTTTTTTGGAATAAAAATATCTACTATTCCTCAAATTCTTGAAGAAAAAATTTTATTTTTTGGAGTAAGAAAATTTTTTCATTTTTTCATTGCATAGCAAGCCCCATTTTTTCTTTGAAAATTTTTTCAATCATTTGGCTCTTTTCCGAAATAAAATCTTCGTAGAAAAGATGTGATTTTTAAACAGAAAAATCCTTTAAGTGTTTTTTTTTTACAAGAAAGAATAAAACTCTCATTTCTAGGGGAAAATAATTTCAATTTTCTGTGAAAAAAATCTTCACTTATTTGTCCTAAGTTTGTTTGAAAACGAATCACTTACTTTTTTAGAGAAAAAAAACCTCTAAAGTTATCGAAGAAAAAAATATTTTCTTTTCTCGGTAATATTTTTTTGAGTAAGTTACTTACTTAGTTTCTTCTTTCCTATGCATTGAAAAAAAATCAAATTTTTTATGGAATTTTCTAACAATAATAGTAAAATTTGTCCAGACACTGGAGAAAAATTCATGCCCGTTGCGAGCGTCTGATTTATCAACGTATGACGTTTGAATTTTTTAACCAGCGTGCGAAATGTGATACCTTTTCTGAGAGATTCCTTTAATGGAAGTGGTTCCAAGACGAGTTGAATCGGAAAGATTATTCGTTATTCGTTTTTCGCCTTCTCCGGGTGATGGTATCGAAACTCTATAAATAAAATTGAACGATTCTGGAGGAACCTATCCTCAAGATAACTATCATTTTGCTCCCAGAAATGTAGGTATTATTTTTTCATATAAATAATAACTTCATATAATGTAACACCGGTTACAAATCCAATTTATCGCTCGAGTTCTTCGTAAAATGATAAATTACGCCGTTGTCTCATTTTCATTTGTTGAGAATTTTTTCACGTCCGAGAATTTAACGTAATAATGTTTTTATTGCGAGAAGACGTATCAAACTTACACAATAAAAACGTTGCGATTCGATTTTATTTACGTACTTCTGGGTTACCTATCTGATTTATTGGAATTGAAAAATTATTTAATATTTACGGAAGTACGACGCGACGTTTACGTACTTACTTGGAATACTAAAATATCGCCAAGTTGATTCGGTGTCGAAAGTCAAAAATTATTCGAATTATTTTTATCGATAAGTATACATTTTTTCGAGCAGGTTTTTCAAGGCGGAATTGTGATTTTGTTGTACTAATTTTTAAGCAAATTTTGTGTGTGGTTCATGCATGGTTCCTTCTTCTTGTTTACGTGTTTATATGGTTTTTTTTTTTCTATAAATGATTTGAATTAGAGTTGAATAAAATGAAGAATTTATGTCAAAGTTGATTTTTGTATGAAAAACTTGCTGGGTGTTCCATGAACCGTTGGTTCTTTAAAAAATAAACCTGTAGGCTGTTAGGACACCCTAATTATAAATAAATAGAGAAATAAATCAAAATTCATTCGAGTATGAGTGTAAAACCAGGTACGAGAGAGAAAGAAACAAGGTTAATAAAATGAATGTTTATTGGGTATGTTCTGCAGTTTGAACCGAGCAACGATTTATAATATTTTGAAATTATGGATTTTTGTGGTATGGGTATCTAGTGTAAAATATCTTAAGACGACCAAAAAAATTGACCACTTGTAAGAATATCTCCAAAATTTATAGTAAGTACATAGAATAATAATCAAAAAATTTGAAAAACCTAGAAATAATTTTGAAAAAAAAATTCGTACAATTACGTTTATTTTGATGTTTTAAAATTTGAAAAAGATTAAATAATAGATAGATAGGTATGTGATGTTTTGAAGGATATTTTTTTGATCTCGATCTCACACGAGATATTTAATATTATTCGATATTAAAAAAATAAAAATAAAATATTTACTTGCATAATATAATTTTCCAATTTTAATTTGAGCAAAATTTTGAAAAAAATTTATTTTTGAAATAATAAAATTTTCGTGAGATTGGACAATTCAACCCTACAAATACCTATTGAAAATTTTAATTTATAACCCTACCACTTCACTATGGAACTTCTCAAGTATCTAATAATTTCATTTCGAAAGAAAATTCATAAATTTTGTAAAAATCTGAAGTTTCGAATCAACAATTTTTTGAAGCAATTTCTCAATTTTCAACAGATTTGGAAATTTTTTCTGATAATCATTCAACCATGCAAGTTTATTTCTTATAAAGTGATAATTTCGAGAAAAAATTCATAAATTTTGTGAAAAATTGAATTTTTGAATTGAACAATTTTTTGGAATAATTTTTTTCAATTTTCAGCAGATTTGGCAATTTTTTTGTTTAATTTAGTCCTACAACTGTATTTCTTCTGGAGTAATAATACGGGGAAAAATTCATAAATTTTGTGAAAATTTGAATTTCCCAATTGAACAATATTTTTGAAGCAATTTTTCAATTTTCAGCAGATTTGACAATTTTTTCGTTCAATTCAACCCTACAAGTTATTTTCTTCTCAAGTAATAAGTTCGAGAAAAAATTCCTAAATTGTGTGAAAATTTGAATTTTTGAATTGAACAATTTTTTGGAATAATTTTTTTCAATTTTCAGCAGATTTGGCAATTTCTTTGTTTACTTCAACCCTACAAGTTTTTTTCTTCTAAAGTAATAATTTCGAAAAAAAATATGAAGTAAAAATTAAAATTTTTGAATAGAACAATTTTTTGGAATAATTAATTTTTTTTAATTTTCAGCAGATTTGGAAATTTTTTCGTTTAATTAAACCCTGCAAGTGTAGGGCATCTAGACTAATAATTTCGAGAAAAAATTCATGAATTTTCGAATTGAACAATTTTTTATTGAAGCCATTTTTCAATTTTCAGCAGCTTGGCAGTTTTTTTATTTTTTTTTATTTGATTCAACCCTACAAGTTTTCTTCTTCTAAAGTAATAATTTCGAGAAAAAATTCACAAATTTTGTAAAACTTTGAGTTTTTAGATGAACAATTTTTTGGAATAATTTTTTTCAATTTTCAGCATATTTGGAAATTTTTTCGTATAATTCAACTCTACAAGTGTAGGGCAACTAGACTAATAATTTCGAGAAAAAATTCACGAATTTTGTGAAAATTTGAATTTTTGAATTGAACAATTTTTTATTGAAGCCATTTTTCAATTTTCAGCAGATTTGACAATTTTTTCGTATAATTCAACCCTACAAGTGTAGGAATGACAATCTTCAGCAAACTTTTCAAAATAAAAAGATTCGAAAAAATTTTAAAATAAAAATAAAATGTATTCATCGAAATTTTGAAAATATCATCTTGGATAACATTTTAAAAATTGATATTAAACAAAATTTGAAAAAAACCTAATTCTGAATTTAATTAATTTTTTTCCAAAAATTTTGATTAAAAAAATAATTAAGTATAGGCAATTTTGAAAAACTGGATTTTGAACGAAATTCTAATAATCTAATATTGAATACGATTCAGAAAATTTAAAAAAAAAAGATTTTATACAAAATTTTAAAAAAGGTTCTTGAAAAAAATTAAAACATATATTATAATTTTGAATGAAGACTCAAAAAATTATGTTTCAAAGACATCTTTGGTGGAAATTAATTTTAGGCAAAGATTAGAAACATTCTAAACAAAGGTTTTGAAAAAAAAAAATTGGTTTCAACCATAACTTTGAAAAAAAAAAATCAATGTGATTTTGGATAAAATTTCGAAAGAAAAAGAATCATCAGTTTAAAAAAAAAAAAAATTATTATACCATCTCAAAATGTGCAATTTTGTGTGTCATGCCATTGAAAATAATTTTCAACTCAATACATCCAGTATAAAATTTGTGTTCGAACAATTTTTTTTTTTAAAAATGATAAAATTTGCGCTAAAAAAAATTGAAAGATTGCTCTTGAACCAAAATTTACGTAGGTAAATAAAAAATTGTCCCAAAAATTTTGGAAATCTTGTTGCTTTGTTTATTACTTACATATTTACCTACAAAAAAATAAATACAAAACACTCTGAACTGCGCTTATACCGCGAACAAAGCATCATCGAGATACCATCAAATTGGCATAATCAAAGTTGATGGCGCTGGCAGAAAATACGACTACGACACGAAACCTAAGTGAAGTACCTACTGGAGAATTGCTCGCGGTTATAAGTACCAATTGAAGAGGTAAATGAATGTAATGGCGTGTGGGTACGATGGACATGTAGGCCATCGAGTTCACTTTGGTCTGCTCCGCTGTTGGAATATAATGCCGGGTCGTTAGCGAGTGGAATTTGTACGTGTAAAACGTCACCACGTATAAGGGTTGTGTTTGGAATTTGGAAAAATACCTCGATGGTAATATCCGGCTGGTTTGAATACCAAGCATGGGCCCAAGGGGTAGGTTCATTTTTGGCATTACGATTTGCATCATTACTTCGGATACCTATATGATTTCTAATAAATAACAATAAGGCCTTCGAGAACGATTACCAAACGAGCTCGAACGCGTTAATGTTCAATAATTGGCTCGGTGTTTGCAAATGCGCTGCTGTGCTGCCGAAGTACATGCATATGTTGTTTAATAGGGTCTCTCTGCAAATATAGTATGTCATTTTTCTTCTCTTATTATTCTCGCCATTTCCTCCAACAGCGACGTATTATGCAATTCGCACAACAGAAAATTAATCGATTACTTGACGACATATCGCGTACGGTGATATTGTGAAATATTCAATCAGCTTCGAATAATACGATGAAGATGAATAGAAATTTGCCACCGGATTGTTTTTTTTTTTCTTTTTTGCAATATGACATATGAAGGTTATATTGCGTCGTTGGCGGGTGATTTTCAGCGATCGTAAGGTTTTTCACAAGAATTGGCCGCTCTGTTGTAAACCTTTTACGAGGTAAAAAATTATACAAACGATATTGTAGGCCTATAGGTAACTCGCGACGAGTCTTGAAATTCTCTCTCGTGTATGGTTATTAAAAGTTTAATGCTGTTATCATCGCTCTATGTATAGACATTTTATCTATTTACCTACTTTGTGCCTACCAGAGCTTCCGGTTTTAATGATGGTACCGCTATGTCTTCGCGTTACGATGGATGCTCATGCGAAATGTATTTTAGCTTCGTTTAACTCGATAAACCAATGGAAAAATGGGTAAAAATTACCTCTTTCGGATTAGTTTTTTCTCTAATGAAGATTTCGGAAATTAACAAAAATGTTGTTATTTTTGGCTGTTGGTAGCTGGGTACATCGTTCGAGAAGATAATGGAAAATTTACATAATATGAAGGGAAACAAGGTCGCGTGGAAAATTTACTTTGTAGGTTTCAACGAGCTATTACCTACTTGGCAAGTATAAAAATTTACGTTTAAATTTTACTACCTGTTTTCATTGCACGTACTTATTGTACTTATTTATGTATTTTTTCGTTTCGCTCGAAAAATCTTCATATTGGAAAATATTGTAAACAATTTTCAAAAATCATTGTCTATTTCGCCATTTTCTTTTTAATTGGTCGTAAATTAGGAGTTTTAAAGTGAAAAATTTCTGTGCAGGTGAAGAAGTTTGAAGTTTAGTGTGCTTAAAAATAAGAAGGCGAATTATTTTCGTAGTTTGATGGTCAATAACCTTGACCATGTGTAGAAAATTTGTACGAATGGTTGCCAAAGTTTCAACTGTCAGGAGGATATTTTTGGTTGAAAAGATATGTACCTGCAGTGAAAATAAAATTGTTCAAAATAATCGATAGGCTTGAAAGGAATTCGTTTTGTGATATTTTTTTCGAATAGATTACTTGGTTTTTTTTCTTGTTTTTTTTTTTTACTTTTTGTCGTTATTGTAATTTTTTACTATTATTGGCTTCTTTCTTCAAATTTTTGGTTTGAAAAATCTAGTAAAGCTCATTTCATCTTGATTGAAAATTAATTTAAAAACTCAAAGTGAACTGAAAAAAAAAAAAAAAAAAAAAAAAAATAGAAACATCAACCTAAAGAGTCCTTTTATTGTGTTAAAGAATTTTATGTTCTCTTACGAAATTTGTTGAGAGAAATTTTTTTTTAAAAATAAGGTTGAAAAATGCAAATAATTCTCTAAAAAAAGTTGTCGAAAAAAATATTCATGAAAAAAGGTAGGAAATGACCTAATTAAAAACTTATGATAACCATAATTATGCGACCCGGCAGGACAAAACGGACCTAGTAGGTATTTTACAAATTTTTCATGAGAGCAAAAATAAACTTTGAGAATGAATATCTTTGAAACAAATAGACCGATTTTTTCAGATTTCGGGGAAATAGTTACTGGATATGAGTGAAATATTTTCCAATATTTTTTTAAAAAATTTGTGCGAAATTTTTTTTATAATGGGTAAGGGAAGTTTGACCAAACTCAGTGTTGCCAAAAAAGGAAAAAAATTGTGTGATAAGCAAATTTTTGAAGCTTACTGATAACAAATATCAGATCGGTTTTTGGCTAAATTATGAGCATTTTGCGTCATAAGTGGTCATAAAACGAAAAAAACATTGAAAAACAAAAATTATTAGATTTCATCGATTTCTAGTAAAATTATTTTGATCAGTAATGATTCTTTTATCTATAAATTCCTACATGTTCTTAAAAAATTGGTAGACCCTAATTTTTATTCTAGGTTTTCTGATAACCTTATCCGAATTCTTGATAACCTCATCCCAAATTTTTTGATACCTAACGTCATCACTTCATCAAAATTCATGATACCTAATCTTATTCCAAGTTTTTTTTTTTGTCAAATTTTTTGATAACGGGATTCTAATTTTTTTTAATAACCTTATTCCAAATTGTTTGATGAACTTATCTGAATTCATGATAATCTCATTAGAAATTCTGCTATGAACTTATGAAAATTTAAGGCAATTTTATCTTGTTTTATGCGATCATCGCATCTTGAATTGATTATAATTTTATCCGAAATGAGTGTTAACCGTATCCGAAATTCTGTGATAACTTTATCCCAAGCTTTTTGATAATCTTACTTGAATTTGAGAGGACCTTATTCTAAATTCTTTGATGGACATATCACAAATGTTTTGATAACTTTATCCGAATTTTGATAACCCTATCCCAGATTTTTGATAACTTTATTCTGTATTTTTTTTTTGAAAATTTCACCCAAATTCTTGATAACTCTATCCCAAATTTTTTGATAACATTATTCAAATTTATGATACCCTTATTCCAAATGTTTTGATTACCTTACCTTAATTGATAATAACCGGATCCTAAATTGTTTGATAACTTTGTTTCATTTCATGATAACCTTTATTCCAAATTTTTTGATGGCCATTTATCAAAATTCACAAACGATTCGTCCCAAGTTTTTTTGATAACTTTAGTCCATATTTTTTGATAACTTTTCTCTATATTTTTTGATAATCTTATCTGAATTTTTGATAACCCTATCCCAGATTTACGATGACGTTATTCTAACTTTTTAGATGATTTAATCCGAATTTATAATATCAAACCTTATCCCAGACTTTTGATAACTTTATTCTAGATTTTTTGAAAATTTTACCCAAGTTCTTGATAACTTTATCCCAAATTTTTTTGATAACCTTGTCTTACCTAATTCATAATAACCGTATCCCAAATTGTTTGATAACATTTATCCCAAATTTTTTGATGACCATTTATCAAAATTCACAACAACCTCGTCCCAACTTCAAAGTTATTTTGATAACTTCATTCCATATTTTTTGATAACGTTATTTAAATTTTTGACTACGTTATTATTTTTTGTAAAAATTCAATCATTCATTGGATATTTTTTTGAAAAATATTTTTTGAACATTGGCACATTTTTTCCAATTTTTTAAAATCCAAAATTTAAAAATGGATTACCTAAAATATGTACCTACCTACTTACTATTCAATTTAAAAAATGTATCCAAGTATTTTTTTTGAAAATAAATCTAAAACAATTTTTTATGAGCTTTTAAAGCATCAGAGTTGATTTTTTTTCTCGACAAATATCTGGGGTAAAAATAATAGTCAATTTTTGGAATTTCATGATTTTTTTGTTGGGCTTTTCAACTATTTATAGCACACAGCAATTATGGAACTCGGAAAATATGTTTCACAACTTTTCCGTCGAATTTACAATCCTTTTCAAAAGTTTTCACGCCAAAAAAAAAAAAAACAATATTACGACACCACTTTTAGAAAATTTTTTTATTAAATTATTTAAAATTAAATACATAATCCGAAAACAAAGAAGAAGAGAAGAAGAATCAGAGAAGAAAAAAGAGAAAAAAAAAAATAAGAAGGAAGAGAAAAGAAAGAAAATTACAAATAATAATTAATTTTCAAAGAGAATTATCTACTTACGTCAATACATTTATCACTTAATAGCGATAATGGTAATGATATGGTACATTTATTTTCCTTTTTTTTTCTCTCAATTAAATATATAAAATTATTTACAAAAAAAACAACAAAAAAAAAAAGAAAACAGAAAATCTAGACGTTCATTTTTTACTCTACTGCGGTTTGAATATTTTCGTGATATGTTTGTAATACTCATCATGTTACGATATTTTCCTTTTTTCCCTTTTTTTTTTACCATTATTACTATTATTTAATAATTATCGTTAGAAATTATTCGCTATTTGATATAACGTAAAAATATAAATAAAATAATACTTTTCCCTCTTAAGTGAAAAGGCCTTGAGCGATTTTGTCATGTCAGATTTACACATGAATTTTTACATAGGTAAATGGCACATGAAAAAAAAATTCTGCGAAGGATATTTTTTTTTTTAAAACGTAACACGAGATTGGTTGGTTAAAACTCGCGATAACGACGTAAACGAAAACGACATTACTAAACTTACTATCACGCGAGAGCAATCGCAAAAGGCCATTTGTCACTTATATACAGCATTAGGAAAAAATTTAAAAAGAGAAAAATAATAACAATAAAAAAAAAGAAAAGAAATATAATAAAACTTGGCCATAATTATCAATACACCACCTTATAAAGTCGTTGCGAAGGGAAAAAAATACCAATTACACGTACACGAATAGGTACTTACAAGTATAGTGAACATTTCTCTCTCTTTTTTTTAATACCATTACTAAACACATTTACAACACGTATTACAGATATTTTGTTATCGATACAGATTCTCTTACTCACACACACATACACGTAGATATCTAAAAAACGCGATTTCGTTTTGTGGCAATTTTCGCGATTTTTTTTGTTATCCGCGTAAAATAACATTCGCGTTGAAAAAAAAATATTAAAAAAACAAAATAACTGGGAGGGCAAAAACCGTAATAATAATTCGTTTTTTTTTCGTTATTTTGATTTTTTTCACGACAACCGTGACCATTGTTTATCCTTTTTTGAATTTTAATACTAACATACTTATGGTTAAGAATATAATTATCCACGTAGCCGACGATATGAATCCTAAATATACATCAGTTTCGGCCAAATTCCAGCCTCGAGTTAATATACTACGTAAAGATGTGGTAGCCATGGTCAGAGGTAAAATGCTACTGATATATTGCAGCAATTGCGGCATACCTTCGACTGGCCATATAACACCTGCGAGCAAAATGAAAAAACAGGGAAGAGAATTAATAGTGTTTTAAGGATCAGTACAAATGTGCCTACTACTTGGTTTGTTAATTTGATTAATTTCAATTTTTTAAATTTAATTTTAGCACAATGCCTCAGCCTCGCTAATTGTTTTTATTTTGACTTGATTACTCTTTTTTCATTTTTTTTTTAAATTAAACTTTTTTTAAATTTTTAATTTCATTTTTTCTTCAATTTATTTATTTTTTTTAATTTTTGATTTCAACTTTTTTCCAATTCTAATTGTTTCTATTTTTAAATTTTTTACAACTCTTTTCAATTCCTAATTTTAAAAAAAAATAAATAAATAAAATGAATAAATGAAAAAATGGGAAATAAATAATAGTACGCGTAAAACCTAAAGAAAAATAAAACATTGAATTGTTAAAGAAAAAAAAATTAAATAGCAGAAACAATGGAGATGGAAAGTGTTTCAGTTCAAAAAAAAATCCAAGAGAAATAATAATAAAAAAAAATACCTAGTAAAATAAAATTGAAAACGTCGAATTAACAGAAAAATAATTTTTGAAAGAATTAAATCGAGAATTTTTTTTTTTTTTTAATTTAAAATTAGAGAAAGAACTTGAAAATTGATGAAATTAAAATGAAAACAACCTACTTCCAAAATTAATAATAAAAAAAAATTAAATGAAAAAAAAACATTAAAAATTTTAATACGTTCAACTAAAATGGAACAATTCTGAAAAAAATTATATCAGAGAGGTTGAAATCAATTTTTAATAAAATTTATTGAAAAAATCTTGCTTTTACTCTAATTCATTATTTTTTCAATTTTTATTTTAGTTTTCTTTTTTTTTATTAGGTAGGTATTTAAATTGTTTTAATTTCATTTTTTCCTAATTTTTTTATTTATTTTTATTCCTAAAAATTTTTAAAAGAAAATGTGATCATTGTTTTTATTTTTAATTCAAAACTCAGCTTATTTTAATTATTTTTAATTTCATTTTTCCGGTTTCATCAATTTTTATTTTATTTTACACATTGATTTTAATTTTTAATGTTTTTTTTTTTTTTTTTTTTTTTTTTCAAATCCCAATTCTAATTCTTCTTTATATATTTTATATTTATTTTCAAATTTGTTTTTATTTCAAATTAAGCTTTTTCAAATGTTCAATTCAATTATTAATACTTAGTTCTTGGTTTAAATTTTGATTACTTTCATTTCAATAGGTAATAGAAGAATTAAAATTGGAATTTGAAATAAAAAACTTTAAAAATTAAAATTAAAAAATGTAAAATAAAACAAAAGTTGATGAAAATGAAAAAATGAAATAAAAAAAGTTTAAACAAGCTGAATTTGGAACTAAAAAATAAAAAGAATGATAACATATTTTTCTTTTTAAAAATTTTAGAAATGAAAAATGGAAAATAAATTTAAAAAATGAAAATAGAAAAATAAATGAATTAGAGTAAAGGCAATAAGTACTTGAAGGGAGAGATTTTTTTAATCAGTTTTTTTTTCAATCGAAAATTGATTTCAATCCTTTTGATTTAGTTTTTTCAGAATTGTTCCATTTTACCTAGTTAAACTTTTTGAAATCTTTAATATTTTTTTGATTCAAGTTTTTTATCACGTTTATCAAGTATAGGTACGTGCGTTGTTTCAATTTTCATGATTTGATTCTTTCAAAAATCACTTTTCTGTTAATTCAACTTATTCAATTTTGAGCTTAATTTTCTTTGTTTTTATTTTTCCATTTTAAATATTTTTCTTCACTCTAATATGTTTTTAGGTGATATAATCCCCGTTTTTGAATTTTTTCATTTATTCAATTTTTTTTTTTTTAATAAAATTATTTCTTTATTTAATTACCAACTCTGGTATATTTTTTTTAATTTTCAATTTCCTTTCATTTTGAATGTTATTCATTCCCAGTTTTTAAAATCATTCTGGCATTTGTCTTAGCACAGTACTTATTTTTTTCAATTTGTAAGTTCAATAGGTATCTTACATTTAAAAATTATTTTTATGATTTATATTTCAATTTAATTTTTTAAAATTTAGATTTGTTTTCATTTGATTTCTTCAATTTTTTTGTTTACAACCCTACTTTTTGAAATTTTCTTAGATTTATAAATGTTTTTTTTTTATATAATTTTTTTCCAAGTCTGAATTTAATTTTTTCTGATTTCTTCCCTTTGAACATTACTTTCGTTTTTATTTCATTTTTCAAATTTTAATTCCAATTTTTAAAATTTATTTTATTTTATTTTTAATATTTATCAATTTTTCCAAAAATACTAGTTACCTAGTTTCAGTTCAATTTTTTTCAATTTTCTATTTTCTACAATTTTCTGCATTAGTTTTTTTTTGCTAATTCTCGATTTTAGTTTTTTTTTTCAATTTAAATTATTAGTTAAATTTTTTCCCACAATATTAAAGTTTTTCATGCTCAATTTTTCAAAAACTGGAATTATTTTTATTTGATTTTTTTCGACTTTTTAAAATTTCGATTCAATTTTCAATTTTTCATTTCTGATTTTTTCAAAATTTTCTTGATTTTATTTTGTTTTTTAATTTTATTACTCTGAACTTTGTTTTTAAATTGACTCAGTTTTTTAATTTTTCAACGTTTGAATTGCTTTAATTTTTAAACTTTTAATGTTTTCAAAAAAAAATTATTTAATGCCTTCAAACATTTTTATTTTTATTTCAGTTCAGCTGTTTCAATTACCTATAAATTTTTTTTCAATGAGTAATTGTTTTCATTATTTCAATTTTTGATTTATTGATTTTTTTATTACATAATTTAACGCCAAAATCACATCTTTGCTCCTTCAATCAACCGTCATAGGCAATCTTGTCTACACATAGTTGATTTGGGTTGCCTTAACTCAATCCAAATAAAGGTGTAGCTTATTAATACTGATTAGTGATTGTGAATGATGTGAATGTGATATTTTTGCGTTCTTAATGGTATCTTATACGTACCACTGAGCAATAAAGTTGGGTAAAAGCTTCCCAAAGCTAACTGAATAGCATTTCGTTCCAATTCGCAACATGCCGATATAACGAAACCTGCAAATACAAAAAAGACACATGCCATCAGATTATATCTATTCATAAATCGAAGAAAAGTGAGAATAACGGTATCCAAGGACTGGCAATAATTACCGAAACACATTCCACATAATCCTTGCAGAATGGTTAAAACGATTACTAAATTAATATCGCCTCTGCATTCGATTTGGAATACGACGATCATAAATATTAACACTAAAGCCGTTTGACCACACATGACTACGAATTGCGTTATTACGTGAGAGAATAATACTTCGAATGGCGTGACACCTGCGAGTGACAGAAAAACAATACAAGATTCATGACAGATCTGTCTTTGCTAGATTACTTAGTTAAATGACGTTAAAGTATATTAAAATGCTGACCGGCGACCCAACTTCGATCTAGTAAACCTTCGGTTCGTTCTACGATTAATGCTGACGAAGTTAATGCCACAGCTAAGAAAAATACGATCCTAGAAAAAGAAGAAGAAAAAAAAATCAGTATGATGATTTTACGAAATTTAGAGGTTCTTAGCCTGAGATGAGGGGGCAATACTTACGTTAAGATAACCCCTGGTGCGACGAAGTCTGTAAAACTAGGATCTTCCGAGCCATAAATTGGTTCCCGGAACTGCAAAATTGAAAAAGAGTGTTATGAGACGATGGATAAAATCAGCAATATCTCAGATGTGGATTTGAGACCCTCAAATGTAGAGTCAAATCATTAGTATTCTGAGAATCAACGAGTTGAAATATCTTGAGATGTGAAAAAAATGGAAACTTACTTGAATAGGGATATCAGCTAGTTTCGGATTCTCCTTACACTGTTCTAATAATTCTTGAGCAAATGATCGATACGATAACTGTAGATCTCGATTGAGCATCAGACCGATTTGTTGATCTGTACAAAAATACATCCAATATTTAGAAATACGAAGTCTCCAAGATTATGAAAAAAAATATCAGCTTTAGATACTCACTCGACATATCGAGCCATACTCTAACATCACTCTGATCTAAAGTTTCGTTATCGGCTTCTTTACCCAGAGCCATTCTGGCAACTAAGGCATCGGTGAAATTCTCGGTGAAGTAAATCGCTCCCCAAGCATCGCCCGATCTGACAGCATTTATTGCACTTTCCGGCTCTTTATAAAAATCCTTCAATGACAGAAAAACATTCCAAGTCAGAGAATATATCTACAAATCGACCATTCCAGGACAACTGATTGTTATTTACCTGCACTATGGTATCTTTTGGTAACGCATTTAAATATCTACAACTTAAATATCTAAAACTGCAATTATTATATACGGGACATTCCATAGTTTCGAAATTCATTTCTGAGTTAACTATGGCAAGATGTAGACCGGTTGGATCACGTCCAATAGCAAGACAAAACAGGATAACTTGCATTACTGGTAACGCAAAAATAAAAAGCATCACACTGCAAACAGATGAAACGAAAAAAAAAAATTATTAATCCAAGTTTTCAATTTTTTCATTTTGTCTCGAGAGCAGCGATGAGATCATTACTTACCCTACATTCCTCCACATTCGTAGGAAATTCTTCTGTAATAAGGCTTGTGTTTTGCCTACAGTCGTTAAATGGAAACAGGCACTTAGACTATTGCCACTCTCGACTGGCTCGTCCATTGGCATCACTTTACCATTCATGTTATTGTGTTGCTGCAAAAAAATATTGAGAATTTTCGTTAAATTGCGAAAAAGGGCGAGATGTTTCTAATTCTAAGTATATCAATAAGTACTTGAAAAATATTGAGCATTCGTATACTCACTTGTTGACTCAAATTTTATTTAGAAAATTGATGCTCGTGGTATGTTTTAATTTTTTTTTAATGCTTAATGAAATATGTAGAGAAATGAGAGAAGCGAGACACTCAAAAAATATGTTTTAATGTAAAGGAGGAGTGGAGTTGAATCGGATTCCAATTAATTATGTACACAAGAAGTTCCAAGTTCACTACCAATTTTTCCATTTTAAAAAAGAATGGCCTGATACATATTGAGGGAAAGGCAGATGAGAAAAACGTGTTATATTTTTTTCGGATTTTTAAATTTTTAGTTGGATATTTTTTAGTAGGAGAAGTACCTACTTATTGTAAAAAAAATAAAAAAATAGGTGTCTAAGGATCAACAGTACCCCAAAAGAAATACCACTGCCAAAATATATTTTCAAGTTGAAAGTCCTGCTTTGAAAAAAATTGTTAAAGTTCTAAAATTTGAGAAAAATAAAAAATTGGAATTTTTCAATAGATTTTATGAAGTGGATCAATTTTTAAATTTTTTTTCATTAAAATTCTGCGAAAATTCAAGATTTAGTCATTTTCAAATTTTAATAAATTTTTAAAATTCATGTACCTAATTCTTGAAAAATTTTAAATCTCAATTCGTAAAATTTGGTGAACCAGTAAAATTTCATAATAATTTTTTTTTAAATTTTGGTAGATTTTCAAGATTGGATAAATTTTTGAATTTGAATAAATTTTTACAGGACGTGTTTAAATTTTTATTCTTTTGTTTTGAAAATTGGTAATTTTTAGATTTTAATACCTTTTTCAAGCTGGATTAAAATTTTAAAAATTCGTTTAAATTCTTGAAAATCAAAAAGTCATAATTCTCCAAGTTCGATGCATTTTCATAATTTTATAAAAATTCCAAAATTTCATAAAAGAAAGAAAATTTAAATATTTTCAAAATTGAATAATTTTTTTCAAAATGCATCTAAATTTTTAAAATGATAATTTGTAATATTTTATGGTTTTCGAAAAATAATCTTCTTCTTCTTCATTCTCGCCTCTCCTCTATGGAAATAAAAGTTCAAAACTTGGTAAAAAATCCAAATTTGATTTTTGAAAAAAAACAACAAGAGTTTGGTCATTTTTGAAATTTAAAAATTTTTTAAACATGATAAATAATATAAAAATAAATGGAAAAATCTCAAAATCTGATAGAAATTGGAATTTTAATCACTTTAAATATTGGTAGATTTTCGAAATTGGATTAATTTTTACAAGACAAGTGTTTAAATTTTTTCCTTTTTTAAAAATTTGGTAGGTAATTCTCAAGTTTTAATAAATTTTTCAAGCTGGATTAAATGTTTGAAACTTGTCTAAATTCTTGAAAATTAAAAAATCCCAACTCTTCAAGTTACCTAGGTGGATTTTAAAAATTTGATAAAAGATGAAAAATCGCATTTTTCATTTTTGTTGAATTTTTCAAATTGGATGAATTTTTCAAAATTCACCCAATAAATCTGTAAAATTTTGAAAAATTTCAAGTTGATGAAATTAGAACTTTGGTTGTTAACTCTTAAATTTTCATAAATTTTTGACTTTTTAAATTTACTGTTTGTTTACAAAATTACGTAATTTTTCCATTTTTAGAGTTATTTAATTAATTTTTTAAATTCATAAAATTTTTGAATTTTTAACAATAATTTGTTGAGTTGGGTGGATTTTTGAAAAATCCTGAAAATTCAAATTTTGTCATTTTCAAAATTTAATACCTAAATCTGCAAAATTGGAAATATTTCAAAATTCGATAAAACTTTGAATTTCGGTAATTTATAGATAGATAGGTAGGTAGGTATTAGGTAATAGGTATAATTATATTTTGATAAATTTTTGGATCAAGTAATTTTTCGCATTTTTCCGAATTTTTAAAAGTTTTGAAAAGGACAATAATTTTTGTATGTAAAATTTATCTTTTTTTAAAAACATTAAAATTCATAAAGTTGAATAGATTTTCGAAAATGGCGAAAACTCATGAAAAATTGATTAATAAAATTAAAATTTGGTTATTTAAAAAATTTTTATGTTTTTTTTAAATAATATTATTACATCAATGTTTTACCTATTTTTATTCCAAAAAATTTATTTCTAAAAAAATAATAAGATTTAAAAAAAATAAAATCTTTGATTTTTCTTCTGTGATTTAAAATGTCAAAATTTCATAAGACTTGTAATTTTCGTAATTTTTATACTTTAATTATCAAATCTTAAAAATTGCTAGTTACCTACCTAATTTTTTTATAAATGCAGGAAGTAAAATCTTGAAAATTTGAGGGAAAAAAAGATTAAACTGGGTAGGAAATTCTTTGAAATTTTGAATATCCAAGTTTTTTGGAAGATCGTTTCGATTTTTGGGTTTGAGATTTTGTTAGACGCTGTGATGTTTTATTTATTTTTTTGTTCGAAAAAAAGAAAAAAGATTGAAATTCGCGAATGGAATTCTTACATCCATACGATTTATGAGCAGAAGGGGGGGGGGAGTTCACCTGCAGATATGAATGAAACTCCTAATCAAAAGTTTTCCTACATTTTTTGCCAATCTCGTCAAATGCTAATACAAATTTTTCTCAACTTGTTCAAAAATTAAAAGAAATGATGGAATTTGAAAACCAGTTCTAACTGGTTTTTGGCTTAAATTATCGAAAGTAATTAGTATATTTCCTTCGCGATTTTTAAAAGCAACAGATTTACCGAAAAACATAAAAATTAATCATTTTGACACAACTGGTTTTTTTTTCTTAGGTATCGAATAAATAACTATTTTTTTACATTTTTTTTCTCTGCTCGATTTAGTTATTGGGAAAAGCATTGAACTGCAGAATAATGTTTTTTTTACGAGTATCTCGCTTGATTCGAGAAAAATGACTCATCGAAGGGAAAAATTGTAAATGTTGTATGAAATCAGAGTGTTTGAAAATTATGAATTTATGATCAATGTTGTATTTTCAGTGGCAAAAAAAATTGGAGAGAAGACAATTACTTTGCTATCTATTTGTTGCTCCAATGTTTTGAAAATAGGTACCTAAAATATTCTACATTTTTTACAATTTTTCCCCTCAAAAGTGGGTAGGTACTCTTTCCCATACCATTTTTAAAAAATTCAATGCAATAAGCATCATGAATTTGGCAAAATTCCACAAAATTTAAGCAATTCGAAAACACACTACGAGCTTGCCCCATACATACGCAGGCACAAACACAAATCAACACCACTTCGCAAAACGGGTCAAAATAACACGATGAGAACAAAAGCTTTAAAAATAAAATAGGTAAAAATAAGCAACAAGAAGAAAAAAAATATGACACATGAAAAGCTTACATCGTAATAACCATTGATTTGGGTATCGTGAAATTGAGCTTCTTTTGACTGATGAAAGTTAATACCAACGATGCCTTTTTCTTCGGTAATATAAACAGATTCATCTTTTTTACACCAATTTGATGGGGCCTGTAATATGATATGTACATTCACCGTAAGCGTACTATCCACAATTAGCATTTACAAAAAAACAACAACAACAACAATGGTCGCTTTTTCTCTCGCATGGACAACAGTGCGATTTGTGAGAGAGATTTTTAGACATGAAATAAATCAAATATATGATTCGAGATGAGTAAGGTTCGTGCTAAATGCAGATGGCTTCAGCAACATGACCTCATCTTACTGCATGAAGGGCCTGAAATAATTTTCTACAAAAATGAAAGCAATGTGATTTAAAGGAAAGGGAGGGGTCCAATTGAAAAATGTTTGAAACAAAAGTTGTAGATTAAGGTCTGAAGAATAATTTTGGTCATTATAAAAATTTTGATTGGACCCCCTCCTTCTTGTCTAATTTTGTATGATACCAAGTAAATACTTCATTCGAAATTGGGGGAGAGGGGGGAGGTCAATAGAAAATTTTTTCAAACAAAAGTTGTAGTATAAGATCTTGGGAAATGCCTAATTTGGTTCATTTTAAAAATCTAGATTAGACCCTTCTCTCTTCTAATTGTCATTTTTCATAATCACAATACTACATAAATACCTATTATTCGAAATTGGAGGGGTGTGAGGGGTGCAATCAAAATTTTTGTGATGATCAAAATTATTTTCAGAATTTTATTCTACAACTTTTGTTTGAAAAAATTTTCTATTGAACCTTTCCTTCTCCTCCAATTTCGAATAAAATAAGTATTTACGTAGTATTATACAAATTTAGACGAAAAGAAAGGGTCCAATCAAAATTTTTGTAATGACCAAAATTATTCTTCAGATCTCAATCTACAACTTTTGTTTCAAACATTTTTCAATTGGGCCCTCCCTTTCCTTCAAATCACATCGCTTTTATTTTTGTAGAAAATTATTCAAAGTTGTTTATGCAGTAAGACGACGTCGTGCTGTTGAAGCCATCTGCATTCAGCACGATCCGATGAGGATGTAGGATGAAAAACGATGCTAAAGGGGATGTAATGGTGATGACAAGACAGGATAACATTGAGGTGAAGCGATTCGAGGTTTTGGGTATACTTACTAAGGTAGTATTGTTTTGTTTTTCTTGTATATTATTTGATTCTGTGCCTTGTTGTTTACGACTTAATTTTAAAAATACTTCCTCTAGAGATTGACAACCGTATATTGATAATAATACTTGTGGAGCTTCTTCGGCTAGCAGTCGTCCACTTCGCATTAGACCAATCTGAAACACGTCAGGGTACAGGATGAGTTTGGAAAAAATTTAATATCTACGTCATTTTGTTGATATTTATCGAGCACTCGAATTTTATTTTTTTGAAACGTGAAGCGGATGTGGTAGCTCATGTTATGGAAATTTTTCCATCATGATTCGAGTTGGGTAATAAAATACGTGAATTTTTCTTTTTCATCGTAGTAGGGACACTTGAGCGATCACGAAGTTGTATACTCGATGTTAAAATTTTTATTGTCGACGAGCATGGTACGTGTGGTACTTGTAAGTACACGATGATTTGAGGTCTTGTACGAGCAATTTTGGAGTTGAAAATTTCATCGTATCATCAACACCCAAATTCGTTCTAATTAACACGCTACGTTTGTAGAAATTTCGCCTAATTACGTAAGTTGGTAAAGAAAAAAAAAGCTCAATCGCGAAACTGGTTTGTTCGCGTTGGTCTACAAAAGCAACACAGCTGTGATAATAAATTTCGGCGAGGAATTAAAATATTTTACGATACGTGCGGACCAACCTTGGGTATTATGACAGAAGGTGAACAACTGACAAAATCAAACGAGTGTTACATTTATACCAAATAAACCTTCTAATTATAAATTACTCAAGTTACTATAAAACGACAGCAATCAGGTGGGTATTTAGGAAACAGAAGCACGGAAGGGGCAGCTAAACAACACGTTTGTATTATTCATAAATGACGGAAACGTGTACGCGATCGAGGAATATGCTAGAATATGGCGACGAAGAGACATACCGTTGTCCAATGTCAAGGAAGATGAGATGATTTGACGTTGAACTTGGCGAATTTATAGAAACTAATAAACCTCCGACGACTTTTATTTTGGAGGAAAAAATATAGAGTAGGAAGATGAACCTGGTTCGAATTCGTGTGGGAACCCAGAGCTTGAGAAATTTTAGCCTCAAGTGGTACGAAATCGCGTAATGGGTAACCAAGTAACCTGTTGCAGATTCAAGGATAAAAATCAATCTGCCAATTACGTTGGGTATTTTTCTACGTAAAGTTTCTCGACGAAAATTTTTTTCATTTCAATTTTTAACAAATACGCGAGTATTTTTCATTTGATAATTTAATCATCAAGGGCGGAATTTATATCGAATGAATGATTATTGAATGGAAAATTTTCGCGAAAAAAAACGTCGCTCGTACGAGATACGAGATGATCATTTTTTATTTTGCATAATTTTAACGTATCGAGAACTGATTTTATTGCTGATTGATGAACGCACTAGGAAAGCCAGTCATCAATCAACGTGTAAGCAAAAATTATACTAAATTGAAGTCGAATACGCAGCGCTGGATGATGATTACCTACGCTCTGTTGGGATCCTGCTCGAATGAGTATGTCCCTATAGCAAAATTGCCACCGATGATGAGGAATTACTTGGTAATTTAACAAACGTGTACGCGAATCAGCACGAGTAATGGATTTATCTTTGTCGTCGCGGCCAATGAGAACGATTAGGGTTTGATTTAGCTATAAAAGGTGTCTCAGCGGAGGTGATTTGTGGTGGAATTCGTGAATGGATAATTGTTTTTTAAATATCAGTATGTTTTTGTTGCATCATCAAGGATGAAAGTCGGCGAAATTGTTTTTTAGGAGGTGATGCTTCGAAGGTAAAAATAATATATTCTACGATGGGTGTGAAACGTTGCCAAATTTTCGAGCTATTGTGTTGGTTTGAGGGCAAAAAAAATATTTTAAAATTATACATTGCGTGGTTCCCTATTTTTTTTTATTGGAAATCAATTTTTGTTTATCAAAAAAAAAAAAAAAAAAAAAAAAAAAAAAGTAATACACCTGTTGCCATATTTATGTTCCCTTTTGAGTGGCAGAAAAAAAATTGAAAATTGGTCTGACATTTTAGGGTAAAAAAAATAATGAAAATGTTTTTCAGGCTTTCCAAATTTTGGATTTGAAAATTCAATTTTTTTCATTAGGAAAATTAATATTTGACTCACTGGTGCCAGATTTACACGTGTAAGTGCTCTTTTTGGTGTCAAAAAAAATCCATAAAAATTATATGCAAGCAACTAACCTCCCAAGAAATTTCTTTATTTGGTTCATTTAATATTCCTTTGTTTTTTTTTTTTGGTACATATTTTAAAATTCGTCACTGATCAATTATGCCAAATTTCTAAATTTTTTGTCCCAGTTTGGACGTCAGTGAAAATTATTGCGTAATAATTAGTATATTATGCTATAACGCCAACTTCCTGTTCGTAGCCAATCTTCGTTTTGTTGCTATAATTTCTCTTTTAAATGTTTATCGGTGTTTGCAAGGTTGCCAAATTTTCGCACTGTTGCAAAAAACAAAATTTTCAGGGTTTTCTGGAAATGGTGTGCAGACTGGACACTTTTTGAGTTCAAAATGCAACTAAATTGAAGGGGCAATGGTTCACAATTTTTATAAATACTTCATTATTCGGAACGTTTGAAAAAAAAAAAAAAAAAAAATTATCTGGGATTCGATTTTTTTTAGCCACCTTTTTTCCAAGGGTTCATGCTCTTTCAAAAAAGCTCCTTATTTCTGCATCTGAGGCCCAAATTGAAAAAAATTTCAAACAAAAATAGTAGATTAAAATGCATGAAATAATTTTGGTTATCATAAAAATTTCAATTGGACTCCTCCCTCCGCTCCAATTTTGCATAGTACGTAAGAAAATAACCCTTGAATTCCAAAAAAATTGATTAATATGATGTCTTGATGTCCAAAATTAATACCTTAAAAATTACAGGGTGTTCCGAAAGTGGTGGATAGGCTGGGAAATTTTCGAGACAAGAATATAACTAAATTGAAGGGGCGGTAGTTCACAATTATTTATAATTATGAATAATTGATCAATTTAGAACTTTTTTTTTTCAGTTAACTAAGTTTCCATTTTTTTAAGGTTCTTTCTCTTTTCGAAAAACTCCTCCTATCTCTGTACACGATGCTCAAATTGAAAAAATTTTCAAACGAAAGTTATAGTTTGAGATACTTGGAATAATTTTAGTTAGCTATAAAATTTCGATTGGATCCCTCCTTCCCGTCCAATTTCGCGTAATACGTATGAAAATAATTCACTGAAATTGATACGTATCTATTATGTAAAACTGGTGGAGAGGGAGGGATCCAATCGAAGTTTACATAATGACCAAAATGATTCCAAAGATCTCAACCTACAAATTTTGTTTGAAAATTTTTTCGATTCGGGCCTTGGGAGCAGTGACAGGGAGGATGAACAGACAAAAAATTGAATCTCAGCTCATTTTTATAAAATTGGTATTACCGAAATTTAAAGCTCTTATTTTCAAAAATAGACAAATTTTTCACAAAACTTTTTTTGCTCCCTTCAAAAAGTTACACCTTTTTCGCGTTTTCTTCTTACCCCGCAATGAAATTAGGAGGGCAATACTTTTGACATTAATTCTTGTTGCTGTAACAGATAGGCATCCTAACTTGACCAGAATTTTTTTTGCGTTTTCGAAGTGCTAACCACAAGACGTAGGATCAAAAAAATTTTTGAATGCAGCGTTGCCAATTGTTTTGCTTGGAAAATACCAATTTTCACAGCTCTGTAGCGACTTCATTTACAAAGATAGGCATCATGTGTAGGAAGTTTTTTATTAGATATATTCGTTTATATTAATATCCAAATCTCAGAAAGTGCCCACCACTTCCGGGACACCCTGTATATTACTGATCCAAAAATAGAGCCCATATTGATAATTTTTTTTATTTATTATTGGGCAATTTTGCTAAATTATTAAGTTGTTGCCTTCCTAAAAGGTCCGAATAATATTGTTTTGAATAATTTTTGAATTATGTCGTATAGCAATGTTTATTGAGGAGGGGGAAGGGGGTCGAATGGTACTTGTTCTTGTTAGTTTTTCGAGGGGAAAAATTGTAAAATTGAAGTTTATGAAGGTGCACAATACTTTATGCAAATTTTTGCAACATTCTATTTTTTTTTGAAAATTCATCAGTTTTTTTTTCTTCAAAAATAATTAAAATTGAAATTTTTTCTATTTTATTTTATTTCACTTTAAATGTATTTTTATGAAAACAAATTTTTCTATCAACTTTTTTTTAATGAATTTTTTTAGCAGTTTTCTGAGTGACTTCTTTTTAAAAAATTTTGAGATGAATTTTCCAAAAAATAAATTGAAGAATTTTTTTAGGTTTGGTTCTGTGATCACCCTTCTTTGCTTTTGTTAGCACTCTATCAAATGTTTCCTCCCCTACCCTCCCCCCTCCACTTTCGAGATCCTACCTATAATTTGTGTCTCTCTTCCCCCCCCCCCCCCCCCAACACACTGCCCAATTTATGTTGAAAATTAAGTAAGAAATTTTTACCTACTTAATTATGAGGAATTTCTTTCAATTTTGAAAATTTCGAAAATTTCGGTCCAATGTTGCCAGATTTTCAGAAAAAAAATTATCGAACTGATTGCAATTGGCGAAAATGATAATTTTAAAAATGAACAATGTAGGTATTATTTTTTCCCCTTCAAAAATTAGAAATTATCATTTTTTTAATACATGATATCGATTTGGAAATACCTGGTTAAAAAAAGACATAAATCATTTTCAAACGACTTCGCTACAATGACGTCAAAAAAAATCCCCTCTATAAATATTCATTCCCCTCGTAAAATTTTATCACTAAATTTTTTCGAAGAAATAAAAAAAAACAACTTTGTACCTTGCGTATTTAAAATGCCTAATTTCTTTTCTGAATTTTTTACCAACCCATTTGAAAAATCCTCACTTGATAAATTATTTTATTTTGAAGGTCAAACCTTGCGTAAATTTAGGTTACTTAATTAAGCTGAAATATTTTAATACGACTATAGAATATTATTATGAAGTTCAACCGAGCCTAATTTAGTCAAAAGTGGAACATTTAATTGTATTCAATTTATACGTTGTACTTCGAGAGTCATAATATGGCAATTTCGTAACAATTTATGGCAATAAACACGCGGCGTGTATGTTCTAGGTGATTAATGGACATCTTTTTTTTCAAATACGATGAACGATGGCGGTGGGAGGGGGAGGTACAATTGCTTTGGAAGAGAAGATCGCTTCTAAAAATAATATCTGATTACGAAATAGCCGTTATGGAGATTCTATTTTTAGAAAATACTCAAAAATCAAGTATATTAGAGTCAGGATTTGAACCAGTTCGTACAGTGGGACGACTCAATAAGTTAGTGAGTTTATTTCGAGTCACACGACAGGGGTAAAATTTCGAACGTCGGCAGGTCGCTGTGATAATTTGGAAGTTTTTACTCGTTTTATATTTATCTAAATAAATGCTGGTTCCCTATTAAGGTAACTTTTCCTCTCTCTCTGTGGTTCAATCAACGTTGGAATTTTTTCAAAAATATCCCAATTGCTGTCTGCTTTACGTATGTTGATTTTTTATACGATACGAATTACGATGCAACGGCCAAGACAGAGGGAGGAGGGGGGGGGGGGTACTTAAACGGTATGATATTAATTACACCAAGTGTGGCGTATTGCCGCATTGACCTTAAGATGGCGTTTAAAAAAAAAAAAGAAGAAATGACATTATATTCTTCCATTAGTAATGTACGTAACTTTCATCGCGAACGTAGGTACATTACAAATGTTCAAGGTGTTTTGGACGACGGTGCTCGTTGTGTACGCAAGAGCTGCTCAAATAAACGTTAGCAACGTTATTAGGTTTTAATTAGAAGGTTATCTCCTAATTCTACGATGGATTTATATATTTTTATAGTATATATGCGGTAAAAAGTAATTGCTTTCAACTAACTGTATGCGCTTGTCTAGCTTCTTCTATGTAATGAGTAGTAATTATAACAGTCTTATGGCCATCTTTAGTAATCTGAACCAAATGGTTCCATATGCTGAAATCAGAATAAAGCTGAGTTAATATACGAGCATGACCGATTAGCTTGGAAAATGGGAAATTTTGGAAGGTACCTTTGCCGCAGTAGAGGATCAACTCCTACTGTAGGTTCATCTAAAATTAACAGTTCTGGATCATGCATTAAAGCTACAGCGAACGATACTCTTCTTTGTTGTCCGCCACTGAAACATGATTTTTTTCAAGCAGAATGATTTTAAAAGGTGTTTGAACTGATTCGATGTGTGAATTTTGAGAACTATTATTTCACTAACCTGAGATTTTTTACAAGTCTGTTTTGGCTAGGTAGATCTAGAAAGTTAAGTAAAAATTGCAGCCTTTCGTTTATTTCTTTTGTTTGCATTCCGAAAATCCAACCGAAATACATCATCGTTTCTTGTATTGAAAATTCACCGTATAAAGCTATTTCCTGTACATTGGAAAATAGAGTAGAAAAATTAATCTTCCTGAGTCTATTTTATGATAAAAACAATTTTTGATCGTGGGGTATTTTACCTGAGGCATATAACCGACTCGTTTTCCAGGAACTCCACTCCCTCTTGTGCCGGGTTTGCCGCCGAGTACGTATATTTCGCCGGCATTTATTTGACGTCTACCTACTATACAACTGAGCAAAGTAGTTTTTCCGCAGCCGCTGGCTCCGAGTAAACCATATCTGTGGAAAGAGAAAAGGATTAATGGGTTGTGAAGTGTTTCGTGTTTTTTTTTTACTTGAATTACAGTATAATATTTGATGGCTTCATATTTAATATAAACAAGGGGAGGGAAGGGCTATAGGGGTGAAAACTGTTTTTTTTTTGGTTCAGGATTGTAGTGTTTGAATAAACTAAAAATTATGCAAAAGTCAAGGTTTGAGTTTCAAACTTATTTTTATTTCATTAAAAAATGAATAAATAAATTTTAAAAGTCGTAGAATTATTTTCATTTTTTTTTCAAATTCAATTTTTTTATATCAAGTATATTTTTTAAATTTATATCTTCAGTTTTTCAATTTTCTATTCCTTCCATTTCATAGATCGGTAGTTCGGTATTTTTTTTTTTATATTTCAATTTAAAATTTATTTTGCTTTTTAATTTTCAAATTTTCCGAATTTAATTATTTTCAAAGTTTTTTATCTCTCAATTATTTTCATTTTTTTTATAGTTTTGTGCTCAGATTTTTTCAAAAATTAATTTCAATTTTCAACTTGATTCTTATTTTTATTTTCTTCAATTCTTTAGTTTCGTTATTTTTCAACTTTCCATTTCAATTGTTTTTCGATTTTCAGTTTCATAAGTTTTTCCAGATTTTAATTTTAATTTTATGTAATTTTTAATTTTTTAGGTAGTTTCGCGATTTTTTTTCAATTCACAACTCTCAAATTTCAATTACATAATTTTATCATTTTTTTTAAAATTTGTGAGTGATACTTCATTTGCGATTTTTCAAATTTTACAACTTTTAGATTTAATTTACGTAGTTGGATTTCAATTAAATAAAACTAAAATTCAAAATTTTAATTTTGATTTACTTTAAAATTGGTAAGTACTTATTTTCACTTTTTTTTAATTTTAATTTTTTTCTATTTCTTGATTTTTTTTTACTTTCCATTATATTTTATTTTCATTTTCCAAATTTTTAAACTTCAATTTCATTTAATTTTTAATTTTTCGGTTTCATGATTTTTTTAAATTTAAATTTTTTTCATTTTTCAGTTCGCTTCAATTTTAAATTTTTCTTATTTTTTGATTTCGCATCGTTTTTAGCATTCACCCCCCCCCCCCACCATTTTTAGTTTCGTAAGATTTTTTACACGCGTTGGCAATTTTAATTTATTCCTCAGATTTTTTCAATCTTTAATTTTTTATTTTTTAGTTCCATGATTTTCCCGCTTTTGATTTTTACATCCATTTTTTTTTTGCGTCTTCAGTGCCTTTTAATTTTTTTTATTCTTTCGGTTCATTTATTTTTTGAAGTTTGATGTTTCAATAGGTATCTATTTCATTTTTTATTTTTATTTAAATTTCTTTAAATTTAAATTCATCTAATTCTATTTTTTTTATAATTTTCAATTTCTTTTTTTTTGATTTTTCAGTTTTTTGATTTTTTGAATTCAAATTTTTAGTCATTTTTAGCTTCATAGCTTCACCATTTATATGCCTTAGTCAAAAGCACCCTATAAGCAATCACAATATTATTGCGTCAAAATTAATTTGCTGTGATGAGCAGTCCCTGAAGAGAGCAGCTCCCTGAACCAATTCTCAGTTCCTAGTTGAGTTATGCCCTTCTGGGTCTGAGCGGGAAATGAAAATAATAAAATTGAAAAAGTTCCATAACGTTTTTATCTTTGAATTGTAATTAAAGCGATTCGATCAATTTGTTCAGTTTTTTTTTTATTTCGCGATTTTTTCTACTTTATATTTCAATATATATTTAATTTTTCAGTTTCATTTTTTTTTCAACATTCTAAGTTTTAATAAGTCATTTTTTGAATTTTCGGTATGCACCTTTCAATTTTTTCCTATGTTTTTTATTTTTTTTTCAACTGTCAACTTAAAATTTCAATTTAGTTTCAACTTTCAGTTTCTCTTGTTTTTTGATTTTGTATTTCTTTCTACTTTCAATTTCAATTTTGTATTATTTTACATTTAAAATTTTTTTTATTCTTTTAATAGGTATTAATTTTTGTTAATTTTTTACAGGTTTTTCAACATTCAGTTTCAATTTAATTTCCTATACTTTTTCAATCCTCAATTTTATTATTTTATTTTTTATGTTCTCAATTTTTCGACCCATACCTTTTGAAAATTTTCAATTCAATTTCAATTTTGCATCAAGTACCTACCTAAGTACCTATTTAATTAATTTTTTTTTTCAGTTTTAATTTTGGTTCTTTTGTTAGTAAAACTTGCGATTTAAGTTTTCAGTTTTATGGGTTTTTTTAACGTTCAAAATTTTATTATTAATTTTTTTGAAATTTTTTTAGTTTTCATTTCATTTTATTTTTTATTTCCTATAAATGTTTTCAACTATCAACATTAATTTTTCTTTCAAGTTTACTTTCAATTTTTAGTACATTCCAATTTTCATTTTTTTTTTCGTTTTTGGATTTCATATTTTTGTAAACTTTTATTTTCATTTTAATTATTTCTTTTTTAATTTTCTGTTTTCCGATTTTATTTTTGCAAGTATTTTCAACATTTGATTAAAATTTAATTTTTTTTTTAATCTTCAATTTAATTTTAATTTTTCTATTTTTTTTTTTTTTTCAACTAAATAAGTTAAGTATAAAGTTTAAAATTTAATTTAATTTCTAATTCTTTCAATTCTCTCCCTTTTTTTAAATTTCGTGGTTTCATTCATCATTAAATTTTAATTTTTTTTAGTTCTTAAATGTTTCAACTGCCAATTTCATTTTTTTCATTTAAAAATTTAATGATAAATTTTCTTCAATTTATTTCAAATTTTTACTTTTTTTTATGATTTCGTATTTTTTCAAGTTTTGATTTTAATTTAATTTATAGTTTTATTATTTTATTTTTCAGTTTTTTATTTTTTTTAACGTTCAATTTTAATTTTTTTTAAATTTTCATTTCGTTTCAATTTTTTTAGGTTTTTAATTTGTCAATTTTTTCAACTTTCAGTTTTACGTAATTTAATTTAGAACTGGTTTCAATTTTTTCATTATAAATATTTTCTGTAGTAGGTAAGTTTTCCTTCGATCGTAAATTTTATGCAATTTTTAATTTTTTCAATTTTTAATTGGTAGTAGAAATACGTGCACTTGTGCTTACATTCATGTTTTCCCTCCATTTTCTCCTTCTGTCATAAGTTGCTGTTTTCCTGACAACCAATTTTCATTTAATGGATATTTTTTATATCGGTCTCAGCCCAAAGTCATGTAAATACCATTTTTCAAATGGAAATAACCGACGACCTGGCTCACACGTTTCCATTTATTCTCACAGAGAAGAGCTCGACCCTCAGCATTACTCGTGTGGTTATATAGCCATCAAAACTGTCTATTTCGATAGAAAATATCGAGTTTAAAAACAAAACAATCCAAAACACGCATTAGGCCTGGGGCTTCTGTCACGTTGACACGTCGCTTCGATGAGAAAGTAATTATGTACCACATATACGAGTATAAACGTAATTAGGTAATTGTACAGTCGTCGATTGTACCTATACTCGTACTTACATGCATCGGAACACGGTTACTTTTTAGTAACTTGGTTACTTTTTTAAAGGCAAGGTTACTTTAGTTACTTTTGGGCTCATTTTGGTTACTATGGTTACTTTTGAACTCATTTTGGTTACTATTTCGTCAAAAATCTGACGAACAGCTGCCATTAAAATTTAAAATTTCTTTAAAAACGTTTTGAAAGTTTTTTTCAGAGATTTTGCTTCCAAAAAATTTGAAATATTTTATTTAAAAATGAATTAAGTAAGGTCAGTTGGGGTAACTGGGCCACCGGGGTATCTGGGCCATTCTCTTCCTAATCCCATCCAAAATCGTCTTGACGTAAATGGTTGGTTGCATGGTAACACTGACATCGTAAGCCCACCATAACAATTATCATTCGGTTCCTAGCTCCCCTTGAGGAGGCCTCAGTAATTTGAGTAACATGACATGGCCCAGTTACCCCAAAACTCAGATTTGAGTGGGGGTAAGTGAATTACACATCTTGAATCTTCCTTAATGAAAAAAAAAATTGGTTGCCCAGTTACCCCATTTTTCGGGGTAACTGGGCCACCATTCTTTGTGTAGAGTGAGGTGTTCCTCAGCTCAGGTATGTGCTTCACCCTCAAAATCAAAAAAGTGAGCGTACCTCTATGACACCCCTCTACACGTCCCATTTGAAGATTTAAGGTTATTCTTCACTAGTGAGGCATTTTTGAATAAAGATTTTTTAGAGTTGTAAAAACGTGGCCCAGTTACCCCAACTGACCTTAATTGAACAATTTATTGAATCTTCTTTTAAAATTGAGATTTTTTCTGCTCGAACTTCAGGAATATTTATTTTGTACTTATGTATTGAAATTCAAGGTAGAAAAATGTTTGCTCCTAAAAAAATTGAAAGTTCTTTTATAGGCATTTTTCAAGTCAGTATGAAAAATTGTGATTTTTTTCTTGAAGAATTAAGATTTATTCTTGTCTAAAAATGAGCCACATTTCTTGGAAAAAAAAATGTAAGTAGATAAGCCGTATTTTTTTGAAAAAATTGAAAAATTCTTTTCTCGACAAATAAACGATTTTTTCTCAAAATTTCTTTTCAAAAAAAGTAGAGGCCGTCGAAGAATAAAACCGATTTCTCCTCATTAAAAACTTTTTTTTTAAATGAGAATACCTAGTAATTCTTTCAATTAAAAAAAAAATGTGTTCGAAGTATTTGAAAATTATGTTTGAAAAATAGAGAACTCCTCAAAAATGAAACATAAAATCGTTTCAACTCGTGAACTTAAAATGCTTCAAAAATTTGATATTTCTCAAATGAGCAAAACTTTCCTTTTAAAAATTTTGAAAAGTTGTGAATTTCACATGTTGAAAAATTGTTTTTTTGTGGAGAATGAAGACTTTTCAAAAATTAAAATTTTTTTGTATCTACTCATTTTGCAATAAGCCAATCAAAAAATTGATTTTTTTAGACTTTAAATTCTTAGGCATTACAATTTTTATAAATTGGAAATTTTTTATTTGAATAAACATGAATTTTAGGAACGGCTATTTTTTAAAAATTAAATATAAATTGTTTAAAAATCAAAAAATTGAGAATTTTAAGTTTAATTTTTTGAAATCCAGAACTTTTTAGAAATTACAAATTGTTAATAAATTTAAATTTATATAAATTAAAAATTGTTTGAAAAATAAAAAAAATCGAAAAAAAAAAATTAAAAAATTAAAAAAGGACAGTATTGTTTGTAATTTAATTTTTTTCTAAAATTCACGTTTTTTGAAATCAACAATTATTTGAAAACTGAAAACTATTTCAAAACAAATAAGAGTTCAAAAACTTAAAAAAGTTGATATCAAGTATTTTCAAGAAAAAAAAATTTTTTTTTTTTGAATTTTCAATATTGAGTTAAAAAAAATTAAGATTTGATAGGAACTCAAAAATTATTTATTGTGAGCTTCTCAAGAATTGAAATTTCCTATGATATAAAAATTGAGCACCTATTAAGCCAACTATTCTATTAAAATTCGTCATAATTATAGAAAAAGAAAAAATGCATGAATTATTATTTTTGAATTGAAAATTTTGATTTTTTCAAAATTTTTACCATTGATTTCAAGAGTTGTGAAACGTCAAATTTAGCGAAAATATGAGAAAAACAATGACGAGGGGAGGGGAGGAGGTTATGAGTCATTATATTCAAGTGGAAATGGAAAATATTTGGTTACTTTTTTCCATAATTTTGGTTACTTTTTTTGAAATTTCAGGTTACTAAAGTTACTTTTATTTTTTCAAATTTCGCTCCGATGCATGTACTTACGATTTATGCTAAAGTTGTTTCTCATAATAAGATAAACTCGAGTCGAAAATTTTTTTTGCCATCGTAATATCTAATAATATTTGTTATCGAAATGAGGTGTAAATTACGCAGACCTTCGATGGTTTTGGCATGTGTTACTCGAGATGCGAGTAGCAATTCGTATAATACTCGTAAAAGCTTTGGAACAGGTCTCTAGTGCATACCAATAATGATTTTTTAATGGTAAAATTTTATTGGTGGGTGAATTTTTTTATAATTTTTATTAGTTGCCTTTTAAAAAATTTACGACACTTCTTCCTATATCCAATCAGGTCACCTGGAACCGTCTACGTATAAATTTTATAACCATTAATCAATACTATTGAGCGACGATGAATCGCTATAAAGTTATAACGCGTTTATTCCTGAATGTTGACAATGAAACAAGGTTGAATACCTGAAATACATCCTATACGTAAAGGTCATTTTGACAAGGTAATTTCTCACACATACATGCACACGAAAAAAAAAATACGATTATCTTAAAACGTGATTAAACCTGTTGATTAAACCTAAACGTATTTATTTAATTCGGCAGTCGTAATCGTAGAGTCGATAACACGAACTATGTCGATTTTGTAAATACTCGTACGATCTGCGTTTGTTTTTATTTACAAATTCGTGCTATAATGAGTACTTCCATTAGATTTGTTTGATAAATTAATATTCTATAATTTCACGAGTAGGAAATTCATATGAATAAATACACGAAAATGCCAAGGAATTTTTAAATGATTTTGATAGAGACATGAGAGGAATTTTGGTAGATATAAATGAGTTTAATTATTAGCCTCTCGAGATGGTAAGAACTATAGAGGATAAATCGACGCTTTTATGAAATGCTTTTAGAATAAAAGTTGACCTGGTATTTCACTCGAAGTGCGTTGTTTTTTCTTTTTTTATCAATTTACAAATAACTCATTCGACGGAGTTGGATTTTTATAGGATTACGAAATTTCGATATTAATGTCTGTAAAAGCTAAAAAAAAATGCTGCGTGGTTCCAAACAAGTAGATAATGCATAAATTAGTATTTTTTTATGTAGGTATAATTTGTTAGTTATAAAAATCAAAACGATTTTTTTTTTGTTTTATCGAAATTTTTATTACGTAACTTTGGGAACTTATTTTTTTAGACATAAGGTATTGATTTTTTTTTTAGGTATCTACAAATTTTTTACATACTTTTAAAAAGTTGATTTTATGATTTTTAATTTAAAAAATCAGTTTTTATACCTACAACTTTTTTAAGGTTTTTTTTTTATGGAATATTTACGTACCTATTTAAATTATTTGAAAAAAATGATCTGGTATATTTGAGAAAAATAGTACTTATATACATATTCTACTATTTTTTAAATAAATGATTTTATTCTTATTTTTGCAAGTTAATTTTTTTAATTTTATCACGTGAACATTAATTTTACATTTTTTCCAAGTATCATTAAACAAGAAAAAAATTATGCGAGAGCGACTGAAAAAAGAAATCTAACAACCAAAATTGTGAAAAATTTTCAGAAATCGAATAGAACCGGTTATAGGTCCATATTATAATATCTTGAAACATTGAAGATTATTCAACTTTTATGGGAGTAGTCAAATTTGAAAATTTCTAAAAAAATAGCCAATTTCAAGGGTTTTTTAAAGTAAAATATTTGAATACAAACATATGTTGGCAAGAAAAACTAAAATGAATTTTTTTTCTTCTCTTATTTAAATTTTTTTTAGAGAAGAAAAACTAATAAATTTTTTAAACCATTGATCTTTCTCACATTACTCTCAATTTCCACATTAAAAAATTACAAGTTTCCACAATGAAATGAGAATTTTTAATTTTTTGGAAAGTGATCTCGAATTTCAAAAAAAACGTTACTTTTTTTGATTTTTTTGTTGAAAATGATTTCTTTAACAATTTATTTATTTTGATTTTGTAATGTCAAATTTCAATATGTTTTTTCAATTTAAAAAAAAATTGAATTATGGAATTTTGAAATAAGTAAATTAGTCAACTATTTTTAGATTTATGGTTTCCTTTTATTTTTGAAAAAATATGAGCTTCATTTTTTAAAAGCAAATTACTTGGGTATTTTGATTTTTCTTTGAACAGTTTTGTGGATTAGGCCTGAGTAGATAATTTCTGTATTTCTTCCTTACAATTAAAAAAAACATTATTATATCGAATTTTGTAAAATATGATCAACTTATTTACCTTACCTACCTACTCGTAACTTTATTGATTTATTAGATTAATTTTTCAAAGAAAAGATTACGAACTAGAATTTTTTTCAAAATTGTTTTTTAAACCACGTATTTATAAACCTATTCCTCAAGACATTGAATTTGAAAAAAAAAATGTTTATTTTTAAATTAAAATCATTTTTTAAGAATTTTTGAAGTAGGTTATGAATTTTTTAAAGAAAAAATAATCGTATTTTTTGATGGATCCTTATTTTGTTCTATCATAAATATTTTAAAAACATTTTTAAAAGCCAAAAAAAAAAAAATGAATTTTTTAAAAAGAACCCGATTTATTGAAATTAAAAAAAATCGTTTTAATTCTTTCTTAAAAAAATTATTTTATATTTTAAACTAAATAAGTACCTATTTTTTTATTCAAAGTTGGTTTTAAACTTTAAAAAAAATATGAACTTGAAATTTTTTAATTATCATTTTTTTTTTGAATTAGTCATGAAAATTAACGGTAATTTCACTTGAAATTTACTCGTGGTTAAAATGACTGTTTTCCAACTAAATTTTAAATAATTCAGTGAAAAAAAAGTCACGAAGATTTTTTTTTACTACCTACATACGTATATTTTATGAACTTGAAAAAAATGATTTCGAATAAAAAATTTTTTTTAAATGTTTTGAAAAAGGAAACTGAAAGCATTGCTTTTGAAAAATTTCAAAAATGACTTTTGATAAAATGAAACTGGACTGAACACATTTTAATCTTAATTTTTGAAAATTTGCTAAAAATAGACTGAGCTAAATTTTAAAAACATTGCTGAAATACAAAAATTGAAATATTTTTGTTTTAAAGCAAAATTTAAAAAAAAAGTAGGTACCTACTTTTAAAATTTTAGTGATTGGTAAAATTGCATAAAATTTTTAAAAAAACGCTGTTTTGAATGGAAATTTTCAGAAAAATCAAAACGAAAATTGGAAAAATTCCTTTATAAGATTACTTAGTTATTACCTAAGCAAAACTTAAAAAATCGGAAAAACTAAAAAATAATTTCGGATCATACAAATACCTACATTATTATAACTACTTTTAAAAAATATTTCTTATTCAATTTTCAAACATTTACGTTTAAACGAAATTTAAAAAATCACTTTTAAACAAAATTTCAAAAAAAAAAAAAAAAACTGAAAACTACAACAATTTTTTTTAACGTTTTAAAAATTATAGGTACCTATTTGTGAAAAATTTACTTCCGAACTATATTTCACAAAACTGCCATAATGATTTTTTTTTCAAGATTAGAAAACCCCTGAAAATACTTATTTAAAAAAAATTGTTGTTCTGTTTTAAAATGAAATTCAAAAAAAAAAAAAAAATGAATTCGATTTTGAAGGAAAAAATTGTTCAAACGAAATTTAAAACAATATTGCTCTGCATCAAATTTTTTTTTTTTAAAGTTTGAACAACCGTGAAAATTGATAAAAAAAGCTTTTTAAATTTTTAAATAAAAGTTGATTTTTTACAAACTGAATTTAGAAAAGAATTGCTTTTAATAAAATGTTCAAAAATGAATTAAAGTAAAAATGCTGAAAGTACAACCTATTGATTGAATAATGTGTTTAATTTTTTTAACAATATTATCAAGTGTTTACTGAATGAAGTATTGATTTATTTTGAAAAAATTATGTACCTAAATGTAAAATTTGAAAAAAAAAAAATGATTTTATTTTTAATAATATTTTGAAATTTTAACATTGATTATTTTTACTTTTCTAAAAAATAATTTTAAATTGAAGAAAAAACATGAGCTAGAATTTTTTTTCTTCATCTTTTTATTTCATTAAGATTTTTTTTTTTTTTTGAAAATTTAAATTGAAAAAAAATAATTTTCAATTTTTTAAAACATTTTTTGTATCTTTTAAAAGAAAAACTTGAAACTTGAAAAAACTACTTTTTTTACAATTGTTCAAAAAAATCGTCTCGACTTGAGAAAAAAAACATATGACGTCACAACGCATTCTACTCAAGGCTACTGCACAAATGAATGAACTCTCATTCAACGCACAACACTCGAGTTGAATCACCACGAGCATATAAGAAGAAGGAAAAACGTGTCCAAGAATATTCATATACGATTTCTCAGAAATCCAGCATTCGCACGGTCTCGATCTCGACACAAAATCGCCATAGGTCTTCGCGTTCACTAAACTCTGGCACATGGCGAAGTATAAAAATAAATGCATACTGGATGGCATTTCCCTATTCCGCCTATTCCTTAACCATCCTAACCCAAGCCTCAAAAGCCAACGAGAAATACATCATTCGATTGAATTTTTAGTCTACCACGTAAGCTCATCGTGCTCGATATAAATCATTCGCGGATATAATTTTTTTTTTCAAATTGTACAGACTGGTTTTCGTATTGCCAACATTCCTACTAGAGGAAAAAACCAAAATAATAAACCGCTAAATATACGATTGGAAAATATTTTCCTTCAGAGTGTGGCTCTGGTGCGGTGTTAATTACGGTAGTTGGATGAGTATAGTGAGTACTGCGATGGGTATGGGTAATTTGCATTCGCCAGATTCAGAATATTCCATTCATTGTTGTAAAGATCTCAGTTTAGATTACGAATTGAAAAAAAAAACCTAAACGTATAGAAGCAAGTAGTGGACGAAGAGAGGTAATCCAACTATATATTATGCGGATAAATTTTATGATTTTTGATTATACCCTACGATATGTTGACGTGTTTACTCGACCAGCACCACTAGGATAATCTTCCGGTTAATGATCTTAAACGTGATTTGTACCAGGTTCCGAGATGCTAGATTATTTTTCAATTGACCATAATCGCAGAATGTGCAATTGTGCATATTACCTCGTACCTAGCTACTTGTTATTGTTCTTTTTTTGGCAAATTATAGCTATTAAAACAGTACAGTAGGAAGAAATTGTGCATCGGAAAAGGATTTGCGGTTTGACTTTGTACACGAATAAGATTATGGGAGCTATGAAATTATCACTCGAGTACTTAAGGAAGAAATGAGTTATAAATGGTTAAAAAAAAATCGATATTTTAGCCGGAACAGAGGAATCAATTAAGGAAAAAATAAACCTACGAATACGGTTCCTCCTCGCATGTCCCTCAAACACCCCAGAAACCGGATGGTTCAGTGATAAATTGGTTTTTACCCGCGAGTTCAATTTATTTCGGAATAATTAGACAGCAGAATTTTTTTTTAGCTGTTAATTACCAAAATAAAAATTTAAAAAAAAACAATGATTTACACTTAGGATTTAATGGTAACGCGTTCTCTGCATAAGTATAATTATTCTAATTATCTTCTCAATTATGATCTAATGGTTTACTTTTGTTTATAGGGGAAGGGGGAGGGGGTGGTTCTGCTGAAGTAATACCCATAGGTACGACTTCGAACCATCATCGAAACAATGAACTTTGTTGTTTGGCTTGTCTGCTGGGCTGCCGCCACCATGGAATGGAAATAGCGGACAGCTCTGTATATTGTTATCACGATGTTGCCAAATATTACATAATTTTTTACTAACAGATTGTACGCACGATAGGAGATATTAGAGCGGTTTCGTATGATCTTGTATTTTGTGAAAAATTTTCATGTACTGGACGAACGTTTTATACATACAAAATATATGCCTGCCTACCACGTATTACACGTTTTTTTTTTTTTTTTTTTTTTTGTATCAAGCTTGCCAAGGTACATAGGTAGATATACTTTTCTAGTACAAGTCGCTCTTTTTAATTAAATTTAAGTTGATGTTAATTACACACTAAAATTGGCCAAAACAACTAGTAAATTGATTCAAGGATTTTTTTATAAAGCCAAGCTTGTTATTCGATTATCATTTTAAGGTGTTTTTTCGAGGAATTTGCTAAATTAGAATATATATCCTTTGGACGAAGGGCGATGCAGTAAATCATACCATATACTATAATTTTAAAATATTACGATAATAATTTCTACGATTTCAAATTGTATCACTACATTTTGCGATTTTTTTTTTGTTTCAGGTAAGATATTACGATCGATTTGAATCATTTTGGATTAATTCGGAAGGTAATTTCGCATCCTTGGGAATCGAGTGAGTTTCACAACCACTGTTAGAAAACCAAATTGTTATTTTCGCGAATTTTTTTCAACATTAATTTGCGATCGCTCGACTGAAAACCGAGAGGTTATTTTTATCTATCGAGAACTCGTAGTTTATTCAACTCGATATTTAAGAAATTCTGACTAATTTGAGATCGATGATTGAGGAGTAGTAGGTCATCAGTTCATTGAATCAGGATTACATTTTTGGTTCAGCGTTCAGAACGTCAAAAAAGTGGGAATTTTCCAGCTGTTGCGGATTAATTTAAAGAAGGTTTTAAACAATGTTTTTTGTGCTTTTTTTTTTCAAAGTTGAAGAAATTTTTTCAAAAAATACTGAAATTTCATTTCATTATTCATCAAATTCGTATTCAAGTCAAGGTTTTTTTTATGATCATATTTGGTTATTCAGTAGATATTTTAAAAATTATCAAAATTTCCTTTGCATTTCAATTATTTACAATTTTTAAGTTTTATTTTTCCAAATTTTTCAATAATATTTAAAAACAAAATTGTTTTAGTTTTTATAAATTTTTAGGTTATTTATAAAAAATATTCTCATTTTTTTATACAAGACATTCATATTCTCCATTTTTTAATGATTTATTATTCCTTCAAATGCTCATTTTATTCTGATTAACATATCTTAATCGTCTAATTAATTATTATGATTTTTATTTCAATTCGCACGACATGCATTTCATTTTTTTAAATTTTTAAATTTTTTTTTCTGAATTTTTCAATCTTTTAAAATTTTTTTAATTTTTTACAGTTTTACAATTTTTGATTAAATTAATAACAACTACTTCTAAATTTTTTTTCTGTTATTAAGTTTTCGTTTTTTTTTTGTTTTTTTTTTAATAGATAGCTTCAATTTTCCTACTTAGGTATTATTTGTAGTTTATTAGCTGTTTCTTAATTTTTTGATTTATCGATATTATTTTTAATACTTAATTCCCTATCAATTTTTTCAAATATTTTTGCACACATTGATTATTATTTGTGATTTTCTATTTTTCTAGGTAGGTATTATAAAATTTTAATTTTTTACTTTTTACAAATTTTTCAATGAAGTATTTGAAATTTTTCGCATTTTTCTGATTTTCTAATGTTATCAGTATTATTCGAAAACAACTCAATTGTTTTAATTTGTAGGTAGTTATTTTTCATTTTTTGGGATTTGTCTAATTTTTTGATTTTTCGTCCAGTCCTCAATTTTGCATTTTTAAAATAAATTTAGATTTTTTCAGTTTTTCTAAATTTTGTTGATTTCTTGAAATTTTTTTATTTTGTAATTCATCATTTGCAAGCCTGTTCCATTTCTTTCAGAAAAACGTATTCAAAGTTTTTAGTAGATACGTTTAAATTTATCATTTCTTGTGATTTAAAATTTTTTTCATAAATACAGGTACCTATTAAATTTTTTGGCATTTCAACGGTATCAACTTTTTTTAAAATTTTTTGCGCCTTTATTTATAATTTTTCATTTTCAAAATTTTTAAATTTTTAAACATCTGTAAACTTGCTTGTTTTTTTTTAATTTGTAATTTTTCTGAATAGATATTTTAATTTTTTTAGTACTCCCATTTCTTTGTGGTTTCTCAGTTTTTTCATTTCTTCAATTTCATCAATTTTTTGATATTTTAGTTTTCTTACACTTTTTTCAAATTTTTCTGCATATTCTAATTATTCATAATTTTTATTTTCCAAAGTTTTAATTATTTTTAAGAATTTTCAAAATAGCTTACCTACCTACTATTTTTTAATTTGATTTTTTTTCTTATTTTTCAAAAAAAAATTTAGTAGGTACCCGCAAATTTCCCCTTTCTTTGTGGTTTCTCAATTTTTTTATGTACTCAATTTTATCAATTTTTTTGGAATTTTAATTGGTTTTCTTTATTTTGAAATTTTCTATGAATAATTTGATTAAGTATTTGAAATTCGTTGGTTTACAAATTTTTAAATTTTCCAATACTTTTAAAATTGCTGAGAACTTTTTAAAAATCTTTTAATTTGTACCTATAGTATCTTCAAATATTTCATTTCTTTGTGGTTTCTCAATTTTTTCAAAAATTCAACTTCATCAATGTTTTAATATTTTATTCTGGATTTCAATTTTTTTTTTCAAATTTCGTTGCTCATTGACATACTCATTTCTTGGACTAATTTTGCATTTTATTTCATAATAATTTTTTTTTTTTTTAGTATATTTCAGAATTTTTAAATTAAGTACTTACTTGAAACTTACTGATTTTTTCTTCTTTTTTTTCTATCAATTTTTAAATATTTCTATAACAACTTTGTTAAAATGTGTAATTTTTCTCAATATAAGTTATTTCAATTTTTTGTACGTTGAAATTTCTAATTTTTTGCATTTTCGTAATTTTTTCATTGCCTATTCAATTCTTTTGTTTTTTAACATTTTTCAACTGTTAATCAATTTTTTTAATTACTTGAAATTTTTTAATTTTTTAAAAATGATTTTCCAATTAGGTATGTATTATCAAATTGTCAATATTTTCGAGATTGTCTAATTTCTTATAACTTTCAATTTTTGTGAATCTTTCGATTTTTTTTATTACTTTTCATTTTTTTTTTTATATATATGAAGTAGATATTCAACTGTTATGATATTTTAATGCGCAATCATTTTTCTTTTAAATTCTAAATTTTGATTACTATGATTTTTTATTGCAAACATTTCTTAACATATATTCATTTTATTTTTATTTTTCTGAATCTTTTAATCACTTGGAATTTTGAATTATTTTTTTATAAATTATTTATAATTTCATCAAATTTTTATTTTATTTAGTATTTGAATAGGCTGAGGTATCTATTTGCATTACTTCTATGAATCTCAATCCACTTTGTATTTTTAGCAAAAAAAAAAAAAAAAAAAAATCACCATTAATTTAATCATCCGAAAAAAAGAAGACTAAAAATGTGTTTTTAATTAGTAATTTCTTCGATTCAAAATATACACAGTTCTGGCTAATTTGAGATCACTTGAGAGAAGGAGAGATCCTACGTATTAAATCATGATTTAATTTAGAGTTCAGAAAATCCAAAATAGATAACAATTTCCAGTGCTGTAATCTTTTTTTTTTGGGGGGGGGGGAGGCTGTTTATAATTACTTGATTTAGTGAATATTTTCGCATAGTTAAAAATTGCGTGAGTTTCACATACCCATACTTCAGTTTTTTTTTGTTTTTTTTAATTTTCATCACTTTCAAATTTTGATATTTGATTTCCTTTTTTAAAATATTTTTTTCATTTAATACCAAATCTTTTTTCAATTTCTCATTTTTTTCTATTTATTTCTGATTATTTGACTGATGAACACTAGAAACCAAAGTTTATTGATCAATCATTTAACTCGATGAGATCATTCCGGAAAAGGAGGTCAAGGTCAGCTTATGAAATCAAAATTAAATTTTCAACTCAAAAAGTCTAAAAAGAAATTAGAAAATTTTTCAATATTTTCCACAGCCGAAAATGTTTGAAATATGGAAAAAATACGTGTCTGGCGAGTGTTGACTAAGAAATTGAGGTGTGGAAGTGGAAAAAGTGATAATTCAGGAAATTAAGCAATGAAATTGGTGATAAAAATTTTTATTGGTAATAAATTTTAGTTTGGGACTATCAAGGAAGTGTGATTATGATTGAGTTATTTTGGCGTATTATATTTTCAAATGGACATGTACCTACGTAGTAAGGTATCAAGTTACATTTTATGTGACGTAAAAAATTCCAAATCTAAGTACTGCATTGCACAAGTTGTTATTAAAATTCAGTTGAAAATATATTATCAGCAATGAATGTCATTCTGTGTAGTTTCCTGACTGCATGCATCGGAACACGGTTACTTTTTAGTAACTTGGTTACTTTTTTAAAGGCAAGGTTACTTTAGTTACTTTTGGGCTCATTTTGGTTACTATGGTTACTTTTGGACTCATTTTGGTTACTATTTCGTCAAAAATCTGACGAACAGCTGCCATTAAAATTTAAAATTTCTTTAAAAACGTTTTGAAAGTTTTTTTCAGAGATTTTGCTTCCAAAAAATTTGAAATATTTTATTTAAAAATGAATTAAGTAAGGTCAGTTGGGGTAACTGGGCCACCGGGGTATCTGGGCCATTCTCTTCCTAATTCCCTCCAAAATCGTCTTGACGTAAATGGTTGGTTGCATGGTAACACTGACATCGTAAGCCCACCATAACAATTATCATTCGGTTCCTAGCTCCCCTTGAGGAGGCCTCAGTAATTTGAGTAACATGACATGGCCCAGTTACCCCAAAACTCAGATTTGAGTGGGGGTAAGTGAATTACACATCTTGAATCTTCCTTAATAAAAAAAAAATTTGGTGGCCCAGTTACCCCATTTTTCGGGGTAACTGGGCCACCATTCTTTGTGTAGAGTGAGGTGTTCCTCAGCTCAGGTATGTGCTTCACCCTCAAAATCAAAAAAGTGAGCGTACCTCTATGACACCCCTCTACACGTCCCATTTGAAGATTTAAGGTTATTCTTCACTAGTGAGGCATTTTTGAATAAAGATTTTTTAGAGTTGTAAAAACGTGGCCCAGTTACCCCAACTGACCTTAATTGAACAATTTATTGAATCTTCTTTTAAAATTGAGATTTTTTTCTGCTCGAACTTCAGGAATATTTATTTTGTACTTTTGTATTGAAATTCAAGGTAGAAAAATGTTTGCTCCTAAAAAAATTGAAAGTTCTTTTATAGGCATTTTTCAAGTCAGTATGAAAAATTGTGATTTTTTTTCTTGAAGAATTAAGATTTATTCTTGTCTAAAAATGAGCCACATTTCTTGAAAAAAAAAATGTAAGTAGATAAGCCGTATTTTTTTGAAAAAATTGAGAAATTATTTTCTCGACAAATAAACGATTTTTTCTCAAAATTTCTTTTCAAAAAAAGTAGAGGCCGTCGAAGAATAAAACCGATTTCTCCTCATTAAAAACTTTTTTTTTAAAATGAGAATACCTAGTAATTTTTTCAATTAAAAAAAAGATGTGTTCGAAGTATTTGAAAATTATGTTTGAAAAATAAAGAACTCAGCAAAAATAAAACATAAAATCGTTTCAACTCGTGAACTTAAAATGCTTCAAAAATTTGATATTTCTCAAATGAGCAAAACTTTCCTTTAAAAATTTTTGAAAAGTTGTGAATTTCACATGTTGAAAAATTGTTTTTTTGTGGAGAATGAAGACTTTTCAAAAATTAAAATTTTTTTGTATCTACTCATTTTGCAATAAGTCAATCAAAAAATTGATTTTTTTAGACTTTAAATTCTTAGGCATTACAATTTTTATAAATTGGAAATTTTTTATTTGAATAAACATGAATTTTAGGAACGACTATTTTTTAAAAATTAAATGAAAATTGTTTAAAAATCAAAAAATTGAGAATTTTATGTTTAATTTTTTGAAATCCAGAACTTTTTAGAAATTACAAATTGTTAATAAATTTAAATTTATAGAAATTAAAAATTGTTTGAAAAATAAAAAAAATCGAAAAAAATTAAAATTTAAAAATTAAAAAAAGGACAGTATTGTTTGTAATTTAAAATTTTTCTAAAATTCACGTTTTTTGAAATCAACAATTATTTGAAAACTGAAAACTATTTCAAAACAAATAAGAGTTCAAAAACTTAAAAAAGTTGATATCAAGTATTTTCAAGAAAAAAAATAATTTTTTTTTGAATTTTCAATATTGAGTTCAAAAAAAATTAAGATTTGATAGGAACTCAAAAATTATTTATTGTGAGCTTCTCAAGAATTGAAATTTCCTATGATATAAAAATTGAGCACCTATTAAGCCAACTATTCTATTAAAATTCGTCATAATTATAGAAAAAGAAAAAATGCATAAATTATTATTTTTGAATTAAAAATTTTGATTTTTTCAAAATTTTTACCATTGATTTCAAGAGTTGTGAAACGTCAAATTTAGCGTAAATATGAGAAAAACGGTGGCGAGGGGAGGGGAGGTGGTTATGAGTCATTATATTCAAGTGGAAATGGAAAATTTTTAGTTACTTTTTTCCATAATTTTGGTTACTTTTTTTGAAATTTCAGGTTACTAAAGTTACTTTTATTTTTTCAAATTTCGCTCCGATGCATGTGACTGTGTTATCGTTTAAAAATTTGTAAAAAAAATTTGAAACGATACAAAAATTATAATTATACATATTAAATATTTTTCCAAATTTCCACAGTCTCGTAAAAATTTTGTATTTGTATTTAGAAATTCGGGTCGAATAAAAATCCACGATGAATTTCGGGCTCGTCGTCCTTAAAAGTTCGAAAAACTGTTTCTAATGTTTTTTTCTAAAATTCGTTGAACCCTCTAAAACACTTTTGTACATATTTTCTCTCTCTGTGTCTACAGTGGGGTTTTATAGGAAATGAGAGAATCCCTGGCACAACAGCCCAACCACTGAGGCTGAGATACACGATTCTATAACCATTCCTCTTCACAACCTGCCTCATCCATTCCATCGAACCCACAACAACGTTGTATAACACCTCGCACGTCATCTCAATTAACCAGTTTTATGATATCGCATGACGAAAGTCCGCTGCATAGGTCAAGTAAGCTAGAATTCTTTCAACGAGCAAACAAAAAAAAACACCTCAGCAGTTCTGCATTCTGTTCTGGGTACTGCTCTAATCATACGTGACCTTACCAACGCGAGTGTAGAAAAATTGAAATTTTTCAACTGGGATTTTTTTCATCTAAAGCTAGAAAAATATCTGAGATTTTTGAGACTTACATTGTGCCTTTAGCAACGGTCATGTTCAAGTCGCTTAAAACATGGTTGGGCTTTTTCTTGGAGCCGTAATGCTTGAAGGCGTGCCTGACGCAGACAGCCTGCTGCCTCCTGGTATATACTGTGCTCTGTTGCGACAGTAAAGACGGAGGCTGAAATGCCGGATTTACTATACCATTTCTCGGGTCCATGGCTACCACGTCTGGCGACACGTCCGGTATAGTATTTATGTTATTCGTGTCTCTGGAAAAATAAAATAAAAAATAAAATTAGTTATCAAATTTAAGTACAATTTTGGGCATTGAATGGATTTCTAAGAAGGGATTAGGAATTTGCCATACTAATTGGTGCAGCCACTAGAATTTAAATCTTTCTATTTCTTGACGTAAGACTCTAATTGAAAAATTTTTCAAACAAAAATTGTACATTAAAGTCTTTAGAATAATTTTAGTTATTACAAAAATGTTGATTGAACCACTCCTTCCTCTTCAAAGTAAATTAAATCAAGATATAGATTAATTAATTTTTAATGAATTATAATTAATTTAATTTAATTTAATAAATTAAAATTTTTTTTTATTAAAATTTTAAAGTAATTTTATTTATTTAAATAAAATGAATTAATTGGTTATTATGTACAAATTGCGCGTCAATACGAATTTCGAGGAGAGGGAGGGATCCAATCGAAATTTTTATAACTAAAATAATTTTCAGGATCCTAATCTACAACTTTTATTTGAAAATTTTTTCAATTGTCTCCTTCCTTCCTCCCTTAATCTCTCCCTTCCCTAATTTTTAATTAGTATCTTCGCATTATTATGCGAAATCGGTAGGAAGGGAGGGGTGTGATTGAAAAAATTTTCAAACAAAAGTTGTAGCTTGAAGTCCTAGGAATAATTTTGATTATTACAAAAATTTCGATTGGACCCCTCCCTCTCCTCCTATTTTGAAAAATTGGAGAGGAAGATTCGTCTGGTCAAATCAAAATTTTTGTAATAGCCGAAATTATTTCTAGGACTTCAAGCCACAACTTTCGTTTGAAACATTTTTCTATTGAGGCATTAAAATTTTTTTATTCAAAATTCGAAATATATTTTCCGTCAGCCAATAATTGGATTTTTGAATCGTCGTAATAATTTGCTCAGCTGCTCAGCTCTTAAAAAAATTCAAAGAATTTGTTTGAGGGTTGGGCTACATTTTGGGGATCTATAGCCCGCTACCTCCTCCCTTGGCTGTACCAATGCTACCATAATTCAGACTCGGGTTGGGTAAAAAATTGGTATTTTTTCGATATTTAATCTCATGTGTTTTTTTCTCTTTTTATGCGTCGGTAAAAAAAAAAAACGACCTTCTTATATTGTATTGATATGGAGATTAATTTGTAGGTACGAGATACGCGAATTCGGCGAGAGAACGAATTTCCGCGTTAATAAAACGTTAATTTATTTTACTGGGATACCAGCTTACAATTAAATACGAAGGAATGTTTAATCAAAATAAGTGATTCGAAATTACATAGGTATAATTTACATACTACGTACCTACGTATGCAGTAGGTACATTTTTTCGATAAAAATATTTCTTAAACTACTCGTATTTGTTTTTACACCACGCCAAAGATTTCTCGAGGAAGACGAGGGCAAACAGGGGGCAGGGGGAAGACTCATAACTAGTTGCGGATTAATTATCTTGCGAAAAAATTGTAATACGTAAACAAGATCCACGTACGTACGACCAAGTACCAGACTACATAGAGGCCATGGGCATTTACGAACACCTCTGGTTGATGGTTATCTCGAATTATTTTGTTTATTCGCAATTTTTTCACCATTGTGGTAACGACTTAATCGATTCGTTAGCTCGAATGATTGCCATAAGAAGCGAATTTTTTCATACGAGTAAAATTGCCACAGTCGCGAAATGTATACTCGAGCCGGGTAATTTATCGTTAATGATGATGATGATGCCGGAGATGCCGTGAGAGATGCTCGAAATCAACGTATGGGTAATTTTTTTTCCACTTGTATGTAATTTACCCCGGGTGTTATTTCCAAAACAAATTTTACGCCGGAAATTGACCTTTGGATGATGAAATTTTTTTTCCATTTAGAGAATCGCACGTCATTAGGTCGTAAGCTACAATGTTTTGAGATGATTCGATTATTATGACTCGAGAAGATCGTGTCTGAGGAGTTTTTCTCTTGAAACAGGAAGTGCGGATGATGGTGCAAATTTGCAAATTAAATATTATCGCGGATTTAGCAGGAAGGAGGAGGGGAGTAGTCAACGCTGTGTACTTTGATGATATTGATTTTTTTCGACAGGTTCTTTGATTTTTGTCTTACACTTTGATCTACGTTTTCAAACGGTTCTATTGATTTTTCTATTGTTGAAATTTGGAAATTTGATTATTTTTTATTTCGTCAGTGTTATAAAGACGTATAGTTTAAAATTGTTTTTGAATCTGTTCAAAATATTCAACACCGGGAAAAAGCGAGTAAAAAAATTGTAAATTGTGCTCAAGAAGAGGAAAATTTTCGAATTCGATAAATCGATTATTTTTTTGATTTTGATGAATTGATTTAGTTAAATGACAATTTTGACTTGACAAGTAGTTTATCATTCTGATAAATGAATCATTTAAAAAAAATCTATACTTTTTGATTTTGATGAAAAAAATGATTAAATTTCAATTTTGGCGAATCGATTAATTTTTTGAATTTTGAGCAATTCATCAATTTTTAAATTTTGATGAATCGTTTCATTTTTTTTTTTCTTTTCGAAATTCATTGATTTATAGAAATTGGTCGATTAATATCTATCTATTTTTTTTTAATTCTGATAAATTGGCTGGTTTTTCTAATGTCGAAGAATTCCTATTTCAGAATTTCAGATATCAAATAATTTTTAGATTTATGAAACAGATTGATTTTTTTAAATTTTATTTTAGTAAATCGATCTACTTTTTTAATTTTAATGAAATGACTGATTTTCTTGATGTTGGTGAATTGATTGATGTGCCTAATTTAAATGTGGGATATCAATTAATTTGAAGATTTTGATCGATCGATTTCGTTTTTGATTCTTAAGAAATCGATTAGTTATCAAATTGGATATTTTTGTAAATCGATTGACTGATTTTACGATTTCGATGAAATGATAAAGCAATTCATTTGCAAAACCAATTAATTTTTTATTCCTGTAGATCGATTTATTTTGGCTGATTTTTAATTTTTGAAAAATCAAGTAAATTTTTTAATTCTGAGAAATTGTCATTGCGATTTTTTCGATTTCGAAGAATTGATTGAGTAATTTCCGATTTTGCGACGAAGAATAATTTTTTAATTGATTTTAATTGATTTTTTTTTTAATTCTGAAAAATCGACTGATTTTTCTATTTTGATGAATTAATCAGTCAACTACAGATTTTGAGAGATTGATCAATTTTTTAAATTTTGATAAATATTTACACTGATTATTCAATTTTTTTTTTTTTTTTGAAAAATCGATTGATTTTTAGATTTTTATGGACTAGATGTTTAAAAATCGATTCATTTTTTGATTTTGAGAAATCAACTTATTTTTGATTTTTGAAGAATCAAGGAATTTTCTAATCCTGATAAATCATGATTGATTTTTCGATTTCGATAGATTGTTTATTTTCTGTTTTGCCAAATCGATTAATTTTTCATTTTCATAAATCGATTTTTATTTTTTTCGATTTTGTCAGATCATTTTTTTTAATTCTGAGAAATCGATTGATTTTCGATTTTGATTGATTAATTAAATAAGCAATTTTTGGTTTGAAGAAATTGACTAATTTTTGAATTTATATGTTCATTTCTTGATTTTGGCAGATCAATCTTTTTTTAAATTATTGACTGATTTTTTATTTTTGGAGAAATCGATTAATTTTCAGATTTCCATGTATAAATCGATTGATTTTCGGATTTTTTCAAATTCGTTTATTTTTGATTCTGAGAACTCGAGTAATTTTTTGATTTTTGAGAATTCCAGTAATTTTTATAGATTGATTAATTTTTATATTTCTGTGAAGCGATTGATTTTTTTTTTGAATAATTTTTCTAGTTTTGATTAATTGATTAAACTAATTTTAGATTTTGAAAAATCGAATCATTTTCAAATTTTATTGAATCAATTAATTTTTTTATTCTGAAATTTTAAATTTCGATATTTTTTTTTATCGTGACAAATCACGAGTTATGTTTCGATTGCAATTTCAGATTTTGAGAAATCGATTGATTTTTAGATTTCTGCGATTTAATTGATACCTTGATTTTAGTAAATCGATCTTTTTCTAAATTCTAATAAATTGACTTTCCTAAATATTAATGAATCGATCAGCTTAATTGTAGAAATTGAAATATCAGTAGATTTTGACATCACTTTATTTTTTGATTTTGAAAATTATTATTTTTAGGTTTTTTTTTTTTTTCATTTTAAAGAAATCTGTAAATTTTAATAGATATATTTCTTGATTTTGGTAAATCAATGTGTTTTTTAAAATTCTGATGAATTGACTATTTCGATAAAAAATTGATAACTTGATTTTAAAAATAATTGGATAAATTTTAAATTTTTGTTGGATCGATTTATTAAATTTAAAAAAAAAAATCGATTTAGTTTTCAATTATGAGAAATCAACAAATTTTAATTTTTCGAGGAATCGATCAAATTTAGATTCCTGTAAATCGATTTATTATTTTTTGATTTTGGTAAATCAATGTATTTTTAATTCTGATAAATTGACTAATTTTTCTAATTTCATCCAATTGAAAACTCAATTTTTTCAATTTTTGTTGAATCGATTTATTTCTTGATTCAGAGAAATCGATTAAACTTTTCAATTTTTGAAAAACCGATCACTTAGTAATTCTGATAAAAATTTTGATTTTGAGAAATCAATTAATTCATAGTATGTACATTTTCATTAATCGATCAATTTTTCAATTCATCTGTTATCTTGACAAAATCACTGATTTTTCCGAATTCACAGTCACCCTACATCGTAGAATTTTTATATTCTGATGAATCGATTAAACATTGTATTAAAATCAATATTTCGAACAAAATATTCTCTACATCTCGAACACTGTTTGTTATACTATTATGCTGAAATTCCACCAACGAAGACACGAATGTTGACGATGCACCAAAAAACAAAAACAAACTCATCATCTACACAAATCACGTTGCTTAGCCTCCTATGCCAATTTTAGCGGTGGCTTTATACGTGCTGAAATTTCAACGACCTTGCGAGCTAAGTTATGTAACTGTTTTATATTATATAGTTAACGATTTGAAGTGTCAGAGTTGAAATTTTTTCGCGCTGGATTGCTCGAATCACGATGATGATACAAATTCACATATACTGGGAGTCGATCGAGATCGAGCAATATGTAAAATTCGCCTTCGCCAAGATGATTGTGTAACGTTGACTTTGTGCTTCGGATAAAAACCAACTCGATGATGAGGATTTCCCATATGTGCTTCAAGTGGCACCTGGATATTTACTGCCATCGTCATTGCAGCTTCCCAGTTTTTCTGTTACGTACGTTCCACGTATTAATCATTTAGCGGGGATAAAAATTCACCGGCTGAGTCATTCGCCTTCCCCGGCACATATTTAATAAATTTTTCATCTGGTCGTACGTGTACGTTGGTTTCTCTGTGGCATGGCTCTGGCTCTGGCCGTATTCAAATTAGCCAGAATAAAATTTCCATTCAACTCAAACTCGTACTTCCTGTTTCGTTTTAAAGGTAGTCCGGTTGCCATTCCTCCTCCACCGTTTGGATTCGATCCAAATCGAAAAAATTACACCGATTTGCAAATACCTATATCTCTCGAGGTGATAACAAAATTATCCATTTTTTTCTATGTAGATCAAATTGCACGCTACACAATCGGACTGCTCTGGTTGCAAATCGTCGTATTGTTGCATAAAAGCTATACGCGGATTTATATTGTTCCACGATGAAGAATTCGCTCGCGGAGAAACTCGTAGTATGAGACACCGGACAGATCGAGAGAATTATTATTCTTGAAATTTTGTTTCTTTAAATATTTATATTCGGCGCGACTTCCAACAATGAAACATACCAAAAGGTGTACAAACAGTTGCAGTGAAATCGCAAGTCACCCAATACAATCGTACAGAACCTTGGAAAAACAGTAAAATCTTTCGCTCGAAGATTGATTTATTTCGACGCGAGGATGAGCACTGGCTTCGTTCGTTTTTTTCTGTTGTTTTTCCAACTATCATTTCGTTATACGAATACGATCCGAGCGTGGACACGAAGATTTTTCAAATTAACTATTGCGATATTGTAGATGGACTCTATCGTCTTGTATATTGTGCACGACAATTAAAAAAATTATTGTACTTATATAGGCAAATGGGAAAACGTGAACTAAATTTATATTAAGTCGTTGCGGAGGCCGATTAATTAATGCTGGCGTGTAATACGTGTTGCATAAATATACCTATCAAGGTACCATATGGGTTTTAATTCTTTCACGTGGACTATTTAGAAGTTTTAGAAATGATATGATGAGAAAAAGCAACGATTCGGATCGAGTGAAAATTTTTCCAAGACTTTTACTCTTTGGTAAATGGTGAAATGAGCTGTTGAAGTGGCTAATGATCTTCATAGCAGGAAATTATTGAGAGAAGAATTTTTCATAGCGAGGTTTACAACTCGTAGTACTCACGTCAATAAGAACCTTCGAAGATGCCAAAAATACTTCACGAGGGTGGACGAGACTGAAGTACATTTATTCTCATCACAACATTTTAAGCAAAAGAATCAGAAGTTCGTGCAAATATAAGATAGGCAAAAGTTCTTTGGAGGAGGGGGAAGGTACCTAAATAGTTTGACTTGATGTTATTGGTAGTAATTTTTGCGAAAATGGGGAAAAAATTGAGGGGCATTTTGATGAGATTTCTCATTGACTACTTTTGAGCATCACTTTAACGAGAAGTCTCATCGACCACTTTTGGGCCCATTTTTGAATTTCACGTAGTTAATTTACCCAAGTCTGAGCAATTTCGCTATCATTTTGTTTGACACAAAAAAATATTTTTTCTTTCCTTAAAAAAAAACCCAGTGAAAGTTGGAATTTAATGAATAAAAAATTCATTTTTTGATCCAATAAAAATAATTTTGAAAATAATTTCAAAAAATAAATTTGGAATGTCTTGGTAGAATTTTATAGGTAGATAAATTTTCTAATCGATTCTTTGTGTATACATACAGGGTGACTCAAAAAAAAAATGACAAAATTTTTTACTCAGCACAGAATGTTCTTCTGGCCGAACAAAGTGTCCCACAAAAAAATGTCAAAAATCAAAATTGTAGAACATGAAATTTATTCAGTCATGATTGATTAGTTTTTTGCTAGAATGCTTTGTTTTAGTGATTTTTTAGTCGAAGTTCGTAACGAAAAAATAAAATTCATAACTTTTCATTTTTTGTATTTAGGACAGTGTGTTTCTAGCCAAACTAAGGGTCCCATGAAAAAAATAGGTACCAAGAACTAAAATTATAGAGTGTGAGAGTTTTTCTTCGCAGTATTCGACAATTTTTTTCTGGGAGGCTTAGTTTTCATGATTTTTACAGTCGAAGTTTGTAATGTGAAAATTTCATATCTTTACATTTTTCTGTTTAATATAGAGTGTTTTTTTGGTCGAAAAAAGGGTCCCATAAAAAAATGCAAAGAATCAAAATTGCAGAGCGTGAAATTTTTTTTCCAGCAGTAATGGTCAAGTTCGGTTCTACGAGGCCTAGTTTTTGTAATTTTGCAATCGAAGTGTTCCTAACGTAAAAAAAAGCAAAACTTTCAATTTTGTTGAATGGAGTACAGAGTGTCTTCCTGACCAAACTAAAGGTCCTATGAAAAAAATGCAAGGAATCAAAATTATACTCGTAGAACGTGAGAGTTTATTTCCACAAAAACAGAAAACTTTTTTTCTGACGTGAGATACTTAGTTTTCATGATTTTGGCAGGTGATGTTTGTAACTTATAAATTTCATAACATTTTTCATGTTTGGGTCCTACAAAAAAAATGCCATGAATCGAAATTGTAGAACATGAAATTTTCTTTCCACAGTAATCAACAAGTTTTTTTACCAAGGAGGCTCAGTTTTCGTGATTTTTGCAATTTAAGTTCATAATGTAAAAAATTGACATTTTTTTGCTTTTTTGTTTAGTACAGAGTGCTTTTCTGGTCGAACAAAGGATCCTACAGAAAAAATTCCACGAATCAAAATTGTAGAGCACAAATTTTTTTCTGCAGTAATCGACAAGTTTTTTCCCAGGAGGCTTATTTTCTGTGATTTTTGCAGTTTAATTAAAAAATTCTAAGAATCAAAATTGTAGATCGTGAAATTTTTTTCTGTAGTGATTGACAAGTTTTTTTCTAGGAGGCTTAGGCCCGTATTTTAAAAATTTCCTTATACTTAAGGCGAAGCGTTCTTACACAGACCAAGTAGTTTTGTTTATTTTTTCCATACAAATAAATGGCTGCTCGATGTAAATTGACATGATACGTGTGAAATCGCCTCGCCTTAAGGTCAATGTTTGCTTAAGCAAATTTTTAAAATACGGGCCTTAGTTTTCGTTATTTTCGCAGTTGAAGTCCATAACGTGAAAAAATGCATAGTTTTTCACATTTTTTATTTTTTTAGTTCAGAGTGGGTTTTTTTTGTCCAAACTCGGAGAGGTTTGGAAAAAATGCTAAGAATCAAGATTTTAGATCGTGAAATTTTCTTTCTGCAGTGATTGACAGGTTTTTGTCTAGGAGGCTCAATTTCCGTGATTTTTCCAGTTGAAGTTCACGACGTGAAAAATTGACAATTTTTTACTTTTTTATTTGGTACAGAGTGTTTTTCTGGCCGAACTACCCGAGCAGCACACTCGAAAAATTATCGAAATAAAAAATCGACAGAATATCGAATTCGATAAAGTGTCGCGTTAGTTCCGCATAAATCGTGAAATTATCTTTCGATATATAGATAGATTATCGACGAATTATAGTTAATAAAAACTTCGAGATTATAGTAAGATATTTTATCGATAATCTATCTATAATATCGAAAGATAATTTCACGATTTAGGCGGAACTTTCGCGACACTTTATCGAATTCGATATTCTGTCGATTTTTCATCGATTTTTTATTCCGATTTTTCGTCTTTTACTAGCTTTTTTCTATAATTAAAAATCATTAATTAGCATAATTAATACATTAAACTATGCCTAAACACATTATTCATGTTACGGTAAGAGGATCATTTCAGAAAAAGTCAAAAAAAAAATTATAAAAAATCTGCCACCCGTGGGGCTTGAACCATCTACCTCCTGCATGGTAATCCTCTTCCTTAACCACTATGCCATACCTTATCGTTCAGGAATTAGCAATAAAACGCTTATAATAGGCAGTTTAGTACTTCCAGACGTGTTGGACTTAGAAAAATTTTCACCAATTTGGAAATAATTTTAAATATCGTCACAAAATCGTTGAAAAATCGAATTCGATAAATTTCATATTACGTGTCGATAATATAGTTTCAAATATCTTCACGCAATCGTTAGAAAATCGAATTCGAGAAATTGCATATTATGTGTCGATAATATAGTTTCAAATATCTTTACAAAATCGGTAAAAAATCGGATTCGATAAATTTAATATAATCTGTCGATAATATAGTTTCAAATGTCGTCAAAAAATCGGTAAAATATCGAAGTCGAGAAATTTCATATAATCTGTCGATAATATAGTTTTAAATATCTTTACAAAATCGTTAAAAAATCGAATTCGATAAATTTAATATTCTTTGTCGATAATGTAGTTTCAAATATCTGCACAAAATCGGTGGAAAATCGGAATCGATAAATTTAATATTCTTTGTCGATAGTATCGTTGACGAATATCGTCATAAAATCTTAATAATATCGAATTCGATAGTTTTTAGATTTTTTGCCTATGAAGTTGTACCGATAAATCTTTATAATATCGTGAAAACATCTATAGATTTTCAAACGATTTTTTATCGATACGTTACATCTTCCGATATTATCGATCGAGTGTGCCGCTCGGGTATGAATCCTACAAAAAAATGATGAGAATCAAAATTGTAGAGAATGTCATTTTCTTGCTGAAAGTAATCGACAAGCTTTTTCTCAGAAGGATTAGTTTTCGTGATTTTTGCAGTTGAGTTCTTAACATGAAAAAAATCACAGTTTTTCACCATTTTTTTTTTGTTGTTGTTCAAGAGTGTTTTTCTGGCCAAACTAAGGGCCGTGTGGAAAAAATGCTAAGAATCAAAATTGAAGATCTCAAAATTTTCTTTTTGCAGTGACTGACAAATTTTTTCCTAGGAGGCTTAGGCCCATATTCTGAAACGTACCTTAACGAATCACAGTCGTCAGATTCGTTCTTTACTAGTTCAGAAGGAACCCTTAAAGTTAAGGTATGTTTCAGAATATGGGCATTCGTTTTCGTGATTTTAGCAGTTGAAATTCAAAATTTATCGTAAAGTTTTTGCATCATCAAGTTCAACTGCAAATTCAATCAAAAATATGTTCCCTAGGAAAAAAAGTAATTCCTTTCGCTGAAAGAAAATTTCACCTCTACAAGTTTGATTCTCGTGATTTTTTCCGTAGTGCCCTTAATTTGTTCAGAAAAACACTCTATGATACCTACTCGTATACCAAATTAATTTTTTCCCCTTTTATTTTCAAAACCATTGACCACTTAATTGGACCATCGTGTATTATTATGGCAATAATTTTTTTTGTACTAATAACGTCTTTGGAAAACACCCACAACAAGCAACTGATAAGGAGTAAATGTCACCTAAATATTTTTATTGATAAAATTCCACCTCAAAGCATAAGTAATCTATTCGACATAGAAACAGGTGTAACTCGTGTCTAAGTGAAAGGGAAAACAACATTACGATGTGATAATACAAATCTAGGTATCTGCACAATGTTACTCGTTCGTTCAATACCCAATCATTCGCTTTATCTACGCTATAAAATATGAACTTGATATTTTGAATGGGTCAAAGGTGATTGAAAATTGTACCCAAACTACCCACATACGGTGGAATTTGCTCTGCCAAAAATCGAGGTCGAGAAGTCTATTATTGTAGAAAATAGGGTCATCAACCTTACAAAATATGATAAATAAAATTTTCACAACTTGAGAGTTTGAAATCGACGAAGCGTAAAAACAGCATTGATTAATTTTCCAACAATTTTTCATCACCTCGAGATGAGATTATTAATTAACGAAAATGAGAATCGTATTACGTCGATAATACGACGACTTACTTAATTAACATGTTGAAAACGAGTATTCACTTCGAGCCAAACCAAACAAATCGCGCACAATCGATGCAAAAATTAAATTTAATATTTCACTTTAAATTTTCTTTTCACCATTGTCAATCGAGTGCGAAAAAAATTTCATCCGAAATGCCGCACAAACACGTAAGTCGATTAAAACTATGAATGGAAAACCGAACACCGAATTATAAAATAATATAACAAACAACACACTGTAAAACTGCGACGGACTAATAAACTCGCGAATGAAAATATTTTGCTTTAAATTTTTATTTTTGCCTTCGCGTAACTAGATAGATATACACACGACGAATATGACGAATAAACAAACGTATCGCACCAAATAGTTAAATAACTTTCGTGTATAATTATTCAGAAGACTGTTCTAAACGTAATCACAATTAGCGAAGACCATTTCCAACGGTAGTTAATACCGACGAAAGTAACCACAGACTAATGTTCTATGAGAAACAAGGACCAAGTTACTGGAACACCTTGTAAGATTCCATAAGACGAAATAATCTCCCTCTCTTTTCTTCCCTCATTACGACGCTCAGGTCATAGGAAAATGTACGATTCTCTTGTGGTTCTCCCGACGACTGACTTGACGAATCGACTAAATCACGAAGAGTATCCAGGTATTCCCTTGTTGCTTCTGATGGTTTTTTTCTTCTATTTTTTGTCGAATGCAAAACTGGTATTTCAATTATTCGGTAGTACGGTGGTGGAATAAATATGCCTTCGTCGCGTTCATTCATCGGTTGTTAAATTTTTTTTCCTTCTTTTTTCGATTGAACGATCTCGAGGAATTTTTTGAGTTGCTGTTTTTTTCACTGGCCAGGATATTTAGGTGGGAAATTCTGGACGTTGAAGATGATTATTTTGATGAGATTCTATCAGGTTGCAAAATTATCTTTCAAGTTTTTTTTTTTTTTTTTTTGAAAAGTATGAACATTTTTACAAAACAGATCTCATGCATTTTTTTTGTGTTGTTGAAACAACGATATCTATATTATCTATAGAATAAAAATCCGACAAAAAAATTGAAAGAAAAAATCAATTGGACAACTAGGTATAAGTTATCAAAAAAGCATTTTTAGGGGAAAAAAATTGGAAAAAAAATTGGGAACAATATCAAAAAAATCATAGATTTGTTAAAACGATCTTTGAGAAGAAATTTGAAAGATAATAGTTTAGTTGAAAAACAGGAAAAATTTTAAACAAACAAAAATAAATTTATTTAAACAATTTCAAAAAAAATATTATGATACCAATTTAAGCCAAAAAATGAAAAAATGAAATAAAATAATTGATTACCTAGCATAAAATAATTTTTGAGAAAAAATTTGAGATGATTATTTTAGCATAAAAAAATCAAAAGAATGTCTATATTATACGTATTTGTCAAATCAATTTTGAGAACAAAAATTGTTAAAAAATTGGACAAGAAAATTAAAAAAAAAAAAAATTTAAAATTCAAAAAAATAAATACGGTATTTAGTAGGTATTAACAAAATATATTTTACAAAAATCCGTACAATTTAGAAAAAAGATGAAAAAATTCAAAAAAATTTATGTATTTGCTGTAACAATTTGAAAAAAATTTTGAGGAAAATTTCAACGAAAAAATTGACAAAAATGTTTTAAACATAAAAAAAATCAGATGAAAATTGAGAAATAAATACTGGAAAAAATCTATAAAAATAATTGATAGGTTTGTTGAAGTAATTTAGTAACGATTTCCAAGAAAAAAATGGAAAGAAAATTGCAAAAAAGAAAATTATATGTTTTTTTTTTTAAATTAAATTTAGATAAAAGGTGTGAAAAAAAATCATGAGAAAATTTAAAAAAAAATTAATGTTTTTTTTTAAAACTGTTTTTGAAAAAAAAATCGAGAAAAAATCTTGATCCAGGTAAAACGATGAAGATTTTTGTAAAAGAATCTTGATAAGTCTTAAAGAAATTGACAAACAACCCATCCTCACAATTTTTAAAATTTTTTCATTGTGCCAAATCCTATAACTTGAAAAAAGCAAGCGAATTACATTCATCGGCATTTCTCAACAATGGTTGATTTCAAGTTTTAATAAATTTACAATAATTAATTTGAGATTAAATCCACTTTTTTGAAAAGAAAAAACTGTTTTTTGGGGGTTATTTTTTTTCAACTTACTTTTTTTTGTTGAAAATTCCACTCGAGCTTTCAGAAGGAAATTTTCAACAGAAAAAAGACATTAAAAAATTGGAAAAAAATTTTTGCAAAAAAAAATAATAATTTTTTTTTGTAAAATTTCATTTTGTCTTTAGAAAATTCCTCTATAAATGGCCTTTTAAAACTGTTTTCTGAGATTTTTTGTTAGAATTCTATATATGTAATAAAAATTTTCAGAATGATTTCAACTTCCAACTTCGTATTTTGAAAAAAATTTAAAAAATCAAAAAACTTTTTCATTAAAAAAATATATTTTTCAGAAATTAAAAGAGAATCTGAAACTTTTCTTCACAATTTTTTTTTAACTAATTTTTTTCTTCTCTGAGATTTTTTCTGAGATAAGTAGATTTTTAGTAAGAAAATCTCATTTTTCATCAGGAATATTTTCATGTGGATTTTTTCGACAAAAAAATTTTGGAAATAATTTTTCCCACAAAATTTTTAAAGAATTTTTTCGCGGATTTTTCAAAAGAAACTTTTCCAGATATTTTAGAATTTTTCCAATGATTTTATAAAGTAATTTTCAAAATAATCTGCAGAAAAATGTGAGATTGAAAAAATTAACAAAATTTTTTTTTTAGAAAAAATTCCAGAATTTTTCAACAGATTTTTCCAAGTTTTTTCTTCTAAAAATTTTCAACCTAGATTTGAATTTTTGTCATGAAATTACTTAATGAAGATTTTTTTAAAAGAAAATTCTTCCCAAAATAATTTTTTTTTTATATTATTATTTTTTAATTCTGGAAATAATTTTTTCATGTTTTAGTTGGGTTTTTTTTGGGGGGGGGGGGGAGACTTTGTTTCAATAAAAAACTTTCAGTTATGCATAAGTATAACAAGACATGGAGATGATAATTAAATTAACGAGCATATGAGGAGTCAATTTGACCATACCAAACTCGGTTTGTGACGCATTCTTTGTTCATTAAAAAGAGCACACGAGTCGGTCCATCCAAAAGTCTGTCCATATTAAGGACACTTTCAATCCGAAAACGACCGAAATATCGACGAAATCACTCGAAACCAATCGAACCTCCAAAAAAGTTTTCTTAAACGACAATTTCTGTCCGAAAACAAATGAGTCGACCACGACAATATCCAAATCTTTCACAAAGGTCAACAAAAATACGAATACTTCTCTCGTTCATGTCCAAAACAAAGAAAATAAATGACCGAATCAAACACAGACGCACTTAAAACAAAAATTCAATTCGTACGAACCTGCAAATGGTAAATCTCTTGGTGAAATATGAACAGAATTTCGAGACAGACGAGTCAGATGATGAATGACAGATTGTCGGAAATGACCGAGTCATCAGTTTAATTCAAGATTACACTCTCGTTGAGACAATTAAGAGTTTCCGTGTTCGTTCAATGGACCCGGGTGAAGGGGTACGAGGGGGTTACTTTTAATTTCTGTATCAAAGGCGCGAACAATTTACAACCATTTTCAATTATTAAATCAGTTGGAATGTTTTCAATGAATTAATTACTCGTTTTCAATTAGGTATCAAACAGGTGTAAAAAATTGTACCATTTTTTCACCTATAATTTATAAAATTATTTTTAGAAGAAATTCTTTGGTTGAAAGGTGTCAAAGCGTAAATTACATATTATACCGAGTAAATGGAATGAATTTCACCATTGATGGAATTAATTATTTTCTTTTATCGTAGGTGAATTGAAAAATTCCCAAACAATTCACCTACCTACACTATAAATTGATTACAAATTCGCATCTAGGAAACGTTCGAGATCAATGATTTAATAATTAATGATTTACATAACAAGCATGTACGAAAATACCTACACTTGAAAAAATATTTACTCTGGTTATAGAAAAAGAAAAAATGAAACTAGCTCGTTACACAATGAGCCCAATCAGGTCACTGGTTTATGCGATTTTTTAATTTAATTTATAAACGTGATAAAAACCATATTTGTAGGGGAAAAGGATACTTTTAGGTACTTACATACTAAACTAGATTCTAGACACCATGACGAATAAAAAAACACACAGGTGAAGATACATTGATAACTATTATGATTTTTTTTCCTTAGCTTTATTTTATTCATCGGTACAGTATGTATATGGATTGCCTAATACGAATAATAAGATTATATTATCGTTATCCTATGCCTCACACACATTCAGTGATATAAGGAGGAAGAATAGAGAGACCAACAGTGTTGTGACGATAATGAGAATTATTATATAACACCACAGCGATGAATGATTCCAATTTATTTCATTTGTCTGCTCGAGCCATGGCGCTGGCCTGGCGCACTGACTCGAGCCTACAGACTTGGTTCAGCGTGACGTGTAAAGGTTGAGAGAAGAGAGATGCTCTCTTGCCTCTCTACCTAGTCCAAATTTATCCTACCTGTGTGGAAGTTCTTTTCCCATTACATGAGGGGAATCCCACCACTAAAAGAATGAAGAACCAATGCAACGATCCAGATTACCAACAAACGTGGAATTTTCTAAGATACCTGATCGGTTCACTTACAATCGTGCTGATGTTTACAACATCATCAATTCCAAAGTGTGTTCAATGAGCGAGGTCTTGAAAGAGTCGATCATATGCAGTATGTGGAAACGATATAGCCTGGCGGTTTTTTTTCGGCTTCGATTGTAATCATACCAGAAGCTGCGAAGGTTAAATGACGAATTATCGAATATTTTTATAATTTCCAATCGTTAATAATATACGTAATTATTAAATCTCTTTTTTATGACATTTTAATTACATATTTTGGCAATTTTTTTTTCCTTCAACAGCCTTGGAATGTAAACTCTGTTTTGGTGTATTATTGGATTCGAAAATACGAATTTAGTCGATTTCCCGTGTAGCAATTGTCGACATCGACATTTATGTCGACAAAATTCAGACACATTTTTTTCTCGGTTAACGATGAATTAAAAATGATATTTGAGATTTAAAGTAATGTTCTATGTTAAACATAACTGTTCAATCAAAATTTTTGAATTTTTCTCAGTATTTTCCTATAATTTAGAAAACATTGTTTTTCTACATAGACAAGTCGATGTAAAAATCGATACTCGATAAACGCATCGACATTTATGTCGACAATTTCTGCCAATTAAATTTACAAATTTTATATCTAAAAAGAACTAAAAACAATTAATAAGAACATTTTAAGCTCAGAAATAAATAATTTTTGAAAGAATCACAAAATTTTCTTATTTTTCAAAGTTTTGAATAATACAACGACTTGTCGAGTTATTGTCGACATAATTGTCGATGGTCGAATAATGCATCGACTTCACTGTCGACAGTGTCGACCAGAGGAATTTTAAGTCGAGATAGTGTCGATGTGATTGTCGAGGGTCGAATAATGCATCGACTTAACTGTCGACAGTGTTGACCAGAGGAATTTTAAGTCGAGTTAATGTCGATCTAATTGTCGAGGGTCGAATAATGCATCGACTTGACTGTCGACGTCTTGAGGGTGATTGTGATACTCGCAGATAAAGTGTGTTGTGAATTAGTACATAAGGTCTAAGAATCATCTCTATATTAGTTGGACACTCGCATGTGTCCAGCTACAAAGGTGGCCTCAATGCCGCATATTTGACAAAAAATGTCGAAATGTTGGCTTGAACACTATTTTTGGTGTAATTTTAATATATACTTATATTGAATATTTGAACTTGGAATATTTTTCAAAATCTCAAAATTGCAAATGTCGATGTGGATGTCGATATAAATGTCGACACATCGAAAAGTGACCGATTTCGATGTGTCGACATTTATATCGAAATTAGCATCGACGTTGCTACATGGGTTTTTTCCTCCAAAAATTTATACTCTGGTAGGTGATTCTTATTTATGCGTAGGTCTAGGTATACCTACTTACCTAGAAAATATAGAGTGCTATTTGATGTTTCTGTCTTTCTTTCTTTCAATTTTTTTTTGTCTTGTTATTATAAGATATTGTAATTGCTTCTTTAAAGGTAATTGTTTTGGTCGCCAGTTTAATGATGAATAAAGTCGTTGCACTTGAATTCAATGTTTTAAAAAGCATAAAAAATTACAGTTTTTGAATCATAAAATTACAATATAATTGCTTATTTTTTTATAGGTATCTGAATAGATTTTTTGTGAAATTACGTGAAATGGAAAATTCCAAATTTGAGAATAAATGACTTGGTGATGACTGATACTGATGAGATTTGCTAATCCCCCCCCCCCCCCCCCCCCTTTGAGAAATATAATTTTCATTATGGTTTGAACTGGATATTTTAAGAATTCGTTTTACAGTACCTACTTCTAACAAAATTTCACATGAAAAAAAAAATTACAAAATTTGAAAAATTCTTTCACAATGAGTGAAAAATGAATTTCCAATACATCTAGGTACCTAAATTTAATATTTTTAACAATTGTGAAATTATTGTTTTTAAATATTTTTTTTAATTTTAAAAAAGATTGAACAGAAATTTTGAAAAAATTTTCATTCAACACGAATTTTTTTTAACATTCCACTGATTTTTTTTTTTAGAAAATTACAATTTTTGTAATATTTCTACAATTTTAAAAAAGTTTTTGTTTTTTTCATTATCATTTTTTTTTTTTAACGAAACATGAAAAATTTTGTTTCTGAGTCTTAGGCAAAATGGATGTAAAAAACTTTTTTCGTTATTCTTTCCTCTTTTTTTTTCGTATTTTAAACATGAATTTTAAAATTGTCTACTAAAAAAATTGTGCATTTTTCAACGATTTTTAGGTATTTATTTTCAGCATTTCGTAGATTTTTTGTGAAATTGCTACAATTTTTATGATGTTTTAACCATTTTCTGACACTTTATTTAACTCGAAATAAGTATAAAATAATGTTAAAATAAGTGTTTCCAAATGAAGCATGGAAAAAAATTTACGAAAAAAATTTTTCCCTTAGGGAATTGTTATTCTTACCTAATGAAATTTTAGTGATGGGCGTTTTTTTTTTTTTTTTTTTTTTAATATTTCAAAGTAGATAATTTTTTTTAAACAAAAAACTTGAAAGTTGCTTTTTAAAAAAATTAGAAATTTTTCTTCGATCCCTTATCTAATTTTTTTCGCCGAATTTTCCATATTTTTTTTTTTCAATTTACAGAATTGTTTGAACGAAAATTTTCCTATTTTCTTTTTTTTAAGGAATGGATGTTTCAACAAAATTTTGAAAATTCTTTCACAAGTAGTTATTTTGGGAAGAAATTGTTTTTTTTTTAATTTTAGAAATTTAGTTTCAAAAACTTTTAAAAGTTTTCTTCTAATTTTCAAAATTTTTGAAAAATAGGAATTTCAATGTATGGTTTGTTTAAAATTTCCACAATTTTTTTTAAATTGCGAATTGGTAAAATTTTTTTGTTATTTTAACAATTTTTTCGACGCTTATAATCTCGAAACGACTGTTGAAAGAAAGTGTCCCCCAAATAAAATTACTAACCGTACTTAAATAAAGATTAAAAATATTAAATCTGTATTTTAAATTTATTGATAATATATTACTGTTAATAATAAATAAGAATTAAATTTAATTCCAATAAGATAAAAAAATTAAGCTTCTAACTTGAAATTTTTAATTTAAATTATATTATCTTTTAATTATATATTTTATTAATTATGAAAAAAGTTCACTAGATTATTATTGATAATTATTATTTTGTGTTAATTAATCTCAACATAATTTTTAGGGGTGAGTGTTTCAACAAAATTTAAAAAACTTACAATAATCAGATTTTTTTTTCAAAAAGAAAGAAGTTTGAAATTTTTTCCTTGAAAAAATTAGAAATGATTTTTCGAAACCTTTTTGCACTAAAAAAATTTCCCAATTATTGTTTTGTGCAAACTTACGATTTTTTTTCTTCAAAATTTCATCATTTTTATCTATTTTAAACAGTCAATTTTTTAAATATATCACTCTGCCCCCTGGTGCAAAAAACAAAACTTCTTTTTAATAAAATAAAGTAACGAAAAGAGAATTTTTGTCTGATAAAATGCTTTGGTAATGATTAAATTCTAAGTAATTTTCATTTAAAAAAAATTGATAATCAAAATTTTTAAAAAATTTCAACTCAACATTTACTCAAAATTTTTCACTTGAATTAAAAAAAATATATTTGTCAAAATTTTCAAGAAAATTCACGTTGTTTTGTTTTGAAAATTTTAAATTGAAACATTAAACATTTTAAATTTTTTTCTTCATTTTTTCGAAATAAATTTTTACTTAAATCCGGGTCTGATAGAAAGATGTGAATTTGTAGGAATGTTCCAAAGAAGTTGAACTATTTATCTCAATTTCATCGATTTATTTTTTCTCTGCCTTCTTCGTCATTTTTGACGTCAATCGAATTGGCGCTGACGTTCGAATTATTTAAATTTCAAATTATGTATTTTTCTTAGTTAATTTTTTCATTAACTCGCTAAATCTCCAAATTACGTAGATCATCGGACGAAATTCTGGATCTCTATGAATGAAAATCAGCAACAAATTGCATTTTCAAGAAAAACAGTTCAAAAACATCCTAATTCATATTCACACCATTTCTGCGGAGAAATGGATAATATGAAACGCGCTGAAAAATGTAATATTCTAGCCAAATGGGAATATAGCAAAAAAAAAAAAAAAAAACTCAACCTTGAACTCGAAATCCGGGTGTATGAAATCATACGACAAAGAAGACAACTACCAAACTGTACGATGACTTTCGGAGATTTACAAAATATTTGAAGAAATGTGTTGAAAAAAAAACCTGATCAGCGCGAAACATGATTAACACCTGTGGCAAGTTGCACATATTCTCATCTGTCACGCGTATGTTAAAAGCCTGCATCTGGCCCAGATGACTCCACTCTGCTATGACCAATCAGCGCATCGGGGGAAATCTGCGCAGCGAATGGGCTCTTTACAAGAGATTAAAGATGCGAGGACTAATCGGCGGCAGAATCCTTCTTATAGTGATTGGATCAAAGAAGTGCCGAAAATGTACCTCACGTATATGACGATGCATTTTTCTCCATCCGTGTGTATTTTTACCTGCTCGTAGATCAACGACCTTCGAACTAGATTATCACTTTTTCAACTTCCACGTTTTATTGAACGCATTGCTTCGATGGTATTGCGTCATAGTGATTATTTTTTTAAAACGTTCAATCGTCGTATCCTTTAATCACATCGACATTCCAAGTCACAATGGCCGACGGTTGATTGATTTTTTCTTTAGTTTACAACGAGAAATATCCAACAGTTTTAATCGAGTTAATCCAGATGATCTTATTAATGACCTAAGCTCAGTATAAGTCGTTGTAAGGCTTCGATGAAATGAAAAAAAAAAAAAAAAAGACTGGAATACTCGTCGAGCCACTATAGATAGATCTCTATAGTCCAGTGTTTCTCAAATGGTAGTACGTGTACCCCTAGGGGTAAGCAAAGATTTCTCCGGGGGGAAGGGGTACCGATCACTTCTCAGTTTTTGATTAAATTCAAATTTTCTTTGGGTAAAAAAACTTTCTTTTTTTTTTTTTTTTGAATAAAAAATACTTACTCACCTATTTTAATTTTCATTGACGGGAATTTTTTTTCACTTTTTCGGAATTAAAGTTACCTATTGTTATTATTTTTTGAGAAGAAAATTTCTCAAAGTTTTTGGAGTGAAAATGCATTGAGAAAATTTTTTTCCATTTTTTTGGAATTGAACGATTTTTTTATTTTACTTTTTGCTTTTTTTTTGAATAAAACTTCTCTTTATCTTTTTAATAAAAAATGTTTCAATTATTGGAGAGAAAATTACATTTACCTATCATTTTTTTTTGAAGAAAAAAATTTTCAATTTTTTTTAGCGTAGGTAAAAACCAAAAACAGTATTTTTCATTTATTAAAAAATTTCCTTTTTTTTATTTCAACTTTTTAGATTGAAAAATATTTTTGATGTTTAATTTTCTTGAAGGAGAAATTTGTTATTTTCGAGATTAAAACTGGAATATTTTCGAAGTTTTTGGAGTAAAAAAATCTTTGTTAAGAAAAATGTTTCGATTTTTTTTGTAAAAAATTATTTATCAATTTTCTGGATATTTTTTCAAATTTTTTGTAGCTTAGAATTTTTTATTTTTCAAGATTAGAAATATTTTTTATTGAAAAGAATCATTTACCGGGGGGGGGGGGGGGGGGGTTGCAAAGCAGACATTCTCAGTGCGGTATTTTTCACTTATTAGTTATAAACGATTTCTCGTTTTCTTTCTTTCTTTCTTTCTTTCTTTGAAATAAGAATAGGTACTTTTAACTGTTAAGATTAAAGAATATTTTTGATGTCTTGGAAAAAAATTCTCGTTTTTTTTAAAGTGAAAAAAATTCAATTGTTTTTGGAAGTGAAAGTATTTTTTATTTTTTTAGGAAAAAAATTTCTAATTTTTTTGGAATAGGTACCTGAAAAATATTTCAATTTTTTGTACTTTTTTCGATTCTTTTTCTAGAATGAAATTTCTCGTTTCTTGGGAGTATTTATTTTATTTTTTTTTTGATTTCTCAAGTTTTGATGAAAAAAATTTCTAAATTTTTCAGGAGTTATATAATTTTTATTTAGGTAGTTCTCATGAAGGAAGGGGATTATCCGATGTGTTAGGTTCTTTTTGGATTTTTAAAAGAATGTTATTTAATAAAACGATTTTAGCATAGTATATGCTTTTACGGAGACCAAAATGGAAAAAACGACAGGAAAATCCGAGACTAAAATCCGACAGTTGGGTTAGGTTAAGTTAGGTTGGGTTACATTAGTTTAGGTTTGGACGACATAAAAAACCTTAGAAAATTTTTAATAAATTCGATTTTTTAGACATTATGTCAGACATTTTGAAACTTGTAAATTTTTTTGAAATTTTATGACTTTTAGACATTTTGAAACTTAGGATTTTTTTTAGAAAGATTACTTTCAGACATTTTGAAACTTGGATTTTTTTTTATAAATAGAAAGATGACTATCAGGCATTTTGTTACGCATTTTGAAACTTTTTCATTTTGCTTTTCGCTTCTTTTTTTTAAAATGAAAAATCGTTTGAATAAAAAAATCTCCCAATTTTTTAAATAAAAAGTCTTTCAATTATCGGAGAGAAAATTTTTAATTTTTTTTTCGAAATAAGAATTCTTTTGACTTTTTAAACTGAAAAATATTTTCATTTTTTGGGGAAGAAATCCTCGTTTTTTTCAAGTAAAAAAAAATGATGAATATTTTTGATTTTTTTTTTGGGGGGGGGGGGGGGATTTTTGTTTTTATCAAGTAAATTTTTTTTTCTGAAGTGAACGTATGAAAAAAAGTCTCGATTTTTTTGGAATTAGAAATCTTTTAATTTTTTGGATTCTTTTTCAATTCTTTTTCTATAATAAAATTTCTAATTTTTTGGTATCTTGTAAATTTTTTTGATTTCTTTTTTTTCTTTTTTTTTCATAAGTACCTACCTAAAAAAATTTCTCAATTTTTCAGGCTTTGTAATACCTATGTATGTATTTCTCATAAAGAGGATTCTCTGTTTTAATTTTGAAAAGAATTTCATGCAAAAAGGTGATTTTTAAATTTTTATCCCAAATAATTTTATTCTGAGAGATTTTTTTCATAAAATAATGGTGATTTTTAATGGAAGAAATTTTTATGCAGTTCTTGTAAAATTACAAAAAATAATTATCTACCTACCTATTTATGAAATTATTTTTTCAAAAAAAAAAAAACAAGTTTTACCTAAGAGTTGTTAACCTCATAAAAAGGGGTAGGTAGCTAGGTACTCACATAAAAAAACCTAATTGAGAACCACTGATCTATACTCTCATACAAAATGACTTGTCATTTTATAAGACCAATTTTTTACACCAGGCTCGTAATGATACATCTAGAAATTTTTCTCAACTCAAGGTATACGGAAGGAATGGCGCGTACAGGTGATTTTTCATGACCCAATTCGTGGCCAATCTCTGTACCTGCAGCGGACGGTATTGTTCTGCAAAAGTTTGTTAACCTCTTTAAAAATTAGCGCTAGTCGCTTCAAATGGCAGTTGCTCTTCGAAGGTGATATTTATATTGTTTCGAAGGCTAAACATGATCGAGTACGGTTGTTAATAACTAAGATGTTTACAAATTACACCCACCGAGAGCGAAGAATACGCGTATGTGTATTTAGAAAGAGAAAAAACCCGACGCTATTGCCATTTAATAAAATAATATACAATAAAAATATACCACGTCCATTCGATTTAATGGTCCGTATCGCGGTTACTTTTCGAACGGTATTAATTAATTAAATAATAGATAATAAAAATGTAAAAAAGCCCTCGTACTCGAGGCACCCTTCGTCGATTAAAACGTGAGAGTGAGATCATTCTCAAACCGTGTTAAGTTCATTTTTAATTATCAAATACTTAATTATCTATCAATTGAAGGAAATTTCCCACTTGGGTAATTACTATTCTCGTATAGTCTCTCTAAACGCGTTATGATTGCCATTTTTCGAATAATAAAAAATATTACAAAAAAACTATTGTCATTTGTTTTTAAAAGCACAAGGTAAGTCGCGTTCGTTCAACTGATAAGAGCATTGCTGTACAGAAAACGTGTGTGGTGTTTTGAATGCGCAAACACTATTATAATGTTGACCTTAGGAGGGAAAATCTGCAAATTTTTCCATCACCAGTAGGTATCAAATGTTGACTCGTCGTACACGAGCTTTACCTGGTTGAAAAATTTTTGGCACCAGTCGAAGGTCGATTTGGAGAACCAGGTGTTTTAAATAGAATGAAAATTGTCTAGAATTTATAGGAAGAAAAATTTCAATCACGTACCATAATTAGTCATCACTGCTTCGTATCATCTTTACCTGCCAGATTAATTCTGTATCAATATTATAAAGAATTTTTAGTAGATTGGCTCTCACCTTTCAGTACAAAAAAAAAATCGTCGAGTAAATTGCGAAATTGAAACTTTAACACTGCCACTTGAACTTGAAAAATACTCTATGACATAGTTATACTCGAAAGTTCGTCTAAATACTTGAGTTAAAACATTACAGAGAAATATTTTCGAGTTTGAATGATTTTATTGTAAAATTCATTCTTCGACACGAATATCGATCCTGATGAGGAATAAAGTAGATTTTCAAATGTGTATGTTTTTTTTACTAAATTTTATTCTATTTTGCATTTTTGTTGACGTTGCATGCGTGTTTTTTCGAGTGAGAATTTGTTTCGTAATGATGAACATCGGGTTTCGTGCTCGTTATTCGTATCCTGCTGATTAGAGATCTATGAGTCATTGACGAGCGGATCGTCGTGTTTTGATTTTATGTAAAGTGATCGAAGGGATTGGCAAAGAAAGACTCAGGATATGGTTGGATTTTTAATCCTTCAATATGGGCTCCAGTTGACTTTTAAAATCAGCATTTTTTTTTTGTTGGATGCTTCTCTCTCATTCTCGAAGATTTATTTATAACTTGAAACTATCTAATTTATTCGTAAATTTTCTCTAAAAGATTTAAAAAATTATTTTCATGAAAAAAAAAAAAATTTAAAAACTATTTAAAGGGAACATTTTCAAAAAATTTATCTTGGGAAAAATGAAATAAAAAAGTTGAAAAAAAAATATATCAACAAAATCTGATGTTGAAAACATGATTTTAAAAATTCATGGGATGGGATTTTTGAAAAAATTTCGTAAATGTTTCTATAAAAAATTGAAAAGATTGGAAAACAAATCAAAAAAATCTGTTCTTAGAAAATTCTGTTCTTCTTTTCAAAAAAAATTGGAAAAAATAATTTGAAAAATTTTCGGAATATTTCTCTGGCAAAAAAAAGTAAATAAAGAATAATATTTTGAAAATTTTGTAAAAGTTAAAAAAAATAATTCTGAACATTTAAAAAAATGGTTTAAAAAATTGAGCGTAGATTCATTATTGCAATTTTTTTAAAATTTGTTCAATTATTTTTTTTTTAATTTTTATACATACCTATTTGACAAGACACTTAAAAAAAATGTAAACAATTATTTTTCAAAAAAAATTGAAAATAAATTGAGAAAAAATCAAAAAAATTGAGCATTGAATTTTTTTAAAAATTTTTTTTGAAAAAAAACATTAAAAATTAATATAATTTAAAAAATTTCAAGAAAAATTTTGTAAAAATTAAGAAATGAATTCTGTAAACTTTTCAAAAAACCTTTTACAAAATTGTGAAGATTCTCTTCGAAAAATACCTAAAAATCTGTCCATTAGAAATTTGAAAAAAATCGTTTGGATATTTTTTTCATGATCCCATGAAATTTGATCAGACAATCGAAAAAAATATGAACAAACCTCTTTTAATTTTTTTTAGAAAGCATAGATTTAGGTAGGTAGGTAGGTAGGTAAAAAAACTTTTTCAAAAAATTTCTTTAAAAAAAAATCAAAGAAAATGATCTACTGTGAATAATCGAAATATTAAACTTTTGAAAAATACTGAACATTGTTTGAATTTTTTTTAATTTAAAATTTTTATACCTATATCACAATTTTGAAGAATAAAAACTTGTACTTGACTCTGGAAAAATTTTGAATAATTTTCAAAAATAATTTTAAAAAATTTCAATCAATCCATTTTAAAAAATTCAAAAAAACTGTTCATACTTAAATAAAAATGGGGAAAAATAGAAGAAATTGAAAAAAAAGAAGAAAAAAAATATCTGTCATTATTTTTTCAATTGAAGAAGATTTTTTCTGTATTTTGATAAAATGTTCAATGATAATTTGATGAAAAAATCTGAAAAAAAATTTTCAAAAAAATTTAAAACAAGTATCTAAATTCTTTATAAAACATTTTCAAACTGTTTTCTTTAGAAAAGTTGAAGAGAATTGTTGGTAGAAAACTTGTAAATTTTTTTAAACAAATGCTGTAAAAATTAAAAATTGGACTTTTTTGTTGGAATTTTTTGGTGAAATTGGGTTTGAAAATTTTTTAAAACTCCAATAAATTTTGTTTAATTTTTTAATTTTAAAAAGCCGAGAATTTGAAAAAAATCTCTATAAAAATTTTAAAATTATAAGTTAAATAGCTGGAAAAAAATATTCGTACCTATAAAATTCAAAGTACAAATTTTTTTCTAAATATTTAAGTTAAAAAATTATGTACAGCCTGTACAGGTAGGTAAAAATTAAAAAAAAACATTTTCTTAATTTTTCTTTAAAGAAATGAATAAATTGTTGATCTAAAAATTTTAAAGGTAATTTCTGAAAAATTTGTTCTAAAAAATTCGATTTTTTTTTAATAGTTCATACTCACGCTCACGTGTTAATTTTTTTTTTTCAAATCACAAAGTCTATTTTTCAAAGTGTTTTTTTAATAGTAGGAATCAAAGGAAAACCCGGAAAACAAAAAAAAAACGAAGGATCTACTCGCGTAAAATACATGTTTTTTTTTTTCAATCGAGATTACTTTATTAATGGAAACATATTAAAAAAAATAATTTACAATGAATCATCGAAACGTTCGTACACCCTACTGTGACATTTCCGCTTCAGCAGCAAATTACAGTGTGATATTTCGAGTTACAATTATTACCACCATGCATTTATAAAAGAAAGAAAAAAAATCGCCTCCAAGATTAAATCAGAATCGAAAAGCGCTGACCTATTCGATACACCTGCGGTGTTAATTGAGTAATGAAAAAATTAAAAGAAAATGTCCAGCCGAAGAGAGAGAAATGATCTACGCGTCTGAATCACCTTGAATGTGGAAATTTTACTCTCGGGTTCGTATGTAAAGTTGTCCAGTGCTCGGTCATTGGAAACAGACAACCTTTTTCATCTCTCTCCTCTCTCTCTCGCTCTTTCGTTTCGAATATAATTTATGAACGTATATATAGTCGGTCTAATACTTCATAAAGTTCTAATCGCTTATAGGTGGTAATCGATTCGAGCATAAATCAAAAATACGAATTTATAATAAACTTACGCTCATCAGACATAGTAGGCATTGGACTCGCAAGACAGGCACGATCGAATATCGAATTAAAATTGAACCCTGGCAGAGGGAGGCTGTACACAGACTTGGAAATAAATCATATTTCGGCGATCGGAGGCTCGCGAATCTCACCAGCGAGATTGTGGTTTTCGCGTGTTTTATTGGGCATAGAAAGACAGAGAAACACATACGTACTCGTACGACTTCAAGGTACCAAACAGCTGGCTGGCGGGCATTGCGTAATAGCCAGTCTGTGACGATAAATTTATTCAACTGACCAACGACCATGTTTAATTGGAAATTATTTTAGCAGCCGAGTGCAACAATGTGGATTTGATGACTCGATCGGGTATACGCTTACGAAAGGAGAATGTGCAACTGTTTCTAGGTACGCAGCTCCAACAAAATGGTATACCCGAGTTACCTGCGACGAACGCGATCAATTTTAATGTCAAGACTGGTGGGGTACCAGCTCTTCTAACTTCACGGGCAATGCCCACAGAAACAGAAAGTATGATGAAATAGCTCCCTACCAATATACGCCAGCGTCGTTGTTCTTTGGTATGGTGGCTTGTGTGCTATTCTGCGGCCGCCAGCCAAGTAATTGGAAGAATTTTAAATGTAAGATAGACTCTAGTATAGATATATCTTGCATATATGGAACGGATATATCGACTATACGATTGTCAAATCAAAACAACGGCAACAATGCGGTTTTCCAACGGTATTGAAACTTGAAAGGCACCATATAGCTATATTCGGTGGCTGATGAGGAGAAATGTATGGTACGAGTATGTATACAGGGTGTCCTGGAAATGGTGTTTTTTTTTTTTTTTTGCAATTTGAACTTTGATGAAGCTGAGTCCACAAAAGAAGAACTGGCTACTTGAGAAACGATTTTTTTTTATAGGCCTACTGTTTTGTAAACTTTTAAAAAATTCTCTGAAATTCATGTTTTGGGACCTAATACGAGGTAATATATCCTAGGAGCTTAAAGGGCCTTCCATGGTAAGATGGTGAAATCGGCCGTTGATCGAAATTGTGTCCAAAGTGGGTCAAAATGTTACTTATGATGTAAAAACACGCCACAAAAATTTTTGACCCCCTACCCCTCCCCTTTCCGAAAAATCGCGTTATAACGGTCGAAAAATCAAAAAATTCTAACTTTGAAGGGGGTGTATGAAAATTTTTGATTTTTTCACAGATTATAGGTATCATGTAGGGGTATATGTGGTAAAATTTAAAAAAAGATCGGTTCACAATTTCTTTGTTTTTTGGGGGGTTGAAATTTTCAAAAAAAATTTAAAAAATTTTTGGGGGGTGCCATGGCTGGATTTTTTTTTTAAATCTTCGTAATATGGATAAGTATCACATATATTTTTTTGAGGGTGCCAAAGGGGGGTGCAACATAGTCAAAAAAAATAAAAACTTAGAAAAAACACGCATTTTCAGGTTTTTTGCGTATTACTCGAGGGTGTTTGAGGCGGTGACTTGAAATGTAAGCAATTACAATCGTAATACATAATATCTGGATGGAGTGGGGTTGATGTGGGAGATTTGTGGTCACACAAGTATGGGACAAATGACAGGGTATGATAAAAATAAGGAAAAACGAGTGATGTGAGCGCTAGGATGGCTCTTTTGGAATTCGGGTATTTTTAATGTCTTAGCCACCAAATTTTTTTATTTCATGAGAAAATAACTTTTTATTTATCATTTTTGCCCTAACTGAATTTTAAGTGGCAACTAGTGAATTTTAAGTGGCAACTAGTCATCCCTCCCCCCCTTTCAGAAAAGTAATAAAAATTGACTGATTTTGAAAATCTCACTTTTTGCTGGTTATAACCCATAAAAATTGTTCTTCTTCATGAGAATGAATTCCCAATGTTTCACTTTGCCCAACTCAATTTTAAGCGGTTCCTTGGGGCGCCCTCAATTTTTCAAAATTGAAAAAAATGAGCAAACTTTTTTTAGTCGGCATTCTATAAAATTGTTGTTGTACCTATTTTAGGTATCGGAAAATATTCCACCATTTTTCATTTTTTTCCCTAATAGAATTTGAAGTTATATCACCAGGCCCTCCATCCCGAAAAATAATAAAAAAATAACTAATTTTTGAATTTTCGTTTTTTTTTGTTTTTTTTTATTACCCATTTTGATTAAGTTTTTTTTTTTTTTTTTTTTTTTTTTTTAAATACGATACTGATTCCCATTTTCTATTTTTACCCTAAATGAATTTTAAGTAGACTCTAGTCATTCCTTTTTTTCAAAAAAAATTAAAAAATTGACCGATTTTCAAAATCTCACCTTTTTTGGTCATGAGAATGAATTTCCAATTTTTTGTTTCCTCCCTCAACCACATTTCAAGTGGTACCATCAAAAAAAGCAAAAATAAAGAAAACTGGTAAAAAAATTTCACCTATGGTATGAAAAGCTTCATGTATATTATTAGAAAATAATTTCCTTTTTAAAATTGTTCCCTAACTGAATTTCAAGTGGTGCCGCGTACATAGAAAAGGTGAAAAAATTTCAATTTTAGCTAGAGGAAATATTTTTTGATACCTTTTTATAGAATGCCGACTCTTTGATGGGTTATAACCAGCAAAAAGTGAGATTTTGAAAATCAGTCAATTTTTAATACTTTTCTGAAAGGGGGGGGGGGGGGGGGTGACTAGTTGCCACTTAAAATTCAGTTAGGGCAAAAATGATAAATAAAAAGTTATTTTCTCATGAAATAAAAAAATTTGGTGGCTAAGACATTAAAAATACCCGAATTCCAAAAGAGCCATCCTAGCGCTCATATCACTCGTTTTTCCTTATTTTTATCACACCCTGTCATTCGTCCCATACTTGTGTGACCACAAATCTCCCACATCAACCCCACTCCATCCAGATATTATGTATTACGATTGTAATTGCTTACATTTCAAGTCCCCGCCTCAAACACCCTCGAGAAATACGAAAAAACCCTGAAAATGCGTGTTTTTTCGAAGTTTTTATTTTTTTTGACTATGTTGCACCCCCCTTTGGCACCCTCAAAAAATATATGTGATACTTATCCATATTACGAAGATTTAAAAAAAAAATCCAGCCATGGCACCCCCCCAAAAAATTAAATTTTTTTTTTGAAAATTTCAACCCCCCAAAAAACAAAGAAATTGTGAACCGATCTTTTTAAAAATTTTACCACATATACCCCTACATGATACCTATAATCTGTGAAAAAATAAAAAATTTTCATACACCCCCTTCAAAGTTAGAATTTTTTGATTTTTCGACCGTTATAACGCGATTTTTCGGAAAGGGGAGGGGGTAGGGGGTCAAAAATTTTTGTGGCGTGTTTTTACATCATAAGTAACATTTTGACCCACTTTGGACACAATTTCGATCAACGGCCGATTTCACCATCTTACCATGGAAGGCCCTTTGAGGATAATGAAGGTAATATCGATCTCCATTGCTGGTACAAATTTCAAGAAATTTCACCTCTTTAGGTCTCTGCTACAGTTTCCACAAAAAGGGAGCTTGCTCCAAATTTCGGCCCTAGAGGTCAAAATCTCTAAAAAGGATATTAATGACCTCTATAAGCTATAAATACCAAATGTTGGCCTCGTCATTATGTTTAGACTGTAGGCTGGTCAACATACCGAGGAAGAGGAAAAAACATGATAATTCTTAATTTTTCACCCTTCACTGGCATCGAAAAGGATTCAAAGGTCGAAACCCACAAAAAGCACGTCTAGGACATGAAATGAATCAAAGATGAAATTTTCGGATCCCTGGACCAATCTAGGCAGCCTGCGCGCCTGCAGCCTGACCAATGTCAAAGGTGGCCCCAAAATTCACTTTTTGGGGCCTTATAAAGAATATGGGAATGATCTAAGGAGTTGAAAATTGCAAATATTGAAGATAATAATAGTCCCCAACGTGGATGTGTATTTCAGGAAATTTCATCACTTTGGGCTTCTGCTGTAGTCCTCACAAAGAAGTGTCTTGCCTCAAATTTGAACTTCAAAGATCAAAACCCCCAAAAGGCACAGTTGTAGCCTCTGTTGACTCTACATTCCAAATTTTGGCCCCCTGCGTTATTTGGTTTGTACTGTAGGCTGATCTACATATCGAGGGGCAGAAAGAACAGAAATTCTTAATTTTTGACTCTTCACTAGGTTAAAAATGGGTTCAAAGGTAGAATCCCATAAAAACTTTATCACAGGTATAATAGTAATCTGAATTGAAGTGTTGGGGCTCCTTAGTCAGTTTGATGGGACTGTATTTTGATCAACAAGAAACAAAATGGCTCAAAAATTCATTTTTCGAGGTCCGAGAAAGGTGCGAATGACCTAGGAGGCTGAAATTTAAATAAATGTTGAAGATAATGTTAGTCCTTAGCATGGATCAGGCAGATCCGGATCCTAAAATTTAAAAAAAATTGGATCCAAAGATCCAAAAATTTGGATCTGATCTAGATCAGATCCTTCAATTTTGAAAAGGATCTGATCTTGGATCATTTTCGAAAAAAAAACACTAAAACAGTTCCAGATGCAGAATTTAAAAAAAAAAAATTATTTTATCATATTTTCCCCGTGAATTGATTACCTATTTTTCATGTGTTTTCAATTTTTCAATATTGAATCTGTGAAATAAATGAAAAGTAAACCGTAAAGGAAGCCAAAAACCTTAAAAACTTCTGACTGTCCGGCTTGATCCGGATCCTAAATTTTGGAAATTGGATCTAAAGATCCAAAGATCCAAAATTTTAGATCTGATCTAGATCACATCCCTTAACTTTGGAAGAGATATGATCTGGATCTTTTGCAGATCCATCTTGACAAAATATCTGGATCTGGATCTCGATCGTTTTATTAGAGGATCTGCCCAACTCTGGCATGGATGTGTATTGTGTACCAAGAAATTTAATTTCTTTGGGTCTTTACTGTAGATCTCACAAAAAAGGACCTCGGCTCAAATTTGGGCTCCAAAAGGTCAAAATCCTCAAAATACACACTCGTGGCCCCTATCGACTCTACAAAACAAGTGTTGGACGAGTGGATCTTCAGAGTACTGTTTTTTTTTAGCATCCTCATAAAATTTTCAAAGTCCAATACTACATAGATACTTAATATTCAAAATTGGAGGGGAGGGAGGGGTCCAATCGAAATGTTTTTAATAACCAAAATTATTTCTAAGACTTCAAGCTACAACTTTTGTTTGAAAATTTTTTCAATTGGACCCCCCTACCTCTACCAGTTTTTGTAATAATGTAAGTTATCATCCATGCCATATTATCCAAAATTGGAGGGAATGTAGGGTCTAATCAAAATTTTTATAACAACCAAAATTATTTTCAAGATCTTGATCTACAACTTTTGTTTGAAAAATTGTTCATTTGGCCCCTTCCTCTCTCACTTATCTAATTTTTAATTAGTATCTTGGGAGTGTTATGCAAAATTGGTGGGGAGGGAGGGGTCCAATTGAAAAATTTTGGAAGCAAAAGTTGTAGCTTGAAGTCTTAGAAATAATTTTGGTTATTACAAAAATTTCTATTGAACCCTTCCTTCCCCTCCCCTTCAATTTTGAATTACAAGTATCTATGTAGTATTGGACCATATTGTCTTCTTGGTGCCCCTCAATAAATTCAAGTGTGCAGTTCTTTTGTTCAGAATTTATTTTCTCTAAAACTCCTTCAATTTCAAAGATAAACACCTCAAAATGAATAAAATGATTAGAACTTTTTGGCAAGATTGGAAAATTTTTTGAATTCCGTGTTGCCAATCGATTTTGCCGAGAAAATATTAATTTTCAAAGCTCTTTCACACTTTCATTTACAAAGATAGGCACCACATTTATATGAATTTGTTTGCTCGTTCAACTCGGTTATATTCAAATCTCAAAAATTTCCCACCATTCCCAAGCCACCTTGTAAACTTCGTAGTGGAAATTGTACTATACCTCAATACCCAACGGATCGTAGTCTTGCAAATCTCCTCTCGGTGGGCAATTGATAACACTTTCCAATAATTCAAGGTCCTTTGAATTAGTATTCATGGCGTACCAGCGAGTTATACGGTGCGGTGTGTTTATTCGCAGATATTATTGAATTTTCGTGTTTGACTTATCGAAATGTATGTAGTACCTGTTGCTGTAGTTGTACACAGAGAGCTAAGGATAGTTGAATAGCGATCTCCAACACTCTACTATGTCGAATCGCGATACTCAGAATACAAACTCGTGTACGAATACGTACCTCACACATCATGTCTCCCCATCGCGTGTACGGACACACTGGTGCGCTTTTATGCTTTTAATGGCGTTTCAGTGTCAATATTATCGCATCATTGACACCGAACACCGACTGTGCCATGCCACTTGCCGCTCATATCGATCATAACATATCCATCGTGATGTTGATTTTATTGCACGCGATCGGATATCGATCCGAGATAAAGATGAAAATGGCTACGTATTCATAGAGTCTCATTTTCACCGATGGAAAATTACCAGTACTCTGAGACCAGCCAACGAGGACGTAGCGCCATGGGAGCGCCGCCGGTGGCCAAGGTGAAAAATTATTTTTGGATGAGGTGATAAGGAAGTATTTATAGGCTTGGAAATGAAATGCAGAGAGAGAGAGAGGAGAGTTATAAAATGGGTAAAAAAATTAGATTTGTAACCGTCAGTCATGAAAATGTTGTCTAATTAACGAAGAAGGTTTATATAGTTTGATGGAAAAATTAAAGGATGAATTGATTAGCCTGCCAGAAAAAAATGTGTAGGTATTTTTTATTTCCAATGTGGTTTGAAAAATTATAGCGATTTTTCTTTGTTAGAAATTTTTAAGAAAATAGTCTCGTAGGTACTTGATTCTTGATTAGGTAGGGCTACTTTAAACAAATTATACTTGGAAAATATTTTCACTTTACCTATTCCAAAAAATTCAGAGATTTTTTTATTCGTAAAAACAGAAACAAACAAACAAACAAACAAATAAACTGAACAGAATTTACTTATCTCAAAAAATGAGAAATTTTTTACCACAAAAAAATTGAAAGATTATATTTTCTCCAAAAATTTGAGAAATTTTCGCATTCAAGTCCAAACAAAATGTAAAAAAAAATTATCCATAAAATTAAAATATTTTTGTACTCGGAAAAATTCCAAGATTCTTTTTTATTTAAAAAAAAAGTATAAAAGTTTCTGATTTAAGTAAGTTTTGAAATTTTTCAGAGATCCCTCCACTTAACCCCTCCCCCCAAAAGAAAAAAATACAGTCTTCTTTAATTCTTTTATTGCAACAAAATGAAGAATTTTTTATCAGTACAAAAAATTTGAAAAATGCTTTCACTCCAAAAATTTTATGCTTACCTACTTACCTAAAATGTTTTTAATCCAAAGAATTTGAAGATTTGTTTATCAAAAAAAAAAAAATATATATATATATATTTAAAAATGGAAAAAAAATGAAATTATTTCTACTTTGAAAATTTGTAGATTTTATAAAATTTACGCTGCTGCTTCAAAACAATTAAGAAAATCTACTCCAAAAAATAGAGATATGTTTTACTTCAAAAAATTGAGAAATTTTGTTACTTTCTCCAACAAATTAAAAAAAAACTTCTCCCCTCCCCATCAAAAAAGACAGATTTTTATAGATACTTGATGTATGTATTTAAAAATAATAATAAAATAAAAAATACAGAAATTATTTTTCAATGATCCTTTGGCGAATTTTTTGGGTAAAAAATGAGCAAATTTTTCTCAATGTGATTTTATTGAAGGCTTTACTAGATTTTTTTGAAAAAATTCCTGCTTTGACGATTTATTTTTTATAAAATTTTAAAAAATCTTACGTATAGTATTTCCTTCTATTCTTTTCCATAATTTTTTTCTGTCACATAACTTCAATAAAATTTAGAGAAAAAAAAATACTTAAAAAATTTTGTTCATTTTTTCCAAATTAAAAAAAAATCATTGCATTTTTCTAAAAACCACTATTCTAAAAGTTATGTTCCCTGAAAATTTCATGACACGACAGTTTCCTTCAGTACCTACAATTTAAAAAATTTCTCACTTGGAGAAAATTCTTCAATCATTTTTCTGGGATTTTTTTTTTGATTTTTCCATTGAAATTTTTCAAAAATTTCTAAAGATATTTTTCAAAAAATATCCTTCCACGATAATTCAGTGTTTTTAATTTCTCTCTAAAAGTGTTCGAAAATTTTCTTGGATTTTTTTGGATAATTTTTTGATTTTTTTTTTCGTAATTTTTTCTTTAGATTTATTTTTGTTTTCTACAGTGTGATTTTTTATAAAATTTTTATCGTCTAAAAATATTTTTAAAATAGAAATTAGATAATTTTTTGAAATTTTTTTGAATTTTTTCTTCAGATTTATTTTCATTTTTTACAATTTTTATTGTCTAGAGACCTTGAGAAATTTTTTTGAAAAAAATCATATTGAGAAAAAAAATGCTTTACAAGAAAAATTGTACTAAAACAAATTGTATGGGCAAAAATATTTCTTTTTGAAAATGGATTTCTAGAAAATGATGGTGTCTTTTCAAATAAAAATTTAGTAAATTGAAAAAATTAGGTAGGTATTCAAGAAAAAATTTAAATAAGTATTTTAAAAAATGATTGAAGAAACTTTTCTGATTTAATGAGTGATGCCATTTTTTTCGTCTTTTTAGAATTTCTTCGTTAGATTTATTTTTACACTGTAGAAAATAAAATAATGAAATAAATGTAAAGAAAAATTATACGTAGATAATTTATATTTTTTTAGTGAGCTCACTCATTCATTAAATTAGAGAAGTTTTTGAGATTTTTTTGGAAATTTTTTCTTGAATAATTTTTTTAATGTGATTTTTATTCAAAAATAAATCTATTGAACCTTTTTTAGAAGTCAATTTTCAAAACGAAACCTTTTTTTCTAGACAATGTTTTAGTACAATTTTTTTCGTAAATCATTTTTTTTTTATCAATATTATGATTTTTTTCAAATATTTTTCTCAAGGTAAACTTTTGTGATAGAATTTCAGAAGAAGAAGAAAATATTACCTATTCAGACTAAGAGAATTTTCTTCAGTATAATTTTCAGGGATGATTTCTCCCAATTTTTTTGGCGAAATTAAAAAAAAAACAATGTTTTCCAAATGATTTCCTTCTAAACAGATTTTTTCTGAAAATTTTTTCCTGATATTACGAGTATTTCTAGTATATTTTTTCTGAGGTAATTAGTTTTGATCAAGTTGTAAAATAATTTTCAAAACAAGTTTTTCCCTTCGTTTTTTCAAAAAATTATCATTTTAAAGTGTTTTTTAAAAATAATTTCTTTTAGGATTTTTTTTTCCAGCTGCAAGTGAATTATTTATTATGGATCTTTTATGGAAATATTTCAAGAATTTTTTTCGTTTATTCATCAAGTTGATAGAATCCAGTAAATTTTACCAGTATCCACGTCGAAAAATTCTATTTTAAAAATAATGATTTTTCAAAAAGAATTTTCACGTCAGGGAATTAAAAAAAATATATATAAAAATTGAGAGAGGGTTTTCAACATGGATAAGTAGGTATGCTCTAGTGCTGAGAGTGAGAAAAAAATTTTGAAAAAATTTTTAATTGGGTTTTGAGAACTTACAATGACTTGACAAGATTTCTGATGATTTCACGAAATTTTAAAAAATCTTGAAAGATTTCATAAGATTTAACAAAGGATTCTATTTTGAGCGATTCCGAAGGATTTTGAAAGGTTTTCAAAAATATTCGTCACGAACAGTCTAACGTTTTAAAATTACGACCGAGCTGATCCAAGACCTTAAAAATTAAATAACGATTTGGTCGACGAGACGTTTCATTGTCGACAAGAACGAGACAACGAGAAGCAATAGATTAGGTAACGCTAACGTCGCATCGCATCTTGTCTCTCTAAACAGCAAATCATCTCGAGTTGACCTATTGGCTCCTACGATTCGGCAGATTTCTTCCTTTTGGTCGAAAATGAACGCCGCGGCACCTTTCGGCGGCCTGGCTCGTGAATTATATTACACAGAGACGCGACAAAATTACATAACTCGCGCGCGTTCGTTTTGTAATTTCACGTCTGCGTACGAGATGAAATACTAGGTGAGGCGAGGCGAATGGCTGGGGGAGCGAGAAGGGGTTAGCCAGGCTAGAAATGGTTAATTTGCCTACGGTAATTTGTATTTCCGAATCTGTGTTTTGTTACAATCGATGATTACACAAATGATGAGTAACGATGATTAGTTATCTATTGTATTATTGTTTCACTCTCTCAGTTCACTTCGCGAATACGCCGAATTGTCGCGTTGGCGTCGTAAATTACGCGTATTTCACGCCGACTATTAAAGCGTGATATTTTATACCAATTTTAATACCGGTAGAGCTGCCCCTGGTGCCCCCTCCTCGCGGGCTACGTTTGTCTGCGAATCTCGTCGAGTGTGCACGCGACCAGACATTTTGTCGCGCTGGCGGAAGCTGTTGTAGGTAGATAGAGATACCCAGACGACTGAATTTTTTTTTTCGACGAAATCAACAAATACCTCGGTATAAGAATTTACTTTCGCGCGACGGTGCGTGACGTAATCGCGCGCGCATTTGACCAATTAACCCATAACCCAGCATTGGTTACGTAATCGGTTGGATGCGGCGCCTTATGAACCGAAGCTACATCCTTGATTGATGCGGATACTCCTGATTTAGATAGAAAAAATATATTAAAAATGTACACAAATTCTGTCTAAATTTATTAGGTTCTTTTTTCAATTTAACCTCAGTTCTCGGTGATATTATTATGCGTAGCCTTATAAATGAAAAATACGTGACTTTTTCATGGTCTATAACTATTCGAAAAATTAAAAAATTTGATTAAATATCAAAAAAGCTGGACAGCGCTGGGATAGTGTTTGAAATTTTCATCGAGAAGGCCGGCAACCTATTTCGTTAATAAATAATTAAACCGGCTGGTTAATATTTTAATAGGTGTAAATCAACGATGAAATAGCTCGTCGTTATTACGAATTGTCCTACTAAAATATATAAACGCTTTTTGTAATTACTCGGACGGACTCGACTTCTTGCCACCTTTTTTTCTATCGTGTAGTTTGGCTTTAATTTGATTCACTTTTGATAGACTGATAGTCTGGGTGTATTTTGATAAACGGGCAAGTTCGATAGAAGGTGTAATAATTAATTTGAATTACACAATGTACAGTTGTACACGACTACACGTGCTTTTATACTCGTAAACTCGATGTGAAGACTCGTTTGGCATCGATCATTTGTAATCGAATATGTTTGGGGGCGTTACTTTCGATTTTCTCTGTCGATTTTTTTTCTTTCGATTTTTAAATCGTTCGAGGGAGCATACGTGAGCTTTAGATTTTCCTCGGTAATCCTTTAAAAATGAAAGAGACTTAGGAAACGTTCAAGCAAAAAATAGGAATCTTTGAAAATTTAACACTTTTTACGTATTTCATAATTTTTTTCATATTTTGATTTAAAAGAGGTATAATAAGGTGGAATTGACAATGTTTTCTAGAACACCATTTCTTTCAAAAATGAAAAAAAAAAATCTGTGAAACAATAAGTGGGCTGTTCTTAGAGTGCTCTACAATTTTTATTTGAAGTTATTTTCAGGTTGAAAATTCATTGAGCTTGAGGAATTTCCTCAATAATTCTCTAAAAAATAAAAAGAAGTGCAAAATGTAAATTTTTTTACAAATTTTTAAATATTTTTTTCCCTTAGATTTTAAAAATTTTCAATTTTTTGAACGTTGTCAATTTTTAGCCGATTTAAAAAAAAAAATGATGGCTATTGTGTCCGACCCTGATTTAGAAGTAGGGGGGGGGGGTAGAAAAGTTCTGACCCCATTTGTTGACGTTTGGGACCGAAAGATGACGATCTGTCACATGTCACATATTTATATATATATATATACTAGGGGGCTTCGCCCCCAAACCCCCATTTTTCTCGCTTCGCTCGCTTCGCTCGCTCCGCTCTCAATTCTACATGATGATTAATCATTCATTTATGTTGCCTTCAGTTACTCTGCTAATAACATCATAATAATAAAGCTACATTCAGCCTAACTATTTTATGTAAATAAAACAGGGCATCCAGAGGGACCACGAGGAGGTAGGCAACGTCCCCTCCGTTTTTTTTTTGGTTTTATATTTTTTATTTTTTTGGGGTTTTTTGTTTTTTTATTTTTTTGGATTTTTATTTAAAAACATTCACTACATTCCCTTATGCAATGGTTATTTTCTCATTGTAGACTTATTTATGGGTGGATTTTTTTGAAATTTGTTGACAATGTTTCTGTTATAAAATCACATGTATGAGGTTTTTCAAAATTTGCCTACTTGAATTTTAATGAAAAAATAATTTTTTCAAGCACAAGCGTGTTGAAAAAAAAACCGTTAAAATCAGAATATGCAATGGAGCAATGGTTATTTTCTCATTGTAGACTTATTTATGGGTGGAATTTTGTGAAATTTGTTGACAATGTTTCTGTTATAAAATCGCATGTATGAGGTGTTTCAAAATTTGCCTACTTGAATTTTAATGAAAAAAAATTTTTTTCAAGCACAAGCGTGTTGAAAAAAACCGTTAAGATCAGACTGATACAATTTAACGCATTTACGCGTGGACCAGTGTAGCATCAACGGAAGGCAAATTTCCACAACACTCCTAAACGCCGCTTATTTTCTAAAATATCTTTCGTAATTGGGGGATTGTTTACGAAGGGAATTTTTAAAATTTTCACCCATACTTTCTGTTGTGAAATGGCAGATGTGATTTTTTTCAAAATTAAAATTGAATCACGGAAACTTGAGATGGCAAAATTTTGGTTTTTATTTAATATAATGATTACCTCCCTACCTATGGGACTAAAAAAGTTCAAATTTTCTAGGTATGTTAAGCAGAGAGTATAGGACAAATTGATGAAAAACAAAATTTGTCCTATGGAATTTTGATGAAAAAAAATTTTGAATTCAAGCGCAAACGTTTTGAAAAGAAAAACCGTTACACGTAGCACGATTCAATGTGTAGTGCCGACGCGCCTACGCGGATATGCGCACACAACATTACCACAACATTTCGTAACGCGGCGTTTTGAAAAAAATATCTTTCGTCATTGCGGGGTTCTTTACGTGCGGATTTTTTGGAAATTTTTATACAAACTTTCTGCTTTGAAAAGGCAACTGTGGATTTTTTCAAAATTAAAATCGGATTATTGGAACACGAGATAGCAAAATTTTGTTTTTATTAAATACCTCCCCCCCCTATGGGGGCAAAATTGTTCAAAAATGGCCTAGGTAATAGGGTACAGTATGAAAAAAGTTGTTGTGGTCATAATTTAATTTTTTGAAAAATTCGGGGGGTTGGGGGTGAGAAAATACCGAAATTTTGGTTTTTGGGGCGTACCTCCCTCCCTATGGGAGTTAAAAAGCTGAAAGTTGGTATATGCAATGAGTATGCGATATGTTAAAAACTACTTTTTCAAAATTTCGATATCTCAATTTTGGCACCTCCTCCCCCAAATTTGGGGCCTCCCAATTCCAAAATTGCCCATTTTTATAATTTTCCTTTAATGTACTCATCGGAACCTTTCGATTAAAAAAAAAATTAGCCTTCTAGCTATAGTAGAAGTAGGTGTTTCAATTTAGTACCACGACTTTTCTGTTAGAGCTGTATAGTAATGATATGAGTAATGTTCCCGCTACTTTTGGTACTCTGGCGGGGACTCTAATGGGTCGATTGAGGTCAAACTTGCTATTCGGGGTCCCCTCCGGGGCGGAATGATGCTATATAAATTTTGGGGCCCTGACTCAAAATTAGGGATATGACCCTTTTTTGAGGGGGTGCGGGGAGCCCCAAAATTATGAAATTTTTTGAAACTTGTCCCAGGGATGAGCCCTAATTACCTCCAACATATTCAAATTTCAGCGCTCTAAGTCATCCCCACCCCATTTTAGAGACCAAAAAGTGGATTTTAGGGTCATTTTTTTCACGTTGACCAGGCTACAGACCCCCCAAATGGGGCTGGGGGGCCCAAATTTTCACCATACATCAAGTTCGTGCCCCTGATGTGTCTTTTGTAGGTTTCAACTTTTGGACCCCCTTTGACCCTTGTCCAGGGTCAAAAATCAAGATTTTTCACAATTTTTCATATTTTTTCTCGCTTCCCGGTACGTTGATCAGCCTGCAGCCCAAACCAAATGACCTTGGAAGCCAAAATTTGATATTTATGATCGACAGGGGTCACTGAGGTGCCTTTTGGGGTTTTTGACCTTTGAGCCCCAAAATTGGGAGTAGCCCCTTTTTTGTGGGGGGGGGGGGGGCTTCAAAGGGGCCTTAATGTGACAAAATGATTTTACATTTTTACCAACAACAGTGACTCTGATTGTCTCCACTGTATTCAAATTTCAGCTTTCCAAGTCATCCCCACCCCATTTTAGGGGCTGAAAAGTAGATTTTGGGTTCATTTTTTCAAGTTGGTCGGGCTACAGTCTCCCCAAATGGGGGTAGGAAGTCAAAATTTCATAGTAGTTTAAGTTCATGCCCCTGATGTGCCTTTTGTAGGTTTTGACCTTGGGACCCCTTTAACCTTGGTGAAGGGTGAAAAATCAATATTTTTCAAGTTTTAACCTGTCTTTTCTGATGCGTTGAACAGCCTACAGCCAAAAGACCTAAAAGTTCGAAATTTGGGATGTAGCGTCAGTAGAGGTCACTGATGTGCCTTTTGGGGTTTTGGACTTTTGAGCATCATTTGACCCCCGTACAGGGTCAAAAATCAGAAATTTTCACGTTTTAACCCCTTTTTTGGTGTGTTGGCCCCGTCTGCAAAGCTGAAAGTGAGGAGGGGATGGGGCGAAGCCCCAACCCCCTTTTGCCATGCCCCTATTGGAGGCGGTCCCACTAATAGGGGCATAAGTGACGAGGAGGTTGGGGGCGAAGCCCCCAACGCGGGTGTATGGAGGCGGAGCCCCCATCTGAAGATGAAATCTTCAATGCAGACAGTAACTAAAACTGAAGACAAAAACCTGACATTTTTAAACTGAATTTGAAGTTAAAACTGATATTGAAACTGAAATACCATGGATGAAAACATTTTTAAAGTAGTACACTAACTTGGAGAAAAAAAATTCGGCTGTCGCGGAGCATCTTGACTGCTACGCGTTTTTTTTTATTTGCAATTTTTTCAAAGTTTGCAGGTTTTTGAAAATTTTATATTTTTAAAAATTTTCTTGTTTTTCAATTTAAAAAAAATTTTTTTTTTGAAATTTTGTATAAATAAACTTTTTTCACTTCTGAAAAATTGGTCATTTTTTAAATTTGACTAATTTGTCGAAATTATTCAGGTAAGTATATCCAAAATTTTAAAATTTTATGGAAGTATAGTATTTTTTTAAAATTGTAAGTTTGCCCAAATTAAAAATTTTTCCAATTTTCGAAGATTATAAGTTTTTGAAAATTTGCTTGCTGTTCAAAATTTGGTAATCTTTTTCAACTTTCTGAAGTTTGTTAATCTTCAGGTACTCGAAATATAATTTTTTTTTTAATTTTCTTGCTTTGAAATTTTTTAAAAATTTGTAATGGTTGTAAATTTTTCTGGATTTAATTTTTTTTTCGATTTGTAGGAAATTTTTTCAAAGTTTGACAGTAATTTTAATTTTTTTGGAGAATTTTCTAAAATTTTCTCGACTTTATTTCATATGAAAAATAAATGTTCGAGTTTTTAAATCGTTTGTAGGTAGGTATATCTAAATACAGCCATTTTTTCAATTCATTAAAATTTGTCAGTTTTTCAAAATTTTCCATTCACACTTAATTTTTCTCGAATTTTTTAAGTTTATTTATACCTAATTTACCTATCTTTTTTTTTTTTTGTTAAAATTTTCCTGTTTTTTAGGGATTTAAATTTTTTTCTTGTTTTTTTATCTCATCACTTTTTTAACTTTTTAAAGTTCTTTTAGTTCAAAACACCTACAGGTATCTATTCAAAATTTAATATATTTTAAATATTGTCATTTTTCAAAATTTTCCATCTAGGTACTTAAAATTCGCCATTTTTTTCAATTTTTAAACTTTGGCGATTTTTTTGGATTCGACATTCTTTTTAATCTTCAATTTTTTTTTAAATTGGTCGATTTTTATAAACTTGTACAGTATGTATAGAAATTTTTCCGATTTTCTAAATTTGAAATTTCTTGAAATTTTCATGTTCTATAATAATATGGATTTTAATTTTTTCAAATTAAAAATTTTTCACCTGTTTGAATTTTTTTTAATTTATCAATTTTTCAACTCATTAAAATTTGCCAGTTTTTCAAAATTTTTCATTCGCTCAACTTTTTTAAAATTTTTTTTCAAATTGGTATTTTTAGCATAGTATATGCTTTTACGGAGACCAAAATGGAAAAAAACGACCGACCCCAAAATCCGACCCAAATTAATTTGATTTTTTAAAAAATTAGTTGGTTTTCTAATTTATTCATTTTTTTGTTGAAATTTTCCAGTTTTTCAAAATTTTATTGTTTTTTCACATTTTTTCCAATATTTTTCGGTCCTATCATTTTTTTGAAATTGATTTTTTTTTAATCTTCAATTTTCTTATAAATTGCTTGATTTTTCAGATTTCGTATTTTTAAAAAAATTTTATGGATTTTTATTTTTTTGTTTTTTCAAATTCGATTATATTTTCAACTTTTAAAAAAAAATTAATTGCAGTTTTTCAATACTCTCAGTAATTTTCTATTGATTTTATTTTATTATTTTTTTTTTTTCATTTTACCAATTTTTCGAATTTGCAATATACCTATAATATCAAAAAAATTTAAAATTTGACAACTCTTCAAAATTTGTCAATTTTATTAAGTTTCTTGGATTAGAAATTTAATTTTTCAAGATTAGTTGTTTTTTTTTAAATAGGTATTACCATTCCTTTTAAAAACATTTCTTGTTATCAGAATTTTATATTTTAAACAAAAATGGACTTTAACTTGAAACATTATTTTTTTTAATTCAATTTTTTTGACTTTTTAAAGTTTTTTGAATTTGCAGCTCTCAAAATTTCTTCAATTTTCCAATCACTCAAGCTTTGTATTTTTTTTTTTTTTTTTGAAAGTTTACGATTTTTGTAAATTTTAATTTTTTTTAATTTTCATCTTCTTAAAAATTGATTGGTTTATCTAATTTTGATAATGATACGAAAGCATATAAAAGTTTCACAAAATGTACATTAATAGAATAATTTTTGAAATTTTCCAATTTTTTTTATTATTGGTTTAAATTTTTTGAAATTCATCTACTGCAAGGTTTTTTCAATTTTTCAATGATTTTTTAAAAAATCCAGTTTTTCAAAATGTGGTAATTCTCATTTTTTATTTTTATTATTATTATTATTAATATTTTTTTTTTGAAATTTACTAATTTTTCAACTTTTTAAAGTTTGTCAATTTTCATTCAAAAAATTTTGACTCAGGTGCTCGAAAGACAATTTTTTAATTTCCGTATTTTCTCTAGTTTTTTTCTTCTGTGTTTCGATTTAAAAAATGTGATGTTTGTAAGAATCATGAAAAAGTGAGGTGATGGAATTAAAAACATAATGTTTCGAGGATTTTTCATTTTCAAGCTATCTGTAACTCGTTCCTTTTCAAAAATGAAGGAAAAAATTCTAAAACAAAAAATTAATTAATTTTATTCATCGCATACACTAATCCAGCCAACGATCTCGAAAGCTCGTTTACGAGAAGGTGAAAACCTTCCATTTCATTATCGTCATGCGTAGTTCGCTCCATAACGACATCATAATTTCAAAGTTACGGACACCTTTAAAACGTTAAAGTCAAGGTCGAGTACGGGGATTTATGCGAAATGAAAAATAAGTATCTGGCGTATAAGATTAGATTGGGAATCGATAAAACACCAATGCGCGTACCAGTAATTAAAATTAAAACAACATATTATATCTGTCATTAAAACAGAAGAGAGAAAAAAATAGATACTTCAATGCCGAATAAAATTTCAGATAAATCGGATGCCATCGCTGATTTCTTTATTATTATGCGAGAGAAACATCATTAAACTCTTAGTATAATTATGCGGACGTAAAGCTGAAATCTGATCACTATTCTTGTGGAAAAAAAATTGGTACCTATTGGACGAGTAAAATTTATGTCAATCGGAGTCCTACTTATTGTTTGTAGGATCTAAAGAAGATGTGCCTAAGATGGAAAACAAAAATCAATCAAAAATTGCTGATTATCTTTTTCAAACTAATTTCATTCTTTACATCCGATCAAGGTTATCGCCGGTATCCATCTGAGCAATGCATTTCGTCAAGGTTACTATTTCATTGAAGCGAATGGAATGGAATGGATACGTATACGTAAATAGACGGTAGACGTACACGAGATGCGAGAGTTATACGAGTATACTTAATATGACAAATGATCTGTACCACCGTTTAGATCATTTAAATATATCGCCATTTGTAGTAATTAAGAAAATTTCCGGAATTTTTGAATTTTTCCCATTCATTATTGATCGGGTTCAATAGAACTATTTATTTTAACTGGTTCTTTCCGATTGTTCATATCGTGATATGGACCAGCATATAGCTGGGTCTAGGCAGGTAAACTCATTTACATACGAAGGGAATTACTCGTATTTACGTCACGAGAAAATTTTCACTACACGTGACCGTTCATTTTAACCAGTTTGATATCGTAAATGTGATTCGTATTCAAGTTTACTGAACGATGTCGTCATTGGGTCATGAGCAATGCATTTTCCCATTGTTCAAAGATGGATTAGATTTGTAGAATTTTGCATTAATAGGCCCTGATTGGAGTCTAATTTTTAACCAGGTGCTTCAGAAAATTACAGAGGAGTGGGATATATATTTTTTTTTTGAAGTTCTAATAATGGAGAAAGTATGTACATGATTTCAATTTGTTTTGAAAAATAACTAAGTTCATATACCAATTAGAATTTTTTTAATTTTCAAATTTCATTAAATTTTTACTGTGTCGAAAAAAAAACTGAAATTTATTTCAGAAAAATTTTCAATTTATTTGAAGCGAGTTCTTTTTAGAATTTATTCGAAGTCCGTGTAATCCACATTTAAAAATGAATTTTTGTTTCAGAGAAATTTTTCATTTTTTAAAACGTACTTTTTTGCAATTTACAAATTGATTACTTAAGTAAATTGTATTTAAAAAACAAGTTTTAAAAACCCTATAAAGTGTAAACATTTTTGAATTTTTTTTTCGAGACGATTTTGAACCCATTTTTTTTTTAATTTTTCAAAATTAACACAGTTTACTATTTTTCAGTTTTGCCAGATGTCCAAATACATCCGGAAATACTCGGAAATTTTCTAGGTACTCGTTACGGATACTCAACTTCTGAAACTTGGAAATTTTTTTCAACAGAGATTAATTTTGAAATTTTCTTCAAAAACATATTCTTACAAGAAGAATTTTTAAACTTTTTTATCGCGACCAGTTTTTAAAAACGTATTAATTTTTTTCATCTTGCTGAAAAACGAAATTTAAAAAATGAATATAATAATGAAAAAGTTGTTCAAGAATATTTTTTGAAAATTTCTTCTAGATTTTTTTTTTCATTTTTTGAAACTGATTTTTTTAATATTGTATTTAAGGACTTTTTTTTGTACATTACCAAATTTTTCAAATTTTATTACAGAAATTTTTCTTGTTTAAAAAAAGTCTACTTTTCAATTTTTAAATATGTTTTGTCCATCGGCAATTTTTTAAAATTAGATTCAAAAAAATTATAAAATTTATTTAAAATTTTTAATTAATTTTTTTGATAAGGAATTTAAATTTAAAACAATTTTGGAAATATCCTTCAAAAAAAACTTTTTTTCGTTTTTTTTTAAATTAAATTTTTCAAGAATTTTTTCTTAAGACTCCTTTCAAAGGTACCTATTCTCCATACAAATTTTCAGTTTTTATTATTATTTTTTTCATTTCTTTGGGATAAAATCGAAACTGGAAGACGTGTTTAATAAGTTTAATTACAACTTTTGAAATCTCCTTCAAAAAAGTTTTTTTTTTTTTTTCATTTTTTAAACATCCTAAATTGAATTTTTGAAGTGATTTTATTTTATTTTTTCATTTTGAAATATGCAGTTTTTTATTACTTTTTGTCTAAAGACAGATTTAAAAAAATTTCGTGCAACAAAAAAAAAAAAAAAAAAAACCACTCCCAAGGGTTGAATTCAAAAAATTTAAAACTTTGTGTAAAAATTTTAAAATTCTAGTAAAGGAAGAACTTTTTTTTCAATTTTTCTTTTCAAAATTGAATTATTAGTTTTTGTACGAAGACAATTTGTTTAAAATTTTCCTTAATTTTTTTGCAGAAAAAAAATTTTGAACTTTGCTCAAGAGTGATTTTTATAATGTTTTCCAAAAAAAAAAAGTATTTTTCAATCATTTTCAAAATAATGAATTTCTTAACGATTTTTTTTGAGGATATTTTTTAACTTAATTTTCGAATTCGATCTAATTTTTTATTTTAAAACTATTCTCAAACACAATAAACTTGCTTATTAAAAAAATTAATTTAAAAAAGATGAAAAATCTTTTTTGAGAGATATTTGAAAAAAGTTTTTTTTTTGGTAAATTAATTTTTTTAATAAGCAAGTTTATTGTGTTTGAGAATAGTTTTAAATTTTCCTGATTTTATTCCAAAAAGATTTTAATTTTATTGAAATAAATTCCAAACCTATTTTAATTTTTTGAGGTAGCATTTTTTTTTCAACTTTTGTTAAATCAATTTACTTGATTAACGCTTTAAAATACATATTTTTTCCAAGTTAGGTTCAGAACAGAAACAATCATCTTAAAATTTTGTTCTAAAACTGGGAGGGGGAAAAAGAGGGGGCTCGAATGTTGAAAGAATCCAAAAACTGATGAGTTTTTTAATGATTGCAAAATTTTCAAAAACTTTAAATTGATTTAATGTGAGAAAATTGAAAGAAGTAATCAAAAAATGTAGGATGATTAAACACAAGAAATGTGAAATAATCTTAACAATTGAAGAAAAATTTGAAAAAAAAATGAAAAAATTAAAATGATAAAAATTAAGAAATTTTTTTAAATAAGAAATATTTTAAAGAATTGCAGAATAATTAAAAATAGAAAAAAAAGGTTAAATTGTAAAATATTCAAAATTTTCAAAAATCAATGATTATTAAAAATAATTCCAATACAAAATAATTTTGTTTTTAATTACCTATTAAAATGTAATTTCATTGATTTCTGAGGTTTGCACATTTTTGATCCAAGGTGTAGCATGAGCACACCAGCAATACGTTTTTCGCTGCCAGTGTTTTAAAATATTTTCAATTTAATTTTTCATAATTATTTAAAGTTGTTTTGAACAGTTTTATTTTTCAGTTTGGTTTAATGACCAATTTTTATATTTGAAAAACATATTTCATTTTTTTTTTTTTTTTTTTTTTTTTTTTGGTATCTTAATTTAAATGTTTTTGTGTGTGATGAAGTTTATGGTGAGATAGAGAGGGAAATAGTTCTGAATATAAATTTGTAGGAATATTTTTATGCTTTCTTGAAAAAAAAAATTCGTAATAGGTCCTCCTTAATACTACGAGCTCTGAATTCACTGATGAAAAAAAAAACACCTCGAGTATAGTTTCACTGCGTATAAATTCTCACAAAAGTAAACTCGCCTCAGAACGACCCCGACAAAAAATTTTATACTTAACCTCATGGTTAAAATTTTTACATTTTTTTAATCTAATTATTGAAATACCTATTACCTACGAATTCGCACCTGCAGGTTTAACTTTTCATCGACACCTAAAACGAATGAAAACATTCTGGCGGAAAATTCCCAAAAGTACTAAAATAACACTACATATACAACATCGTCAACATGTCCATTGCCCATGCGCAAAATATGAGGATTAAATTTTCGACATTCTTTTTATACAAAAATATCAATATGTGGAAGACTCTTTTATCCTACGTATATCGACGAAAAGATATTATACTCGTAGCTACGAAAGTGAACCAATGTCGTCGGCTAAGAACTTCCTGATATGTTGGAACTAGATCAGGAAGCTCGTCTAATAGGACTTCCTTCAAACTGGTCTTGGCGCGACCAAGAAGGGGAGGAATTTACCAACGATTACGGAGTTGCGAACGCTCAACCGATGCATACATGGAGCTCTATTATTTACCACAATTATAGCCTATAATAATCTTCGTGAATATTGTATAGAAAAACAACTACCTCACAAATATACCGAACGAGTTTACTCGCTGGTATCTTATTAGCTGAAATAATTCGTCAAGGTTACTATCGCTTTTTAACCCGTCCAGCTTCTACACTAGAGATCTGACTGGCTGCCATGCTGACTACGAGAGAGTACTTATCGAAAAGCCATTCCGGCGAAAAGGTCATCGTCGTTGCGTTTTCGAAACCGTAGCTTAGAATTTTCAAAACCCAACCGAACCTACTCGTATGGTGGTGGTTGTAGAAAGACGAGGTTGAGGACGTGCGCCAGAGGAGTTATTTGTAAATGATTTATACTCGTGACGAAAAAAATATCTATACCGAGTACCTACACCTATTCGTGTGTGTAATTACACGTTCAACTCTTTTCTACCAATATTAACGCAATACCTATGCAGCCCCGTCCATTCGATGCACCTGTTCTTACCACCAAGATAAAGTCGATGGATCGATCTGATGTCCAATGTAAAAGATACCCAGTCGTTTGGTCTCTCGTATGCATAATCTGATACGATCGGCTAAATTTCACCACTTGGTTGTATTTCAGTGATCTTCACATTTCACATTTTTACTTTTTTAAAATTTTTTTTTTTATAAGTCCATCATTTCCAGACTTTGAAATTGGCTTCAAAAGTAGATCAGATTGAAAATTCTTTTGAACAAAAGTTGTAGATCGAGACTAGTATCTAGTTTACTCAATTTGTTTACTTTGGTGGCGGATAGTTTTTGTTGAATTTCACCAAATACATGTACTTGATATTCCAAATTGGAGAGGAGGGAGGGGTCCTATCGAAATTTTTGTGATAACTAAAATTATTTCTAAGACTTCAAGCTACAACTTTTGTTCGACTACCTATTCTTTTTTTAAATTGGACCCCTACGTCCCCTACCTCCACCTATTTTTAATAATATTCAAGTATCTAAGTCATATTGGGTAAAATTGAAGGGGAGGAAAGGGTCTAATCGAAAATTTTATAATAATAAAAATTATTTCTAATTTTCTAAGCTCTTAATCTTCAGGTTTTGTTTGAAAATTTTTTCAATTGAATCACTCCCCCAATTTTGAAAAAGTTGCCACCTGATATTAGGTGAAATCGGAGGAGAGGGAGGGGTACAATCGAAATTTTCATAATAACCAAAATTACTTTTAGGATCTTAATCTATAACTTTTATTTGAAATTTTTTTCAATTTACCCCTACCTCCCTCCCTCCCCTCCCATCTCTGATTTTCAATTTGTATCTTCGGCGTGTTGTGCGAAATCGGTTCGGAGGGGGAGGTCCAATTGAAAAAGTTTTCAAAGAAAATTTGTAGAATAAAGTCCTAGGAATACTTTTGGTTATTACAAAAATTTCGATAGGACCCCTCCCGCCCCTTCAATATTATCTAATGCTACGTAGATACATATAATAATATCAATATCCAAAATTGAAGTAGAGAGATGGGTCTGATTGAAAATGTTTTCAAACAAATGTTGTAGATTGAGATTCTAGGAATAATTTTGGTCATAACAAAAATTTCATTCAGACACCTCCTTCCCCTTCAATTTTTCATAATCATAGCACTGCACTATGGAGAAACTTATCATTTAAAATTTGGTAGGATGATCCAATGATAAAAAATTCCAATTGAAAGTTGTAAATTTATACTTGGGAAATAATTTTGGTCATATAAAAATTTTGTTTGAACCCCTCCCCTCCTGAAATACCTGCGTAGTATTGGGCAAAATTGGAGGGGAGAGAGGGGTATGATTGAAAATTTTTTCAAACAAATGTTGTAGATTGAGATTCTAGGAATAATTTTGGTCATTACAAAAATTTCACTAAGACCCCTCCTTCCCCTCCAATTTTTCATTACAATGCACCGAGGAGAAGATATGTACTTATCATTCAAAGATGAGAAGGGTCTAATGAAAAAATTTTCTACTGAAAGTTGTAGATTGAGACCTTGGAAAAATCTTGGTCGTATTAAAATTTGGCCTGAACTCTTCCCTTTCCTTCCCTTCCCTTCCCATAAATTTGAAGTAATGATGTATCTACGTAGTATTGGGCAAAATTGGAGGGGAAAGAGGGGTCCAATCGAAATTTTTGTTATAGCCAAAATTATTCCCAAGAACTCGATGTACCTACAACAACTTTTGTTTGAAAAAAATTTGAATTGGACCCTCTCTTGAAGACAAGTTTTGAAGTCCTGGATATGGACTTACAAGGGAATCTCGACAACTCGTCACCTCCTATTGAGCTGAAATTTGGCTCACTGAAAGAGCATGCCACCCCGACCTCACAACCAAATTTTTAGCTGCCGAAGTTGATTTTTCGATTTTTGGCGAATTTTGGAAAATGGGTAATATAAAACCAGCCGCCTCCAAAAAAACATTTTTTGAAAAAAAAATGTAAAGTTCAAGATAGAATCCTGAAAATCGGTTTGTACACTAAAGTCGACCGGCCGAGTCCATTGGCTCCCTTTTCGAAGCGATCTGGAGCCTCCAGAAAAAGTTGACTTTTCTTCAGCACACTGGAATCTCTCCAGACGGCATAAGTCAACATTTTCTGGAGGCTCCAGATCGCTTCGAAAATGGTGCCAACCGACTCGACGGGTCGACTTTAGGGGGTAGACGAAGTTTCGGGTGATATGCTGGAGAAATTGATTTTTTGGAAATTTTTTAAAAATGCAGAATTTTTAAGTTGTCAAAAAAAAACACGTGCGAACTCGTCACCTCAGATTTTGGATTCAACTACGTCAATCAATAGATGGCATCATACTAACGCTAGAATTAAATTTTCAGCTGCCGAAGTTAATTACAGCGCCGTCTGGAGCTATTCCAGTGCACTGGAGAAAAGTCAACTTTTTCTGGAGGCTCCAGATCGCTTTGAAAATTGTGCCAATCGACTCGGGAGGTCGACTTTAGTGTACAAATCGATTTTCAGGATTCTATCTTGAAATTTACAATTTTTTTTTCAAAAAATGTTTTTTTGGAGGCGGTTTTAGCCATTTTTAAAAATTCTCTAAAAATCGAAAAATCAACTTCGGCAGCTAAAAATTTGGTTGTGAGGTCTGGGTGGCATACTCTTTCAGTGAGCCAAATTTCAGCTCAATCGGAGGTGACGAGTTGGCGAGGTTCCCTTGTTAGTAAAATGGTAAAATGTGAAATGTGAAGATTACGGAATACGTCCAAGTGCGATCGTTATAATCCGATACCCTCGTATCAGTTTTGATTTCTTCTCGGTGCTGCAAAAAAAAGGGCGGAGGGGAGTGAAAAAAATCTGCACCAAAGACCGGACCGCATTATACGTACTGAGCACTTTACACATACTCGCACGAATCCTTGACATCTCAAACTCTGGTATACTATAATTCGATTTCCAGTTAAATATTTACGCAACTATCGGGCTCGGGCGAGCTGCGTATTGGTGGGTACAACGATGTTTACATTAACACTACTTTCTCTTCGACGACTATAGGCTCTAGCAGCCAGAGCTAGTTGCTGTTAATAGCCGTTCCCTTTGGTACATACACATACGTATCGCCTATTGCCGTCCAGTTATCCAAGTCGAGTCGTTTTAATTGGTCGGTATTTGGGTTGAAATTTTTTTTCTCTTTTAATTGCTTTACGATATCGGCCTGTCATAAGGTTTACGTCATAAAACGCCAACCTATGCTACTGGCTTGTTGACTCTGTCTATACAGGTACCTACGTCTATCTATATCGGTACCAGACTCATTCCAGTTCGTAGAAATAGTAGCTAGACCTGCCACCGCACCGGTTACCCCTTCGTAGATACGTATCTGTTGAAAATTTCAGCCAATAAGTGGTGATTTGGTCTAATTTTTTCGGTATTAGGTGGCATTGTATCTTGACTCTTGAAGTATTATTACTGACGTTATTTAAGGTACTCGCTCGTTTAGGTGTTCTACGTCACGTATTTTATGTATAAAAACGTATACGTCATTCTGTCGTAGATTTCGTCCTAACCATACAATTTGCTCCTGTTTATACGAATAATTAGTATGAGAGGCTGATTTTCCAGTATGTTTTGTGTGGTTATTAGAAGTGATGACGATATATGCGGTTCCGGTCAGGCCATAATTTTTTTTTCTTTTTGGTGAACTTGAAAACTGGAATTTAACGTTTGAAGGAATCAACCTACATCATTTGATATTGGCATTGAATTTATTGTAAAGATTTTTTTTTTTTTTTTTTTTTTGAGAAGAGGAAACGTAAGGAACATTTTGCTAAAGACATATTTACGTTAAGCCTACTTTGTGGTTATTAACTTGTGATTTTTTTTTTTTAAATTTTACTTACGAACATTTTTTTTCTTTAAATTTGACGTATTTTTTGTCAATTTATTTTAACATTATTTTATCAGAGTTTTTTGAGAAACAATTTTTTTTTTCAAATCTTGCTGAATGGCAATTTTTTCAATATGCCAATTTTTTGTCAATTTTTTCAAAAATGGTATTATTTAGAAATTGACAAAACTGGAAATTTCCATAATTTTTTTCATTAAGTATATTTTCAAAAGAACTTGATTATCATTTTTTTTTAAATCGCGAAAATTTTATATCTTGATTTATTGATCAAATGTGAAAAATTGAATTTCAACATGAGCTTTAATTATTCCACGGTTGGAAAATTTGAAAATTTTGAAACTTTCGTATCTCAAAAAATTGCGAAAATTTCGATGTTTTAGTATATTGAACTTTAAAAAAAATTCTTGAAGAACAAATTTACTTGAAAAATGTGTTTTATTTCATAAAAAAAAGATGAATTTGAAAATGAAATTGTAATTTATTTGAAATTCTAAATGCAACAAACTTTTCGTTTTCATTTTTTTTTTAAAGTGCAACTTGTAAAAAATATAAAAATTACATTTTTTTTTGTGCTAGGAAGTTTACTTGTATACTTAGAAGTTAAAATTTTCAAATTCAGTTTTTGTAATAGGTATTTAAAATTTTTTGAAAAAGAAAATAGTGAATATCTATCTGTGTACCACAAAGGTCGTTTTCAAATCCTGCAGTTTTTAATACAAAATTATTTATACCTAAGAAATGTGAAAAAATGTTTGAATTTTCAGTAATTTTCCAAAAAATGAGAGTTTTTGCAAAATTGCATTTAATCTATGAAAAAAGCTCCAAAAAAATTCAATACAAAATCCTTTCTGGTGTAATTTTCAAAAAAATTTATTTTCAGTTATTTTTCCAAAAAATAGAGTTTTTGCAAAATTGCATTTAATCAATGAAAAAAGCTACCATAAGATCCAGTGCAAAGTCCTTTTCAGGTGGAATTAAAAAAATATATTTTCAGTTATTTATCAAAAAAATAGAGTTTTTGCAAAATTGCATTTAATCAATGAAAAAAGCTACCATAAGATCCAATGCAAAATCCTCCTCTGGTAGAATTTTTAGAACATTTTATTTTCAGTAAATTTCCAAAAATGAGAGTTTTTGCAAAATTGCATTTAATCAATGAAAAAAGTTCAAAAAAAAATCCAATACAAAATCCTTTTCTGGTGGAATTAAAAAAAAACATTTTCATTTATTTTTCCAAAAAATTGAGTTTTTGCAAAATTGCATTTAATCAATGAAAGAAGCTCAAAAAAATTCCAATGCAAAATCGTCCCTTTGTGGAATTTTTAGAAAATTTATTTTCAGTCATTTTCCAAAAATGATAGTTTTTACAAAATTGCATTTAATCAATGAAAAAAGCTCAAAAAAAATCCAATGCAAAATCCTCCCCATGTGGAATTAAAAAAAAAATATTTTCAGTAATTTTCCAGAAATGTGAGTATTTGCAAAATTGCATTTAATCAATGAAAAAAGTTCAAAAAAAAATCCAATGCAAAATCCTTTTCTGGTGGAATTAAAAAAAAACATTTTCATTTATTTTTCCAAAAAATTGAGTTTTTGCAAAATCGCATTTAATCAATGAAAGAAGCTCAAAAAAATTCCAATGCAAAATCGTCCCTTTGTGGAATTTTTAGAAAATTTATTTTCAGTCATTTTCCAAAAATGATAGTTTTTACAAAATTGCATTTAATCAATGAAAAAAGCTCCAAAAAAATCCAATGCAAAATCCTCCCCATGTGGAATTAAAAAAAATATATTTTCAGTAATTTTCCAGAAATGTGAGTATTTGCAAAATTGCATTTAATGAATTAAAAAGGCTACCGTAAGATCCAATGCAGAATTCTCCTCTGGTGGAATTTTCAGAAGATTTCATTTTCAGTCATTTTCAAAAAATGGATCCAAATTTTATTTATAATAATCACGAAATTTAAAAAAAAAAATCAAAATTGAATTTCTGAAAAATGTTTCAAAAATTTAATACAAAAGGCATTTTGAATTCCAATTTTGAATTTCCAAAATGATGTAAAAACACTGGAAAAAATAAAATTGAGAATTTTCCAAAAATTATTGAAATTTATTTCGAAGTTCTATTTTTAAAATTGTTAATTTTGTATTTGTAATTACATACACCCGCCTCCCCCCCCCCCCCCCAAAAAAAAAAATCAGAAAAATTGTCAAAAATTGTCAATTTTTTGAAGAGGTTTTACTGTAAAGTTCGAGTCAGCATTCCTACGCATAATTTAAACGTGCAAAAAAAATTTCCAAATTGAATGCATAACCTTGTCTTCCTCGATTTCATAATAATATCAGAACTACATAGGAACATGCTATAAAAAGTTGTTATAAATCGTCCTCCAAAACCCAATATTTTTCAAATTAAATATTCCTTTTTTTTGCAATTTCATTCTGCAAATATGACTCTATACGAGATGATTTTTTTTTCCTTCAAAGAATCAACAACTCTACACGAGGAGATGAATTTGTCGAATACGATTTGTCCTATTCTCGGATCTTTTTTTCCCCTTCAAATTTCCCATCTCGATGAGTTAATTAGTGGCTTGCACAAAATACTTGGTGAAATCATAAAAACACTGTAGATAGTTAATCAAATTGCATTATTATGTTGAAGCGCAGCTAGGCTACGTTGCAAGATACAGAAGATCATATAGAGGTGGAGGGAAAAGTACTCGTAATATAACTAACTGAATAACATAATCTTTTGTGTTGTCGGGACGACGCAACATCTTATTTTTGTGGAATATTAAAATACCGAGTATGTTGGAAGGTGGAGGGCAATGATGATGTTGATTGCTGGCGAATACATAAATGTGCATAAGATGAACACGGGAGGTATTTAAAACGCTCGTAATTGACCGAAATAATCATAGTGTGGTTGATATCCTCTCATCTAAGTTAATTGATTATTTTTCGACCTATGGATGGTAAAACTAGATATACAAATAGTATACCTGGCCTAGGGCACGATTTTTCCAAAAAAATATACGAAATATCCCATACAGAATGCCATTGTACTTACCTAGAACAGAAATAAAGAAAGAAACAAATTTATATTAATGCATCGATTAATAATTACAAAATTATATACGTGACTTCGTGTTATACGACTAATTATCAATATTTAAATCGAACGTGCGTAAGATTACAAAAACCTTAGATATATCTATGCAGCGGTAAATGTATTAGTGAGAAGTGTAGAGAGGCACAGGGGCATGATATGTATCGCTTCTAGGTGATTTGTTTACGAAATCTATACCTTAGAATCTATTAAATTTATTCGTACAGCTACAGGTAGGCAGGCATGGCGAGGTACTCTTTGCTAAGTTTTTTTTATACGTTCGTATAGAGAGTATGAGATGCGTCGATGACGCATATACCGCATCGAGATCGCATTCGGGCAAAATTAGTGTAATTTTAGTAATCATATGATCGATATTACGCTGGCAGAACGCGCAGCTAAGTATTTTGTTATGAAAACCTTCTAATCTGGCGAAGGTTAGTTAGTTTTTGTAACCGTAATTTTAACCTGTATCACTCTCGCACTCTGATGATGTATTTTAATCGAACACATACAAGATACGTTTCCTATAATTATATGGTCGAGCCGGAGTGGTTTACGTCGATCGCGAGATTTTAATTGTAACTTGGGGTGGTTAGAAAAATCACAGATGGGAGGGGAGGAAGTGTTAACTCGGTAAAATTGGAACAAAAATAGAACAAATTTTATTTTGGATTGCATGAAATTTTTCCATTTTAAAATATTCCTTTCGGTGCTTTCATTAAACACCAAGTTCCCCAAATGTAGGTCCAAAGTTACCCTCTCGTTGTGTAGATGAAATTTACAACAATGAAGGTTGAATTCATTTTTTTCGAAAAATGAACGGGTGGTGCAAAAAGAATCATTTTGGAGGTGGCAAAGGAGATTTATCAATTTTTTGAAGTGAAAGTATACCTAATTACGTATTTTTTTTTTTTTTTTTGAATAAAACGATTTTTTATTTTTTAATATTATTTTTATTTGAATAAAAAAAATCTCTTAATTTTTTCACTAAAAAGTCTTACAATTATTGGAGAGGAAATTCTTCTCTTTTTTTGGAGAATTTCCAATAAGTACTTATTTTGAGAGTATAAACCAAAAACAGTATTTTTCATTATTATGTATTATTATTTTTTTTTGAAATAAGAATTCCTTCAACTTTTTAGATTGAAGAATATTTTTGATGTTTTGAAAAAAAATTACCTTTTTTCTAGTAAAAAAAAATCAATGTTTTTCGGAAGTGAAAGTATTTTTCATTTTAAAAAAATTCCAATTTTTCTGGGGGTAGGTGAGAAATATTTAAATTTTTTCAATTTTTTTCTAAGGCGAAATTTCTTGTTTTTTTTTGGGAGGGGGGGAGAGATTTTTTTGATTTCTCGAGTTATTTTCATTTTTATTATTACTTTTTAATATAGTACCTATTATTTTTTTTTTGAATAAAAAATATTTCAATTTTTAATTTGCCAATTTTGGGGGATTAAAACTAGAATTTCTCAAAGTTTCTGGAGTAAAAATGTTTGAAAATCTTTGTTCAGAAAATAATTTTGTTAAAATTTTTTTTTTAGTAAAAAATCTTTCAATTTTCTGGATATTTTTTCAAATTTCTTGTAGATTAGAATTTCTTATTTTTTAGGAGTACAAAAATTTTCATTAAAAAATAATCATTTTGTGGGGGGGGGGGGGGGGGGGCAAAGGAGAACTCAATAATATTTTTTCATTTATTAAACGATTTATTTTTTCGTTTTTCTTTCTTTCTTTTTTCTTTTCAAATACGCTAATAATTATTTCAACTTTTTAGATTAAAGAATATTTTTGGTGTTTTTTGGAAAAATTCTCGTAGGTAAAAGTATTTTTCATTTTTTAATGAAAAATTTTTTTAAAATTTTTTTGAAATAAGAAATCTTTTAATTTTTTGGATTTTTTTCAATTTTTTTTCTATAATGAAATTTCTTGCGTCTTAGAAGTAATTTTTTTTTAATTTCTCGTTTTTTTTTTTTTTTTTTTTTTTTAATAGTTATAAAAATAATTTTATTTTCTGATGAAAGAAATTTCTCAATTTTTGAAGTGGTATAATACTGACGTATCTCTCATAAAGAGGATTTTCAAATGTGTTTTTTTGGGTTTTTAAAAAGAATTTTATTCAAAATTAGAGGAATGAGGAAGTTTCAAACAAAAATCATAGATTGAGGTTTTAGAAATCATTTTGGCTATTATAAAATTTTCGTTTAGACTCCTCCTTCCCTGCCTCGCATAATACGACTGGTTACTTAGATTATTAAAAACTGGAGGGGGAGGAGGGGGTTCAATTGAAAAATTTTCAAAGAAATGTTGTAGCTTGAAGTATGAATAATTTTAGATATCACAAAAATTTCCATTTATTGAAACTGAGAAAATTGAATTTATCAAAGAACTAAAAATGATCAATTTGGTTGATTAAAATATTAGAAAATAGACAATTTATTAAAATCGAAAAATTTAACAATTTGAAAAAAATCTTGGGTCCAATAAAAAATTAATAAATTTATAAATTGAAGAAAAATTTAAAACCGAAAAAAAATTGTCAATTTATCAACAAAAAAAAACCAATGGTATTATTTTTAAAAAATCTTAAAATTGCAGAAAAATTGAACAATTTACAGAAGAAAAAAAAATGAAAAAAATGAAAAAAACTGATGAAATTAGTTGGATAAAATTGAAAAATTTGTCGAATTTTCAGAATAAGAGAAAAATTAGTTGGTTTATCGAAATCGAAGAGTTAGTGAATTTATTGAAACAAAGAAATTTGACTCATTCTTTGAAATCAAAAAATTCATAATTATTTGGAAACGTGAGAACTTCTACAAAATTTATCAATTTCCATGAATTAGAAAAATCAGCTGAGAACTGAAAAAACTGGCCAATTGAATTCACATAAATCGAAAACTTGAAAAACTAAAAAACAGATAAGAAACTGATTGATTTATTGAAACCAAAAAATTTAATGTCTACTTATCCTCCATTAATAAAATTGAAAATCTGTTTCATATTTTCTTCAATGTTTGAAAATCGAAAAATCTGTCAATTTATGGAAACTGAAAAATTGGTCAATATCGATTGAAATGAAAAAAAAATCATGCATTTCCATTATAAACTTTTTTTTTCAATTTCAACGTAAATTTTGTTCAATTTTTTTTACAACAGTTTACAAAAATCCGCACCAAGAGTTGCAAAACAAATGAAACAGTGGTCGACAGATGGTAAAATTATCCTCTTCTGACACCTGCAGGTTGCATCATAAGTCTTAAAAATATTTTCCGAATTCTACTTTGCGATTTCGACACAAAGGTCAACATACTGCAGGAAAACAACCTACAGGACATCCTCATTAAAAATTATAATACTGATTCTGACGAGATAAAATTTACCAAAATTCTTTCATTTCTCTCTTTTCTTTTAATTTAACCATCGAACGATCGACAAATTAAACGCAATAATTGCCATCTAGGATAGAAAGAATTCGCCTTCGGATTGCTAATTCCATACACACGACTATTCGTATAGTGACAGCTCCACTAATCCGATTAAGTTCTCAACGAAATTTCGTAACATGAACGACGATTGGCGAGATGATCAAAAGGCTTATGAGACTCATAACGAGCTCTCATCTTTGGACATGCATCATTTTACGGTGTAAAAATTGATCACCTTGTCTGTGACATGGAAAGTTACCCAAACGTATTGGGAACTTAGCTCCTAAATTGTTATTCCAACTTGCAAGTTATTATATTCGCGTACTAATGCGTGCATCCCACGTTTGCAGAATTTTATGCATTTTTTATTATCTAAATATCCTTCGAGTTTTCATTCACGCCTCGCCGTCTCGCCAATCGCCATCCATGCCATTCGTAATTTTCGCTTCGGTGGCGCGCCTATCGCATCGTTCTGAGAAATATCATATCGAGGGCGATTTGGTGCGATACTTCAATGCGAACTGGTGGTTAGAAAATACCAATTCCGCGAACCAAAATGACAACCCCCTTTTTTAGGTGAAAAAAGCGAACAAACTTGATCATCCGATGAATTCGATAAGAACCGTGCGCCGCGACCTAGTTTCGCATTTCGATGAGATTTTTTTCCCCAATTCTGAGAAAATTTTTCAGGAAATTAGATGCGTGGTCGAGACACCATTAGATAATACAGTTAACAAGTCACGATTCTCTCAAGATGGATTATTATGAAACGAGATGCGATATTTGTCGCGTATCTACGAAGGACACTGAATATTTGAATCTTATTTAGCTTATTTCGGAGGAGGCAGTTTAGTGGATGGTTAGATCAAAGAAGAGGCCAGAAGAGGCGGCATTGGTGTGAGATTTTTTTCGAATTGAGAATTAAAATCGAAAATCGATTGACTATTAGGTAGATTTTGCTGGGAAGTCCTATTCTTTTTTTTGGCCATTGAAATCAAACTAAAATCGGTCGTTCCAGTGAAATAAAGAAATTAAATTGTATTTTGGGGGTTATATGGATTTTTTTCATTTTAAAATGTTCCTTTTGCAGGGTGCCTATACCTACCTTTTTTTTTTTTTTTTTTTTTTTTTTTTTGGAAATCTATGGCTTTTTTATGATCATTTTTTTTTACATTTTGTCCAAAAGATACGTATAGAAACTTACTATTCAAAAATGGTGGAAGGATGGGAGGGAGGGGTGAAATCGATCATTACCTATTTTGAAAATTAATTTTTAAATCGATTAGTCAACAAACTCGAGTATTTTTTAATAATTGATAGACTATTTTTTTATTTCAGTCAAATAAACTCTGATCGTTCAATTTTATAATTTTTGATTTGTTTTTAATTCATGATTTGACGAATTTCGAAGTTTTAATTTAGTCAATCGATTTTTCAGCACTTCTTCAATTTTTTGTTTTTGAATAATCATTCTTTTTTTCTAATTTATTTTTTTATTTCAAAAACTTAAAAAAGTTTTCGATTTCAGACATTTCAATTACTTATTCAATTTTTTTTTTTTTTTGGTTTTCTGTTTTCTGCTTTTTCCTTTTTTCGATTTTTTAACTCAAGTTCTCCAAATTTTTCTAGTCGGCAAATTTATTTATTTCGATCAATTAATGATAAATCGATAAGTGGATAATTATATTTTTTGATTGTATTAAATTCATTTGATAGTTTTTAGCATAGTATATGCTTTTACGGAGACTAAAATGGAAAAAAACGACCCCAAAATCCGACACCAAAATCCAACACCAAATTAGGTTATGTTAGGTTACAATAGGTTACGTTTGGATGACATAAAAAAGAAAATTTTTAATAAATTCGATTTTTTAGACATTATGTCAGACATTTTGAAACTTGTAAATTTTTTTTGAAATTTTATGACTTTTAGACATTTTTTAGACATTTTGTCAGACATTCTGAAACTTGGAATTTTTTTTAGAAGGATCACTTTCAGACATTTTGAAACTTGGAATTTTTTTTATAAATAGGAAGATGACTTTCAGACATTTTGTCAGGCATTTTGAAAATTGGAATTTTTTTATAAATTTAATGACTTTTTGATATTATTTAAAAAAAAAAATTTTTATGACTTTTAGACATTTTGTCAGGCATTCTGAAACTTGAAATATTTTTATTTTTATTTTTTATTATACTTTTTAGATTTTTTTAGACATTTTGTCACAGAGTAAAAGCATATACTTACTATGTTTCATACTTTCAAACGTAGTGTGGAAATGGAGTCAACGGGGGGGGGGTTCGAAGCCCCATGGCGAGGCGCGAAGCGCCGAGTTATTTTTAGCATAGTATATGCTTTTACGGAGACCAAAATGGAAAAAAAAGACACCAAAATTTGTTACGAAATTCCGTCACGAAATTTTGTTAGGTTAGGTTAAATTAGGTTAGGTTTGGATGACATAAAAAAACTTAGAAAATTTTCAATAAATTCGATTTTTTAGACATTATGTCAGACATTTTGAACTTGTAAATTTTTTTGAAATTTTCTAGACTTTTTTCAGACATTCTGAAACTTAGAATTTTTTTTTAGAAAGGTGACTTTCTGACATTTTGTTAGACATTCTGAAACTTGGAAATTTTTTTAGAATTTTTTTATTTTATTTTTTATAAATTTATAACTTTTTTTTATTATACTTTTAGATTTTTAAATTTCCATGGAAATTAATATTCGTGACTTTTAGACATTTTGTCACAGAGTAAAAGCATATACTATGTTTCATACTTTCAAACGTAGTGTGGAAATAGAGCCAACCAGGGGGGTCCAGGGGGCGAAGCCCCCCCTGGCGAGGCGCGAAGCACCGAGTTATTTTTTAAATTTTAATTACCTACTTGATGGTTTTTTGATTTTAATAAATCAATAATTTTTTATTAGTTGATAAATTTTCCCATTTTGATCGATCAATCTTTTTATGGGAGGGAGAATAGAGCGTAAATGAAACAGTTTTTTCTTAATTCAATGTAACTTTTAGTTAATCAATCAATTTTTGAGCAGTTCATCAATTTTTCAAGATGAAAATTTTTTTGATGGACTCTATTTTTTTTTTTTTTTTTTTTTTTGAAACGATAAATCCACAATATTTTTTTCTTCTAATTGTGTTTGATTTGTTTTTTAACTCAAGAAATTTTTTTAAAATTCAGTATGTAATTTTTTAGATTTTGTTTTTTGTTTTTCTTATTATTTTTAATCGATAAAAGTGGAAATATTTTTCGATTTTATTGATTTCATTTGATGGTTTTCCATTTTTTTAAATTGATATTTTTTTAATTTCAATAAATCAATCAATTTTGTATTAATGTTGATGAATTTTTCAATTTTTGGTCGATCATTGTTTTTATGAGAAGAGGGGGAGGGGGTAAATAAAACAGTTTTTTTTTTTAATTCAATGGAAATTTTTGTAAATCAATCAATTTTTAAACAGAGTTTATCAATTCTTCAATTTTGATTGATGAAATTCTTTTTTCTTTTTTTTGAATTGATAAATCCACCAAATTTTTTGATTCTAGTCCATTCCATTGATCACTTGATCAGATTTTCGTTCAGTGTTTGATTTCTTTTTACGAGTTCAATAAATTTTTAAATTTCGACTCTTCTATACCTAATTTTTTCGATTTTAGTCAATTAAATTGTTCAAGTTTTCGTTTCTTTTTCTTATTATTTTTTCAATTCAATAAATTTCTCAGTTTTGATAAAAAAAAAATTTAGCAGTTCTGCGATTTTTTCAAAATCATCAATTTTTTAAGTTTGAATATACCTACTTCGTTAATTTTTTTTGCAGTTTTCCTATTTTTCAGTTCTATTGAATTTTTGGATTTTAATTGATAAAAAATCTATAAATTGACCAAATTTTTCGATTTTAGTCAATTCAATTGATCAAAATCTAATTCATCTGATCAGCTCTCCGTTGTTTATTTGATTCAATAAATTTTTCGATTTCGATCAACATCTTTGACCTGCTGATATTGTAAGTACCTTACTACTCATCAAAACCAGATTTTTACATATCACATAGTTCAACTCGCGTACTCAGCCAGATACCTGTACACGCGTGACGAACATGTGTGAATACGGACGATACGATTAAGTAACAAATGAAGATGAAATATCCACGTCCAATAGATATAGGTACCTCCATGTCCGCACACATAATTAGCTCAAGGTAAAAAACATAGGTGATATTTACTAGATGTTCTACTGACCGTCAAATGAGCCATTCTTGACGATTTGTTTTGTTTTGGTTACCATCGCCTCACGTTCGTCTCATCAAGATTTATTATAAATTGACCGAAACATTCGTCGAGTTGGCAATTAGTTTTGCTATAAACTTGGAGCTTATTTGTAAAAACTGAAAAAATCAGCAGCAGTCGATCGTACCTAAGCGATATGTCCGAGTTAAGGCGTAAGGCCGAGACATTCGTGACAGGATGTACAATTTCCTCGACGCGGTAATTTAGCTAATTTACGTAATTACCGTTTGACCATCTTTTAGTCCATATATAAACGCGTGTATAAATATTAAATAATTACTACAGCAATTATAAAGATTGTGCGAGAGTCACGTATATAAATACCATGCCTAGGTATGCCTACTATTGTTCACTCTTGATCGAGGTAAAGGAACCTACATATCCTTGAAAGGGATGAGAGTAATTCTAAATAAAAGCAAGTTCGTATAAAGGCGAAATCACTCGAAATAACCAAACCGATCAAATATTTTAACCATTAATATATCGTAAGGCTCACATTGAAGACATTCGAGTGAATAATGTAGTAGGTACTCTAGTACTCGCAGTTTTGAGTTAATTATTGGCTCGCCAACACGTCAGTGCGATGATTACAGCAGTTAGTCGAGTTTTACGTATTATTACCTACATATTCATTGTTATTTCGAGGTAAACGGTTTTCAAACATTGGTTTGTTAAACGATGTCGTCGTATATTACGCCGATATTTGACTTTTTTCGCTGCACAGAGTAAATTGAAAATTAGAGGGAGGTCAAGTATCGCCTTCAGCTGTGCAAAATCTGCGGTCGATTTTTAACTTCTTCTTAAATATATGTAAGTATGATTTGTTAAATTCTCAGTATATCGTTCTTGACGAGAATTTTATTTTGGTCTTAGGAGAATTCTGAAATAGGTATATTGGAGCTTTATTGTCGAAGGTAATGAAATAAGAGACAATTATCTGTCACATGATTTTACCTACTTTCCTACGACATAAATAATGTAATAATTAAACGATTCGTATGAAAAAATAACCGAGTCACTGACGAATGATTAGCTCGAACATAGGCTTATTTGGTTATACAAATGAATGAGACGACCTCATCTGATGATAACAGTTGGCACTTTGGTACGTTGAAGGAGGCAATAAGAGGAAAGAATAAGATGATATTTTAAATTAAATTTTTCGGGTGATTTATTTAAGAAAATGAGTCAAACTTTAATAAATTTTTGAAAGACAAATTTTCAAAAAAATCGAAAAATTGAGTGTTTGTACATTTTTTGAAAGTCGAACTTACGAACCAAAAAAAGGAACTAAGTCAAATTTTTGAGAATTTTTCGGTAGTTATTTTTACAAAAGTCAAATCTTGAAAAAGTTTTGAAAACCGAATTTTCAAAAATTCGTACCTACCTAAACATATTATTTTTTTAAAATCGAATTTAGCCAATTTTGCAACAAAAAAAAAATAAATAAATAAAAGAATTTACATTCTTGATTTTTTCAAGAATGAAATTTTAAAAAATGGCATGAGTCACACTTTAGAAAAAAAAATTAGCGATCAAATTTTTGAAAAATTCTGCCAATTTGAAAAAAATGTAATTAGTATGAGTATTATATTATGTAATTTGATTTTTTTAAATACATATAATTTTAGAAAAAATTCTGTAAGCTGAATATTTTAATTTTTTTTGAAAGTGTAAGTTGAAATAATTATAGTCTTAAAATTTTTTTGAATCCAGATCTTAATTTTTGAAAAAATTAGAATTCTTGAATTAATTTAGGAAGTCGAATTTTTGAGAATTACGAGTAATTTAAAAAAAATTGAACACGAATTATGATAATATGAAAAAATCAAAGTTGAAAAAATGTTTGAATAAAGTCATAGTTAAAAAAAATTTTTGCTGTTGAAAAATAATCAAGTCGAATTTTTAACAAAATTTCAAAATTTCAAGACGGATTTAAAAAAAAAATTGAAAGTTGTATTTTTCCGAAGATTCTTCAAACTAAGAGGTAAATGTTTTTGGAAAATTCAAGTTTATAAAACTTTTAGTTAGGTAGGTACTTGAAAAAAAATCGATTTAAAATTTATTTGAAGCTGAATTTAAAAAAAAAAATGAGGAGTTGAATTTTCGAAAAAATTTAAAAAGTTGAATTTTTGAAAATTTTTAGTCGAGTTAGGCCTATAGACAATTAGAAAAATTGATTTTTGAAAAAATTGTGAAAGATGAAATTTTGTAAAAATTTTGAAAGTTGAGCTTTTGGATACTAGAGTAATTTTTTTTAATCTGGTTTAAAATTTTTTGAATCAAATTTTCAAAAAAAAAAAAAAATTAAAAACTAAAAACCAGATTTTTGAAAAAGTTTTGGAAGTAAAATTTTTTAAACGGTTAAACGTTGAATTTTTGAATAATTTTTGAAAGTTCAAGTTTTTAAAATTTTTATTTATTGAAAAATAAGGCGTTTAAAATTTTGTTGAAGTCAGGTTTTCAAAAAAAATTTGAAAGTTTAGTTTTTGGAAAAACTTTAATTTTTAAAAAACATTTCAAGTCTGATTTTTGAAAGTATCTCAACTCGAATTTTTCAAAAATTTCGTGTTCGAAAGTTTTGGTTTTTGAAACTTTGGGTTATTAAAAAAAGATTTTTATCAATTTTTAAAAAAAAATTTAGAACTAATTTTTTCAAATTTTGAGAGTTGAGTTGAATTTTTGGAAACATTAGTTAGGTACATTTTCATTTTCAAAAAAATTTTTAATCAAATTTTTGGAGAAAAATTTTAATTTTATTTTTTTATGTAAAAAAAATATTGAGTAGGTGTCTGTTTCAAATTGGTTTTTTTTTCATTCATCAAGAAAAAAGAAAGCGTAAAAATACAAAAAAAAAAAAAATGAAATCGATTCATAAAAAAAAATTTTCCTAATTTTTCCACCTCTCAAAACACTATCCAAAAATTCTACTAAAATTAATCATAATCTCATTCCTTCACGATGGACAAAAAACCGGTAATTATTGGCACCCAACCGAGGGTTCCCAATGTAAGCAACACGGAAACGAATTACACTCGAAGATATCAGAACCTAATTTCCAACATTACATCGCGTGAAAAACAAAACCACCCGACCAGAGCGACGAATAATATGTAAATAAGTAATATACTCGTGTCGTGAAATTTGGCGCGACTTGGCAGACAGTCGGACACCTCATTATGATTAAATTCACCTACATTCACTCAACGAAACACGATGGAAAAACACTAAAAGCAGGGAGATGGGTTTGTATATTCCAAACGGTATCAAATTACAGCCCTTGAACCCTTGCACTTGGCAGTGGTTGTCTGGGTAATCATTAAGCTAATAAAAATTTCATGAAATTGGCTCGACGTGAATTATACACATAATAAAACTAATGCAAAGGTCGTCGATTGAACTTGTTTCAATGGCATGGAAAAATATTGTATCTACAGAGATTATCTTGTTGCTATGTATACAACTATAACGTTATGACGCGTTGTTCGCAGAAATTAGGGTTAAAATATCCTATTACAACTTGCACGAAGGAAGGAAAGTAGAGAGGCAAAGAGGGAGGGAGGCAGGGTAGGGTGTTAGTGTGTCAAGAAGGGGCAAAACATTCTGTTGTGTTTACCAGCGACCAGCAATCATTGCAGTAATGTTTTTAACATGTGTCCTGATATTTTAAAAGAAAGAAAATCAAAACTTTTCAAGATATTATAATGGCTCCTCTTACGTTAGAGTGGAAAACCCTTGGTGCGTCATTTGGTCAACCTGTTGTAATATTACGAGCTAAAATCTGATCTGCTCCACAGAGACGTAACGGTGACTGCCATATTTCTAGGCGAGTATGAAATCAAATAAAACCCGAGTAAATGAACGGAAATACCTTGAGCGTTACAGAAGCATTCTTCATTACCAATGAGTTTTTTTTTATTTGTGTGCACGCGAATGAGTATATTTTTACGTTGCACATTCCGTAAAATAAATTCACCTTGTGAATCAGATAAAGATTGCGTATGTAACTCTTGGGATGATGAGTGCAAAATCATGATGCCAAAATTGACGATAATGACGAGTGTCCTGGGAAGGGTGAATATTTTTGGGATTTGAATACAACTGAGTTAAATTAACAAAAATTAATGGATGTCACTTCAAAAACACAAAAAAACTGCCCTTTCAAAATCAAGACAGACAAGATGTGTTCATAAATTTTCTGATTAGTTAGATGATGTCATTGTGTTCACCACTCCTGGGACACCCTGCTTTGGAAGGAATTTACAGGAGATATAAAGAAAAGTCCACCTTTAGAAGGTTGAAATTCTCAAAATTGGAAAGAAGCTTTCCTAATCGTAGAAAGCTTTCAACGGCTTATTTAGAATTTTGGCATTGGCATTGATATATGTTTGGCCATTTTGAGACAGATAAGTAAGGCTGCCCATTAAGAAATCCTGAGTACACTGACGTGAGAATAAACTGGTTAAATTGGAAGATTCGCTTATAAAATGATTTAGAAGGTTTTTCTATCATCGACAGCTAGATGAATGTGTTTGCTCTGCAGTACAAAGAGATGCCGTGAGGTAAGGTCGAATACATAATGCATATTTTGCGCTCTGTCCCGAGTATTCTTACGTTGGTCGTCTTCGGTTTCACAAATATTATCTACTAATTTCGTTAACTAGCTTGATTACGTAAGTTATATTTTTCATTCGGCCTTTTATCTTGTTTACGTTGAGATGGTAGAAGACAGTAATCCCTATAAGGTATTTGATCGGATGATATTTCCGGCCCCGATCGCCACAGCAGCGCACAAAACAGGTTCAGGTCAGTAGCCTTTACGTTCACGGATTTCCAATTGTCTGAAGACCAGTACGAGAGAGAAGAGACGTTCCAGAATATTGCGGTTTTGGTTTTACTATCGGCAAGGTTATTCAACACATCAACAGGTACACAACACTCGACTACTATAAATACGAGAAAACTCGTATCCGAATAGTCATTTCGTCTGTCTCATTAAACCATCTCGACTGACCAGGGTTTCAAAAAGCAACAAAAAAAGAACGAATTACTCAACGGGAATTCCCTCATTTGCGCTAAATAACATTGTGAAAACTTTTATGACTTTAAGGTGGATGGTACCTGTTCGAGTGGTTGTCATCCTCGCCTTCGTTAGCAGTTTTCAACTCTTCGTCGATAAATCGGAAATTTTCCGAGATTTCCGTATCGATGGCATCCAAAACGGAATCTTGTGGTTGCGTTGTAGGCGTATCATGATGCACTTCGGCGTCAACGTTTATTTCATCCGATTCCGGATGAGTTTCGGGAACACTCATCACCACTGAAAATATCACCCTTTAGCGAACATTTAATCCGACTCGCGTGTTCTCGAAAACTGCCCAGTAGAGGAATAAATAGGATAAAATGTTTTCTTAATAATCGACATCGTCGATATTGATTCGAATAGAATGTCGTATTATTTATGCAAAAGATAGTTTAGAACACGAACACGCGATCCGATGGCGATATGTTTGTCCCTCGAAAATAAATTATCCCTTTCAAGCTCGTTAAATTAAATTTTAATACCCAATAATGTTTTTTAAGTTAATTTAAAGAGGTACTTAAAGGTATTGAAAAGAAGGTATTTTTTCTGAAAGGTGGGACTATTGCTCAATGTTTGAAATTTTTTGTTTCAGCTAAACAACCTGAGAATGATCAAGGTTTTTGCTGTCAAACTGTGAAAGTGGAGCTCCCCTATGAAGTATGGGACTTTTGGGACTCATTTGAAAAGTCTCATCATTCTGTGAGTGCATATAAAAATTCAATAATCCTGACTATATTGTTTTTAGGCATCAGTTTCAAGAGTTGATGGACATATCTATATTTGATGGGTAGATCTATGGCTGGTGAGAGTCAGCTCAGGCCCTAGGACAAAAAATTTTCAGGCCCCCCTTTTTTTTTAAAACAAAATAAAAGTTGGAACTTTCCATCGGAATTGTTGATGTTTTTTCGATGTTATAAAATACTGGGGCTCCCAAGAAATTTAGACATTTTATTTTAAGAGCCCTGTGATGTGCGGGGGGAATCCGGAGTCTCTGTAAAATCCGGGCCCTAGGAAAAACTCTGTGCCCAAGACTTGTGTACCCTTTGTCCCCCTCTCTCGACGGGCCTGGGCAGATCTGCCCAACACTGCAGTATGATGAGCCTGTGACTTCTGGAAATGTAAGTTAGTTGAATGGATATAATCATTAGTATTCCATATTAGCTCTGTGTCTATTCTCCACAGGCCCGTAGACAAGGGGGCAGAGGGGGCATTTTGCCTCAGGCCCGATGTTTTGCTAGGGGGGCCAAGTTTAATTTTTTCAGCTTTAGTACGAAAAATCACATAATTTTTGGTCAAAATGCCCTTTGGAGAAGGTCCAAAATAATTTTTGCCGCGGGCCCACTTTGGCACTCGACGGGCCTGATCCTCCATTGGATCTGATCTACCATTTTCTCGATATTGGTCTTTCACTATAACTTGACTTGTACTGCTAACAGATTGGGTAGGCAAAAGGTCTTGCACTTTAGTGGTTCTCAATGCCATTCTGTTTGTTTATGAAAAGGCGTATCACTATTTTTTTACAAATATTGAGAAACCCTGCAATGTTTTTTTGCATACTCAATGCATTAAGAAGACAAATCAACTTATAATGGACTGACATCAGCCTAAACCCTTCCAAAACTGAATTTAGACCAGTGTTTCAGTTGTTTTTCAAAAATAATTTTAAAACCAGAATTTTAAGGTTTTTCCTCAGATTTGTCTTTACTCTTGAGCGTGAATCATATAATTTTTGATGTCTACATATTTTATCAGCATCAAAACTATGACCTATGCTGTGTGGGAAATTCAATTTCCAATCAAAAAAGGTCTATTTACTTTTTGCCTAACTTCAATAGTTCAGGCACTATGCGAAAAAATCTAAAAAAACTAGTACGTATTAAATATTAATTATTGTCCATACCATTTTTTTTGTTTTCTAACATGGTGCCTGAAATATTGAAGATAGACAAAAAGTAAATAGAACCTTTTTGATCAAAAATTAAATTTCCTACAACGCATTAGTCTTGGTTTTTTTATTTTTCTTAGAATTTGAGTCAATTTATAAACTTGGATACACGAATAACAAAGATTTCCATGTTTTTTCTCACAGTTGATTATTGACCACATTAGAGACCATGCATATTGCGGGTGTATGTGACACCCCCTCAGAACATTCCAGTGAAAAAATTCTGAAATTCCAACAATTTTATTTTTCAATTTTGTAATGTTCAAATCATTCTCGAAATTTGAGAATCACCCAATGACGTATGCACTTCGTCGCGCCGCATTTAAAGCAGAATGCAACCCAAATAACATTAGAGTCGTACAACTTGCCTATACTATTTGTTCTAGGAGACTCGTTTCTAGTCACTATTTTCAATTTATACTCTGAATAGTGAAATGAGAACCGGTTCTTGTTACAGTAAGAATCACGTGTTCGATGTTTTGCCTATTTTAACGCCGCGCTCGTTTCATTAGATAGCTCGATGATTCAACGAGCACCTCGTGCGACATAATGTGTAAACATACGAATACTCCGAAACTAATGTAGTACATACTTTGGTATGTTTCAGGTTTACAGATTACGAGAAAAAATGATATGTATTTAAAAACACGAAAACGTGTATGGACAGACAGACGACAGAGTTAAAAATGGATGACGCAACGTCCATGTGCCATAGTGAGGTAGCGCGAATCGTTGGACTGCAGCAAATATGTCAAAGTGTTTACCAGATACCTTGAACTCGAAATTTAACCTATGAAGACACCCGAGAGTACACTATGTGCCGACAATACGATGCGATGTCACCGCCACCGAGACATCTACTGACCTAGATTGGTACATTGTTCGTCTTACGGCCGCACAAAGGGACGGCGACCATTGGATATGGTCGTGTGTCAATTCTCAATTGACGAATTCGCCGCAAGAAGAATGCTTCGCTTCGGGTCAGCGAGAGAATAGTCGACGGTGTATAAGGTAAATTTTCAAATTACTTGTGCTTTCTTTAGATAAGCGTGCGATTGTTATTGGAAGTAGAGAGAGTACTCGTACCTAGTCGAATAAGTTGCATATTCGATCAATGCCATTGTAAGTAAGGAACCGTTTATAAGATTAATACGTATTCAAATGTGGCGTGATATCCATATTGAGAGATTTTTTTTTTTTTTTTTGGCTGAGATTAATTCAAATATTATAATATCGAAAGGATTACGTAATAGGCATCTCGAGTGTACCGTACGCTTATGAAAAATTTTCTCATTCAAATATTATATAAATGAAATGATGAAATACCTATCTATTGCAAAAAAGAGAGCCTATCGATAAATCGAATTCGGTATTGTTGATGAATGATTTGAATAGTCCACTTGGACCATGCTCTAGATGTATTGTTTACTATGGGATTGGTCGAGTACTTGTGAAAAAATACGAGCCAGTCTGCAGCTAACTTGAAGTGGATCGCCGCAGTACTGTTTTTTTGACACCGTCGTGGAATTTATCAAGTGCAAATATACTACATAGATAATTGATATTGAAATTGGAGGGGAAGGAGGGGTCCAATCGAAATTTTACTAATGACAAAAATTATTCCTAAGACTTCAAGCTACAACTTTTGTTTGAAAAATTTTTCAATTCGACCCCTCTTTCCCCGCCGATTTTGCACAACACTAAAGATACTAATTAAAAATTAAAAGAGTGAGGGGGAAGGGGCCAATCGAAATAATTTTCAAATAAAAGCTGTAGATTGAGATCCTAAAAATAATTTTGGTTATTATAAAAATTTTGATTGCCCCCCTCCCCTCAAACAATTTCACATATTAACATGAAGTAGATATTTTTTTAAAATAGGGGTCCAATTGAAAAATTTTTCAAACAAAAGTTGTAGATTGAGGTGCTAGAAATCATTTTGATTATTAAAAAAATTTTCATTGGACCTCTCCCTCCCCTCCAATTTTGAATAATATGACATGGAGGATAAGTGATAACACTGATAACTTACATTATTAAAAATTGGTGAAGGTAGTAGTCCAATTGAAAAAATTTTCAAAAAAAAGTTGTAGCTCAAAGACTTGGAAATAATTTTGGTTATTACAAACATTTTGATTGGACCCCTCTTTCCCCTCCGATTTCACGTAATATCAGGCAGATACTTTTTTAAAATTGGGGAGGGGTCAAATTGAAAATTTTTTCAAACAAAAGTTGTAGATTGAGGTCGTAAAAATAATTTTCGTTATTATCAAATTTTCGATTAGACCCTCCCCTCCTCTCCAATTTCGCATAATACGACTTACATCATTAAAAACTGGTACAGGTGGGGGTCCAATGGAAAAAATTTTGAAACAAAAGTTGTAGTTTGAAGCCTTGGGAATAACTTTGGTCATCACAAAAATTTTAATTGGACCCCTCCCTCCCCTCTAATTTTGAATATCAGTTGTCGATGTAGTATATTTGACTTGGTAAATTTTACGATGGTGCCAAAAAAAAAAAACAGTACTGTGGTTTCGAATGGAATCTCGTACATCGAGAGAATAAAAATGATAAAAATGACGCCGCCGAATATCACCTGTGCCAAGGCAGTACACGACGCGACGACGGTGTCGATGTTGGATATCTCATTAAATGACATTAATTATACGATTAAGCCATCGAGTGACGTCGTTACGTAACGTATTATGGTGAAAATGTGTATTTGAAATTTCGGCTCGGTGTTCTGCGTGTACGTACGTTTGTTTGCTCTGCTCTCACTCTCGATCTGTGCGTCGTCTGTTTGCCTACGTACGAGTGTAAGTCTACTACCAAGGCCTGGCACAACTCGAAGGCGAATTTTCCACCAGTCGGAGACCAGTTTGAACGAGATTCCTAGTCGATGGTGGCGAACACGTGATTCTTTACATAACGTCCGCGTACAGCGCTGCTGGCGAGTCCACGATCATCTACTCGTACCAGACGATCAACCACCAAGAATAGAAAGTTCAAGTTCAATCGAAATAAAAATATCGTCGATGAAATTTTCCCCATATCGAGGGCTCATTTGGAGCACCAATCGTATGTTTACGTGACTCGAACGATAATTATAATTATCGTAGAATTTACGTAGGTACCAGTACCATAAGCTACCTTATAATATTTTTTTTCTTACAACTTATCTGATGGCATTTTTGACGACCTTCAAGTATACCTGCTACTTATCACCACTGACGTAGGTATAGCTGCATTAAGCTGAAAAATTTTTTCACCGGAAAGCTCGTAGGGCCCAGTTAAACGCCGAAATCGGTACGTCAACCTTGATAAAGCAGCGAAAAAAATTTATAGACTTTACTCTTGGCAGTTGTACGAGTTTTCTTTTCCTCCAAAGTCTACCGAAAAACAGAACGAAAGGTGCGCAGGTGTCGATGAAACGGTCTAACCGGTTAATACGCTTTCGGGGAGAGACTGAAAAATATCCCAGGATTACGTACGTATGAAATACGTAAGTACCATACGCATGGATCTCGAGAGTTAATTTATCGTAGACGGTATGAGATCTTAAAAAGGTAAAGATGATACTAGGAAGATAATTTGAAACTTTGGACGTACATTCCATTCGTTCTTTTATAGTACGAGTGTATTTTCTTATGTACGAAGGAACTGGATTTTTTGGTAATGATTCGAGAGTATGTAAAGTTGATCGATTACTCGAGTCTGTGAGTGGGTTTAGTTTTAATTTTCATTTAATGGTGAATAGTTAATACGTACATCTTGGGTTTTTTCAGTGATTGGTATATAGGCCTAGGTACTGGAGTGATGCTGAGAAAGAGGCGTATATAATTTGAGTTCGGTTCGATTATGTATATGAGAGGTATTTGCCGATGCTGCATCATCGTCATTATCATCAACACCATTTTGTTGAAGCCAAGTACATACATATTAAATTGGAAAATATTTTTTCTCCGATAGAAACCTTCACCGATCAGTGATTTCTTCTTCAATCTATTGCGGCGTGTTGTGCATATATACCAAGAATAGATCGCATACCTTACCCAATACCCATTGCCTCCCACCCAATCAATCTTTCAGAATTTCTACGTCGTTTTCGTTTTCCAAATTTGGACAAGCACGTGTTTGGGTCATCTTGAGATGTACTATGGTTACAAATGAACGTTCACGTCTTGAGAAGGAAATATTTATGCGAATCGCGTTCTCAGTCGATTCCAACGATATCGAACTCGACAAATTTTAGTGTGTGGATAATTTGGCAACGCTGTTTTTACGCAGGAAATTTTTATTGAATTGATGTTTGAGTGAAAATAAACCCTTTTACCCTTTGGGAAATTTCTATCTACTTAGAAATTCGTTAGGGTTTTTAGGGAAAGCAGAAATACATGACTATTTAATGCTTGAGACATCTTCCTATCTTCTTTGTGGAAATTCGAGCATTGGTAAATTTGTAGATGAAAAAACGTATTTCAACAGTATTATTTCTGTAAAAATAAGTTGATTTTTTTTTTTTTTTTTTGAAAAAATTCTAAAATAATGAGAAACATGCACCTACCATAATTCTGTTTTCAAAAAATTTTTGACTGATGATTTTTTTTATTTAAATTTTTGTTTTTAACGAAGAAAAAAAATTAAAAAATTGTTTTTAACAGAATTTTTGAAAACTCGTTTTTCAAGAAAATTATAAAAAATTTCAATTTAGACAAATCTGGGAAAAACTAGGTTTCAAGCAGAATTCTTAAAAATTCGTTTTTCAAAAAATTGATTTTTCATCAAAATTTTGAAAACATGATTTTCAACAAAATTTGAAAAAAATATTTTTAACAAGATTGAAAAGAAGTATTTTTTAAAAGGATTTTTAAAAAAATTCGTTTTTCATTAAATTTTGAAACAATTATCGTTTAGTAAATTTGAAAAAACTGTTTTCAACAGAGTTTTCAATAATTTTGTTTTTCAAAATTTTTCTTGATTTTTTTAAAAACAAAATTTTGAAAAACACGTGTTTAACGAAATTGAATTTTTTCAGTAGATAAGTAAATTTTGAAAAAATCCTATAGACTTTTAAAATTTAGTTTTTAATTTTTTTTTTTTTTATATATAAAATGGGGGGAAAAGTTGTATCAAAATAATGTTGAAAAATCTGTTTTCAAAAAAAATATTAGATAAGTAGGTATATTAGGTATTATAAAAAATTTCAATAAAATTTTAAAGAACATAATTTATCGTCCAAAAAATTTTAAAAACTCGTTTTTCTACAAGATTTTTAACAAATCTGAAAAATAATTAGGTAAACAGAATTTTTAAAGAAAGTTGGGAAAAATCGTTTTTGACAAATCTGCGGAAAACTGTTTATCGACTGAGTTTTTAAAAAAATTTCTTTTTAGGAAAAAATTTTAAAACATGATTTTCAACAAAATTTGAAAAAATTCTACTTTTAACAAATCTGAAAAAAAAACTTATTTAACGACTATTCAAAAATCCAAGAATGTAGAGAAAAACTTGTTATTTTCAACAAATGCTGGTAAAACTGTTGTTCATCAGGATTTAAACAAAAAAAATTGAGAAAATTCAGAGGACATAATTTCAACAACTACTGTTGAGAAAACTGCTGTCCAAAAAACTTTGATTTTCTTAAAAATCTCAAAAAGTTGCTTCTTGTTTTTAAATGTTGATTTATAAAAAAAAAAAATTGAATTTATTTTTCAGCAATATTTTTAAAATCATGATCTTCAAGAAAATTTTTAAAAATTTTGATTTTGAACAAATATTAATTTTTTTTTACAGAATTGAAGAAAAAAAATTCAAGATACTGCACATAAAAAAATTACAAATGCATGAAAAATGATTTCAACAATATTTAAACAAATTGAAATTTTTCAAGAAAACTCAATAGGTAAACATGATTTTTTTTTTTAAATAATATTGTTGAGAAATCATGTCCAACAAAATTTTTGAAAATCAAGTTGCCATTTGACAGCATTTTTAAGTTTTTTTTTTTTAAATTTAGTAACGCCATGTACAGCCATTTTATTTTATTTATTCATTTTTTTTAAAGGAAAATGGAAGAAATCAATTTTTAGCAAATTAGAAAAAAAACAATTTCAGTATATTTTTTAAACAGAATTTTAAGAAATCTGTTTTTCTACAAAATTATAAAAAACTTGTTTTACAACAAATTTTTTTAGAAGAATTCAAACAAATCGGTATTTGAAAATATATAGGGTTCAACAAAAAATGTGAAAATAATGTATTGCATTTCCAGCAAGTTTTGAATTTTTTTTGGTTTTCAAGAATATTTGAAAAACATGATTATTTCAACGTTAAGAAAACTTTTTATCAACTGAATTCCGAAAATTTGTTTTTCAGGAAAATAAAAATAAAAACTGATTTTTCAGCCAAATTTTGAAAAGCATGGCTGTTGGTAAAATCAGAAAAATATGACTTTTCATCGAATGTTGAGAAAACTGTTTTCAAAAAATGTTTGAAACGTGGTTTTAAGTAATGCAAGTCTACGTAGTACGTAATACCTACTTGAAAAATATGGAGTTCCAAAAAAAAAAAAAAATTTCAAACTTTTACTTTTTGAAAATCTTTAAAAAACTGATTTTCAATAAAATTCTCAAAAATTTGTTTTTCGAAAAAATTTAAGAAATGTGATTTTCCGTGAAAATTGAAAAACTATAATTTTTCAAAAAATGTTGATACAAAATTTTAAAAACCTGTTTTCGAATAAATTTTTAAAATTCTCATTTTGAACGAATATTGGAAATAAAATGTCCTTCAAGAGAATTTCAAAGAAAATTAATTTTTCTTGAAAATTCAGAAAACTCGATATTTCAGAAAAATTTTAAAAATCACGATTCTCAACAAAACTCAGAGATTACAGTTTTTCAACGAAATTTGAAAAAATTATTTTTAAACAGAATTTTGAAAAATTGTTTTTCAAAACAATGTAAACAGTTTTTCAAAAATACTTGAAAACTTTTTACCTACTTCATACATAGTTTGAAAAAATTTCTTTTACCTAGATAGAATTTCATGGGTTTTTTATTGAAATCGAAAATTTATTTTTTTCTAAAATAAATAAATAATTTTCTCAAATGTTTACATAAAATTCATATTTAAAAAAAAATTAAGGAATTAGTTTTTGAATTTTTTTTTTTTAAATCCTTTTAATAGAAATCAATTTTTTCTCATTGTCCGATTTTTTTTCAGCATTCGAAGCTACCTAAACTGCTCTTATTGGAGAACACTGTATGGAAATTTCATAGACTAGCCCAGAACAGCTCACATGTATCTCTACAATTTACATGAACTAGTCGTAAAAAAATTGTCTACATGACTAAGCTTGGCAATGATCTTGTTTAAAATTTGATTTCAAATCTCGTATAATTTAAAAAGCTAATTGCGCTTTATTGCAAGGACAGTTCAAGGTCGATTAATTTAAAACAATTCGTATATTTCCTGGATTATAAAAATATACCAGGTAATTAACCGATACGTACACGAGTGATTTCATCCCTCCCTAAAAAAAATTAGACCAGTAACTACAGTTCATTTCAACTCTTTTAGCGATATGAATGAAATTAAGTATACTGAAGGTACCAGAAATGATTTTCGAGATTATGTACCGAGATGATACATACGATTACGGTACGTTACGGTCATCCTATATGGTATATGACGTCACCAGTGCAAATTACTCGAATATATATAACTTATACCTTGGTAGAAAGTTGTTTTATCACCTATTAAATCACCTTTCATTTCACAGTTGTTTCTTTTTAAATAAATTTTTAACACACTACCGATGCAATGTGTAAATTGAACCGTTTACTTTGGACATTTACCTACTCACTCCCTCCCTCTGCTCCTCCTTCGGTCAATATTTCCTTTTCTTGTTTGGTCGACGCGATGAATTTTTGATATAATATTATTCCATGTTTCTCTTTTGAGTTTCAATGTCGTCTCGTTTCACTCTTTCGATAGAACTCGATTCGTGTCCAGTTAGTTATTGGACCTATTACGAGACGAATTCTAATTTTAGAACTAGTGGTCCTCGTTGTTGGTGGTATCTATTTTTAAAAATTTCATTTCAAAAAAAGAAACAAATAAATAGGTATTTTTCATCTTGGAAAGTGATTCTTCGTATCGACTCGCTCGTTCCATGTAACTTGCTCGAGGAACCAGTTTATTTCGTAATCGTCCACGCACACACATGGTTACGAATTACGATTATCGTTTGCGCTAATTATTTCCATTTTTTCTCTATTTTTTTCTTTATTCGTCCTTTAATTGCCGCCAGTCTGAGCCGCACGAGTGGATTTAACGCTGTGCTATGGAAAATTCGCGTGTAATTTTCAAATAACGAACGAAAATTGCTCGGTCTTCTGTACGTAGCGTAAGGTACGTCACGTCTTATTCGCGGTATTCCTTAATCAATGATTATCGTGATGCATTCGCGTATAATTGCAACTTGCAAAGTGTAGCTAGGTATCTATCTGCGTTCGGTACGTAATCATTTTGATGTAGGCAGGAAGCAGAGAGAGTGGAGAGGAGATCTACGTAAATCACGATAGTGTAGTCGTAATACTACAGACGATTATGTCTTGTGCCAGTGCCTTAGTCATTGCGAGCTAATATACGTGTGGTTATGTTACAAATTACAATGCTTCAGTTTTTCTCATTTGTTCGAATTAATTGGCCGGCGATGTATTAATCAACGATAGCGAAAACAACACCTGAGCGAGTGAACGGGTCGTTATAATGCGGAGTGAATGAACCATCGAAGCTCTTCACTGCCGTGTAGGTAAATTACCGGTACAGGTGGATATCGCATCGGCGACTAAATAAGCGAATAGATGAGTAGATTCGAGCAGGAAAATGGACGATTTTTTCCTGATTTTCTTTACAGTTCTGGTGATTTGCAAATTTGCAGTCGTAAAAATTACTCGAGAGTTGAGATGAGGATGTTTGCGAGTACATAATGTATCAATGACTTCCAGTGGTGATTTTTTTTTTTTATACAATAGGTATAAACATTGCAAACAAAACATAAACCCCTTCGTATGTGGGGTATTTTATTGCAGATTTATCGCCATTGGCCATCTTTCATTTGGTTTTGCTGGTCTGCCTGAGATTAAAATTCAGATGGTACTTATAGCTCTCGACCAAGATGCGATGATCCGGATTAGATTTACTAAACTTACGATTCCTTTTTCCTCGGTATTATTCAAGATTAACTGAAAAGAGAGGGAGAGAGGGGACAGGGAACAGTTCGATTTTTTTGGTATTTCACTGAACCTTCAATAACCAATAAGTTCGAATTTACATTTTCAGGAAGAGTAAAAAATTTTTAATTGAAGAAAATAATAATTTTGAAAATTTTCATCGAAATTTCGTTTCCCAAAAATTGTAAGTTTACGATCAGCTGCAGTGAAAATAAAAACCCAATTTGTAGTTAATATTCCTAAAATTATTTTAAAATAATCTGGGTTTCCAAAAAATACGTTTTTTTTTCTTCAAATTTTTACATTTTTCAAGAGAGTTATATTTTTCAAACTTTTAAAAGTTTTTTTCCGTGATTTATTTAAATGAATTAATCTTGAAGAAATTTTTTGGACTTGGAAAAAAATAATTATCTGGTGATTTTTTTTTTTTTTTTTTTTTTTTTTTTGAAAGTTGTATGCAATAAGCATAAGTACCTAGTTTTTTCAGAGATTTTTTTTTCAAAAGAATTTTTTCTGGGAAGATTTTCTGTTCTGAAAGATTTTATTCTAGAGGATTTTCAAATTGGAAAAATTTAAGAGATTTTTATAATGGAGTTTTTTGGAAATTTTTTTTAATCATTTCGAATGATTTTCTGAGAATTTTTTGAGATTATTTGAATAATTTTTTTTTTTTTTTTTTTGAATAAACATGGTAATGAGCGGAATTTTTTCTGCAACTTTTTCATATGTGTTTTAGAGAAGGATTATTATAGGAAATAACCATAATCTCCAAAAAGTTTCGTCAAAATTTATTTACTTAAAGTCAAAGACATTTTTCCAAAAATTGAGGTTTATAAAGAAAACTGATTCTTTCCCAGTGAAATTTTCAAAAAAAAAATTTTTCAACTGTAAGTACTTATATCTATTAATTAAAAATTTGAAGCATTTTTTGGGAGACATTTTTCAGATATTTGAACGACTTCTTAAAAAAAAAATTAGAATATTTTTGATGAAAAAGTTATTTAAAAAATGTTTTTCAGGTTTCAGGAAGAAAATTTTGTTCTGGGAGAATTTTTGTTTTTCAGAATAGGCTCTTTCGAATTTTTTTCTGTACTGGAGAGCTTTGAAATTGAAAAATCCATAATTTTGAAGAATTTTTTTTTCAAACCGATTTTATTTGATGTTAAAAAATTTTTTGAGATTTTTTTTCCGAATTTCAAAAAAAATAATTTTCAATTTTTATAAAGAAATTTTTTAAACAATTTTCTTACAATAAGGGAGCTCAAAATTATTTGGGGAAATTTTAAATCTCCATAGCTTATTTTGTAAGAATTTTTCTTTTAAAATTTTTGTTTGATTTTTTTCAATTTTTTAATAATTTTTTTCAAGAAGAATTTTTCCATTTTTTTTTCTTTTTTTTTTCTTTTTGATGAAATTGTTTCAAAACATTGTTTTGCTGCGTTGAGATGGTTTTGAAAATATTCTTTTTACATGATTTTCTAGAAAAAAAAATGAAGAGGATTTTTTATTATTTAGAAAAACATCTTTTAAAAGTTTTTTCTGCGTTAAAAAATTTTGAAATTCAAAAAAAAAATTGAGGATTTCTAAAAAATAGGATTTTGTGCCGAATTTCGAGATTTTTTGAGAGAGTTATTCATTTAATGTTTTAAAAATAATTTTCAAAATTTTTTGAATGGATTTTTTTAAATTTAAAGAATTTAAAACTTTTTTTTGTAAATTTTAAATCTCAGAGGATATTTTCTGAAATTTTTTTTCAAAATTTTCAGTTTTTTTTTTTTTTTAAATTTTTTAAATATTTTATAAAGATTTTTTCATTTTTTTTTTTGCTGAAGTAATTTTCAAATCATTTGAATTTCCCCTGATTTTCTAAAAAAAAATTTGTAGTGAATTTTCATTCTGAAGAAGACGTTTTTCTATGCTGAAAAATTGTGAAATGGAAAAAAATCCAAAAATACCTATGATTTCTTTATGAATATTTTAATTTTTTTGTGAATGATTTTTTTTTTCAAATTTCGTTTGAGATGATTGCACCTACCTTAATTCTAAAGATTTTTTTGAGAATGTTTTTGGGAAAACTTTTTTGAGAATTTTTTATTACTGAAATGATTTATAAATACCTATTTTTTTTTCTGAGCAAATTTTTATTTTGCTGGAAAAACTTTTCAAAATGAATTTTTTCCCATTTTGTAAAATTTTGAAACCAAAAAATTCCAAAAATATGATTAATTTGTAGGTAGAAGTTTCTCGCCACAATACTTTTTTGTCCAGTACCTACTTATAATTTTGAATGTTTTTATTTAATAATTATTTCATAGGTACTCTTCAAGAAAATTTTTTAAGTATTTTTTTTTCAATTCACAGATGAATACATTTTTTATTGAAATATCAGAGGATTGACTATTGAAAAAAAAAATTGTTTTGAATTTTATTCCATTTTTTTAAAATTTCTTTTTTGCAAATTTTTTCACGGATTTTTTTGTGAAGAATTTTCTTTAAAATACTTACTTATTTTTTACAGGATATTCTAGGAAGAAATTCTGAATTCGGTAGAGAATTTTTATTCTTCAGTAAAAGTTCATTGAATAAGTTTGTCCACATATGTATGTATAGTTGTTGGAGCATTTTGAGAGAGAAAAAAAATCCAAAAATATGACTTTCTGAAAAAAATCGAGAGTTTTTTTTTCAGTATTTTAAAGAATTTTGAGCTATTTCCAACAAAAAAAAAATTCGATTTTTTTTTTTTTTTTTTTTTTTTTTTTTTTTTTTTTTTTTTTAGCATTTACGACTTTTTTCTACATTTAAAAAAAAAATGTGACCCGGCACGTTAAAAGGGACCTAGTAGGTATTTTTTACAAATTTTTCAGGAGAGTAAAAACAAACTTTGGAAATGAATATCTCTGGAACGAATGGACCGATTTTTCTAAAACTTTGGGGAATTGTTACTGGGTATAAGTGAAATATTTTCCAATATTAAAAAAATAATTATGGGCGAACATTTTTGTATAATGGCGCAAGGGAAATTTGACCAAACTCAGTGTTGCCAAAAAAAGGAAAAAAAATTGTGATAAGTAAATTTTTGAAGTTTACTGATAACAAATGTAACATTGATTTTAGGCTAAATTATGAAGATTTTGTGTCATAGGTGATCATAAGATGAAAAATACATCGAAAACTACAGTGATTACAGATTTACTAGGTCCCTTTTGTCATGCCGATTGAAAATATTGACTTTTTCGAAGTTTTTAGTGATTCAGGTGATAGACCTTGGTAAGTGGACCTCAGAACACCAAAAAAGTGAAAATCGATTTTTTACCTACTAGGTCCCTTTTAACGTGCCGGGTCACAAATATATATTTTTTCAATAGGGGCTTCAAGAAATATATGTCTTAGATTTTTTTTGTAAGGAATTTCGTTATAAAGGGGATTTTCTATTTTTCAGAAAAAATTCAGCTCTAAATTTCTTTTCTATGGCAATAATTTTCAATTTTTTCAAAAATTCCTAAACAATTTTTTTTTTGATTTGAGATTTTTAAAACATTTTGTTCCCAAAAAAATTAATTGAATTTTGACTTTTTCAAATAGAACTGTTTTTTTTTTTTTTTAGACTGAAAGTAAATTTCTTTCAAGATTTTTAGTATTTTTATCATGAAAACTTTTTAATCGTCAATTTTTTTTCTTCAAATTCTCAAGTATTGAAAAAAATTGGAAAAAATTGTACGAAAAATTTCTATCAACTTGACTAACTTTGTTTCAAGAAAATTTCGTTGATTGATTTATGCCAGGAAAATTTCTCGTTAGAAATAAAATTTTTTTCCAAAATCGAAAACATTGTTGGGAAAAGTTGAAAAAATTCTCAATCAAAAGTTGTAGTTTGAAATCCTAGGAATAATTTCGATCATTACAAAAATTTCGATTGGACCCCTCCCTCCTCTTCAATTTTGAATAACAAGTATCAATGTAGTATAATTATACCTAATTATTAAAATTGAACAACTACGATCCGATTCCATGTAAACACGTCCATAAAATAGAATATAAAGTCGTATGGCAGTGGAAGGCTGTCAGCAAGTGTACCACAATAATACGAACCACGTAGTCTATTTTATATGAAATTTTACTATGAATGACGCAACCCAACAATTATTGCATTCGGTACTGCATTATTCCGGCGAATATAAAATACGCTCCGATTAGATATTAATTACACAACATAATCGATACACAATAGTACCTATACCAGCTCCGAGTACGTATTTAGACGAATAATGATAATAGTATAAAAACAATAGACAATGAACTCAGCAAAAATTTAGCTATGTATAAATTACGTATACTCTGCGAAAGCATGCAGCAGCACAGGGAACTGGTTAAGTGCCAGCAATGCGCGTCTTCCGGCACACCGAGCGAGCACAGAGAGCAGCGACTCTGCAAGTCGATGGTAATCGCAATCTCTTATGCCAAGTGTACATATGTGTACTGGGCCGAAGAGCTGGGCTGATAATGAATTTCACGTGGGTTGCTAACGAAAGTAAAAACATATCAACTTGGTCAGTATATTATACGTCGATCAGACATTCGCGAGAAAATAAATCTTATACGAGCAGTTGTAAGTACAACTACCTAATTGTTTATGTCATATCGTACTCTACAAAGTCTCTTAGACTTCGATAAGTGACATATCGCCATTCAAAAACGTATAAATTCAATTAAAACAAATTTTTATCTCGGTATTATAACCTTCGGCGACATCGACGTACAAATGCCCAGTTTATCTCCGATGCGTCTTATATAATTACCTTGAATGGTTTTTTTTTTTTTTTTCGTGTGGGTAATATTTACGTTTGTATACTACAATTATTGTACATACAGGCTGCGTGCGGTACCTTATACCTAAGGTACGGTATATGTACGTTTCGTAATGAGATTCTTGTTCTCGAAATTGTACGTAGCATCGTGTTTTTAGTACGTCTTCGCTTTCGAACTGATTCCAAGTCGAGTCTCGTTATTTTCAAATGGCTCTTTTAATTGTAGGTGTGGTAAGATGCGCGTGAAATTTGCATGCTAGTATTTCTACATTATTTTTTCGCGATGATTTTTTTTTTGTGCGAATAAAATTCGACAGTTGTTCAGAGGTAACATTTTAAAATCGTATGAGAATTTTTCAGAAAAATCTGCTAAATTTATAGCAATTAAAGTCCATAAAAGAAATGACAGTCTGCTTGAGAGAGGATAAAAATACCAATATCTGTAAAACAGCGCACATTGCAGATGAAGTCAGCGGGCTCAATCGTCAATTTTATCATCACCATGGTGGTCATTTCGAATACCGATCAGGTGATCTAAAAAAGCACCTTGAATTCGAAATCAGCACTATTGCAAACCTAACAATCGATACCCATGGCGTGTTTTTATCATAATTTTTAGTTTCCCCTTCCCCCTTTTACCACACATTATTTACCAATTACCAAAAAATCGCGAGGAAATTAAAAAAAAAAAAAAAATTAAAAATAGATCACTTTTTAGTGGACTGAAATTATTATTTTTTTAAAATACTAACGTTAAATTCAGACTGATGCCGGAATTAACTGAAGGTTTGTCGGAGGGGGTGGGGGTTTGAAATAAAAATAAGTCCGAAAATTGATAAAAAATCATCATGCATATCGATTTCATGGTTTTCGTTGTCGCTGAAATCGAATTCGAAAATATTTCTTCGATTAAAGATGTATTTCATGAATTACCCTCCAAATTTTGAGTGTCCATTTTCACTGCTTCTCAAAACATAGGTTTTTTAAAAATAGGATCATTTTTTAAAATTGAAATTATAAAATTCGCAGAGGATATTTTGAGCAATTAACACTGGGTGGCATTGTATACTTACTTTCAAGTGACAATCTTTTGTGTCATACTTTGCAAAAAATTCTTTGATTTTTTTCAGTTCTTCAGAGACAGTAATAAGTAGTTGTAAATAAATGAAAATCATTCTCAAATTTTAAAGGCCTTTCAATTTTTGAAAAAAATACCATTTTTTCGTGGGGAAAAATTCTCAGTTTTTTAAAAATGAATTTTTGGATAAAAATCTTTCAATTTTTTTTTAAGAAAACGATGATAAAAAAAATTTTTTTGAGAGAGAAAAAATCTCTATCTATTTTTTTAAAAGATAAAATCTCTCATTTTTAGACAAAAAAAACCTTATAAATAATTTTTTTTTGAAAAAATAGGTACCTAGTTCATTATTTTCAATTTTTTGGAGAAAAAAAATGTCGTTTTCTGGTTAAAATGAAATCTCTTATTTTTGGAGGAAATTTCTAAAATTAAGTACCAAATACCTTATAAATTATTTGAAAAAAAAAAATTCTGTGTATAAAAAAAATTTTCTGAAGTAGGTGGTCGATAATTTTTACAGAAGAAAATTCTCAGTTTTTTTTTTTTTTAGAAAATTTTTATAATAATATTTTAATTTTTTGAGATTGGAGGCGAAAAATTTTTCAAACTTTTGGATAAAAATTCTTAATTTTCTCGGAATAAAAAATGTCTGTGTTTTTTGAGTTACTTTTTAAAAAATTCTCAATTTTTATGAAGCAATGAATTACAAAGACTTTGTTCACATTTCCATTTTTCAAATTTCTCAAATTCAACTTCTGTAACATTCTGACAATAAATGAATTTTTGAAATTTCATTGAAATCCTAATTATAGTAACTTGAAGTAAAATTTGAAAAAAATTTCAACCTCTAATTTTTTTAACTTTCTTAAGTTGAAATTTTCTGATTATTCAAAATTTTGCTCCAAACTAAATTTTTTCTAGATTTGTTTCGGTACCTACCTATAATTTTTTTAAATTTTGTTTTAGCTCTCATTTTTTAAAAAAATTTCCTTCAACTCCAATATTTTCAATTGCCTTAAAAAATGACAGGTATGTTTTTTAAAAATTTTATCTATTACTTCAACGTACATTTTTTATAATTTTTCAAGATATAACCAAAATTTACATTTTTTAAATTTCTGTACAAAGTAGGTATGATTTTTTTTTTAATTTCACAAATTTGATTCTGTAAAAGTTTTTCAAAAAATGAATTTTTGAAATTTTATTCGAACACGAATTTTCTATAAATGCAACTTTATGAATACAAAATGTTTAAAAGTTTTAGTTCGAGCAAATTTTTCAATACTCAGAAAAAATTAGGTTAGTTAGTGCTAAATATTGAAAAAATTGTATTCGCAAAATTAAAAATTGAGGAAATTTTCGAAAAAAGTGGGTTTGAACGAAATTTCAAAATTTTGTACGAAAGGCTCTACTTTGAACTCTCAAATCGACAATCGACAGAATAAATTTCTCAAAATATTACCTAATGAGAAATATCTCCCCATTTTCTTCGAAATGGAAAAATGAAAAATGTAAGTTTGTGTACAATATTACTCAGAAAAAAAATAGATACACAGGAAACGGAAATTTTTAATTCCACATACCATGTACCCTATACTTATCATCTCCCAAGCCAGGCGTAGGTACTTCGAAAGCTTATCAAACCATCTCAGATAACCATTCAATTCAATCTTCTCAGTAAATTGAAAAAAAAAATCATTACCACAGATTTGCGTAAGCAGGCAGCAAATGTAATCAATACGAGGACCAATAAAAAGATAAGTAGGAGGAATCGCGCTCTGAAAAAATGCTCGACAACTTTCTACGATAATTCTCAAATTTATTGGAAAATTAGTTCGCGCCATCGCCACCGGGAGTCCACAGAGAGGCGACCAAAGAGCAGATAATTTCACATCGACCACCGACCAGTCATCCGAAGATGTTACTTGTCAATTTGTAATAATTTTCCACGTCGCTGTGGCGCATAGTTGTCTAAAAAGTGTACACAGATAATGAATTCTAGTGATTAGACGATGATAAGCGCAAAACGAGCTCAAAGTAGGAGATAACCGTTTGTTTTCGGTGTATGATCACGTACAGATGAGAGAACGTCTCTCTCTCTCTCTCTCTCTCTCTCTCGCTCTTTATTGTATCGATTCTTCTGCGTACGTAGGTAATAGGTATATAAATATAATAATAATACTGGGAGATCGCACTGCGCCGTATTCTCTTTTCAATTGTACCAGCGGGTTAAAAGTAAAAGCAGGTAGCACACCTCGTCCGTCGGTCGTCGCCAATTCCAAGCTTCGTAAAATCAGTCATTACTATTCCATACTCTGTTCGAATTATTGCTCTGTGTGCTATGTATACAAAGTTGATAATTTTTATTTATAACAAGAGGCGTAAAAAGGACTCGATAATTTTGCCAATGCGATCATTCGCTTCTGCGACTTTTTGGCACCGATTTCTCGGTACCTACCCAAAGGACGAGTAGGTATTGTTTTTTTGGTACCATCGAAAATTCATCAAGTTCAATACTACTAGTCTACTATACTACAATTACTACATATACATACTTAGATAATTGATATTAAAAATTGGAGGGAGTGGAGGGGTCCAATCGAAATTTTTGTAATGACCAAAATTATTCCTAGGACTTCGAGCTACAACTTTTGTTTGAAAATTTTTTCAATTGGACCCCTCCCTTTCCACCAAGTTTGCATAAAAATCCGAAAATACTGATTAAAAATTGAGGAGTGAGGGAGGAAGAGCCAATTGAAAAAATTTTCAAACAAAAGTTGTAGATCAAGTTCCTAAAAATAATTTTGGTTATTATAAAAATTTCGATTGGATCCTTCCCTCCCCTCCTATTTCACATAATATCAGGTAGATATTTTTCAAAATTGGGAGAGGGGTCCAATTGAAAAAATTTTCAAACAAAAGTTGTAGATTGAGGTCCTAGAAATAATTTTGATTATTACAAAAATTTCAGTTGGACCCCTCCCTCCCTCTAATTTTGCATAATATGGCATAAATACTTAATACATTAAAAACTGGTGGAGGTAGGGGTTCAATTGAAAAAATTTTCAAACAAAAGTTGTAGATTGAGGTCCTAGAAATAATTTTGATTATTACAAAAATTTCAGTTGGACCCCTCCCTCCCTCTAATTTTGCATAATATGGCATAAATACTTAATACATTAAAAACTGGTGGAGGTAGGGGTTCAATTGAAAAAATTTTCAAACAAAAGTTGTAGTTTGAAGTATTAGAAATAATTTTGGTTATTAGAAAAATTGCGATTGGACCCTTCCCTCTCCTCCAATTTTGAATATCAAGTATCTGTGTAGTATATTGGACTTGGTAAATTTTCGATGGTGCCAAAAAAAAACAGTACTTCGGTGATCTCCTTGTCCCAAAAGGTTTTCTATAGAAGAATCTCTTGCACCAAATCGTGATTCTCGACAGCCCTGCGCAAAAACTACGAAGAAGACTACACGAGTCGCATTTAAAAACGAAAACAATTCACGATGTCGTCATTCGAATGCATCAGCGAGCGTATGAAAAGCATACGTGATCAGAAGTACAAACTCCCTTTAAAGTTTATGGTTTAATTTTTTGCAACCGTAAGATTCTTCCTGCTTGCCTTGCTGAACTTTACGTTCTTTTCTTCAAATAACCATTTCGACCTTCGTTTGGATACAATTTTTTCTTCACCGATTCTTTCTACGAGTGTGTTTTTTTCATTAGTGTAGCTCGTGAGAATGCATTTCATCAACGTGACGCACTTTCATGACTTTTGAATCGCTCAACGATATAAAAAATTGTGTCAATTTTGCTGCCAATGCGAATGATAGAGCTTATATGGTCGTAACTTGAATACCTATATTTTGTATAGTGTATCTAGAGTATGTTTCCAGCAGCCAATGTAATTATTTCGAGTTTATTTTTAAACTACTTAGTCGGACCAATATTTTCCAATTTTTTTCCAACATACTAGATCTCAATGCGTAGTCTTATTTACGTTTCCCGATTCAAATTATCATTCTGGTTTCATTCAAGGATAATATGTAATATATAAATGGCGGAATTCAGGTTCAAGTTTCATTCAACGTGTGTATTTTCCAATGATGGCGTAAATACTTCTATGTTGCGGTGTGCTATTGTGCGTTAGTATTTATATCTTCGAGTTGATTAGATGACGTGAAGAAAAAATTTACTATAAAAGCGTAAACGTGTAGTAAATGACGCAGCACCTGTGACTGAGAATCACCGCACGTTGGCGTTGTCAAATAACATGGACAGTTGCTGATGACAAAACAAACCCGAGATGAGGTTAGAATCGAGAAAATTATTCGCATGTGTGATTTACCAATAGAGATAGGCATCTTTACTCGTGAGAATTGGTACGATCAATTGAAATCAATTGAAAAAAAAAATTATAGTTGGAAGGCGTGAAAAATATTTTCAGAATAGTCCGCATTTCTTCGAGTTTGAGCTATATTTTGAAAAAATTAGTGTTGAAATTGAATGTCGACAACTTGAGTTGGAGCAGAATTTCTAAAAATCTGAACTTCCACAAAAATTTAAAAATTATATTTTTCACAAAATAGTACATAAGTTGAATTTGAGGATGAGAAAACAATATTTTGAAAATTTTTATTTTTATCAGAATTAATAAAAAAAAATATATATATATTTGGAAAAGAATTTGCAATGATTTCTCTCAAACTCGAATGTTTCAAATTTTTGTTTGCATCTCAATTTTTTTCAATTTTTCTCCAACTCAATGTAGTACCCACTACCTAATTATTTTTTTAAAGATTAAGGGCCTACTCAAATTTGTTTGATTATAAAAAATTTTGCTCGAATTGAAATTTTTTGAGGCCCTGATTTCTCATAAAAGTTTCTTCAATTCGATTTTTTTCAATTTTGACAAAGTATTTTTTTTTATTCTTAGTTTTAATCACTAATTTTAACACATTTTTTAAAAGATTCCCTCAAATACAATTTTTTTAAAATTTTATGTATGCTTTCATTTTTTTAAAGATTTTTTTGTTTTGTTTTAAGATTCAGCTCCAACACAAGTTTGACTGATTAGGTAGGTAATCAAAATTTGGCTCAAATTTTAAATTTTTTCAATCTCTTAATTTTACAAAATTTTTCTCCAACTAAAATTTTTCCAATTTTGTTTGAATTCGATTTTTTTACGATTTTCCATTAAAATGATTTTTTTCGTTCTCAAGCTTGTGCTCAAATTAAAATTTTTCAGGAGGGGATCTGAAAATTCTGTGAATTCACGAATTTTCTCCATTTTGTTTAAATACACCTACCAGTTTTTTTTTGTTTTTTTTCCAAATCAACTTCTCAGACTTGCCTACTGCTTGATTAAAAATTTCGCTCAATTAAAAAATTTTCAAAATTTTAAATCTGAAAATTTTTCGTTTAAATCAAAGGAAAAAAACATTCAAATACAAGTTTTTTCAAAACTGTGTGCTAACTGCTAACTGTAAATTCTTCAAAAAAATTTTAAGTATACAGAATTTTGATAAATCTTGAATTTTTAAAAAATTCACTTGAACTGAAATTTTTGAACATTGTATAATAAATTATTTTGAATTCTACCCAAACTGGAATTTTTCGAAATTTGGTCTAAAATTTCTCAAAATTTGTCTAAAATTTAAAAGTTTACTTTTTTTCTTTAAAGACCAATTTCTTTCTATTTTTTATATTTTTTGTGAATTTAATTTTCTTAAAATTTCGCTCAAATTCATTGTTTTAAAAATTTTGTTCAAATTCAAAATTTTTTTGAAATATTGCTCAAGTTAATTTTTTTCTTTCCAAACATAAATTTTATAAAAAGTATGTCATACCTACTCACATCAATCATATCCAATAATTATCTAATGTTCCAAACTTTGACAACAGCAAAAATTTTTGAATTTTTTACATACTATTTTTTTTTAAATTATGCTCAAACTCAAATTTTTAAAATTTTACTTGATTGAAAATTTTTAAAATTTAGCCCCCGTTCATTTTTTCAACTTTGTTCAAGTACTTTTTTTTAATAAAAACTTGATTTTTGCAAAATTTTAACAGTCACAATTTGTAAAATTTTTTGCATACAATTTTTTTTTAAATTTAGCTAAGTTTCAATTTTTTTTTTGATTGTTTCTTGAATTAATTTTTGTACATTTTGTTGAAACATCAATTTTTTGTGTACTCAAATTTTTTGAAATATTGCTCATGTTCATTTTTTTTTTTTTTTGAAATTTTGTTCAAAAATCAATTTAAAAAAAGGTTCCTCTTTTCAAAATTATTCAATTTTTAAAATTTATGCACATCCAAATTTTTAAGAATTTTGATCAAAAATATTGCTCAGATTCAATTTTTTTTTGAACATTTTGTTCAAACCAAAAAATTTTAATCAAAGTCATTTTACTAGAACTCGTAATGTAAGACATTCTTGAAATTTATTTTAAACATCAATTCTTTAGAAAAATTCCATATTGATTTTTCAGAATTTTGCTCAAAATTTAAAATTTTGTTCAAATTTGAATTTTAAAAAATCCATCTCGATTTTCTTAATATCTAGGTATTTTGCTAAAAATTGAATTTTGTATATTGAAATTTTGAAAAATGATGCTCAAATTTGGATCTTTCAGATTTTATTTAAACATCAATTTTTTTGAATTAGCTCAACAAATTTTTTTTTCTTCAAAATTGCCAGCATTCTTGAAAATTTATAATTTTGATGGATCTAAAAAATTGACAGTTTTTCAAAATTTCAAACTCAAGTTTTTATTTAGTCATTCGAAATTTTTTCATTTTTCACATTTTTATATTATTTTGTTTAAATAATACCTACAAATTTTTATGAAGTTTTGATTAAATTAAATTTTTTGAAATTTCATTCGAGACTTGAATTAAAGTAAAAAAAATTCTCCTGACCTTAGGTATTGGTTTTTTTTAAAAACTTATTTCCTGGATTATGAGTAGTGATGGCTCAATGCGCGCATTTGAATTTCTGGTTGCGCGTAAGAATTTTTCAAAAAAAGAAACTAAGTCCAATCTTCAATAGAAATCTCTCATTTTTCAATGCAAAAAAAACCCCAGAGAAGTCGATTGTTATTTTCATAAGAAATGGAAGTAATACAACTACCTCATCATTCAGTGCTACCAGACGATAGTTTTGATATGTCACACGATTTTTAAGATTTTTTTAAAAGCGCGCAAATGCGTATTTTTTGGCCAGCGAGCATGCGCGCATTTGCGCGAGCCATCACTAATTATGAGTAATTCAGTTTTTTAAATTTTGTTCAAATTCATATTTTTTAAATTTCATTTAAACACCAATTTTAAAAAATTTTCTCCAGTGATAAAATTTAAAATTTTTTCCAAATGAATTGTTTTCAGCTTTGTTGTCATCGTAACTCGTTCTCAAAATGATTATTAATTTAAATTTTACGTGAAGTCCACGTCTTCATTTAAACCATCAAATAACCTTTGAGAATCACTGGAACAGAGAATGCGATCATATTGAAAAATATTTTCGCGACCCCTACCAATCTACCATTATTAAATCGAAAAAGTCGATTTAACTAGAGGGTGTAACACTCGCTGCGTAGTAATAATAAAAAAATCAACGCGTCGTCACGTCATTATCAACATTGTGGTCTAAAGATAATACCTAGGTAGCTCAGGTACCCGAGGTACTTTTCAATTTCAAGCCAGAAAAGATACACCGGGCTGGCGTTAGAGAGAACGATAGAAACGAAACGAAAAGAAAGACGCGAGAAGGAGGGAAAAGCGTCCAAAACTAGGTCAGTGAACGAAAAAGAAGATGCACGACCATGCTCTAAAATTTCTGGTATTTCAAGGTCACGATATCCTGGGCTCAGGAGGGCGCCACGCGCAGCAATAGCGCCACCGAAGAGTTAATTTTATAGGTTAATCTATTCGGCAGCGCATCGTGTAGTAAATATTGAGCGAAACAATGTGTCGGGGTTTCATTACTTCACTAGGGTCATTAGATTGTGTAACCGAGTCCGTGTCGTACTCTGACTGAGGTATGTTGAATTGTTCCATGTTGACGGATAGACAGGATAAAAGGCCTTGAATTACAACGGAAAAATTAGCGAACGAGGATAAGAAATGAGCTTCGCTATGCAGCGGTATTTTTGGTCTAATTGACGACACTGCGTGCGAGTATGTTTTTAGCGGACGTGGCGCGTGTTAATGGATAATTTCAGGTGATGAGAATGGTCGACGATTAGATTTCACGTAATTAGTGAAAGCTACATACGAGTAAGGCGTAACCCCCTACCACGAATTGAATAGTCTTAAGGTGTCATGGGGGTATCAGTCGAGAGGCTGGCAAAAAGCTCCTATGAAAATGAAAATACCGGTTCACCTTACAAAGCTTTCATCCTATCGGTTTCTCATTCTCGGTTCGTTATCTTCTGAACTTGCGACTTGAACTTATAGGTTAATGTGGGCAGATCTCGTGAGCGAGACACGTTCGTGCGACTCGATGGAAAACGTATTGCGTATTTTTCAGCAGTAGCCTAGCTCAGTGGCGCGATTACTCGATTAGACCGCGTATCGTGAGTAATCAACGAACGAAATGCGTGTGTTTATGCGAATTATCCCCACTAAAGTACTAGCCTGTGTCCACTGGCACTTTATAGTTATTAACTTACATAAACACGAGTTTAGTTTTGGCAATGAGCAAGGTTAATGTTAGATTTTGTTGTCGAAAGTTTCCATGAAAACGTCACACGTGATGTGAGCAGACAAAGAGTGGAGTTCCATGGAATTTTGGACGTTGACCAAACGACAAATTCGCAAAAAGGTTTTTCTCATTTCACGTCAGGCACAGGAATGGGCAAAACATTCCTCGATGTTCGTCTACGCTATAAATAGTCGTTAAGCTGAAGGCAGGCGAGCCAAGGGAATTAAATTTAGAGAACAATTACACGATTAAATGTACAGCATTTTTATGAGATTAAGTATGATTCATCATTGACAAGGAAACCATTCCAAATTATATGATTCGGATTCAGATTTTATAAGTTGCTAATATTTCAGGGAATTTTGACCATTTGGAAATCTCTTTCAACAGCCAATTTTCCTCCAAAACATCAAAAGTCATATGGTGAAACAGTTGAAGATCACTGATGAAGTTTGACCATTCAGAAACTTCTTTCAAAGTTTCAAGCTCTCAACAGCCAATTTTCCTCCGAAACTTCAAAAATCATACCTATCAAGAAACAGTTGAAGACCACTGATGAAATTTGTATTTGTAACTAACGGAACATTGTTTTTTTTTTGAATCTTTAACTTCCGTATTTTATGGAACCACGAGAACAAAAATACCTCAAACAAATGATACATTTTGAACCTGATCCAATTCTTATGCAAAGATCCTAACCAATCGTCTGACATATTAAGACCGCAGACCGAAATAAAAAATGACTCACGTTTTCGAGTATCCATAGGACCATAGATCGACCACAGTGCCAAGTTCCTTAATATTAACGGTCACGTAAGATTGCTTATTCGCCTCACGTATCGACATAATGTAGAATTTAAAACATCAAAACATTTTAATCAGCCACTTTACGAACATAAAATGAAACTGAATGTAAGATGAAAGAAAAAAAACCTCATCTTCGTGCGATTTTATCTAAATGATAAATACGAATGATGTGCTTATCTATAATTCGATGAAATTCACACTTAAACTATTGGTCAACGTAATCGAGGTTGGTTGTTGTAGTAGGAAGTGAACATGTGTTGAATTTGCAATTTTTTAATGTATTTTTGTTTTTCATCATTTCATGCAAGTCCTCGAGGTGTGATTCGAGTGGAAAATTTTTGAGGGTTTTGGATCTTTGGGCGATATTAGGAGATATCCTCAGAAAATTCAGAATTTCAAAGGAATTTACAGGCATTTCGAAAAGGTTGCAGCGAATCGTAGAGGATCTGCACGAATCTGCATCGTGAATGTGAGGAAAATAATGAATGAATTTTTGCAGTGCTTGATTAACTTTTTGATTAGCTGCATAAACTCTTTATAAATGTATTTACATATCATGCGATCTAAGTTGGTGATCCTTCTTCAATCGACTGTGTCATTTTCAATTTTCAAAATGATTAGTCGAGAGGACTGGCAATGCAGTCCTCAGATCACTTCGCAACATTGTCTCTGCGGTTTTGACAGGAAGGATTGAATGAAAACCAAGCTTTGATTTCAAAACACCCCTGTTTATTCCACTGGGGATTCCAAAAAAATTTCTCATCATAGTCTACCATCTGAGGCAAGATGGTATTGAGATGGGTTCCAATACCAAATCACCATGCTTATTATACCTTTTCTATACCAATACATAGGGTGGATAAAAAAAAAAAGAAAACATACCTATCTAGGATCTTGACGAGTGGATAGCCGCAGTATTGTTTTTTGTACATAGATATTTGATATTCAAAATGGGTGGGGATGGAGAGGTGCAATGGAAAAAACTTTCAAACAAAGGTTGTAGCTTGAAGTCTTGGTCATCAGTGTCATCACAAAAATTTCGATTGGACGCCTCCTTCCCCTCCAATTTCGAATATCAAATATTTATGGACTTGATAAATTTTACGACAGTGCCAAAAAAAAAGTACTGCGATGAATGCGATGATCCAACTATGGATCTTGATCAAATTGAAGGAGGTGGCTCATTCAGAACTGGAGATCAATCATAATTTTTTTTAGACCCTTAGCTCAAACTCAAAGTGGGACGGATCTATGGGTGCTCAGAGTTGGGACATTTTTGAAAATAATGCGGTTTTTTGCCACTTTTGGGCTCGATCTTCCCGCTTTAAAGGTACAATTTGAGTTTTACCCCTCTCTAAACCATTGAGCTTGAAATTGGATACCACTTTACCACCCTGATTTCAAAAAAATTGAATACCATCTGCTTCGCAAACCTGGACTTAAATGGCTCCTATTGATGCAAAAAAATTATTTCGATAGAAGAATTGAAAAAGTTTCATTAGAGGGCTGCCAAATTTCGATTTTCATACAAAATGAAAATTCTCTGAACTTTTATTGTAAAAAATTAAAAATAAATTTTTTTAAGAAAATCGAAATTTGACAACTTTGCAATAAATTTTTTTAAATTTTATGAAACTCAAATTGCAGTTTTTAAACGGGATGACTGAGGGTGCTACGCTGATGGCACCACTCAAAACTGCCAAAAATCACATTATTTTTAAAAGCGACCCTGCTTTGAGCACCCTTAGAGCCGTCCCCTTTTGAGCTAGGGGTTTAAACTTTTTATGCTGAATCTCCAACTCAGAAATTAACCACCCCCTGGATTTGGTCAACATTTAGGGTACCTATTTTTCTTGTAGATCAGACATTCCTGAAGAAAATAGTAAAGAAAAGAACCTCACAGATTGTATAGTTTTTCTGAAAACGGGACGTGCACAAAAAAACAGATCTTTCTCATTCAATGTTTTTATTTTTCATTTCCCCGGAAATCTATAAATATTTCTCATCGAATCTCACTATTGAAATTTAATTTGGGCTCCATACATACATATATTGCAATTTGCTTTTCAAGAGGTCTTGAAACCAACAACGTGTCTACTTTATGCACCCCCCCCCCCTCACCCCGGACATTAGAAAAATAGGAAGGTTGTCGGTTGTCAGTGTTTTTTTGAATTGAAAGCACAAACATTTTTCCCCATGGTATTTACTTCAAAAAAGGTCTATAAAGTTAGGCAATTTTGAGCAAATCTCATTTGTTTATAGCAAGTTGAAAAATCACTGGATTTGTTTTTCCGCACTCACAAATATTGTAGCACTACATGATAAGTTTTTGATAAACACACTTTTTGTTTTTTGAACTATCTTTTAGTGCAGAACATTTGCCCCAAGAGTAAGCTCTCATTTCTTTGGAGCTTCGCCCTTTTGTTGAATGTCCTATAAATTTGAGAGCACATACCTCCAAAAAGCAATCTCTATTTTGAAAATGTAAAGAAAGGAGCTTAATAGCTTGAGAGCTTGAGCTATTCATAAATTATCGAAGAGCTATGTGTTTGGAGATGTTCAATACTGGGTACAACTTTTTTTGGTGATACCCTTTCTGATAACATTAAAAGTGAAAATCTCGATTATGGCTCAAATTATTCTTAAACTATGAAGTTTTCCCCCAAAAAACTTTCTCAAACAGCGTTAGTTGATAACCTGAAAAGTTTTTCTCGCTCAAAAGTAATGCGGGGATTCTGTCCCAGGAGCTCTAATAATGTTAGTTTGACCATTTCGGCGGCACAAGCTCTACATAATCAATGGACTTGCACTTTGAAATTTGTCTTCATATCACTGCAAATGTGTTTTTGTAGAGAAACAATTTCATTGCTCGTGTGTAAATATTTAATATTTAGATGACAACTGAAGATAAATTTGAGTTGTGAGACCTGCCAGAGGACTTACACGAAAATTTGAGACCCAATTTCTGACAATTGAGATTAGGCTCATCTAAAACCATTCCTGACCATGTCATTTTTCATCACTTTTTAGGGTTTCGAGAGATGCAGTTGACTCAAAAGCTTAACTTTTACAGCACAATTTGCAATTCAGGAGTAACTTGAAGGGACGTGATACGATTAGATTATAAATAAAGAACCGGGTATTAATGTCCAAAAACGTCAACTTACGTAAGGCTGGAGCTCCAGCTAAACATCTTGCGAATCTTCTCCCTCTGGGCTTCTTCCATTTTATTAAAATCACTCATTGCGAAGATGATTTCAACGAACTACCTGTCGTGTAGAGCGAAACGCCGAAATTTCCGAGCTTTTTTTGTAAGTGCTGTAGGCGAATTAATTGGCACGCGCGCAAATTACCATATAATAACGAAATCAGTGCACAAATATTTACTAAATTTCTTATACATGTTACGATTTGTTGTATAATCGAGAAAAACTGGGCACTCTACGTTAATACTTTTCCAACACCGCAAAGAAAATCATACGCACGAAGAATATCGAAACTCGAGATGCAACAAACAGAAGGTATCCAAAATTAACGCACTGTACCACACACAAAACCGAACAATATTTTTCTTCTTTCGAAAAACCAAATACAGAAAAAAATATAATAAAATTACGAACGCATTGGAAGTAAAACTACGCTCACAGTTTTTGATTCGAACAGCCCAGGGCTAACGCGAATAACTTTGAGACGTACTAACAGGTTACGGCAAGGTAGTCAGGCAAACAGGTAAAAACCCGGAGAGCGAGAGAGATTCGAGGGGGTAAGCAAACAGGTTGATTATCGTCATCGACTGGGCGCTGTACTGGTAAAAGGAGCGAAGAGAGGCAAAGCCGCGCGAAGACGGATTGACAAAGAGAAACTTTAAGGAGTTATTTTAGCAGAAAAAAGACAGAGAAACCGATATATGTAGTCTCTTGGATGCGGTGAGGTTGTGTACGAGTATACGTGTAATGTCGCGAGCTGTACGACCGACACGGACTGGGACCGGTGTGTGGTGTGCATGTAACTGTGCATAAGACGAGCGAAGAAGTATTTGGATTATTGAGCGTGAGCAATGGTGAAAGTGACCATATTCTTATTGACTATTATATTAACTAGGCGGTATTTGGTGTTCACAGTGGTAAAGATAGGTTCTCCGGAGGATAATTATCGGCGGCGCGGATGTTATCGATGAACAGGAAGAGATGCAGTCTCGATTCCTAATGTTTATCGTCGTCGATGTGATAATAAAATTGTCAAGTTACTCCGCTTCTTCTTTTCTTTTTCTCAACGTAAAGCTAAACGTGTAAGAGGTTTTAAAGACTTACCCAAACAGAAGTTGGTTCTCTTGGGTTGTGGCGATGTTTACCAAAGCGGTTTAGTGTACCGATGATGAACTTTCAATTATTGTGTGTGACTTTTTCATATGACAGAATCTTACTTTTGTAATTAGTTACTAGCGGTGTGTACATAGTTTACATAATAGTGATTCCAATGGGCTATAGATGACTAGCAGGTTTTACTCTATTTTGAAATGTTTACCCATATTTAAGTCATTGTTCTTTTGATCTATAAAATATGACAAGTCTGAAGTCTCGGATCGGGTATCATGAGTCGTCACTCCATTTGTGGCTTGGAAATAGGTGACCGATGTTGAGAGATGATGCGGAGAATCAGTTTTATCGAGTGATATCTATCATTATGGAAAGAGAGCATTGTTGCTATAGCTTATAATGCAGTCATCGAGTCACATCTTGGGAATCTGGGTAACAATCCTTGCAGTGTTGGGCAGACCCTTTCATGAAATGTTCAGATCCAGATTTGTTCCATTTGAGATCCAAACCTGTGGATCTGATGTAAGGATCATAGATTATAGATGCAGTAAATCCGCATCTATGGATCTAAAAATACAGCAGCTCTTGCACCCATCGAATCTACTCAATGTTTAAATTTCTAATGGAAGAGCTCAATGTAGATGCAAGGTAGCCTCTGAGGAAACACTTCTCTGGAATCCAAAATGTATAGGAAGTTTCCTATTCGCATTTTTGTTTCCTTTTTTCTTGCAGAGTTTCTTATGAAAAATTTCAAAATCAGGATTCAGGAGTTTTGCAAAATCTTCAACTGGATTCTTTTAAAGTGAAAAATGTTAAAAATTTTAAACATATGATTTTTCTTAATCCAAATTTTAAAAATCGCGAAAATTTATAATACCTAGATACTTTGAAGTGGACTTAATTTTTAAAAGTTTATGTGTAAAATTTTTTATTCTCATCATCACCAGATATTACTGAGGACCTTGAAAATTTTTTGAGTCGCATTTTCCACCTTCAACTCTGTCTCCCTCTCTCCCCCACACAAGACTCTCATTCTCTCATTAAAAATTTTCATTCTGAGAACCGTGTGAGTAAAAATGTTGAAATTTATATGAAAACTCAGTACTATTATCCTAATTTTTTCGAATTTTTCGTTTGGAGGGGAGAGGGGAGGTAAATTCGTCAAAAGGAAATTTGGGTTCAATGAGGACATTTTTTCGGAACCCTTTTTTTAGGGAGTGAGCGAAATTTTTGTTATAAATGGGCATGCTGAATTTGTTTTTCAGTGAATTTTTCAAATATATTACCTACTCCATCTGCATCCCCTGGCAAAAAATATATAAAATTCTATTTTAACAAAATAAAGTGTCGAGCGAAGCAAAAAAATTAAAATTGAAGAGAATTTTTTTTACTCACCAAAATAAAAAATTTTCTATTGAAACTTTCAACATATTTTTTACTTTAGATTTCCCTGGAAATTTTTCCTCGTAATTCTTTCTAAAATATACTTTTACATAATTTTTTGTATATTGAAATTTTCAAAGAGGAAAAAAAATTACTCACCATGAGAAATTTTGAGAAACTTTCACTCGACATTTTCTCTAAAATTTTTAATTTGAAAAAAATTGTTAGGTCCAATCGAAATCTTTAGAAATTTTACTTATACTATTTTGAAACTTTTTAATTGAAATTGAAAAAAAAAATTATACCTAGGTTACTTGAAACTTTTTGAATTCATTTATTTGAAATTGTCAAAAAGTTATTTCAAAGTTCATTTCAAATTTGTTGATAATTTTTTTTTAATTTTCCCAAGAAGTTTTGTAAAAATCTATTGGAAATTTTGATGCAAATTGTGCTGAGAAATCCCTCCACATGTTTTCACTTGAAATTTGCTCATAAATTTTTCCTGGAATTTTCTTGGAATTTTTTGCTTTGACATTTTTCAAAATTTTTACCTATTAAAATTTTTTTATTTTTTTATTTATTCAGACGGTTGAATTCAGAATTAAAAAAAAACTTACTCAACATTTCCTCATAATTTTTTAATTGAATTTTAAACAAAATAATCGGTCGAAATTTCTAAGAAAATTTACTTCAGTTGGTTTTGGAAATGTAACAATTTTTTGAAAATTTTATGGAATATCTAAAAAAAAAAAAAAAATTGTGACTCATTCATATGAAGTTTTTTAGAGGTCTGAGACTACTCTTTTTGTGGAAAATGTGCCCCAAAAATTCTTTATGATACTTGGTAACATCTGAGAGATGCGGTTTCGAAAATTGGAGACAAGGTCAATTCAACTTATTATCCGCTTGGACTGGGCACTTTTACTTAAGAATTTTAATGTAAAATTTTTCAGTTAGTTAAAAAATTAGAAGAAAAAAAATTATGGAAAAATTTTCAAAAATTGTTTTAAAAAATGTCTTATCCAAGTCATCAAAATAAACGTTCACTTTTTTCGGACCAACATACCTTTCGCGAATTGATAAAAAAAACCGTTAGGTACATGTCTCACTTGAACATTTATGCAGGTATGAGTTACCTATCTTTTTCCAAGTAATAAATCTCCATTTCTAAATTTATTTCGCCGTGTAAGTCAAGTCATCTCTGAAAACAGAACACACAGTGGACAGTGGAGGAAGTAGAAAAGGGAGTGGCGCTACTGCATAGTTCCATTCTAATCTCCACTTCCTCGTTATCGTATCGATAAAATCCATTAAATCTAACTATTTCACCGAGGAATTCGATTTTAAAAGCATTTCCAACGCGACTGATTTATTTGTTATCGAGATAACCATGTAATAATGGCTCCAATTGTTTGATGAAACTGTATCTCTTGTCAGATAAATATTATTTGAAAGAGATGATGAGCATTGAGCACTAAACTAAAGTATTAAATGTGAGCTGAGAATGTAGTTTAATAGAAATAGCTCAACTTGTTAAACCCTTCAAAGAATTTGGTTCTCGTTGAAAACTATCAACTCAACTTTCTGAAAAAAAAAATTGCCAAAAGTAGGGGCAGTCGATGGAGGTTATTTTGAAATGTTTTTGAGAATCCATTCTCTTTCCTCTGTCTTTACTCCTGAACAAGAGAAGTCGTTGAGCCAGCGGTCTTTACTCCTGAACTAGAGAAGTCGTTGAGCCAGCGATCAATTTTTTTCACAATTAATCTTACTTGTAGATGAGTCATTTTTCTGTGGTATGCCAACTTAGGTTGCTTCCGCGCTACGCCACATCAAAGAAAAATGCAAATAAACATTTTCCCATCATTCATGTCGAGTGAGAAAATCACGGTGGCATAGCACCACAGTATACTGTGATAGCACTCCAAAGTAAGTGAAATACATAGTAGTGTGTCGAATAATTTTTTTTTTCATTGCAGGTATAGTGTGGGAAGAATACAAGAGTTAATAGATAATTTGTACTTGTTGATAAAAAACATATCAAAGCACGTCATAAAATACTCACTAGAGAGACTCAAAAATAACTCCAAGCTATACTTCATCAAAATTTATTTAATTCGAATAAAATACCTAGATTTTTAAACACATACTCGCGCAGCTTTTCAACTCAAACTTGATTTTTTTTTTCCTCTCAGAAAGAAATTTATAAACTGAATTCCAAGAGTTGGCACGACAAATAACGAATTAGTTTATAGAGCACAGTAGTTATTATGAAACAGGATAAAAGTGAAACTGGTTGTAAACGGGTTATAACCTAACATGAATAACTTCCTGTCCTCATATCCATATATCCACATGTTTCCCCCTAAGCCCGCCATACTTTCCAAAGTCATAATATAACCAGTTACGAATTACGTACGAATGGAATTATTATAATCGCTAGTATGGTTCGTCCTTCGTATTTGATAAAGTAATTACCTATACAACTCTTGTAAACGTCGGTCATTTTTATGTGCTTATTGTGCATGTTGAGGGGTTATAATAGGTGGGTTTTCGGATCGTAAAAGTGCGAGTAAAATGTTGCGAGCAGAAGTTGCAAAAATGTTTTGCCCGCTGGCGAGGGGGTTAAGAGTAGGGTTAATAGTGGTGATATGAATCGGCAAGAAAGTTCAGGTGGATTAGTATCTATTGTTACGATTGTATGTGAGGATATTTTCCAAATTATTTAACAATTTGAATTTTTTATTAATGACTAATAGGTAATTCACTTTTATAGGCATGTAACTGGTATTCTAATGATGAGATATTCCAACCTTAAAGGTCTAAAAATAGATCCAATACTTGGTGTAAGAACTAGAAAATTGAAGAGAAAAGTGGTGAATATTTTCACAATGCGAGGGGAAATATTTTAAAATGAAATCTTATTCATTTTCTTTCCTCATTTGGCATCATCATTAAATTTACCATTTTCTATCTAACATCAAATATTTCTGAGTTAATGAGTTGATAGCTGGGTCCTTTTGTCCATTTTGATTCACATATACCCAGTAGATTAGACACTGGTGGCATCGATGTGTTTTCTAAATTAAGCTATGATGATCACAATCCTCAGAGCATGAGGTTACCCAAATGAAATGATCAGTTTTTTAAACCCCTCCCCACAAAAAAAGCAATGCTCTCACTGGATGGAACCGCGCTCTGTAGTTCTGGAAAAAATGTCAAATAAGTTGCCTAATCTGCTTAATGCAGGCGCAATGAATCGTGGTTTTATGCAATTTAACGTCATGTTGCGTAGAAATCAATTGAATAACAATCACGAATGTCGAAGATTGCTTTCACAAATCTAGATCTTCACTTACTATTACGATTATTAGCAGTACCAGTAGAATCTTCATTTGTGGAATATATTTGAACAGGTCTTTCGAGTTGAATCACAATGCGAACCCACTATAAGACCATCATTATTATAATTTTTACGATCGAAAAACTCAGTTATACTCTGAGAGGATACGTAATCTTATCACCACGTCTATCTATGAACATTTAATAATGTTAACGAGATTGGAATTAGTTTTTTTCTTAATGGAGATGTTTGTTGTATGTATTGTATATTAACGACAGTTGTTTTTTTTCATGCTTCGAGCAGAGGTATTTTGCAACAAACCACTTTTCGTATTGGATCTCTATTCTGAAGCAGATGTCTCGGCTAACTTGTATTTCTTTTTATAAAATAGTACTTCAGGACGAATTAATTTCTACACGGGATTGCTTGTAATGGAATAAACATGTTTGCAGTAATTGAGGCATCAGTATTAGTGTCACATTGTGACAGTATCTGGGTGATTTTTGTGTAAGTCAGGGACTCTAACTCTCCTGCAAATCCTGCAAAACTTCTGCTTTTTGTTCAAATCTCCCGAAGACCTGCAATACTCCTGCTTTTAGGCAAAAATTCATCAGAAAAAAATAGAACAAAAAAAAAATCAATCATTCATTTCAATTCAAGTGAAAATTGAACAAAGTACAAATTTTTATAGATTTTTTTTTCTTCGATTTTTGTGATTTTTTTTGGGAGGAGAGGGGGGTCACATTTTAAAAAGGCCCTGTTTGTAAAAAGTCAAAAAACTCTTTCAAAACTCCTGCTTTTTGGTTTTGAAATTTTGTTAGACACCCTGCAAAGTGTATATACTCGATGAATCTTCCCTAGTCCAGAAATGGGGCAAAAGTCAATTATCGGGCCATTTTTTTTTTCAATTTTTCATAGGGATGCTCCCATTGTTAAAGTTTTAATACCTACTTCAATAATGGTCTATTAAAATGAATACCTAAGTACTTACTCAGTCATCATTTTCTCATTTTTTTCTCATTTTCCTTATGAAAATTTGCCCATTCCTGAGTATCCTGTAATCACTTGAGCCACAATCATATTATCCACACAACACTACTTTTCAACTCGATAGTCATTGGTAACAACTGCTCATGATATGTTATATCCTATTAACTCACAAATTTAGCAAACTCCAATTAAGGTGTTTTTTTTTTAAATGATATGTAGATATATACGAGTACGTAGAACTTTGATGATACACACATATAGTATGCAATCGAAATTTAATGGCTGAAATGACCTTTATGTGAAAATATCAAAACAAGAACTATCTATTTTGTTCATGTACAAACACGATGTTTCAAAAATTAGTAGTTTAAGCGATTAGCGAGTAATTTGTGAATTATTGTCTAAGCGGTTAACAGTTAATACAAAAAAGTGAGGTAAACTTCGTTTTTTGAACACGGGTTGATATGTGGTTTTGAACCAAAAGAAAATTTTGGGGAAGGAGAGGCATCAAAAATTTTCCTCGAGTGTCAAGAAGGAATGAAGGATGGTCTTACAGGAGGGGGAACACTCTTATGTTTCCCCTTATTTAATCAGGCTCGAATCAGGTTGTAGTTGTAACACGAGTTTTACAGAATGGCAACAAAAAAAAAAGGTAAGAAGCATCCTCCTAACTTTTGTAAAATTTCTCTTGAAGTTTTTTTGAGTTCTTCAAATACTGAGCCTATGTCATACTTATGGTCAAAAAGTTTTCAAGGCAGACTGCCAGGCTAAGTATCAACAGTACGTATAAGTCCAGATCACATTTCAAGTACTAACAGTATGTATAAGTCAAAATCTGCTTGGCTCTTTGCACATTGAAACACATTGCTCTGGACTCGTAACTTTTTCTCTTGGCTTCGTTCTTTTGACTTCTATTATTGGTGGAAACCTTCTACAAACAATATCAGTCATGAGATCGTAGGCAAGGAGAGAAATGACAAGATAGGAGCAATGTGTTTCTCTGTTCCAACTTCCAAGATACAAACTGATTTTGACTTATGCTGTTAGTACTTGAAAGGTGATCTGGAGTTCTGGACTTATGTGTATTCTGTTAATACTTGCCACTCCACAGTTGCAAAAATATCAAAGTGTTCCCAACTTTTTGGCCAAAAAATCTGGAGTGTTTCTGATTATTTTGGCCACTCCTGTGTACCCAAATTGGTGAAATGGGTAAAGGGTAGGAAATGAGAATCCGAGATGTTATTCTAATTCAGGGAAGAATTGGCTCATATTTAGACCACACCAGTCCTGGAAAACCAAAATGATATTGGTTCCAGTTCCAGTTCTAGTTTTCTAAATTATTTCTCGAACGTGTATATCGTTTTCAATATATTTGATCTTTCTGAATCAAAATCTGAGGTTAGTTAAGATCTCCAAGCCACCACATCCAATATTTTACTGTATCATAGCTTCTAACTCTCCTAGAAAATTAAGTACTCCCATTCACACTTCTGCATCAGACTAGATCCAATAATAGGAAAATCACATTTTCACTTTCCATTCCCTATTTCCCGGTGTTCACTGGCTACATAGTCAAAGATAAGGACTAGGAAATGAGAAACCAGCAAACCACAGTTGCCTATGTCAATTTGGGAGAAAATTGGCCATCTTATGCAACTTGACTATACATATTATTCAGAAACCAACTCGAGGGTTCAGAAGTTTGAATTAGGTTGAAAGTAGGTTTTGTATCCCAATTGGTCATCACCATTATAGGGTTCAAAAGTAGAAAATAATAATTTTTCATAGGCATGCTTTTATGGAAATTGACTGTTTTCTGCAACGCAAATACCACGATTGTGTCATTTTGGGAACCAAATGGTGAATTTGGGTTCTAGCTTCTAGCAGGTTGAATTATATGGAAACAATACCAAACATTCCTCCCCCTTCAAGTGGAAAAGTCTGAATGTTTCCTCTCCAATAACACCATTCTGCTTATCTCTAAAGGAAATGCTTGATGCCTTCCCTTGCCCAAAATTTTATTTTGGTTGATACTGAAAGGTTAACTCTGTTCAATGGTTCAAATAACGAAGTATTCCCATGCTAACCGCGTATATGTATTACTTCGGAGTAAACGCTAACCAATCATTTTGTGAAATAATTATAATAGCAATTTTATTACGAAACAGATAAAATTTTATAATCACGTACAAAAATAGGTAAAATAAATTAACGAGTTCACACAGCTACCTACTTATTAGCTATGAATTCATCAACAACAGATACAATAGCTCGTACAATTTTCACATCAGTTACCATCAAATGATTATCGTCTATAATCTTGCCATACCTGGCAACTTCGGTATCACTTTGAAAGTTCAACAGAACTACAGACCGAGCCGAACCATGCACTTCTCTCACACCCGTCTCCATAATCCTTCTGATATTCCCTCCATTGACTCCTGACCCAGGCATGACGATTATTCTTCCGGCAGATATCTCGACTAGTCTTTTGATTAACTGGAGACCATCCTTGGCATATACTCTCTGCCCACTCGTGAGTACTCGATCGAAGCCCAACTTGATCAATATTTCTATTCCACTGATTGGGTCTCGTATGTAATCAAATGCTCTATGGAAGGTAGCTGGTAACGGGCGCGTGATGTCGAGCACCTCTTTGCAAACGGCTTCGTTAATAGTACCATCTTCTTTCAGGATACCAAACACAAAACCATCTGCTCCGGCCTGCTTCAAATCTACAGCATCTTGTTTCAAGATATCCATCTCTTGCTTGGTGTAAACGAAGTTGCCACGTCTGGGTCGCAGCATTACGAATATCGGGATCTGGATTAGTTTTTTGATCGTTTTCAATATCCCTATGCTGGGTGTGAGGCCTTCTTCCAACAGAGATGCGCAGAGTTCGATGCGGGAAGCTCCGGCAGATGCTGCGTTTATCGCCGATTGGATGTTTTCCACGCAGACTTCCATAATGGTAAGAGACAAGAGTTTAAATATCGAGTAATAATTGATAAGTTGAGTACTTACAGAAAGAAATGTAGTTATTATCGTTTGAGCAACACGCGAACAATAATTTTTTTTGATGAGTCGATGTTGATTTGAAATCATCGTGATAACATGCAAATGCTACCATTGGACGAATTTTGAATCAGTGTAGGTAATCAAAAGGACACAAAAAGAAACATCAAAATTAAGCAAAAAATATTCATTTTTTTTTTCATTTTTCATTTTTTATTATCAACGATCAACAATACAAGTATATTTTTTAAATCAAATGGAAAAAATGATGCATATATAGGTGTAATATTGATAGTAGTAAAAATTACACGAAGCAAGTTAACTCCAACGGGTCTTTTAAGGCAATCTCTCTTTAATTTTCTACAAAAATGTAATCAAATCAAGACCCAATTAAGAGGACGGATTTTCATCTTCGTGTTTCTGTTACGACATAATTATTTTTTCTACATATTTTAAAGCCATTTTACTTATAATTTAGAGCTACGTACACGATGCGTTACTTGGCATTCATCATCGGTTAATACTTTTCATACAACAACTACTATACTCGAAACAAAACATAAACATCAGGTAATGACTAGATTATCTTCTTAGGGCCACATCGCCCAATATGATTGTTACTACGATGCGAAAAATACAAAAGGGGAGGGGTACTACATCCTACGATACAATGGTCCAAAAATTTAACAAGTTCGATTCGTTCTACACAAGACAAAACATGCGTGCGCGCGCATATTTGAATAGAAAAACATTATAATACAAAGTAAATAAAAAACCTATAACACTAATAGCAATCTACAGGCGTTAAACTTCGAGAGGAGTCAAAAAAATTCGCGTTGAAAATACGCTAATGAGCGTTTTTGCAAATTTTACAAATTACGCAGCGCCGCTCCATTACAAAGTACCTATATAATTATTATAAACAGCCATCAGTCAGAATTATTCCAATAGAACCTATCAGAGAATTACGTTTACAAAGTTAATATTACGTATTCTCCGTTAATTTGGTTACCCTATACACAAAATTAAAATAAAATACGCGAGAGATTTATTAAAAATAATACGTAAATTATTGACCCGTGTCCAATACTCTTCAGACTTTACTGCCGGAAGGTAAATCTATTATTTGACTGTCCAAACTGTACCCAGTGATACTATCGGGGCTTTGCAAAGAAGCTACGTATAAAGGATTGATCGGAGGAGCTCCGCTGAATTGAGTACTCTCGTAGAGGTTGTTACTCTGAAAATCATACACGAATTAGATTTTGATTGAATTAAATTGGAATATGAGAACGTGCTGAGGTGAGATGGCTCACTTGGTAGATGTAATCGGAATCTGTTTTTACCGATGAAAATGAATGCTGATGAGGTAACGAGACATTATCGTCCTCAACGACTTCGTCGGTTTGATATTTATACGAAAAGTTGATGTTTGGTTGAGAAACTCTGCACAAATGGTAGAAAATACGTGAATTTCAAATTATTTTCAGAGAATATAGATTAAAAAGATGGCACCACTCACTCGAAAACATCGCTCAAGAAGGTATAATAGACCAAGGGTATGAAAAAGGTGAAATAGACGCAGGTTGTAATATCCACAACGCATAATCCCTCTTTCACATCGACCAATAACAAACCACCGCCGAAGGAGCAGCTTAAATTCAGCGTGAGCAGTAAAGCAACGTACACGTAGAACGATTTCTTGGCTATAAAACCATATAAACGATAATAAAACGGGATTAATATTAATATCAGACACGAATAAAAAATTCAGTGCTGCCATAAATGCAGAACTATTCGCGTATTCTCACCAGGTAAAGCCAGCTTATCCCTTAATCGAGTCCAAGGTAGCAGCAATATAAACACGTACAACTGTAACGAAAATTAATAACCTTGTAGAAAACGACCATTCTTAATATTATTCTGTACCAGTAGCTGGTGTACGTACCATGGTAAATATAATGGAGCTCACGAACCAGAACAGTACGCCACCGTGTCCGAATAACAGTACACCGCGAGACGACACATGGAACATTTCATCATGCGCCAATACCTCGAGCAAGCCCTGGCAAACTGAATATGCGAACGATACGAACGTAGTGACTAGTAACACACGACGAATACTCGTTGCACTGTCCAAATGACCTATGGAAATATCACCAAACTTTCGTTATAAAGTCGTTTCACTCGAGTTCAATTAGGACGGAGACTCTTACCGAAAGCTAGACCGAATATTATGACGCTAATTTCGGTCGATAGGAGGAAAAATCTAACGCATACCCACAAGATGACGTCCGTATATTCGCCAAATGTTGATGACCAATTCACCAGCATGGAAACTAAACATCTCGAAATGCTAACTATAACATTTACAACAACCTGAAACAAAACAAACATTAGGTTTAGACGAATGAGTCTCAAGACTATGTACAAGTTGAACAGAAAATGCAATTTTACCAAACAATAAAACGCAAAATATATCGGACTGTTGGTAGCACGTAATTTGAGACGTGCTCGGTTGAATCTGATGATTAGGAACAAAAGAAATACGAGATTTGGAACTAATATGATTACATCCCATATACGTATTCTGTAAACATAATCAAAATTACACAATTCAGACATTACAATCATATTGCAAATACACATACGTACAACAATCATCACCATTTAACGTCTCATTTCTATAATTAATTCAGAAAAACGTCCTTACTGTGCCAAAATGCACGTACACGTTCGTATATCCAACCATTAGCATATTTACTCCCTTCTACCGTCGAAAGAACACATCGAAACACTTACTTAGTATTCGGTATTTCGTGGTATAACACAATTTTGCAAACATGATCTTCGACACCAGCATCATTAGGAGCTAAGGTGGTCGTCGTAGTGGACGATATAAACGGATTCTCGGTTGAAGACATGATTACATGGTTATGACTGCGACAACGAATCCATCTGAAATGCAACTATAGGTAAAAATCTTCCAAAGTACTCGACAAGTAGAAAAGAAAAAAAAAAACATGATATACGAACCGATTAAATCGAGTTTACGGTAAACGGTGCACATTAGAGATGGTGAAAGTTTATAAACGCGTAAATATCGTAAGATAAATGTTCATAAAAATAAAGTAATCAAGAGTACTTGAATCGAACATATGGAAGTGTATAAGTAAACTTTACGTTATGAATACCTCCGTGGAGTGAATTTACACAAAATTTAATCGATTTAGGATAATTTTTTGTGCAAATATCGCGATTATGTTCTTAATATCGACGAGAATTAAATATTTAATTCCGTTTTGATGAAAAACACAAACGCAAAACAAAACTTGAAACAAAAACAAAAGTTTTAAAGTTGAGTTTTTGACTTTACACAAAAGTTTTTTTTTAAAAAATGTTGTAAACTTATGCTGTTTTCGTCAAGTGGCGACACTGTTTATAGCTGTCTCATTTTTTTTGACGCTAGGAGCGTTAGTGTTACTTTAAATGTGAAGCTAATTTGTGCTTTTTGAGATTGTCAGATAATTAAGACTTTTTTTTAAAAAATAAATGCATTATTATTCAATTTCAAATTTAAAAATTCGAAGAAAAATAATTGTAGATCCAAGATTTAATATCCTGGTAATAATTTTGGTTATTACAAATAACTATTTTGATTGAATTCCCTCCCCTTCAATGGTGTCTAAATATTATATTATTATTTTCTATAATTTTTATTTATTATTGATTTATTTTGTTGAATAAGATTTTATTAATTTTTATGCAATAGAGTAAGGTTACTAACTGCATGGACCCTATAATAGAGCAAAAACATAATATTCCAATTTTTCCCGTTATTTACAGTTCTGCGCAATCTTATACAAGATTTCATTTTAAATCAGTCAAAGTCATTTACATAAGGTTTCAATAAAACACATAACTGAGTAAAGAAATAATATATTTACCAACACAAGCTTTTGGAAAAATAATAGTCTATAATTATCTCTAATGGATAAAGACATAAATATTTTAAAAATACAGCCGAACACTTAGGTCTCTACGTAAAAGGTAAAACAACTAGCATTACTAGCCAGCTGTTGCAAACTGAAGAATAAAAAATCTTACACTAAAAGTCTTTCTCCTGAGTTTCAGTCTTTTAAAGTTTTGAATGGATGACAAAATAATGTATGAAAATTTACCCCTATTGCTTTTAGAAAAATAAAAAATAAAAATAGCCTACATAATATCATTTATCAGCTATCACATAATATAGGTAATAGGTATACAACTGTTAAAAGATACAAGAAAATTAGGCAGTGCTGTGAGTTTCAGAAAGGCTATTTCGAAAATAAGGATTTCATGAATTATAGTTGGTGCCTCATCTCATTCGCACCCAGAACTATACGAAGGAGGTCAACATCAGCATAATTCGTGGTCCATGGATGTAAGTTATAAGTTGGGATACCGATCCGCTGTAAGTTATTAGTTTGAAGACCTATCTGCTGTGAGGGTATAACAGGATCCTTAGGAGTTGGTTAGGTTTCTTGCGAGAAAAGAATCGCACTACAGCGTTCAATCTTGTTTAGTCAGAGCAGTTTGATGTTGTGTTATTTCTTCCCTGTAGCTGTAGAATACTAATGCCGCATATAGCTCGAAAGCTGAAATCAAAAATCAATGAGATAAGTAGGTATATTTTAAAACATAATTCGACCAATATTCCATGATTTATTAAAAAAAAAAAAAACCCAAAATAGAATTTTCAATGAAAGATTGACAAACACGTAGTCAACCGAGAACCACTTTTTCAACAATGTAGTAATCTACATGTACATACATTGTACTAAATGGAAAAATCAATCATCCGTGGGATCGAAAGGTTCAAAGCAATTTTATAAGGATGACTAATTTGTAATCTAGGCAATATTTTAAAATATTTTTTCAAAAAAAAAAATTCAATGAACTAGAGTTTTATTATTTTGAGGCACCCCTTTTCTCGATGGTCCACCTCTACCTACAAAAATCTCCCTATCTCTATATCTAAGACCATAATTGAAAAAATTTTCAAACAAAAGTTGTAGATTGAGATATTTGAAATAATTTTAGTTATTACAAAAATTTCGATTTGACGCCTCCTTCCCCTTCGATTTCGCATAATACCTATAGAAGTCACTGTATAATTTTTATAGCTGCTACAAAATTGGATGAGACGGTGGGGACCAATCATTTTTTTATGACAAAATTTATTCGAAGAATCTCAATTCACAACTTCAGGGTGTCTACAGGAATTTGAAAATGGGTCATGAAAAGTCATGGAAAAATGATGAATTTTTTCAAAAAAAATCACGAGGTCAAGAAAAGTAATAAATTTTACATTTTTACTCTTTAAAGTCATGAATTTTTGATGATCTATTACCCGGGAAAATTTACAAATTCGCTTATATGTAAACATTTTTCAAACTGTTGCATCTTCTCAAAAAAAAAAAAAAAAAAAAAAAAAAAAAAAATCGAAAAACCTCCATTTATTTTTTTGAAATGAAAAATGAAATTTATGTAATAACCAAAACAACTCGAAGGATTTCAATCTATAACTTTTGTATGAAAAACTTTTCAATTAACTAGGGCTTTAAAAATAGGCATAAGAGGGACTTTCAATGAAAGGTGCTGGATCTTCAGAAAAAAAGGGGCTCCAAAAAATGGAATTCGAGATATGTTTTTTTTTTTTTTAATACGTCCTAAATTACGTATAAATTAATCATAAAATTGCTTTCAACCTTTTGATAGCCAAGAACTTGCATTTTTTAATACCCAAGGCCTATTCGCAACTACATTTTGAAAATCATTTTCTCAAGCTCGAGCTCCAAAGTAGTATTTTCGCAAAAATTTCAAGGTAAAAAAATACTTGTAGAAAAAATGCATCTGCATTTTCAAGTAAAATTCAACAAAATTAACTCTCAAAAAGAATTGTATCCGTAGGAAATCACCTACCAGAAAAGGCCAACACAGACATTGCAGAATTGAGAATTTGAAAACTTATATGAAACTTTTTCGGGCCTAAACATTTCAAATTATCCTGCTTGAAAGGAAATGAAATTCGAATGAAATTTCAAAGCTTGCTGTTCTGATCTGTGTTAATCAATTTATTAATAAGATATTTAATCAAAGATTGAAGAGAAGGATTTCACAATAATTGAACCAATAAATTGACCGAAAGTCTTGACGTTGATTTTATTTGTTATCGATATCATTTTATACTTTAAAGACAACAAAAGAAATGAATCAATAAAATATTTTTCCAACTTTTGGAAAAAAATTCTCTTTTTTTACTTATTTATTATTATTGTTATTTTTTTTAAACAAAAAATGCTGCTTTTAATTTTTTTGGAATCAACAGGAAAAAATTTGTCAATTTTTTTAAAAGCAAAAATAATTGATGAAGTTTTTAATTTTTTTAAGAGGAAGTCCCTATTTTATTGCCTGATTGCCTTATTAAATTATTTTTTCATTTCATCAATTTTTGGAGTGAAAAATATTTTTAAATTTCTTGTAATAAAAAACTTTTCAATTTTTTCAAAAAAAAACTTCTGACCTTTTATGAAATTGAAATAGGTACCTACCTAAAGCGTACCCTAATTATTTATTTACCTACTTATTCATTTATTTGGAGTCAGTGTGGTCAGTGTGAAACCAGTTAGGTACCTACTATTTTTTTTTGAAGCAATGAAATGGTTTTGTTTTTTGGAAAGAAATGTCTTTTATTTTATTTTTTTTGCAAAAGAACTTTTAATTTTTGGAGTAAAAAAATATGCCACTTTTCTCGGAGAAAAAATACTTATCTAAATGTTTCTGGAAAAAAATTCTCAATTTCACTGCATATTTTTTCATTTTTTGAATCGAGTTTTTTGTTTTTTTGAATTGAAAATTTTTAATTTTTTGGGAATAAAAAATCTCTCGTTTATTTTTGAAAAACAAGTATCAATATTTTGAAAAAATACCAAATTTCTTTGAAGAAGAAAATTTTTTTTTTTTTTTGGAAGGAAATGGAATATTTTTTTTAGGGGGAAGTAATCTCTTATTTTTGACGTTTTTTAAAGAAAAAAATTGTAAATTTTTTGGGTTGGAACGATTTTTTATTTTTTTTTTTAAATAGAAAAAATTGAAAAATCTCTCATTAAAAAAATACCTATGACTGAATTTTCTTGGAGAAGAGAATCTATCTTTGTTTTTTTCCAGCTTGCAATTTTTTTTAGGGCATTTTGTTGCAGAGGCACGCTACTTCAAAATTTTGAGGGCTCATTTTCGAATATTTGGAGGTTCTTTTTCAGAAATTTTTTATATTTTTGGAAGAGAAATATACGTACGTACAAAATATTTCACAAGTTTTTGAGAAAAAAAAAACTTTTTTCTGTTGAGGAAAAATAACAAATTTTTTTTTTAATTTCTTATTTTTGTCTCAATTTTTTTGGGAACGAAATCAATTGATTTTTTAGAATAGGGATGTATCTAATAGGCCTAAAGTTTTTTTCCAGGTTTTGGAAAAAAATTATACCTATTTTTTCATTTATTTTGTTTTTTTTTTTGAATAAAAAATGCTGCTTTTAATTTGTTTGCAATCAACAGGAAAACATTTATTGATGAAATTTAAAAAAATTTTGAGAGGAAGTCCCTATTTTATTGTCTGATTGCCTTATTATTGTTTCAATTCATTAATTTTTTGAGTGAAAAATATTATTTTTTAAACTTCTTGTAATGAAAAACGTTTCAATTTTTTCAAAAAATAATTTCTGAATTTTTATGAAATTGAAATACGAGTAGGTACCTAATGCTTATTGCTTACCCTAAGTATTTATTTACCTACTTATTCATTTATTTGGAGTCAGCCAGTGTGGTCAGTTTGAAACCAGTTACCTACTATTTTTTTTGAAGCAATGAAATGGTTTTGTTTTTTGGAAAGAAATGTCTTATATTTTATGGGAACAGCAATCTCTCATTTCTTGAGAAAAAAAGAACTATTTTTTCTCTCATTTTTTTGGAAAAGAACTTTCAATTTTTGGAGTAAAAAAATATGCCACTTTTCTCCGAGAAAAAATATCTAAATTTTTCTGGGAAAAATTTTCAATTAGGTACACTGCATATTTTTTTCATTTTTTGAATTGAAAATTTTTCATTTCTTTGGAATAAAAAAATCTCTCATTTATTTTTGAAAAATAAGTCTCAATCTTTTGAAAAAATACCAAATTTCTTTGGAGAAGAAAATTTTGCGTTTTTTTTTTTTTTTTTTTTTTTTTTTTTGAAGAAAACGGAACTCATTTTTAGGGGGTTTCCATGGAAATTAATATTCTTAGACATTTGACATTTTGTAACGTAGTGAACGTTATTAATTTTGTTTCATACTTTCAAACGTAGTGTGGAAATAGAGCCAACCAGGGAGTCCAGGGGGCGAAACCCCCCACTGGCGAGGCGCGAAGCGCCGAGTTTTTTCAAAACAGATCAGAAAAAATTAAACCTTTTTTATTCAAATTTGGAGGGGAGGGAGGGAGGGGTCCAATCGAAATTTTTGTAAAGACCAAAATTATTTCTAAAACTTCAAGCTACAACTTTTGTTTGAAAATTTTTTCAATTGGACCCCGTACCTCCCTCTCGTTTTTAATAATTTATACGAGTATCTCAGTCGTATTATCCGGAATTGGGGGGAGGGAGGGGTCTATTCGAAATTTTTGTTATGACCAAAATTATTCCTAGAGCTTCAAGCTACAACTTTTGTTTGAACATTTTTTCAATTGGACCCCTTAACTCCACCCATTTTTTATAATACTGTCTAGTATCTGAGTCGTATTATCCGAAATTGCGGGGAGTGTAGGGGAGGGGTCCAATCGAAAATTTTATAATCACCAAAATTATTTCTAGAATCCTAATCTACAACTTTTATTTGAAAAAATTTCCAATTGGCCCCTTCCTCCCCACTCCTCTAATTTTTATTTAGTATCTTCGGATTGTTATGCAAATTCGGTGGGGAGGGAGGGGTCCAATTGAAAAAATTTTCCAACAAAAGTTGTAGCTTGAAGTCTTGGAAATAATTTTTGTTATTACAAAAATTTCGATTGGATCCCTCTCTCCCCCCTAATTTTGATTTTTGAATATCAAGAATCTTCTATAATACGTTGTATTGCCTATTGGAATTTGTCAGTGTTGTCTTGGTAACGGGAAGTAAAATTCAACGTTTGAAAGATGAATCATTTTTCCCATGCATGCCATAAAATGCGACGCATCCTGCTCTAATCCTGATCCTGGATCCTGCGTGGGGTGAGAAAAAAATAATTTTACTCCTCTTTCGACAATCCCAAAGTGCACAAATTAGCTTCTCGTCGTTCACGTTGATCGGAGGAGAAGGAGAGGAAATTACGTAGTGGGAGAACAAAAACAAGGTTGTTTTGTAACTGCGACTGCGAATGATTCATAAATACTTTGAATTTGTGAGAAGGCAAAAGCATTGAAATTTTTCTGATTATTTAGCGATTATTTCATTTGCGTACGTATTGTCATTCGTAATTCGTATACAGTTAACGTGAGATAAAAAGATTGCTTTGTGAACCGTGTGTGCTACTTCGGTCCGACGAAATATGTAACCATTTGCTAACTCTCGATCGTCCTTTTTCGAGTGAAATTATTATTATCAGTGAATTTGTTGTGGTGCCTGGTGCTCTGTTCTGTCGCGTTAATAATTTAATTAACTGGTTAAATTACGTAGCCTACGAATGGTTTTGTTTTCGCTCAGGCTCCGATATACATACAAATGAAATCATTAATGTCGCAGGTTATCTCAGTATGTTTTCGCCTTTCGGTGTAATCTCGAATGGTGGTGTTAACTGATATCGATATCTAACGATGATTTAATTCGTGTTTGCTTTCGTCGTCTACGTCTACACGGTCTCGTAATTCCATATTTTTGGGTTTTCAAACATCATCTCTTGTTACCAGTAGTAGTAATTAGTAAATAAGATGCCCGATTCGGCTGGACCTTCGGGTAATTTCCTCCATAAACCAGTTCGAGGATGGTTACATCCCGATCAACTAATTATGAAGAAGGGCGTCACTTATGCCGTCCGAGTAAGCTAACGATACTCGTGTTAATTCCACTATTTTTGGTATGTTTACTAATGGTTGATTTTACTTTTTTTTTTTTTACAGTATATTGGATGCTTAGACGTAAATACTTCGATGAAAAGTTTAGATTTCGATTCAAGATTTCAAATAGCCAAGTAAGAATATCGTTGGATTGTCTCGAATGATCCGTCTTTCTTGTTAATTAACGCTTTGTGGCACTTTTTTTGTTGCAGAGAATGTATAAATCGTGTCTGCGAAGCAGCCTGTTTGAAAACTGTCGATCGAAAGCGAAAGGTACGTTCAAGTGAAACCAACCCTGTCTAGAGCTGTTTGTGTTTCATCACCAATCATCGTATATTATTTTACAGATCGACAAACGAGTCTCAAAAGCAATCGGTGATCGTCCCAACATGTTGCACGCCGGATCAAACGTAAAATTATCAATCTCCAGCTCCTGCCTGGCGTTAAAATTACTAGATAACGATACCATTATTGCTATGCACGATATGCCTCGTATCTCATTCGCATCAGGAGGAGATGCTGTAAGTTGTTTATGTTATTATCGTCGTCTCAAGAGCCCGAAAATTATAACGAGTTCCTTTATTCGAATTTCCAGGATACGTTGGACTTCGTCGCATACGTGGCCAAAGACTCGAACAATTGGAGAGCTTGTTTTGTGCTAGAATGCGGCGGTGGATTGGCCCAAGATGTGATCACGACAATCGGACAGGCGTTCGATTTACGATTCAAACAATTCCTGAATAGACCATTGATCGAACCGTGAGTTGATTACGAGATGAGTAATCGATCTCTAGTGTGATCTGTCATAAGAAAATCAGGTTCTGATCCGAAAGACAAATTTTAAAATTCTCACACTATCCATTCCGTTCATCTGATCCAGCTGATTTTTGGGGCATCATTTAGCCACTCCAAATGAACCCAAATTCACTGCTTAGGGTGATTGAAAATTTTTACAGGCAGTGTTGCCATTCTTGAAACAAAAAATTCCAAATTTTGAACGAAATTTCAAATTTTTAAGTCGAGATATTGGCTCAAATTTTCAGCAAATCAAAAATCCAAGACTTCTACATGGTAGGAAATCAAATTTTCAACAAAAAAGGTTCTATTCACTTTTTGCCTATCTTCAATATTTCAGGAGTTCACATCTCTAATTATTTTGGATTTTCTCAAATAACTCTTGAAATATTGAAGATAGGCAAAAAGTGAAGAGAACCTTTTTTGTTGAAAATTTGATTTCCTACCATGTATCAGTCTTGGTTTTTCGATTTGCTCAAAATTTAAGCCAGTATACGAGATGAAAAGTGAAAAGAGTTGAATTTTCCACTTTTTGATAATAAAAAATTTCATAAAATTGTCACAGACCGCTGAAAACTGACCCGATCAGACTGTAAATTTGTACGTGGACACCAATTGAACTACCTTCCAAGAAAAATTGAAGATAATTTTCCGAATAGAAGTATTGATTTTTCTCTGAATTTTTTACTTTGCTGTGTGCTCGAACAGAATCGTTTGAGGACGTTTTCTCCGCGACCGGTGAAATCGTCGTCAAAAGTTCCACTAATATCAACAAAAAATCAAAAAAAGATTTTTCGAACCAGAACCTGGTTTTCTTATGACAGGTGACAGGTCTTATACATATGTATTGATCTGACTTCATGTTACAGAATGTCCAGAGACGAACGAGATCGAGAATATTATAACGATATGCCTGGTAAAGTACCACCGGACGTTGGACCACCCCCTGTTCCACCTTTACCGAATTTAAATCGTAATAATATTTCACCGGAACCACGAGGTAAACCGTTTTGGTACTTTCACATACGTGCATATTACACCTGTCTGTACTTCGCTTAATTTAATCGAATTATCTCACGCTAATGCGCGAATTACCTTCAGCAAGGTCGTCTGCGAGCATCCCATTGTGGAGCTTTCACCCAAAAAATTAACACTTTTTTCTCATTTTTTCAGAACGATTACCATCGACCAATCTAATAGATCTTAATTGCGAAGTAGTCGCGCCTCCTCCGTCCCAGTCGCGGATCCACGAGTACATAAACGATATTGTCTTGAACGATCCGAAGACCAGCCAGCCGAGAGATGTTTTCGATATGCGTAAGTGCATCTTTAATTGCTGCAAAGGTTCAAGATTCCTAAATTCATCAGTCTACCGATTTATTAATCGCTCGTTTGTTACTTTCCACTTAGAACCGTTCATCAGTAACGAAATGATCAATAATAATTCGAGACTGCATGAAGAAATATGGTTTCACGGAAGCATTGGCAGGCAACAAGCCGAAGCATTGTTGAAACAGGTGAATGGGTGTGGTCGTGTTCTTTGAACTGGTTCAAATGAATTTTGAACTGGTTTGAATAACCATCAATGTAGATATTTTGTGCAGACTCACCGTAGAATGACTCGAGCTTTGGGGAGAAATTTTGCCATATCTTCTCACTCGAGAAATAGTACCTACTTATTCTAGAAAATTCCACTAACTTACCCTTGCCCCTTTTTTACACTACTGTTTCATCTAATTAATCTGTTTGATGATTTCTGTCGATAGGATGGTGATTTCTTAGTGAGAGAATCTCAAGGATCTCCCGGCCAATACGTCTTAACCGGTATCCAAGGCGGTATCAAAAAGCATCTTTTATTAATCGATCCGGAAGGAGTGGTAAGTAAAAGTGCTCGGATTAAAATTTCGTTTTCTATCGAGCTCGGCGCCGTTATCGCATGCTCTCGCCTATTCTTCATTTCTAACTCATCTTCTAAATACATCGAGTGTAACGAACCGTACAGGTCGCGGTTCGCGTGCCAGGTTTGGTACGAATCGAACGTAATCCGTCTCGTCGAGGCTGCATAATTTTTACTCTTTTTTTTCGGCGAAATTAACAAAATTCTTAAGTTTTAAAAAAATGATTTCCAACCGGAAAAATGTTTTTATGATTTCCTTCAAAACTCATTTTTTTCGAAAAAATAGTTCCTTCAGAAAATATATTTGGGAGTTGTTCTTTTTAAATCGATAAAATCATAAAATTAATGTTTGAGTTTGAAAAAAGAAAAAATTCATTTTCGATTATGTTTAAAAATGAAATACAATAGTCATACCTATCAAAAAAAAATCATTTTTAGCTTTTTCAAAATAAATAAAATTTTGGATTATTAAAAAAAAAACCAACAGTATTTTGATCATTTTCAAAATCAGTTGAGTATGATTTTTGTGTTTGTTCAAAAAATAAGTTTTAAAGACGTTAATTTTTTTTAAAGAGTTTTTCCAAAAATAAATTGAACGATTCATTTTTTAATTTAAAAAAAAACTACTTGTTTTTTTGAAACAAATTATTAATAAAATTCAACATAATCTACTTTCAGTTTAGGAAAAAAAAAAATGATTCAGATTTTTTTTCAGAACCAGCTGAAGAAATTCAAATTCAAATGTAAAAACTTGATTTTTAATTTTTTCAGAAAATCATATTTGGATTGTTCCTGTTCTTTTTCAGTTACTCGATTTAAATCAAAAAATAATAACTATCCTAAGTTTTTTCAAACTAGAAATTTCAGAGTTTTTTCCACAAAATTGAATTGAGAGTAGATATTTTTTATTTTTCAAAAATAAATTTAATTAATTACCTAACTTTCAATCAATTTTAGATTTTTTTTTCCAAAAATGATTTTAAAAAAATATTTTTAAACATTTTCAAGAAATCAAGTTTACGATTTAACAAAATTTTACTTACCAACCGATAATATCGGAAGATGTAACGTATCGATAAAAAATCGTTTGAAAATCTATAGATGTTCTCACGATATTATAAAGATTTATCGGTACAACTTCATAGGCAAAAAATCTAAAAACTATCGAATTCGATATTATTAAGATTTTATGACGATATTCGTCAACGATACTATCGACAAAGAATATTAAATTTATCGATTCCGATTTTCCACCGATTTTGTGCAGATATTTGAAACTACATTATCGACAAAGAATATTAAATTTATCGAATTCGATTTTTTAACGATTTTGTAAAGATATTTAAAACTATATTATCGAAAGATTATATGAAATTTCTCGACTTCGATATTTTACCGATTTTTTGACGACATTTGAAACTATATTATCGACAGATTATATTAAATTTATCGAATCCGATTTTTTACCGATTTTGTAAAGATATTTGAAACTATATTATCGACACATAATATGCAATTTCTCGAATTCGATTTTCTAACGATTGCGTGAAGATATTTGAAACTATATTATCGACAAGTAATATGAAATTTCTCGATTTCGATTTTTTAACGATTTTGTGACGATATTTGAAACTTTATTATCGACACGTAATCTGAAATTTCTCGAATTCGATTTTTCAACGATTTTATGACGATATTTGAAACTATATTATCGAAACGTAATATGAAATTCCTCGAATTCGATTTTTCAACGATTTTGTGGCGATATTTGAAACTACATTATCGACAAATAATCTGAAATTTGTCGAACGATTTTTCAACGATTTTGTGACGATATTTGAAATTATTTCCAAATTGGTGAAAATTTTTCCAAGTCCAACACGTCTGGAAGTACTAAACTGCCTATTATAAGCGTTTTATTGCTAATTCCTCAACGATAAGGTATGGCATAGTGGTTAAGGAAGAGGATTACCATGCAGGAGGTAGATGGTTCAAGCCCCACGGGTGGCAGATTTTTTATAATTTTTTTTTGACTTTTTCTGAAATGATCCTCTTACCGTAACATGAATAATGTGTTTAGGCAAAGTTTAATGTATTAATTATGCTAATTAATGATTTTTAATTATAGAAAAAAGCTAGTAAAAGACAAAAAATCGACAGAATATCGAATTCGATATTCTGTCGATTTTTTATTTTGATAATTTGTCGAGTGTGCTGCTCGGGTTGTTTTAATTTTATGTCTTCAAAAATTAGTTGAATAAGTTTCTTGGTTTGAATAAATTTTCAGTTTTTTCAAGAACATTGATTTTGAATTTTTTTTGAATTTTATTAATTGAATCATTACTTCATTACGTACACCTATGGAGTTTTTTTTTTTTTTCAAAAAAATTAAATTACATATTAAAATTTCTTTGAATAATCATTTTTAGGTGTGCTTTTTTAAAAAAATTTTATTATAGTAATTTTAGAGTTTGAGAAAAATCAATTTTCGAGTTCCTTTGAAAAAAGATGAAAAATTTATGATTAGTTCTTTCAAATCGAAATTTGAATGTATTTCCCCAAAAAATTGATTTTTTGAAAATTCCAATTTAGAATTTCTTTAAAAAATGAATCGAAAAAATTAATTTTTTGATTTTCATGAAATGCAGGCTTGCATTTCGGCATTTCAACAAAAAGAGTGCATTTAACGTATTCATTTCTTTTTGTTTTTAATCAATCAATTAGCATTTTTGAGTAGTTTTTTTCAATTTTTTTTCGAATGTCTTAAAAACTGAATCCAAATCCAAGTATTTAATTTTTAAACAATGATTTCGAATTTTTGAAGAACTAATCGATCGATTTTCGAGTGATTTCTTAAAAATAAAAAATTTCAATGTTTTAAAAAAAATTATTTTTGGGTTCGAGTTTGAAAAAAATTATTTAAATAATTTTATTTCGAGTGTTTTAAAAAATGATTCAAAATAAATAAAATAGGTGTCATTAGTTTTTTAAACAAAAATTTTAGTTGAAAAATAGAGGGTTTCAATGTTATTTTCAGTACATATTAGATTTTTTTTTTCAAAAATTAAATTCAGAATTTAAAAAAAAATGAATTTAAAAAAATTATTTTAAAAAATGCAGGCTCGCATTTCAACAGAAAGCGTATATCTTACGTAAATGTTTTTTTTGTATGTTCGTTTATTTATTTGTTTGTTTGTTTAAATCAAGACGCATTTTTGAGTGTTTTTTTTTCGAAATTCCATTTTTTTTGAATTTGATAAAATATGAATCCAAATATTTCATTTTTAAGCATTGATTTCATATTTTTGAAGGATCAGTTGAACAATCTTTGATTTTTTTTTCAAGAGGAAAAAAAATCATTTTCAATTTTTTTTTAACTTGCACATTCGTGCTCGTAGCTCCTCGTACGTGCTCTTAGTTTTTCATATATGGGCTCATAGCTCCTCGTACTTGCTCGTAGCTCCTCGATCTTACTCGTAGCTGCTCGTACTTGCTCGTACTTGCTCGTACCTGCTCGTACTTGCTCGTAGCTCCTCGTACTTGCTCGTAGCTTCTCGTACTTGCTCGTAACCCCTCGTACTTACTCGCAGCTCCTCATACTTGCCCGTAGCTCCTCGTACTTGCTCGTAGTACGAAGAGCTACGAGCAAGTACGAGGAGCTACGAGCAAGTACGAGGTGCTACGAGCAAGTACGAGCAGCTACGAGGAGCTACGAGTATGTACATGTATGAGCAAGTAAGAGGAACTGCGAGCAAGTATGAGCAAGTACGAGGAAGTATGAGCAAGTACGAGGAAGTATGAGCAAGTACAAGGAGCTGTGAGAAAGTATGAGCACTTACGAGGAGGTACGAGTAGATACGATGAGCTGCTGCAAGCATGTACGAGCAGCTACGAGTGTAGTGAAAATACGAGTCGTACGATCAAACCGTTGTTTTTTTGCGATTTTTGGAGCCTCCAAAAAATTGACACAAAGGTGGTTATGGACTAATTCGAGGTCCCCGGTTCCTAATTCGAGGTCGGTTTGATGATCGCGCCAATCGTTTTCGAAATATTGACCGAAAATTGGTCAATAAATTAGCCCAGAATAAAACCGACTGAAAATTTGATGAGAGCGACCCAAAATTAGTCGAAATGCACACCTATTTCGATTTTTTAAGTTAGAAAAGTTTTGCTCAAAGAACGACTGAAAAACAACGTGAACTTAAGGAAAGTACGTACGAGTCGTGGGGCCGCCAAAAAAACATCAAGGCTAATGGTTCACCTTATTTTGCGATTTTTTTGAGGTTCCAAAAAAAATCAAGATAAAGATAACGGTGCTTATTGACTTTAGCTACACGTAAATGCTCGTACTTCCTTGTACATACTGTACCGAGTGTAACGGACCGTTCCCTCCCCCCTCCCTGGTTAATACAATCAAATGTAATTTCATCTCACAGAGACAGAATCATTTTTACTTTTTTTTTCGGTATCACACCAAGAGTTCTATTATTTTAACGTTTATTTTGTCTGATTTCAGGTGCGTACTAAAGACCGTATGTTCGAAAGCGTCAGCCATCTTATTAATTATCATTGTCAAAACAAACTACCAATTATTTCGGCCGAGAGCGCGCTCATATTGCGTAATCCAATTCACAGGAAATGATCGCGAATCAAAAAGTGAACTGAGCAGGGCAATCGGATTGCAAATTAATCAGTTTCATCGGTGATACTGGCGCATTTTTCTCACAGCCAATTGTTTCGTATATCGAACTGATTTTTTTTTTGTAGTTGTTGAAAATGGTTTTTTACCTCTTTTTTTTCTTCAATTTTTATTCAACTTTGAAAAGTGAAGTCAATTGTTGCGTAGGTATTTTTTTGGGGGTAGTAAATTTTTTTTATTATTGCAACTGGATTGCTGCTACCAGGTACATTCCCATGTAGAGAAACCTTCCGTTTAACCAGTTTTTCTATTTTTAACTTTTGTGTAGGTTTTTTTGTTTTTTTGTTTAATGGTGGGTTCTCCCAAAAAATGCTTTTACCTTATCGATGATTTTTCAGGTGATTGGTAACGTAGATTGATTTTTATTTCGCTTCGATCGCGACAGTTTGACATCATTTTAACATATCCGAGTTTATATGTAAATTACCGTGATTTCTCTCTCTCTTTCTTTGTATTTTTTACTCTTTTATTTGTCGTAATTACAAACACCAGTTCTAGTCAATATTTTAACGCTTTTATCGAGCATTTTACAGATATAAATTATGTACGGAAATCTTGTATAATGACGAATTGTTCTAGCTATGCTACGATACTTTTATTATACTGCCCGAATGTATGTTTTTTTTTTTCATAATCATTTTAAAATTCATACTTATTTATACGGTAGCTTTGCGCAGAATGTAATTTTTTTTCTTCTACGAAGTATTAGATTGTTATTAGTCAAAAATTCGATTTTAAATAGTGCTGATTTTTTAGGCCCTTATTTTACAGTGATTTGTTTTTATATAATAAGATATACTTTTTTACACACGTATATCGTCATGACACAGGTCGTTGAACGAAAACCTGTAATCCATTTATTTACATTTAGTGTTAAAATGTATTATCTAAAAAATGAACAAAATAAATGTATAGATTATTATAGGTGTTGATTTCAAGAATGAGATTTTTGAAGAAAAAAAAAGAAGGTAAAATTAACCCCAAAATTCCATGTACATTGTCAAAGGACCATAGAAGAGCAAACTTACAGCAGATTCGGGTTCATCGACCCTAAATTGGTAACTAATGACTCTCCAACCAGCTTCGAAAGCCGCCTGGAAGCTTCAAAGTTCCATTTTTAAATTTTTTTCCTGGTGTGTCTAAAGAGTTGTATAAGCAATACATTTGCAGGCGAATCGCAATATCATCGAAATGCGACACTTTTTTTCAAAAATTTCACATTTTTGGAATTTTTAATCGGCTATTACAGTAAATTGAGGTCGCTGATTACTAAAATGAAAGTGAATTTTATCTTTCATACCCCCTTGCCCCCGAAATGAGTAATTTTTAGATAAAATTGCTTGTACGAGGAGGAAAGAGGGCTGTGTACTGAAAAATATTATCCGATTCGTGATCAGCATCTTCGAACTAGTCCATAACGAATCTAATATCGATTTTTTTTGAAAATTGCTAAATTTTTAAAGTGCTCGTATTCGCGAACTAAGCTTCGTAGAGCAAAACTGATGGCAAATTCGGAATCAGCGGGATCGAGTTAGTCGAAAATCACTCTTATCTCGATTTTTATGACATCCAAAAAAATCGAAAAAATCATAAGGAGGGAACCTTCATTTTTTTTTCGAAAAAAAAAACTTTTTGTCCCAGATCGACGTGTGAGGTGTCTAGGATGATGTAATCGGATCAGGGGAAGTGAATATTGTGCACAAATGGAAATTCTTGAAAATTCAGCAATTTTTTTCAGAATTCTAAGCATACTTGTAGTTATAGGTACGCAATTTTTCGAATTTTTATTCAAAATTTAGTTGAAATTTTAAATCTCGTTTAGACACAAATTTTTCCAAAATTTTATTAAATTTTTTTTTAAAATTTTGTTTCAAAGAAAATTATATACCTAGGTTTTTTTTTTATTCATCTTGACCAGAATTTATTTTTTATTTTGCTGAAACACATTTCACAATACCTAACACAAATGTAAAAAATGTTGTTCAAAATACTTTTTTCAAATTTTCCTCGAAAGAATTCTTTTGAAAGTCGAGTCATAATTATGATTTTTTAAATCGTAATAAATTTCGAAAAAAATATTGAAATCTTTTTTTTTCAATGTTATTAAAACTAACCTTTTTTTTTTAATTTCTTCACATGCAATTTTTTTAGAATAATCTTTAAAATGAAATGTAACAAAATTTTGTTCAAATGCATTAAAAAAAAAATCTTCAAACGGGGTTTTATTTATTTGGTTGAAGTCTAAATTTTCAGAATTTTATTTAAGTACTTTTTTTTTGATTTTGTTTCAAATTATTTTTAAATAAAAAATGTTCATTTTTTGGATTTCTCTTTCATCAAAATTTTCTTTAATTTCTTCCAGAATTAATCAAACGTACCTATTCATTTTTGAAAATTTTGTTCGAAATTCTTTTTATTCAATTTTTTAAAATTTTGTTGAAAGAAAAATTTCCAGACTTTTATTAGAAATTCAAATAGGTACAATTTTATTTTTCTAAAAATATACTCTATTTTTTTAATTTTTCTGTAAAAAATTCAGAATTTTATATTCAAACATATATTATGTATTTTTTTAAATTTTGTTGAGAACTACAGACGCAAAATTTCCAAAGTTTCGTTAAAACTATTATTTTTTTAAAATTTATTTTGTTCAAAAATATTATTTTTTCAATTTTTTAAAATTCTGTTGAAATGAAAAATTTTTAGAAAAAAAAAATCTGAAAAATTCAAAACGTCATTCAAAATAATACCTATAGTCCTATAATTGTTTTCCATTTAGTTAAAAACACAAAACTTTTCAACATTTTCATTAAAAATCAATTCTTCAACATTTTGTTCAATTTTTTTTTCTTCAGAATTTTATTCAAACATTTTTTTTTCAAATAATTAATTTTTTTAAATTCCGTTGAAATGAGTCCAGTAGAAATAGGCTAAAAATTCCAATACCGCAACAAATTGCTATAGAAGCTTTTTTTGACTTATTCTGCAAGAGAAGGTCTACTTTATCACATACTAAAAAACCTCCCCGATCCGACACCCCCAAGTCACATTTTTCGAGGCTGCAGCCCCCTAAAAATCAGTTTTTTGCATTTATCTCGTCGGGGTTCAACTTTTTTGGGAAAATCATTTAAAAGAAAATTATTCTCCATTATATTTCCTACAACTTTGTTTCGATACATTTTTCTGTGTGAATCGTAGGGGTGGAGCTAGGGAGAATTGAAGATGAAGGGGAGCTACATAAGAAATACACACACTTTTCAAAATGCTATAACTCTGCGAAAAATCATCTGAAAAAATTGAAAAAAATTTCTTTGTCGGATCGGAGGGGTTTTTCAATATGTGATAGAGTAGACCCTCTCCTGCAGAATAAGCCACAAAAAACTTTCTATAGCAATTTGTTGGGGGTCAAACCTTATTTCTACTGGACAATGATTTTTTTGTCAGAATAACTTCATGAAAATTTTTTTGTCAATAGATTCTTATATTACTAATACAAGATTTTTTGACAAGGGAATTTCTCCTAAAAGAAATATCTTCAGACACAAATAGGCATTAGCTGATTTTTTTTTAATTCAAGATTTTTTTGGAAAAATATTTTTAATAGGATTTCTTGTCAAAAGAATTTTGTTTAAAACATTTTTTGTAGAAAAAATTTATTCTCTGGGAGATTTTTTGACAAAAATCTAATTTTTTTTTTCTTTGACAAAATTGGTAGGTAAGTATGTTAGGTTTGTATTTTTTGAAGTTTTTTTTTGTCAGAAAATATTAACCGTTTTGACAAAACCATCTAGACACTACAAGCCATGAAGTTAAATTTGGCAACCTTGCCGAAGACGGCCGACTTGAGCAATTGAAAATACGTTTTCTGGGCAAACGAAGTGTTTTTCGAAAAAATTGATGATGGGAACCAAAATTGTAGCGGGAAAATTAACTTTCGTTTAGTGTATTCGGAATTTTGATTCGACAAATATTTCTCGAGTTACGGTCAAAAAACTGATTTGAAGAGGGGCCGTCTACCAGATTTCCCCTATTTTCCCGGTCAAAGAAGCGATTTTCGTAAAAATTGATAAGAACAAAAATTGTAGAGCAAAAAGTATCCTTTCATCCTAAAATCATTGAAGTTTTGATTCGACGAAAATACCTCGATTCATTAGCAAAAACTGTTTTCTCAGATATGCAAATTTTCATATTTTCCTATTTCGCGGATAAACAAAGCGTTTTTCATGAAAATTGATAAGAACTAAAATTGTAGAGCAGAAAAAATCCTTCAGTTTTAGTGCTTTTAAAATTTTTGATTCGACCAATTTTTTGAGTTATCGTCAAAAAACTATTTATTTTTTCATTTTCGAGGTCAACGACCCCTTTTTTGTGAAAATTGATAAAAACCACAATTGTAGATCAAAAAATTTACTTTTGTTTGGTGTAGTCGGAATTTCGATTTGACGAATATTTCTTGAGTTATCGTCGAAAAACTGATTTTGAAACTTGGCCGTCTACCAAATTTTCCCATTTTCCCGGTCAACGAAGCGATTTTCGTGAAAATTGATACGAACCAAAATTGTAGAGCGAAAAAAATCCTTTCACCCTAAAATTATTGAAATTTCGATTTGACGAAAATACCTCGATTTCTCAGCGTAAAATGTTTTCTTGGATATGCAAATTTTCACATATTCTCATTTTCAGAGCGAACGAAGCATTTTTCGTGAAAATTAATCTGAACCAAAATTGTAGAGCAGAAAATTTCCTTTCGTTAGTGTGTTGTCAGAATTTCGATTCGATGAATATTTCCCGAGTTATCGTCAAAAAACGGATTGGAAAGTCGGCCGTCTACTACTCGAAAATGCGACGTTGCCTTTCTACGTTCATGGCTTGTATCTCTAGGTGGTTTTGGTTTTGATCGAAATTTAAAAAATATATTTTTCAAGACTTTTCAATTATGATTCAAAAATATTTTTCAGTCAAAAAAAAAAATATATCAAAATCTATTGTCAAAAAAATATTTTTTTGAAGATTTTTGTCAAAAATCAATATTTTAGAGTATGTTTTGGTCAGAATTTTTTTTTCAAAGATTTTTCATCGAATTTTTTTCCTACATTTGTGATGCGTTTTGCGATAAGGGCCCTTGTGGTGCGAATTCGATGTTTTCAGGAGAGTAAAAACATCGAATTGTAGTCGAAATGATCGTTAATCATTTTTTTCGATATTTTGGTAGATCGAACTCTTCTGCATCATCTGAAAAAATTGTTTTGGCCAAAACCGTTTATTCGTGAGATTGATGGCGAAGATTTAAAAAAGGGACCTTGTGGTGAATGGGTACAACAGCCAGGCTAGAATATGAAATTGAGGTACTCCAGTGAATTTTTGTGTTCTCGTCGCTGCAAAGACGTTGTCGAACAGATTTTTCGAAAATAACTTTAAAAAATTAATAAATGAGCGAGTGTCATCATTATTTTGTAAGAATCTTTTTTTGCGTTTTTCTCAAAACTTACATAACTTTGGCTATTACTGAACTTTCGGTAGACGTAGAGAAAAGACTAATGAAGTTAGATGAAATCTGTTTGCGCCATTCGATTCCTCGTGAAAATGTGAGTCGATATCGACAATAAAAAAAAAATAATCGATTTCACCACAAGGGCCCTAATCGCAAAACGCATCACATTTGTAAAAAAAAAATTCATGTTACTTTTTTTTTGACTAAACCTAAAAAAAAAAATTTCAAGATTTATTTTCTTAAAAATATTTTAAATAAAATTGTTTTAAAAAAAAATAGAAAAAAATTGAAGAGTTTTTTTGACAAAAAAATATTTTTTCAGAATTTAGGTATCAATTTGTCAGAACCATCGTCAATTTTGACATTAATTTTCCTGAAATAACTTCCTACGTCTTTAGCCGATTTTTTAAAAAAAAATTTAGGCTATTGTGTCCGACCCTGATTTAGAAGGAGGGGGGTAGAAGAGTTCTGACCCCATTTGTTGACGTTTGGGACCAAAAGATGACGATCTGTCACATGTCACATATTTATATATATATATATATATATTTATAATTTTACCGCTACTTTTGGAACTCTGGGGCCGAGCCTAACAGGTCAAATGAGATCAAACTTGATATGTAGGGTCCCCTCGGTGTAGGAATGATGCAAAAAAATTTTTGGAGCCCTAACTCAAAATTGGGGATATGACCCCTTTTTGAGGGGGGTGCGGTGGATCCCCAACATCATGAAATTTTTTGAAACTTGCCCCAGGGATGAGAACTCTAATTACCTACACCATAGTCAAATTTCAGCCCCTAAGTCATCCCCACCCCATTTTAAGGCCCAAAAAGTGGATTTTGGGGTCATTTTTTCACGTTGATCAGGCTACAGACCCCCAAATGGGGATGGGGGGCCCAAATTTTCATCATAGATCAAGTTCGTGCCCCTGATGTGCATTTTGTAGGTTTCAACTTTTGGGCCCCCTTTGACCATTGTCCAGGGTCAAAAATCAAGATTTTCCACAATTTTTCACATTTTTTCTTGCTTCCCGGTACGTTGATCAGCCTACAGCCCAAACCAAATGACCTTGGAGGCTAAAATTTATTATTTATGATCGGTAAGGATCACTGAGGTGCCTTTTGGAGTTTTTGACCCTTGGGCCCCAAAATTGGGGGTGGTCCCTTTTTGAGGGGGCTCTAAAGGGGCTCCAATGTGACAAAATGATTTGAAATTTCTACCAACAACAATGGTTCTGATTGTCTCCACTGTATTCAAATTTCAGCTTCCCAAGTCATCCCCACCCCATTTTAGGGCCCAAAAAGTGGATTTTGAGGTCATTTTTTCACGTTGATCAGGCTACAGACCCCCAAATGAGGCTGGGGGCCTAAATTTTCATCATAGATCGAGTTCATGCTCCTGATGTGCCTTTTGTAGGTTTTGGCCTTCAAACTCCTTTTGACCTTGATACAGGGTCAAAAATCAATATTTTTCAAGTTTTGACCTGTCTTTTCTGACGCGTTGAACAGCCTACAGCCCAAACCAAAAGACTTAAAAGGTCGAAATTTGGGATGTAGGGTCAGTAGAGGTCACTGATGTGCCTTTTGAGGTTTTCGAGTTTTGAGCACCATTTGACCCCCGTACAGGGTCAAAAATCAGAAATTTTCACGTTTTAACCCCTTTTTTGGTGTGTTGGCCACTGTCTGAAGAGCTGAAAGTGTGAAGGGGGTTGGTGGTGAAGCCCCTAATTCCCTCCTGCCATGCCCCTAGCCCCCAATAGGGCATGGGGGCGGAGCCTGCATTTGAAGAGTTGGAAGTGACGAGGTGGTTGGGGGCGAAGCCCCCAACGCGGGGGTATGGGGGCGGAGCCCCCATTTGAAGAGCTGAAAGTGACGAGGTGGGTGGGGCGGAGTCTCAACAGGGGTATGGGGGCGGAGCCCCCATCTGATGATTAAATCTTCAATGCAAACAGGAACTAAAACTGAAGACAAAAACCTGACATTTTTAAACTGAATTAAAAGTTAAAACTGATATTGAAACTGAAATACTACGGATGAAAACGTTTTTAAAGTAGTACAATAACTTGGAAAAAAAAATTCGGCTGTCGCGGAGCATCTTGAATGCTACGCGTTTTTTTTCATTTTGATGTTTTCAAAATGATTTTTTTTTTTTTGTAAGAAAAAACCAGCAACTCTTGAGTTATTTCGCATAAATCCACCAATTGCACACGTTCTCGCGCATAAATAACAAAAACAACGAAACTTCTACGATGACCTTACGTCAGCATCGCCATCGCATCGCTAGAGCGTAATTTAGCGAGAGAAAAAAAGCGAGCACGATGAGAAAAACTCTCTGGCAAAAGAGCAGAGGAAAAATTTACGTCTGTGGATATTACTATACTTGTACATAAGGTAAGCTCACTGCGAGTTTATCCTGCTTTCTTTTCTTTTTTTTCCTCTCTCCACTGCCTGCCGAAAACTTAACGGCCATTAAGCAATTTTGCGCGGCCACGTTAACTAATTCGGCTACTTAAAAACGGGTCTCGCGCCGGAATTTAATAGCGTATCTCGTTGCAAAGCGGCAAAACTTTACGGGTTGGAGAATTTATTAAAATATGCCTCGAGTTTTTTTTTTATTTTTCTTTTTTTTTCGGTTTGTTTATATGTTATTTTTTTGTATATAAGATTTCGCTCAGCGAGTATAGGGATCGCGTAGATGGAGACAGGGGTGGAGAGGCCTCCATAGCGTATAACTTCTTATCGGTGGCTGTGTATATAGATGGGGAGAGAGAAAAAAAATGTATGATTTGTAACGTATGGAAAATGAAAACATTTCGACTCTGGTAAGTAAGTTTTATCTAAAAGAGTTTATCTTGTTCGAATGGAGGCTGCGGCTGCTGCGGCTGGTTATGTTTCTCTGGGCTTCGACATCGGCAGAGTTTCAGAGTCGAGACGCGGGGGTACGACTATGAGGCGTAAGAAAACTGCACTCAGGGGGCTAATGAATGGCAAGACTTGTTCGTGTATATATTTTCAAAGCTCCTTCGGCCAACTTCTGATTTAAACTTTCCACACAACGATAGATTAAACTTCTCTTCTTACGCAAACCATGCATCAAATGTTAAAAGCCTTTTCTCTCCCAAGTTGACACTGGTATCGTTAAAACATTTACATGTTTTCCGCTTCCTCCATCTGCCAACCTCCTCCTCCCCAGTCACCGAGTCGAAAATCTACGCAGCCAGTTCCTCATCACAGTGCTCCTCGAGTAGAGCAACAAATTATTATACAAAACGATAACGTGTCGAGATGCCTCATTTTTTTTCAAGAGCACCAGGGCTTGGAAATAGGTGCCAAAAGTATCTTTTGTCAATATTCGATTAATATAGTTTTTTATCATTTTTTTTCTACCCCCTCGCCCTTTTTTTCATACTCTTTCACATCGCTCCTTTCACATAGATATCGCGACGAGTATATACAGGGTGTTTCATAGCTGACTGAGTTCCTTCCACCGAGTGAATAGGCAACCCATAAGACAGGGTGTCTACATTCATTTTTTTTGTTGAAAATTCATGACCTTTTTCATGAACAATATTTCAACATGCCATTGCCCTCCAAGACATTTTTTTTGTAACCAAAAAAATCTATAATTTTTTTTTTCAAGTTGAATGAATACTTGGAATTTTCAAGGGTGTAATTCGATTTCCTCCCTAAAAGGTGGATTCTTGAAATTGCCCTCACGTTGTAATGTGAAAATGATTTTTTTCCTGGAAATGAAACAAAAAATTTTCGCGCAAAAAATACTCCTAAAAAATTTTTAATAACTTTTTCAACAGAAACCCCTCTTTTCATTTTTTCTTTTTTTTTGTCCCAAAGTTTGAAAAAAAATTCATTTATTTACTTAACTATTAAAGAAAAAAAAATTGAGATTTTTTTATTTCAGAAGAATTTTTAAAATTATTGTTCGAAAAAATCTGTATTTTATTTATTTTTTTTCAAAAATGAAACGAACTTTTTTCTTCACAAAGAAAAAATTAAGAAACTTTTCCACAGAAATTTAAAAAAATATCTTCACATAAGAAAATTTTATAACATTTTTTTAACCAAAAAAAAAAAAAGAAAAGAAAAAAGAAAAAAAGATTTCTCGATATTTTTTACCTATTCCAAAAAATCCTGAAATTTCTTCCTTCGAAAAAGTTTCTACTCCAGAATATTTGAGATTTCTAATTTTTAATATTCCAAAACAATTCATTTTTAAAAATTTTTAAATCAAAAAATTCAAGACGCTTTTTTCTTTTTTTTCTTTTTCTTTTTTTTTGTCCCAAAGTTTAAAAAATATTTTTTTTATCTACTTACCTAGAAAAAAAAATTGATCTTCAAAAAATTGAGATTTTTTTATTTCAGAAGAATTTTTAAAATTATTGTTCGAAGAAAATCTGTTTTTTTTTTTTTTTTTTTTTTTTTCAAAAATGAAACAATTTTTTTTCTTTGCAAAGAAAAAATTAAGAAACTTTTCCACAGAAATTTAATAAAATATCTTCACATAAGAAAATTTTATAACATTTTTTTTAACCAAAAAAAAAAAAAAAGAAAAAAGAAAAAAAGATTTCTCGATATTTTTTATTTCAAAAAATCATGAAATTTCTTCCTTCGAAAAAGTTTCTACTCCAGAATATTTGAGAAGTCAATTTTTAATATTCCAAAACGATTAATTTTTAAAAATTTTTAAATCAAAAAATTCGTTTGGATTTTTTTTTTATTCCAAAAAATGAGAATTCTTTTCCAAAAAACAGAGACCCTCCTCCCAAAAAATAAAAATATTTTATTTTTTAGAAAATTCAAAAAAAATTCAAAAAAAAAAACGTGATTTTATACTCTAAAGTTTGAAAAATATTTTTACTTCAAAACAATTCAATTCCAAAACGATAAAATTCAGATTTTTGATTTTTTTTAAAATAAGAATTATTTCGTGAAAGTTTGAACAACATTTTTTACTTCAATTAAATTGAGAATTTTTCTAACGCTTTGTACAGCAACTACCTATAGTACCTAAGGCTAGTGGCGTAAAAATGTTTTTTATTCCAAAACAATTTTTAAAATTTTTTGTACCAAAAAATTCATTTTTTTCCCATTCTACAAAAGTCTTTTTTTTTCATTTCAAGAAATGGGTATTTTCTCAAAAAAATAGAGATTTCCATCCCCTCGAAAAAAAATTCTTCAAGAAAATTAATTTTCTTCTTCAGAGAAATCACAATATTTTTGGCGATGTTTTTTTGTTTTTTTTTGAGAAGATGCAACAGTTTGAACAAATTTTACTAATTTTTCCGGGTAAATCATTATTCATGACTTCGAAGAGGAAAATCATATTTTTTCATGACTTAGTAATTTTTTTGATAAATTCATGACTTTTTCATGACTTTCATGATTTTCATGACCTGTAGGCACCCTGAAAGACCAAAAAATGTCATAAACATTTTGCCTATCTTGAAAATTTAAGGGACAAGGGAAAATTGAATTGAGAAAAAATGATTTCTGATTGCACCAATGAATAGTACTAAAAAATTAACTATTTTTGTTCTGGTCTGCTTTTTGCCTATCTTTAAAAATGAAGGCACAAGAAAGCTGTAAACTTTGAAAAAAATGGGTTTTTAAATTTTCAAAGCTCTGTAGCTCCTTCATTTTCGAAGATAGGCAAATCCATCAAATAAGGTTTTTTTTTTTTGTTTCTTTCGAATATTTACACCTATTTCATGTATCATTTTGATGAAATTTTGAAATTTTTATATCCCACTGATCTCCCTTGATAATTTGAAGTACAAACAAGGCATAAAAATTGCAAAATTATGTTACCATAATGCTTAGAATGAGTTTTAATTTTTGAGAGAAGCAAAAAAATTCACGAGATTGATTTGCCTATTTTCGAAAATGTAGGAGCTACAGAGCTTTGAAAATCGAAAAACCGGGTTTTCAAAATTTAAAGCTCTCTTACACCTTAATTTTCAAAGGTAGGCAAAAAATATAAAGAAGAAAAAAGTTTATTTTTTTAGCAATTAACTACTATTCATTGGCTCAATCAGCCATTTTTTCCCCTTGCCCCTTAAATTTTCAAGATATGCAACATGTTTATACACGATTTTTTGTTCCTCATGGGTTGCCTATTCACCTGGTGGAAGGAACTCACGTCAGCTATGAAACACCCTGTATATGCGAATAAGAGAATGTATAGAATGTCGTTAAAAGATATATGCAAAAAAAAAAGGAAGGAGTGCAGCCTACCATAAAGAAGTAGAGTAAAGCTCTCTGGATGCGATGACGCGCGAAAAAAGAATCAAATAAAACGAATGATAAATGAAACAAACAAAAGTACATTATATAGTCGCGCGAATCTTATAACAGTTACTCATTCGCGAATTTCCCTGCTAATACATCATTTCTACAACAGCGATCAAAAGGAAACACTTCTAGTATATTTCAACGTATCGACTGAATTCAATTCGCCTTCGTCGTGGCGTGGCATGGCAGAGTCGTCGATATTAAAACGAATATAGGCAATATTTTACACGCACCGGTTTAATATAATTTAGCGACTTGTGTCGGGTGTGTAGTTGTACCTAGTACCTACTATCACCTCCAGCTCCCTCAGGAGTGTTTACCGTGGAGGGGAAGTAGATCAGACGGTGGTAGGTCGAGGTATGGCCGAATTTTCCTAAAATGATTTTCAACAGATGAGTGAAGATGGGTTTTGCGAGTCCTTCGAAGTTCATTCAGATAATTGAGGAAAGAGGGTCAGTGATATCCAACTTGGAAGCTTCTAGGTTTTTTCAATTTTTCCAAAACATAAGATTTTTCGATTTATTTAGAATAAAAAGAACTTCATTTTTTGAATTGAAAAAATAATTTTATCATTTTACTTTTGCAGTAAGCAATTCTATGTAAACATATTGAACATGACTGAATAGTTCCTTCGGTTCTTGGTTCTTTAAGGTAAAACTTTTGTTATTTTTTTTAAACCAAGAAAATCTCAATTTTTTTGGAAAAAGAAATTTCAAACAATTTTTTTACATGAAAAATTATTCGATTTCTTGTGGAACATTTTCACTGTAAAAAAATGAAAAAATTCCCAACTCTAATGTATTGAAAAAATTGTTTACTCCAAGAAATCGATATTTTTTTTTTTACTAAAAATAATTATTGACAAAATTTTCATGTCAAAAAAGGTAGAAATTATTTATTCCAGAGAAATAGAAAACATTAGGTATTCGTATTGCCCAAGAATTGAGAATTTTTCATCACAAAATTCAAAAAAATATATATATATGAATGCCTAAAAATTGTTTGAATTTTTTTTTTCAAAAAAATACTTAGTTTTTTTTGTTCTAAAAAAATTGAAAAAATTTGTTGATTAAAAAATTTCTCGGGTTTTTAGAGCAGAAACATTTTCATTTTTTGAATTCATCAATTTCTTTGCACAAAAAATTTCCAAACAATTTTGGAATAAAAAATATTGTATCTATTTCTTGACCTGAAAAATTATATAGGTAGGTATAAATTTTTTGAAGTACCTAAGATAATATTTTATCAACATTTTGAAGATGATCAGATTTTTTCGATTTTTTGACTCGTACATTGGAGTTTGCAATTTTCTCATTTCTTTATTACAGTGAAATTTTTTGAATTTTTTCGGAATAGAAAATTTCTTGATTTTTGGTATAAAAAAAAAGTGTATCTCAATTTAAAAATGTTCGCAATGTTTTGGAGCATTTTTTTTTTTTCAATTTTACCAAAGCATAAAATTTCTGGATTAATTTAGGATAAGAAATCTTGTTTTTTTTTTGGAAAAAAGTTTTCTCAGTAGTATTGTAGTTGTTGTTTTTTTTTTTTTGAATTAGGTATAAGTGAAAGTTTTTATTAAATTTTGAAGCAAAAATAATTCTCACTTTTTTGGAATAAAAAATTTCAACATTTTGAAGATAAACATTATCCTCGGTTTTAGGGTAAAATTTCCTCAATTTCTGTCCATTATTTTAGATAGAAAAAAATTTCAATTTTTTGAAAAAATTAAATCCAAAAATTTGGTTAACATGATTTTTTTTTCGATTTTTTGTGATGAAATATATTCTTGTTTATTTTAGTAGCTATAATAGAAATATTTTCAATTTCTTCGAAATGCAAAAATTGTTGATTCACTTATTTAAAAAAAAAAATTGATTTCTTAGACTAAAAATTTTTTTCAATACTTGGGAAGAATGTGAAAAATTTTTCAATTTTTTTCTAAACAGAAAATTTCTTAATTTTTTGGAATAGAAAATTTTACTTACTTCATGAAAAATGTTTTCAATTTTTCTGAGTAGAAAATTTTGCCAATTTAAAAAAAAAGAAATTTTAAACAATTTTTTTTGGATTTTTTTTTAAGGTAGGTAAAAATGTATTTTTTTTTTTTTTTTTTTTTGAAATAAGATATAATTTTTAAATTTTTTAAAAATATAATAAAAAAAAATTACTAATCTCTTGGAGGAAAACATTTTCCCATTTACTTTGGAGATGAAAATTTTCTCATTTTTTTCGAACAAAATAAAATCTAAATTTTTTGAAAAAGAAATTTCAAACAATTTTTTAGAATGAAATTTTTTTCTATGTTTTGTGATGAAAAATTATAAATTTTTTAGAGATGAAAATGTTTACAATTTATTTTAGAAAAAATAATTTTTCAATTTTTTCTGAACACAAAATTTGCCAATTTATAGTCACCTATTCAAGATAAAAAATTATTGATTTTTTGAAAATGAAAAACATTCTCAATATTTTAAAGGTAAAAATTTTCTCATCGATTTTGGAGTAAAAATGATTTCAATTTTTTAAAGATAGAAAAATTTTTCAATTTTTAATATATTTTTTTTTTCGAAATGGATAATTTTTCGATTTTTTTTATGTAAAAAATGTTATCATTATTCCAAGTGAAAAAATTCATAATCTTTTGTAATGCAAAAATTTTCAATTTTTTTGAATAGAAAACTTTTCAATTTTTGGAGTAATACATTTTTTTTGGAAACAATATTTCGTTTTTCCGGAGTAAATTTTTTTACTAATTTCAAGTGTAAACGTTCAATTCTTTGGAAGACGAAATAAATTTTTCAAAATAAAACACGATTTCTTTAGGATGGAAACCTCACGATTTTCTAGAATACAATTTTTCAAATAGATTTTAGAAAAAAAATATTTTTTTCATAACTTCAAAAAATTCTCATGGCTTTTCAGAAGACACAATGCCATTTTTTCTCTACCTGGTAATACTGATTCGCCTCTTCATTGTGATCCATTGAAATAGAATATTCCCGAGCAGCACACTCGATCGATAATATCGAAAGTTGAAACGTATCGATAAAAAATCGTTTAAAAATCTAAAGATGTTCTCACGATATGATACAGATTTAGCTGTACGATTTTATAGGCAAAAAATCTAAAAACTATCGAATTCGATAGTATTACGATTTTAGGAAGATATTCGTCAACGATACTATCGACAAAGAATATTAAATTTATCGAATCCGATTTTCCACCGATTTTGTGCAGATATTTGAAACTATATTATCGACAATAATAATCTGAAATTCTCGAATTCGATTTTTTAACGATTTTGTGAAGATATTTGAAACTATATTATCGACACGTAATCTGAAATTTCTCGAATTCGATTTTTCAACGATTTTGTGACGATATTTAGAACTATATTATCGACAAATAATCTGAAATTTCTCGAATTCGATTTTTTAACGATTTTGTGAAGATATTTGAAACTATATTATCGACACGTAATCTGAAATTTCTCGAATTCGATTTTTTAACGATTTTGTGAAGATATTTACAACTATATTATCGACAAATAAACTGAAATTTCTCGAATCCGATTTTCCACCGATTTTGTGCAGATATTTACAACTATATTATCGACAAATAATCTGAAATTTCTCGAATTCGATTTGTTAACGATTTTGTGAAGATATTTGAAACTATACTATCGAAAAAGAATATTAAATTTATCGAATTCGATTTTTTAAAGATTTTGTGAAGATATTTAAAACTGTATTATCGACAGATTATATGAAATTTCTCGAATTCGATTTTTCAACAATTTTGTGACGATATTTAAAACTATATTATAACCACATTATATGAAATTTATCGACTTCGATATTTCAACGATTTTGTAACGATAGTTGTTGAAACTATATTGATTTTTTTCTAGTCAAAAAATACCTACTTTATATTCAAAATTGGATGGGAAGAAAGGGCCAAATCGAAATTTTTATAATAACCAAAATTAAATCCAGAATATTATTCTACAACTTTTGTTTGAAATGTTTTTTCAATTGGACCTCATCTCTAGCATCTATTACTTTGCATTTACCTACTTACGTGTAACAGTAATATGCGAAATCAAAATTGAAAAAATTTTCAAACAAGTTATCTAGTTTTTTTGGTTTACTAGGTATTTTACTTGAAACCAGATCGTTGTTCTTAAATAAAATTTTACCAAGTTCAATACTACGATTACTATGTGAACACTTAGTATTTAAAATTGAACGGGAGGGAGGCGCCCAATCGAAAATTTTGTAATGACCAAAATTATTCTTAGAACTTTAAGCTACAACTTTTGTTTGAAAATTTTTTCAATTGGACCTCTCCTTCTCCTCCAATTTTGCATAATACTCCGTTGATACTTATTCAAAATTGGAGGAGCGGAGGAAAAAGGGGCCAATTTGAAAAAATTTTCAAACAAAAGTTGTAAATTAAGGTCCTAGAAATAATTTTAGTTATTATAAAAATTTCAATTGGACCCCTCCCTCTTCTCCAATTTTGCATAAGATGTTTGAATATTATAATCCAATTCGTATTATGCGAACGAACTCCGATGTTCGCAACAGACGCTTGTTTTGGTAGAAACTGCTGTATTTGGAACGAAATTCGCCAGCCTTAAGCGTAACTACGACTTCAAACTCGCCAGCCGGTCTTGAAAATGTGCGCGCGCATATACCCATATATGCTAAATTATCTACAAAAAATCGATAGAATATCGAAACTAGATAATCTACAAAAAATCGTAATACAAAATCGATAGAATATCGAAATTAAATCGAAATAAAAAATCGATAGAATATCGAAACTAAATCGAAATAAAAAATCAACAGAATATCGAATTCGATAAAGTGTCGCGTTAGTTCCGCATAAATCGTGTAATTATCTTTCGATTTATAGATAGGTTATCGATGAAGTATCTAACTATAATCTTGAGATTTTTAAAAGAAAAATCGTTCGATTTTATCGAAAATTTATCTGTTGATGGATTTTGCCAACTATAATTCATCGATAATCTGTCGATATATCGAAAGATAATTTCACGATTTATGCGGAACAAACGCGACACTTTATCGAATTCGATATTCTGTCGATTTTTTATTTCGATAATTTGTCGAGTGTGCTGCTCGGGTTTCCTCAATTTTTTGGAACAGAAATTTTTTTAATTTTTTGAAGATAAAAATTTTTTATTTCTTTGAAGTAGGTAATTTTTTTCAATTTTTATTTTTTTATTAATTTTTTTTTGAATAAAATAGGTATTTAGAAAAAAAATTTTCGATATTTTGGAGGAGAAATTTTTCTCATTTTTTGTATTGAAAAATTTTATTGATTTTTTGGAATAAAAATAATTTAGGTAAATTTTTACGAAAAAATAGAAAATTTACAATTTTTGGAATAGGTAAAATTCATATTTTTTTTGGAACACGAAATTATTCATTTTTTTTAAAAATAGAAACGTCATCAATTTTTTTAGCACATTTTTTTTATTCTTAGTTATAAATCGAAATACAGCAAAATTCTACTCTTAAAATACAAAATCTCCAACCAAAAAATTACCACCGCAATAGTATCATTTTCACCACCACATCGAGGGAAATTCGGCCAAACAAAAAAATCTCCCAATGACTTTTCGACGACTTGGCGTTCGTTTGAGTAATTGTTCGTTTCGGGCCGAGGAAGGAACAGGCAGAGGTGAAAGCGACAGAGCAAAGAGAAGAAAAAAATACTATACGAGCGATACTTTAGTATACGATACACAGGATGGATCGTCGAATAAGGCAACGCATAGAAAACACAACCACGACCATTCGCAAGAGGTTCTTCACCGCATACGTGGAAAAAAATGTACACCGGGACGTTCTTAGGTAGATTTTATACGAAATAATAGCACCACTCGCAAAACACAGCAGCAATTTGACAGCACTAAAATTGCTTTCGTAAAAGAAACAAACACAAAAACCTTGTCGTTTATATTAACGTGTCTACTTCTCTCGCTTCCTTTTTTTTCCCAACTTCCACATCCATTTCGCTAAACTCGACTCACTGCTGCTCCGATGCTGTCTCAGCTTGCCGACCAATGTGTGTGTACGTATCCTGTAGACTGTGTATATATACTTTGAAATCTGTCAAACTTCGTAAATACACGAAATCGCGCAACTTTAAATAATACTACCGTCCTTTTCCGAAAATTTACAACACGTGCTTTTAACTTTTAACGACGACGATGTCGCGTCCGTCAACCCGCCTTTTTCTAGTCTCTGTTGCTAGGGTATGAACTAAAAGAACGCAGTCGAGTCCTTTTGTCAAGCTTACACACGCAGGGGGAAGCTCCCTACTTAAATATGCATTGGAACGTTTGTAACTGACCAAACAGAGCTTTTATGACTGGTTCTGAGGGCTCTGGAGCTGGACTGTGTATACTTATCCCATATACTAGGATCACTATGGACAATTTATTATCTTTCTCCAACACCCTCATCTCGTATGGGACATAATTGACAATTCTTTGAAGATGGAGACAATTATTTGGAAAAAGGTAAGTACGAGTACTTCAGAATCATCATGAAAAATTACCCATCAGATGAAAAGAAAATAACCTTATGCGGAGATTCTTATAACAGTCAAAGCACACGTGTCTGTAAAGCGTAAGTATGTTTGCTTTATTTTAAAATTGCAGGGGCGAAAAGACATTATGTTCAGTCGATTCGAAGGATTTTAAAAGTTCAAATAAAAAGAGTGAAAAAAGCAAAATTTAAAAAAAATTAAGGCATACTTTTTTTTTTTTTAGAAAAATCAATTGCAAAGTTTCAAAAAAATAGTTTAAAAATAACTGAGCCAAAAATTCTGGAAAAATTTAAAATTTGAAAAATCCACTGAGAATTTATGAAAAAAAAAAATTGCCAAAACTGTTGGAATTGAAAAAAATTGCAAAATCCGCTCGAATTGAACAAAAACTGATTCGAAAAAATTTTCCGATTCATAAATTCAAATCTCCAAAGAATTGATGAATTTTTTCAAAAAATTATTACTCGAGAAACCCTACAGTTGTAGGGTTTTAAAAAATTGCAAAATGTGCTGAAATTGAAAAAAAATAAAATAAAATAAAAACTAGCTCGAATTGGACAAAAATTGATTAAATAAAATTTCTCCACTCATAAATCAAAATTTTCACAAAATTGATGAAATTTTTCTCAAAATGATTACTCGAAAAACCCTACTTACAGTGTTGTAGGGTTTGAAAAAAAATTGCAAAATCTACTTACTGAAATTGAAAAAAATTGAAAAATTAGCTCGAAATGGACAAAAATTCTCAAAAAATTTAAATTTCAACAAAAATGATTAAATTTTTCAAAAAAATAAAAAAATTGCAAAATTTGCTGAAATTGAAAAAAATTGATTAAATAAAATTTTTCCACTCAAAAAATTATATTTCAACAAAATTGACAAAATTTTCAAAAAAACAAAAAAATTCCAAAATTTGCTGAAATTGAAAAAAATTATAAAATTAGATCGAATCGGATAAAAATTGATTAGAGAAAATTATTTGACTCATAAATTCAAATTTACACAGAATTGATGATTTTTTTCTCAAAATCATTAATCGAGAAAACCCACAGTTGTGAGGTTGAAAAAAAATTGCCAAAACTGTTGGAATTAAAAAAAAATGTAAAATCTGCTCGAATTAAACAAAACCTGATTGGAGAAAATTTTTAGACCAATTAATTGACATTTCCAAAGAATTGATGAATTTTTTCACAAAATTATTATTCAAGAAACCATACAGTTGTAGGGTGTAAAAAATTTTTAAAATGTGCTGAAATTGAAAAAAATTTAAAAACTAGCTCGAATTGTACAAAAATTGATTAGATAAATAAAATTTTTCACTCATAAATTAAAATTTCCACGAAATTGATGAAATTTTTCACAGATTTATTACTCAAGAAACCCTACAATTGTAGGATGTAAAAAAACTAAAAAAATTGCAAAATCTGCTGAAATTTAAAAAAATTAAAAAACTAGCTCGAATTGGACAAAAATTGATTAAACAAAATGTTTCCACTCATAAATTAAAATTTCCACGAAAATGATGAAATTATTCACAAATTTATTACTCAAGAAACCCTACAATTGTAGGGTTTAAAAAAACTCAAAACATTGCAAAATCTGCTGAAATTGAAAAAAATTGAAAAATTAGCTCGAAATGGACAAAAATTGATTGAATAAAATTTTTCGACCCATAATTTCAAATTTCCACAAAATTGATGAAATTTTTCTAGAAATCATTCCTCGAGAACCCTACAGTTGTAGGGTTTAGAAAATCGAAAAAATTGCAACAATTGTTGGAATTGAAAAAAAAAGTCAAATTTACCGGAGCTGAACAATAATATTTTTCTAACCATAAATTTAAATTTCCACAAAATTATTATACTCGAGAAACCCTATAGTTGTAGGGTTTAAAAAAACCAAAAAATTGCAAAAGCTGCTAAAATTGAAAAAAATTGAAAAAAATTAGCTCGAAATGGATAAAAATTGATTAAATAAAACTTTCCCACTCATAAATTCAAATTTCCACAAAATTGATGATTTTTTTTTCGAAATAATTACTCGAGAAGCCTTACAGTTGTAGGGTGGAAAAAAACGAAAAAATCGTTCGAATTGAAAAAAAATTGGATAATTAACTGGAATTGAACCAAATTTCATCGAAAAAATTTATTCAACTCATAAATTCAAATTTCCACAAAATTGATGATTTTTCCCCAAATAATTCCTCGAGAAACCCTATAGTAGTAGGGTTGAAAAAAAAAACGAAAAAATTCCAAAATTTGCTGGAATTGCACAAAATTGCCCAAATTAGCTAGAATTAAACAATAAAAATTGATTTAAAAAAGTTTTTTCGACTGATTCAATTTCAAATCTTCAAAAAATTGATAATTTTTTTTTCGAAATAATTACTCAAGAAGCCATACAGTTGTAGGGAGGAAAAAAACGAAAAAATCGCTCGAATTGAAAAAAAAAAAAAGAATAATTAACTGGAATTGAACCAAATTTCATTGAGAAAAAATTTATTCAACTCATAAATTCAAATTTCCACAAAATTAATGATTTTTTCCCAAATAATTTCTCGAGAAACCCTACAGTTAGTAGGGTTGAAAAAAAAACGAAAAAATTCCAAAATTTGCTGGAATTGCACAAAATTGCCCAAATTAGCTAGAATTAAACAATAAAAATTGATTGAAAAAAGTTTTTTCGACTCATTCAATTTCAAATCTTCAAAAAATTGATCATTTTTTTCGAAATAATTACTCGAGAAACCCTAAAGTTGTAGGATTGAAAAAAACGAAAAAATTGCCAAAACTACTGGAATTGAAAAATTGCCCAAATCCGCTAGAATTAAACAAAAATTGATTTAAAATTTTTTTTTCTCGTAAATTCAAATTTCTACACATTAGATGCAATTTTTGCTCGAGAAACCCTACAAACGAAAAAATTGCAAAAACTGTTGGAATTGAAAAAAATTTCAAAACTAGCTGGAATTGAACAAAAACCGATTAGAGAAATTCAAGTTTTTTGAAAAAATGGACCCATTTTTTTTTTTAGAAACAAACAAAAATTCGCGTGGAAAATTTTAATGATTTTTTTTTGATTTTTTGCATATGAAAATAGGTAATAAGTAAGTAAGCAAAAAAACTTCCATTCTTTTTATATTTTTGAGGGAAAGAATTAATGACTAAAAATGTTCGGAAAACAAAAATCCTAAAAATTGGGGAGGGGGGGTTACAGACATTTTAATGATTTCAATTAAAAATCTGAATTCAAAAAAAGCTGACTAAAAATTATGAATAACCCACCCCTCCCCAAGTACTGACCAACTTGTTCCAATTATGTACCTACTTAGGTATGTAGGTTAAACACTTTCTAATCAAGTTCAATAACTCTATTAATAGGTCTGGTATTAATAATAAAATAATAAATTTTGAGTTTTAATTTATGTCATAATATACCTAGTCCAAATATTTCAATTTTGATTGCCTGTTCCATCCAGTGAATCGTTTTTCACCAAAAATTTGATTAGTTATTAGGCTGGTGATAAATTAATGATAAATATCTATATCTGTATTTTTATCATCCTTTCATTTTTCTCGTCAAATAATTATGATTACGTACTTGTGTAATATCTTCAATTTCTCAAAGCAGTTCAAAAATCATACCATCTTCTTCTTTTAAAAATCAGAAGTTGAATCAACACTGATTTTCTTCCACAGGAAAGCTAAAAAATGAAAAAATACAAAAATTATTACACTAAGAATTTATTGAACTTTTCTTCGCCAATCTTGGATTTTTTCCCCAGAGACTAATCCCCTCACCCCTCCTCTCAAAATACATCTTTGCTCGTCATCACCACAAAACGACACTCGTACAAAAAATTCAGACCGGGATAAGAAAACAAAAAGCTAGGTAAACAAGACGATAAGTAAAAACAGCAGCGTTGAGTCGGTACAATTGTAAGAAATATAGCGTTTCATATAATGACATAGCTTCGCGAAGAAGAAGAAGAAGAAGAAGATACCTTATGCGAATTTTTCTACGTACGGTAGTGCGTCGACATCGCGATGCGTTGCACTAGCGAAACTTACGCAGCAGCGAAAACAACATAATGGATAAAACGAACGAAACGGAAGAGAAAGAGGTATAAAATATCTTTTAAAAAGGATATAAAACGAAGAAGTCTGTGGAAAGTGGTTCTGTTGAAAGTAATATGCTGATGTAATGCGCACTCCATTGCCGAACATATACGACTATAGTACGTTCGCTGAACAAAGATGAAAGTCGAGTCAGGTGTAGAAAATGATACCTCCAGCGTATAGCAGATTTCAAGAGCTTGAAAGCAAAAGTTTGTATCGTTGGGTGGTTTTTTTCTTGCAGCGTGAACGGTCGTCTCTTACAGTTCCGCTGCCTGCACCACCACGCGTCCTCTTCGTGGCGCCGTTTTTCTAGGTAAACGCAACCAAAAAAAAAAAAAAAAGAGTAAATATTATTTTACCCCTTTTTATATTTAAAGATACTGCCTAAATTTCATAATTCAAATAGCTCTATAGAGTAAAGCGACGCCGCTGGAAGGAATTTTCCAAGAGGTGTCGATGCCTTCAACTTTTTTCTTGAAGGGTTGCTGGTGGATTTTGGATAGGACTGATTATTTGGCCTTCTCAGAAACGGTTTGAGCAAATTTTTTTGGGGGGGTGTAGATCGAAAATGCCGAATGAAAATTTTCAAAATGCCGAATGATAATTAATAGGTACAACAGTGGGAAGTAGACCCCTGCGCTGAATTTTTTGAAAAAAGTGAGTTTTCGAAAGAAGAACTTCTCACTATCCTCATAGAAAAAATTTCAAGAACTTATGGTAGCATTAGGATTTGAATCAAAACGACTGTTGCTGCCCGAGCGAAGCGAGGGCGAACATTTTTGAAAAAATTGCACTTCTAAAAGAAAAGATGGACTTTTTTTTGCAGAAATTTTGAAAACATACAATAATTTCTGGTTTTTTAAAAGATGAAAAAGAGATACGTTGCCTGAGCGAAGCGAGGGCGAAAATTTTGAAAAAATTGGAATTTTTAATTAAAAATAATGCACTTTAAACATAATTTTTAATATTTTCAAAAAGATCATGTTCATTTTTTTACGTTATAAGTTATAACAATTCAAATGCGCTGATTTTTGATTCCTATTCTGATTCTGAGAGAAAGATGAAGTAATAGAAGTACATTGCCCGAGCGAAGCGAGGGCGATATTTTTTTTCAGAAATTTACCGAATTTGTGAGTCGGAATTTCTCTAAAATTCATCGAATTTATGATTCGGAATTTCTCAAAAATTTGCCGAATTTGTGATTTAGAATTTCTAAAAAATTTACATATTTGAAATTCAAAACTTTACCAAATTTTGTAAACATACCTAATTTAATTTGTCGAAAGTTTGCCGAATTTGTCGAAAATTTTTCAAAAATTTGCCGAATGGAAAATCACTGGGGGGTGTTCCCCCCCCCCCCCCTCGCACCGGCTCTGGGCCTTCTACGTGTTATATGGTTGAATATGTATGCGCAAGAGTTCGTGAGTATTATGGAAGGTTTATCCAATGGGTTACAATATTATTTGAAGTGCTCGTGTATTGACCATTTTTCCAAAAGTTATATTTTTATCCATTTTTCTCTAATATTAAAGTTTTTTGTTGAACAGCTTTTTTAGACGAGAAAAAAATAAAAATACTACTTCCATGGTAGCCTGGTAGGTTTGACATTCAATTTGTTTATCCATTACATGGTGAGAATTACACATTTTCCTTAAAATTCAATTTCTTTGAAGAAATTGCCCAACAAATTTATTTCTCAATAATCGGGTCCATTCTGAGAGGTTATGATGAAAAAATTCCGGATTTTTCAATTTTTCGTCTTATCCATTAAAAAATAAATAAAATCCCTACATAAAATCTTTCAATTTTTCGGGGGAAAATCCGTATTTTTTTCAAATTATTTATTTTTAGAAAAAAAAAATCCCTCAATTAAATTTTTTTTTTTTCGCAAGAAATCTTAAGTTTTTCAAAAACATATTTCTTATTTTTAGAGAAAAACAAACCTCAATTTTTTGCTTAAACTAAAATTAAAATTTTCTTGAAGTGAAATTTTTTTCTCTTGTGTTGTGATAAAAAAAATTCTCGTAGAAAAATCTCATTTCTTTGGAAGAAGAAATTCCTAAATTTTGAGATTAAAAAATTAACTTGAAAAAACTTTTCATTTCTTGAGGAAAAAACTCTATTATCTGCCATATTTTTATTCTTCTTATTATTATTATTTCATTTTATTTTTGAAATATTAGACCATTTAAATTTTTTTGGGGGAGGAGATCTCTAGGTAAGTATATAAATTTTTTGGAGTAAAGAATTGATTTTTTTTTTAAATAAAATTTATTTTTAGGGAAAAACTGACGATTTTTGTTCCCGAGTTTCTTTGAAAAAAAAGTCTTTCATTTGGCGGGGGGGGGGGGGGGGGGGGGGGGGAATATCTCAACTTTGTTGGAGAAAGAATTTCTCATTTAATTGGGAAAAAATTCTTAAACTTTTTGGAGTAAATTTTTTTTTAACTTTTTGAAGTGAATACACATTCTTTTATTTCTTCGAAGAAAAAAATCTTTCAATTTTGCGGAAAAATCTCAAAAATTTTTGAAGTGTAAAATATCTTTATTTTTACCCAAAAAATCGACTTTTCTTCATGTTGAGAGATGCCCCCTCCCCTCCCCCCCAAAAATAAGTAACATTTTTTTTCAAAAAAAAAAATCTTCACAAAAGAAAACAAAATTCTTCATAAACTCCCAAAAAATAAATTTCAAAGAAACTCGGGAACAAAAATCGTCATTTTTTTCTCCAATCAAGTGAAATAGGTTCGTAATTATTAGGTATGTATTTTCACTTTTGGAGAGAAAAAAAACATTATTTTTGGTCATAATTTTTTTTTTTTTTTTTTGGATTAAAAAAAAAATCTCCTATTTTTTTGGAGAAAGAAATCCTGGATTTTTTCAACTTTTCTCACTTTTTTGAAGAAAAAGTACCATAATTATTTTTTGTCTTATCATTTGAAAAAATAAAATAAAATTTATTTTTAGGGAAAAAATGACGATTTTTGTTACCGAATTTCTTTTAAAAAAAAAGTATTTTATTTTTTTTGGGGGGGGGGGTGGATATCTTAACTTTGTTGGAGAAAGAATCTCTCATTTATTTGGGAAAAAATTCTTAAACTTTTTGGAGTAAAATTTTTTCTAACTTTTTGAAGTGAATAATAATTATACATTCTTTCATTTCTTCGAAGAAAAAAATCTTTAAATTTTGCGGAAAAATCTCAAAATTTTTTGAAGTGTAAAATATCTTTATTTGTACCAAAAAATCGAATTTTCTTCATGTTGAGATATGCCCCCCCCCCTCCCAAAAAAAGAAAAAATCTCCACAAAAGAAAACAAAACGCTTCATAAACTTTCAAAAAATAAATTGCAAAGAAACTCGGGAACAAAAATCATCATTTTTTTCTCCAATCAAGTGAAAATACATAATTATTAGGTATGTATTTTCACTTTTAAATAGACATTTTTACAAAGTTGATGATTTTAAAATTCTTCAAAAAATTACTGAAGAAGAAAATTTTTACAAAATTGATGATTTAAATTTTTTTATAATTCCCCTCAGAGGAGGACTTCGGATCGGATTTTTATGTGAGATTTTTTCATTATGATTAAATGCAATTTAACAAAACTGTTGTTTTTCGAAAATTTCTGAAAATAAATATTTTAACAAAATTGATGTTTTTAGAATTCTTCAAAAAATTACTAAAGAAGGAAAAAAAAATAGGTTTTTTGCAAAATTGCATTTACCATCAATGAAAAAATATCACATCAAATCCTATGCAAAATCCTCCTCTGATGGAATTTTTAAAAAAAATCATTAATTTTGTAAAAAAAATTATTTTTAGTAATTTTCAAAAAATTAGAATTTTTGCAAAATTGTATTTAATCACTGAAAAAAGTTGCGATAAAATCCAATGCAAAATCCTCTTCTGATGGAATTTGAAAAAAATTTAAATAATCAATTTGTGAAAATTTTAAATTTCAGTAATTTTCAAAAAATTAGGTCTTTTGCAAAATTGCATTTACCTAATGAAAAAATAACACATAAAATCCTATGCAAAATATCCTCCTCTGATGGAATTGAAAAAAATCATTAATTTTGTAAAAAAAAAATATTTTCAGTGATTTTCAAAAAATTAGAACTTTTGCAAAATTGCATTTAATCACAGGAAAAAGTTGCGATAAAATCCAATGCAAAATCCTCTTCTGATGGAATTTAAAAAAAAAATTAAATCATCAATTTGTAAAAATTTTAAATTTCAGAAATTTTCGAAAATTAGATTTTTTTGCAAAATTGCAGTTACCTAATTAATGAAAAAATATCACATACCTAAAACCATATGCAAAATCCTCCTCATCTGATGGAATTTTTGAAGAATTTTAAAATCATCAATTTTGTGAAAATTTTTATTTTTAGTAAGTAATTTTCAAAAAATGAGTTTTTGCAAAATTACAGAGTACCTACCATTCGCTTTCTAACTAGTCTATTTCTTATAGTAATCTTTTTCTCAAAAATATTCTCCGATAAAGAAAATTATGAAAAGGCTTTTTAAAAAGTTATTCAAAAAATGTGAAAAATTACCTATAGATACCTAACATATCATTTATGTACACGTGTAAGTTCCTTGAAAAAATCTAATCAGCAAAATAATGTTAGATAACAGTTTTGTTTGAAAAACATTTCACCAGAAAAATGAAAAAAAATCTCCCATTAAAATTATATTTTGATAATATGTTTTTTTCAGCCGCTTGTATGATTAGAATGTTTGAACAAATGGTATCCCCAAGAACTTTTCGAAATGCTTTCCATAATTACTTGAAAAATAGGTAGGCAATTTGAATACCTATATTTTATGCTGAGAAATTCTCAGACGTCTAATTCTACAATCTTTCACAGACAACAATATCAACGTGATACTACAGCACTTAAAAGTTTGTACGACGCTTTTGACGAACAAGTAGAACTCGATTCTGTTTCACACCTGCCACCTCAGTTATCTGCTTCTGATATAATGAAAACATGGATTGACACTGACGGATATCCTTTAGTCAATGTAGTTCGCTCTCTTAAGAATAGAGAAGTGGTAATCACGCAGGTGATTTTTTTTTCTTTCAATTTTCATTTTACATGATCCAACAAGTGCAGTGTTATTTGGAAATCACATAATTTCGAACGATAAAATTTTCTTTGATTTTAGACGCCTTATAAGTCGACTTCATCCCATGAAGGAGCAAAAAATGGCCAAAAATGGGTAGTACCATTAACCTATACACAACATCTCAACTGAAATTTACAAATGTCCAGCCAACCCACTGGTCATTTGCTGACGAGCCAACAGTAATATCCGGAGTTGGTAAAGAGGATTGGATCTTACTCAACTTGAAACAATCTGGTCCGTAACCTATATGCCTATTCAAGTACCTACTTAATAAAATTAAAGATAATGAAAAAAATTCTCGTGATATTTCTTTTGCAGGCTATTACCGAGTAAATTATGACCTGCCAAACTGGCAACTTTTGATCCATCAATTGAAGTCAAAACACAATGTAATCCATCCTCTGAACCGAGCTCAATTAATAGACGATGCTACTGCCTTATTCCTCGATGGGAAACTTGAATTTCCAATGCTCCTTTCATTATTGGAATATTTAAAAAAGGAAACGAACGTAGTTTCATTGTTATCTGGCGCTAAATCGCTCGTCACGTTGGCACTCACTTTTCCACCCGAATCTAGGATGCGTCGCACTTTCCAAGTTAGTGTTGAGGAAAAAATTGTATAGGTGTATTTCTGATGAATGCATTGCTCTCATATTACATTTTCGTTCCATATTTTTTTCGGCAGGAATACTTCGAAGAATTATTCGAAAATACAAATCAAAATATTGCATGTAAAATCCAAATACCAGAAGAGCCGTATGTACCGGCTGATCCTATCGGACAAATTTTAAAAGAACGATTTCTGTACTATGGGACGATATTTGGCCAAGAATGTCGTGAGAAATATAGGTTTCACTCCACCACTGGCTCGCCGAAATACGCATACTCCGACTTTAAATAATAGGCTATATTTGTTCACTTCACCTCACTTCATAGCATACTTAGGTACTATGTATAAAATAACTCGTTCTTTAAATATTTTACATCGAATTTATTGAAATATTCATTTTTTAAATTTCATTTGAGATTGTAAATTTTTAAAAGTGTAATCTAAACACATTCAAAATATATATATTATAATTATTACTATATTTTCGTTTTAATTTTTCGTTATTTATTCTAAGAAGATTTCCAATTCTTTTTTCATTTCCGAAATTTTCTTTTCTAACCAATCCTAAGCGTATTTAATTTCTTTCAAAAAATTGCTCAAAAATTTTTTTCTCAATAATCGAGTCCATCCTGAGAGTTTATGATGAAAAAATTCATAATTTTTCAATTCTACCCATTTTTGGAAAAAATTGACTCTTGCATTATAAGGCACAACCGTTCCCTATTATGTAGTTGTCACAATTCTTTGAAAAAATTGCTCAATAAATATTCTTCTCAATAATCGAGTCCACTCTGATAGTTAATGATGAAAAAATTCGTAATTTTTCAATTTCATCCATTTTTAGAAAAAATTCATTTTTGCTGTATAAGTTGGTTCTTATCACATGGTGAATTACACTTTTTCTCATAAATTTAATTGCTTTGAAAAAATTACTCAAAAAATTTCCCAAAATTAAATTTAAACTTGATAAATTTCCACGAACAATATAAATTTTCAAAGTTTTTTCCCACTGTGAATTAGTGACCACATTAGAGACCATGCGTATTTTCGGTGTCTGAGGCACCCCCTCAGAACATTTCAATGAAAAAATTCTGAAAATCCAATAATTTCTTGTTCTTAATTTTGTAATAGCCAAATCATTCCCGAAATTTGACAATCACCCAGCCATGCTTTGTAGAGGCAATTTTTTTCATTTGATATCATCACGCATTATATGTAATTTTTCAAGGGAAATTTTCAAATAAAATTAACGATTTTTTTTTATGCATATGCCCTCCGAGATCCTTTTTTTGTAACAAAAAAATCTATATGAGAATGATTTTTTTCCTGGAAATGAAACAAAAAAATTTTCACGCAAAAAATTCTCCAAACAATTTTTTTAACAACTTTTTCAACAGAACAACATTTTTATTTTTGTCCCGAAGTTTAAAAAATATTGTATTTGTTTATTTTACTGTCAAAGAAAAAAAATGATCTCCAAAAAAATTCAGATTTTTTTTTTCATTTCAGAAGAATTTTTAAAGTTATTGTTCGAAAAAAATCCCAGTTTTTTTTTCTCGAAAATTAAACGAATTTTTTTCTTCACACAGAAAAAAATGAGAAACTTTTCCACAGAAATTAAAAAAAATATCTGCATATAAAAAAAATTTATAACATTTGTTCTCCAGGGAAAAAAAAGATTTTTGGATTTTTTTATTTCAAAAAACTCTAAAATTTCTTTCTTCGAAAAAATTCCTACTTCAGAAGATTTGCGATTTATCTATTTCAAAATGATTGAGTTTTTTTTTATTCCAAAACGAATTAAAAAAATTGTCAATCACAAAATTCGTTTTTAAATTTTTTTCTATACATTCAGAAAAATGAGAATTTTTTCTCCGAGAAACAGAGACCCTGATCCCAAAAAATAAAAATATTTATTATTTTCAAGAAAATTGAAAAAAAATTGAGATTTTATACTATACAGGGTGAACCAATTTCGTTTCCCGGCTTTGAACCAGTAGATAGAACTCGAGTAGACAAACAAAAAACGTTATTATGGCTGGTTGCCTATCTTAGATATTTAAGGAGTTATTTCATTTCAAAACTTGAAAATTCACAATTTTGGATAACTGTGTTTGTTAAAATCTAAAAAACATTTGAATAATTTTTTTGATGGTCATACTGGGTAGGGCTTAAGCAGACAAACGAAAAATGTTTTTATGGCTGGTTGCCTATCTCGCATATTTAAGGAGTTATGAATTTTAAATTTTAACTCCTGAAATATGCGAGATAGGCAACCGACCGTAATAAAAAAAAATTTCGTCTGCTCGAGCCCTACTCAGTATGACCATCAAAAAAAATTTTCAAATGTTTTTTAGATGAATAAAAACATATCAAAAATTATGAATTTTAATTGAAAATTTCATTGAAAATTCAAAATTTTGGGTATGTTTTTTTTCAATCTAAAAAACATTTGAAATTTTTTTTGATGGTCATACTGGATAGGGATTGAGTAGAAAAACAAAAAATGTTTTTATGACTGGTTGCCTATCTCGCATATTTAAGGAGTTGAAATTTAAAATTCGTAACTATCTAATTTTTTTTGCAAATTTATGAAATGTCAAATTTGAAAAATGAAATAACTCCTTAAATATGCGAGATAGGCAACCAGCCGTAATAACATTTTTTGTTTGTCTACTCAAGCCCTATCCAGTATGACTATCAAAAAAATTATTCAAATGTTTTTTAGATTTTAACAAATATATCCAAAATTGTGAATTTTCAAGTTATGAAATGAAATAACTCCTTAAATATCTGAGATAGGCAACCAGCCATAATAACGTTTTTTGTTTGTCTACTCGAATTCTATCTACTGGTTCAATGCCGGGAAACGAAGTTGGTTCACCCTGTAGAGTTCGAAAAGTATTTTTACTTCAAAACAATTCAATTCCAAAACGATAAAATACAGATTTTCGATTAAGTATTATAGAATTTTTTCGCAAAATTTAAAAAAAATATTTTTACTTCAAAAAAAAAAATTGAGAATTTTTTTTTCAACGCCTTGTACAGCAACTACCTCAGTATAGTGGTGTAAAAATGTTTTTGATTTCAAAATAATTTTTAAAATTTTTTGTACCAAAAATTCATTGTTTTCATTTCACGAAATTACTTTTTTTCATCCCAAAAAAATCTTTTTTTTTCATTCCAAAAAAGGGAGATTTTTTCCAAAAAATGAGAGATTTCCCTCCCCCTAGAATTTTTTTTTCAACAATTAATTTTCTTTTTCAGAGAAATCAATTTTTTTTTTGAGAAGATGCAACAGTTTAAAAAAATTTTACTTTTAAGCGAATTTGTAATTTTGTCCGGGTAATCATCAAACATTCAAGATTTCAAATTGTAAAATTCATAACTTTTCTTTATCTAGTGATTTTTTTGAAAAATTCATGACTTTCATGACCCATTTTCAAATTTCATGACTTTTTTATAATTCCATGATTTTCATGACCCAGATAGATACCCTGAAAATTCAGAAAATCCAACATTTTCCCCTCTCAATTTAGTAATGAGAGAAAGATAGATATATTTAAGTGTTTTTTTAACACAGAGTGTGAAAATTTAGTAATGGCTAAACCATTCCCAAAATATTTTTTCATTTGATTGCCATTATAATTTTTCAAGAAAATTTTTTAAACAAACTTAACGCTTTTTTATCTGCCAATAACATTGAAGTATTATCGTATATTTCAAAAATGATAAAGACACGTGCGGTGGTCGGAGGAAATCATGCAGTTTCCTGCCACATTCCCTTGACCATGGCAATTACTGATAAATGCATCCTTTCTGCGTTACTCTCAATGGCTTCCTCGTCTTTAGCGACAAATGCACATATCTGTAACTCTTATCTAATAATTTCTTATAAAGAACATTATTTTACTCGAAATTATTTCATATCAGTGACGACTAAAATAACCTAGCTACAAATATTATAGATTATCATTCGCAATTTCGCATAATATGATTTCAGTTATTCTTTCAAGTTTCGTTTCGTAGACACAAAAATAATTGAGAAACACGTACTTAAAGTTCGATAATTATGCCGAGCTTAAAATTGTTCTACTTGTTATTAATTAGCGTGGTAGTTGAAGGTTTCTTGTACCGATTACCCAATGATGTGGAACCAATTTCTTACGATCTCAAAATAGCGCCTAATCCGGAAAACTCGACATTTGCCGGAGAAGTAAACATAAGAGTCCACGTCAAGTTTACAACTGATCAGATTGTTTTACACAGCAGAGATTTGGAGATAGGGAATGTGAGGTTGAAGAAATTGGAACATCCTGCCAATGACACAGCTAGCAACATAACTGCGCATACATTGGATAAACAGAACCAAATTCTTATTATAAAATGCGATGGTAAATTTGAATTCAACGCAGATTATATAGTGTCGATCACTTTTCAAGGACCATTTCTTGACCGCTTCATCAGAGATTCTTATAGCACTGGATTTTATAGATATGCTGACAGATATAGAAAAAGGTAGATTTTTTTATATTACATAGATCACAAGTCGAAATTGTATTTGTAATGATCATTTTTAGTTGGGGCGCTTCGACACAATTTGAGACAAGTGGAGCCAGGACAGTTTTTCCATGTTTTGACGAACCACGTTACAGAGCTTCTTTCAGCATTTCCCTGGCACGTCCTGAAAATTATAGTGCTGTCAGTAATATGCCCAGCGAAGCTGTTCTGCCTCCTGAGTAGGTTTTTTTTTTCAATTATTCTATGAAACTGTTTTTAGTTGAATGAATTTGCAACATTTGCGACCAAGTATTTCAACAGTCAGAAAAAATATATTTTGAGAAGTTTCTTTAATATAGATAATCTAGATTCTGTTATCAGTTGAAAGCTGAATTTTCAATCTATGATACTTTCAGCTCGTTAAGTAATGGTTTTGTATGGGAGAAATTTCAACCAACTCCACCAATGCCAACGTATTTGATCGCTTTCGTGGTATCGAATTTCAAATCGCTGAAAAATGAAGATGGGAGACTGCGGGTGATGGCCAGACCACATCTCATTCATCAAGCCAGTTATGCGTTGAAGCAAGCCGAAAAGCTATTGAAATATTACGAAGGATACACCGGCATTCCTTACAGTTTACCAAAATTAGATCTCATAGCTTTTCCAATGTTCATCAGTGGTGCGATGGAAAACTGGGGATTGATTATGTACGGGTAAGAATCATTTTAAATCACTACAAAGATGGTCCAATACTCAAATAACAGGTCATATTTCGCCATGTCTCGCCCGTTTTGATTGAATTTAAGGTCCAAAGTATAGGAGTATTTGTTTGCGCTAGGTTACTACTGGTTTGTGCTCCAAAAATCTTTGTAGGCTCCAGACTTGAACATAGTTCAATTCACGAACTATTCTGATTCTTTTTCCGATCGTTCATGCGAACAATCGAACTTTGCAAAGTTCATTTGGTACTCCCACAAGTCAATCGATCATTCGATATGTTCATTTACAAAACAAACTCCAACGACTCAGTTCGCTTTTTTTTTGGTCAATGAACTTGGACGTTTCTGTCATTTTTTTCTTGAACTTGCTCAAGTCTGATGCACTCCCCTGTTTTTTGTTTGTGCATTTACTGTAGAGTGCAGAGGTGCAGTCACATAACATCAGTTAAGGGGGGGGGGATAATTTTTTTTTTGTTGAGTGCATAGCGTTGACAAGCGGAATTTTCTAAGACCCATGTATGACGCCATTTTGATTTTTCATCAATGCAGTTTTGAAGAAAAATTGGAAAATAAATTCTTCTTGTTTTTTTTACAAAAAAAAAAAATTTGATTTTTGAAAAATGAAATGCACGGAGTTTTCAAAAAATAAAATTATTTCCATTTTACATTTTGATGGTGTCATTTTGCAGAAGATTTTTTGGACAGTGAAAAATTCCAAGTGTCAAAATTGAAGAAAAGCACGATTTTTGCTTAACGCCTCGTTTCCAAACAAACTATGCAACCCAGAAGATTTTTTAAAGAATGCTTTTTATTCAGCAGAGTCTGCCCGTCAAACAAAAAAAAGGTAGTGCGGCCTTAGTCTGGCGGCTACAATTACGGCTATACAATTTCGAACTATCATAGTGTACATTTCATAGCCCAATTTATAGAAAAAAAGGTAGTTTGGCGGCTAAGGGGTAGCTAGAATAAGCCGTTTGGCAACTTATTTTACACTAGCGGAGTACCCGTCGTTCCGACGGGTAAAAAATTTAAAGGATAACATACTAAAATTGTTTACCCGTGCAGTCACCCAGTTACGGTAGAAAACAAAAAAAATAAAAATAAAAAATAAAGAGAATAAAAGATAACATACAAAAATTGTTTACCCGTGCAGCATCCAATTACGGTAGTTATTTTCAATCTTTAACATTCATTGACATTTTAAATCGAAAAATTCATTGGTAGGTACCAATTTCCAACTTTCATCATAATTATTAGGCAATTTTTTCATAGGTTTTTACCCTAACTGCCGAACTTCTGAAGTAATAGGTACTTCATGAATTTCGTGGAAAATTCGAAATTATGAATTGAATGATTTTTTCGAACAAATTTTTTCAATTTTTGTCACATTATAAATTGAAGTCGATCAATTCGAGAAGAAATTCATTCATTTTGTGAGAATTGAAATCTATCAGTCGAACATCTAACGTAGAATATGTTTGTATAGGCTTAGTTCCTGAAGACAGAATTATAAAAAACCGTACTTTTGAACCATTTTTTCAACCCCCCAACTCTTAAGATTCCTTAAAAGCCCGAAAAAAATCCCCTTTTCTACACTATTTAGGCAAGAGTGATAGATATTCAAAATGTAATATCTCAGTTTTTGTCTCGATTTGAAAAAAATTCTTGAAGTAAAAATGTTTCTCTTCTGTTGCTCTAAAAATATTCCTTGAAGTTTTGGAGAAAAAATACAAAAACTGTTTATCAGTGCAGTCAGCCTGTCACCCAGTCACGGTAGTTATTTTCAATCATTAACGTTCATCGACATTTTAAATTGGAAAATTCAAAATTATGAATTGAATAATTTTTTCCAACAAATTTTTCCAATTTTTTGCACATAATAAATTTAAATTGATTAATTCGACAAAAAATTCATTCATTTCGTGAGAATTGAAATCTATCAGTCGAACATCTTACGTCAAATAATATGCTTGTATAGGTTAAGTTCCTGTAGACAACACTATAAAAAACCATACTTTTGAACCACTTTTATCAGATTAAAACTTTTTTTACTGAATTCAACCCCACAACTCTCAAGATTCCTCAGAAACTCGAAAAAATTGATCAATTTTGTGTAAATTTATGAGCTGAATAATTATTCTGAACCAATTTCTTCAATTCAAAAAAAAATGTCATAAAAAATTTTGCAACCTAAAAAATTCACAAAACAAATCAAAAAATTTTCTGTTGCTCTTTTGAATTTTTGGAGAAAAAATACAAAAATTGTTTACCCGTGCCTACTTACTGAGTCATAGTAGTTATTTTCAATCTTTAATGTTCATCGACATTTTAAATGGGAAAATTCCTTGGTACGTCGTACGTACCAATTTCCAATTTTCATCATAATTATTAGGCAATTTTTTCGTAGGATTTCACCCTAACTGCAGGACTTGTGGAGTAATAGGAGCTTCCTTAATTTTGTGAAAAATTCAAAATTATGAATTGAATTATTTTTTCGAACTAATTTTTCCAATTTTTGGCACAATTATAAATTATTGAAATTGATCATTCATTCATTTTATGAGAATTGAAATCTATCAGTCGAACATCTTACGTCAAATATGCCTGTATGGGCTAAGATACTGTAGACAGAATTATAAAAAAACATACTTTTGAAGCATTTTTATCAACTTTCATCAGATTAAAACTTTTTTTTTTTGCTGAATTCAACCCTACAACTCTTAAGATTCCTTAAAACCCTGAAAAAAATTCATCAATTTCGTGTAAATTTAAATTTTTGAGCTGAATAATTATTTTGAACCAATAATTATTCAATTTTCAGCATATTTAACAGTATCTTCTTGGTGTGATTCAACCCACGTCAACAATACTATAGAATAATTAATTTTTATAAAAATATTAATTTTGTGGATGTTTGATTTTATGAAATTGATAATTTTATTTGAATATTTGTTTTTGTTTGCAATATTTAATTATTTTAAATTTCTATTACTTTTATACCCAACCTTACAACTGTAGGGCTTCCGGAGTGAAAATTTCGAGAAAACCTTCGTAAAATTTGAAAAAAATTAGTGAATAAATACAATAAAAATGATTGAATGAAAGTTCCAAATAAATTCGATGAAAAAGTTATCCCATTCAAAGCTTTCATCTCGACATATCAAGTAACGTTATTACATAAGAATCTTCGGATAGTCCAGACAACAAAATTCACACGTCATGCCATCACGTCAAGTTTCAACCCGTGACTTGGCATTGGAAATTTTAAACTTTTTTGACAAAAATTCAATAATCATTCGGGAAATAGTTGAAAAAAATTTCCCAGCTCATGGGCACGTTTTTTGAGGTTTGCCTTGCCGTGACATATCGTGACATATTATCTCGCCCTGACCTCACAATAACATAGAAATTTTACAACTTTTAGCTCTAAACAACCATCGGATAATCCGAAAATAATTAATTTAAAAAAGATGAAATGGAATCAAAAAATTATTTCGCTTTTTAGAATAATTTAATACAAAAAAAATGCAAAAAAAATTGATTGAGGATAAAAAATTCGCTACTTGAAAAATTCAAAAATTCAACCAAAAATAAATTGTCATAAGTTCAAAAAAATGTCAAATCAAAATAATTTAAAACAAATGAATTCAAAAAAAAAATCCAGCTTCTCTCTTATAATAATATAATATATTGATAATTTGATATTGTGAGGATAAAATATTTCGCTACTTGAAAAATTCAAAAATATTCAAAACAAATTAAAAAATTTAAAAAAATTCTAATGTACTAAAAAAAATTGCCACTTACAAAATTCAAAATTGTTTAAAACAAAAATAATGCAAAAAAAAAAAGATAAAATGGAATCAAAAAATTATTTTGCTTTTTAGAATAATTTAAAACGAAAAAAAAAAAATGCAAAAAAATTGATTGAGGATAAAAAAATTTGCTACTTGAAAAATTCAAAAATTCAACCAAAAATAAATTGTCATAAGTTCAAAAAAATGTCAAATCAAAATAATTTAAAACAAATGAATTCAAAAAAAAATCCAGCTTCTCTCTTATAATAATATAATATATTGATAATTTGATATTGTGAGGATAAAATATTTCGCTACTTGAAAAATTCAAAACTATTCAAAACAAATTAAAAAATTTAAAAAAATTCAAATGTCCTAAAAAAAATTGCCACTTACAAAATTCAAAATTGTTTAAAACAAAAATAATGCAAAAAAAAAAGATAAAATGGAATCAAAAAATTATTTCGCTTTTTAGAATAATTTAAAACGAAAAAACAAATGCAAAAAAAATTGATTAAGAGGACAAAAAATTCGCTACTTGAAAAATTCTAAAATTCTAAAATAATTCAAAAATTCAACCAAAAATAAATTGTCATAAGTTCAAAAAAATGTCAAATCAAAATAATTTAAAACAAATGAATTCAAAAAAAAATCCAGCTGCTCTCTTATAATAATATAATATATTGATAATTTGATATTGTGAGGATAAAATATTTCGCTACTTGAAAAATTCAAACTATTCAAAACAAATTTAAATTTAAAAAAAAATTCTAAAATAATTAAAAAATGCATTAAAAAAATATATAATATATTGATAAATTGATATTGTGAGGATAAAATATTTCGCTACTTGAAAAATTCAAAACTATTCAAAACAAATTTATAAATTTAAAAAAAATTCTAAAATAATTTAAAAATGCATTAAAAAAATTTTGCAACTTTTAAAATTCAAAACTATTCAAAACAAATTAAAAAATTTAAAAAAATTCTTATTTCTTAAAAAAAATTGCAACTTACAAAATTCAAAATTGTTTAAAACAAAAACAATGCAAAAGAAAAAAGATAAAATGGAAAAATTGATTAAGAATAAAAAATTTCGTCACTTGAAAAATTAAAAAATTTTAAAATAATTAAATATCGAGCTCTATCCGACGGTATTCGCGGATCCGAAGCGTATTCGGCAGTTTTCGAGAACATGCGTTACCAAAAATCCGGCTTCTCTCTTATAATATATATTGATATTGATATTGATGATATTGATGATGATGATATATTGATGATTGATGATATTGATGATAAGAATTTAAGCCGCCGTTACCCATTTGGCACGGTTTCAAAGGTTGTTTTGCAGCCTTAAGGCAGCTATTCAATTTTATGGCAGAAATTTGTCTAGTTCTAAGCAGTAAATTAGTTGTAACGCAGCCAGTTTTCCACTAATAGTTGTTGGATTACCAATATACGTCTAATAATTTTGTATGCCAGAAAATTTTCTAAGTTTTAAGCTGTAGATTAGTTGCAAAGCAGCTTTCTCCCATTATTAGTTGCAGCGTCTCTAATATGCGTCTATGGCTGCAACTAAGCAAAAATATATCCAAGTTTCAAGTTGTAAATTAGTTGCAAGGCAGCTAATTTTTAGACATAAGCTGGTGATCTCAGCTCTTAAATATTTGTATAGTACTAAAAACGATGAATTATCGATGTGGCGTCGTGGCTGTGGTGTCAGAGCCTAGGATCGGCGCGCGAGAAGTCTCGGGTTCGAATCCCTGCACCGACAGATTTTTTTTGTATTTTGTATTTTTTTGGGACTTTAATGTTAACTGCATATTAGCGGTATTGCAACCAATATTCATAGCTGCCTAAAGGCTACAAAACAACCATTTAAACCGTGCCAAATGGGTTACGGCTGCTTAAATTCTTATGTAAAATAAGTTGCCAAATGGCTTATTCTAGCTATCCCTTTTTTTTCTATAAATTGGGCTACCAATTGTTTGACGGGTGGTCTGTAGTCTGACTAGAGGGTTTTGGAAAATTCCTACTTGCCTTCCGATTTTATCAAACTTTCTCATAATTTTCATCGTAGCATTTCAGTCAACGCGAAAGAAATCTTCAGCAAATTAAAATTTTGCAAAACCCTCTCGCCAGACTATACAGACCAGACTCTACTGAATAAAAAATATTCTTGGAAAAATCTTGTGGGTTGCATAGTTACTATGGAAACGGGACATTAAGCAAAAATCGTGTTTTTCTTCAAATTTTGTCACTTGAAATTTTTCATTTTCCAAAAAATCTATCAATATTTTCTGCAAAATGACATCATCAAAATGCAAAATGAAAATAATTTTCTTTTTTTGAAAACTCCATTCATTTAATTTTTCAAGAATCAAAAATTAATTTTTTTGTAAAAAAAAAAAGCAAGATGAATTTAGTTTCCAATTTTTCTTCAAAAATGCATAGATGAAAAATCAAAATGGCGTCATACATAGGTTTTAGAAAATTTCGCTTGTCAACGCTATGCATTCAACAAAAAAAAAAAAAAAAAAAAAAAAAAAAAAATTATCCCCCCCCCCTTAAAAAAATGTCGTACAAATGATTTTTTTGAACAATTGATTGTTTTAGAGAAGAAGGTTTATTATTGAGAGAAACCAGTTCTATTGACAAAAAACTCACGATTACTATGCTCACAAGTCACGAGTTGTCTCATATGTGGTTTGGAGATTTAGTAACGATCGCTTGGTACGATCATCTGTGGCTTAAAGAAGGATTCGCCACATATTTAAAATATACCAGCACAGCAGCGGTAAGTTGTTTTTCTTCCCCATGTTCATGTTCATATTTCATATGTGTATACTTATGCACAAGATTTCTTAAAAACTTCCGTACATAATTGATTATTTGATCATTTTCTTTGAAGATTGAACCTACGTGGGATATGGAGAGTATTTTCGTCATTAATATAGTTCATACGACTTTAGAAGAGGACACCAAAATAGAAAAACCAATTACAAGACCTATACGAAATTTTAGTGATATTTCTGCTACCTTCGACTCGATTAGTTATGGAAAAGGTGTTTACTTTATTTAGTATTTTTTAGAGTGAGAAAATTTCACATTGGGTACCACGAAAAAATTTCAAAAAAAAAATATAATAACCTCGTTTTTTAGGGGTGATATGTGGTCCTGAGCACTGAATTCGTAATCCCACAGATTTTAGACCATAGTAACCTCAACTTTCACTGGCTAATTTCAAATTTTCTGCTCAGGGCAAATCACCCTGTAAACCCGACAAGACTCTTTCTTTTAGAATAATATCATCATGAAAAATCATATTCCTCAAAATCGTATTATTTACGAGAACATTCAGACAATTTTACAAAAGAAAGTGCTAGAAAAAAATCTCAAAAAATTGGCTCAGAAAAAATATTAAAAACCGTGAAAAAATCTTTGGGAAAAATCATCTTTAGAATATTGCCTGACGTCCACACCTCGACGCGAGGGCTGGTACAACTGCTCATTTTGACATGATTACAATATGAGAAGTGTTATTTTATTAGACACTTGGCAAAAATCACCGGAGAAACTTAATAATAAACATATAACGCAATTTCGGAATCAATGCATTGCACAATTTGTAGCTCATCTTTGCACTGCAATAAAAGTTTACCCACAGGCAATCAAAAATTCTCTACAAAAATTTATTTTAAAAATACTTTGAAAATTTTCTTTTGGGGGTTAATTCTTCAGAACTTCTTTTTCCCAAACAAAAATCTCTCTTTCCATGCAATTTTTTCTCAAAATTTTTCAAAATCAGTTCCCTTAAAAATATTCGAATATTTTGAGAAAGACAGCAAAAAAAATTTGTAATAATTGACTACCATCCAATCTAAGCTAACTATCTTATGCAATCATTTTTATTTCAGCTGCTTGTGTGATAAAAATGTTTGAGTTAATTGTATCTCCTGGAACGTTTCAAAATGCCTTGCACAATTACTTGAATAATGGGTAAGCATTTTGAATTTTGAATATCTTGTAACGAAAAATCCTCTCACTATTGAATTTTCAAGTATAATTAAGTATTAATAAGCCAAATGTAGGTGCTTCTACTGATCCATGTCACAATAATTGACAGGCAGCAAAATCAAATTGGTGTTACAACACCGAGAAATTTATTTGATGCTTTTGACCAACAAGTAGAACTCGATTCCGTATCACATTTGCCACCTCACGTATCTGCTTCAGACATTATGAAAACATGGGTTGATAATGTCGGATACCCTGTGATCAATATAGTTCGCTCTCACGGTCGCAAGGAGGTGGTGATCACTCAGGTAAACCTTTTTTTTTTGGATTCCATTAGAAAAAATTATGAAGTTGTTTGAAGAATGTGTAATTCTGAACAATGAAATTTTCTCGGATTTAGACTCCCTTCGAACCAGTTTCCTATCTCAAACGAGTGAAAAATGACCAAAAATGGATAATTCCGTTGACCTATACAACAAAATCTCTATTGCAATTTTCAAATCTGCAACCAACCCATTGGTCATTTGCAGACGAGCCTACGATACTATCCGGGGTTGATGAACAAGACTGGATTTTATTCAACTTGAAACAATCCGGTTCGTAATTTATACCTATTTACCTACCTACGAACACGAACTACGAAAAAAAATCAAACCCCACGATATTTTTTCACAGGCTATTACAGAGTAAACTACGACAAGCAAAACTGGCAACTTTTGATTCATCAATTGACTACAAATCATAGTGTGATACATCCTTTGAATCGGGCTCAATTAATCGACGACGCTATCGTTTTATTCCTCGATGGAAAATTTGAATTTTCAATACTCTTCTCATTATTGGAATATTTAGAATATGAAACGAACGTAATTCCCCTTTATTCCGCCTTCAGATCATTTTCAAAATTAATGGATCGTGTCAAGGGTACACATAGAGTCTCCATCGCCTTCGAAGTTAGTATTGAGGAAAAATTGTAGTATCTCTATAGGTAATCTAACTTATAGGTTAGGGTGAAGCAAAAATCAAAAATTTTCGATTTTCAAAATGCGGTACTGCGGAAAAGTTGCGTCTAGGTAATACATGAGAAACAAAAAAAAAAATTCAAATCGAATAATATCTTCCGATCGCGCAAGAGCCCTCAAATTTTTGAAAATTTGCAAAAAATCAAAATATGAAAAAAATTCCAAAATGTTACAAAATGGGTTTTATGCCTTTGGTTGGCAAGTATTATCATCGTTACTATTATTTTTTGAAAAAAAAATCCAGAATTCATCAGATCATCGCATTTATGAGACATTAAAAAAATGTCAAATTTCACGTTTTTAAAAAAAAAATGAAAAAAATAGATTAAAAATTGGGAATTTTTTTTTGGAATTAAAATGGGTTTAACATACTCAGTTTTGCCTAAAAAGACAATTTACGACGATTTTCCATCTTTACCTTCATTTTCAGGAATCATCATTTTTCTCATTTTTTTCAATTTTTCGTAGTTTTTGAAAAATTCTCAAGGGTACGAAAAATATGAAAAATCGCTGTAAATTGTCTTTTTAGGCAAAACTGTATATGTTAAACCCATTTTAATTCCAAAAAAAAAATTCTCAATTTTTAATCCATTTTTTTCAATTTTTTTTAAAAAACGTGAAATATGACATTTTTTTAATGTCTCATAAATGCGATGATCTGATGAATTCTGGATTTTTTTTTTCAAAAAATAATAATAACGATGATAACACTTGCCAACCAAAAGCATAAACCCCATTTTGTAACGTTTTGGAATTTTTTTCAAATTTTGATTTTTTGAAATTTTCAAAAATTTGAGGGCTCTTGCGCGATCGGAAGATTTTTTTTTGTTTTTTTGTTTTTCATGTATTACCTAGACGCAACTTTTCCGCCGTACCACATTTTGAAAATCGAAAATTTTTGATTTTCGCTCCACCCTATTATAGGATCACCTTTTCATCGTATACATTTATATGTACTATATTTTTCAACAGAGGTACTTCAAGGAATTGTTCACAAAATCATTTCAGCATATCGGATGCAACGTTTTATCAAATGATGATCCTATCACGACATTGATAAAACCACATTTGAACATTTTTAGGAGGAGATTGGGACTCGCGTGTGTTTAGAACAAGAAGAAAAAAAACGACCAATTTGTTCGAAAGAACAACTTATTAGGTACATTGGCATTTTCATCATAAATAAGTAAGAAATGAACTTTATGCATTCATTTACTTCACTTTACTTATTTTAATAAAGTATGTGGGTCTATCTCTCCCCCCCCCCCAAAAATTATTCACCGAAATTAAAACGGAGTGTAAAAATTATTTTTCGAAGGATACTTAGATGCACATTTTTCAGTTTTGCGAGAAAATGAATTTTCCAAATTTTCCTGTTGCTATTTAACTTTTCTCAGATTTTATACTTGTTTTATTTATTTAAGCACTAACAGTCATGAATTTTCGCAATTTTCAAAAATTCACCTAAAACAATATTTGTATGCCCACTGCCCGTCCTTATAGCCCACTGACAACAATAAGTATACGTAATGAATTCAAGACTTGTTACAGGAATTCTCGGGATATTGATCCAACCTTTGTCTTCTGAAATACCTAAAGTTTTCCAAAACAGTAATCATTTTGAAAAAAAACCAAAAAAAAAACCACACAGATCGCTAAGAAAGGAAAATTTTCACATTACTACGAAAATACTGGAACTAATATAAAATTCTTAGCTATTGTTATCTGAATTTTTTTCCTTAAGTTTTTGTAAGTAAATGAATAAATATGTAGGTCTAGACACCTTTGAATGTTCAAAAATAAATGCAATCATACTATCTTAATTTTTTTTCTCTTTCGATTTTTAGCCAATTACCAATGTTTGAAATAATACTTATCAAAAATTTATAAAAATGAAGAAGTCATAGATAAAAAAAAAATCAGTAAATTTCAAGCTTTTTTTTTTGTTTTTTTGTTTTATAATACTCAGGCCCAGCGGTAACTCAATTGGGTGACCTCACAGGTTGAAACCCAAGAATATTCCACAGGGGATATCATCATAGTATTAATTAATTTTGACACACCGATACCAATAACGGTTTATACGGTGTGTTGAATTTTTGTGTTCCGGAAATTAGACGTTTTAACAGAACCTAACAATTTTTGTAACAGCCAAAGTAGTAATTTTGAGGAAAAAATGATTATTTACAAGTTTATTTACATATTATTTTATTGTTTAGTGAAGTGATTGTCTGCCAAAGAATATGCCAAAGAGTGTCCAAAGTCAATATTTAGTGAAGAATAATTATGTTATTGAGTTTTAAAGTTTCATAGTTTCATATACTTACATATTTACAGGTCAATCGTGGGCAAAGCCCGTGCGGGAGTATTATTTACATTTGCATTAGTTTACAACTAATGCTGTCAAGTTGGGAAGGTGTCCAATCAAGTATTCAGTTCGTACAGGATCATGATCTTTGCAAAAACTTGAACTTATAAAATTATAACTAAAGCAGAGTACTTTTAAGGAAAACCATACTGTTCATACTGGTGTTCCATTATCTCATTGCAAAAGGCAAGGAAGGTTTTACTATAGAAAGTGAGCGTATCGTTAAAGTCGATTTGGTTGATATATTTTTGTCTTATATGTTCAGTATTTATACATTCAAAAATAAGGTGTACAGACGTTTCAGGTTGGGAACACTTGCAATTTGGAGTGGGAGATTTTTTCAGTTTGGAGAATTTGTATTCAAGAAAATTACCATGACTTGAGAAGATTTGTGCAGAATGATAATCGAGTTCAATTTCAGAATTTAAAAAGGCTTTAATTTGGGGAATAAATTTATAAGTGTTTCTGCCTTTTATCGAAGTGTCCCATGAGGGCTGCCAGATTACATCAAGGCATCGCCCTTTGAGACACTCAGATGCGGCTCTTTTGTGTAAATCAAGTTTTTTAATAATTCGATCATTAATATTGATTGTGATGTTGAAATAATCCACATGTCTTCTGGAGAGGGTATATTCTACTTTAGGTAAATTTGTAATGTTGAACTGTCGGTCGTAGGAGTTGATAACTTCAGGACTAAGTGGGATTTTATGTTTAGCCCAGTAAAGAAGATTCCTGGATAAGATTTCTATGTGAAGAGGGGAAAACTTTTGCCAGAATTATGGCTGCATCATGGGAGGTAGTTCTGTATAGCCGGGCGATATTTAGGGAGTAGAAAGCTTAGGAGTAATACCAAGCAAAGTTATTGAAAAATTCAGAAAAACATGAAAAATTGGGAGAATTTTCATAATGCTTTGAGCCCTCATCCGCGTTGTTCGGGTGCCGCACACACCCCATTTGTAGTTTTTTCATGAATTTTTATTTTCGATCAGGATTAGGTATCGAAAATTTTTGTTCTTTTTATTTAGAATTATTTCAATAGAAAAAATATGATAAATACTTACATCCGCGTATTGTATGTAGATAGATATACACTTATCTAATCGTTGAAAAAGAAAAAAAAAACATTATGGTTCGAAATTAACGATACCGGTTAAATTTGATTATTTTTCACGAATAAAATAAGATAACTGCGAAACTGCAAATACGTATTATAAATTATTAGCAGAATAATGAATTTGATTAGTCTTGAAGCTATTTATCTCATGCACGCATACTTACTTATAAATTCGTGAAACGGATACAGTTCGGCGATCATGCCAAGTTTGAAATTTCTGTGGCTCATATTGAGTATCGTTCTTGTCGATGGGTCTTTGTATCGACTACCCAATGATGTAGTACCTATTTCTTACGAACTCAGAATAGCGCCTGTTCCGGAAAATGATTCATTCGTCGGGGAAGTAAACATAAAAGTACACGTCAAATTCACAACTGACCGAATAATTTTACACAGCAGAGATTTGAAGATAGGAAATGTTACGTTGAAGAAATTGGAAGGAAATTCCAGCGACATGACTACATTTGAATTGGATGAAAAGAAGCAAATTCTCATCGTTAAAAGTGATGGAAATTTTGAATTTAATACAGATTATGTCGTGTCGATCACATTTCGAGGGTCACTGATGGGCGGCTACGACAGAAATGAAACATCCAGCCTTGGATTTTATAAACAACCTGGAAGGTATTATCATCAAAGGTAGGGAATTTCTTTATATCTACGGAAGAGAAGCACCAGGCCCATAGTCAGAGTCAGATTATAGAGGGGGCTGGCCAAATATTTGAGGGGGCTGGAACTTTTTTTTTTTGGAAAATTTAGCATTTTCGGTAAAAATTGAAAATTGGTGAAAAACTCGTACAAGGCACAAAATATACTTTTTCAACTGTTTAATACAGAGACGAACCGAAGCGATTTTTCTTGGGGGAAGGGGTGGCAAAATCATTGAAAATGCCAACTTGAATTACTGAAATTTTCCAACTCATACTATTAACATCATAAAAAGTGGCAAAGAAGATATTGCCCGAGCGAAGCGAGGGCGAAAAATTTGAAAAATATTCTATTCTTGAAGAGAATGAAGGAAAAGGATACTGCCCGAGCGAAGCGAGGGAAAAATTTTTGAAAAACATAAGATTTTTGACGAAAAAGAAGTATTTTTGGAATAATGCAAAAAGTATGTGTAGGTTTAGCCTGAAATTTTCTTATTGACGAAATTTTGTTAGAGGGGGCTCAATCTGACGCTAGAGGGGGCTAAGCCCCCTCTAGCCCCCACCTGACTACGGGCCTGAGAAGCCCATTTTTTTCATACGAGCTATACTGAGTTTTCCATGATATTTTTCAGTTGGGCAGCTTCTACACAACTTGAGGCAACAGGAGCCAGAGCAGTTTTTCCATGCTTCGACGAACCTCGTTACAGAGCTACCTTCAGCATTTCCCTAGCACGTCCCGAAAATCACACCTCCGTCAGTAATATGCCTAGCGAAGCTATTCTACCTCCTGAGTAAGCATTTTTTCCTCAATTATTCTGAGAACAATATTTCCATACGTATTTTTTAAAATTGTAAGAAAGGGAGACGATGAATCGAAATTATCGTTATTCTAAGGATCTCAATCTACAGCTTTTATTGGAAACATTTTTCAATGGGGATCTTATATAACAACAGGCTTAAGGAGATTTTAAAGGAAAGTGATACGTTATAGATTACAAATCAATCATAAAATGACTTTTAACCTTCCATTCGCATTTACGAATTTTAGTTTATAATACCTATCGAACATTTTTTTTTCTTGAGAAACAACTCCCAATTTTTTTAAACAAAAAAATCTCTCGACTTTTATGCAGAATTTTTTTTTGTTCACCTACCATATATTTTTTTTTTTTCAAATTTCAATATTTTTGGAATTACCTGAAACTTCAAGTGAGCTAAAGGTAAAAAAAACAATACTTTTGACTAAAATTTGTATATATTTGATTTTTCACCCAAAAAGGAATTGTATTTTCTAATTCGAAAAAGGTTTCTTTTTATTCCAGATCGTGAGGTAGTGTAAAACAGATGCACTTATTGCACTTGTACTGGACCTGCCCGTGTAGCAACGTCGATGCTAATTTCGATATAAATGTCGACACATCGAAAAGTGACCGATTTCGATGTGTCGACATTTATATCGACATCCACATCGACATTTGCAATGGTGAGATTTTGAAAAATATGCCAAGTTCAAATATTCAATATAAGTATATTATTAAAATTACACCAAAAATAGTGTTCAAGCCAACATTTCGACATTTTTTGTCAAATATGCGGCATTGAGGCCACCTTTGTAGCTGGACACATGCGAGTGTCCAACTAACATAGAGATGATTCGTAGACCTTATGTACTAATTCACAACACACTTTATCTGCGAGTATCACAATCACCCTCAAGACGTCGACAGTCAAGTCGATGCATTATTCGAGCCTCGACAATTAGATCGACATTAACTCGACTTAAAATTCCTCTGGTCAACACTGTCGACAGTTAAGTCGATGCATTATTCGACCCTCGACAATCACATCGACACTATCTCGACTTAAAATTCCTCTGGTCGACACTGTCGACAGGGAAGTCGATGCATTATTCGACCATCGACAATTATGTCGACAATAACTCGACAAGTCGTTGTATTATTCAAAACTTTGAAAAATAAGAAAATTTTGTGATTCTTTCAAAAATTATTTATTCCTGAGCTTAAAATGTTCTTATTAATTGTTTTTAGTTCTTTTTAGATATAAAATTTGTAAATTTAATTGGCAGAAATTGTCGACATAAATGTCGATGCGTTTATCGAGTATCGATTTTTACATCGACTTGTCTATGTAGAAAAACAACGTTTTCTAAATTATAGGAAAATACTGAGAAAAATTCAAAAATTTTGATTGAACAGTTATGTTTAACATAGAACATTACTTTAAATCTCAAATATCATTTTTAATTCATCGTTAACCGAGAAAAAAATGTGTCTGAATTTTGTCGACATAAATGTCGATGTCGACAATTGCTACACGGGTGATAGTCATGAAATTTTTACTTGCAAATGTACTCCAGCAAATATCCTCAAGACTTTTTTCCTTCAAAAAGTTAAAAAATAAATTTCATTAAAAATACCAAAGGATTTCTCCATCAAAAAATTATATTTTCTTCTACAAGAATTTGAGGAATATTTTTATTGCAACGCAAGGAAAAAAAAAATTTGACTAAAAAAAATTGAAAGTTTTTTATTACCTACCAATAAAATATAGACAAAAAATTGAGATATTTGTCATTGAATAGATATCAGGATTGCCTAAATGGCCTACCTAAAAAAGTGTGTTTTCTTGCCTATTTCATGAATTAGGTTGAATTCCTAAACCTGTGATGCTTTCAGCTCGTTGAGTAATGGTCTTATATGGGAGAAATTCCAACCAACTCCACCAATGCCAACGTATTTGGTCGCATTCGTGATATCAGAGTTGAAATCATTGACCAGTGCAGATGGAAGACTGAGGGTAATGACCAGACCGCAGAAGATTACTCAGGGCAGTTATGCGTTGAAGCAAGCCGAAAAGCTATTGAAATATTACGAAGGATACACGGGCATTCCTTACAGTTTGCCAAAATTAGATCTTATAGCCGTTCCAATGTTAGATGATGCGATGGAAAACTGGGGATTGTTTATATACAAGTAAGAATCATTTCAGAACACTACAAAGACGGTACATCACTCAAGAAATACCAAAAAAGAAATTGAATACTTAATTTTTTGAAGTTAATTTTTTTTTTTAAAACAAACCTCAATTTTTTGTTTAAATTAAAATTAAAATTTTCTTGAAGTGAAAAATTTTTTCTCTTGTATTGTAATAAAAATAAACCGCCTGTAAAAAAAATCACATTTTTTTGGAGGAAGAAGTCCCAAAATTTTGGGATTAAAAATCGTTGTGCTTTGACTGCATAGAGTGCAGAACTGCAGACACATAACGCCATAATTAGAAAAATTTCTCACAAATGATTTTTGTTGAGCAATTGATTGTTTCAGAGAAGACTATTTATTATTGAATGAAACCAGTTCCATTGACGATAAAATCATTATTACAACGCTCACAAGCCACGAGTTGGCGCATCTATGGTTCGGAGATTTTGTAACGATCGCTTGGTACGATCATCTGTGGCTTAAAGAAGGATTCGCCACCTATTTACAATTTATTAGCACAGCAGTGGTAGGTTGTTTTTATTCCACATATTCACGTTCATGTTCATATATTTACAATTTTTCATACATAATATACTTATGAACATATAAGATTTCTTAAAAACTTGCGTAAATAATTGATTGATTGATCATTTTCTGTAAAGATTGAACCTACATGGGATGTGGAGAGTATTTTTGTCATTTCTGTAGTTCATGCAGCTTTAGACGAAGAAACTGAAATTGAAGAACCAATCACAAGGCCAGTACGAAATTTTAATGAAATTTCTGATACCTACGACTCGATTACTTACGAAAAAGGTGCTTACTTTATTATTTTAATATCTTTTTAGAGAGAAAAAATTTCACATTACCACGAAAAAAAAATTAAAAAAATTTCCTGGTTTATAAAGGCGATTTGGCCCTGACTGAGCACCGAATTTGAAATTAACCTGTGTGATTTCAAATTCGGTGCTCAGGGCTAAATCATCCCTATAAATCAGTCTGAACTATTTCTTTTATAGAGTAATGTCATCATGAAAAATTAAATTTCTCGAAATCCTATTACTTACAACTACTTAGGTATTTAGCGAAGGCAAGTGCTAGAAAATATGTCAAAAAATTAGATAAAAAAAAAATAAAAATCTGGAGAAAAATCATCTTTGGAATGTTGTCTGACATATACACGTGTAGCTAATTAGCTACACACCTCGACAAATTTTGTCACACTTGCTCATTTTGACATGACAACATGAAAAATGTTCTTTTTTAGGCGCTTGAAATAAAATAAATCACCGAAGATACTTAGTAATCTATCAAGATGTACCTATAATAATGCAATTTTGGAACCAACGCATTGCACAACTTTTAATTTATCTTTGCATCGTCAAAAAAGTCTGCCCGAAGCCAGTCAAAAAGTTTTCTACAAAAATTTATTTTAGGTACAAATACCCAGGTAGCAATTGTCGACATCGACATTTATGTCGACAAAATTCAGACACATTTTTTTCTCGGTTAACGATGAATTAAAAATGATATTTGAGATTTAAAGTAATGTTCTATGTTAAACATAACTGTTCAATCAAAATTTTTGAATTTTTCTCAGTATTTTCCTATAAATTAGAAAACGTTGTTTTTCTACATAGACAATTCGATGTAAAAATCGATACTCGATAAACGCATCGACATTTATGTCGACAATTTCTGCCAATTAAATTTACAAATTTTATATCTAAAAAGAACTAAAAACAATTAATAAGAACATTTTAAGCTCAGGAATAAATAATTTTTGAAAGGATCACAAAATTTTCTTATTTTTCAAAGTTTTGAATAATACAACGACTTGTCGAGTTATTGTCGACATAATTGTCGATGGTCGAATAATGCATCGACTTCACTGTCGACAGTGTCGACCAGAGGAATTTTAAGTCGAGATAGTGTCGATGTGATTGTCGAGGGTCGAATAATGCATCGACTTGACTGTCGACGTCTTGAGGGTGATTGAGATACTCGCAGATAAAGTGTGTTGTGAATTAGTACATAAGGTCTAAGAATCATCTCTATGTTAGTTGGACACTCGCATGTGTCCAGCTACAAAGGTGGCCTCAATGCCGCATATTTGACAAAAAATGTCGAAATGTTGGCTTGAACACTATTTTTGGTGTAATTTTAATATATACTATATTGAATATTTGAACTTAGCATATTTTTCAAAATCTCACCATTGCAAATGTCGATGTGGATGTCGATATAAATGTCGACACATCGAAATCGATCACTTTTCGATGTGTCGACATTTATATCGAAATTAGCATCGACGTTGCTACACGGGTAAGTACACTGCAAAATTTATTTTGGTCCTTTTTGAGGGCTAATTCTTCACTTCTTCATAAATTCCTTCACCCAAAAATGTTCTCTCTTTTCATGTAATTTTTCCTCAAAATTTTCCAAATTTAGTTACCTTAAAAATATTCGAATAAAATAATTGAATTTTTTTTCAGCTGCTTGTGTGATAAAAATGTTTGAGTTAATTTTATCTCCGGGAACGTTTCAAAATGCCTTGCACAATTACTTGAATGATGGGTAAGCAATTTGAACATCTGTTGCGAAAAATCCTCTCAAAACTGAGTTTTTAAGTATATACTTAAGTATTAATACACGAAATGTAGGTACTTCTACTTATCCATGTAACAATAATTGACAGGCAGCAAAATCAAAATGGTGTTACTACACCGAGAAATTTATTTGATACTTTTGACCAACAAGCAGAACTCGATTCCATATCACATTTGCCACCTCACGTATCCGCTTCAGATATTATGAAAACATGGGTTGACAATGTTGGATACCCTGTGATCAATGTAGTTCGCTCTTACGATCGTAAAGAGGTGGTAATAACTCAGGTAAACCTTTTTTAAATTTTTTTATTCTATTTGAAAAAATTATGTGCCCATTTGAAAAATATGCAATTCTGAACAATGAAATTTTCTCGAATTTAGACTCCCTTCAAACCGGTTCCCTCCCTCAAACGAGTGAAAAATGACCAAAAATGGATAATTCCATTGACCTATACAACAAAATCTCTATTGCGATTTTTAAATCTTCAGCCAACCCATTGGTCATTTGCAGACGAGCCAACGATATTATCCGGAGTTGATGAACAGGACTGGATTTTATTCAACTTGAAACAATCCGGTTCGTAATTTATGCCTATTTAGGTACATACGAACAAAAACAATGAAAAAAATAATCAGATCCCATGACATTTTTTTTACAGGCTATTACAGAGTAAACTATGACAAGCAAAACTGGCAACTTCTGATTCATCAATTGACCACAAATCATAGTGTGATACATCCTCTGAATCGGGCTCAATTAATTGAGGATGCTACAGCTCTATTCCTCGATGGAAAACTTGAATTTTCAATACTCTTCTCATTATTGGAATATTTAGAATATGAAACAAACGTAATTCCACTTTTTAGCGCCTACAGATCATTTGAAAAATTAATGGATCGTGTCAAGGGTACAGGAGTCTCCATCGTCTTCGGGGTTAGTATTGAAGAAAAATTGCATCTCCACGATCTAACTTATATGACATTTTAATTTTATACATCTACTAAACATATTTTTTAACAGAGGTACTTCAAGGAATTGTTCACAAAACCATTTAAGCATATTAGATGTGACGTTTCATCAACAGATGATCCTATAACAACATGGTTAAAACCTAGATTGAAAAGGTTTAGGGGAAAATTGGGACTCGCGTGTGTTTAGAAAAAGAAGAAAAAACTGACCACTTTGTGATTTACTTCACTTCATTTTAATAAGGTGATTAATTGAGTATGTATTGTTTTTCATAAATTTGTCCTGATCATTCAAATTCATATGTGGTATAAAAATTATTTTTTTTAAATGTAGGTAGATGAAAATTTTTTCATATCTGTGAGGAATTATATTTTTCAAATTATCGTGTTTCTATTCAGCATTTCTCCACTTTATTTAAGCAGCAACAACAGTAGGGTGGCCCTTATTTTTCGAATTTTGGAAATGTTGTCGAGACGGGGGGTCAATTGGTGGCATATTGGTAGAAAATAATTCCCGATTTTTTATTTTTCCTCTAACTGAATTTTAAGCCGTTTCTCAGGGGCCCCCAAATTTGAAAAAATCAAAAAAAAGACAAAATAGAACATTTTGAAAATTTTTGAAAATTTTTAACAAAATGGTCATAGGGGTGGTATTTCTATAAGACAAGACCATTTTCGATGATTTCTTATCTTTACCCCCCTTTTCATGGGACATGAAAAAACGTCATTTTTTACGTTTTTTAAAAAATTTGAAAAAAATGGCTACAAATTAAAAAAAAAAAAAAAATTTAATAAAATGGTTTCAACATACATGTTATCACCCAAAAAGGTCATTTACGGTGATTTTTCACCACTGCCGTATCAGTGAGAATTTTTCAAAAACTATCAAAAATTGAAAAAAATGAGGTTCCCAAAAATGAAGGTAAGGATGAAAAATCGCCGTAAATGACCTTTTTGGGTGATAAAATGTATGCTAAAAACATTTTATTCAAAAAAAAAATGTTTCTTTAATTTTTAGTCATTTTTTTCAAATTTTTTAAAAAACGTAAAAAATGACGTTTTTTTTATGTCCCATGAAAAGGGGGGTAAAGATAAGAAATCATCGAAAATGGTCTTGTCTTATAGAAATACCATCCCTATGACCATTTTGCTAAAAATTTTCAAAAATTTTCAAAATGTTCTATTTTTTCAAATTTGGGGGCCCCTGAGAAACGGCTTAAAATTCAGTTAGAGGAAAAATAAAAAATAGGGAATTATTTTCTACCAATATGTCACCAATTGACCTCCCGTCCCGACAACATTTCCAAAATTCGAAAAATAAGGGCCACCCTAAGCAACAGTCATGAATTTTTGAAATTTTTAAAAATGCATGAAAAACAATATTTGTATGCCAGTTCGTATGGTTCACTGACAACAATAAGTATAGTAAATTTAAGACTTGTTGCAGGAATATCTCGGGATTTCGCTCTTATCTTGCTATCTCAAATAAAGTTTGCCAACCCTATAGAGTCACTCTGAAGAAAAATAAACCACAGATTGCTCAGATACGAAAATTCTTAGTTAGGTAGTACAAAAATACTAGAATTAATATAAAATTCTTAGCTATTGTTATCTGAATTTTTTCCCCTCAAGATTTTGTATATAAATATGTAGATCTAGGCACCTTTAAATGTTCGAAAAATAAATACAAATAATTATACAAACTCCCATACCATAACTTTTTTTTCTTCTGTTTTTTTAGCTAATTACCGGCGTTTGAAGTAATAAGTATCAAAAATTAATAAAAATGAAGATATCATAATATGCATAAAAAAATCGTCAAGCTGAGTATAAACAGTGACGTGCTCACAATTTTTAGGGCCTCAACATATTTTTAATTTGGGCCCCTTTGCATTTATAATTTGGGCCCATTGCATTTTTAAGTCCAGAGACGAATCGAAGCGTTTTTTCTAGGGGGCAAAATCATTGAAAATACCAACTTAATCACTGAAATTTTCCAACTCATACTATCGATATTAAAAAGCGTCAAAGGAAATATTGCCCGAGCTAAGCGAGGGCGAAAATTTTGAAAAAATATACGATTCTTGAAGGAAAAATATGCGTTTTTTCATTCTCACTATTAATTATTAAAAAAAATTTGAAAAACTTAATTTTTGACAGAACAAAAATGCATTTTTAGCATAAATTTGAGTTGGTAAGTACAAAAACCACAAAAATTTGCCAACTTTTTGGAATTGTTAGAGAAAAACATGAAAAATGGATGATATGTAGATGATACAAAAAATAAAAAATAAATATAATAAAATCTAGAAAAAAAATTATTTTATTTTTCTAAAAATTGAAAAAAAAAATTAAAAAGAAATGAAGAATGTAAAAGTTGAAAGTTGCATTATTTTAAAAATTGAAACATTCAAAATTAAAAATACTTCGGAAAAGTTTGGGTCTTTGAACCAAGAAAAATGTGTAAAAAATTAAAATTTATTTTAAAAAATAAAATAAAATACATATTGAAAAAAATACAAAAATTATGAAATTATTTTTAAATTAAAAAATGAAACATTTTCTTTAAGAGTGGGGGCAAAATCATTGAAAATGCCAACTTAATCACTGAAAATTTCCAACTCATACTATCGATATTAAAAAGTGTCAAAGAAAATATAGGTATGATTCTTGAAGGAAATATATGCTTTTTTCTCATTGGCACTATTAATTTTCAAAAAAATGTTGGAAGGAAATACTGCCGAGCGAAGCGAGGGCGAAAATTTTTTAGGAAAAATTGTAATTTTGAAAAGAAAACTACTCATTTCCTTTACAAAGTTAATAAAATGCGGTAATTTTTTGGATCTAAAAATTGTGAGAAGACTTATGCTGTCTGAGTGAAGCAAGGGCGAAAATTTTTAAAAGAATTGTGCTCCTGAATGAAAACCTTTTCTGCATACATTTAAGGAATTTTAAAAACTTACTGTAATAACTTTAAGAACTTGCAAAAATTTTAAAAAATCGTAATTTTAAATCAAAACACACTGAATTTTTGGTTGCATAATATAAAAAAAAAATTGAACTGATAATGTGGAAAACCATGAAAAAATTGTACTTTTGAAGAAAAAACTGCGCATTTATTGCACTAAAATTGGAAAAAACGATTATTTTTGGATCTGAAAAGAGAAAGAAGTAAGTAATGTTATTGTTGAAAAATTGCAGTTTTTAATTTTAAGAACTTTCATTTACTGCACAAAAACCGGGAAAAGTGCGATGATTTTTGGATGTAAAAAGAGAGAGAATACATAAATGTAGCCCGAGCGAAGCGGGGGCGAAATTTTTCTTTAAATTGCAATTTTCAAATTGAAAAACACACATTTACCGCACAAAAATCGGAAAAATGCAATAATTTTTGGGTATGAAATTCAAATAAATTTTTAAAGTTGGGCGAATTAATAATTTCACAATTTTTAATAAAAAAATTAAAGTTAAAAACTACTTTGTTTTCGTTAATTTGAAAAATTAGGTTTTTTAAACCAAGAAAAATGAGTAGAAAATTAGAGTTTATTTTAAAAAATAAAATAAAGTACCTACTAAAGCTTGATACATCATCTACATGAGCAAACTCTTTTTTGTGTAATTATATCTATTTTCTTGTTTTAACTTCTTAAAATACTTTCACTTCTTTGTGAAAAAATTATTTTTATTGGTATTTTTTCCTTAATTTTTTTTGGCACTTTAATTTTGGGCCCCTAAAATTTTGGGCCTCAACATTTTGTTGAATGAAATATGCGTGAGCACGCCACTGAGTATAAAGCTAATATGTAGGTAACTTTGAATGTTCAAAAATAATTACAAATAATCATACAAACTCTTACATCCTATTTTTTCCCACTTTTTAGCCAATTACTACTATTTGAAATGATAGGTATAAAAAATTTATAAAAATGAAGAAATAAATGAAATCATAGATACATAAAAAAATCGGTAAATTTCAAGCTGTGTAATTAGTAGGTATCAAACTTAGTTATTGAAAAATATAAAAAAACTAGAATAATTGAAATGTTATCAAAATTGAAAAAACTGGTAAACATTTTTAACTAGGTATCAAAAAAATTGAATAACTAGTTTAAAAATATTGAGAAACCACAATGAAGTGGGAAAAGTGTTTAGGACTTAGAAGTAGCCGAAGGGTGAGATTTGGAAATTTTTTAGTATTTAATCAGGTCACTGGAAGGAATGTTTTAAAGCAAAAAAATTTTTGATGACCTACAATGCAAGTACAAATAATTATACCCAGGTATAAAAATCTGGAAAAATTGCAAAAAATAAAAATAAAAAAATGACAGAAATTTTTTTTTTTAAATTTGAATTATTTATAAAATTCCGACAAATTATGGTATCAAAAAAATAAATAAAATAAATGAATATTATTATAAAGAATGCTACCTGTATTCGAAATTTCTAAACTGGAATGTTTTTGCTCATTTTGCCCATTTATTTAGTTTTTTTAAATTGGGGACACCTTGAAGTACACTTTGATATCAATTTGGAAAAAAAATAAAAAAATAGGAAGTACTAGCTCTCATGAAACGAAAAAACTTTTATAAGTTGAAAAAAAAAAAAAAAAAAAAAAAAGGCAAAAGTTTGAAAATTTGATTATATTTTTTATTGCTTTTCGAAATGGTCGGGGCTAGTGGCACTAGTTAGGGGAAAAATGAAAACTGGAAAATCGTTTTCCATTCAAAAATACTAAATTTAGATGCGATGTCAAAAAATGTTGCTAATTTTTTTCGTTTTTGCATTTTTAGAAAAATTGGAGAGCCTCAAATTTCCACTTAAAAATTACCTAGTTGAGGAAAAATGAAAAATCGAGAAATAAATATTCACATATCTGCTGTAAAAAAAATGATAAAATTTTTTTATAACGAAGCATCGCTCGGAAGACATAATCTAATTTCCTGCCAATCCTCTTGACCGTGGCACTCAATGATAAATACATCCGCGTATTGTATGTAGATACACTTATCTAATCGTTTTTAATAAATGTAAAAAACAATGTAGTTCGAAATTAACGATATCGGTTACATTTGATTATTTTTCACGAATAAAATAAGATAACCCTCAAACTGCAAATATTATAAATTGTTAGCAGAAATAATAAAATTCCATTAGTCTTGAAGCTATTTGTCTCATGCACATACTCATAAATTCGTGAAACGGATACAGTTCGACGATCATGCCAAGTTTGAAATTTCTGTGGCTCATATTGAGCGTTGCTTTTGTCGATGGGTCTTTGTATCGACTACCCAATGATGTAGTACCTATTTCTTACGAACTCAGAATAGCGCCTGTTCCGGAAAATTATTCATTCGTCGGAGAAGTACACATAAAAGTACACGTCAAATTCACAACTGATCGAATAATTTTACACAGCAGGGATTTGGAGATAGGAAATGTGAAGTTGAAGAAAGTGGATGGAAATTCCAGCGATACGACTACATTTGAATTGGATGAACAGAAGCAAATCCTCATTGTCAAAAGTGCTGGAAGCTTTGAATTCAATACCGATTATATCGTGTCAATAACATTTCAAGGGTCACTAATTGGCTACTACGACAGAGATGAATTCAGCGTTGGATTTTATAGGCAACCTGCAAGGTTTTATAAGCAAAGGTGGGAAATTTTTTCATATGTACAGAGAAGCACATTTATTACATACACGCTAATGAGTTTTCGATGATAATTTTCAGTTGGGCAGCTTCTACACATCTTGAGGCAACAGGACCTAGGACAGTTTTTCCATGCTTCGACGAACCTCGTTACAGAGCTACCTTCGCCATTTCCCTAGCACGTCCCGAAAATCACACTGCCGTCAGCAATATGCCTAGCGAAGCTATTCTACCTCCTGAGTAAGCATTTTCCCCTCAATTATTCTGATAACAAAATCCTGAGGTGAAATTTTTCAAATATTAAAAATATTTTGAAACAAATTATTATTGAAAAAATTACGTCTTGAATATAGAATTTTATTTTAAATAATTGAAGTAACAAATTTTTTAAGAAGCCTCAATATTCCAGGAGTTCACTCCCTTTCCAAAAAAAATTGTATCTCTGTACTCAAGGCTCCAATTGAAAAAATTTAAAAAAGAGAAATTGTAGATTAAGGTCTTTAGCATGATTTTGATTATTATTAAAATTTTCATTTTCGTCTGCCTATTTTTTAAAAATTTCCAAACTGTAAAGATTTACCCAACTTGAAAAAATTGCCAAATTTGATTCTAAACAATTTGAATTTTAAAATTGTAAAAATAATTCATCAAACTTTTAAAATTTATCATTTAAAATTTTTAGAAATGAGTCTGAATTTTAGAAAATTGCCCGAGCAGCACACTCGACAAATTATCGAAATAAAAAATCGACAGAATATCGAATTCGATAAAGTGTCGCGTTAGTTCCGCATAAATCGTGAAATTATCTTTCGATATATCGACAGATTATCGATGAATTATAGTTGGCAAAATCCATCAACAGATAAACTTTCGATAAAATCGAACGATTTTTCTTTTAAAAATCTCAAGATTATAGTTAGATACTTCATCGATAACCTATCTATAAATCGAAAGATAATTACACGATTTATGCGGAACTAACGCGACACTTTATCGAATTCGATATTCTGTCGATTTTTTATTTCGATTTAATTTCGATATTCTATCGATTTTGTATTACGATTTTTTGTAGATTATCTAGTTTCGATATTCTATCGATTTTTTGTAGATAATTTAGCATATATGGGTATATGCCCGCGCACATTTTCAAGACCGGCTGGCGAGTTTGAAGTCGTAGTTACGCTTAAGGCTGGCGAATTTCGTTCCAAATACAGCAGTTTCTACCAAAACAAGCGTCTGTTGCGAACATCGGAGTTCGTTCGCATAATACGAATTGGATTATAATATTCAAACATCTTATGCAAAATTGGAGAAGAGGGGGGTCCAATTGAAATTTTTATAATAACTAAAATTATTTCTAGGACCTTAATTTACAACTTTTTTTTGAAAATTTTTTCAAATTGGCCCCTTTTTCCTCCGCTCCTCCAATTTTGAATAAGTATCAACGGAGTATTATGCAAAATTGGAGGAGAAGGAGAGGTCCAATTGAAAAAATTTTCAAACAAAAGTTGTAGCTTAAAGTTCTAAGAATAATTTTGGTCATTACAAAATTTTCGATTGGGCGCCTCCCTCCCGTTCAATTTTAAATACTAAGTATTCACATAGTAATCGTAGTATTGAACTTGGTAAAATTTTATTTAAGAACAACGATCTGGTTTCAAGTAAAATACCTAGTAAACCAAAAAAACTAGATAACTTATTTGAAAATTTTTTCAATTTTGATTTCGCATATTACTGTTACACGTAAGGTAAATGCAAAATAATAGAGGCTAGAGATGAGGTCCAATTGAAAAAACATTTCAAACAAAAGTTGTAGAATAATATTCTGGATTTAATTTTGGTTATTATAAAAATTTCGATTTGGCCCTTTCTTCCCATCCAATTTTGAATATAAAGTAGGTATTTTTTGACTAGAAAAAAATCAATATAGTTTCAACAACTATCGTTACAAAATCGTTGAAATATCGAAGTCGATAAATTTCATATAATCTGTCGATAATACAGTTTTAAATATCTTCACAAAATCTTTAAAAAATCGAATTCAATAAATTTAATATTCTTTTTCGATAGTATAGTTTCAAATATCTTCACAAAATCGTTAACAAATCGAATTCGAGAAATTTCAGATTATTTGTCGATAATATAGTTGTAAATATCTGCTTAAAATCGGTGGAAAATCGGATTCGATAAATTTAATATAATCTGTCGATAATATAGTTTCAAATATCGTCAAAAAATCGGTAAAATATCGGAGTCGAGAAATTTCATATAATCTGTCGATAATATAGTTTCAAATATCTTCACAAAATCGTTAAAAAATCGAATTCGAGAAATTTCAGATTATTTGTCGATAATATAGTTCTAAATATCTGCACAAAATCGGTAAAATATCGAAGTCGAGAAATTTCATATAATCTGTCGATAATATAGTTTTAAATATTTTTACAAAATCGTTAAAAAATCGAATTCGATAAATTTAATATTCTTTGTCGATAATGTAGTTTCAAATATCTGCACAAAATCGGTGGAAAATCGGAATCGATAAATTTAATATTCTTTGTCGATAGTATCGTTGACGAATATCGTCCTAAAATCGTAATACTATCGAATTCGATAGTTTTTAGATTTTTTGCCTATAAAATCGTACAGCTAAATCTGTATCATATCGTGAGAACATCTTTAGATTTTTAAACGATTTTTTATCGATACGTTTCAACTTTCGATATTATCGATCGAGTGTGCTGCTCGGGTGATTTAATTACGATTGCTTTATTTAAAATTACAAAATTTGGAATTTTTACTAGGTACCTACGTAATATTATGAAGGTGATAATGATAATAAAATCAGTGTTTTACACATTCAACGCAGTTCCTACCTTAGATTTTTTATGATTTTTTATTCATTTGTTAACGATGTTTTACCTCAAAATTGCATAAATGAATTTTTAAAAATAATATTGGCAGAATTTTTTTTTAATATGGTGTTTGTCTATAAATAAATTTTACTTGGGGTGAAAATTTTTTCGATTTTTTTGAAGCAAAAAACTACAATTTCTGTAGGTAACTATTAGGTATTTTATTTATTCATTTCTTTTTTTGGTTTTGAAGGAAAACTGTTTTGTTTTATTTTGAAATAAATTCACTTGTTGGAGTGAAAAAAAAATTTCTTCAACTTTTTTAAAGTAGAAATCTTTTAATTTTTTTTTGAAAAATTGTTTTTTGTTTCTGTTTTTGTTTTGTTGTGAGAAAGAAATCTTTATAAAGGTACTCTTAGACAAAAATTCCAATCGTTGTTCTCTCTTTTTTTTTTTTTTTTTTTTTGAAGTTAAAAATATCTCGGTTTTTATACAGATTTTTTTTGTTGGACTTTTTTTCAATTTTCAATGTTTTTTAAAATTTCCTGAAACTTCGAGTCAGTTAAGAATCATGAAAAAATTAATATTTTTGACTAAAGTTTATAGACTCAATTGTCACATGAAAAAATTCCCTATTATGTTCTCTAATTCGAAAAAAGTCTTTTTCACTCCAGAAGTGAGGGAATGTAAAATATGCACTTATTGCACTTGTACTGGACCTGCTAGTCAAGAAATTTTAAGTTTTAACACTCCAAATATTTTAAAGATTTTTTTTTCCTGAAAAATTGAACGATTTTTTTTTCTAAAAGTAAAATATTTTTTTCAAAGGAAAACAAAACAAACAAAAAAAATCTGCACAAAAATATAGAGATTTTTTTTTCTAAAAAATTAAAGTTTTTTTTTTTTTTTGATTCAAAAAGTTTTAAAAAAGTTACATTAAAAATATTCTAGGATTTTTCCTTCAAAAAATGATATTTTTCCTGAAAGAATTTTAAGAATATTTTTATTGCAACATAAGAAAAAAAATTAAGATATGAAAAAAATTGGAAGTTTTTTATTTCTAGTATAGACAAAAAATTGAGATATTTGCCATTAAATAGATATCAGGATTGCCTAAATAGTCTAAAAAAGAGCGATTTCTTGCCTATCTCTCGAAGTAGCCACTTATAATAGAACTTCTTCAAATAACCCAATTTTTTCAAATTTATTGATTTTTAAAAAAAATTGTAAATCTATTTTTTTTAAATATCTTCTTAAAATTCTTTCAGCTCGTTGAGTAATGGTCTTATTTGGGAGAAATTCCAACCAACGCCACCAATGCCAACGTATTTGGTCGCATTCGTAATATCAGAGTTGAAATCATTGACGAGTGCAGATGGAAGACTGAGGGCAATGACCAGACCGCAGAAGATTACTGAGGCCAGCTATGCGTTGAAGCAAGCCGAAAAATTATTAAAATTTTTCGAAGGATACACGGGTATTCCATACAGTTTACCAAAATTAGACATTGTGGCAGTTCCACTGTTCCACCAGGGTGCGATGGAAAACTGGGGATTGATTATATATGGGTAAGAATCTCTTTCGAATACCACAAAATTATGATAGAATCATAAATTATCAGTATAAGACCTAACAAGATTTTACTATATATCTACTTATATTTTTTTTGCATCACTGTTCGGTACTTGTAGAGAAGCCTACTTCTTATTGGATGATCCTGATTCTGCCGAACAAAAAAACAGCGTTACTACCGTCACAAGCCACGAATTAGCCCATTTATGGTTCGGAGATATAGTCACGATACCTTGGTACGATTATTTGTGGCTTAAAGAAGGATTCGCAAGCTACTTTCAATATTTTGGCCCAGCAGCGGTGAGTTTTTCTTACATTTTGATACGTGTGCGTTTTTGTGAAAAATTGTTCACGCAGTTCATTATTTTCTTTAAAGATCGAACCTTCGTGGGATATGGAGAGTTATTTTACTGTTAAAATATTGCAAGAAACTTTAATCAGAGATATTAGAATACAAGAACCGATGACGAGACTGGTACGGGATTTCTACGATATACGTTCAACCTACGACGAAGTCAGTAATGGAAAAGGTGAGAACTTCAATGATACATATAATACTACATATTTTTTCAAGATTCAAAAATTTGAAAAAAAAAATTGTCGACATTTTTTTTAGAATGAATTACCAACGTAAAAAAAACTTCTCTAATTTTTTTTCTTGTTCTTCAAAAAAAAAAAAAAAAAAAAAAAGAAAAAAATGTCTTGAAGTTAAAATTTATGTAAGTAAGCCTAATCAACATACAAAAAGAAAAGTTGAAAAGTTTATTTTGTTTTTTACAAAAAAAATCATAGAAGTACCATATCAGGTTGTTCAATTTCCAAAAATTACAATAAAATTCATTTTGAAAAAATTAAAATTAAAAATAGAATGGGACACCCTGTGCAAGTGTGCAATTTTGAAAAAATTCCAAATTGAAAACCGGAAAAAATAAAAAAATAAGTAATCTGAAAATTGAAAACATTTCAAAATGATTTCAAATTATTTTTAAAATTTAAAATATACAATAAAAAATTGATAGAAAAAAGCTTTAGCTAACTGATAAGAAATTTAAAATACGAATAAGACATTTTTAAAAATTGAGCAAAAAACTTGAAAACATTCAAAATAATTAACAATTTAAAAAAATTGAACTCATTTTCAAAGTTTGTAAATTTGAAACTGCCAGGAAACCTTTTTTAAATTTAAAATAAAATCGTCGAATTCTCAACTTCACAAAAATGAATAATTATTATGAAAATCAATCAATTGTTTGGGATTATTTTCATTACTAATAATTGTGAGCTGAATAATTAGGAAAATTGAGATGAAAATTGAATGAAATAAGAAATGACAAAAAATGAAATAAATTCGTAAAATATTTTTAAATAATTAGAAAAAAAACGAAAGAAAAATTTCAAAAATTGGAAACATGCGAAATGATTAAAAATCTTAGCAAAGAAAGTACCTAGTTGAATTTTTAAAAAATCCCCAAAATATTAAAAATTGCAACAATTAGTTGGAAATTTTGAACGTCTAAAATTATTTTAAAAATACCTTAATAAATGAATGGAAAAATTTGTGGCTAGGTAATTGAAAACGTTGAAAAAATAAAAATGAAATAAATCAGTTTCTCGAAAAAAAAAATTAATAATAGATAAACAATTCACGTTGAATAGAAATTTTTCGAAAAAGAAATACTTCAGGGGAAAAATACAGTAGAACCTCAATTATCCGACTTCCGATTATCCGATTTCTCGATTACATATTTGAGTAAAAAATTGCAACCGATTCGTTTCAATTATCTCATGTCCAAAACGTCAGTTAATTTTTTATCAGGCATTCGATTTCCCTTTATTTTTGCACATACGACGATGTATTATACAGCTATTGATCCGAAAAAAAATTAGAAAGTTTCAAAAAAATGTTGAAAAAATAAAAAAAAATTATTTCAAAAAGTAATTTAAAATTTTTTTAGTAGGTAAGTAGGTATCAGAATTTTTTTTAAAAAGTTTTATTCCAAAAAAATTAGGAATGTTTATAATCCTAAAAAAGTAGGGATTATTTTCATTATTTTTTTAATATTGGAAAAATTGTGCAAATATAAAAAATATAAAAAGTTGCAATTTTTTTTCTTCAATTAGAAACAATTTTTAACACGTCAAACATTGAAAAATTTTCAACTTCGAAAATCTGAAAGATATATTTAAAAACTGACGAATAAAAAAAAATTAGAATTTGTTAAACTTGAAAAAATCTAGGTTTGTGGCAACTCGTACTTTTAAAATGACGAAGTCAATAAAATTTTCAATTTAAGAAAAACTATTTTTTTTTTTTTTTTTTTAATTCAGTAAATGGTAGAAATCTAAAAAAAAGAAATTTGCTACCCTAGCACTTCATAATAAAAATTTAAATTTAAAAACTTAAAAAAAAAGAAAACAGAAAAACTACAAAATTTTGAAAAATTTGTACATTTTTTCTAGCTGCTTGTGTGATCAGAATGTTTGAGCTGATGTTATCTCCGAAGACGTTCCAAAGTGCATTGCACAATTACTTCAAAAATGGGTAAGTAATTTGTACTACAACATCACCTGCCTTTGTCTAAAAAATGTAGATAGCACTCAATCATGTCACCATATTTTACAGAAAACAAAATCAAATGGGCGTTACAACACCTAGAAATTTATTCGACGCTTTTGACCAACAAGTAGAGCTCGATTCTATATCAAATCTGCCACGTCACGTATCCGCCTCCGATATTATGAAAACATGGGCTGACAATGTCGGATACCCTGTGATCAACGTAGTTCGCTCTTACGATCGTAAAGAGGTGGTGATCACTCAGGTGAATTTCTTTTTTCAATTCCATTAGAAAAAATTATTTGAAAAATGTAAGTATAATTCTGAACAATTATATTTTATCGACTGCAGACCCCTTTTAAACCGGCTTCGTCCCTCGAACACGTGAAAAACGACCAAAAATGGATAGTCCCTTTGACTTATACAACAAAATCTAAATTGCAATTTTCAAACCTCCAACCAACCCATTGGTCATTTGCTGACGAGCCAACCATACTATCCGGAGTTAAAGAAGAGGATTGGGTTTTATTCAACTTGAAACAATCCGGTTCGTAACTTATACCTGTGTATTCCCGAAAAAAAAAAAAAAAATTCAACTCAAAATATTTTTTTTGCAGGGTATTACAGAATAAACTATGATAAGCGAAACTGGGAACTTTTGACCGATCAACTGAGGTCAAATCACAGTGCAATCCATCCTCTAAATCGAGCTCAATTAATTGACGACGCTACTGTTTTATTTGTCGAAGGAAAAGTAGAATTTTTAACACTCATCTCATTATTAGAATATTTAGACGATGAAACAGACATAAGGCCATTGTTTTCCGCCTCTTATGCGATCAACAGGTTCTTAAATCAGATGTGGAGTTCATACAGACTGATGAATACTTTCAGAGTTAGTATTGAAGGAAAATTCTATCTTCCTGAGCCATCTGATATCACATTTTCATTTTCATTTACATTTTTTTTTTTTCAACAGAAATACTTCAAAGAATTGCTCAAAAAACCATTTGAAAGTGTTGCATGTAACGCTTCATCATCAGATGACCACGTTGTACAACTATTGAAGCCACAGTTTATAGATTTAGCACATGAATTGGACCTCGAGTGTGTTGTGAAAAAGGAAGATAAAAAAATGACCACCCCTTCTGAACAATATGGTTAGTGAATTTAATCCTAAACTTATGCAGATGCACTCGCGCTGTACTTATTGTTTAGCCAAAAATCTAGACAAAATGAAAAAAAAAAAAAAAATGTTCGAATAACAAGAGAAAAAGAAAAAAAACGCTATGAAATAAAATGAAGTACGTCAATATGAGGGTATCAAGTTTTACAGGCATAAAAAAACTGGAAAAAATATCACATTTTTAATTGGAATTTTTGAGCATGTACCAAGTATCTACCCAAAAGTTTAAAATTTCTGAACTTCTGGAAAATGTTAGTAATATTAAGTCAGCCTTCAATATATTTTCATGTTACTAAATTCAAGTCTCATTACAGGATCATCCCATTATTCTGTTCCAACAACGTCTACAGAAAGAATATTTCAGTCAACGAAACCACCCAAAGAAACGCAATCCAGTAAGCAAACAGCGTCCCCTTCCATAATAGAACCACGCACAGAAAAACAAACCAGTAACCGAAATGCTGTCTCCTCCGCTGTAAAGCCTAGAAAAGAAAATCAGACCACTACCCGTACCCCAACAATAATAGTTCCCTCCAGTACACATCTCCCTCCCGGATGGTTCGAGAAGAAAAATTCTGTATATACAAATACATAGTTAAACTTTATGCCTAATGCTCTCATATTTAGTTTAGATTATAAAGTACACTTGATTTTTTTTAAATCATTTCGGTCGGATAAAAATTATGTTACTTTTATGGAAAAAAAGAATTGAAAATAATATAATTAAGGTACGTTTCGTTTAAAATTAAAAATTGTTGGAGAAAGAATAAAATTCTTTCAAAACTAACATAAAAATTGAAAAATTTATTCTGAAAAAATTGTTCGATTCAAAAAATCAAATTTTCACAAATTTAGGGAATTTTTTCTCGAAAATATTACTCGTGAAGTTCTACATTTGTAGGATTGAATTAAGGTTACGAAAAAAATGTACAATCTGAAAAAAAAATGAAAAAATTTAACTACCTATTCCAAAAAATTATTCAACTCATAAATTTAGATTTTAATAAAATGAATGAATTTTTTCTCGAAATTATTACTCCAAAACACCTACAGTAGTACGGTTAAATTATTCTTAAAAACTTTCAAATTTTTTAAAAATTGAAAACATTTATTCCAAAAAAATTGTTCAACTCATAAATTTAAATTGCCACAAATTCAAGGAATTTTTTCTCGAAATCACTTGAGAACTCCTGCAGTTGTATAGTGTTGAATTATTCTTAAATACTTTCCAATTTTATAAAAATTTAGAAATTTTGATGATTTAAAAAATATATATATATCAAAATATTGAAGCAATTGCATTTGAATAGTGAAAAAGCATCTGAACTTTCAAGGCAAAATCATATTCTGGTAGAACTTTCAAAGATTTCTCGAATCATGAAATTTATAAAAAAATTTAAATTTCAGTAATTAAGTATTTTTGGAAAATGAGAGTTTTTGCCAAAACGCATTTAAACAATGAAAAAAACTACTGTAAGTACCTAGTACATTTAATGCAAAATCCTCCGCTGATGGAATTTTTGAAAATTTTTAAAATCAACAATTTTCGTAAAAATTTCAAATTTCAGTAATACTTATTTGAAAAATGAGAGATTTTGCCGAAATGTATTTAATAAATAAAAAAACCTACTGTACTTACTTTCAATGAAAAATCCTACTCTGATGGAACTTTTGTAGATTTTTCAATTCATAAATTTTTGAAAAATTTAAAATTTCAATAATTTTGAAAAAATAAAAGTTTTAGCACAATTGCATTTAAATAATGAAAAATGCTACTGTACTTTCAAGGACAAATCCTAGTCAGATGAAATTTTTGGTAGATTTCTCAAATCATGAATTTTGTAAAATTAAAAAATTTGAGTACCTAATTTTAAAAAATACAAATTTTAAAACAGTTGCATTTGAATAGTGAAAAATGTACAGTACTTTCAATCTTTCAAGAAGAAAATCCGACTCTGTGGAATTTTTGAATATTTCACAAATCGTCAATTTTGTAATATTTTAAAATTTTGTTCATTTGAAAAAAAAATTCAGAATAATTGCATTTGAATAATGAAAAAAGCTGTTATACTTTCAAGGCTAAATTCTAATCGAGAGGAATTCTTGAAGATTCCTCAAATCTTGAATTTTGTAAAATTAAAAAAAAAAAATAATAATAAAAAAATAGAGTAAATTGCATTTCCATTGGTCATTTGCTGACGAGCCAACCATACTATCCGGAGTCGATGAACAGGACTGGGTTTTATTCAACTTGAAACAATCCGGTTCGAAACTTACACTTACCTGTGTATTTCCGAAGAAAAAAATTAAACTCACGATATTTTTTTGCCGGGTATTACAGAGTAAATTATGACAAGCAAAACTGGGAACTTTTGACCGATCAACTGAAGTCAAATCACAGTGCAATCCATCCTCTAAATCGAGCTCAATTAATTGACGACGCTACTGTTTTGTTTGTCGAAGGAAAAGTAGAATTTTTAACACTCATCTCATTATTAGAATATTTAGACGATGAAACAGACATAAGGCCATTGTTTTCCGCCTCTTATGCGATCAACATGTTCTTAGATGAGATGTGGAGTTCATACAGACTGATGAATACTTTCAGAGTTAGCATTGAAAGGAACTTTCTATCTTCCTGAGCCATCTGATATCACATTTTCATTTTCAACAGGAATACTTCAAAGAATTGCTCCAAAGACCATTTGAAAGTGTTGCATGTAACGCTTCATCATCAGATGACCACGTTGTATAATTATTGAAGCCACAGTTTATAGATTTTGCACAACGATTGGACCTCGAGTGTGTTGTGAAAAAGAAAGATAAAAAAAATGCCCACCCCCTTCTGAACAATATGGTTAGTGAAATTAATCCTAAACTTATGCAGATGCATTCATTGACGTACTTTATTTTATTTTATAGCGTTTTTTCTTTTTCTCTTGTTATTTGAACATTTTTTTTTCATTTTTTCTATATAGATTTTCGTCTAAACAATATGTTAGGTTACTCTTATGAAGAAAAAAACTGAAAATAAGTAAGGTATGTTTTTTTTTTAAATTAAAAGTTGTTGGAGAAATAATGAAGTTCTTTTAAAACAAACATGAAAATTGAAAAATTTATTGAATAAAATTGTCCGACTCCAAAAATCAAATTTTCATAAATTTAGGGAATTTTTTCTCGAAAATATTACCTACTCGTGAAGTCCTACACTTGTAGGATTGAATTATACGAAAAAATTGTACAATCTGATAAAAAAAATGAAAAAGTTTATTCCAAAAAATTATTCAACTCTTAAATTTGGATTTTAACAAAATGAATGAATTTTTTCTCGAAATTATGAATTATCACTCCAAAAGGCCTACAGTAGTAAGGTTGAATTATTCTTAAAAACTTCCAAATCTGATAAAAATTGAAAAAATTTATTCCAAAAAATTGTTCAACTCATAAATTTAAATTTCGCCAAATTTAAGGAATTTTTTCTCGAAATTATTACCTGAGAAGTCCTGCAGTTGTAGTGTTGAATTATTCTTAAAAATTTTCCAATTTTAAAAAATTTGGAAAATTTTGATGATTAAAAAAAATATCAAAATATTGAAGCAATTGCTTTTGAATAGTGAAAAAAGCAACTGAATTTTTAAGGCAAAATCATACCGCGGATGGAATTTTTGAAAATTTTTAAAATCAACAATTTTTGTTAAAATTTAAATTTTAGTAATTATTTTTGAAAAATTAGAGTTTTTGCCAAAATGTATTATTTAATCAAATGAAAAAAATTACTGTACTTTCAAGGCAAAATCCTCCTCTGATGGAATTTTTGAAGATTATTGAAATCAATATTGTAAAAATTTTAAATTTCAGTAATTTTTGAAAAATGAGAGTTTTTGACAAAATGCACTTAACCAATGAAAAAACCTACTCTACTTCCAATGCCAAAAGCCCCTCTGATGGAATTTTTAAAAATTTTTAAAATCAAAATTTTTGTGAAAATTTTAAATTTCAGTAATACATATTTGAAAAATGAGTTTTTTCCAAAATACATTTAATCAATGAAAAAAGCTACTGTACAGTGTACTTACTTTCAATGCAAAATCTTGCTCTGTTGAAATTTTTGTAGATTTTTCAAATCATGAATTTTCGAAAAATTTAAAATTTCAATATGTTAGGAAAATAAAAGTTTCAGCACAGTTGCATTTAAGTAATGAAAAATGCTACTGTACTTTCAATGCCAAATCCTACTCAGATGAAATTTTTGTAGATTTTTCAAATCACGAATTTTGTAAAACTAAACATGTTTAATAATTTAAAAAAAAAAAAAAAAAAAAAAAAATACAAAATTTGAAAGCAGTTGCATTTGAATAATGAAAAAACGTAGGTACCCAAGACGAAATTCTACTCGGTGAAATTTTTGAAGATTTCTCAAATCATCAATTTTGTAAATTATTTTTAAATTTGAAGATTGCTCAAATCATAAGTTTTGTAAAATTTTAAAATTTTGATAATTCAAAAAAAAAAAAAAAAAAAGGAAATAGAGCAATTGTATTTGAATAGTGAAAAAAGCTATAGTGTACATTCAAGGCAAAATCCTACTCAGGTGGAATTTTTAATAATTTCTCAAATCGTAAATTTTATGAAAATTTAAACTTTTGTTAATTTTTAAAAATTGAAAATATTAGAGTGATTGTTTTTGAATAATAAAAAAACTACTGCACTTCCCAAGCAAAATCCTATTCTGTTGGAATTTTTTAAGATTCCCCAAAAAGTGAATTTTGTAAAATTTAAAAGGAATGAAAATTTTACAGCAATTGCATTTGAATAGTGAAAAAATGTGCTGAACTTATAAGGCAAAATATAAAATTTTGATAATTTAAAAAAAATGAAAATTTTAGGGTAATTGCATTTAAATAATGAAAAAAACTATCTACTATACTTTCAAGGTAAAATTCTACTCGAGTGAAATTTTTAAAGATTTCTCAAATCGTAAAATTTGGGAAATTTTTGAATTTTGATAATTTAAAAAATGAAAACTTTAAAGTACTTAAGTAATAGTGTTACCAATTTTTTTTTTTTTAATACATACCTAATATTACCTATATTTTTTATTTTTTAGAGAAATTAATGAATATTATGCACGACATTTGTGAAAATTAAGATATTTTCGCAGTTCAACGGTTACTAAAGAATGTTTAGATGCAGAAGGGTGCACGTAAGAGAACGTAAAACCAAACCGCATTAAGAGAAGCGTTCGAGTGTGTCAACGTTTTTGCGAAAATAGACCCAAGCAGGCAGACAAGGAAGAGGGTGTACAGTGAGGACGTCGATGATAGTACGTACTCGTACTGGTACTCTTATACCAGATATAGGAATGTGTAGGTATATGGTACTGTAGGATACCGCGTCGAAGAGTATATTGCGAGTCAGATATTTGTATTTTATTCTCAGTTTTAATCTCTTAGGAGAGTGAGTGAGAGATGAACGATATCGTCGGAGAAGATGGAGAACATGGCGGTGGTGGCAGCGCCGACACCGACACCGGCACCGGTGCCACCAGCAAGCTACTTTATTATTTCAGTAGCGCTCGAGATTAATAATTTTCCGAATGACGGCAGAAGATGAAGATTTACGAGTTTACGACTGCTATGTTAACATCACATTCTCTATATATTTTTTGCCGGAGCGCAGCTCTATATATGGTATACTTTTTCTTAAACCTCTTTCGCTCTGTCTCCCAGTTTCCATTTTATTTTCACCGCCCGGCGCGGCGCGGCGCGCCGCGACGACTTATGTGTACGTAGTGTCTCTCGCTCTAACCTCGCGCGTTTTTATTGCCTCGCTTCCTTCTTCCCTTTTATTTTATTTTTTCTTCCTTTTCTATTTTCCAACGATATGTTATGCTCTGGTAATTGGACACGAGGAAAACGTACCTTACTTTGGATGGTTTCGTGATAAGACTGATTACGCGACTGAGGATATGCTTCGGACCCGGAACTATGCCAGCACCTACGCGATTTGATAAATTAATTTAGACTCGTACGTACAATCTGTATTATTTTGGTTTTCTTTTCACCAGTGAAGGTAGCCACGATAAAGATCACCGATGAAAAGAAAAATGTAGGGGCCAATTTCGAGGTGAGTGATTCTTGAAAAATCGCAAAAAACTATCTCAGGGCAAAATATTGAGATTTAGAAACACAAACTGGGGAAAAAATGTTCTACAATAGAACTGAAGTCGAGAAAATTTTTTTAAAAATTCATTTTTGTTGACGATGAAAAAAATAAAAAATTCCCAAAGCAGGAAAGTTGAAAAAATTGATATTTCAATTTTTTTACAAAATAATTTGAAAATTAATTGTTGTTCAAATTTTTGTTGACAGAAAATTGAAGAAAAAAATATCCATGTAAGACGTGTATATTTCAATTGCTGTCTTCAAAAAAATATATATATAACTTTTATTCTCATAATTAATGAGTAGGTTAGTAACCTAATTTTGAAAAAATGTCACAAGAAAAAAATTGAAAATTTTTGATTAAAAAATCTGAACAAGCAAAAAAATAAATGACGAACATTCAACGACACAAAAAGTTACCAATTTTCACAGTAATTTTTTTTTTAAATCGAAAATTACACGAACACAAAAAATTTGAAATTTTTCAGTAAGTAATATAAAATTTGAAAATTTTCAATAAAACAAAAATGTAAAAAATAAAATTTTTGACCCCAAAAAAGAATTGAAAAATTTATCTTATAAGGAGTAATGATTAGAAAAAAAATCATTGATACATACAAAGAACATGAAAAGTTTAATCGGCATAAAAAAAATGAAGAATATCTTAATTTTTGTTGACAGAAAAATTTAAAAATCTTCATCAACAGAAAAATCATTTTTTATCACAATAACAATAAAAAAAAAAAAATTTCAAGTTCAGTCAAAAAAGTAATAAATTTTCTCTAACACAAAAATTTGAAAATTTTTGAAACTTCTGTTGACGAGCAAAAATTTGAAAATTTTGATCAACACAAAAATTTTCTTCAGCTCAAAACATGAGAAATTGCATTGACACAATAAGTAAATTTTTTTGACACAAAAATAATTTATCGACTGTGAAATTTAAAAATTTTCATTGACATAAAAAAAAAGAAATTTTTCTACACAAAAAATTTAAAAATCTCTGTTCATAAATAAAATTAGAAAAAAAAAGCATTGACGTAAAAACTAAAAAATTTTATTTCATTCATTTGAATTTCAATTGCCACAAAAATTGAAAACATTTTCTAGACAAAAAAATGTGAAAATTTTATTGGCACAAAACTTGAAAACTCTTATCGCTACAAAACATGAAAAATCTCATCGACACAAAAAGTGAAAATTTACAGAAAGTTTGAATAGGTTGTTCACATGAAAATTTAAAAAATCCTCGGTACAAAAAACTGAAACATTATAATCACAAAAATTTGAATTTTGATCGATTCCAAAAAATGTTAAAATTTCATTTGCCAAAAATTAAAAAAAAAATGAGAATTTTTTTTTGACATGATTGTCACAATATGACCTGCAAAAAACTTTAAGCAACATTTGAAAGTATCGAATGACTCGAAAATTAAAATGAAAAAGAAAAAGATTGAAACAAAAATTGGAAAATTTTATTTGACACAAAAAATCAAAAGATTTTCTTTGACCCCGGAAATTGAAAAAAAATAATCTGAACAGAAATATAAAAAATTTTACTGACAAAAATTTAGAAATTTTTCTGGACATGAAAGTTTGAGTAGGTACTTTTGTTCACATGAAAATTCACAAATCCCTTGACACAAAAACTGGAATTTTGATCGTCACCAAAATTTTAAAATTTCGATTGTCTCTAAAATTTTTAAAAAATGTTGACAAAATTTGAGGAATCTTCTTGACATGATTGGCACATTAAATGAAAAAATTTTCAGCAGAATTTGAAAATATCGACGGATTTAAAAATTTAAAAAAATGACTGAAACAAAAATATAAAAATTTTATTCAACACAAAAAAATCAAAAGATTTTCTTTGACCCAAAAATTGAAAAAAAAAATGTTCACTTAAAAATTGAAAAAAAAACCATTGATACAAAAACTAAAAAATTTTGACACAGACGTTTGAATTTTGATTGCTACAAAAGTTGAAAAATTTTATTAGCTCAAAAATTTGGAACAATTCTTTTCACTGACAAAAATTCAAAAAAAATTTTGGCACAGAAATTGAAAAATTTTATTGATACAAAAATTTGAAAATTGACTTTGACACAGCTTTTGAAAAAATTTTGTTGACACAAAAATTTAAAAATTCTATTGACACAAAAGTTCAGAACAGTTTTTGCAAAAAAAAAAAAAAAAAATCAATTGCATAAAAATGTGAATTATACAATAATCAATCGAAAAGTTCTTTGATATAATGAATTGAAAAAAATTTCTTCGTCAGAAAACTAAAAATTTTTCATTGTAAAAAAAAAAAAAAAAAAACAGAAATTTTTATCAATGCAAAAATTGAGAAAAATTATTACCTAGATATAAATATAAAAATTTCTTCAATGATTAAAAAACAAAAAAAAATAATTATACAACAATTTTTTAAAGTTTTAATTCAGGATAAAAATTCAAAAGATTTCTCTAATGCAAAATTTTTTAACAATTTCCTTTCAACAGGAATTTAAAAAAAAAATCATCAATCAGTACAAAAATATAAACATTTTTCTTGAAAAAATTTTAAAAATTCTATTCACAGGAAAATTTAAAAAAAATTGACTGACACAAAAGTTGAAAAATTTTGACAACAAAACAATTTTGATTAACTCAAAAACTAAAGAATTTCAGAATAAATTTTATTAAAACCTAAACTTGAAAATTTTATTAGCACAAAAACATGAAAGCTTTTCCAATACAAAAATTGAAAAATTTTCATGAACACAAAATTATTCTGGAAAAAATTCAAAAAATTAGATTCGTACAAGAAATGTTCATCCAAAACAAAAAAAATTAATGATAGGTACTTAATAATAGGTATTTAAATTTCTAATACCTATTACCTACATTCGTAAAATGAAAATAATTTTGATAGGTAAAATAATTTTTGACAAAAAATTAGGTAGGTATTAAACCTATCTCGAATTGACCAAAAAATGAAAAATTTTCATTACTCAAGGGTTTTTGACAAAAAATACGAAAATGTTTGTTTGTCAATTATCATTGACCGGAAATTCTAAAAAAAAAAAAAAAAAAAAAAAAAAAAAAAATCTCAAAACAATTTGAGAACTTTTGCATGTTGCTCAAATTTTTTTTCAGAAATTTTTAATTGAGCAAAAAAGTAAAAATTTCTTTTGACTACAAAAAAAAAGTAAAAATTCTTGTCACTCGAATGTTTGCTTAAAAAAATCGTAAAATCAGATCCCGAGCAGCACAATCGACAAATTACGAAATAAAAAATCGACAGAATATCGAATTCGATAAAGTGTCGCGTTAGTTCCGCCTAAATCGTGAAATTATCTTTCGATATACTATAGATAGATTATCGACGAATTATAGTTAGCAAAAATTTCGAGATTATAGTAAGATATTTTATCGATAATATATCTATAATATCGAAAGATAATTTCACGATTTAGGCGGAACTTTTGCGACACTTTATCGAATTCGATATTCTGTCGATTTTTTATTCCGATTTTTCGTCTTTTACTAGCTTTTTTCTATAATTAAAAATCATTAATTAGCATAATTAATACATTAAACTATGCCTAAACACATTATTCATGTTACGGTAAGAGGATCATTTCAGAAAAAGTCAAAAAAAATTATAAAAAATCTGCCACTCGTGGGGCTTTAACCATCTACCTCCTGCATGGTATTCCTCTTCCTTAACCACTATGCCATACCTTATCGTTGAGGAATTAGCAATAAAACGCTTATAATAGGCAGTTTAGTACTTCCAAACGTGTTGGACTTGGAAAAATTTTCACCAATTTGGAAATAATTTCAAATATCGTCACAAAATCGTTGAAAAATCGTTCGACAAATTTCAGATTATTTGTCGATAATGTAGTTTCAAATATCGCCACAAAATCGTTGAAAAATCGAATTCGAGGAATTTCATATCACGTGTCGATAATATAGTTTTAAATATCTTCACAAAATCGTTAAAAAATCGAATTCGAGAAATTTCAGATTATTTGTCGATAATATAGTTTCAAATATCGTCACAAAATCGTTAAAAAATCGAATTCGAGAAATTTCATGTTACGTGTCGATAATATAGTTTCAAATATCTTTACAAAATCGGTAAAAAATCGGATTCGACAAATTTAATATAATCTGTCGATAATATAGTTTCGAATGTCGTCAAAAAATCGGTAAAATATCGAAGTCGAGAAATTTCATATAATCTGTCGATAATATAGTTTTAAATATCTTTACAAAATCGTTAAAAAATCGTATTCGATAAATTTAATATTCTTTGTCGATAATGTAGTTTCAAATATCTGCACAAAATCGGTGGAAAATCGGAATCGATAAATTTAATATTCTTTGTCGATAGTATCGTTGACGAATATCGTCATAAAATCTTAATAATATCGAATTCGATAGTTTTTAGATTTTTTGCCTATGAAGTTGTACCGATAAATCTTTATAATATCGTGAGAACATCTATAGATTTTCAAACGATTTTTTATCGATACGTTACATCTTCCGATATTATCGATCGAGTGTGCCGCTCGGGATATTTTTTTTTTTTTTTTTTTAATTTTAAAAATTCATGTTGTTCAATTTCTGTTAACAAAAAAGTTAAGAAATATTTTAATTATTTTTTCATGAACATCCAGTTAGGTAATTTTTTTCAAAAAATGTTGAGAAAAAAATTTTAAAATATTTTCTGATAAAATAACTAAAACATTTTTTAATTATTAAAATAGAAAAATTGAAAAAAAAGAAAAGAAAAGAAATAAACAAACTGGCTCTAGAAATTCGCCAATTTTTTCATCTCTGGAATGATGTAGAATATAAAAATTTTCCATTTGCATTTTTTACTCCTAATTTTAGCTATCACTTTTTATTTTTAAAATTTCAATCATTTTATAATAAGTAATTTTCAAAATTTTCATTCAACCTCAATTAAAGTATAAAAATACAAAAAAAAAACCAGTCGATCAATCTAGACATTTTTTCTCTATATTTACAAAACTAAATAATTGTACAATTGACTCCTCTCCTCACCGACCACCTCCTCCAACCACATAATAATCTAACAAAATCTTGATCATATTACTCGCACATCTTTTTTTAAAAAAAATCCTCCACTCGCCACGCTCAAAGTCACGAATAATTTGCCACACCACGTACGGACGTACGTACCTTACCTTCTCTTAAAACTATATAATTTTTACCTCATCCACACGAACAATAATTTCGACAAAGCAGACCGCCACTGTGCCATGTCATAGCGCCAGCAACAATGCATAAGAACTTCATCTGCTCTACGAGCGCGAATAATTACATAAGCTGTGGGTGGGTGCACGCCGAAATGACGAGCACGAGGTAAACGAGCATGAATATAGATTCAACAAAAGCCACGAGGGTAAAAGTTACGCTTGTTAATTTTTGCACACACACACAAGAATGATGGCGGTGCAGAGAAGAAGAAGAAGAAGAACAATAAAAAAAAGCACAACAAAATTTTTGCGCGAATTCTCCTCGCTGGCTTCTCTTATACCATTATACGTATAAATGAGATTTCCACGGTGCAAAAGCTACATCACGTATCGCACAATGGAACATTGAATAACGCCCATTACCATTGATTAAAAGAAAAGCAGAAAAAACATCATCCGGGGGGGAGGGAGAGGGCACAGCATCCCAAGGTACGTACGTTAATGTCCGAGATGAGTACAAAAGTAGATACCTTAGCGAAGTATGGAGCTAAATAAAAAAGGGCGAAAATTTTGATTTTTTTTCCCCACATCGGGAGAGAATAATACGGACGAGGAATGAGTAGTGGGGGGGGGGGGAGTGGAAAGGAAGAGAATATGCGAAGTACGGGTATCGGATATGTATAGTTTACATCGTAAACGAAACATACAATATGGTTGAATAGTTACACCGCTCATAAATGTTGGGCGAAACTTTACCGATTAAAAGTTTTTGAAAGTTTTACTTCTGATTAATGTCAGACGAAGGAGATGAGTTTTCTTCGCCGTTTAGTCGTAAATATAGCACGCTTATTCGAGCGGAAACTAACAACCAATGCACCTTTACCGTGTTTCGCTCGGCGCGGCGTCTTTTCCTATGCTTAAAATGCATTCAGATGTGAAATTAGCTATTCTGTTTCTTCGCCGGCTATATACCTCGTACATTCGCCCATAAAGCGGGCGAAATATTGGCTATAATACCGCCCGCGACCGCCCAACCGCAATATTTCGAGCCCGACTTCGTACCGTACTATTTTTACTAAAAATATTCGTTACGATACGAAATCGTAATCGTAACAGTTAAACATAAATACGGCGAGGTTTTTTTTTTCCTCTCGTCGATGTGCTCACTGCTCGAGCTCTTTCTCTAGCTCATTTTTCCGCATATTTTTTCCTCTTCTTATTATTCCTCCTGCTGCTCTATCCTTCGATATGCTCCTTAGTCGACCAAGGTGAGTTTTTTTTCCTTCTTTGCTTCCATTTTAAGCTACCCTCTTACACCGGTGTTTTATAGCATTATAAATTTTCAACGGTAATTTTCGAAAGTTTGCTACCTACGATGTACCATTCTTACTCTCGCACCCCTGGCTTCGCTTTATATTATTATACATATACTTTAGAATTTCGTGGAAAAAAGTTTATATATGATTATGTGCTATACATGTTGGCATAATATACCTCGAGCTATTTTAAATGAGGAGGCAGTTTTGATTGGAATGCTGCTGTGATCAAATCATGTCTATGGAATCCACATGATTCACACAGAAAGGCACGGACGAAGGAGCAATATTTAGGCCAAAGGAAAATCCAAAATGAGTAACAAAAATTCAAACAACAATTTTCATCTCTTTGCAAGCAATATTTTTTTGGTGAATTTCTTTCAAAAAATTTCTAATTCAATTTTTTTCAAATTTCTTGTTGAAAATTAAAAAAAAAAAAAAAAAATTAATGCTGATAAAAATTTAAATTATTATCAACATCTCAAATTGTTCTGTCAACGAAATTTAAAAAAATATTTTGTCAACCAAAATTTTAAAAGTTTTTAATTTTTTGAGAATTTTTGTTCCTTGGAATTTCCCATCAATAAAATTTTGAACCAATTTCAGAAAAATGGTAAATAAAAAATCCAAAAATTTTAAAACCAAAATTCGAGTATTTTTTTAACAAAAAATCCATAAGAAACGTCCTTAACAAAAATTTCAATTTTTTTGTCAATAATTTTTTCGAAAAAAAAATTGAAAATATTTTTTTGTAAGTATAAAATTTAAAGAATCGTTTTTTTTTTACAAAATTTTGAGTCAATTTAAATTAACTTCTAAAATTGTTTTTTCAAGAATAGCTTTTTTAAAAATTTTTTGGTCAGAAAACATCAGAAAATTTTCAATTATTTTAGTCAACAATGAACATCAAGAAGAAAAAGTTCTCAATTTTTGAATTTCCTCCCAATAAAAAGTTGAAAAAATTATTTCAATTTGAAAAGTAAAAAAGTTAGGCAATTAAAGCACCCTTTGTAATTTCTTTTACAAAAGTTCGATGGAAAGCTGAACAAGAGTTCTCAAATTTTTTCGCCCACACAAATTTGAAATTTCTTTACGAAGATAATTTTCCTAAAATGTATACCTCGTCTGTAAAAAATTTTAAATAATTTTTTTGACAATGAAATTTTAATTTAGTAAGGAGAGAGTTTATAATTACAAGATTACTACACCCAGGGGATGAGGCCTCAGATGCAATTCAGTTGATAAGAAATTTAAAATATAATTTTCAAAATTTAGGTCAAAAAAGTTTTTAAATAGGTACAAACATTGACACAAAATTTCAATTTAAATTCTTTTGTAAACAAATTTCCAACAATATATTTTTTTTTTGAATTCATTGCCAGTAAAAACTTGTATGAAAATTTATTAAAAAAATTCATCGTCAAAAATTTTACAATTTAAAAATATATACCTAGGTAGTAGATTTTTGAATTTTTTCATCAACAAAAAATTGAAACAAGAAAAATTTCTCAATTTTTTCTGAACTTTTTATCGTCATTAAGAATTCGAATAAAAATCACTACATTTTTTCGTTTAAGTATATATTGCGAAAAAATTTCAATTCCAATAAAAATTTTCAAAATTGGTCCCTAAAATATGCTTCTTCAAATTTTTAAAAAATCAAGAAAATTCTTCTCAAATTCATTACACGTGATAACCTACATTCGTAGGATTGAAAATGTTAAGAAAAAATTGCCATTTCAAAAAAAAAAAGGGTAGGTAGGTACCAAAGAAATTCTTCACTTGCAGAGTTAAACTAACTTTAAAAATTTTCATGTCCAATTTTCCAGACATCAAGAATTACTTTATGACTTTTTGTCAAAAAAAAAAAAAAAATTTAGGAAGAAAAAATTCTGAATTTTTTGTGGACAATTTCTTTAAAAATATCCTGTTTATAACGAAAAATTTTCAAATAAAAAAAAAATTGTCAATAAAAAGTCCATTTTTTTCAAGTTCTTGTACAAATATTTTAGGTATTTGTTAAAAAATCCACAAATTAAGAATCATTTCTCAATTTTTTTTTTTTTTTTTTTTTTTTTAAATTTCTAGATAATCAATACAAATCTGAACATTCTAAAAATTTTCTTTCGCTTCATTTTACTAATTTTTGATGAAAATTTTTTTTCAAAATTTGTCTGTCAACAAAAAACTTTCAATGATTTTTTTTTGTCAACAAAATTTGAAAATATTTCTGAATATTAATTAAGAAAAATTTTCAATTTTTTTGTCTGTGGATATTTTAAAAAATTTGAATTTTTTGGGAGCGAAGTTCAAACAATAAATTTTTTAAATTCTTGTCGAATGAAATTCTAAGAGAGAAGGTTTTTTTGGGGGGATTTTTTTTTTAGAATAAAATTCAGAAAATTGTGAAAAAAATTGAATTTTTAGGCCTATTTTTATTTTTCTTCAATAAAAATTTCAAAAAAAGAACAATTTTTTTAAAAATTGTTTTGTCAAGAAAGATTTTTTTATTATTTTGAACAAAAAAATTCTAAATTATCCAAATTAAGTATTTTGAACCAATTTTTTTAAACTTTTTGTGAACAGAAGATTTTGTTGTTGTTGTTGTTGTTGTTTTAATTGTAAAGCTAAACTGGGTTTTTTACACGAAGTGGAGATTGTTTTTGAAAAAAATTTAAAAAGTTTTTGTTGAAAAGATTTGTGATTGTGATTCTATATTTTTTCAAATAAACACTTGAAAAATTAAATTTTTTCCAAAACTAACTCCTAGTTTCTTCACAATGATTTTTTTTTTAAATAATGAGAAATAAAATAAAAAATATGATAAAAAATACTTATCTACTCATTTTTAGAATGAAAATCTCAATAAGTACCTATTTTCAAGAAAGAAAAAAAAATCCGATTAGAAAATTCAACTTTTTCACGTGTATTTCTAATATGAAAATTAAAAAATTAGAAATTCATAAATAAAAAATGGAAATTTTCTCATTAAGAAGTACTTTTTCTTGTTCTTCACTTCTACTTTTTCCTTCATTAAATTTAAATTTTTAACAATTTTATTTTTTTTTAAAAACTCGGAAGTCAGTAAATTGAAAAAATAAATAAGTATCCCGAGCGGCACACTCGATCGATAATATCGGAAGATGTAACGTATCGATAAAAAATCGTTTGAAAATCTATAGATGTTCTCACGATATTATAAAGATTTATCGGTACAACTTCATAGGCAAAAAATCTAAAAACTATCGAATTCGATATTATTAAGATTTTATGACGATATTCGTCAACGATACTATCGACAAAGAATATTAAATTTATCGATTCCGATTTTCCACCGATTTTGTGCAGTTATTTGAAACTACATTATCGACAAAGAATATTAAATTTATCGAATTCGATTTTTTAACGATTTTGTAAAGATATTTAAAACTATATTATCGACAGATTATATGAAATTTCTCGACTTCGATATTTTACCGATTTTTTGACGACATTTGAAACTATATTATCGACAAATTATATTAAATTTATCGAATCCGATTTTTTACCGATTTTGTAAAGATATTTGAAACTATATTATCGACACGTAATATGAAATTTCTCGATTTCGATTTTTTAACGATTTTGTGACGATATTTGAAACTATATTATCGACAAATAATCTGAAATTTCTCGAATTCGATTTTTTAACGATTTTGTGAAGATATTTAAAACTTTATTATCGACACGTAATCTGAAATTTCTCGAATTCGATTTTTCAACGATTTTATGACGATATTTGAAACTATATTATCGACACGTGATATGAAATTCCTCGAATTCGATTTTTCAACGATTTTGTGGCGATATTTGAAACTACATTATCGACAAATAATCTGAAATTTGTCGAACGATTTTTCAACGATTTTGTGACGATATTTGAAATTATTTCCAAATTGGTGAAAATTTTTCTAAGTCCAACACGTCTGGAAGTACTAAACTGCCTATTATAAGCGTTTTATTGCTAATTCCTCAACGATAAGGTATGGCATAGTGGTTAAGGAAGAGGATTACCATGCAGGAGGTAGAACGTTCAAGCCCCACGGGTGGCAGATTTTTTATAATTTTTTTTGACTTTTTCTGAAATGATCCTCTTACCGTAACATGAATAATGTGTTTAGGCATAGTTTAATGTATTAATTATGCTAATTAATGAGTTTTAATTATAGAAAAAAGCTAGTAAAAGACGAAAAATCGGAATAAAAAATCGATAAAAAATCGACAGAATATCGAATTCGATAAAGTTCTGCCTAAATCGTGAAATTATCTTTCGATATTATAGATATATTATCGATAAAATATCTTACTATAATCTCGAAATTTTTGCTAACTATAATTCGTCGATAATCTATCTATATATCGAAAGATAATTTCACGATTTATGCGGAACTAACGCGACACTTTATCGAATTCGATATTCTGTCGATTTTTTATTTCGATAATTTGTCGAGTGTGCTGCTCGGGATAAAATATTTAAAAAATAGTCGAATTGAAAAAAAATGTAGGTAAATATTCACTTGAATCAAAAATTAGAAATAAAGAATAAATATACCTTGAGTAGAAAAATTTCAAATGTTTTCATTTAAAATGAAAAAAATACATTTTTCTCTCTTTTTTGGTGTATTTTCAATTTTTCAATTTTTTGATGGATTTTCAAATTTTAAAATTTCGATTCCTCAATTTTTATTCATTTATTTTTTTCAATTTCAACAAAATAGATGAAACCATCAAAAATGGAAAAAAATTAAATATTTTCAACTAAAATCAATAGAATTTAAAAAAGTGCAATAACAGCATCCCAATGCACCCATTAATTCGCAATTAAGAGGCATTCGTTCCAGTTCATTCGTTCCCATATTATTATACTTAATACGTAGGTTCATAGATAGATAATATACTAAGGAACCTCATCTAAAAGATTCTTATCACTGAAACAGAAACATTTCTCGAGCACTTGGTCGCCTCCCTCTACCCCGCCTATCTTCACTTACGAATATAAGTATAGACGGATAATTACACCGAGACGTTCTGACGTAGCGATATTGCACACAATATAGAAGTTCACCTCCGCACTACACCCTCTCACCATCGCTTCGCTCCGATACAGTGTACTATAGACTACATACCATTACCGTGACAACTCTACTAACTAATTGAATGTAATTAATACACGGCGGCGGAAATACTATCGTATCGTTCTTACGTGTATACCTCGTTTACCACCGTTAAGATTAGGTACCATTTATATAGGGGGATTTTTATCTAAGCTTCATTTACTCGTGTCTTAAGTCGCGTTATGCGTAATGTTTTTAAACGCACAAGCTCGGTAGTCGCGTAATCGCACCACATCGTAATCATTTTTAAGATCGTTGAATCGTTTAGGAAGAAATTAAGCGAGCAAATTTGTTTCGAAAATGTATCAACTCGAAGTGAACAAAAACATCATCCAGAGATTCGTCAATTTATCCGAATTTAATTACCGAAGAATTACGTACATTCGAGAAGGTATTTACCTTTGAGTGTGAAAGGCTCTCGAGAGGAGGATTCAATCGGCAGTGAAAAGGATTACAAAAGCCAAACGTCAAAATAATGGCAAACGTTAGATTACGTATTAATACATAAATAAAGGTTGAAATTCGCGTAACATGCGACCACAATATTATATAAGAAACACCGTCATCGTCATGTCACGCCTTTACTATTTCCTCGTTTTTAATTTACGAGCTCTTCTGAACTACAAAATTGTTAGAAGTATACCTTTATAGAGATGTCGAATGTCGAACACAATACAATATTTTTCGCCCCCACGATGAAACTTCGGCCAAATTGTCGATGACAGGATGACTGAGTTTTTTTTTTTTTTTTTTTTTTTTTTAGAAATATTTCAAAGACGAAATAATAAACATTTTCTTGTTTTATCAAAAGTCGAAAAAAACAGCTTCAGAAATGGAATTAATTCGTCGATGAGAAAAATTATTTACTCGAATAGAAGTTTGTCTTTCATCCTTTTTGAAAAACGTTATTCTTTCATTTTTTGACCACTTACATTGTCTGTTCATGCGTTCACTTAATTTTCAATACATGAACGAGATTTTTCAACAGTTTAAAAAAATTAACTTGTGCATTTGTACATCGAATTGAGACAGAAAACGAGCTATTTCATTTTTCCAAGCGAAAATTTCCATTTTGAATGTCTGAATCTTTAAAAAGCCATTATATTTTTGATGAAATAAATTTTTTTTAAATTTCCAATTTAAAATTTCAGAAAATAATATTAGGTACTTAGAAGTGTTAATTTTTTGAACTTTGTAAATTTTAATAGATTATCTAAGCATATTAAATTTTCAAAAACTTTCCAAGTTCATTGACCATTTTTTTTTTTTTTTTTTTTTTTTTTGAAAAATCTTTATACCTATTCAAAACATTTACTGATGTGCTATTCTTCAACTTTCTTGAATTTTAATGATTTCTTAATTTGCAAAATTAAAATTTACAAAAAAAAAAAAAATTGAAAAAAATTCTTGAACAAATTTAAATACTTACCAACTCAAAATTAACACAAACGAGTGATTTTTCAAATTTGGTTCATAAATTTTTTTTTTTTTAAAAAGTCGAAATACCTATTGACGTGAACTACATTAGGTATGTATTTTTCAAGTTTGGTCAATTTCAAATTTATTGATGTAGGTTAAATCTGTAAACATTTTTGTAGCCAAAAACTTTCAAAAACAAAAATTTTCAAGTCAATTTTTAAAAAAATTTCATAATATATTATGTCAAAACATGATGTATTATTTCTTACTTTATTATGTCTCTTTTTCAATTTTAATAAATTTTAATGATTTTTTTTATGGGTTAGATTTTCAACTTTTTTGGAGTAGAATTTTTTCAAATTTTTACAGAAAAAAAAATTTACTTACTCAACTTTCTAGAAGCAAAACAACTTCTTAAATTTTTTTGGAGACGAAAATAATTCCTATTTTTTTTCTTTTTTTTGCAGAGTAAGAATATTTATGTAAATTAATTTTTGGAGTAAAAAATCTGAATTTTCTTGAAAGAAAAAAAATATCTCGAATTTTTCGAGTCCGCGTGGAAAAATCTTTTCGTCTTTCCAGAAACATCTTTTTATTTTCTTGAAGGAAAAAAACAGTTTCTCTAAGAAAAATTCTTAATAATTTTGTCCCATTTTTTTTTGCTGAAAAATCTCAATCTCTTGCAGAAAAAAAAATCACATAATTTTTATAAGAAAAAAATACGAGATTTTTGGAAGAAGAAAAAATTTACCATTTTTTTGGAGGTGAAAGTTTTCCAATTTCTTGTAGATGAAACTTTTTCAAATTTTTTTCTAGAAATAAATTTTCCAATTTTTTGATAGGACTTCGATGAGAAATTTTTAAAAATCCTTTAGAGTAAAATATTTTTCAACATTTTTAGAAAAAAATCATTATTTTTGTGTATTAGGGTAGGTACTTTCGGAGAACATTTTTTTCAGTTTTTTAGGCGTGATTTTTATTTGTTTTTGAACATAAAAATTTATGAAAAAAACCTCCCAATTCTTTAAGAATTTTTTTTCAAATCTTCATCGAGAAAATAAATTTTAATTTTCATAGAGTAGAAAATAGCTATTTCAATTTGTCTGGAGAAAAAAATCTCAATTTCTGAGAGAAAAACTCTTAATACGCTGTCTCGATTTTTTTGAAAGAATATTTTTTAATTTCCAAGGAAAAAATCTCAATTTTTTTGAGAGAAAATCCTCCATTTCCTCGGAGAAAAAATATTCCTAATTTTATGGAGTAAAAAGTTACTCAAGTTTTTAGAAGAAAATATTTTATATTTTTTTGAGAGACAAAAGTTACCCAATTTTTTGAGAGTTTTTTAAAATTTTCTAAAGAAAAAAATTATTTGTTTTCAAAGATGAAAAAAATCCGTGTGTTTGGAGGGATATATCTCATTTTCTGTAGGAAGATTTTTTTCTAGTTAAAACAAATTATTTATTTTTCAAAAAATTGTTTTAAAAATTACATGTTTAAATAAATTTTAAACTGAAATCTTAAAAAAAATTCGAAATCAATTTTTGAAAATTTTTGTAACAGCAAATTTGCAATAAATTTCAATTGTCAAAAATTGTTCATTTTCAAAAGTTTTTGAAAAATTCTTATAAGTATATAAATTTTTTTTTTTTTTAACTCAGAAGTGCTATTAGTTTCTGGAGTTGAGTTGGACAAACTTACCTAATAATATTTTCTTGTTTTTATTTTATTTTATTTTTTTTAAATTAAATTAAATTTTATTTTTTGTATAAAAAAATCCACAGAAATGCAATTTTTTCAAACGTACTTTTTTCAATGAAAATTTTGGATTTAATAAATATTGTATTTGCAAAAAAAAAAATCAAAAATTATTCATAAAAAGTTTTTTTATTTTTTAATTGTTAAAACGCCTACTGAGGCTACTGACAAGTCAGTTTTCAATTTCGATCAAATTTCATAATTTTTAAACGTACGAAATAGTAAAAAAAAGGCAAGTTTTCTAAAAATGTTAGTGAGTAGGTAGCTAGGTACATTCTAAGAAAATTTTTAGAAAGAGGTTTTGAATAATTTGCCAATATTTTCCCACTTTTTAAAATATACTCAACTCATAGACGAGATTTTCTAAACTTCGTTTTGGATTTCAACAGTTTTTATTGGTCAATTGTTTAAAAATTCAAAGAAGTCATTAAAAAAAAATTGCACAGGTAAATTTTTGAAAATTTTGAAACAAATGGATTTCTAAGAATTATTTATAACAGTCAACTTTCTAAATTTTTCAAAAAATGGAATAATAAAAAAATAAGTATGTAAATTTATAAGCAAACGACACAAAAACACACAAAAAAAGCGATCAACTCTCATATCTGATTTAAATTCCAAACTATTTTCTGAATAAAATAATCTACTCTGTATAAACCTACCTATCTCAAACAAATAATTTTAAACTCGAAAAATTTCGAAAAAAATCCCACTTTGCTCGTGTAAAAAAATCCACCCTCCGACGAGACAAAAGTTCGTACAACATTAAAAAAATTAATCCCGCAAGAACTTCGCAACGTGAAAATTTCACGCTCTTTATCATTTCACTTTCGAACACGCGTCTAAGGAAAATAATTCGTAGGTGGAATAAAAAATATCACAAGGTAGGGTGTTTCACATTAGTCTGCTTGATAGATACGGTGATGTGGCTTTTACCTTACGAAAACGATAAACGCCTGTCAACAAAATGTGTACAAAGAAGATGGATTTCATATTGAAGTCTTCCCCTTTATTGGCGTGTATCGTTGCTTAAAGGTGTTCGGTATTTTATTGAAATTATTCGGTATTTGAAATATTCGTAAAATGCATTCTACCAGTGAAAAGAACCTCCTACCTTTATCTCTATGAAGGGTCCAAAAAGCTGGAAAACAAGTTGACGACGACGCCGCGCCGCATAACTGTTTGAAAATTTCATTCTGACGTTTGAGCTAGACCTTGTTCGATGTAATTTTTTTCCCTCGTCTGGTTCGTAATTGGTTATACAACTGCAAAGTGCGAAAAATATACGTATGTATTAACGATTTCATACATAGTATACTCGTATCTACATAGTATATACAATCTACAATAAGGGCGCGAAAGTAATGTAAATTTTATTACGTAATAAAAAAGTTGCCTAACGCTGCGCTTCGATGGCATCAGCTTGAGAAAAAAATTCCTCACGAGTTTTAAATCGCAGTGAAAATAGTCGACGAAAAGTTTAAAAAAACTTGTAAACTTCCAATTAAGAACTTTCAACTGAACAAATATTCAAAAAAAAAGAAGAGAAAAAATACAGAAAAAAGTTTCTCACAGATAAGCTTCTGTCTAATGGCACAGATCGTCCCCCCCCCCCCCCCATGAAAATCCATTATTTGTTGCAACACTCAATTTTAGTCACTCATAACCAGTGTGTGTCACAAAATATCTGTACAAACCCCAGGGTTGATGATAGGTTTTTTTGATTCAATTTCTCAGAATCATATTTTTTTAAAATTAAGTACCTATTTTTTTATTTTTCAGCAAAAAATTTTACTTCCAAAAACTTTAGTTTAAAAAAATATTTTTGATAAATTAGATCATATTTTCAAGTTTTTAAAATTATAATGTTCTATCAAAATTGAATTTGAAAAAACAATGCAAAGTTTCTATTCGAAGAAATACTTAAATAAAGTAAGAAGATTTAAAAAAAAATCAAAACAAAACTCAAATAATTGAAAAAAAAATTAATGAAAAAATTGAAATTTCAGAGTTTGAAAAATAATGGATAAGTAGCTTCCAATTTTTATTTTAAAAATAAATTTAAAAATTTTCAATTAAAAAATAAAAACATCAAAAATAAAAATTTCTGAGTTAAAAATTTGTACCTACGCAAGATTGGAGTAAGATGCAGTATTTTAATGACTCGTCTTTGTTCAACATATTAACCAAAAAATTCAGCAAAAATTTTTTTAACAAAAAAAATGAAAAAATTGTTTAGAATAATTCAAAAGTTTTGATGAAAAAAATGAACATTTCGTTCACAACAAAATAATGCTGAAACATAAATTTCTATGAACAATTTTTTTTTACAAAGAAATTTGAAAATTATTCATCAACAAATTACTTGGAGAAATTATGATCAAATTTTACTCACAAATAATCCTGAAAAAAAATTTGTTGACAAAAGAGGTGAAGCTATTTGTTCAAGTTTTCATTGGCAATTTTCTGTCGGTGAAAAAAATTGACAATTTTCGTTCAAGTTTTCAGTTTTCAAAAACAGAAAATAAAAATTAAAAATTAAAAAAAAAAAAATGTTCACAAAAATTTGACGAGTTTTTCATGAAGGAATTTTTTTTTTTTTTTAAATATTTTTATTTAACGTCGCTCAACCGTTGGTTATTTGCGACGCAAGTAGTGTACATCTTAAACTATATTTATTATTTTACAATCTGACAAATAACTAAAAATATTATCTACATCGACGTTTTCTCCCATTATTTCTGCAATCTGCGCTGAGCCAAAATATCTACGTCTTTGGTCTAAGTATTTTGAACATTCTAGTAATATGTGATTTATTGTAAGTTGTACCCCGCATTGTTCGCAAGTTGGGGCTGGTGTTCTATTTAGTAGGTAGGAATGAGTGAGTAGGCTATGACCTATCCTTAGCCTTGCTAAGATAGTCTCTTCTCTTCTTGACTGCCTGTATGAGGAACTCCAATCTCCGATATTTGGTTTAATTGCGTGTAGTTTATTATTGACGTGTACAGTATTCCATTCATTTTGCCATTCTGTTTCGATTAAATTTTTTATATTGTTTGATTCTATTTTTAGTTGACGGTTTTGTACTTTTGATGAGATACTACGTTGCTGATTTTGCTGTATTGGTGGATTATAATGTAATTTTTCTCTGTATGTCAAGCATCTGATGCCTACTGGTCTAGGTTTTTTTGTTTTCCTTTCATATAATTCGACGTACTTTGGTTGGCAGGTATTCTTGAATGTAGGTATTTGTTTACGATGAGAAAGGCGCAAGAAATATTTCATACATAGAAACATTCTTCTGTGGTGTAGGGGTGGTATATTTGCTTCTATGTGGAGACTGGGTGTTGGACTAGTATGTTGGCCAAGAATTCCAAAAAAGTTGTTAGTTGCAAAAATTCAAAAATGTAGGTAAAAAAATTAAATACCTAGGTATCACTATTCACCATATTTGTACTATGCTGACTAAAAAAATCAGAAAAATTTATGCTAAATAAAAAAAATTGAAAAACTTTTGTTCAATTTTCTATTGATAGAAAAAGATTTCCTCAAAAAAAAGAAAACTTTTTTTCGCGGAAGGTTTAGTTGTCATAGAGTTCTGAAAAATTCAAAAACATTTTGAACATTTCTCGATCTTCAAAGAATTTTTTTTTTTAATTTTGAAAGATTTTGCTGACGAAAAAATTTGAGAAATTTTTGTTAACGAAACAGTTTGAGGAAATTTTGCTCATAAAAAATTTAAGAAATCTTTTCTGAATGCTGGCAGAAAATTTGAGAAGTTTTCGGTGACAAAAAATCAAAGAAATTCTTGTTCAAATTTCAATTAGCAGAAAATTCTAACCCCCTCCACCACCACCACCAATATTAGACTTTCTTTCCAGATGGTTAAGTATGTTTTCATAAAGTTCTAAAAAATTAAAAAACGTTTGTAAAACAATTCAAAAAATTTCCAATTTCCAACGAAAACTTTAAAACATTTTAAATTTTGGAAGATGTTGTTGACAAGAAAAGTTGAGAAATTTTTGCGGACGAAAAAATTTAAGAATTTTTTTCGAATTTTTATTGGCAAAAAGTTCTAAAAAAATATGTTCCAAAAGAAATTAATCTCTCACCCACTCTCATCTTCTAACCAAACAACCTATCCCTCAATGTTCTCTCTGTACCTGTTCGATGACAGTCGAACACATTCTTACACAATGTCCCTTATTTCATTCCATTCGATCTCAATTCCTAAATGAACCTTACACCCTCTCTGAAATTCTCTCAGATGATCCTCCCAAAATAATTGCACTCCTCCAGTTCCTCAAGCAAACCAACCTCTTCAATAAAATCTAACTCCCTATCTAATCGCGTGCTTCTGGCCATAGCGGCAGTACATGGCACGTGAAACCAACAGGTAACAGGTAAGATATTTCCTTACTGGAATTTTTTATTTACAAAATTTAAAAAAAAATTCAATTTACAGAAAACTTTAAAAACACTTAGGTACTTAAGAAACAATAAAAATTCTCAAATTTTTCATTTTTTACCTTATTGATTTTTTTTCGTCAATTTCAAAAAAATTTGCAGACGAAAACGTGAGAAATTTTTGTTCGAATTTCTGAACAGTAGGTAAATTCTAAAGAAAAATTTATTAAAGAGAAATGAAAAATTTTTCTTTCTGGAATTGTTTGCTGACAATATTTTTAAAAAATTCAATTGATGAAAAATTTTAAAAACACTTGTGTAAAAATAAAATTTCCAAAATTTCCATTTTTTACTGAAATTATTTTTGTTATTTTCAGAAAATTTTGCTGACGAAAATTTTTGAGACATTTTTTTTCTAATTTCTGATCAATAAATTCTAAATAAAATTTATTAAAGAGAAATGAAGAATTTTTTCTTCTGGAATTTTTTTAACGTGCGAAATTTAATCGAAAATAATTGAAAAATTTTTCTAAAACGATTCAATTTTTTAAAATAAAAATTGAACTAAAAAAAAAATAGAGAAAAAATATAGGTACCTAGGTTTTAAATGTTTTTATTCAAATTAAATTTGAAAATTTCTATCTGCCTAAAATTGAAGAATTTAATGCACGAAATTGAAATTTTTATGAAAATAGAAGAAAACTGTACAAAATTTCATTTCAAAAATATCATTTTTTGCAAAAAAAAAAAAACATTTTGAGCAAATTTTGAAAAAAAAGAAAGAAAAATGGGAAAAATTTGGAATTTTCTTCACATTGAAATAATTTTTTTTTTGTGAAACTGGAATTTAAGAAAATTGAGATAGATATATATGTATTTTGCCTTCACTCCCAAACTCGTGAAAAATTTTGACCCACGTTCTACCCCAAAATCAAACATTTTAAGTGACTGTTGAAATGGACCTATATTTTCCACCGATGAACGATCTCCAGAGTCTTTGGTTTTCCCATCCAGCTCGCCATCCAAGGACCAGGTTAGCTCGCATAAAAGCCGAAGTATTAATCAATCAGTCGCTGCGGATACATAATCTCGAAGATATAATCCCCGAGAGATCGGAAGGTATATAGTGGCTTCTCTCTATACATCAACGATTACCGAAGGTTCGGGCGGAGTCCGGGCATTACGTACAAATCTCTCTTTCAATTAAAGTTGTTTGTTGGCGCCATCTAACTACGCCGTTTCTGATTAAACTTGTGTTTCTATCTTAAGTGTGATGAAATCCCAAAGACAAACACAGCTGCACTTGGCATTATTAGTTTTCCAATCGTACACCAAACATCCGCCGTTACACTATCGCCCGAACCTACGTCTCTTCTTCGCTCTTACACCGATTCGCCTAGTTCGGCAACGGTTTCTCAAACTATGCTAATACCATCCTATCGCTATACAATTTTATTAATTTGTTTTCTTACCCAAATTTTACTAACTTTCGGATTATCTTGGTTTTGGGACGTGTTTTCTTCGCCTTAGCCTTCGCCAGCGTCTTCGTCGAAACTGGCGATGGCGATGCAGCCTTCGTTTCTGAGGTACGTAAGGCGTCGCGCCGCCTTCGTGTAGTCTATACAACTCTCTTGACTTTATATACTTCGCTGTGTATAAACGTTTCGACGTTTAACGATGTTCAAATGAAGGGCACTTCGATGTTTGTAAATTGCTCGATGAGATGTTCCCCATTAAAGAGACGACGATACGGAAGGCGATGTCATGACAGGGGTGACGAAAATTGAGGTATCTTATTTCTAGCTTCTCTAACACACTATACCGTTGATGTTGTATCATTGTTTTTATGTATTTTCTCTCATTTTCTCATTTTCCACTCTTTGGTACTTTGAATTAATATTTGATACACCAGCGAGGTAGAAGTTTGAGATATTAATGATAAATAAAATGCGGATAAAATCGATCAGGTATTCAATACTTTCTCAAATTTCAGAAACATTTTTTCAATGAATTGTGATTTTTTTTTAAAAATCTGATAGAAATGAAACGATCAATTTTTTAATTTTTTAAATTTCTCTTAAATCATGTGGAAAATTTTTCAAAAATTTTCGATTAATTTTTTGAATTTTTTCAACTAATTTTACAATTTTTCAATTTATTTAATGAAACTTATGTTTTGATTTCAAAATAAATTGTTTAGAAATTTTCAATAGGTACATGATTTAGAATCGTAATAATTTGAAAATATTGAATATTTTTTTCAAAATATTCAGATTTTTGTTGTAAATTTTGAGAACTTTTTTTTTGAAAATGTTATGATCAAATTTTTTAAGTTTTATAAAATTCTCCCAAAACACGTGTAAATTTTTTAAAAATTTTTCAACGACTTCAATTCTTTTTTTGTTAAAAATTTATGTCTTTCTCTCATTTTGTAATTTTTTTTGGAAAATTTTGAGATTTTTTTTTTTTTTTTTTGAAAATAATATTGAGATTAATTTCTTAAAACTTTCAAACAAAAATTTTCTAAAATTTTCTTGATAGGTAATTTCAAGAAATTTCTGATTATTTAAAAATTTTTAGACGAATTTTTCAAATTTTTCACACATTCTTGAAATAGGTACATTGCTATGAGAAAAATTTTATAAACTTTCATCTCCTGAAGATTTGAAATTTTTTTTTTTTTTTTGGGGGGGGGGGTGTTTATAATTACAGGATTATTACACCCATCGGAAGAATTTTTGTTTTGAGTTGTTTTGGAATGTTTTGAGGAAAAGTTGTTGAAAATTTTGTGATCAATTTTTTCAAGTCGCTTAGAATTTTTCTAAAGCGCGAGAATAATTTTCTTAATTGTTGTGAAAAAAGTTTTAAATTTAAAAAAAATTTCAGCTCACTTCAACATTTTTGTACTAACTTATCAAAAATTTTGGAAATTTTTCTTCGAAAATTTTGAGGATTTTATTTCAAATAGGTATTGGGATTAATATTTTTTTAATTTAACAAACATTGCTTGAATCTATTGAAAATTTTTCTAAAATCATCCTGATAATTTTTTTAAAATACTGATTATTAGAGATTTGTTGTTTTGAAATTTTTGAGATTATTTTTTCATTTTCTAAAAAACGTTTCAAACTGCTCATTAAAAATTTCCAGAAGATTTGAAAATTTTTGTTTTGAAAATTTTCATGTTATTTTGGAATGTTTTGAGAAAAAATTGTTGAAAATTTTTTGATTAATTTTTTTTTTCAAAACTGTTGAGATTTTCTTAAAACGCGAGAAAAATTTTCTTAAATTGTGAGGAAAATGTTTCAAATTTTAAAAAAAATTCTGCTCACTTCAAAATTTTTGTTTTAAAAATTTTGGAAGATTTTTTTCAGAAAATTCAAGTGTTTTGATTTCAAATTTAAGATTTTTTTTGAAAATGTTGAGAATAATTTTTCAAATCTTTCGAAGATTTCTTGAATCTTGTGAAAATTTTTCAGAAATTCTCATGATAAATTTAAAAATTTGCTGTTGGGTATTTATTTTTTTTTAATTCGTTGTTTTTTAGATTTTTATTTGTTTTTGAAAATTTTGAGATTACCTATCTAATTTTTTAAATTTTAAAATCCATTTTTTCCAATTTTTCATAAGTTTTCGACATGAGAAAAGTTTTAAATTAAGTAGGTATCTAATAAAAATTTGATGAAGAGTTGAAATTTTTTGTTCTAAAAATATTGTGATTAATTTTTTACATCTTTAAATTCTTTCTCAAATCACGCGAAAATTTTTCCGAAATTTTGTGAATAATTTTTCAAATAATTGAAAAAATTTCAATATTTTTATTTATTTTTTTTACTAAATGTTTCTAAAGTTTTTGAATTTTTTGAAAATTTTTAAAATTTATTTTTCAAATCATCCAAACGTGTTCTGAATCATTATTGTTCGAAAAAATTTCAATTTTTAAAATTCGCTATAATTTTACAATGTACTTTTTTAATCGCCTAGTATTCGTACTTAGGTATTTAGATCCTTAAAACTCAAAAATTAAAATTTTGAAGAAAATTTTATGGAAAATTTATATTAAAAAAATAGAATTTTAATAATAAGTTTCATAAATTTCAGAATTTCTCGGAATTTTTTTTTTTCAAGAAAAAAAATCAATCCTTATTAGCATATTTTTTTTAAAATTCTTCAAAACTTTTTCAAATAATTTTTTACAACCTTTAAAAATCCTTCTCTCATTTAGCAGAATATTTTCTGAAATTTTACGAGTGATTTTTAATGATCTGTAGATTCGCTAATAATTTACCAAATTTATCAAACACTCACGCCAATTTACATTGTTTCGGCGATGCTCTGACGTTCGACCAAATTATCGAATTCGTTTCTCTATTTGCCATTTCGCAATTTCACTCTTATAATCCGCTCCGCATTCAGCTGGTATATTCTAATCCGCGCCAATTTCCAAACAACGAAATTTTAAAGCTAAAAGTTTTAATAAGACGTATTTTATAAAATTGGATGACAAAAGCTGAGAAACATGGCGGCGGTGGCGACGACGCCGACGACGATGACGTTATACTCTGGTAACATTTTGAGATAAAGCTTGTACGCCCGAGTGAGACAAGACACCGCAGAAAAACCTCGAATTGTGGAAACTGAAAGCGTACGTGGAGAGGAAACTACGCGAGCAGACGATCAAGTTTGTCATCAAATTTATAATTAGTTTATTTAATACGAGGCACGAATGGGTTTAGAACGAGGATCATTCGTTTGCTTTTGATATGCCGTTCCGTTACATTTCAGTTTTCATCGGTTGATGTGCTTAAGACTTTTGGCACCTGGCAGGGTAGGTAGCTTTATTTAGTAAACGATGTGTCCTGATTATTATGTTTTAATTCTTTTAAGCGATGTTTTCTCTCGATCATTAAACGAGTTATTGTTATCTAATGCTTGTTCGAGATGCTCTTGTTTGAGATAAAGAAGGGAGATACGGTAAGTAAGACATGGGAGTAAGTATAATTTTGTGAGAAAAATATACCTTGATTGAGTTATCATGATATTAAGTATTAAGGGATATGGACACTGAAAAAAATAGGGCACATAAATTTTCAATCGTTAACTATCCCCTACATCACAGATTCGAAAATCATACCTTTTCATTGAAAATTTCCATTTTGGCAACCGGTGAGCAAATTTTGAGAAGTAAAATTTTATAGATTAATTGAAAAAGTTTAGAGAATTTAAAAAAAGTTAAAAAACATTTTAAAGATTTATACCTACCTTATATTTTCAAAATTTTAAAGAATTTCAATATTCACAAGATTCAAAAAAAATTTTTTGAAATTAAATTTACAGAGAACTTTTTACAAAATTTAACCTCTCCCCACACCACAATCGAAAGGTGAATAAATATTATTCAAAAAGATTTTTTTTAAATCTTCATACCATTATAAGAACAGTTTGAAGGATGCAAATTTTTTAAAAGTATTTTCAGGGAATTTTTCTTAAAATTTTAAAAAATTTTCAGGAATTGAAAAAGATACATTTTTTTTAAGTCGGCATATTATTATACAAACATTATTTACAAAAATTTCAAAAATTTGCTATTCTAGAAAATTTTGTAATAAAGTTTCAAAGAAATTTAAAAGATTTCAAAAAAAATTTCGAAAGGATTTACAAGTTTAGGAAACTACCATAAAAAAGTAAACAAGTTGGAAAATTCTCCAAAAATCTTTTAAAAATTCTGGGAAAATTTTCACAGAATTTCAAAAGTTTTCATTTTTAAAAAAATATTTATCAAAAATAATTTTTAAAATCATCATAAAATTTAAAACATTCACAGGTAGGTAATATTAGAAAAAATTTCACATGATTTAAGAAAAAATTGAATAATTTGAAAATCTATCACAAAATTTTCAACATTTTTTTCCAAAATTCAAAAAATAAAAAAATAATATTTGCAATACTTAATCAAGCACCAAAATTTTTTCGATAAACATTAAAAAACGATTCACAAAAATTTTTTCTCATAGTTCAAGAAATCAATAAATTTTCCAAAGTATTCGAATGAATTTACCAAAATTTCAATAAAAAAAAATTCTAGGACTTGACTTAGGTATTAAAAAAATCTACCAAAACTTTCAAAAAAACATTCGAAATACTTGGAAAAATTTTCACTCAATTTAAGGAAAACTCTGCGAATGGTTTAAAAAATCTATCAGAAAATTTTTGATACTTTTTTTCAAAATTCTCAACCAAAAAAAAAATGAACAATTATATAAAAAATTTAAAAATTCGAAAAATTATTCACAAAATTGTAATAAAAACTTCTTATGATTTAAGAAGCCGACAAATATTTTCAAAATTATCATATAAATTCACCAAAATTTCAAGAAAATTTTTTCAAAACTTCCAAAATATCTCAGAAATTTCAAAAAAATATATATATGTGACCCTGCCTCAAGAAAGGATGCTTCCGCCTAAATTTTCGATTTTGGGGGTTTGATGGTTTTGGACACTTCAGACCTTCCTTTTTCCAATGGAAGTGGTCCCAACTTTCTATTTTCAAAATTAAGTGAGATATGGACGGTTAAAGATATCACCTTATGCTTTTTAGGTACTTTTCTATGAAGTTTTCGTGGTTTTTATCCTTCATAGGAAAAGAATCACTTGAGCTACGGTATTTTAAATGTGATTTTCGAATTCAGCAAGTCAAAATACCCCTATATCAGCAAGTTAAAAAAATTTTCCATCACAATTTCATTTCAGTCATTTTTTTGCTCCTCACTGCGGCACCATTGATATGGTGATGAAAAATCTCAAAAGTACTTTTTTTTATTCCACTTGGTGGTAACAATGATTATTCAAAAATTCAAAATGATACCTATCACTGAACCAGAGCTACACACTTTTAAAACATAAATTTACTGTTTCTGAAAAACATGATTTTAGGCGGAAGCATCCTTTCTTGAGGCAGGGTCACATAAATAATTATTGAAAAATACTGAAAAATTCTAAAAATCATTCATAGGATTGAAGAAAAATTTTCCACGATCTAAGTAAAAATTGAATGATTTAAAAATCGGTCGCAAAAGCTTCCTACATCTTTCTAAAAAACAAAAAACTCAACAACAGATTTGAAAAAACTCCAAAAATTATATGCCAAATTTTTGGAATTAAAAAAAATTGAATAAATTGAAAAATTGATCATAAAATTTTCAAAATTGTTTTGAAAATCTGTAGAAAAATTATCAAAATTTTAAATATATTCTTTCACGTAATTTGAAGAGAATTTTTAAGGAGAGGAAAAATGTAAGCATTCAGAAAATTTTCAAAAAAAAAATTCCAAAATTTTCCCGTGCAGCAACGTCGATGCTAATTTCGATATAAATGTCGACACATCGAAATCGGTCACTTTTCGATGTGTCGACATTTATATCGACATCTACATCGACATTTGCAATGGTGAGATTTTGAAAAATATGCTAAGTTCAAATATTCAATATAAGTATAATATATTAAAATTACACCAAAAATAGTGTTCAAGCCAACATTTCGACATTTTTTGTCAAATATGCGGCATTGAGGCCACCTTTGTAGCTGGACACATGCGAGTGTCCAACTAACATAGAGATGATTCGTAGACCTTATGTACTAATTCACAACACACTTTATCTGCGAGTATCACAATCACCCTCAAGACGTCGACAGTCAAGTCGATGCATTATTCGAGCCTCGACAATTAGATCGACATTAACTCGACTTAAAATTCCTCTGGTCAACACTGTCGACAGTTAAGTCGATGCATTATTCGACCCTCGACAATCACATCGACACTATCTCGACTTAAAATTCCTCTGGTCGACACTGTCGACAGGGAAGTCGATGCATTATTCGACCATCGACAATTATGTCGACAATAACTCGACAAGTGGTTGTATTATTCAAAACTTTAAAAAATAAGAAAATTTTGTGATTCTTTCAAAAATTATTTATTCCTGAGCTTAAAATGTTCCTATTAATTGTTTTTAGTTCTTTTTAGATATAAAATTTGTAAATTTAATTGGCAGAAATTGTCGACATAAATGTCGATGCGTTTATCGAGTATCGATTTTTACATCGACTTGTCTACGTAGAAAAACAACGTTTTCTAAATTATAGGAAAATACTGAGAAAAATTCGAAAATTTTGATTGAACAGTTATGTTTAACATAGAACATTACTTTAAATCTCAAATATCATTTTTAATTCATCGTTAACCGAGAAAAAAATGTGTCTGAATTTTGTCGACATAAATGTCGATGTTGACAATTGCTACACGGGTTCAGGATTAAAAATTAAAAATCATTTAAAAACTTGAAAATTCAAAAAAATTTCATAAAATTTTGCACATTATTTTAAAAGTTATTGATTGGTTAGGTAATCGAAAAAAAAAATCTCAAAAATTTTCGTGAAAAAATCCAGAACTTCAAATTTCAAAAAAAAAAAATCAAGAAACGTTTTTCAAAATTTAATAAAAATTTACCAGTAAAGTTGGCAAAAATTTGAAAATTTATTCACTAAATTTTAAAAAAGAATTGCAAAATCGATCACGACATCTTCAATAAAATTGAATTTTTCAAATTTTTCAAAAAAAAAAAAAAAATGAAAACCATCAGAAAATTCTAGAAAAATTAAGGAATTACCTATTCAACAATTTTTACAAACTTTCTCACGTAATAATTCATGAGAATTTTGAAAAATTGAAAAAATCCTCAAAACTATCAAACAGTTGAACGAAAAAAAAAAAAAAAAAAAAAAAAGTAACATCATCAATAAAGACATTGAAAAAATTGTAAATATTAGATATCTACCTTAAAATTTTTTTAGAGAATTTCCGCATGATATAAAAGAATTTTGAATGAAGATTTGAAAAAATTGTTCAGAAAATCCTGATTGAATTTTTCAAGTAGGTAGCTATAGTATTTTTTCAAAATTTCAGAAAATTCTTCATATGATTTGAGAGAGTTCTGTAGAATTCAGAAAAATTTTTATTCACAAAATTTTGGAGAAGGTTTCTTTTGAAAAATTTCAAAGTTTGTCACACGTTTCTAAAAAAGATACAGAATTGTATATTCAAGTTACAATCTACTTCAAAAACGTTCACAAAATTGGCATCTATTTCACATGACATTGACTGACTTTAGATAATTTTAAAAAATGTTAAAAATTCATCACAAAATTTCGGGAAAAATTTTAAAAGTTATTTGTAAAATATTGATGAATATTTCAGGTGATTTCACCGAATTTCAAAAAAAATTACAAAGCCAATCCAACACTTTTCAGCGGGCTGGGCTTATCAGAAAATTTCATAGAATTTTTCAATAAACGATTCAAAAATGTTTAACATTTTAGAATTCGAAAAATGTTGGATAATTTTTCATTAAGTATAATATTTCAAAAAATTTCGTAGAATTAACGAAAAAATAATAATAAAATTTTAGTCAACTGTTCGAAAAATTATCAAAAAAGTTGTAAAAATTTGAACGATTATTCTTTTTGTATTACAGAAAATTTTGTCGCAAGATTTGCAATATTTCGTTGAAAATAAAATTAATCATACCAAGACTTTCAGTAAATTTTTACATACCTACCTAATAAAATTTTGAGAAATTTTCCCAGAAAAAAAATTGAACAATTATCAATTTAAAAAAATGTAGAGTTTTTTCCACAAGATTTCAGAGACTTGAAAATTTTTTTTTTCAAAAAATGATGAAATGCCCGAGCGGCACACTCGATCGATAATATCGGAAGATGTAACGTATCGATAAAAAATCGTTTGAAAATCTATAGATGTTCTCACGATATTATAAAGATTTATCGGTACAACTTCATAGGCAAAAAATCTAAAAACTATCGAATTCGATATTATTAAGATTTTATGACGATATTCGTCAACGATACTATCGACAAAGAATATTAAATTTATCGATTCCGATTTTCCACCGATTTTGTGCAGATATTTGAAACTACATTATCGACAAAGAATATTAAATTTATCGAATTCGATTTTTTAACGATTTTGTAAAGATATTTAAAACTATATTATCGACAGATTATATGAAATTTCTCGACTTCGATATTTTACCAATTTTTTGACGACATTTGAAACTATATTATCGACAGATTATATTAAATTTATCGAATCCGATTTTTTACCGATTTTGTAAAGATATTTGAAACTATATTATCGGCACATACGAGTAATATGCAATTTCTCGAATTCGATTTTCTAACGATTGCGTGAAGATATTTGAAACTATATTATCGACAAATAATCTGAAATTTCTCGAATTCGATTTTTTAACGATTTTGTGAAGATATTTAAAACTTTATTATCGACACGTAATCTGAAATTTCTCGAATTCGATTTTTCAACGATTTTATGACGATATTTGAAACTATATTATCGACACGTAATATGAAATTCCTCGAATTCGATTTTTCAACGATTTTGTGGCGATATTTGAAACTACATTATCGACAAATAATCTGAAATTTGTCGAACGATTTTTCAACGATTTTGTGACGATATTTGAAATTATTTCCAAATTGGTGAAAATTCTTTCAAGTCCAACACGTCTGGAAGTACTAAACTGCCTATTATAAGCGTTTTATTGCTAATTCCTCAAGGATAAGGTATGGCATAGTGGTTAAGGAAGAGGATTACCGTGCAGGAGGTAGATGGTTCAAGCCCCACGGGTGGCAGAGTTTTTATAATTTTTTTTGACTTTTTCTGAAATGATCCTCTTACCGCAACATGAATAATGTGTTTAGGCATAGTTTAATGTATTAATTATGCTAATTAATGATTTTTAATTATAGAAAAAGCCTAGTAAAAGACGAAAAATCGGAATAAAAAATCGATAAAAAATCGGCAGAATATCGAATTTGATAAAGTGTCGCAAAAGTTCCGCCTAAATCGTGAAATTATCTTTCGATATTATAGATATATTATCGATAAAATATCTTACTATAATCTCGAAATTTTTGCTAACTATAATTCGTCGATAATCTATCTATATATCGAAAGATAATTTCACGATTTAGGCGGAACTAACGCGACACTTTATCGAATTCGATATTCCGTCGATTTTTTATTTCGATAATTTGTCGATTGTGCTGCTCGGGTGGTTTCAAATGATTCTAAGAATATTTTATGATGAATAATGCAACGATACAATGGAAAAGGTAGGGTGGGCGGGTGGGAGGTGAAATTTTTTTTCCTATATATATATTTTTTTAGGCACATGAATTTAATCAAAGGCACTTCTCTTTTCATCTTCCATTAAGATGCCACAAAAAAGGTAACTACACGTACGTACGAATACGATCTTGGAAACGGTTTTTATCTACGTTTTCATTGGTTTTAATTGTTCTAACGGCGAACTACCCGCGATACTTATAAGCAAGTTGCCGAAATAATAGTCGAAGCGTTTAATAGTCTAATACGGACGATTACCGAATAAAGTTATCTTTTGATATCGGTAGTACCTTTACAAAAAGTAGCAGGAGCACCTCTCGTTGTCGGTTTTTATGCAAACCATATGCACCACGTCTCGTCTGCTCATCGATGCCTGGCCATTATAGGCGAATACACGCCGCCTTGCAGCTCCTATACCCGTGATAAAAGAAGACTATATTTGCCTTCGGGAACGATTAGGTAACGTCGGTGGAATTTTAATATACCCGTAAGAATGCGAATACGAACGAGGCTATCAAGCAAACTAAGTAAAACTCGAATAAAATTAATCACAAAACTCCCGGCTCGAAGATGCCGCGTAAAAGATAAAATTCGCAGCACGAACTCCAACACTAAGATTAGCATATTGTAGAAGAAAAGTCGCTTTTAGACAAACGCAACACGAAAATAAACCCCCAAAGGGGATAGTTACCAGCTACCTCGCTCGCCTTGTCTTTACATCGCGCAAAATGCAATTACAGCCGTACATTTTCGAAAAGCCATCTAACTATAGACGACAACCCGAATACCACAGCTATCATACAGTTAAAACCACGTGACGTATTAACGCGTATATCACAAAGGTTTCCGTTTATTAGCTGCGGAAAAGGTAAAAACATCGTATTATAATTTACCGCATTCGTATCACTCCCTCCTCCCCTCGTGCCCTCAAAACCATGCCACAGCACTGCGTCATCAAACTAGTACCTAAGTAAGTATCTGCTACGTGTGTACTTTGAGGAAGCATTGAGGCTGCCAGTGCTAATGCTGATGCCGCTGCGCTCATATATTTGGTATGCTTTATTTACCTCTTCATAACTGTAATGTATAAGTGTATCGTTATTGTGGTGTATGCATTTCCTTTTCTCACAAATGGGTTGTTAGCTCGACTCTCGTTTTACATTCAGTATTATGTATAAGTACTTATGTCTCTTCTTATAATACTACTTTCAATTGTCATAATATTGCGAGTTTTCTTCGAAATCATCGACGATGTAAATGGGTTAATTTGAAGACTTGATGTTTGAGACTTCGAGTTCGGTTCGATTCATTTCTGCAAAGTGAACCAGTGACTCGTTCGTGGGTCAGAATTTTTTAGCAAAAGAAATTCGAACCTTGCCAGAAATTTTTGACTACCTTAGCCGAATTCATTATAATTTTTGCAAATTTTTCCCCCTCAAAAATTCTTCTAAAATTTTGTCAAAATTTTTTATTCATATCAAAATTTTCTATTTTAGCAAAATTGATCCTCATTTCTCCAAAAAAATTTAGACTTTTGGCAAAAATAAAATCAGAATTTTATAACTATGAAAAATTGTCAATACAATTTTTTTTTTGGTAATTAATAAAATTCTGAACGTTGACATAAATTTTTAAAACGGCAATGCCAAATAGCTCTGATTTTTTCTTTGAAAAATCACCAAAACGTGTGAAGTTTGAAGTTGAAACGAGAATTCTCATTTTAATGATGAAAATTCGTATTTGGACCAAATGACCCTAATTTTTCAAAAAAAAATAAATAAAAAATAAAAAATAATTACTGCTTAAAATTATAGAAGACTTTCAACGTCAAAACTTTACTCTCAAAAACTCTGAAAACCTTTTAAATTTTAAGAGAGTTTGAGATTTTATTTAATTTTTTATACGAAATTTTGAGTACGAACCTATTTTAGCCAAATCATCATGTATTTGGCAAAATTGCCGATTTTTGCCAAAAACACTAATACTTGCAAAACATTTTTAATTTTTTGTTAAAAATTCTATTTTCCTCAAAAGTTGAAATCATTGTCAAAAATTTAGTAAGAGGCTGATTTTTTTCATCTAAAAATTTTCTAAACTTGGAATTATTGCGAATGTTTAAGATTTGACTGAGAATTATTTTGTCTTTATCAAAATTAGTGTTTTGTCAGACTTTCCTAATTTTTACCAATAATATTGATTTTTGCAAAAAATTTCTATCTTGCTGTCAATATTTATAAAATTATTTTTAAAAGTTATTATGCGTAAGTATTTGTTGAAAATTTTGTAACAGTTTTTAATGTGTCCAAATTTTTTTTCAAAAACTCTGCATATTTTTTAATTTTTGTCAGAGTTTGGTTTTTGGTTAATTTAAAAAAAAAAATTAAAATTAGTAAGTATATATTGGTCAAATCATCAGAATTTCTGCTTAAGATTCTGACTTTTGCCCAAAACATTGATTTCTGCAAAAAAAAAATATATATATATAAAAAAATAATTTATTTGTTGTAAAAATTCCAATTTTTCTCAACAGTTCAGATATTTGTTAAAATTTTTATAAAATTTGTCAATGTCGAAAAATGTTGTTTGTTTTCTTAACAAAATCACAAAAATATTACAATTTTTGGTCAATGTTCAAAGTTCAGCTGAGAATTCCTATTTTCATCAAAATCTCTATTTTGGCAATTATCCCAATTTTTTTCAAAAAAAAAAATATTGATACTTAAAATAAAAAATTATTTCAAAAATTTTGCAAATCAAAAATGTCAAAATTTTGAAAAATTGATATTTTTAAAACCATTTTGACCATATGATTTTATGTTAATTATTGGAATTATTTTTCAAAAAATCAAAATAATTTCGCCAAAATAAAATTTTGAATAAAAAAAAAAAAAAACGCGTAGCAGTCAAGATGCTCCGCGACAGCCGAATTTTTTTTTTCAAGTTAGTCTACTACTTTAAAAATGTTTTCATCCATGGTATTTCAGTTTCAATATCAGTTTCAACTTCAAATTCAGTTTAAAAATGTCAGGTTTTTGTCTTCAATTTTAGTTCCTCTCTGCATTGAAGATTTCATCTTCAGATGGGGGCTCCGCCCCCATACCCCCGTTGAGGTTCCGACCCAACCCCCTCACCACTTTCGGCTCTTAGGATGGAGGTTCCGCCCCCATACCCCGCGTTGGGTGCTTAGCCCCCAACCACCTCGTCACTTCCAGCTCTTCAGATGGGGGCTCCGCCCCCATGCCCCTATTGGGAAACTCCGCCCCCAATAGGGACATGGCAGGAGAGGATTGAGGGCTTCGCTCTCAATCCCCTTCACACTTTCAGCTCTTCAGACGAGGGCCAACACACCAAAAAAGAGGTTAAAATGTGAAAATTTCTGATTTTTGACCCTGTACGGGGGTCAAATGGTGCTCAAAAGTCGAAACCCCCAAAAGGCACATCAGTGACCTCTACTGACCCTACATCCCAAATTTCGACCTTTTAAGTCTTTTGGTTTGGGCTGTAGGCTGTTCAACGCGTCAGAAATGACAGGTTAAAACTTGAAAAATATTGATTTTTGACCCTGTATCGAGGTCAAAAGGGGTTTAAAGGTCAAAACCTACTACAAAAGGCACATCAGGGGCATGAACTCGATCTATGATAAAAATTTAGGCCTTCCAGCTCCATTTGGGGGGTCTGTAGCCTGATCAACGTGAAAAAATGACCTCAAAATCCACTTTTTGGGCCCTAAAATGGGGTGGGGATGACTTGGGAAGCTGAAATTTGGATACAGTGGAGACAATCAGAGTCACTGTTGTTGGTAAAAATTTCAAATCATTTTGTCAAATTGGGCCCTCTTTAGAGCCCCCTCAAAAAGGGGCTACCCCCACTTTTGAGGCTCAAGGATGAAAAACCCCAAAAGGCACCTCAGTGACCCTTACCTATCCTAAATACCAAATTTTAGCATCCAAGCATGAAGCGAGAAAAAACATGAAAAATTGTGAAAAATCTTGATTTTTGACCCTTGACAGGGGTCAAAGGGGGCCCAAAAGTTGAAACCTACAAAAGGCACATCAGGGGCACAAACTTGATCCATGATGAAAATTTTGACCCCCCAGCCCCATTTGGGGGGTCTGTAGCCTGATCAACGTGAAAAAAATGACCCCAAAATCCACTTTTTGGGCCCTAAAATGGGGTGGGGATGACTTAGGGGGCTGAAATTTAACTATGGTGTAGGTAATTAGGATTCTCATCCCTGGGCAAGTTTCAAAAAATTTCATGATATTGGGGCTCCCCCGCACCCCCCCTCAAAAAGGGGTCATATCCCCAATTTTGAGTTAGGGCCCCAAAATTTTTTTTGCATCATTCCTACACCGAGGGGACCCTACATATCAAGTTTGACCTCATTTGACCTGTTAGGCTCGGCCCCAGAGTTCCAAAAGTAGGGGTAAAATTATAAATAAATAAATAAATATATATATGTATATAAATATGTGACATGTGACAGATCGTCATCTTTTGGTCCCAAACGTCAACAAATGGGGTCAGAACTCTTCTACCCCCCCCCCTCCTTCTAAATCAGGGTCGGACACAATAGCCTAAATTTAAAAAAAAAAATCGGCTAAAAAAAATGAGTTGAGATGAGACATAAATTTTGGGTTGAGTTCGTTTGTATTTCATCTTTTTTTTGAATTTTTATTTTCAATTATCGTCAAAATTCGTATTTTGGCCAAACTACATACATCCACATTCTACAATTATTACAGTCAATTATTTAAAAAGTTCTTAACATAATATCTCTTAACATTTTTTTTTTCTGAAAATCATGCACTTTCTAATTTTTGTTGAAGCTAATCTGAAACTTTGATGAGAATTCTTACTTGATTTCAAGTTTTGCTTAGATTATTACTTTTATAGAAATTCGAATTCATGTTAATAATTTGTATTTTGCCCAAAAATTCTGGGTCCTGCAAAAACTTTTTTTTTTTTTTTTTACCAAAAATCCTGATTTTAATCAAAAGTTTGATTATTCTTATTGAGTTATTTACCTAGGTATTACCAAAGTCTTTTGATTTTTTTCTCAAAAATTCTGCACATAAATTTCAATTTTTCTCAGGGTTAACTTTTGCCAAAAATACTTACATAGGTAACATTAAACTGATTTTTCAAAAAATAGGGTTGCTGTCAAAATCTCATTTGGTTTCATAAAATTATAGTTTTTCTAAAAATTTAACAAAAATTTTCAATCTCAAGATATTTTGATTTTTTTCTCTCACTTAATTATTCTTGCAAAGTTTCAAATTTGATTAATAATTGTTTATTTTGAAATTTTGAATTTTTTCTCAAATACTTCGTAAGAAAATTCCAGCGTTGCTAAACATAGAAGATTTGACGATTTTTTTTCGAAGTGACACATTTTACCAAAAATATTGCCATCATATCAAACAAAATTGGAGTTTACGTTGAAAATTTTTATTCCAAAACTTTGATATTGCCAAAATTTTTGCATTATTTAAAAAAAATTTCAAGTTCAATTTTTTTTAATTCTGATTTCAAAGATTCCTAATCACCATCGAAATAACTTTAATTTCCATCGGAAAACCCAACTACCCGATTGCAAAATTTGCGTCACTTCTCTTTCATCAGATGAAAAAAACGTCAATAAAACCTTTTAAAAAAATCTTGAATAAAAATTTACACAGCCCCCAAAAAAATTTCCATACAAACCAAAATCACAATCTCAGATTCTCTGGTATCGACGTTTGAGTAAGCAGTTGACGGCAGCGGCGCGGCGGCATATTACGAAACCAGAATTGACAGCGTGTTTCAATGAATATATTACTATACGCTATGCTATAAGATTTCATCGCATGGCTCGGAAATTTCGTAGATATGGAACGTCAGTCTCGCCTTCTAAAATATATAAAAATTTTGACCCTATCTCTGAACGAACGAAATGCATTAAAGAACTTCCTGTGTGTTTAGCTGAAGCCTATACATCTCTATGTCGATGCGCGAAAAGAAATTACTCGCGAGTTATCAATCATTTGTGAAAATATGCCACCATTAAAATACACCCTACATCGCAAATATGAACATTCACACCAAACCCAAGATGTAAGTAGGTGTTTCATTGTGTAGGTAGCAAATCTGCCCATATTGTTAGCTGGACCAAAAAAAAAAACAACCTAAGCTCGTCATTTATCTTACATTTGTTAACATATTAGTTCTACTGTCCTATATATTAGGTACCTATATAAATTATCAGTAGATATGTTATTTTGAACATCAAACACACCAGAAACGAAGAATTACAAATACGTTGGGCGTGCAAACAAATATATAGGGTAGCGTCGATAGCGATAGCTCAAACATAAACACAATTTACAAACATTTTACAAAAGGTTGTGTTTACATTGTCATTGTTGCCAGCTTCGTGTAGCAATATTTCGCTCTAATCTTAGTAACTATGTATACGAGTATAAACCCTTTGATATATTTTTTTTTCCATCCCAGACTCCAGTTTTCTTTGCAATTTATTGAATTACAACAACAAGAAGGCGAAATGAAATAAGTAAAGTGATGCCGGAAAGATGCTGCGGTGGCTTAATTTCCTTCCCAAGAACACCTCTTCCTAAACTTCACCCAGCACACCAGCAAACGAGACATTATTTCTACTGACAACTATTCTCTCTTTGTCTTACTATATTTGGAGCGTTTTTAATGGTATATTTATCCGCTATATATCTTTTTCGCAGTTATACATGTAGGTACTGCGAATATCGGATTTCCGAGAATATACTGTGGGTATTATATGTACGATACGCGTATACTACCTACGAACGTGTATATGCAACAGATACATTTTAAAAGTAATTCGCATCGTATTTAAATAATTTACATTTTTATCACTTTACTTAAAGTACAATCAATTTTGAAAGAAATATAGAGCAGCAATTTGGCAACATTGCACAGGATATGGAGAAAATAAAATATTTTGGAAACAACACAGTTGTTTGACGACTCTATAACTGAAGCTATTCTGTTTGTCTGTTATAATAAGCCAGTTGGAGGGGAAAACTACGGTCTACAACACCCGAAAACCTGTTTGACAACTCTACAACGCGAAGTACCTCAGATGGGGAGGGAAAGGGAGAGTGAACAACACATTAAAAACCTGTCTGACGACTCTACAACGCAAAGTACCTTAGATAGAGAGGGAAAGGGAGAATCAACAACGCGTTCAAAACCTGTCTGACGACTCTACAACGCTGTATTTTGTTCCTATATTGCTATAAAGGGAAAGGAAGGGCGGACAAAATATTCGAAACCTGTTTGACGACTCTATAACGCGAAGTATTTCGTTTTTCTACAGTTACAAGGAAATGGGAGGGAAAGAGGAGAGTCAACAACACGTTCAGAAGCTATTTGACGACTGAACAATGTAATGTGTTTCGCTGGTTTCTTTTTTTATGCACGTTACAGATGAAAGAAATGAGTAGATCTGTTATTTTGATGATTGAACTTACAGTTTTGTTCCAAATTTGTTAAAACAATTGTTCAATTAATAAAAAAAAGTCAATCAAATCCATTTCATTCTAACCTCTTACTAAAAAACCTCTCAATTCAAGTAACACCATCACCATCAACAACAACGAAAATGAAATATACAACGTCTGTCAAATGACATAAAAAAGAAGAAGAACTATTCTCGAGATTTCTCTACCACTCTTTGAACATAAAAGTCACTAAAAAGAAGTGAAAGTTATCCACTTACGAAAAAAATACCGCTTCATAGCGGTTTACAGTTATTTTGGTAATTCAGTTACCCAGCGACACAACGTGGAATTAGAATCGTTCGCGATGATCGTAAAGAAAAATACAAAATGAAGGAATTTCAGCGTCATTTTTTTTCTTATTTCATCCCATTGTCGTCGGTGTATGCTGCGATATAATTTAACCCTGCGCCCTGCTTACTTTTCTTCGCTCTTTGGAGGCGTATTTGACACCTTGTTTTCAACATCGAGTTAGCGTAATTTGTGAAATTTCTTAGCGAATTGGTATAAGAAAACGGGTGAGAAATTATTAGACTGGATGTAGCCACCGGTGGTGATGTGATGCTTTGTTTTGGTATTAGAGGTCTGCATTGAAGACTTTCTAATTTGATCGTGTTTTAATTAGGGGGATAAAATTAATTCATTTGGGTTGACATTTTTTGGATTGAAATTTTAAATGCATTTTTTGTTAATTTAAAATAAACAATGTTGAAAATATGACACTTCTGTACTCGTATCATGATAAGGTACAATTTTTTTAAAATTCAACTTTTGAAAATTTTGAGAAAAATTTCTACGCTCAGGAAATGTTTAATTTATTCTGCTAAAATAGATGTAGTGCTCGGTTTCCAATCGCGTCTATATACGTAGTACTTTGCTACTCGCATATAAACAGCCGAGGGAAACACTATATAACCTCGGGCCAGACCCTTATGTAATTGAAGACCATACGACTTGTAATAAACACAACCTTTTTGATATCTCCTAACTACGTGTTTTTGTCGGTCTACAGTCTTCCTCTAGTGCAGCTCGGTGGCTACGCCTTGCTCCTAGAGTGTATAGGTAGGCATACAGTCGCACCCGTCGACTCTCCTTCCTCTCACCTACCCATCCTTAGTAGAGACCACAATCCTACATTGGTAACCTCCCACGTTTAAAACTACCCTTCTGACCCTTTTAAGTATAACCGCGTAGTGTCCGCGCCGTTCGAAACCAGTTCGCTGTCCGCGAGTATCGATACCCTCTTCCGCGCTATACCGTATACCATTTAAACAATACACCATGTCATTCAGCGAGATGTTTTTTACCAAAATGTATTACAAAACTCCTTCATTCAGTAAAGCAGAGGTTGCATCGCAGTTCCAAATAAAGCCACTTTAATTCATCGAAGAAATGCTATCCTTACGTCGTAGAATAAGCCATAGACTAGTTCACTCACCACAAATAATCAAAATTTCACTTTAAAATGAAGCATTAAATAAGCTACAAGTATTACGCTAAATCACAGGCAGTTTCAATGAATCATCCGATACGGACATAATCAGCAATTACTTATCTAATACTCTTACAAAGTACAATTAGAGATTTTTGGTATTCAGGTAGCAGCAGCGCAAAGACTACTCTTTCTGGCAAGTTAGAGCTCTTTCCTCTTTTTCTTAAAAACTACCAGAAACCTAACTATCGCAAAGTACTCATGACTCTCAACTTAAAAGTCAGTCGCAAAGTCTCTCATAAGCCTCGACACATTGCAGCAAGTATCCGAATCGTAAGTCTCGATCTACTGAGCAGTAGTAGTGAGCTGACAATGACAATATGAGCCGAGACGCAGCACAACTTCAGATGCGCACTCAAATGCATCACACTCAGCACAACGCAGCGCATCACTCTCAATGCAGCACATCGCTCTCAACGCAACGCATCGCACTCAAGCAAAGCACGACACTCAACACTGCGCACGCAATTTAACGCTGCTCGACTTAACGCAATTATACTCAAAGGCATAAATCCTCGCTATGACCAAAATACTCGAAACTTTTGACTAGTGAGTAACGCCAATCATGGAAATTTCAAATGTTTAATCATCATCGTCAACTCAATTCAAATTCAACAAATTTTTCATAAAACTTCTTACATCAATTTTGTTCAAATTTTGTCAATTTTTATCATGTACACGTATACATCCTTGTTTCAATTTTTTTCTCGAAAATCTTCATCATTTTATTCGTTTTGTTACTTTTTCATCTTTTCTTTTTCATTTTTTTTGGTTCATTTTCTTTTTTCCTTTCTCACATTATTTTAATATTATAGTTACTCTCCGGTGTATTTAGCTCGGCAGTGTCGCCTTGCTCCCGGAGGTAACTCATATTTTTATACTTTACTCTTATTTTTACCTATTTTTTCCCTCCAGTGCCTATAGCTCGGTGGTGTCGCCTTGCTCCTGGAGGTAGCTTATATTTTGGTTTTCTTCAAATTTTTGCTTATGTACATAATTATTGTTAATTTTTTTTACTGTTTCGAAATTTTGCAATTTCTGGCAAGGGGGTGTGTAGTGCTCGGTTTCCAATCGCGTCTATATACGTAGTACTTTGCTACTCGCATATAAACAGCCGAGGGAAACACTATATAACCTCGGGCCAGACCCTTATGTAATTGAAGACCATACGACTTGTAATAAACACGGCTACGCCTTGCTCCTAGAGTGTATAGGTAGGCATACAGTCGCACCCGTCGACTCTCCTTCCTCTCACCTACCCATCCTTAGTAGAGACCACATCCTACATAGAAATAAAAATACCTCTGTGAATATTCTAAATAGTTAAGATTTTCTGAAAAAGGAGCAGCTTAGAAAATGAGAACTGTTGACACTGAATTAGGAAAAAAAATCTGTGGCTGGGGGGGGGGGGGTCTGATTTTGGATATTCCAATTGACCAACTTTTAACTATGCTATTTTTTTTTTTTTTTTTGAAAAATTAAAGCGCCTGTAGTAGGTGGTAAGAAGAGTGAAGAGAATTCCTACCTAATACACTCCGCACTCAAGTGGACACCCACGAGCGCAAGGAGAGGAGACTGTTCGAATGATCTAACACGACGAGGTTAATATTTACGTACGAGTTTATTCAGACGAAATGTTCTGTTTAGACTAATTAGTACAAATAGCGATTAAGCTTAAATAGTGTTCTGCTCACTGGCTTACGTAAGAGAAGTAAACATACGCGAAACTGGTCCGGGTGATGCGTAGCGCTGGTAGCGCTGCAGACGCTACACGCCTTAAGGTATTACTTAAAATAGAGTTGAGGGGCAATACAAAATTTGTAATTTATTCTTATGCAAAGGAAAAATGATGTAAGGTTTTATAACCAAAATAAGACAAGATTTCAAAAATTGGTCAATTTTTAATTTTTTCTAAAAAAGAGGGCGATCAGAGGCCACTTAAAATTCAATTAAAATAAAAATAAAAATTAGGGAATTATTTTCTAGGCGAAAAAAATTTTCAAGCAACGAGACAAAAAAAATGATAAGTTCAAAATGAGTACCGCCCTACTGAATATGTTCTAAATTGATCAATTTGGAATTTTTTCAAACTTGAGCTCGCTTGAAATTCATAAAATTTGATTAAAAATTCAAGAAATGAAATGTCATAAAACAGATATTTCAGGGGTAAAATTTTTTGAAAATTAAGAAGTGTAATTGAAAATGATTAAAATTTATGTTGGTAAATTTGAGAAGTATCAGGTCTATTGCATGTTTTGAAAATTTAGAATTTTTAAACTTTTAGCACTTTAAAATTCTTAAAATTCACTTTCGGTGCATTTTGAAGGCACTGAATCCATTTTCATGTTGTTTTGACTCTAGACTCAATAATAAAGGCTCTCCCGGGAGGGAGGGGGGTCGTCTCAAATGAGTAAAAATGTCATGTGAAGTATGAGAATCTTGGGGTTTTTGCCCTAAAATCTGTTATTGTTATCAGTTCTAAAAAAATCAGAAACAATAAAAAAATTGATTTTAAAAATCAAAAAATATTTTTAAAAAATAAATAAATACAAATGAATAAAAAACAAAAATAAAACAATTAACTAAGACAAAAAATTCAACTTTTTTTTGAAAAATTTGAATCCTTAAAAAAAATTAATAAAACACTCTCAACATACTATAAAGAAATTCAACTCAAGAAAATCGTTTATTGCATTTTTTACCTTCCTCCGTATTCAAGGTGGTCCAAGGTAGATAGTAATTGACACAGGGCATTTCTACCTGAACCTTCGACCATGGAGCCATACAAGTATATCATGGCAATGGCCACATAGTCGAAGATCTAAACTGAGGATTCTACAAAAAAAAAAAAAACATAAAATTTCTTTCTGCAACAAGTGATTAGTTTTTTCGAAAAATATTGTTTTTCAAGGTTTTGCAGTCATAACTGATAATGAAAAAAAATCCCCAAAAAATTGAGTTAAGCCTACCATTTTTATTTTTATTATTTTTTTTTCCAAAACTATCAATTATTCAATTGAGCCCAACTGTATTTTAAGGAACAGTATTTTTCTCTATTTTTTTTTTCTTCAATTTTTGATGTTTTTTGAAAAATCCGCAAAGATACTTACTCTGTTAAGTTTTTTTTAAATAGTATGAAAAATAAGTGACATTTCTTAGGTACCACTCAATATCAAGTCGGAGGTACAAAAGAGAGCTAAAATTTCTTTATACTCTATTCATTTTAAAGAGTGACCTCAGTAGAACATGGAACATGAAATTTTAAAAAGGGACAATTTTTAATTTTTTTTAGTAAATTAGAGAGTTTTTAGGCTCCACTTAAAATCCACTTGGAAAAAATTGAAACCCATCATTATTTTTCACAAATTTGAATCTAGGCAGAGAACTCACAATACGAAATCTTCGAGAAAAAATTCTACTACCCTGAAGTCCAAAACAACTAACCAGAATGAAACAAAAATATCCAAAAAATCAGCCCACCACTGACACCTTCGATAGAAAAATACCCAAACAGCAAAAAAATCAACTCTAAAACCACAATCGAAAAACCCTTAATATCTCGCAGACGCATCCTCTTTACCAAATACCTCCTCCCAATTGCAACATTTTAATTTCAAAGCATCCGTGCAATTTGTCGGAGTTACGTTATACATTTGCGAAAATAAATGCGCATGCGACCGTTTTATAACCATTTGGTGATATAAAGAGGCGTTTCGAAAACATCAAAAACGTCGCTCAGTGATGTTAGAATTTCGATAGATATCGGTATCGTTTTGCTTCGGTTCTTCGTTCTGCGGCTCGCGCGTAATATTTTACGTAAAAAAGCAAGTTTACTCGGATATTTGTAATAAAGACCACGTGCATAAAAAAACTGGCGTCCGAAAAATAAATCGCCTGGTGATCGCCTTCGCTGTCCAGTGTTGTGGGACACGATGAGACACAAATATATCATATTTATTAAATATTTCATCGTCGTCATATTCCAAGTTTACATTACTCTCTGCAATGGTGAGCTAATTCACGATTAATTTTTATAATATTTACGTAGGTAAAGACGACGAATTTGCTTGTGATCTAGTGTGGTTTGATTCAAATATCCGAATATAGAATTACAAATTTCTTACCCATCGAAGGTTGTTTATTTTACAACATCTGCGTGGTGTGATTATCGGTTAAAATATCAATTTACTGAAATCATCTGTGACTTAGTATTTTGCTATTTGGCAGCAATATCGGTTTCGTCGAGCGTTAATTTTCAAATGTTCAAGTTAAGAAATTCGATATCCTCGAAAGAATCGATAATCACTCATTTGTCGTTGGAATTAATTTTTCAACGAGATTTTCTCCATTCGACGAGAGATGCAGTTTCCCTGCAGAAAATATTGACCCAGAAAAAAAAGTATCGATATCTATATTTTCTCAATTTAGTAGGTAATTTAATATTTTCAAACTATTTTTCAAAAAATAATTAATTCAAGACGGTGAAATCAATCTAGTTGTGAACTTTCTGAGAAAACGAGCGATGTAAATTTTTTATAAAAATTTAGATAATCGATAATTTGTACCTACAATTTTTTCAAAAATTGAATTGATCATTTTTCAAGGAATTATCGAATTATGATGTGAAAATTTGAACCAAATTTTATTCCAATCAAATGGGGGAAATGTATATCGTGATAAGGCATGGACAAATGAGGTAGGTACCTACCTAAATTATTAATTACCTATCAAAGAAAAAATACAATTTCATAATTTTTAATTTCAGTTCAAATTGGAAATAAAAATTATTTTTGTTGGAATTTTTCAAAATAATTTTTTTCTTTGAAGAATATTATTTTACCTAACAAAAATGACGATCTTTCTCAAAAAAAAAAAAAAAAAAAAAAAAAAATCAAGGGAATTTTGCATTAAAAATTTTCGAAAGAAAATTAAATTTTTTCATACTTTGAAAAATAAATTAAAAAATACCAGGGTGTCCGGATCTGGATTTTGTTTGAAAATTCATGACTTTTTCATGACTTCTCCATGACCTTTTCGATGAACAAAAATTTTTCTATACATTTCCAGGCCTAACATGGAAAAAATACGGGATGGGCAAAAAAAATCCCCAATTTTTTCCTCTATATTTTGTGGTAAATGACTATTAAAAAATTATTGAGGGAGGGGACGATAGCCCCTTGAACCCGTAAGTTATGCCTATGCCCTCCGAGACCTTTTTTTTGTAACCAAAAAAATCTACATCAAAAAAAAGTTTAATGAATACTTAGAATTTTCAATTTCCCTAAAAAAAATTTCAACAACTTTTTCTGCAAAAAACATTTTTTCTGTGTTTTTTTTTTTTTTTTTTTTCGTCTCAAGTAGGTTTGAAAAATATTTTATTTATTTATTTTACCATAACATTTTTTCTCCAAAAAATGTTAGATTTTTGGATATTTTTTACTCTAAGAAATCCTGAAATTTCTTCCTCCGAAAAAATTTCTACTCTAGGTACTACAGAAGATTTAAAATTTCTCTTTTTCAAAAAAAATTGAGCACTTTTTTTATTCCAAAAACATTTTTAAAAATTTTTTAACCAAAAAATTCGTTTTTAAATTTTTTTATTTTAAAAAATGAGAATTTTTCTCCAAAAAACAGAGACCCTAAAAAAAAATCCAAAAAATTGAGATTTCATACTCTATTAGAGTTAGAAATGTATTTTTACTTCAAAACAATTCAATTCCAAAACGAAAAATTCAGATTTTTGTTTTTTTAAAAATGAGATTTTTTAGCGAAAGATTTAAAAAATATTTTTATTTCAAATTTAAAAAAATTTATTTTTAGTTCAAATTGAGAATTTTTAAAAAACCATATTTGTACAGCAACTACCTAAGGCTAGTGACGTGAAAATATTCTCTACTATTCCAAAATAATTTTTAATACTTTTTTCACTCACCTACCAAAAGATTCATTTTTTTCATTCCACAAAATTATTTTTTTTTCAAATTTTACCCGGGAATAGACACTCTGAAATAATAATAATTTTAGCATCACAATTTGTTTATAATTTTAATTTCTTAATTTTTCAAGAATTTTCCTTATTAAATTTTCCAAATTTTCGTCAATTTTTAAAAATTATTCTCAAATAATTTTTAAAAAATTCAACAACTTTTCCATTATATCGAATGGCGTCGAAAAGCCATAAAAATACCACACAGATGTATACGAGTAAAAATCATTCGACACACCGTCAAAATGACGAAATCAACCGAATTTTTACCCATATTCTGACCATTCCAGCGGATAAATTAATATCAGTAAACGAATGGGTAGGTACCTATCCGTATCCATACCACAGCTCACAACATTGTAATTACGTATACGGTTCGATTAGAAATTAAAACGTAAACGTAATCAAACATATTAAATATTTAATAAGAAGCTACGTAGTACGTACATTTGTAATATTATTCCAAATTCTGTTTTCGAAATAATTTTAAAATGGAAATGATTTATATTTCACTATTTCTTCTCCCTTCTCCCTTCTCGATGAATTGAGTATTTCATCAAGTTTCACTTCTTTTACCCTAATTTTCTTTTTGTTTTAAATTTTCGCTACGAAAAATTATCATTTGATGATTGCTAAACTTTTTTTTGTGGATGTTGATGGAGTCGCCTTGCGTTATTTAAAAATGGTCTGGAAAAAATTACCAATTACGAGGTACCTATTTTTTAAAATTCTGATAATGAGTTATATAATCAACGCCAGAGCTTAAACAAAGAATCATTTTTACTTTGGAAAAAAACTTTTTTTTTTCATTCTAAAAATAAAAATAATAATTTGAATATCATTCCAGAAAATGAAAATAAAAAGGGTGAAATTTCATTAATATGCGGGCAAACCGTCGATAATACGAAACAAACTGGAATTAATTTAAATCATTTTAATTACGTCGGTTGATATTTGTACATTGTTCGAATAGCCGTGTATTAGGAGCGAATTAAAATAAAATATTTTTCAAAATTCATACTGTAGGTTCGTTCAAGCGCTTTTGTTTTTCTTGTTTTTGTTTAAAAATTTAAGAAATTCTTAAATTTTCACTTTTAAGAAATAGATGGCTATGTTGTTATGACTCTATTATGAGCAAAATTGTTGATTTTTTTTCAAAATAGAAAAAAATTGGTGAAAATTGGGAAAAATCAAGATATTTTACCGTATTTTACTAAAAGTAGAGTCATTAAAACCTATCCAACTATTTCTAAAAATAAAAATTTAAGAATTTCTTAAAATTTTAAACAAAAACAAGATAAATAAAAAGCGCTTGAACGAACCTACTAAATCGTACGGTTTCATCGAGGGTACGAGTACATTGTAAAATTCGACAAATAAGCTGAATTCCTATTTTATCAAAAAGTGAATATGTTTAATATTTTTCATTTTCCTCTTCCGTCGGTACGGAAACATTTTACCTACTAAATTCTTACATATCGATGACCATATAAATTAGGTTACTACATAAAGTAGATAAAACTCGTACAACTTCGATTAGAAAATCCCCTCAACAAATCATTAGAGAGAAACGACATATCCAGTACATTGAGTTAAAAGTTGTTTTCAACAAGTGAACCAAAATCGAGCATACTGGGAAAAAAAATTGTTCTAAATTGAAAAATTCTTTCCAAAGTGTCAATATATACAGACGAGAAATTCGAAGCTGCTCTGACGTCAGATTTTTCTTGTTTTTCCAATTATTTCAAAATTATAAGAAAGAAAAAACTCGCCATAAAACGTTGAGATTTTCGAGTAGGAGGTTGACTATTAAATCGAATATGAAAATCATTATCTAGCTATTAAAATTTTTTTGTATTTTGAATAAAATCTAGAAAGTGATGTTTGAAAATTAGGCAATTCGGACTAAAATTAAAAAAAAAAAAAACGGATCCATGTAGATAATTTTATGAAATTTTTTTGAAAATCTTTTGAGTTTAAAAAAAATTGTGTTTTGATTTTTCCCAAGTGGTATTGTACCTACAGCTATTTATAGAGTTTTTTTTTCTAAAATTTGAAAAAAAAATTCTAAAATTCAAGAAAATAAATTAAGTACTTAAAATATAATTACTATGCAGGTAAGGCAGGTATCTATTCAACAAGAATATTTTCAAAGAAATTTCAGAAAAACTATTTTCTCCAAAATTAAAAAAGAAAAATGGGTGTACCAGAAATGTAAAAATATACTTACTCTAGATATATTTTTTCTTTGGTAAAATTGAGATAAACTTAATTCTAAATAAATTTAAAAGTTGTTATTAAACGAAATTCGAAAAAATTTTGCTTGAAAATCACTTTGAAGCAAAATTAAAAAAAAGAGAAATACTTATTTCGTGAAAAAATTTAAAATGGATGTCAAAGAAAATTTCAAAATTGTAGATCTACGAAGTTTCAAAAAAATAAAAAATAAATCCTGCATAAAAAAATAATGTAAAAATTTATTTTTTGATGAAATTAAAAAAAAGAACTCACTTCTAATTAATAGTGGAATTGAAAAGTTGTTATATCGAACGAAATTCGAAAAAATGGGTTTTATAATTACTTCGAAGCAAAATTGAAAGAAAAAATAATAGCCTTGGGTTTTTTGACAAATTGAGAAAAAACAAGGCTAAAAATGAGAAATATTTTGTGAAAAAATTTCAAAATGGATTTCAAAGAGAAGTTCAAAATTTAAAAATAAAAGGGGAAAAAGTGAAAAAACGCTTCTAATGTAAACAAAAAAGTATTTTTGAAAAAAATTGAAAAAATTGATTTTGAAAAGGAATTGAGAATTTCTTTTTGAACGAAATTCGAAAAAAAAGGCGGGAAAAATTTTCAAAATATTTTGCACTTCAGAAAGATTTTGTTTTGACAAAATTGAAAAAAAATCAGAGTTACTGACTAAGATTTTAAAGAGTCTGCTCCTAACAAAAATCAGAAAAAGTTTTCAAAAAATTAGGAAAATTTGCATTGAAAAAAATGTTTTCATGAAATATTCGATAAGAAAATATGTTTTCAAAAAAATCTAAGAAAAACAATTTTCTTTAAAATAAAAAAAATAAAAAAATGCTTTTCAAATAACTTGAAAAATGTATTTTCGTTCAACATAAATGTACTTAGGTACTCAAAGAAGATTCCATTTTTTTTTTCAAAATTAAAAAAAAAAAAAAAAAAAAAAACTGTTTCTGAATAAATACCTATAGGTATGAAATTGAATTTTTGACGAAGTTTAAAAAACAAAAAACAAAAAAAATACCTGCTTAACAAAAAATTCAAGATTAGGTTTTAACAAAATAAAAAAAAAATTAAAATAAAAAAAAATTACTTTCTAGCACAATTAAAAAAATATACTTACCTAATGGGAAAAATTTTACAAAATTGTTTTTAGAGAAAATGAATCCCCTTCGATCTCCACCAAAAATTGATTTTTCATTTCGACACAATTGGACAAAAAAAATTTTAATACCTACTTAATATAAGAATTTCTTGTGAACAGAAAAACAAAAAAGAGAATTATTTTTGACGAAAATTTATAAAAAAATTCCTTTTGTACGAAATTCGAAGAAATCTAAAAATTCAAAAAAAAAATCATTTATTTTTTTGATGAAATGAAGTTTGAAAATTATAGTTTCAAATAAAAAAAATAATAAAAAATTTCACAAAATTATTATTTTTTATTCAGGTGTAAAAAAATTTTCGCTTTTATAGTTTCTTTCTTTCACAAAAATGAAAAAAAGGTGTAAAAAAATCTGTTTAAACTAAATTTACTTTTTCAAAAAAAAAAAAAAAAAAAAAAACTAGTTTATAACGAATTGAGCAAAATTTTAATTTTAAAAAAGTTTCGAAACAATTTAAAAAAAAAATGTTTTCAAACAAAATAAAAAATAGTTTACAAATGAATGTAAATAATTCGAAACAAACTGGCTGTCGCTACATTATACACTAAATCTGATTCCACTATGCACAGATAACATTACCCAATTTAAAAGCTGATTAATTAAACATCCTCATAGGCAAATTGTGCAAGGTAATAGGACAAAGATGAAACGATAAGGAGTGAGAGAGAGGGAGAAGCTACACGTATAAAAAGAACGATATTCCACGGGTATTATATCGTTATCACGAGAAGGACACGGTTCCAAACATAATATCGCGGTTGGTTCCCTATATGTATCTGTTCGTACATGTGTGTGGACCTTCGTTATAATATTATATAATAAACTATGCGAGAACACAGCCATCGCCACCATCTCCCCCTCTCACCCCCTTTTTCACCGTAACCACACATACACATATTCTATACAATATAATACAATGTTACGTTCCATGTTGGTATGTTTTGTACTTCACACAGACATGTCGTGTGGCTCTTGGAGCATTGTTTGCATTCGGTGGCGAGAGGTTGACGAAATGTGGGGCCGGAGGGCACCCAGATACCGAAATGAAAAGGGGTCGAGGGGACGGCGAATAAATCTGAATTACAAATTACGTTCGCGTACAAAATGCGATTTTTTAAAAATATATTACCGCCAGATTACGGTAAAGGGAAGCCGTAATTTCCAACGTCGTCGAAAAAATACACCGAAAGCTGCGGTACGGTTTTTTCCCAGCGAAAAAAAAATACCGATAAAAAGATAATAATGCGCAATAACGGCAACCGAAAACAAATGTTCGCAGATTTTCTGCAGTAAAAAAAACATACCATACAAAGAAGACGAAAAACATACCCCGCCGCGATGCCGTTCGCGTCGCGTAATTTACATTGTAACAATAATCCGATTAACAGTGCACATTTTCCCCTCAGCATCGACTGAGTATACGTTTTTTTAACAGCGAATTGGTTCCATATTAAAGCCTTAACCCTGCTTATCAGTAGATGACAATGTTGTCGAGGGCAAAGAAAATCGCTGGCTTTGGGCATCATTTTGTTATCTATCGATCTCGTGATTCTGTAATAAATTTAGCAAAAGGTTAGGAGGAAAAATTACAAAATTACGCCGCCAGAATTGATAAGAAATGACCTTATTTACTCGATAGGATCACGAAACACATCTCATTTTTATTCCATTCCAAGTCCTGATTTCCTTCTACAGTCACAGTAGTGAGCAAATAAAAATAAACCTAGGTGTACGACAAAATTTTCCCAAGAAAATAAGAACTTCTGCAAGAGTTGTTCAAGAAATAGCTCACTACCCTCGAAAAATCACCAGAAGTAGGCACAGAAACAAATATTTTTTAAAAATGAAAAAAATAATTCATCGTAAAAAAAAGTAAATACTGTTGAATCATTACCAGAAATTGAATACAATTGAAAATGAAAAGAGGAAAAAAAATTAATCGTAGTTTGAATGAGAAATTAAAAAAAAATATATTACATAAAAAGATCAAATTAATGGTAAAAAAAAGAAAGAAAAAAATGGAGAAAAATCAAAATGAGAAAAAATCGAAACTTGAAAATTGAATAAGTTGAAGTGCAAAACAATCAAAATCTTCAAAAATGGAAGAATGAAAATTTAAAAAAAAGAAAAAAATCCACGAATTCGAGAACGTTGTGGATTAAAAATATCATATCAAGAAGAAAACAAAAATTTTGAAATTTAGATGAATAAAAAAGATTTAAAAAAAATTAATATATTGAAAAAACTTTGAAAAATTGAAAAATAGTTACTGAAGAGTGAAGATGAATTTGAAGTGAACTGAATTGAATTTAAATTTAAACTATGGAAAAAGTTAATCATTATACCAGAAATAAAATAAAATTGAAAATGTAGTAGATTGAGCGAAAATGAAAATAGAAAAATAAATAAATATTGGTAAATGAGAAACAATTGAAAAACAAATAAAGAAGAAAACTAAAATATTTAAAAAAGGGAGAAAATGGGGAAAAACAAGAATGAGAAAAATCAGAATATGGAATACGTTAGAGTGAAAAACAAATTGAAACCTTCAAAAATGAGGAAGTAAAATTGAAAAAAAAAAGGAAAATCCAAGAATTCGAGAAATTGAAAAAATTCAACATGAAAAATTGAAATGATTGGAAATAAGAAAGAATTGACTCAAGTCAAAAATTGAAAAAATTCCATCAAAAATACTTACAAATAAATAGTTTATAAATTTATAAAATTGTTAGAAACAGATAAAATGGAAGTTGCAATTGAATAAACTGAAAGGAGGAAAAAACTGAATTGGTTGAAAATGACAAAATGTTTGAAAAACCCTAAATCCAAGAAAATCAAAATGAGAAAAAATCAGAAGTTACAAATATGGAAAATAATAATGAAAATTAGATCGAATTGAAATTTAATAGATTTGAAAAAAATCAAAAACTGGAAATAATAGAATGATCATTGATCAAAAGTTGGGGAAGGGGGGTAAAAAAATGAAAAATAGAAAAACTCAAAAATTAAATGATGAAAAGTGATGAAAATGAACCAAACCAAAATTAGGTACCTAAATAAAATAATAAAAAAAAATCAACATTGAACGATTAAAATAATTGAAAAAGGAGCAAACAAAATAAATTTAAAAAAAATCCATGAATATTTTTCAAATTTGAAAATTCACAAAATTAGAAGAAATACATAAACCCGAGCGGCACACTCGATCGATAATATCGGAAGATGTAACGTATCGATAAAAAATCGTTTGAAAATCTATAGATGTTCTCACGATATTATAAAGATTTATCGGTACAACTTCATAGGCAAAAAATCTAAAAACTATCGAATTCGATATTATTAAGATTTTATGACGATATTCGTCAACGATACTATCGACAAAGAATATTAAATTTATCGATTCCGATTTTCCACCGATTTTGTGCAGTTATTTGAAACTACATTATCGACAAAGAATATTAAATTTATCGAATTCGATTTTTTAACGATTTTGTAAAGATATTTAAAACTATATTATCGACAGATTATATGAAATTTCTCGACTTCGATATTTTACCGATTTTTTGACGACATTTGAAATTATATTATCGACAAATTATATTAAATTTATCGAATCCGATTTTTTACCGATTTTGTAAAGATATTTGAAACTATATTATCGACACGTAATATGAAATTTCTCGATTTCGATTTTTTAACGATTTTGTGACGATATTTGAAACTATATTATCGACAAATAATCTGAAATTTCTCGAATTCGATTTTTTAACGATTTTGTGAAGATATTTAAAACTTTATTATCGACACGTAATCTGAAATTTCTCGAATTCGATTTTTCAACGATTTTATGACGATATTTGAAACTATATTATCGACACGTGATATGAAATTCCTCGAATTCGATTTTTCAACGATTTTGTGGCGATATTTGAAACTACATTATCGACAAAGAATATTAAATTTATCGAATTCGATTTTTTAACGATTTTGTAAAGATATTTAAAACTATATTATCGACAGATTATATGAAATTTCTCGGCTTCGATATTTTACCGATTTTTTGACGACATTTGAAACTATATTATCGACGAATTATATTAAATTTATCGAATCCGATTTTTTACCGATTTTGTAAAGATATTTGAAACTATATTATCGACACGTAATATGAAATTTCTCGATTTCGATTTTTTAACGATTTTGTGACGATATTTGAAACTATATTATCGACAAATAATCTGAAATTTCTCGAATTCGATTTTTTAACGATTTTGTGAAGATATTTAAAACTTTATTATCGACACGTAATCTGAAATTTCTCGAATTCGATTTTTCAACGATTTTATGACGATATTTGAAACTATATTATCGACACGTGATATGAAATTCCTCGAATTCGATTTTTCAACGATTTTGTGGCGATATTTGAAACTACATTATCGACAAATAATCTGAAATTTGTCGAACGATTTTTCAACGATTTTGTGACGATATTTGAAATTATTTCCAAATTGGTGAAAATTTTTCCAAGTCCAACACGTTTGGAAGTACTAAACTGCCTATTATAAGCGTTTTATTGCTAATTCCTCAACGATAAGGTATGGCATAGTGGTTAAGGAAGAGGAATACCATGCAGGAGGTAGAAGGTTCAAGCCCCACGGGTGGCAGATTTTTTATAATTTTTTTTGACTTTTTCTGAAATGATCCTCTTACCGTAACATGAATAATGTGTTTAGGCATAGTTTAATGTATTAATTATGCTAATTAATGAGTTTTAATTATAGAAAAAAGCTAGTAAAAGACGAAAAATCGGAATAAAAAATCGATAAAAAATCGACAGAATATCGAATTCGATAAAGTTCCGCCTAAATCGTGAAATTATCTTTCGATATTATAGATATATTATCGATAAAATATCTTACTATAATCTCGAAATTTTTGCTAACTATAATTCGTCGATAATCTATCTATATATCGAAAGATAATTTCACGATTTATGCGGAACTAACGCGACACTTTATCGAATTCGATATTCTGTCGATTTTTTATTTCGATAATTTGTCGAGTGTGCTGCTCGGGAACGTCGATTTAAAAAATTTTTTTTAAAACATAATTGAAATTGATTCAAAAAGATTAGGTACCTATTAAAAAATAAAAAATAAAAGAAACGTAAGTAAAAATTAATTGAAGTTGAAGTCGAATACAATAAGTATGTACGAGTAATAACTAAAATAATTGAAGAAAAAAAATTGAAAAATCATAAATTAACAAAACTAAATCAAAAATGAAAAATTTGAAAACTCATAGATTTGAAGAATTAGAAAAAAATTGAAAAATCACAAAAAAGAATATAAATAGTTGGAATTGATAAAAATTGAAAGAGATGACAAATTGAAAAATTTAAATTGGTGGAATTTGAATAAAATATTTAAAATTGAAAAAGAAATGAAAATATTCAGAAACTTGAAAGAACTGAAAAATCAATAAAAATTAGAAATAAGTAGATAACTTTTTTTTTAAATAAATCAGAACTGGTGAAAATTTGTGAAAAAACAATAACTGAAAAGTCAGAAATTCAGACATTTTAGAAATTGGTAGAAATGAATACCTAAAAATTAAATAGTTTCAATCAAAAGTTTGAAAAGACTGAGAATAAAAAATTTAAAAAATAGTAGGTAGATAGAAAATAGATAGAGAAGTTTTTTTGAAATTTTATTTTGAAGAGGAAATTAAAACCTTTTTGAAAATAAATTTTCAAAGAATAATTTTCAAAAGATTTTGAGATATCAATTTTGAAAAAAAAAAATCAAAAATGTATTCAGCAAACAAATGTTTGGGGTAATTTATCTGAAAAGTAATTATAATGGTCCAAAATAAATCGTTTCAAAATTAATTAAAAAATTAATTAACAAAATATAAAAAAAAATTATTTTAAATTAAGTAGGTACATTTTAAAGAAAAATAATTCCATTGCTACACAGAAGTCAGAAAAGTTGCCTATTGAAATGCCTTCAAATAATTATGTTATTGAATATAATATAAAGAGATGTTAATAAAATTGCCTATTCAGTTCGCCGTAAATACGAGTTGGTCCAAAATGGTTTCTCGTGAAGGGGACATCCTATGGAACACTTTAAGACGAAAGTGTTGAGAAAATAACCCCGTAATTTTAATTGGCAGGTCGCTTCGAGAACTCTAAATTTCCTAAACTCCTCAAATATGCATTAAAACAAGAAAATGGTCTTAACTAAAATTAAAGTCCCGTGAAGCATTTGCGACAATAAAAAACGACGGTAGAACAGTACGTCGAAAAAACGTCAAATGTGCGGTCATAAAATGGACGTAATTTTGTCGTATATGCGATTTTTCAAATACGTCACAAATACGTCGGTAAAACGATCATGAATTGGACGTAATATTGTCGCATATACTATTTTTCATGAACGTCACATTTGCGTCAGTAAAACGATCAAAAAAATTTTAAAAAATTTTCCAAGTTCAAAAGTTTGAAAAAATTTTTGAAATCTTTTTTCTAGTCGAACGCGATTTTTCATGAATGTTGCACATACGTCACAAATACGACAGTAAAGCGATCGAAAAATTTTGAAAAGGTTTCTAAGTTTAAAAGTTTGAAAAAATTTTGAAATCTTTTTTCTAGTCGAGAGCGATTTTTCATGAATGTTGCATGTACGTCACAAATACGTCAGTAAAACGATCGAAAAATTTTAAAAAATTTTCCAAGTCCAAAAGTCTGAAAAATTTTGAAAAATTTTTATAAGTCCAAAAAGATTGAAAAAGTGTAAAACAATTTTCAACAGTTGAAAGAAATTGAAAAACTTTGAAAATTTTTATAAGTCCAAAATCTGAAGGTATTGAGTGGTGTATATGAGAGTTTTATGAGCATACTTCCAACGTAAGGGGATGGCTTAGTGGATATATAGAGGACTCTCGTGCGGGAGGTCGAGGGTTCGAGCCCCACTGGTGGCAGATTTTTTTATTCTTTTTTCGATTTTTTTTGGGATTATTAGGTACATTATGTGTTTAGGGATTGTTCTAAGCATTAATTACATTGATTAAATGGTTTTTAAAATTAAAAATTAGGTCAGTACTATGTAAATATTGAGTGGTATTATTGACGTACATGCGACAAAAATACGGTCGCAAAACGGTGGTACAAAGGGGAAATTTACAGTGTTTTTACCACGCGTATTACTGTCGCAAAATTGACGTATTCCTATCGTTTTTTTTAGCGTATTTTGGTCGCCAATGCTTCACGGGAGGTACTCAAAACATGCAACAAAAAATGGCATACCTTTTTTTTTTTTTTTTTTTTTTTTTGAAAAACATGAGTAAAAATATGCAGAGTATGGGAAAATTAATATTACCTCATTTCTGCGAACACATCATAGACTCCAAAAAGGTCCTGCCTCTCCTCTCCCCCTCCCCACTGAAGTGCCTCGTCATATTTCAAAGAATTTGGGGAAGAAATAGAATAAAAATAAGATGGCATTGAAGTTTTTCGAGTTTTTTTTTTAGTATTTAAAAAAATAATTGTTTCAAAAAACTTGACAAAAAAATCAGTTTGATACCTATTTTTGAAAATCCTTTTTGCTAAAATTTTCAAAGAATTTCTTTCAAAATAAATTTTTTGAAATTTACTTTCGAAATACTTTTTTTCACGAAAATACTTTCCAATAAATTCGAAAAAAAATTATAAAAGTTATTCTTTCCTCAATTAGAAAAATCTCTCCACCCCCGAGCAGCACACTCGACAAATTATCGAAAAAAAAAATCGACAGAATATCGAATTCGATAAAGTGTCGCGTTAGTTCCGCATAAATCGTGAAATTATCTTTCGATATATAGATAGATTATCGACGAATTATAGTTAGCAAAAATTTCGAGATTATAGTAAGATATTTTATCGATAATATATCTATAATATCGAAAGATAATTTCACGATTTAGGCGGAACTTTCGCGACACTTTATAGAATTCGATATTCTGTCGATTTTTTATCGATTTTTTATTCCGATTTTTCTTCTTTTACTAGCTTCTTTCTATAATTAAAAATCATTAATTAGCATAATTAATACATTAAACTATGCCTAAACACATTATTCATGTTACGGTAAGAGGATCATTTCAGAAAAAGTCAAAAAAAATTATAAAAAATCTGCCACCCGTGGGGCTTGAACCTTCTACCTCCTGCATGGTAATCCTCTTCCTTAACCACTATGCCATACCTTATCGTTGAGGAATTAGCAATAAAACGCTTATAATAGGCAGTTTAGTACTTCCAGACGTGTTGGTCTTAGAAAAATTTTCACCAATTTGGAAATAATTTCAAATATCGTCACAAAATCGTTGAAAAATCGAATTCGAGGAATTTCATATCACGTGTCGATAATATAGTTTCAAATATCGTCATAAAATAGTTGAAAAATCGAATTCGAGAAATTTCAGATTACGTGTCGATAATAAAGTTTTAAATATCTTCACAAAATCGTTAAAAAATCGAATTCGAGAAATTTCAGATTATTTGTCGATAATATAGTTTTAAATATCTTTACAAAATCGTTAAAAAATCGAATTCGATAAATTTAATATTCTTTGTCGATAATGTAGTTTCAAATAACTGCACAAAATCGGTGGAAAATCGGAATCGATAAATTTAATATTCTTTGTCGATAGTATCGTTGACGAATATCGTCATAAAATCTTAATAATATCGATTTCGATAGTTTTTAGATTTTTTGCCTATGAAGTTGTACCGATAAATCTTTATAATATCGTGAGAACATCTATAGATTTTCAAACGATTTTTTATCGATACGTTACATCTTCCGATATTATCGATCGAGTGTGCCGCTCGGGCCTAAACCTTTTCTTATCAATTGAAGGGCAAAAACATGGGGAATATGTGTGTTTTTTTGATTAGATCATCGAAACTGAAAAGAGCCGAGTCGGTAACGCGTTATCGACGTTAGTGCAACCATAATTCAACGTTTCTCTTGGTCGCAGCATTAATTACCCCATTAAATGAAAAATTCAATTCTCAATTACTTTTATCACCAGCAGTACAGCACGCTGATCCCTAAAACACGAGTTTTTATGGCCACTACGGTCCAAACATATACACTGCGTTTATACGTACACCACTGGAGGGATCTGGCTGCGAAACATAGCAACCTACAGCCATTATTCGAACTTTGTGTCGCGATACACGGCATGGCATGGCCAGAGCAGCGTAACGCACCGAAACACCCAACTGTAGCACCGGTCACAGCATCAATTTCACAATTCAATTTGCATTTTATTCGCAAACATCCACTTGAGTCGAGTTCACCGCTCGTTACACGTATAAAGACCAAATGCAACTTTAATTAGGAAAACATATAACGTTCATCGTTTCACCACCCTCAATCTGAGTGCCGATACCTTCCCCCCCCCCACCATTGGCTCCTGACTCTGGTAGCACTTAGCTACAGTCGCAGACCGCAAACGGTACTGGAAGAAATACGATTTATGCGGTTAACTATTTTACTGGTAATTGACGTTATCGAAAATTTTAAATTACCTAGGCCGGCAGGTAGCGGAGTGTGCACGATTTCGACATTAATTTTTGCAATAGGTAAAAGCGCCAATTAGCCGAGGTGTTTTCCCCCTCCCTCTTAATGTACGGGGATACCTACACGATGATTTACGTACTCGTGCGAACGTTGGTTCGTTCGTTCGGTGTAAAAGTTTCGTTGTTTTTGGGCATAAACGTGCATCGTTTTTTCGCCTATCTACCTACGTGTGTAATATTTTAAGAATACGTATACGCGTATTATTTATTGTGAAACTTTACGCCGGCGTCACTACGTGAATGGGGTTATTTTTTTCGCTTCTTTATTGTCTAGATATCCTTTAAAACGATATGTATCCGCGGTGCTTACCGAAATATCGTGGGTGAATTTTTTTTACCTTGAAAGCTGCCTAACTAGGTTGCTGCAGAAAATTCTAATTTCAGTTTCGAGGTTTTGGTTTCGTAATTAATTAATTTTTTCAATCGTTATTGCTCGATTTTTATTTTTTATACAATATTTCTACAGTTAAAAAATTACAATTTTTAATTAGACTTGGAATTTTTCTCAATTTTTGGAATATTTTTGATTTTTTTTTATATTTTATTAAATTTTATTTCGATTTTTATATTCAGTTTTCCCAATTTAAGAAAATTTTTGGATTTTTTATCATATTAATTAATTTTTTTTTCAATTTATGACCTTTTAAAAATAAATTATTACCTATTTCAATTTTTTTCAAACTTCAAATTGGTAAATAAAAATCTATTTTATTTTATTTATAGGTTGCATTTTTTTTAATTTGAATTTTTTCTGATTTTTCATTAAATTTTTTTTCTTTATTTCTATATCTGTTCCTAAGACTCCAATTGAAAAAAATCTCAAACAAAAGTTGTAAATTGAAAACATTGGAATAATTTAAATAATAACAAAAGTTTTGATTGGACCCCTAATACTCCTACAATTTTTTCAATATATGTGACCCGGCATGACAAAAGGGATCTAGTAGGTATTTAAAAAAATTTTCATGAGAGCAAAAAATAACTTTGAGAATGAATATCCTTGAAACAAATGAACCGATTTTTTTAGATTTCGGGGAAATACTTACTGGATATAAGTGAAATATTTTCAAATATTTTTTAAAAAAATTTGTGCGAAAATTTTTTTTATAGTGGGTATAAGGGAAATTTGACCAAACTCAGTGTTGCCAAAAAGGGGGAAAAATTGTGAGAAAAGCAAATTTTTAAAGCTTACTGATAACAAATATCAGATCGGTTTTTGGCTAAATTATGAGCATTTTGCGTCATAAGTGGTCATAAAACGAAAAAAAACATTGAAAACAAAAATTATTAGATTTCATCGATTTCAAGTAAAATTATTTTGATCCCGTGATGATTCTGAAAATTGATCAAAAATTCTCAGAAGTGGAATTTTTTAGCTTAAAATCACGTATTTCAAGCATCAGCCTCGAGGAGAGCTATTTTGAAACAAATTAAGGATATATTTTTACACATTTTTATTCAAATTCATGAAAAACAGCTACATTGCCTACTAGGTCCGTTTTGTCGTGCCGATTGGAAATATTGATTTTTTCGAAATTTTGAGTGGTTCAGATGATAGACCTCGGTTCGTAGAGCTTAGAACATAAAAAAAGTGAAAATCGATTTTTTACGTAATTGGTCCCTTGTGATATGCCGGGTCACATATACAAGTTTCACAATTATTATTCAAAATTGAAGCGGTGGAAAGGGTGCTATTGAAATTTTTGTAATAATTATCTATCTACAACCTTTATTGTAAACATTTTGTGACTGGGATGGGATCTAAGGAATGAATCTTCGACAAAGGAGGCATTGGAAATGAATTTTCACTGCTTTTTACAATTAACTGATGAATTTCAACACAAAATAAGTACGAAAAAATAAGAGGGTAATATAAACAGCGAACTAGGGTAAAAAAAATAGTTCAAGTGGTTTAATTGCGATTTTTCTTCTTATTTGTGTTTCTCAAATTTTTTATTTTTGCTTGGTTTAATTTTAATCAATTTTCTCAAATTCCTTGAATTACTTCGTTTATTTTTAAAATTTTTATCCATTCATTTTTACATTTTTTTTTTCATTTTTGATAATTTCACTTCATAATTCTTTTTTCAATTTTTTCAATTTTATTTTTGGTTTCTATATAATTTATTTTCCATCAATTTGATTCCAATAATTCCTTTTTGCTCCCATCCTCAACCACTTCATTTTTTCTCTTTTAAATTTTTATTCCTAATTCAACTCGATTTTTAGTATTAGGGCCTACATTCAATTTTTTAAAATCTGTACCTATGTATTTTTGTATGTTCTTAAATCATGAATTTTTCAATTATTTCAATTTTTATTTCTTCAAAAATTTTCCCTAATTTTTAAATTTTAGATTTTTTCCTAATTTTGAATATTTTTTACTTTTATTTTATTGTTGTTCAAATTTTTCATGTTTTTAATTTCTCTCAGTTTTCTACATTTTTTTTTCAATTTTTAATTTTCAATTTTCTTTACTTGCGATAGGTACGATTTACTTTAACATTTCTAAAAAATTTCAGTTTTTGCAGAAAGTTTAAGGTGCTTAATTATTGACTTCTCAATTTTTTTCTATATTCAATTATTCTAAATTTCTTCGATTTATATCTAATACTAACGCTAGGTTTAATTTTCATTTACTTTTGTCAATTCTTTAGAATTTCTAATATTTATTGATTTTTCAGTTTCTTTATAAATTTCAAAAAATTTCGATTTTTCTTATTTTTTCTTTTTCTAAAATTTCGTTTATTTCTATCAATTTTTTTCTTCAATTTTTATAGATTTCAATATATTATGATATTTTCTATTTTTTCCTATTTTCAAATATTTATTTACTTTTTTCAATTTTTCAGTTTAAATTCAAATCGATTTTCATTTATTTCTTCTGAATTTTCAAATTTTCAAATTTTACAATTTTTATTATCGATTTAATTTTTTAATTCGTGACCCGAGCAGCACACTCGACAAATTATCGAAATAAAAAATCGACAGAATATAAAATTCGATAAAGTGTCGCGTTAGTTCCGCATAAATCGTGAAATTATCTTTCGATATATAGATAGATTATCGACGAATTATAGTTAGCAAAAATTTCGAGATTATAGTAAGATATTTTATCGATAATATATCTATAATATCGAAAGATAATTTCACGATTTAGGCGGAACTTTATCGAATTCGATATTCTGTCGATTTTTTATCGATTTTTTATTCCGATTTTTCGTCTTTTACTAGCTTTTTTCTATAATTAAAACTCATTAATTAGCATAATTAATACATTAAACTATGCCTAAACACATTATTCATGTTACGGTAAGAGGATCATTTCAGAAAAAGTCAAAAAAAATTATAAAAAATCTGCCACCCGGGGGGCTTGAACCTTCTACCTCCTGCATGGTAATCCTCTTCCTTAACCACTATGCCATACCTTATCGTTGAGGAATTAGCAATAAAACGCTTATAATAGGCAGTTTAGTACTTCCAGACGTGTTGGACTTAGAAAAATTTTCACCAATTTGGAAATAATTTCAAATATCGTCACAAAATCGTTGAAAAATCGTTCGACAAATTTCAGATTATTTGTCGATAATGTAGTTTCAAATATCGCCACAAAATCGTTGAAAAATCGAATTCGAGGAATTTCATATCACGTGTCGATAATATAGTTTCAAATATCGTCATAAAATCGTTGAAAAATCGAATTCGAGAAATTTCAGATTACGTGTCGATAATAAAGTTTTAAATATCTTCACAAAATCGTTAAAAAATCGAATTCGAGAAATTTCAGATTATTTGTCGATAATATAGTTTCAAATATCGTCACAAAATCGTTAAAAAATCGAAATCGAGAAATTTCATATTACGTGTCGATAATATAGTTTCAAATATCTTTACAAAATCGGTAAAAAATCGGATTCGATAAATTTAATATAATTCGTCGATAATATAGTTTCAAATGTCGTCAAAAAATCGGTAAAATATCGAAGCCGAGAAATTTCATATAATCTGTCGATAATATAGTTTTAAATATCTTTACAAAATCGTTAAAAAATCGAATTCGATAAATTTAATATTCTTTGTCGATAATGTAGTTTCAAATATCGCCACAAAATCGTTGAAAAATCGAATTCGAGGAATTTCATATCACGTGTCGATAATATAGTTTCAAATATCGTCATAAAATCGTTGAAAAATCGAATTCGAGAAATTTCAGATTACGTGTCGATAATAAAGTTTTAAATATCTTCACAAAATCGTTAAAAAATCGAATTCGAGAAATTTCAGATTATTTGTCGATAATATAGTTTCAAATATCGTCACAAAATCGTTAAAAAATCGAAATCGAGAAATTTCATATTACGTGTCGATAATATAGTTTCAAATATCTTTACAAAATCGGTAAAAAATCGGATTCGATAAATTTAATATAATTTGTCGATAATATAGTTTCAAATGTCGTCAAAAAATCGGTAAAATATCGAAGCCGAGAAATTTCATATAATCTGTCGATAATATAGTTTTAAATATCTTTACAAAATCGTTAAAAAATCGAATTCGATAAATTTAATATTCTTTGTCGATAATGTAGTTTCAAATATCTGCACAAAACCGGTGGAAAATCGGAATCGATAAATTTAATATTCTTTGTCGATAGTATCGTTGACGAATATCGTCATAAAATCTTAATAATATCGAATTCGATAGTTTTTAGATTTTTTGCCTATGAAGTTGTACCGATAAATCTTTATAATATCGTGAGAACATCTATAGATTTTCAAACGATTTTTTATCGATACGTTACATCTTCCGATATTATCGATCGAGTGTGCCGCTCGGGGAGTTTTTACAATTTTTCCCTATCACTTTATTTTTTTTCCAAGTACAATTTTTCCAATTCTATTTACTATATATTTAATTTTCATAAATTTTTGAATTTGTTGGATTTTTCATTTTTTTTTTTCATTCAAATAATTAAGTTTTTCCTGAAAATTTTTTCAATTCAAATCTCATTTATAATTTTTACCTACATTTTTAATTTTTTTAAATTAATGTTCTTAATTCACGACTTAGGTACTTTAATTTTTCACAATTTCCAACCATTTTATTTTATTTTTGTATTGAATTCAATTTTCATTCACTTAACATGTGCATAAATTTGTAAAAGTAGGTATAACATTTTTTATTTCGTAAATTTTTTCAACTAGGTGCTTAATTTTTTTATTTTCCTCTAATTGTCAATCAATGGTCATATTTTCAATTTTTGTCCACTTTTTCATTTTTTTTTTTCATTGTGTCGAAATCTAATCCCGTTCAACTTTTATTATTTTTTCCTAGTTTCTTGAACTTCCAATTTTTACCGATTCGGATTTTTTAAATTTTTAAATTTTCAACTTTACTTTTTTTCTTATTTTCAGCTATTCAACTTTTTTCCCTTCAGTTTTTTTCAATTACAACGTCAATTCTTATCTACCTATTTGTTTTAATTTTCTTCTAAATAGTCAATTTTAATTTTTCAAGTCACCTTGGGGATTTAAAAAAAAAGTTTTAATTCATTTTTTTCAGTTCTTTATAGAATTTAGTTTGATTACATTTTGATCGTTTTTTTAAATTTATGGAGTGTTCTAATTTTTATTTTTATTCATTTTTTAAATTCCTCTCTCCAATTTTCGATCATTCAATTTTTTTCTTGTTTCTAATTATTATACTTGAGTATACAGTACCTTGATTCCGTTTTCATTTGAAGCAATTTTTTTTTAATATTTTTTTTTTTCAAAAATGTATATTTTTTATTGTGAGTGAATAATTATTCATATTTTGATATTTTTTTTTTAAATAATCACTGCTTTCTTTTCATGTTGATGCTTTGCTTGTATTTACGGCAAACCGATTAGGCAATTTTATTAACACCGTTTTACTTTCGCATTCATTTACAAGGCATTCCAATAGGCAACTTTTCTGACCTCCGTGTAGCAATTGCGAACTCGAAGGGACAACTTATTAGGCACACCTGGCAATTTATACATTCAAGGTAGAAAATTAGGGCGGAGAAGAAAGGAAAAGAAACACGTCACTTTGGTCCCTCATACGATAGAGAGAATTCAATAGCAGGGGAAAAGTGTTTGTAAAAAATTTTATATTTAAATGATTCGGCCATTTTTATCAAACAATTCAACCGTTAAAAGAAGCTGCCGGTTGGTACGAGTAAAGCAAAGAGCGAGCAAGAGAGAAAGGAAATACTCTCTCCGACATCTCGTTATACTTGAAAAGAACTTTTTAAAAAGTTTAAAGAACAACTTTCTTGTCATAGCATCAGCTGTGGCAACTGCTACCTCGGTTTATTCTTCGACACTGGCAATTATGAGAATTTTTATTCGCCACTCGACTCATTCCCCGTCTAATTTACATCTTTTCATAAATTTAGGAAAATTTTTTCCACTCGTTCGTTCTTTCCATTCCTCCTTCTTCCATCTTTTTCTTTACATATCTCTAGTTTTTCACAGTCTCGTTTATCGAGTGCAGCTTTTCAGCTACTTATTACTCATATAAACGAAATCAAAGCTGATAAACTCGACGTTTTTTTTCTCGTTCTCTTCCCTGTCGCCAGCCCTGTGCGCCAACAATTGTAACTATTTCGCAATTTTTCCTCTCTCCGAGTACATATCGCACGCTTTCTAAAAACACGACGAATTTTTCTCTTCTTTTTCTTCTTCTTTTTTTTTATAAACATTCCCTCGTCGAAATTATTCTTTCGCAAAGTTTACGCTGTAACAGTTCGCCTTGCCTTCTTGATGCCGAGCAAATGCTACTAAATTGAATTACAAAGTTAAAAACTTTTCTACTCTTCTTAATGTTCAACTTCCTTTAGTTCATTCGAACAGGTGACATTTCGTTTGCGACGAATTTAACAAGCGAAAATTGTACGCTTTGTAGTGCTAAAAGTCGATTAAAATATTTAAAATATTTGCTGGCCTCTTTTTTATTCGAATATGCGTCTCTTGGCTGGCTTAGTGCTGCGACATTGAATTCGATTCGACGAGTTTAGCTTAATTTTGAAAAATATTCCAACAATGTGGCTAGAATTAAGATTCAAGTTTTACGTATTAATCGCGCGAATTGATTAGTTCGGAGAAATTCAAAGTGTGGAGGTGGGGATTTGAAAAATTTTCAAATTAAAAAAATACTAGGACACATTTGGCACAATTTTGAACTAATTTTCTGAAACTCTGTATGCCTTTGAAGTTGAATTCCTTGGAAACGAGACCAAATGATTACCTCAATAACTATTGAAAATTGAAAGAAAAAAAACTGAACAAATTAGAAATTGAGAAAATTTATCATGGAAAAATTCAGAAAAAGAACTGAACATCAGTATGACAGCACATTAAAATAAAATTAATATAACGGATTTGAAAAAAAAATAAGAATGACTTTTTTGGAGTTCATTCAATTTTGAAAAGATACAGAAACAAAACAAAAACAAAATGTGATATTTAAAATATTTAACGATCCTGCAAAAAAGCTGCATTTTGCTCGAATGTACTGATTTTTTTTTTCGTAACTACACGAAATAAGTATTTGAAAAATCGTTTGTAATCTGACAAAGGTGGTCCATTTTTTAAATTATTTTTTTCAAATTTCCAAATTTGATGAATTTTTAAAATTTTTCTTTTGAAATTTTTTCAAAATTGGCATATTTTAAAAATTATATAAATTTTAGAAATTTTTGAACGTAGATAGGTAATTATATAATTTTTTAGGTAAAAATTCATTTAGAAAAGTTTCAAAATTTAGTAAAAATTTGAATTTTAGCTTATACAGGGATACCTGACTTTTTTTAAAAATTTTGAATCATGTGATGTACGATTAGTATTTTTACAATTTTGATTATTTTAATTTGTTTTTCGAAATTAGCAAATTATTATGTTCTTTTCAAAATTAAAAAAGTTTCAAACATTTTTGATTTTTAAACATGAATTTTTTCCAATGAAAATTTACTTTTTCAATCAAGAATTTTTTAAAAAACTTATTTAAAAAAAAATATATTAAAATTTTTTGAAAGTTAATTTAAGAGATAACAGAAAAAATTTCTGTAAATTAGTGTAATTAATATCGATGTTACCTGTTATGAGCTTTGAGGTAAAACCTCCACCATTACATAAAAAGAATAAAAGTCGATCCATTCACGAGAAAAACCTTTAATTTGAATTGATTAACACTGTATTAGTAGTTGTAAAAATAAGATACATGATAAAATAGCATGTTCTTTCGCGAATTGGTTGTATGGGTATTCTAAGGAGTACGCTACCAAATTATACCGGAATAATTTGGCTATCGAGAGACTCGAAGAGATGCACGTTCTCGGAAGTATTCTTCCGAGGAACCTCACTAGCGTACTAGCGTTAGACGAAGTCTTCTAGCTACGCGTTGACATATCATTGCTAGGGTTGCCATAAAGTACGACATAATACGTAACGTTTGGCCCCAGTGTAGCCACGGGGTGGGTAGGGTCAAATGCACCTTAACATATGCCCCCGAGAGGGTTATGAGAGTGGCCTCTCATCGCCGCTCGAGAAAATCTCGAGTCGTTAAGGTCGTTATTTTACGTTATATTACTTTAGGTAGTTTGACCCTGTCGACCCCTCTGCCCCCGAGAGATTAGCAAGGGTGGTGATGACACTACGTTTGCAATTTTTTGGAAAGTGGGTACTCCCACTGAGGTATCACGCAGCCTCCGCCGACTTGATTACACCCAACACCCGATCTTAGTTATTCACTAAAACCGGCGAATTCGGCGTAACCGACGGCGTTGGACACATGATATACCTTAGACATTGGTCGAAAAGTGGACTCGGGTAAGTTCATTTAATTTTTTTTTTTTTTTTTTTTTTTTTTTTTTTTTTTTTTTTTTTTTTTTTTTTTTTACGTACTTATGGCATCAAAAAAAAATAATAAAAAATTAAAAAAGAGGTTTTAGGTGAAGTCGCCTAATATCGTGCATGTTGGGTGATTCCTATGAAAAAGGGACGAAAAATGTATGTCATCATACAGGCATTATTACGGGATACAATAGTGGTTATGTTTTACGAGAGGCTGCGATTTGGCGAACGCCAAGTATTAAAAATACACATAAGTACACATACATGACAAGAAATGGTTACATCGCACAATTGAAAAGAAATAATATCGTGTACACGCAGGTACGTAGAAATAATTAAAAATTATTGATGGTGTAGAGTGATGAAGGCTAACGTTGATTTTTCTTCTTTTGCAGGTGGACCGGCGAAACAGAATGGAAACGTTGGCGACCCGTCATCGCATCGAACAAAATATTGTTGTCGTGGAAAAAGGTACGTCGGTGGAACTTGTCATGGATGAATATTTGCGAGCAGACTCGAATACAATGAATAAATTTAATTTCAACTATTTGTAAATACATAGTCTATTCTCCTATTTGTTAACATATGTTCATTTATTTCGAAAATCTTCGAGAGTCCGGAAAATTTGTAAAATGCGAAGAACAGTTTCCACATATCATTGAGTTTGCATTGCATAGAAATGATCTACGACGGATCTTAAGTATGAAAAGGGGTAAAAAAATTTCTTTATGTTAGAAACTAAGAACTCATGGTAAAACAAAAAATATATTTTCGGTGATTATAACAGCAATAATAATAGTCAAAAAAGTATTTACATACGGAAAATCACCATTTTTTCGATTATAAAAATAATATTAAATTTATGGTAGCAAAAATAAAACATTTTGTCATTTTTCTTATTATAAAAAAAATTGTTTTTCTTATTATAAAAATCGTGCTAAAAAAAATTTCACAAAAAAAAGAATTGAACAATAATGAATCTTAATTCTAATACAAAAAAGGAACAAAAATTGCTTCGGATGAAAAACTGCAAGTTTGTAGGGAAAAACAAAAATATCTTCCATAATTATGTTACAAATAATGGTGGTTTTTTAAAAAAAAATTTACATAAAGAAGCTCACCATTATTTTGGTTAAAAAAGTAATACTAAATTGTTGATAAAAAATAAAAAAAATTTATCAATTTTCTTACCATAAAAATTGTAACAAAAAAAAATTTTTTACATACGAGAGAAAAAAAATTTTTTGAAGTTGGGTGAAATATTTACAAGCAAATTGGGGAGGGTTCCATGATTTATTTGAAAAATAAGAAAAAGAGGTAATAATACTAATAAACAAAAAATGAAAATTAATGGAAAGTAAAAAATTTATTAGTTTACGTTGATTTGGTGTAGACACCAAGATTGACTTTGAAAATGTCTAAAAAAAAGTCTATATATAAGGACTAGCACGACGGACTATTTACATTACCTCCAGTGTGGTCACTAGAATTTTTTGAGCGAGTTTGCTCGAAATTATTTACAATTGGTGTAAATAAAATAGTGCTAGCCGCGCGAAGTATCGGCCTTCGCTCGCGGTGTGGCCGTTTATGAACGCGCCTACCTGGTTGATCGCCAGCTTAATCAGGTGTTGGGCACCGTATTCTACTCCGGGAAGTACCCGGAAGGAGGCATCGGCCTGATTTTGGTCCAAGGTATACCGGGCAATCGCCGCTTCCCAATTCGTACGAGTTTGCTCGTAATTTATCACGTAAGGTGTGGGTACATATACTATTTCTCGCGCGCCGCGAGTGTACAATCTGTGGATCAATCTGTTGAATTGCTCGAGCATTGTCTCGAGTGGTATATGGTTCACCATATCGGACGTTCCGATTGAGAGAACTACGGCGTAAGGCACCGTTATTGTCGAGGTAACCTCGAGTAAGTCCCCTATTGTTAGGTTACTCTGGAAGTAAGGGATGTTTTTGAATTCGATGGTGTGGGGGTTAGTTGGTAGCCCAACGATCGCACCAGTGTAGAGTGGACCTTCGCCCATCATTAAAAATCGGTACAGCATGAATCCATGCTGGGTTTGTCCCGCGATTACCGTGGAAACACGGTGGATTCCCGAGCGATGTGCGTGGGACATGAAGGGAGAAATCATTTGGCGAGTCAACGGGGCGTTGTAATAGTGGGTCACTATTTCTGGGTTTTGTAGGATTTGTTGAGCCACCGTCCTTTTTTCCTCGCTGTCACGTGGATTTTGTAGGGCGTTTTGTGGTGACGGAGGGTTCCGTGGAAGGGCACCTCGGCTACCTCGTCCAATTCTCGCGATTCCGCGGGCGGCTCCTCGTTGTGGTGCTGGCACCATTGGTTGAGCTGAAATCCTACCTTGAGCGAGATTACGTCTGGCTGAAGCGTGTCCGCCTCGTTGTGCGGCTCGTGGCTGCCGTATGGCCGCCGCGAAACGGGCGTTCGGGTATATCGGCGGTACTACTACCGGTCTTCTAGGTCCAGCTAAATCCTCTCGATTGATACCCTGCGGTAACGCGTGTTCACGTAGTTCTTGTCGTACGATTTCTCGTACTTCTTGTAGAATGTTTTTCGGCGGAGCCGCCGAGTTCGAGGGCTGATTGTCTTCCACTACCGGGTCCGGTTGTTGTTCCGGCGCGTTCGCTGGTTCATCGATTTGCATTTGTTCGATAACGGCTGGTTCTTGTTCAGTGATGTTTTTTAAGGCAGTACGTGCTGTTTCAAAGTCAACTTGCAGTTGCGCAAGTTGCTGCGTTGCTTGGACTTGTTTTGCCGAAAGCTCGGCTAGCTTATCATAAAGCTCGGCAACCTGTTGTTTTCGCCTTTCGTCTTGTGAAGCCGTACCAGCCTTCGAGTGTGCAATTTGAATTACCGGCGAGGCCGGAGGAGGGTTCTCCGGGATGGATGTCATACTTGCCGGAGACGATACTTGCGGCGAAGGCGTGGTTGTAGATGATGGACTTGACGGCGGCGTATTGTCGGTCACATCCATTCTGCGTATTAAGAAGAGAAACGCGTTAAAAAATGCAAATCACTTATCGTCATCGATGGGTTTATACGGAGGCGACTCCATATTAAACCAAAAACATCGAGAAAAAAATTCAAGCAAGAAAAAGCCATGCGAATAATAATTATTTGTAAGGTACTTACAGTTCTTCGAGTGGTACACCGTTTTGTGGAAACGAAATAATATAGTAAAAAATGTTTACTTTGACTTCTTGAATATTTGCCGTATATTATCGCGGTAAAAAATGCCGAGTGTTTTCATTAAGGTGAACGTTGGTAAAATGCGAGCTCGCATCACACTTTCGTTGGTTCCTTGGCCGTGTCTCCAGGCCGAGGTCGGGGTGATTTCCCCTCCTACCGCTCCACCGTCGTGTTCGACGTTATTTGGTATCGTCCAAATGCGCAAGGAGATAAGGATTCGGTTCGAATGTAGCTTCGGGTTGTGAGGGGAGAGAAGGGCGGCGTGTTCAACACGCCTGTTTGTCTGTGTTAGTGCACAAACGTTTGATGTCGTTGCATCTTATACGAAAATTTTCCTTTTCGAGCTCTCTCGATGAACGAAAAAATGAAGATATGCCATTGAATTGAACTGGATTCAATTCTTATCTGATCTTGAGAAAACTCTTATCGGATATTTCACATGGCGTGTCTATAAATAATCTGCCGAGTGTGCTCGATTGTTTTTGTGAGCTCACAAAGGCGTACGAACTGATTCGTATATATAATTTTGATTTTCTAGCGATGTCGCTTGATAAGAAGGAGATTTGAAGATGAATTTTTCAATTTGATTAATTTACAAAAATTAACCGTTCGAAAAATATACTCATATACATCTACATTTTCAAAATTAGTTACGAGTGTACTCGTAGGTATTTATTTCTACGTAGGTACGTAGGTTTTAACCCGATACCGCATACGCGTCGTCGAGTGTTCGGTGGCGAACATTTAATCTACGGACAGGTACGGTGGGCGGGGTGGTTCGAACGAGGGAACGTTCGGTTTGTAATGTACGTATGGATACGTGCGTTTGTGTTGGTGTGTTTGACACAGCAACGCTGTTTTCATTTAAAATGAGAAGATTTTTTCTCCTAGCGTAGATCACTTGGAAGAAAATATTGAATGAATTCAATTTTTAATAATTAATTAGGAAATCAATTATTAATTTATACGTATAAAAGAGGTCTTTTATTTTACGTATTTATTTTCAAAATTACCATTTGAATACGAGACTTCTCGTATACGTTTGGTTGCGGTGGTACCTCATACCTCGCCCTGTCTATATTTTTGTACTACGCAGTACGGTTACTCGTTGGTATAAACCAAGCTCGAGTCTTAGGCGAGTTTCGACTTGCCTTTTGTGTTCGGCGACGAACATTCAGTTTGCTTATTTGTAAGGCGGGCGGGGTGGTACGATTTTACATATTTTCGTACGAGTTCGTACGGCTGTGTTGTTTGTTACGTATGTCTACGTGTGTACTGGTAAACACATTATAGTGGAGGATTTAGAAATCCAATATTTTTCTAGTTTGAGTTAAAAAATTAATTCAACTATAGAAAATAACAAGTTTACTTGTAGGTGGTGTTTTTTGGAGCAAAAAACTCGAAATTTCGAAACTGATGGAAATCATCAATTAGAAAAATTCTATGAAAATATTTCAATCTGTCGATTGTCCAGTTTATTATTGCGTATTCGCAAGTAATGCTTTTCTTACGCGGCTTCGCGTGTTGTAACCTTGGGTAGTTACATTCGGCTCAATTTCGCTGGCGATTTCACCATTTGATTTATCGTCAGCGTGATTTGAATTTTTTATTTCAACTTGAGGGTCTCTAGTTGTGTTGAGGTATTCCTCAATTTGCTGTACTATTGTACGATCGTTGTGCTTTGACTGCATTATTTTTTCGCTTAATTTTTTCAGCTGAGTCGCCGATAAAAATAAGGACAATTGGCGTATGTTGACCGTACGTTCAATTGTTTCGTCGCTGGTGGATTTCACCAGGTAACAATTTGGTGCAACTTGACGCACGACTTGGTATGGGCCATACCTTTTTTGGAACAATTTTTTGGATTGCCCCTTGTCAAAGCTTGACAATTTATGATCAGTGATTAACACCAAGTCATCTGGTTGTAACGGCGTCGGGTCGCCGTGCAACTTGTTAAAGTTGTATTCATCTTGTATACGTTGTGAGCGACGACGCTCGCGTATATAGGCTTCGATAGCTTGCCTATCATTTAAATTTTCGACTTTTTCTTTCTCGGTGGCATCGTTGTACACCGATTTTTTCGCAAGTTGGTCAGCAACTATGTTTAGAAATTCGTGCCTACGTGCGTACACGTGTTGGATACGAATTTCTTCGAATTTAGAGATTAGCTCTAATAATTCTTTGAAAAGCTCGCCGTGTACGACGGGTTTTTTCCGGCTGTTTAGCCAGCCATTTTTCTGCCAGTGGTCTGCAGTTTTATTTATCGCTTGCGATACGTACTTTGAGTCGGTAAGCACCAACGCTTTAGTGAAATTATTTTCGAGTAAGATCTCGAGTGCAATTTTTACTGCGTAAATTTCAGCTAAATTGTTCGAGGGTGGGTGCCTCGAGTCTGAGATTTGCTCAGAGATATTTTTGCCAGATTGAGGTTTGAAACAAATCCCAATTCCAGCTTTGGGGTTTTCTTTCCCATTTCGTGCGCAGGCGCCGTCCGCGGCTACACGGACGTGCCCCTTGTCGTCACGAATTACGTCTTGTTCAGTTAATCTGATCGTTTTTAATTCAGTTGAGGTCACTGAATTTAATAATTTTCGCTCCTCCTTGTCGCGGAGCTTTTGCAATTCGTGTCTAAAGTTGAACTTTGCGTGTTGCACGGGAAGCTGCGTAATGATGGGATCATCAATTCCCCAGGCTTCGTTCGGCTTTACACCAAAGGAAGTTGGGGTATTATTTATCTCACGTTCGATATCTCGAGCGTAAGTGTGCCAATCGTAGTGTTCTCGATTTGCGTCGTAAAATGTATTCATTTTGACGCGTAATTTATCTCCAATAATTCTCATAGTGCGTTCCACCATTGAGGATTGTGGGTTGTATGGGGTAGTTTTACCTATTTTGATATTATATCTGGAAAGCATGTCTTTCCACAGATCGCCGACAAACTGGGTACCATTATCAGTAATCACTTTTTTAATGGTATAACCAGCTCTATGTATGTCGTTTACGACATTTTCCATTTCAGTTGTCACTGATAATGCTTTTATGTCGGTTAGGGTTTTCACCCATACTCGTGACGTAAACACGTCTTTGACGACCAAAAGATACTTCGGTTCGTCTTGCAAATTTGCGATTGGTCCGAACAAGTCGGCAGAGAGTACCTCTCCTATACCGTAGGATTCTACTTGAGCAAACTCAAGGACTTTGCGGAGCGCATAGCTCTTGTTTACTTTACATATTACGCATATGTTACATATGTCTTTAATATATGCTAGTGAATTTGGGTAAAAGTAAGATCTTCTAAAAATCCAATCTAGCTTTGTCGCACATACGTGACCGTAAATTTCGTGTAGATAATCTACAGTGTCGCGAAAGAGTTCTTCCGGCATATAGATAAGAGAGTGATTATCATCATAATATCGAACGAGTACATCTCGTCCCTTCTCATCTTTTTCAATGCGAAATTTCTTTCGTTTGTTTTCTTGCTGGTCAAGATCTTTCTTATTGTAATAGGTGGTAGCTAAGAGTGCCATAAGTGCTTTACACTTATTGTCATTTTTCTGCCCCTCAGCGACATTCGCCAAGTCTTTGGGTAGATTTATGAGGACAGCCTCAGCTATGCAAGTTGATACTGGTTCAATCTGTTCGATCGATTCCAGAGTAAGCTCTGGTGCTTGCATTTTGAAGAGTTGGGTGCTCTGTATCTTTTTAATGTCAAATTGCAAGTCGTAACCTGCTAGCTCGGTGATCCACGCCGATGCTGTACGATGAGTTTGGGACATCGATGCGATCTTTTTGACTAATGATTGGAGGTCAGCTCTAATGTGAACTGGTCGTCCATGTAGCCAGTGAGCTAGCCGTCTACAAATTTTTACAAGAGTGAGGACCTCTTTATCGTGAAGAGTATATCTCTTCTGGTGAGATTTAAACGATAGCGACGTGTACATCACTATGTTTATTTTATCATCGTCGTCGTACTGATACAATACGGCGTTCATTGCGTCTTCACTTGGAGCAGTTTCTAAGTAAAGTTTTTTGTTTTCTAGTGGTGGCATTAGAACAAAATTTTTTCTGTACTCGTCGCACAGTTTAACAAATGATTTTTGACAGTCGTCTGTCCATTTGATTTCTTTTTCTTTGCTTTGCGAAAGCGCAAATATTGGCGCGAGAATCTGCGAGTAATTTGGAATAAATCTGTGATACAGATTGGTTAATCCTACAAGCGTTTGCGCTTGTTTGAGGGTTTTGAGTACAAATTCCCCTTTTTTGTTCGTGTGTTTTTTCACGAATTCATCGAATTTCTCGATTTTGGCATTTTGTTTACCTACGGTGTTTTCACCCAGAGTAAAACCAAGATGCTTTGTTGTTTTTTGGAAAAGTTTGGTCTTTTCTGGATTGAGTTTTAACCCAAATTTTCGAATTAGTGTGAACACTTTTTCGAGTGAATTGATAGTTTCCTTAAATGTTTTTCCTGCAACCAGGAGATCGTCGACGAATTTCGCCAATCCGTCCATTTCAGGAAAAATATCGTTCATTACCTGAATGAACTCAGATGAGGACACCTTGAAACCGTAAGGTAATACGAGAAACTCGTATACTTGCCCCTCAAAGATGAAAGCTGTATACTTTCGGGCTTCGGGGACGAGTGGTAACTGCCAGAATGCAGCGGTAAAATCGAGTGGACAGAAAAAAGCGTATTCGCCTTGTTCAAATATTATATTTTCCATTTTTCGTGTTTCCACGAGTCGATTTATTGCAAATCGATTGAAATCCCAGGCGGCTAAGCATAATCTTAGATCACCGTTCGATTTTATGACTGGAGCAGTCGTATTGATAAATTGCGAAGTCGAGGGACGAATAATCCCTTTCATGAGCATGACACGAATGGCTCTTCGCATTGTGGGAATTAATTTTCGCGTTGGCGAGTATTTCTCGCCTTTCCACTGTTTGAGCATTTCCTCGTCAGTGGTGGAAAATTCGAAAGTGACTTTCGGTCCGGTGTATTTACCCGGGTACTTGCTGAAAATGTCTGCGAAGACTGAGAGTTTCTCCCATCCTTCACCGTTTTCGACTTCGGTTATGCGATTTTCTCGCAGCGCGTCGAGAAGAAATTGATGAAGTTTCTTCAAGTAAATTTCTTTACCTTTGTCACGATCTTCCGGTCCTAGGTATGCCCAGTGCACCGGTCGTGTATTTTTATCGATGACTTTCATCGTGTCTTTTTTGTCTTTTTCGAAGATGTGGCAACAACGTAGGACGTCGAGACCTTGATATTTTCCTCCTTCGAGGAATTTAATAGGAATTAATTCCTTTTTCAACCTCGATGGAATCGTGGCCATGTGAAGTTGGAACTTCAGTTCGATGTTTAAGATTTTCATCGATTGTCTACCGAGTATGCAGACGTTACCTACTGCCTCGATTATGTAAAATGGTATTTTTAGTTCCACTGAACCAAGCATTAGTGTAACCACTAATATGTACTGCTGTGTATACACAAGTTTATTGTCTGCTAGGCGAAGTTGAAGTCTTCGTTTTAGCGGTAGGTAGGTACAGACATCTCCATGCTTGTCTACCCATTTGTTCGCAGTATTCTGCGTAATTACGTTGGGGAGTGCCCCAGAATCCAATTGCATGGCGTAGATTTCTTCACCAATTGCAATTGGTACTACACAAGTGGGGTCACTTTTTTCTGAATTATTTACGTCTTCGGTAATTAGGTGTTTTTCAATGTTAGCATTGATTGTTGCGTCACCTATTTGCGTATTATCTATGGATTCGACGTATTTTAAATCTTTGGAAGCGTGAAATTTCCCATTGATTATTTTCAGTGGTACTTTGATGGGTACATCATTAGTAAGTGTTTTTTGAGCTTGTTTATCAGCTTTCTTTTTAAACATGTTGTACACGTCGAAGCTGATTTTTAATCTACCCATTGGTGGGATGTGGGGCGTAGGTCGCTTCGTTGTAAGATGTCTGACCATCTTTTTCTCAAAAATGGTGCGTATTTTTTCTATCGCGTTTTTGTTGACGTAAAAACATCTTTTTTCTTGTGCAAACACAAATTTACTCTCATCTGGTATGATGTTGTCATCATTATCAGTTGCATAACGAGTGATGGGTACACCTTTCATCGACGTGAATATCTCACGTTGTCTCAGGATTCGATGTGGTTCGAACCACACTGTCAATCGTGAATCCGTTTTTTCGAATGCCTCAAATATTTTTCGAAATAGGTTATAGCGAATCACTTTAACTTTTCGATCGGGAGGATTGCGTGGTTTCACGTATGGGAAGATTAGAATGACTTCTTGTGCTTCTTTTTCGAGAAGTGTGTTCACTACTTTGACCATTTTATCAAAAATTACTTGATATGGTAATGACGAATAATTTATTTCAAGGACGCACATTGATAAAATGAATTTTCGCTTCGTGAACGTGGCGTTTTGTAATTCTTGTTGTAGGTCATCGAGACCGATGTGTATCCTACGATATGGTTTTTTAGCGTATTCGCCAATTTCGTATTCGGACATGTAATACGATAGGCCATCGCCAATGTATTCATATTCGAGAAAATTATTCATTTTTGGTGGGGTCGGGTCTGAATTCTGGCAAGAGGTCGACCCTTGGCTGAATTCTTGCCCTACTCGTTTCCCTCATCGTCATCGACAGGGGAATCTTCAAAGACGTAGTCGTCTGATTCTTCGAGGTCCTGAATATCAGTATCATTTTCTAGGTCGGTTATCATTACCGGAATTTCTTTTCGAGGCGCTTTCTCGAATTTGGGTCTTTCGGGTACCTTATTTTGGGCTGGAGTCAGTCCACTGGTAGTTGGCATTGCGTTCGACGCATTGTTACGAGGAGTCTCGTTCTTTTTGGTATCATCGGGCTTTTTATACGTTGGTCGTATATTTTGTCCGAACGTGCCTCTCGGTACAAATCCCCCTGAAGCATTCTTCGGGGTGTATGTGAGAAATTTTTGTTGTGACGGCAACGTCATCGTTTGCGGTTTGGCCGCACGTAGTGGTTTTGGTTTTTCAGGATTAATCCTGATTTTAGTTAATTCTTTCAGACGCTTGATGAAGTTTTCAGCCGACGCTGTGTTTTCGTCTGATAATTTCATCTGGGTTTCCAGAGGTAATTTATCTTTCGCAGTGCGTATCACTTTCGAAATTGGTACTTGGGTAGAGACAGAGAGTTGCTCTATCCATTTTACCATTTGACGGAGGAGTTCTCTGTCTTCGTCGTCGCCTTGTATGGACAAGTTAACGAATGTTTTGAAAGCTTTTTCTTGTTGTTCTGGAGCCCAGAATTCTTCGTAAAAGCTCTTTTTCAACGTCTTGAAATTGTCTACCTTCGCGTTTTCTTCTACCCAAGCAGGTCCGCCTGTGGCTTCGATAAGACCTCTGAACCAGTGACATATGCTGCGATCAGCAATGTTTGCGTTCTCGTCTTCTGAAGGTAGAGCGCTTTCGAATTTTTGCACGAATGCGTGCGGGAAAAATATTTGATCCGTGGTGAACGCGATTTTTTGTTCTCGCAAATGTTTAATCGTAATTTTCTCGTTGTAGTTGTTCACTACTGTGCCACCTCCGCTGCATCCACCGGGGGAACGTTGAAGTTTCTTTATGGCACTGTCAATCGTGTCAACACGAGTTGTCAAAGTCGCACTTTGATTTTCGAGAGTAACAATAGATTGTTCGTTTAGAGATATCTTTGTATTTACTGTCGATTGGTACAAGGCCTGTTTGTCATCAGTTTCCTTAACATAACCTACTAAGATTGCGCGTAAGTTTGACAGATTTTCAGTGAGGGTCTCACCTTGGTGTTTATTTGCGAGAACTTGAATTTTATTTGCCGTAGCTAAACTATGGCTTTTATTTGCAGTATCTTTGGCTTCGGACGCCAAATTTATCGCAGAGTCAGCTCTACGTTGAGCTTCGATGGCAACGTTGTGAGCTTGTTGGACAAGCTGTTTTTGAATTTCACTCTCACGGTTTAATCTTTCCTCAAAGTAACGGTTGAGTTCATCCGTTGTCAAGGTAGGAATAGAGGATGTTTGAGCGTTTACGCTCGGAGGTGGTTTATAGTTCTCGCTGTGTTGACTACGCGCTTCATCGTCATCGTCAGAGTGTTGGGAGTTTTGCGTGTTCGCACCTCCAATCGTATTCGAATTGAGATGATTTATATTTAAAGTTTGATCTGGAATTGAATTTTGAATGGGGGTGTCCCCTTTGTTCTGTATAGGTAGAGCGTGCTCTTCGTTACCAGTGTTTACACTCGTATTACTTTCGTCTGTGTTATCCATCGTACGAGGTTTCCTCGAATTTCTACGGTGTGGATAAGTCTCGGATATTTTTTGCAAAGCTTTTTCTTTCGCTATGCGATTGGGCATGCCCCAAGGCAAAATATCGAGTACGTGTTTGTCACGTTGTGTTACACAAATTCTGAGAGCAAGGTATTAAAAAATAAATTTTGAGAATTGAGAGAAAAAAAAAATCAGAATTAAAAAATGCAAGCAAGAATTAATTCAAAAAAGTACGTACCAGTAAGCGAATATCAAACCATTCACAACAAAACCGTACACAATAAAAAAATCGCACACCGAAATCACCACGAAAAGATCGAAAAACGAAAAAATGGCTAAGGTATCACGGAAAAAACATTCCCTACAGTATTGCTGCGTATTGGAAATATTACCGCGCGTACGTCTTTCACGTTAACGAACCACAAGAATAATAATAGCGTGTTGGGTAGCTTGCTACGGGTCTCGACGCAGTTGCGCGATCTTACCATGCTCATCGGAGATTTCACCAATGGATCTTCCCCCTGCCTGCCGGCCGGGTGGGTGGGCGGGTACGCCGCTGTGTGTTCTCGTACGGCATGTTCGTCGTAACGGTTACTGGCGGCGTAATTTTTTGGCGCGCTTTCGATATCGTGTGAACACGAGGTCCCTATGAGATAGAAAAAGCATGCGTTTTTATTTACACACTCCATTCCCCAACCGAGGTCAGGTACAGAGAAAAATGAAAAAAGGGTGGACACCCCCGTACCCGAGTACGGTGGCTGTTCGTAACACATTTTGAAAAGCGGTTTGCCTAAATTAATAAGCAAAAAGAAAAAGTGTTGATAAGCATTAACTACAGTTTTTTTTTTTTTAAAAAAAGATTTGCATTATTGAAAAAGAAACTACTCACCACACGTCGTACATTATTTGACCTTTCGGTCTGGGCCATCTCAGCCTTTCGCCTAACTGTTCGTCGTACATTATTGGTTACATTATTGGTTACATTATTGGTTACATTATTGGTTGTCATATTTCGTTGGAAGGTTAATTACGTCTTCCTCGGATGACTTTACAGCATTGGATAGCCGGCTTCTGCCGGACGAAGGGATTAATTACTTAAAATAACCGCACAAAAACACTCGCGAACCCGTTTCGGCACCAATGTAATTAATATCGATGTTACCTGTTATGAGCTTTGAGGTAAAACCTCCACCATTACATAAAAAGAATAAAAGTCGATCCATTCACGAGAAAAACCTTTAATTTGAATTGATTAACACTGTATTAGTAGTTGTAAAAATAAGATACATGATAAAATAGCATGTTCTTTCGCGAATTGGTTGTATGGGTATTCTAAGGAGTACGCTACCAAATTATACCGGAATAATTTGGCTATCGAGAGACTCGAAGAGATGCACGTTCTCGGAAGTATTCTTCCGAGGAACCTCACTAGCGTACTAGCGTTAGACGAAGTCTTCTAGCTACGCGTTGACATATCATTGCTAGGGTTGCCATAAAGTACGACATAATACGTAACGTTTGGCCCCAGTGTAGCCACGGGGTGGGTAGGGTCAAATGCACCTTAACATTAGGTTCAAAAGTTTTTTTTGGGGATCAATTTTTTGAATCATTTGAGTAAGTATAATTAAATTATTTTGAAACAAATTTTTCGATAATTCATTCAACAAGAAATTTTTGTGCATTCATTATAAAAAAAATTTTTTTAAGTTTCTTTGAAAATATTTTTTTATTTTTTTTTTTAAACTAAAAACTTTGTTGAGAATTTTATTGCTGAGCGAAGGCCAGAAAAGTTGCCTATTGAAATGTCTAATAAATACAAGATAGTATAATGATGTTGATAATATTGCCTAACTAGTTTGCCGTAAATACGAGTCCGGGATAACGTTTGCAGGGCCGTGGTCCTGGTCATTTTCAAAAAAATGAATGAAATTGACATAGTCGATTGAACTTTTTTTTCAGGATTTTTAAGAAATCAAATTTTCAATAATTCGACTTGAAAATTATGAAAAATTTCAATAGAAAAAATTATAGAAAATTCTTGTGATTTTTTAAAAATTTATTTAAAAACCAACTTTTTTAAAAAACTGAAGATAATATGAAAGATGTAATTTTTGAAAATTTCGTGGCTGAACGAAAGTCAGAAAAGTTGCCTATTGGAATGTCTCGAATATACAAGGTAGTACCTACATATAATGATGTTAATAAAATTGCCTAACCAGTTCGCCGTAAATACGAGTCAGCGATTGCGATTGCAGAGTCTATGACCACTTTTCAAAAAAATTAATCACACTAACACAATTAATTGGACTTTTTTCAGTATTTCCAAGAAATGCAATTTTGAATCATTTAAATTGAAAATTACAATTTTTTTTTTGAATCGAAAAATTTGTTTCCAAAAATGTAAAAACTCACTTTTATAAGAATTTTTGAAAGCTCTCCTGGATTAATTTCCAGAGAATTTCTTCTGAAAAAAAAAAAAAAAAAATTTTAAAAATTTTCAAAATACATTTTTTAGGAAATAATTCTGAATAAATTCTCAGAAAATTATTTTAAAATCATTTTCAGAGAATTGCTTTTCAAATCAACATGATTTTGAAAAAATTTACGTATTTTTCTTTTGTTTTCTTGTATTTCTTATTTTAGGTACTCAAAAATTTCTATTTGAATAAATTTTCAACAAAAAAACATGATTTTTTTCAGTCAAACTTTCAAAAATATGTTTGAAAAAAATTTTCATTTAAAAATGATTTTTTTTTCTTTGGTTCTTTATGAAAAATTATTTAACTTTATCCTTCAAAATTGCCAAAAGAAATAAAACTTTTGAAGTCATTTGCATTTAATTTTTCAAAAAATATACATATTTAAAAACTTCAATGTAAATGAATCGTTTTTTTTAATAACCGCATAAGTCACATTTTTGACAAAATACGTTTTTTCATGAAATGGGTTCCCTAGACGTAGCTACATCACATATTAAAAAATTACACTTATCACTCTCATAAAACAGCCTCCAGACGACACCAAAGATTGCATATTTCATAAAACAGCATAAGTCCAGCTTTTTTTTTTAAATTTCTTTTTTTAAATAATTATTCGAAAAAATTTTCATTATTTTTAAAATTACATAATCGATGCATGAAATATATTTTTTCATTTTTTTGGTGAAAAATATAGGTGTTTGTATGAGAAACGTGTTCATTTTCTATAAAACAGCATAAGTCCTTCTTTTTTTCGTTTTCTTCTTTTAAAATGATGAAGCAGAAATTTTTTTTCGTTATTTTTAAAATGTCCATAATCGATGCCTACAAGGCATAAAGTACATATTTTCAATTTTTTTTTGTAAAAAATATAGGTCTTTGTGTGAGAAACGTGATCATTTTTTATAAAACAGCATAAGTCCAAAAACTTTGGAGCCCCCTGGAAGGGAAGATTTTCACCTCAGGAAAAAAACCGCGATGCCACGTTATACAATGTTAGATAGGTTCATATTGTGATCCGGTCATATTTTGTATCAAATCATTATTTCATCATGCTGTTAGTTTTTCTCATTTCCTGAAAAAAATGTACAAAGTGACTTATGCTGTTATTAAAAAAAACGATTCAAATACTGAAAGTCAACTCGTATTTACGGCGAACTGGTTAGGCAATTTTATTAACCTCTTTATACTGAATGGTACTGACGCATTTCAATAAGCAAATTTTTTCACCAATTAACCAAGAAATTATTAAAGATTTCTTGTCAAATAAATTTTCTAATTTTTTGTTAACGCATTTTTAAATTGAATAAATTTTTAATTTTTTTTCTAAAATGAAGTAGTATAAAAATTTATTTTTAAAAATATAACCTCGAAGAATTGTTGAAAGCGGATTTTTTAAATTTGATTTTTTTAAATACCTATTTAAATTTTCTTTTCAAAAACTTTCTTAAACTTTTAGAAAATATAATTTCATTTTTTTTTTCAAATTAAAGCTCGAAAAATTTCTTACTGAAACAATTTTTAGAAAATTCTACACAAAATTGATTCTAAACAAAGTTCTTTCAAAAGTTATTTTTCATTTTTTTTTCAAAATTTAATTCCGACGGAATCTTGAACTTTTGTTTTTGAGTGTGTTTCTAAAAATTGATTCTTAATAAATTTTCAAGACTTTTTCAAACGGAAATTTTTGAAAGATTTTCTAAATTGAAATTAAAAAAAAAAATTATTTCATACTTTACGTTTTTTAAAATGAATAATTTTTAAAAACTCCTTCTGAAATGATCCTTTAAAATATTTTTTCATTCTTCCTCTTAAAAAAAAGGGAAAAAAATTGAAAATTTCTCTTCTGAAATTTTTTTTTTTTTGGTTCTTCGAATAAAACTTTGAAAATTATTCCAGATGAATTCTCAAAAAATTATGTTTTTTAATTTCTAAAAAAATTGGCAAAATTTTAAAAATCTAACTCTAAATGAATTCCAAAAATTTTGTTTATACCAATGACGAGTTTTTTGGTTTTTATCAATTTTTTCAACTTCGATTTTTTTAAAAATATTTTTGTGTAAATTTCTAATAAATAAGTACCCGAGCGGCACACTCGATCGATAATATCGGAAGATGTAACGTATCGATAAAAAATCGTTTGAAAATCTATAGATGTTCTCACGATATTATAAAGATTTATCGGTACAACTTCATAGGCAAAAAATCTAAAAACTATCGAATTCGATATTATTAAGATTTTATGACGATATTCGTCAACGATACTATCGACAAAGAATATTAAATTTATCGATTCCGATTTTCCACCGATTTTGTGCAGATATTTGAAACTACATTATCGACAAAGAATATTAAATTTATCGAATTCGATTTTTTAACGATTTTGTAAAGATATTTAAAACTATATTATCGACAGATTATATGAAATTTCTCGACTTCGATATTTTACCGATTTTTTGACGACATTTGAAACTATATAATCGACAGATTATATTAAATTTATCGAATCCGATTTTTTTACCGATTTTGTAAAGATATTTGAAACTATATTATCGACACGTAATATGAAATTTCTCGATTTCGATTTTTTAACGATTTTGTGACGATATTTGAGACTATATTATCGACAAATAATCTGAAATTTCTCGAATTCGATTTTTTAACGATTTTGTGAAGATCCCGAGCGGCACACTCGATCGATAATATCGGAAGATGTGACGTATCGATAAAAAATCGTTTGAAAATCTATAGATGTTCTCACGATATTATAAAGATTTATCGGTGCAACTTCATAGGCAAAAAATCTAAAAACTATCGAATTCGATATTATTAAGATTTTATGACGATATTCCTCAACGATACTATCGACAAAGAATATTAAATTTATCGATTCCGATTTTCCACCGATTTTGTGCAGATATTTGAAACTACATTATCGACAAAGAATATTAAATTTATCGAATTCGATTTTTTAACGATTTTGTAAAGATATTTAAAACTATATTATCGACAGATTATATGAAATTTCTCGACTTCGATATTTTACCGATTTTTTGACGACATTTGAAACTATATTATCGACAGATTATATTAAATTTATCGAATCCGATTTTTTACCGATTTTGTAAAGTTATTTGAAACTATATTATCGACAGATTATATGAAATTTCTCGACTTCGATATTTTACCGATTTTTTGACGACATTTGAAACTATATTATCGACAGATTATATTAAATTTATCGAATCCGATTTTTTACCGATTTTGTAAAGTTATTTGAAACTATATTATCGACACATAATATGCAATTTCTCGAATTCGATTTTCTAACGATTGCGTGAAGATATTTGAAACTATATTATCGACACGTAATATGAAATTTCTCGATTTCGATTTTTTAACGATTTTGTGACGATATTTGAAACTATATTATCGACAAATAATCTGAAATTTCTCGAATTCGATTTTTTAACGATTTTGTGAAGATATTTAAAACTTTATTATCGACACGTAATCTGAAATTTCTCGAATTCGAATTTTCAACAATTTTATGACGATATTTGAAACTATATTATCGACACGTAATATGAAATTCCTCGATTTCGATTTTTCAACGATTTTGTGGCGATATTTGAAACTACATTATCGACAAATAATCTGAAATTTGTCGAACGATTTTTCAACGATTTTGTGACGATATTTGAAATTATTTCCAAATTGGTGAAAATTTTTCTAAGTCCAACACGTCTGGAAGTACTAAACTGCCTATTATAAGCGTTTTATTGCTAATTCTTCAACGATAAGGTATAGCACAGTGGTTAAGGAAGAAGATTACCATGCAGGATGTAGATGGTTCAAGCCCCACGGGTGGCAGATTTTTTATAATTTTTTTTGACTTTTTCTGAAATGATCCTCTTACCGTAACATGAATAATGTATTTAGGCATAGTTTAATGTATTAATTATGCTAATTAATGATTTTTAATTATAGAAAGAAGCTAGTAAAAGACGAAAAATCGGAATAAAAAATCGATAAAAAATCGACAGAATATCGAATTCGATAAAGTGTCGCAAAAGTTCCGCCTAAATCGTGAAATTATCTTTCGATATTATAGATATATTATCGATAAAATATCTTACTATAATCTCGAAATTTTTGCTAACTATAATTCGTCGATAATCTATCTATATATCGAAAGATAATTTCACGATTTATGCGGAACTAACGCGACACTTTATCGAATTCGATATTCTGTCGATTTTTTATTTCGATAATTTGTCGAGTGTGCTGCTCGGGTATATTAATTTTTTCAAATTTCGTTCAAAAATTAAGATTTTATTTCAGGGATACTTGTGCTATCAAGATTTTTATTCAAACTTATTTTTAAAAATTTCATTACAAATAGGTGCACTCAAATGTGTTGAAAAAATTAATATATCTACATACAGTCAATAATACCCTTCATTAAAAAGTGGACGAATTTATTCATAATTTCGATTCGTTCAAAGCGCAGGTAACTCCTTAGTCCTTAACCATCGATGAAAAACGAATACCTTTCTACGTTTATAATAGAAAGTGAAACGCTGACCCTGTTCGGTCGTCGTCGTGCAAATAATTACTGTTCTAAAATATACACCACACGGTAAACTTATTTATGGTTATACGGTGTAATGTTTACATTATATCATCATTAGAAGGTCCTCTTTCTGTACGTTGTATAGTGGGCGTTCATCTTGTGCCAACGGATCGCGTAATGATATGCTCTAACACGTCTATTTATTGTCTTAATGTACTACAGCGAGGAAAATGTGTTCGCGAATATATTACATAAACGAGCGTCCCTCGTCTCACATGCCCTCATCTTCGATAAACCTTTATACTCGTACGTACCTTCCATACACCTTATATATACACACTTGCGACTAGTCTCTCACTCTAATTTACCGGAAAAATTCCATCGTCGTTTTAATATGATTTTTTTTTTCAACTCCAGAAAATCCTCTAGTTTCATTAGGATGACATTATTTACGAGTCGTGGGCATGTTTAGCAAATTAACTTTCTCAATTATTCGTACGCTAGATGAGCTCTTTTTTTTATTCGGTTTTATAACCGCCCAGTTACAGCCAAGACGAGTGCTTGAGTTTTTATGGATACTTTGTATGGTCGTATTGTACAGTTTTGAAAGATGTCTGCCAATGTTTCTCAGACTGGACCCTGTCCTAGCGAGAAAATTCTCCACTAAAAGATGAGAAGTGGTGCAACGAGACGCATTATACTCATTTCGATGAGTACTCGATGATGTTGCTGCGGATGCGATGACATTAACCCTTTCGGACCCAAGGCCGAACTAGTCCAGATTGAAGCATCATCTTTTAATATCCATATAGTATAAAATATTTCAAGACTCCTTGATTTTTTTCAGCCCACTACCCTCAATACTCATATCGAAAAATACATTTCTTAAAAATTTATGGAAATGCATTATCGACTAAACTATATGGATTTGGAAATTGAAAATTTAGTAGAAGGGTGGAATTAATTTTTAAATTATAGTAATTAAAAGGAAAATTGATTCCCACCAAATAGGTATGAGAAATACCCAGTCAAAAACATAAAAAATGAAAAAAAGAACGAATTAGTGCCCCGTTTTAAAAATCCAATTATTGAATGACGGGAAATGTCTTTTAATTTTTGAACAACAAACGGAATTGTCTGGATGGCTACGTGGGGTTTTTTGAAAAAACGAAAAATTGGTGTCGAAAATCCATTGAAAAATTCAAAGTTTTTGACAAATAAATATTGTTATAAAATTTTTTCCAAGGCCCCAATCGAAAAAATTTTCAAACAAAAGTTATGTATTTTGATCTCAGGAACAATTTTGGTTATTACAAAAATTTTGATTGGATCACTCCTTCCCTTCCATTTTTGCATTTTACGTATGAAAGTCACATGGAAAATCACGTACGTATAATGAAAAATTATTCTACATGAACATGTATAATGCAAAATTGGAGGGGAAAGAGTGGGCCAATCAAAATTTTTGTAATAACCAAAATTGTTCCTGAGATCGAAATAAACAAATTTTTTTTGAAATTTTTTTCGATTGGGGCCTTAGGTACAGATATAAGGAAAAGTGGGATCACCCTCTCTTCATGCGATTTTCATACATAAAATGCAAAATTTGAGGGGAAGGAGTGATCCAATCAAAATTTTTGTAATAACTAAAATTGTTTCTGAGATCAAAATACACGACTTTTGTTTGAAACATTTTTCAATTGGAGCCGAATTTTTTTTTCTTCAAAAACTAGTCAAAAATTTCAAATGCATTTTCGACACCATTTTTTCGTTTTTCCAAAAAAACACACGTAGCCATCCAGACAATTCCGTTTGTTGTTCAAAAATTAAAAGACATTTCCCGTCATTCAATAATTGGATTTTTAAAATAGCGCAATAATTCGTTCTTTTTTCATTTTTTATGTTTTTGACTGGGTATTTCTCATACCTATTTGGTGGGAATCAATTTTCCTTTTAATTACCATAATTTAAAAATTAATTCCACCTTTCTACTAAATTTTCAATTTCCAAATCCATATAGTTTAGTCGATAATGCATTTTCATAAATTTTTAAGAAACGGATTTTTCGATATGGGTATTGTGGGTAGTGGGCTGAAAAAAATCAAGGAGTTTTAGAATATTTTATACTATATGGATATTAAAAGATAATGCTTCTATCTGGGCTAGTTCGACCTTGGGTCCGAAAGGGTTAATATTCGCACCAGTACCATGAAAGAAAGAAGACGAGAAACCCCAGCGAATATATATACACACGCATATGCCAGCCCTGCGAGAACACTGCATGATAAAATCAGCCTTTAAGATATTATATCCTTCTTCCTGTTTTTTTTTTGAAACCCTTGCGCTATTTTTATTTACTGCATATAACATTTCTTATCCGAGAATATGTTGCTGGCGTGGCGAGAGGATAAACCCCGACTGTGGACGAGCGATGTGGTGTGAGCTGAGACTGCGAGTTACTAAAAAAATGACTAGAATAATTTTATACGTACGCTGAACCGAGTCAAATAACTTTAAAAGCAACGGTGTGTTTCGCCTTTGAATGAAAATTTGCCTAAATGTGAATCATCCTGGTCCTTTTTTACCTGACTAAATTTAAAAATGCAGTTTTGGAGCAAATTGACTTGCAATGACAGAAATTAATTGAAATGATCGTCTATTCATTTATTGATTGTCTAAAACCACAAGTAGTAAGTCACGAAAACGAACGAACGAGAATCCCATCTCACATGTTTAAAAACTCGTGTTTAATGAATCTCACAATTTTTAAAATTTATTTCAACTTAAGTAATGTAATGTGTACCGTAGTAGTAAAGGGGGGGGGGGCATAATTTTTTTTTTTTTTGTTGAATGCATAGAGTTGACAAGTGGAATTTTCTAAGACCTTTGCATGACGTCATTTTGATTTTTCATCTATGAAATTTTGAAGAAAAAATAGAAACTAATTTCATCTTGCTTTTTTTTTACGAAAAAAATTAATTTTTGATTTTTGAAAAATAAAATGCATGCAGTTTTCAAAAAAAGAAAATTATATTCATTTTGCATTTTGATGATGTCATTTTGTAGAAATTATTGATAAATTTTTTGGAAAATGAAAATTTTTTCCATTTTTTAGTGTCGAAATTTGAAGAAAAACGCGAATAATTTTTTTAATTTTTGATTTAGAATTCTTTTTAATAATGCCTTTAGGTAATTATTTTATTAAAAAATTTTAACTGAATTAAATTAAATTTTATAATAATTTTAATATTATTTTATTTATTTTTTCTAAAACCCTCTCGTCAGATTACAGACCAGACTCTACTGAATACAAAACATTATAAGAAAAAGTTTGGTGGGTTGCCTAGTTTCCCTGGAAACGGGGCATTAAGCAAAAGTCGCGTTTTTCTTCAAATTTTGACACTAAAAATTGTAAAAAAATTTCATTTTCCAAAAAATTTATCAATAATTTCTTACAAAATGACATCATCAAAATGCAAAATGAATATAATTTTCTTTTTTTGAAAACTGCATGCATTTTATTTTTCAAAAATCAAAAATTAATTTTTTTCGTAAAAAAAAAGCAAGGTGAAATTAGTTTCCAATTTTTCTTCATAATTTCATAGATGAAAAATCAAAATGACGTCATGCAAAGGTCTTAGAAAATTCCGCTTGTCAACTCTATGCATTCAACAAAAAAAAATTTATGCCCCCCCCCCCTTAAAAATTCAAAATTGATTTTTATTCCAATTTTTCATTAATTTTCCATAGATTTTTCTCGAGGTTTTTTCTGTATTTTAATTTAAATTCTTCAAATTTTTTTATACATTTTCTATTCTTCAAATTTTTTATATTTTTTTTCATTTTTTTTTCTGAATGAAATTTTTATATCAATGTAAATTATTATCTACCTAATTAAATTGCTTTCCGAATTATTGATATATTTTTTTAAATTTCTCACCTATTGAAAATTTGTTGAGGAAATTTTTCCTCAAATTTTTCATTAAAATTTTTCTTCCGATTGCCGATTAAACTCATTTCTGAATTTTTATTTAGTTTTTAAAAAATCTCCCATTTTTTTTATTCAAGTTTTACCTATAATTTCTTCATTAAAATGCTTCTAAATCCAACAATATAATTATATATTTTTTTAATTTTCAAAGTACCTAGTAAATTTTTAATTATTTCTGAATTTTTCATTTAAATTTTTTCCGAGCTTTTCAGTGAAATTTTTTCAAGGAAATTGTCCGTTTGATTTTTTTCAATTTTTCAATAAAATTGTAAATTGATTTCATTTACCAATTTCCATTAGGTATTATTTTTCTATTTTTGCTTCTCAAATTTTTAAAATGATTTTCTTTTAAATTGTTTTCAAGTAGGTAAGTATATATTTCATTTTTTTCCGATTTTTTTTTCTGGATTATTTTTTATTATTTATCTCAAATTAGGCATTCTTAAAATTTCGACCAAATTGTGTGCTTATCTTCGAAAAAAAAAAGGAAGAAGAAAAGATAAACACAACATTCTGTACAAAAAAAATCAGATTTAGTCTATCTCATGAACATAGGTACATTTTGTTTTAAAAAGAATCCTCAAAAAATGTACCTATAACCAATCGAATGAATTCAAAATCTGATATAAAAATAAAATTAAAAATTAAGTAGGTATATAAAATAGGTACCTATTTATTTAAAAACAAACCGATCAAATAAAAAAAGTTATTGCTCAAAAAATTTAAGAAAATTTGTTTAAAAACAATACTCAGGTACCTCAAAAATTGAGAAAAATTGAACAATTTTCATTTAAAAATTACTAAAATTTAGAAAAAAAAAAAAAAAAACTGCACGAAAACAAGACCACAAGACTATCTGACAACTTTTAAAAACAAAATGAGAAAAAAATTGTTTGAGAAAAATTATTCAAAATTTTTGTTCAAAAAACAAATTTACAGAAAGAATTCGAAATTTTCAAAATAAAAATTTAAAAAACATATGTCTATAAGAAAAATATAACTGAATTTATTCCAAAACAAAAGTTTAAAAAAAAGAACTTATTATTAAAAAATTAAAAAAAAAAAATGAGTTTGAGCAAAATTTCAAAAAACTGTGCAAAAAATATTATTAGAGGATTTGTTGAAAAAGATGAATTCTATTAAAAAATTTAAAACTAACACATCTCAGTTACTTACGCATTCATCAAATTAGATTGGTTTAAAAAATTTTTGAAAATAAAAAATTTTTGAAAATTTGTTATCAAAAATTTAACAAAGGAACTTTTTAAACAACAAATCTGTTCAATTTTAAAAAAAAATTAAGAACACGTTCCAAAATTTTCTATAAAAATCTTAAAGTTTAAAAAATTTGTCTGCCAACAAAATTTTTTGTTCCAAAAAAATTTTTAGAGAAATTTTTTTCAATAACAAATTTTTAAAAAATGGTTGAAAATACAATCAAAAAAACTGCCTAAAAATTTAATAAAAAATTGTTGGAATACAAGTTTCGAGAAATTTGATCAAAAAAAATTCTATACACATTTATTGTGGAAACCCAAAGTTATTAAAAATTGTATTAAGTAAAAAAGAATTGAAAAAAAACTTTCGAATTTTTTAGAAAAAAGTTTGCTCAGGCACGAAATCATTCTTTAAAAAATGTTCAATATCAAAATATCAAAAAATAAATAAATAAATCAAAAACACGTTTATAATTTTTTCAAGTTCATGAAAATTTCTTGAAAACAAAATTTGATTTTCTGAGAAATTGTTTAAAATTAAATCTAAAAAATTTGTTCAAAAACAAACTTGAAAATTGTAAAAGAAAAAAGAAAATATAATCTGTCCAATTTTTTTACTGGAAAATTATTGAAAAAAAAAATTGTTAAGAAGAAGCCTAAATCGTTGTAGATCAAAATTTGAACACTTTATTCCAATACAACATTTCAAAAATTAGTTTCTAAATAAAATTTTTAAAATTTGTTTGATTACAAATTTCAAGGAATTTGATACATTAAAAAAATTATAAAGTATTTATTGTTGAAAATCAAAGTTTGCAAAATTTATTCCAAAATATTATTTGAAGAAATTTCCTTCAAATAATACAACTCATTGAAATAAGAGTCCAAAAACAGAATTGAAAACATTGTAGGAATACAAAATGTTGAACAAAATTTAAGAAAATTAAAAAAAATCAAAAAAAACGATTCAAGAAAATCCTGAATAAATTTTTCTCAAAAATAAAATTTTAAAAATTATATGAGAATTCGTTCTAAAATTTTCAAGAACAAACACAAGATGTATGTAATGAACATTTGATTTTGAAAAAATTATTTAAAAAATAATTTTGAATTTAAAAAAAAAAAACAAAAAAAAAAAACGTTGAACCGAAATTTACAATTTTAAATAGTTGAAAAAAACTATCGTAATTTTTTTTCAATCTCAATTTTTATTTTAAGGCTGCAAGCAAATTTTAAACCACCACTCTGTCTCATAATTTCATTTGATTTAAATACTCAGCATTTTTCAGTTTTTTGTTTTTTTTTCAATCAGTTAAATTCCTAATAAAATGCAAGAAATATAAGTACTCACATAATCAGTTCTCTTCCTTTTTATTCGGTTCATCATCCTCATCAAAAAATGAAATCGTTACACTCCGTCGAGTGAGGGTAATTTCTGAAAAAAATATTCTCCGACTTCAACAACGTTCAACCTGTAACAGAATAAGTTCAATTTTAACAAAGCACATCGTAAGATACATACCTTATCATTCCAACATTTGACTTGCCACATCTTTATTCAAAAGCGGAAAACAAAATAAGCAATTTTATCAACACACCCGAACCTCACTATTCGGCAAAGATTTACGGCGAACCACTTAGGCAAAATTATTAACACGTTTAGGCACTTTTTTATCATCGCCTTCGGTACACGCTACGCTAGAGGCTGGAGTTTCAACACTGTTGCTATCCCGCTTCATCATCGATTTTACTATTTTAAATTTAAACAAGCAGGCACTTTATAAACTAATGCTTTCTCGCTAAAATCTTACTACTGTTAATCGGATTGCGCGCCTTGCAAAAGAAACAAAATGACTCAATTAGTTGAAAATGAAAACCACAAGACGACGAGTAGATTCTAAGACAACAACGAACGGGATTCGCGTTCGTATTCCGACGAAGAAATTGTTTGCTCTTTTCTTCGGTGTCTGTGCCATTTTGCCACTGCCGATTCCGTCTTTTAATACAGAAGACTTTATGAAATGGCATGTGTTTGTTAACAGTTGGTAAATCCTTTATGTTTATAGTTTCAAATCATTTGTAGAGTTTCAAGATGGTTAGAATATTTCACTGCTCGCCACACAACTTTTGAGATGAGTAAAAATTATAACTAATATCTTGGCAACGTCGATGAGAAATTCTCAAGTTTTCATCGCAGACGAATGAATTGGAGGAAAAACATGAAACGAATTTTGTAATTATTTGCAAAATGTTTTAATCAACTTTAGGTCCCTTATGTCTTCATAAACAAACCTAAAATTTTGATTTAAAATGTAAAACAAGGATTTATTTTATAAAAAATAAAGTAAATTAAATTAAAAAAAAAAAAAAATCAAGATAAGATCAAAAATATAATATACTATATAAGTAGTCTGAATTTTTTTAATCGAACAATTTTCTATTTTTTAAGACATGATTCTCAATTTTTTTTAGTGAAAAAATTCTTGATTTCTTTAAGTTAAAAAAAGTTATTAGTTTTTTTTTTTTTGTTACAAGCAAGAATTATCAATTTTTTATTTTGGATAAAAAAATTCTCATTTGTTCTTTGATGAGATTTTTAAAAATGGAAAATTCATTTTTTTTATGAAGAAAAAATTCTAAATTTTTTAATTAAAATGGAAAAACTACCAATTATTTATGAAAAATTTCTCAATTTTTTCACAAAAAAGAAATCATCAATTTTTAATGACAAAATTAATGATTTTTGGGATAAAATCATCAACTTTTTTGAATAAAAGATTCTCATTTGTTTTTTATGAAAAAATTATCAATTTTTCTACGGAATTTTTTAAAATTTTTAATCAAATAATAACTAGATAATTAAAATCACCAATTTTTTAGAAAAAAATTTATCAATTTCTTTTGTATGGATTTTCTTTAAATGGTAAAATTCTGTCAGTTTTTTTTTTTTGATGATAAAAAAATCTTAATAATTCTTTGATGAAAATAATCCTAATGGGAAATTCGGGAAATTTTAAAAGGTCATAAACATTTAAAACTTTTGAAAAAATTCAAGATTTTTTGAAAATCCGAGCATTTTTGAATTTTTAGAAAATTTATGAATTTGAGTAGGTATTCTTGAAAATTTTAAAAGTTACAAGAATTTTTAAAAATTTGGAAGTACCTATTTAAAAATTTGAGAATTTTTATTTCATGTCAGGATTTTAATTTTTTTTTTTTTTTTTGATGAAAAAGTTTCAATTTTTTTGCATGGGAAATTTTTAATTTTTGGTAGGTACCTAAAACTCTTTCTTTTTTTTTAAATGAAAAAATTCTCAATTTTTTTCTGATGAACAAAATCCTATTTTTTTATGGAAACGGTCGAAATTCTTCAACGGTATTTATGTCTTTTTTTAATGGAAAAACTTTCAATTTTTTTAAATAAAGATATTTTCAATTTTTGTTTTTGTGAAAATGGTAGTTCTCAAATTTTTTTTTTTTTTTTTAGAAAACATTCTAAATTTTTGAATTGAAAAATTACCAATTTTTCATGGAAAAAATATTAATTATTATCAAAATTTCTAAATTTTTTATAACGGAAATAGATTTTTGGAATAAAAATTCTCAAATTTTTTAGATTGAATAATACTCAAAATTAGAATTGTTTTTTAATTTTTCAGGGAATTACTTATCAATTTGTTCATGAAAAAATTACTAATTTTTTTATGACAGAATGTTCGATTTTTTTAATGAGAAAATTTTCAATTTGTTTTGTATGGATTGAGAGGTAAAATTTTTGGTTTGTTTTTCGATAAAAAAAATCCTCAATTATTATTCTCTGGTGAAAATACTCCCAATTTATTTTAGAAATAATTTCAAATTTAAAAAAAAGATTATCAATTATTTTTGGAAAAATTTCGACAGGGTTGTCGATTTTTTTAAAATAAAAAATTCAAATTTATTTTGCATGGAATTCTTTTCATTTTTTAAATGATGAAACTTTCAAGTTTCCCCCTTTGATAAAAAATTCTCATTTATTCTTTATTGAAAATATATATATATATATTTTTTTTTTTTTTTGAGATTTTAAATGTTTTATGGAAAAATTTTCAAGAGTTTGATGAAAAAAATCAATATTTTTGAAAAATTAGGTATCAATTTTTTATGGAAACTTTCTCAATTTTTTATTACAGAATTACAAATATGGAAAATTTTTCATATTTTTCAAAATGATAAAATTCTTGTTTTTTTTTAAATAAAAAATTCTCAATAATTATTCTTTGGTAAAAATAATTCCAATTTTTTTTGCATAGGAAAAATTCTCGTACGCATATTTTTCATGGAAAAATTATCCATTTTGTATGACAGAATTATTGATTTATGGAATAAAAATTCTCAACCTTTTTTTAGATAAAAATTTCTTTATTCTATTGCTTCTTGATGAAAAAATTATATTTTTCTACGGAGAAATTCATAATTTATAATAAAATAATAATTAAGTAGGTATAATTTTTTTTAGGAAAAATTCGTCAATTTCTTCAAGGAAAATGTTTCAATTTTTTTTTATAGTAATATTCTTTTATTGCTGCAGCCAAAAACGAAACAAATTTTTCGAATAAAAACGAGAAAAAAATTATTTGAAATCGAATGCAATCCAATTCAATACATTTTATGTACCTTTATTGATAGATAATAATGAACTTTCTAAAATCATACGATGCACAACAGGTGCCACTCGTGTAGAAAACAAAATAATACACGGTTTAGAAAAATTTTTCAAACCCTTTCAAAATGAAATAAAAACTCGTAGGAGTTCAAATGGTTAAAATTTCTTCGCATATACGTACGTACTATACATTGGCAACCTATTGCAAAATAAACGTGTCACCCGAGCGTAGAAAAGAACCTTGAAAAATAAACCGAATAAACGATTTTCAAGGTACACCACCACACAACATCCTCCATGTTACAAATAGTACCTAAAGAAAGAAAGAAAAAAACAAGCCTATCCGAAAAAGACGAAGAAACCCGAAGGATGAAATATGTATACGTGTAAGATGAACATATCTCTCATATCTGAAATGTAATCGACAACGTATCGAAAGTGATTGCTGAGTTCATTTTATAAGTTGAAAGACGTATGTCAACTCGACATGCATACAATTCGTTTCGCCGCATCGACAATACACGTTGTCTTTTCCAACCATTATCTAGATGTTACAGCTTCGCAAAATATAGTATGTGGGAGTGGAGCCAGGCGAAAAAATATGAAGAGACCACCTTTGCACCAATCGGAAAGAACACAGGAAAACGATAATTTTTTTATAGCTGACTCGACGATAAAATAGTATCGAAGCTCGCGAGTAAATTAAAATCTTAGCGAGTAAAAACCGCGAACGTAGAACGAGGCGAGACATGCGACATAATCGGCTAATAACGATGCCGAATCATTTATCACATTAATTTGGCGAGGCTAAAATTACCAGTAAATATAGAAGTCGTTTATTATTCACGAACGGAAAATACTATGTATTTTGCACACGGTGTATGAAATTTAAATCCTTTAAACGTTCAACGATTACGTTTAATATAAATATGATGATAAAATACATAAATCTATCTTACGAGGTTTACTCGCAATGAATACATTAAATACGCCACCCCCTCACCCCCTGCCCCAGCCCTTGCTACTGGAGCATGGCCTCCAAGAAATCTCTGTGTGTATATATATGTTTGTCTTACGTATAAAGATTTATATTAATGTAGCTCTGGTAAAACGCCCTTTTCGTACTTTACTCCTTCCCCATCGACTAAAATCAGGCCAGTGAAAAATTATTTTTTGATAAGAGACGATATTTTTGTATGTATGTGGTTTTTTCATCAATTCCATAGAAGAGGGGGGAAAGAGGATTAGAGTATGTTAAACGTCACCGGAAGCTATTGCAAAAAAAAAAAAAAGGAAAAACTTCGAGATGCCGGATCGATTTTAATGAATGAGTTTTTTTTTTTTTTTACGACGAGAAATGAGTGGCAATTATTGTTGATATTTGTCGAAACGAGCTACTTTTTGTACACAAATTTACTCCGACCGGGCTGAGCTCTTAAGGAAGCAATTTATCGAGTCGTTTGCCTTAGTTTGCGGCGTTTTTAACGATTAGCAAGGTGAAGTGGGTGCAGAGAACAGCGTCGAGGGTAATTATTTCGACATGGTTGGTTTTAATTTACTTCCAGTTGCTCGGATGAGAGGCGATGAAGTGTCGTTGGAGCGAGTTTCTTCGGTGATGGAGTGCACTGGGAGGGGTTCCTGGGGATGATGATGACTGATTTCGTCGATGAAGTGTGTCGAGTTTAGTGATGTATATTTTATTGGCGGATTTTATTGGTTGAATTTCCATTTGCTTGATTTTTTTCATTTTTTTTGTATAATCTAACGAGGTAACCTTGCCAATTCGTTAACTCCGATTGAGCTGACATTTGGCTCACTGGCGAAGCAGGTCACTTAGACTTCAGAACCAAATTTTTAGCTGCCAAAGTTGATTTTTCGATTTTTGGCGAATTTTTGAAAATGACGAAAATATCCCATTAGGTAGTAATAATCATTTTTTTACAAAAATTATAATTATACTTATTTTGAGATAAAATTCTGAAAATCGACGTGTATACCAAAGCGATCTGCAGTTTCCAGCAAAAACTGACTTTTTTCCAGCACACTGAAATCGCTCCGGATGGTGCTGTAATCAACTTCGGCACCTGAAAATTTAATCCTAGGATCAGTACGATATCATCAATTGATTAGCACACCTGAAACCCAAAATCTGATTTCACTTCAAATTTTACATTTTTTTGTAAAAAAAAAAAAAAAAAAATGATTTAACTACTAACAGGCCATTTTCGCCATTTTCAAAACTTCGTCAAAAATCAACTTCGACATTTAAAAATTTGGTTCTGAGGTCTCCATGACATGATCTTTCTGTGAACCAAATTTTAGCTGAAACGGAGGTGACAAATTGGCAAGGTTCCGTTGTAATATTATTTTTTAAAAATAGGAATCTGATGATTCTGTCAAAAATTGATGATTATCCATAGTACAATTGTTGATAAGTAATTTATTATCAAAAATTCGATAGGAAATTTTTTACCAAAAAATTCGATATGTAATTTTAACCAAAAGTTTGATAGGTAAGTAATTTTTTATCAAAACATTCGATAAGTAATTTTTATTTAAAAAAATCGATAATTAATTTTTACCAAAAAATTCGATTAGTAATTTTTAACAAAAAATTCTATAAGTAATTATTTTTACAAAAAAATCGAAAGGTAAGTAATTTTTTATCAAAAAATTTGATGAGTAATTTTTACTAAAAAATTTGATAAGTAATTTTTACCAAAAAGTTTGATAGGTAAGTAATTTTTTATAATAATAAAAAAAAAGATAAGTCATTTTTTACCAAAAAATTCGATATGTAATTTTTATCAAAAAGTTTGGTAAGTAATTTTGTATAAAAAAAAATCGATAAGTAATTTTTACCAAAAAATTCTATAAGTAATTATTTTTACAAAAAAAATCGATACCTAGGTAAGTAATTTTTTATCAAAAAAAAAACAAAAAAAAACGATGTCATTTTTTACCAAAAAAATCGATATGTAATTTTTATCAAAAAGTTTGGTAAGTAATTTTTTATCAAAAAAAATCGATAAGTAATTTTTACCAAAAAATTTGATAGATCAGTAATTTTTTATATAAAAAAAAAAAAAAAAAAAAACGAAGTCATTTTTTACCAAAAAAATTTGATATGTAATTTTTATCAAAAAGTTTGGTAAGTAATTTTTTATCAAAAAAAATCGATAAGTAATTTTTACCAAAAAGTTTGATAGGTCAGTAATTTTTTATAAAAAAAACGATGTCATTTTTTACCAAAAAAATTTGATATGTAATTTTTATCAAAAAAATCGATAAGTAATTTTTACCACAAAATTTGATAAGTAATTTTTACCAAAAAGTTTTATAGGTCAGTAATTTTTTATAAAAAAAAAATAATAAAAAAAAACGATAAGTTATTTTTTACCAAAAAATTTGATATGAAATTTTTACCAAAAAGTTGGTAAGTAATTTTTTATTAAAACATTCGATAAGTAATTTTTTATCAAAAGAAATCGATAAGTAATATTCACCAAAAAATTTGATGAGTAATTTTTACCAAAAAATTTAATAAGTAATTTTTACCAAAAAGTTTGATAAGTAATTTTTTTATTAAAACCAAATAGGATGTATTTTTTTTAAATTTATAAATAATTTTTTATTGAAAAAATCGAAGAGTAAGTTATTTTTTATAAAAAAAATCGATAAGTAATTTTTACCAAAAAGTTTGAAAGGTCAGTAATTTTTTATAAAAAAAATTTGATATGTAATTTTTATCAAAAAGTTTGATAAGTAATTTTTACCAAAAAATTCTATAAGTAATTATTTTTACAAAATAAATCGATACCTAGGTAAGTAATTTTTTATCAAAAAAAATCGATAAGTAATTTTTACCACAAAATTTGATAAGTAATTTTTACCAAAAAGTTTTATAGGTCAGTAATTTTTTTAAAAAAAAAAACAAAAAAAAAACGATAAGTCATTTTTTACCAAAAAAATTTGATATGTAATTTTTATCAAAAAGTTTGGTAAGTAATTTTTTCTCAAAAAAAAATCGATAAGTAATATTTACCAAAAAATTTGATAAGTAATTTTTATCAAAAAGTTTGATAAGTAATTTTTTATCAAAAAAAAAAAAAAAAAAAAAAACGATAAGTTATTTTTTACCAAAAAATTTGATATGAAATTTTTACCAAAAAGTTTGGTAAGTAATTTTTTATTAAAGCATTCGATAAGTAATTTTTTATCAAAAGAAATCGATAAGTAATATTCACCAAAAAATTTGATGAGTAATTTTTACCAAAAAATTTAATAAGTAATTTTTACCAAAAAGTTTGATAAGTAATTTTTTTATTAAAACCAAATAGGATGTATTTTTTTTAAATTTATAAATAATTTTTTATTGAAAAAATCGAAGAGTAAGTTATTTTTTATAAAAAAAATCGATAAGTAATTTTTACCAAACAGTTTGATAAGTAATTTTTTATTGTGTAAAACCGAACATAAGCAATTTTTTTCAAAAAAAAGTGATAAGTAATTTTTTATCAAAAAATCGATACCTAAGTTATTTTTTACCAAAAAAATTGATAGATATATATATGTACGTAATTTTTACCAAAAAGTGTGATCAGTTATTTTTTTATTAAAACCAAATAGGAAGTAATTTTTTTCAAAAAAATTGATAAATAATTTTTTATCAAAAAAATCAATAAGTTATTTTTTATAAAAAAAAAAAATCGATAAGTAATTTTTTATTAAAACCGAATATAAGTAGGTAATTTTTTATCAAAACATTCGATAGTTAGTAATTTTTATCAAAAAAATCGATTAGTTATTTTTACCAAAAAATTCGATAAGTAACTTTTTGGTAATTTTTCATTATAAAATAATTGATAAGTACCTAATTTTTTTATCAAAAATTGATGAGTATTTTTTTTTATTAAAAAATTGATAGTTTTTTTCAAAATCAAAAAACACTTGAGAATTTTTATTATACAAAAAATTGATAATTTTATCGCAAAAATTTGAACATTTTCAATAAAATAATGAGAATTTCATTATTGAAAAAAACGAGCAAACTGTTCAAATTCCTTTAAATTAAAGAAAAATTAAAATTTTTCTCTTCAAAACAGTTTGAAAATTTTTTCGCTAAAACAATTGACAATTCTCTTACGGGTGTAAAAAGTGTAGAAATTAATTTAATGGTAATAAAAGATTGACCTACCAGTCTGGCTGCAGAAATAAGGCAATACCCAAATCACTCCACATAAAAGTGATAGAAATCGCTTGGTTTTTTCCAAACTCAAGCTACACATTTCTCTTTCTCGATTACGAAAATTGTCAAGAAATAAAATTAAGAGTTCATTTTTTACCTCCTCTTACTAATTCTAATTCCACCAAAAGTCCAAAGACTGCGAAAAAAAGCCCGAGAAAATTTTTCGTTTGTTATTTCGTGCATTGCGAAAACAATTCGAACCACGCCGAGTGTTTATTTAAAATTATATAGGATAAATCTTGGCTATGGAATTCTCGCTGTATAAGGGCGCCTACGGAAGAATTTCGAGCTTTGTTTTTCTACACAATCGGTTGATTTTGCGGTCCTCGATGTGAGAAGAGTACGTGGCTCGGTTAACGCGCCCCAATGACAGATTTTTCATTACGTCGCGTATCACGACGATGGAATTCTCAAGAATTACACGATACAGTGGATGGCGGGGAAAAGGAGGGGGGAGATAGCGACGGATTTAATAGAACGGACGGGACGAGTCGAATGCTTTGGGGAGTAGAAAAAAACAAGATATGGTACAATGAGACTATTTTCGCAAATGCTACAACAACAACAACAACAACAACAACCTCGGCACACAATCACACAGCTGAAACAGCCAACAATGGAGAATCATTGGAAAACTATAGCCAGACTATTTTAGTGTTTTATGTACGTCGGTGTTTCGATGAATTTCGACGCGCTGGTTCACTTTTAGCGACATGACGAGGCAGAGTGGATAACTGATGTCAAAGAAAAAGGGATGCTGCGTTATTGTAATTGTAGAATTCCAACATCCCAGTAGGTGGTTTACCAAATAGGCGATGTATTTTGTGGTCTGAGCGTTGTAGTTGCTTTTACCTTCGTACTCCATGATATTCTACATATATTAGGTATATACGTAATTACGTATAACATAAATAAACATTAGAAATGAACTTTGAAGTCCTCACGTCAGTCTGTTTACGTCTACAACGTGTAATCGTCATTTCGTATCGCCTGCGATCGTTGAAATAGGCGCAAGATTTTATTTGTACATTCATCCGATACGGTGGCGAGGCGATGCAAAGTTGGCGATGGCGACGAATATGTAAACAAGTTTGCTTTCTCGATTTTAATATACAACCTTTAATGCAACAGCCGCCGAGGTAATATTTTTTCGTACGTCTTTCATAAATGCCTTTCGAAATGTTTCCATGTTTGCTTAGTCTTTCTGCCTGGCTCGAAGATGTAATTTCCAAGACCCTCGCGGTGTATCGAGCACCACTGAAAGTGAGATGTTCAGTTTTCAATATTTCTATGTGTGGAGTAGGGTGGTTCGTAATTGCATTTATGATTCTTTTGGTGTGAAAATGAACTCCTTAAAAAATATTCTTCAAAAAAATTATTTTGAGTGGAAGGGAACATATAAAAAACTCCTTTCAAAATCAGCTAAAATGAAAATTGGAGTTGATTTTTTTTCAATTTTTTTTAACAAAATGATCACTGCATAGGTACTTTCAACCAACAAGACTATTTTCGATGATTTTTCATCTTTACCTCTGTTTTTAAGGGGGACATACCAAACCCCTTATTTTTTTTCGATGTTCGAAGAAAAAAAATTAAAAATCAGCTGGAATGAAAAAATGTTTTGCATCAAAGTTGTCTTAACATAATATACGTATTTACCCCCCCCCCCCAAACCAAAAAAAAAAGATTTATAGTAATTATTCAACTTTACCTCAATTTTTAGAAACTGCATAAACTGCTCCATTTTTTCAGAATTATGAAGTTCCTGAAAACTGAGGTAAAGTTGAAAAATCGCCATAAATGGGTTTTTTGGGTAAAAACATGTATGTTAAACCTACATTTGATCCAATCATTTTTTTTTCATTTTAAAATTTTTTTCATCAAAAAACGTAAAAAAAAAGGTTTTTATGTCCCCTTAAAAACAGGTATAAAAATGAAAAATCACCGAAAATGGTCTTGTCGGGTAAGAGCAACTATGTAGTGACAATTTTGTTTTAAAATTTTGAAAAAAATTCTATTTCAATTTTTTGAATTTTTTTTTCTCAATAAAAGGGGCTTTACGTCACCTCTCAAAATAATTGTTTTTCAAGAAAAATTTTTAGGGTGTTGATTTTACACGTGAAAAGAATCTTTTTTAGAGGGCCAACCTTTGAAATTTCAAGTACAATGGGTGCTAGGCCCCCTTGAGTGTAATTTTTGGTCAATTTGTACATTTTTGCTACAATAATGACTGTGTAGACTAGAATGGCCTTTATTTTGAACTTCTGGATTTTTTTTATGTCTAAACCCCCCCCCCCCCTAGTTTTTTCATCTCTTGAGAAAACAATCCCCTATTTTTTATTATGACCTCAACTGAATTTTTAGTGGAGCCTATCTACCTCATCCTTTTTTTTTTTTAAATGAAAAAATTGACCGGTTTTCAAAATCTCACTTTTTTTTGGTTACATAACCCATCAAAGTTGTTCCTTTTTATTATGAGAATAAACTTCCAATTTTTTATTTTTTTCAACTCAATTTTAAGTGATAACTTGGAGCGTTCCAAATTTTTTCAAAAAAATTGCACAATTTTTCAATCGGAATTCTAAGTTGTATTTTATCAGAAAATAATTCCTAATTTTTCATTTTTCCCTAACTGAATTTTAGGAGATGAACCAGACCCCATTTTCTGACTTTCTGATTTTTTTTTCACCCCTTCCCAAAAGCCTTTACTCTTCATGTGAAAAGAATTCCTTTTTTATTAGTGGCAGCATTTAAAATGCAATTAAGGGAAAAACAAAAAATAGGGAATCTTGTCACATATAGAAAAAACACTAGGGGGGGGGGGGGTTAATAAAAAAAAAAAACGAAATTTCAAATAATTGTTTTTTCGGAACAAATGAAAAATTGAGAATTTTTTCTGATAAAAAACAATTCAAAATGCTGATTACAAGAATTTCGCTCATTTTTTCGTTTTTTTGGTTGTTTTTTTTTTTGTTTATTTTTTTGTAAGGTTGGGGTGCTTAAAGGTACCACTTAAAATTGAGTTGGAAAGAAAATAAAAAATTAGATGCGTTCATTTTACATCCATTCAGCCAAAGTTAATGAAATACGGTTCACACAATAGGCTGTAATCAAATTTCACTTTCAAGTTGCCCCCCCCCCCGCTGATTATACAAAAAAATAAACTCTCGTTTAATACTTAGAAGGTGATCTTATGACCTATCAAAAAAAGTTCAAATTTCGCGAGGAAATGAAAAGTTGCAATCAAATTTTTCTTTGAGCATTTTTTGAGCATTTTGAGCCTCACATTGCACTTATTTTTGAATACTCACAAAACTGTTGACGACCTATCAAAATTGATTAAAATTTCGTGAAAAATTCAAAAATCGAAATCAACATTTTTTTGGCCAATTTTTTTTGAGTATTTTGAGTCTATTCTCAAATATTTTCATCTACTTAATTTCGACTCGTCAACTTCTAAATGAGCTGAAATTTGGTTCACTGAATGAGCATGTCATCCAGAACTCAAAACCAAATTTTCAGCTGCCGAACTTGATTTTCTACGAATTTTTAAAAATGACGGAAATAACTCATTGGTAAATTAATTTTAAATGATAAATTGTAAATTTTGAGAAAAAATTCTAAAAATTCAATTTATAATAAATACTAATCTTAAGTCCTCCTACCCCCCCCCCCCCCCACAAACGAAGATCAAGCATTCTGGAGCCTCCAGCAAAAGTTGTCTATTCTCCAATGCAATGAAATAGCTTTCAGAAGGCACTGTAATTAACAACAATAACTTGTCTACAAAAAATTACAAAATCTGAAGAAAAAAAAATTTAATTTTGATTTTTTTTTTCAACTTTGATGATTTTTGAAAATTTAACAAAACATTTTTAAATTTTAAAAGCCAATTAATAACATTTTTTTAAAACTAGAAAGAACATAATAATATTTACCATTCTTTAAAATTGGCTGATTTTTTCAAAAAACACACGTTTGAAACAAAAATAGGTAGATATATTTTTTTATTACGTGAATAATTTTTTTCAAACGCGTTAAAATAATGCTAATGGACTTCCCATCTTCCTTCACATAATAAAAATTTCCAATTTTAGTTCGCCAAACAAATTATATAAAATTGAAAATAACAAATAAAAAAGGATAATTTTGACCCGGATAGCATACGTGTGAAGGACAGAAACACATATTTTAACACCACAATAAAGTTTTTTTTTCGGTTCAAAGTGGTCGCCACACCATAAGAAGAAAGTCCCCCTAAACTCGCCGGAAACTATTTCTACGTATACGAATATCTAGAAAGAAACATTTTATTGGACTAGGAAAAAGGGGGCCCAGAAAAGAAAGGCGAATCGCTAGAGAGTAAAATACGGCTACACGTGGTGAGAAGACTATAAGTACATATAGAAAAACGGGCGTTAGAAAAGCTGACTTTCTCCACTCTGGTTTCCAGGGAACACGAAAAAGAGTACTGTGTTCAACTTTTTCAATTAAACTGATACGTACGTACAACCCGATGGAATTCGAGTATTTTCTATTCGCTGCTAACCTTGGAGATCTTTTCTTCTCTCCGTCTTTCCATTTCCACTGCGCCGCGAGTACAAAAGGCACGCGGGGTTAAAATATTCAAATAAAATAATACGCATTCTTTCAAGCAGCGAAATACCAACACCGAAGAGGTGATACACGAATAATATTTTAGTATATTTTCTCCTCTTCTCTGATGTTGGCTCTTCCTCGTCGTCGTCGTCATCTTGTCCTCGCTTCTGCTCGATTTTTTCCTTTTCTTATCCGGTGCACGGAGAGGAAATAGGATAAAAAAGTTCATTCTGTTTAGCACCGAAGTATTGTTCTATGCCACTTGTGTTATTACAGAGGGCTTGCTTGTATTTTTTCTTTCTTCCTTTTTTTCCTCGTTCTATTGTATGTACTTGTAGGATGTAAGAAAAGTCGCATATTTTGTTTTTAAGGCGAGTATTATTTTTGATGGCGAGTGTGCGTGTATTTAGGATTTTTTCCAGCTCTCTGTTGATAGTTTTCAACGAAAAAAAAAATTCAGATGAACACCCTGTCTATTTTCTCATATCGTTTTGAGTCTAGACCCAAGGAAGATCTCGGGGAGATGGAAAAAACTAAAAATTACTAACAAGGGAATCTCGCCAACTCGTCACCTCCGATTAACTGAAATTTGGCTCACTGAAAGAGCATGTCACCCAGACTTTGTAACCAAATTTTTAGCAGCCGAAGTTGATTTTCCGATTTTTGGCGAATTTTTGAAAATGGCTAAAACCGCCTCCAAAAAAACATTTTTTGAAAAAAAAAATTGTAGATTTCAAGATAGAATCCTGAAATTTGGTGTGTACACTAAAGTCGGCCTCCCGAGTCGATTGGCACCATTTTCGAAGCGATCTGAAGCCTCCAGGAAAAGTTGACTTTTCTCCAGCGCACTGGAAAAGCTCAAGACTGCGCTGTAATTAACTTTGGCAGCTGAAAATTTAATCCTAGCGTTAGTATGATGCCATCTATCGATTGACGTAGTTGAATCCAAAATCTGAGGTGACGAGTTCACGCGTATTTTTTTTTTTAGACAACTTGAAAATTCTGCATTTTTTTAAAATTTCCAAAAAATCAATTTCTCCAGCATATCACCCGAAACTTCATCTACCCTCTAACGTCGACCCTCCGAGTCGATTGGCACCATTTTCGAAGCGATGTGGAGCCTCCAGAAAATGTTGACTTTTGCCATCTGGAGAGATTCCAGCGTGCTGGAGAAAAGTCAACTTTTTCTGGAGACTCCAAATCGCTTCGAAAATGGTGCCAATCGACTCGGAGGGTCGACTTTGGTGTACTAACCTATTTTCAGGATTTATCTTGAAATCTACATTTTTTTTTCAAAAAATGGTTTTTTTGGAGGCGGTTTTAGACATTTTCAAAAATTCTGCAAAAATCGAAAAATCAACTTCGGAAGCTAAAATTTGGTTGTGAGGTCTGAGTGACATGCTCTTTCAGTGAGCCAAATTTCAACTCAATCGGAGGTGACGAGTTGACGAGGTTCCCTTGTAAAAATGGAATGTGGGGTATGGAAATCTAAGTTTTTTTACCTCTCAAATCCGTTTTTGATGTCATTATTGAAAATTTCTCAACAGAGACTTAAAATGAGGCAGATAAAAATCGAAATTCCCAAAAATGTCATTTGGGGTAAGTAGGTAAAACATTTTTCGAAAAATTCACAATTTTTGAAGAATAAATAGGTTTTTATGAATTTTTCAACTTTGAAGACTTTTTCAATTTCCGAAAAATTCGACAAATTTTTTAATTTTAAAATTTCTAAACATCTGAAATTTTTGAAAATTTTATTAGGTATTCTAAAACTTTTACAATTTTCAAACGAATTTCATCAAATTTAATTCATTAAGAAAATAAGTTCATAAATTCTATCCAAGTTTTTTCGTTTTTCTGTTGTTTTTTTTTTCATTTCGAATCATGGAATTTTCACCAAAGAAATAAAAATTCTCTATCCGAATGATAATGCCCACTCAACAAAATTCCAAAAAAATTCTCAAATTGACCTCCCTTTTTGGGAACATACAAAATCAGAAGTATCCATAATAACGTCGAATTTATCGAAATAAGTAGTTACCATTCGATTCGAAGCATTAATCAAACAACCGACTCCGTTTATCGAATTAATTTGTGCACTGTTTACTTTCAATTTTGGCCTTTGCTCTCGGACCCGAGTGCAAATCTAGCAAAATGAGCTGGAAATTTATTTTCTCAAAGTATTATGATAATTGAGCGATGCCATCTGATTCTCTATTCTCGTAGGCTGGTAATTTAAGTATAAAATTTAGTATCAGTAGCGATCGAGTTCAATTGTTGGGAGAAAAATTCAATCGACTCTCGACAAAGGGATTAAATTTTATGGTATAATCTTTTGATATTTTCATTTAGTTCGTATCCACTTCCATTCCGCTTGTACATTCGATATATACGAATGTTTCACCGAGATGAAAAAGTTTCAGTACAGAGGGAAAAAAACACACATTCAAAAAGCGTCTATTTGAAACGGAGAAAATTGAAAAAAAAAAAAAAAGGTAACTTGTATTTTGTTTTGATAAGGAGTCGAAAAAAGGGGAAAAAAGGTGTAAAAAAGGAAACAAGATAAGGCCGAGTACAAAAGCGAAAGAAAAAAGGCTAGAATACGTTGTTTAGGTGAAGCTATTAATAAAAGTTCGGGTTCATTGAAAGAGCAAAAGCAACGAGTACGTAGCGACCTTCTCACCACCTTAAGACATCGAAGAAGTAACGTTTCGTAGCCCAGCCAACATAATTAGTTAACGCAGATGTTCGCTATCAGTGTTAATTTTTTCCTCTCTTCTTCCACCAGCGAGTATATATTGTGGCACCCTTTTTCTCGCCTTGTGTTTTCGCAATGTTCACGAGAGGCGAATACCTACGTTCGTTGTAACATTTATGGCCTTTACGAGCATCTCTTCGTATATTCGCAGCTCTATATATTTCGTGCTCTCCTCGTAATGAATTACTTCTTCTATTAGTACTGTATACCTTAGTTCAACTTGAACGAGATAACGAATTTAGGAAATTTTTTCACGAAAATATGGCGTTCCAAGAGACTCGTGATCCATAAAAAAAAAAGTAGAAATATGGCAGAACTCAGATGGGTACTCTGGATTAATCAAAAATTGCCCAGACCTAATCTGAACATTGCTCAACTATTCTGAGGTGTGACCTAGATGCGAGGGTGGGGCATTTGCTTGTTAAAAAAATTGAAAATTTTCGAAATGAGACAAAAACCAAAAATGGGCGTTTAGTCGAACCAAAAACTGGAGATGTGAAAATTCTGAGATGTTATCTAAATTCAAAGGAGAATATTTTAGCTAATCAAACTCAGCCCTGCCAGAATAATAATTCAAAGATTGAAAGAACCCAGAGGGCGTGGTCTGAGCCAATTGAAAGAAATATTTCAAATATGACAAAATCCTAAGGAGGTATTCTAGGTCCATTTAAAGAAAAAAATAAAATAAAATATGACAGAATCTGAAAAGAGAACTCTTGATCAATCGAAAATTTCCCAACTGAGCTGGTCCAGCTCAACTACATTCCAAGAGATTTAAACAAAAACCATGGGAGGACTTGAGCATTAAAAAATTTGGAAAATTCCGAAATTCGACAAAACCCCGTAAACGGGCATTTTCATACCAATACGTCAAAAACATTTTGCAAAATCTCAAAAAAAATCAAAAAATTTCGAACAATTCTTTATAAAATTTTTACATAAATTCTTGACTGAACTATAATGAAATGATGAATTCTTATTGATTCAGTTATAAGCTACCAAAGATTGGACTAATAATGTCAATGAGATAATTTTTTTCACTCGGCCAAAATTTTGAAGAATTATTTTTAAAATTTCACATATCAAACCTTATGAATTCTTTAAAATTTTCGCAAATTTTACCAATTAAAGTGGTTCTAGTTATGAATTTAACAAAATATATAATTCGAAAATTTCCAAGTCTTCAAGCTAAAACTTTTGTTTGAAAATTTTTTTAATTGGACCCCTTTCTCCATCAATTTATAATAATATTTCAAGTATCTAAGTCATAGTATCAAGACGAGAGGGGAGGAAAGGGTCTAACCGAAAATTTCATTATTGCAAAAATTATTTCCCAGGCCGCAATCTACAACTTTTATTTGAAAATTTTTTCAATTGGACCCCTCCTCCATGCATCGGAGCGAAATTTGAAAAAATAAAAGTAACTTTAGTAACCTGAAATTTCAAAAAAAGTAACTAAAAATTTTCCATTTCCACTTGAATATAATGACTCATAACCCTCTCCCCTCCCCTCGTCACCGTTTTTCTCATATTTTCGCTAAATTTGACGTTTCACAACTCTTGAAATCAATGGTAAAAATTTTGAAAAAATCAAAATTTTCAATTCAAAAATAATAATTCATGCATTTTTTCTTTTTCTATAATTATGACGAATTTTAATAGAATAGTTGGCTTAATAGGTGCTCAATTTTTATATCATAGGAAATTTCAATTCTTGAGAAGCTCACAATAAATAATTTTTGAGTTCCTATCAAATCTTAATTTTTTTTGAACTCAATATTGAAAATTAAAAAAAAAAAAAAAAATTTCTTGAAAATACTTGATATCAACTTTTTCAAGTTTTTGAACTCTTATTTGTTTTGAAATAGTTTTCAGTTTTCAAATAATTGTTGATTTCAAAAAACGTGAATTTTAGAAAAATTTTAAATTACAAACAATACTGTCCTTTTTTTAATTTTTAAATTTTTTTTTTTTTTTCGATTTTTTTTATTTTTCAAACAATTTTTAATTTCTATAAATTTAAATTTATTAACAATTTGTAATTTCTAAAAAGTTCTGGATTTCAAAAAATTAAACTTAAAATTCTCAATTTTTTGATTTTTAAACAATTTATATTTAATTTTTAAACAATAGCCGTTCCTAAAATTCATGTTTATTCAAATAAAAAATTTCCAATTTATAAAAATTGTAATGCCTAAGAATTTAAAGTCTAAAAAAATCAATTTTTTGATTGGCTTATTGCAAAATGAGTAGATACAAAAAAAATTTAATTTTTGAAAAGTCTTCATTCTCCACAAAAAAACAATTTTTCAACATGTGAAATTCACAACTTTTCAAAATTTTTAAAAGGAAAGTTTTGCTCATTTGAGAAATATCAAATTTTTGAAGCATTTTAAGTTCACGAGTTGAAACGATTTTATGTTTCATTTTTGAGGAGTTCTCTATTTTTCAAACATAATTTTCAAATACTTCGAACACATTTTGTTTTTAATTGAAAAAATTACTAGGTATTCTCATTTAAAAAAAAAGTTTTCAATGAGGAGAAATCGGTTTTATTCTTTTACGGCCTCTACTTGTTTTGAAAAGAAATTTTGAGAAAAAATCGTTTATTTGTAGAGAAAAGAATTTCTCAATTTTTTCAAAAAAATACGGCTTATCTACTTACATTTTTTTTTCTTCAAGAAATGTGGCTCATTTTTAGACAAGAATAAATCTTAATTCTTCAAGAAAAAAAATCACAATTTTTCATACCGACTTGAAAAATGCCTATAAAAGAACTTTCAATTTTTTTAGGAGCAAACATTTTTCTACCTTGAATTTCAATACATAAGTACAAAATAAATACCTATTCCTGAAGTTCGAGCAGAAAAAATCTCAATTTTAAAAGAAGATTCAATAAATTGTTCAATTAAGGTCAGTTGGGGTAACTGGGCCACGTTTTTACAACTCTAAAAAATCGTTATTCAAAAATGCCTCACTAGTGAAGAATAACCTTAAATCTTCAAATGGGACGTGTAGAGGGGTGTCATAGAGGTACGCTCACTTTTTTGATTTTGAGGGTGAAGCACATACCTGAGCTGAGGAACACCTCACTCTACACAAAGAATGGTGGCCCAGTTACCCCGAAAAATGGGGTAACTGGGCCACCAAATTTTTTTTTTATTAAGGAAGATTTAAGATGTGTAATTCACTTACCCCCACTCAAATCTGAGTTTTGGGGTAACTGGGCCACAGTTGTTGGGGGTAACTGGGCCATGTCATGTTACTCAAATTACTGAGGCCTCCTCAAGGGGAGCTAGGAACCAAATGATAATTGTTATGGTGGGCTTACGATGTCAGTGTTACCATGCAACCAACCATTTACGTCAAGACGATTTTGGAGGGGATTATAGTACGTTCGGCGAAAGATTAAACCTGGCAAATTTTGGCGCGAGAAAGGCGGAACGAAAATGAACCAATCAACGCGACAAAAAGAAAAATTCTCGGCTTTTAATTGCTTCGTTTTTTTACTGCGTCCCCCACTTTTTATTTTGCCAGGTTTAGTCTTTCGCCGAACGTACTATAGGAAGAGAATGGCCCAGACACCCCGGTGGCCCAGTTACCCCAACTGACCTTACTTAATTCATTTTTAAATAAAATATTTCAAATTTTTTGGAAGCAAAATCTCTGAAAAAAACTTTCAAAACGTTTTTAAAGAAATTTTAAATTTTAATGGCAGCTGTTCGTCAGATTTTTGACGAAATAGTAACCAAAATGAGTCCGAAAGTAACCATAGTAACCAAAATGAGCCCAAAAGTAACTAAAGTAACCTTGCCTTTAAAAAAGTAACCGTGTTCCGATGCATGCTCCTCCTATTTTGAAAAATTATCAACCTGATATTATGTGAAATCGGAGGAGAGGGAGGTATCCAATCGAAATTTTTATTAAGACCAAAACTATTTGTTAGATCTCAATCTACCTATAACTTTTGTTTGAAAATTTTTTCAATTTGCCTTTCCCTCCTTCCCACGTCCAATTTTCAATTTGTATCTTCGGAGTATTATGCAAAATTGGTGGAGAGGGAGGGGTCCAATCGCAAAAAATTTTCAAACAAAAGTTGTAGATTAAAGTCCTGGGAATAATTCTGGTTATTACAAAAATTTCGATAGAACCCCTCCCTCCCCTCTAATTTTGAATATCAAGTATTTATGTAGTATTGGACTTCATAAAATTCAACAAAAACGATCCGCCACCATGTACCTAAGCAAATTGAGTAAACTAGACACCAGTGTGTACTTTGAACTCTGGCGAAAATATCAGAAAAAACCACACCCACCCGCGTCGACGATGGGTCAAAAATGAACAACATTTGATCAAAGGATTTACCAACGTTATTGTTTTTTTTCGTTAGGCTGCTACAATTAATCCTCGCATTTCTTATCGACTGTTGAACAGAAAGCTCCAGTGGTACCAGGTTATAGTGCCGAGTTCAACTCGCACAGCTCCAAATCTAGCTGAATCCGGCAGTAGATTTATTTTCTTAAAATAACAATAATACTTCTAGGTCGGACTCGAAACGTAAACACGATTAAATGCCACCACGAGTACGTATTATTTCAAACATCCAATCCGGGCCAGCTATAGAAATAACATATTTGGTGTAAAAATGATACATCGTATCGTGCAGTCGGCAGCATATTGTCATATAATCTCAGCCAAGTTATTAACACGACCCTCGCGTCGCGTCGCCGCTCGTACGTTTATCTGGGCCAGCAAATAAATTAAAACATTGTTTAAACAATTGCCTAGCTGTCGTTTTTCCTCGCCAGAGAACAGCTAACGACAAATTAACACATTGCCACATCCGTATCGTATCGTTGGCTCCGATATAAGAAGAAAACAACGCTTGTAAATCATTTACAAGCAAAATATATACCTACAGCATGGTTTCATGATGAATGGCCAAATTCGTCTATTAGTTTTCCTGTTTGCTGCTTCTTCGTCTCGTGCTTGGTGTATGTGTACGCTTTAACAAGCATATTTATCATTGTAGATGTCAGGTAGAGAATGTAAAAGATTGGTGTAGGTATTTTATTTATTTCTTTTTTGCTTTCCTTTCGTTTCGTCTTTTTTTTTTTTTTTTTTTTTAATGATTCGTATACCTGGGTTTTTGCGTATTGCTTTCGTACTCGAGTTGAATTTTGATGACGATGATGATCTTAATTGAATGAAAAATGGAACATACTAAAAGGATATAGGTATTGGAAATATAGATTTTTTCAATTTGAGGAAGAAACTCGTCAGTATGGATGGGTTAGGTACGAACCTTTTTAAAGATTTTTTTCGAAGGAAGCAAGGAAGAGACTAATTTAATACCGATCGTCTCCAAATTGCTTTATTACTGAACTGGCGAGTACACATATTATTCAAATGCTCGAGTTGATTCTAAATGTAACCTACATATTTCGTATATCTAACACAGAAGAAGAAAAAACGAGGTATTTTCATTCACTAATTTAAGAAAAATATTTATTTTTTATTTCGCCTTTCGAAGAATGAAAGAGTTATGAATTATAGTTTGTTACTGAACGAAACAATAAAAGGATTTTTACTCGGCTCAAGTTCATTCGCGAGAAGCACGACGATGGTGAGCTTTTGTCGCGTGCTTCATTATTCAACAACATTTCAGCACTCTGTTTTTTTTTTTATTATTCATTAGTTTTCTCTTCGATTTTGGTAATTTTTTTTCCGACGTGATACATTTCGTTTTTATTGTTGATGTTTCATCATCATCAGCTATGTTACGTAACGAATGCAGCTGAGAGGAGGGGGTTGGAAAGAGATGAATCTTGAAACCCTTCTTAAATGCTATGATTTTGAATATAATTAAAATTACTGTTAAGAAGTGAAAGTGGTGATCGATAGATATGCATTTTGAACCAATGGGTCTCGAAATTTTCCAAATTAATTCTGCGAACTTCATTTTGTGAACATTTTAGGGTTGCTGCGAAAAAATCGAGGAGGCCACCTCCGGCATAAACATAACTTGGAAAAGATATGAGGGGCAAAAAAAATTCTCTCATTTCCCCCCTATATTATGTGGTAAATAGCTATTAAAAAAATTATTCAGGGTATCTACGTTAATTTTTTTTTTTTTTTTTTTTTTTGAAAATTCATGACTTTTTCATAATTTTTTCATGATCTTTTTCATGAACAAAATTTCAACGTTTATAAATGTAACTTGGAATGAATATGGGGAGGGGAAAAAATCTCCACATTTTTTCCCTATATTTTGTGGTAAATAGCTATTAAAAAAATTATTGAGGAAGGGGGCGAATGCTTCTCGAACCCCCAAGTTATCCCAAGACCCAAAAAATTAGAATTTTTTCTCCAAAAAACAGAGACTCTTCTCCCAAAAAATAAAAATATTTTATTTTTTAGAAAATTGAAAAAAAAATCAAAAAATGGAGATTTTATACTCCGGAGTTCGAAATAGTATATTACTCGTACAATACAAGCAGCATCGTGAGCATTTCATAACTTGCGCATTTGCTTCACTCGCCTTTTGTTTCATTCCACAAAAGTCTTCATTACAAAAAATGGGGATTTTTCCCAAAAAATAGAGATATCCATCCCCTCGGGAAAAAAATTCTTCAAGAAAATTAATTTTTTTCGTCAGAAAAATCACATCAAAAATTCATGACTTTTTCATGACTTTTTCACGATTTTCATGACCTGTAGACACCCTGTAATTGAGAGAGGGGCGAATGCCCCTTGAACCCTTTAAGTTATGCCTATGCCCTCCGAAGCTCCTTTTTTTGTAACCAAAAAATCTACAATTTCAAAAAAATGTTTAATGAATACTTGGAATTTTTAAGGGTGTAATTCGATTTCTTCCCAAAAAAGTGGATGCTTGAAATTGTTTTCATGTTGTAATGTAAGAATGATTTTTTTTTCTGTTGATGATGAAACAAAACAGAAAAACATTTTTTCTACTTTTTTTTTTCGTTCCAAAGTTTAAAAATTATTTTATTTATTTATTGTAGTATCAAAGAAAAAAAAATTGCTCCCCAAAAAATTGAAATTTTTTAATTTCAGAAGAATTTTCAAAATTATTGTTCGAAAAAAATCCAATTTTTTTTGAAAATGAAACGAATTTTTTTTCCTTACAAAGAAAAGATTAAGAAACTTTTCCACGGAAATTTTATAAAATATGTATCTTCACCTAAGAAAATAACATCTTTTCTCCAAAAAAAAAAAAATTTGGATATTTTTTATTCCAAAAAATCCTGAAATTTCTTCCTTATTCGAAAAAATTTCTACTCCAAAAGATTTGAGATTTATCTATTTCAAAAAAAAATTTGAGTGATTTTTGTTTTATTTCAAAACAATTTTAAAAAAAAATTTGAACCAAAAAATTCGTTTTTAATTTTTGTTCATTCCAAAAAATGAGAATTTTTTCAAAAAAAAGACTCTACCAAACCCGTGTAGCAATTGTCGACATCGACATTTATGTCGACAAAATTCAGACACATTTTTTTCTCGGTTAACGATGAATTAAAAATGATATTTGAGATTTAAAGTAATGTTCTATGTTAAACATAACTGTTCAATCAAAATTTTTGAATTTTTCTCAGTATTTTCCTATAATTTAGAAAACGTTGTTTTTCTACATAGACAAGTCGATGTAAAAATCGATACTCGATAAACGCATCGACATTTATGTCGACAATTTCTGCCAATTAAATTTACAAATTTTATATCTAAAAAGAACTAAAAACAATTAATAAGAACATTTTAAGCTCAGGAATAAATAATTTTTGAAAGAATCACAAAATTTTCTTATTTTTCAAAGTTTTGAATAATACAACGACTTGTCGAGTTATTGTCGACATAATTGTCGATGGTCGAATAATGCATCGACTTCACTGTCGACAGTGTCGACCAGAGGAATTTTAAGTCGAGATAGTGTCGATGTGATTGTCGAGGGTCGAATAATGCATCGACTTAACTGTCGACAGTGTTGACCAGAGGAATTTTAAGTCGAGTTAATGTCGATCTAATTGTCGAGGGTCGAATAATGCATCGACTTGACTGTCGACGTCTTGAGGGTGATTGTGATACTCGCAGATAAAGTGTGTTGTGAATTAGTACATAAGGTCTAAGAATCATCTCTATGTTAGTTGGACACTCGCATGTGTCCAGCTACAAAGGTGGCCCCAATGCCGCATATTTGACAAAAAAAGTCGAAATGTTGGCTTGAACACTATTTTTGGTGTAATTTTAATATATACTTATATTGAATATTTGAACTTAACATATTTTTCAAAATCTCACCATTGCAAATGTCGATGTGTCGACATTTATATCGAAATTAGCATCGACGTTGCTACACGGGAAGATTTTAAAAAAATAATAAAAATAGAATTGAAAAAAATCCAAAAAATTGAGATTTTATACCTACTCTAGAGTTAAAAAAGTATTTTTACTTCAAAACAACCAATTCCAAAATTCAGATTTTTAATTTTTTTTTAAATGAGAATTTTTCGCAAAAGTTTAAAAAATATTTTTTCTAAAAAAAAAAAATGAGAATTTTTTTCAACCCCTTATTGTTCAGCAAATACATAAGGCTAGTGGCGTGAACCTGTTTTTTATTCTAAAACATTTTTTTAAATTTCTGTACCAAATAATTCATTTTTTTCATTCCACAAAATTTTTTCTTTTTTTTAATTCCACAAATTTTTTTTTCATTCCAATTAATGGGGATTTTTCCAAAAAAAAAAAAAAAAAAATAGAGATTCCCCTACCCCTTAGAAAAAATCTTCAAGATAATTAATTTTCTTCTTCAGAGAAATCATAATATTTTATGCTTTCTTTTTTGAGAAGATGCAACACTACAAAAGTTTGAAAAAATTTCACTTATAAGCGAAAATTCATGACTTTTCTTGACCAGGTAGTGATTTTTTTGAAAAATTTATGACTTTTTCATTACTTTTACGACCCATTTTCAAATATCATGACTTTTTTTAAAGACCTGTGTAGACACCCTTATAAATTCTTCGCCTTCGAAACCCTCCAGAAGTCAATTTTCAGAATTTTGGAGCTCCAATTTTTTTTACATTTTTTGTAGTTGGTTTTTTGCTGTTGATGATGGTACCCCTGTTCTCACCACGAAAATAAGGATTTCGAGCTACTATATAAAAAATATTTTTTTAAACGTTCGTAAATAAGAAATCACTCGAAAAAAGCACGTAAATTTTCCACAAAAATTGACACTCGTTGTTAAAAAATTTCACCTTTCAAATGACATTGGTAAGGAATGAACAAAAAAAAAAAAAAAACCGAGGCAAAAAGTTATAAAATCAGCAAAATACACCATACGCTGCGTATCGAGTCTCGAAAAAGGAAAAAAAATACATACTTGGCATATAGAGACTCTCTCTCTCTCTGTACTCACACTCTCACACTTATCTACTCGTACATCGACCGACAAAATATGTCATTGTAAAAATAAAAAGAGCGTCAATTTAGAATACGTACCTTATGTATATACCCGATAAGTAATGTATTTATACTATTTTTTTTCTATACTTATTCGTTGTTTTTCATTCTCGTACAGAAGAGAGGTAGACGAACTACTGCTACGAAGACGACGAATTCAATAATAAATGGGAAAAATGTGTAGTTGTAGCGTTCTCGCACACGTACGCGGAAATAATAAAGAAAACAAATGTGACACGCCTTTAAAAATACTGAATAGACGTAAACACTTGTAAATTGACAAGTTATTTTGTTGAGTGATAACTCAATCGAGAGTATAGCGAGTTGCATAACACCAAGACACAGGCATAGCTCCGTTTGGTAGCTACACCTTCTCCACTGGGGGATTTTTTTGCGCTTAAATGAACGCAAGAGCCTGTACAATACGGTGCCGTTTTCTAGCAGGTCACATCACTGAAAACCATTGACACAATGATATGTGATTGTGACAACAATACAAAAAAAAAGAACACAGAATAATACTTTTGTAAACGTGGGTATTCGTAGAAGGCTACATGGGAAAGTTTTTTCGAAATATAACTTTTTTTTTTCGTTGTTAAAGTATCGATGACTGTGTAACGTCGAAAGTTTATTGCGGTATTTATTTTGTATACGTACGTATAGTATCGTGAACCTGATGGATTAATTGCTTTTTCAAGGTCGCTGTGTAGAAAACGTCTTGAGTGAAAAAGCAAAATATTCTTTGAGTTTCATATAATATATATGTCGATAAATTAATAGGCTACGATGATCTTTCGTTCGCCTTGAAAATTTCATTGAACTTGGGGTGAAAATTTCAATGAAACTATAAAAGAGTTTTCAAAGTTATCAAAGGCAGGAGAAGAAAGCCACATTCACTCGAAAGATAGATATTTTCTCTGATTTCAAATCAAACACTTGGGTTATAAATATAGGTATATTTAAATCGCGAATCAAAAAAATTTCTAACGGTTTTACCCACGATTCTTAAGGATTCCACAATTTTCATTAAGTTCACAATTATTGTGGATTTTATGATTTTTTAGACAGTTGCAATTTTTAATTTTAGAGAATAGAACAATTCAAATACTTTACGGTTGCTGAAGAAGTGAAAATACTACAATTTCGAAGAGTTTCGAATTTTTAAAAAATCTGAATTTTTGAGAATTTTACAATTTTAAAAAATTATAAATTTTCAAAGTTTTACAATTAAAAATCGAAGTACAACTTTTTAAAATGTCAAAATTTCAGAAAATTGAATATCTTAAAATATTTCAGATTTTTTTTTAAAGTAGGTACCTACCTATTCAAACATTTTTGAGAATTTTACAATTATTTTAGAAAATTTAACATAATATTTCAAAAATTATATTATTAAAGATTTTACCATTTCCAAAAATGTCACCATTTAGATGATTCCATAATTTCCCCAAACTAAACAATTCCTAAGAGTTTCACATTTTCTGAGTACAATTTTCAAGAATTTCTCCATTTCTGAAGATGTAATTTTTTTTTTCAAATTAAACGTTTTTCAAAAGTATCACAATCTCTGCTAAAATTCCACAATTTTTGAGGATTCCAAATTTTTTGAAAATTTTTAAGTTTTCAAGAATCAAAGTTTTTCAAATAGGTACCTAGATTTTCAAATTTCTAAAATTTGACATTGTTAGGTTTTTAAAGAATTGGTGTAAAATAATAATTTGTACATCATAACTTGAACGAAATATATTTATGAGTACTTAACTCAACATCGGATATAGAACGAATTAGAACGAATGACGCGACCAAATTCAGTAGCAAAGAGCTACATGAGAAAACAAAAAAAAAAAAATTTTCAGGCCGAAGCAACCAACAATAATTAACGAAACCGACATAGAAAAACTTTCCTACTTAAATTAGATAGGATAAATACAAATCAACATAAAACTCAACATCCCCCCTCGGACTGAAAATTCCACAATACAAATACAACAAAAATTTACATATCTTATCAAAATAAACAATCGAAAAAATCAAACTCGAAATTAATTGAAATAATTGTAAAAATAACGTGAATTCGTAATTAAAAATTAAATGTACGTTATAAAAATATGGAACGAATAGTGATCGAAAAATAAATAAATAACTAATTAGTACCGATATGAACGATTTACTAGATCTAGATATAACGGAGCGAAATTGATCGATTTACGAACGGTAAGAAAGTACGAAATTGAGCGATTTATCAAAAAAAATAGAACGAAGTAAGTTGAACGATTTAAGAGCGAAAATTGAGCGATTTACTGACAAAAATAGAACGATGTAAGCTGAACAATTTACTGAAATTAATTAAAGAGCTATTGGACGATTGGGATCGGAACGAAAATCAAAACTACTCAAGTTCGCGGAAGGTTTATTGGTACTTGGATTTCTATTCGGGCAATCAGTGGAATTCGATTTTGTAAGTACGTTATCACTCGCGGTTCTCGTAGTGTTATCTGCATGGTCACCGAATTTGGGACACATACGACCGATATGTCCCTCTTCTTGGCACCGAAGTAGTCGGATTTTCCACTGAGACATTTTGCTCGATACTCGAATTTTCGGACAGGAGCGAGTCGACTACGGCGCTCGAATTTTCTGCAGTACCAACCGGAGCAACAGGAACGATAGCTGATAATTCAGCAGTGGCCGGAACAGGATCGACGTGATCTTCGGCAGCTGATGGAAATATTGACCGATTGAACCGAAATCGATCACCGAATTGGTTTACCGCACCAACGATTCCTCGTAGGTGGTAACCTGACGTGGCAGTTTCTTCACCCGGCGGCGATGAACGAAAATCGATATTTCGCGGTTGGAGCGAATTGAAAAATTCTTTCGTTTTTTTTCTTACGCTCTTTACGAATTTTTGACCGTGATTTATCGCCGCTCGATGACTCTTGTTCAGCGTTACGATGTGAACGAGCAATCGGCGGTACCGACATGCGAACGTACGACTATGAATAATTAACAATTACGATACCTGATGACATTACGAAATGAACGAAAAAAAAAAGTTACAAAAACGGATAAACGAAACCAACGCACTGCTATCATGTTAGGTTTTTAAAGAATTGGTGTAAAATAATAATTTGTACATCATAACTTGAACGAAATATATTTATGAGTACTTAACTCAACATCGGATATAGAACGAATTAGAACGAATGACGCGACCAAATTCAGTAGCAAAGAGCTACATGAGAAAACAAAAAAAAAAAAATTTTCAGGCCGAAGCAACCAACAATAATTAACGAAACCGACATAGAAAAACTTTCCTACTTAAATTAGATAGGATAAATACAAATCAACATAAAACTCAACAGACATTTTTTAAAGATTTTAATAGGTTTTCAAAGTGCAATTTTCAAGAGATCTAGTAATTTCAGTATTTTTGAAAATTTCGCGTTTTTTAAATTTAAAGAATTGATAAGAATTTTGTAATTTCCAAAATTTCACAATTTTTGCGGATTTTACAAGAAATGGGCAATTTTTAAATTTGACAGTTACTGAACTTTTGAATTATTCTCGAGAATTACATTATCGCTAAAATTTTACAACTGTCAAAAAACCCAAAATTTTAAAAAATTTCAAATTTCCAAAATTTTACATTCGTTAAAATTTTTTTAACTGCAATTTTTAAAATTTACATTTTTTTTGAAAATTTTAAAATTATTTTAAAAATTACAATTTTTAATAATTTTAGATTTTAAAGAATTTCAGTGTTTCTGATAACTATTATTTTTTTTTAACGTCATGTAAATGTTACATTTATTCAAATTTAAAATTTTTTCAAAATGCTCGTATTCGTAATTCGTACAGCAGCATACCTTACTTACTCATACCTCTCAAACGTCTGCCTGTATTATCTTACATAATCTGTGAATTCTCTCTGTGCTTTTTTTGCAAATATCCAACTACAATGCACCTATGCTTATAGTTGTACTTTCCGAATCACATATTCCTTTGAGACGAAATAAATTACTCCACTTTAATCAGTTTGCTGGAGTTTAATGCTCTAGATGGTAAATTCGGTCATTAATATGGTTTTATGCGTACGTAATTCGGGAAATAATATCCATACCGCGCGATACACCAAACATATCTTAGCTTCCGGCAACCGTTAAAACAGTTCGATTTCTAGTAAGTGTACGCGTCCGTATGTATAGTCAAATATTTACCGCTATTTGTGCTCGTATTATTGCGAATTTGCGAGAGATTTTCATTTCTTCGTCGTATATACGACGAATTTTTCACAGAGGTAAGGAGCAAAAAAACAGTCAACTTGGAATGCGAACTACCAAATCGATTGTATCCCTGCAGAGCAGAGCATCGCGTAGCGAATTAAATTTAATAAGGTTTTTTCTTACTCGAGATAAATGAATAAATATTTAATGCAATCGCGTTTCATTCGCGAGATATCTACGATACGACGTCATCTTGGATATTTAAAATATTTCCATTGAAAAATTGAAATAAAAGAAAAAGTTAGCATGCATCGGAGCGTTGTAAAAAAAAAGGTACCTAACTTAAGAAATTTATAAAATTTCAAAAAAATAACCAAAATTTTTCCATTGCCAATCGAATAACGACTCATTATCAACCCCTCCCCTTCTACTATTTTTTCAATATTTTCGCTAATTTTGACGTTTTGCAACTCCTAAAATCGAGGGCTGAAATTTTGAAAAGATAGACATTTTTAATGAAAAAATATGCAATTTCTGTATAATTATGATGAATTACAGTTCAATCGTTGGATTAATCCCGAGCAGCACAATCGACAAATTATCGAAATAAAAAATCGACAGAATATCGAATTCGATAAAGTGTCGCGTTAGTTCCGCATAAATCGTGAAATTATCTTTCGATATATAGATAGATTATCGACGAATTATAGTTAGCAAAAATTTCGAGATTATAGTAAGATATTTTATCGATAATATGTCTATTATATCGAAAGATAATTTCACGATTTAGGCGGAACTTTCGCGACACTTTATCGAATTCGATATTCTGTCGATTTTTTATCGATTTTTTATTCTGATTTTTCGTCTTTTACTAGCTTTTTTCTATAATTAAAAATCATTAATGAGCATAATTAATACATTGAACTATGCCTAAACACATTATTCATGTTACGGTAAGAGGATCATTTCAGAAAAAGTCAAAAAAAATTATAAAAAATCTGCCACCCGTGGGGCTTGAACCATCTACCTCCTGCATGGTAATCCTCTTCCTGAACCACTATGCCATACCTTACGGTTGAGGAATTAGCAATAAAACGCTTATAATAGGCAGTTTAGTACTTCCAGACGTGTTGGATTTTCACCAATTTGAAAATAATTTCAAATATCGTCACCAAATCGTTGAAAAATCGTTCGACAAATTTCAGATTATTTGTCGATAATGTAGTTTCAAATATCGCCACAAAATCGTTGAAAAATCGAATTCGAGGAATTTCATATTATGTGTCGATAATATAGTTTCAAATATCTTTACAAAATCGGTAAAAAATCGGATTCGATAAATTTAATATAATCTGTCGATAATATAGTTTCAAATGTCGTCAAAAAATCGGTAAAATATCGAAGTCGAGAAATTTCATATAATCTGTCGATAATATAGTTTTAAATATCTTTACAAAATCGTTAAAAAATCGAATTCGATAAATTTAATATTCTTTGTCGATAATGTAGTTTCAAATATCTGCACAAAATCGGTGGAAAATCGGAATCGATAAATTTAATATTCTTTGTCGATAGTATCGTTGACGAATATCGTCATAAAATCTTAATAATATCGAATTCGATAGTTTATAGATTTTTTGCCTATGAAGTTGTACCGATAAATCTTTATAATATCGTGAGAACATCTATAGATTTTCAAACGATTTTTTATCGATACGTTACATCTTCCGATATTATCGATCGAGTGTGCCGCTCGGGTAAGTGGTTTTTAATTTTTTAATCTTTAAATTCTTACTTTATAAGGAAATTTCAATTATTGAAAAGCTTCCAATTCCCAAGTACGACCTATCTAACCTGCAATTTGTAAAAAAGGTCGATATTGAATTTTCAAAAAAATTATTTTTTGAAATGTCCAGTTTCCTAATTTTTTGAACTTTAAAAAATTACTCAGGTAACTATCTATTTACTATGAAACAGTTTTCAGTTTTCAAATAATTTTTGATTTCAAAAAAACACCAATTTTGGAAAAAATTTCAATTGCATACAATCGTTTATTTTTTTAACTTTCTAGTTTTCAATTTTTGAATTTTTTTTGCCTTTTCAAATTTTTATTTTCCAAACAATTTTCAATTTATAAACAATTAAAAATTTTGATACCTGTCTAAAAATTTTTGATTTTTGAAAAATTTTAAATTTTTGAAAAATAGTTTTTCTGTTTATTCAATTAAAAAATTTCAAATTTATGAAAATTTATAATAATATCTGAAAAATCATAAGTTGAAAAAATCAATTTCTGTGTGGTTTACAAAATGAGTAGATACAGACATGAAATCCACCATTTTGATTTTTTAGGTGCTTTAATGACCTAAAATTGTTCAAAAAGTGACCAAAAATCTAACCGGCCACCAAGAGGAAATTTGAGAGGGTCAAATTCACAAATAAGAATAATTTTCCGACTTTTTTTAGCGAGCAAATATTTTTAAGAAAAAATATATTACATACTACCTAATAAAATGACAACGGAAATTTTTAATTTTTTAATTTTTGAAAAAACTACTTACATTGAAAAATCTCTTGATTTCTTTATTTTGTTGTGTTTTGGGCAAGAAAACTACAAATTTTAAGGGAAAATATTCTCAATTATTGATCTCCATTTTGTCTTGAAAAAAAAAACAACAATTTTTTGGAGCAAAAATATCATAATTTATAGATGATTTTTTTGAAGACAAATCTTCTCAATTTAGTTAATTGGAGTAAAAATCTCTCAATTTTTTAGAGTAATTTTTTACCAACTTTTTAGAGTAGGTGAACAATTTCTCGATTTCTCAAGTTTTTGAAGAAAAAATATCGTCTTAGAATAACATCTTTCAATTATTTTTTTTTGGGATGGGGTTTCTAAAATTTTATCTGTTTTGTCTTCAGAAAATCCCCCCCCTCATTTTTAAAGAAAATAATCCCAATTTCTGGTCTGTTTTTTTTTTTTGAAAAAAAAACCTCCACTAGTTTGAAGTTGAAGAAACCTCTCAATTTTTTGTAAATAAAAAACTTTTCAATTGGAGTGAAAACCCTCATTTTTTATAGATTTTTTTTGTCCTGACTCCTGAAATAAAAATCTTTAAATTTTTCCGGAAAAATCTCTATTTTTTTACGTAACATACTTTCTTTTTTAAATATATTTTTATTATTTTTTTTTTCATTTTCAGAGAAAGAATTTCAATTTATGGCCTTCATTATTGTTGAAAACATATTTTTAATTTTTGGTGTAAGAAAATCTCGCAATTTTTGCAGACAAATATCCCTCAATTTTTTGAAGTAAATTTTTTTTTAACTTTAGGTATGGACTGAAAATCCAAATAATTTCTTTTTAAAAAAATCTCAAGCACCAATTTTTTCAAACAAAAAAATCTTTCAATTTTTTGAAGAAGAAAAAAATCTACTACAAAAAAAAACCTACAATTATTTGAAAAAGAAAACTCATAATGTTTTTGGAGTATATAAAAATTTTTCAAAATTACCTATTCTGAGTAAAAATCAGAAAAAAAATATGTTAGTTTCTTTTTTTAAGAAAGGAATCTTTCACTAAAAAAAAAAAAAAATTGTTCTAATATCATTCGGAAAAAAACAATTTGTGCAGTAAAACAATTATTTTTTCAATTTTTCATTTCTCTGTTGGCTTTCGAAGTGACTTTAGTGACCATATTGTGCAAATGACAAAAGTGACCAACATGCGAAATTTAGTCACAAAGTTACTTTAAAGTGACTGAATTGCATGACTGTAAGCAAGCACAAAGAATTTTTCATTTTTAAAAAGTCTTCATTTTCCTCCAAAAAAATCAATTTTTTAAAATTTAGTCATTTTTTTTAACGAAAAAATTGCTTGATAAATTCTCATCTGGAAGAAAAAAAAATTTAATGAGAAGAAATTTTTTTATTCTTCGACGAAGTAACCTTCAATTCTTTTGAAAAAAATTCCATTTTTTTGAGAGGAAATTTTTAATTTTTTGGATAAAAAGTCATTTGTTGAGAAAAGAATCTCTCAATATTTTTTCAAAAAATACGAATAATTTGACCAGTTTTGTGAACGCGAACGAGTATCATTAATCATGGGCTGATTTTTTCCCCATTTCCAGACAGTACGTAAATTTGCAAACGTCAAAGCTAAAAGCTTATGAACTTTTCAGCTTTCACGCAACGTACTGCGAGTTCGTCAAGAGTCGAGATGAAATTAAATTTGTACTCTCGATGACGCGATGATGATTTCGAGCGGTGTAATATTATTATTTTTTTGTTGTTAATTATTACACGAAATACGCGAGAGGGTCACCACAACGTATCAGCTTTTTTGACAAGCCCTCGTCGGCATTTTTGTCCGAGCACGTTAAACGGCTCGCAGCGGCGGCCGGAACGGTACTTTCAAAATCGCCCATCATAAATTAACGCGTGAAATATTATGTATTCTTTTGTATAATACGTGCTCGAAATGGCGATGACGATGGTGGATGGTCACAGTCGCGTCCAGCTTTTACCTTATCGTACGACCACCAGCGCGTGGACACGGACAGCGACACATACTCGATAGAATGTGTCGAGGAATTTCAACGTAGCAGCTACTCTACTCTCGCACATTCCTCACCTAGCCAGCAGGCCAGACCATGGTAGCTCGTCGCCCTATCCGAGGTTCGACTCGACCATCTGCATAATGCGAACGGATCGCACCTCTGATACCCGGCCATGGGATGTTTTTACGTTACCGCATGAATTGTTGTTAAAGTATCGGCCCCGTCGACATGTTTACACAACGCCTTTCAAAAACCCTCTCTGCCTTTGCAGCGGCCTCTTTGTCTGGGCTGCGTCGTGAGATAAATACGAGTAAATGTTTCGCAACGTGCTTGCCAGGTATAAATATATTCTTCGGGCTTTTTTCCTTTCCGAAATGTCCACCACCGTGGTTGTTGGAATCAAGATAAGTCGAGGTGTTTGACAGGTGTCAACTTGATGGAGGCATAAATTGAAGAAATTCGATAGTCCGTGAAAATTCGACATGAGACCAGGGTACCTAATATTTTCAACCGTATGAGAATATGTCGTATAATTTGCCTAATTTTACGTTGAAGACGAGCCATGAAATGCATCAAAATTAAACAGTAGGCAACCTATTTACCACTGTGTGTCGAATAATTTGCATACTTTTGCCTCGAAGGAGAAAAACTAAATGTACCAGAAATGCGAATTAGGCATAGATAGGCAACTTATGCAGCAGATGTGTCAAATGATTTACCTAATCGAGATTTGATGACCCATAAGTTGCCTAACTTGAGAATTGAGGCTATTCATGAAATCGCCACAGTAAAAAAGTATGTGATTAGTGTTGACATCAATAGTCAAACAATTTGACCAATTGAGACGTGATAGGATCAGACTCATGGAGAGACAAAGCGAGCCCGGGGCAAAACTATTTTTGGTTCCCTTTCAAGGGCATTGTTGACCAAAAACTGTGCGATTTTTCCAACTCTAGCTGAAAAAATTCAACTTGGGTCCCCTAGCAGAACTCTGGGCCAGGGGCAAAATGTCTCCTTGCCTGTCTCTCCAAGGACCTTGATAGGTCTGTTCGCAAGCTGATTCTCATTCTCTTACATCTTTACTAATGTTTAGTTTGTTGGGTTTACACTTTGTTTACATGGAAGTGGATCGATGAATTTCACCAATTCACATTACATAAATACTTAATATTCAAAATTGGAGGGGAGGGAGAGATCTGGTCGAAATTTTTGTAATAACAAAAATTATTCCTAGGACTTCAAGCTACAACTTTTGTTTAAAATCTTTCTCAGTTGAACCCCTACCTCCACCACGTTTTAATATTATAAGTATCTAAGTCATATTATGTAAAATTGGAGAGGAGGGGAGGGGAGGGAGGGTCCAATCAAAATTTTTATAATGACCAAAATTATTTCTGGGACCTTAATTTATAACCTAAGCTTGAAAAAATTTCCATTGGCCCTTTCCTCTCTCACTTGGTCACTCTTCTAATAACTTTGAATAATTATCTACAGAGTTTTATGCAAAATCTGCGGGGAAAAAGTCGTCCAAGTGAAAAAATTTTCAAACAAAATTTATAGCTCGGTGTCATGCGAATAATTTTGGTTATTACAAAAATTGCAATTGAAGCCCTCCCTTCCTTTCAATTTTGAATAATAATAAGTAACTCAGTAATAAGTAAGGCAAAAAATAAAAAGGAAATCTCAAATGGAGTAAAAAAAATACCTCGAAGTTGGATAAAATCATCAATACATATTCTGCGAAGAAATAGAAATTGGGGGGGGGGGGTAGCCACCTTTCTTCTCAAAAAATCTTTCAACCTCTGCACCCAAAGCGCTAACTGAAGAAAAATCAATTAATAGTCGTAGATTGAGGTCTTTAAAATAATTTTAGCTATCAAAAAATTTAAATTCGACCCCCTCCCCCTCCAATTTCACAAAATATGTATGAAAATCACCCGAAGATATGAGCAAAACTGAAGGAGTGGGAGAGGTCTAATCAAAACTTTTGAAATGGAAGAATCTACTTAAGAACCTCAAAAAATTATGTACAAAACTTCAACGATTCTTTTTATAGTAGAACTTTGAAAAAAAAGTACCTTCAGAAACGTTTGAAATTATTTGTTTTTAAAGATAATCATTTTAAAAATAAGTCTTTTAAATTTAAAAAAAAAAGCATTGACAAAAATTAAAACTGAAAAAAGAAGTCATTTCTACAGAAATTTTTTTTATTTTTTTTATTTTGAAGTTTTAAACTCTGTTATCTTGAAAATACTTTGACAACATAGCCTGGCTTGAATGGTAAGAAATTGCTCAAACACAGAAGTCGTATGGTTTGCCTGATCAAGATTTGACGGTATACATATATAATTATGACGGCGCATGGAGAAAGGGACCTAAGGGTCACGACCTCGATTTTTTTTTTTTTTTTTTGAAATTGAGGTAAAATTTATCGAGAATTTGAATGAAACCGGTCCGAGGTTCCTGAAGTCATTTTTGACAAAGATACAGCCACTTGAAGTGAGTAAAAAATGTGGCATTATTTTGGAAAAGGTCCCACTTTGACTTGTCGGTCCAAAATGAGTTAAGACCGGGTCTTTGTAGGGTAGAAAATTCTCTGTCCAATAAGATGTTTTTGAAGTCTGTTTGATAATTTTTGAGCGTTTTACAGCGCTTCAAAGTTGAAAGTTCAGGAAATGAAAATTTTGCCCCTAAGTTTTCTTATTACTGTAGAATTGCCCCTATTATAGCTAAAAATTGCATTGACCACTCATTTGAAAGGAAATTTTATGCTCTACAACATGGTGGTCTTGAAAATTTTCCTCGAGTCAAAATTGGACCTGTCGTAATATGGATTTTGATGAATGGTCAACTTAAATGCCTTAGTTAACCGACTTCCCGCGAGTTGCGCTAGTGAATTCTTAGTCCACATGAAATAATACACCTTCCACTTACTGAATCCATCAATAACTCAAAACGTCCCACTTTGAATATTTTCACCTAAGAATGTGATTTTCTCAAAACTATGAAAAAACCGAAGTGGGACCTTTTCCAAAATAATGCCACAAATGTCAAAATTTTCCAAAATTTTGAAAAAAAATTTCTACCTTACTCACTTCAAGCAGCTGTATCTTCGTCAAAAATGACTTCAGGAACCTCGGGCCGGTTTCATTCAATTTCTCGATAAATTTTACCCCAATTTCAAAAAAAAAAAAAAATCCAAAAAAGTTCAAAAAAAAATATAAAAATATTTTAAAAAGTTTTTAATTTTTTTTGAAAAAAATTAAATTTTGTTTGTTACGTAGATACAGAATTACAAAGAAAAAACGTCGAAAATAAATGGTAAACTTTAAACTGCTCTCCTGAACAATTTCACTTTTTACCCTTAGGTCCCTTTCTCCATGCGCCGTCACATTGTATATTAAGTTGCCTAACATCGTATTCGAGGAAACTTATCAAATTTTCCTACATTGAATAGTAGGTATGCAATTTATTCAACATGTGAGTCGAATTATTCACCTAATCAAGATCTGATGTCATGAAAGTTGCCTAACGTCACATTCGAGGAAACTCGCCAAATTTGCCTAAATTGAATAGTATGCAATTTATTCAACACATACGTCAAATTATACAACTAATCGAGATTTGATGTCATAGGATTTGCCTAACTTCATATGTGAAGAAACTTGGCAATTTATTGAACATATAAGTCGAATGTTTTGCCTCATCGCCATAAAAAATGCTAAAATGATCGCATACCGGCATACGTGAGGCCTTGAGACGTTAGTCTGCAAATAAATGAATATTTCAAATACAAACGAAGCGAATAGTTTGATGCGATGAAAATGTTCTCATGAAGTATAAGGAGAGAATGGGTGTCCGAAACTCGAGGGAATTTTTTTCCTCGAGACGTCGAAACAAAGCCAGGTAGATTGGCGAGTTCGGTCTTGAATATTTAATATTCGAGAGATGAAACGAGTGAAAAAATTGTTGAAAATTTTAATTAAGTCTAACCCCGTTAAATAAATGCGGTTAGCTCGAAAATTACGACAAGAATGTTGGTATTTTATTTATTCAATTTTTTAAATGTTCCTTTTTTTCTCGTTTTTTTTTTCTTTTGGTTTTTTGTTTCAAAAGAAAAATCGTGACTGTATTACAAAAGTTAAAATACTACGTAGCGAGACGGTAGCCAAGGGTAGAAAAAAACTAAAACAGGAGCCTCGGTTCGCGGCGGCGGTGGCGAAGAAATGGTATAAGTGAAACAAAAGGCAACCATGATAAGTGGCTTTCGAGACGTTTAAATAAAAAGGGTTTCTTTTCATGTATAAACTTAAACGTTGAAAATAATAGTCGAGATTAATTTGTATATTAATTAGGTGTGAACTCGCGGGTTAATGTTGCAAAATGATAATAGATGGAAGTGTTCGGCAATTTTTCCTTATAGCGGAAATTATTTCTTAAAGTATTCGAATACGAGATTAAACGCCGAGCCGACGTTGTACGATAAGGTGCTCGTAAAAGTATCGTTGGCCCAAAAGAGTTTATTCGTTCAACGGCAAAGGATACGCTGCTAGAAAATTGCCCGAGGGTTGTGAACTTTTAGTGATTAATAATTTTCCAAGTTTTAATACGCTATAAGAACTTGGGCAGGGTGCAGCGTGGGATAATGATTTTTCGCGGTTACGTGGTAATATTTTTCAAACTTACTGTACATCTACGTGTACTAAAATAGCTTTTGTTGTCATTAAGAAAATTTTTAATTAATTCGTCTTCGAAGTGGTGTCGGTATTATTATGAAAGTTGAGTTTTTTTCATCATCATCTTCGTTATAATCGTCGATGTAATTAGAATGTCTGTTTAGATAGAAACAGGAAATAGAGTTCGAGTTGTTTGTCTGCTTGATGAAGAAATAGATAGTCCCGAGCAGCACACTCGACAAATTATCGAAATAAAAAATCGACAGAATATCGAATTCGATAAAGTGTCGTGTTAGTTCCGCATAAATCGTGAAATTATCTTTCGATATATAGATAGATTATCGACGAATTATAGTTAATAAAAATTTCGAGATTATAGTAAGATATTTTATCGATAATCTATCTATAATATCGAAAGATAATTTCACGATTTAGGCGGAACTTTCGCGACACCTTATCGAATTCGATATTCTGTCGATTTTTTATCGATTTTTTATTCTGATTTTTCGTCTTTTACTAGCTTTTTTCTATAATTAAAAATCATTAATGAGCATAATTAATACATTGAACTATGCCTAAACACATTATTCATGTTACGGTAAGAGGATCATTTCAGAAAAAGTCAAAAAAAATTATAAAAAATCTGCCACCCGTGGGGCTTGAACCATCTACCTCCTGCATGGTAATCCTCTTCCTGAACCACTATGCCATACCTTACGGTTGAGGAATTAGCAATAAAACGCTTATAATAGGCAGTTTAGTACTTCCAGACGTGTTGGACTTAGAAAAATTTTCACCAATTTGGAAATAATTTTAAATATCGTCACAAAATCGTTGAAAAATCGTTCGAAAAATTTCAGATTATTTGTCGATAATGTAGTTTCAAATATCGCCACAAAATCGTTAAAAAATCGAATTCGAGGAATTTCATATTACGTGTCGATAATAAAGTTTTAAATATCTTCACAAAATCATTAAAAAATCGAATTCGAGAAATTTCAGATTATTTGTCGATAATATAGTTTCAAATATCGTCACAAAATCGTTAAAAAATCGAAATCGAGAAATTTCATATTACTTGTCGATAATATAGTTTCAAATATCTTCACGCAATCGTTAGAAAATCGAATTCGAGAAATTGCATATTATGTGTCGATAATATAGATTCAAATATCTTTACAAAATCGGTAAAAAATCGGATTCGATAAATTTAATATAATCTGTCGATAATATAGTTTCAAATGTCGTCAAAAAATCGGTAAAATATCGAAGTCGAGAAATTTCATATAATCTTTCGATAATATAGTTTTAAATGTCTTTACAAATTCGTAAAAAAATCGAATTCGATAAATTTAATATTCTTTGTCGATAATGTAGTTTCAAATATCTGCACAAAATCGGTGGAAAATCGGAATCGATAAATTTAATATTCTTTGTCGATAGTATCGTTGACGAATATCGTCATAAAATCTTAATAATATCGAATTCGATAGTTTTTAGATTTTTTGCCTATGAAGTTGTACCGATAAATCTTTATAATATCGTGAGAACATCTATAGATTTTCAAACGATTTTTTATCGATACGTTACATCTTCCGATATTATCGATCGAGTGTGCCGCTCGGGGTTGGAAAGTTGACAAAAATTACGATGAATTTGATTTTTTTTTTTCAATATTGTCGTAAAAGTTGCCTATGTACTTAATGAAAGGTGCCACAAGAACCAATCAAACTACTCCGTATATATATATTTTTAAATGATACTTCAAAACCGCACAAAACGATTCCAAATTCTTCCAGATACTTGAAAAAATGAGCTAATATCTACAGTGGACGAGTTCGACGTCTCATTCGCGACGAAATTACCTCTCTCTGGGGTAATATTTCAGGCACGAGCTTGAGCAAACACCTCCTTCCCTAGATGTCCTTCCTTGCGCGATATAATGATTTAATTTCAAGCACTCACCTATACCCAGCAACTCGTATTTTTTTAACCGACGATAAAAACCAAGAGCGGAGTAAATTTTCGTAATATTTCTTATCTTTTTTAAAGAATACCCAAGTACGATGCGCGACGACAAAGAAACGCGGCGAAAAAAATAATTTCCACCGAATAATAAAAGTAACGAAGAGAAGTATAAGGTTTATCGTCGATTCGGTCCTCGGTTCTTCGCTCTTGCATTCCCTGTTCGACGCGACAATCGGCAAAAAAGATGTAGTCGTTCGTTATTCGAGGAAATGAGATATCCGCCGAAGATAAATCGACGCAGTAGCACACCAGGTCTATATACGTAGGTATACCATTCGCCAGACCCCGTTTACTTTTCGGATCGGTTTCGTTCTTTTCCAATTTCTCGACGAGTAACTACTATTTCAACGCACAAAAGTATCATTTCGACGAGAGGCGGTTTTAATGCTTTCAAAAATACCGTTTACCGATAACGTGTATTTGAATATTATCGACGCAATGTGCGAAGGTGGGTGGCAGGTTTTTTTCGTCTGTCGTTGTGCCATTAACTGTGGTCAATTATTTGTATTATTTATGGAACTGAAGGTGTGAAGAATAGGGTGAATTTGCTCGGAAAATGTATTTGACGAAATTATTCGCCTTAGATTTTATTGGATGCAACTTGAGGTGCATTATCATCACATTTAGAGTTTTTAATTGAATAGAAAGTAAAAATAACAAATAAATAAAAATACATTCCAAAATTTTTTGATTTATCAAGTATCACTTTTAATTTATTTTTTTATTATTATTTTTTTTTAATTCACAGTTGAAAGTCCAGAAAAAAACAGGCTGGAATTTTGAAAAAAATTACAGTTGAAATTGAAAAAAAAAATAAATAAAAAAAAACAGGTGATATTGCAAAACGAAAAAAGTCAACCGAAATTCTGAAAAAATTCCATTCGGAATTTGGAATAAAACTCTAGCAAAATAATTTTGAATAAATTTCCAATCAAAATTTTGGAAAAATCAATTGATTTTTTTTTATAATTTAGTCGAAATTTTGAAAAGAGGAAAAATTTACGTAAAATTTTGAGGAAAACAACTCAAGTAAACATTTTAAATTCAGACAAAATTTTGGGAAAAATTTCAGTTAAAATGTGGGAAAAGTTTAACTCCAGTTGAAAGTTGAAATTTCGAAAAAAAAATTCCAGTTAAAATTTCCGAAAAAAATTCAAGTAATTTTTTCAATTCAGATGAAATTTTGGAAAAAAATTACTTTCAAAGTTTGAAAAAATTTACAGTCAACATTTCGGGGAGAAACTTACAGATGAAGTTTTGACAAAAAAATACCTACAGTTGAAGTTTTGATAAAATTACTTACAGACAAAATTTAAAAAACAAAAATTAATTGACATTTTGGAAAAAAATTCAAGTGAAATTTTTAATAAATCTCCAGGCAAATTTCTGAAGAAATTTCTGGTCAAGATTTTGAAAAAAAAAATCAAGTTGAATTTAGGAAACAATCAGTTGGAATTTAAAAAAAAAAAAAAAAAAAAAAAAATCAAGTTGAATTTAGGAAAAAAATTCAGGCGGAATTCTAGTAAAAAACATTAGGTAGAATTTTAGAGAAAAAAATCATGTAGAATTTCGGAGAAAAAAATTCCGATAGAATTTTGGAAAAAAATCGAGGTAGAATTTTGAAAAAAAAAAAAAAAAACAGAACAGAACATAATTCGAATGAATTTTTTGAATTCAGGTGAAATATTGGAAAAAATTTAGTTTTAAAGTTGACATCTGGCCTGGGAACAATTAAGTTGAAAAATTAAAAAAAATAGAATTTAAATTTTTTTCAAATCTGGTGATTTTTTTTTAAATCAGGTAGAATTTTGGAGAAAAAAATTTAGTCGAAAATTCGAAAAAAGTCAAGTATTTTTTTTGAATTAGTGTTGAAATTTTTGGAAAAATTTACAGTTAACAATTGGAGAAAATTTAATTTTATGAATGAAATTTTGAAATAAAAATAATCAGTAGAAATAAAAATTCAAAAAAAAAAAAGAATTGCTGAAATTTCAAAAAAACAACTTCAATTGAGTAAAATTTGAAAAAAAATAACAATTGACACGAGGGAAAAATTTACAGTTCAAATTTTGATTTTTATCTTTTCTCAATTTTTAGGCCAAAATTGTAATTTTTTTAATCGTTGACTTTTTTCATTTTTTTTTTTTCAAAATTTTTGATTTTTCTCAATATGTATGTACGCCCTTTTTTAAATTTTACATTTTCCTAAAAATGTTTTTAAATAGATAATTTATTTGGTAGGTACATATTTATTAATTTCAATAGAAATTTTGAAAATGAATTCTTATAAAATCAAAAAAAAAAAATATCCACAACTCGATAATTTAAACCTTTTTCAAATTTTTTACCATCGAAATCTCTAAAAAATTTCATTACCCAATTTTGAAAAAAAAACTATTATAGTTTATGATAGGTATCTTTTTTCTTTCTTGCTTTCTTTGAAATGTAGGTAAATAGAAATGAAGTGAAAAGTGAACCAAAAAATTATTTAAAAATTCCGTTCACGTGCAACTTTTTTTCTCTTCCATTTAAAAAAAAAAATCTGTTTATGAGTAAAATTGTAAAAAAAATATATACTTAATCAATTTTTCACCCTTATTTACATCTGCGTCTGCTTGTCGCATTCTCGCATTCAAAGTGACAACTTACAAGTAACATAATAATTATGTATTTCCTTTAACTAATTATCAAGATCTTCAAACAAATGTTCAATTAAAATACATTCAACTTTTGCCAAGTACTTATTTTTCTGCACTATTAAATAAAAAATCTCCCATTCGATCTAAAACACACCATCTCGTAGATATACCTACCTTTAATGTTTCAACACACTGGGAGCATCGCACACCGTACGTAGCATGGCAAAAAGAGAAGAGAAAAAAATACGACGCGTAACTTTCGATGATAAAGTGGAAATGTGAAATTAAGTAGTTTCATTTTTACAATAAATTTACTCGTAATCAGATTTTTTACGCGAAATATGGTTATTTAAATTTCACCCTTGCCGTATCGGCAATAACATTAAAGTACTTCGCGAAACAGTTTCCTTTTCACCAAGGATTCATAATTTGTAAACCCCGCTCTCTGGGCTGAAATTTACTCTCTGGTATACAGATAACAACGGCGTGTATCTAATTTTCCCTCTCAATGCTTCCTAAATTACGCTCGCGTTTTCCTTCTTTTATAACTCCACCTTCTGCGTGGTCATTGCTCGAACGAGTCACCCTTTAGGAAGTATTGGAGTTTAAAATGAAAAAATGAAATAATAAAATTGAGACAAAATAATTTTTTTTGCTTCAAAAAAATTGAGAAATATTTTTACTCAAAAAAAAAATCCAACAAATGAATGAAATTTTTTATTACAAAAAAAAATGCTCAATTTTTTAGAGCAAAACACTTTTCAAGCAATTCTTGGAGAAAACAAATTCCGATTTTTCTTTGAATAAAAAATGTCTCACTTATTTCGAAATCAACTTAAAAACAATCAATTTGTGTAGGAAAATTTCTCATTAAAAAATCTTTCAATTTTTCGAGAAAAAACATCTCTCATTTAGAAAAAAAAACTTCATTTTTTTGTAGAAAAAAAATTTGAATTTTCCTGAGGTAAAAATAATTTATTTTTTAGAATAAAAAATTTCATTGATTGTTGGATTTTTTTTTTTTTTTTAGTACCTAGATAAAAATATTTTTCAATTTTTTGAAGCAAATATAAAAATTATTTTGTATATACAATGGAAAAAATTCTCAATTTTATTAGTAGAAGTGGTCGGAGTCAAGCTAAAAAATTCCTCCACTCTTCCAAAGTTGAAAATTCAGCGATAAAAATATTTTCCATTTAAAAAAATCTTTAAATTTTTCGGGATAAAAAATTCTCTCAATATTTTTAGAAATGATTTTAATTAAACCCATTATAGGTACGTATTTCAATTTTTCTGGAATAAAAATACTTGAATTTTTTCCCTCTCATTATTATAAAATACTTACCTAAGTAAGTATAATTTTTTCAATAAATTAGAATAGAAATTGAAAAAACATTTTTTGGTCATTTCCATGTAGCTATAGGTTGATATCTCAATCATTTTGTATAGAGAAAAATTATTCAACACTTTTGATTAAAAAAATTCTCACCCATTTTGTAAAGAAAAATTTTTCCATTTTTTTTTTGGTGACTGAAAAAATGTTCCGACTTTTTTTTGTAGATAATTATAAGTTTTTTAAAAAAAAGTTGTTGACTTCTTGAAATATCTTTAATTTTTTTATGGGAAAAATTATCAATTTTTTATCGCAAAAATTCACCATTTTTATAAAAAGACAATTTTTTGAAATTCTTATCATAAAAACATTTTCAAATTTTATTTGGATTTTTTAATGGGACAAAATTTCTATTTTGTATAGGGAAAACATATTTCACTTTTTAGGTGGAAAAAAATATCGCTTATTTTTGTCGAAAAATATTTTCACGATTTTAATGAAGAAAAATTATTGAGTTTCTGGAAAAAATTCTTAAATATTTTTTGATGGAAAAAATTTTCGATTACGTCTGACGGAAAATATATATATTTTTTTTAATCTTTTGGTATTCTCAAATTTTTGACGGCAAAAAAATTCCAAATTTTTTCATTTGGAAAAATTTTAAATTATTTCATTTTGAAAAATTCTCTATTGTTTACAAGAAGAAAATTTTTAAGTTCTTAATTCTTTATAGAAAAAAATGCACGATCATTTTTGGTGGGAAATAAGTTACATACTTTAATCTTTTGGTGAGAAAAAAAAATCAGTATTTGCTAAAGGTGCAAAATTTTCAATTTTCGGAGTGAAGAAAAGTTTTTTATGAAAAAGACACCTTATAATTTTTTGATAGGAAAAATCTAAATTTTTCGAATAGAAGAAATCCTAATTTTCTATACCTACTTATAAAATAAAAAAAAATTAAATAAATATCTCAAGTTTTTATGAAAAAAATAACCTTGATGCTTTTAGTTGAAAAATATTTATCGACTTTTTTTTAGAAAAAATTTCTTATTTTTTTTTGAAATGAAACTTGTTTTTTAAATTAAAATAATTTTTTTGGAAAGCAATTCTCGATTCTTTTGGGAAAAGTAAGTTTTAATTTTCTTCGGATGAATGAATGAATAAATAAATAAATAAATAAATAAAATTTAAAAAATTTAAAAAACAAAAATACATTTTTTAGGGTGAGTTTTAAAAAATTCTCATTTTTCTAAAGTAAAAAATTAGGTATGAATTTTCCCATTAAAAGAATTTTTCAACACTTCTAAAGAAAAAAATCCAATTTTTCGAAAGAAAATGCCCCTTATTTCTTGGAGAAAAAAACCTCATTTTTAGGGGGTGGGGGGGGATCCCTGACTTTCTTGTAGTTATTTCTTATAATCTTTATACCGTTTCTAAAAAAATCTCAAATTTTCTGAATTAACTACCTATACCAATATATTTTATTTCTTTTTGAAGAAAATGTTTCATTTTTTTTGGAGTTTTTTTTTTTTTTTTTTTTTGAGAGAAAAATTATTTATATACTTAATTTTTTATCAATTTTTCAAATTTTTGTAAGAAAATAAATTAAATTTTTCAATTTTAGCAGTCGGCCTAAATCGTAGGAAAAACCCATAATTACGCGAATTCGTACTACTTAGACTAAAGATTGCGGTTCAGGAGACGTCTTTGGGACACCCTGTATTTTAGGCCTATGATATCGAGAAAGTCGAAACACATTAAGGGTGAAAACGTTCACAATGTCGAGCCTTTGTCGAGGGTTAGAATTAATTAGCACTCACGAACTCGCGACCGTATTAACCATACAAACACGACGACTCGATCTATTGCCCAAACACTGCAACTTCGAATATCAGACACGTGTTCGCGATGCAAATTATCACTCCTTGAGCGTCCATCACCAAGGAGAACCATAAAAAAAAAAACACAAGATATACATAGAGGCATTGGAAAATACCTACGTACAAATAGCAAATGAGGCAGGCGTGGAAGAGAGGACGCCATCTTTTAATTAATTTAACTCGATATTAAATACCTTTGTAAAAGCGCATAAGATAATGGTAGATAAGCAAAAACCCTCTACCATCGTTACCCTAACGAGAGCAATTCTCGCCAAAGAAGTTGTTAAAAGTTGGTGCAAACGGAAAAAGGTAAAAGTTTCTTTAAAATTATAAGTACACGCCAGAGGTTGGTGCACGTTCTTTTGGAAGCTGCTGGTGTCGGTGTCGGTGGCAGCAGCATCCACGTCGTCGGTCCACTCCGTTCTAATATCTACGTACTCGTACCAAGGGGAGGAGGGGGCACCATTACGAGGCACGACGAGGGTGCAACGAACGGGGCCGAAAACTCCGGCAACAACGAAAAGCATCGCAGCATCGTAAAACGATGCAATGTTTTTCTTTTTCTTACAACGCCTTTAATGAGCTCCGCGCCATCCTACCAGCTCCGGAGCGCCTTCGAGGTTCTAGATTCGCTGCTGAACGCCTCCAGTCTGGCAGCAATAGCCCGCCACCTCGAAAGCAGCGCATAGTATAAACTTTACACATTCGGCGGTTACAAGTTTCGGTAATTTTCGCAACACGGCGATGTGTTTTCATTATAAAATGTCTGGCAAAAATTGTTTCTCGCCGAATTTGACGATGGAGTGTACGAGAATAAGCAGCGCACATTAAGACTTAACGCTGCCGCCTTGTGCGCGTAATTGTGCCATTTTTTCAACCTCCTCTCCACCTCCTCTCGTCCCCATCCTGCTCGTTGCTCGTAATACGAGGCTCTTCATTGCCACCATCGTCGTCCTCTATGTTTACAATACACACGATCCATATTTGAAAAATTATACCGGCCTGTTTATTTTCGATTTTACCCAAACTACAGGCGAGAAAAAAAAAATTTCCACTTACGAAGGCTGCAAATGGCTCCAGGCTTCCATTTTGCTGCCATACAGAAACAGAGAGATCGTAAAACCTCATAAATCGTACCAGAAGTTGTTAACTAAGCGAACGATATAAGGGAGGGTTTGCTCATTTTCAATGTATCGTATCACCTCCTCGCCCCTGAACCCTCCGACCACCATGCCAATGATTTGGAGAGGTCGTTGGTGTTACGACAACGGTCGTAAAACGCTTTACAACCTCTGCGTCTACTACTATGTACATATAATAAGTGTACGTACGTGTGTACATATTGTATACGTATGCTCACGCTGCATATGCTAAGTAAAACGATATAATATCGACGTTTAAACGATTTATTTCCACGTATCGGGGTAATTTTTCACCCTATGGGTAAATTGGTCGTCATTTTTTTCCACCAGATGGGCTGTCTTCTTTCGCCTCGTGGCGCGATGAATTTTTAAATAGCCAATTAGAAGACACGTGTTTCGTTGTGGGTTCATTTGCTATGCAAACTCGACTTTCATTTTCGTACTTAAAATTTTTTCCACTCTTTGGGTGCTTGGAGAAAGTGAAAGTGAAAGTTCTTAGAAGCGTCTAATCAAGGTAGCCTTTGAAAGGAGTAATTATGATCTTCAGACGTTAGATTATGCGAAGTTATTCCACGAGCGAGTCATTTAGGTTTCATATTCGTAGATAAAATTTCGTCGTGAGATAAGGTACTTTGTAAAAGTTGAAATTTTTGAGGGTACGTACCTTTTTTTTTTTTTTTTTTTTTTTTTAGTTTTGTGAAGAACTGACATTGAGAAAAAATTGAATTTTTTCCAAGTCATTCAACAAGTTTTTTTTTTTTTTTTAATATAATTTTTAAAAAATAGCATTCGATTTTTATTTAGAAAAGGGGGTTCTAAAAAATTGAATTTTTGTCAGGTAAAGCATAGATTAAAAATTTTATAAAAGTTCTTCCAAAAAAAAAAAAAAAAAAAAAAATTGGGAAATTTCTTTTCATAATCTTTTATGAAATTCTAATCAAAACAAAAGTTTGTACAATATTGTTCCAAAATAAATTTTACGAAATATTTTCTAAGATCAAACTATTCAAAAAAAATTAGGTATAAGTTTACTTCCAAATAAAATTTTATAAAATCGCATTCAAAACTGTTCAAAATGAAGCTTTACGATATTCTGATCGAAATGAAAATTCGTGAAATTCTGCTGCAAATAAAATGGTATGAAATTTTTTTTAAAAATCCTCAAATTTTTTTCAAAGTAAAATTTTACTTATTTAAAAGTTAAATTTTATGAAGTTCTGTTCAAAATGCGATTTTTATTGAAATTTCGTTCAAAATAAAAATCCGTGAAATTATTCTCAACAGAAGTTTTTAAAATTTTGTGAAATTACGTCAAACTGAATACATAAAAAATTGTTCAAAATAAAATTTTATAAAATTTTGATCAAAATGAAATTACCAACACGAATTTTTGTTCAAAGTTCAATTTTTAGAAATTGTGCTCAAAATGAAATTTTATAAAATTGTGTTCAAAATGAAATTTTGTGAAATTTTATTCAGACTAAAATTTTGTAAAATTGTGCCCAACATCAAAATTTTTGAAATTTTTTGAAATTACGTCAAACTAAAATAAAAAAAATTGTTCATAATAAAATTTCACAAAATTTTGTTCAAAATGATATAAAAGTGCGATCAGCTAGAATAAAATTTCATGAAATTATGCTCAATATGTAGGTATGTTTTTAAAATTTTATGAAATTACGTCAAAGTGAATAAATAAAAATTTGTTCAAAATAAAATTTTACAAAATTTAGTTCAAGGTTTAATTAAATGAAATTGTGCTCAGAATAAAATTTTATAAAATTTTGATCGAAATGAAATTTTGTTCAAAGTTCAATTTTATGAAATTGTGCTCAAAATGAAATTTTATGAAATTGTGCTGAAAATAAAGTTTCGTGAAATTTTGTTGAAACTAAAAGTTAATGAAATTTGTGCTCAACATAAAAGTTATTAAAATTTTACAAAATTTACTTCAAACCGAAATTTAAAAAAAAAAAAAAAATGTTCAAAACAAAATTTTACAAGTTCGATATATGTGAAATTTTATGAAATTGGTCTCAAAATAAAATTTCGTAAAAATATGCTCAACATGAAAATTATTGAAATTTTATGAAATTAAGTTATAAACTAAAATTTAAAAAAAAATTGTTCATAATAAAATTTCACACAATTTTGTGCAAAGTAACCTCCGGAACCTCTAAAAAAAAGTACTTCCTTCGGACCCGAGTGATTCTACAAGCTTGTAAGAGAACTATCTGTATTTGAAATGGTAATTAAAAAGGCACCTTAAGTTTTTTTGTAACATTTTATGAATTTTGTTCAAAATTCAATTTTATAAAATTGCGATCAGAATGAAATTTCATGAAATTATGCTCAACATATAAGTTTTTAAAATTTTATGAAATTATGTAAATCAGAATAAATAGAAATTTGTTCAAAATGAAGTTTTACACAATTTAGTTCAAAGTTTAAATTTATGAAATTGTGCTCAAAATAAAATTTCATAAAATTTTGATCGAAATGAAATTTTGTTCAAAGTTCAATTTTATGTAATTGTGTTCAAAATGATATTTTATGAAATTGCGGTGAAAATGAAGTTTCGTGAAATTTCGCTCAAACTAAAATTTTGTGAAACTGTGCTTAACATAAAAATTAATAAAATGTTATAAAACTACTTCAAACTATACCTATAAAAAAAAAAAAAAAAATGTTCAAAACAAAATTTTACCAACAAAATTTGGTTCGATGTGAAATTTTATGAAATCGGTCTCAAAACAAAATTTCATAAAATTGTGCTCAAAATAAAAAATATGCTCAACATGAAAATTATTGAAATTTTATGAAATTAAGTCAACTAAAATTTAAAAAAAATGTTCATAATAAAATTTCACAAAATTTTGTTTCAAAGATGAAATTGCGTTCAAAATGAAATTTTATAAAATTGTGTTCAAAATTAAATTTTATAAAATTGTGTTCAAAATGAAATTTCATAAAATTGTGTTCAAAATGAAATTTCATGAAATTTTGTTCAAACTGTACGTAATTTTACAAAATTCTGTTCAAAATAAAATTTTATGAAATTTTGTTCTAAATAAAATTTTATGAAATTTTGTTCTAAATAAAATTTTATGAAATTTTGTTCTAAATAAAATTTTATGAAATTTTGTTCTAAATAAAATTTTATGAAATTTTGTTCTAAATAAAATTTTGCGAATTCGCGTGAAAATAAAACTTTGCAAAATTTTGTTCAAAACTGAATGTTATAAAATTTCTTCCAAATAAAATAATGTGATATTTTGTTGAAAATAAAATTTTATGAAATTCTGTTCAAATAAAATTTTATATTTCGTTCAAATTTTTCAGAATTTTATTCGAAATCAAATTTTCAGGAAAAACTTTCAATACCTATGTCATCTTTTAATATTTCCCCCTAAATTTTGTAATTTGTCTCCTTCAAAATTCTGCACAAAACCAAAGCTGTCAACTTTCACAAATACAATTTTCAAATTGAAAAGGAAAAAAAAAACTGGCGAAACGGTTCAATTTTTTGTTATTAAAAACCCCCAAAAAATTGCAAACTGAAACAGCCTAATTAAGCGACACTCGCCGCGAAATATTTTCAATAAAAATATTTCGACAAAAAACGTAAAAAAAATCATACCAGTTCTACGAATGCCTCGTTTATTAATTTACACCAATGTGTACTTCGTCGTATGCTGGTTTGAGGGGGGGGGGGGGGGGGAAGTACAAAAAACTCGGTAATGAAAAATACGCGACAGAACAAAAAATTAAATACAAAACTCGAACGTTTAAAAACTAAAATTTTTCATTTGAAATATTAAATTTTTATAAATTTTTGATTGCGATTTTGCAATCTTTTCGCTTGTTCTTTTTTCTCTTCCTTTGGCTTTTCATTTAAACGCGCGCGGGAAAAAAAGTGCGATATTAAATTTGGAACTTACGAGTAACTCAAAATAAAGATATCAAAGAAATTCTCACGTAATAAGCTGTATTAAAGCTTCTCTTGGGAAATTATATAGTTGTATGCAGATTGTATTTGAAATTATTATCTCTGCTCTTTTTTTCCACTTTCGTTCATTCGTTCATTTATTTATTTGTTGTGCTCGTATCGTGCCTCGAAGAAGAGGAAGAAAAACGCTTATAAACGTTTTCATTGTCGGTAGTTTCATTTAATTTCGCGTCAATTTCGCCTATACCTTCGGATGCATCGCAACGGGTTAAAAGGTGTGGGTGGATTTCATTTTAATCCGAACTCGGTCGTAAAATATCGCCTTAATATTATCTCCGGCCTTATTATTATTACTCAGAAATTGAAAACTCTGGCTGGCCATGTACTGTCGATTACGATTACGTTTCAGTTCTGCTCTGCTCTGCTCTGCTCTTTTACCGAATAAACAAATCAAATTACCGATTCCAACGTTAACCCTGCCAATGTGTATCCGATGGCGCGTATTGTTTACATTGTAACGATACATAAATATAATATACGCGACGTGGTGTTTCCCAATATATGAAAACGCAACGCGGTTCGTGACTTGGACGACATAATAAGTTACTAGGTACGTATTTATATGGTATACAATTTCGGCAACGAATATCTATGTCGCAACGAATGCACCCTGGTCCCTGGTCTGGGTTAGTTAACCGACACGATAAATTGCGAAATATTCGTAATTCGGTAGGTATTATTACGATTTTAAAACACTATCTCTCCCTTCTCCTGCCATCCAATCCTACCCCATCGTACCACTTTCCCTCTGTCAAGCTATTACGAATTATTTGTACTAAATCTTTTATTTCAAATTTAATCAAAACTACTACCACAGAACAATATATACTACTCGTATACGCGCTAATAGATGCGTGGCCATTTTAAATGTGATGAATTTAATCGGTACGACGATATCGTTCCAACAACCCACCTATTTTTTCCCATTTCACCTTCCAGAGCGAGGATTACTTCGTTACTAATTATTTTTTTATTACGTCGGTCGCGGACGAAACGTTTAGGCGAATATCATCTCGCTCGAAATAACAGCCTGCGATACCTTTTAATGCAAATGAAATATTTTTCTACGACTGATTTGTCCAATAGGAAGACGCTTCCAGGTGCCAAACTAAACGGTGGCGGAAATTTCTTCATTTTTTGGAAATTCTTCGTAACTTTTGCAAGCATCCTGGATTAATTATTATCGTGACATGATAATAGAAAAGTAATAATTTGAGGGTATCTTTGAGAAGAAGAATTTGGAGAATTTGTCGGTGTGACGGACGACTTGGCTAGTTTTAAATTGAAAGTCGATTTTGAATTCGGATTTATCACTTGAGAGAACCAAACAATCGATCTATATAAATGTATGATAAATTTCATCAACAACGATACAATCAATTTAATGGAAAAAACTGAGCACAGAACAATGTAATTTGAACAGAATTTGAAATTTTTAAAAAATTCCATCTCAAGCCCCATTTTTATGGACCTAATTTTGACGAAAAATTTTAAAAATCCAATAGGTACTGACTGAATGATTAAAAAGAATTTTGAACTAAATTTTGAAAGTTTCAGCTTTAAAAATTCAATTTAAAATTAAACTCAAAATTCAAAAAAAAAATTGAACATTTTTTTTAAAAATCCATTCAAAAGTCCAAAGGAAATGTTGAAAAAAATCAATTGCAACCAAAATTAAACAAAAATTAAATTTAAGTGACATTGGTAAAAAATAAAATTTGAAATAAAACTTTAAAAGATAATTTTGTGAAGGATTTCAAAAATTCGATTTCGAATAAAATTTTCAAGAATTAAATTCTGTTTAAAAAACATCATTTTTGAAAAATGTTTAAAAATCAATTTAAAACAAAATGTTGAAAAATTCAATTCAGAATACCTAAAAATTTTAAAAATTCAATTTTGAACAGAATTTTTAAAAATTTAATTTTGAATAGAATTTCAAAATTTTAATTTCGAATGAAATGTTTAAAAATTTAATTCTGAAAAATATTTTGAAAAATACATTCACTTTAAAAAATGTTTTTTAAGAAATAAATTTTAAACAAAACTCAAAAAAGGATCAATTTCGAATAAAATATTGAATGATTCAATTGAAAGATATTAAGTAAGTATTCTGAACAAAATTATTCTTAAAAAAATTTCAATAAATTTTTGGAGAATGTTTTAAAAAACTTTATTTCGAGTATAATTTTAAAAAATGGATGATATTGCAAAAAATACAAAACGTAGGTAATTTGAAATGTAATTTCGAAAGATTTTCAGTCCCTTCAACGAAATTTTAAGAAGTTCAATTTTTAACAAAATGCATAAAAATTAATTTATAAATAGAATTTAAAAAAAAAAAATTGAATAAAATTTTGAAAAATATAGAAAAATCATTTTTTGAACAAAATTTTAAAATATTCAGTTCAGGACAAAATGTTCAAAGATTCATTTTTGGAATTGATTTTTTTTTAAATTTAAAATTCAAGTTTGAATAAAATGAAAAAAAAATTAGAACGTATAATTATACCTACTTTAAAAAACTGAACATATTCAATTTTGAAAATGTTAAAAAGTTCAATATTAACAATGTTGAAAAATTTAATTTTGAATAAAATATTGTAAAAATATCGTTTTTGAACGAAATTTTTCTAGGTTTCATAAAAATTTAATAGGTGTATTGAACAAAAAAAAAAAAAATTGAAAAATTCAACTTTGAATCAATTATGTTAAAAAATTCAAAGGACAGGACTTTGAAAAATTCTAAAAAATTCAGTTCTGGACAATTTTCAATAAAATTTTCGAAAATGTTGGAAAACCAAAATCTTGAAAAACTCAATATTGAATAAAATTGAAAAAGAAGAATAATTATTGGTAACGTAATTTGAAAAAAAAAATTGAAGATTTTGAATTCTTATTTTTAAAGAAAAATCTGAAAAAGAATAGATATAATTTTGAACAATATTTATTTCAGAATTAAATTCTGGAAATCAAGAAAATTACGAAAAAAATTTTTAAAAATTCAATTTTCAACAAAATTATTATAAAAAAAATTTATTTCTGAACAAAATGTTGAAAAATTCAATTTTAAAATGAATTTTGAAAAATCAAAAAAAAAATGAATTTCTTTCAAACTAGGTGTAAGTAGGAAGTACCTATTTATACCTGAGATTAAATTTTTAACCAAATTTTAAATGAAACATTGAATTTTTTTTTGAAAATTCAATTTGAATAGAATTGAAACGAGAAACGGTCAGAAATTTACTTAGGTAATTTTGAAAAAAGTACTCGTAAGAAAAATTGATTTTGATCAAATAAATGTTGAAAATCTCAATTTTAAAAAAATGTTGAGGGAAAAAGTAAAATTTTTGAATTTACTCGTAATTTGAATGGCGGTAAAAGATTGAATTTTGAAAGAAATGATTAAAAATTCAATTCTGAACAAAATATGCAGTATTGAAAAAAACAGACAGGTTCTTTAAACACCATTTTTGGATATTTTTTGTAAAATTTTCAAAAAAAATTTCAGAAATGTTAAAAATTTAATTTTAGTAAATAGAATTTAAAAAAAATATATTTTGAATAAAGCTTCAAGAAATGGTAAAAATTTAATTTCAAAAAATGTAAGAAAACTCGAATTTGATCAAAAAATTGTTGAAAAACTCAATTTCAAAGAAAGATGCTGAAGAATACCTAATTTTGTACAAAATTAAAAAATCAATTTTGAAAAAGAAATATGTGAAGAGCTCTGTGAAAAGGTACCTAAACTCGCAAAAATCGAAATCGATTTTTTTAGCTTATCTGAAAGAGACTTTCTTCCTCCGTAATATAAAACAAAAAAAATCGAAAATTGCTTAAAAATTGACCGAGATATACCACTTTGAAGTTCTCACATGGAAAACGGATGATTGGAGAAAAACGCTCCGAAATGGCGTCAAAAGTATTTTCTTTCAGAATCCAATCAAAAAGTGAAAAATCGATTTTTTCGGGTTTTTTGCTCTCCTGAAAAATTTGCTTTCCCGAGTTTAGGTACCTTTTCACAGAGCGCCTCACATATGTAAAAAATCCGGTTTTGGAGAATTTCTTGCATCTATAAAATATTTTTCAGGAATTGTTTGAAATTTTTTTGGACATTATTCAAAATTTCAAAAAATATACATTTGATGGAGTTTTTCATATTTAAAAAATAAATAAATAAATAAACGTTCAATTCTGAACAAAATACCGAAAAATATTTTAAAATTATCATTTTCGAAAATATTTAAAAATTCATTTTTAAACAGAATTTAAAAAAAAATATATATATAATTTGGAATAAAACTTTGAAAAATGGCAGGTAAAAGTTTAATTTTAAAATACATCGCTTTTGATCAAATATTTTAACGTTTAAAAACTCAGTTTCAAATAAAATTTAAAAAAATGCTATTTTTAAAATGTTTAAAAATTCAATTTAAAAAAAAATCTTTTTAAAAATCAATTTTGGGTGAAATTGTAAAAGATTCAACTTTATTTTAAAAGTTCCATTTTGAACATATTAATTTTGAAAAAAAAAATACAAAAATGATTTTATTCTACTAACACAGAATTTCAAAAATTTAATTCTAAGTAAATTCTAAAAATTCAGAAAAAATCAATTTTGAATAAATTTTAAAAAATGTATTCAATTTTAAATATCAATTTTCAAAAAATTTCAAAAATCCAATCTTTTGAAAGTTGAAAAAAAAATTATAAAAATCGATTTATCTACAATTGAAAAAATTTAATAATGAAATAAATCATCTACAAAAAACGTAACATTCGATTTTGAAATTTTAAAAAATTTGATTCTGTTGAAAATTTTAAAAAGAAACAGTTTATCAAGCAAAATGGATAATGTAGATTAATTTCAACCAAAAAAAATCTCAAATAAAACTTGAAAGTCTACAATAAAATGAAGTTTTGAAAATTTTACAGAAAATTAGTAATTGAATTTCAAACCCTGCTTTGTTGTTGTTGTTAGTGTTGTTATTTAAATAATTTTAATAAATTACCACTATTGCATTCTGAAACCATTTTTTCCATTTGTTCGAGTTATTATCGGACATCTTACCTGTAACAAAACATAAAAAAATAAAAATTGATCAAAAAACTAATGCAATATATTTCTTTCATGTTTCAGGTAAGTGAGAAAATTCGCACACATCCACATCAAAATATATATCAATTTACTCATCGTCGAGCGCCCTCTCAAGAAGATTATGAAAACAAGGCTACGTCGACGACCAAAGTAAAAAAAATGAAGTGAAAAAAAAAATCTGCCAAAAACACGTCTTTATAAAACACCGAGCCGACATTCGGGTTATACTAACGACTGCGAATAATGCGATTTAGTAAGGATATCTCGCTGATAAGGCGTTTATTAGTGTAACACGGTAAACAAAACGAGCGAGCGTTTTCGCCTACTCGGTCTCGGTCAACGCAGCGTACATAATAACGCCATTCTCGCCGGCTTTGGTGCTCGTTTTACATTTAGCCGAGCAAAAAACGTGTTCGAGGAGGTTTACAGTAATGACTACAAGAAACGAACCATCGTATAAAATATCTTTACTAAAATTACCCTCATTTGATTCTTTATTGAAAACACTTAACAATGTTTAGCATCGAACAACAATTTACACCATGTTTTTTTTTCTTCTTCTCTCATCCCAAAAGTAACCAAAAAAAAAGAGAAAATAAAAAAACACGACCGAAGTTGGGCGAATAAAATAAAAAATACGAGATGGAACCAAACAAGGTAATTAATTTTTTATTCTCGAACCTGATCGCGTGAAAAATTTATTTATTCTACAAATAAACGACGCACGTATTGGTATTTCAACGACTTCTAATCCGCATACATTATTCAGCCAGAGTTCGTTTCTCGTGTACTCAAATGAAACCTCAATAAGGAATTTTATCGTTAAAGTGGACTTTTGATGGTGTCTTTTCTTTTCGCGCACTCGTTTGGCTCTAGTACAGTCGTACGTTAAGACAAGTTGTAGTGGAACTGAAGTATCTCGATAGAGGTATATATACGATATACTCGTACGTCGTTAAACGGCGTCAAATAATATCTCACTTTTATGAACGCGAAGCTAGTGAATTTTTTACACAGGTATCCGGCCATTGTTCCGTTTAACTTACAGTAAAACATACGTGCGCGTTAAAATTTAACACGTTGAATATGTGAAGAAAATGCCCAGAAGACTTCTACGCGTAAAATGTGTCCTAAGAGAGTGCCACCACGCCGTCTCCAGTACACCTTATATATATGGATATGTATAGGTTTAGGTACCTTCGAGCACCGAAAAACAAATAAAACCTGGGCTTGCGACACAGCAACGCCAGGTCCTTCGGGGAGATGTCCGAAATGGCATGGTTTTTGAAAATTTAACGAAAATCAAGGCGTAACTGAATCGATAAAAAGTACCCATCTTGGATGAAAACAAGTCGCAGATTTTTACGGTACGAAATTCTTGAATATTATCTACCTAGGTTATCTACATATGTAATTTGGTATGGCCGACAACACTTAGCTCCGCAGCGTAGGTACGATTGTACCAGAGTATTACTATAAATCTGATTCGATAAATATTTCAAAGTTGACCATTAAATAAGTAATAACGACAATTTTTTCACTATTTTTTTCAATTCGACGTTCGAGTGAAAAGGTCCAATGATCAGATGATATTTCATTACACTGACAAGAATAAATTATTATCTTATGTAAGTATTTTTGTCAGAGTGAATATTTCTCAGATTGAGGAATCAGTCATAAGAAGCGACAGAGATAAGATAATATCAAACAAATAAAACATTGAAATAAAAAACCAATGATTTAAGCAAAAAATTGCTTTAAATACAAAAAAATGCTTTAGACAAAAAAAAATGCTTTGAGCAAAAAAAAGCTTTAATGCGGAAAAAAGTGCCCTAATGCAAAAAAAAGGGTTAGGCAAAAAATGCTTTAAATGCAAAAAAAATGCTTCAAGCTAAAAAAAAAAACACTTTAAGCAAGCAAAATGCTTTGAATGCAAAACAAATGCTCTAAGAAAAGAAAAGCGTTGACCAAAAAAGTTGCTTTGAGCAAAAAAAAAGGTTTTAATGCAAAAAAATGCGTTAGGCAAAAAAATGCTCTAAGCGAAAAAATTCTTTAGGCAACAAAATGCTTGAAGCCAAAAAAATGCTTTAATAAATGCAAAGAAATGCTTTAAATGCAAAAATGGTTTCAATACGAAAAAATACTTTAGGCCAAAAAATGCTGTGATCAAAAAAAATTCCCAAGGCAAAAAAATGTTTTAATAAATGCAAAAATGCTTTAAATGCAAAAAATGCTTTAGGCAAAAAAGGTCTTTGATATATGCAAAAAATGCTTTAAATGTAAAAAAATGCTTCAAGTAAAAAAGGTTTCAATAATTGCAAAAAAATGCTAAAAGAAAAAATTGCTTTAGGCCAAAAAAATGCTACGAGCAAAAAAATACTTCAAACAAAAAATAAATGTTTTATGCAAAAAAAAAATACTTTAAGTGAAAAAAAATGCTTCAAAGAAAAAGAATGCTTTATGCAAAAAAAAAATGCTTTTGGTAAAAAATGCTCTAAATGCAAAAAAAATCTTCATGCAAAAAAATTGCTCCAAGCAAAAATAATACCCCAAACAAAAAAAAAATGTTTTGAGCGAAAAATTGCTTAGAGCGAAAAAATTCTTTAAATCCAAAAAATGCTTTAAACAATAAAAATCTTTAATATATGCGAAAAATGCTTTAAATGGAAAAAAATGCTTCAAGCAAAAAAATGTTTTAACGCAAAAAAATGCTAAAAGAAAAAATTTCGTTAGGCCAAAGAAGTGCTTTAACTTGAAAAAAAAAAAAAAAAAAATGCTTCAAGCAAAAAAATACTTCAAACAAAAAAATAAATGTATTATGCAAAAAAAAAATGCTTCAAACAAAAAAAAAAATGCAAAAAAAATGCTTTAAGCAAAAAAATACTTCAAACAAAAAAATGTTTTTGGCAAGAAATGCTCTAAATGCAAAAAAATTCTTCATGCAAAAAATTGCTTCTTCAAGCAAAAAAAAAATGTTTTGAGCGAAAAATTGCTTTGAGCAAAAAAGGGCTTTAAAAATGCTTTGGAAAAAAATTGTTTAAATGCAAAAAAATGCTTTGATGCAAAAAAATTATTTAAAAAAAATTGCTTTGGGCTAAAAAAAAGGCTCTAGGTAAAAAAAATGCTTTAAATACAAAAAAAAAATCTTCAAGCAAAAAAAAAAGAAGGAATACGTCAAACAAAAAAAAAATGTTTTATTACTTCAAAAAAAAAAAGCTTTAATGCAAAAAATAATACTTATGCTTTCGGCAAAAAAAATGCTTTACCTAACCAAAGAAAAAAATATTCAAATGCAAAAATTGCTTTATAACCAAAAAAAAAAAAAATGTTTTATGCAAAAAAATGCTTTAAGCAAAAAAATGCTCTAAGCGAAAAAATTCTTTAGGCAAAAAAATGATTGAAGCAAAAAAAAGACTTTAATAAATGCAAAGAAATGCTCTAAATGCAAAAAAGGTTTCAATACGAAAAAATACTTTAGGCCAAAAAATGCTGTGATCAAAAAAAATGTTTTAATAAATGCAAAAATGCTTTAAATGCAAAAAATGCTTTAAATGGAAAAAAATGCTTCAAGTAAAAAAGGTTTCAATAATTGAAAAAAAATGCTAAAAGAAAAAATTGCTTTAGGCCAAAAAAATGCTTCGAGCAAAAAAATTCTTCAAACAAAAAATAAATGTTTTATGCAAAAAAAAAAACTTTAAGTGAAAAAAAATGCTTCAAACAAAAAGAATGCTTTATGCGAAAAAAAAAAAATGCTTTTGGCAAAAAATGCTCTAAATGCAAAAAAAATCTTCATGCAAAAAAATTGCTCCAAGCAAAAATAATGCCCCAAACAAAAAAAAAATGTTTTGAGCGAAAAATTGCTTAGAGCGAAAAAATTCTTTAAATCCAAAAAATGCTTTAAACAAAAAAAATCTTTAATATATGCGAAAAATGCTTTAAATGGAAAAAAATGCTTCAAGTAAAAAAGGTTTCAATAATTGCAAAAAAATGCTAAAAAAAATGCTTCAAACAAAAAGAATGCTTTATGCAAAAAAAAAATGCTTTTGGCAAAAAATGCTCTAAATGCAAAAAAAAACTTCATGCAAAAAAATTGCTCCAAGCAAAAATAATGCTCCAAACTAAAAAAAAATGTTTTGAGCAAAAAATTGCTTAGAGCGAAAAAATTCTTTAAATCCAAAAAATGCTTTAAACAAAAAAAATCTTTAATATATCCGAAAAATGCTTTAAATGAAAAAAAATGTTTTAACGCAAAAAAATGGTAAAAGAAAAAATTGCTTTAGGCCAAAAAAATGCTTCGAGCAAAAAAATACTTCAAACAAAAAATAAATGTATTATGCAAAAAAAAATGCAAAAAAAATGCTTTAAGCAAAAAAATACTTCAAACAAAAAAACCTGCTTTATGCAAAAAAAAATGTTTTTGGCAAGAAATGCTCTAAATGCAAAAAAATTCTTCATGCAAAAAATTGCTTCTTCAAACAAAAAAAAAAATGTTTTGAGCGAAAAATTGCTTTGAGCAAAGAAGGGTTTTAAAAATGCTTTAGAATAAAATCTTTAAGCAAAAAATTGTTTAAATGCAAAAAAATGCTTTGATGCAAAAAAATTATTTAAAAAAAATTGCTTTGGGCTAAAAAAAGGCTCTAGGTAAAAAAAATTATTTAAATACAAAAAAAAATCTTCAAGCAAAAAAAAAAGAAGGAATACGTCAAACAAAAAAAAAATGTTTTATTACTTCAAACAAAAAAAAAAAGCTTTAATGCAAAAAATAATACTTATGCTTTCGGCAAAAAAAATGCTTTACCTAACCAAAGAAAAAAATATTTTATGCAAAAAAATATTCAAATGCAAAAATTGCTTTATAACCAAAAAAAAAAAAATGTTTTATGCAAAAAATCGTTTAAATTTTAAAAAAAATACTTCAAGCAAACAAAATGCTTTGATGAAAAAAAATGCACTAGGTAACCAAAAAAAAAAAAAAATGCCTTCGGCAAAGAAATATTTTAAAATGCAAATAAAGCTTTAAACAAAAACATGTATGCTTTAAATGCAAAAAAATACTTTTAGATAAAAAAATTTAAATGCAAATAAAAACGCTCTAATGCAAAAAAAATGCTTCAAGAAAATTGCTTTAGGCCCAAAAAAAAAAGGCTCCAAACAAAAAAAAATGCTTTAAATACAAAAATGCTTCAAGTAAAAAAAAATGCTTCAAACAAAAAAAATGCTAAAAGCAAACAAAATGCTTTGAGCAAAAAAACAAAAAAAAACGCTTTAAGCAAAAAAAAAAAAAAAAAAAAAAAATGCTTCAAGCACACCCTCAATTTTTATTAGTTAATCTCAATCTTGATTTTTGATAACCATATCAAAAATTATGAAAACGTAGCCTTATCCCGAATTAGGTGATAGGTAACCTTATTAAGTATATTTCATGTGATAAATTTAAATCATTTCTGAACGTGGTAAAATTTCTCAAAGGCGAAATTCAGAAACGTAATCCTGCAATAAAATAAATAATTTTAAAAACATTATTTTCGCCGAAGAAAAAATATGAACGAACTTTAGAAACATACGGTAATAAATTTCGATGCAAAAAAATCAAGCCGAGTCTCTATCGCAAAATCCAGGCACAAGTCGAGCAAAAAAATTTCATCCTGGCCAAGTTTTAAAATTGAATCAGCTACTTTTACAGATCTCGTAAGGCCTTGAATTTTCATTTCAGGTTAAACTTTGATACGACTTATTTTGTACAGCGCAAAAAATTTCGCAAAACGTCATGTAATTGTTATATATGCCTATCTTCTGAATTGAAGGAGCTTTAGAATTTTAAAATAGAAAAAAAAAACGTAAAAATACGTTTCTCGTTTCTCGTTTCCTTTTTTTTTTTTTTTTTGTCTTTTATAATTTTTATACGCAACAAAACGACGACTGCGTTGAAAAAAAAAAACAACTGAGGTAAGTACGTATTTTTCCGATTTAATGTGTTCTTTGGTTTGAATCAAGTACAATGGCAGCTTCGGTATTACGTCTTTAGAAAGCTTAGAAGCTCGTAAAATGAACGCGGGCAAACGGAACAAGTAGCTAAGATATTAATTTCGAGGGCTTTTAGTACCTTCAATATGGAATAAATAGCCAAATGATCTAAAACGTTTTCCAACGTTAACATGCTCGTTTCCCCTTTTGCGAAACGACTCTTCCTTAATGTTTCCATAAAATGGAAAATGGTTAAAAACATTTTCGCAACTGGCACCGCAGCTACTTTACGTAAACTTGGAAGCTAGTAAACGTGACCATGATTCAGTTAATTACCTTTATACTCTTTATTTGACCGTTACAGATGCCACAAGGTGCCCCTTCAGGTAGCCCATGTATGCAACTGCTTTTCTACACTCGAAAGTAGTCCTCTAGTTTTAGCAAATGCTGCGCTGACGTGTGAGAGTCACCTCGTACGATATGTAATGAAAATTTTAATGCGAAAATACAGATTGCACAGCAAGTTTATCATTAACGTGTGTAATGCATCGTTTTCCATATCATAGATAATACAGAGGTGAAAAATTTCGCTACGGGGTTCGCTTCGTGTATAAAGTACACGAGTGTAGTGCGAGTGCGACGTCGCTCGTTGAAATATTTAAAGTGTTTTAACATCGTGACAAGTTAAAAGTTACGGGATTGCAAAGTTTCGGGGCGAAAGTGTGAATAAGACTAGGGCGGGTAAGGTTTTTAGCACACTCCGTTCGTGTTTCCATTTTAATTTATATAGTGCGCGAAACATTTCACAGTTTATTCTTGATTACGTTAACATGTTTAAATAATCGTTAAATGAAATTTACCATATATTTAGTTTGCACGTTTGCTCTCCCCGTCGTCGTCGTACTGGTAGGTCGTGAATTCTTCATGTTACTGATCAAGGATTATATAACGCTAGTTTGTTCTCGAGGGTGACAAAAAAAATACCCCTAGCTCGTTATTGTTTACACGTTTCATTTACAGAAGCAACAGGAAAGCCATTACGTGAAGCAATTAATCTTTATTTTTGTCAAAATTCCCATTCCGCTTGTCCTAACGCTATTATTTTTTCTCGATGAAATCAACCATAGCATCAGGTACACGTTTCTCGCTGATTTCATTTTTCTTCTTTTTTTTTCTTCTTTTTTTTTCTCACCGCAAAGATTAATTTACCGAGGAAAGAAAAGCGAAAGGAGTAAAGAGAAGTGTATCAAATATCAATATGACTCGCGACACGGATTCGAAATATTTACTGTGTGTGCTTAATCGACTGTGTTGGCCGTAGTGGTCTCAGTGCGAGCATTTTTTCGACGTATATGATGATTAGGTTGCATAACAGGAGCAGTTACGGGCAGTGCAATGAAAAAATCCTATAGCCTGAATGCCTGATTATCAAAAAATTGGAGATTAGATAATCATCAATTCAGAATAACATTATTATCAATTTGGAGATAAGGTAATTATTCGGATGAGATTATGATACTTACGTAAATTGGATGATACAATTATCACAAAATTAATTTGAGGTAATCATAAATTTGTGTTAGAAAAAAAAATTGTAAAAACTCGAGAAAATAAAATTTAAAAATAAAACAAAAACTGAAGAATTGAAAAAAAAAGTTGAATCGAAAATGAATTTAAAGTTGAAGAAAATACAATTCAAACAAAATTGAACGTTAGGAAAAAAATAATTTCATTACCCAAAATCAACTAAAAATTTAAAGAAAAATGAAAAATTGAACTTAAATTCGAATTAACAAGAACCTGGAAGAAAAATTTTATACTTAATTAGAAATAATTTAAAATTTTTACTCTAAGATTAGGAAAAGTCAAAAAAATAGTTGAAAATGGTAAAAATTCAAATTCGAATGAAATTATACCTAGAAGTTGAAAAAAAGTGATTGAAATTACTGAAAATTATGAGCAAAAAATTTTCGAAATTTATAATTTGGATAATTTTGAAAAATAATAGCATACTCCAGAAACTTATATTTAAGATAATTTTTCATATTCCTCTCGGCCTCTCAAAAAAAAAAAAAATAATAAAAAAAAATCATAAAAATTTTATATGAAAAATCAAAAAAAAAAATCAGAAAATGAGTGTAAAATTTTTTAGTAAACAAAAAATATGAAGGGTAGAAATGCAAAGTATGATAAGCGCCATTTTTTTGTTGAAAAAATGGTTAACGAAGAATCGCTCTCACTCGGAGACAAATCGTTCATTTCGAGATTTCTTTGAACCAATGTGTAGAGAAATGTCCCTTCTTCATCACATGGTACATGAGAAACCCCAACTTTTCCTCCCTTCTACCCGCGACACGAGTTCAAAGCTCCGCTTGTAAAATTTAATTTTTGGCGCTTATCATACTTTGCATTTCCACGCTTTATATATATTATATTTTAAGCATTTTCGAGAAAAAAAATCAAAAGGTCTGCTAAAATAACATGAAAAATTCCCTTGAAATTTTTTTGAACAAAATCGGAATTTTTTGGCAAAAAAAACTAATGAAAAATATTTTTTGTTGTGAAATATTTTGGAGGAAAACATTCGCTAAAGGAGTAGGTAGTAGGCACCTATCCTAATTTCAAAAATTTTTCCTGAAAAAATTTCCACAATTTTCTCTAAAATTTTCCAATTATTCTCGTAGAAAGAGATTATTATTATTTTTTTGTTTAAAAAGTACAGAAATCATTTCAAGAATTTACAACAAAAAATACCTACTTCCAATTTTTTTTTAATCCTTCATTTTTTTAAAAGAACTGTTATCAATTATTTACAGTAGGTATTTTACAAAAAAAAAAGTTTTAAAAAGAACTTCGCAAAAATGAATTTTTTTTTTTTTTGTAAAATTATTTTTTGAAACTTTTTTTTTTGCAAGTAGAATACCAATCATTTTTCATAAATTTTTCGTCCCAATTTTTCTATTACACTATGAAGTTGAAAATTTAATTTTTGGTCGTGGTGCGAAAAATATAAAATTATTAAAATTAATGCATTTACCAAGATTTATCAAATTGATCTCAAATTATTTTTCAAGTTAAAAATTACATTTTGATAGGGGTTTGAAAAATGTGGAATCTAGTCCGAAAAATTGGCAAAAAGAATTTTGGAATGCAATAATTTTTTTAATTTTGTATTTTTCCAACCCTTGCCAAAAATCTCATTTTCAACTTTAGAATTTATTGCAAGACAATGAATAAAACTTCAATTTTCAAATAAAATTTTTTTGATCAATTGTGCCACATTTTATTTTTTTTTAAATCACAAAAGTTTTGGAAAAAATATACGCTATTTGTAGAAATTTTTTTTCGATTCAAAACGAAAATATACTTTTCAAACACACGTCAAAAATTGAATTTTCAAATTAAAAAATTTTTTAGTGAAGAATTTTGAAAAAAAGCCTTAAAAAAATTATGTCGAAAAATTTTGGAAAATATCCCTGCCAAAAATTCCTTTTTCAGCTTAAAATTTTTTCGCGCCAAAAATATTGAAAAAATTATTTTTTTAAAATTGAAGTTGACGAATTTTAGAAACTGCATTTGTTTTGATAAGTCCGAATTTTTTAAACCCCTACAAAAATCTGAGTTTCCAGCTCAATAAATTGCCCAAAAAATAAAAAAAAATTATAGGAAACGAAAAATTTTGCAAAATTCTTCAATTTTGAAAGTTTTATGTTTTTGAAACCCTCTCGGTTTTAAACAAGAAAATTTTTTCGTGTCAAAAATATTGGAAAAAAACTTTAAATTAAAATATAAATTCTTTAATTTTAAAAACCCCATGTTTTTCAAATCACTGCTAAAAATTCAATTTTAGACTTGAAAATTATATTTTTGCGAGACGATAGATAAGGTATTTGAAAAAAATAAGGGCAAAAAAACACATTTTGGTACATTTTGAAATAATTTTGTGAAATTGATGAAAGTTATAAAAAAAAAAAAAATGAAAAAATGAAATAATCGAAGAAACGAGCCAAAGTTCACCACCACCCTCTCGTACTTACATTTTACAATTACTCTGGTTTTTAAAGAGCGAGAGGCTCATCATCGTACCGTGCACAGAAAACAAACATAGCTCATCAATCCGCATCGCGTATACACCGTCGTAGTATTTACACTCCACCTACGACTTGAGAGCGCGAAATACTCGAAATATTAATGAAATTAAAATCCCGCCCATTACTCTCGCCTGGCTGTTCCACTGCTATCAAAATGATATACAACATCATAAAGTATACGAACGCGAAGAATAATAATAATCGCGTTTATCCGGGCGTGCATCATTATTTACTCATAAGGTGCTTTTGGATATAAAAAGGTTGCAACGAAGGGCAAAACACACCGCAGCATCCGGCCATCGGACCAGAAAAACGTTATAGATTCTCGACAGACGGCCGCACACGGATGAATTTCAACGACGAGATGAATTCTTAAAACGTTTTACTTACCACCGCTAGCCAGAGATGACTTTTCAATAAGAGCTTATCGAGAAACCTATTTAGGTTGAGGTTTTTACACGTAAATCTACGTAATTACCGGTTTAGAGAAGTCTCGAATGTTTCAAAGTTCAAATTTACCAAGTCCAATACTACATAGATACTTGTGTTTCAAAATTGGAAAGGAGGGAAGGGTCCAATCGAAGTTTTTGTAATAACCAAACTTATTCCTAGGACTTCAAGCTACAACTTTTGTTTGAAAATTTTTTCAGTTGGACCCCTCCCTCTCCAACGGTTTTGCATAACACTCCGAAGGTAAGAGGAGTGAGGGAGGAAGGGGCCAACTGAAAAAAATTTCAGATAAAAGTTGTAGATTAAGATCTTGAAAATACTTTTGTTTATTGTAAACATTTTTATTGGATCCTTCCCTCCCCTCTGATTTCACATAACATCAGGTAGATACTTTTTCAAAATTGAGAGAGGGGGGTCCAATTGAAAAAAATTTCAAACAAAAGTTGTAGATTGAGGTCCTATAAATCATTTTTGTTATTATAAAATTTTCGATTAGACCCTCCCCTCCCCTCAAATTTTGCATAATATGACTTAGGATACTTATATTATTAAAAACTGGTGGAGGTAGTGGTTCAACTGGAAAAATTTGGAAGTCTTGGAATAATTTTGTGTATCGTATTAGACTTGATAAATTTTCCTAATTTTTGACGGTGCTGTCGGTGCCAAAAAAAACAGTACTGCGGCGATCCACTCGTGTTCAAAACAGGTAATAATATTTACCTGGTGTTATTTTCAGAGCCTAGTACTTGGTAAAAAATGTACTAGGTAAGTGCGAAAGAAAATTTCAACCATGTGAAAGAATATCGTCACCAACAAAGGTCGTAATTTTGGTAGGAATTTTTCTCCTTTTCAGACACAGTAGTGGTGCTGAAGCCTTCACACATCGGTGATATTGTTTTTACACTTAAGATGGCGAAAAATAACAGTTAAACGAGTTCGCAATCGGTGCGAGCGAGCAGACTGTGGTTTAGACATGTGTGCAGGCGCGAAAATAATAAAAAAGAAAAACGTAGTACGAGTCAGACAGCGTGTAAAAGGACAAAAATAAGAAATACACGTAAGGGCATCGAAATACCAGCGGAGGTGGTAACACTATATGTTCATAATTTGTGAAACTTACGTCTGTGGTAGTTATTCGAGTAAACTTTTTTCTTCCTTCTTTTTCATTTCAACTAATTTATAAGTTCTTGAAAGCGACATTATTGTGTTAGGAAGTTTTCTCTTATTTAGCAGATGGTATCGTATACGAATGGTTCGGTTCGGTTCGGGTCAGAATTATACTTAACGACTACTTGAAGTGGGGTTTAGCTTTGATTTTACTACGTATCCTTCGAATGACTATGGTTGATATTGCAGCAAGTGATAATTTTTTATAGAAGTACTTATACTTTCTTTGGAAAAATTCGAGGTCTTCGAAATAGTTCATTTCTTTCTATAAAATTTAATTTTTTGAAAGTGGAATTCGCCCTTCCCCTCCCCACTAAAAATTTGATACTCTGAAGGTAATTCATAAAAATTAATTTTCTGAAGATGATAAATTTTTCTCAAAAATATTTAGTTTTCTGAAGATCCATAATTCATTTTGCTCCATAAAATTCGGAAATAATTTTTTTTTTGAGTCCTAAAAAAATTTTGATTCTCCAAAGATGGCATATTTTCCCAAAAAAATTTGAATCCCTGAACATAGTTCATTTTGTTCCGATAAATTTCATTTCCTCTCGTGTTTGTATTTTTTTTTTTTTGTGAAATTTAATTTTTTAAAGGCTGATGAGTTTCCAAAAAAATTGATACTTCACTTTGAAAGTATAATATTTTCCTTAAAAAATTTGGGCCCCTGAAAATAGCTAAGTTTCCTCAAAAAAACTTTCAGAAGGTGAAAATTCCCCCAAAACATTCGAATCTCTATAGATACTTCATTTGTTTCGAACAACAGCATTTTTTCGTGACAGATTTTTTTGTCATTTAATTTTTTGATAAGCTTTCTATGTGCAAAATAGAGCAATTATTATTCACTTTTTTCAAAAATAAAAAAATAAGAGGGGCTTTTGCAAAGACTTTCAATAAAACTTTCTCAAAATTAAAAAATTCGGAATTTCGATCATTTATTCTCTTGTTTAAAAAGTTTGCAAATTTTCAAAATCAAAAAAATAAATAAATAAAAGAATTATTCAAAAATGGTTCAAATTTTTAAAATTTATTAGAGTTTGAAAATGACCAAATTTCAAAGATTTACCCAGCTTAAAAAAAATTAAGTACCTACCAAATTTTGAAAATTGAAGAGGAGAATAAAATGAAATAAGTATCTTCAAATGGAATTTACATTGAATGTTGAAAACTTCAGGATTGCGAATTTTTAATAAATTGTTCAATTGATCTTTGAAAATTGTTTGGGATTAGGATCAATTTTAAAAATGGGTCCAACTGCAAAAGTTTATTGAAATTTCAAAATGAACTACATAATTATAATTTTTATCAAATTCTTAGATTTATCAAAATTCTCAGTTTTTACCAAATATTTAAAAATCGATCAAACTTTACGCGTTGACCTAAAAATGTTTTTTTTTTTTTTTTTTTTCTATTGAGAATAATTAATGAAAACTTGAAAATTTCATTTAAGTACATTTGAAAATTACCAAACTTCTAATTTTTACTGAATTATGAATTATTACAAATTTTAAAAACTCGTCAAACTTTATAAATTGACCTTGTAAAATTTTTTGGGAAAAATAAGCCAAGTTTTAAAAATTAATACAACTTCAAAAGTTAATTAAAATTTTAAATAACCAAAATTATGGTTTTACCAAATTTTAAACAAATGTTTGAAATAACGCAGATTCTCATTTTTATCAAATTTTGAATGTTTACTGGATTTTGACTACATTATTAAAATTTGACAAATACCAAACTGCCCACTTTTATAAAATTTTGGATATTTTCTGAATTTGAAAATTTTCCCCAATTTCAAAAAATTTACCCAAGTTTATTAAAATTTTAAATAATCAAAATTCTGATTTTTATCAAATTTTTAATTTTTAAAAATGCACTAAAACTTGAAAATTATCCAGATTTTCATTTTTACCAAATATTGAAGTTTTGCTAAAGTCAATAATTTCTCCCCAATTTCAAAAATTCATTAAAATTCTTGCATAACTTTTTCAATTTGTTTTTAAATAAAATTAATCCCTCACATTTTTCAGAAATATTTTTAATAGGTATAATTATTTTTTGAGCAAAAAAAATTTTGAAAAAACATTTTCCCTAAAAATGATTCTTTTGATTGTGTTTGAGGTGGAGAGGTTCAAAGGAACGTTCCTCTCTCTTTTTTAGAAAAATTAAAAATTATCTTACTTACATGAATATTATTTCTTAAAATCGAAAAAAGAAGGAGAAACTTTTTTTTCAAAAAAATACAGTATAAAATTATTATAGGTAGGTAATAAATTTTTTTTCGGAAAAAATTCATCTTACTCGTGCAAACAAATAACGTTGGAAATTTCGAAATTATTTCCAAAAAAATTGTCACTTTTTTAATTGAAATGAATGCACATTAAACTGGAACTAAACTCACGTAATCGAATTAATCAATTCATACTTTGAAAAAATAAAATTAGAATACCATTTTATAAATTTTCTCTTCGACTTTTAATTTCCACCGAAACTGAAAAAACAAACTGAACTACGTCGAATAAGCTTACCTGGTAAATTCTTTCAAAACACATTATCTTCGGAGCTTCTTTCCAGTGGCGTATCGATTCCTGCGACAAAACAAACGAAAAAAAAAAGATCAACTACCCCATCGAAATACGTAAATCACAAAAAGTATCGATTGCCTATCACCAAAGCCGGCATGCAACACGATTTATACGCTTTAATAAACTCTATTAGCAAAGAAAATTTAAATAAATCGTTAACCTGTATAACGAACTATAATCCGGGCAAGAAATACCTGCTCGTCGAAATGAGCCAAATCACGAAAACGAATATCAATTAAATAAATCCACCCGCGCTGCCTTTCATTAATGGAGAACTTCTTATAAAAGAAAAACTTTTTTTCGCTTTTCTCTCTCAAGAAGTCCACTGTTTTCCAATTAATAAATAATTTTCATTATTTTTTAATACAAATGGTATCGGGAAAAAGTTTTTTTCGCCGAATACTTTTAATAAAAAGTTACCAACGTATTACAATAAAACAAAAGGGTAAAATGAAATGTTAAAGTTGAACTTTTTTGTGCTGAGGAAAAAAAGTGCAACTGAGCCGAGTTCGTAGTTGATTAATCTGATAGGAAATTAATTCGATTCGGATATACTGTAAGGAATGTAGAAAGTTTGAAAATAAATTTCACTGTAGGTAGTTTTTCTTCGATAGAGGATTTCACTCTTTTCTTCGCGAGCGAGGTAATTACGTTTAAAAGCTCATTAGATCGTATAAAATATTCGATGTAGGATATTTTAACGAGTTTAATTTATAAATTCTGATCGAGTACTTTTTACGTCGTATTTGAACACTATTTTAAGATAGGTACTCGAATTGGAGAATATCTTTTAAATTGAATATTTTTACTATAGATTTTTTGATTTATGGATTGAAAACTGATCATCTAAGGTACAAATTTCACCCCCCTCCCCCAAAAAGGAGTATGAATTCAGGCGGCCTGTTAGAATTAATTATAAAGGATTATAGAATCGAATGAAAAATGACAACTTTCACCTTTATTTACATATTTTGAATTTGAAAATCTTTGTACTCAATTCTGAAATTATCAAGATGAAAATAGAAATCAAATGAGTCTTTCATTCTCATTAGTTCATCACCTTGCAAAATCTTCTTCTCAAACAAAAAACCAAAACGGCGAGATGATTTTGTAATCCACGAAGACTTTGTTTTGTTTTTTTTGTTAAAAAATTACATGAAGAATTTTTCAATGTTCTGAATTTTTTGAGACCAAAAAAAAAAAAAAAAATGGATGTTCTACGCCAATCAAGAGAGCGATCTGAACTGGTGAATTGGTGATCTAGACTGATCTAGTGAATCGAAGGGTGTACCGCATACTCTATCTCTGTCTGGAAAGTGGTCTAGACCAGCCTAGTGGGTGGTATGGACTGATGTAATGTGGTATTAACCAGTCTGACTGATTCAGTGGGTGATTTGAACCAGACTAGTGAGTTATATAGACTGGTTTGACTGGTCCAGTGGGTAGTAAAAACCAGTCAGACCAGTTCAGCGGTGATCTGAGCCAGTCTTGTGGGTGATATAGACCAGTTTGATGGGTGGTTTAGGGAGTGAGTCTAGACGTCTAGACTAATCTATGGATGGTCTAAACCAGTTCAAAGTGGTGGCCTAAAATTGTCTTATTAGTCCACACCATACTAACTGTATAGACTGATCTATGCAAAGGCATACTTCTAATTTATTTAACAGAATTCAATTCCCTAAAATTTCTCAGAATTTTTTTTTATGTAGAATGGTTTCCTCTGTCAAATTCTTCAAAAGTTGAGGATTTCAACAAGTACACCAACTATAAATATTTTAGCTTCGCTTTTTCAAAAAAAACAAAAAAAAGAAAATAGAAATAGAAATAGAAATAAAATAAAATGAAAATTCTAAAAAGACATATTTTTCAAATTTTAATCATTGTTATTGTTATTGATTTTTATTATTAAATACCCTTCAATTCATAATTTTTCAAAAAATTCTAAAATTCTCCATATTGGATTTTTTTTTCAAATTTTATAAAATGTAAGTATGTTTTATTTTTTATTTTTTTTAAACCAAAAAATTATGTAATCCATGAATATTTTTATTAGAAAATTATTACCTATATTAAATGCCAGCATGGAATTTGAAAATTAATTTTTTTTTTTTTTGTAAAGTCTTAATTAAGACATAATGAATACCAACCTTAAGGCGTTGCTTAGGTGTTTATGTTGGACTTTCAATTTTCACCCCCCCCCCCCCCCATGTTCCTTCTACTGAAAAAATAATTCAATATTTTTGATTTTTTCCTCAGCCTAATTTCAAGTGGCACTGAAGTCACTCCTTTTTTCAGAAGAGTAAAGAAAAAAGATCAAATTTCAAAATCTAGTATTTTTTTGGTTATAGTCCATCAAAGTTGTTCTCGTTCATGAGACTTATATTCTCAAATTTTCAATTTTTTTCAAAACATTATTTCGAGTGATGTCTTGAGGCATTTCCAATTTTTCAAAAAAAAAAAAATCAAAATTTTTTTCACATAGCATTTTTTAATATTGTTTTTTATAAGTAAAAAAATGATTTCCCAAGTTTTTAAAAAAACATTTCTAACTGAATTTTATGTGGTGTCACTAGCCTTGATTTCCAATTTTGAAAAAAAAAATTCAAAATAATAGGCTAGTGCCATCTTTTAAAATTTAGTTTTGGAAAAAATACGTAAAAATCTGAGAATTATTTTCTGATAAAAAGCAAAAAATTCAAGTGTTAGGCACTTGGGGTTGATTTTCTTTTCTTTCTTTCACCGAGCGGCACACTCGATCGATAATATCGGAAGATGTAACGTATCGATAAAAAATTGTTTGAAAATCTATAGATGTTCTCACGATATTATAAAGATTTATCGGTACAATTTCATAGGCAAAAAATCTAAAAACTATCGAATTCGATATTATTAAGAATTTATGACGATATTTGTCAACGATACTATCGACAAAGAATATTAAATTTATCGATTCCGATTTTCCACCGATTTTGTGCAGATATTTGAAACTACATTATCGACAAAGAGTATTAAATTTATCGAATTCGATTTTTTAACGATTTTGTAAAGATATTTAAAACTATATTATCAACAGATTATATGAAATTTCTCGTCTTCGATATTTTACCGATTTTTTGACGACATTTGAAACTATATTATCGACAGATTATATTAAATTTATCGAATCCGATTTTTTACCGATTTTGTAAAGATATTTGAAACTATATTATCGACACATAATATGCAATTTCTCGAATTCGATTTTCTAACGATTGCGTGAAGATATTTGAAACTATATTATCGACACGTAATATGAAATTTCTCGATTTCGATTTTTTAACGATTTTGTGACGATATTTGAAACTATATTATCGACACCTAATATGAAATTTCTCTATTTCGATTTTTTAACGATTTTGTGGCGATCTTTGAAACTATATTATCGACAAATAATCTGAAATTTGTCGAACGATTTTTCAACGATTTTGTGGCGATCTTTGAAACTATATTATCGACAAATAATCTGGTCCAACACGTCTGGAAGTACTAAACTGTCTATTATAAGCGTTTTATTGCTAACTTCTCAAGGATAAGGTATGGCATAGTGGCTAAAGTAGAGGAATACCATGCAAGAGGTAGATAGTTCAAGCCCCACGGGTGGCAGATTTTTTATAATTTTTTTTGACTTTTTCTGAAATGATCCTCTTACCGTAACATGAATAATGTGTTTAGGCATAGTTTAATGTATTAATTATGCTAATTAATGATTTTTAATTATAGAAAAAAGCTAGTAAAAGACGAAAAATCGGAATAAAAAATCGATAAAAAATCGACAGAATATCGAATTCTATAAAGTGACGCGAAAGTTCCGCCTAAATCGTGAAATTATCTTTCGATATTATAGATAGATTATCGATAAAATATCTTACTATAATCTCGAAATTTTTACTAACTATAATTCGTCGATAATCTATCTATATGTATATCGAAAGATAATTTCACGATTTAGGCGGAACTAACGTGACACTTTATCGAATTCGATATTCTGTCGATTTTTTATTTCGATAATTTGTCGATTGTGCTGCTCGGGTCTTTCTTTTTTTTTTTTTTTTTTTTGAAAAATAAGGGTGCCCTCAAAACACTACTTTAAATTATTTTGAAGGAAAATAAAAAAATTATATTTAATTTTCATTTACTTTGATGGGTTATGACCAAAAAAGACAACAAAATTTTGAAAATTAGTCAATTTTTCTTCCTAATTGGAGGGCGACTCTGGCATGAAATTCAGTGAGGGAAAAAATGAAAAATTGGGAATCATTTCTCATGGAAATGAACATATTTGATGTAGATTAGAACCAAAAAAATGCAAAAATTTGAAAACTATTTCGTTATTTTTCAAAATGGGCAGAGGGGCACCTTCCAAGGTATTACTTGAAATCAGGCTGGGAAGAAAATTGGGAATTAATAAAATTCTCACGAAAAATGACAACTTTGGTAAAAACCAAAAAAATGCAAGATTTTGAAAATCAGTCGTTTTATTTATTTTTCTTTCAAAAATATCCAAGGTGACCAGGGGTCACTTGAAATTAAGTTGAAAGAAGAGCAAAAATTAAAAAATTATTTTCTCATTTAAAAAAAAAAAAAAAAAAAAAAAAAAACTTTGAGGGCGAGACAGAAAATATTGGAAATTCAAAATAAGGGCCATTCTAGAGTACCATTTCTAATGTGAGTATGCAATTTTTACTACAGCATGAATTTTTTTCATTCTCCACAGAAAATATGTCTTCCTCATATTTTCCCTTTTAGAATATTGCTTCTGGATTGGATTAATAATGTCCCTTTTGTTCAAATTCTAAGAAAAAAGTTGACTATGTGGAAGATCGTCTGAAGAGAAATAATTGTTCAAAAGAAAAGAAAAGAAAAAAAAATTATACTTTATCATCGATTAACCTCGATATGAAATCACAGGTTGTTGAAAAAATTCGAATATTACAGTCGAAAATTTCAATGTATGTAAATTTTCAACCGCACAAGTGTTTTTTGTTTACTTTTGAGTTATGAGACATATGTAAGTCTGACGTCATCGTCTTGAATCAATGTCGAAAATAATATGACAAGGAGAATACCATGTACATTGTAGGTACCTAGTACGTATTTTTCGATTATATTTTTTTAACGAAGAAACCCGATCTCATCAAAAAATTCAAAAAATTATTATCTACTCAATCAAAATTACAATAATCGAACAGATTACTTAATACACTGTTACTGCAGTGCTCATATTTTGAAAAGAATTATCCAATTTCTGTTTTTTAAATGGAAAATCGTTTTGTGAATCGATACCCTTTTTTGGTGGTATCTGACAACCATTCACCCTGCCAGCGTATTCCCTCTCAGAAAGATTCCTTAAATCGAACGTTTTAACGTGAGTAAAATTATACAATTTGACAAGATAATCTGGAGTACAACAGCTCACAAATTCTGCTATGCTACTCGGTACAATGCCCTGCCAGCCAAACCGACGACAAGTGGCTACTCCATTACCACACAGAAACGAACTAGGAGGATCTTCTAGATTATGAATAATAACAGCGATAGCGTATTTTCTTCTTTCGTCGTAAATCAACTTCCACCAGTAAGAAGCTTCGTAAAGGTGGTCAAACATATCGATAACTCCGGTCCTTATGAATACTTCTCCGAGTTTCTAGAATGATTCGATAGATCGATTTAAAGAAATTTTGAAACCACCTGGAATCTGGAATTTTTTGCAAAGCTCATAAGACACTCACTCGTTTAGCTTGATCCCTGATATAATTATTGATGAGATTCATTTCAGTATGAAACTTGGGTCGTAAAATTTGCTGGTTAACAATATGATATAGAGGCTCTTTCCACCAGTCCATTGCGAAATGCGAAGAAGGAACTACTAAATTGTGATAGGCGAGTTGACTACCAGATGCCGCTGTGAACTGACATATGAGATGTGATACGTGCTTCCAATGGCATCGACGAGTCGATTAAAATCGTTATTTTTAGGTTTATGCAACATACGTACCTTATTGAAATATTCTTTCTTTTTAGAAAAATCTCCGAATTCATTTTTATCAAAAGGTGAAGTTTTGATTTCTTCGTGAAACATCTTATCATCAACATCGGGATTATCTAATAAATCGGGTGATAGGATTTTATACTCGGCATACACTGTTTTTTCGCGAGCTTTATCGTAACAAAATCTATAAACCGTCGTCTCGAATGGTTCTTCTAGGATAAAATCGAACTATTGAAAAAGAAAAAAAAAAACAATCACTCGAGAAATTCCATTCAACCAGAGCAAACCTACATATATTCATTTACATCGTATCCAACTCGGTAAAGTTTAGCTTCTTTTCCAGTCTGACCACAAGAGACCTCAAGACCATTCGAATCTACCACTTTTTTCATCACATAGTTGTAATCTCCTTCAACGCCACACTTAGGACTTTTATCGAAAGCGCAATAATGATTCATATAATTGCCAGAGAAATTAGCACAAGGTTCCATTTCCATGGGGTAACAAAAATACATGATTTGGAATACTTCGCCGGATGCTGAAAAAATTACATAGTTTTCGGCGGCATTCTTTCTGGCGCAAGATGGATACTCGTAACGACGTTTCGCTGGCATGTTTTCATCGGGATATTCTACCAGAACGTAAGGTTTCCGTATGGTGACTTAAATAAAAAAAATGAACCAATTGGTAAATTGAACGGTTTTTTGAAATCTTTATCGTCGTATTAACCCAACTTACCCGCGTTTGGGGCCCATATTTTTGATAAACTTGCAAAGAGCAATAAAGATACCACGACAGTTTTATACATCACGATTTTATACGATAACGTATTACGTTTTTCTTTCGCGAATTACTATTAATGTGAAAAAAAACACTTGTACGAAGTTGGCATTGAAACATAACCTATCGGTAAAATCACACTCCACCTACCTACATATGACGAATCGCAATTTAATTACCGTCATTCTTTGTAAGAAAATTGTGAAACTGCGCAAAATCATACCTACGTCATTTGAGAAAATTTCAAGTGGAAAATATGCGTGCAAATGTACCTACGAGTATCGTACTAACTTTTGAGAATATATTACTGCAATTTTGGGTGTTTCAAGGAAACTAAGAGGCAATCAATAATGCGAGGATTTTTTTATTTCAGTTTGGAGGGAAATTCAACAATGAGGTAGGCAATAAAAATAAAATAATAAATTACTTAAGCAATTTTGAAAATTAAATTTTGAAAAAATGACTGAAGTACATTTATAATAATACAGAATCAGAAATTGAGTAATTTTGAAAATAACAGTTTTCAACACTTTTGAGAGAGAAAATTCAAAAAATTCCGGAAATTTTATCAGATTCAAAAGTTTGATAAAAATTTCAGTATTTATAAAATTGGAAACTTTGAGAAAATCTAGGAATTATTATAAAAATAGTAAAATGCATAAGAAAATTGAGCAATTTTAAAATTTGAAAAAAAAAGTATAAGAAAATATTCTTCCTTTTTACATTATTCTGAAATTAGGAAAAATTGGACTTTTTTGCAAGAAGCAAAATTTAAAATAAAATAAATCAATTATGAAAGAATAAAAAATTGAAAAATTAAGCGTTGATAAAAATGGGGAAAATTAGGACAATTTTGAAAGCATAAATTTTTTTTTTAAAAATCAGTATTTCTAAGCCAGAAATGTGAAAAAATTCAGCACTAACAACTGAATATATCAAAAGTTTAAAGAAATCCAGCACTTACTAAAATTTTTAACAATTTTAAAATTGAAAATTTGTAAAAAAAAAAAAAAAAAAAAAAAAAGAAGTGAAGCAATAATAAAAAATAAATAAAAAAGTGATAAAAAAATTAAATACCTATATAAATATTTCAGAATAGGTACTAAAAAATTTTTTAAGAATGCATCACTTTCAGAAGAATTGAAAAAAAAAATAACCGTATTGAAAGTATCAAAATTAAAAAAAATAAATTCTGAGAAAATAAAAAATTAAAAAATTAAACGAAATCCAGCACTTATAAAAACATAAGAAAGTTTAAAAAATTAAGTAAACCTTAGAACAATGAAAAATTTCATTGATCTTGAAAGTATGTAGGTACGTTTAAAATTAAAAAATGAAGTACATACTTTATAATTTCAAAATATTGGATTTTTTTTAAATGGTCACATTTTCTACAGTTTAAAAAAACTGAATTGCTTAAAAGTATTTTTAAAAAAAATGAATTAATCATTTCAAAAAATCAAAAAAATTAAGCAGTTTCACCAACTTGAGAAAATGGAAAAAATCAGCAATTTCATAGAAAGCAAAAATTTGAAACAATTCAGCAGTTTTAAAAGAATCCCAAACTTGAAGAAATCAAGCACTTCTGAAAAGTATTGAAATTTTCAATATATTAAAATTGAAAATACCTATGTAAAAAAAAAAGTTAAAAACGAGAAATTTGAAATGAAAGAATTAAAATTTAAAAAAGTAATAAATCCTGAGAAAAAAAAATTAAAAATCAAGAATCCATAAAAATAGTGAAAAATTGCAAAATTTCAAAAACTACTTCTTCAGCAATTTTAAAAACATGAGAAAAGTAAAAAAATTCAGCAAATTTTAGTACGATGAAATTTGAAAAAATCAATTGATTTTGAAAATAAGTATAAAAAATTCTCGCAATTTAATAATTAAAAATTTGTGAAAAACAATTATGAAAATCATAAATTACAAAAGATTGAGTAATTTCTAAAATACTTGAAAAATTGAAAAAATTATTCACTTCCGGATGAACCTAAAATTTAAAAAGTTGAACTACTTTGAAAAAATAAAAATAAAATTAATCATTTCGGAAAATTAAAAAAAAAACACACACTCAGTTTTGCCCACACGAGAGAATTAGAAAAATCAGTTTTTTTGAGAAGAAACTAAAATTTGAAAAAATTCAGTTTTGAAAGAATCCAGCAACCTCATTGAAAATTTTAACGATTTTAAAATTTAAAATTCAAAAAAAGAAAAAATCAAGTAATTGGTAAACATTAAAATAATGAAAACCCGAAGAATTTAAAAAAAAAAAACTGGAATTTTCTAAAAGATCAAAAACGAAGTATAAAAATCAATCTATTTTATTCTGCAAAATAATACAAAAAAGTTGTAAAAATTGATAATTCACAAAAATGAAAAAAATTACCCATTTTGGAAATACATACTTAATGTACTTGAAGCTTTTAAAAAAATTCAGCAGTTCCAAAAGAATCAAAAATTCGAAAAAATTCACCAGTTTTGAAGGCGATAAAAATTCTAGTTAGCTCTACATAAGTATTTCAAGAAAAAAAATTTATGAAACATCTAAATTCGAAAAAATGAACAATTCTGCAAATAATTACTCATTTAAGTATTAATTTTTTTTGGCAAATTGGCTATTTTGAGAATAATTGAAATCCAATTGAGCAGTTGAAGGAATGAGGAAAAAATGAAAAAATCGAAAATAATGAGCATTTTTTTAGAGGTATTAATATTGTTTTTCTCAAGTAGAAATTTTCGGATAATAAATAATTGAAGAATTATGAAAAGAAAAAAAACTGAGTAAATGGAAAAAAAATTGAAGAATCAAAAATATGCAGAATTGAATGATTTACAAAATAAATTATTTATAATGAAAATTTAAAAAAAATAGAAGTGAAGAAATCGAAAAATTTTAAAATTCAAAACATGACTGTTGTTTTTACAGCGGGGGGAGGGTCAGAAATTCAAATTTAAAAATGACTTTAAAAAATTGGAAATAAATAAAACGAAACTTAAAAAAAATAAAAGTTAAAAAATAATGAAATTGAACAAAAAAAATTAAAAATTAGGTATATTTGAAAAAATTCCAAATTGGAATGAAAAAAACTAAAAATTGATAAAAAAAAATTAATACAAAAGAACCTTACAAATTTTTGAACGTAAATTAATCGAGATTATAATGAAATTGGAAAAATGGCTCATTTTACAGAAATTTGCGAAATAAATCGATTCAAAGAGGTTAAAAATTAACCTACTAGCCAAAATCGATAATCGATTAATTCATTTTTGAAAAATTTACCTACTCCTTCAAAAGATCAACAAACAATTCTGTCAATACATATTTCATAAAAAATAATAATAAAAAAGTGAAAAATACAACAAATGACCCTTCGATCTTGAAATTCAATACGTTGAAAAATTGTAAAATTGCGAGAAAAAAATGGCAAAAATTATCCCCTCCCCTCCCCTCCAAAAAATATATAGAAAAGAACCTACTAGGCACCCGAAATTGGGAAAAATATCATTTTCAACAAAGAAAAATAATTTAACGAGCCGAATTTCGGTCGGCTTGTTCTCTTCGGTTTCGGTATGAAATCATCACAATACTGTCAGGCTTTCTCTGCCACAACCTCATGCATGTTTTATCAAAGCTATTACCCGTTTTAAATTCGAACAAAAGGAAAAAAATGCTGTATGATTTGTAGTCGTTCGGTTGTCAACGGGACATCATTAACTCGTTCGTTTGTGTAGCTGCCTAGCTGGTCGTCGACGACGAAACGAAATACCACACCACGTACACGTACAAACGAACGCGAATACCAAAGCCATAAATTACGAATACTGACAAGGATACAGTGCGAAAACACTTAAATGTTTAATGTTTACGGTTACACGGTGCTACCGAATTATTTTTATGTCACCCTGTGTCCAGCATTACATACAACAATCGCATATCTCGATGCTCACGTCCACAGAGCTGTGAAATTTTCACTTTTTACTAAATCTTGGTTCGTTCTTATACATACACGAGGTACCTCCACCTACCTATACGACGACTACGTGTATTATTGTCGAGAGTTTTCAAAACGACGAATGAACTTTGCAAGACTTTTCGCCTTTATCTCTGTCTCCGCCTTGGTCTCTGCCTCTGTCTCTGTCTTTCTCTTGGTCTTGTTACCAGCAAGTTTATACGACTAGGAGTTTTCTTGAAAGTCGTGCGTAATAAGTTTTACGAATACATGGGAGCATGCTGTCCACCGACGGATATTGCACTTTAATTGTTCCCGGCCCGGTTACGCTGGCAAACTTTTAAACCCGCTTTTCTCTTTGTCGTCATTTTTATCACGTTCGCTCCGCCATACACATAAATTATGTAAAGTACTTATTATCTAATTCGTGTGTTTTCCACCTACTACGCCATCGTGAGCGGCTACCTATGCTACTCATCATATACCCAGCACAACACTGATGGGGTAGTTGGTGCTAGTGCTACAGCACAAGTCGTTGTCGCGACTAAAGTTTTTATTCTTTTGCTCGTACTTTGTGCTCGAGCAAAGGTATCGTACAAGGCTGGCGAGCCATGATTAACATTTCGCTCCAACTTTAACGTAATTGGTTCAACATCTGGGTTTCTTTATCTTTCTGCAAAATTATAAATTAATTTACACCGGGCCGAGATTTACACATTTTGTACACGTTGCCTTTGCTATGCTATGCAATGCTATGCTACCGAGTTATAAGTATAGTGGTATCCTCCAAGGAGGCTGAATGGCCTGAAATTCATCACAATAATTAAACTCATTCTTCTCGCGATTCGGTCCGCAATCGTGGAGAAGAATTGATTTTTCCAGCTGCGAGAGGATTTCGTAGAATTATTAAACCGGGTCCAAACTGAAGGGTGGGAATTTAACATAATTAGAGAGAGTTCGACTAAAAAACCCAAAATTGGATTTCGAATAATTCAATATTAATTTCATCATTTTTGAATTCTAGTTCGATTTAAGATTTCAATTTCACTCGCTTCAAATCTTGCTTCAAATTTTAACAAACTTTTCTTGAAATCAAAAATTTTTTTAAAATTGCAAATTTTCATTTTTTAAAGATTTTATATAGGAATATAAAAAAATGTGTCCCTCTAAATTTTGTTCAAAATAATTATAGGTATAATTATTTTAAAAATTTTTTCAACTTCAATTTTTTTTCAATTTTAGAAACTTTTTTTCAATATTTTTGAGATATTTTTAAAAATTTTGTATAAAATCAACATTTTTAAATTTAAAAAAAAAAAAAAAAAAGAAGTTGAATGCGTGCAATTTTGTTGAAGAATAATTCGTCTGAAACCTTTTTTCTTCACATTACTTGAAAAACTAATTTCTTGAAATTTTGTTCAGATTCTATTTGTTTGAAATTTCAAAAGTTGAACACCCACACAACCAAAAAATATAAAACCAATTTAAAAATACCGTTGTTTTTTTTACAATGTTTTTGACAGACAATTTTTTACAATTTTATTGAAAATTATTATTATTGTTTTAAAATTTACTTTGAATTTCTTGAAAAATTTTGTCCAAAATCAATTTGTATAAAATCTTTTTAAGCACGATTAATATTTTTCAACTTTATTGGTTATAGGACAATTTTTTCTCTTTTTTTTTTTGAAACTCGTTCAAAAATTCAAAATAAACTTGGTTGAAATTTTTTCAATTTAATTAATAAATACCTAGCGAAATTTCAAATATTTTTTTAAACATAGTTTTTGCACATTTTCTGCTTTCAACAAAATATATGAGAATTTTTTTCAAAAAAAGCTATTCAAAATTTTGGAAAATCTTTTTTCTGGCAAGATCAAGAGTGAAAATTAAGAACCTTTTAGAAAAAAAATAAATATCATTTTAATTTTTTAACAATTTTTTCTTCTGCAAATTTTTTTTGATTTCTCAATTTGAATCATTACACAAATTTTGTAAGAGAAAAAATTGCAAATATTTTGCCAACTTGAATTTGTTATAAAATTTCTATCATTCAAAATTCAAAATTTCTTCGTGTTTCATTTTTGCATAAGGGTTCACTTGTATATATTATATGTATACTACTATATAAAAAAAACACACGTTAAAATTAAAGTAGGTACAAATTTTTTGGAAAAAATTTTCAAATTTTCCAATTCAAATGTTTTTTTTTTTTTTTTTTTTTTTTTTGCAATAAGTAAGCAAAACTTTGAATATTTTTCAAAACAGTTTTTTTCAGAAATTTTTATCAAGAAAAATTGCACATTATTATTTATTTATTTATTTTTTTGCTTTACTTTGCAACTTAAATAATAATACCTATGAATTTTTCAAAAAAAAAATAATTATGAAAAATTATGAAAAATATTTTTTTTTGCAAGATAACAAATTTTTTGCAAAATTTTTTCAGATCTCTTAATTCAAATTATTGCACAATTTTTGCAATAGCAACATTTCGAACACTTTTTTGAATATTGTTTTTGCACTTTTTTGCATTGCAACAAAGTAATATTAATAAGACGTATTTTTCATAAAAAAATCATTCAAAATTTTGAATTTTTTTTTTGCAAGATTAGGTACTAATTTTTTTAAAAAGTTTTTCAGATCTATAAAATTGTTCTACAATTTTTGAAATGGCAAAATTTCGAAAATTTCCTTTCTGCATATTTTTTGGATTGCAAGTATCATTTTTTGATTTTTTGACAATTTTTTCTTTTGAAATTTTTTTTTGATCTCTCGATTTGAATTATTACACTTACAGGAGAAAAATTGCAAATATTTAGCAAACTTTTTGTTCAAAAATTTTATTAAATCAAAATTCCAACTTTCGGGCATTATTTCTTTACATATAAAAAAAATCAATTTTTTTTTAAATCTCAAAATTACCAATTTTTTGAAAATATTTTTTAGACTTCTCATTTAAATTATTTTTTTGCAATAATAAACAAAATTTCAAACATTTTGCAAAATAGATTTCATTTCTCCAGAAATTTCATTTAAAAAAAAATTGCATAAGCTTTTGCACGCCATTTTTACTTTTTTTATTTTATTTTTTTCAATTAATGAATATTACCTGATAATAATTTTTCAAAAAATTAGAAAAGTTGATCAAAGTTTTGAAAATATCCTTTCACTTGAAAATATTAATAAATTTTACATTCATTTTACTTACAAAAACAAAATCTCATTTTGGGGCAGATTGAGAAGAAATCTTAAAAAACAGCAAATACCAAATTGCAATGTACCTCCTTTAAAGGTAAAATTGCGAATTTTCAAAAAAAATAAATTAAGCAAAGTGAGAAATTTCTTCGAAGATTTTTTTTTTTTTTGCATTGAGAGAAAATATATTTCAAAAATTAAATCATTACTTTTATCATAAAATTTAGAAATTTTTTGCAAGTTCATAAATTAATTATTTTTGCACTTCAATGTCCAGTTTTTTGAAAAAAATTTGAAAATTTTCAATTTCCTCACTTCAAATTTTTACGTAGGTACTTATTTCTTGCGAAAGAAAAATTGCAAATATTTTCAAAAAAATTTCAATGCAGCTCATAATTTTCGACAATTTGAAAAAATTCACAATCTATTTTTGCATTAGGATATTTTTTTTCGAAAAATTCAATTTTTCACACTTTTTGCAATAGGATAAAATGTTTTTTTTCCTCAAAAAATTCAATATTATTTTCCGAGCGGCACACTCGATCGATAATATCGGAAGATGTAACGTATCGATAAAAAATCGTTTGAAAATCTATAGATGTTCTCACGATATTATAAAGATTTATCGGTACAATTTCATAGGCAAAAAATCTAAAAACTATCGAATTCGATATTATTAAGAATTTATGACGATATTTGTCAACGATACTATCGACAAAGAATATTAAATTTATCGATTCCGATTTTCCACCGATTTTGTGCAGATATTTGAAACTACATTATCGACAAAGAATATTAAATTTATCGAATTCGATTTTTTAACGATTTTGTAAAGATATTTAAAACTATATTATCAACAGATTATATGAAATTTCTCGACTCCGATATTTTACCGATTTTTTGACGATATTTGAAACTATATTATCGACAGATTATATTAAATTTATCGAATCCGATTTTTTTACCGATTTTGTAAAGATATTTGAAACTATATTATCGGCACATAATATGCAATTTCTCGAATTCGATTTTCTAACGATTGCGTGAAGATATTTGAAACTATATTATCGACACGTAATATAAAATTTCTCGATTTCGATTTTTTTACGATTTTGTGACGATATTTCAAACTATATTATCGACAAATAATCTGAAATTTCTCGAATTCGATTTTTTAACGATTTTGTGAAGATATTTAAAACTTTATTATCGACACGTAATCTGAAATTTCTCGAATTCGATTTTTCAACGATTTTATGACGATATTTGAAACTATATTATCGACACGTAATATGAAATTCCTCGAATTCGATTTTTCAACGATTTTGTGGCGATATTTGAAACTACATTATCGACAAATAATCTGAAATTTGTCAAACGATGATTTTTCAACGATTTTGTGACGATATTTGAAATTATTTCCAAATTTTAAAAATTGGTGAAAATTTTATTGCTAATTCCTCAACGATAAGGTATGGCATAGTGGTTAAGGAAGAGGATTACCATGCAGGAGGTAGATAGTTCAAGCCCCACGGGTGGCAGATTTTTTATAATTTTTTTTGACTTTTTCTGAAATGATCCACTTACTGCAACATGAATAATGTGTTTAGGCATAGTTTAATGTATTAATTATGCTAATAGAAAAAAGCTAGTAAAAGACGAAAAATCGGAATAAAAAAATCAATAAAAAATCGACAGAATATCGAATTTGATAAAGTGTCGCAAAAGTTCCGCCTAAATCGTGAAATTATCTTTCGATATTATAGATATATTATCGATAAAATATCTTACTATAATCTCGAAATTTTTGCTAACTATAATTCGTCGATAATCTATCTATATATCGAAAGATAATTTTACGATTTATGCGGAACTAACGCGACACTTTATCGAATTCGATATTCTGTCGATTTTTTATTTCGATAATTTGTCGATTGTGCTGCTCGGGATTAGATTTTTGCAAGGTGAAATTTCGAGTATTTTCCAAAAAATTTTCAAATCTTTCCTATAGTAAATTTTACTCATTTTCGAAAAAAACACAATTTTTCGTGTATTTTACAAATTTTTTATTTAAAAAAAAAAATCTTTCGAGTTGAATTTTGAAATTTTCTTACTTCTGTTTTCCACAAAAAAGAACGAAATTTTTTTCAAAAATGTATCACCTGGTTGGCTTTCAATTTCCTCAAAATTCTCGCAAAAGGCAAGTTTTCGAAATAACAATGCCGTCGGCCTGTTTGGTATCCTCTTATCGTCAAAGTTATCATTGCAAATTCATGACCAAACAATCGGGCACTTTTGATGCCTCGGTAGTTGAGTTGTTGAGCAACACAAACGTTGACAAAGTCGAACTACAGAACAGTGAAAAAAACACCAACCAACGAAACTATATGTAAATTTCGTCGTGAAATGAAACCCGCAGCAGAACCGAGCAAATCAGCGCCTCTAACCGCACGCGAAATTCCATCGCAGGGTTTAAGCTCTCCGCGGCTCGTTTCACGTTTTCAAAGCGAATAGTGAAAAATCCCCGCAACCATCTCGCGCTTTTAACAATTTATTAAAAGACGAAACGTAATGTATGTTTTGTTACAAATTGTTTTCGGAATTAAATACACCGTTCCCACGCTAAATTGCCTCTAAAACGGAATCCCCGAAGAGCAGTAACTTAGAAAGTGCGGAAATAATAATACACGCCGAGTTCTGCTAACATCGCCATCACCTCCTACCTCCCCTCCCCCCTCTTTCGCGCAAACTCCATTACCAAGTTTAGTTAGATTTTATATGAAGTTAAATTTACACCTAGTTTATTAGTTTTTAGCTTGCTATGTTTAAGTGTTAGGAATTAACATAAAATACTATAACGTTTATAGTCTTTATAGCAAAAGGGCTCTGGTAAAAGCATGTGTTCCTTTCGCAGGACCCAGTGTGGCGGCGTGCAGGCTTGCCTCTTCGGCGCTTTTAAAATTTCCTCTAAAAAGTACCTAATTCTTTTGCCAGTGTAAAGTACATATTACGTGTAATATAAGGCGCATCGATGAAACCGTTAGTTCGTTTCAATTTACCTCTCCACTCGCCCTCTTCGGCGAATATTCCGCAAAATCGTTTGCAATGAAAAATTATTTCATACTTAAACGCGCGCACTTTTACAATGTTAAATTACAAATTAACGAAATAATTTGCTTTTTAGTTAACGACCGGCTCGAATTTTCTTTCGGCTCGTTCTACTCGTATTTGGCGCTTATGCTGGGTAATTCGAGCAAAATTTTCTGTAGATTGTGGATTTTCTTTTTTTTTATTTCAGGCTTCGATGTTGGCTGCGCCATAGGGCCTTGTATATGTATAAAGAGTGTGTTGATCTTATTTTACGTTCGGTATGGATTGTTTTTCTTCGACTAGATGGTTCAACGGATATTTATTATAAGTATTTTTTAAATTTTATCGAGAAGAAATGACAAGAAAAAAAACTTAGGCCAAGTCTGCTTTAAACCAGCAGGCTTCAGTTCTTTTTATAAATGACCTCGGATAATTTTCAACAATACTCGAAAAAAATTTCAGAAAATTTCAAATAAGGTTTGACATTCTGAAACATAAAATTTTCTGTTTCGACTGTAAAAAGGCGAAAGTCAGAAAAAAAAAGTTCCAACTTGAAAAATATATCAATCAGAAAAAAAATCTTACACTCTATAAAGGTTTCGCAACTCGAAAATAAAAACTTTTAAATAACACCTTTTTTTTCTCGCTAATCTTGCTTTGAAATCTTGAAAATAATCTCGCAAGTATTATATTACACATTTAAAAAAAAAAAAAATTTCATAAAAAATTTCTTCACAACTTTGAAAAAAAAATATTTTGAGAATTATCTTCGAAAATTTTCTCAATGAGAACAAAGATGTTCAGTAGGAACATCTTTTTTAAATTTTTCTTTGAAATTGCGAAGAAAAAAATTCCTCAACATTTTGAAAAAAGTTCTTTCAAAAAAAATCCTTGAAAAATTATGTTAGAAAAATGATTTGAAATGTGAAATTTCTTGACTGGAATTAAAATTTTCTCATGATTTTTTTTGAGAAAATTTCACAATACCCGAGCGGCACACTCGATCGATAATATCGGAAGATGTAACGTATCGATAAAAAATCGTTTGAAAATCTATAGATGTTCTCACGATATTATAAAGATTTATCGGTACAATTTCATAGGCAAAAAATCTAAAAACTATCGAATTCGATATTATTAAGAATTTATGACGATATTTGTCAACGATACTATCGACAAAGAATATTAAATTTATCGATTCCGATTTTCCACCGATTTTGTGCAGATATTTGAAACTACATTATCGACAAAGAGTATTAAATTTATCGAATTCGATTTTTTAACGATTTTGTAAAGATATTTAAAACTATATTATCAACAGATTATATGAAATTTCTCGTCTTCGATATTTTACCGATTTTTTGACGACATTTGAAACTATATTATCGACAGATTATATTAAATTTATCGAATCCGATTTTTTACCGATTTTGTAAAGATATTTGAAACTATATTATCGACACATAATATGCAATTTCTCGAATTCGATTTTCTAACGATTGCGTGAAGATATTTGAAACTATATTATCGACACGTAATATGAAATTTCTCGATTTCGATTTTTTAACGATTTTGTGACGATATTTGAAACTTTATTATCGACACGTAATCTGAAATTTCTCGAATTCGATTTTTCAACGATTTTATGACGATATTTGAAACTATATTATCGACACGTGATATGAAATTCCTCGAATTCGATTTTTCAACGATTTTGTGGCGATATTTGAAACTACATTATCGACAAATAATCTGAAATTTGTCGAACGATTTTTCAACGATTTGGTGACGATATTTGAAATTATTTCCAAATTGGTGAAAATTTTTCTAAGTCCAACACGTCTGGAAGTACTAAACTGCCTATTATAAGCGTTTTATTGCTAATTCCTCAACGATAAGGTATGGCATAGTGGTTAAGGAAGAGGATTACCATGCAGGAGGTAGAAGGTTCAAGCCCCACGGGTGGCAGATTTTTTATAATTTTTTTTGACTTTTTCTGAAATGATCCTCTTACCGTAACATAAATAATGTGTTTAGGCATAGTTTAATGTATTAATTATACTAATTAATGATTTTTAATTATAGAAAGAAGCTAGTAAAAGACAAAAAATCGGAATAAAAAATCGATAAAAAATCGACAGAATATCGAATTCTATAAAGTGTCGCGAAAGTTTCGTGAAATTATCTTTCGATATTATAGATATATTATCGATAAAATATCTTACTATAATCTCGAAATTTTTGCTAACTATAATTCGTCGATAATCTATCTATAATTATATCGAAAGATAATTTCACGATTTATGCGGAACTAACGCGACACTTTATCGAATTCGATATTCTGTCGATTTTTTATTTCGATAATTTGTCGAGTGTGCTGCTCGGGTAATACATTGAAAATTTTTTAGATTTTGTTTTGAAAAATTTTTCATAAATTTTGTTACTTTTTTATTTTTAGGTATCATCAATATTAGGTATAATAATTATACTTAATATTTAGTTTTCAGATCATGAGATAAATTTTCAAAAACCATACAAAATTTTTTTTTGAAAAATATGCACTTATTCCACTAAATTTCTTCAAAAATTTTGTTAAAAATAAAATAATTTTGAGAAATATATTTTTTTTAAGAATTGAAATTTTCTCATTGTAAAAATTCTCTCATTTAGTTTAGTTTAGTTTTTTTTTTTTTTTTTTTAGATTTTCTAAAGACATTTTTATTTATTTGTTTTTTAATATAAGGTTAGGCACCTATATTTTTTATATTATACTCTTTGAAGTTTTGAAGAAAAAAATCTTCAACATATTGAAAAGTTTATTTTAAAAAAGTTTTTTCATAAAAAATTCCTTGAAAAATTTTTGTACAAATAGTCGGTATTCAATCGAAGTTTTTGTCATAACAAAATTCATTCCAAGGATCTCAATCTTCAAAAAATTTTTAGTTCGGGACTTCAATACTGAGATTTTTGGAAAAAGGGTGGACCCTGGGAAAAGGGCCGGGGACCTCAAAAAATGGAACACAGCTCATTTAAAAAAAAAACGTCCTATAGATTACAAATCAATCATAAAATCGATTTTATCATTTTGGTCTCACGAAAGTGCCGTAAGAGACTAGATTAGAAAATAATTCTGAAATGTGAATTTATGTGTTCATTTTTTTTTTTTTTTTTTTATTTTGAAAAAATTCTCATACATTTTTTTAATTGCAATTTCTTCGTTTTTTTTTGTTGTTTTTTTTTGATAATAATTTTACCTACTTTGAAAACTTGTAGAAAGAAATCTCAAACATATGTATTGAACAATTTTTTTTAATTTTAATTTTTTTCAAACTTCCTTCATAAAATATACCTATTTTAAATTTTTTTTTGGAAAATTCCTTATGTGCGGATTTGAATTTTCTCAATTAAATTTGTTTTGAAATAAAAAACAATCGCAGAATAAAAATATTTCGGAAGAAAATTCGTGAGAAGTTTTTTGTAAAACACTGTTTCTTCAAAACACATTTTTAAGAATCCTTTCTATTTATAGGTAGGTACTTTACTTACCTGATGAAAAATTTGTAGACATTTTTTTGTGGGTATAAAACAGATTTTTTTTTTTGAAAACTTCCATATTTAAATTTTTTGGGAAATTTGCTTATAGTACGTAGGTAATTTTGAAAAGATTTAATCAATTTTATTTTGAAATTTTAAAATAATTCAGTTGAAGAATTCATTTAAAAAAAAAAGTTATTGTAACTTATTTTTGACATACCGGAATTTTTTATTAAATTATATTTTATTGAAAATATCATTCTTGAAAAAAAATTGGTGTCGGATTTTGGTCTCGGATTTTGGGGTCGTTTTTTTCCATTTTGGTCTCCGTAAAAGCATATACTATGCTAAAATCTGTTTAAAATTCTTTCATTGAAAATGAAGTGTTTTTATTGGTTTTTACGAAGAACTTTGAAAATTCTTAGAATTTTTAATTTTTTTTATATATCTCCTAATTATTTTGTTTCAGATTTTTTCTGTTGAATTTTTTTTTTTTTTTTTAATATCTCGGCAAAAATTCTTAAGAAATATCCCTATTATTTGTCTTTTTGAACTGAATTTGATCAAGCGTGAATTTCGTCTAATTTTATTATAATCATTAATCAACATACATTTTAAAATTTTTTGGAAACAATCACAACAATCCAAAATTGAAATTTTGGATTGCCTTGCCTATAAAGACAACCAAATAGGCACATCGTCGGTATAAAAAGCATAATTATACTTAGGTGAACTCGTGAAAAAAAAATGCGAAATAAATTTTAATTACGTCACGCGAACGTAATTGGCGGTTTGTATAATTTTGAAATTGTCGAATTATCGACTGGCCGCGCCAGTAATCCGCATTGTACGAGTATTGTTCTGTCAACATGTAGCCAGCGGGTAATCTTATTATCGGAATGGAGATTGGATTGCGAAAATCACGTATAACTAATATCGCAAATGAAAGTTATTCAACATTTTATTGTTTTATTGGAATAACAATAACCGTTTCACTGGGGAATTGAGCTAGTCTGAATGCGTTCGTGGTTCGGCAAATGCGATTAATATTGAATAAGCATATCGACAATTTCGCCGCCGTCTCTCGGTTGCGTTCAGCTGATGCTCGATGTGCGATTATCTTGGAAATGAAACACGTCATTTTTACGTATTTCGTTGTTTGCAAATTGATTGATTGCGAAAAAGGAATTCGTAGGTGTTGGGAGGGTGAAGGGGAGAGGGTTCCGGTTTTATTTCGAAAGGTAGGAGAAGCAACAGGTGACTTTTTTTGAAAAATGCAAAAAGCAAAATTAACCGTATTAGAATGTTTATCAGGTTATCTTCGTTTTCAGCCTTGTTTTGCATTAGAATTTTTTTTTTTAAATTTCAATTTTTTGCTAGGTATAATTATGTTTGAAATTTGATGAAAAATTTGGAGAGTTATTGTTACATACAAAGGTAGGTATTTTACAAAAATCATTTATTAATTTTTTTTTCTCAAAAATTTCTCAAAAAATTCGATGTAATCTGTCGCTAAATAGCTCCTAAGCTGAAAATGCCACGAAAAAAAATCATCAAAAAAATTTATTAGGTAGTTTGTAACATTGTATGTTACAATGAGAGCGATTTAAGAGGAAATGCACCGAGCTGATAAGAAGTAGGACCAGCTCGATGTACTAAGAGATAAAGGTCTGGCAGTTTGATTGTGGTGTAGATGGATGGATGATCGTGTCGCGTGCTTGTGTGTCTGAGTTAGTTCTATATCGGTTTAATTATGATGATTGGTTCAATTCGTAGTGTATTAGTAGTAACCACAGCACCAAAGGGCTGGGGTGCAAGTGTGGCCCTAGCCCCTTGGAGTGTGGCCCCTTTTTGGGGGCCCCCAAAAACGCGGCACTTCGCGTAATGTGTTCTCCGGTGTTGTGACCGACCGACCGACCGACCTATGTTCTTGTATGTGTGTGTGTGTGTGTGTGTGTGTGAGGTTTGTATAGCCCCTCTGAAGTGGGTAAATATGTTTTTTTGGGGGAGGGGAAGTGATTTTTGGTTTTGTAAAGAGGTAGTATACGTGATGGCGGATTGAATGGGGGTTTTGAGTTTTCAAAAATTGACCCCCCCCCCCCAACCCCAACCCCCCCCCCATCCATATATCACAGACGAACCCCCCCCCCCCCCCCACCCCTTCACCCCCCTCACCCAAGCCACCCTATCCATTCACCACAAATTTGGACAGACACAAGAACAAACGTGTGAACTAGACGAAAAAGATGAAAACAAATGACATTAATAATCTAGGAAAAAATAAATTCAATTCCAAGCTGGCATTTATTTTTCTTCAACAAATTGCTTATCTTATCACACCGGATGTTTTGACTAGCTGAAAAGAACTACGCAGTAATTCTTATCAAAGGAATGTGTTCAGTTTTTTTCAAGGTCTTTTTTTTCAAGGTCTTTTTTTTCTCTCTACCTATTGAATTAAGTATGTTGAGTCATTGTGTTTGTTTAGTCTGGGTTTCAAGGATTGTTTTGACTAGACGATAAGAACATGTTTACACAAATGAGTGGTGGGGGTAAATCAATGGGTATAAAAGAAGACGCAGCAGTCAGGTTTGACTATTCGAGTGGTTGTTCTCACTCATATGTGTTACACTATTTAATGTGTGCAAAGAATTTTTTCTACTCATTTGTATGAAAGAATTCTTTGAAGCATGCCGCTATAGAAAATTATTTTTCTTGGAACCTTATCTTATCGCATAGATAAGGAACAATTCTCAGAATTATACCACTATGATTAGATGAAAAGAATGCCGCGCAATATGCAAGCTTCTCAGTTGTTTGAATGCTGTCATTCATAATGGACGTAGATGTAAGGTTGAAACATCCATTCGCGGCGATCATTGCTGGTCCATCCAGTTGTGGTAAAACGCAATTTGTGTTGAAATTTATCAAGAATAAAAATGAAATGTGTACAGTCGAATTTGACGAAATAATTTGGTATTATGCCGAGTGGCAAAGTTGGTATGGTGATTTTCCAAATATCAAGTTTGTAGAAGGTTTACCAAAATTGGAATTTGCAGGAAATACGCCTAAATTAGTGGTAATAGATGATTTAATGCGCGAATCAAACAATGCTGTAGTGGATTTGTTTACAAAGGGATGTCATCACAAGAACATTAGCGTATTTTTCATCACGCAAAATCTTTTTCACCAAGGTCGTGGTCAAAGAGATATTTCATTAAATGCACACTACATTGTATATTTCAAAAATCCTCGAGACAAAGCTCAAATTCTACACTTAGCGCGTCAGTTATGTCCTGAAAATTCAAAATTTGTTCAAGAAGCTTACAACGACGCTACTTCTGTACCACATGGATATCTATTTATTGATTTAAAACAAGATACTCCGGAAGAAACCCGATTTAGAACAAGTATTTTTCCATCAGATGAAAATCATTATGCCTATGTACCAAAGAAGTAGATAGTGTGTGTATAAAATAGCATAACCTGTTGAAAACGTTGTCAGTTGTGCACGATGTCTCATAACGTACGGAAGAACATGGAGGTGCTCCAAGCCCTCATTAAAATGAACCCCAAACAAAGAACGAATGTACTGAAGGATGCTGATTCCGGATTGGTTATCGCGATATGCGAATGCGCTTTGAATACTTTAAAAGGCAATGTACCACTCACACCTGCTCAGAAGAAAAAGTTGTCTCGGTTTCGTCGGTTGTTGCATTCCTTGGTTCACCAACCTCGTCAGTGGCGACCTAAACGTGAAATTCTAGTACAAAAAGGTGGTGCAATTCTACCTGTACTACTTGGTGCAGCTATCAGTTCCTTACTCTCTCATTACTTGAATTGAAGAAGAAGAAACAATGCATTACGCTAAGAAAATGATGTTAATCTCTCCAGAAGAGTTTCAACAGAAAATATCTGTTGTAAATCATAATAATAGTTCCATTGCTTCCCCCTCAGCTGAATATATACCTCGAAAAATTGATCCTATAGAAAGCCTCGAAAAGGAAATGCACTCAACGCTGAATCATGGAAATGGCGAGAATCGTGATAAATGGTTGTCATATTATCAACTACTGCAACGGTATTTTCGTCATATGGATGAAGAACGTAAACCTCTAACTACACTGATGCAAGAAAAAAGTACCACTCAAAATGGTATACCTGCTGAGCAAATTTTAGAAGTGATGCCTAATAACCAGCGAAAAAAAGCGAGCACTTTACTAGATTGGATAAATCGTTCCAACGCAATTAAATGGAATAATTTAGGCGAAGTTAGTATTGGTGATAGTAAAATTTCGGGTTCAAACATCATCGATTTATTCAGAGATTTGATGTCAAAACGAAAAACTCCTGCTCCAGCAGGTATGAGAGAATTTTGCCTAACTCTGAAGAAACTGAATGTACCTAGTTCATCGATTGGACACAGGGAGAGATGGGAAAAGTTCACCTCGGGACAATATCAACAACAAAGCAGTGGTATAACAGCGACCAGTACACCTTCGCACGCCAACAACACCAGTTGGTTTTCTACTACTTCTCCTACAACTGCCACCAAAAAGCAGTCAAAGAAACGAAAAACTCCATTATCCTCATCGTTATCAACTTCGTCATCTCTACAACTTTTACCTTCACCTATTAAGAGACAAACTTCGTTGCTATCAAAGCTCAAAAAAAGAACAACTGTCCGTGGTAGAAAAGCTAATCCCAAATGGGTTTCATTTGTATCTAAATAATTTTTTTATAATTTAAAATTGTTTTTAATGGCTCCCACAGTCAATGTGAAGAATAAAATACTGGAAAATATTTATTACAATGTTGCCAAGCCTGAATCATACGCTGGAGCCCATAGACTATTGAAAACAGTAAAAGATAAGACTTCAAAGGAAACTATAAATGATTGGTTCCGTTCTCAAGACACTTACACACTGTTCAAGCCAACTAGAAAAAGATACCAGAGGAACCGATATTTGGTTACAAACATCAATGATTTATGGCAAGCTGATTTAGTAGACATGCAGTCATTGAAAGAAAAAAACGATGGAAATGCATATATTCTCACTGTAATAGATGTGTTTAGCAAGAAAGCATATGCTCAGCTATTGAAACAAAAAACAGCAAAGGATATAATTAGAGCTTTTAAAATAATTTTTGAAATGAGTGGTTGCACACCATATAAATTGCAAACAGATAAGGGCAAAGAATTTATCGCTAAGGAGGTACAAATTTTTTTTCGCGATTGCAATGTAAATCATTTTACAACTTTTAATCCCGAAGTTAAAGCTTCAGTAGTGGAAAGATTCAACCGCACATTGAAAACACAAATGTATAGGTACCTATTTCATCGTAATAATGCGCGTTACATCGATGATTTGCAAAATATAGTAGACGCTTACAATAATACATATCATCGCTCAATTAAAATGGCCCCAAATGAGGTAAATGAAAGAAATATTTTGAAAGTATATGAAAATTTGAACAAGACTTCGGCTATTTCAAAGATAAGGAAGAAAAAACCTCGATTCAATGTAGGTGATTACGTCAGATTGTCCAAACTGAAGAATGTTTTTGATAAAGGCTATACGATGTCATTTACTGAAGAAGTATTCAAAATTACAAAAGTGATACCGCATACCATACCAGTATATGAAATAGAAGACTTGAATGGTCAGGAAATGGAAGGTAGATTTTATGAGGAGGAACTTCAAAGAGTGAATTATAACCCTGAAACTGAATTCATTATCGAAGAGGTTATAAAAACGAAAGGAAGGGGTAAAAAGGCTCAGTGTTTAGTTAAGTGGCGAGGATATCCGACGTCTTTCAACTCTTGGATTTCTGCAAGTGCTATAAAGCAACTGTAACAGCACAACAACAACAACAACAACAACGTCAACCGTGAAGATGGATGATGATAATTTTTACATTACATTACCTAGTAATGCGTCAATGCACATATATCCTGAAAATACATTGGCGAAATACATTACACATTTGTCACATAGAGTGGAATTGGGCTTTGACAAATGGGAAGTGGCGTTAACTGAAATCATGTACCCACCTAGATTCTTCAACGTTGTAGGAGAAGAAGCTTGGTTTCTAATAGAAAGTAGACCACTTGATGAGGATACTAATCCAAAAGCAAATGAAACTGAAAATGAGGTGTCTAGAAAGAGAATTTCTATACCAGAAGGTTTGTATACTGCTACAGAGGAAATTATTGGAAAAATGAATACTGTGTCTATGGAAGAATTGGCTAAAAGATTGAATGTGTTTGATAATTCTATAAATGTCAAATTAATTGATAGGGATGAGGAAAGTGGGAAAGTAAAGCTATTCCAGCATGCAGCAAAATGGAATACACCCCGATTGCGCATAACTAAAATGAGTTATCGTTTGAGTTTGTTGTTAGGTTTTTCTTCTCACACATCCAAGACAAACATGTTTAAAAAAGGAGAGGATAATTTTGTAAAAATTCACTGGTTTGAGAGTAAAGCGATTGATAAAGAATTATCTGAAATAGAAGCACCTTTTTATCAAGATATACACTATAGACATCCTTCTCACGCTTATGTGTATTGTGATATAATCAAACCAAACATAGTAGGTGATACATTTGCCCAACTGTTGAGAATTGTAAATTTGGAAAATCATTCTATACGTCCATTAGTGAGTGTGGTTTTCAACACATTGTACTATTTACCAGTAGAAAAACGAGAATTTCAGACGATAGAGATTAATATAAGGGACGACCAGGGGGAACTTTTGCCATTCGACGCCGGGAAGCTGAACGTGAGGCTGCACTTTCGTCGTGTAAAAGAGTAACGCTAACAAACTCATCAGAGAGAAAAAATTTAAAAATGCAAAAATATGCTAATGATCCTCGAGGGCAAATGCTCACATATGGTAACTACTACAGCCAGCAAGTGGGTAATGGAATTTCCCCACACTTTTTTCGAGGTTCACCTTACCAGCGAGGACATGGAATTGGAAGTTTTCTAGGAGGTTTGTTTCGATCAGCTTTGCCCTTCCTGAAAAAGAGCGGTATTTCTATCGGTAAAGAACTGCTAAGCAGCGGGATGAATGTGCTTGGCGACATTGGAGATGGTGCTACATTCAATGAATCAGTTAAAACAAGATTGGGTGAATCTGTAAACAATCTTAAAAGGAAAGCTACAGATGAAGTGTTGGGTTTATTACAAGGTAAGGGGTATAAAGCAAAACGTCCTACAAGATCTCGTCAGTCTGTGAAAAACTCTCGACAAAGACAGTCCATTAAAGGTGTTAAGAAGAAAACAAACACATTGAAAAAGAAGAAGCCTCGTCAGCAACGCAAGAAACGAGATAAATACGATTTCTTGACAAATGATATTTTCAGTTTGTAACAATGGCCTTCATACATTCTCACTCCAGTGAATGCGCGAAATCTGAATTAGATTTGTTTGCATTACCACCCACACAACTCAGTATCGAACAGTCAGATTTTGTAGAGTATAAACCTATTGCCAGCATCTCAGAGAATGCACCTATCGAATTTTGTATTCCTGGAATTCGAGAAGATTACCTCGATTTGTCACATACATTGTTGTATGTAAAAGCAAAAATTGTCAATGAGAAAGGAGAAGATATCAAGACTGAAGACAAAGTAGGGCCTGTTAACAACTGGCTTCATTCATTATTTCAACAAATCGATGTGTTTCTGAATCAAAAACAAGTTTCTAGTGTCAGTTCAAATTACCCATATACAGCATACATAGAGAATTTGCTGAATTATAATAGCGACACAATATCTACAAGACTGGGAAATGTGCTGTTCTACAAAGATAAAGCGGACAATATGGATGCAATTGATGACAAAAATGATGGATTTCAAAAAAGAAAAGCTCGTATAAATTTGACCAATGGCGTTGAAATGATTGGACAACCGCACATTTCATTCTTCAATCAAGATAAACTATTGATCAATGGTGTCGAAGTCAAAGTAAAAATGCACAGATCAAAAAATTCGTTTTGCCTAATGTCCAATGGCACAGAGTATAAGGTTGTAATATTGGATGCCGCGTTACGAATACGACGAGTTAAAGTGAATCCAAGTATTGCTCTCACACAATCAAAACTCCTGGAGTCAGCCAATGCAAAGTATGCAATGAATCGAGTTGAGAGTAAAGTACAAACAATACCTCAAGGAATTCAAAATTTTTCCATAGAGAATTTCTTACTTGGTCAAATACCAAAGAATATTATAATCACATTTGTCTCCAACGCCTCATATAATGGAGATTTCAAGAAAAATCCGTTCAATTTTGCCAATTTCAAAGTGAGATCTTTGATGGTATATGTTGATGGAAGACCAGTTTCATTGAAACTACTTGAACCAAATTTTGAAACTGGTGAAATTGCGGAAGCCTATCAGACACTATTCTCTGGAACTGGAATACATTTTGGCCAAAGTACACATACAATTACTTATGACGATTACAAAGCAGGATATTGCTTATATGCATTCGATCTTACTGCTGACCAATCAGCTCACATGCCCACTCACTGGAACCTTATTCGTCATGGGTCAGTAAGAGTCGAAGTTGGATTCAGTGAACCACTACCTGAAGTTATAAACATGCTTCTGTATGCTGAGTATGATAATGTAATCGAGATTGATAAGGCTAGAAATGTGACTACTGATTTTGGAAGTTAAATACCTCTTCATTTGTCTCTCCTTCAACAATCGCAATGGACGTTTGTTTCTGTGTGAAAATGATAACAAACACAATAATACTACTACTTTGCATTGGCGCTATCTATGGAGATAGTGCCCACGCTGTTGGAGAACAACAAAATATTGATATCCCAGTTGAAATTTTTTCACGTCACGACGAATACACATATAAAGTTACTCCCCAAACAACAGTATACATGGTATGTTTTGTGGCTGGAAACCCAATCCCAGAAGTCATATGGTACAGGAAAAGTTCTGGCAATATGCCTTTACATCCAGATAACGTTATTGACATACACACTTATTACAATAGTGAATATTCTGTATACAGTGTGCTGTCTATATATGTAGTAAGTGATGAATACTTTGATCAATATATGTGTTTTGCTGACCAGAATAAAACAAATATACAAGGAAAGCGATTACACGACGAAATTTCTTACACAATTCAGAAGGACGAAATTCACCCCTTCATTTCTAACACATCTGCAACTTCAACTACACCAAAGGCGGCAGTTTTGTGTCAGCAAACTGTTAAGAGCTCTCCAATCACCATTCATTTGAGTCTAGCCGTATTCATACTAGCAATAGCTATACCAATAGTCGTGTTTGTTGCGTTGAGACTTAAAACTTTTCTAGCGCATACCTCACTATGATCAGCATGAATACTTTGCAACTGAAACGAGATTTCATCACAAAAATATGTTCATTGCACGAAAATGTGTACGCTTCTGATCAATTACCTTCGGCGCCTCTACCTTTACCCGCTAGTGTAATCTTGAATTTGGACAACAGTACTCAAAAAGGAAGTCATTGGGTATGTATTCACATCAATGCTCAAAGAAAAGCGGAATATTTCGACAGTTATGGTTTTCCACCTTTAAGAAATGAATTTGTAAAGTTTATGGAACGTAACTCAAATGTTTGGACATGTAACACGCAACCACTCCAAGGATACGGATCTTCTGTATGCGGCCAGTACTGCGCTGTGTACCTATACTTCAAAACTCAACATTACACCCTCAAAGATTTTCTGTCTTTTTTCACTAACGACCGTTCCAACAATGATCGTGTCATCGCATACTTGTACAATGTAATTTTCCGTGGAAGAAAGTCTTTTGATCGACGAATCACCACTTTACTGCGTGTCAAAGCAATGAGGAAGCTTTTGCTAGACAAGAATTTGGAATTTCAATCGAAACAAGCCGCAATGTCTACGATTCCACAGTTATTTTATGTGAATGGACTTAATAAATAGACACTTATGCTATAGTCTAGGAGTGGGAATAAGAAGAATCTCAGTGGGTAATTTTAAAGCTAAAGATTTGTCTTTAATCGATAATAATTCAAAATTAGCGAATAAAATTGTAAATGAAATAAAAATGTTTCACAGCTATAAGATCCTTTCTTATCTGATGGATCGCACTCATTTCATTGATAATTCTGTTGCATCTTCTTTCATATCTACAAATACTCCAGTTAATTAGATATTTATAATTAGTTATAAGATGTTTAGATATATTTATTGATAAATTATTCCTAAGTATTTATAAGAATAATATGTGCATATTATAATTTTTTCAATAAAACACTCATAAAATTGAAACTTGTGTTGTTTTTCATTTTGCTATAATATCTCTAGTAAATAAATCAAGGAAAAATATGATAGAAACTGAATGTGGTAAGTATGAACATGTACCCTGATAGAAATATTGAAGAATTTTTTACATTCAATGAAGACTAAGCAGTAAGTATTACAATTGTATACCTATCTCACAATCAATTAAATAAGAAATGGTAAGTAAATCTATTATAATTGAAATATACTTATGGTTAGGGTTTTTTACAAGACTATTGACCTTGAGCTGGTTCCCAGAATTATTGCATCATTAAGTTGTTAATTCTTATTGCATAGTCAAAACAAAGTGATGACTCATATCCGGTGCAATCAGATAAGTTACACAGAGGAAAATATTTGGCGGCATGTTCAAAGTATAAAATTATAGTCAAAACATCCGCCCTGATAAGATAAGGCACAGAGAAAAAATATTTGTCAGCTAGTTTCTTTGAAATGCGATAAGATAAGGTTCCAAGAAAAATAATTTTCTTTGGCGGCACGCTTCAAAGAATTGTTCCCTTATCTAAGAGATAAGATAACAGAGTTGGAAAAATATTATTTCACTGATTAGTGTTTCCAAGAATTAATGCGCAGTTCTTTTCAGTTGATTTTTCTATTTTTAATGATGACTCATATCCTGTTTACTGGTAAAAATTTTTTCTAAGATAAGATAAGCATTTGTTGAAGAAAAATAAATGCCAGCTTGGAATTGAATTTATTTTTTCCTAGATTATTAATGTCATTTGTTTTCATCTTTTTCGTCTAGTTCACACGTTTGTTCTTGTGTCTGTCCAAATTTGTGGTGAATGGATAGGGTGGCTTGGGTGAGGGGGGTGAAGGGGTGGGGTGGGGGGGGGGGGGTCGTCTGTGATATATGGATGGGGGGGGGGGGGTCGTCTGTGATATATGGATGGGGGGGGGGGTTGGGGTTGGGGGGGGGGGGTCAATTTTTGAAAACTCAAAACCCCCATTCAATCCGCCATCACGTATACTACCTCTTTACAAAACCAAAAATCACTTCCCCTCCCCCAAAAAAACATATTTACCCACTTCAGAGGGGCTATACAAACCTCACACACACACACACACACACACATACAAGAACATAGGTCGGTCGGTCGGTCGGTCACAACACCGGAGAACACATTACGCGAAGTGCCGCGTTTTTGGGGGCCCCCAAAAAGGGGCCACACTCCAAGGGGCTAGGGCCACACTTGCACCCCAGCCCTTTGGTGCTGTGGTTACTACTTGTATTTATAAACCTATGGCTAATTAAGCTATACACAGGTTTGGTAGGCTAAAGCCATAGAATGGTTGGGATGAAGGGATTTATTTTATGTACCTAAGTTACCATGACATATGGTAAAGCAAGTATATTTCACATACTCGATGTAACGTCGAGTATGAAGTGGTCAAAAGAAAGATCACTGTTTGTAAAAGGTTACAAAGTGGCGCCCAACGTGGTTTAGCTTGCTAAGGGCCGAACCACGGAACTTTTGAGTTTAAAAATTATTATCCAACGCTAGTCGTGTATTTTGATTGTTATAAAATTTCTTTGTAATTTCAATTACCTAAAACTTGCTTTATCATGGTTAGATATTACATATTGGCTAAATAGTTCGACGTGAACAAGTTAAAAATAAGCAAGGGAGGATGGAAATGAGGTGTATGAGTTTAACGTTGGTGCGAGTTTCAACGACGTGCATAAGTATAAAATTGTAACAAGCTTCGTTATTATCTGATGAAGAAATTAACTCGATCTTTTCGGCAATGCACGTAGCTACGTACGATATGTGCTACGATTACAATACAGTAAACCGAAAATAAGCTGATTAAATGTTGAAATAGTGAACGATAATACCGGCAAAATGTTGATACAAAATTACAACCATTACCACTGCGATTGATGATTTTTCGTGTTGTTGAATGCACCTACTGCTCTCGTGTACTTGGTAGGTTGGCTTGTTTTATTGACGTATAACTCTAGCACCTGATGTATGCTGCGGTGATAAGATACGTTAATGCTGGTGCGATATCCTGTAGCCCAGGTATCGATTTACCCATTATACTGTCCAGGATTTGCGTAAGACGTACATAATTCGAAACGGGTATATGAGTGCTTCTGGTGGTGCACTCCATCCGATAGATTATTTGCTGGCGCGATATCCTGTAGGTGCTCCTAGTAATGTGCGCTGATTAGATATGTTGATTGCTGGTGCGATATCCTGTCCCAGGTATCGATTCGCCCATTTGACTGTCTAAGATTCTCATATTATGGGAGGAATTGAGCCCAGGTATTGGTTTTTCACCCATTTAGTTGTCTGGTTGAGTGTGTTATAGGAGGTTACTTGCTTATCGATGATGAATTATCGAATCATCGAGAGTTATTGCCGGTAAATCTGGTTGCTATGGGGTCTGCGTGTAGTGGTGTTGCTGTTTCAGCTCGAAGGAAGGTAATCGAAACAGTTGTAAGCAAAAAATGGCCAATAAGAAGTAAATTTTCACCGATAAAGTAATTGGCTGGATAGGTATTCGTGTTGAACTGGCTTGAATAAGTTTGAATAACGCTTGCAATATACTTTGAGACAAAGACGTTGGAAACTCGCGCCTAACCAACTGATTGAGATAGGTATAAAATTCGATAAATTTGAACTTGGAATGCGAATCGTCGGACAAATTTGCCAATAGGTTTAATCAAGTATTAATTTCGATATTTGCAGTGAACTTTTTCACTTTTTCCTCTCCCTCGTTCAGGCTTGGCCGTAGCCCCACCTATTTTTAATTATTTGAATATGTTATGCCGATATAGATTGTGATTTATTTATCACACTTTATTTATTTCATCAATTATTTTTTCTGCTGTTCAGCAGTATTATGTTTTTCTTGTTATTTATTTTTTTTTTTATCCGTTATTTATTTATTTGTTAATTTATTATTTAGTTGTTTGAATTTGTGATAATACCGATTTCTGATGGGAATTTGAAAGATCTAAGAGTAAAGCTCTCAACATGACGTATTCCAAGTAAATAAAAAAAAAAAAAAAAAAAAAAAAAAAAAAAATCGGATAAAAGTGCAGGGGTATTAAAAAATATGAAAGACAATGAATCTGGTAAAATGAAAAACTTTACATTAACAATCGATTACCGATTATTTTTTGGTCGAGAAATATAATGAGAATATACGAAAGAAAGCCAAAATTTGATATCTTGAATTGGCATAAAAAACCTGCTTAACTAATTATTATCGCTCTCAAAAATTTTAACTCCATCAAAATTTTCAATTTGAGAAGAATTAAATTTTAAAAAAGTGGATCCCAAAATTTTGCCAAAGGGGGTATTTGTAACATTGTATGTTACAATGAGAGCGATTTAAGAGGAAATGCACCGAGCTGATAAGAAGTAGGACCAGCTCGATGTACTAAGAGATAAAGGTCTGGCAGTTTGATTGTGGTGTAGATGGATGGATGATCGTGTCGCGTGCTTGTGTGTCTGAGTTAGTTCTATATCGGTTTAATTATGATGATTGGTTCAATTCGTAGTGTATTTATAAACCTATGGCTAATTAAGCTATACACAGGTTTGGTAGGCTAAAGCCATAGAATGGTTGGGATGAAGGGATTTATTTTATGTACCTAAGTTACCATGACATATGGTAAAGCAAGTATATTTCACATACTCGATGTAACGTCGAGTATGAAGTGGTCAAAAGAAAGATCACTGTTTGTAAAAGGTTACAAGTTACTTTGAAAGTTTTGATTTTAACTAATTTTTCGCGAAAATATTTTTAAATTTTCATTTTTTTTATAAGGCGAAATATTGAAAAATTTCAACTAAAAAATGAGGTAGGTAGGTATAAAAATCTACAGAGACTTCTTTTTTCTAAATTTGTCAGTTTTGATGATTTTAATTAAATTTTTTGCAATTTTTTTATGTACTTAGAAATTTTAAATATTTTTATACAATTTTTCACATGATCGTTTTCTACTTTTGCAAATATTTCATGAAAAAATCCTCTTGATATTCTGTGAAAATTTTCCAAAGGTTTTGTACGAAATTAAATTCTATAACTTTTTTTTATCCAATACTTTAAAATTTTGTCAACTTCTGTGGGTTTTATGAAAAATTATGTTGTAGAAATATCAGTACAAATTCATGAAAACATTTATGAAAAATTTCTAAAAATTTGTTAAAATTTTATACAAATAGAAAAAAAATAAAGTAAATCTGACAAAAAATAAATTTTGTGGAGATTTCCCGTAAAATATTAAAAAAAATTTGTGGAATTCACCAATAAATAATTTTAAAAATCTCTGAATAATTTCTTATACCAATAGTTTGTGAAAAATCTTCTGTAATTTAGTTGGAATTTTGTGACGAATTTTTAGAGAACTCTGTGAAAGGTTTTTCAAAATTCTATAAAACCAAAGTTTAGTGAAAAATGTATTTATTGAAATATTCTGTAAAAATTTTGTACAAAAATTCTGTTGCTTTGTTAATTTTTTCTTTTTGAGAATTTGTGAAGAATTTTTTGAAATTTAGTGTAAAATGAAACCTGCGAAAATTTTACGAAAATCATCCCCTGTTGAAGTTTCATTGATTTTGTTGAGATTTTGTGAAAAATTTTCCGCAATTTGCTTATAAACCTTTCGAATATATTGCAAAAATGAAATCTGATGAAAAATCGTTTTGTGAAACTTTCTGAAGGGAATTTCTCTGAGAGTCTGTGAAGAATTATATGAAACGTGAAAACTTTTTGAAATTTAGTGAGGAATTTTCTATGGTTCAGTGAAAAATAATATTTTTCATGGGAATACAATTCGTGAATTTTTAAAAAATTCTCTATGAAATTCATGAAGGATTCTATGAAAATTTTGTGAAAAGTTTCGATTTGGAGGAGGGATTTAATTAAAAATGAAGTTTTGTGAAACATAAAGCTTTGAAAAATTCGGCTGAAAATTTATGAAAAATTGCCCATATGATTTACCAACTTGAAGTTCTTTAAAAAAATTTTACAAGTAATTTGTTTCAAAACCTATGTGATTTTTTTTTTTCAAAAAAAGTTGTGAAAAATTTTCTAAAACTCAGCCACAAAAATAATTGATTGAGATTTTTGATGAATTTTTTTTTTAGATCTTTTGAAGAATTTTACGAGTATTGATGTTTGAGATATAAAAAATGTGAAAGTTCTCTGAAATCTTTTGAATTCATTTTTCAGATTTTATGAAAAAATGCATCTGGAATTTGGTTAAAATATTTGAAGACGTCTGCAAAACCCGATATAATAGGCAAATCTGTGAAAACTTGTGAGAATTTTTTGAAGCTTTTACAAAATTTTCAAAATTTTAGTTCAAAATAAAATACAATTCATTTGGAAATTTTTGAAATAAATTTCTGGCATTTATTTTTTTTTAATTTTTTTTTTTGAAATTTTGTACTTAAGTTGCAGAAATTTTTAGAATTTAATAAAAAATAAATTCCAAAAAATAAATTATGTGAATAATTCTCTGAATTTTTTTTCTTGAGATTTTATGGGAATTTTTCTTTTAAATTTTATCCAAATTTGAAAAAAATAATTTTTTTCATGATGGAAAAATTTTTCTTTTGTTGAAGTTTTTTTTACACTCAAAATTTTTTTTCTGGTTCAAGAAACGAACAAACCAATGAAACACGTATCATCAAAAATCCTATTTTAATTAGATGATCACTTCATACTTGAATTTTTTGGACTCTTAAAAAATCTACAATTCCCAGAAATATGTTTTTTTTTTTTTTTTTTTTTTTTTTTTTTTTAACAAGTCAGTTAATTGTACATGAAATTATTTTTTATTTAGTTTGAATTATTGAATTTAAATTATTTATAGGTAAGTATTTGTATTTATTTTTAAATATCATGCAATTTTATATTTGTAATTAATAAAATCAATAGAATAAATTTAACTTCATCGTTTTTATTTAAAGAAAATTTGGTGAAAAAAAACAAAATTCAAAATTTCAAAGAAAAAAGTAAAAAATCCCAATGAATTTCTGAATTTTTTACCAACTTGGGTATATTTTTTCTAATCAATTAATTTTTTATCCAATAATATATTTCTGTCTGTCAAAAAAAAAAACCAAATACCTGTTTCTGAAAAACTGCAAACCTGATAAATTACCACCTATCTAACAATTCAAAACATACAAAAAACCGAAATGAAAAAGCTTCCACTTGCATTACACCTTCTTTTATGCATCTCGCTTTGGTGAATATTTCAAAATTATTGAAAGGAAATGGGATTCGAGCTTCATACGTCTTGTGGCATTATTTTTCACAAAATTTGCGTCACTATACCGCGAACGTAGGTACTCTTCTCACATCTGAAATACACGAGAAAATAAAAAAACACGAGCGATAGTGCGATAACCTATCAATACGAGTATTCAATTCTTAAAAAGGAGATATTGACAAAATATTATTAGAATGATTGAAGAGGACGTTTTAAAACATTTTTCGTCGAATGCTGCGCTTTTTCTTCAAGTCGCGAGATATCAACGAAAGACGAACGACATGAGCCGGGAGCAGAGAGGAGGAGAGTTGAAGAGAAGACCGAGGAGGCCGCGAGCAGGGTGAACTGAAAATGAAAGTTCAACGACTATAGCGTAAAATTAAAGGTTTATCGTTTCGCTGTACAACCTTACGTGTTTGATTGCTTTTAGTTTATTTTTATTTTGGTATTTCTTTATATTTTATTTAATCGTGTGTACACCGTAGAAGGACAGGGACAGGGGGACTGGAGACACGCGTATGTATAATGGTTGACAGTCGTTTGTCGAGGGAGTAGGCTTTTGAAGGCTTGTAATGCACGCGTTGTGGTTTTGATTACTCGATAAGCATCTCAATTTTGTAGAATAATTTCGTATCGTACAATATAATATGCAGATAGCGGAATTCGCATGTCACAATCGTGGTATATTTGTGTGTGGGTGTGTTGGTAAGTATACGCGTATGAGGCAGATGTACTGGTAACCAGTGAGTATCGCGTGTCTAAATTTCAAACAAATTGTACGGTAATATACCGGTATCGGGTAACTTTCCGATTCCTTTGCTATGGCTTTTCTAAATTACGAATTAGCTAATGAACACGCGGAGCGGAGCAGCGATCGTGGCCGGAGCTGCAGGTGATCTGGGAATTAACATGATAATCGTATTTGTTTAACAATAGCTTTATAATAATTAAAGAGAATAAAAATCAAAGTCCGACCCCGTAACGTAATTCGTACCTACTGGCAAAGGTTTGTTTAACGAATCGTTAAATTTTTTAATATCCTAGACGATTAAGGTTAATGTTATTGCTTTTGTTTGGAAAAACTACAAAACACAGAGAATATGTATGAATTTTTTTCTCTACTGCTTTTTTTTCTATTCTCTCTCTTTCTATCTTTTTTAACAGCATCTCGTCTCGTTTCGTAACCTCTCAGCACCCGGTATTGTTGCGAAATAAACGAGCAAAAGATTTCTTTTTGAAAATAAAATAATAATCTTATAGCTACTGTAGCGTTACCTTTGACGATGCGCGATGGCGAATTATAAAATGGCCGCGTATCGTACGTCGAACCCTTGTCGTAATTTTGATTAATCGTCTTACAAGGCCAATTAACTCGAATTATTCATTACCTAGCGAAGTGTTGGTTTAATTAAATAAAGCGTTTTTCGGCCAAGATCGAGACCGTAGAATGTACACAGGATGATTCGGAAATGAATTTAGGCAAGAAATCGACCAAAGTATTGTTTTTTTAGGCACCATGGAAAATTTACCAAGTCCAATACTACTTAGATAATTGATATTCAAAATTGGAGGGGAGGGAGAGGTCCTATCGAAGTTTTTGTGAGGAGCAAAATTATTCCTGGAGCTTCAAGCTACAACTTTTATTTGAAAAAATTTTCAGTTGGACCCCTCCTTCCTCTTCGATTTCAAATATCACTCCGAAGATACTCATTAAAAAATAGAGGAGTGAGGGAGGAAGGGGGCAATTGAAAAAATTTTCAGATAAAAGTTGTAGATTAAGATCCTAAAAATAATTTTGATTATTATGAAAATTTCGATTGGACCCCTCCCTCTCTTCCGATTTCACATAACATCAGGTAGATACTTTTTCAAAATTGGGGGTTGGGGTCCAATTGAAAAAAATTTCAAACAAAAGTTGTAGATTGAGATCCTAAATAAAAATTTTGTTATTATAAAATTTTTGATTACACCTCCCCTTCCCTCCAATTTCTCATAATATGACTTAGATACTAATACTGTCAAAAATTGGTGGAGGTAGAAGTTCAACTGAAAAAAATTTCAAACAAAAGTTGTAGTTAGACGTCTAGGAAATGATTTTGGTTATTACAAAAATTGCAATTGGACCCTTCCCTCCCCTCCAATTTTGAATACCAAGTATCTATGTAGTATTGGGCTTACACTAATTAGTGAAATATTTTCGATGGTGCCAAAAAAAACACAGTACTGCGGTGATCCATATTCGTGAAACACGTATTTACAACGAGTGCCTAACTTTGCAAATGAAGACAACACAGAGTTTTGAAATTGGCATGAAACTTATCAAATAAGTAGGTATTTATTGAGTTGAAAATTTTTTTAGAATTTTGCACCATTTTTAAAATTTTTAAAAAAATTTTCAATATTTGACAACATTGAATATTTTGTGTAATTATATAAATTCGACAACATTTAGAACATTTAGTTTGATATCTGCATATTATATTTTTTTATTTTTTTTTTTAACAGAAAAATTGTTCATCAATTTGACAAGATTTTCACAATTCGACACCATTTTTCAAATTTCACAAAATTTTAAAAATTTGTCAAAATAATATTCAGATGAAATTTTCAAATGATACTCTACAGAATTTTCATAATTTGGCAGAGTTCGTGATATTGTGTTCAATTTTACAAATTCGCCAAAATCTATAAACTTTTAATTGGTGTAATTTTCGTACTGAGGAAATTTTTTTTATTTGGCATTTATTTTACAATTTAGCATCATTTTTCGAACTGAAAAAAATTCTCAAGTTTGTCAGAATTTTAATATGGTACTCAGAAAATTTTATTAAAGAGGTTAGGTATAATTTTTTATTTACTTACGTATTTTTAGAAAACATTTTAGTCGAAAAACTTTTTGACATCATTTTTTGAGTTTAAAATTTTCAACGTTGGCAAATTTTAAACGCTTGTTTAATTTTTAAAATCAGAAAAAGATGTAGAAAATTTAATTTTGCATGATTTTTGAAAATTATAAAAATTTGACGCCACCTTCTGGTTCTAAAAAATATTAAAGTTTGACAAAGTTGTGATTTGGTTCGATTCTTGAAATTCAATTCAATAAAATTTAGAAAATTTGATTGGACGGGTTTTAAAAAAGAGGCACAGTTTTAAAAATTTAATTTAATACAGAAAAACATTTCGAATTTTAAAAAATTTTAAGATTTAAACAGAATTTTAATACCTAGGTATGGTTCGAGTTTTTAATCCAACAGATATAATCTAGAACAATTCATTTTTTTATTACTTATTTTTTTTAGTAGGAAATTTTTTTTAAATTTGGCACCATTTTTTAAATTTTACAAACAAAATCAATGTTGACAGTTGGATTCAATTTTTCTTAAATAATTAACGGAATTTGAAAAATCTTAAACTGGTATTGAATAAATAAAAAAAATGTTTAAAAAATTTTAAAAACGGAAAACTTCTTTTTTTGATAAAGTACGGTCAAACTTTTAAATACTGCAGAATTTTCACAATTTTGCCGGGTTTACAAAATCGGCTTCAATTTTCCAAATTCGCCAAATCTTTTATTTGGTGTATAATTTTGAAAACTTTCGATATTGCAATCTACAAGCTTCTTAAAGTATGACAGAACTCTAATTAGATTCAATTTTTTAATTTTACAAAATTCAGGAAATTTAATTTAATAAAAGTATAAGGTAAATTGATTTTTTTTAAATTTTTTATCGGAGAACTTCTAACAATTTTGCACCATTTTCCAAATTTTGCAAAAAATGTTCAATTTGGCAGAACTTTAAAAGAATTGAACTAATTAAAATCAACAAAATTTAGAAAATTTTATTTTTAGCGACTTAAAAAAATTTTTAATTTTAAATCTGAAAACTTTTGTTGTTTTGGTAATTTCTCTCAAATCAACACCATTGAATTCTACAAAATTTTAAAAATGTAACATAGTCATAGTTGACAAAATTTTTACAGTTTGGCACAATTTTTAGAACTCTACGAAACTTTCATGCTTACTCAGAATTTCAATTTAGTCCAATTTATTAAATTCAAATTAAATGTAAAATTCTATTGTATTTTGCAATATTTTTTCAGAATTCTACAAAATTTCAAAAGTCAATTGGTGGAATTTTAATTTAATTCGGTTTATAAAATTCTACAGAATTTCCACAAGGTTAAACTAAAATTTAATTTAGTGTAATAATAATTTTTTTTTTCTTCATCATCATAATAATTTTATTTTCCGACGCTCGACTTTGAACTTTTCAAATTGGAAAATTTTGTATAATTTGGAAAAATTGTCACATTTTGACGTAATCTTTGGAATTTGAATTTTTTTTTTTCAAATTCTGTAAATCAGTTTTGAATTTTTGGGTTCAGTTATGAAATTTCGGATGCAATATGCAGGATTAAAAAAATAAAAGTGACAATTTTTTGAACCCCTATTATTATTCATACTTCAAACGAACCCCATCTAAAAACGCAGGCAACCAAAATTGAATCGTAAATTGTTCGCATATTGTACATATACCACGACTTTATTAAAAAATGGTGATAATAAAATAAAAAAAAGTACACTTCAATATTAACAGCTACGTCATCGGCAGCACAGGTGAACGCGGTAATGAATTTTTATTAAAAAATCTCCTCCCCAAACCGCGATCTTTACCATAATGGTTCAAAATAAGACGTACGAGGGTAAAATATGGTCGCAGGGTAAACGTCAACGACCGCATAACAAATTACATACGATCGCATTCTCGCATCAATCTTGGAAAAAATGAAAAAAAGAGGAAAAAGTTTCGCTAAGATGACACAACACTTCATTGTCTTTTACCATGGCTTGTTCCCAAGAAATATACGCAGGAAACGACAGAGCTGCATCGGAATATAGTTGAGTAGCGCGAGGTGAATTTAAATATTTCGTTTATAACTCGGTTACGTGAGAGCATAGCTGCGGCGCGCCGATAAACTTTGGGTAAGGATAAAAAAGCCAATGCCATATTTGAAACTATATTTACATATGTTCGAATAAAACCCAAATAAATAATATATACATTTTACATACAACCCCCCCCCCTCCCGGTCCTCCCTGCAGCATCTTCGCATACACTCTGTCCACCATCCCGAGCAAATCCTATACCTTTGAATAAAATAACAATTCGTTTCGCATAAAGAATAAAAAAAAAAGGGTAGGAAAAAAAACCCGACGACTTGGGAATTCGCAAGACGCACCCTTTAGAGTATTTCTTTATTTTAATTTAGACTTTGAATTCTTTGGGCCATTTTTTCCGCTTACTCTGGTACCTCGATCTGTGCACTAGAAATTAAACTTTTCTTTGTGTTAAATTCAGCTTTGATGATCTTGGAGTTTTTTACGTTTAGTTACGCCTTCCTTACTATACCTGTTCTTTTTAGACTTTCGCCGTTTTTCGCAGCGACGTCGAATAAAGCGAATACAACGAAACTGAGAAGGCTCCGGTAGTCGCGCCCGCCGACAATTATTTAACGTTATTTGAGTGAAAGTTTCTTTTTAAATTGTTGGTATTTTCGTTGCTGTTGCATTCGTCTTTTGTATACGAGCAATCGAAAATTGAGCAGTTTTTAGAAGTGTCTGGGAAATTTTTCGAAATTTGCAAACAAAATCTCGGAAGAAAATTCAATTAATTGAAACTCTACGTGAAATATTTTTTATTTGATTTTCAGTGTGAAAAAATCTGGCTATTAAATTCGACTCGATTGTAGAAATTGGGAATGGGGTGTACTTTTTAACGTTTTAAAATTTCGCGGTTTGAAATTTATTCATAAAGGGTGTTTCGCAGTTGATGTGGCCCCTTCCAGTAGATGGATAGACAACCCATGAGGAACAAAAAAAGTGAAAAAAAATTCTCTGAAAAAATTAGATTCAAAAGTTCAAGAATACCTACTGTGCTAATATTGAAAAAATCAATTTTTTTCTCATCTAATTTTTTTTAAATAAAGAGATTTCAAAAATTCTGCTGAAAAATGTTTGAATGAAATTTTTCATTGCAAAAAATTCAACAGTAAAAAAAATTGCACAAAATGGAAGTTCCTACTGTAAAAATTCAGAAATCTTTGAAAAATAGTCAAAAAAAATTTCTGTTTGAATAATTTCTCAAGGAACTTTTTAAAAATAATTTTAAATTCTATAAAAATTCAAAATAGAAATTTTTTATCAATTAAAAAATTTTGTCAAGAGATGTGTTGAAAGTAATTTTTTGGTACAAAAAAGAATAGAGTGAAAAAAAATGCAGAAAGGTACTAGTGATTAAAAAATTGAATACATTCAATAAAAACCATTTTTTCTTTTATTGGTAAATTTTTTAGAAATCATTTTTGAAAAAAATTTTAAAATCTTAAGATGAAAATTTTCCTGAAAAAAAAAATTGAAAATCTTTTCAAAAAATTCGAAAAACCACTTCTTTTCAATTAATTCTTTTGCTTTTCTCCCTTTTTTTTTGAAAATAAAATCAAAATTTGTATCAAAAAGTGGTTGAAAAATATATTTTGTTGAAAAAAATTATCTCAAATGAAATTTTCTGAGAAATAAGAGCTATAAAAAATAATTTTAAAAATAAAAAGCTACCTATCTAAAATTTTTTTAAAATGAAGATTGAAAAAAAAAATGCAGAAAGAGAGTGTTTCAAAAAATAATATAAATTGGGGTCGGATTTTCCTGTCGGATTTTGGTCTCGGATTTTGGTGTCGTTGTTTTCCATTATGGTCATCGTAAAATCATATACTATACTAAAATCCTAACGAAACACGTTCAATTAGGTAAACCATTTTTCTTTTTTTGATCAACTTTTTTGTAAATGATTATTTTTGAAAAAAATTAAAAATCGTAAAAAAAATTCAAAATTTTTCTGAAAAAAATCGAAAATTTTTTCAAAAAATTCAAAAAACTACTTCATTTTAATAAATTATTAATATTTGTATCAAAAAATGGTTGAAAAATATATTTTGTTGAAAAAAATGATCTCACATGAAATTTTCTGAGAAATTTCAAAAAAGCTATAAAAAAAAATTAAAAATAAAAAGCTACCTATCTGATTTTTTTTTTTTTTTTAATGAAGATTGAAAAATAATGCAGATAGAGAATGTTTCAAAAATATAAAAATCCTAACGAAACACATTCAATAAGGTAAACCATTTTTTCTTTTTTAAATAAATTTTCTTGATTTCTTCCTCTATTTTGAAAATAAAATCAAAATTTGTATCAAAAAATAATTTTAATCAGTGCGAGGGGCCTATTAAAATGAATGAAATTTTTAAATAAGTTTTCCCACTAGTCTCTAGTTTACACAATTTGTTTAAATGGTGGTGGATCGTTGTTGAATTTTATCAAGTCCAATACTACATAGATACATGATATTTAAAATTGGAGGAGAGGGAGGGGGTCCTACCGAAATTTTTATAATAACCAAAGTTATTCTTAGTGCCTTATTCTACAACTTTTTTTTGAAAAAATTTTTCAATTGGATCCCTAGCTTCTACAATTTTCATATATATATATATATATATATAACCTTAGTCATATTAAGCAGAATCGAAGGGGAGGGGAGGGGAGGGGAGGGTGTAATCGAAAATTTTATAATAACAAAAATTACTTCTACAGTAGGACCTCAATCTACAATTTTTGTCTGAAAATTTTTTCAATTCGGTCCCTCCACCAATTTTTAAAAATTATCTACCTGATTTTATGTGAATTCGTAGGAGAGAAAGGGATCCAAATGATCCAGTCGAAATTTTTATAATAACAAAAAAAATTATTTTTTGGGTCTTACTATACAACTTTTATTCGAAAAAATTTTCAATTGACCCCCTTCCTCCCCCACCACCAATTTTTAATTAGTAGCTTCGGGGTCCAATTTATAAAATTTTCAAACAAAAGTTGTAGATTGAAGTCTTAATAATGATTTTGCTTATTACAAAAATTTCGATAGGACCTCTCCCTCTTCTCCAATTTTGAATATCTAGAATTATGTAGTATTGGACTTAAAAATCAAAAAATTCTCCTGAATAGAAATTTACAAGAAGAAAATAGTTTAAAAACGTTTACAAAAAATTTCTTCCGAAAAAAAATCATCTTACACAGGTTCGAAAAATCGAAAAACAATGTTGAGTAAAAAAATATCACGTTAATATTTTACAAAAAAAAACAGATCTTTGAAAAATTTTGTTTTGAACCGTAAAAAATTTTATGGAAAAATTCAAAATAATATTTTTTCACGATGAAATCTTTTGAAATTTTTGTAAAAAAAAATCAAAAGATAATAAACAAATTCACACAAGCTTTTGACCTACTTATAAAATAATAAATATTTCTCGAAAAAAAAAAACTGTAGAAAACTATTTTTTTATTTTTTATCTTTTTTTTACGGCAAACCGGTTATGCAATTCTATTAACACGAATACTCCGAAAACCACCACACTTCCCTCTCACCCGTTTTTCATCGGAAAAACTTTGACAATCCTCAACTATGTCATGGCACGACAGAAACGTGTAGGAAACGAGGGAAAAAAATATGAAACGAGCGCATATCTATTCGATACTTTGTTAAAAACACACTCTTATACATCTTGAACTTTCTCTTTCTATTTCCATTTCTTTTATTTCGATCACACAATCATCGCTTCAAATATCGTACTCAGTACATCTATATATTTTAACGGCGGGAGGTTCGCAACACTTGAAAAAACCAGAACACCCGCCAAGTAAATTTATTCTTTCGTATCGTAGCTATTATCAGGTTATAGTTTTTTCTCTTATTGTTTATTGTTCTTTATAACCATTTTATTTTCGCTTCGCGAAAAACAAATCGTGAGAATTCCGACACCTTATCTTTAATGAAATTGGCGCTTTTTTTCTTCTTTTTTTCTATACTATTCTTTGTTGTGTGTTTGGATGCAACCTCTGCGGCGTTGTTTTTAGAAAAACGTTTTTCGGGCCGGCCGTTCCTTTCTCGAAAAACTTTTATAGTATACAGCCCGATAATATAGATTTAATTACCTATTAGTTTGGCCATATCGTTGTACGAGGCTACACCATTAACTATGTAGGTACATTATCGTGGTAAAAATATCGTCAAACCGAATAATATAAGGAAAACGATGGCAGAGTGTATGGGAACGGGGTAAAAATCAATTCTAATTTTCGGTCTTCAAGTCGAAGCAAGGAAGAGAACGGGAGAGCAGGCGAATACCAATTTAAAATCTTCAAAGAAATAATATTACATCAAACTAAAACGGTGCACAGCACAGTTGTTGAAATTGAATCGCTGTTGTGAATCTGACAGTAAAAAAGATAAAATATAAGGCCATCGTTTAACAAAGAGTTCAAAAAAGCAAGCAATACAACCAGGAAAAAAAACTCTACCATTGTAATGAGAATACGTAAATATTTTATTAAAAACTCTCGACGAAATTTTTATACTTGTCGGTGCACGTGAAATGGACGACTTTATCGATACGGTGCATTTGAAATTTTAATTTTTGTCGTCATCGTTGTCGCAGTAATAATATTTTCGAGCGACGAAAAAAATATATAGAAAGCAGTGTTGAGAATTTTTTAGAAATAAAATTCCTAGCGAATAATAATTATTATTGTTTAATTCGTTTATCGTTGAATATTTTTCGATGCATAATTCTTCTAATTCAAAGAACACAGAAATGCTTCTCCTCGTATAAAGGCACTGAACAAGAAAATCACCTTTGAAAGGTTTTTTGTAAAACAAATTTGTAATGCCCAAACTGCGTCGGAAAAACATATTTGTATCACAAACTCGATAATTTTTTGAAAATTGGTAGGAAATTATTTGATAGGTAAAAATTTTAAAATGTTAATTTTCAATTTCAACAAATTTTTTCAATTTAAAATATTTGATAAAAATTCAAAATTTGGAAAATTTATCGGACAGTTGATCCTGGCATTCATTCAACTTTTAAAAATTGAAAATTCGAAAAAAAACACACGATTGACAGAATTTTTGAATTTACTTCAGGAAAATTTTTATATTCAAATACTAATCTTTGGAAAAATTTGTTTTGAACAAAATTTTTGAAATGTTTTAATAAAGAAATAGGTATCTAGCTGATTTCTTCAAAATGAACTCTGACACAATTTTTAAATTTACTACAAGAATTTTTTTTAATTCAAAAATCTTCAACAGAAAATTTTGACAAAATTTTTAGAATGTTTTAAAAAATATGATTTTTTGAATTTTTTGATAGGATTCTCGAATTTTTTCAGGAGAATTATATAAACACATGAACGAATTTCATTTTATGCTTTTCATTTATGATAAATTCTCTTTCTTCAAATTTCTTTTCAAGAATATTTTTTGCACCAAAAAATTTGATTATGAAAACATTTTTTAGCAAAATTGAAAATTTCTCTTAAAAAATTTTTTGGTAGGTACCTAATTACTTTTTTTTGTTAATTAGGAAAATAAGTTTAATTTTTATTTATTTTTTTTTACCGACATAGGTATATTTTTTAGACATTTTTGGAAATATTATTTTGAATTTTTCTCAGAAAATTTTATATAAAAATTTTAGTAAAATTTTGTGCCTGATTTACCAATTCAATTTTTTTTTTCATATTTGTTCAAAATTTTTTTTCATAATTCTTATAGAGAGGATTTTTCTAATAGGATTTTTGAAATTTTTCAAAAACATTTTCTTAACATTTTTCTGTAATTTTTTTTTGCAAAAATGATTTTTTGATAGGCTACTAAAAAAGTTTATTCACGATATTTTTGAACTTCCCTCAGATATTTTTTTTTGAAACTTTTCTTAAAGTTTTTTTTTCGAAAAATGTTTTTCTGAACATTGTTTCAAAAGAAATGTTTTTTGACAGTTTTGTTAGGATTTTTTGGATTTTTTCTGAATAGTTTGTTAAATATTTCCTTTCTGCAAATTTTTTTTCCAGTCGAATTCATTGTAGGTACTTACTGAAAAATTTCGTTTAAAATATTCCTTGACAACATTTTAAATTAAATTTGAAAAAATAAATATTTTCAATAGATATTTTTTTTTTGAAAATTTTTTCATGAATTTTTGATACATTTTATTTTTACTCTCCAAAAAAATTTTCTCAGAAATTCTTCCAATGGAAATGGATTTTGACTAATTTATTAGGGTTTTTGAATTTTTCCAGTATATATGTATAATTCTTTGAACATTCTCTTCATGCCATTTTTTTTTCTTCAGCAAAAGGCAAACGAATTGCCTTTTGCCTATTTCCTATTGTATATTATTGTCTATTTCCTTTTGTCTTTTGGCTATTGCATATTGCCTATTTTATTTTAGCATAGTATATGCTTTTACGATGACCGAAATGGAAAAAAACGACAGAAAAATCCGACACCAAAATCCGACACTAAATTGGGTTAGGTTAGGTCACATTAGGTTAGGTTTGGGTGACATAAAAAAACTTGGAAAATTTTTAATAAATTCGGTTTTTTAGACATTATGTCAGACATTTTGAAACTTGTAATTTGTTTTGAAATTTTATTACTTTTAGACATTTTCTAGACATTTTGTCAGACATTCTGAAACTTTGGGAATTTTTTTAGAAAGATGGCTTTCTGACATTTTAAAACTTTTATTTAATCAAGTATTTTAGAAATTTTTATAATAAATTTTATGACTTTTAGACATTTTGTCAGACATTCTAAAACTTTGAAATTTAAAAAAAAAATTCTGACTTTTAGGTTTTTGATCAGACATTCAATAAATTTTATGACTTTTAGACATTTTGTCTGACATTCTAAAACTTGGAAATTTTTTTAAAAATTTTATGACTTAGGCTTTTTGTCAGACATTCTTAAACTTGTTTTATTTTTATTTTTATTACTTATTAATTTTTAAATTTCCATGGAAATTAATTTTGATGACTTGGTACTTTTTTGATTTTTAAATTTCCATGGAAATTAATATTCGTGACTTTTAGACTTTTTGTCACAGAGTAAAAGCATATACTATGTTTCATACTTTCAAACGTAGTGTGGAAATAGAGCCAACCAGGGGGGGTCCAGGGGGTGAAGCCCCCCCTGGCGAGGCGCAAAGCACCGAGTTTTAATAAGAATATTAGGTATCAATTTATTATTTTCAGTCTCTATTTAGACGCGGTTGAGTCAACATCTCTCCTCCCATCGAGCCAACATCTCTCGTATATACTTTCTGTGATTCAAATATTCGTATTGCTATGGAAGAAAAAATACAACGTACCAGAAGAAGATTGTTATGCAAAAACTGAAATTCTTCTTGGCGAATAACAAAAAAATACCTAGTAAAATCCAGAAATGTAAGAGAAATACTAGAGAACCCACCATCAAAGAAGTCATCAAGAACAGTAACCATCAAGCCATCTTCAATATTCAACAACGATGAACTTGAACTCGATTCTTTCGATCTATACCGAGTAACTACCAACGAGCGATGTTGAAGAACCCGTCGTCATTCTTTTCTTAATTTAAGCTAAATTAAGTATACTTTAGTCCGTGCTTTGTAGACCTACTATAGAGTTAGAAAAGCACGTAAAATATATCATCATCATCATCAATTTATTATTTAAAAAAGAAGGAACCAAAGTATTAAAAAACAATGTTTGAAAATTGAAATCTATTACTAAGAAGGTATATTTCCTTTGCCTATTGCCTACTGCATATTTCCTATTGCAGGCAAAAGGCATTAACAGACTTTTTAAATTTCCCCCTGTATTTTTTTTTTTTTTTTTTGAAAATTGCTCTGTGATTTTTTTGAAGGAGTTTGCAACATTTTTCAAAATAAAACAGTTTCTCATGTGGTATGTCTGATCGTTTTTTTTTTGAAATCTAAGACTTTTTATACCTGTTTTATGCCCATTTTTTTACATTTTGTCCAAATGTTGAATGAACCACCTCATTTTAATTTTTAATCATTTCATTTTTTTTTTTTTTTAATTTCAGAATAACCTTCCCAATAAATATTTTTTTAAAAATATAAAATAAAAAAAAATTTAAAAAAGTTAAATGAAGTTGATTATGACCCAATTGCAATTTTGCCACATAAAAAGTCAAAAATCCACGACTTTTCATGACCTGTTAGACACCTTGACAGAGAATTTCTTCAAAATATTGGGGTTTGATTGTTTGGTAACGGTTTTTAAATTTTAACAGAATTTTTTTAAAACATTATTCTTCTGCATTTTTTCATTAGACCCGAGCGGCATACTCGATCGATAATATCGGAAGATGTAACGTATCGATAAAAAATCGTTTGAAAATCTATAGATGTTCTCACGATATTATAAAGATTTATCGGTACAACTTCATAGGCAAAAAATCTAAAAACTATCGAATTCGATATTATTAAGATTTTATGACGATATTCGTCAACGATACTATCGACAAGGAATATTAAATTTATCGATTCCGATTTTCCACCGATTTTGCGCAGATATTTGAAACTACATTATCGACAAAGAATATTAAATTTATCGAATTCTATTTTTTAACGATTTTGTAAAGATATTTAAAACTACCCGTGTAGCAACGTCGATGCTAATTTCGATATAAATGTCGACACATCGAAATCGGTCACTTTTCGATCGTACATGTCGACACGATTGTGGATGGTTTGTCGAGCTTATTATCGACATGTTTGTCAACCGTCCAAATATGTCGATAATAAGCTCGACAAACCATCCACAATCGTGTCGACATGTACGATCGAAAAGTGACCGATTTCGATGTGTCGACATTTATATCGATATCCACATCGACATTTGCAATGATGAGATTTTGAAAAATATGCTAAGTTCAAATATTCAATATAAGTATATATTAAAATTACACCAAAAATAGTGTTCAAGCCAACATTTCGACATTTTTTGTCAAATATGCGGCATTGAGGCCACATTTGTAGCTGGACACATGCGAGTGTCCAACTAACATAGAGATGATTCTTAGACCTTATGTACTAATTCACAACACACTTTATCTGCGAGTATCACAATCACCCTCAAGACGTCGACAGTCAAGTCGATGCATTATTCGACCCTCGACAATTAGATCGACATTAACTCGACTTAAAATTCCTCTGGTCAACACTGTCGACAGTTAAGTCGTTGCATTATTCGACCCTCGACAATCACATCGACACTATCTCGACTTAAAATTCCTCTGGTCGACACTGTCGACAGTGAAGTCGATGCATTATTCGACCATCGACAATTATGTCGACAATAACTCGACAAGTGGTTGTATTATTCAAAACTTTAAAAAATAAGAAAATTTTGTGATTCTTTCAAAAATTATTTATTCCTGAGCTTAAAATGTTCCTATTAATTGTTTTTAGTTCTTTTTATATATAAAATTCGTAAATTTAATTGGCAGAAATTGTCGACATAAATGTCGATGCGTTTATCGAGTATCGATTTTTACATCGACTTGTCTACGTAGAAAAACAACGTTTTCTAAATTATAGGAAAATACTGAGAAAAATTCAAAAATTTTGATTGAACAGTTATGTTTAACATAGAACATTACTTTAAATCTCAAATATCATTTTTAATTCATCGTTAACCGAGAAAAAATGTGTCTGAATTTTGTCGACATAAATGTCGATGTCGACATTTGCTACACGGGTATATTATCGACAGATTATATGAAATTTCTCGACTCCGATATTTTACCGATTTTTTGACGATATTTGAAACTATATTATCGACAGATTATATGCAATTTCTCGACTTCGATATTTTACCGATTTTTTGACGACATTTGAAACTATATTATCGACAGATTATATTAAACTTATCGAATCCGATTTTTTACCGATTTTGTAAAGATATTTGATACTATATTATCGACACATAATATGCAATTTCTCGAATTCGATTTTCTAACGATTGCGTGAAGATATTTGAAACTATATTATCGACACATAATATGAAATTTGTCGATTTCGATTTTTTAACGATTTTGTGACGATATTTGAAACTATATTATCGACAAATAATCTGAAATTTCTCGAATTCGATTTTTTAACGATTTTGTGAATATATTTAAAACTTTATTATCGACACGTAATCTGAAATTTCTCGAATTCGATTTTTCAACGATTTTGTGGCGATATTTGAAACTACATTATTGACAAATAATCTGAAATTTGTCGAACGATTTTTCAACAATTTTGTGACAATATTTGAAATTATTTCCAAATTTTAAAAATTTGTGAAAATTTTTCTAAGTCCAACTCGTCTGGAAGTACTAAACTGCATATTATAACCGTTTTATTGCTAATTCCTCAACGATAAGGTATGGCATAGTGGTTAAGGAAGAGGAATACCATGCAGGAGGTAGATGGTTCAAGCCCCACGGGTGGCAGATTTTTTATAATTTTTTTTGACTTTTTCTGAAATGATCCTCTTACCGCAACATGAATAATGTGTTTAGGCAAAGTTTAATGTATTAATTATGCTAATTAATGATTTTTAATTATAGAAAAAAGCTAGTAAAAGACGAAAAATCGGAATAAAAAATCGATAAAAAATCGACAGAATATCGAATTCGATAAAGTGTCGCAAAAGTTCTGCCTAAATCGTGAAATTATCTTTCGATATTATAGATATATTATCGATAAAATATCTTACTATAATCTCGAAATTTTTGCTAGCTATAATTCGTCGATAATCTATCTATATATCGAAAGATAATTTCACGATTTAGGCGGAACTAACGCGACACTTTATCGAATTCGATATTCTGCCGATTTTTTATTTCGATAATTTGTCGATTGTGCTGCTCGGGGAATTATTTTTTTTATTCAAACATATAGGTACATACTTCGACAATTTTTTTTATTTTTTCAAGGGAAAAATTTTGAGCAATTTTTTTTACAAATTTCTTTGGCAAATCTTTTCCCAGAGTGAACAATTTTTAAAAATTTTCAATAGGATTTTCCAATTTTACATAATTTTTTTTTCAAACATTCCATTTCTGCAAATTTTTTCCTAAAAATGATGACTACAAATAAACGAGAATTACATACTCATAATTACTATCACATATAATCGAACCTTAAAAGACGACTACTGTCATTTTCCTTACTTTAAGGGTAATATAGAAGCCAGATTTGGAACTCGAATCACGTATAATATATCGAACCAATACCTCAACCGTCGAGTTCTAGTGACCGCGATACCAGCAGAAGCCTCGCGAAGAAGTGAAGCAATAGTTGAGTTGGGGCTTGGGGCGAAGGTATGTCCCAAACTTGATCGTGTATACTGACCCTATATTCAGAGAAATAACGTGCCATTACGGTCCTTACTCAGCCTCCCTAATCCTACCAGGCGATCCTACGTAGGGCAGCTCAAGTTCAACGTTTTCGCAATCCATTAAACCGCAAATTGAGTACCCAGGGTGATGCCTCCGAAAGCGACCAGGCGACAGACACGTTCTCTAATTACGGTAATTTTTCGTTATTAACCAGACTTACGGTACCGGCAGCGAAGACTTGGGACGGACAGAGGTTAATACGAGCGAGAGTGTGGGGAGGGGGGTAGAAAAAAACGCGCCGACGACTTTTAATATAATTCAAACAAATGCTTCTAAATTCGAGAAAAAGAGAAAAGTGAGAGATAAATGGTAAATATGTTCGGTTGATAAATGAGCCCGTGGCGGCGGCGGCGGCAGGGTAGGCGGGAGGGGGACGCGATACGGAAACTATACTCGGGATCGGGCGCAAACGAAAATCCGTACCGAGCGGGCATAATGTGCGCCAAGTGGCGGGATTAGTAAAACACGAAAAGAAGAAAAGAAAACAATTGTACAAAGAGATTAATGTATGAGTAGTTGTCAACGTGTGCGCGGCTGCAGGATGCACGCTTTTCTTTCTTTTTATTATTAATAACGGTTTCATTAAGGTTGCTTTTGTAATCCGTTCGGCCCGCACGTCCTGCGTATATACGCGTATATCTTTTAGCCGAAAAAATTGACTCATTTTTCATGCAAAAATACACTACCATATTTTATATTTTTATATGTAAAAAAAAAACAAAAAACACCACCATCGAGAGAGGGAAACAGAGCGAGAAAAAAAAACAAGAAAAATATCCGACGACGCAACCTGCACAGTGGAGTAAAAAAAAATCGCTCTCTAAAACGTTTAAAAACTACGTACCTACGATTTGCGTTCTCGCGATTCATTTTCGCCAGTTGTTACCCTGCTTTAAAAGAGGAGAACCCGCCAAGGCGAAAATTACGACTCGTATTCGAATACACACTAAATTATTATATTTTGTATTTCGTCGTCGTCGTCGTCGAAACGATGATGCTGCTCCGCAGCATCCAAACGCATCGTAGACGAATACACGACTGCGATTTAATTAATTTCACGTTTAATTAAATTCGTCGTTAGTCGAAATCTTAATAGCGTCTCGCGTTACGAATTACTAAAATCTAACACCAAAAAGCAAGAACGTTTATATCTTTATTGAAAATTTTTTTTAAAACTCCAACGTCCCAGTTGCTGGGTTTCTTCTTATTGTCAGACGAGCTATACGAGAGACTACAACGCCTTTGGGAATGATACCGTCGAGTTGATTGCATTCGCTCTCTAACGAAACCATGGATAAAGGTCGCAGGATGAACAAAGAGCATCGGCCAAGTGCTACGTGCGGACACTGGCAGTGGCACTAAATCACAGCCAGGGCGATGCGATGCACCATCTGGATGAAGTATCGGTGCTTCGTCCAGCCAACTAAATCATTTTTCACCGCCGGACATTTTATTACAATTTGACTTATTAAGTTACGCTGCAACGGAGTCGTGTATATTAAAAAAAAAAAAAAAAAAAAAAAAAAACACGTTGACTTTAATTTTTGAAATGGTTGCAATCTGGGGAGAGTGCTTCATTATTCCATGCCTATAAATATGTATGGCTGTATTTTTCCTTCAAAAATTTTTCTTATTAGGTATTTCAATCAATAAAATGAATTTTGGAAAAAAATATCCACATTGATCCATCCAAAAAATTCAAATTTAAAAAATGATCAAGAAGTAAAAAAATGAATATAATAAAAATGGCCAAGAATAGAATGAAAGTGCAAATAAAAAAAAAATGTAAAAGGAAAATGAAATTATATTTTAAAAATTGGAAAAGAATCGAAAAGGTGTAAAAAAATTGAACAAATGAAACGAAAAAGTACAAATAGAATTAAAATTTTTAAAAAATCAATGTCAATCAAAAATGTACAAAAATTGTGTGAAAAAAATTAGGGAAATTTCCAATTAAAAAATTTGAAATTCAAAAAAATAATAACTGTCACAATTAATAAATACAGTGTATTAGAAATAAGAATATAAAAATCGAAAAATTATACTAAAATTAATTGAAATTGAAAAAAAAAAATCAAATTTCAACAAAAAAATGTTGAAAAATGATAAAAATTCGGGAAAACTGCAAAATGCCCAATACCCGTGTAGCAATTGTCGACATCGACATTTATGTCGACAAAATTCAGACACATTTTTTTCTCGGTTAACGATGAATTAAAAATGATATTTGAGATTTAAAGTAATGTTCTATGTTAAACATAACTGTTCAATCAAAATTTTTGAATTTTTCTCAGTATTTTCCTATAATTTAGAAAACGTTGTTTTTCTACGTAGACAAGTCGATGTAAAAATCGATACTCGATAAACGCATCGACATTTATGCCGACAATTTCTGCCAATTAAATTTACAAATTTTATATCTAAAAAGAACTAAAAACAATTAATAGGAACATTTTAAGCTCAGGAATAAATAATTTTTGAAAGAATCACAAAATTTTCTTATTTTTTAAAGTTTTGAATAATACAACCACTTGTCGAGTTATTGTCGACATAATTGTCGATGGTCGAATAATGCATCGACTTCACTGTCGACAGTGTCGACCAGAGGAATTTTAAGTCGAGATAGTGTCGATGTGATTGTCGAGGGTCGAATAATGCATCGACTTAACTGTCGACAGTGTTGACCAGAGGAATTTTAAGTCGAGTTAATGTCGATCTAATTGTCGAGGGTCGAATAATGCATCGACTTGACTGTCGACGTCTTGAGGGTGTTTGTGATACTCGCAGATAAAGTGTGTTGTGAATTAGTACATAAGGCTCTAAGAATCATCTCTATGTTAGTTGGACACACGCATGTGTCCAGCTACAAAGGTGACCTCAATGCTACATATTTGACAAAAAATGTCGAAATGTTGGCTTGAACACTATTTTTGGTTTAATTTTAATATATACTTATATTGAATATTTGAACTTAGTATATTTTTCAAAATCTCACCATTGCAAATGTCGATGTGGATGTCGATATAAATGTCGACACATCGAAATCGGTCACTTTTCGATCGTACATGTCGACACGATTTTGGATGGTTTGTCGAGCTTATTATCGACATGTTTGTCGACCGTCCAAATATGGCTCGACATGTCGACGGTCGACAAATGTGTCGATAATAACCTCGACAAACCATCCAAAATCGTGTCGACATGTACGATCGAAAAGTGACCGATTTCGATGTGTCGACATTTATATCGAAATTAGCATCGACGTTGCTACACGGGTACCATCTCAAAACATTCGAATTAAAAAATAAATAAAAAATATCAAAATAAAATAAAAATATTTGAATTAACATTGAGACAAAAAAAAATAATTGAAAAATGAAAAATAATTTTAAATTTAAATTTTAAAAATTTAATCTAATCAAAAATTGCTAAAAAATTGAGAAAATGCCTAATCAATAGGAGGGGGGAATCAAATGTGAATTAGAAATAAGTAACAAATAAACTAAGTAAAAGTATTAAAGAATGTAATTGCACGAAAAAATTGAAAAAATTCAGATCATCGATCATTTTTGATCACTTTTTATTGTTTTTGATCCAAGAAGTGTGGGATGTTGATGAAGAGCTAGATTTAAGCTTGGAAAAAATGGAAGTGAAAGAGGACATTGGTAGGTACTTATTACAAAAAAATTGAAGATTGAAAAAATTGATCAGAATTATTCAAAAAAATTATGGTGGGAAATAGTTAGAACGGAAAAATAAAATAAAAGATTTAAAAAAATGGAATTGGATAAAATCAAAAATTTTAAAAATCCAATTAAAACGATCGAAAATTGAAAATAAAAATTCTAGTCAAAAATTGCAAATCGAATGAGAAATGGAAATGCGTGAAAATTCAATAAATAATAATAAATTAAATATTTTAGAAATTTTCTTGAGGGAAAAAATCAACAATCTTCTAAGTAAAACCAATAATACCAAGAACTAAGTATTTTTATTTTTAACAAAAAATTATCTGATTTTTTTTATAAAATATAAAAATTGCATGAAGAATTAATGTTGGAAACATTATGTTGGGACAAAAAAATAAAATTTCTCTTAATACTAAAATAAAAAAAATTTCATGAAAAAATTAAAAATTAAGTATTTAAAAATTTTCAACAAAAATTATTTTGGAAGTAGGTATCTAAAAATTCGTTGAAAAAAATTACAAAAATCGTTTCATAAATATTAGAAAAAATCTCCAGATAAATAATTCGCAAGTGGGACCCATTTTAGAAATTATCTTTAAAAAATACAATAATCCTCCATACAGCCATTTAGAAAAAATTATCTAAATTTCTTCGAAAAAATTTGAAAATCCTTTCAATACTTGAAAAAAATACACAAAAACTCTCCTAAAACAAATTTTGATTTTTTTCAATCCTGTAAAAAAAATTTTTCGCTAAAAAAATTCATTTCGAGGAAAATTTGTAAATTCTTTCAGAAATTTGCGAAACACTCGTCTTGAAAAGTTTCTCTTGAAAAATAAAAATTCTTTTTAAAAAATACTCAAAAACATTTTTTTTTATTTTTTATAAAAAAATCACTTTAGATAAAACTTTGCATAAATAAAATACTTATTTAAGAAAATTTTCTGGGGAAAAATTCTGAAATCTTTCCAAGGATTTGTAAAAATTTCTGATAAAAAGAAATTCGCAGATGGGAATTATTTTAGGAATTTTCGTAGAAAAAATTGAATGATCCTCTGAAGAAAACTATAAAAACTATTTTTTTCACCGCAAAAGATCATTTCAATTTTTTCAGAAAATTCTGAAAATCCTCTCAAAAAATTGAAAAAATTTGTTTGAAAATTCTTTTCTGAAAATTTTCTCAAATTCTCTCAAAAGTTATTTGGAAAATTTTTTTTGACAAAAAACACTCTAAAAATTTCTGTAAAAAATTTAAAATTCCTAAAAAAAGGATTAAAAAAAAAACATTTGAAAAGCATTTACAAAAATTTCTAGAAAATTTTCTTCTAAAAAAATGAAAATTATTTCGAAAAATTGGTAGCTCAAAAATATTGTAAGACATCATTTCAAAAAGAATTTTGCAAAAATTAAATTTTATACGAAATTTTCTGGAAAAAAATTCTAAAATACTTTCGAAATATTTTTAAAAGTTCTCCTTAGAATGAATTCACAGATAAGAAAAAAATTATAAATATTCGTAAAAAAAATCAAAGTAGGTAATATTAGTTTTTGCACAAATTATTTGATTTAAGAAAAATAATTTTTTTTTAGAAAATGACGGTTTGTTTCTTTTCAAAATATGCACCCTTTTTATAAAATATCAATGTAAAAAGTAGGCAAATAATATAGCGAAATATGTACAATTGCATACATGAGATATGCGTTTTTATAAAATGTAAATAATTCGAAGAAACTACAAAAAATGTTTTTCCACAAAAAGAAATAACGAATCATTAAAAAATCAATTCCCGTTGAAAAAGTTCGAAAAACCCGCATAATGAGAATTTTTTTTTTAATTTAATAAAAAATAATGTAAGATGAGAGAAAAAATCAGAACTAACCCAGATAAAAAATTTCCTATTCACGACTGAAAAATTCCAACTTGAAAGTAGATACCTAATTCCCTCTTCAACTTCCTTATAACTTTTTCGACCAATTTACCTTTTCAATTTTCAAACCGTAATAGTGACTTTTAAAAATCATGCTTGAACTATGCTTTTAGCTATTAAAAAAAAAATTCAATAGAAATTAGCCAAACGAAACCACCAATGCATGAATTTCATATGCGCAAAATTTACCAACGAAATTTTCCAATCGCTTAGCTCGACAAGGTTATACGTAAGTATGTGTTTTAAAAACTGTGCTGCTAAAAATAGTAAGTATAAATCCAACGTCGATGAAAAAATTTACTTATGCAAAGATGAACACCGCAAGTTGATTCGATAACGTACCCGTACATTTACTTCTACGTATACATAATATCGCTCCAAGATGCCAACTCGGTGCATATCTTTTTCGACGAAATAAATTTAATGAAAAACCTTTCAAAACAAAAATTAAATTTAAAACCGCACAAAGTCAACAAGCACGTAATATTATAAGCTTTTCGAAAACTTTTACCATCTTTATTGATTTCCATGCGTAAAAAATCTGTTAACCGTACATAAGCTTTGATTATTTAGCTATAAAAAAGTCCCTTCTATAAAAAAGGCCAAAGCGGTAAATTCGAATCAGATATAAACCTCTCTAAATTAAAAGTAGATTTTGATTCTAAAAGGTAAAGTAATAATATATCTATAGTAGGGAGAAGACAAAAAAACAAAAAACAAAGCCATACATCTTGCTTACGCACGTCAAATAAAAAGAATACTGCAAGACTATTCTGTTATATGAACTCATACGTGCATTGTATTGTTTAAAAAAAGGATATAAACGCGGGGCATGGGATAAAAAACAAATACCAGCTGAAGGAAAACAAAACTCAGATGATACGACGGAAGTAAGAAAATAAATCGGAAGGAAAATCATTTGTCCATTTCCTAAGCTTCAGCGAAAAGGACTTTTCTAACTCGTTCAGATTTTAATTTTTTCTCTCTCTTTTGTTTTTCGTGTCGTGATTTTCGTTTCCTTCGACGGCAGCAGTTGGAGAAGGTTAAAATAAAATTTAATTTTTTTTTGTGACAACTCAAAAATCGTTTACAAAATTTAAAAATTGTAATTACAAGAGAACTGGGGATGGTATAAATGCTTCATACACTTGTTTATATTGTGTGATGCATTTAAATATATTTATAAATGTAGGTATCTACCAAATTTTTTTTTATATTTTCTTGAATTTTTGAATTCACTGCAGATTTTTTTTTAAATATTTGTATATTTTTCTATGAATTTTATTTTGAAGATATTTTTTTACCCGAATAAAGTACTATTAATTTTTTTTTTAAATTACAAGCTGCTTATGACTTACCTATGAGTACCTAATATTTCGTATAAGATCTCTAGTAACATTTTTTTTTACTTTAAAAAATCTTAGGAAAAATTCTAGAACTTATCTATCAAGAAAAATTAAAAAAAAAAAAAAATCTCACAAAAAATAAAATATACCTACCTAGAAAAAAAATAGAAAAAAAATGTTTATTTCAATATCCTATATATTTTTTTCTGAGATGATATTGTAACACTTATTTGGAGTGTGACGCGCATATTTTTGAAACATAATTCACATTTATCCATTTTCAAAGAATATTAGAGCATCAGAGCGAAATTTGAAAAAAATGTAATTCATTTCAAAAAAGTAGGTAAACTTTACGGAAAAAAGTAACCAACATTTTTCCATTGACACTCAAATAATGATTCATACCTCCCCCCCCCCCAACCAATTGCCCATTTTTTCCAATATTTTCGCTGATTTCGACGTTTTGCAACTTCTAAAATAGAGGGCTAAAATTTCGAAAAAATTGAAATTTTCAATAAAAAATAAGTATGAATTCTCCTGTATAATTATGAATTTCAATTTTTACTTTATAGGAAATTTTAATTCTTGAAAAGCTCCCAGTACATACCTATCTAACCTTCAATTTGCAAACAAAAAAAACTCGATATTGAATTTTAAAAGAAATCATTTTTTGAAATGTCCATGTTTCCCAAGTTTTTAAACTTTACAAAATTATTGGTTTTGAAAGGATCGTGCTAAATGAAGATAACTGCATGAAGGACTTGGAATAATTTTCTACCAAGATGAAGGCGATGTGATTGGAAGTGAAGGGAGGGGCCCAATTGAAAAATGTTAGAAACAAAAGTTGTAGATTGTGATCTGAAGAATAATTTTGGTCATTACAAAAATTTTAATTGGATCCCTCCTTTTCGTCTAATTTTGCATAATACTACGCAAATACTTACTTGAATTATTCGAAATTGGAGGAAAGGGAGAGGGTCAATTTAAAATTTTTTCAAACAAAAATTGTAAGTAGATTAAGATTCTAAGAATAATTTTGATCATAACAAAAATTTTGATTGTACCCCTCACACCCCTCCGATTACGAATAATAAGTATTTATGTAGTATTGTGATTCTGAAAAATAAAAATTAGTAGAGAGAGGGGTTAAATCGAAATTTTTGAAAATGACCAAAATTATTTCTCAAGATCTCATTTTACAACTTTTGTTTGAAAATTTTTTTAATTAACCCTCTTCCCCTTCTCCAGTTTTGAATAATATAAGTAAGTATTTATGTAGCATTATAGAAAATTAGACGAGAGAAAGGGATCCAATCAAGATTTTTATAATGACCAAAATTATTCTTCAGATCTCAATCTACAACTTTTGTTTCAAACATTTTTCAATTGGGCCCCTTCCTTTCCGTTAAATCATACCACTTTCACTTTTGTGGAAGATTATTCAAAGTCCTTCATGAAGTACATAAGATTACGACATGCTGCGGAAGCCATTTCCATTTAGCACTATACGTTTTGGATCAGTCTTCAGTTTTCAAATAATTTTTGATTAAAAAAATAAAAAAATAAAAATTGAAAATTTTTCAATTGCAAACAATATTATTGCTTAGGTACTTTTATAAAACTTTTTAATTTTCAATTTTCAAATTTTTTTGCCATCTCGAAGTTTTTATTTTCCAAAAAAATTTTCAATTTATATAGGTAGGTAAATTTTTATTTAAGAGAGAACAATTTTTGATTTCTTTAAATTTTGATTTCTGCATAAAAAAGTTCTGGATTAAAAAAAAAATTAAATTTTTGAACGTATCAATTTCCAATTTTTCAAACATTTTGATTGCTAAAAAATTTTAATTTTTGAAAAATAGTTGTTTCTAAAAATATGTTTATTCAAATGAAAAATTTCAAATTTATAAAAATTATAATGCCTAAAACATCAAAAGTTGAAAAAGAACAATTTTTGTTTGGTTTGTAAAATGAGTAATAGTAGATACAAAAAAATTTTCATTTTTAAAAATTCTTCATTTTCCAAAAAAAATATTAATTTTTTAATTTTTGAAATTTCCAATTTTTAAAAAATTTTAAATATTGGGACGTTTTTCTTACTTTAAAAAATCTAATTTTTGAAGTCTTTCAAGTTCACGAGTTGAAACAATTTTATATTTCGTTTTTGATGAGTTCTCCAGTTGTCTATTCGATAGGTAAGTAATAATTTTCAATTTTCACACATTTCTTTCAAATAATGTACTTTAGTCACATTTTTTTCTTTTAAATAAAAAAATTGCTGATAAATTCTCATTAAAAAAAGTTTTTAGTGGGAAGAAATCTTTTTTATTCTACGACGAAGTAACATCTAATTCTTCTAAAAAAAAAAATCTATTTAGAGGAAATTTCAATTTTTCGAAGAAGAAGGTCGTTTATCTGCAGGGAAAGAATCTCTCAATTTTTTCAATGTGTATTACCTTTTACCTAGCTATTTTTTTTTTAGTAAAAAAATGTTTCTTTTTTTCCTTTTTTTTTCCTTTTTAGTGAAATGTTTCTTTTTTTTTACAGAAGAATACGTCTAAATTCCTCGAGAAAAAATTTCATCCCAATTTGAGAAATAAAAATTTTTTCCTTTGTTTTTCAATTCAAATTTGCCCATTTTTCATAGAACATTTGAGTATAATCGACAAAAATAGAAACATATTTTCGTCGAATACGTAAAATATCGAAATTAATATTAAGAGAAGATTCTTGCCAGAAGCAACCGATAACTTCTTTTTCATATAATATACGAGAATATATTTGGAAGGAAACGAAAAAAAGGCCCCCTTATATTATGTACATAATCTGTTGGCATCAATCGGTCGCTAATAAAAGGCATTCGTCTTTCTGAACGACGAATCAAATTAAATTCAATTATTGAACCATGAAACAGGTAGTTTCTTGTTAAAAATCACTGATACGTTTCGATTGAACAACCTATAACTCAATATCCGTAGCATCCATATTTTTTTCCAATACCATATCTCACATATCGTCGTTATTTCGACCAATTCGTGTACGAAAAGTAATAATTTTTATATTTTTTCAGGTCTGGCAGAACCTCCGAGATTTGCCGAGCCTATACCAAATGTAACCGTAGCACTGGGCCGAGATGCATCTTTACCTTGCGTAGTCAGTAACTTAGGAACGTACAAGGTAAGCAAAGAACCCATTCAATTCGACCGTGAAACTTCCTTCATTTCTTCTTTCCTTTCACTTCGTTTTAAATAACCAAAAAAAAAATTTAATAACAATAATCATTCGTAATCACGTGTTTGTTTCCACACCCACTGCGATGCCAGCGACGAGAATATTGAAATCAATATTTTTCGAATCTCTCTGGTACTCGCGACTGGCGACAAATTAATTTCGTAATTTTACATCTTATTCTTTTGGTTTCATTCTCACGCTCGCCCAAGTTACTTTTTAATTTTCCTCGTAACCACGCAAACGAAATACTTATTGCTTTTGTATGGAAATAAAACAACTTTGCCAATGTTTTCTTCGCCTAAATATACTACGAGTAGATACGATTTCCGATGAATTTTAATTTCGTCGAATATTCTTCCGCGAGTTGTTTTTCTTCCGCGGTAGGTTTAACCGTCAATTGAAATATTTTTTTATGAACGTAGTTCTTCGATCCGTTGTACATTTAGCTGAGGAAAAACAAGAGGAAATTGTGTCCTAATGAAGTATACAAAAAAACAAAAGAAAATCTTGGCTTTTGGCTGTTTTTCTTGCTTCGATTTTTTCGAGAAAATGTGTTGTTTTTTTTTGGAAAATATTTTCGATCCGATTAGGCACATACCTAAGTTTGTTTTTTTTATAATTTTTTTTTTCTCAAATACCTTATGACTTTTTTCAGGTTTTCTGAAAATTTTTCAAAAGAATTTTTTCTACAATTTCTTTTTAATGATTTTTTTAATGGAATTTTTGCGAGGAGATGATTTTTTTTTTAATTTTTCGGGGACAATTTGTTCTCAAAAAAAGTTCTATAGCTACATTTTTCTCAATTTTTTTCCAAGGATTATTTACTTTTTAACAGAACATGTACCCAACTATATCAAGAAAATTGTTTTTGAGTGAATTATGCAATAATTTTATAAATTGTTTCCAATAGTTTTTTTTTTCTTTTTAAAGAATTTTTTTACAGAAGTTTTTTTTTTTCAAAAAACTTTCAGTAAACTACTTCCCCCAAAAATGACCAAAAATTTAGAAACAGTTCCATTATTAATAAAATTGGAACGAAAATTTATCAAAGGAAAGTTTTCAAATAGCAGGAAAAACTCTATTTTAAATTTTCCTCAATAATGGATAAAACTTTTTTTTTTTACTAATAAGTACGATTTTTGAAGATTTTTGATTTTTTGAATAATTTTTCAAATATCTTACACTAATTCCATATAATGTTTCAGAGAAAAATCTTTCCCAAGAAAATTGTTTTTTGGGGGATCTTTAAAATAAACTTTTTCCTCGATCACGTGTTTTTTTTTTCAAAAAGAACGCAGTTTTGTAGCAATAAATAATTTTTGAGAATTTTTTTTTTCTCAAAACTATTTTCTCAATGATTTTTTTCTCGAAAATAATAAGTATGCTTTTTAGAAATTTTCAATTTTTTGAAAAGATACTTAAATTTCTCCATAAATATTTTTGAGGTTATTTTTTAGAGCACATCACTTTATACCTATTTCTTAAATAATAATTTTGGAACACTTCTTTTCATAGAATGATTTGTTAATAGTTATTTCAAAAATATGGTTTTCGAAAATTTTTGATTTCTTGAATAATTTTTCAAAAATCTTCAAATTCTCTACACAACATCGCTGAGACAATATCTTTACCAAAAAAAGTTTTTTTTTTTTTTTTTAAATAAATGTTTTCATCGATCACGATTTTTTTTCAAAAAAACTGTTTTTAAACAATTGATTATTTTTATTCAAAAATAATCTTGAATTTTATAAGAAAATAGATCTTCAAATAACAGTGCTTTTGGATGAAATTTTTAGTACCTAGGTATACAAAATTTACATTTTTTAAACAATGATTCCGAAAAATTTTTCATAAAAATGATTTCTCAAGAGTTCTCATCAAGTGAAGACTGTGTAACGAAGAAGAAAGTAGGTACCTAATTGACTGGATTTTTATAACTTTTTCTCAAATTATTATTTTTTAATTTAAAAAAAAAATGATTTATTTTTTTTGAAAATTCTTTCAAAATTTTTGAGGAAAACTTATTTTTTAGTTTTCAAATTTTTTTTTGAGAAAACTCCTCCTCAAGAAAACTATATTTTAAACGATAGGCACCTAAATCTTTTGATACAATTTGTCCAAAAATAAACTGTTCTCAGACATTTTTAAATGTTTTTCGAGAATTTTTCTCTAAGAAAATTTTTTTTATAGATTTTTTATTAATTTTTTTTAAAAATGTACTTGAACATTTTAAATTTGTAGAGACTTTTTTTTCCTTTATGATAATTTTTTAAGGAGAAACTTCTTTTAAATTAATTTTTTTCGAAAATATATTTTTTAGATTTTTAATTTTTTGAGATAATCGTATGCCTGAAAAAGCTACGTCAGAAATGATTCTTCTCAATTGTTTTATGGAAGGGCTTCTTCGTGAAATAGATTTTTTTAAGATGGAAATTTTTTTTTAAATCCTCTAGAAATTATTTCATTTTCTTTTTTATTTGTAGCAAGAAACGGCAGATGCAAAAAATCAAACTCCCTCCTCCCCACTTGCTCTTACCTCCCAATCCTTCGCAAAAATAAATCCAATACCGTAGAAAATTACAAATCGTTCAAAACAAATTAATTTCTGCCTTCCTGCTTGCACGTATAGCAACGACAACTCAGCCTGATACTTTATCAAACGTCATCTATCGCAAAAATGGTATTTTTTTCGTAATTAACTCGACTCGACAACACTCCTAAGAACACATTTTACACCCATACTTCCAATCGAGCCGGTACTTTATAAATTACGAATGACTCCGGGGGTAAAAAAAATCTGCCAGCATAGTTAAAACAATAGAAGAGAGAAGAACGACGAGCTAAAAATGAAATTAAAAACGTGCTACGAGTCGGCCTGGCTGGCTTCGGTGTTATCCCCTCATACTATACGAGCGAATCAACATCACCGAAGAGGTCGTTTATTCTTCATTACTACTTGGCAGCGGCATATGCCGATGACATCGAATTTCAAAAACGCCATCCGAAGCCAATTCCTGTACAGTGTGATAGGATCGAAGTGAGGGGCTCAGGAAGAGATCGCGGTTTCATTTTGAATTTCACAGCCTTCTCTGTGGCAACGTATTTCCATTACCTAGTTGGCGGATTTCTTCTTTCGGAATCTGCGATGCTTATAAACGTAGTAACCGGTGCATATAAAGGGAAAAAACCAGCCACGATAAAGAAAGGGAAGGGAAAAAATAGATGAGGAGGAGGAGCAGAAGAAGCGAAAACCAGCAGCGATTTATCTCGCAAGTTTAATTTTATTTTCAAGTAAGTGGTAAAGTTTCCGTATTTATTGTTTTTAAAAATAAAGAGAAATAAAGCGGTTTGATGTCTTTCCGGTTGAATTGGCGAGTAGGTCGCAGTAAAAGGCTTGCCAGTCTATTGATGTTTAAACTTCAGCTCGCTGGTACGATGATTGCGACTACTATTCATTAGAAACCACCATCGTACCACATAGATAGTATATCGAAAGGGTACCTAACCTAACCTATACAATACAGATGTACACCGGAGCGATATAAACCTTTGCAAGAGTCCTCTATACTCGTAGTCTATTACACGTTTGAAAGCAGAATGAACGTTTAATCGAAGACCTGCTCAAATTGACCAGTCTTCGTGTGTATCACTCAAATTTCAAACGACGCGTCTAGATTTTTTCCCCTAAGTAGATTTTTTTTTTACAAAAAATGTCTGATAGTACAGTCGCAAAAGGAAAAAGAATAGATTTCGTGCGATTACTCTGTTAAAAGTGATTTCATGACTGAATCTTAATCTAGAGTCTACAAGGAAACAAATGAGCCGATATGCCATTTTTTTTAGGCCCTCCTTTTTTGAGGGTCCAGACCCCTTTCCTCGAAAGTCCTCTATCTCCATTCCTAAGGCACCAAACTAAAAAATTTTCAAACAAAAGTTGTGAATTAAGATCCTTGGAATAATTTTGGTTACAACAAAAATTTCAATAGGACGTCTCCTTCCTCTTCAATTTTGCATAATACTTATAAAAATTATCCTTGAATTTTAATTGCTGATATTGCTGTTGCCTTCAATCGTCTTAATGCAACTTTTGAGTTGTAGCTTGTAGTACAGCAAAGAGGGGAAAAATAGGTTTTGTCAACAGTTGAAACGATTGCAATTTGACCAAACAACTAGAAAAAGCAATTAACGGGCATGCCATTTTTCAAGTCTCCCCTTTTTTGAGGCGGTCCATCCCTCCTTACGTTAGAATCCTTTTATCTCCGTTCCTAAGACCACAATTGAAAAAATTTTGAACAAAAGTTGTAGATTAAAATCCTTGGAAAAATTTTGATCATCACAAAAATTTCGATTGGACCCCTCCCTCTCCTCTACTTTCGTATGATACGTATGGAAATAAATATCTGATTTCGATTGTATTATGAAAAATTGAACGGGAGGGAGGGGTCCTATCGAAATTTTCGTTATGATCACAATTATTCCAAAGATCTCAATCTACAACTTTTGTTTGAAAATTTTTTCATCTGGGGTCTTAGGAACAGAGATAGGAGACTTTCGAGGAAAGGGGGCTGGACCCTCGAAAAGGGAGAGCCTTAAAAAAATGGCATACTGGCTCATTTTTTCCCTGATAGACTTTAGATTGAAATTCAATCATAAAATTGCTTTTAACAATATGGTACTATGACTTTGTTTTATTCTCTCCTCCGAACCGTATTTCCTTTTTAAAATTCGTATTATACATATCTGACACGTTGACGTTTCCATATTTCTCTATTTTTTTTTTTACAAACACCGCATGAAAAAATTTCCACCCCTTACAGCAATTTGTTAATTTTTGGTTTGTAATCCTCAATACCTACAGTACAAAGTTGTACGTTCAAATATGGTACAACTGCAGGGTCATAGCTTCGTTAAGTGAAAGGTACTACGTATAACGCAGTACATTGGCCCAAATGCTATGTAAACCTACATCATAAACGTCCAATTACGTGCGGTTATTTCGCTCTTCATGACAAAATAACTAACCCTCGCCGCTCTGGCCGTGTGCACCAAACTCGACCGAACTGAACGCGTGAAGTGAAATTGCGATGCACTACACGTGAAACGTTTCGGTTATTAAAAAGTAACGTTTATGGCCGCGTATTTCATGTTTATCGCCGCCTAAGTACGCTTTTGAATAATTAATCGTGTATGCGATTCAGAAAAAATATTATACGTACCACTTATCCGCGTTTTATGTAAAAAAGTTTACAGTTTGTAGCAATTTAAAATTACAATAATTGACGATGGTTCGAATAAAACTTGATAAAATACGTACAAATATTCTCAAGCAGTATTTTAAAGGATACGTAATTTTTCCAAAAAAAAATCAGATGAAAAAATTGAAAAATTGAAAATTTAACTTTTGAACAAAAGTTGAGAAATAATGCTTTCTGAACTAAATTAAAGGGGAACAGAGTAGAAAAACGTTTTAAGGACTATTTCGTACAAAATTTAAATCGTAAAATATACTATTCATTTGTCACAAACCGTTTTTTCAAACAAAAAAAAATTCACCAAAATAAAAAAAATTCTCTTCGAAGAAAATTAATTTCGCAATCATGTTTTAAAAAAAATCTGATGAGAAATCAAAAAACAAAAGTTACGACGAACAAACTATTTAAATTAAATTTTTTTTTTAATTTGGAGCAACAATTTTTTGAAATATTTTTACAAAATGAATTTTTCAATTCATGTTGAAAAAAAAATTTTCGAATGGGAATTTGAAAAAAAAATTGTTTTAAACAAAATTTAATTTCTCGATCATTTGAAAAAAAACGAAAAAATTTCAAAAAATTGTTAAAAAGAATGAATAAAATAATTTTTCAATAATAAATTAATAATTATTAAGTAGGTAGTTATTCTTATTACTTTTTAATAATTTTAAAAAATATGATTTTTACACTTATTTGCAATGCTTAGTGCTTATATTTTAACAAAATTCAAAAAAAATTATTAGCAAAATTGTGAAGAAAAAAGATTTTAAAACAAACAAAAAAAAAAAAGTAATTTCTTAATGCAAAGAATTTTTTTCATTAATTTGGGATTGTTTTGAAGTATTTTTTTTTTAATATCTAGTAAAAAAAAATATATAAAGTTTGAAAAAAATGTGCTTTAAAGTACATTCTAAAAAAAAAAAAAGGAAAAATGAAAAATAAATTTTCTTTAAAAAAAAACTTGGAACAAAATTAAATTCTAAATGAAGTTTCAACAAAAAGTTTTTAAAGAAGAATTTTCAAGAAAAAAATAGGGAAAAACACTTCGAACAAAATTTGAAAAACAAGTTATCAGCATAGATTTTTAACAAAAATTATTTTTAAATGATATAAAAAATAATGCCCTTATATAATACAAAAAAGAAAAAAACGTTCATTCGAATTAAAGAAGACTGCTTCTAAAATTGTTTAATAATTTGAAAACTCTTAAAGCAAAATAAATTTCCAAGCCAAGTTTCAGGAAAAACTTTTTAAAGAAGAATTTTTTTAAAAATGTAAAAAAAATTGCAAACAAATATTTCAAAAATTTCAACAAAATTTTAAAAAATCATCACCACAAATTGCACAATTACCTATCATAATAAAAACATTTTCAATTGATTTTTTAAAAATTTCTTCGCAAAATTAAAAAAAAGAAGTTCAACTTAAAAAGGAACTTAAAAAAATTGAACAAAATTTTGAAAAATATTAACAAAAATATCAGTCAATTTTTCAGTATAGTTACAAAAAAATGATTCACAAAAAATTAATGAAAATTCTCATTTTTCAAAACTAAATGTATACATAGAATTAAAAAAATCACATTCAAAAAATCAAGGTGTTTTCAAAAACAACAAAAGATCCAAAGAAATTGGCTTCTGCGCAAAATAAAAAAAGTCATAAAAAATTCAATATAAATTTCACGAAAAAGCTTACTGAAGGAATCGAAAGTTCTGAAAAAAAAGTATTTATTGCTTGTTTTCAAACACATTTTGAGAGTTCCAAAATTATATACTTAGTAGGATATTTTAACGTCTAACGTTGAGCATAGGGCGACCGAACGAAGACTCGATCGATGATTCGAATTTCGATTACTCTAATTTTAACAAAAACATTTTAACAGAAAAAAAAAACTGAAGAAAAATAAGAGATTAAAAAAAAAATTCTCAAGAATTTTCATCGGTAAATGTATGTACTTACTTGAAAAATCAGTGAATTTTGCAGAAAAAAATTTCGAGGATTAAATTTTTCAGGTAAGAAATTTTTTGCCATAATTTTTTTTTTACTTCATTCAACAAGAGTTTTTAAAAAATTTCTTAGATTTTTTGAAAAAATTTCGTGTTGAAAAATTTTATACAAATGAATTTTTTTTAGAATTTTCAAGAAGAAAATTAAAGTTTCCATGGAGAATTCTTATAGAAAATTTTTTCATTTTTTTTTTTCAGTAAAATGATTTGATTTTTTTTTCAAGTTAAAAGAACATTTTCTAAAAAAAGTCAAGATTTTTTGAGAAATTTTTCCAAAAATTTTGAAGATATGAATTTTTATGAAGAAATCTGAAGAAAAATGAGAGTCTTAAGTACTTACTTATACTTACCTATACATAAAATTATTTTATGAAATATAATTTTGTTTGAAAAAAAATCTTTCAGAAAAGAAGAAGAAAGAGGAACGATTTTCAAGTGTTTTCAAAGATTTTTCAAGAAACATTTTCTGTCCCCCCCCCCCCCCCCATAATAAGTTTAAAAGCGAAATAATTTTCAACAGTAAAAAATTATAATTCATATCTTTAAAAAATGTAAAGAATTTTTTGGAGAAATTAAAAAAAAAAAATTCTTCTTAACTTTATTTCACCAAAGGTTCGGTTTCAGTTTCCATTACTCGAAATTGTTTCTAAAAAGCAATAAATACTTAATAACGTATAATAACACAAAATTATCTGGATAAAAACGTCTCGATAATGCTCGAATGAACACAGCGGAGCAGTTTAACTATACGTTATCTAATATCTATTAAACGATTACCGACGCCTTCGAAGATAGCATAGGCAATTCATTTGACACATGTTTGTAATAAATTGCCTAAATGTACGGTTCGTTATGCAGGACACACCGTATATACGAGTATACAATAAAGTACACGGAGCTGGAGCAAATGTAGCGTTATAATTGCCATAAAATATTTCTTTTCGATGGTCCACAAATACTCGTGTGTGGTATCAATTATGTATCAATCGCGAAGGGTACCTCAAAATATGATTTTTTATTCATCTACAAGAACAAAATATAAGAACTCGCATATGGAATACCCAAGTACCTACCTCCAGAAGGGTAAAGAATTGCGAACTGTTGGATATCAAAGGGGTATTTTGTGTACTTTGGTGCGTATGTGTTTGTATATCCAGATGGAGAATTTTTATATACCATTTGGTTGTTGTGAAAACGATAAACGACGCGTTTAATTTGTCTATACAGAGCGCGGTTTAACCCATTAGAACATTTTGCGGTAATTTGTAGTAGGTGGAGAGATGCGTTGTTATCACAGCGAATTTAACCCGAGCTATACGTCGTCTTCGCCGTTTGTTGCTGGTCGTTTCGCTCTCTCCGCATGTACGATGAGGGTTTGCGTTACCCCTCTGCCCCTCTCCGCTCACGTCACTGTCCTTCGGTCGGTATTTCTCTTTCTCTCAAATTAGTAGTTTTTCGTTCCGCCATGTTTCCTCACCAGCAACGTAGCGAAGATTAATAGCTGTCCTTTCTTAAATGAAAATAGAAAATAAACGGTCTGGCAAGTCGGTTCTGTTGTTTTACCTTCACAGCTCCATTAAATGTTGTACTTTATTTCGTGTTCATTTTTCCTGTTAATTCCCTCATCACGAGAGATCGCGCAGAAGACGTGGTGGAGTATTTGTGGGCTCCTCCTGGCGCAGAATTCGACCTCATTTTTGTCTTTCGAATTGGACACACAAATGTCAATATTTTTGGAAAAATGAATCCATCTTTTAGATAAATACTCGAGATGTCGACACAGGAGACTACTTTGGAAAAAAATTGCATCTAGAAAGTTTGAAAATTATGAATATAATCGAGGCAATGTGTATAATCTTCGAGTTGCGGTTTATTACAACGTTAAATCTCTCTTTATTCTGTAATTTATCGTGAAAATGAGATTTCCTCGACTAACGTACCTCTGCCATAAGCGCCAGCATTTATAGTTAATCGTTTTCACATTGTTCGACTACACAGGCGAAGAAAAATACCGCATCTCGAACTGGTAGATATTTTTTCTCGTTCTGCTTTTCAGCGTATATAAGAATGAGAAAATAAATGCACCTCGGCGCGGTTCATTAATATGATAACTCATTCTTTATAATAAGACAGTTAAATTGTCTCCTGTGCTTTTTTTTCCGATACGCGATTCGAGACGGTGACGCAGGGAAAAGAAACCCAAGCCGGTGGAATAAAAAGGTACTTCGTTTTAGAAAACAGAAAGAGCGGAAAATACCCTAAAGAAAATTATTACGCTAAGCCGAGCACGATAACTAACTCCCAATTTCTTTTAACTTACTCAGTTGATAAGCGAGAGTACGATAAAATACACGGACCGGTATCGTTGTTGACGCAAAAAAACCGAGTTGCAAAATTTAATAAATTTTTCTATCTAATGAAGGCCGCATCGAGACAGGGTATGGGTTGTTAGCGGCGTGTACCGATGCGAGGCGTAAATTGATTTGTAGCTTTTTGCTAAAATCTACCGATGCGAGCATACGGTGAGGTTGGTTTCGTTTCTTCGGATGTACAAATTAAAGAATTGTCTGTTTTGGTGGTTGATGGTGAGGAAAGGAAGGACTGGTGGAGAGAAACAGGGATGAAGTCTTTGGTTGAAAATTAAAGAATTGTTTTTGAGAAAAATTTCAAGAAAATTTTGGAAAATTCAGAAGCAATAACTGTGTCAGAATGCGTTAGATAAGCCGACTTTTATTATCAATTTAATAATAATTCGTCAAAAAATTCAGAGTCGGTGTGTACATTGGATCTTTAAGATTGATCGAAAACTGAAAATTCAGCAGTAATTAAAAATTGAGAATTTTCAATTTATTTCAAAATTGTATCAATTTTTGAAAATCAGTTAAATTTTGTAAAATTTATAAATTTTATAAAAATTGAATTTTCAAAGTTCAACAGATTTTTACTAGGTCTGTTCGAGGTACCACAGATGCCTACAGTACACAGATTCTGTACAGATCGGACCTGTACAAAATATGTACAAAACTTGTAAGATAGGTCGAACGGTTTTCTGTACAGATTCTGTGAAAAATGATAACGTAGATGAAGTTTCACTTTATTTAACTGAAAATAACTAAAACTTGAAAAGAAAAATCAATCGTGAGTCAAGATTTTCATCTCCTCACTCAAATTTCTATCAAACTAATTTTTTTCATGATCACCAATCATTTTACGGATTATAATTATTTTTTAAAATAAAAAGAAGTATTAATTTAATCAGTAAAACATTCACATTCCACATCAATAGAGAACAAAAATTCAACCGTTAAATAATTTTTCAGTGTTCCAGTAGTTATAATGATTAATTATTTTCCAAATTTTGATAGCTCTCATATCAACTATCAGTCTATCACATCACCTGCAGCACCTATAGTACCTCTGGAGGTACTGTTGGATCTGTACAGAAACTGCACAGATGTCAGTTACAGAAAATTACCTCGAACAACTTTCTGTGCCTGCAGTGTAACCTCGAACGCTTTTTCTGTACAGGTTCACAGATTCTGTGGTACCTCAAACAGACCTACTATTTAAAAAATTTGGCGAAAATTCAAAATTTTGGGTAAATTTTACAAATTCAACACAAATGTGAAATATATTACCTAATAATTTTTCAAAATCAAATTTTTAAGTAATTAACAATGCCGTGATAGCCGATAGGTAATGACATTCATTTAATTTTTTTTTTAAATATTTCCATTTAAAAATTTAAAAAAAAAACATAAAAAATAGTTTTATCAAGCAAAAAAATTAAATTTTATGCGAAAATTTAAAAACAGAGTGAAAAAAAACTATTCCGTATAAAAACAAATATAAAAAACATTAAGTATTCTAATCAAAAATCTTAGAATTTTCCCAATGTAAAAAATTTTTTATTTAAAAAAAATAAGAGATAATTTTAAAAGCCCCCCCCCCCACCCAAATAAATAAATTCGGTGCTAAATGAAATGTTAATTGATTGACATTAAAAACACCCAAAATTCTTTTCAATTTTAATGCAAAATTTTTTTTTTCCAGTAAAAAGTTAAAATTAAAAATAAAAATAAAAAAAATCAAGGAAAAAACAACATGCTTCAAATCGATTAAATTATTTCAAAACAGAGATAACGAAGATGAAAAATTCTTTCAAATTTCTTTTCTCATCGATCATGCAAAAACTTTAGTTACTTATCAATTAAAACGTGAAAATTAAAAATAGATCATGAAGAAAAACGACTCAAAAACAGACCAAAAATATGGTTTATGAACCCGATATCATAACAAAAAATGCACGAAATTTTTAGCAAATACTAATTATACCTACTTTGAAATAATTTGAAAACATCAAAAAGATGAAAAATAAGAATATTAAAAAAAAGTTTTCAAACAAACTTTGAAAAAAATTTCATGAAAAATAATCGCAAACAGAATGTTCAAGAAAATATACTTACGTATTTTTGAAAACACGGAAGTATTTACTCAGTTTGAATGATTTGATGAATAAAATTTTCAAAGAAATGTATCTGAATCAAATTTAAAATAAAATTCAAAAAACCTTTTTTCAATTCAAAATTATAGAAAATTGAAAAATTATTCAAATCATCACAAAAAAGTATTTTTGAAAAAAATTCTCAAATAGATTTTAAAAAATTCAAAGTTTATCGCAAAAATGTAATAACATGAAAAAAAATTTCAACAAAAGAAAAAAAAAAGGAAAAAAATTTTTTAACAAATTCTAAAAAATCGAAAAAAATGAATATTTTAAAAATTTATTGCTGAATAAAAAATATGAAAAAATATTCATGTGTATAAAAAAATACTAGATTTTTAAAATATTTTTGAACGAAAATTTTTCCAATGGTCTAGGAATCTTTTCTAATGATTTGAACGAAATCCAAAAATTTTTACAATCATAATTTTTAAAAATGAAAAGTAAAATAATTGTTTTTGAATTTGATTTTAAATGTTACAAAACATTTTTTTTTTAAATTTTGTAGATGAACAAAATTTAAGAAAATTATTGGGTACAAAATGAAAAATTTTAAAATATATTTTTGAATACCTACCTATACTTGAAACATCAAAAATGTTCATGAACAAAATAATTATTTAAAAAACTTCTTTGAGCAAAATTTACAAAAAAAAATAAAAATATATATATATATTTGAAACAATATTATTTTTCAACATTTTTATACTAGCTCGTGATTAAAAAATTATTTTTCATTTTTTTCATTTTTTTTAAATAGATTGAAAAAATGTTTGTATCAAAATTACTGTTTTGTAGAAAAAATTTAACTTTTTAGAAAAATCTTTGATATCGATTTCTTTCTTTTTTTTAGTTAAAAAATGGTTGAATAAAAATCGTAAAATTTCCATATTTTGAAAAAAAAAAACAATTTTTTGGAGAAAAATCCTATTTTTTTGAAGAAAAATCTCAATTTTTGACAAAAATCTTGCAATTTTTTCGCAAAAAAATTTCTTAAATTTGTCTGGAGAACAAATGCCTTTTTTTTATATGCTACAATTTTTTTTTTAATTTTGAAAAAAAAAAAACTTCTAAATTTTTTTTGAACTGAAAAAGGAAAAACTTCCAAATTTTTCTGAATGAAAAATTTTAAACGTTCTTAGAAATTGAAAGAATTGAAAAAAAAAAATCTCAATTTTCAAGAAATGAAAAATATCACAATTTTTTGGAGTCCGCATAATACGTAAAATTTCCTAATTTTTTTAAACCAAAAAAACTTTTAGATTTTTCAGAGATTTTTTTTTAATTTTGGAGGCCAAACTTCAGATTTTTCTAGGCGATCAAAGTTTTAACACAATTTTTTTGGAAGAAATCTCTTGTTGGATGGTTCTTGAATATTTTCAAGATGAAAATCCTTAAATTTTTAGGGTAAAAATATTTTTTAAATTTGTTGAGAAAAAAAATCTGAAAATTTCAATTTTTTTCTTTTTGAGAAAAAAATCATTCACATAATCATCATTGAAAAATTTTTAACCTGTCATCCCTTCGATGAAAAAATTGAGTAACATCCTAGAGAACTTCAAATTCGTGGTCCTGCAAAGTGCAAAAATACATTTTTTTGCATACAAAAAAACTTCTCAATTTTCTGAATTGACACTAAGAGTGCATAAAAAATCTCAACTACCAAAACTTATTTTGGGGACTGCCCGTCACTATTGTAATTTCGCGTTAGAATAACCTTTACAAAATTTCAAAATAATAATTTGAAAAAATTTCTTTCTAGCTACATTTTTCAAAAAATTTCCAAAAGCAAAATTTGATTTAAAAAAAATATATTGACTGATTCGAGAAAAAAAATATAAATTTTTTTTAAATAAAAAAATTTCATTTTCATCAGATACATACCATTATTCTTCAGAACCTAAACTCTCCTCGATTTTAATTCAACAATTTCAAACCAAAAAAAAATTAAAGTGGGTCGTAAAGTCGTAACCTTGACTAAAAAAAAAATCCGACCGGTTACAAGCATCCCATCGGGGCACAGGGAAACTCGATTACCTTCTTTGCGAACATCGAATCAAAACAATTTCCACGAAGTTTCAACTTCTTCAGTATGCAATTCACGACCGATAAGTAATACCTAATAATATATTGATTTCGGTATCGTCGAAAAGAAAAATAAAAAGATTTTGTTTTCCAGCAACAAACTTCGTAATTCCCGGAGTTCAACTTCGTTTCGGCTATTTGTGCGCAGCAAAAAGTTTTCCACCCAAGAAGTATCAAACCTTACAAATGTATTATGAAACAAAAAAAAAAGGCTAACCCAGAAACGCTCGTACGTAGAAACAGATACGTATAGGGAAAGAAATTAACGTGTTATTTGCGAGTTTGGCCAAGACTGCGATTTTTTTTCCTCTTCACAAACACCTACACTGAGTGTGGGCCTTCATTCTCCACGTTGGATTTTTTTTTTTTTCATAACAATAGCAATCAAGCGAATAGAATAAGGTGAAAAATTTAACCCAACCAAAGTGATAAATTCGTTCAACGATGAGATTTATCAGTGAAAACGACTCCGAAGCTCGAGAAGAGCACAAAGAGAGTAGAAGAAATCCACTTTAGAAGATATGAAAAATATCAGCATATAAGTACAGCACGCAGGAAAAGGGTACAAGAAAGTTTATACTTAATATTTAATACAACAATTTCTTCAAAGAGTTCTCTATAAAATAAGACCGCCTTTTTGCCTCGCCAAGGTAAAGTGGCATATACGAGTACGCGCATCACACACACACAAGCTTCATACAGCCGAATTTGTACAATTCCCAGGAGACCGGAGCGGGTTTCACGCGCGGCGGAGGTCATCTCATCAATTTCCCATGCCGCATTTTTATGGAATGAAAAAGGTCGTAAAATACAAAGCAAACTGATGCCACGGTTTGATATAAACAACGACCAAACTTTGTTTAGTCGCATTGCCTTTTTCTACCTATAAAGCATTCTTCCGCTAGCCCAAGCAGTTGCCGGATCGACCGACTCGACCGTCGCGGTATGCGAGCTCGAATCGAGATACAGCAATTTTCGCCCCGTCGATGGGCCAGCACCGTGTCCAATTTTAATCTGATTATAATGGAACGAGCGCGAAAAACTCGCTAGTCGTTTTTCAATTTGATGTGTGCGAAGTATACGTACGTACACATTGCTGGTTTACCGAGAGAAAATACCCAACTCGTAGGAGCGAGAGAAACTGCACGATAAAAGCATCTAAAACATTTGCGAGTGAATGGAAAAAGAATCTCGCGAGTTCGAAGACCGTCCAGACTCGATAGATCGAAATCTCGATTTATACGGAGTGATTCGGAATAAACGCGTTGCCTTTAACGAGCTAGATAGGCAACTTATATTGCGCCAAGGGTGGATGTTTGTATTTCCAAATATTTCAGGAGGTAAACGTTAAAATGAATGTGAGGAGTAAGTATTTCGTTATTTGAAGAACTCACCGTTTTCTTCTGCTCATTTCTGTAGCTTTGTCAATTGATTGATTACTCGTGAATCGGAAAATTGGTTTCTGAAAACAAATGAAAATAAAAAAAAATTAATAGCTTGATTACCTATTCAAAAAAAAAAAAGTAATAAATTATTTTTAATGTCAAAAATCGGTTGTATAAATTTGAAAATTTTTATAACTGGAAAGATTACCCATTTGGCCCAATTTTGGAAAAAAAAATTTAAAAAATTAGATTTTGAATACCTACATGAATCTTAAAAGATAATGTCAAAAATAAACATGACTTATGTTGAAAATCAAACAACTCAACAAATGAGTCAAAATTTTCAAAGAAATTTGTTCTAAAACTAAAAATTTGAAAAAGGCCCAACAATAATTAAAGTGTATAAAAACAAAATAATGCTTCAGAAGTTCTTTATTCAGTTCACAGCCATTTGTAAGTATTAAATCAAGATGAATTCAGATAGATTTAAAGACATTCAGAAGAATCTACAATAGGTAACTTGAAAAATTTGCATATGTTCAGATGACTTTGAAGCTATATGAAAAATTCACGAGAATTCAGAGTCATTCACAGGCATCTTGAGGAATTCACAGACATTCAAACAAATTCACAGACATTCGGCAGAAATTATCAGAAGACATTACAAAAATTCGAAATATTCACAAACATTCAGCGGAATTTACAGGCGTTTGAAAAATCAGCATAAATTTTGAGGCATCTGGAGGAATTCACAGGCACTTGAATTCACTGGAATGCAGAAAAACTTACAGATATTCGAAATTTACAGCCACACATTTAGAATTCAGAATTTACAACAATTCTGAGGAACCAAAGACTTTTAGTGGACTTGAATGACATTCATAGAGGGATTTCTAGACATATGAAAAATTTTCAGTCATACATTTATAGTGATTTAGAAAAATTCAAAGGCACTTAAAAATTCAGAGCAATTCAACAGAATTTGGAAGAACTTACAGATATGTTCACAGGCATTCTGATGACTTCACAGACATAAAATTTGAAGACACGAGTTACAAGTGATTCAAAAGAATTTATAGGCAGTTAAAGAAATCGCAAGAATTCAGAGCAATTCACCAGAATTTGGAGGAACTTATAGATAATTATTCAGAACAACAAGCATTCTGATGAATTCACAGACATTTAGATAAATTCACAAGCATTTAAAAAAATTAATGAGAATTCAGAAATTTTCAAATATTCTTCACAAAAATTTTTCTCGTTGAATTTTTCATCAACTTTTTAAGTCAAATGTTTCATTTCATTTTTCCTGTTTTTTTTTTTTTTTTCAATAAAATTTTTCTATTACTTACAGAATTTTTCATAATTTTTTTTGTTGGAAATTTCATTATATTGTCTTTTCTTAAGAATTACCTATTCTGGTATTTTACCCTCGAAATTCTTATTCAGATTTTTAAATTGTAAATTTCATTAATTTTCATGAAATTTCTTTCACCATTTGGATCAAATTTTTTGCCAATTTTCGGGATAAATTTACGAAAAAAAAATACGTTAGATCAGAATTTTTCTAATAGGTACTAAGTCTTGATAAAAAATTTTCTAGTTGAATTTTTCATCGAATTTTTTTATTAATTTTTTTAGTCAAATTTTTCTTTACATTTTTCCTGATTTTTTTTAAACAGAATTTTTACAACTATTTTTCATAATTTTTTTATTCTGAAATTTCATCAAACTGCCTTTTTTACGAATTATTCTAGAAATTTTTCCTTGAAATTCATGTCCAGAATTTTTTTTCATATAAATTTCATCAATTTTTATGGAATTTAGATATCTTATTTAGATCGAAATTTTTTTTAAATTTTTGTTAAAATTTTTCAACTAACGTCAGATTTGAATTTTTTGATCATTTTTCAAAATTTTTCTCCTTGAATTTTTCTTTAGAATTTTTACTGATTTTTTGAGCCAAATTTTTCAATAAAATTTTTTCTGATTATTTTTTCAACAAAATTAATTTTTAAAATTATGGATTTTTTGAAGAAAATGTCATCAAATTATTTTTTCTAAGAGTTGTTCCAGAATTTTTTCATCGAAATTCTTGCCAGATTTTTTTTCATGTAAATTTCACCAATTTTACTGAAATTTTTTCACCACCTACCTACATTGAATTTTTTGTAAAATTTTTGTTGAATTTATTGTAAAATTCTTGTCAATTTTTAAACTGAATTTTTTAACGTTGGACTTGAATATTTTGATCATTTTTCAAAATTTTCCTCCTTGAATTTTTCTTAAGATTTTTTTTTCTTTTTTTTAAGCCAAATTCTTTCTAATTTTTTTTCAACAAAATTTTTTTACATTGATGAATTTTTTGGGGAACATATTATCAAATTATAATTTTTTTTGGAATTTTTGTCTTGAAATTCTTATGTGTAATTGAGTATACCTATTTTCATAAAATTTCTTTAACCATTTCCATTGAATTTTTCGTTAAAATTTTTCAACAATTTCTTTCAGCGCTAGATCTTCATAAACATTCCATATCAAAATTTTCCTTATTGAATTTTTTATTTAAAAAAAATAGGTATCAACTTTTTCTCCATTTTATTTTTGCATATTTTATGAAAAAATGTTTTTTATAGAAATTTTTACCTGACATTCTTGTTTAGATTACCTTATTTTCTTTGTATGCCAACTTTATTAATTATTGTCATTAATTTTTTTTGTTTCAAACTAATTCTTGATCAATTTTTTTTGTGATTTCTTTTCAACAAAATAAGTATGTACCTACCTATTAAGTATTACATTTTTTATCAATTTTCTTTTTGAAAACATTTCATTGAATTCTTTTCCTTGAAATTTTCATCAAATTTTTTCGTGAAATTTTTAATTGATCAAATTTCTTTTTTTGGCGAGGGGGACATTTTAAAATTTGATGATCAAAATACAGACACCAAATTAAATTTTTTATTATTACCAACTCCCGTAGAATGTTGAATTATCGAAAAGTCTTGTTTAGTGACAGAATTACGAAGTCTAATTGATTAATAACTTCTCCTTGAAAATTAAATTTTGAGTAACAAACATACCCGAGCAGCACACTCGACAAATTATCGAAATAAAAAATCGACAGAATATCGAATTCGATAAAGTGTCGCGTTAGTTCCGCATAAATCGTGAAATTATCTTTCGATATATCGACAGATTATCGATGAATTATAGTTGGCAAAATCCATCAACAGATAAACTTTCGATAAAATCGAACGATTTTTCTTTTAAAAATCTCAAGATTATAGTTAGATACTTCATCGATAACCTATCTATAAATCGAAAGATAATTACACGATTTATGCGGAACTAACGCGACACTTTATCGAATTCGATATTCTGTCGATTTTTTATTTCGATTTAGTTTCGATATTCTATCGATTTTTTATTTCGATTTAATTTCGATATTCTATCGATTTTGTATTACGATTTTTTGTAGATTATCTAGTTTCGATATTCTATCGATTTTTTGTAGATAATTTAGCATATATGGGTATATGCGCGCGTACATTTTCAAGACCGGCTGGCGAGTTTGAAGTCGTAGTTACGCTTAAGGCTGGCGAATTTCGTTCCAAATACAGCAGTTTCTACCAAAACAAGCGTCTGTTGCGAACATCGGAGTTCGTTCGCATAATACGAATTGGATTATAATATTCAAACATCTTATGCAAAATTGGAGAAGAGGGAGGGGTCCAATTGAAATTTTTATAATAACTAAAATTATTTCTAGGGCCTTAATTTACAACTTTTGTTTGAAAATTTTTTCAAATTGGCCCCTTTTTCCTCCGCTCCTCCAATTTTGAATAAGTATCAACGGAGTATTATGCAAAATTGGAGGAGAAGGAGAGGTCCAATTGAAAAAATTTTCAAACAAAAGTTGTAGCTTAAAGTTCTAAGAATAATTTTGGTCATTACAAAATTTTCGATTGGGCGCCTCCCTCCCGTTCAATTTTAAATACTAAGTATTCACATAGTAATCGTAGTATTGAACTTGGTAAAATTTTATTTAAGAACAACGATCTGGTTTCAAGTAAAATACCTAGTAAACCAAAAAAACTAGATAACTTGTTTGAAAATTTTTTCAATTTTGATTTCGCATATTACTGTTACACGTAAGTAGGTAAATGCAAAATAATAGAGGCTAGAGATGAGGTCCAATTGAAAAAACATTTCAAACAAAAGTTGTAGAATAATATTCTGGATTTAATTTTGGTTATTATAAAAATTTCGATTTGGCCCTTTCTTCCCATCCAATTTTGAATATAAAGTAGGTATTTTTTGACTAGAAAAAAATCAATATAGTTTCAACAACTATCGTTACAAAATCGTTGAAATATCGAAGTCGATAAATTTCATATAATCTGTCGATAATATAGTTTTAAATATCGTCACAAAATCGTTGAAAAATCGAATTCGAGAAATTTCATATAATCTGTCGATAATACAGTTTTAAATATCTTCACAAAATCTTTAAAAAATCGAATTCGAGAAATTTCAGATTATTTGTCGATAATATAGTTGTAAATATCTGCACAAAATCGGTGGAAAATCGGATTCGAGAAATTTCAGATTATTTGTCGATAATATAGTTGTAAATATCTTCACAAAATCGTTAAAAAATCGAATTCGAGAAATTTCAGATTATTTGTCGATAATATAGTTTCAAATATCTGCACAAAATCGGTGGAAAATCGGATTCGATAAATTTAATATTCTTTGTCGATAGTATCGTTGACGAATATCGTCCTAAAATCGTAATACTATCGAATTCGATAGTTTTTAGATTTTTTGCCTATAAAATCGTACAGCTAAATCTGTATCATATCGTGAGAACATCTTTAGATTTTTAAACGATTTTTTATCGATACGTTTCAACTTTCGATATTATCGATCGAGTGTGCTGCTCGGGTATCCATCCATGTTACAAAACTTTCCCTTGAGGGAGACTTTACTCATTTTTTCAACTTGAAAAAAAATTGTTGACATTTTTTTTCAGAAATTTTCTTACTGTAACTATCTACAATTCTACATTGATTGCATATTTGCAAGGATACTAAATCCATATCGAACCACATTAATACGCTCGAATGGGAAGAGCATTTATTCGAGCACTGGAATGGAATAAAACCAAAATTCAAATACCTTTAATGCGAGTTATAGCTTGTGCATTTTCCTCGCATAAGAAATATTCGAATGGTTTGGCGAGTAAGAAACTCCATTAAATAAAATCGTACCAATTTGGACGAGTCTGTGCGCGAAATCTACGTTCAAAGATCTCGTAGGTATTGCGAAGCAGAGAAAAAAACCTCGAGATATGGCTTTATATTTTTTCAGAACCGAACGTACGTCGTACACGGACGCGATAAATGTACTAAAAATAACGTAGATAGGTACTTCGGAATACAGAAGAAGAAGGAGCAGAAGCAGTGTAAAAAAAAAGGTAAACAAATAAATTTTGAAAAAAAAAGATGAAACCTTAAATAAGTCAAACGTAGAGGCCATATTTTATCTGCGGATATCAAATTGATGCGAAAGCCCAATAAAGCAAAACGCTTCTCGTAATATTTTCTAAAACTACGATAAGTGGATTTCTTCTTGTTGCTTTTTTCCAAATAACCAATCTGATTATAATTCACCGGTTGTAGACGTAATTTAAAAAACGTTTCGGGTATACGGTGTGTCTGACATTAAAATTAAATAAACCGTTATGCTGCGCTGCCAACATCGAGACCAGGCCAGGCAGACGAGACGCAGCTGAATCTACGAGTATGTTGGTTTGGGCGTTGTAATGCATCGACGAACCAGAGAGAGGAAGAGAGAGAAGCAGATAGAACTCGTCCATTTAGTAATGAAAAATTTTCTACCTTGGTTTGATTATATTTTTGCTCGTGTGTTTTATTTCTAAGCTGGCGCTGGAGAAAGTTTATCTTGTACATGTAAGCGCGTAAGTAGTTACTAGGTTAGATATAAGTACAATGAGAGAGTTAAGAATTTGCCAGTGCTGTTGCGGATGAGCCAAGGGAGGGTGGGGGGGGGGGGGAGCCTTTGGAAGAAATATGAAAATAGCGTTTGAGAGGCGAGGCATAGAAAGAAGCTAGGTGAAAAGTTTAAAAGCAGCAGCCGAAATTCTAAAGAAATATTTTTAAAAGGTAGGCTTGGCGTGGTTGTTTTTAAGAAGTCGTATGTCCGGGACTGGTACATGTAGCGGCCGTGAAGCTGCATAGAAGCCCGTAAAGAATGTCGAAGAAGGGCAGTATTTATACGGCTGTTAGTGAAGTTGGTTAATATTTAATGCTAGCTGCGAGAAACTGCTTGAAAGCGTATAGAGTGAAAGGGCCGTTGGTAGGAAATGAATAATTCCGGCAATTTGCTACTCAGGATAAGGTTCATTTCCCTGTTGCTATCGTTAGAGTGGGATTACACACCCTATCACCTCTTCTGACTGGCGAACGCTACTTCACAGAGCACGGTGTGCCTTCGCCTTCGCCAGTTCGCCGCCTCTGCCTCGTTTCTTGGGCGATATCAACTCTCGCTATCTATAACCCAAATTAACTACCGAACCGTACGCGCGCCCGTGCCCTATCGCCGGAACAACAGGGTATCCTTTTTACTCGGGTATTGAAGTTAATTCTTGCGAGTTATGCTGATTACTTCCCAACTTTTACGCAAAGAAAACTCATTTTTTTGTCGACGCGTAATGGCGTATTAGGCAGCTAAGCTAAAGGCTCCCCTTGCCTTTTGATGGTGTTTACTCGGCCACCAACACCTCGATGGAAGGCCCCTTCGCCTTGCTGGCGTTAATCAAATTAACGCCATTACGTTTTTTGAAGATTCGCTAGTTTTTTTCATTAGGTTGTGGGGTGTATTGATAGTAGTATGCGCTTAGGTGGTTGAGTGTTTATCAACATTTTGTACAGGAAACATGAGCTATTGCTGAGGGTATGGATCTGAGAAGGTATCCCGGTAAACACACCGCCTGCTATTCGTATGCTAAAATCACAGAGACGAAAATCGCGGTCTATTCGCATACGAATAGAATGCGAAATCAAAGCAAAAATCGAAGAAAATTTTCTCAGATAAATTCGTATACTATTCGTGAGCGAATATCATGCTAAAATCGTATTTAAAAACCTGTAGATGTTTTGTGGGATATTAGCGCGATATTCGCATAAGAATCGTATGCTAAAATCGCAGTGGAAAACGTGCAAATATTTCTTACGATATTAGCGCAATATTCGCTAGCGAATAGCATGCGATTTTCACTACAACTTCTTTCAATACGTTTTACAAATGAGAGAAGTCAGTTTCAAACATGAACGTGTACTTGAATGTATTGCAGTGACATTTAAACAATAAAATAAAGGTTTTTCTGGGTTTTTTGATTTTGTTGGGGAATTTTGTGTTTTGTTTGGTGTTTTTTCTTCTTTTTAAGTAAAAACGCCAATGATTTGATTTCAAAGTGATAAGAATGGAGACGAAGGCAGAATTTCTTGAACGATTTCCACTCACAGTAAGTTAATTATTTTGAATTTATATCTTATTTGTGATCGCATGAATCTGTGTGAAATTAAATTTTATCAAATCGTAAAAATTTTAGACGTCTTATCAGTGCTATAAAATTTTTCAATTGTTCCTCTTCCTTCTCCAATTTGAACGCAGTATTATGCGAAATTATAAGGAAAGGAAGAGTCAAATCGAAATTTTTGTAATAATCGAAATTATTTCTAAGATTTCAATCTACAACTTTTCCCGAGCAGCACAATCGACAAATTATCGAAATAAAAAAATCGACAGAATATCGAATTCGATAAAGTGTCGCGTTAGTTCCGCATAAATCGTGAAATTATCTTTCGATATATAGATAGATTATCGACGAATTATAGTTAGTAAAAGTTTCGAGATTATAGTAAGATATTTTATCGATAATCTATCTATAATATCGAAAGATAATTTCACGATTCAGGCGGAACTTTCGCAGCACTTTATAGAATTCGATATTCTGTCGATTTTTTATCGATTTTTTATTCCGATTTTTCATCTTTTACTAGCTTTTTTCTATAATTAAAAATCATTAATTAGCATAATTACCCGAGCAGCACAATCGACAAATTATCGAAATAAAAAATCGACAGAATATCGAATTCGATAAAGTGTCGCGTTAGTTCCGCCTAAATCGTGAAATTATCTTTCGATATATAGATAAATTATCGACGAATTATAGTTAGTAAAACTTTCGAGATTATAGTAAGATATTTTATCGATAATCTATCTATAATATCGAAAGATAATTTCACGATTTAGGCGGAACTTTCGCGACACTTTATAGAATTCGATATTCTGTCGATTTTTTATCGATTTTTTATTCCGATTTTTCGTCTTTTACTAGAATTTTTCTATAATTAAAAATCATTAATTAGCATAATTAATACATTAAATTATGCCTAAACACATTATTCATGTTACGGTAAGAGGATCATTTCAGAAAAAGTCAAAAAAAATTATAAAAAATCTGCCACCCGTGGGGCTTGAACTATCTACCTCCTGCATGGTAATCCTCTTCCTTAACCACTATGCCATATCTTATCGTTGAGAAGTTAGCAATAAAACGCTTATAATAGACAGTTTAGTACTTCCAGACGTGTTGGACTTAAAAAAATTTTCACCAATTTTTAAAATTTAGAAATAATTTCAAATATCGTCACAAAATCGTTGAAAAATCGTTCGACAAATTTCAGATTATTTGTCGATAATATAGTTTCAAAGATCGCCACAAAATCGTTGAAAAATCGAGTTCGAGGAATTTCATATTACGTGTCGATAATATAGTTTCAAATATCGTCACAAAATCGTTGAAAAATCGAATTCGAGAAATTTCATATTACGTGTCGATAATATAGTTTTAAATATCTTCACAAAATCGTTAAAAAATTGAATTCGAGAAATTTCAGATAATTTGTCGATAATATAGTTTCAAATATCGTCACAAAATCGTTAAAAAATCGAAATCGAGAAATTTCATATTACGTGTCGATAATATAGTTTCAAATATCTTCACGCAATCGTTAGAAAATCGAATTCGAGAAATTGCATATTATGTGTCGATAATATAGTTTCAAATATCTTTACAAAATCGGTAAAAAATCGGATTCGATAAATTTAATATAATCTTTCGATAATATAGTTTCAAATGTCGTCAAAAAATCGGTAAAATATCGAAGTCGAGAAATTTCATATAATCTGTCGATAATATAGTATTAAATATCTTTACAAAATCGTTAAAAAATCGAATTCGATAAATTTAATATTCTTTGTTGATAATGTAGTTTCAAATATCTGCACAAAATCGGTGGAAAATCGGAATCGATAAATTTAATATTCGTTGTCGATAGTATCGTTGACGAATATCGTCATAAAATCTTAATAATATCGAATTCGATAGTTTTTAGATTTTTTGCTTATGAAATTGTACCGATAAATTTTTATAATATCGTGAGAACATCTATAGATTTTAAAACGATTTTTTATCGATACGTTACATCTTCCGATATTATCGATCGAGTGTGCCGCTCGGGTTGTTTGAAAAAATTTTCATTTGGGACTGCGGGACAGCCCTTCTTCCCTCTCACAATTCAGAGTAATAAATATACGTTTTTATACCTATCTAATCTATATATCTATCTACGTAGTATTGGGCATAATTGGAGGGGGGGGGGGGGGCTCAAATTGAGAAATTTTTCAAACAAAAGTTGTAGATTGAAATCTTGGTAGTAATTTTGATTTTCCTAAAAATTACTTTATCAAATGCCACTGATAGGTACTCCAAAAACTTTACGATTCGGCATAATTTCATTTTCCACAGATCTGCGATCACAAATATGATATATTTTCGAATAATTAATTTACTGCTGAGTGGAAATCGTCAAAAATCATTTGCCTACTTTTTAGAGACGAATTCCGAACGCTAATCGCAAGCGAATTAACAGCGAATAGAACGCTACATTCGCTGCTAATTTCGCGTACTATTAGCGTTCGAAATTGGCCGCTAAAAAATCGGACATTTTTGATATGCTAATAGTACGCTATTTTCGCATGCTATTCGTATACGATAAATTCGAATTTAGCGCTCTATTAGTACGCGATTCGCATACAGTGTGTTTACCGGGTATCTTATTTCAAATTTCTGATTCAACTCTACAAATATTATATCTCAATGCAGTAAAGTTAGTGTTAAAAATTTAGTCACTTCTACAGGCCTAACTGCAGTTTGTGTCGAGGGTACTTTAGCACAACCATTTTTTCTAAAAAAAAAAATCTCGATTATTTTTTAAAGTACAAAATAGGTATCCTTTAAATTTTTGAATTTATTTTTTGAAAATTGATCTTAATTTTTTGTTTAATTTTTTTGGAAAAAATCTCTTGATTCATAAAATAATGCTTTCCTAACTTATTTTTTTAGAGTCAGCGTGAAAAAATTCCTCATTTGCTTGAAGTAAAAAAAAAATAGAAAAAATTTCTAATTTTTTTAAAGTAAAAAAAATTGAAAAGTAAAAAATCTTTCAATTTCCTCAGAAAATAAAATTTCTAAAGAAAAAAGCTTTACAATTTTTGTTTCAAGAACTCCCTCGCCTATTCATGACTAGAAATTAGATATAATTATGTACTTATTTTTTTATTTAAAAAAATGCCACTGTTTGCTTTATTTATTTTGAAAAAATTTCAAGTGATTTTTTTTTTATTTCTTCGTAAGACGTAGGTACAAAAATTAAATTTTTTTTGGATTAAAAAATTGATTTTTTTTTAGAAAAGATCCTTAATTTTTAAGATAAAACCATCCCAATTTTTTGAGAAGAAAATTTTAACTTCTAAATTTTTGAGTTGAAAGTTTGTTTATTTTGTTTTATTTTTCTAATTTAAATAGATTTATCATTTTTTCGAGAAGAAAAATCATTCTCACACTCAACATTGAAAAGATTTAAAATGGGCACCCATTCGGAAATACTGAGCCTCATCCTGCATCCCATTCAAAATATTGATTTTAAAAATCAATGAAAAAATTGAGAGAAAATAAAACGATGTGGTCAATAAAACAGGTACTTATGCAATCAAAAAAGAAGTTCATTTTACAAAATGACATTACCAATAAAAAAATTTTTAAAAACAACAAAAACGTTGGAATGAAGTTTAAAAAAAAATTGAATACAAACAATAAGGACAAATTGTTGAATAAAATTAGAAAAAATTCATACCATAAAAAATTATTTAAAAAATTGCACGAAAAAATCGAAGAATGTGAGCAAAAAAATATCAACTCATGAAAAATCCAAGGAGAATATTTTTACATAATTTTCTCAAATAATCGAGTATGACCTTCAGTAAAAAATTACTAAAAACTTTGAATTCAAAATTTCGAATAAAAATCTCACATTAAAAATATTCTTTTAAATGCTAAAGTAAGCAAGAATCATATATTTGGAAAAAAAATCGATTCAATTAGAATATTTCCGTTTGAAAAAACGATTTCCATCAATAGAAATTGATTTCATTTTGAGAATGAACAAAGATATTAAAATTTAAGATAACAGATTGTTAAAATGAAAAAAAAAATGAAAAAATTGATCAATACTTTTAAAGTCAAAATTTCAAAAGAAAATTGAATGATTTTTTTGAATTTTAGAATAAGCAAGAATGCTCAGTTTTGAAGAAAAAATTCTAATGAAATATTTGAGCGGACTGATATTGAGAAAACAAAATGGAAACTTAAATAAAATTATTTTCAAATAAATTAGAGAAAATGGGTATCAGTACGTAGTGTAAAGATTTTTCAAACTTTTAAATAAGCACGAACTTCGAATTTTGAGAAGAATGATCCAAATTTGATAAGATATCTCTAAAATGAAGAAATTATTCCGAAATTTGAAGGAAAAATTCCAATTAAGTATTTAAAAAAATCAATCAATTGGTTACAATAGGATCTTTTGGAATTTTGAAAAAAAAAAAAAAACGTTTTAAGAAAAACTTTATGAAAACTAAAACGGTCCATCGAATGCATTTTTTTTTTAAATTTTAGATTTAATTTGAAAAAAAAAAGTTTCAACCGATTAAAATATGCAACTAGGTACCTGGGTTCAAAAAAAATTATCAAAATTTTAAAGAAAAAAATTCCAATAAAAAATTTGAGAGAATTGCTATCGATTTTTTTTTTAAATTTTAGAATCAGCAAAAATTTTCTATTTTGACAAAAGCAAATTAAAACTGATTGAAATACTCTGAAAAAAAAATCAGTCAAAAGTTTGAAAAAGAAATTCCAATAAAAAATTGCATTGTATAACGTGCATGCCGATGATAATTTTTCAAATTTCAGAAATACTGGCGAAGAGAAGTTCAATTTTGAGAACAAAAATCTTAAAATTGAATAAAACAGATATTTTGGGAAAAATTGATCAAAATTTTGAAGAAAACAAAAGTTCAACCAAAAATTTGAAAGATGGGATTTTTTTCAATTTTAGAATAAATACGAACTTTCATGTTGAGAAAAAAAAATAAGAATTTGATTAAAATATATTTTTTTTTAAATAATTAAAAATTCGAAAAAAAATCGAATTTGAAGGAAAAACCAATTTACTAAAATTTTACTTTCTGAAAAAAATAAAATAAAATTTGATGAAAATCGTAAAAATTTAAAAGAACTAAACCAACGAGAATTTTTTTCACTTTCAGAATAAGCAAGAACTTTTTATTTTGAAAGATGAAAATAATCAAAATTGACTGAAAATTAACTAAAATGACTTTTAAAAAAAAAAGAAAAAAAACAGTCGCAAGGATTTGAAGGAAAAATTTCAAAAAAACAGTTGAAAAGAATGTTGCCCAATATTTTTTTTTTCAAATTCTACAATAAGCAAAAACGTTCAATTTTAAGGGGAAGGGGGGGGGGGGGGGAGGAAACTTATTCCAACAATTTGAAAAAAAAAATGAATTGATTGAAATTTTTTTTTGTAAAATTCGATCAAAAAATAAATAAATGAAAATATTAGTACTTTTTGAAAAACAAAGCATCAATCAAACTATTTCGTTTTAATTTCAAAATGTGCAAGAATGTGAAATTTTTAGGAAAAAAATTCAAAATAGATACTCAGCTCAAAACAATTTTCAAAAAAAAAAAAAAAAAAAAATGAAGAAAAAAATTGATGTTTGCTTCAATAAAAATATATATATTTCAATAAAATCTTAATGAAAAAAAAAATCATGGAAAAGTTACGGGGAAAAAATGGAAAATAAAAATTTTAATACTTTAAATTTCAATTTTTACAGAAAATCAGGCTTAAAACATGATCAAGTAACAGATATCTCAAACTGGTACAGATCCTCTTCCTTTCACACCATCAGAAAAAAATTACCTCTCTATTCATCCAGGCATCAAACAAACTCGTCACAAATGATACAAATTGGCAAAAAATAAAATAAAATAAGTAAATAATACTTTAAATAAAACTCACATTTACCAGCACGTATAAATGTAACTAGCTAATGAATTGACCTACAGAAAAATAGCATGATATACCTACATTGCTTCCCAAAAACTACAGCGAAAAGATGTACATATAAACTTATAAAAAAAAAATCTATACACATAGATACCGATACAGTATATCGAATCGGTGTATCTATGCAACGAAAGATACATACAAAACGATAAGCTAATGCGCCCAATATACCCAGCACAAAATTGTACGTGGAAAAAAATAGAAGAGAAGAGAACAGCGAAGAGACGTAGTAGAGTAAAAAGAAAACAGTCCAAAGACGACGTACACGGTACATAGAAAAACACCCTTCGCTTCGTACGAAACCTTTCTAAAACACCAATCCAAACTGGAATTTGTTATAAGAGAAGAAAAAACCACGCGAGAGAAAAAAGAATAGCTTATAAAACTCGCTGGTAAAGAGCAATTTATTTGTAAGCGTATTGAATTGCGACGATAATTAATGTGACCCTCGGAGACGCTGCTCGATATTCGCGTAATCCAGCGCCTTCCACGTATAACGAAGAAATCGCTTGATTAATGGCGATTAAGTACAGCAACGTGCACAACTTACCTACCCTGGCAACCGCACGATATATCGAATAATTTTTCAGCCAAAGTAAAGTAAACATTTTGAGTTATTGCGTGGTTTTTTTTTTTTGCTAGTTGATGGTTTTATTACTCGTATCAATTACGATTATGACGATTTGTTCGCGAGCGTTGATAATAAAAGGATCGTATTTCCATCGTGAGGGGAGCAGGCGGAGGGTAAAATTTATGGAAGTTTTTGATTAAGTTAGCTTATCTAATAATTGTACAGAACGAGTTTAGCTGTTATTTGGCGAAAGGAAAAAATTAGAATGTTGGTTCGTCGGTTCGAATTGTAAGAATGGAACGAGCCACCTCGAAGGCTGGGCGGTGTACGGCGGGTAAAAACGAGATCATTATCGTATTAATGTAACGAAAAGCAAAACGATTTCCACTTAATTAAAGGATAAAATAGTTAACGTCTCGACGTGTACTTGGTATAAATTCACGCGTATAATCTCGATACGATATCTTGGATCGTATCGAGTAGGCGAGAATGTTGATTTTAACCGCATTGTTGGCGGTAACTTTCAGCAAGGGATTCGTTTACGCGTAAATCTCGCCTCGCGCCATAGTCGACTCGATGTGGCTACAAAACTATGCCTCTATTTTACATGGGATATGGTAGGTAAACGTCTGAACAGCGCGTACCACGCTTGGTTCGTTCTATTCATACATTTATATATTTTATATACAACGTCCTTATAGTAGGTTCTTATCGCCGAAATAAATTTAAATTAAATTTCTCGGCGAAAATGTTTTTACGTACAGGCCGAAACCGCAATAGGCGAAAGCTCAATCAAATTACAATACAAAGTTTGTTTATCCGGCGACAGGGCCATACTTTGAAATGCAAATGCGTCGAAAACCACTTCAATGAAGACTTGGCTGACGTTCGTATTACGAGTACTTCGTATCGAATACAATATCTTCAAAATGAGAACTTTTTTATACAGTCTTTTTCCGTATTTAGCTGCTCTGTGTACTGTAAACTCGATACAAAGATTATAGCTGACGTTTTCATGGAGGAAAATCTGCTTGATCTGGTGGCGAAAGTTGCAGGTAGGAGTTATACGAGTGTTTTATTTATTTTGATTTTTTCTGATTTTTTTTTTTTTTTTTTTTTTTTTTATAAATAAAAATTTTAACTGCGATTTTCCAGCAGATTTGTTCGAAGAGTTTCATTTTTCAAATGAAATTTTTTGAGATATTTTTATTGTTTTTTTCTTGATTAATCGTCTTCTTATAATTTTTCAAGGTGATATTTTTTCATCGAGGAATCTTTTCGAGTGATTCGTTTTCGAAGAATTTCATCATAAGAAATATTTTCAAGGGGTACTATCTTTTTGCTAAAAATATTATAAATTGACTTTTTTAAATTTTAATGGTGAATTTTTTTTAATCATTGGTTTTGATGGATTTTTTTTGATGATTTTTTTTTCATTAAAAAAAAATTGTTTCGATTTTTTTGAAAAAAATTTGAAACTTTTTTTAAAAATTTCGATATGGGTAATTGGGTATTATGTCTCATGATTGCAGTGTTACGTTATTCATCTCTAATATTTCAATATTTTTTTACTTTTTTGAAAACATGTATCTAGGTATGGATTTTTAATACAGAAATTAAAATTTGATCAGAAATGATGACACATTTTTTACCTTATCAAAATCTTGCTGGGCTATTAAAGACATGAATTTAAAAAATGAATAATCCAATTTGTCAATATTTTGTATAAATTTCAAAACTATTTTATCTGACTTGAAAAAATCGTGCAATTTATGAATATTTCTGTTGAATTTTTGAAAATGTGTAGGTATGAAAATAATATTTAAAAAAAAATTGATATCCTTAGTTTAAAAAAAAAAAAAAAAAAAAAAAAAAAAAAATGGGATCCAATGATCCAATACGTAGAAACAGTAAGTTCGAAGGGTGGATCCATTTTTTTTTTAGAAATTCAAGATTTTACTGCCGAAAGAAATGTTGAAAAACTCCCACAAGTGACTCCATCGCGTCGTTATTCACGGCAAACAAGATAGGCAATTTAATTAACACGAAGTAAAAACACACTTTCGTCGATATTTACGGCAAACAGGATAGGCAATTTAATTAACATGGAGCAAACTCTCAGTCTCGTCGATATTTACGGCAAACAAGATAGGCAACTCGACTAACATGAGGTGAAAAACTACTGTCGTGGTATTTTTTGTGATTTTAGTTCAATTCTGGAATTTTTTAAATCGTCTGATTTTTGTTTCAATTTTCCCACTATTTTGTAAATTTAAATATCCTTTAATTTTTGATTGTTTTTCAATTTTTTTTAAAACAATTCTGCACCATAATGTTTTTCCAGTTGATTTTTTTTTTTGATAAATTCTTTTCAAAGAGATTTAGTTTTTAAAGAAATTTTCCAATGTTGTCAATGTTTTTGAAGATTATTTTCAGTAATTTCAAATTAAAACTAAACTTCCAGTGACTTTTATTTTTCAATTTTCAATTTTTCAAAAATCTTTTGAATTCAAAATTTTTAAATTATTTATTTAAAAATTACCATTTGTAATTTTCAACTTTTTTCAGTTTTTAATTTGTTCCAACGTCTATTTTTTTAATTTCTACTTTCTTCAACATTTTGTTGATTTTAGATTCAACCAAATTTTTTTGGTCAATTTTTTATTGTTCTCAATCTTTGAAATATTTAATATTATTCAGTTATTAACTTCATTATTATTATTTATTTTCAATTTTTTCATTTTCAATGTTCTTTGTTTTAATTTTTTTTTTTCAACTTTCAATTTTACTATAATTTTCAGCATCTTTAAATTTCAGTTATTCATTTCTAATTCAACTTTAATTTTTTTCAATTTTCGATTTAATATCGACTTTGAGATAATTTTTCAAATTTGAATTTTTCTCAATCATTCAAATTGAAAATTTTCCCAATTATTCATGCTATTATTGCTTTGATCGAAATCGTCAAATGCAAAAATGTTCTAATCAAAGTTGCTATTTCAGAGGGTTTTTTTTCGCCTACATATATTTGCACACTTTCTCGATTATTAATTCGCCAAATCGTCGGAACAAAATTTATCGCCATGTTTTGGAAACGTGTAAACGTGTTTAAGAAGATTTTACATTAAAACGAGAAGTCAACATTTCCTAATCCCAACTTACAAGGTTATTTAACAGCCTTATCCTCTTGTTCCACTCGAGCCCGTCGAGTCGACTTAATCTTATTGTATACATTATTAGATGCATTATAATAACTTGCCTCTCCGCATACTATACGGTTAGTGGTTACCATACTGTAACTACTTAGGTGCTAAAATTATTTTACCTCCTCTTTGTGTCTTGTTCAACTCTTACTGCGAGAGAGTTTGTATATCAAAACCATAACTTTATCCGATACCCTTTAATGTGCCTACTCGAACCGATGAACGTACGTATTTTACTAAAACAGACGATTTATCCGTATGCTAGCGTGTTTTCCAAGTCTGAGAATTTAGCAAGCGGTGTGTTTTCAATGAAAACACACTTAGTTGAATATCTGAGAGAGTTTCACGTCAAAGAAGAAACAATGGCGTGAAAATTGGGGGATCTGGTGCGGTAAGGGAGTCGAATGGCCTCGAGCAGGCTGAAATTTGATTTTTCAATTTTCTGATTTGTAATGCTGAAATATGATTTTAGAGCGTATTAACGATCCTTGACCTTACACCTGGGAGATGACGCCTCGAAATACTTGATTTTAGGCTTAAAAATTTCATCTCTGTGAGTTTTCTATCGATTTTCACAAAACTTGGCATGTACTAGGTGAAGGTACTCAAGAGCAGTTCTGCTTAAGAAATTAAGAACTGACGATTAAACATAATAATCCAATATAAATATGTTATTTAACATAATTTCTGTCAGCCAATTAAAATGGTTCGATTTTAAGACATGAGAAATATCCAATGGATAACGGACTTCATGACTAAATGAATAGTGCTAATTTTAGTAAGTAGATGAGGAACATAAGACAGGCAGATTACTGGATCCTTTGTAACAGGATGCTCGAAATATGAGCTTTTCACAGAAAGATCGATTCGATTTCACAGCCTGAGATTCTCACTAGCCAAATTGCTGACAAAAATGACAAACAATATATTAAACTTCGCATACGCTTTGTATAATTTTGGTCAGAATTTCGTTAGTCACAGGACAATTAAGTCCACAAATACGGGCATTTGGCATTTTCCAATTCCCACACAGTTCTCGTGTTACAACGACTTGCATTTTCTTACATGGATCTATGATTTCATCTGCTCCTCGGTCGTACTCAAAACATTCCTCAATCTTCCATTCGTCAAAGGAGAAAGAATTGTAAATTTTGAGAAAAGAACGATTCAAATTCTCAGCAATTCCTATTCTTTTTTTTTTTTTTTTTTTTTTTTTTTTAGATTTTCAGTTAACTTTTGAAAATTAAAAAAATAATTTTGTAGTAAAACGTCGATTATTATCAGATTTCCCTTTATTCTTACACATACCTACTCATTCTGTCATTAAGTACTCATTATTTTACTCGTATATTGATGCTTCAAAAAGTATTGGAGTTTTTTTCTGGAAAATTTTTAGAATAATTTACTTGAAAAAATTCCAGTTCAAGATGAAAAAACATTTCAAAATTTTGTTCGAAAAAATTAGGAAATTTTTCACTCCAAAGAATTAAAAGAATTTTTTTATTCCAAAAAATTGAAAAGTTTTTGTAGCGTCTGCAGAGCTACGCATCACCGGACCAGTTTCGCGTATGTTTACTTCTCTTACTTAAGTCATGTAGCAAAACACTATTTAAGCTAAATCGACATCTGTACAATTTAGTCTAAACAGAACATTTCGTCTGAATAAACTCGTACGTAAATATTAACCTCGTCGTGTTAGATCATTTGAACAGTCTCCTCTCCTTGCGCTTTTGGGTGTCCACTTGAGTGCGGAGTGTATTAGGTAGGAATTCTCTTTACCCTTCTAACCACCTACTACAGTGGTGACCCCCGATGTTCGCAAATATGTAGTTCGTGTATCTCCGACATTTCGCGATGTGTGCCTCGAACCGCGTAACCCTTCTGATATTTGCTACCTCACTTCCTTCTGATTTTATGACCACGCTACATCATATCGCCATCAGCTCACATGTCAAATAGCACCGAATCTCCAGTCAATGTTGCCAGTCAGTACAACGCCAGTCCACAACTCCAGTGTAACCAGTTCTCGCCACTCATCAATGCAGTTTTTTTACCAATTTGAAATTCCGAACAAAACGCTACTCTTCACAAAATGTCTACCAACTTTTCAAAAAAAATCAGCAACAAGATGCAACCGACAGCAAGTGCCGAACCATAGCTCTTCAAAATCGAAACGACAAGCTTCCCATCAATTATATACGCCTAAACGAAAAAGTCAACTTCAATCAATCACAATTTTGCACCTAAACGACAAAAGCAACAACTCAGCACAAAGTATACGATTTAGATTTTTGGTCTCCAGGTAGCAGCGAATTTCCTCTTTCAGGCAAGATTGAGTGCTAAAAAACTACCAAAACCTTATCTATCGTTAAAAGTATACTGCAATCTCAACTTCGAAAGCCTTCTACATTTTGCGCTAAAATCCGACCTGGCATCACGTTAACGATGAAAGCCTAGACCATGGCAGATTTATTAGCAAAACAAATGTTAGCAGACTCCACAAGAAAGGAACATTTGGAAACAAACTGAAAGTCAGTTGCACCAAGGTCTCATCAAACACATTGCGGCAAGTATCCGAATTGTAAGACTCGACCCACTGAGCAGTAGTAGTGAGCCGCCAATGACAAACTCAAGCCAAAATGTAGCACAATTTCAGATGCACCGCTCAAATGCATCATTCTCAGCGAAACTCATCATACTCAACGCATCTCAACTCAAGGCTGGTCGCACTCTAAGCATCACACAAACTCAACAATGCGCACTCAATGTAACGCTGCTCGACTTGATGCAACACAACACTCAAAGGCATAACTTTTCACTATTATCAAATTCATGGAAAATTTTGACTAGTGGATATCGCCAATCATAAAAATTCCAAATGTTTCATCATCACATCATCACTCATCATTCATCAGCATTCAGCAACTCAACTCAAATTCAACCAATTTTTTTCAAACTTCTCAATGCATTTCTTGTTTTGTTCAAATTTTTGTCTGTTTTTTAAACTTTTGTCATACTTATTCTCATACCTATTTGTACACCTATTTTTAGAAACTTTCAATTTTTCAATTTTTTCAGTAACCTGTAATTTTTTTACGAAATTTTTCCAAATTTCTGGAAAGGGGGTGTGTAGCGTCTGCAGAGCTACGCATCACCGGACCAGTTTCGCGTATGTTTACTTCTCTTACTCAAGTCATGTAGCAAAACACTATTTAAGCTAAATCGACATCTGTTCAATTTAGTCTAAACAGAACATTTCGTCTGAATAAACACGTACGTAAATATTAACCTCGTCGTGTTAGATCATTTGAACAGTCTCCTCTCCTTGCGCTCGTGGGTGTCCACTTGAGTGCGGAGTGTATTAGGTAGGAATTCTCTTTATCCTTCTAACCACCTACTACATTTTCAATTTCAAAAAATTAGGAAAAATTTTTCACTCCAAACAATTAGGAATTTTCTTGTTCCAAAAAATTTGGAAGTTTTTCACTCCAAAAAATTACGGAAATTTTTCGTTCCAAAAAATTAGGATTTTTGTATTAAAATTGAGAAATTTTTCACTTCAAAAAATTATTTCAAAAAATTAAGAAATTTTTCATTCCAAAACATAGAGATTTTTTTTAATTAAAAAAATTGATACATTTTTCATTCCAAAACAATAAGATTTTTTTATTCAAAAAATTAGGATTTTTGTATTCCCAAAAATTAGGATATTTTTTATTCCAAAAAATTAGGGAATTTTTCCATTCCAAAAAATTAGGGAATTTTTCCATTCCAAAAAATTAGAATATTTTTTCATTCCAAACAATGATTAAGAATTTTTTATTCCAAAAAATTGTTTTTTTTTTATTTTCAAAAAAATTAAGAAATTTTTCATTTCAAAAATTTGAGAAAGTATCCATTTCTGAACATTTCATGATGCTTAAAGTTGAAACACCGCTCATAACTTCTTGATTCACGTTGATTTTATTTTCACTGCCCAAATGCTTTAGAGTATCTAGAGTTGAAACACCTAGAAAAATGAACTCTTATAATAATAAATTGACTAGCAAAATGATCTCTTGTAATAAGTAACCTAAAAATTGAATAATTCATTCATGGTGAAAATTAGACATGCACTCACGAAAACGAAAGTTTTTTTCTTCCTTTTTATGTATTTTAATCTCAAAGTCATAGCGAGGCAAATTTCATCTCAAGTCCAACGGACCCGCTAGCAGGCCAAATTCATTATTAGTAAAATAATTAACACCTGAAAAAAAAAATGATAATCTATAAAAACAAATAAGATACCAAAATTTTCCTTCGTCAGCCAATCTCTGGCCACAAAAAATCTTCACACCAAACCAACACGACATGACACAACATAACGTCACAGTTCTCATCTAAAAACACGACACCGTCGTCATACGATAAAACTCGGCCCAAAAATAACAAACCGACTGTTAACTCGTTAATTATTATTAACAAAGGGTGTGTCAGCTTTAAGTAATAAGTAAATATACTGCGGGCGAATTCGCACGTAGCGTAGTATATCCGTTCACGTCGCTTCGCAAATGCCGAGTCGAGCCGGTCACCCATCAAAATAAACCACTGCTACACGCTTACTCTACATTATTTTAATTGCTCGTCGTTAGTAGCGGATTACGAGGACACTTAAACCAACGGCTAATCATTTTTTGCCAGCCTTGTGTACACATTATCAACTTATTTGCTGAGTTGCTGAGTTCAACGAATTTTATGCAGTCTTCATCCATCTCTTGGTATGTGATGCGATGGTTGTGGCGATTATGGAATTAATGCCAACGTCGTCGTAGGTACTTCCTACTTCGACTTCCTACTTCGCTCGTTTACAACGGAATTTCATTCGCTATATCTGATTTTTCAATAGACATAAATTCTTTGGTACTTGTGACGAGTGCACGTGCTCGCGATTATTATAATATTATTTATAACAAAATTAAACAATATTTTATACAATGGCGAAAGGATTATGTATCGTGATCGAATATCACTTTTGTGAAAAATTTCATTGTTCGATTAAATACTCGAGATTTGAAATGAAAAGCGAAATAAAACGTGGAAAATGACGAATGGAAATTTCTACGCAATTTTTATCTTTTTGAAGAGTCTTTTCTCGAAAATATCAACAGAAGAACCTCCAGTACGACTTATGTATAGCCTCTGTAGAATTATCCCATTCGGTAGAAAATTCTAAAATATTTTTCATTTCTTTAAAAAATCGTCCGAGTAAAATTTTCTGTCAAATTTCAACTTGGAAACATTTCATTTTGTATTTAAGTAGAAAAATTGTCTGCGAATTTTTCATTTGTCTAATTCGTCGAAAAACTCTAAAAGGAATAGAAGTGATAAAAAGACTTATTTTAGGTGGAAAAATGCTGCCGTCAATAGACCTATTCACGCGTGTCATTCTATATGAAGATAGGTCAGTTTGACCGATTATATGTAGATAATTTTTTTTAGGTGGAATTTTGTTTTTCATTCGTTGTTTGATTTTACTATAAGTCAATACCTGCACCACAGATCCACATTATTCAAAATTGGAGAGGAAGAGGGGGTCCAATCAAAATTTTTGTAATGATCAAAATTATTTTTAGGATTTTAATCTACAACTTTTGTTTGAAATTTTATTCAATTGGACCCCTAACCTCAATTTTGAATAAGTACTTACGTAGTATTATGCAAAATTGAAGGGGAGGGAGGGGTCGAATCAATATTTTTATGATAACCAAAATTATTTCTAGGATCTCAATCTACAAATTTTGTTTGAAATTTTATTCAATTTGACCCCACCCTCAATTTTGAATAAGTACTTACGTAGTATTATGCAAAATTGAAGGGGAGAGAGGGGCCGAATGAATATTTTTATGATAACCAAAATTATTTCTAGGATCTCAATCTACAACTTTTGTTTGAAATTTTTTTCAATTGTACCCTACCCTCAATTTTGAATAAGTATCTACGTAGTATTATGCAAAGTTTAAGGGGAGGGAGGGGTCGAATGAATATTTTTATGATAACCAAAATTATTTCTAGGATCTCAATCTACAACTTTTGTTTGAAAATTTTTTCATTTGAACGTATGCAAAATTAGAGAGAAGGGAGAGGTCGAATCAATATTTTTATAATAATCGAAATTATTTCTAGGGCTTCAATCTACAACTTTTGTTTGAAAATTTTTTCAATTGGACCCTTCCCCTCTCCCTCACCAATTTTGAATAAGTACCATGTCGTATTGTGCATAATTAGAGGAGAGAAAGGGGTCCAATTGAAAAAATTTTCAAACAAAAGTTGTAGATTGAAATCTTAGGAATAATCTTGGTCATCACAAAAATTTCGATTGGACCCCTCCCTCCCTTCCAATTTTGAATATCAAGTACCTATGTAGTAATAACTTTGTGAAACAAGCAACAAACAAAATTTCACCTCAAAAAAAAATCCGTGATCAATAAAACTAACATCTCGTATATATATTATGAGTTTCTTATTCGTTCACTAGATAGGTTTGTACTGGTTTGTACTGTGCTTTTGATACCTTCGGTAGGCATTTTTATTACTGGTAAAATAATGCGGTAAAAATGGAGCGACGTAGATAAAACGGTTAAGTCGTAAACCGTCGTAAAAAAATGATTCGCTCAAACAAGTTTGATAGCGAATTAAAAATTGATTGGTACAACTGTACAGGCATTTCCTGACCCCGAGCCAAGAGGAAAAATAATTCTCTAAGCGAGGGGTAGGCTGTACACGAAGACGTATGGGGGGATTGAGGATCGTAAAAATAGTATATGGGTCTTTTGCTGCGCTTTTTTTCCTGGTTCTTCGATACGAGTAGATGCAATTTAAACGTTTATTCCGGCTTATTTGGTATAAATTACGCGGTCGTGTTTGGTTGGCGGGAAGCTGAAAGTACGAGGATAAATTCGATTACTATTTTCAGCATTCATTAAGAGCTTCATTAATAGTTACAAAAGCGTACGTTTCTTGCGATTAAATTGCCTTTTGGAGTACGTGTTATTGAAAGATTATTACCTACTCGTGTAATACGATGAAAGATATGCTGCTTATATATAAAAGGCGCGGCGTAGACTGTAAATGGAGACGGCTTTGTTGGTGGCTGTATTCGATATTTTGCTCATGCAGGGTGTATCATCATATACAGTCGATGTGTAAAGTCGAAGTATAGTTGTGGCTTTTAAAATTATCTTACTGAAAGTTACGTATTGGTGGCTTCAATTTTAATGCTGTAGGGGAACAAATTGATCTTGGTGGAAAATTTGTAAACTTTGATTTACCTTTTTAAAAAAATTCCAACCAATAAAATAGTTCTAAAAAATATTTCAATTTTCAGTTCACCTTGAAAAACATTTTTTTTAACCTTCCCGATCAGCACAATCGACAAATTATCGAAATAAAAAATCGACAGAATATCGAATTCGATAAAGTGTCGTGTTAGTTCCGCCTAAATCGTGAAATTATCTTTCGATATATAGATAGATTATCGACGAATTATAGTTAGCAAAAATTTCGAGATTATAGTAAGATATTTTATCGATAATATATCTATAATATCGAAAGATAATTTCACGATTTAGGCGGAACTTTTGCGACACTTTATCAAATTCGATATTCTGTCGATTTTTTATCGATTTTTTATTCCGATTTTTCGTCTTTTACTAGCTTTTTTCTATAATTAAAAATCATTAATTAGCATAATTAATACATTAAACTATGCCTAAACACATTATTCATGTTACGGTAAGAGGAGCATTTCAGAAAAGTCAAAAAAAATTATAAAAACTCTGCCACCCGTGGGGCTTGGACCATCTACCTCCTGCATGGTAATCCTCTTCCTTAACCACTATGCCATACCTTATCGTTGAGGAATTAGCAATAAAACGCTTATAATAGGCAGTTTAGTACTTCCAGACGTGTTGGGCTTAGAAAAATTTTCACCAATTTGGAAATAATTTCAAATATCGTCACAAAATCGTTGAAAAATCGTTCGACAAATTTCAGATTATTTGTCGATAATGTAGTTTCAAATATCGCCACAAAATCGTTGAAAAATCAAATTCGAGGAATTTCATATTAGGTGTCGATAATATAGTTTCAAATATCGTCATAAAATCGTTGAAAAATCGAATTCGAGAAATTTCAGATTACATGTCGATAATAAAGTTTTAAATATCTTCACAAAATCGTTAAAAAATCGAATTCGAGAAATTTCAGATTATTTGTCGATAATATAGTTTCAAATATCGTCACAAAATCGTTAAAAAATCGAATTCGAGAAATTTCATATTACGTGTCGATAATATAGTTTCAAATATCTTCACGCAATCGTTAGAAAATCGAATTCGAGAAATTGCATATTATGTGTCGATAATATAGTTTCAAATATCTTTACAAAATCGGTAAAAAATCGGATTCGATAAATTTAATATAATCTGTCGATAATATAGTTTCAAATGTCGTCAAAAAATCGGTGGAAAATCGGAATCGATAAATTTAATATTCTTTGTCGATAGTATTGTTGACGAATATCGTCATAAAATCTTAATAATATCGAATTCGATAGTTTTTAGATTTTTTGCCTATGAAGTTGTACCGATAAATCTTTATAATATCGTGAGAACATCTATAGATTTTCAAACGATTTTTTATCGATACGTTACATCTTCCGATATTATCGATCGAGTGTGCCGCTCGGGTTGCATACTCTTTCAAAAAAAATTCATTCTTCTATTTATCGTTTAAAAATATTGAAATTTTTGATTTATCTTCTAAAAAACTCGAACCCATCGATTTAGCTCCTGAAAAAATCTCTATTAATTCAAGTTTCTTTCTAAAAAAAAATGTACCCATCCATTTATCATTTTAAACGTCAAATTTCCGATTTACTTAAAAAAAAAATAAAAATAAAAAAAAAACAATTTCAATTTCACTCCTAACAATTTTTATTTTTAATATTCATGTACATTAAAAAAAAAATCATTACTTTATTCGTTTAAAAATATTAAAAATTTTGATTCACCCTCAAAAAAAAAAAAAAAAAAACTTGTACCCCTCGATTTATCTTATAGAAAATCTCGATTCACCTTCCAAAAAAATTGTAACCTTCAAGTTTACTTATTTTTAAATTTTTGATTCCCCTTCTACGAGTAAAAAAACTTGAAACCTTCGAATCAGCTTATTAAAAAAATGAAACAAATTTCGATTCAAATATCATAAAAATATGTTGACTTTCAAATTTTTTTCGAAAAAGAATTTTGCAACCTTCAATTCATCATTCTATGAAAAATGTTCAGATTTGCAGTTCACTACCTCAAAATTAAAAAAAATTATTCCCATATCGCCTTCAAAAAAATTGTTCCAATTTACCTTAGGTATAAAAATTAACAAAAGAATTTCTGTTTATCATCCAAAAATCAACTACCGATTTACTTTCTCAAAAAAATCCTAATCTTGGATTTATCCATTATAAAATTCCTAACTATCGATTTATTATTGGAAAAAATTTAACCTTCCTATCAACTCCTCAAAAATAAAATTTTTCAGTTTTCTTTTTTTTTTTTTTTTTTACAAAAAATCCCAGCTTTTGATTCATCATTTAAAATGTTTTAAATTTTTATTAATTTATCTACTTACGTCCTAAAAAAAATGTGACCTTCAAATAGGTAGGTACCTAAAAAAGTTTTTAAAAATTATACCACCTATTTTCCCAACATATTTTAACCTTCGATTTCTCCTTTAAAAATTTTTAAGTTTTCAATTCGTTTTGATATATAAAAAAAAAAAAACTTCGAATAAGCGCATAAAAAATTTTTTGGTTCACCTTCTTAAAAAAAATACTATCTTCGAATCAGCACTTTAAAATATTATTTTCAAATTCCCTCCCGAAAAAGGTCTATAACTTTCAATTCAGCTTCAAAAAAAAATTGTTACCTTCGAATCAGCTCCTGAAATAATTCAATTTTATATTCACCTTCCAAAAAATTATTACCTTCAAGTACTCTCTGAAGAATTTTAAACCCATATTTTGTACTTTTCGACGAAGCTCGTGGAAATATTCAATTTCTTCATTTGCCCACAAAGGAAATTCTCACATTCAATTCACTATTCGAAAAACTTTCACTTTTTTTCAAAAAAAAAAAAAAAACCAACCTGTGAATAGTAAAAGTTTTAGAAAAATTTCTAATGAAAAGTTGACGTAAATTTTTTTGAAAAATCCACCGGAAAACTTCCAAAAAAAATTACAAGCTATAATAAAAACGAAAAATTTTTTCAAAATAATTTTTAAAATTGATGGAAATATTTTTTTTTAATTGAAGAGAAGTTTTAAATGATTTTTCTTTCGATCTGAGAGAAAAATTTTCATAAAAAATTTTTTAAAAAGTTTTTAACTGAAGTTTTATTCAAAAAATTGATACTCCAAGTAACTCACTTCATTCTAAGCTACTCCGAAAAATTCCAACAAAAAAAAGAACACCTCACTTGGAAAAAATCCATCAATTCAACTGCAACCAACTTCTCGCCAAAGATCACGTCTGACGCAAAAAAAAATACCACAAATAGGTAGGTACCGTTACCTACCAATTGGTAGAATTATGTATATGGTCGATATATTCTCGAGCAATAAATAACACATTACCAAACGAACGGAAAAAATTCTCGTATTGAGAAACTATGCGCGTGATAAATTCCCAATATCTTTTAATACCGCTTTTTACCCACTTTCGGACGTAGTTGAAATTTTTCACCGCATAAAAGCTATACCAGCATCCTTTCGCATTTAAATAATCACTCAGAATGTTAACGCGATGTGCTCTCGAATGGAAAAATTACCAAAAGATTGTAGCCGGCGGTTTCGTAAGAGAAAAAAAAAACTAATACTTTTACCGGTTTACTTTGTCAGAATATTTAAAACATCGCTGGCGTATAAATATATATCGTATTATTACGAGTCACACATACACACTTCATACTCGCGGTGAAGAAAAGTATAACTTGTTGCTTATGAAAAGAACGCAAAAGTCCGCGTACAACGTTCCAAGTTTTACCCTTTTTTTCCCCGAGATGATAAATTTTCGAGTACCCACGTTGTACTCGTGAAATTCGTCATGACGAAGGAAGCTGCAGTGTAGAGAAAGCCACAAACTATATAGGTTGGAAGGGGAGATGAATTTTTCGCCGTTTTTCAAACTTTGCCTCGCGCAAATGTCGTTGGAAGTGTGAAAGTGTAATTTAATTCGATGCTTTATCGTTTTTTGGGGTTCATTTTCTGTAAGAATATTCTCTTACGCGAGTTTTATTCGTATATTATTAGAAAACAGTTAACATGAAATTGAAAAGAGTTACAAAAATGACTTTCGCAAAATCACATGCTTACATATGCGAATATTTTGAGAAAAATTTTCGAATGAACAAAATTTTTTGCAATTTGAAATTGGAAACATTTTTGGAAACTATTCTCAAATTCTTTCAACTTCTAAAATATGGCGATGATTTTTATAAAAATCATTTCCGAAACATTTTCTTCGACTTTTTGCAATTTTAAAATGAAGATGATTTTGTGAAAATTACTGCTGATACATTTCCCAAAAATTTTTGCAACTATAAAATTATGAATATTTTGGAAAATCTTACTTGATAATTTTTCTTAAATTTTTCAAAACTTCAAAAAATTGAAATTATTTAGCAAAAATCATTTAAAATTTTTTTCGTTACCTACTTTAAAATTGCTAAACTCTTGCAAAAATCATTTTTGCAAATTCTTTGCATATTTTATAAATTGTAATTAATTAAAGAAAATAATTTTGTTCTCAACTCTCTCACATTTTTTTTCAACTCGCTATAAATTGAAAATATAAATTGTGAAAAGCTTTCTCAATTTTTTTTTAGCTCAAAATTGTGTAGGTAAGTATATTTTGGTAAAAATCGTTCTCAAATTGTTTGCGACTTGAAACGTTTCAATATCTTGAAAAATAATTTTTGAAAATTTTTCTCTAATTTTTACAACTTTAAAATCATAAGTACCTATAATTATTCTGCCATTATTATTATTCATGAAAATACACTCCAACATTTTGCATCGTGGAAAATGTGAATATTTTGGAAAAATCAATTTTAAACAATTTTATTCAATTTTTGAAATTTTGAAATAATAAAATATAATTTCTTTGGGGATTTTTTTACATTTTTTATTCAATATTATCATCATATTAATTTGAGGAAACCTGTTTTTCCTTCATTTTTCTTCATTTTTTTTTAACTTTGAAATTATGAAAGAATTTTGCAAATTTTTGGAGTTTTGAAATTATAAAATAATTTTAGATAAGTAATCATGTGAATGGTGTAATTTTAAAAGGCGCTAAGTGCCAAAAACATGTTTTCGCGATAATCATGTTTAAATTTTTACATAGCTTGGAGATTTATAGGAAAGGTTGAAATGGTGAAAATGTTGGTACATAGCATACTTTGAACACGTCATCATCATTTTGAGCAAAAATCGAACCAATATCAGCATCTTTGAATCGACTTTTAGGGGTTTCAAAAAGACGCCTTGAGCATTAAATTTAAACATAATAGTGTTTATTCTTGTTTAGTGCCTAAAATATTGAAGATAGGCAAAAAGTAAAGAGAACCTTTTTGAAAGGAAATTTAATTTTCTACACGATAGATCTATTTTTTTATTCATTCAAAGTTTAGTACACATTATTTTCTCTAATTTCAAAAAATTGATAAATTTTCAAAAATTGAAAAAAATGTTTTATCTTTCTCGTATAGCTCCTGAAATATTGAAGATATGCGTAAAGTGAAGAGGACCTTTTTGATTGGAAATTGAATTTACTGTAATATTGCAGTCTTACTTTTTTGATTTCCTCAAATTTGACAAATTTTGCTTATTTGCTACATCTTTAGAGCGAATTTTGAACTATTTAGAAATAGATATTGACGTCTTTGATAGGCTCCGAATATGACGGCATGGACATAGTATACCAAGATAGCAATAACTCCATTTCGACCAAGATGGCACTTAATTTTTTGTCATTTTGATATTGTACCTATATGTATATTTTGAGAAAATATATTTTTGTAATTTTTTTTTTTTAAATTTCACAATCCTGAAATTATGAATATTTTGAGGGAAAAAAACTTGAAAGTTTTTCTCAAATTTTTTACAAACTTTGGAATAATGATTATTCTGCCAAAGTTGGGTATTCATAACAGTACCGAATTTTTTTGCAACGGTAAAATTGCAAATAGGTAACATATTTTGCAAAAATCTATTTCAGAAATTTTTGTAAAACTTGGAATTTTGAAAATATAAATATTTTGCAACATCATTAAAATTTGGAATTTTTTGCAACTTTTTGGCAATTTTTAGTTTCTATGTTGTAATCAATTACAAAAAAATTTCTAAATTTTCTAGTATTTTTTGCAACTTTAAAATTGTGAAATTTTGCAAAAACTGTAGTTGACAGTTTTTCTTAAATTTTTTGCAACTTTGAAAATCTTGATAAAAAATCTTCAAAAATCATGTTTTGAAAATTTTTTCAAATTTTTTTTGCAGCGTTCAAATTACAAATACATAATATTTTGCAAAAATCCAGGTATTTCAGAAATTTTTCTAAAACTTGGAATTTTGAAAAGATGAATATTTTGCAACATTTATTATTTTGAATTTTTTGCCATTTTTTTTGACAATTTTTAGTTTCTATGTTGTACTCAATCACAAAATATTCTCAATTTTCTCGTATTTTTTGCAACTTTAAAAATGTGAAATTTTGCGTAAACTACCTTCCTACATAAATATTTGACAGTTTTTCTCAAATTTTTGAATTTTAAAATCTTGATAGATCTGTAAAAATTATTTTAAATTATTTTTCTCATTTTGCCAGATCTATTATTTTGAATTTTTGCAACTTTGAAATCATGATGAATCTGCAAAAATAATTTTTGAAAAAATTTTCTCATTTTTTTTGCACTTTGAAACTAAATATCTTATCTTTAAAAATTAATTATAAAAAATTTCCTCTAAATTTTTGCAACTGTGAAATCATGATTCATGATTTTTTTTTTAATTTCTGCCGCTAAAATTGTAAATATTTGGAAATTTTCTTCAATTTTTTCACTGCTTACTAACTTGATAAAATTATAAATATTTTACAAAAATTAGTTTTGAAATGTTTTTCTCAATTTTTTGCGACAAATTGTGGACCGTTCAAGATTCAAATAAAATTGAATAATTTTTTGAAAAAAATTTCCTGATGTTCTGTGGCTTGGATATTTGACAACATTAATTTTAATTTAAATAAGTATTTTTTTTAATTTTTACAGATTCAAAATCAATTGTTTTTTATTTCTCATATTTTTTGCAATTTTGAAATTTCTTAATTTTCTTAAATATTTTGTAACTTTTAAATTGATATTTTTTTGTAATTTTTAAATTAATTCAAGTATAAATATTTTAGAATTTTTTTTTCAATACTCGTATTTTTTGAATTTTGAAATTGTTATCAGTTTAGTATTTTTTTTTTCAAATTTTTTGCAACTTTAACATTGAAATAATTCGTGAATATTTATTTCAAATGTTTGCAACTTTGAAATTCTTTCTGAAAGATTCCCCAAATTTTTCTGCAACCAAAATGGTAAATATTTTGCAAAATTTGTTTCTAAAAATTTTTTATAAGTAAAAATTAAAAATATTTCACATGTACTTACTTTGAAAATTTTAAGAAAAATTTGTCATTCTATAATTATTGATTTTCCTCCAACCATTCGCCAAAAATGGGAATTCGTAGATAAATATTAAAACAAAATTACCTACCTAATTTTAATTTTTTTTTATAATACAAAATTTTGAGTATTTTTTCTAATATTTATTGTATGTTTCAAAAAATTTTCACAAATACAAAATGTTGAATATTTTTTCGAAATTTTTAAAATCTTGATTTTTTTTTTAAATTCCGTTTCAAATCATACGAACGTACCTACATATTTTCACATTATAATCTCATATTTTCCTCAACAACTTGAGTCAATTCGTTCTCTAATGAGAAGTTCGAAATACTTCCTCGTTATTAAATAATTCTCAAACAAAATCTCTTCATTTTCACGTTCCTCAAAAAAATATGAAAAAATGAAGGTACAAAACAACCACGAAGTTTCTAATCATTTCCATATTTTCACTTTCATATTCGTCTCCCTCCCCCCCCCCCCACCCCCCGTACCAAAATTGTAATACTAGCAAACCTATACAGATATTCGTAGACTTGCCAAACTATCGAATAATATCTCATCGACCTGCACAGGACTGAATTTCATGGGAACGTTACCTGCAGATGCATTCGAATTTAAATGATAAAAGATGCTGAAAATCTATTTACCGTTGATTAAATTTTCACTGGGGCAGCATAACCAGACGACGGCCACAGACAGATGTTCATTGAAAATCAACTAGGGTACGTAGGGCAGCAGAATTTTGACGTTAAAAGTTGAATACAACTTTTTGGCCAACTCTAATTACCGAGGCTGAGGCGAATTCATCTTCGGTTGGGAATACTGCACCGTCTAGCGAATACAAGACTGGGCTGAGTTAGATTAGATGAAAGAACGAAGCGAAGGCGTGTATAGGCCCAAGCATACGGACGATTTATATATTCTCGCGTATAACTTTTGTACATTATTATCACAAACCGCATCGCTTTCGCATTTCGAAACTCAAGATATGAAAATGTATCAGGTCGTATTTTCGGCGTTCTGATGCTGTGTACTGTGTACCCGTAGTATACTCTTGACACAGTACGGTACCATGGTTTATTTGCATATTGCTGCCGTAGTCCGTTCTGCCAGATACGTGCGGTACGAAGTCGCATGCGACATGTTTTCATGTCGAAATTCGCATTTCTTATCGCATCGCATCGGCAAAACGTGTCAAAATTATACGTTGGATTAACACTCGCGAGAGGTATCGTAAAAGCAACAGCTTGTTTGATTGTTTGGAGGGCGAGAATCGCTGCAGCGATCGCGCGAGTCGACCTATTAAAAATCATCTCGTAAAACTATACGACCACTATGGTGTTTTGTTTTGTTTTGTTCGGTACGACCGGACCTGGCCATTGTACCGAGCAGATATACGCTAATTTTCGCAGCCATTTCAATAATTACCATCGAAATTATCCGAATGGATGGCCGTTAAACGTTTAATGGATTCTTTAATCGGTATTTTATCGCTGCGGTGGTTCATCGAGAAAATAAAATCGAGTAGAAGAAAACTCGACGTTGGGCAGATGCGATTTCGCAGCGAGTTCGGCTCGAATTGTTAAATCAACGACTTCATTCTATATGTAGGTACAGACTATAGATAGGTACTTTCTTCGCAGTTTCTACCGAAAATCGATTGCTTTATTTGGAATTCTATTTGATATTTTACAATTCTGTAAGAACTATGTAATGTAGGTTGTAACTATAAATAGGTAAGTACTTCAAAATGATATAATCGAAAAAAATTTTTTTTTTCTTAATAAATGTGAATAATAGGGTGTCCCATCATTTTTTTGTTTTTAGAAATTTCAAGATCCGGCCCTCTAAAAATAATTCTTTTGGTGTACAATCAACTCAATAAAAAAATTTCTTCAAAATAAATATTTTTAACGGTTGCGCAGAGCCCAGCCCCCTTTTTGAAAAGAAAAATCAAAAAATTGGAATTGAATTTTAAAAAAAAAAATTTTAACAAAATCCCGAGCAGCACACTCGATCGATAATATCGAAAGTTGAAACGTATCGATAAAAAATCGTTTAAAAATCTAAAGATGTTCTCACGATATGATACAGATTTAGCTGTACGATTTTATAGGCAAAAAATCTAAAAACTATCGAATTCGATAGTATTACGATTTTAGGACGATATTCGTCAACGCTACTATCGACAAAGAATATTAAATTTATAGAATCCGATTTTCCACCGATTTTGTGCAGATATTTGAAACTATATTATCGACAAATAATCTGAAATTTCTCGAATTCGATTTTTTAACGATTTTGTGAAGATATTTGAAACTATATTATCGACACGTAATCTGAAATTTCTCGAATCCGATTTTCCACCGATTTTGTGCAGATATTTGAAACTATATTATCGACACGTAATCTGAAATTTCTCGAATTCGATTTTTCAACGATTTTGTGACGATATTTAGAACTATATTATCGACAAATAATCTGAAATTTCTCGAATTCGATTTTTTAACGATTTTGTGAAGATATTTGAAACTATATTATCGACACGTAATCTGAAATTTCTCGAATTCGATTTTTCAACGATTTTGTGACGATATTTACAACTATATTATCGACAAATAATCTGAAATTTCTCGAATTCGATTTTTTAACGATTTTGTGAAGATATTTGAAACTATATTATCGACACGTAATCTGAAATTTCTCGAATTCGATTTTTCAACGATTTTGTGACGATATTTACAACTATATTATCGACAAATAATCTGAAATTTCTCGAATTCGATTTTTTAACGATTTTGTGAAGATATTTGAAACTATATTATCGACACGTAATCTGAAATTTCTCGAATTCGATTTTTCAACGATTTTGTGACGATATTTACAACTATATTATCGACAAATAATCTGAAATTTCTCGAATCCGATTTTCCACCGATTTTGTGCAGATATTTACAACTATATTATCGACAAATAATCTGAAATTTCTCGAATTCGATTTGTTAACGATTTTGTGACGATATTTGAAACTATATTATCGACAAATAATCTGAAATTTCTCGAATTCGATTTTTTAACGATTTTGTGAAGATATTTGAAACTATATTATCGACACGTAATCTGAAATTTCTCGAATTCGATTTTTCAACGATTTTGTGACGATATTTACAACTATATTATCGACAAATAATCTGAAATTTCTCGAATTCGATTTTTTAACGATTTTGTGAAGATATTTGAAACTATATTATCGACACGTAATCTGAAATTTCTCGAATTCGATTTTTCAACGATTTTGTGCAGATATTTACAACTATATTATCGACAAATAATCTGAAATTTCTCGAATCCGATTTTCCACCGATTTTGTGCAGATATTTACAACTATAGTATCGACAAATAATCTGAAATTTCTCGAATTCGATTTGTTAACGATTTTGTGACGATATTTGAAACTATATTATCGACAAATAATCTGAAATTTCTCGAATTCGATTTTTTAACGATTTTGTGAAGATATTTAAAACTTTATTATCGACACGTAATCTGAAATTTCTCGAATTCGATTTTTCAACGATTTTATGACGATATTTGAAACTATATTATCGACAAATAATCTGAAATTTCTCGAATTCGATTTGTTAACGATTTTGTGACGATATTTGAAACTATATTATCGACAAATAATCTGAAATTTGTCGAACGATTTTTCAACGATTTTGTGACGATATTTGAAATTATTTCCAAATTGGTGAAAATTTTTCTAAGTCCAACACGTCTGGAAGTACTAAACTGCCTATTATAAGCGTTTTATTGCTAATTCCTCAACGATAAGGTATGGCATAGTGGTTAAGGAAGAGGATTACCATGCAGGAGGTAGAAGGTTCAAGCCCCACGGGTGGCAGATTTTTTATAATTTTTTTTGACTTTTTCTGAAATGATCCTCTTACCGTAACATGAATAATGTGTTTAGGCATAGTTTAATGTATTAATTATGCTAATTAATGAGTTTTAATTATAGAAAAAAGCTAGTAAAAGACGAAAAATCGGAATAAAAAAATCGATAAAAAATCGACAGAATATCGAATTCGATAAAGTTCCGCCTAAATCGTGAAATTATCTTTCGATATTATAGATATATTATCGATAAAATATCTTACTATAATCTCGAAATATTTGCTAACTATAATTCGTCGATAATCTATCTATATATCGAAAGATAATTTCACGATTTATGCGGAACTAACGCGACACTTTATCGAATTCGATATTCTGTCGATTTTGTATTTCGATAATTTGTCGAGTGTGCTGCTCGGGATGGTCATTACATGGTACTTTTTATTCAACAAAACTATTTTCGGTGATTTTTCATCTAAATCCAGTTTTTAAGGGAAATTTTGTTAGAAAAAAAATTAAAAATCAGCTAGAATGAAAAAAAAAATTGGATCAAAGTGGTCTTAACATACTTACATATTTTTACCTCCCCCCTCCCCCCCCCCAAAAAAAAACAACATTTATGGCAATTTTTCAACTTTACCTCAGTTTTCAGGAACGTCTTTCTGTAAAAATGACGCAATTTAGGTATGCAGTTCTTGAAAATTGAGGTAAAGTTGAAAAATCACCGAAAATTGTCTTGTTAGGTAAAAGTACCTAGGTACTAGGTAGTGACCATTTTGTTGAAAAATTTTGAAAAAACTTCAATTCCAATTTTTTGATTTTTTTTTTTGTTGGATATCTCAAGAAAAGGCCTCTTGCCATCACTCAAAATAATTTTTTTTGAGGAAAAATTGTTACAGAGTTGATTTTACACCAAAATAAAAGAATCATTTTTAGAGGGTCGGACCTTGACGTACTTCGAAAAAAAAATAAATCAAGGGATACCCTGAATTGAGTACCTACCTATCTATTTTTTGCAAAATTAAATTTTACCATACTTATCTTTTGGGAAGGAAAATTAAATGAAAAATCGTCAAAAACAATTTTCCAAAATTTTGTATAGCCAAGCCAGAAACGTCAAACATTTTTTAAAACATTCATGATTTTCAACCTTTTTCTCCAATTCCGTAAAAAATACCTGTAAGTACCTATTGAAATTTTTTTCCTTGAAAAAAAAATCCACCAGGTAATTTTTTAACGAAATTTTTAATAAGTAATAATTTAAAAATGTTTCAATAGAAATCGGGTCTTTAATTTTTTTTTTTTTAGAATTTCAGTTTTAAATTTTTCAACTATTTTTTTCCATGGGTATGAAATGATAAATGAACAATAAAAACATAGATAAGTAGTACGTGGGAGGGAGGCAACTTAGCTGCAGTAAATTAGGTGCTCGAGCAACACTAAAAATTTTAATAATTAAATAAGCTACATCTTAGAAAACTACGAAAATCCAAAAATTAAACGCAAAATTAATTATTAAAATCTCCGTTTGTTAAAAAATATTTTTTGAGAAAATTAATATTTCTCAATTGATTTTTGAAAAAAAATCAATTCTCTAGAAAAAAAAATTCTGAATTTTATTGGGTAAAAATACAATTTTTAACAGTAAAAAAATTGATGGGATAAAATTCTCAATTAAAATAATATTGGTAAATAATTTATAAAAAAATCTCAAAGTTTTTGAGAGAAAAATCTTTACATTTTGACGAAGAAAAAAAAAACCTAATTTTGGGAAGAAAGTGTATACGTTTTTTGGAATAACTAAGTATAAAATTTCTCAATTTCTTGCAGAAAGGATTTTTAAAAATTATTTTGGAGCAAACAATTTTCTCATTTTTAGCATGAAAAAAATCAACTTTTTGATTTTATTTTTTTCAATTAAAAAAATGTACTTTTTTGGAAAAAAAAAATCTTATTTTTTCAAAATGAAAAATCACTCAATTTTTCGGAGAAAAAAAACTCTGTTTTCTTAGAGTAAAAAATTTCCTCATTTTTTCGATAGTGCCTAAACATTTATTTTTCAGTAATTTTTGGAGAAAACAAAATCTTTAAATTTTTTGAAATAAAAAATTGAATACTTGAATATTTGACTATTATCAAATTTACTCACTTTTTTACGTTGAATTTCACCAAGTCCAATACTATACATACATAGATATTTATATTAAAAAATTGTAGGGGAGGGAGAGGTCCTATCAATAACCAAAAATATTTTCAAATTGGCCCCCTCCCACCCCATCGATTTTGCATAACACTCCGAAGATACTAATTAAAAATTTGTGGTGGGAGGGAGGAAGGGGACAAATGAAAAAATTTTCAAATAAAAATTGTAGATTAAGATCCTAAAAATAAGTTTGGTTATCACAAAAAGTTCGATTGATTTAAAATTTGAGGTGGGAGGGAGGAAGGGGACAATTGAAAAAATTTTCAAATAAAAATTGTAGATTAAGATCCTAAAAATAAGTTTGGTTATCACAAAAAGTTCGATTGATTTAAAATTTGAGGTGGGAGGGAGGAAGGGGACAATTGAAAAAATTTTCAAATAAAAATTGTAGATTAAGATCCTAAAAATAAGTTTGGTTATCACAAAAAGTTCGATTGGATACCTCCCCTCTTCTGATTTCACATAATATCAAGTAGATACTTTTTCAAAATTGGGAGAGGTGCCCAATTAAAAAAAAATTCAAACAAAAGTTGTAGATTACGATCCTAAAAATAATTTTAGTTATTACAAAAAGTTCGATTGGATACCTCCCCCTCCTCTGATTTCACCTAATATCAAGTAGATACTTTTTCAAAATTGGGAGAGGTGTCCAACTAAATAAAATTTTCAAACAAAAGTTGTAGATTGAGGTATTAGAAATGATTTTTGTTATTATAAAATTTTGGAGGCCCTTCTCTCCCCTCTAATTTTGGATAATATATGACTATTGACTATAATTCTTATAATCTAGTAGAGGTAGGGGTCCAATTAAAAAAAATTTCAAACAAAAGTTGTAGCTTGTAGTCTTGAAAATAATTTTGGTTATTGCAAAAATTTCGCCCTTCCCTTCAATTTTGAATATTATAAGTATATTTATGTAGTATTGGATTTGGTAAAATTCTACAAAAACGATCCGCCACCATTTAAACAAGTTTAGTAAACTAGACACTAGTGAATTTTTGGAGAAAAAATATCTGTTTTCTTAAAGTAAAAAACTTTTTTAGAGTGATTTTTTTTTGAGTAAAATTTTTTTTATTATCAACATTTTGACTTTTTCATTATAATCACGTGAATGTGAAAGTAGGAAAATTATTATTACCCAAGTTTTGAAATTTTCATAAAATTTTTGGTATATTTTACGTCGATCTTGAAATCATGATAAAATTCTCACAATTGAAAACATTATCTACTCGGATCGAGGAAAAATTCCCATCTGAAAAACACAAGGTCGATGACACTTCTAAAAAAAGAATAAATAAAACAACAGCTCCATAGGTCGCGTCGTAAATTACGTCGAAGTTGAAAAAGCCGAATTTCACTTCATATCGTATTACGTCGTCGTCGTCGTCGTCGTCATCTTCGTTCTAATTATAACAAAAGCCTTTTTACAAATACCGAGACTTAAATAAATTCAAATTCGAAGCCCCGACTCTTCAAAGCTTTTCACTAAAGCAAAACTATAACAACAATTAATTGAGACGTAGAGAGGCGGAGAGACAGATAGAGATAAGCGGCAATGTCATATCAAAGAATCCAACAACGACGACGACAACAAATGTAAATCAAGAGCGTAGAACGGATTCTCGTTAATAAACACCCCAAGCCTGGGTAGAGTTCTTCGCCGACACGCGTCTTCCTTAAACGCACTCTATACCAGACAACGAAAACAAACGACAAAATTTAACAATCTTGACTGCTGCGGCTTCGGCTAAATTAATCGAAAGCAGAAGAATGGACCGGGCTTTATAACGATACAATTCGACAAATAATAAACAACACACACACCCAGCTATAGAAAAGCTCCTCGTCCTTGGTCCTATACAGCTACTGCTAAGAGAATAAACAGTCGAATGTGGAAAAGTGTTAATATCGTCTGTCAGCATCGTGTATAGTACGTTGGCAATCGCACCATGCTATTTGTTCAATAACGTCTCCAATTTATTTTCGCTTTTTCCATTTGTTCAATATTCCGCGCAAGCGACGTGTTCTTTATCTTTCACCCAGTCGTGCCATCGTATTGTGGATCTGAATGTGAGTAGTGTATCGTGTATTAGTAGAGATTTTTTTATACAAGATTAAGTACGATTTTGCGATATAATTTATACAATTTTACTTTCTGCCTGGGTACCAGGTAAGTAGGTACTACGAGGCGTCGATTTCGACGAAATTTAACTTTCCAGTGATTAATGATTTCAACAATGCAGTGCACAGTTCCCTCGTCGATACGTACGAAGCCTCCTTTTTATCCCTTATACGCCGCATATATACACTGTAATTACGATACAGCCACGTATACTGGGATGTATATACGAGATCTACTCGTGCAAACGTTATACACAGAGATGCTGCAGTTTATTTTCTCTCTTTCGCTTGCTCGTTTTCGTACGTGTAGACTCCCTCGAGACTTCACCAACCATCGGTTAAGGAACATCATTCTGATAATCATTTATTAAACAGGGGTAAGTCCTATTACCTCACATTTTGCCGATAAAATGTACTTGGTACTCTTGTGATAAAGTTCAATTTAGGTATAACAATTTTGAATTAAAACAACAGTGACCAAATTTTTTAGATCCAAATCAGGTATAACAGATGGATACACTGTTACAATCTTTAAGTTAAATTGTGATCAACTATTTGTTGGCGTTTTCCCTTTTTATAGAAACCCGAGCGGCACACTCAATCGATAATATCGGAAGATGTAACGTATCGATAAAAAATCGTTTGAAAATCTATAGATGTTCTCACGATATTATAAAGATTTATCGGTACAATTTCATAGGCAAAAAATCTAAAAACTATCGAATTCGATATTATTAAGATTTTATGACGATATTCGTCAACGATACTATCGACAAAGAATATTAAATTTATCGATTCCGATTTTCCACCGATTTTGTGCAGATATTTGAAACTACATTATCGACAAAGAATATTAAATTTATCGAATTCGATTTTTTAACGATTTTGTAAAGATATTTAATACTATATTATCGACAGATTATATGAAATTTCTCGCCTTCGATATTTTACCGATTTTTTTGACGACATTTGAAACTATATTATCGACAGATTATATTAAATTTATCGAATCCGATTTTTTACCGATCTTGTAAAGATATTTGAAACTATATTATCGACACATAATATGCAATTTCTCGAATTCGATTTTCTAACGATTGCGTGAAGATATTTGAAACTATATTATCGACACGTAATATGAAATTTCTCGATTTCGATTTTTTAACGATTTTGTGACGATATTTGAAACTATATTATCGACAAATTATCTGAAATTTCTCGAATTCAATTTTTTAACGATTTTGTGATATTTGAAATTATTTCCAAATTTTAAAAATTGGTGAAAATTTTTTTAAGTCCAACACGTCTGGAAGTACTAAACTGTTTATTATAAGCGTTTTATTGCTAACTTCTCAACGATAAGGTATGGCATAGTGCCTAAGGTAGAGGAATGCCCCACGGGTGGCAGATTTTTTATAATTTTTTTTGACTTTTTCTGAAATGATCCTCCCCGAGCGGCACACTCGATCGATAATATCGGAAGATGTAACGTATCGATAAAAAATCGTTTGAAAATCTATAGATGTTCTCACGATATTATAAAGATTTATCGGTACAACTTCATAGGCAAAAAATCTAAAAACTATCGAATTCGATATTATTAAGATTTTATGACGATATTCGTCAACGATACTATCGACAAAGAATATTAAATTTATCGATTCCGATTTTCCACCGATTTTGTGCAGATATTTGAAACTATATTATCGACAGATTATATTAAATTTATCGAATCCGATTTTTTACCGATTTTGTAAAGATATTTGAAACTATATTATCGACACATAATATGCAATTTCTCGAATTCGATTTTCTAACGATTGCGTGAAGATATTTGAAACTATATTATCGACAAGTAATATGAAATTTCTCGAATTCGATTTTTTAACGATTTTGTGACGATATTTGAAACTATATTATCGACAAATAATCTGAAATTTCTCGAATTCGATTTTTTAACGATTTTGTGAAGATATTTAAAACTTTATTATCGACACGTAATCTGAAATTTCTCGAATTCGATTTTTAAACGATTTTATGACGATATTTGAAACTATATTATCGACACGTAATATGAAATTCCTCGAATTCGATTTTTCAACGATTTTGTGGCGATATTTGAAACTACATTATCGACAAATAATCTGAAATTTGTCGAACGATTTTTCAACGATTTTGTGACGATATTTAAAATTATATCCAAATTGGTGAAAATTTTTCAAAGTCCAACACGTCTGGAAGTACTAAACTGCCTATTATAAGCGTTTTATTGCTAATTCCTCAACGATAAGGTATGGCATAGTGGTTAAGGAAGAGGATTACCATGCAGGAGGTAGATGGTCCAAGCCCCACGGGTGGCAGAGTTTTTATAATTTTTTTTGACTTTTTCTGAAATGATCCTCTTACCGTAACATGAATAATGTGTTTAGGCAAAGTTTAATGTATTAATTATGCTAATTAATGATTTTTAATTATAGAAAAAAACTAGTAAAAGATAAAAAATCGACAGAATATCGAATTCGATAAAGTGTCGCGAAAGTTCCGCCTAAATCGTGAAATTATCTTTCGATATTATAGATAGATTATCGATAAAATATCTTACTATAATCTCGAAATTTTTATTAACTATAATTCGTCGATAATCTATCTATATATCGAAAGATAATTTCATGATTTATGCGGAACTAACGCGACACTTTATCGAATTCGATATTCTGTCGATTTTTTATTTCGATAATTTGTCGAGTGTGCTGCTCGGGTCTTACCGTAACATGAATAATGTGTTTAGGCATAGTTTAATGTATTAATTATGCTAATTAATGATTTTTAATTATAGAAAAAAGCTAGTAAAAGACGAAAAATCGGAATAAAAAATCGATAAAAAATCGACAGAATATCGAATTCTATAAAGTGTCGCGAAAGTTCCGCCTAAATCGTGAAATTATCTTTCGATATTATAGATAGATTATCGATAAAATATCTTACTATAATCTCGAAATTTTTGCTAACTATAATTCGTCGATAATCTATCTATATATCGAAAGATAATTTCACGATTTAGGCGGAACTAACGCGACACTTTATCGAATTCGATATTCTATCGATTTTTTATTTCGATAATTTGTCGATTGTGCTGCTCGGGAAAATAAAAATTATTTTATTATTAGGTACCTACATATTTTATTTTATTTTATACAATAAAATTGTAAATCTAATAAAAATTGACAATTTTTTTTTTACAAAAAATAAAAGAGAATTTTCTATGGAAATAAAACAAAAACGTTGAAATAAATTAAAAATTAGATAGTAAATAAAAAATTTCTGAAAAATTATGAGTTGCGATTTTTAAAATTGAGAAACTAAAATTTGTGTAAAATGAAAAGAAAATTACAGTGAGTGTTGCAAAAAATTTTTAAATTTTAAAAAATTGAGGACTAAAATTTTTGCAAAAAATTGAAGATAAAAATTAAATTTTCCACGAAGAATTGGAAAAAAACATTTTTTGGATTGAAAGTAAGTAGGTATATTTTTAATTTTTTGGAGAAAAAAATCCAAAATTTTTTAATTGAAAAATTTCCGACTTTTTCGGAATCAAAAAATCTTAATTTGTTTTTGAAGTGAAAATTTTTTAGTTTTTTTGGAGAAAAAACATTTTAAATTCTTGATGTTTCAATTTTTTTTTGAACAAACAATTTTTTCAATTTTTTGACCGACCTAATCATTAAAAAAAAAAAATAATAATCCCTATTGACGAAAAAAATTTGAGAATGCTAGCATCAGGTGCCTATTTTTGAACCACTCTGAATGCTAGTGCTAGCATCCTAGTAGCATTTTAGTAGCATTTTAGTAGCATTCTAGGAGCATTTTGGTAGCACTTGGTATTGTGCTAGCACCATGCTAGCACTATGCTAGCACCTGATTATGCTAGCATCTAGCATTATTAGGTGGTTCAAAAACAGGCAACATGATTGCTAGCATTTGCCTAACCTATGCTAGCATAATGCCACTTATGCTAGTAATATGCTAGCATGCTAATGAAATGCTAGTACAATACTAGCATAATGCTTTATGAATTTTCGATTGGGATACCTAATAATATTGGGAAAAAATTCTAAATTCTTTATTTTTTGGATATACTTAAAAATTTTTCTCAATTTTTATGAAGTAAAAATTTTTCTATTTTTTTTCAAATGAAAATCTTCTAAATTTTTTGAAGTAAATATTTTCTAAATTTTTTGAAGTAAATATTTTTAAATTTTTTTTGAAGAAAAAATTTTCTAAATCTAAATTTAAAAAAAAAAAAAAAATTGAAATAAAAAGTTATTTTGGGAGAAGAAATAAATTTTTTGAAATAAAACTTGATGAATTTTTTGATGAAATAAATCTCTTAGTTTATTTCTACCTACTTCATTTTATAATACAAAAAAAGTTCCTTTTTTTAATTTTAAAAAAATTACCTACTTATTTAATTTTTTCGGAAAAAATTTATTTTTTATTTCTGTTAAAAAAAAATTAAATGAAAAATTTTTTCAATTTTTTTGAAAAAAACACCTAATTTCATGATAAGTAAAAATTTTGAACAAAGCAATTTTCTCATTTTTTTCCTAAAGGTATATGAAAATTTTTTCAATTTTGGTTTTAAAAAAAAATCAGGAAAAAAATCTTTCAATTTTTTGAAATAAAAAAATTTCTAAATTTCTTCAAAATAAGGAGAAAATATTTCTTTTTGTATGAGGAAACATTTATCTATTGTTTTCGAAGAGAAAAAAAAATCACTAAATTTCTAGGTACCATTTGATTTTTTTAGAACAAAAAATTTTCACTTCATTTTGACCATTTTCGTATTTTTTAAATTTTTAATAAAGAAAAATATTTTGACTTTTCGATACCTACCTATTAAAAATTTCTCAATTTTTTATTGGGGAAATTTTTCCACTTCCTTGACGTGTTTCATTTTTTTTTTTTTTTTTTTTTTTGAACAAAAACAATTTTATCGTGGAAAAAAACTCGAAACTTTTCGAAGAAAAATGTCCTTGTTCTCAATTTCATTAAAATAAAAAAATCCAAATAATTTTTCTGAAATAAAAAAAATAAAAAAATTATTTTAAAATCAAGAAATTTCCTTATGATTTTGGAATAAAAAATTCTCAATGTTTGGAATGAAAATTTTATCAATTTTTCAAGGTAAAAAAAAAATCACTAATTTTGTTGGAGAATTTGTTTCTGGTTATAAAATCATTCAATTTTTTGGAATAAAATTTTTTTCAAAATTTGTTGAGAAAATTTCTCAATTTTTTTATATTTTAACGGAACAAAAAGTTTTCGGATTTCTCAGCTCATAAATTTCCTAATATTTGAATTTTTCGAAATAAGCAGTTTTCTCAATTTTTTCCTTTGAATAAAGATTTTCTCATGTTTTGAATTTTTTTTTTAAATTTCAGAAAAAAAATCTATCAACTTCTTGTAAAAAAACCCAATTTTTTTGAAATCAATTGTTTTTCTCGAAATAAAAAATCACCTATTTTATTTGGATAAGAAAATGTATGTTCTATCAAAGTGAAAATTCATTTTTCGTTTTTGGAGAAAAAAATCTTTAAAAATTTCTCAATTTTTTGCTAAAAAAATCTTTCGTGATTTTTCTATTTCGATTTTTTTTTAAATAATTTTTTTTCTCATTTTTGGATTTTCAAAAAAAAGTTTTATTGCTTTCTAAGAAAATGATAGAATGAAATAAATACGAAATCTGTAAAATTCCAAGAATTTGAACTTCAAAAAATCTCTAGAAATTCCTTTTCTTAGGTGTTTTTAAAACGAATTCGAATAAAATTACAACTCGTCAGAGCTGGAATTTCTTAATTGAATTACTTTGTCAAACACAGCTTGTCAAAGTTATTACATAACATAGTTTATAGGTAATTTATCAGAGCAACCTTTATCGATATTCATTTAATTTTTTTTAAATCATACTATTCACGTCTGCAGATTGACCTTTGCTCAATCGATTTGCATGTTTCGAGAAAATCTATCCCATGTCAAAATTGAAACCGATTAGGTACTTTTTATCCATCGCTGGTTTTTGAAGCACCCTATATATATACAAAATGAAAAAAAATAAATATCACTATACCATGTTACTCGTCGAGTGGTTTCTACCTTTATTTTGATTGTTCGTCCGCATAAAACGCGTTTCTCTGAAGCACCATTTTGAAAAGCTGGCTTTTCTCTAGAATCGGCATCGTTGGCACAAGTTGCAAGTGGGACTATACTCGCCTATGCAAACTCGTACTAGTACTGTTGACCATTTTACTGGCGAGAAAATACAATATACCATACGAGCCTGCCTGTCTGCCTATCGGAAGGAATCTTTTAAAAATAATAATTTCTTCAGTCTCTTTCACGTGGGTAATTTTTTCACCCAAAATCCATCACTCTGTCGATAGGAGCTAAGTCACGCAAAAATCTTGTGAAGTTTTTTCTCTGGCTTAGCAACGAGCAATTTTAATTTATCTGTTTCTCATCGCGTACTCGATGGGTTTGCTAAAGTTTTTTTTTTAATAGATACGTTTTACTTCATCATGATCGGAAAGCAAATATTGTTTCACCTATAGAATGAGTTTTCTTCATTTTAAATAGGAAAAGAGTGAAAAAAATCGACCTTAATTTCGTTTCTATTGGATTTTTCAACTTTCGACTTTTTTTTTTACCATGCTACATTTTTAGTTATTTGAAAAATTTCTCTCAGCGTAGAAAAAAATACCACGTATTCGTTTTTTAGTCTTTTGAAAACGTACATCTACACACAACGCGAAAGGCGACCGCCTCGCCGCAAAAAACTACTACACGTATTTATTGCTCGCTTTCCTTTCGTCCTCTGTACTTTCTCGCTTTTTTGTTCTTCTCGGTCTCGGTTTCATCATAGATATTCGTAAAGGAAATACCTCTAATACCGTTTGCCGAACTATATTTACATGAATTGATACGAGGCCAAAAGATAAAAGCTACCGTATCTTCCAACGTTTGCTTTCGAAAACCGCGGGAAAATCTATAATTTTGTTGGGGAAAAAATACTCTTCGGTTCGGGTAATGATATTCTTTCAAATGTAAAAACACCTCCGAGTATTGGTTCAATGGCATAGGAAATAATCCAATCGTCGTATGGTTAATGAATTTGTAGATAGTATGAGTTTTAATATGATCACTTTTTGGCTCATTCGTCCATTTCAAGTACACATATTAGGTATAATAGAAAAAAAAATTATTTCAAATACTTACCTAACCTACACTATAAAAAGATCGTAGTGTAGTATGTTTTTCCAAAAACAGAATGAAAAATTTTCAATTGATCACCGAAATATTCATTTTCAAAATTTTTGGGGAAAATACTTTACTTGAATAAATTAAAATTTTTATTTTTTTAAATTTTTGTTGTGAATTAACGAAATTTTCATCTCAAAAATTCAATTTTTTTTATTCAAATAAAAAATTGGAAAATTTTTTAATCCAGGAATTTGAAAGATTTTTCTTCTTCCAAAATTGAGGGGGAAAAACAATTAAAAAATGAAATACGTGCCAAGAAATAAGAGATTTTTTAAAATTGACTCAATTTAGAAAATTTGGTCACATTAAAAAGTTACCCAAATCCCAACTTTATTCGTGTTTAAAAATTTTGCAAAATTTCGTACCTATTTCAACAAATTTCAAAAATCGATCCAAATTCGAAAATTTATTGAAGTTGAAAATTCATCAAATTTTGAATTTTTGTCAATTTTGAAACTACCTTTTGCACATTCAAAAAATTGTAATAATTTAACAAACATTGGAAACTGGTCCAATGTAGGAACGTTATTGATATGTAAAATTACAAATTTTGAAAGATTTGCAATTTTCTCCCAAAACTAAAAAAAATAAATTTTAAATAAAAAAATAAATAAAAAAATTTAAAAAAAAACATTTTTCTGCAAAAAAACTATTGATTTTTTTACTTCAAAAAAAAGTATGAGATTTTTTTCTCCGATGATTTAAAGCTAATTTTTATTAAAAAAATTATTAAAAAATAAAAAAAAGAGTAAAAAAATTTTTACTTGAAAGAAAAACTGAAAAAATTTTTATTCAAAAATTAAAATCATTTTTTACTTCAAGAAATTGGGAAATTTTTTCTTCAAAAATTAAAAACAGAAAAAAGTTTTGTTCAGAAAAATGAGGAAGTTGTTTAATTCAAAAAATTGAGATATTTTCCACTCAACTAACAGAGATTTTCCAAAATTTTATTTGTTTATTCAACTGTGGAAATTTAAAAATCAATTTGTGACCCTCCTCCAAGAAAGGGACCTTATGACCAAATTTTCGATTTTGGGATTTTGATGGTTTCGGACACTTCAGACCTCCCTCTTTCCAATCGAATTGGCCCCAGCTTTCTATTTTCAAAACTGAATGAGATAACTAATGGACAATTAAAGATATCATCTTATGATTTTTATTACTTTTTATAAAGTGTTCGTAGCTTTTATCCCTCATAGGAAAGGAACCACTTGAGCTACCGGAATTGTAAATGTGATTTTCGAATTCAGCAAGTCAAAATACCCCAATATCATCAAGTTGAACAATTTTTCCATCACAATTTTATTTTAGTCATTTTTTTACTCCTCACTGCAGCACCACTGATATGGTGATGAAAAATCTCAAAAATGCTTTTTTTTATTCCTGCAGTTGATGATAACATTGATTATTCAAAGATTCAAAACGATATCTTGCACTGAACTAGAGCTGTACACTTTTAAAACCTAAATTGATTGATTCTGAAAAACATGATTTTAGTCGTAAGGCCCCTTTCTTGGGGCAGGGTCGCATTTTTGAAAAATTTCAGAAAATTTTGCTGAATTTTAAAATTGGGCCAAAATGTTATTACAAAATTTGAAACGATGGAAAATTTTGAATTTTTACCAAATGTTTAAATTCGTAAAAGTTTATCAAACCTCAAAAATCGTTTTTTTTTTTTTTTTTTTGAAAATTCAGTCGAATTTCAAAAATTACCTAGTTCAATGAAATTCAATAATCAGGAAATTATATTTTTGATTTTTCTTTAAAAAAAAACTTTAATTGTTACTAATTTTTGAAGATTTAGTAATAATTTCACGAAGAATTATTACGAATTTGATAGCAAAAATCAGCTTTCCCGAGGCGATTGCTACCTTACATTTTTTTTCAAAGTTGTGTTCTTTCGACTTCGTGAGTTTCATCGCACATCGGTAATTTTTATTTCCGTCGAGATTATATTAAAAAACGTCAAGCGTTTCGGCGACATTTTGTTTAAAAGCCACCGAATGATTTATGGAAACGCGAGACGACGAATGTTTTCATCGACAGAACGCGCAAGCAAACACGACAAACGACGTCCCTTCGAGCAGTTTTTTTTTCAACGTTTCGTTCGACGACGCTCATTAATTTGGACGCGAGACACGACGATAAGTAGCGATAATTTATAAAAGGCTTTAAAACGCTAATCCGTCAGGTATTTTTGAGTCACTAGCATGGTATTGCCTCTATCATTGTTTTTTCCTCCTTCTTCGCCCCGCCTGTTCCCTGAAGGATATGTTTTGTCACCAAAACGTAAGCGTAAAAACCATGCTGTGGCACGAGTCTCGTTTTCTCATCGCTAAGGCAGGCGCGAGACGCATTGCAAAACGTGTAATTAATGGCTGAGTGCGGAAACGTATAACGTTGCAAGGTAAATTAGAATTTCCCCGACTAACAAAACTATAAATCCGTCGCCAGTTTTATTAAATTTTACAAATGGCTTTCGATTAGCATCACCGACAGAACTTCACTACTCTTCCTTAAAACGTACGTGTATAGATCACATTTGAAGCAGGTGTTCGTTTTCTACCCCGATGCGAAGCCCGCAGCTAAAATTAATTGTGCAGATTACTGTTCATCAAAGCCTATCTAGGTATCTATTCAAATGAACTATCGTTCTAAAGCTACCTCTAAACGTCTCAGCGCTTAAATGGTGTGTACCGGTAACGTATGAATTATTACGTGAGATTTTCTCTCTCTCTGTGTATGTGCCATGCCATAGGTACGTAATAAGTAGATGAATACGAGTTGCGGCAACATATTGAGGTCGTGTCGTGTCATCTTTATAATATTTCCCATATTCCACTGTTTGCAATACCCACCTCTACCTATAAAAGTAGGTAAACGATCCAAAAATTGAAAAAGAATTACCATTTTTGGTTCTCGAATCGATTGTAATGATAGAAATTTGTGTTTCACAAAAAAATTAGAAACGAAAATATGGGATATTTTTCTCAGATATTTGGAGATTTTTCTACAAAAAAAAATCCCAAATTGAAATTTTTGATGACCCAGTACTTTTTCCCAGTGTTGAAATACAGAAATCATTTCAGTTTTAGTTTTAATTTTAAATTTCAATTTTAATTTAATTTTTGTCTTGGAAATTGATTTTTAACCATTTTTTTTCCTACAACAGTATTGTGATTTGTTGATTTTTGGAAGAACAGGCAGGGGAAGGGCGAGGGGCAGGTTTGGACTAAGAAATTTTATTTTTTAGTATCAAATTTTGAAGTAGTTTTTTTTTTTGGAAACTTTTTCAAGAGTTAAAAAAAATTTAAAAATTTAAAAATTGAGAAATTTGTAATGAAATGATTCATCTAACAATTTAGAAAGAAAGGAAATTTTTGAAAAATTCAAAGATTTTGAAAATTTTCAAATTAAAAAAAAAGAACTACTTATTTCAGAAATATTAAAAATTAAAAAAAAATCGAAAAATTGAAAAAATTCACAATCAAGTTGAAAAATCATAACACTGAAAAAGTTATAATTTTTTAGAAAATTGAAGAAATCTTTTTTAATTTTTTTTTAAATTAAATAAAAACATAAATATTTGATATAATTTTCAAATTTTAACGGTGCATCAATACGTATTATAGCTAGGTACTTTAACATGTCAATATTCTAAAAATCGTAATAAATTTTTATAAATTTCCAAATTTTGATTTTAAAAAAATTAAAACTTATCAACATTTAAATTTTAATAAAATTTTGAAGTCATGAAATGAAGATAAAATACCTACTTAATTATTTTATATGCCTATATATTTTTTTTACAATTTCAAGACTGATACAAAAAATTTGAAAGCCTCCCAATAAAAATTCAAAATTCAAAAAATTTGATATAACATAGAAATTTTGAAAATATTTTTAAATTTTCAAACACTTTTACAAATTCTAGTAAGTAAATTTTAAAAATTACCTATTGGTAAATCTTCAAAATTGGTAGATATTTTTAAAAAAAATTGTTAAAATTTCTGGACTTCGAAATTTTAAAAATTTCAACTGATTTTTGAAATTAGATCAATATTGAAAATTGAGACAATCATCAAAATTCAGTTGAATTTTCTGAAATATAATAATTTTAGAAATTCAAAATTTTTAAATTCAAAATTTAGTTTGAAATATTCGATAAAACTTTTAAATTTTAATAATTGTTTGAAATTCCATCAATTTTTTAATTCAGCTCAGTTTTCCAAAACTCTCCAAAAATGAATCTTCAACTTTAAGAACTCGACAAATTTGAATCTTCAAATTTTAATAAATTTTTAGACTTTGACGAATTTTCACAATTTTGAAATTTTGGAAATGCAGGTAATTTTTCAACTGGATAAGCAGGCACCTACTTTAAATACTCAAAGTTGGGAAACTTTTTAAAACTGAAAAAAAAAATCGAAATTTAAAAGGTATACAGATAATTTTAAAGTTTTGTGATTTTTCAATTTTAATAAATTTTTGAAATTTGATGAAACCTAGATTTTAAAAAATTTTAATGACTTTTAAAATCAGATAAATTTTAAAAATTCAGTCAAAATTCTTTAAAATTCATCAAAAATAAATTTTTACTTATATTTCCAAAAAATTTTAAATATCAATTAAACTTTGATAAATTCTTAAAAATTCTAAAATTTGATGAGTGATGAACTGATGACCCCTTTTTCAAGTGGGAAGTCTTCAAAATTTTGTACATTGACAAAACATTGAAAATTTAATTTTTTTAAATTACTAATGAATTTAAAATTAATTTATTGAATTCATAATGCTTGATGAATTTTTACAATTTTAAATCTTCAATTAAAATCCAAAATTTGCTTACTTTTGAATCTTGAAAACTTTTAAAAAATTGGATCAATTTTAAATTTCATTCAAGTGTTTCAAATTACTTTTAAAATAAATTCTTCAATTTTGATAAGTTTTTCTAATTTTACAAATTTTTTTGATTCCACAAGTTTTTAAAACAAAAAAATTGGTAAAAATTCAAAGTTTTCAAATATTAATAGAACTTTAAAATTTCAACTAATTTTCGAACTTGGATCAGAATTTAGAGTCAAATATTAAGGAATTTTTTTCAAAGTTTACTTTGTTTCACTCAATATCCGAATTAATGACCCTTACAAGTTTGTAAAATTTCGAGTAATACGTTACCTACGACTTTGGCCATTGTATAGGTACTCAACGTTACATTAATGGACACTTTTTCGCATAATACAAATTAACTCACCTGAAACACACACAAAAATAGAAAAAATCTATTATTAACGAATTACTAATGTACGTAATTCCAAGTACATACAAGGTAGGTAAGTACAACACAAACAAGGCCACGAGTATAAATTTTTGGATTATTCTAACCAAAAAATTGTTTACAATTTGAAAATTTTCAACAATTTGACGAAAATTCAAAAGTCGATAGAATTTTGACGTTGGATAATTTTTCAATTTTAATAAATTTCTGAAATAAAATCTAGGAAATTCAACCTTTTAAATAAAATTTAAATCGATTTTTGAAACCAAAAACATAATTTCCCCAATCTCTTGGTGGAAATTGAAAATTTTAAAGAGCTTCAAAAGTTGATAATTTTTCAATTTTGACAAAGTATTAAACTTGAATTAATTTTCAAGCTTTGATAAATTTTTATGAATTTGATGAATTTGATGAATTTTTCAAAATTTTCAATTTTAATGGTACCGACATTTAAAATTTTACAGAACTTTGAATTGGTCTTTACACTAAATTTTCATTATTTTCAAAAATTTAGTAAAAATTTAAAATTTGCTTATTTTTTTTAAAAATTATTTAATAAATTTTGAAAATTGGAAAAAAATTAAGTTCAACTAAATGGTCCTCAATTTTTCAAAAATCAATTTACAAATTATTTTTAAGATTTATTTTTAATTTATTGGTAGGTACAAATTAAAAATGCTCTATTGTGAAATTTTTCAATTTTAATAAATTTTAGAGATGACTCCAAATATTTTCAAGGCTTGATTTTGTACAGAAATTTGATATCTTCAAAATTTTGATTTGATTTTTGAAATCAAATGGATTATTATTTTTTATTAATTCGGCACACCTCTATTTCAAAAATTTTAAATATAAATTCTTCATATCGAAAAAAATTGTAGATACAAAAAATGTTTTAAAACCATTCAAAATTCCAATTTCAAAGATAGGTATATTTATTTTTTTTAAACATCAGAATAAATCCCGAATAATTCCTTTACTTGATTTTTCGATTAAAACACGATGCGAGAATTTACTTTTAAGAAATCGAAATCGTAATTTTAGTGATATAGGTGCGCGGTTGAAGAGCGTCGCGTTAAAATGGGAATAGAATTGCGAACTTGTGCAAGCTTTATGTAAACTTTGATCCAAACGCAACGAATAAAACTGGCTCTCGATAATATATTGCGTAAGCAATTGGTTATCTTGAAAAACGCGTCCCGTGGGTCTCGAATATAAGAGAGCTAGAGCTTGGCACGAAGAAAAAAACCGCGCTGGTTTTTCACCACAACAGTCAAATACCAAAATCCAACCAATTGTAGGGCGCGAGAACGGGAAAAAAGGCGAAAGGAGAAGGGGGGAAAACGATTGAAAGGAAATCCGAAACAGCCAATTTTAATGGCACCATCGCAGACGTCTGATTGGTTGAGACAGTCACTAGATAGCGTATAATTTAACCAAATCCTCGGGATTTATATATTATATACTATACCTACCTACTCGTATACTACAGAATTACTTTCATCTTCGTCGCTTACCCCTTACCCCCTCCATCTACTTCGCGTCACTTGGTCGTAAATATTTTTTGCTCTCAATTTTTTTGCTTTCTTTTCGCGGCTTCATTCAAAATATTATTTTCTTACGTTCGTTTATCGGACGTAAATCGTTTATCGGAGGGTTTTTTTCATCGAAAATGCTTATATTTTTTAGAAATCATTTTACGCGTGTTTCATTATTCCGACTTTTCTGCTTTATTTCTTTTCACGTTCCAATTGTCGAATGGATTTTTCTTCTTTATTACAACCAACCGTACAACGGCAAGAATTATTTTTTTGCTCTACAATTCAATTACAAAAAAAAAAAAAAAAAAAAAAAAAAAAAAGATAAAAAAATTTTAAATTGGTTTTACAATTTTATTTTTACACAATCGATAATCGTAATGGTTGATTTTTATTGCCATTTAATATTATTATAAAATCGTAAAATTTCAAATTACCTATTTTAACGTTTAAAATGATTCGAGCAGAGAGTATCCTCTCTCGTAGAACACGTCGACGAGATGATTTGATTTAATGGTTTTTAAAAAGCTAACCCGCGTACTAAAATAAAAAAAATCTCCTTTCGGTTCCTTATACTCGTAGTTTTGCCATTTACTACGCACGTGTGCCGAAAAAGTAGCATAACTGCCACACACAGTGCTGGCAATCTCAACAGGCGATGAGAAATGTTCGCAGGCAGAAAGTTACGTATACATTAGCGTATGATTGGTTGCATAACTAGGCACGGGCAGCGTTTTATAAATGTCAAAAAAACAGCATAATCATTCGGGGTTGGTTGCAGGCGTTGCAGTTCTATCGCCAATAATAATGCTTCTTGTAAATGCGATGTTTGGTGCAGTGGTGTATGACAAGTCGCATAATTCTTCCTTTTAAGGGGTCGTGTGTGAAATTGCATACGGTGCGAAGGTATGTACGAGTGCCAAATGCCGAGCGTCGAGAAAGTTCCCTTTTTGGTGGTGTCAATTTTTTTTTTATGACGGTTTGATGAAATATCTGCATATAATATTTTACGATGGTGTCTTCGGGTATCGATTTCATTGCTCATTCATATTTTTTTTTTGGCTTTGTATTTATGCAATTTGGAAGTTGTTTTGAGAAAATACCAGGAATGTGAAAATTTAAATCAGGAATATGGAAATGGATCCTGGCTAAAAATTATGAAAGTTAATCTAATAAAGAAGGAGCAGTTGAATTAAAATTATGATATTTTTTCTGCAAAAATCAGATTTTACATTGACAATGCACGAAACAGGTCAATTTCAGTGTTGAATGACAAGACAACATTTTTATTCAGTTTTTTTTCAATAAAAAAATAGAAAAAAAGAAATTTACATAATTTTGAAAAATCAAGACAGTTCTTTTATTTAAATTGAAGATTTCTTCAAATGAACACAAAAAAAAAGATTTTGCTCCAAAAATTAAAACGATTTTATACCTACTCTGAAAATTTTTTAAAATTACCCTCCCCTCCCCTCCCCAAAAAAGAATTTTATTCTTTAAAAAACATCCCTCTAAAAAATATATGAAAAAATTGAGATAGGTACATAAGTATTTTTAAATTCCAATGCAAAACCAGAATGTTTTTTCCACGAAAAAAATTTTCCTCCAAAAATTACTCAATTTAAGAAATTACTGTTTCAAGAAAATGAAAAAAAAAATGATTCGAAAAAAATTCAAAGATTTTTCCAACAAAAATTAGAGAATTTTTTTTTCTAAAAAAACATTTTTTTTTTCTTCAAATAAATTGAGATAGGTACCTACCTAAGTATTTCTCAATTCTGATGAAAATTTAGTTTTAGCCAAAAAATTGATTTTCAAAAATTTGAGAAATATTTTCATTTTAAAATAAAAGTAGAACGGTTTTTCCAACAAAAAAAAATTAACCGACTATTTTACTCCAAAAAATTGAACAAAAGTTACCCCAAATTTTTTTATTAAAAAAAATTGAAAAGTTTTTATTCTAAAAAATTATTTGTTTTTCATTTAAAAATAATTTAGTTGAAATTTTTTTCAAATATAATTACACAAAAAGTTGAGATTTTTTTGTGCAAAAATTCGAAGATGATAGTTGAAAGCGCACTCTAGCTACCTGAGTTGAAAAAGAATTTAAAAATTTCATCTCCAATTTCAGCTAAAAAAAAGTACACAAAAAATTCTCTGAAAAAATTCTATTGATATAAAATCGATGATAACAATGATTTTTTCAAAAAAAAATTCCCTCGCTCTAGGAAAAATTCTAATTTTCTATAAAAATGCTCATATCAAAATTAATTTTCCAAAAAAAATCTTTTTAAAAAATTTCCTCCCCAAAACATATTTTTCAAAAAACCTTCTCACCAAAAAAAAAAGGAAAAAAAACTTGTAAAAATAATGTTTTTAAAAATAAATAGGTAAGGTACCTAACCTACTTATATATCAAAAATATATTATAATATATTTATCTTTTTAGATGAAAATTACTTCGCCAAAAATCTTTGCAAATCTTGAAAAATCTTTCAAAACAATTTTCTGGAAAAATATTATCCCTTCATTTTTTTTCGCTGACAAAAAATAATACCTAATTCACAAAAAAAAACTCGGAAAAATATTTTTTCAAATACTTAATTGTTCTGGAAAAAATTGTCTAGACAAAAAATATTTTCAAAAAATCTTTGACAAAAACTTTATGAAAAAAATCATCATGTCATAAAATTTTCTTGCAAAGAAATCTTGAAAAACTGGGTTGATAAGAAACATTTTCAAAAAAATTTCTGAACAAAGAATTTCTCGACCAAAGTTTTCTTGAAAAAATTCTCTTGGCAGAAAATCTCCATTAAAAAAATCATAATATGAAAAAAAAATTCTCAAATAAATTGCCTCACTCTAGAAAAAAAAAAATACTCAATTCTCATTAAAAACACTCGTATAAAAATTTTTCTTTAAAAGCTGTTTTTTCTACAAAAAAAAAAAAAAAAAAAAATCTTGAGGTTTTTCAAAATAATATTCTGGAAAAATATTATCCTGCCATTTTTTTCGCTGACAAAAAAATATTTTCACAAAAAAAATTGATGTTTTTAAAAAATTTCTTTAGAAAAAAATTGTCTTGACCAAAAATATTTTTTAAATCTCTCATGCATCGGAACGAAATTTGAGGGGGAAAAAGTAACTTTAGTAACCTAAAATTTTAAAAAAAGTAACCAAAAAAGTAACCAAATTTTTCAATTTCCACGCACTCAAATAATTACCATTAGCCCTCCCACTCTCGCATTTTTCCCCAATATTTCTTCTGATTGTGATGTAAAGTCCCAACAGCAACATGAAAATTACCAAGATTATGTCAAAAATTCGAGTTTGGTTCATAAAAAGACCCAAAAAGCACGTAATTATTTTTATTTTCAATAAAATGAAATTTAATACTTCAACTTCGAATTTTTATTCGTAAAACGTCTTAACCATAGAATAGATAATAAATTGATATAAATTTTTATAACACAACAATCAACTTTTTCAACATTGACATTAAAAATTAATAAACGAAGCTTATTTCTAAAAATAAAACAAAAAATTCATTTCGTTGACGACGACTCCAACGCCGAATTCACAAGTTTATTCAATTTATCTTGGATCGAATTTGTTTTTTGAGCGATTTCTTTCTCCTCTTTTTTCAAATTTTCGGCTGATTTAAGCAATTCTTGGGCAACTGAAATCTCAGCAAAACTCTGTTTTTCAGTTGCTCTCTTCAATTTCTTTGCACCCATCGCAAAAATTTCTTCATATGTTTTTCGTTTTTCACCCAAAGTTTTTTGCGATTCAACAAGTTGGTTCTGTAAAGTTTTAATGGTACACAGCTGTTCTTCAGCTTTCTTTCGTCGTTCTTCTTCTTTCATCTTCAATTTTTTCAATTCTTGTTTTTTTTTGTCTATAGCTTCTTGAATTCGTTTTTCTTCATCAAGATAATTCTGATACGATTTATAAGCTTGTTTACTCATCGATAAAAGCTTCTTCGTTATTGGCACTTTTTCTGGTTTATTGTCATACAATTTCACTTCTTCTTTAATATTCATTCTAGCGTTTAAAGTGCGTACACACATTCTTGTTTTATCGGAGGTTAGCACTTTACTGGATTCGGAAAAAGAACCCTCTACGTCGGCGTTTCCATGAGACAGAGTGAAGCAACATTTCAAAACCTTCGTTATATTGGGAAATTTCGGCTCTCCACATGAATACTTCGCCTCAAAAAATGGTTTCCAAAATTCAACAATTGTCTGGCCTTTACTTCTTTCAAATTTTGGTCTCTCCGCTTGAAGTAATTTCCACTCGTCTACAAGAACATCAGTTCGAATTCCAAGTGGAAGACATTTTGCAACTTCGACAATATCAAGTTCACTTTCTTCTGTCTTTATCTTATCCGGTGATATACAGCTGAATTTTTTCAGTGTCGAAAAATCGCATTTCTTCAAAACATAACTACAGGAAACGACGTAGAAAGTCCTAATTTTTTTTTTGAAGTTTGTTTGAACCTCTGCAGGTAATTTTTTCAGTTTTTCCAACACGTTTTCTTCAATGGTGATTTCGTTGACGGGTTTGAGGTTTTCATCGTCGAATACATTGTTCAAAGTTCGATTTGGATCATTCAAGCCTACCTTGCAAACTCGGTTGACTATAACATTAACAAGGTGCATTAGACGCTCATGTAATATGTGAATCAAAGACGTCTGTAATTGGAAAAAACGAGTAAATTCATTGAATAATTCGGCGACGGAAATTACGAATAATAGCTCTGGTTCGACAGTCGTTTTCTGCAGATAACTGGCAACAGATTTATACTTCTTGCTTTTCATCAAATCAGGGTCGTATTTTGGTATCCATCTGAGAAAATATTTCTTCAAAGCCGGCAATTGTTCCAAAAATCGTTTGGCAGATGTTGCTAATGTTAGCCATCTTGAACTTACATGTTTTAATAGGTTGTGGTCTGGTAGTTTCAGCTCCTCTTGTACGATTTCGAAATCTTCCCATCTTAGTATGCAGGTGGTGGTGAACTACAGATGAAAATGAACTGGAGCGTTGGAATTGATCGAAGCAGCTTACGTAACAAAATATTCCACTGCATAACAAAGTTACTGACGATGATATCTTAAAATCATAATACACATCCATCGTCAAGCTTGTATCACGATAAAGAATAAAACCCGATTGATCTATTTATTCATTTACAGAGGGCGAAAAATAAAGCGAAGAGTTGTACCTATGCTTAGATAAGAAAGAGTTTTTCACGTCTTACCATGATCAGTGTGAATCTTCCGTCAAGTGAATCTAAAACGAACAGCTTGAAATAAAACTAGCAGATATTCAAACTCCAATAAAATTCGAGAAATATCACTAAATTCACCGTAAAATATACTCGATTAATAATTATTAATTACGAATTTAAACGTAAATGGCAAACGGCATTTTAATCACATATTGTGTATGATGCAACAAAATGCACCCAAACAGTGGATGCGTGGTACTGGAAAGCAGGGTTGCGAACCGTTTGAGAATTAATTGGTGGTGGTGGTGGTGGTGGTTTTGAAAATTTTCGAATAAATGGTTTTTGGTTTTGGTTTTTTTTTTGAAATGGTTTTGGTTTTGGTTTCGGTTATTTCAACTTTTGATTATTTTGGTGGTGGTGGTGGTGGTGGTTCTCAAAAACCAAAACCATTTCAATTGGTTTTGGTGGTGGTTCTAAAAAACCAAAACCATTTCAATTGGTAAAACCAAAACCAAATGAATTGGTTTTGGTTTTCAATCGATTTTTCATGTTTTTAAATGGAGCAAAAAATAATAATTATATCGTAAAATACCGAGATTTCTGTGATTTTATTAATTTATTTTATTTTAAAATGGTTTTCTCATTTATTTAGGCATTGGCATTATAATCGAAATTGGCTCAAATAAAAGTCATAAAACAAAGAAACCGATTCAATTGATTTGGTGGTTTTTCAAATCTAAATGGTTGTGGTGATGGTGGTTTCTTTTTTTTAAAGCTCTTTTTTGTGGTTTTATCAAATGGTTTTTCCATTTTTTCTGCTTGCAAACGGTTTTGATTTGGTTATGGTTTTACAAATTTTCCAATTGGTTGTGGTGGTGGTGAAAACCATTTGAAAACCACCACCAAAACAATTTTATTGGTGGTGGTTCGAAACAGTTTGCAACCCTGCTGGAAAGCAAAGAAAGGTAAACGGAGTTGTACAGTGACCTCTGGCGGGCAAGCGTTGAACGAAAAACCTACATTTTTTTTTTTTTTTTTAATTTTAAAACGTGTTTGAAGAAATTTTGAATTTTAAGAGCAGTTTTGCATTTTTCATTCAGATTTTTGACGAAATAGTAACCAAATTGAGTCCAAAAGTAACCATAGTAACCAAAATGAGCCCAAAAGTAACTAAAGTAACCAAGCCTTTAAAAAAGTAACCAAGTTACTAAAAAGTAACCGTGTTCCGATGCATGATCTCTTTAAAAAAAATCATTGATAAAAAAATCTTATTGAAAAAGTTGTTTAGAAAAAATATTTGGTTGACAAAAAAAAATCTTTTAAGAAAAATATTCTGACAAATTATTATTATTACGAACATATCACGAGTATCTACATATTTATTTATTTTTCTATGAACAAAAAATCCGTCAAGAAAAAATACCTACTTTCATCCAAAATCTTCTTAGCAAAAATTTATTCTGAAAAAAATTTTTGGAAAAACTCTTTCAAAAAAAATAGTTTTCATCTCTCTCTCTCCCTCCCTCCCTCCCTTCCTCCCTCCAGAAAATGAACCGATGAAAAAAATCGTGTCAATTTCTTTTCAAGAATAATTATTTTGAAAAAAATTGTCTTGACGGTAATTCTCTTGAAAAAAAAAAAATTTGACCAAAAAATATTTTGAAAAGATTTGCATGTCAGAAAATTTTCTTGAAAAAAAAAGCTCACTTGAAATAAAACTTCGCAGAGAAATCTCTTGGCGAAAAACTTCTTAATAATAAACACTTGCCAAAAAATATTTTTTATATAATCATTTTCAAGTGTGTTATGAAAAAAAATGATGGAGTTTTTTTACAAAAAAATCTTTGGACAAAAACCTTTTTAGGAAAAAGCTCTCATCAAAAAGTCTTCTGAAAAAAATATTTTGTAAAATATGTAATCTTCTAGAAGAAATATTTTATTGATGAAAAAATTTTGAAAGAAATTCTATCGACATCATTCTTGAATGACCGAATATACCTATATTATTTGGAAAAGGGGTTAAAATGAGGAGAATTTTCAAAAATAAAAAAGTATTTGCAGTATTTTTGCATCAACTTGTGCATAATAAAACATTAGAAAAAGGGGAAACCCGCAGGCTGAGCTCAGACCGAGGGTAATAATGTTTGATATTGCAGTATACCTAATACCTACGTTTTTCGTATAACACGAATAACTTGACGGCGTATAAGATTGCACCGTGCTCGACTGCTCATCCATGGTTTCCCCACGTACTCCACTTTTCGGTACAGATAGGGTCTAATTTATCGTGTATTTTCATTCGTATATACGAGGACAGGCTTATGGGTATCTGTAGGTGTTACTTCCCCCTTTAATAAACACCATAATCTTTTACGATCGTGGTGTAATGTTTTCAAGAAGCGTGAGGTGTCGTCCTAATGTAGTAAAATATCGCGTATAAAAACGAGGCAAAAAAAAAAGAGAAAGAAAAGCGAAGCGAAGAAAGTCGAACAGGAGAAAAAAATTCTTCGGTCTTGAGACAATGAAGGTTGAAAAGTTGTAATTTTTACTCGTCGTAGCCGGAGCTGTAATGAACACGGGCATTGCAAATATTGCCTTCTTATATTACGCGGCGGTGCGCGGTTTTCATATTCTAGCAAGACGACGACGGTGCAATGGCGTAAGTAGGTTTAAAATGATATTGTTATTACACGTGTGTTTATCATCGTTGTCATTTTATTCAATATACTACACACACGACGAGCTCCATCCTCTCTATCTTTATACTGTACACTTACGTATGTATAATACTTGAAAATATATACCTTTTTAGAGAGATGTATACGTAGTACTTGGCGAGCAAGCAACGAGCTTTCTCTCCTCTACTTCGTTCGTCGTAATATGAGAAATATCAAGAAAGCTCGATGTTCCTGTTTATAAATTACGTTTGCCGCATTCGTCGTCCTCGCACAGTCATCGCATCGTCTTTCCAACTTGTGGAATAAGATGGCATGGCACCCTGGACTATCGTAGAATATCGCAAGTTTTCAGCTATTTCGCCACAATAAACGGCTCTGATTTGCAGCGTCGCTGTAAGATGAACGTAGACGTACTCGACTACTCGTATCAGTTGTTAATAGGAAGGGCTTTAGTTTTGCGATGAGACGTGTTGCGATATGTTTATCGAAATGTGGCATTTGGAGTGTGCGAGAAAAAGCATTTACTGAGGGATCAGCGCAATATTCAGGGACCAGGACGTTGAACTTATCCGAAGGAAATTTAATTAAAATGACTAGAAGGAATGAAGAATATTTAGAGTAAAATAATTTTAAGAAAATGAAATTTTTTCAAAATACTCGTAAAAAAAGATGATTGATTTTCAAAAACTTTGATTATGGTTTTTTTTTAGAAAAACTCAATTTTTAATTTTTTTCAAAAAATCATTTTTTTGAATTTCTTGAAGAATGTTTTGAGTAAAACAAATGAAACGAAATGATTTTTTTATCAAAATGAAAAAAGGGTGATTGATTATCAAAAACCTCGATTATTGAATTTTCCATTATTGAATTTTTTTTTTAGAAAATCTCTATTTTTAATTATTACAAAAAATCTTCTTTTTGAATTTTTCTAAGAATATTTTGAGTACAAAACAAATAAAACAAAATGATTTTTTTTCAAAATCAAAAAAAAAAAAAAAAAAAGGTATTGATTATCAAAAACCCCGACTAGGATATTGCATTTTTTAATTTTTTTACAAAACTTCATTTCTCCGAATTTCTCTATGAAAAATTTCAATTTTTAAATTGTCAAAAAGTAAGTATGTTTTCGGATTTTTTTACCTCCGGAGTTTTCTACCCATTTCCATCGAACTTTGCAGATAAGTACTTACAGTATCCTAGGGTGATGTTGAGATATTTTCAGATTTTTCCCACCTCTAAAATAACCTTAGAAACGACTTTGATGATTTCAAGAAATCTTTTGCTCGTTTTCCAAACTATTTTATACTACTTAGTCAGAATTTTCTTGTATTTTCATGGAGGGGGGGGGGTCATATTAAAACCTTCGAAAAATCGAAATTCATTCATTTTTTACTGATTTGATTTTTTTCATTAGTTGAACGTGATCAAAATTTCAGTGATCATATTAAAAATGATCGAATATAAAACTAATCACAAATTTGAGTTCTTTAGGTCAAACTACCTCGATTAAGACTCTTTCAACGATCATTTTGCCCGAAATTTAAGAAATTCACATTTTTACTGAATAAAGTTCAACTTGATAAAATGGAAAAAATATTTGTAAAAATGCAATTTTTTAAATTTTGGATAAAAATTAAAAATTAAAAATTTTGAAAATCGGTCAATCTTTCAATTTTTTGTAAAAAAAAAAGAACATCAAGGGTCATTTTGAGATTTACTTGGAAGAAAAATAAAAAATGAGGAATATTTCCTCATAAAAAAGGCAAACTTTTGGAGGGTGAGGGTAAAAAATCGCCTTCTCTGATAAAAACTGAAAAAATTCATTCAAAAAAATTGATAAACTCCTCTATTTAAATTTACATGAAATTACTACTCGATGAATTTTCTCTCGAAATTATTACCTAATCGAGAAGTCTTTCACTTGTACGGTTCAATTACGAAAAAAAAAAAAAATTGCTTAACAAATAATCACTTTAAAAGGTCTACATACAATTAATTATTGTAGAGTTGAATAAAATGCGGAAAAAATTGCATACTCTGATGACAATTTTACTGTCAAAATTTTTTCCACAAAATTGTTCAACAATTAAATTCAAATGGCCTCAAATGAATTTTTCCTCGAGATTATTACTCTAAAAGTCCTACAGTAAAGGGTTGAATTAAACGAAAAAATTGCCAAGTCTGTTGAAAATTGAAAAAATTGATTCAAAACAATCATTAGACTCATAAATTTAAATTTTCACAATTTTATTAAATTTTTTCTCGAAATTATTATTCCAGAAGTCCTACAGTTGTAGGGTTGAATTATTCGAAAAAATTGCCAAATCTGCTGAAAACCAAAAAAAAAAAAAAAAATTCAAAACAATCATTAAACTCATAAATTTAAATTTTCACAATTTTATTAAATTTTTTCTTGAAATTATTACTCCAAAAGTCCTACAGTTGTAGGGTTAAATCATTCAAAAAAATTGCAAAATCTGCTGAAAATAAAAAAAAATAAAAAATCATTTTCAAAAAAATTTTCAGCTCATGAATTAAAATTTTCACAAAATTAATCATTTTTTTCGGAATTATTACTTGTAGGATTGAATTATATAAAAAAATTGCCAAATAAGCTAAAATTGTTGTCTAAAAATTGTTTCAGCTCAAGAATTCAAATTTTTACAAGATTAATAAATAAGTCTCAAAGTTGTATGGTTGAATTATACGAAAGAAATTTCCAAATCTGTGAGAATTGAAAAGAAAATTCAACATTCAACTTTTCACAAAAGTAATGAAATTTTTCTCGAAATTATTGCATTAGAAGTCCTACAGTTGTAGGGTTGAATTATAAGAAATGATTGTCAAAACGGCGAAAATTGAAGAAAAAAAATGTTAACAAAAAAATTTTTCAACTCATGAATTCAAATTTCTCCATAATTAAAAAATGTTTTCTCGAAATTATATTTGAGGAAACTTGAAAAAATTGGTTCAAGAAAATTGTTCAACTCATTAATTCAATTTTCTACAAATTTAATGACCTTTTTCTCGAAATTATTACACGAGAAGTCCTATGTACAGTTGTAGGGTTGAATAATGAATATACGAAAAAATTGCTCAATCTGATAAAAATTGACAAAATTAATTTCAAAAAATTATTTTTCAAAAATTAATGAATTATTATTCTCAAAATTATTGCTCGAGAAGTCCTATAGTTGTAATTTCTTAAAAAATTTATCTGAAATTTCTCCAAAGTTCGTAAAAAGTCGATTTTTATTGAAGTTTAATAATTAGGTATAACAAATTTTTACAAAATTGTGAAAATTGGTATTTTTTTAAATTTATTAAACCTTGAAACGTCGATAGAAAATTAAAAATTTTAGAAAATGTTCAAAATTTGTTGATACCTTTGAGAAATATCACTCCTGCCTCCAACTTCTACTTTTGAACGGCTCAATTGGCCGATTTTCTTCAAAAAACACTCAGCTAAGAACGTAAAACGCTCGGTGCAATTCGCACCGCAACTTACGAGTAATTAATTTTAACAATCCTTTGAAAAGCCCAATAAATAAGACAAAATTGTGCGATAAATTCGCAATGTAAATATGGCAAGACCCTGCTACAAGGTTGGCTTCGTTTAGTTTTAGACACGTTCGGCAAACGAGTGAAACTCTACGGGTATAAGTTTTCGATGACACTATTAAAAAAACTTAATCTGCTGGCGACGATATGGTGAAACATTAATGCCTTTAATTGCCTCCTAAAGCCGGTTCCTTTCGATACCTCGACGTCTGCAGGCTGAAGCCTTTGTATACTCGAAGAGTTAGCACCACTGCGTTGGTTGCGAAAAATTTAATAAATCGAGTAGGTAATTTTTTCCCCTCGTTATCGAACAAATCATCGATTTGATGATGGAAAGTTTTTCCATATTTCATACGCGATTCTTTATTATAAACTTTCAACCATTTATTGTAGCCATTTGGCGTTGGAAAATGGTAGGCCACCGGGTCGTGCCGATTTCGCGAGCCGAAAAAAAACCTAGCTAGCGTCGTAAAACCAGGCGGGCAATTTTTTCCTCTTTTCCGCCTTTTTTTATACGCTCGTAAAAATAAAGTACTACCGTGTACAAATATTTATTCGGTGTTTTTCACTTCATATATGTAAACGATATCTACACGTAGCCACCATATATGTATATACGTACATATATAAATGTATACTTATAACATCGGATCGAAAAGCTATAAAATCTCGTTTTTTTCCTTACCCATTTGCTTTGCAACAGGTTGCCTGGATACATATCGACAGACAGATGATATTAACCATTCACAGACACGTTATTTCCAGAGTGCCAAGGTTTAGCGTATCGCACGATGGTCAGAAAACGTGGCTTTTGCATGTGGCCAGTGCTCAAGCCGAAGATAGAGGGTACTACATGTGTCAAGTTAATACGAATCCGATGATGAGTCAAACTGGATATTTACAAGTCGTAGGTAAGGACTAAAAATGCATAAAAAAAATTACGTTAATTTTTCCTACAATTTTTGACGAAGTATTTGGTGGGAAAATTAATCGTTTTTTAATTCGTAAATTTTCAGTACCTCCGGATATCGTCGACGAAGAAAGTACTCCTTCGTCTGTGGCTGTTCGTGAAAATCAAAACTTGACGCTTACGTGTAAAGCACAAGGGTTCCCAGATCCTAAAATAATGTGGAAACGAGAAGATGGCAATGAAATTGTTCTAGATAGAAAGAAAAAAGGTAATTAAAAATTTTTAGTACAGTTTTTTTCGAAAGAATTTTAAATTGGAAAATTTGTTTTTAGCATAATTTCAACAAAGAAATCAATGAATGAAATTTCAACAAAAAAAAAATGAACTCAATTTTTTAAAATGATTCAAGTTTTTTTCAACAAATTCGAATAAAATTTTTTTCAAAAAAAAAAAATATATATTTTTGAATAAAATTCAATCAGCAAAATTAATTGTCAAAAGGTTTTCTAAAAATTTCACAGAACTATTTTCTTAACAAAAATTTTTAAAAACTGATAAAAAATTGTTTTTAAACGCAATTTAAAAAAATTGCTATTGAATAAAATCATAGAAAGTACATAGTTCATCTATAACATTGAATAATACATTTTCTAAAAACGTTTCAAAATCTATTTTCCAACAAGGTTAGTATAAAATAGTTTCCAGAAAAATCAGTACAAAATTTTTTTTTTTTTTAAATGTTTTCACAATATCTTTGAAAATTTGATTTCCAAACAAAATTTGTACTTCAACAAAATTCCGAAAAAATTGTTTTCGAATAAAATTGAGAAATTCGATTTTTTTTAAATGGATTCAAAAAATCGTTTCTTACCTAACTACATTTTTTTTTTAATTTGCATGTTGGCAAAATTCTGAAAAATTTGTTTCCAAACGCAATTTTAAAATTTTTTATGTAAGGTTGAAAGGAACAAAAATATTGCCAAATCTGCTGGAATCGAAAAAAAATTGTAAAATCTGCCAGAATTGTACAAAAATTTTGATTTTAAAAAGTTTTTCGGCTCGTAAGTTCAAATTTCCACGAAATCGATGAAATTTTCTCAAAGTTAAGTATTACTTGATAAATCCTACAGTTGTAGGGTTGGAAAAAACGAAAAATCGACAAATTAACTGGAATTGAACAAAAATTGATTTTAAAAGCTTTTCGACTCGTAAATTCAAATTTCCACAAAATCGAAAAAAAAATCTCGAGATTATTACTCGAGAAACCCTACACTTGTTGCATTTAAAAAATTAAAAAATTGCCAAATCTGCAAATCTGCTGAAATTTAAAAAAAAAATTGTCAAATCTGCTGGAATTGTATAAAAATTGATTTTAAAAAGTTTTTCGACTCGTAAATTCAAATTTCCACAAAATCGAAGAAATTTTTCTCGAGATTATTACTCGAGAAACTCTACAGTGTTGTAGCATTTAAAAAAATAAAAATCCTAAATCTGATGGAAATTTGTAAAAATTGATTACGTAATAAAAATTTTTCGACTCATAAATTCAAATTTCAACAAAATTGATAAAAAAATGTCTCCAATATTCATAAAAAAATTTTAAGAACTTCGTTTTTTAACAAAATCTTGGAAAATGTGTTCATGAACAAATTTCAAAACTCAATTTTGAAAAATATTTCCAAATAAGTTTTTTTTAGCACTGAGTATTTTAACAAAATATTTTTTTATTAAGTAAATAAAATGTGTTTTCGAACAAAATTTGAAAAACAATTCCTCTTGGTTTTGAAAAAATTAATCACTGTAAAAAATGAAACAAAATTTTTTAAAAAATGAATAAAATTCTCCTAAAAACACTGAATTTTAACCAAATAAATTGTTTTTATCGATTGCTGATAGAAAATTCTTGAACGAAATTTTTAAAAAAAATGAACGAGAGTCGCAAAGTTTCTTTCAAATGTTCCAAACAAAATTTCAAGAGAATTGTTTTTTTCATTCAACCAGATTTTCTTTAAAAAAAATTGAATGTACTTTTGAAAAAAAATAAAAAAAAATAAAAAAAATAGGTACATATTTTTGAATTAATAAATTAAGAAAAATTGTACCTAGGTACTTTTAAAAGAAGCAAAAATAAATTGTTTAGGAAAAAAATTTAAATAGGTATAAGTATTTTTTATTAGAATTTTCAATAATTAATCATTTAAATCATGCATCGGAGCGAAATTTGAAAAAATAAAAGTAACTTTAGTAACCTGAAATTTCAAAAAAAGTAATCAAAATTATGGAAAAAAGTAACCAAAAATTTTCCATTTCCACTTGAATATAATGACTCATAACCCCCTCCCCTTCCCTCGTCAAAAATAATAATTCATGCATTTTTTCTTTTTCTATAATTATGACGAATTTTAATAGAATAGTTGGCTTAATAGGTGCTCAATTTTTATATCATAGGAAATTTCAATTCTTGAGAAGCTCACAATAAATAATTTTTGAGTTCCTATCAAATCTTAATTTTTTTTGAACTCAATATTGAAAATTAAAAAAAAAAAAAAAAAATTTCTTGAAAATACTTGATATCAACTTTTTCAAGTTTTTGAACTCTTATTTGTTTTGAAATAGTTTTCAGTTTTCAAATAATTGTTGATTTCAAAAAACGTGAATTTTAAAAAAAATTTAAATTACAAACAATACTGTCCTTTTTTTAGTTTTAAATTTTTTTTTTTTTCGATTTTTTTTATTTTTCAAACAATTTTTAATTTCTATAAATTTAAATTTATTAACAATTTTTAATTTCTAAAAAGTTCTGGATTTCAAAAAATTAAACTTTAAATTCTCAATTTTTTGATTTTTAAACAATTTATATTTAATTTTTTAAAAATAGCCGTTCCTAAAATTCATGTTTATTCAAATAAAAAATTTCCAATTTATAAAAATTGTAATGCCTAAGAATTTAAAGTCTAAAAAAATCAATTTTTCGATTGGCTTATTGCAAAATGAGTAGATACAAAAAAAATTTAATTTTTGAAAAGTCTTCATTCTCCACAAAAAAACAATTTTTCAACATGTGAAATTCACAACTTTTCAAAATTTTTAAAAGGAAAGTTTTGCTCATTTGAGAAATATCAAATTTTTGAAGCATTTTAAGTTTACGAGTTGAAACGATTTTATGTTTCATTTTTGAGGAGTTCTCTATTTTTCAAACATAATTTTCAAATACTTCGAACACATTTTTTTTTTTTTAATTGAAAAAATTACTAGGTATTCTCATTTTAAAAAAAAGTTTTTAATGAGGAGAAATCGGTTTTATTCTTCGACGGCCTCTACTTTTTTTGAAAAGAAATTTTGAGAAAAAATCGTTTATTTGTCGAGAAAAGAATTTCTCAATTTTTTCAAAAAAATACGGCTTATCTACTTACATTTTTTTTTTCAAGAAATGTGGCTCATTTTTAGACAAGAATAAATCTTAATTCTTCAAGAGAAAAAAAATCACAATTTTTCATACTGACTTGAAAAATGCCTATAAAAGAACTTTCAATTTTTTTAGGAGCAAACATTTTTCTACCTTGAATTTCAATACATAAGTACAAAATAAATATTCCTGAAGTTCGAGCAGAAAAAATCTCAATTTTAAAAGAAGATTCAATAAATTGTTCAATTAAGGTCAGTTGGGGTAACTGGGCCACGTTTTTACAACTCTAAAAAATCTTTATTCAAAAATGCCTCACTAGTGAAGAATAACCTTAAATCTTCAAATGGGACGTGTAGAGGGGTGTCATAGAGGTACGCTCACTTTTTTGATTTTGAGGGTGAAGCACATACCTGAGCTGAGGAACACCTCACTCTACACAAAGAATGGTGGCCCAGTTACCCCGAAAATAAATGGGGTAACTGGGCCACCAAATTTTTTTTTTATTAAGGAAGATTCAAGATGTGTAATTCACTTACCCCCACACAAATCTGAGTTTTGGGGTAACTGGGCCACAGTTGTTGGGGGTAACTGGGCCATGTCATGTTACTCAAATTACTGAGGCCTCCTCAAGGGGAGCTAGGAACCGAATGATAATTGTTATGGTGGGCTTACGATGTCAGTGTTACCATGCAACCAACCATTTACGTCAAGACGATTTTGGAGGGGATTAGGAAGAGAATGGCCCAGATACCTCGATGGCCCAGTTACCCCAACTGACCTTACTCAATTCATTTTTAAATAAAATATTTCAAATTTTTTGGAAGCAAAATCTCTGAAAAAAACTTTCAAAACGTTTTTAAAGAAATTTTAAATTTTAATGGCAGCTGTTCGTCAGATTTTTGACGAAATAGTAACCAAAATGAGTCCAAAAGTAACCATAGTAACCAAAATGAGCCCAAAAGTAACTAAAGTAACCTTGCCTTTAAAAAAGTAACCAAGTTACTAAAAAGTAACCGTGTTCCGATGCATGTTTAAATTCATTCCAAAAATTTAAAAGAATTGATTTGAAAATAATTTTTAAAAATTGTTCTTTTTATTATTGTGAAAGATTTAAAAATTTGTTTTCAACAAAATTTTAAGAATTTTATTTCAATTTTTTTTTCTTTTTTTTTGAGAAAAAATTACTTTTTAAATACAATTTTTAAGTTGAAAAATATTGGGAAATTTATTTTTAATCAACAAAATTGCAAAACTGAAAAGTAGGACTGTATCAAAATTATATCCTTGCAATAATTCCCCCCTCCTCCCCTCCCAAAAAAATCCACATAACGCAAGAGACTAAAATAACGCGAAACAACGACGAATATAATCACTCCAATCGCCCTCGTTCGTTTACCTCTATTTTAAAACGAGGAAATAATAAGTAAAATTTCTCGAATGTAGGTAATTTCATTTCATCGAGTACACGCAAAACTCGTAGACAAAACAGCGAATTCAAACCTACGAACGTTTCACATTTTGCCCAAACACAAGTACACGAGGTACATTTCACTAGTAGAAATTTTCGGCTTTTGCGACTTTCACGCTGTTTAATTCTCTTAAAATGAAAGTTTAAAACAACAAAAACTTGAAATGCTTGAAAGAAAACGTCATATTCTCTATTTTCTTTAAAAGTTTTCGGTATTCCCAGTTGTGTAGTATTATGTAAGAACCACTAAAACAAAGTCATTTTAATTTTGACTATTATTCGAATGAAGCGAATTTAATTTTAAGGTTTTTTTTCGCCTTTTCCGATGATGCCCCTTCTTCGATGGGATGCGTATTCTGGTACGTTACACGATACACGATACTCGTAGTAGGAGAATTCCTGGGTAAATTTTTTTCTCATCGAGTTTCCCATTTCCACGCCAATGCCTATACCTACATTGAGCTACCGAAGGTATTTCAACGAGCGAACTGAAAATATAATTAACTTTAACTAAAGACGATTGATTTTGTTTACTTTTTTCTCCCCTTTTCGAACGATTGCGTAAATATTTGCAGATCGATATGGCTATTTATTTGTAAAAATATTTACCCAGTTAAAGTCGGCGGTACGACGCGACGCGTTCTTTTATTTTTTTTCCTCTCGTACCCTCAATGTGAATACCTACTTGACTAATGTATCTCGGTGGTTTTATGTAAGCCAACAAGTGAACCATACTTGAGTTGTACGAGATTTGCGAGTTGAAAAAACAGAAATATGTAGCTTTGAGGCGGTTGAAATTTCGTTTCACGACATTTGACGTTTTTTTTAGAATATGAAAAATGACCGAAGGGCATAGACGAAAAAGATATTTCGACGATATTTTGGTAGCAGACACTAGACAAGTACACGACCGAGAAACATTGACCAAAGTTTCAGAACCCCCTCCTCATCCACTAAATCTATAAAAAAATGAAAAAACACGAAACTAAAATAATTTTTAACAAAATAATATATCCAATTATCCACTCAAACAAAAATTAGACGAATTCAAAAAAATGATAAAAAAAATTTTTTTACCTATCCTTCTCCTTGAAAAACAAAAAATTAAAAGAACATAGGTAGTGATTTTCATTAAAAAGTTGTTGAAGAAAATTCATGAAAGCATTTTCAGCATGAATTTCATTCAGAAAATACTTCGGTGCTTTTTAAATTCTCAAAAGAGGTAAAAAAATGTTACAAAAAAAAAAAAAACGTACTTAAACAAATAATTTTTTGAATTCATTTTTAATGAATATTTTTTTAAACAATTTTTACTAATAGACTTGTTTTTCTTGTTTTTCTTTTAATCTCAAATAATTAATTTTTTGGAAAATATCAAGAGAATTTTTAAAATATCTGTTTTATTAACAATGTAAAATTTTCAGGAATTTTATCTAGAAGATTTTTACGGTGTTCGAAAATTTTTTGAAATCTATTTTTAGCTAATTTCTTTTAATTTTGAAGAAAGCTGCACTTTTATGAAAAAAATTAAACATAAATTTTTCTTACACATTAGAAAAAATTACCCATTGAAAAAATTCTCCAAATATATTTTTTTGCATTTTCAATACAATTTATCATTATTTACTAAACCCATTTTTATAAGAATTGATTTAAAAAAAAAAAAGAATTTTAAAAGAATTTTCATAGAGAACTTTTTATAAATTTTATTTAAATTCCTATCTTGATTAATAATAATTGTTTGAAAAAAATTTTAAAGGCTTTTCATGTACTTTCTTCGAAATAATTTCAACAGGGAGAATTTTCAATACCTATATTTTTTATAAAATGTTATCCTACGAGTAAATTTTTTCCTATTTTTAGAAGAAAGTTTCCACAATTATTTTTATTTAATAAATATTTTTTTTAAATTTCACTTTCAAAAAGTTGAATGGATTTTCTTCCAATCCTAAACAAATTTTTTTTTAATAAGTATTTTTTTCAATTTTTCAATTTTTTACAATAAGTACTGGAGAACTTTTGAGTAGGTATCTATTCGTATAAAAAAAATTAAGGAAATACCTAGTTTTAAAAAAAATGAAAAATCTCAAAATATGTTTTCATATTTTCAATTAAGTTTTTATCACAAAAATTTTAAAAAGTTCCGTTTCGAAAATCTTTTCAAGCAAATATTTATAACAAACTTGTATCTAATTTTATCTGAGTCGTTCCAATTTTTTAAAAGATTTTTTTCCCAAAAATTCTTCGACAAAATGTTTTATTTAGAAATTTCATTTTTTAAAAGTTGAAGTTTTTTTCATTTTTAAAAAGTGATCGTTTTACATCAACTAAAAATATTTGAGATTTTTTTATTCATTAGAGGGCTGGAGAACTTTTATGCAATGATTTTTCATAAAATTAATTTTCAAAAAATGAAGAATGATAAAAAAAAAATTCTAAAAAATTACATTTTTTATCAATTTTTGAGAATATTTTCCCAATTTTTATCTACGTAGAAGAAATTTTCAAATGAAGAGTTTCATTGAATGGTTCAACATTTTTAAAATTAAATTTATAAAAATTCTTAGGGAGTGGTGGAGAATGATCTGTAATTTTGATAAAGGTTGTTTTTAGCCGAATTTTTTTTTTTAAATTTAGGCTATTGTGTCCGACCATGATTTAGAAGGAGGGGGGTAGAAGAGTTCTGACCCCATTTGTTGACATTTGGGACCAAAAGATGACGATCTGTCACATGTCACATATTTATATATATATATATATATATATATATTTATAATTTTACCGCTACTTTTGGAACTCTGGGGCCGAGCCTAACAGGTCAAATGAGGTCAAACTTGATATATAGGATCCCCTCGGTGTAGGAATGATGCAAAAAAAATTTTGGGGCCCTAACTCAAAATTGGGGATATGACCCCTTTTTGAGGGGGGTGCGGGGGAGCCCCAATATCATGAAATTTTTTGAAACTTGCCCCAGGGATGAGAACCCTAATTACCTATACCATAGTCAAATTTCAGCCCCTAAGTCATCCCCACCCCATTTTAGAGCCCAAAAAGTGGATTTTGGGGTCATTTTTTTCACGTTGATCAGGCTACAGACCCCCCAAATGGGGATGGGGGCCCAAATTTTCATCATAGATCAAGTTCGTGCCCCTGATGTGCCTTTTGTAGGTTTCAACTTTTGGGCCCCCTTTGACCATTGTCCAGGGTCAAAAATCAAGATTTTTCACAATTTTTCACATTTTTTCTTGCTTCCCGGTATGTTGATCAGCCTACAGCCCAAACCAAATGACCTTGGAGGCTAAAATTTGGTATTTAGGATCGGTAAGGATCACTGAGGTGCCTTTTGGGGATTTTGACCCTTGGGCCCCAAAATTGGGGGGTGGTTCCTTTTTGAGGGGGCTCTAAAGAGGTCCCAATGTGACAAAATGATTTGAAATTTCTACCAACAACAATGGTTCTGATTGTCTCCACTGTATTCAAATTTCAGCTTCCCAAGTCATCCCCACCCCATTTTAGGGCCCAAAAAGTGGATTTTGAGGTCATTTTTCACGTTGGTCAGGCTACAGACCCCCCAAATGAGGCTGGGGGGGCCAAAATTTTCATCATAGATCGAGTTCATGCTCCTGATGTGCCTTTTGTAGGTTTTGGCCTTCAAACCCCTTTTGACTTTGATACAGGGTCAAAAATCAATATTTTTCAAGTTTTGACCTGTCTTTTCTGACGTGTTGAACAGCCTACAAGCCCAAACCAAAAGACTTAAAAGGTCGAAATTTGGGATGTAGGGTCAGTAGAGGTCACCGATGTGCCTTTTGAGGTTTTCGAGTTTTGAGCACCATTTGACCCCCGTACAGGGTCAAAAATCAGAAATTTTCACGTTTTAACCCCTTTTTTGGTGTGTTGGCCACTGTCTGAAGAGCTGAAAGTGTGAAGGGGGTTGGTGGCGAAGCCCCTAATTTCCTCCTGCCATGCCCCTATTGGGCATGCCCCTATTGGGGGCGAAGCCCCCAATAGTGGCATGGAGGCGGAGCCTGCATTTGAAGAGTTGGAAGTGACGAGGTGGTTGGGGGCGGAGCCCCCATCCGAACAGCTGAAAGTGACGAGGTGGTTGGGGCGGAGTCTCAACGGGGGGTATGGGGGCGGAGCCCCTATCTGATGATTAAATCTTCAATGCAGACAGGAACTAAAACTGAAGACAAAAACCTGACATTTTTAAACTGAATTAAAAGTTAAAACTGATATTGAAACTGAAATACTACGGATGAAAACGTTTTTAAAGTAGTACACTAACTTGGAAAAAAAAATTCGGCTGTCGCGGAGCATCTTGACTGCTACGCGTTTTTTTTTTTTTGGTTATATTCATCTCCCAGCCAAATACGTATCTACCTATTCACTTATCCTTTTTTAGAAATTGTGAATATTTTGAGTGAAGTGTTGAAAAAATTCTTTACACTTAATTTCGATCCCTCCAACTTAATTATTTGATTTTCAAACGTTTCAGATTCTCCGACAAAATTCTAAACTTTTCAAGTCGACTCCAAAATCGAAGAACTGACCATACCATAAATTCAATCTCCTGCTAAATTTTCATCGAGTAAATGACAAATTCTCAATACTCCGGTACCACTAAAAAACAAACCACGTTCTCAAAGTTGGTCATTTTGCGACGTTATAATCTCTCGAGTCGACACGCGTCGAGTACATACATATAGCTACTAGCTAGTTTTTCACACTTCATAAATGAGAATTACGCGGCTCCGGCGACAACACACTCGTAATGAAATATTCATTAAATATGGTAGGTACCTAGGCGACGACTCGAAAGGTTCACTAATTAAACGATGTAGACCGTCATAGCCATAACGGACCAGAATTCCAACGATGTTGGCCTTTTTCTCGACTCGCTCGAGTACACTCCTCGCGCAACATAAAAACGTCTCAATACACCCATCCTCTCTCCTGCTCCATCCGAAAAGATGTGAAAATTACGAAAAAAAAATACACAGCTTGCCATTTATCGGTTGATTTTATCGTTTTAACACCAACAGCCATAACTTTTCCACGCCATCGTAATGTGTTATATAGGAGTAAAATGAGAAAAAATTCGATATAACCTAATATTGCCTCGTATATGGATATAGGATTACGAGACTTTAGCCTTTTTTTAGCCTTTTATTTTGGGTAATTTTTTTTCTCTATTCTATACATAATATACGTGCACGCGTGTCTCGTTATTTATACATTATATTTTGTTCGCCAGTTTCAGTGAATATGCACAACGGAGAGAATTTAACAATCACCAAAATCAGCAGGACGGATATGGGAGCATATTTGTGTATAGCGACAAACGGCGTACCACCGTCAGTTAGTAAACGTATTATTGTAGATGTTGAATGTAAGTATATTAAATATAATTTATGATCCTAGCTTCGAATTATTACAAAACTTTTCGTTTCTTTGCCATACCACGCCGTATGTGAGAAAGTTCTTCTTTTGGCGCGTACATACGAGCGTGGCGGAGAAAGGAAAGGGGGAGAAGAGCGAAAATACTCGACTTATGAACTTTCTCCCTGCTCGCCTTTTATGACATAAAACAAACAGTGTCGCGTTATATGTAACAAATTTCAGCTTCCTGTTGTCTGGATAAAATCACTTTCACTTTAAGCCGCGAAACGCTTTTCTTCGCCTTTTCCTTATGGTAATGTGTCTCTAATAAATTTTCAAGTTTATATACGTATAATATGTATATGCGAAATATCTCGTATATGAATTTAGTACACGTAAGACACGATGCTGTTGAGTGAACGAGGAGAATTTTTCAGTGCGTTTTTTTTTCCTTCTCTACGACGTCGTCTTTTCTAGTTTTCAAGTTATAAGCAAATTACGGAGCCGAAAAAAAGTAACTTGATGGAAAAAATTGCTGCCAAAGTGTCAAAAGGAATTTAGGCAACTGACAAATATTAAAATTTGCTCATCCAGATTGGAAGTTGTGACCTGAATTTTTCGAAAATTCTATTTTTTCCTCTATTTTTTTCTAAGAAATTCGAAAAAATGGACTTTGAAATCTCTCAAATTCATAAAATTATTCCTAGTGATGAAAAAATTTAAATGATGTGAAAAACCGAGAAAAAAATAAGAATTCTGAGACAAATTTTGAGAAATAAAATGATGAGAAAATAAAGTTGTAAAATATATATTTCAGAAAATGAAATGGTAGAAAAATTGGAAGAAAAAAAATTAAGTGTACCTAAGTAAGAACCTGAAAAAATGAAAAAAATAACTATTTTTATTATTAAAATTTTTTAATTCAAAATTTTTGAAAAAAATTGTTGAAACCAAAACAATCAGACAAACTCTCATTGAAAAAAAAAACTAAAAAAACTTGAGAAATTATTTGATTTTTTAATAGTTTGATCAAAAATTCAATTTGAATTTTCTAACTTTTTAATTTAAGCATGAAAATTTGTAGACAATCTTGAAGAAAGAATAAAGCATATTCAAGTTAACAGTTATTATTAAAAAAATATCGTAGAACAAAATTTGATACAAAAAGTTATTTCAAAAGTACAATGAAAATTTTTCCAACCATTTTGCAATTGTTTTCTCATAAATAAAAAAAAAAAAAATTCAAGAAAAAAAATGGGAAATTATTCAAACTATAGGATGACTAAGTATTCTTTGAAAAATAGTAAGAAAAAAATGGTTGAATCTGAAGAAAATTACTGGAAAAAATTATTTTGGATTTTCGATGGATTTAAAACCAGAAAAATATTTCTAAAAACTAATTGTAATGGTGGTGACTGACCAGCCAAATAACTACTCGGGTTCGAACTTAAAAATAATTTATTCACTGGTATTAAATCGAACAGTAATGGTATTAATTATTCACTCGACACGTGTACACGAACAATAGGTAGAAAATTTCAAACTTGACTGTTTTCACATGAATAAATTAAGTATAATTTTTTTTAACTGATGAAAAATTTGAGGAAAATTTTTCAAAATTAAATCAGGAAAAATATTTTAAAAATATTCAAAACATTTTTCAAGCAGAATTCGAAAGATATTTTACTTTTTGAAAAAAAAAAAAAAATGAAAAAATAGAATAAAAGTTTGAAATTACCGAAGTACCAATTCATTATTTCCCGATAAAAAATTCAAAGTGCAAATTTTTTTTTCAAAAATACCTACTCTGATTACGTTTTTAGGTCAATTTCTAACAAAAAAAGTTCTATAAATCATTCAATTTTGAAAAGTTGTCAGAAAAAAAAATGTATTTACAAAATGGAAAGAAAACTTGAAACTCAAAAAATAAATATTGAATTCTCAATTTAAAATTTTGAGCTAGAAAATTAGGCATATAACTCAGTTTTTCGAATAACTTTTTAAAGAAATTCCAAACGATTTAGGTATTGAAAAAAAAAAAAAAAAAAAAAAACATTAAAAGTAAAAAATATAATATAATACTTAATTCAAAAAAATTATTTCTCGGTAAAGAAATTTCAAGACATTTCAAAAACAACCAGGTCTAATTTATATTAGATCAATTTTTTGAAAATTCAGAATTTTTTTTTTTTTTTTTAATTAAAAAATGGTAAAAAAAATAGTTTAAAAAATCAGAAAAAAGATGAACCCAAAAAAAAAAATTTTGAATTCCTAATTAAAAATTTTAACTCGAATATACCTAATTTCAAAAAATGCCTCCATTGAAAATTTTCCAATCCAAAAATCCAAACCACTTTTCCATTATTTTCACACAAATAAAAAAAAAATTGATATTTTGAGGAAAAAATTGTGGACAAAAAATGTCTGTGCTATATTTTAAAGAAAGAAGAAAAAAAGTTCTTCAAATAACTTTCTAACAAAAATTTAAAAAAAATTGTTGAAAAAAATAATGAAAAGAAGTAGGTAAACAAAAAAAAATAATTTCTCGATTTAAAAAATACTTATAATGTCGAAAAGCTATTTTTTTAAATACTCAGATCAAATTTTCAGATTGATTTCCCAAAAAGAATTCAAATAATTTTTTAAAAGCTCACAAAAAATAAATTTTTATGAAAATTGGAAAAAATTGGTTCAGATTGATTTCCAACAAAAAACTCAAGAAATTATTCAAATAATTTTTTAAAGCTCACAAAAATATAATAGTTACCTAGGTATTGAGAAAAAAATGAAAAAAAAAAATAATTGAGCAAATTATTTTTCCAAAAAAACAAGGGAAGTTATTTCAAACTGTCTTTTGATTATTTTCACATCCTTGAATGAAAAATTCAAATCTTGAAATTTTATTTTGATTTGTTGAAAAAATTGTGGGAAATAATTTTTTAAATCAATTTCAAAATAAAATATTATAGAAATTGTTCAAATACTTATTTTTTCAATGAATAAGTACAAAATTCAAGAAAAAATTGAAAATTAATTAATACCTAATGTCGAATATAAAATTTTGAGCTAGAAATTTACTTCTAAAAACACAAAAAAAAATTTCTCACGGTTACTTCATCAGTTTCACACGAATGAAAAAATCTGAGAAAGAAATTTTCAAACATACCAGTTATTTAAATTGTGGAATAATAATTAGTAGGATCAAATTTTCAATTCAAAAAATTGAACAATTCCCAAAAAAATATGAAAAAATTGAGGAAAAAATCGAAAATCGAAATCCAGGTATTTTTGCATTCTCGATTTTCAAAAAAATATTTCAAAAACTACGTGTATAAAAAAATTTTCAACCTACTTCTTGATTAATTTCACACGAATAAAAAGATTCGCACATTTTGAGAAACAAAAATTGCAAAATTGTGGGAAAATGAAAGGGAGCTTGAAAAAAATAATTGAAAAATTTTCAAAAATCAATTTTGAATTTTCACAAAAAATGCCGAAGAAAACCTATTTGAAAAGTAAAAAATATTTAATAAAAAAATTTTAGTCACGAAATTATTTTGAAAATAAAATCAAAATTTCTCAAATTATTTGTTGACAACTAGGTAGGTACTCATACAAAATAAAAATAAAAAACTGAATATGGAAGAATTACTCAAGTAATTTTTTTTTTGAATGATGAAAATTCTCCATTTGAAAAAAAAAAGGTAAAAAAATATTTAAGGTAAATAAACCACACAATTTTAACGATGCTCAGGCAACTTAAAAAAAATACAACTCTCCACTACACACAGATTCAAGTTAAAACCCTATTCAGTGAGATCTTTTCTCAAACTATTTTTTATTCGATTAAAAAATCCAACTCCCCTCACCCCCCCCCCCCTCACCAAAACACACTATAAAATCAATTCTAAAAAATGAAAAAAAATATATCACTCAACGAACTTAATTTCTCTCCCTCGGTAAATTATACTCAAACCTACACTCTTAATTAGCCATATATATATATACCCTTTGAGAAATTTCACTCGCCCAAAGGCAACCAATCCCTTCAAATATTCGACAAGAGAACCCGCCATCTTCTCGGCATTGCGCTTCCTACATCCATACACGAGGTGGTAAAAGAGAGGCACGGTCAAAAATAATAAGCGAGGTAGAGGCGAGCAAGGTTGAAGGTGCGTAGTAACAAGACAAAGAAAAATCACATCATTAAAGCTAATAGGAGATTTTCTTTTGGTAAAACACAAACGACATAATCGCTCAAATGAAAAATATTAAACAGGCTGGCAAAAGTGAAAAAAGCTCCCTTCTCTGTTCTCTCCTCGTAAAGTATAAAAATTCCAACCGAAAGAAAAACTATACTTTTGGTAGGTTTAAAACGTTCTTTTTTTCTTTTCGTTTCGTTTTTTTTCTTTTTTTGCCAACATTTCTCATGTGTTTGTGAAGGCGAAGGTAGCAATGCGAGACCAAGAGAAACACACGTGGCTGGGCGAGGAAGTGGAAGCACCTATGGCAGTATACAAAAAGGACGCGGCAGGATGCACAGGGAAAAGAAGGATTACACGAGGCGATAGCTTATTTAGTATATTATACAATAGTATAAAAGCTCGATTCCAACAAGTTTTCGCGCAGCTTAAATTAACCTTTGAGAAAACATTTCGCAAATAAACCGCAAATTGGATAAATAACGTGATCCTAAATCGTGCGCGAGTAACGTACACAACACATTAGACAAAACCTACCCCCCACCCCCCCCCCCCTTTGAACGTTCCCTCTCGTACTTTCGTCTTCATTCTGTAACACCTCGTGGAATTTTACCTTCAAAAATACCTACCGCCAGCACAGGTACAACACGTTCGAGATAAATGCGTTATTAATCCTCGTAATATAGGAGGCACAGAATTCAGGGGGAAAGCTGGAGAGGCTGATGGTCTCTCTATATACCAAAAACGTGTAACGGATATAAGGCCAGATTGCGGTCAATTTATTTCCTCTCTTGTTGCGAACACGGTTGCAATTCGGTCATCGTTCCATGGTCTCGGACTATGGTGCTGGAAATACCAGCGTAGAAATTCGAGGAGGCGCCCAAGCCTGCCCAAGAGAAGAGTATCCATACATTGAGACGACCCCGGCTCGGTATGTAGAGGCAGCATTTTAATGTATTCCATTCCGAAACGGAATATTTTAACACTCTCGGGACCCGTTTTCTGGAGTTTGCATTATTTACAACAATCTCTTTCCTGGTCGGCAACTAGTATCATATTAAAAACCCACCGGTATTGCGCACCTTTATTTTTTTACCTCTCGTGCTCCTTTCTCTCTGGCTACTTTTTTTCTCATTTTTTCCTCTTCCTGGTTCTTTTTTCACTTTTTTCAATCCATATACGAGGCCCACAGGTTACGTCAGATATCGCCTGCTCGTTATTAAACGTTTCTACTTTTCTTTTTTTTTCAAAACAAAAACAATAACAAGCACCCTAAACCGAACAAATAATCAACTATTGATTTTATATACAGTAGTGAGGCTCGTATGTGCAGTGTGCAGGTACGGACAAAAGATTAAGGGATCAGGATGGGGCCTAGAGAAGGGAAGGTAATTGCAACTGCTTTATCTTATACGTACCTGCCGGCAAGCCGTAAACTTTTCTCCAAGTTGAGCATTTTCTACCGCATTGTACTTTTAAAATTGTACACCGGACTCGATATAAACGGCAATAAGGCCTAACATTGTTTTTCCAATCTTTGCTATTGTGCCCCAGCTCGACATTCCGGACCACCCCTTCAGCAGAAAATTAGAAAAACTCGTTTGGTACGTACGGATGACTTGGCTGGTATAAACTTTTCTTCGCTCATTTTGCTCGCTTGCACATATATTTGGAAAATTAATCCTGTTTCGAAAAGTCCCCTCCATAAGTTAAAAGACATCGTTCCTCGGTATATTGTTTTTTTTTTTGCCTAGAAAAAAAGAATACTTATGTGAAGGTATCCTCACTGTTGGGTGACACAGAAGTGAGGTTATGGAAGAATTTATGGGTGAAGAACGAGTACCAATGCTATTTGCAGACATATGAGAGCGATTTGCTTTCGCTTTAGCTTCGTTAACCATTCCGAACATATCTATCTGTGTGTTTTTGGTTTTCTCCTCTTTATTTTAAGAGTAAGAGAGGTGTTTGAGAGGGACGAGGGCATTAGATATGGTGAGATAGAGCTCGGCGTTGAAATCAAATTTTAACTTTTTCATTATCGCCAGCCAGCAAGCGGCAACTGACCTGGTTGGGAGAGTATTTCGCCCCGATAAAAACCATCGGTTACGTGTGCTGTAGGTTAATGAGATATATAGTGAAAGCTTTCACCACGCTTTTTATTTTATTTTTTTTTTTGGTTGTCGAAGTATTAGTATAGGTAGTTAGGTACTTCTTTACCTGTACCGATGAAAGTATACGCACAAGTGTATCCACGTATTCCAGAGTCGAAGGGGAAAGGGTGGGTAAGTTGTTTTAAAAAGCTATTTCGATCTTTTACTGTTACCTTCCTTATACTCAGATAAGATCGTATCGTTTGCATTGAATGGTATACATAGTTAATTTCTCGTTCTCGTTCAGTTTAATGTTCTATCGATAGTTAACAGGCCCCTCCTCCCTCAAAAAATCAATTACATATTTTATTGTTACAAAAGTTCTGCATGGTTATCACTTTTACAGGCAAACTATACCAAAGTAAGACACAGGAAAAAAAATTCCTGCAACCAGTAGCTACGACACAAAATGTAAAACTGGAAAAAATTAGTACTGAATTGAGATTTTATGGAGATGAAAATGATGGAAGGAGACTGAAAAAACGTTAAACCCCAAAAGGCACATCTAGGACCTCGTTAAATTCCCATGCTAAAAAAGAAGGACTCCCTACAAGCCTACATCTATTTAAGTAGTCTTTAGCTGTGACACAAAATTGAAAACAGCAAGAAATGACCTCGAGATTGAGTTTTTTCTAGCTGAAAGGGGACTGAAAGGAGCTGAAAGTCTGAGTCCTCAAAAAGCGCATCTAGAACCTTTATATTACGTCTACATTGCAAAGAACGAACTTCCAGGTGATTTTAATTGGCCTGAAGTCATGACACAAGCTTGAAAACAAGAGTAATGAAGGAGTGAATCGACAAAGTACTGTTTTTTTTTTGTTTTTTTTTTTGGCACAGTGGTAAAATTTATGAAGTCCAGTACTATATAGATACTTGATATTCAAAATTGGAGGGGAGGGAAGGGTCCAATCAAAATTTTTGAAATAACCAAAATTACTTCCAAGGCTTCAAGCTACAACTTTTGTTTGAAATTTTTCAATTTTACTCCCCTCTTCCCCACTGATTTTGCATAACTTTCCGAAAATACAAATTAAAAATTTTCATAAGAGTTAAAGAGAAAGAATTGACAAAACTTTCAAATAGGTAAAAGTTGTAGATTAAGATACTTACTAAGAATTGTTTTAATTATTATAAAAATTTCAATTGGATCCCTCTCTCTCCTCCGATTTTACAAACATCCGGTAGAAACTTTTTCAAAATTGAGGAAGGGGCCCACAGTCCAATTGAAAAAGTTTTCAAAGAAAAGTTCTACATTGAGATCCCAGAAATAATTTTTGTTATCATAAAATTTTCGATTTAGACCCTCCTCTCCCCTCCCCTCAAATTTCGTTGAAAAGTGGTGGAGGTAAGGGCCCAACTAAAAAAATTTCCAAACAAAAGTTGTAGCTTAAAAGTCTTGGAAATAATTTTGTTTATTACAAAAATTTCGATTGGACCCCCTCCCTTCCCCTAAATTTAAATATCAAGTATCAATGTAGATAATATTGGTTGGTAAATTTTACGACGGCCGGTGCCAAAAAAAAAAAAAAAACAATATTGCGGCGATTCAGGATCCACTCGTAAATAAAAATGTAAAAAAATTTTAAAAAACCACGCTTTTATTTAAAGTTGGTCACTTTGTAAAATGTTATTCATAGGGAAAGAGTAATGCCTTAAAAAACAAAAAATAAAATTTACTTACTTGAATACAAAAATGTGTCATGAAAATTTTTTTTTCAAAAATTTTAATGATGAAAAGCGTGGTGGGGTGTGCGAGGAGCAAACGAATACCTTTTCGATTAACGCCCCACCACGATTTTCATCATTAAAATTTTTGAAAAAAAAATTTTCATGACACATTTTTGTATTCAAGTAAGTAAATTTTATTTTTTGTTTTTTAAGGCATTACTCTTTCCCTATGAATAACATTTTACAAAGTGACCAACTTTAAATAAAAGCGTGGTTTTTTAAAATTTTTTTACATTTTTATTTAACTCTTTTTGTCGTTGAAAATATTTTAATTTCATAAAATTGAACCCCCTCATAGGGGCTCAATTTGAAGTCAGGGGTAAATTTGAGTTCGAAAATCGAATTCAGCTACCTCGAAAACCAACATTTTGATATCAATGTTGTGAATTTTGAAATTTTCAAAACTGAACCCCCTCATAGGGGCTCAATTTGGGGTCGGGGGTAAATTTGAGTTTGAAAATCGAATTCAGCTACCTCAAAAACCAACATTTTGATATCAATGTTGTGAATTTTGAAATTTTCAAAATGGAACCCCCTCATAGGGGCTCAATTTGGGGTCAAGGGTAAATTTAAGTCCGAAAATCGAATTCAGCGACCTCGAAAACCTACATTTCGATACCAATGTTGTGATTTTCTAAAATTTTCAAAATTGAACCCCCTCATAGGGGCTCAATTTGGGGTCGGGGGTAAATTTGAGTTCGAAAATCGAATTCAGCTACCTCGAAAACCAACATTTTGATATCAATGTTGTGAATTTTGAAATTTTCAAAATGGAACCCCCTCATAGGGGCTCAATTTGGGGTCAAGGGTAAATTTAAGTCCGAAAATCGAATTCAGCGACCTCGAAAACCTACATTTCGATACCAATGTTGTGATTTTCTAAAATTTTCAAAATTGAACCCCCTCATAGGAGCTCAATTTGGGGTCGGGGTAAATTTGAGTTCGAAAATCGAATTCAGCGACCTCGAAAACCTACATTTCGATACCAATGTTGTGATTTTCTGAAATTTTCAAAATTGAACCCCCTCATAGGGGCTCAATTTGGGGTCGGGGGTAAATTTGAGTTCGAAAATCGAATTCAGCGACCTCGAAAACCCCTAATGTGAGCACTATGTTCTTTCAATTCCAGTAAAATATTAAATGAGAGAGGATTGGTTGAAAACATACTCTTGGTTCCATGAGACATACATAGACATACATACATACATACATACATACCAAGTATATAAAAGCGTGGTAAAAATACCCTAAAATAGAGTTTTTTAAGGTGGGAGGGGGTGGAAAGGGTGAGAAGGTCGAAACCACCAAAAGGCACATAAAGGACTGCCACTGACTACACGTCAAAGAACGATCTCCTGGCTCAATCTGAACAGTTCAAACAATTTTTTACTTAAATAAACTGAAGATTTTAAAAATTTTAACAAAAAACTTTTTTTTATCTTTTCAAAAAACAAAAAAATGAGAAATCTTTTTACTTTAAAGAAATTGGAAAAATTTATAGATTTTTCTCAAAAAAAAAATCTCTAAAAGTAAAAAGTCTAGGTATTATTTTCTGAAATCAAAACAACAACAAAAATCTGCACTAAAATAAAGTGATTTTGACTCCAAAATAAGTAATAATAAATTCTCTTCCTTAAAAATATGAAAGTTTTCACCTAAAAGTAAAAGACCTCTTTTCAAAAAAATAAAAAAATATATGGTCTGCACAAAAATAAAAGATTTTTACTTAAAAGCAAACGTAGAGAATTTCTTTTCAAAAAATTTAAAGGTTTCATTAAAAAAAAAATGAACTCTAAACGAGAAGTCTTTTAAATCTAAAGTTGAAAAAAAGTTATCTACAAAAAATGTTGAGAATTTTTTCTCTTGAAGAATTCAAGGAATACGTATTTTTATTGCAACACAAGAGAAAAATTTTTTGATCCACGAAAATGGAAAGTTTTTTTTCAACTGAAACAAAATTTGAGATTTTTTCTTAAAAAATTAAAATTTGTTTTTCTTTTAAAAATGAAGAGATTTCTCCCCCCCCCCCCAAAAAAAAAATTATTTGAAAATATATTGGAAAAAAGATTATCACAAACAAACGAACAAAAGGAATGACGGTCCCCCTATGCCAAAGTGGCGAGCGGGGGCCGGATTATTATTACCATTAACGCAATGAATAAATATGTGAATAAAAATAAATAAATAAATAAATATGACAAAAATCGAATTAAATAAGTACAAATCAGAAAAATAAACAAAGATAAAAATAAAATAAAATTAGAGATGGCGAAAGAGAAAGATGGCGAGAGTAGTAGCCCATACAATAAGGTGAGGACGAATACATTAATAAATCAAAAAACCGACTGGTAATGGTAACTATATAGCAATAAAAACAACAAAACACAGGCAAAGAATGACAATTAAAAAAATAAATAAATAAATAAATTGTGAGTTTACATCCGAGACACATAGAAAAAAAAAATAGCACCATCGAGCACATTATGGAAATCAAGGCGGACGATAAGAGTCACTGGAGATCCAAAACCACAACTGCCGCTAAATCTCCGCCAAGGGAGTTGCCTCAGCTCTTCAGGCAGAGAACTGTACCTCGCTATCGACCTGTACCTGAACTGCAAACAAGAATGATACTTTCTCCATGCTGGAAGTATAAGGTCACCCCTACCCCACTTACGAAAGCCACAGCACAGCTCCAGTGAATACAGTCTATCAAAGTCGAGTACACGGAGCTTAGCGAAGGCAACTGCAGAAGGACAATCATAAGGCATGCCAGCCAATAAAAAAGTGGGTTTTTCGAAAAATTGAGACAATAATTTAGAGATGATTTTCTGTACTTTTGAATTTTACCTTCTCAGCAGCTAAGTACACCTTGTCAACAACCTTAATTTTTAACAAAATTGGAAAACGCATTGCTATACAAATTACCAAATTTTTCAAGGGGGGATGCTACGAATTTTCTGAATAAAAAAATTAAGAAGAATATACTCTCAATTTTTCGAGGGGAAGACTCCAAATTAGTTGGAAGAAAAAAATCATTCTAACATTCAACATTAAAACTTGCCACCGCACCCCTTCAGATGAAAATTGCACCAGGAAATTCAAAGTTGTGCTATATCTACCTACCTACTCAAAGGTGAAAGCAATCGCAGACTAAAAGAAAAACAGTAGATGCATGTGAGAGCTCGTCGAGACGAGAGAATACAAAAGCATACTAGAAATAGAACGTCTCGTCTTTCGTTTTCATTTTCATATCAGAATAAATATTTATAATAAAACGTGGCGAGTATATTTATGTTTGTGCAACGTTGGCACAGGTGAACGGGCAAGGGGGATCGTAGGACTACACGAAGACGCACCAAAGAAACGGTTACAGTTGTAGTCGTGTTAGGATAATAGTAAAACACGAGGCTGGATTGAAAGTTTAGTGCAACTCCCAAAGCTCTTCGTTCCGACTCCCGTACCAATTCCGTTGTATAAACAATCTCAGACCAAAGAAAGGAGATTAAGTTTCTGTCACCCTAGAGAAAGAGAGCGGCAGAGAATACCTACACACCCGAGCACCGAAAGTGCGGTGCGTTAACTTTGCGAATCCGTCACATGGAAAATCCGTATTAAAAAGTTGCACAGCGATACAACGAACGCAAAGGCTCGACATTCGCTCGCTTTTCCATCGCCTTTTATACTTTCAACACTTTACCTCGTAAATATATGATCTTATTGGTTATAATCAATTTGTCGTTTTTTCTCCTCACCCACCCCACCTCTACGTACTCGTAGGCCCGATCTTAAGGCAACTTCCACGTACCAATTTCTCGAGCCATTTTACTTCATGACTCGCGTATCGAAAACTTGCGCAATAAACATTCGTACAAAGCTTTTTTCATTAGTAAGTTTTCAATTCGGGCTTTTCTATTTAGTGAGTTTTTTTTTTTATTTTTAATGTTGGCGTTTCTTTCCACTCGGTGCTTTTTTTTACTCGTGCAATTGGTCGAGTTTTTTTTCTTTCTAATTTTATGTTTATTCAGTCGTTAACGTGTTTTCTCTTTCTCTCTCTCTTTTTTTTTGTGTTTCTTTTTTTTTGTGTTTCTTTTTTTTTACAAATACCTTCTCGATTCCGTAGATTTTTTCTTACTTTTTAATCGACTCGCTGGAAAACCGATAAGAATAGTAATCAATTTATTGGTAGAAAGGAAATTTTAATTAATTCCTCATTGATTTCTAATAATAACGCGATAGCAAGAATACAGCTGTATGTTGGGCGTTTGCGACTCGCGAGACCGATAAGAAGAAGGTGAACGCAGGAGGCAGAGGAAATGTATTTGTTATCAGATTAGAGTACACTTGATTAAGAATAAAACCACGAGCAAGTCTGAGCGAATTGAGGTGATTAATGAAACGACACGGGTAGTTTTCCGAATTTTGCTTAATTTTTTTGGCAGACGTGTCTGCGTCTAGGAGTAAGGTGAAGGTGATCGAATATTTTGAGTTGGATGGATTCATGGATTCAGTTGATATTTGTGGATTATCTAGAATGATTCTCTTGGAAAGACGATAAAAGTTTGGGTTTTGCAGATTTTATGATTACTAACTTAGGTATTTTTTTTTTTTTCAACTTCAAAAGTTGAATAATTCTGTTCCTTCTAAAAATATCGAAATTTCTTCAAAAAAAATATTCTAGGTACTCCAAGTGAATTAAGAATTTTTTTTCTTCGAAAAAATGAAATTAATTATTATATACCTATTACAAGAACAATACATATAAATGAGAATTTCCTCCTAAAATTAAAATAGTTCCCCCCTCCCAAAGAATCGAAAGATTCCCGAGCAGCACACTCGATCGATAATATCGAAAGTTGAAACGTATCGATAAAAAATCGTTTAAAAATCTAAAGATGTTCTCACGATATGATACAGATTTAGCTGTACGATTTTATAGGCAAAAAATCTAAAAACTATCGAATTCGATAGTATTACGATTTTAGGACGATATTCGTCAACGATACTATCGACAAAGAATATTAAATTTATCGAATCCGATTTTCCACCGATTTTGTGCAGATATTTGAAACTATATTATCGACAAATAATCTGAAATTTCTCGAATTCAATTTTTAACGATTTTGTGAAGATATTTGAAACTATATTATCGACACGTAATCTGAAATTTCTCGAATTCGATTTTTCAACGATTTTGTGCAGATATTTGAAACTATATTATCGACACGTATTCTGAAATTTCTCGAATTCGATTTTTCAACGATTTTGTGACGATATTTAGAACTATATTATCGACAAATAATCTGAAATTTCTCGAATTCGATTTTTTAACGATTTTGTGAAGATATTTGAAACTATATTATCGACACGTAATCTGAAATTTCTCGAATTCGATTTTTCAACGATTTTGTGACGATATTTACAACTATATTATCGACAAATAATCTGAAATTTCTCGAATTCGATTTTTTAACGATTTTGTGAAGATATTTACAACTATATTATCGACAAATAATCTGAAATTTCTCGAATTCGATTTGTTAACGATTTTGTGAAGATATTTGAAACTATACTATCGAAAAAGAATATTAAATTTATCGAATTCGATTTTTTAAAGATTTTGTGAAGATATTTAAAACTGTATTATCGACAGATTATATGAAATTTCTCGAATTCGATTTTTCAACGATTTTGTGACGATATTTAAAACTATATTATCGACACATTATATGAAATTTATCGACTTCGATATTTCAACGATTTTGTAACGATAGTTGTTGAAACTATATTGATTTTTTTCGAAATCAAAATTGAAAAAATTTCTCAAACAAGTTATCTATTTTTTTTGGTTTACTAGGTATTTTACTTGAAACCAGATCGTTGTTCTTAAATAAAATTTTACCAAGTTCAATACTACGATTACTATGTGAATACTTAGTATTTAAAATTGAACGGGAGGGAGGCGCCCAATCGAAAATTTTGTAATGACCAAAATTATTCTTAGAACTTTAAGCTACAACTTTTGTTTGAAAATTTTTTCAATTGGACCTCTCCTTCTCCTCCAATTTTGCATAATACTCCGTTGATACTTATTCAAAATTGGAGGAGCGGAGGAAAAAGGGGCCAATTTGAAAAAATTTTCAAACAAAAGTTGTAAATTAAGGTCCTAGAAATAATTTTAGTTATTATAAAAATTTCAATTGGACCCCTCCCTCTTCTCCAATTTTGCATAAGATGTTTGAATATTATAATCCAATTCGTATTATGCGAACGAACTCCGATGTTCGCAACAGACGCTTGTTTTGGTAGAAACTGCTGTATTTGGAACGAAATTCGCCAGCCTTAAGCGTAACTACGATTTCAAACTCGCCAGCCGGTCTTGAAAATGTGCGCGCGCATATACCCATATATGCTAAATTATCTACAAAAAATCGATAGAATATCGAAAATAGATAATCTACAAAAAATCGTAATACAAAATCGATAGAATATCGAAATTAAATCGAAATAAAAAATCGATAGAATATCGAAACTAAATCGAAATAAAAAATCGACAGAATATCGAATTCGATAAAGTGTCGCGTTAGTTCCGCATAAATCGTGTAATTATCTTTCGATTTATAGATAGGTTATCGTTGAAGTATCTAACTATAATCTTGAGATTTTTAAAAGAAAAATCGTTCGATTTTATCGAAAGTTTATCTGTTGATGGATTTTGCCAACTATAATTCATCGATAATCTGTCGATATATCGAAAGATAATTTCACGATTTATGCGGAACTAACGTGACACTTTATCGAATTCGATATTCTGTCGATTTTTTATTTCGATAATTTGTCGAGTGTGCTGCTCGGGTTATTTTATTCTACAAAAATTCATTATTATTTCTCCTAAAGATGAGACCCCCCCTAAAAAAAAAAATTAAGAAACATAAAAAAAGTTTCTCAATTTTTTTTTGAATCACAAAATATTTTCAAATTTTCGAAGGAACTTTTTTTGAAAAAAAAAATTCAAATTTCCAAAACGCCACAATTTTTGAAAGAAAATAAACTAAATTTTTGGTTTGGTCTCAGTTTTAAAAAAATCTTGCAATTTTTTGTTAAAAAAATTTCTGTATTTCCTCGAAAAAAAAAACGATTTTTCTCGAGACAAGCTAAAGAACTACTCAATTTATATCAAAAGATCTCAATTAAGTATGTAGTGCTCGGTTTCCAAACGCGTCTATAAACGTAGTACTTTGCTACTCGCATATAAACTATGGAGAAACCGGTACTTAAGCCCTAGCCAGAGCCGAATGTAATAGAAGACCATCCGACTTGTAATAAAACACAACCTTTTTGATATCTCGTAACTACGTGTTTTTGTTGGTTTACAGTCTTCCTCTATAGTGTAGCTCAATGGCGTCGCCTTGCTCCTAGAGTGTTATAGGTAGGCATACAGTCGCACCCGTCGACTTACCCTTCTCACCTACCCTTTCTTTAGTAGGACCTCGCGTCCTCTCGTCCTACAAGTATTAGGAAAAAAAATATTTGAGAAAAAACTCCTTATCCGTCTCTCAATTTGTTTGAAAAATGGCAATTTTTGGTATTTTTTTTAATTAAAAATTTTTTGGAGAAGGAAATCTTTTAATTTTTTCCGAATTTAATGATTTTTCTATTTTTTTTTTTTTTGGAGTGAATAATTTTTTTCCAATAATAATTTTTCTCACTTAATTTTGGAGTGAAAAAAACTGGATTCTTTTGCAAAAAAACTTTTACTTTTGAAATTTTGACCATTTTTTTGCCACGAACCCCTTCCTAATCGGGATATTTTATTTGTTTCAGTTCCTCCAATGATTCTCGTATCAAATCAACTGGTCGGGGCACCAGTCGGTACCGACGTGACCATCGACTGCCAAACCGAAGCCCATCCCAGGGCCATTAGCTACTGGATGTTTGGTGACGGTATGCTACTATCGGCCAACAAACACGGTACAGAGATCTCAGAAAATAGTTACAGAACGCATATGAAATTAACGGTGAAAAAATTAACGCCCAGTGATTTCGGTACATACAAATGCATATCAAAAAATTCGCTCGGCGAGACCGAAGGCACCATACGTTTATACGGTAAGTTAAAATTAGTACTGCGCATGAAATTTGACGGAAAAAAAATACATACTTGGAAAATCAATGTCGATTTGACTTACATTACAGAAATTACCATGCCATCGGCGTCGCCAAGAGAGCACGAAGCTATTACGAGTAGAGCAAATAGAGAAGGTAAGAGTCGATTGCAAGTTCTGTAAATATACTTACTTATACGTAGTATTTTTGAAACATTCTTGAATACATATCACTGTGCACGCACATATATTTCATAAGTCGGTGTACGTATTTCTACTATTTTTTGTGATACAAGTGAGGAAAAATTGACCCGTATTAGGTGAATTTATTATAAAGCTCATTGCATGCTAAGGACTGAAATCTGAGAAAACTCAACAACTTTTCAACTGCTAAAAAATTCGTTCTTTATTTGAGAAAGATACTTATTCATTTGTTTAGAATCAATTGCAGCCAGAAAATTAAAATTAAAACAATTTTTAGTTCGCCATAAAATATATTTTTTTAATGTTACATTTCAAATTTTAGGTATCAATTTCAAGATAAGAATAATTTCTAAACAAAATAAATTTTTGAGTTTTCAGAATATGTCATAACGCTTCAATTTTTAAAACTCATCAACTTTCGTGGTTTCTCAACGATTTGAAAAAAATTCAAGTCATCAACATGCACTGTAAATCAATAGGCTCGACTTATTATTCAAAACTACGTATTCAATTTTCATAATTATAGTCTTCAAACACATGTAGATGATTGATTCCAAAACACAGTTTTCAAAAAAAATATAAAATGTTAATTTTCCAATTTAAAAAAAAAATGAATCTATTTTTGAAAATTTTTACCCATTTTAAATATTACGTTTTTACCCATGTAGAAGCGTGTGATTTCTCAATTTTATTCATTTTTCATTATCTTCAAACGTAAGTACCTTATTTTCTCAACAAAAAAAAAATACAATTTCTATAGATATTTCAAAAATTGATTTTCAAACAATCATCGCCAAAAAATCAATTTACCATAGTGCACTTTGAAAGAAATTGCACATTTTTTAAAGAAAAATTTGAAAGTGTTTGCTAAATCACGATACCCGTAGTTTAGCAGGAAAATATTTTGGTACAAGTAGGTAGGCTTAAAAATAGATTTTCAAAAAACTTCTAAAAATATATTTTAAAAAAAATAATTAATCAATTTTCAACAAAAAAAATCCAAAAATTATTGTTCAAAAACTTTACAAAAAATGATTTTGAAAAATATCAAACAAAACAAGGCTAAAAAAAATGAAGCTGATTTTCAAAAAAATGGTTTGGTAAATGATGAAAAATATTCAAATCGAGTTTTAAAAATTCTCTACTCAAGAAATTATTGTAGGTACTAGGTACATCAAAAAGTGTTTGGTTTTCAAAAAACGTGCCTACAAAGAAGTATTACTCGTATCTTTAAAAATCATTAAATAAAAAATTCTCTATTTTTTGGTAAGTAAGCACTTATAGTAAATAAAATATTTTCTCAATTTTTTTGAAGCAAAAATTTATTTTTGGAGAAGAAAAATTTTTTGGAATAAAAACTTATCTAATTTTTTTTTTTGAAATGAATTTCTTAATTTGTTGATACCTTATCTACTTCATTTTTTTCGAGCAAAAAGAATTTTTTTTAAACAGAAATTTTCCCAATTTTTTGAATTTTGTAATAGAATTTTTGAAGTTTGAGTAGAAAATTTCATAATTTTCTTTAGAATAAAATTTCGATTATTTGAAATTAAAATTTTCTCAATTTAATCAGGTAAAAAAACACCTAATTTTTTTGCAGAAAAAGTTTATCTAATTTTTTTTCTGGAGAAAAAAAACTTTTGAAATAAAAAATTTCTCAATTTTGTGTAGAAAAACTTTACCGCAGCATCCGCGGTAGAAAATCTGATTTTTTTTTATTTGAATTTCATAGAATCGATTTTGTTCTCTCCATGAAATTTTCTTTCCTTATTTTTGGATTTGAAAAAGAATTTCGTTTTCGGAGAAAAAGAAACTCTAAATTTCTTTAGAACAAAAAATTTTTCTTTTCTTTTTGAAAAAAAAATCTTTCTACAGTTTTGGATTTTTTAAATTTTTGAAGAAGAAAAATCTTTTGAATTTTCGGTGTAAAAATTTCTCAATTTTTCGTTGAAAAAAATTGTCCAACTCCTCCATGTTTCAATTTTTTCGAAACAAAAATTTTTTCAATTTTTTCGAAACTTTTCTCAATTTCTACTTCTAAATGAACAAAAAAAATCAATAAATTTCCTTATTTTTTTCGAAATTTTTTTTTCAATTGCTTTAAAACAAAAGTTTCTCGATTTTTTCGAGAAATTTTTTTTTTTCAATTTTTTCTTCTGAATTAAAAAAAAAATCAAAAAATTTCCTTATTTTTTTGAAATAAAAAAGTTAACAATTTTTCCAAAGTAAAAAAAATTTCTCATTTTTTTGAGATAAAAAAGGCGCCGTATTACAATTTTTGGGAACAATTTTTTTTTGAACTTTTGGAGTAAAAATTCTGATTTTTGGAATAAAAATTTTCTAAATTTTTTCAAGGTGAAAACTCTCTCAATTTTTTGAAGAATTTTTTTTCGTTTCTGGATATGAAAATTATTTTATTTTTTTAGAATAGAAAATTTCTCAATAATTAAGTATTTTTTTGAGAAAATTTCTGAACTTTTTGCTACCTATTTTAATTATTTTGGAACAAAAAGTTTTCTCAGTTTTTGAATCTCTTAAAAATATTTTTGAAGAAAAAAAAATCCAACAACTTCTTAGTGCCTATAAAAAATTCTCAATTCTTCTAAATTTCTAAATTTTTTGAAGAAAATGTCTGAATGTTTCGTTTTTTTTTAAACAAACAGTCTTCTCAATTTTTTTCCTTCGAATGAAAATTTTATCCATTTTTGGATTTTTTTAAAAAACGTATCAGAAAAAACCTCTCAATTTTTTGGAGAAAATCGAAATTTTTTTATTTTTCTCAAAGTAAAAAAATCACCCAATTTATTTGGGTTAAAAATGTATGTTCTTTTGAAGTAATGTGCATTTGTTTTCAGAGAAAAAAAATCTTTAAAAATTTCTCAATTTTCTGTCAAAAAAATCTTTCGTGATATCTATCTTCAATTCCAAATTTTTTTTCTTTTCTGTCCAGTTTCCTAACTTTGGCTCATTTTTTCATTTCTTTGGCTTTTTCTAAATTTTTACTCAATTTTCTAATTTTCTGCTGTTTTTTTAATGTGGGTATGTTCGTATTTCAATTTAAAACTTCCCACGCTTGAAAAAAATCAAATATTCCCTGAAATAAGTATGAAAACACATCACATACGTCTACGAATAGGTGAACAACCCATTCGACACCTCACTAGCAACACAGAGAACATCACAACAACTTGTACTATCTATCACCTTAGGGTGTTTTTTACGCTCGCGTAAGCAATCAATCTAACACGTTTGTTACGGTGACAAATCGTAATCACCCGACAGACATGCTAATCACGCCGGTAATTCTCGACGATAACAAACACGAATGACACAAGAAGGCAGCTGTGACAAGAGAGGGTGTGAGGTAAAACGAAGAACGACTGTGCTGTTCGTTTGTTCGGGCCTTACACATACACGAGCCATTTTCCGGCATACTCGTTCGAATTAAATTACTTAAAAGGGATTACGTTTTACATATTTTAAAACGGACTAGGCTGAGAGGGGGAGGGGGAGGGCCCGCGCACGGCTACGGATCATAAGTAGAATAGGATTAAAACCGATTACTTTCACTACGTGCACTCAACTTTGGAAACTTATATAAGAGAGAGTTCATTGTAAAAAATGACGCTATAAATTTCTTAAACTTTGCCAACATTTTGTGAAAAACTTAAAATAAGAAACATTCCTCTCGCTCTTTATGTTTTTCCTTTATTTTTTTTCTCCACTATCCCACTTTGTTGGTTAAAAAATTCATCAACTTTTGCCGTTCTGCGCGGTCATAAAATTTCATTATATAGAAAACCTTTTTAAATATCTCATCGTGTAGCGTATACACGTACGTATGTTTTTCGGCGCGCCGCCATCATATCGAGTAAAAACTTACGCCTTAAACATATACAATTTCCGACCCATTATCGAAGCCGAAATTTAATAATGTTTTCTCGTTGAATAAATAAAGCGCAACTAGGCCCTGCAGCGTCGCCAACGCTGCCACAGCCAGTAACAAACGCACTTCTTGTAGAACAACAAATTGACATTTATGCGACGAGCGGGTATTAGTTGTTGAAATTTTCAAAGGACGCGTTAACACGTGCGCCAAACGATCGAAAAGTATACTGGGGTTCTCTCTCTTGCCCCAATTGATTAACGTCTTATAATACTTGGTTACCATTCTGTATAAGAGAGTAAAAAAAATGTCACTATTTTGCCACACATATAAATAAACCTACGTCTAAACTCTGTTAAGTGCTAACATTTTTTTTTCTACTTCTTCCTTTTTCTTGGATATGTTGGTAGCTGGCTACGTACCTTATACTATATACAGAAAGCATACCAAAACCGAGCAAATATTAATCACGTGAACGTACAACGGACTATTTTTCGACCACGTCCGAGTAATTGTGGTTTGTCGGTTTATTCTGCTGGAAAAAGAGTGACCCGTAGAATTTCCAACATTCATTAGACCTTCTCGAGACGTTAAAAGTCATACGTGCGGTTACCACATTCCTATATAAACGTTTAACCTCGTATATTTCGCCATATATATATATATATAGTCTGAGAGTACTAATCGGCCATAGAATGACATTTTAAACGTGCTACCGAGCATATTTTATTCGCGATGTATACCGCGCACTCGTGCCGGAGACGTTGGTGAAAGAAAAGTAATCGGGGAAAACAGACGATAAAAAATAATCGAAAAGTTGAAAATGAAGCTCAATGTCAGTCACAGTGCAAGGGTCTAAAAAGTGATTTTATTCTGTTTTTTACAGATATCAATAATGACTAAATTTACAACAAAAAAAAATATAAAAAAATTCAAAAAATTGGAAATAATTTTTATTAAAAAAAATTCAAAATTTTTTCAAGAGTTCCAAGATTTCTTAGGTAATTTAAAAATATCGAGAATTTTTTTTTTCTACATCTACTTCTTCTATTTTTTCCTAAAAAATCGAACATTCTTTTATCCAGAAAATTTAAAGATTTCTTCCCAAAATAGGGAAAAAAAAATTTCATACCGAAGAGAAATATTTTCACTCACAAAAAATTTAAAAATAACAACCTCCAAAAAAAAACTGAAAAAATTTTTCTATTTAAAAAACTCGAGAAATTCAAAAGAAAAAAAATGAAAAAAAGTTTCACTTCCATAAAAAATGGGAGAGTTTCTCCACGATAAAATTGAATAAAATTTTAAAATGCCAACAAAAAATAAGATTTTTTTTATTTGAAAAAATTGAAAGATTTAAAAAATTTTATTCCATTGAAAGATTTCTCATTCCAAAAAAATCGGAACTGAAAAAAAAGAAAAAGAAATACTTCATTCCACTCCAAAAAAAAATTGAGAAATTTTTTCTTTATTGATAAAATTGAAAGACTTTGCCTATTTATGCAAAAAAAAAATGGAGATTTTCTATTTAAATTTTTATTCCAAAAAATGAGGGGTTCTATTGACTACCTACGTTAAAAAAAAAAAAAAAAAAAAAAAAAAATGGTGTCATTGTGCCTACAGAAATTTTTTCTACCAAAATCGCCAATTTTTTACTACTCCCGAGCGGCACACTCGATCGATAATATCGGAAGATGTAACGTATCGATAAAAAATCGTTTGAAAATCTATAGATGTTCTCACGATATTATAAAGATTTATCGGTACAATTTCATAGGTAAAAAATCTAAAAACTATCGAATTCGATATTATTAAGATTTTATGACAATATTTGTCAACGATACTATCGACAAAGAATAATAAATTTATCGATTCCGATTTTCCACCGATTTTGTGCAGATATTTGAAACTACATTATCGACAAAGAATATATCGAATTCGATTTTTTAACGATTTTGTAAAATATTTAAAACTATGTTATTGACAGATTATATGAAATTTCTCGACTCCGATATTTTACCGATTATTTGACGATATTTGAAACTATATTATCGACAGATTATATTAAATTTATCGAATCCGATTTTTTACCGATTTTGTAAAGATATTTGAAACTATATTATCGACACATAATATGCAATTTCTCGAATTCGATTTACGATTGCGTGACGATATTTGAAACTATATTATCGACAAATAATCTGAAATTTCTCGAATTCGATTTTTCAACGATTTTGTGGCGATATTTGAAACTACATTATCGACAAATAATCTGAAATTTGTCGAACGATTTTTCAACGATTTTGTGACGATATTTGAAATTACTTCCAAATTTTAAAAATTGGTGAAAATGTTTCCAAGTCTAACTCGTCTGGAAGTACTAAACTGCCTATTATAAGCGTTTTATTGCTAATTCCTCAACGATAAGGTATGGCATAGTGGTTAAGGAAGAGGATTACCATGCAGGAGGTAGATGGTTCAAGCCCCACGGGTGGCAGATTTTTTATAATTTTTTTTGACTTTTTCTGAAATGATCCTCTTACCGCAACATGAATAATGTGTTTAGGCATAGTTTAATGTATTAATTATGCTAATTAAGGATTTTTAATTATAGAAAAAAGCTAGTAAAAGACGAAAAATCGGAATAAAAAATCGATAAAAAATCGACAGAATATCGAATTCGATAAAGTGTCGCAAAAGTTCCGCCTAAATCGTGAAATTATCTTTCGATATTATAGATATATTATCGATAAAATATCTTACTATAATCTCGAAATTTTTGCTAACTATAATTCGTCGATAATCTATCTATATATCGAAAGATAATTTCACGATTTAGGGGGAACTAACGCGACACTTTATCGAATTCGATATTCTGTCGATTTTTTATTTCGATAATTTGTCGATTGTGCTGCTCGGGCTAATCACAAAATTCTCAGACACCTCTTCCACCAAAAAATGATAGAAAATTGGGACTCAAAAAAAAATTTGGATCCAAATTTATTGCAGAAAAATTTTCAAATAGCAGGAAATCTCAATGTTACTAATTTTGTATGAGACAAAATTGATTTTTCTAGTTTCAATTTTGATTTACTTTTACTCGAAAATCGCTGTTTTTTACTACTTACATGACCCATTTTGCAAATCACTACTTTCACTACACCTACCAGGCAGATACCTTGATTAAAAAAATTATAACAAATATTGAGAATTGTCAAATTTTTACGAAAAAGAGAAATTAATTTTGTGAAATTAAAATGTTTTATTTTTTCTGAATTCGTGTGGAAGATTTATTTTTTTCTAAAAAAATCAATTAACTAAGTATACCTAATAAATATAATTAATTTTTCAAAGCAAAATTCGACAATTTTTTTTCAAGAAATTTTTTTCAAAACCTTTTTTAGAGATTATTGACAAAAAACTATTTTTTTTTTTGCTGAAATTTAAAAAAAAAAAAAAATTTTAAATCGTTTTTCTAGATTTTTTTGTGTAATTATTTTTTAATACCTACTTTTTTGAGAAAATAAGTATTTTTTCAAAAAATGTCTTCAGACAAAACAAATTTGAGATCAACTTTTTTCTTATTCCCAAAGTATAGGTTAAGTATTTTTTTCATGAAATTTTTTTTTTTTTAATGAATATTCCTCGAGAAATTAAAAAAAAAATTGATTGCAAGAATTTTTTCCAATGATTAAAAAGAAATATTTTTTTAGAGATTATTAACAAAAAACTATATTTTTGGCTAAAATTTCAACAAAAAAAATTCAATCTTTTTTTTATTTTTAAAATTTTTGTCTAAAAGATTTTTTGGTGTTACTTTAAAATAATTTTTGAGGTAATAATTTTTTCGACATCAACTTTTTTCTATTTTTCAAAGTTTTTTTCGAAGAACAGCTTTTATACTTAATAATATTTTTCTCAGTTTTTTTAATCTGATCAATAATTTAAGAGATAGGTAGTTTTTTTTGGACAAATGATTTTTTTTATAATTTTACCAAATCTTTTATTTCTTATTTTTCTGGGAACAAAAAAATTATACCCAACAAAACAAAATAAATCGAAATTTTGTTTTTAAGAATTTGAAAACATTGTGCATGCATTTTTTTTTTGTTTATTTATTTATTCATTTCGTTTTTTACTGAAAAAGGGTTTTAGAAAAAAATTTACATAATCAACATTTTTTTAAATGTTTGAATTGCAAACAAAAAATAAATAAATGCCTAATATTAAAAAGTCATAACTTCAACCACAAATTTTTCCAACATTTTTATTTTAAAAATTTTCTTCAAACCAAAATCTTTCAAAACTTAGTTTGAAAAAAAAATTTCATTTTGAAACAGAATTTAAAATTTTTTTTTTTTAATTTCAATTTGTTGCAATTTTGCAGGATATTTCCATTTTTTAAAGTAGTTTTCTTATTTATTTTTATTTTTTTTTATTTCTCTCAGAGAAAAAAATAATTAAAACATTTTTTTAAATTAAAAATGCGTGTAAAAAAATTTAAAAAACTACCCCAGATTTGTTAAAATTGAATTATTAAATCGTGAAAAAATTACTTCCAAAAACTAAAATTCGAAAATTTTTACATACCTAAGTATTTAAGACATCAAAAAGCGAAGATTGAAAAAACAGAAACATATTTATATAGTACCTAACCTATGTATTTCATAAAAAAAAAAAAAAAAAAAAACTTTTCATCACGTCATTAATAAGTTACCCCCCCCCCCTTAAGCACCCATTTTTTCAAGAAAATTTCAAAAATTCATTTCAAACTCAAATTTACAACAAAAAAAAAAAAAAAAAAAACGATTTTTAGCACTTTTACATCACTTTTTCCAATTTGATTTAAAAACAATTTTTTTCAATTTTACTGAATAAAAAATACTGGCATATATTCACTTGAATACTTACCTACATTTTTGTTAATTTAGCTCAAAAGTCATTTTTTTTTCAAATTCAATTTCCAAAGCAAATTCTTTTCATTTGCTTGAAAGCATTGTTGTAAATTTTATTCAAATACAAATTTTAAAAAAATTAAAAAATTGCATAGTAAAATTCTAATTTATTAAAATTATAAAAAAGAGTTTGTAATAAACCTCAGTCTAATTTCATCAAAAAGGTACCAATAGTCCTCTTTCGAAATATTCTAATAAAAAATTAATATACTTAGGTACTCTCAATATTTCATCCAAGATAATATTCAATATAGAAAATTTCAAATTATTACATACTATTGTGTAAAAACGCACCGTAATGAAATAATCAGCTTATTTTGTCCCCGAAATATGCCATCGCCTCTATACACACGGCCATTGACCATTCATACTAATTCTAGCTTTATAAATAAATAATGACTAACGGGTTTTGTGGGTTATGTTTGCTTTGCAGGTTATGTAGACAGGGACATAACCGAGTCGTTGATGATTCAACCCACAAAACCCGTCCGCAACGAAATGGACAACAGATCAGCGAACCTACCAAAGCAAGAAAACTCACTACCAAAGACATCAGGTAGATACTTTAAACCTCTTAAAAAATATAAATTATCGTCGAATAAATTAATACTTACAAAAAAATAAAAATAAAACTTCGTTAAAATAAAACACAAAGCACTTAAAATCTCTTCCAATGTCATTCGACAAGACACGAACCGTCCTAACAAAATTTAATAATATCGTTCGAATAATACGAATAAAATAATTACGTCGAACGTCATCAAAGAGATACGATTATTGAAAAATTCTTCTATGTTTCGAAGTTCATTCGCAGGGAAATACCAATGCCTATAAATAAACTACGTATACATATTAAACTGACGTAGGTAGATATTATAATTTACACTATACTTGGAATTAAACCATCATTGTTGATATTTTCATTTTAATAATGAAATCTAACAATATCGAGAGAAAAAAAACAACTTTATTCAATTCCCTGATACAATTTGATAGTATAAAAAACATCGCCCAAAAATACCTTCAATTAATGCCTAAATATATAAACAAAGGCTACATCTCGAAAACTCCAACTGCTCGCCATTTGCATATTATTTAGCGAAAATAGGTAGTAAAAAAAATTATACTATCCGGTAAAGTTGAAGCGGTGAAAGTTTAAACATAGAAAGGTACTTTCGATGTTATAATAATAAATAAAAATCCTATTAAAGAAGCGTTAATAAATTTAAAATTTTAAGAAAATTTCGAACTTCGTTCAAATATTAGTTTGTGCATAAATTACACTTACCTACCTTCTGTTTACAGAATTACCATTCGTTAGAGTTTTTCCGAAATAATACTCGACTTTATTCTATTCTGGCCGACGATATAGCGAATAATCTATCTACTCTTTTTTAACTCTCACTGCTGAAAATAAAATGTTAACTTTCTCGAACGAAGAACAACTTACATACATATACTCGAGACGATTAACAATGAAAGCGTTGAGAGTACTACGTAGGTATAAAACTTCATGAATAATCAAAACATATAAGCCGTTTGTTTTTCAAACTTAACACGTCACATGCCTAATAAAATGTCGTTCAAGCTCAACACCATCCTGCCTTATATAATAATCTCGCGAAACGTCGCCAGCCTAGTTCGTAATAGCTTAAAACTAAGATTTCAACTTCGCCAAGCCTATCACTACGCCTTGGAATGTACAGAGTAGGCAACTCATTCGGCATTTTCTCTTCCGCGTCGCCCCTATTAGAACGCATCTATGCAACTGTTACAACTCCAGAGACAACTTATTCAACCCTCAAAATATTAAGCCAACTATTCGAACATTTATATGATGAAAGAGTTGCCTCAGTGTGACGCCTAATTTTCGAATACACGTATTTACGGCAAACAGCATAGGCAACTTATTCTACATCTTCTGTGAAAAATTCCATTACGTACAGTTCGGTCATAAATTGTACTCAAACCAAATACTTTACATATATAATACTGGAAACTCCAATGGGGGCAAGTGACTCCCAACAAAAGCGCTCTCTTAGCGGCTCGGCATGAAACTATTCTCAGACTTTCGACCGATCGTCATGTCTTCGACCAATCAGAGGGCGAATCACGCGACGATTAGTCGAAAACCTGGAATTAGTTTCATGCCGAGCCGCTTAGGGAGCGCTCTTCTTGGGAGTCAAATCAAAAGCACAGAGTTTCCAGTATTATATATGTAAAGTATTTGCTCAAACGTGCAATTTTGCTTCAGTTTAGGCTATTTTAGCATTTTCAAACTCGAAATTGAGAAAACGAAATTCGACGAAACAATGATTTCTCAAAAAAAATTAGACTGCCAAGTTCATTTTTCGACTTTTAACGAATTTTTGAAACTTTGAATTCTGCAAAATGTGAGTTCTGCGTAAATTAATTTTTTTTTCTTAAAACAAAATAAGCTGTCTATTTTTGGGGGGAAAAAATGCTGGGAACGATTTCATTTGATTGAAATACAGTACACTTCCAAAATTGGAGAGGAGAGAGGGGCCCAATCGAAATTTTTGTAATAACCAAAATTATTTCCAAGACTTCATGCTACAACTTTTGTTTAAAATTTTTTTCAATTGGACCCCTACTTCCAGCACTATCGAATAATATAAGTATCTAAGTCATATTATGCGAAATTGAACGAGAGGGAAGGGTCTATAATAACAAAAACCATGTCTAGGACCTCAATCTACAACTTCTGTTTGGAAAATTTTTCAATCGGACCCCTACTCCAATTTTGAAAAAGAATCAATCTGATGGAGATCCAATCGAAATTTTTATAAAAATCAAAATTATTTTCAATATCTTATTCTACAACTTTTATTTGAAAAAAATTTAATTGACCTCTTCCTCTTTCAATTATCTAATTTTTAATTAGTATTTTCGGAGGGTTATGCAAAATTGGTGAGGAGGACGGGGTCCGATTGAAAAAAATTTCAAACAAAAGTTATAGCTTGCAGTCCTAAGAATAATTTTAGTTATTACAACAATTTCAATTGGACCCCTCTCTCCTCTCCAATTTTGAATATCAAGTATCTATGTGGTATTGGACTTGGAAAAACTCAACAACGATCCACCAGCCCACCACGTAAACAAATTGAGTAAACTAGACACTAGTCTTAAATTTAAATTTAAAATGACTCAAAACTTTTATTGAATTTCAAAACAACAGACTGGAAAGATTGAAAATATAATAAATTGAAAAAAAATCAAAACTTCTTAGTAAAACTGAATTTGATTTTAAAATGACAAACGATTTTTGAATAATAAATAGGGCCCTAGACGAATGGAAAAATTCACTTAGGAGAAACAGGAAATGAGGAAAAAATTAACTTGAATCTGAAATAATCAAAAGTTGTAGAAAATTCAAACTCAAATAAAAAATTAAAAAAACTTGAAAAAATGAGAAATTGAAATAAATTAAAATTGAACTCAAGCTGACTAAAAAAGTTTACTAAAAATTGAAAAAATTTGATTAAAATAAATTTAAATTTAAAGTGACTAAAACTTGAAAAAAAAATGGAAAAATTTGTGAATAATAAAAAAAAAAATATAGGAAAACCTAGAATTAATTGAATTTGGTATAAAATGATTGAAATTTTCAGGAAAATAAAATTCAAATAAAATTTAACTTTCGAAAAAATTGAAAATCAAACCCAAGATGTAAAAAATTGAAAAAAAAAATTGAAAAATGAATCAGTGAAAAAATTTAAAATTAATTTTTTTAAAAAGTACAAACGAATGAAAGTAAATTGAAAATGATTTATTTTTTGTTGAAAAAAAATCAAATTCAAATGAAAAATTGGCTGTAGAGAAAATAATGTTATCAAACTGAAAATTTTTTTTTAACATTTTTAAAGGTATGGTTTAGTTTAAAATTTGATAATCAGTAGGTAATAGGTGTAATTTTTTTTAGGATGAATTTCTACGTTTTAGAATTTTTAAACATTACTAAATAGAGAGTTTTCAAAATCCATAACTCAAAGGATTAGGAGAAAAATGAAATGAGAAAAAATGAACTTGGATTTGAAATAATCTAAAGTTGTAGAAAATTCCAACTCAAACAAAATTGAAATTCGAAAAATTAAAAATTGAAGAAATTAGAATTGAACTAAAGTTGACTAAAAATTGAAAAATGTTGATAAAAATAAATTTAAATTTAAAAATAACTAGGTACCTATCTAAATAATTTTTTTGGAATAAAAATATATGTAAATTGAAAAAATTAGGAAAGCCGATAATTGAAAGTATTTAATTTGAATACCTACCTATAAAATTATTGAAATTTTCAGAAAAATAAAATTGAATTTTTGAAACAAAAATAGAAATTAAAAAAAATGAAAATCAAACTGAAGATATAAAAAATTGGAGAAAAATTGAAAAAAGAATACGTGAAAAAATTTAAAATTCATAAAACTGAGAAGAAACGACAATTAAAAAAAAAAGTGCAAAAAACTGAAAATAGATTGAAAATGATTTATTTTTTATTGAAAAAAAAAATTCAAATTCCAATGAAAAAGTAAGCTGTTGAAAAAATAATGAATTGTTATAAAATTGAAAAAATATTTTCGACGCTTTTTAAAGGGAATTGGTTCAAAACTTGATGTTATAATACCTTTTATGTACGAAAAACGAAAAAAATGTCCCTTGGCAAATTTGACAGTGAAATGACGGGATCCAACCAACGCGGCTAATTCGACGTGCCGTCAAACCAAAATTCAGCCTTTCATTGTGATACTGATATCCCCACTACAGGGGACATCTTTCGTTTTTCGCACTGATGAGTTTTTACGTTTTAGAATTTTTAGTCAGTTTTCAAACTTCAATCAATTTTTTTCTATTTCCAAAATTTTGTAATTTTTATTTTTTTCAATTTCAATTAAACTGTGATAGATTTATTTATTTTACGATTTTAAAAATAGGTATAGGTAAATTTTCCTAAATTCAGCTAATCTTAAAAATTCGACGAAACTCCAAATTTTGGAAAAATGGTAAAATTAACTCGAAAAATATCTACGCAATTAATACCCAGAATTCCGCTCCCATTCCCAAACGTCAAATTAAATACAAAAAACTGTGGCGAAATGTTATCGTATCGACTTCTCGTCGAATTTTCCACTCCGAAAAGTTGAACATTCCGCAGCCCTGATTTACAAAAACAAATTCGACAATTTATAAACTCCGGAATGTTAGGTCGATTCATTCGAACAGTAAAATTAATGAACCTCTTAACCGAATGCGAAAATAAAAATGGGTTAGGAACCCCTTCAAAAAAATAAAAATAAAAAAAAAAGGGTATGAAAATTCGACTCTTTCTATGTATCAGAAAACAGATCAAACTTTTACTTTTTATAGACAGTTCATAAAGCGTATAACTTTTCGAATTATATTCTCTCGCCAAATCTGCAAGTTGTATAAAACCGTATCCATTTTCCATTTCCATTGTCAATTTCAGCTAAAATTTAATCTCGATAAATCATCGAAATGTTGGAATTTTCGAAGGGATACCGGTTTATTATTTTTTTTCAAAGTAAAAAGTGTTACAATTTTAATTAATTATTGACGAATATAAGAGCTAATTTAGGACCATGGTCGTAAAACTGGGCACTGGGCACTGAGCGATGTGAAATAATTGGCATGTACGTTTTCTCATCATCTCTCATTAATATTTCACGACCTGTATCTGGCGAGAGCTTATAAATATTGACGGATTGTTCGATTGGTCAAGCGTTACGCGAGGGGTAAAGTTTTCAAGATGTTTTCAGCACTCGCCTTCGTATAATGATACTCAACTCGTCGGCGATCTTTGTACAGTGTTAATGGGCCCATTACACAACAGATAAAGAAAGAGTTAAAAAATCCATTAGCCGAAGAATTGCAAAGAAGCACCTAAAGGAGGATTGGCAAAGTGGTGGAGGGAGGGAGGCAAAGGGCAAACGCGTAGCCGATGAAAATACAAATGGAAGGACAAAAGCGTGAGAAAGAAGATAGAAACGAAATACCGGCGCGTTTGAAAAACGGAAAAGCGAATTTCCCATTATCATTTTGATCTTGAAAGTCTTAATGCAACTTTATAATGGATAAAAGTTTACACAGCCGCATTTTAGATATTTTATTGCTTTTAAAACTATACTTCATAAATATTAAAGTTGATTTTCTGTTTTATCCGTCTTAAATCACCGCGAATTCCTGATAAATACAAAAGAATAATCTGGAATTCCGCTCTTATAACTTTTAATAATTTATCGCGCATGGATCAACATCATTCCGCGTTATTTAATTCGTTCACACGTTTAATTCGCCGTCACAGCGGTTCGGAAATTTTTCCTGTTTTTATTTCTTCCTCTCTTATTATACCCTCCCCCCCCCCCTGCCTCGTCGTCAGCCTTGCTCACGGTTTCTTTCACGGTTTTTTTTTTGCACGTTCTCCATGGCGCACTTTACGCAACCTGAATTTTCTATACGAGCTTTTTCCTTTTTTTTAATACCCGTTTCTTTTTACAGCATGGTCCTCTTGAGGATTGCGGGTTTCCATGAAATAAGCTCGACTTCGTTGTAAATCGCATATTTTACGCTAATAAACAAACCGTCTTTAGGATGATAATTTTTTCCTTCAATTGTTCAATTTGTTCGTCGACGAGAATTTCAATCCAAATATTTGTTTCGAATTGTTTTTTGTTCCTTTGCGAGAGAATTTATTCGATAAAATATCAACTTTGGTAATTTGACACGAGTATTAAAAAAACAGCCAGGTTTGATTTTTTGTTTACGAAGAATCCCTGAAACGTGATTTTGTTTGGATTTCTTTTTTTTTTTTAATTTTGACTGAAGAAAGAATTTTTTTAAATTTCGTTTTAATAAAGTTTTGAGAGATTTTATGCATACATTTTTTTTTTTTCAAATTCCAAAATATTTTTTCTTTTTAATTTTGATTTATTAAAAATATTCATTTTTCATTAATTTTTCCAAAGTTACTTACTTTAATTTTTTTTTTTTTTTCAATTTTGTGTGAATAAGAAAAACATCAAACTTGGATAACTGTTATAAAATTTTACACAAAGCTTAATTTAAAAAATAATAATCTCCAAAAACTAATTTATAAATTAGCTATAAGTATTTTTTTTCTCAAAATACAAATTTTTATAGAGTTTTATTTGAAATTTTTATAAACATTTTGTTCAAACAAAACTTTCAATTATTACTAAAAAAAAAAAAAGTTAAAAAATAAATAAGAAAATTCTCAATTTTGTACTGAACTGTTTTTGAAGTTCTTTTGTATTCAGTGATATCACTTCAAAAAAAAAAAAAAAACGCGTAGCAGTCAAGATGCTCCGCGACAGCTGATTTTTTTTTTTCAAGTTAGTGTACCACTTTGAAAACGTTTTCATCCATGGTATTTCAGTTTCAATATCAGTTTTAACTTCAAATTCAGTTTAAAAATGTCAGGTTTTTGTCTTCAGTTTTAGTTCCTCTCTGCATTGAAGATTTCAACTTCAGATGGGGGCTCCGCCCCCATACCCCTGTTGAGACTCCTACCCAACCTCCTCATCACTTTCAGCTCTTCGGATGGGGGCTCCGCCCCCAACCACCTCGTCACTTCCAGCTCTTCAAATCCCCATGCCCCAGGGGCATGGCAGGATTTGCCCCCAACCCCTTCTTTATTTTCGGCTTTGCAGACGGGGGCCAACACACCAGAAAAAGGGGTTGAAACGTGAAAATTTCTGATTTTTGACTCTGTAGAAGGGTCAAATGAGGCTCTAAAGCCCGGTCCACACCTTCAAATAATTTGATCAAATCACGTTTGATCAAATCACGTTTGATCAAATATATTTGAAGGTGTCGACAATAGGATAACAATAGGTGGTGTTGAATTAACGCGTCCACACCTTCAAATATATTTGATCAAACGTGATTTGATCAAATTATTTGAAGGTGCGGACCGGGCTTAAACTCGAAAATCCCCAAAAGGTACATCAGTGACCTTTACTGACATCACATCCCAAATTTTGACCTTCTAGGACGTTTGGTTTGGGCTATAGGCTGATCAACACACCTAAAAAAGAGGTTAAAATGTGAAATTTTCTGATTTTTGACCCTGTACGAAGGTCAAATGGTGCTCAAAAGTCGAAACCCCCAAAAGGCACATCAGTGACCTCTACTGACCCTACATCCCAAATTTCGATTGTTTAGGTCTTTTAGTTTGGGCTGTAGGCTGTTCAACGCGTCAGAAAAGACAGGTTAAAACTTGAAAAATATTGATTTTTGACCCTGTATCGAGGTCAAAAGAGGTTTAAAGGTCAAACCCTACAAAAGGCACATCAGGGGCATGAACTCGATCTATGATAAAAATTTAGGCCCCCCAGCTCCATTTGGGGGGTCTGTAGCCTGATCAACGTGAAAAAATGACCTCAAAATCCACTTTTTGGGCCCTAAAATGGGTGGGGATGACTTGGGAAGCTGAAATTTGGATACAGTGGAGACAATCAAAGTCACTGTTGTTGGTAAAAATTTCAAATCATTTTGTCAAATTGGGGCCTCTTTAGAACCCCCCTCAAAAAAGGGCCATCCCCAATTTTGAGGCTCGAGGGTCAAAAACCCCAAAAGGCACCTCAGTGACCCTTACCTATCCTAAATACCAAATTTTAGCATCCAAGGTCATTTGGTTTGGGCTGCAGGCTGATCAACGTACCGGGAAGCGAGAAAAAACATGAAAAATTGTGAAAAATCTTGATTTTTGACCCTTGACAAGGGGCAAAGGGGGCCCAAAAGTTGAAACCTACAAAAGGCACATCAGGGGCACAAACTTGAGCCTTGATGAAAATTTTGGCCCCCCAGCCCCATTTGGGAGGTCTGTAGCCTGATCAACGTGAAAAAAATGACCCCAAAATCCACTTTTTGGGCCCTAAAATGGAGTGGGGATGACTTAGGGGGCTGAAATTTGACTATGGTGTAGGTAATTAGAGTTCTCATCCCTGGAGCAAGTTTCAAAAAATTTCATGATATTGGGGCTCCCCCGCACCCTCTCAAAAAGGGGTAAAATACCCAATTTTGAGTTAGGGCCCCAAAAATTTTTTTGCATCATTCCTCCACCGAGGGGACCCTACCTATCAAGTTTGACCTCATTTGACCTGTTAGGCTCGGCCCCAGAGTTCTAAAAGTGAGGGTAAAATTATCAATAAATAAATATATATATATATAAATATGTGACATGTGACAGATCGTCATCTTTTGGTCCCAAACGTCGAGAAATGGGGTCAGAACTCTTCTACCCCCCCCCCCCCTTCTTCTAAATTAGGGTCGGACACAACAGCCTAAATTTTTTTTTTTAAATTCGGCTAAAAAAAAAAATTGCTTTGTGGAGAAATAGCAATAATTGGCATCTTTTCCTGCAAAAGTTTTGAATAAAAAATTGAAATTTTTTCAATTTTTGAAGTATCCTAGAAAAATGTTTGTTTCCTCAGTTCTGAAAATTCTGAAAAGGTCTATTTTCGGAATGTCCCCGAAAGGATATTTTTCCTTCTCTGTGAATTTTCCAAAAAATATTTTTTCGGAAATTTCTGGTCTGATTTTTTTTTTATTCGAAAATTTTCAGAAAAGCGTTTCTCTGGGAAGAAATGCGAGAGAGGATTGAATCACTAAAAATGATAAATTTTGATTGTATTTCGTTAGGCACCTCATTCTCTTCATTTATATTTCTGAACGTATAATTGAAGTTTTAGAAAACTACAGAGCACAAAATTGATTTGCGAAGAGAGAGCAATTAGGGGACTATTTCTGCAAAAGTTGTGAATAAAAAGGTGAGAAATTTTCGGTTTAAAATTTTTTTTCACTAATATTTGTATTTTTTTGAAAACAAAAGAAAATTTTAACAGATTGAATACCGTTGACTTTTTTGCGTTTTGAAATTTTCAATTCACTCGGTGCCCTAAATTGTTTACTATTTATTTTTCAAAAATCATTTGTCTCATTTCATTTAAAATTCAAATTCGATTTTACTAAGAAATTTTAATTTTTCTCAATTAATTATATTATTGATTTTCATAGTTGGTTATTTTAATTGTTTTTTCAATTTTGAGTCATTTTGAATTCAAGTTTATTTTTAGCTAAATTTTTCGAATTTTCTCAGTTTTTTAGATTATGAATTTCTCCAATTAATAAACTCATTTCCCCCCAGTTTTTTGTGATTTTCAGCTTCGTTTTCATTATTCTCAATTGATAATAAAAAATGTACGTGTATTTTAAACGTTTCATCTAGATTTTAATTTCCTGCAAATTTCAATCATGTTGGATTCGAATTCAATTCTTTCAATGTTCACTTTTTCTCAATCTTATAATTTTATTAAAAGGAGCTGCATTGTAATGATTATTTTTTATAGTCTTATAGGTATTTATTCGGGCCCATTTTTCAATTCTTTGTCATATAAATTCCTTCTAAATTTTTATTCAGAAACCTCTTTATTTTTCTTCTTTTTTTTCATTTGTTTGTGATTTAAAATTAGAATTAATTTTTTTTTGAAAATTTTCGATTTTTCCCAATTATTTTTTACTTTATAATAGGAACTTATTACAATAATATTTCATTTTCAAAGTCGAAGTTTCAATTTTAATAATTTTAATTAAATCATTTTACATTAAAATTCAATTTTTTCAATTGTTGGCTATTGCCGATTTTCTAAATTTAAGTATAATTTTTTCAGGAATTTATTTTTTGAATTTTTAGTTATTTTGAAATCAAATTAGTTTTTATTAAAAAATTTCAATGAGAAATCATAATCAGTTAAATTCTGATTTTTCCAATTGTAGATTTTTTCAAGCTCTTCAATTTCATTTTAATTTTCATCAATGTTCAAGTGATCGATTATTTCAGATTCAAATTGAAATTTTTGTTAATTTAAGATTTTTCTCAATTATTTGAATTTTTCAGTAACGTTTGTATTTTTTATTTTTTTTTAGCAACTGTTCGTTTTTTAAAAAATTAATATTTTTCCATTGTTATTTTTGTTTAAAATTCTAAGTTTTATTTGAACTTAAATTTTTTACAAATTTCAATCATTTTAGATTATTTTTTTTTTTCAATTTTCGATTTTTCCCAATTTTTTGGATTTTGAATTTTTCCAGTCACCTATCTATTTTTCATTTTTTTTTTTCGTTTGCAAGTCATTCAAAATGAAATGCATTTTTGTTGACAATGTCTGATTTTTCTCAGTCTTCAAAACTTTGATTTTTTTTTACTACCTATTACGCATTTTAACATTTTTCTACAATTTTTTTGCCACCTTCAAATTAATTTTTATCTTTTTCAAATTTTCGATTTCATTTGAAATTTCATAAGTATAAATTTCAATTATTTCAAATCAAAGTCATTTTTTATTTTAATTTTAGATTTTCCTTCTTCTCATAAACTAACGAATTTTATAATTGGTAGTTGATTAATTTTTTTTTTGAATTTTTGGTCATTTTTTTTCTCATAAAACTTCAATTTTTTCATTTTCAATTTTCGATCACCTTCAGTTTAATTTTTTCCAACTTCCAATTTTATTTGAATTTCAATTTTTTCAAATTTCATTAGGTACTTCATTTTTTCGATTTTAGATTTTTTTTCAATTTTCATCCTTTTTCCATTGTGATTTTTTCGAGATTTTTAAATTTTAGATTTTTCTCAATTTTTTTCTTAATTTTTATTTCGAATTTTTTGTGCCGGTGAGAATTTATTTCAAGTTTTAAAAAAACTTCTTTCAATAGGGGTTTCAAAAAATTATTTTTTTTTACTCCCAACCCCCAAACCAAACATTGGAGAAGGGGGTGACGAAATAATTCTAATCGATATACCTACTGCAGTTTAACGTCTGTTCAAATACCTAAGACCTTTCTAAATTGAACCAAAAAAGAAAAATGAGCTTTTATGTCGTGAGCATATTTGTATGTATAATAGGTAAACTGACTTACCTAAAGAGGAAGGAGATCTCGTATACGTATATAGGTACACGTAATAGTATATGGGTACCTAGAGCTAGACCTACCTCGTAGTACATCTAGCAACATAAATAATTCATCTACTGTCAGCTATATTATCATAATGCGAAACGTTTGTTCTGCATAGAATGTTGGTAGGTATATATATATATATACTATACTTGTACGTATCTCGTGTAAGTTCAGTTTGTCGTGGCAAAGAAGGCTTTATGAAGGGTTGAAGGGAAAAGGTGAAAAACGTAAACGAAAAGCTAGCATTTTTTGTACACATATCGTACTTATACGTGAAAGTGTATACATATTATTACATATGCTTCAACATGACCATTCTTACTGTTACACTATTATTCTTAGAGGGTATAGCTTCTTCATTCGGTCTATCATATGTGCGAGTATGATATGATGCCCCTCTTCATTTTTTCTCTTTTTCACGCCTTCGTACCATGGTATTGTTTCTCGTTGCATAGGTAGAGATATACTCGGTCGAGAATTTGAAAAATGAACATCTTAAAGCAAACCGTTTTGTCATTCATACGAGAGCCGAAAATATAGACGGACTTTTACAAACGTGGAGATATGAGTTTTGTACAAACTGAGAACAAAATAAAGTAGTTGGGTATTCGCTTTTTTTTTTGTTGTTGTTTTTTCAAGTTACACGCAGCCTTGTGTAATGTTTGGGTTAATTTGAAAAAAGTGCTATGATAAAATTCGTTCCCTCCTTTCTCCACGAATAAGTTAAAATATACTTTTACTTGCAACATTTCACCAATCTTCGAATAATTTTGCTCCTGTGGATTTCATAAAAGGCAAACCAGTTCAAACCAGTTTACATTATTTCAATTTTTCACAAAAAATTCTGAATTCCATTTTGAAAATATTTTCAGAAAATTCATAAAAGATACCTATTGAATTTTGAAACTTAATAAAAATAACTCTAACAAAAGAAATTTAATTTAAAAAAAAAAAAAACTTTTCTCAAGAGATCTCAAAAATTTTTTCCTAGAAAATTAAACCTAAATGTTATTTTTTAAAATTCAAAAAAAATTAATTAATCAAAAATTTGGTTTCCTAAAAATTATGGATTCCATTATATAATTTTTCAACATAAGAAATTAAATTCAAGACAGCGGAAAAAATTGATCATAAAAAATCTCAAAAATTACATTTTTCAAAACATTAAATAAATAAAAACAATCGTAAGAATTTGAAAAAAGTTTATCTAAAAAAATTACAAAATGTCAAAAAAAAATTGAACAACTTTGTTCGAAAAATATACAACTTTATTGTTTATTTCATTCAAAAAATCATAAAAATCATCAAAACTGTTTTAAAAAAAACCCTCAAAATCATCTGGAAACTCGTCAAGATTTTCCCAGTAGGGGGTCACACCCTCGTATGGAACTGGCCCTATCAATGACGCTATGCTCGCACAGTTCCAAATTTTTTCTAAAATTTTGAAGATTAAAGTTTCGTCAAAATTTTTGAAAAGAAATGAAAAGAAATTGAAATTTTCCAAAAATTTTCATTTTTTCGCCTCAATTTTGCTCTCTTTAAGTACAAACATTTATAAATCAATTTTGCCAAAGTTGCCCAAATTGAATTTTTCTTCCTTTATTTACCTAACAAATTTTCTAATAAGAGATCAATTCGTTGAAATTTTCAAAATTTATTCTTGCAAAAATTTTCAAGAATGAAATTTCCCAAAATTACCTTACCAACCAAAACTGAAATTTTTCCCTTTCTTTCGAAATTAGAATTTTTCTAAAAACATAATTTTCAAAATTTACAAAAATAAAGATACATAGGTAGATACATATTTACATAATTATTGTTGATTTTTTTTTTCAATCAAAAACAAAAAGTAAGTTTTACCGAAAATTTTGGATTGGGCTGGAACATTTTTAAAATCATATTTCTCAAAACATCTTTTAATTACTCAAATACTTTCATGTAAAAAAAAATAAAAACAAAGTTCTCCAAAATTATTGAAATTTTCAAATTTTTCAGAATTATTTTTTACAAAAATACAATTCTCAAAATTCATTGTGTAGTGTAAATGACTAATGTTTTCATACCTACGTCAAATTATTGAAAAAATTCAAGTGCCTAAAAATAAATTTTCTCACGTTCAGACAACAAAATGTAATTTTCTAATTTTAAAAAATTAATTCTACTCGTACATAGGTACCAAAAATTACAAATAAATTTTTTTCAAATTTGGCAATAATACTTGGATCTATTCATAAATAAATTTTAATAAATTCGTAAATCAACTACGTATTAACAAAATTTATGAAAAAAATTGTTTTCAAATAAATAAAAAAAAAATCCTCTTCAGCACTTATAAAAACTTAGAAAATATTTCTCACTATTTCAAGAGTGCAAAAAAAGTCCCGAAATTGAAAAATAAAAAAATTAAAATTAAAAAGTCAAGTAACGACTTATGAAATATTTTCAAACATTGAAAACATTAATTTGTTTTGAGAAAAAATTCTCAAAATGTATTTTTAATGAAAGTACTATATTGACTACTTATTCAAAAATATTCTGTATTAATGTGTGATTATTGTGAAAAAAATTTGAACATAAGTTGATAATTTCTTCAATTCAACTTTGGTATGTATCATATTAAAAATTTACTAATTTTAAAAAAAATGTTTTCAGAAAAATTTAAATTTTGAAATTTTTTAAAAATATTCAAATTTTATTTTCCCATTAATTTGATTTTTTTTTCAACAAATTTTTGTTCAAATAAAAATTTTGAAATACCTACCCATAAAAAATTGAAAAAATTGAAAACGATTGATAACTATTTGTCCTGAATTTCTTGATATTTCAGACTTTTCATTTTTTCTTTCAAAATTTTTAAATTCTAATCGAAATTTTATTTCTTTTATTTTACAAAAATCTTGAAATTGTCAAAAATTGGAATGGAAAATCCCTTTGGAACTTTGAAAAATGTATAGGTGTTTGTCAATTCTTTAACACAATTGAGTTTTTTAAAATTTTTCAATTTTCCAACTCTATTTTTTTCTCTTTAAATTTTTAAAATTTTAGGAATTTGTATTTCTGAATTTTTTAAAAGAATATTGTTAACATTCATGCAATTTCCCAATTAAGTGTAAACGATCAAATTTTAGTTTTCAATAATTTTGATGTTTTATTATTACATATAATGTACTTACCTAAATGTCTCAATTTTCATAAAAAAAAAGATAATAAGAATATAATATACATATTTTTAAATGTAGTTATAGGTACTTAGATAGTTGTAATTTTTTTTGGTCAATTTTTGTCTCTTCTTGAGATCTTTCGAATTTTCGAAAATTTGTCAAACGTTTTATTTTTTTTTTTTTTTCCAAGAAAAATAACTAATTCTTGAAATTTTTCACTACCTACTGAAGTATGAATTTTTTAAATTTTACACGAATTGGATTTTCCAATTCAAAATTTTTAATAAATCAAAATTTTCAAAAATAAAAAAAAATTGAAAAAAATTGAAAATTTAAATTTAAATAATTGTATGTAGATATATTACCTATTGAACTCGCAATTTTAACCATTTTTCGAACCACTGCCCATCGAAATTTTAAAATGAACTCTTCGATCGTATCAAGTTTTGTAGGTACTTCTTATTTCATGCATCACTTAACAAGCAAACACTCGAAAAAGCTCGAACAAACTGTCCTATGTTAACAAAAAAAAAAAAAAATTCCAATACTAAAATGAAATTTTGTTTTATTTGTTTCAGGTTGCCAACCAATACCAAAATTGCCTGTGACCGGACTAATACTAGCAACGATGCTAATATGTTATAAGAATACGTAATCGGAGTATTTCAACGGAACCGTTACCGAATCAATATTACCATTAGCAATAAAAATTGCTACCCAATGTACACATACCGACACAAAAAATTTCGTGAATAATTTTTGTTTTCGTAACTCGCGCCAGCCATTCAGATCTCGACGCGATACAGACAGCGTCGTAAATAATTATGTACGAAAATCTCGCCCCTATTTTGGCTTCACATTCGCATTATAGGCCAATTCAATTCATTTCGAACCAACGAACGAAATCTCACATCAGATACGAAAGAGATAAAAGCAAAGTTTTTCAATTAACTGTTAATTTTAGTTTTCATCGTGATATCATTTTTAAACTTTTATTTTGTTGATTTACCTCGGTTATACTAGATGAATTGACAATTCGGCGCGAATTCGGTTCACGTATCGTATGTACAGTGTGTTGGTGTTTTTTTTCTCTCTATGAATATTTTCAATATAACGAGAAAAAAAATAACGCGAAAAATAAACCTTAAAAAAATTTATATCGCGTATACTTTTATTTTTATTTTTTTTAATTTTATGTAAATGGCGATGTTTTTAAAAGCTTGAATAAAAATGGATGTGCATTTCAAATGCGTACCCGTTTAATGTCGTTTTTTTTTTTTTTTTTTTTTGAAGTTGTTAATTTTGAATTTTAGAGGGTTTTTTTTATTATTAAATTACAACGAATGTGTATTGTTTACATAATGTTTTTTTTTTTCGTTTTGTTAAAGGTAAGATTTTTATGAATTAAACGATTCACAAATTTCCCCCGTTAAATATTGTCTATTTTATAAATATTTAATTGTTTAAAAAATTTGTTAAATGTTCCAATAATTCAACTTTTCCATTTCATTGTCGATCATTATGTATTGTAAATATTCGCTAGTTATTGGAATTGCATTTTTTTTTTTTTTTTTTTTGTAAATCGAAAGTACATAATATACGATATTTATTTGTTCTTCAATTTTTTTTCCCAAAAAAGCGTAAAAAAATTATGTATGTACATTCGACGGGTATCCGACTGCCTGTGAATAACATTTCATTCGAGCCTGCTTTCGTTTTTTTCCTTACGCACATTTTATTAAATATCCCAACACCGTAATCAAAATTTTGAAAATATTTATACAGGTAACTCACCAAAAACGTAATAATTCTTCATTAGAAACTTTTTTCCGAATATCGAACCTGAAACAAGCAAAACACTAGGTGATAATTCACGTAAAAGTCTAGTTTTGAGTACGCATAAATCAACTGAAATAATATTATACGACTATACGTAGGTACTTAATAAGAGAAGGGATCGGGAGAGAATTATTTTCAAAGGTCGAGATAGTGGAAAAAAGGACAGGAGATGGATTTTCTGAACGCAGGCAGACATGATTTAAATATTTTTGTTAATAATATTTCATTATTAGTGAATGAAAATTGAAAAAAATTGGTAGGTACATAAGTAATTTGAATAGATTTTTTTTTCAATAAACAATATGTCAGCAAAATTATTGTAAATAAATTTTTGGTAGGTAAACATTTTTTTGTAACTTTATGAAACTCGTAATTTTTTTTTCAAAAATTCAATAAAATTTTTTGAGAAATTTTCTGAACTTTTTAAAGAATTTCCTGATATTTTGTAAAATTTTCCAAATATTAACTTACTAAAAAAAATTCACAAAAATTTTGTCAAAACTTCTTCTAAAAGAATGAAAAAAAGTAAAATATTCCTTTACGTTACCAGAATTTTTTTCTTCATTTTGTGAAAAAATTTCAGAAAACTTCTAGATAACTTTCTGAAGATATGTAAATTTTTTTTTAAATCTATGATTTTTTTAGAATGTTATTGTTACCTACAGTTTTTTTCTCAATTTACAAAAGTTTCTATAACACTTTTTCTATACGTACATTGCATTGTCTGAACGATATTTTGAAATTTTGGAGGAGAAAAAAAAAATTGAAATATTATCTAATTATCATTTTGTAAAATTCTACAAAATTTTGTCATAAATTTACAGTTTTTTTATATAAATATTTTTTTTAGTTTTGTTAAAAGTTCTCTGAAGCGTTTTGAAAAATTTTGAAAAAAAAATTCTGAAAAGTACTGCAAGGAAATGTTTCAATGTTTTGTGAAAAACTTTCTGACTTTTGTAAAAAATTGTCTAAAATTTTGAGATAAGGTTTCGAAGTTTTCTAAAAATATTTCTCAAACTGGCAAAAAAATATTTTAAAACATGTTGAAAAATTTTCTGTACTTCCCAAGTTTCTAAGGATGAACAACTTGAATAGTTATTCATCATTTCACAGAAATTCTCCAATGTTTTGTAAAAAATTTTTATTTTTTTTTTAAATTCTGCAAAATGTTTTTTGAAGTTTTTTGGAAAATTTTGTGAAAAAAATTCTGACTTCACGTAAGAATCCTTCAATGTTTTTGAAAAAAATTTCGACGTTTTGTAAACAATTTTCTAAAATTTTGTGAAAATTACTCATGAATGTGATAATTTTTCGAAGTTTTGTGAAATCATTTCTCAAAGGTGTAAATTTTTCAGTTTTTTTCTGATTTTCTGAAATTTTGTGAACAATTTTTTGAAAATTTTGTAAATGATTTTCCGAGATGTGAAAAATTCTTTCAATATTTTTTTTTTGAAATTTAGAGAAATATGTATTTGGAAAAAAAATGATTTTTTTTTCCGGAAAATTCTTTGGAAATTTTATGAAGATTTCTCTCGAAATTTAGTGATAATTCTTCGACATTTTATCGTATTATTACGACTCAAAGCTGTGATAAATAATATCAACTTTTTTTTTTTTTAAGTTTTGTGGACATTTTTTTTGAAAATTTTGTAAAAGATGTTTTGAAATATTGCAAAACTTCTGGAGATTGTAATGTTCTTCGAAGATTTTCTGAAAATTCTGTTGTGAAAAAATATTTGACGGAATGTAATTTTTTTTAAATTTATAATTGGTGGAAAATTCATTGAAAACTCTCTGATTTTACTACCTAGAAATTTATAGCAATAATATTTTTCTGAAGTTCTGTGAAACTATTTTTCAAAACTATGAAAAATTAAATTTTATTGAATTTTTCCCCAATTTTTTGAAGCTTTATAAAAAGTTTTTTGAAGATTTTCAGATATTTTGTACAAAAAAAATAAAATAAATGAAGAATAAAATGAGGCTACGTGGAAGTTCTTCAAAGTTTTTTGATATTTTAAATTACTAACTTGTAAAAAAAAATGAATTTATCATTCATGTGAATAATTCTTCAATTTCGTGAAAATTCACTGAAAAAGATTTTAAAATTTTCAACTCCAATTCCAGCTAAAAAAACAGTGCACTCCAACTCGAACTCTGGCATTAACTGCTTTTTTAGAGAAACACAAACCTGAAAATCAGCAAATTCTTATAATTCAAGAATCCCGAAAAATTACCGAGTTAATGGTTTAGAAGGGGAAATTAAAACGTGGAAGGGGATTTCCCATCATAGGAACCATAAAAATACTATACCATCAATATGCATGAGCTTCGGTACCTGGGACTCGAGGAGTTGTAATAAACACATCCACAAAAATACTCCGAGGACTACTTAAAAGGCAGTGAATTTCAAATACGCCAAGCTCCCATTTCCTAGTTAGGTAGGTAGAGGTACATCGATTGAACCCAGATTAACCCCAATTTAAATACTCAATTTCTTACCAATAAGTTTAATAGTTCCAGGTCACGTTTCATTTAACTGGGTGATTAAAAAAAAAAAAAAAAAAAAACCGATCATTGCTACACAGTTCATTGTATGCACCAAGGTGGGAGGTGAGTTCGCTGCTGTATTATACTGTAAAATACATAACAATTAAGCTGCTACGTCATCTCATCAGATCATTCAAGGTATTGCATAAATTTCAAAAAAGGATGACAAATACGGAGTAAACGTATGATTTTCCAGAGAAACATCATGACAATTCTGATAATCCACCAGAAGTTGAAAATAGAAAAGATATCCCTCTGAAGTGAGCCAATCACTAAAATACGACTCTTCTGATCGTAGTTTCATTTCAATACCATTCGTACTTCAGTTTGTTAACATCTTTAAAACCTCAAAAACACGCAACAAAAACGAAAAAAAAAAATCTCTCATAAAAAACTTCATTTAAATGAAAACAAAAAAAAACTGTTCTTTCTACGAATAATGAAATACACGCTTAGAAACTACCAATATTATAATATATATAAGGTGGTTGGAAACAGGGGATAGGGGGGAACGAACTATACAAAAATACAAAACTTCGAAATATCAAACATTTCAATTTATAAGTTCGACTTTTCATCAAAGTAAAAAAAAACACCCGCGATTCAATTTCATCACCAAGTTTATTACGAGAAATAAAATTAATATGAAAGGAAATTCGTCGATTTCATCGAAACCTCGAACGTAATCGGTGGAAAAATAATTTTAGAAATGAACATTGCCCTATGTGCAAATAATAAAAGTTGTCATGTTTAACGAGCAGATTAGACACCAGAAATATAACAACTCGATTCGATATGTTCGAATCGATGTTACGCAGGGTTCCAAAATACGAAGTAAAAAAATTATATTACATATGCCATTCTGAAAGAAACAACGAACTCGATAAAATGTGTTTTAAAACGTATATTATCCGATTAACTTAGGCGACCAGGTGCTGCATGACGACTGAATTGATTAATCCGCATTGCTCGATGGTTTCATCGTTATTCGTGAACTCTTTTCGGGGGAAAGTCGACATTAAAATATATCCTCGGTCTCTGTATTGGGGACTAGAACTGCGAGCAAATGTGTTAAGGAAAATATCGTAATGACAAACAAAAAATATGCTAAAATAATCAATCTATAGTACATTCGCAAAAGTAACTTCCGTGCGATTACATTGTTAAAAGCAATTTTATGAATGAATTTAAATCTAGAGTCAGTAATGAGCCGGTATGTCATTTTTTAAACGCTCCCCCTTTTCGAGGGTCCAGCCCCCTCAATTGAAAAAATTTTCAAACAAAAGTTGTACATTGAGATCCTTGGAATAATTTTGATCATAACAAAAATTTCGATAGGACTCCTCCCTCCCATTCAATTTTGCATAATAGGTATCGAAATTAGCAATTTATTTGCATACGTATCATACGAAATTAGAGGGGAGGGAGGGGACCAATCGAAATTATTGTGATTATCAAAATTATTCCAAGGATCTCAATCGACAACTTTTGTTTAAAAATTTTTTCAATTGGGGTCTTAGGAACGGAGATAAAAGGATTCTAAGGACGGGAGGTGGGCCCTCAAAAAAGGGGAGACTTGAAAAATGGCATGCCCGTTAATTTGCTTTTTCTAGTTGTCCGGTCAAGTTGCAATCGTTTCGACTGCTTACAGAACCAATTTTTTCATTCTTGGCTGTACAACAACTCAAAGTTGCATTAAGGCGATTGAAGGCAACAGCAAAATCAACAATTGAAATTCAAGAGCAATTTTTATACTTATTATGCAAAATTGAAGGGGAAAAAGACGTCCTATTGAAATTTTTGTAATAACCAAAATTATTCCAAGGATCCTAATTTACAACTTTTGTTTGAAAATTTTTTCGATTGGTGCATTAGGAACGAAGATAAGGGACTTTCGGGGAAAGGGGGCTGGATTCTCGAAAAGGGGGAGCCTTAAAAAAATGGCATACAGGCTCATTTTTTTTTGTAGACTTTAGATTAAGGTTCAGCCATAAAATCACTTTTAACAGAGTAATCGCACGAAAGCTATTCATTTTCTTTTTGCGACTGTACTACTACTAACACGTTCGAGTAAGAAAAGGATACGAATTGATGTAACGTCTGATATCACCGATGGTATGATTATGATTGAAAGTTCCAACTATACGTGATCCGTCGGCTAAACGTATTTGAATATTTGTGGTAGGTTTGGAATTATCAACTTCGACCGGATTAGATTGAGCATTATCGTCGCTAGTGGAAGAAGACTCGTTAGCGAGTGATGGTGACGATAATGTTGGTGTAATGCTGAAAATACGATTCCAAAATTAGTCTCTTGATTAGTTTATGGACAGATAATCCACTCCAAGTCTAAAGTCGTATTACCTTCCTAGTTTTTGGCCAGCACCGGAAAATGAAGCCGATTTGGGGGCTGATCCGACGTATTCGGCGTGTCTATTATCTTCCATTGTGAAACTAATTTCACGTCCTCGAACTTGCAAAGCAAATTCATTAGGAACTTCTCTGTAATCAAAGGATGTTTAGAATATCGATCTCAACGTTGGTCATATGTTCTACGATACTAACCCATGTTTAACGTGATGCAAAAATTCTTGATTTTTAGGATCATCGTAAGGTCTGAGAGGGCCATCGTTAACGCTAAAACCGTTCTTCCAAAATCTCACCGTTATTTCCATCATAGACTGGTCTTCGGTCTTTTCACCTGGGATGACTACGAAACAAATTTTCATTAATAAAATTCCTAGCAACGAATTAATAATTCATCAATGGACTATTATTACCTTGAGAATCATCGCTAGTTTCACCTAACCTGTAACCAGTACCCGAAAACGCACTGGAATGTTGCCCTCTAGAGCTAGAAGCTCGTGGATCAGCTACTTCGGCTCCGAATCTAAACAAAACTCGTGATAAATCCAAGTATTACGAATTCAACGCCATTACAGGTGTCACTTACCCTCGAACCGATCGAAATACATCGGTTACGATATCACTCCGTCTTCCTCTAGGAGGTCCCAGCACTTGCTGACCGCTATGTTCCGAACCACCGGCATAAAAGGCTTGACCTTCTTCTTCGTCCGAACTCTCAGAGTCTTGTTGTTGTTTAATACTAGATAAAGTTCGTATGCTAATGGGAAAAATGGAATATACAATGAATGGATTCAAATCCGGATACAATCTGCTAGTAAAATCCTATACTCACTTTCCGGTAGCTTTTATCACAGATTTTTTCTCTGGTTTTCGAGTCGGTGCTGGTTCACTAACCACAGGTGGAGCATCAACGCGACTGAGAGGTACATTTTGATCCGAACTGTCATCTTTGTCGTCGTAATAACGTGCTAAGCTGAGCTAAAAATATGCGCAGATGTCAGTATCACTTCGTGCTGAATACGACTTGAGCGATTTAGATAGCGATGGAGCTTACTTACTTCTAAATTCCAATTGGCACTATCTAAATAAAATCTAGCACGTTCTTCGTCTACTCCAGTCAGCGAGGCGAAGTTGGCCAGAACTTCACTCTTTGTATTATCATCCATTTTTGTATGTTATTGTAACACGGTTAGAATTACTATTACACGAGTACACTGCACTAAGAAACGAGCACTAACACGAAAGGATTTCGCAGTACGATTAGTGAATTACTTTATAACACAAATATCACAACATTACATGACAAATTTGATATATTTTTTTTTTTTTTTTTCAAAAAATGATATGACAAAAAAATTTCCGAGTTCCGACCATTGAATTACAAAATTGTATGGATGATCAATTCCTTCCTTTGGTAAAGCAAGGATTTGAAGGTGAAAATGGATGAAGAATTTCGTTGAAGAATAATTTTTTTTTTTTTTGATTTTGAAATAATTGATTTTTTTTCAAAAGAAATGGATGAAGTTGAGTTTTCAAAGTTCAATAATACGTGTCATGTAATCCTATAATAATCTAAAATAATAAATCAATTGATTAATGGCATTTTCACTTTAAAAAAATAAATACTCAAAGTACAATAATTAATTAATTATTTAAAAATTTTTAGTTCAATATCAGTGTTACCAGATGAAGATATCGATAAGTAATGAAAAAAAATCTTTCCTTTTTTCATAAAAGTAGGGCTCATAAAAAAATAAAAATTCAAAGATCGTCGAACAACGAACGATCGAACGATCAAGATATCATGTTGCAATGAATGATCGCAATTGTAATTCTGTAACCTCAATTCATTGGAGAAATTTAAATGCCCTTCGCTGCTTCTCAATAAAATCACGCATCAATCACAGTTTCCACTTCCCAGCATCGCCCAATTAACCAATTTAAATTATCTTAACCCACCCAATCAAATTAATTCCAATTTCCAGGTTTAAAAAAATCGATCATCAGCTACAGATATTATGTGGATTTCTTTGAAAATTCGCCCATCTTTCTTATTCATTCATAGCCCGCAACTCGGTATTTTTTAGAATATACGAGGTCGATTTTCCTCGAAGGGAAAGGGAGTTAATTTTTATTTTATGTTGAACGAGAGAATGATTTTTTTCTTCAAAAAAATTGGGAATTTTTTACACAAGAATCTTTTCACTACAAAAATATAAGATTTTTTTTTAATTTCAAAGGAATTAATTCAATTTCAATAAATTCAGAGGCTTTTTTATTCAAAAGAATTTTAAAAATGTCACGCCAAAATTTTTTAAAACATTACTCTAGAAATATGAGATGTTTTTCCTTGTTTCAGAAAAAATTCAGATTTTTCTGATTTAAAAAAAATAGGAAATCATTTCCATTTCGAAAAAATATGTAAGTACCAAAATTTTTCACTCCAAAAATTTGAAATTTATAATTTTTTTTTCTTCAAAAATTTCAAAGGTTTTTTATCTATTTTGCAGAAAAAGATTGTCTAATTCTGCAAGATAGTAAAAAAAATATAATTCCTCTTCAAAAAAATACCAAAATTATTTACTCCAAAAATTTGAGCTTTTCACTTCGTTTTAAAAAATGCAGAGATTTTCTTATACAGAAAATTTTGAAAACATTTTCACTTTAAAAAATTGAAAATTTTTCTCTCTAAAAATTTGAGATTTTTTTTATCCCAAAAAACTATAAAAATGTGTTCATTTCAGGAAATTCAAGGATTACAAAAAAATAAAAATAAAAAATACCTAATAAAAAACCAATTTTTAAAAAATATCTACAGATTTTTTTGAATTTTTACTGCAAAAATTTGAGTTTTTTGTTATTTTAAAAAATGCAGAGATTTATAGATTTATTTTATTCAGAAAAAAATAAGAAAAAAATTTACATCAGCAAAACGGAAAAAATTATTTACCTATTCTAAAAAACTGAGATTTGTTTTCATTCCAAACAATCTGGATATTTTTCTTCCAAAAAATCAAAAATTGATTTCTTTATTTAAAAAAAAGAAGATAGTAAGCACAATTTTTTTATTCTAAAAAATTAAGAATTTCTTCATTCCAAAAAAATCACTACCTACAAAAAATTTCAAAATTTTCTTCGTGATTTTTTTTTCTGAAAAAACAACAACAAATCTTTCTCTACAAAATACTCAGAAATTTTCAATTTCGTAAAAATTCAAAAAAATTTTATACAAAAAAATTCAGAATGTTTCCATTCCAACAAATTCAGATTTTTAAAAAATTTTCTGTGTAATTTTTTTTTCAAAAAAAAGAAGAAAAAAGTTACCTACATGAAAATTGAGAATTCTCTCTTCCTCCCAAACCGATTGAAATATTTTTTATCCATTTTTTTAGTTTAAAAAGCGGATTTCCTTTAAAGTTGACTCAAAAAATAGACTTTTATACTCTGAAAACACTTTTTTATTTCCAAGTGAGAAATTTTATTTACCTATACTAGTTTTGATTTTCCAAAAAATTGAATTATTTTCTACTTATTGAGATATTTTTCATTTTAAGGGAATTCTATTTTTCCAAAAATTTGACAAGACAAAAAATTAAAAGACACCTTCTCCTTCAAAGAACTGGAGAAATTGTAGAAACAGGTTTTTACAAAACTCAGTTTTTATTTCCCAAAAATTTTTCAATTTCTTTTCTAAAATAAATGAGTATTTTTATTTCAAGAAAATTCTGATTTTTTGGAGAAAAATGTAAAAAATATTTTCACTCCAGATTTTTTGGTTTCAGAAATCGGAGAAATTTTACGAAAATTTTTCATCTCCAAAAAAACTAAAAAATAGTTTTTTCAAAAAAAAGAGTATTCAACTTTTTTATTTTATCTGATTTTTTTCGTCTCAACAATTGAGGAAATTTTATATACGAAAAAATTGAAAATTAAATGTTCACGCTCTCTCCAAAAAAAATCACCCCTCCCCCCTCAAAAATCAATCAAGAATTTTTTTTCTAAAAAAAATTGAAAGATTTTTTTGCTACTTTAATAGGTAGTGTATTTACTCTTGCATTTTTTGAGCCTCAATTCTGAAGCACTCGAGCTCCTGCTAAGTTGACCATATTCATATTAATCAATAAAACTAAACCATTTTCGGGTAATTCATAAACTTTATTCATAAATATTACAACATTTAACTTAATTCGATGAAAAACCACGAAGAAAAAACAACACCTGAAAATTACATATAAAATACCGTTCAATTGGAATTTGAATAAGATCATTATCCAAGCCTTACCTTTCAGTTATTCTTGCTCTCGAAAGTAGGTTATACTCATTTCATCAAACATGAACACTTAAAAAATACACTTACACGTAATAAATAATGACTGCTAAACGACAACAATAACGATAAATTGTTTCAGTCTTCGTATTGAATAATGGAAAGATGACTAATAATACATAGTAAGAGATGATCGAAACGGTACAATTTGAACTTGGTAGATAAGATTTTTCGCACTGGCTCTCATTATCAAAATGCCTACATAATAATTCCAATAATCGATAAGGTTCACATTAAAAACGAGTTAAGATTCTTAAAATCCGCGAAATAAATAAAAATTAACGCATGCATTAGAATAAATACAAACAATAAAGTAAATTATACTTTTGAGGATAACATCGAGTGACATTAATAAATTATTATTCACAAATTGACGAAGCGAAATTATACGTAAAATTTTCACAATCCGTAAATTCTGTCGTTGGTCAAATCGATAACGTCTTCGCTGCGAAAATCAAATATCTTCGATTAATTATGTTCGAAATAATAAAAGCATTTTAATGGTTTACTTTCGTTAGTTAGTAAGGTATGATCTTAATCATAATATTTCTCGTCATCTTCGAATGAATTTGTTAGATTGTTAGATGAACGATGATTTGATACGCCCTTCGCCCATATAGATGCAGAAGTAAACAATTCGTGCTGACGTCTGATCAGAGCAAACCGTCCAAGATTTACGAAATTATTTCTCCAAAATTAAAAATTTACTTTATTCTAGTTTTAAAAATACTTAATACGATAATAATATTACGTTAAAAAAAATAATAGTTGAATAAATTTCTACTTTTAAAAACGAAACGTTAAAAACTGTTTCATAAATTGAAAGACTTTAAATTACGAATGATTGTATGCAAAATATTATTTTCAAAAAAATGGAATTCAAAAAAGTTGAAAAATTTACGAAAATAAAAAAAATATCACGTATTCATCAAAGACATGATGAAATGGTCGATTATGCGTTGCGACAGGTTCATCCGTGCGACGGGAGAACCCTGGAAACTAGAACTTTAAAAAATTCATTTCTTAGTTTACCCGAAGGAGAAATAAAATAATAAAAAACGTAATTTCATACTCGTTGCAATTAGTGCTGTTCGCTATAACTTTCATCAATTCTCAAATTACTACTACACTCGCGTCCTCGAATACCAAACTGAACAAACATTATGATCGTATATGTGACGAATAAAATACTTACTAATGGGCTATTTGTCGGTACACGTTCATCAGGACGTTGTGGAAATTACCAGTATTGCCCAAAGAGGGTCCGTACGATGGTAATTGTTGAATAGAGCCGGGGGCACCGGGAGGAGGAGGCATAAACGGGAACCCTGTATGAGGTACTGATTTCATAGCGGCGGTTTCTTTCGCAGCTATGGCTAAAAAAAATCACATTCACGTTAGTACACTTCGAACGAGCAACGATAATAAATTTGTCAATCGTGTTTACCTTTCCTTTCTTCGGTAATTTTCAACCAACTAGTTTTCAAGTTATCAGTAACAAAAGGCATTAAACTATTGAGGAAGGAATCAACAGGTAATACTTTGACTTCTTTCGTCAAAATAGCTCGACAAATCGGACAATTGGGTTTGATTGATTTCCACGATTTAATACAATAGTTACAGAACATATGAGAGCAATTGGTAATCACCGCCTGAAAAATATCGATAAATATAATAACGTTGTTTTCATTCTTGAGGATGTTTCTCACATTTTAGTAGTACCAACCTCTATGTATACTTCATCACAAATACTGCATTTGAATTCCGATTCTAACAAATCGGATAGATCATTTTGAGCACTTCTGGTTAACCCAGAAGCCAGCGTAGAAACACTTAAACCCGACGAACCTGGAACTGAATTGTAAAAAAATCGAACGATTAAATAATAAATTAACCATGCATGGCCGGCAACTTAGCATTAGCTTGGGTGCTCAAGCTATTTATATCCAAACTTTCAAAAGTAAAATGAGTTACACCACTAGAAAACTCCGAAAATGCAAAACATTAAAATCTATGATTTTTTAGAGAGGAGAAGACAAAGAATCTTGAAATTTTTCGGGGGAAAAAAAATATCAAAATGAAAAAATTTCTCAACTTTCAGGAGTAAAAATAATTATGTTTAAATTCAGGGTGTTTTTTTTTTTGGGGGGGGGGGGGAGAATTCTTACAGGTAAAAAAATTATGAAATCTCGAAATCAAAAAATATACCAATCAAGTATCCTATTTTGAAATAAAAAAATAAACTTCAGAAAAAAGGTCAATTTTTTCAGGAAAAAAAATTATTAAACTTTTTAGGGGAAAAATCCTTTTTTTTAATGAAAAAAACTCGATTTGAAAGTATGAATTTCTTTGGTACAAAATATAACTTATTTTTTGGAGTCAGGGTTAAAAAATCTCTCAATTTTTTCAAGTAAAAGAATGAAATTTTTTTTCGCAATGTTTGGAAAACAGACTTTAAAATTTTTTACTAAAATTTTTTTGAAGAAAAATCTCTTGCATCATTTCGGAGAAAAAAAAATCTTTCCATTTTTTTTAGAGAATTTTTTTTTAAAAAGTTTTGGAAGTAAGTAAGAATATTTTTCAGAGTTTTGAAAAAATAATTTTATTTTTTTGGGATTTAAAAAAATACCTAATTTTAGGCGTTGACGCTGAAAAACTTCATTTTTTAAGTGAAAGAATACTTTTTAAAATTTTTTAAAGAAAAATATTTAAAATTTTTGAGTAAAAACTAAAATAAAAATAAAAATAATAAAAAGGAAAAAAGCACACAATTTTAATAGAAGAATTTTACTATTTTTTGGAGAAAAAAATTTTAAATTTTAAAAAAAGAATACTTATTAATTTTTTGGAGAAAATTAACAAAACATTTTTTAAAAGTCAGCGTTAAAAATCACAATCCTACAAAATTTTTAATTAAAAAAAATACAAATTTTTTAAGAAAAAATTAATCACTTTAATTATTTTGTTGAAAAAAAATCTAAATTTTTTGGGAACAAAAAAATAAGTTGAAAAAATATGTAAACAAATCCTTCAAATTTTTTAGGAAAAAAAAATCTCTCATTCTCAAGAAGACAAAATAAAAATTTAATTTTTTCAGTAAAAAACATCTGTCAATTTTATTTTATTTATTTATTTATTGGGGGGGGGGGGGTGAAGAAAAAATTGTACTTCAGAGAAAATTCGATCAAACTATGGTCGAAGTCACTTTAATCCAAATAAACAAACAAACAAACAAACTCTTTTTGAAAAAAAAAAAAACTTTCTTATTTTTAGAGAGGAAGAGAAAAAAACTTCATTTTTTAATTGAAAAAAAAAAACATTATTTGCAGGTATAAAAAATCATTCAAAACCCTTCTTTTAGAATAAAAAATATTTTAATTTTTTTACAGTAAGAAAAATAAAAGTATGAAATATATCATTTTTTAAAAATCTTTGATAATGTTGAGAGAAAAAAACACTCTGAATTTCACATTAAAAAAAAACTATTTTTTGAACATTTTTTTTATACAAAAAAGAACCTCCGAATAATCAGAGGAGAAAATCTCGATTATTTAGCAAAAAACTTTGAACGTAAAAAATTCTCAATGGATAGGTATGGCGCGCTAGTGTGCATTACTATCAAGTAGGTATTGAAAAGGTGCACCTTTGTTTATTTTTCTTAAAAATAGATGGCTGTGTTGTGATGATTTCCCTAATTTCAATTAATAAAGTTGCCTTTCGTCATGATTTGGTCGTGATAACATTTGAAAAATTTCAGTGATAAGCAAATTTTTGTTTATGGTCATTTATGGTGCACCTTTTCAAACCTTTTCAGTTTTGCCGATAGAATTCAGCCACTCCGCGCTCGTGGTCCGAATAATTCCTGGCCATTTTTTCCGAATAGAAAATTTCCCAGCTGTATAATTATCGTTTTCCGAAATCATTTTCCCCCAAAACACGTTTTTTTCGAAATACTTTATAAATTATGTTTTGACTGGCAGATTTTTACGACATGACCTGTTCTTCTGATGGTTTTCCCAATTTCCCGAATAATAGTGAATTACCCGAAAGATCGTTTCCTCGAAATGTTTTTCTCTTTCTGAGTTCCATTTTCCCAGAATATTATTATCAACTTTTTTAGGTAGCAGAATATTTAATTTTTTTGGAAAAGATTTTTTTTCCTTCTTTGAGAAAGAAACAAACTTTCAATTTTTTCAAAGAATGAAATCATTCTCATATTTAAAAAAAATCAACCCCTACCCCATTTGGAAAAAATCCAACTACACCCTAGAAAATCCCAAGTTGCCGACCTTGAAACTAACTAAGTACTTGTAAAGCTATCTAGCGAATCTTTCATGTTACCTTCTAGCTCCTTCAAAAGACTACTTCTCTCCTGAAACGAAAACAAAAATTAGATCATTAATATTTCCTAAATGCAAATAACTATACAATACAAAAATCAGTTGATAAATTATACCTTTTTCAATCCGTTAACTTCCGTTATTAAGTCATCATTTTTACGCTGTAAAACTTTATTATAAGCTAAGTTTTTTCCAACTTTGGAACGTAATACGTTTATCTCTGTATTCAATTGTTTGTTCTGGTTTTCTAAATTCTGTAAAGAAAAAAAGATGATAAATCGACACGTTCCGATGATAAATATCTGAATTCAATAAACCTACTTGTTTGAAATTTTGTACGTTGAAGCAATCTTGTTGCAGCTGTGCTACTTGCATTTGTAGCCTAGTAATTGTAGCTGATTGACTACTAACGGTGTCCCTCTGCGAAAAAAAATCAAAACATTACAATACAGAAATTGTTTGTACTCGTAAATTAATAACTCCGAAGTAACGAGAACTTACCAAATATTTCAAATCACAAGTAGATTCTTCTTTTAGCTTACAAAGTTGCGAATACTTGGCAAAAATACTATTATAGTTTTCTTTACAATTAGCGTAGTACGAATCAGTCTTATTTTTTTCCTTCTCCCAATACACAGCCACTTCCTCAGCTTTCTTTAGGCGCGTCGCTAGGCTAGCATTTTCTTCGACTAATTGCTCGTAACGAGATCTCAAATTCTTATCATCGGGAACTGGCTTAAGTACCTGAGGCGTTTCTTCGGTAAATGTAACGGGTGGTAGCTGTAGCGGTGGTAATGAAGGTAGATACGAACTGGATAATTTTGGTCGTTTGGCAACTCTGAATGAAAATCACAGTGTGAGTATAGAATTCGGATTCGAAGTTCGAACCTAGTAGGTGGGTGTGTTTCCTCACTGTATATCAATGTTATCGATGCTACTGAGATCATCACCATCCATGCAGGAACACTTGAAATGGAACGATATGGCTGAAGAGATACGGATCTTATCGTTAAATTCTAATAATCTTGGAAGTCCTTTAGGCAATACTTCGTCATTCAACAGCACCGTAGCATTTTCCTGGAAAACAGAAAGGTGAGAAGTTGTCGAGAAGAGAGGGCATTTTCGACAGTCGATATAAAGATCATCTTACATGTACGACCACGGTCCATTTCGAAGAATCTACTTTTTCGATGGTGCAGTGCTTATCCGCCACATCTGCACTGTTCAACCGCAACGACGAATCCCACGATTTACCGATTAGAAACTGCAAAATGAAAAGCCCATGTGATAATCTAGGTTACTATTGTTCTCGACCAATAAAGGGAGTAGGTACTTACTTGGGCATCGTTTACAGGCGTGATATTTTGAATGCTGTCGTCACCTTGTATCTTCTTCAGCAAAGCACAACAATTCAAATTAAATGACAAATTCATCTTGGCTGTTTCACGAATAACATGAACACACTAGCATTGTGCAATTACTCCAATTAATTTAATTCGATCGACGGATTGCTATTACGAATTAAAATATCCCCTTGTTTTTTGTTTACAAATTATTATAATAGGCGCAGTGTTACACTTTTGGGTAAACAAAAAAAATCATGTAGGACAAACCTGAAGTCTGAAGGACGTTTGGGTTGAGGCTTTGTTGGAACGCGGAGGCATTTTCATTTATTTTTTATTATTTTCATTTTTTATTTTTTATTATAATATATTTATTTATTTTTTTAATTTTTAGAAAATTTTCAGAAGTTTCATCATGAAATTTATGAATGATTGAATGATAGAGACAGAGCATGATGAATCAATATCAAGGATTAGGGCTGTTCGGATACCCGGTCCGAATCGGGGATTCGGAATCGGATTCGGCGTTTAAATGGAACCGGGTACTCGATTCCTACCCGGTTCTTGAAAATTTTCTGTGGTATGCTTGATTTTCGGATCAAAATTTATTGTTTTACATACAATTTGGCCTCGACTTTATTAATCGAAGCGTTTTTTTTAGTTTTCTGAGTTTGCGACCAATTTTAGACAAAAAAAAAATTGTTATGAAAAAATAAAAAATTAGCCACATTTATGCAATTCGACAATTTATCACGATTTTTTATGAATAAGATCGATTGAGATAAGGAACCGGTCCGGATTCGGGTACCCGGTTCCATAGGTAAAAATATCCGAATCCACGTACCCGGGTACTCGAACAGCCCTATCAAGGATGCTTCAGAATGAAAATAATGATATTGAATTGTTGGCCAATAAATTTCAATTATTTATTAAAATGAGAAAAAATGGGGGCAAGATTAACAAGACAATAATTTTAATGAATTACAAAAAAAATATGCAATAAATCGCAATTTTATTCTTAACAAATTCAATCTCAATCTAATTCTAAATCTTTCTGCATTTCAACCAGATTTTCCTAGCAGACAACAAGCCAAGATTCATTTCAAAATTATATTCCACAGGAAATTTCATTTTCGACGACACCTCAAAGTTGTAATCCTTGATTAAGTTAATCATACCAATTTTCATCTCCAATTTAGCAAATCTTTCACCTAAAAATATCAAATTCACTGATCAAATAATCAACTTGTTTTAAAAAAAAGGTCAAACTTGGTGAAAATAACCACCTATGCAAATACGAGGTCCTTCTCCAAAAGGCATATAACAGCACTTGGGCCTTTTCCTCTTAGCTGCTTCGGTGAAATGTTCGGGATAAAATTCATCGGGTTTTTCGTAATACTTGGGATTCATATGTAGTCCATAAATTGATATAAAAATAGGAGTTCTTTCGGGTATTATAGCTTCAGTGCCTAATATTTGATAGGTTTTCGTGCATTCCCTGAACAACAACCCAGCTGGTGGATGTTTTCTCAACGTTTCTACGAAATGAATTTATTATCAAGTCGAATACGAATCGAATTGAAAATTTATAAGTTCGACTAATATTATTTACCAGCGATTACCATATCGCAGTAGGTCATTTTTTTCAAACTCTCTGGCGTTATTTGATCGTCATTTGTTTCCAAAACTTGTTTAATTTCTTCTCTCACTTTATCTTGTATCGATGGATTCAAAGCAAGTTCCAACATGAGGAATCCGAATGCAGAAGATGTCGTTTCAAAACCGGCAGCGAAAAATAAGTAACATTGGGCAATAATTAAATCTGTGGGAAATTCTGTAATTAAAAAAAAAAAAAAAAAAATCCGATGGATAGGTTTCTATGGACAAAATGATAAGTGTGTGCTTCAGAAATAAACCTGTATCATTTTTCAAATTCCCATCCTTTGAGCTTTTGTTTTCACTCAAATCTAAGCCATCGCCATTTCCTTTTCTCAGATCCAGCAATGAATCCAATACATCGTTTCTTTTTACCGAATTATTTTCTCGAAACTGAATAGTTTTTTTAATCATCGTTAAGAAGAAATCTTCAACATCTTTCTCCAAGTACCTCAGATTAAAAATTTTCAACCAAAATTTCGATAAATTAGGAAAGAAATGGCGTATAATAGGTTGATATCTGCAAACATCACACAAATCAATTGCAAAGTTCCCAAATTAGAACCACATTTAAAAAAAGAAGTAATAGGTATGAAGGAAAAAGCAAGGGTACCTAAATTTGAAAATTCGTTTGCCCATGATTAAAAAAATGGAACGAGAATTTTCTAATGCCAAAGTATCCATTTCAAAAGCGCAACTTCCTATAACATCGATGGAAAATCTCTCGCTTAATTTTATTCTTTCATGTCAAAAGGTTCGCCTTCAGTTTGGTCTAATATTCGAGGAAATTTATTTGCGCATTCTTGAATCGGCCCAATTATCGTTCTCAATCTACCCATGGTAAACAGTGGAGATAATTTTGTTCTAATATTTTTCCATTCATCGCCTGAAAATAATTAAATAACGAAAGCTGCAGGTAAAAATCTTTGGAATGATTTTTGGTTTTTACAAAAAAAAAATGATTAAACTCCTCTCTCCTCTTAAAAAATAATAATAATTTTAATAAAAAATTTTTATTAATTTTTATAATTGATTTTATTTAAAAAAAATATTATACCTACTTTTATACCTAATATTTTTTAATTTAAAAAAAATCGATTCAATTTTACTACTATTTTATACCAATTTTATATTTATTTTTCATATTTTTTTTCATTGAAAAAATAATAATTTTTCTACGTTTTATTTTATTTAGAAAAAACAATAATATAAATCCAATTTTTTGAATATTATTTTGAAAAAAAATCAAGTCAATTTTTCTAATTTCTTTATTTTGAAAAAATCATTTTTTTGAAATCGATATTTGAAGTTTTTTCATTTAGAAAAAAGGACAACTTATCAAAAAAATTATTCTTAATTGTTTGGAATTTTTAATAGGTAGGAAGCAAATTACCAACTCTTACAAATTTTTTCATTTCTAAAAAAACAATAAAAAACAAAACACAATTTTTATTCAACTAATCGGCGGTTCATTTTTTTATTAAGGTAATGAAACTTATACCTAACCCAATTAATTTTAACTCATTTTTTGGTATTTTAGAAAATTTTATAATTGAAAAAAAAAATTAGTTTTTCCAACAATTTTTTATTTATTTATTTATTTTTTTATTTCGAAAAAAGAATAATTCAATAACATTTGTTTCGTTTCCAAAGATAAATAAAAAGAAATTTGAATTAAATTTTTCATTGATTAGGTATTTTCATTTTATTTTATATTGAAATTAAAATAAAATCTTTTTCAACAAAATAATTTTATAATTTTTTCCATCAACTTTTTTTTTTAAATTTTGATAAAAATAATTTCAATCATTCATTTTTTATCAATTTTCACTTCATTTTTTTTCTTCAAAACCTGATTTTCTACAATTAGGTATTTTTCAATTAATTTTTTTAAACGAGTTTTTATTTTTTTTACCTACCAACTTTTACAATTTTCTTTGATTATGAAAAAAAATTAAATAAATTTTTATATTTCCTGTAATCTGAAAAAATATTTTCAAAAATAAATATTTTTTCAACAATTTCCATAATTATTTTCTTTTCGAGAATAATTTTTTCATTTTGAAAATTACACCATTTTTACAATTGTTTTATTTCGGATAAACAAACTTTCATTTGTCAACAGTCCAACTATATTTCAAAAGAAAAAAAAAAATAATTTAATTTTTCTATTTGAAAAAAATAATAATAAAACTCAATTCTTGTTTTTATTTTTTTTAAAAATGAAATTCAATTTTTTAACATAAATTTCTTCTTATTTTGAAAGAAAAAATAATTTTAAGCAATTTTTTAATCAGTTTTTGCAATTATCATTTTCATTTTTAAAAAAAATCAATTAAAAAAAACAGTTTTGATCCAACTCTTCACTTTTTGCATAAAAAAAATTAAATTTTTTTTTTTTTTTTTTTTAATAAAAAGAATTGAATATTTTTTTTTCTTAAATAGGTAGGTATGACCTTTTTTTTCATTTTGAATAAAATTACCTATCAACAATTCTTTTTCATTTCAAAAAAATATTTTTGATCAATTTTTTATCAATCTTTACATATAGTTCTTATCTATTTTGAAAAATATTTTAATCCAATTTTTCTTCATTTTTTTAACTTCTTTCATTTTGAAAAAAATAATAATTAGGTAACTATACTGAACTAAAAAAAAAAAAAACACCAATTTACCAGCACTCATCCTTATCAAATTATTATTCAATGGCTCTTCTTCGTCATTGCAATGAATACCACGATCAGGAAAATGAGCGAAATCTCTAATAAGAATATCTCTGACTAGGTCAGCATCCCTGATCATGACAAAGGGTCTATGCAGCCAGTTACAATCCGGCGTATTTGTGAGGTTTCAATTCTTCATGTAATTTGTACACGGTCTCACCCAAGGATCTCCTCAGCAATATGGCATCTTCTAGATTGCCCAATATGAAGGTAGGTTTAAGGGTAGGAAAGCAGGTGTGGTTGAAATACGAATGTGCTTTTTTGAAAAACCAGTACAAATAGACCATCACAGCCACGAGAATTAAAAATAAACTTGAAAATACACTCGCTATCATTTTGCACGTGTACAGGTAAAAATCGAACACTTTGGGCGATTATTTTTTAATGGGGACCGAAGTGTGTATTTCGATAACATAATTCACGAAAGATGAGCAAAAAATTAAGTATTTTATCGTAATTCAACTGATACCTACGAAAAAAAAAAAAAAAAAAAAAAAAAAAAAAAAAAAAAGGTTTTAACACTTTTTAAAGATCATCATAATAAACAAATTAGCACATTAGTTTTCATCAGTTGATACAGCTAAACTCGATTTAAGAGTAGATGAAATCGATTAATTTTCAAATCTTATCATGTGTGGTAACATTCGTTTTTTTTTTTTTTTTTTATTATTTGTTTTCTTCTCTTATTTATACCAAATAATTTACCCGCCATTTGATCGTCTTTATAGTACGTTCTCCTAATGATAATAATCCGGCCCCCGCTCGCCTTTTCAGGCATAGGGGTGTCTGTTATTCAATTCTGTAACTCATATATTGTTATATTTCTTGTAATCAAATTTCAATTCAATTCAATTATGTTGATTATTTATTCTACACTTTATTATTGTTTGTTATTATTCATTATTATTTTGTTACTTATTATGTTGATTGTTTACAGTTTCTAAAGCGCAATTCGTTTTTTACTCTTTTTTATTCAGTGTTTATGAACTTGTTGAAGGTTCTGCAAATTTCGTTATTTGGAACAATATTAAATAATTCATTTGAAGCAATTTTTTTTAATGATGTATTTTAAAGAAATGTGAAAACCGTTTTTCAAATTGATTTTTTTTCTTTTAATTAAAATACCTAAAAATAATAATACTAGAAAAAAATTGTATCTTAATCAATTTGATATTTTCATATGTTTTCTAGGTCAAGATGAGACGCAAAATGGTAATGTTTTTTCGATGCGAATTCCAATTAACCTTCGATAATTTCTAAAAATAAAGTACAGATATCTAAATCTATGCACCTATTGTACCTGTATCTACCTAGTTATGATTTTGAACTCATAGCCTTATTTCAACGAAAACTCGAATGGACCTTCTATAAATCCTGGGTAGGTACCTATAAAATATACCTACATATTTTGAACTCTAGAAATACAATGTGTTTCTGTTTACTTCCCGAATCACGCGAAAACACTTCAGTTTAAAATCATTAAATTTTCTCAACTCGTAAGTCAAGTTTACAATGAAATGCAGTAAAATGTAGACCTTTCAAAAAATGACGACTACAAAGTACAAACCAACACTGTAAGTATAAGTTAGGTCTAGAAGGTAGGTACATAAATCAAACCGATTTATTTTTCAACTTAATATGTAAATTTATCTTCCTCCTACAAAACTTCGTCAAAATTTCAACGACGAATCGTAACAAAAATTATGACAAACACGCCAACGACGAAAAACAAAATATCCAACAAATAATACTGAAACCAGTACAATTTTGCCGAGGGGGCATTAAATTCAGCACGTTTTTGTACTTGATGACATACTCGGTTCAAAATACCACAGTTTGTTGCGGTGTGAGAGGTCTATCTTTGAAGGCTTTCAATATAAGTTGCATTTTATCGTAATACCTTCGAATTGAGAAAGAAAAATAATTAAAATATGAATTTCTTCACTTTTTCTAGACATTTAAATGTACCTCGTTTCATTAATTATAGAATGAATGGCTGTTTAGAGACTCCTTCTGGAGATAGAATCGATATCCAGATGAACAGCAATACCCAAATGTTCCAGGAGAGCTGCGTTTGAGGGCTGGTCGAACATTAGAGGACAAGCAATTACAGGAGTGGTCGATAGGATAGCTTCGTATACTCCGCCTTGGCCGCAATGACTGATGAAAGCTTTCACGTTAGGATGTTCTGGTGGTACACGAGAGGATTTCTTTAATGGATGAAATGGGGGAAATAGAAAAAATCTTACGTTAAAATTTTAAAAATTTTATTAGGAAAAATTTTTCAAGAGACCATAATGTTAAAGAACAAATTTTTAAAAACTAGTTTTAGGTATTATTAGGTATTTTAATCATAAGAAAAAAAAATAATTTGGACAACGGTTTTTACATTTTTTTAAATACATACGATCATCTTTTAAAAAAATTTATTTCAAATGAATTATTCAATCCAAAATTTTGTTCAAACCTCTTTTTTTGGATCTATGATTATGAAAATTTTTTAAAACTTTTCTTCAGAATAGGTACATACTTACAACTTGAGGTAAAAAGTATTTTGAAAGAGTTTTCTAAATTTTTAATCAAACATCTATTTCTTTAACTTAGGTATAATTTGAAAAATTTGAATAAAAAATCAAAATCTTTTGGAAAAAAACCAAAAACAATTTTTTCAAAATATTTATAATTTAAGAAATTAGGTAAAAAATTATTTTGGAGGCTTTTAATTTTTTTTAAACACCAATTATTTAAATCAGATAATTTAAAAAAATTTTAAAATCAAAATTTTTTATAAAACAATTTTTTCATGTTCTGTAGTAAGTTCCTAGGGTAAGTAAAGTATTTATAATTCAATGATCGGATTAAAAGTAATGTTGATGGAATTATTCAAATTTTACTCAAACATCTTTTTCCCTATTTTTAAAAAATAATTATTATGATACTGAAAATTAAAAAAAAAATAAGTCTAAATCCTTTTGAAAAAAACAAAAAACATTTTCTACTAAATATATCTTACGATTTGAAAAATTAGATTAAAAATTATTTTGATAGAACTTTTCAATTTAAAATTACAAAAAAATAAAAATAAAAAATTTTCAATACAGTTTTAACTAATTTAAAAATTAGGTAAAAAATTTTGAACGAATTTCTCAAATTGTGTTGAAACGTCTTAAACCCCATGTAATTTAAAAATAAAATAAAAATAAGTAAGTATTTTTTTTCAAAATATTTACATTTTAAAAAATCAAGTAAAAAATTATTTTGGAAGTTTTTAAATTTTTTTTAAAACACAGATTTTTTAAATCATACGAGTATAATTTTGAATTTTCAAATAAAATCAAAATTATGTGGAATTTTTTTTTTCATTTGTAAAGTACCAAAGATAAGTACCTACCTATTTATAATTTAAATGCCCAGATTAAACATTATTTCAACAAAATTATTCAAATTTTACTCAAATATCTTTTTGTTCTATTTTAAAAAAATCATATTATATTGAAAATTGAATTAAAAATCAATCCTTTTTGAAAAAAAGTATTTTCTTCAAAATATGTCTTACAATAATTTATTTCAAGATTAAAAATTGATTTGATAAAATTTTTCAAGTTTTACTAAAACATAATTCTCCACTTTTCGTGTGGGTAAACTTATAATTTTTAAAGTTTTAAAAAAATATCTTCTCCAAAACACATCTTACAATTTAGAATATTTTTCAAATTTTAATCAACTATTTTTTCCTGATTTTAAAAATTCATTTTTTTTTTTTTTTTTTTTTTTTTGAAAATTGCCTCTTATTAAGGTACTAAAAAATTATTTTGAAAGAATTTTTCAAATTTTGTTAAACGCCTATTTTTTTTTAAATCTTGTGGTTTCAAAACATTAAAAAAAACACATTTTTTTCAATAAATTTACGATGTGAAAAATCAGGTAAACAGTTATTAAATTGAAAAAGAATAGGTAACGACTCTTAAAATCTTTTCGATAAAGATTTTCTATTTTTTAAATATTTTGTTCAAATAATCACTTGCAATTAAGATTGTGATTTTAGAAACTGAATGAAAAATATTTTCTTGTTTTGCTTTCCTTTTTCAGAATACCTAATCTAGAAAATTAGCTGAAACAAGACATGAAAGAATTTCAAAAAAATTTTCAAACAATTTATTACCTATTTAAAAAATTAAGTAAAACATTATCTTGAAAGATTTTTTTTTCAAATTTTGTTCCAACACTAATAATCATCTATTTAAAATCTTGAAATAGGAAAAAAAAACAAGAATTTTATAATATTCAAAGAAAATGCGTATTAGGTTAAATATTATGAAAGAATTTTAAAAATTTTCTTATAACTTTTTTTTTGAAATCTATGAATAAAATTTAAAAATTTAATAAAATTATTTTGAAATTTTTTATTTTTTACACTTTTATAATTTCATCGTTCTTAAAGTTGGTACAATTGAGAAAAAATGTGATAAAAACCATGTTCAAATTTTGTTGCAACTTGAATTTATTAAAATTTTGTTAAAACACTGATTTTTGAACTCTCGTTCAAATCTTAAGTCAAGTCTCTTTCCCTGCAAAAACATATTTTTGAAGAGATTTTGGAATTAAAATTTACATTTTTTTTTTCAATTTTCTATACACCGCTTTTTATGACAAACAACTCAAATAATATGCTAAGTGTGGAAAAGAGAATAATTTCTAAAGACTCGATTTAATTGCAGGTTTTAAAATTTTTTCAAGGAATATTCCCGAACTATTTTTTTTTTCTTTAAATACTTACATTTCAACAATAATGAATTTTTCAGAAAATTAAACTCCGCTTTTTATGACAAACAACTCAAATAATATGCTAAGTGTGGAAAAGAGAATAATTTCTAAAGACTCGATTTAATTGCAGGTTTTAAAATTTTTTCAAGGAATATTCCCGAACTATTTTTTTTTTTTAAATACTTACATTTCAACAATAATGAATTTTTCAGAAAATTAAACTAAGGTTATTTTTTGAGGGTGAATCGAAGGTTAGAATTTTTAAATTAATTATGCTTAATTGCTCACCATACCTAAAATATCTCTCTGTGGGAGCCATTCCAATAACATAACATTTTCAGGTACATTTTCCATGGGTTCTTCGAATTTACATATAACCCTTTGCGGTATGCTTCTAAAAACGTCCATCAAAATACCGATTGTATTGACTGGCAAGGAGCTAACTCTGACAAAAGACCCAAAAGTGAATAAAATCACACCGTGATCTGCTTCGTCGATAAATTTTTGTATTTCCTAGAAATACGAGTAGAACGATCAAATTAAAAATTTCGTTTCAATGGAATAAATTCCTTATTTTTGTATGTTTTCACCGTTGGAAATGCTTTCGCAGGTTTTGTTAGAATTTTTTATAAAGTAATGAAATTGTATCGAACACAATAATATTCTTTTTTGTTCAGAGATAAAAAAAAATGAAATAAATCTGCTAATTTAAAACAAAGACGGTAGGTACTTGAAATAAAAACTGTACTGAAAATGTGAATGCGATTTTCTTCAAAACGTAATATTCTTAAATTATTACAATATATAATTAGACTTGGTTGATTAAATATTGATAGGTATAACTTGACTAGGCGTTCATTACATGAAAGTTTAGTTTCAGAGATAAGATGAAATTTCAACGTCCAATTTGTAGAACATTCTAATAACTGAGTCAACAAATTATTCATATGAACAGAGAAGTAATTCATAATACCCAAATTATTATCTGCCAATTTTCAATAATAATAAATTTAAAATCGAATACAGAAATCTAAAAGTAGTTAAGAGGAACTGCAAATTGATTACAATCGCGTTACATAGCTTTGGTCGCACTGGAACGCAATTCTGAGTCAATAACATCAAATACATTTTACGAAATCGTGCGTCTTGTTCGTACCAAGGAATTTTTGAAATCACACAAGATACAGTTTCATTCTGTAATGATCACGAAGCATTAAATTTATGAAATTCAAAATACAGATCTCAGGTTTTCTTCGAAATTCCGATGAAAACAAGACAAGATTTAGGCCCGTATTTTAAAAATTTGCTTAAGCAAACATTGTCCTTAAAGCGAGGCGATTTTACACGTATCGTGTCAATTTACATCGAGCAGCCATTTATTTGTATGGATAAAATAAACAAAACCACTTGGTTTGTGTAAGAACGCCTCGCCTTAAGTATAAGGAAATTTTTAAAATACGGGCCTCAGTCTACGAATTTTTTAGGTAAGCATAAATTTATATGTCGCATAGAAAACATCTTTAGTCAGGGTAAAATACAAGCGAAAAAAATTAAAAATAATGATAACAATAATACCTAAAACAAAAACAAAATCGCTCATGAAAATTTTTTCAACATTTCAGAAATTTGAATTACCTACATTTTTTTTTTTTTTTTTTTGAAAATAGTATCAGAATTTTTTTTTAAAATTGAAAATAAAAAGAAAAACTGTTTTGGAAAATTTTACAGAAATTACTATTTTTTTATGTTCAGGAAAAAATTTGAATAATTTAAATTTTTGAAATCTGAGCTTTGATAATTTAGAAATTAAATTTGAAAAATTTATACTTTTTCAAAAAAATTGAAAAATAAGGTAGGGAAATGTTTTGGAAAAAGATTTTTTAAAAACTTGCATTTAAAAAAGAAATAAAAAAATAAAAAATTAATATTATATAGGTAGGCTAAATTTTCAGACATACACCTACTTTATTGATATTTAAAAATATAACAATCGAAAAGAACAACAAGAAATTCTTTTTAAAAAATAATTTACCTATCTTACAAATTTTTTCGAAAAATAAAAAATGACTTTTTTTAGAGCAAACTGAAAAATTTGTGTTGAAAAATTGAAAAAATATTAAAAGTGAAAAAATCTTTCAAAATTTTTAAAAAAAGTAAAAAATCGATAATTTAAAAAAAATGGGTGAATTGTAAAAAAATTGAATACGCATTGGAAAATTCTAGAAATTAGTAGCTGAAAAAATTGAAAAATAGAAAATGAAAAAATGATGAAAAAAATTAATCGAACCGGTTTTTAATGGCTAAGGATCTCGAATATGAGTAAAAAACAGCTCAGGTAAAAGAAAGTTAGGTAAGTATAAGTCTGGTCAAAAAGCGTTCAGTAAATACAATAATGTCCCTCCCCCTCCCCTCCCATCTTCTCTCCTTACCTTACCAAAAAATAAGCGTATCTTAATAGTACCCGAAAAAAATAGTTTGAAATTGTAATCATATTGATTAGATTTGGAAAGGCTTTAGAAGCAGACTGTTTCAAAAATCTCAGGAAAATGAGTTGAAAATTTTTGAGATTTTTTTTTAATCCGTAGGTATTTTCTCAAGATTTTCTTTCAATTTTTTGAAAATTTTCCCTTAAAATCTTGAAACTTTTTTTTCAAATTCTTAAAATTGTTTCTTTCAAAAAGATTTCTTCGAAAATTTTGTTAGAAAAAAATTTCGAAAATATGACTCCCAAAAATTTGTCATAAAATTTGCAGGTAAGAATAAAAATTTTCTTATTGATAACTTTTCTTTTAAAAATACCAGAAAAAAACTGTTGAATAATTATAATACAAGTATTTGTTTCGTTTTTTCCCCTAGAAATCGATATTTAAAATAGAAATTATATAAAAAAAATCGTTTTGAAAATTTAAAAAAAAAAATAGGGAAAGAATCGGAATGAAATTTTTTTTAAATTTGTTTGAAAAAAAAATTAGAACAAAATCAATAATAAATTGAAGAACATTTTTCAAAAACTGATACCTACTTTTTTTCCTGGATTTCAAAAATGAAAATACAAAAGAAAACTTATTAGTTTTGAGAAAAAATTGACAAATTGGAAATTAAAAAAATTGTTTGTAATTTTTTTAAAATTCCATTTAAAAAATTCAAAATGAAAAATGAAAAAGCCAGAATAGAAAAAAATTGTTGCCCAAAAACATTTGAAGAATTGAGAATTAAAAAAAAAATCGTTCTAAAAAATTTTTCAAAATTTTCAAACATTCTGTTTTTTTAATTTTAAAAAATTCATAATGAAAAATTGTTTTAGAATAAGCTGAAATAAAAAAACTGTAGGTACGTATTTTAAATTGAAAAATCGTTTTGGAAAATTCAATAAAAAAAATAAATATTAAAATTTTAAAAAAAAATGTTTAGAGAATCCAAAATGATGAAAAAAAAAAAAAAGTTAAAAAAGGTCTTGAAAAAATTGAAAATAAAAAAATTGTTTTGGAAATTTTTTTCAAAAATTTGCTTTAAATAATCAAAAAAATTGAAAGATATATAAATTTGAAAAAGTGAAAAGACAAAAAATTTTAAATAAAAAAAAAACGGTTGTACCTTACAGGCGTAAAAAAAACGAGTATTTTCCAGTGCTGTTAAACCAAACCGAACCGAACCCGAACCCCGAAAAAACCCGATAATTTTGATGGAACCCATAAGAACCACGAACCCGAACCCGAAAATCAAGAACCCAAACCTAAACCCGGAACCCGGAACCCGAAAACTCGAATCCGAATTCTATACCCTGAAATCAAACGTTTTTCGGGTTCTGTTTGGGGTTTCAAGTAATATTTTAGTAATTATACTGCCTAAAAGTTTCTTTACTCAAAAAATCGTTTTCCCCTGTTTTTAGGTTCTAAAAACAAGGGGAAACGGATTTTTTGGGTAAAGAAACCTTTGGGCAGTAAATTACTAGAATACAGGGCTGTTAATCTGAATCGAATCCGCGGAACCCAAACCCCGAAAAACCCCGATCATTACGAATCCGAACCCGAAAAATCAAGAACCCGAACCCGAGCCTTCACTATAGTTTACTTCTTCCGTATTTTTAAAAAAAATTTTTTAAGAAGTAATTTTAAATATTATCGATTTTCCAAAATTTTTGCTTTTTGCTTGCGACTTTGCAGTTTGCAGCCTGCAAATTGCAATTTGAAATTTAAAATTTTATTTAAACAAAAATTTACATTCAAAAATTCAAAAAAAGGAGCGTGTGAGCATAACCATGAAGAGAAATGAAAACTGATAGAGATCCTGAAAGAACCCAAACGACCCCGATCAATTTCCAAAACCCTAACAGATCCGGAACCCGAACTCAAAAACCTAGAACCCGAACCCAGAACCCGGAACCCGAACCCAGAACCCGGAACCCGAACCCAGCACATCAAACCCGGAACCTGGAACCCGGAACCCGGACGAAAATCGTTCGGGGTTAACAGCACTGGACTATTTTCTCAAAAATATTCAGAATTTTTAAAAAAATGTTTCAAACAGAAGCATGCTTTAGAAATCTTGACATAGTAGTTTTATTTTTCGAAAAATCAATAGATATATAATTATATACCACTCTTTTTAGTATTTCGTGATGCAAATGTCTGTGCTCCTGCATGTAAAAAAGTTTTGAAAAGCGACAGAAAATCGACAGGTGCAAAAAATCTTACCGAATCTGAAATGATTTGTGCGAAATAACACAACAACACAAGAGAAAGAATTTCGTGAACGAAAATAGGAATGCATTTGAACAACATCGCGTTTTCACTCTAAAAAAATCAAAAATTATTACCACGATTATTTCGTAATGTTATTTCCTAAAAAGTCTGCTAAAATTCTAGGGAACTTGACTACTAGAGGTCATCGAAACAAATCTCACCTTGTAGAATATCATCAATAAGGCGAAAATCAAAGCTCCAAAATATTGCACAATCAGCACATCGTTTAATGTCTTGAAAGTGACGTTTATTTCTTTGACACATCTTTTTTTTTTTTAAATACGAATTAGAAAATTTTCGATTTCCTCCAAACTATAGGAAAAAAATCCGATGTCTTTACCGTTTCAAAAACTGCTGATATTTAATAATATTCCGCAATTGGTCATTCATGTCAACGTAATGATCCTTCAATATGGCGACTTTCAAATTCTCATCCAACTCCAGACTTTGATACTTGACTGCAAACCAATCCGTATACTCGACCATTTTATCCACCTTGGACAAGAAAATCCTCGTATGTACGTATAATTCAGCCATTACTACACAACCCAACAACATGGAATAACTCGAAGCAAAATATTCCGAAACAGCAATCACCAATTCGAGCAAATTCTTGTAAAAAAATTCCCACTTGGTCTGGACTCTCCAACAAACCGACTTTACAATCTGATGGTGTTCATCAACTCCACACGAATACCAGTAAGGAATCACTTCGAGATTCTCATCCATCTGGGGCTGAAATTCAGCTCGAAAAAGCAGCACCATGATAAACGATGGTAAAATAAACATAAACGTTAGTGCGAGATAAATCACAGCCAGAAGTCGAAGTTTACCATTGGCAAATTCGGCAGCTTCTTTGATAACATCGTGAGAGCATGTAGAGTCTCCTTTCATCGTATGTAATAATCTTTTGATTTTACCTCTGTCCAATAAAGACGTTATATACATACAAAAGTTGGCAACAACTATGCAAAAAATTGTCAAAGACTCTATTCTAGCAACTAAACCTTTCGCGTTGAGAAATCCGATGGCACTTCCGCATAATCCGATAATCAAGAGAGTTATGTAAACCGATGAATACAAGATGCTGCATTTTTTCGATTCGAATATACCGATCATGCGAAGTAAATAGAAGACGAATTTTTTCAGAAATTCTCCTTCGCATTTTGACGTATATATCATGGATGGAAATTTTATTCGAAATATTTTCATTTTTGGAAAATTATTAATTCAAAAAATCAAACTGAAACTATTGTAAAAAAATTTCTAAAAAAATAATCTAATCCAATCTAAAAAATTGTACGAGAATTCGCGTCATTTGTACTAAGCCCGACTTATTTCGTTTGAAACTGACGAGAGTCAACTTTCACAACCACGTTCGTTCCAACGAATAAATGAAATTTTTGAAAACCAAATGGATTTACATAATTAATGGTGGCAATTTTCAAAATAATACGTCTCAATCAACTGTCATATCGAAGTTTATTAGAACTTAATTACGTTCGACGTACGAACCATAATTTACCAGTAATTATTACACATCATATGCATTGGAAGAGAGAGAGAAAATATCCAAAACGAAACGTGTACAAGTTATAAGAAATAAATAATAAAATAAAGGTAACTCATAACGGTACGCTTAAAATAGTTTGATGAAAAACAGAGGGTGTTATTTTACATATTAATGACAAAGCTCATGAATATAAAATATGTTTTGTTCAAATTTCATGTTTTCCACGTATACTACCTACCTATCATAATAATTACATTTTTTTTTTCATTTTTTAATTTCTTGGGGCAAGGGGGGTTATTGCAAGTTGTTCAACAAGTTCCATGTCAGAGCTCGAGCAATTAAATAATTAGGTAAATTAAAAACGAAAAAAAAAAATAGAAGAAATTCAAAAGTTTGGAAAAGACAGAAAAATTTCAAAAATTTGGAACTGAGGCCGAAACGACTAAAAATTAAAAACTGTATAATGTGGAATATTGAAAAGAGAACTAGAAATAGAATAAATTTGAATATATGGCTTAAAACTGGGCAAGATTGTTCAATGTTCACTCTACCTTCACCATTCTTGCTCATAATTTTAGGGAATAATAATAATTTTACTCCGATTTTAATGACCATAATGACATGGTGATTAAGAAAACTTTTTTTTGCCATTTATTTGCTCCAAAAAAATTTACTCATATTTTCTTCAAGAAAATTTACGATTCCGTTTCTCTCAAGATTTTTCTCTGTGAAAATATTGAGAGTTTATCTTCCAATAAAATTGAGATTTTTTTCACTGAAAAAAAAAAAAAATCTTTCTCATAAGAAACAGATTTTTTCACGTAAAAATTACTTGAACATTTTTTATTCAAAAGAAATTGAGAAAATGTTGATAAAAAATAAGATATTTCTTATTCTAAGAAAATTTAAAGATATTTCACTTCAATAGACAGAGATTTTATTTTCTCTTGAAATTGTCTGAAAAAATGTTTTTACTATAGATTTTTACGATAACTTATTTATTTCAAAATAATTTAGAGATCCTTTTCATAAAAAAATTTAGATTTTTCTCCAAAAAAAAGTTAAGGATTTTTTGTTTTTCATCAAAAAATTTAAATCCCTTCTTCAAGAAAACATTCAATTTTTTTCTCTCACGATTTTTTTCTGTGAAAATATTGAGATTTTTTTATTCAGTTATTTTTTTCAAAAAAAAAAAAAAGATTTTTCCTTTATGATAACTAAAGCCACTCCCCCTCCCAAAACAAAAAAATGAAAAATTTAGTCTAAAAGTATAGTATTGAGAATTTATTCAGCAATCTGCAATAATTACTACATTCAATAAATTGAAAGTCGACTGAAGAGACCTGAAGATATGCAGGGTTTTCAATTGAAAAATTGCCTCATCTTCAACCTGGTTGTTATATATAGTATAATGTAGAGTGCGCTTATGAGGTAGATGTAGTCTGTGTATCTGTTCTAATAAACATTCTAATAATGCCTTCCTAATATATAACATGGCGCTGCGGATAAAAATAATTAATTCGCGTATTTTAATGATTTGATAAGAAGTTAAAGTAATTAAAGTTGTAAAATAACGATAATAATGGCTAACTATAATAAGCCAAGTTTTTCAAAACTCGATGTTAATGCTGCTGAAAATTGGCGAAAATTCCGTCGTGAATATGAACTGTATCTCGTGGCTGCGAATTTAGAAGGAGCGTCGAGTGCTAGAAAATCCGCTCTGCTCTTAAATTTTGCCGGAAGTGATGCTCACGAATTAATCGATGCATCAGATTTACAAGACGAAGATAAAGAAGATGTCGAACAACAAGTATTACAGTTCTTCGAAGATCGAGTAAATCCAAGTGTAAACACAACATTCCTCAGATATCAATTCCTCACGCGATCGCAAAAAGACTGTGAAACATTCGACGAGTTCGTATCAGCTCTACAAAAACTGGTAAAAGGCTGTCAATTCAATGATGAAGAAAAATCACTAATTAAAGATCGTATTGTAATCGGTGTTAATAATAAAAATCTTCAAGCCGATATGCTGAAAATTCCCAAATTAAACGTTACATGAAGCTATTGAAATGGGTTGTCTTCAAGAAGTAAGCAGCCAACAAGCTAAAATAATACAAGGAGAACAATCGCCTTCGTCCAAAGTTGAGGATCAGACAGCTGCAGTGGATGCAGTCAAGTTTAAAGATCGTAAAAATGATCGTCAAGATAACTCATATAACTGGAGACATCGTGATAATGATCAGAACTATAATCAGGACCGAGAAACATATAATCGAAGAAATGATCATGATAGTGATAACGCGAGTGATAATGATCTTGAATATCGATGCAAAAAGTGTGACACTTATCATTGTAAACGTAATTTCATAATCATTTCGCGATTGGGTGTAAATTTAAATTCAATCAACGTTATGAGCGTACGAAATCCAGTAAATATAATGTTCGTAAACCTAAAAGTGGCCGTAAGAAAGTGAACGCTGTTAAATGTGACGATAGTACTACTGATAACGATTCAAATGATGACTCTTATGACTTGTTGTTGTAATCGATGTTTCTACATCTATGTTTTGATCTGTGCATTTTTGAAGATGTTCCTAAAACCGTTTTGTTTTGTTTACTCGCGATGTAAATTTCTGTAGAAAAATGTTCAATAAAATATACTCGTACGTTCGATGAATTATTCGTATATTTTCCGCTAGTAATGAACTAAATTGACTTAAAAGTCATGCCAAAACGATCCTCGTAGACTTTATGGTGCGCATAGCGTGGTTGTTGGCGTTTTTTTCGGATGTGAATAAGTGAACCAGTACTGTCCCGCTTGTTCGTAAGAAGCCACGTTGAATTTAGCTACCGTTCGTTTGATATAATGGCTAACAAGGCGTATTCAGACAGTATGTACAGTTTGCCACTTCATGTCTTTGATGGTAAAGACTTCCATGAATGGGAGACGCGCTTAAAGTGGAGACTTCGTGCTGATCCATATAAGGGGGTTCATAAGGCGATTGACCCCAGCGAAAGTCCGACGCAAGGTCAAACTTATAAAGCCATGGAAATCATTATGATGTTGTTGAGTAATTCAGTGCTAAGGTACGTAATTGATGAAGAAACTCCAATCGACGTTATGGAAAAGCTATGTGGCATGTATGGAACGTGTTCGTCGGCCGATCGTATCGAGTTGAGGTCTAGGCTAGCCTCGACAACGTTAGCAAAAATGAAGTACAATATGGACTCTTATATAGCTGAAATAGCCTCGATCGTCGCAAAGCTAAATTCTCTCCTGAAGATAGTCGATGAAGAAGAACACGTGAGCTGGCTGTTACATGGCCTACCTGTGACCTATGCAGCCGCACGTGCCGGAGTTAATGCGTTGATTTATGCTTCCGGTGACGAAACACCCAACGTTGGCAAAATTTGTAATGTATTACGTCAGGAAGGACGAAAAGCAGCCGCAGCTTTTTCCGAGAAATCTGTTCCAGTCAAGCAGTCGACAGCAATGGTTGCAGAGGCCAGAAACAACGATAGGCCTACGCAGCAAACCACACAGGCCATGTGTTTCCGTTGCAAAAAGGTTGGCCACCTTGCGAAGAATTGCACTAGGTATGGTAAAGATAGGCCTAAGTGTACAAAATGCAATAGGTATGGCCACGAAGCTGAAAAATGCACATCTGACCCCGGTGCCCAACGCCCAAGTAATCAGCAGCCTAACGATGGTACTCCTGCGCCTACCGCCGCCCTCTACGCTTTAGGCGCTACGTCACAATACCGTGGTCATTCTGCTCTAGTTGCAGCATCCGAAAGTGCCAAGACGGTGCTACCTGATACGTCGTCAAGATGTGTGGAATTTATCCTCGACTCCGGCGCTACCTCACACTTCGTAAATGAAAATTCATTCCTAGTCGACGAAGTTCCTGCACATTTTGAAATTGGGAGCTGTAAACGAGATACAACGGTGGTTGTTCGTTCAAGAGGAAAGTTATTCGTCCAAAATCAAGCTGGTCAGTTCATGCTGGACGTAGTATACTCGCCAGATTTGGGAAACAATTTGTTATCGGTTAGTGTCCTACAAAGAAACGGATGCGAGGTTGTATTTGGCGATTCCGTATGTATAAAACGAAAGTCCGATGGTGTAATCATTGCCAAAGCGGCAAAAGCTCCGAACGGGTTGCATAAAGTTCAATTTGAAATAAAAGAGTTTTTTCCATCTGAAGAAGTTATTTTGGAAGAGATCGATGACCCTATGGCTCTATTATCCGAGGAGGGAGAAATCTCTTACAAAGAAGCCATTAATGGACCCGAAGCGACGCAGTGGAAGCGAGCAATCGACGAAGAATTGAATACTCTTGCAATAGGAAAAACCTGGAAAATCGTAGAACGACCGTCGCAAGCAAAAACAATTCGTCTAAAGTGGGTACTAAAAAAGAAGCGAGCTGGAGAGTATAAAGCGCGACTATGTGCTCGTGGTGATCTGGAGAAAAAGAGTTATTTACCATCCGAACTTTTCTCACCAGTTATACGATACGATACCATACGAGCGCTAATAATCTTTGCAAACAAGATGCAGTGGAAATTGATTCATGTCGATGTAAAAGGAGCATTTCTCTATGGAAAACGGTCTCACGAAGTTTTTGCTGAATTACCCGAAGGTGTTTCCGGCGACTGAGTGAAATTCGTGCTGTTACTACTAAAATCGTTGTATGGTCTGAAGCCCGCTCCGAAGATATGGTATACAGAGATTTCTCAAGTGCTAAAATTGGCAGGCTTCATTCCAATAAAAAGCGACGCCTGTGTATTTATTTACGAAGAAGAATCTACAGCCTGTATGCTTGGTCTTTATGTGGATGATTTTTTAATCACTGGAAGCACAGAAAGTAAAATTCAGTCGTTGCTCGAGCTGTTACAAAAGTATTTCGTCATGAAAATCTCAACTGCGGCCGAATTCCTCGGTATCACGATTGAAAGAACCAAAAAAGTGACGAAGTTGTACCAGACAAACTATATCAAGCAGGTCCTAGAAGAAGAAAAAATGAGCGAATGTAATCCCGTCTCCACTCCTATGGAAACTACGTTCAAGTACGTTGGTGCAGTTGATCTCTCACTCGAGCAGAAAGTACGAGAATTAATAGGAAAATTAGCCTTCATTTCATCATGTACTCGTCCTGATACTACCTACGCAGTCAACTACATAAGCCGTTTTATGAATCGTCCAACGCCGGAGCTAATGGTAGGAGTAAAAAGGATACTCCGATATTTGAAAGGTACGACCGACCTACAGTTAACCTACGAAGCAAAATCGTCAGAAAGGCTCTCAATCTTCGTTGATGCGGATTTTGCTGGCGATTTGACCGACCGGAAATCTACGACCGGAATTGTGGTTCAATTATACGGCGACACGTTGTCCTGGAGCTCTAAAAAGCAAGATGGGATTGCTCTAAGCACCGCCGAAGCAGAATACATAGCGTTGAGTCGATCGGTCACCGAAGCTAAAGTATGGCAGAATTTTCTTCGAAATTTCGTTACGTTAGAGCCTACTCCAGTTTATACAGACAGTTCTGCGGCCAAGTCTATAGCAGAAGCTGCCGAAACAAAGAGAACGAGGCACATCGATGTAGCATTTCATAATACACGCGAAGCGGTCAAAGAAAAATGTATTCGGTTACAGAAAATTTCGGGGACCAATCAACCGGCAGATGCGTTTACAAAAGCTCTACCCAGACCATTATTCGAAGTATATCGCGCTAGAATATTTAATTAGTGAATAATTTGTTTCTTAATTCGTTGTAAATAATCGTTTGTAATTGTTTTTTAATCGTTTTTAATTGTTTATTATTTTTTTGTATCGCTGTTTTATTGAAAATTTTAATTTATTTAAAAAATGTAAAATTTTAGGAAGGGTGTTGTTGTAATCGATGTTTCTACGTCTATGTTTTGATCTGTGCATTTTTGAAGATGTTCCTAAAACCGTTTTGTTTTGTTTAAAAACCGTTTTGTTTTGTTTACTCGCGATGTAAATTTCTGTAGAAAAACGTTCAATAAAATATACTCGTACATTCGATGAATTATTCGTATATTTTCTGCTAGTAATGAACTAAATTGACTTAAAAGTCATGCCAAAACGATCCTCGTAGACTTTATGACTCTAGTGATACCTTATCATTTAAAGCAGTTAATGTAAAATCTGTAGATAATAATAATAAAACATCAGCCTGGTACGAAAAGATTATTATTGGAAATGAAAAAATCAAATTCAAAATCGATAGCGGTGCTCAAAGTAACATAATTCCGCTCAATGTATTCCATAAACTCGGAGTTGATAAGAAACATATTATTCCTACATCTCTCAAAGCAGTAGCATATGGCAATAGTAACATCAAAATTATCTGCGAAGTAATGTTGAAATCAAAAGTAAAACAAGCTAAACATATATGTCCACAACGAGCCACTACTGGGAATCAAAACTAGGGTTGATCTTAATTTAATTCAACGAATCAGTAAAGTATCCAAATCAGAATCGTTATCAAACCTACGTAAAAAATACGTTGATGTATTCCAAGGAATCGGAAAATTTAAAAAGAAGTTTTGCCTGAAGTTAAAAAAAGGTGCAATTCCAGTAATTTGCAAAATGAAACGAGTTCCAGATGTAATCAGAGGCAAATTAAAGAAAACCTTGGATAGATATGAAGACGCAGATATTATCGAAAAAGTGAATCATCCCACAGAATGGGTAAACAACATCGCTGTGGTTGAAAAGAAAAGTGGAAAATTAAGGATATGTTTATTTCCTTTTGAACTAAATGACGCACTAGTACCAGATATACACCCTATTCCGACAAAAGAAGAAATTTTTCCAAAGCTAAAGGGAAAATTATTTTATACTGTGATCGACGTATGTGAAGCTTTCTTACACATAGTTTTAGACGAAGAAAGTAGTGAATTAACAACGTTTATCACTCCGTTCGGAAAATATCGTTTCAAACGTATGCCAAATGGTATCAATATCGCTGCCGAAGTATTTCAAAGATATACAGAAAAGATATTCGAAGGAATCGACGTTTCAATCTACTTTGACGATATAATAATAGCAGCAGAAACGGAAGAAGAGCACGATAGGATATTAAAACAAGTAAACAAGTACTAGAACGAGCCAGAAAGGAAAATCTAAGATTTAACAGCGACAAAATACAGTACAAGATGTCCAGAGTCAAGCACTTGGGTTTAATGATATCGAGACAAGGTATCGAACTGGACCAGGAATATGTAGAATCTATTAAAAACCTCGGTACACCTGAAAATCAAGATGAACTAGGATCATTCCTAGGTATGGTGAATTCGCTAAGACAATTTATTCCAAATATCGCTGAAAAAACTTTATGAAGAAAGGTACCGAATTTGTATGGACTGCAGACCATACTCTCGCATATAACCATCTTCTCGACACGTTAATGTCGTCACCTACCATACGTGTATTGGTGTATTCGATAACACCAAGCCATTACGAATCGATTGCGACGCCTCAAAAACTGGACTCGGAGCATGCTTAAAACAAGAAAATCAACCAGTATACTACATGTCACGAGCTTTAACAGAAACGGAAATTCGATATTCTCAAGTGGAAAAAGAATTGCTTGCTGTGTGTTTCGCCGTTGAGAAGTTCCATTACAATATATATGGAAGAAAAATCGATATTTTCACTGATCATCAACCGCTATTAAGAATTATGGAAAAACCACTATCAGAGCTAACAATGCGCTTACAAAAAATGCGCATGCGACTACTACCATATAAATTGAAGTTCACTGTCATCAGAGGAAAAAATAACTACGTAGCTGATCACCTATCAAGATATTATAATATATGTACGACGTCAAATACTGAATTTATGAACGAACAAATTCTTTGTATACGATCAAATTTCAAGCCCAGTGACGAGAAAACTAACCTAATCAAGACAGAAACGGAGAAGGGTCCAATACTTGGTGAAATCTTGAAAGCTTACAGAAAAGATTGGCCAAAATTACGTAATCCAGTCGAAGGAGTAAAGTTTTTTTATGAATTAAAAGATGATATTTTTGAAGAAGCTGGAATCCTATATTTGAAACACAAAATCATCGTGCCTACGTCATTAGTTAGAGAATTTCTAGACAAACTTCACGAACCTCACCTTGGGATTGAAAAAACCAAAATGAGAGCCAGAACGATATGTTATTGGAGAAAAATGAACAACGATATTGAAGAAATGATCTCGAGATGCAAAACCTGCGAGAAATACGCCAATAAAAAACAAAAGGAACCATTACTCTCTCATGAACAGCCAGAATTACCATTCCAAAAAATTGGTATAGACATAGCTGAAATCAATGGCAAACATTACTTGATCGTAGTAGATTATTATAGCCGTTGGATCGAAGTTCATCAAATAAGAAGCTTAGATGCCCATACTGTTGTTAAAAAACTGAAAGGAACGTTCAGTCAGTTTGGGATTCCAGGTCAAGTAATTTGTGACAATGTACCATTCAACAGTGCTATATCAAACAATTTGCAGCCGAATGGAATTTCAATATAACATTTAGTAGTTCTCGTTATCCACAGTCGAATGGAATGGCCGAAAAAGCTGTAGGCATAGCAAAGAAAATCATCAAAAAAGCAGCAGAATCGAATAACGACATCGAAGCAGCAATGCTTGAATATAATACGACACCGATCAAGAACATCAATTATTCACCGTCGCAGCTCCTGCAAAATAGAATATTACGAACTAAACTACCTATTCATAAAAAAATTCTACAACCAGAAATTCCAATCGAAATGAAGAAAAATCAAGTCAAAAACCAAAAACGTCAAGAATTTTATTACAATTGTAATGCAAAAAAGTCATCTGAATTTCAAATAGGTCAATATGTTACAGTACGAATTGGAGAAACGTGGAAATCGGCGCGTATTGTTGACAAAGCTGAAGAACCAAGATCGTACTATATGTATCGAAGGGAACATCTGTATTGAGGAGGAATAAATCGTATATCAAACCATCTAAAAATGTGCCTGTACAAAATTACGAACCATTGCATACATGGCCAAAAAGAAGAGCCGAAGCAGAAGTGGTACCTATACAGGAAGAAATACCCCAAACAAACGATGAACAAATACCCCAACCAAACAACCAAGAAATTGTACCACCTGTTCCTAATATAATACAGAAGGAAAGAAGAACGAGAAGATTGCCAGCCAGATTAGGAAATTCCATTTATGACTACTCGACCTATGATATTCGAAAATAATATTGTCTAGTATTAAAGAATTTATTTTATAGTATTATTACTATTTTAAGAAGGGAGATGTTATATATAGTATAATGTAGAGTGCGCTTATGAGGTAGATGTAGTCTGTGTATCTGTTCTAATAAACATTCTAATAATGCCTTCCTAATATATAACACTGGTAAAGTCGAAAAATTTGTTTCAACAATACCTACCTAAACCATTATTATTTAGCAATCTTCAAAAATAATATATTCAAAATAGAATAAAGTGACCTGAGGATTGATAAGAGAAATCCTAAATTAAGCACACGTGCGTTAAACAGCTTGGCTCTTATTGGTAGGCGATTTTGAGTCAATACCATTAAATATATTTTACGAAATTGTATGTTTTGCTCGTACCACGGAATTTTTGAGATTTCATCCCACATAACTTCATTCTGAAATCATCAAAAAAATTAAAATAATGTAGAAAAATTTCAATTTCTTCCAGAAATTTAAAAAAAAAAAAAAAAAAAAAAAAAAAACTAATAAAAAATGTGAGAAAATTACCTACTTTCAATTTAAACAAAATCAATTTGTATAAGAAAATTTTATGTTTGAAAATTTTCTTATAGTGGCAATACCAATTTGAATGCATCTTGTTCCGCATTTTAGGGAGGGGGCGGTATCGCCATTTAACCAAATTTTACAAATAATGAAACAATTTTTTAGGACTTATTTTTGACCAAAATACAAAGTCTTGCAAATGTAAAAGAATCGAGCGCACGAGGTACCATTTTGTACATATTCTACAAAAATTTCGAAAAAAGTCTGCAAAAACGAAATTTTACCTTAGAAATGTATTTTTCACTTTTACTCTGCGGAATAAAAAATTATAAGTAAATAGTACTTTTTAAGTTCGAGCCACATTTAGATTAAATAAAAACTGAAATAGGTATACGTATGTGTCCTAATTTTAAAATTATAGTCGTATGAAAATTTTTACGGGGGTTTTTGGCTAGAATGCATTGCAAAAAATCTGATTCTTACTGTTTTGTTTTAGAAAAATTTGAAATTTTATTGCCAAAAGTTTAAAAAAATGCCAGCACAAAATTTTTGAAACTCTTTGACTTGTAACTAACCACTGAAAAAAATAAAATTACATCGAAATCCTTTTCAATTTTTAATCATTTTTCTTTTGTAATTGTACCTACTAACTCAAAAATTTTTGTAGAAAGTTTACAGGAATTTTTACACCAATTGTTTTTGGAAAAATTTTCTCAGATATTTTCATAAGAAATTTCATCACAATTTTTCTCTGAAAATTTTTCCAAGAATTTTTCTTTTGAAATTTTTTATTTAAAATGTTTGCTTATTTTTTATGCAGTTTTACTCAGAATTTTTAATAAATTTTTACCAAACATTTCCTCAGAATTTTTCAATTGATATTTTAGGGAAAACGTACTCAAAATTTCTAAAAAAATTTACTCTACTTGTTTTTGAAAATTTTTAATTAAAAGTTTGAACATTTTTAATTCAAATTTTCTCCTAATTTTTTGAATGGATTTCTACTTTATTTTTTGGTGCAGGGAGGTAGGTACTTTTTATAATAACGAAACATACCTACTTTTAAAATAAATTGAGAAAATTGTGTTTAAGCTAAAATATGAAATTTTTTACTAATTAACAAAGAAGAAGAAAAAATATCTTACAGTATCCGAAATAATCTGAGCGAAATAGCACAGCAGGAAAAGAGATATACTCGTACTTATGGTGGATGGGATGGATTTTAATAACATGATATTTTCACTCTAAGTGGAAAAAATTGCAAATAATTAATTAAGAGTCCAGACAATGACAATTGACTGATTGTTAATTGCATCAAAAATATTACAAATAATACTAATTATACTTGTTTTCTCTACCTTGTAGAAACCCGATAACATTGCAAACAACATAGCTGCACAATATTCGGTGATGAGCAGATTATTACATGATTTGAATGTGAAATTTATCTCCTTAACACAACTGTCGACAAATTTATTAATAATAGATTTGAAAATAGGTGTTTCTAACATCTAACAAATGCAACTGGTTTAAAAAAAGTACTGAATCAGACACTAAGACGTATCGTGATAATCAAAAAATTAAAATATTACCTACCTTCGCAAAAAATGTTGATATTGAATGATGATTTTTAATTCGCTGATCATGTAATCAGTATGATCATCTAATAACTTCGTTTTCGATATTGCGTCTCCTTCAAATTGCCCAAACCTTTTCTCGAATAATTCAACATGCCCAATCAAAGTGCCAATTTTTCTTTTGAAAATCCTCGTATGAATATGAAATTCGGCTATTACGACGCAATACAACAAAAAACAATAAGTAGAAGCAGAATATGCGAACGAAGCTGCGAAAAATGCGATAATATTCTTGAATAAAAATTCCATCTTAGTTGCAACTTTCCAACACAACCATTTTCCAACTCCATGATTTCCATTCGGTCCACAAGAGTACCAATGAGGAAGATGCTCTAGATTCTCATTCGATTGTGGCAACTCATCATTGAGGATTAACACCTTGATCCACGTTGAAGCGAATACAGGAATCATACAAATTTGAATACTTAAGAGCAATCGAATTTTATCTTTTAGAAATTCACCAGTCTTTTGAACGATGTCTTCGGAGCATATGCGGTTGTTTTCCAAAAGGGTTAGTAATTTTTCAATTTTTTCTCTAATTAATACCGATATTACATACGTACAACCGTAAGCCACCGCCATAGTTATAATGTTCAGAGCCTCTATCTTAACAATTACGTTTTGTGCGTTGACAAATCCGATAATCATTCCCGATACGCACATAATAAAGCATATTATGTGAAGTAATAACAAAATTTTAGATACTTTAGTTTTTGATACATCGATAAAAAACAATAAAATGGAAATGAATATTTTCAAAAGTTCACCATCACGTTTCGACATCTCAAAAAGAATTTTATGAAACAATAAGCGTTCAAAACCAAATAAGTACTACCTACGTAGTCCTATTTGTTCCTACCTAATCAAGTCTATCTTACAAAGGAAACGATAAATACTACAATTCTGTCCTCAAAAAGTACCCTTCTTGATTAAGAAATTTACAGAAAATTCCTCGTGAGAACTAACCAACAGGTTTTAATTGATGGTTTAGGTAAATAAAGGTAGCTTTATTAAAACGTAGACATGAATTCTCCTTCACAAAATCCCTCGTAAAATTGTTATTTACCGCACAAAATCAGAATTGCATTTAATTATTCAAAGTTTCCTCGTCACACGAAAATTCAAAAGAAAAAAAGAAAATTATTGCTATCAACGATAAAGACGTCTTATTATATGTAGTTCAAAATAAACACATGAATACATTATAGTTTATAAAACATGTTTGCCTTCAATTCAAAAACATATAATTATAAAGGGTATGTCTACAGAATCTCAAAACCAAAAAGTAGGACTTTTGTGGGTGTATTGAAGGAGTTTTGTATGAATTTTGTTATTTTGCAAGAGTTTTTTCAAGTAGAGTCTTTTCAAAATGTGACACCCCCCCCCCCCCCCCGCAAAAAAAAACATTTTTACAAAAATCAAAAAAAATTCTATACAAATTTGTACAACAATGAATTTATCAAAAGAGCAGAACATTTAATAGGTATAACCTAATTTCGCCTAAAAGCAGGAGGGGTAGGACAAACACCTTGAAGGAGTGAAAGGAATTACTCGATCTGCCAAAAAAAATATCCTAGATGCACCTCTACGATACCTTTACTTCGCCCCTCCCCAAAAAATTAGAGATTCACTGAATAAAAAATAGATCAATTCTTCCCCACAAAAAATAGGATTTTTTCCATCAAAAAATTTAAACCCTTTCTTCAATAAAATATACAATTTTGTTCTCTCAAGAATTTTCCTGCGAAAATGTAGAAATTTTTTTCATATTTTTCTTTCAGAAAAAAATCAGATTTTTTCCTTCATAAAAATTAAAAAACACCCCAAGAAAAAATTGAAAAAAAATTGGGCCGAAATTTTTCAAAATTTTCTTGCGTCTACCAAAAAAAAATCAGATATTTCTTATCTCAAGAAATTTTAAATTTTTTCTTCCTGAAATTAGTTGGAAAATGTTGTCCAAACTTATTTTTAAAAATTTTTCACAAAATTAATTTGATTTCTTCTCGAAAAAATGTTTTTTTTTTTTCTTTTTGTTGGAAAAACTTGGAAATTTTTTTATGATTTTTCTCTCCAAAAATTGGGGATTATTTTAGGATTTTTTTTTAATACTTAATGAAAGATATCTCAAGAAGCTCTTTTCACCACTAGCCTTATTTGCTGTAAGTATAGTATACAGTGATTAAAAAAAGCGGGAAGAAGAAGAATAAAAAAATAAGAAGTTCTTTCACAAAAAAAAACACAGATTTTTTTTTTTTTGCATAAAAATTGAATTTTACTCCAAAAAAAAAAAAAGTAAATTCTAAAATGATATGTTTTCTAATTTCAAAAAATTGAAGAATTTTTTCATGTGTATAAACTCCTGATCAATAAAAGGGCTTTCTGATATTCTCAAAAATAATTTAAAAAAAAAAAAAACTCTCAAGTGTTGATTTTTAAATTTATAATTGAAAGAAAAATTAATGGTAATTAATTATCTAATTGATACAAGTTACGTACGAGTATATTATGATTATTTATCGATCATTAATAATAATAAATTTAAAATCGAAAAAAGTGTTTCAAAGATTGACAAAAGAAACCCTAAATTAAGCACACGGGCGTTAAACAACTTGGCTCTTATCGGCATGTAGTTTTGAGTCAATACCATTAAATATATTTTACGAAATTTTATGTTTTGCTCGTACCAAGGAACTTTTGAGATTTCATCCCACATAACTTCATTCTGAAATCATCAAAAAAATTAAATGTAGAAAAATTTTAATTTCTCACAGAAATTTTAAAACAAAAAATAAATAATAAAAAATGTGAAAAAATTAGGTATTATCAATTTAAATAAAAATCATTTTGTATGAAATTTTGAAAATTTTGTGTTTAAAATTTTTTTATTGTGATAATCTAACCCATTTGGGGGGGGGGGTATCACAATTTAATCAAAATTCACAAATAACTTTGAAGAAAATTTATTAGTTAAAATTTGTAAGAAAATTTACATAAATGTTTTGAGTCATTTTTCCACTTTTCTGTCAAATTTTAATATTAAATTAGATACACTATTAGGCAAAAATTTGAATAAAATCATCAAAAAGTCGAAAAAATTACAATAATGACAAATAATCAGTGTTGAAAAAATGACGAAAATGAGAAAATAAAAAAATATAATTACCTAATTTAGTGCCCCCTAATTCATAAATCGAAAACTGAAAGAAAAAATATTATGAATTAGAATTACATAGCTATAGCTAATACCTATATAAATGCCATACTATAGGCTTAGCTGCGTACACGATTACTTAGCTATCTTTAATAATAAATTTAAAATCGAATAAAGTGATCTAAAGGTTGATAAAAGAAACTTAAAATTGAGCACACGTACGTCGAAAAGCTTGGCTCTTATTGGCAGGCAGTTCTGAGTCAAAACCATCAAATAAATTTTTCGAAAATGTATGTTTTGCTCATACCAGGGGATTCTGAAAATTTCATTCCTTATAACTTCATTCTGTAATAAAATCAAACGAAGTTTAATGGAAAATGTTTTTGGAGAGTTCGAGACATAGGTATTTTACAAATTTTTTCTGACACATGTAATTTAAACTTACAGAATGAAGTGCAAAAGGCCTTAATTGATTTACGACTCAAATACATAATATTATTCAGCGATCTGTCAATAGAAATAAATTAAAAATCGACAGAAAGCACTAAAGATTTGCAGGGTTTTGGCATGTTTCAACAATTTGCAAATTAATTTGACTAACCTTACTGTTGAAGGGACTGAAATAAGGTAGTTGCACCAGTGGTGGACCCTTATAGTGGAAGTGTCTTATAAGAAACATTCTGGTTTAAAAACTAATAACGTTGGCGAAATGGTGAATATACCAAACGATTCCTTGTGTATTCTACTACAAAATGCGCTATAATTTTTTAATTTTACTTCATTTCTTTGAAAATTACGACCATTTTAAGTGAAAAAATAGAAAAGTCCAGTGGTTGGTCAAGATAATCTAGTAGTTGACCACCCAGTAGTTGGTCACGCGCTAGTAGTTGATCACCCAGTAGTTGGTCAATCAGATTATGACAACGGCTCTCAACCATTTAATTTTTTAAAAAATCAATAAGTATTCGGTAAAATTGTCACTCATTAGCCATGAGAAAGAGAAACTATCATTTTTCGTGAATATTTACCAATTTTTTGCATGATCAACCACTAGAACTTTACAAAAATTTCGTAAGTCTAGTACTTGATCAAAATGATCAACTACTGGCTAAACACCATTTTTTCCTTCCAGTAGATAGTCACCGCCATATTTGATAGAATTTTGGCAATATTTTTTATTTTAATGAAGAAATGGAATCTCCAAACTCTTCTTATTCAGGTCCAAATGGTTATATTTCAAGTTTTATTAATCTTAATAGTGCAAAATTCATATTTCGATAACACTTCGGCTTAACAAAAATCTTTAAAATTGGCATCATTTTGAAAATTGTTCTAACAAAAAAATTTCAGACAATCATTATTAATTACTTGAACAGAATTGATTAAAAACTTTTATGTGGTTCTATGCAGAAATGTTCCAGGTTTGCTCTAAAAAAATTTTCTGAAGCTATTTTAAAAATACGCTTAATTATAAACATTTTTCTTCTCAAGTGACCCACCACTGGTTCGTGGCCAACGACTGGTGCAACTACCTTAGAGCCTGTAAAAAAATTCAATTAAAAAATATTCATAGGAAATTATTTTTCCAGTCCTTTTTTTTACAAGGTTCTTTTCTGAGTACCTACCTACCTACCTACTTTTTAATATAGATAGGTTTTTTTTACTGATAAGGCATTTTTCTCCCAACAAAAGTTTTTATAGGATTCACTTTTTTTTTTTTTTTGTACACATACCTACTTACAAACTATTTTTTCAATCAAAAAACTTTTCTAGGTTTTCAAAAAATAATTTTTTCATTTTTTTTTTTTTTTTTTTGAAAACTATATAAATTGAAAGTGTTTTGAGTCATTTCTCCACGATCTTCCGTGAAGTTTTTATGTGAAATTACACTATTAAGCGAAAATTTGAATAAAAACATCAAAAAGTGAAAAAATTGCATCAAGTAATGACAAAATAGTGTTGAAAAAAAATGACGAAAATGAAAAAATGAAAAAATAATTACCTACTTTGGTGCCCCCTAATTCATAAATCGAAAATTTAATGAAAAAATATGAATAATTACTAATACCTACATAAGTAAATATTATAATATAACCTTATTTAGCTATCTTCAATAATAATAAATTTAAAATCGAAAAAAGTGTTTTAAAGGTTGATAAAAGAAACCCGATATTGAGAACACATGCGTCGAACAGCTTGGCTCTTATTGGCAGGCAGTTCTGGGTCAAAACCATCAAATAAATTTTTCGAAATTGTACGTTTTGCTCATACCAAGGGATTTTGCAAATTTCATTCGTTATAATTTCATTCTGTAATAAAATCAAACGAAGTTTAATGAAAAATGTTTTACAAATTTTTTGTAGTAACACAACTCTCAGAAAATTTTATTTCGGCCTAAAATTTTAATACAGAAATATTTTAAAAAGCGAAAAGTTTGTTATTAATATTTGAATCAACTAAAAGTAAAAGTAGTAAGTATAAATTAAATAATGGAAAAAAAAGGATTCAATTCGATCAAAATTATCAAAACCGAAATTTGTAGGTATGAAAAATAATAAAGCAAAATTTCAAAAAATTCTTCTAAAAATAATTTATGAATGAAAATAACTAAAAATTAAATTAAAAAATTGTATTTAAACCAAGTACGAAAATTTCAATTTAGAATACAGGATCTAACCGAATGAGAAAGGTTAAAATCGGCCTCCACTTTTGGATCCCTACCCTCTCTGTTCAGAAGCCACGCCCCTTTAACTATCGTTTTTCATAAATTTTCAATTCTAAATCCACTAAAAAAAAAAAAAAATTTAAAAAAAAGGATATTTGCAAAAAGTGGGCGAATTTTGCTACCAATCAAAACCCTTTTGGCAATTGAAAATTTCAAATGGACAAAACACCTTGAAGGATCAGGAACCAATCTGATAAAAAAATTATCCTAGATACATCTCTACGATACCAAACAATGTGTAAAAAAACAAGAATTTTTGATCAAGATGAGCGAAATTAAAAATTCATGAAAAACAACAATTTTATTAAAGAGGGTATGAGTAGGGGTACAAAACTTTGTAAAAAAAAATTTCTCATCATGAGACACTATCTGAGGTGATTTTGAAGTAAATCGGCTTGGCCCTTAAAAAAAAATAGAGAAAACCCAGAAAAAATATCTTACTGTTTCCGAAATAATCTGAGCGAAATAGCACAACAGGCAAAGAGATAGGGCCGCACTAAAGCTGGATGAGATAGATTTGAACAGCATGAAATTATCACTCTAAGCAAGAAAAACGATTCATTCACAAATTAAGACAGTCAACAGGTGACTAATAATTTCGTCAATTAAATTACAAATTATATCTATGTACCTTGTGAAAAATCGACAATACTGAGAACAGCAAAATCGCACAATATTCAGTGATGAGCAAATTGTTCCATGATTTGAAAGCAGAATTTATCTCCCTAGCACAACTGTCGAAATACGAGTATGAATTAAGTAAATAAATTGGAAACTTTATGTTTTAAGAAATCCAACAGATTTTTTTTTAAAAATACAGGGACGACACAAAAAAAATAAAAAAATTACCGTCGCAAGAAGTTTTGATATTGAACGATGACTTTGAATTCATCAATGATGTGACCAGAGTGCTTATTCAATAATCTCATTTTCAACTTTTCATCTCCTTTGAATTTTCGATGCCGGTTCGCGAATAATTCAATATGCCCAATCAAAGTGTCAATTTTCATTTTAAAAATATTCAAATGGATATAAAATTCAGCTACTACCACGCAATACAAAAGAAAACAATAAAACGAAGCGGCATATACAACGAAAGCGACGAAAAGTTCGATAGAATTTTTAAATAAAAATCCTCTCTTCGTGACAACTTTCCAACACATCAATTTTGCAACAGAATGACGCCCATTTCTATCACAAGAAAACCAATATGAAATAATTTCCAGATTCGCACTCGTCTGCGAAATTTCACCAGTCAGCAATCCGAAAACCGATGTTAAAGCGAACGTGGAAACCAGAAACCAGATGGTACCAATCAATAATAAAATTTTAACGTTTACAAATTCGCCAGTCTTTTGAACAATATCTTCCGAGCATATACTGTGATTTTCTAAAAAGACGAATAATTTTTCAATTTTTTTTCTAATGAATAACGATAATAGATACGTAAGACAAGAAGCCAACCCCAAACTCAAAACGTTCAAACCTTCTATCTTACCGATTACATCTTGTGTGTTGCAAAGTCCGATAAGGTTTCCTAACCAGCCCGAAACAAAACATATTAGGTGAAGTAATAGCAAAAAGATTGATTGTTTAGATTTTGATACGCTTATCAAGGCTAATAAATTTGAAACGAAAATTTTTAGAAGTTTACCATCGTGTTTTGACATCTCAGCAAGAGTTTTTCGAAGATTAGTCAAAATAAACAAACCATCGGTTCGTAAACTCGAGTCAATCACACGAATGAACTAGTGTGCTGTACAGTGCTGTCAAAAAATTAAGACTAACCTTTATTGCCCGGCTCAACATCGGATAGCGAATACAAATTCACACAAGGAAATTATTGCTTTCAACGATAAAGACGTCTTATTACAGTTCAAAATTATAGCCTATATTCAAAACGAACACGTGAATACTTTATAGTTTATAAAACATTGTTGCCTTTAATTTAAAAACATATATAATTATACAGAGTGTCTAACGAAATCTCAAAACCAAAAAGCAGGACTTCAGTGGGTGTTTTGAAGGAGGTTTTTCAAGCAGCGTCTTTTTAAAATGTAACCCCTCCCTTCCTCCCCCCCCCCCCAAAAAAAAAAAAACACTTTCACAATAATCAGAAAAAATTCTATAAAAAATTTGTACTCATCCCAATTTTTACTTGAATTGAAATGAATATCTTTAAAAAAAAGAATGAATTCATCAAAAAAACAGGACATTTATGTGTAAAACTAAAAGCAGGAGAATTACAGGTTTGCAGAAGGTTTGTGCAAAACGTAGGAGTTTTGCAGAATTTGCAGGAACGTTTAACATCCTGACACATGTAATTTAAACTTACGGAATGAAGTGCAAAAGGCCTTAATTGATTTACGACTCAAATACATAATATTATTTAGCGATCTGTCAATAGAAATAAATTAAAAATCGACAGAAAGCACTAAAGATTTGCAGGGTTTTGGCATGTTTCAACAATTTGCAAATTAATTTGACTAACCTTACTGTTAAAGGGACTGAAATAGAGCCTGTGAAAAAATTCAATTAAAAAATATTCATAGGAAATTATTTTTCCAGTCCTTTTTTTTACAAGGTTCTTTTCTGAGTACCTACCTACCTACCTACTTTTTAATATAGATAGGTTTTTTTTACTGATAAGGCATTTTTCTTCCAACAAAAGTTTTTATAGGATTCCCATGCATCGGAGCGAAATTTGAAAAAATAAAAGTAACTTTAGTAACCTGAAATTTCAAAAAAAGTAATCAAAATTATGGAAAAAAGTAACCAAAAATTTTCCATTTCCACTTGAATATAATGACTCATAACCCCCTCCCCTTCCCTCGTCAAAAATAATAATTCATGTATTTTTTCTTTTTCTATAATTATGACGAATTTTAATAGAATAGTTGGCTTAATAGGTGCTCAATTTTTATATCATAGGAAATTTCAATTCTTGAGAAGCTCACAATAAATAATTTTTGAGTTCCTATCAAATCTTAATTTTTTTTGAACTCAATATTGAAAATTAAAAAAAAAAAAAAAAAATTTCTTGAAAATACTTGATATCAACTTTTTCAAGTTTTTGAACTCTTATTTGTTTTGAAATAGTTTTCAGTTTTCAAATAATTGTTGATTTCAAAAAACGTGAATTTTAGAAAAATTTTAAATTACAAACAATACTGTCCTTTTTTTAATTTTTAAATTTTATTTTTTTTTCGATTTTTTTTATTTTTCAAACAATTTTTAATTTCTATAAATTTAAATTTATTAACAATTTTTAATTTCTAAAAAGTTCTGGATTTCAAAAAATTAAACTTTAAATTCTCAATTTTTTGATTTTTAAACAATTTATATTTAATTTTTTAAAAATAGCCGTTCCTAAAATTCATGTTTATTCAAATAAAAAATTTCCAATTTATAAAAATTGTAATGCCTAAGAATTTAAAGTCTAAAAAAATCAATTTTTTGATTGGCTTATTGCAAAATGAGTAGATACAAAAAAATTTTAATTTTTTAAAAGTCTTCATTCTCCACAAAAAAACAATTTTTCAACATGTGAAATTCACAACTTTTCAAAATTTTTAAAAGGAAAGTTTTGCTCATTTGAGAAATATCAAATTTTTGAAGCATTTTAAGTTTACGAGTTGAAACGATTTTATGTTTCATTTTTGAGGAGTTCTCTATTTTTCAAACATAATTTTCAAATACTTCGAACACATTTTTTTTTTTTTAATTGAAAAAATTACTAGGTATTCTCATTTAAAAAAAAAGTTTTTAATGAGGAGAAATCGGTTTTATTCTTCGACGGCCTCTACTTTTTTTGAAAAGAAATTTTGAGAAAAAATCGTTTATTTGTCGAGAAAAGAATTTCTCAATTTTTTCAAAAAAATACGGCTTATCTACTTACATTTTTTTTTTCAAGAAATGTGGCTCATTTTTAGACAAGAATAAATCTTAATTCTTCAAGAAAAAAAAAATCACAATTTTTCATACTGACTTGAAAAATGCCTATAAAAGAACTTTCAATTTTTTTAGGAGCAAACATTTTTCTACCTTGAATTTCAATACATAAGTACAAAATAAATATTCCTGAAGTTCGAGCAGAAAAAATCTCAATTTTAAAAGAAGATTCAATAAATTGTTCAATTAAGGTCAGTTGGGGTAACTGGGCCACGTTTTTACAACTCTAAAAAATCTTTATTCAAAAATGCCTCACTAGTGAAGAATAACCTTAAATCTTCAAATGGGACGTGTAGAGGGGTGTCATAGAGGTACGCTCACTTTTTTGATTTTGAGGGTGAAGCACATACCTGAGCTGAGGAACACCTCACTCTACACAAAGAATGGTGGCCCAGTTACCCCGAAAATAAATGGGGTAACTGGGCCACAGTTGTTGGGGGTAACTGGGCCATGTCATGTTACTCAAATTACTGTGGCCTCCTCAAGGGGAGCTAGGAACCGAATGATAATTGTTATGGTGGGCTTACGATGTCAGTGTTACCATGCAACCAACCATTTACGTCAAGACGATTTTGGAGGGGATTAGGAAGAGAATGGCCCAGATACCCCGATGGCCCAGTTACCCCAACTGACCTTACTTAATTCATTTTTAAATAAAATATTTCAAATTTTTTGGAAGCAAAATCTCTGAAAAAAACTTTCAAAACGTTTTTAAAGAAATTTTAAATTTTAATGGCAGCTGTTCGTCAGATTTTTGACGAAATAGTAACCAAAATGAGTCCAAAAGTAACCATAGTAACCAAAATGAGCCCAAAAGTAACTAAAGTAACCTTGCCTTTAAAAAAGTAACCGTGTTCCGATGCATGGATTCCCTTTTTTTTTTTTTTTGTAACACATACCTACTTACAAACTATTTTTTCAATCAAAAAACTTTTCTAGGTTTTCAAAAAATAATTTTTTCATTTTTTTTTTTTTTTTTTTGAAAACTTTATAAATTGAAAGTGTTTTGAGTCATTTCTCCACGATCTTCCGTGAAGTTTTAATGTGAAATTACACTATTAAGCGAAAATTTGAATAAAAACATCAAAAAGTGAAAAAATTGCATCAAGTAATGACAAAATAGTGTTGAAAAAAATGACGAAAATGAAAAAATGAAAAAATAATTACCTACTTTGGTGCCCCCTAATTCATAAATCGAAAATTTAATGAAAAAATATGAATAATTACTAATACCTACATAAGTAAATATTATAATATTAGCTTATTTAGCTATCTTCAATAATAATAAATTTAAAATCGAAAAAAGTGTTTTAAAGGTTGATAAAAGAAACCCGATATTGAGAACACATGCGTCGAACAGCTTGGCTCTTATTGGCAGGCAGTTCTGGGTCAAAACCATCAAATAAATTTTTCGAAATTGTATGTTTTGCTCATACCAAGGGATTTTGCAAATTTCATTCGTTATAATTTCATTCTGTAATAAAATCAAACGAAGTTTAATGAAAAATGTTTTACAAATTTTTTGTAGTAACACAACTCTCAGAAAATTTTATTTCGGCCTAAAATTTTAATACAGAAATATTTTAAAAAGCGAAAAGTTTGTTATTAATTTTTCAAAATTCATTTTCTTTTCAAGTTTGAAACTTTTACATTTGAACATTTGAATCAACTAAAAGTAAAAGTAGTAAGTATAAATTAAATAATGGAAAAAAAAGGATTCAATTCGATCAAAATTATCAAAACCGAAATTTGTAGGTATGAAAAATAATAAAGCAAAATTTCAAAAAATTCTTCTAAAAATAATTTATGAATGAAAATAACTAAAAATTAAATTAAAAAATTGTATTTAAACCAAGTACGAAAATTTCAATTTAGAATACAGGATCTAACCGAATGAGAAAGGTTAAAATCGGCCTCCACTTTTGGATCCCTACCCTCTCTGTTCAGAAGCCACGCCCCTTTAACTATCGTTTTTCATAAATTTTCAATTCTAAATCCACTAAAAAAAAAAAAAAATTTAAAAAAAAGGATATTTGCAAAAAGTGGGCGAATTTTGCTACCAATCAAAACCCTTTTGGCAATTGAAAATTTCAAATGGACAAAACACCTTGAAGGATCAGGAACCAATCTGATAAAAAAATTATCCTAGATACATCTCTACGATACCAAACAATGTGTAAAAAAACAAGAATTTTTGATCAAGATGAGCGAAATTAAAAATTCATGAAAAACAACAATTTTATTAAAGAGGGTATGAGTAGGGGTACAAAACTTTGTAAAAAAAAATTTCTCATCATGAGACACTATCTGAGGTGATTTTGAAGTAAATCGGCTTGGCCCTTAAAAAAAAATAGAGAAAACCCAGAAAAAATATCTTACTGTTTCCGAAATAATCTGAGCGAAATAGCACAACAGGCAAAGAGATAGGGCCGCACTAAAGCTGGATGAGATAGATTTGAACAGCATGAAATTATCACTCTAAGCAAGAAAAACGATTCATTCACAAATTAAGACAGTCAACAGGTGACTAATAATTTCGTCAATTAAATTACAAATTATATCTATGTACCTTGTGAAAAATCGACAATACTGAGAACAGCAAAATCGCACAATATTCAGTGATGAGCAAATTGTTCCATGATTTGAAAGCAGAATTTATCTCCCTAGCACAACTGTCGAAATACGAGTATGAATTAAGTAAATAAATTGGAAACTTTATGTTTTAAGAAATCCAACAGATTTTTTTTTAAAAATACAGGGACGACACAAAAAAAATAAAAAAATTACCGTCGCAAGAAGTTTTGATATTGAACGATGACTTTGAATTCATCAATGATGTGACCAGAGTGCTTATTCAATAATCTCATTTTCAACTTTTCATCTCCTTTGAATTTTCGATGCCGGTTCGCGAATAATTCAATATGCCCAATCAAAGTGTCAATTTTCATTTTAAAAATATTCAAATGGATATAAAATTCAGCTACTACCACGCAATACAAAAGAAAACAATAAAACGAAGCGGCATATACAACGAAAGCGACGAAAAGTTCGATAGAATTTTTAAATAAAAATCCTCTCTTCGTGACAACTTTCCAACACATCAATTTTGCAACAGAATGACGCCCATTTCTATCACAAGAAAACCAATATGAAATAATTTCCAGATTCGCACTCGTCTGCGAAATTTCACCAGTCAGCAATCCGAAAACCGATGTTAAAGCGAACGTGGAAACCAGAAACCAGATGGTACCAATCAATAATAAAATTTTAACGTTTACAAATTCGCCAGTCTTTTGAACAATATCTTCCGAGCATATACTGTGATTTTCTAAAAAGACGAATAATTTTTCAATTTTTTTTCTAATGAATAACGATAATAGATACGTAAGACAAGAAGCCAACCCCAAACTCAAAACGTTCAAACCTTCTATCTTACCGATTACATCTTGTGTGTTGCAAAGTCCGATAAGGCTTCCTAACCAGCCCGAAACAAAACATATTAGGTGAAGTAATAGCAAAAAGATTGATTTTTTAGATTTTGATACGCTTATCAAGGCTAATAAATTTGAAATGAAAATTTTTAGAAGTTTACCATCATGTTTCGACATCTCATCAAGAATTTTCCGAGGATTAAAAAAAAAAAAAAAATTATATCTATAGTAATTTCAGAAACAAACAATCGGTCCGTAGTAGGTATTTGAGTCAATCACACCAATGAACTACGAAAACACTATGTGTGCTGTCAAAAAAGACCAGACTTTATTAACAAAATATATAAAAACATGTTCTCGTATACCTAATTGATGGTTAATAATTTCATTAAATGCAAGGATATTATTTTGATTACTAACTGTAGATGTGACGAAATTCTAAAAAGTCCAACAACTGCATCGGAATTCAAATTTTATTTAAATTAATAATGAAATTTCCTCGTTGCACTAAAATTGAAAGCAAGAAAATTAATGTTATTAAAGTAGAACGACGTTTTGTTGCAGTTCAAAATATATACTATTCTGAGTATATTTTTAGGTTACTTGTACTTATAGTTTTATTGCACTGTATTTAGAAGAAATTACACGTTAACTGGGGTTCAAGCTGAATTATTGAATTTTTTTCAATATAATTGGAACACCTCGTGAAGAAATAAACGAAATAGTGTTATCAATGTGAAATACAATCAAAACAATGTTCAGGGGAAAGTAAATTTGCCTATTCTGAGACCTCAAGGAAGAAATCAACACTCATTACTTCAAGAAATGCAGATTTATTTGAAAATTGCCTTCAACACCTTCAATAACCTCCAATTCAATACTTCGTCTGCTTTGTATTTCTAGCACTTAAAAATGAACTATTCCAAGTTCTCTATCAAAGCATCAATTTTGCATTTAAACAAAATCATATTTTATCGAATCGAATGTACGTAATCATTTAATCAAGATTTTCATCAGTTACACACAAAAAAATAAAAAAAAAAAACAGAACAAGATAATTATGCCAAAATTTCAAAATAATCTGGAGTTTATGACAGTAAAGTGTAAACCATTGTAGCTAATCGAGGCTACTCGGATAACCACCATACCAGGTAAAAAAAAAAAAAAAAAAAAAAACTACAGAGAAAAAATATTCTTTTCCCGTTCATTTGTTAGATCGGCAACTTATTCGACACCAACGGTTTTTCGTCGCAATGGTTCCCCCAGTTTAAGATTTTCAAAATTATTTTGATTGACGACAACAGCGACGAAAACTAAAACGATTTTGTTTGATATTAATTTTGAAACGTAAAGAAATATAACTCAATTTTCTTATCAAGTCGTTCATTATTCGACAAAGTTTTTCCAAGAACCAAGTTCTCATCTAAAAGTCTTCATCACAATTTCATTTCAGTTTTTAACATTATTTTCTACAGCTCGTACTACTAGTTGAATTAGTGTTGGTAAAATGCTCGAAAATCTAATAAGGCGAGCCAATTCTCTTAGCACATGTGATCCTAATAAAGAGATATAAATAATTAAGAAGAAGAATATATCTACCTATATTTTTTAATTGAAAATAAAAGGAGAATAATATAGAAGAAAATATTGATATTAGGTAAACCTATTAATTTTTATGAATTAAACGTAAAATAGAATTAAAAATTATTCAAATTCTGAATGGTAAGTAATACTGATTTTTATCAAACTTGATGTATTAGTAGTAATCATTTTTACTAGTACTAAGTAACTATACTTCCGTCATGTATCAAATTTGAGATGACTACATATTTGAAGATCATTTCATATGCAAGAACATAAAAATGTCCAGTACTGTTCTTGTTCTTGCTCTTGCTCTATTCTTGGTATATTTTTTCCTGAAGTTTTTATTCATTTTTTCAAAAATTTCAGTCTTTTTATCTAGCACAGTGAAGATTAGACAATCTGAATTCTAAAACTCTTGAGAGTAAAAAACTGAAAATTCAATATCGAAATCAAACCAAAGAAAATTGTTCCTCATTGTTCATGTTCATAGTCTCATATCTTGAGTCTACTTCTTTATAATCAAGGGTTTTATACATTACAAAGAGTTCATTTTTCTCATTTGACCCCCCCCCCCACACAAACAAACACACACAGACAATAAACATAGTTTTCTACTACTGTCAACTAGTGATCACATCAGAGAATGAATTTTTTTGGATGTTTAGGGCACCCCCTGCCCCCCGCAGAACATTTCAGTGAAAAAAATCCAAAATTCAACTTTTTTCAATTTTTTAATATTAATTCAATCCTTCCGGATTGCCTAAAAAATGCGTCTGTGAAAAGATAAAACTGAAAAAATCTGGAAAAAATCAGAAATCAGTAATATTATCATACCTAGTTATTGGAATATTGCAAATTGAAGCATTAACAAAAAAAAAAAAAAAATGAATGTTGATTAGAAATTGAGAAATCTCAACGAAGTGGAAAATTTGAATACACTAGGAATACACTAAAAAAATGAAAAAATTCTAAAAAAGTCAATTTTTTTTGTTGTTAGAAAACTAGAAAAAGTTGTGAATTGATTTTTTTGCATCAATACAGAGTTGCCAACTTAGCTCTTTTGGAGCTAAATTTATCTTTTCTTGATTTTTTTAGCTCCCCATTTTTTTGTGCTATTTTTTCAGCTCTTTTCAAATTTGAATTGCTCTTTTTCACAAATATTAGACATATTTTAACTATTTATCAGAAATTTGAGCAACTTTTCAGAAATTTTACCCCCCCCCCCCCTAATAAAATGTAAAACTGTACATTACCCAAAAGTTACCTAAATTGAAAAAATGTTTGAGAATGCTTTGATCATTCAGTGCAAGTGGGTCCTTCAGCAATTCTACGCAAATTTTCGGAATATTAACTACCTCTCCGACTGGGATAAAAATTTCGCTCATTAATAATTCATAATTCGTTTCATACCGCTGACATAAATGAGATTTTTCACAGAATGAAAACCATACACAATTGTGATACCTAAAACTCCATCACGTTTTTTTTTTTTCACACTTCATACTGAATCACTCATCTGAAATTATTTCAAAATAAACCCAAGCAATTCTTGTAAACTTTTCATCGCCATATACCATCCACACACGTATAATTTCCTACCATTTATGACGCAACCTACCCAAATTTGTGCACAATGCATATCGCTTTTGGTCTTTAAAACTGGAAACATTACTCGTTTACAAACATCCCGCGTGCAATGCACTTGCGTATTACTTAGTTCATGACCGGTTCGTCATTTTTGGAATGTGTGCCTGCGAGGTATTGAAGGAGTATTTATTTTGGTAAAGCGTATATGCAAGAAAAAAATCCATTTCTCGCTTTTTTCGAATATTCGAGTTGAAAAAAAAATCACAAACCTTTCGACTGATGTGAGGGCCTCGGGATAGAACATGATAAGGTGTTATCAGAAATATTGCATAGATGTAAGATTTAGGTGTTTTTTTCTTCACGGTATAATTTTCAATTTTTCATCATACTCAAGTTGGATTGAAATTTTTAGCAGTGTTGTTTTATCTAGGGATCGAGTATTTCCATCACCGCTGCATTAACCTCTTATAAGATTAGACCATAACCATGCATTCTTCCAGCAGCTTTGCACTTACCTAAAACAAATAAAAAAACATTCGATATTATTACCAACTGCACAAAAATCACATTTCTAAAAGCTACATCATAACTCTAAAGGTAGGAAAAAAGAGAAGCCCTTGAAATATACAATCTAAAATACACGAGTCGTTAAAATAACACTACGATATCCGTCATATTTGACTTGTACTTCACTTCTACAACACCGGGGCCAATTTCCAGGTACTTTTCTAAACAAAATACGAATAACCCAACTTGGTACGAATTTATCTCATTTCAATGATCTTTGTGCACGAGCACGAGAAACCAAAGACACCTGGTGGTTCTTCTTCATCTTCAGCTCAAAAAAGACTTGACGGATAATGTCAGTATGATTGTGCAATGATGATTAGGTGGAGGAAAAAAAATCTGATGAAAAGAAAACAAAAACTAACCCGTCTACTACCAGTCCACCTTACTGCGTAAAGAGTCTTAGAAGAGCAGACCAGACAAATGATGAAGATTTTTACACTTCCTGATGTTCCTCAAAGTGTGAAGTGTGCCTAATACGAAGCATGTCTTTGTAAAAAAAAAAAAAAAAAAAACTGTTATAAACAGGAGAGCTACGTTCAAGAGTCATCTTTATTATAACTTAAACAATCTTCTAAATAATTACGCTTACACCGTGTAGAAAATTTCTTTGTCAGCGATGTCACCAGGGAAGAGGAAAGTTGAAGGAGGATTTTATGATTTTTCAACTATCTATTCAAAGCATTTCAATAATTTTTCCCAAAATTTTGAATAATTTTTCGATATTTTAATGTTTGCTATGAAGATTTTGTTGCTCAGGGAATTATCGGGCTTGTAAATAATTTTATTCGGATTTTCAAAACGACAACAATGAATAAATCAATTTTATATGACAAGTTTCAACAAAAAAAAACATAAATAGGTACTGCTTGATTAAGGAGTAAAAAAATTTTTTTTTTTTGATGAATCCTTCATTTTGTAAAAATGAAATATTGCTTTTTTTATTAGGTATAATTATTTGTTTAGCAGTAGGTAGCTAACTATTTTGTGATAATTTCTTAAAAGTTAAAATAATCTTTAATAATTTTTTTTTTTAAATTGAAAAGAATTTTGTCTTAATTTTTTCCTAATTGAACCTTTTTTTCAATTTTTTTCAGAAGGAATTTTCATATATTTTTTTGACAATTTTTCTCTAGAACTTTTTTTTTTTTTTTTTTAATAGTGAGTATTTTAAAAAAATTGTAAAATTGTAAAAAAAGAATTAAAATATTATTTTTTTGAAATTTTTGAAATTTGAAAAAATTTCAAAATTAGATAAGTACAATACTTGATAGTCAGTACAAAAGTTAAGTAGTATCTTGAGTTCTCACCGTTACCTTATCACCACTACACAGAAAAATCGTCGATTTTGAGACATCTGATTGGTATAATGTTTTGTCTGAGAGTTCAACATAATTATTATATTGCACATTGCACAAACTAATTAAGTATAATGTAAAAATTTAAAATCTGGAAAATTGTTAAAATCTGAATGTTGGAATTTTGGAAACCTTGGAATTTTCTTTTAATTTTTGAAATTTCCAAAATTTTCATAAAAATTGAATTTTAGGGATTTTAAAATTTTAATGAATTTTTAAACTTGATACATTTTCAAGTTCAATAAATTGTTACAATTTTAATAGTTTTGGAAATTTTATAAATTTTCACTAAAATTTGTTTATTCTTCAATTTTAATAAATTTTTGACTTTGGAAAATTTTTTCAATTCGCAGCTAAATTTTCAAAAACTGTTAAGAGGTCGATTTGAAAAAGATTGCTAGATTTTTTGAATTTGGGAAAAATTCAAAATTTTAATTAAATTTTTAATGTGAGACCAATTTTAAAATACATACCTATTTTAAATTAGTTAAAAATCGAATTTTTGATCATATTTTTTAAATTATAATCATTTTTGCAATGTTCAATTTTTTTTTCAATTTTTACTACTTATTTGAAGAATTTTGGATTTGTAATTTTTAAATTTTAAATGAATTTATAGGATTGGATCAATTCGATGAATTTTTTAAATTTGTCAAACATTTTCTTGAAATTTGGAAAAAATTTAATGAAGTAAAAATTCAGAAATTTGAAATTTTTTGATCGAAACCAAATAATGGTGATTTCTAAATTTTCACGAAGTTCCAAAATTGGATAAATTTTTCAAAGTTTCCTAACTTTTACAATTTTGGAAATTCTGAAAAAAATTTCATTTCGAGTATCTGAAAAACTAGCTACCTATTTAGTCAATTTATTAATTTTTGAACCTGGAATAACTTTAAAAATTCAACTAAACCTTAAAAAAAAAATTGAAATATTAAATTGCAATTTTCGACATAAGTAAGTAGGTACCTACTTATTTTTTTAAATTGGAAGATAATTCAAAATTTAAAAAATTTCTAATGTTTTGATGAAAATTTGAAATTTTTTCATTTTTAAATTCATCAAAATAAATATTCAAAATTTGGTTAAAATTCAACATTTGATAATTGTAAATGTTTAGTTAAATTATTTCCATGTAATTATTTTTTTTAAATTAATTTGTCAACGATTTCTTTGAGGTAATTTTGTTATTGGACGTTTTTCACTTATGCCTGCAAACAATTGTTTCAAAAATTTGGCCAAGAAAAAATTTAATAACTTATTTGAAATTTTTTCAAAGTGAACGGGCAATTACCTATTAATTCACAATTTTTGTAAAAAAAATTCGAGTCAACATTTTTTCAAGGGTGGGGGTTTAAATTGTTCATTTCCAGGAAATCGAATTTTGCAGGAAAAAAATATACCATTTTCGAAAATTTGCTAAAAATTTTAAGTACTATTTTTTTTTTTTTGGTTGATGTTTTGACAACATGAAAAATCATTTTTATAGTTTCACCATACCCACACTTCTCATGACATTTTTCCATTTTTCACGACACAACGTTTAAAATATTTCAACAATTTTTCAACGGATTTTCCTTATCTTTCAGACATTGTTCTCTATATTCTTCCAACGCTTCAAAAAAAAAAAAAAAAGTCATAAGGTCACAAAACTCAATCCCAGATTAAAATTCCTTCGCTCTGTAATAAAACACCCTCTAGGCACATCCTCCTTCGAGCTACGAGACATCTCGACGCGGATGATAAACCGTTGAGAAATTACTTTCGATATTTAATCGCCAATAAATAAAGGTTAAAATCAGTTCAAAAAAAAGGGTTACAGCACGCATCCCAATGCACACTTGACGTACTCGGTACTCGTATAGTTATAAATTTGACACATATTTTTCATATAATAATAATAAAATATGAAACCAGTTTCTTATAGATACCGCCTGTTTTTTATCATATGCAGGTAATCTCACCTATTATACAATTTCTTATGGGCCACGTTGAAGAATTTTTAGTATATAACCAACAATGGACGCGACCAAAACACGTAATTGGATAATGAGATGATAAAAGTACCTAGTCGTTGATTATTTTGGGTGTACTACGACGACGTGTAAAAGTTCACGAACTTCTTTCCTATGCATTCTCATCAGGAGGGAGGTATGGAAAAAGAAATGGTAAAAAAATTACCAACTACGACTGGGAGTAAGAGTAAAAAGATACATATAGGCAGAGGTCGAGGAGGAAAAAAAAGATAATAATGGTTAATGGTGCGATATACTACGTACCTACGTAGAACTATCCGAATACAATGCCATTAGCTAGAAAAAGGCTGTGTTTTTTTTTCTCCTACGTGTGTAAGCTTTACGATTCGTTCGTTTTTCGACTCGTTTTCCAGCACATTTATTTGGTGGGGTCGAGGATACGACCGGTGTAAGATTACCGGGGGTAATCAACGTGAACCAAAATGTCAACTGAGAAATTAATCAATTAAACTTAATAAATGGTTCGAGCCAAAAAGCTAAGGTGAAACATCTAATTCAATTTAGATCTAAGGTAAAGGTAACTCGTGATACGAAATAAAGGGTGAAAAACCTGCAGGAAAACTCAACGGTGGTAAAAATCACCATCGTATCGTTCGGTATTAAATTTTTGTCGAATTGGCATGCGTACTTGAGAAGAAGAGGGTATGAGGGGACGTTCAAAGTCCCATATAGCACCGTTGTGTACTGTGTAGTAGGGTGGCCAAAAATTTATCAACTTTTAAAAAGTCGCGCTCCCAACCGCTTAATAATTCTATCTGATGAGAAAGCACAACACAAATTTTGAAATCGGATAATACATATTTTTAGAGGTCCCGAGGGCGAGTCAAAATAAAAAATTTGAAAAAATAGACAATTTTGTAAATTTCAATATTTTTTTTTTGAAAAATGGTCATAAGGTGGGTAATACTATATAAAAAGACCATTTTCAATGATTTTTCATCTTTAGCCTTATTTTCATGAGACGTGGAAAAACGTCACTTTTTACGGTTTTTGAAAAAAATTGAAAAAAATGGTTAAAAATTGAAAAAAAGGTTTTACTTAATAAAATCGTTTTAACATACACATTACCACCCAAAAAGACCATTTGCGGTGATTTTTCATCATTGACTAGTGGGTGAGAATTTTTCAAAAACTATATCAAAAAAAATGTGAAAAAATCACCTACTAAAGTGACGGTTCCTGAACATGAAAGTAAAGTTGAAAAATTGGCGTTAAAATGATCTTTTTGGGTGGTAATGTGTATGTTAAAACGATTTTATCAAGTAAAACCTTTTTTTCAATTTTTAACCATTTCTTTCATTTTTTTTCAAAAATTGTAAAAAGTGAAGTTTTTCCATGTCCCATGAAAATGGGGCTACAGATGAAAAATCATTGAAAATGGCCTTTTTAAATAGTATCATCCACCTTATGACCATTTTTCAAAAGAAATTTAAAATTTTCAAAATTGTCTATTTTTTCAAATTTTTTACTTTGACTCACCTTCGGGACCTCTATTAAATATTATCCGATTTCAAAAAAAAAAAAATTGTGGTGTGCTTTCTCATCAGATAGAACATATTAAGCGGTTGAGAGCGGGACTTTTTAAAAATTGGTAAATTTTTGGCCACCCTACTGTGTAGTGTACGTGTCGAGGTGGCAATTCTGGTCACCTTCTTAGAGGTACATATTTCACCGGTGTGCGACTTGGGTTGCAGAATCGTACGGCGACGTGATATATCAGTGTTTAGCCACCACTGAACAATAAGAAGAAAAAAAAAGACGAACCTTCTTAGAAACACCGTTGGCTGTTACGTTTCTTACCTGAGACTTCTCTAACGTTTGAATGTATCTTACATAAAGTCGTGATGGGAATGACGTCTAATTTTCTCGAAGACCATTATTTATTACTTTGCCCGTTGCTTGTCTTCTTCTCTCCGTTCCTAAGCCAGATCCCTGCACCGGGCCGCCGGCCCACCAACGTAACATAACGTAAACGCATCAACCATGTTTGTAACCGTCTCGCGGAGAAGAAGAAAAAAAAAAACTTTAATCTGACGTCGTACATCAGTGATCAGTATATATCAAGTTGGCCGAGCGTACGAGAATATAGGTACAGAAGATGCTGTGTACGCAGCATCCATCTCTCGTGTACTATCTGGAGACTGGAGACTCCAGAGCTAGACTGTATAGTAATAGGTACCCGAGCTTGTGGATGTTATATGCTCGAGTGAAAAACTGGTTCTGGTTTTTCTTTTTTCGACCATCCGAGTAAGTATGTGTGATAGACGCGTAATTACGATTTATATTTTACGTTTAAGGAAATAAATTTTATTATGATAGTACCATGCTGTTGCTCTTGCTGTTGCTCTAGCTGCAGATATAGTTCCTGCAACTCTATGGTAACTTATTGTCGAGAAATTATTATAACCACGAGTCCGCCGAGGTGCTCTATTTATTACTGGACCAAGATAAAGTACCTCGTACGTGCATACTATCTACTCGTACATGTTGTTATATGGGCGCGAAATTAATAACTTACGCGCCATTTCTTTTTTTATCATTATTATTACGATTATTATTAGCCGACAATATAATAATACGACGTACTATAAAAAAAACCACCGACAGATAGAACTTTTCGCTTTTAAATTTTAGTACACAGGCCGCTATCATTCGATGAGGCACCTCACCTCTTCACCTCGCTTCATTATACCTAATACCACATAGTTATGCTAATTTCACGACGAAATACAACCAAATTGCATCAAAACTAAATCACACCATCTCGTTAGTACGTGTCAATTAATACACCTAGATAATAATATTCTCCTCTCCATCTCTTTCATCTTCTAATACAATATCATGGTATGGTGTATATATATACCAAATGCTATATAGCTGTACTCTTTTTTGACAGTTTAAAAGTCCAAAAGATAGGTTTACAATTAACGTCACATAGGTATACGTGTATATACGGTTCTTCATTATAATTACAAATTATACCTAACAACGACCTACTCGTAAGTCGTAGGTATACGTATTTTTCACGATGTCATGTGGCACCTTTCCGCTTTCGTTTAAATTTCTCGAGATGAAATACTCTACGAACTCTACGTAGGTAAATGTATCGCAAGCCATATACCAACTTTGATATTTACCCTTCGGATGTGCTGAAGCTACAGTGCATGTCACGTTCTCAAAACATTTGGACAGATGAGAAAACTTCGTTTGCGTTTGAGTAATTTACCAACTATGGTTATTAGCTTCTCTCTAACGAATACGTATATACAAAGTATACAGAGTATACCTTCACCTACGTATATTCTCGAGCTGAATCAAGCTTATCTGAGATTTAAAAGTATAGGGTAAAGTAAGTATAAGAGCAGATTAAAAGTTTGTTCTTTTCGCGTACGTAGAATGGATCGAAAATTAGCCGAAAGGATTTTAGTTGGAAATACTTTAAATTGAATATTTCATCAGAAAAAAAACTCGACACTTTCTTGAAAAGGATACCTAAAGGTACAAGAAGTCGAGAAAAATTTTTGACAATTTTTTTTTAAATTGATCGAAATGATATTTTATATAATTTTTGATTTGTTATACGATTTAAAAAAATAGCTGAATGTTTTTAAAACAGATTTCTGTAAGAGAAGGAGAAGAAGGGAAGGGTTTATTAGTGATAATGAAACGTAGTTCATCATTTTTTGGAATTTAGTAACAACAAAAATTCGTATTTCTTTTGAAAAAATGTACGAATAATTAACAACGCTTCATTGAACAGTTTTTTGAAAATTTTAGCTCGAAAAAAAAACAGATTTTTTTGATTATTCTTACAAATTGGTCGGGTTTTACTTAATTTGTGTTTTCTTTTTTTTTTACGTTTGAATACTCTAAATAACGCAAAAACCACACAGATGAGAACCAAACTTCGGGACATCGTTAAAGATTGCACAAAAAAAAACACCTTCATTTTTACTTACATTGAAAAATCAATTGGGTCAAAGGACTAAAAGAAAATTTTAATATTTCCGATAAAATCTAAAAATGAAATCATGAAAATTTTCCGATAAAATCTAAAAATGAAATCATAAAAAATTTTTAAACAACTTTTAAAAAAAAGTCTTGAAATTTTTCATTTTTTTTTTTTTTTTTTTTGAAAAACAAAATAAAAAATTTCATCATTTTTTTTAAATCAACAATAAAATTGCCTGAAAAAATTGTTTCAACTTCAAAAATTTTTCAAAAAAAATACAAAAAAAATTACAAAAAATCGTCTAGGTAAAACGATTTTTTTAAAAAGGAATATTTTTTTTAAAAAATTGAAAAAAATTCAGAGTAGGTACAATTATTGTAGATACCTATTTTAAAATAATTCAAAAAAATCCTTCAAGCAATTTTTTTTTAAATGAAATTTTTCAAAAAATTTCTGAAAAATAAATTTAAAAATGCCATTAAAATATAAGAGTAAGGTGTACCTATGGTATAAGCATATTTTTAAAATTCACAAAAAACTGTCTAAAGATTTTTTGGAAGGAATAAAATATATCAATTATCATGAAATTATTTTTTTTTCTGCTAGGTAGCATTATTTTTTCAAAATTCTTCAAAAATAATGTTTTCAGATTTTTTTTTCAATGCTAGATAAAAATACAAGATTTCATTTTTTTGGAAATTTTATTTCACTTCAAATCTTTTATTTTTCTAAAAGAACATGAACTTCATTCAATTTCATAGCAATTTTTCACCTTTTTTTTCAATTTTATTGAACATTATTTTTTGAAATTTTCATTTAAAATTAAAAATATCTACTGTTTTCTAATTTCATCAAACACCCCCATTCTTCATTACAAAAAAAATAACCTTTCTAAGATTTATTATTGAACATCATTTCGTTTATTTATAGTAATTTTCAATTCTCATCAAATACATAGTAAGTATACAATTTTTGAACTCTGATCAAAAATTTTTACTTCATTTTTTTCATAAAAAGTGCCTAGGCAATTTTTAATTTTTTTTAAGAATAATTTTTGAAATTAACTTTTACTCAATTTTTTTTAACTAATTCGAACCATACTATATTTTTCATTTGTAAAAACACATTTTTGAGTAAAATCACCAATTTTCTAAAAAAAAAAATCAGAAATTATTTAAAAAAAAATGTTTTGTGATATTTTTCGATGCTTAAGTACTGGTTATTATTTTTTTTCAAAATTGAATTTGAAAACCTAAATTTATCCAGCTTTTCAAGTGATTTTTTTTAAATTTTTGAAATGTTTTTCATGAAATGATTTTTTTAGTTTTTATTGCAACACTATTTTTTATTTTTGTTAGTAGGTAGGTATCTAAATTTTTTTTTGAACTTTCACCCAAGTTTAAAAATTTTTTTCTAATGAAATTAGTTTCATAGTTATTTAAAAATACTTAGTGTTAGAAATTAATTTTTTCCTAATTTTTTCAAAGAAATGAGTATTTTTCATTCATGTGAAATGTTTTTTTTAAATTACTAATTTTTAAGAAAAAATAATTTGTTTTCCAGTGTGTTATAAATTTAGAATTTTGGTTAAAAATTTAATTTCATTTTTTTAAATCATGAGTTTCATTCAATTTCATACCCGAGTGATTTTTTCAATTTTTTTTTTTTTTTTTTTTTTATTAAAAGAATATACAGCCTATCCAACAAAATCATGTAACAAAAAAGCAGGATTTTGCAGGGCCTTCAATAGTACTTTTTCAAAATAAAAAAAGTTTATAATTTCAAAAATTTACTAAATTTTATCCAATTTATAATTTTTTTATCGCAAAAATTCATCAAACTTTGAAAATGGATCCAATTTAAAAAAATTATCCAAGTTTGAAAATCTACCAAATTCCAAATTTTTATAGAATTTTGAAAAAATTTCAAACAGTGAAGAACTTTTTTTGTTGATTTTGATTTTATTAAATTAAGAAAAAAATTCAAAATTTTAAAAAGGAGTAGCCATAAAACGATTTTTAAAATTTAGTCACGTACCTATTTGACGTTCAAAAAATTTTCGATCGCTTAATTTTCGCTTTTTAATGACATAATTATGACAGAGGTTTTGAATTTGAAAAATATCAGGAAATTCAATGTAATAGCAAAACGTTTGCAGGGTACTTATTTGAAAAATCAGTACCAAGTCATCTTGAAGCAAAAAAAAAAAAAAAAAAAAAAAAAAAATTGAAAGGATGAATTAATACCTAGTTTAATAAAATTGGACTAATGATTTTCCTAGAAGGGGGGGGGGGAGGTGGAGCCTTTTGCAATATATCTTGAAATACCTACAGCTACGTAAAATCTGTATTGAATAACTTCAGACTTTAATTCAATACAAAAAAAATATTGAATTTAATCTATAGTTCACCCGAAATAAAGAAGATAAAATCAATACCTAAAAAAGAATTGAAGAAGAATCTGCAATTTGTAACCAATTTCCAAACAAAATAAAATAATCAATCATCTCAACAACACCATCGAAAATTCCCCTCTCAGCAGAGAGTTCATGGTCGAGCTTTTGAAGGCATCTGCTCTTCAAACCATAGCATAAAAATGCTGACACGAAACGTTTACCAATTGGCAATTACCGTACTATGCATATTTCCAATGCACATTTCTTCCACCACAATTACCATTTTCCTGCGGTAATTATTCACATCCGAGTACCCTCGAGAACTTCTCACAGCAGAGACAAGCTTGAGAACTGGACATCAATCGCGTATTCATCTGTGATTAAAAAATTTTCTTATACTTTAGAATTATTACGCAAGTCACGCATCCCAAGCTTCCTTAAAGGTTAACACGGTTACAAGATGGTGAATTCTATTTTTGAAAAATTGATTCATCATGGTGGTATATCGATGATAATACACCCCTCAGCTTCCATCTGTGGTGCATATAGAATCTCTATGGTACACCTTAATAAGGCTATTCTGTTGGAAGAGATTGATACGCGCGATGCGAGAGTTATAGCACTTTTCTCTCTGTATTTATATGTATAGTCTAATCTATGCTAACGAATCGATCTAGTCGTTCGATTAATCATCGGCGTGGTATATTTTGATTTTCAAACCAGTTAAGAGAAATTTTTCTCTCGACGTTTGGCCACATTAAAATATGAAAAAGTTGACCTTATAGAAGCAGAAGAAATACGAAAAAAAAAAAAAAAAAACTCGGTCAACGCGGACTATATTGTCTTTCGGCGTCGCCTAACCGGTTTGCTCCAATTATCTGCAAACAACCAGTGCGCAATGGCAATAAAACCGCGTCGTGTAGGTAGGCATACATGGTATTATACAAATATCTGGTACATTGCAGGTGAATATCCATACGTTGTCTCCTTGGTACCGGAAATTTCGTTTTGATACGTGTCGGATGTAGGGTTCGTTTGACAAAAAGGAAATACACCTCGAAGAGGGACGAACCGAACTCTTTTGTAGGTAATAAAAAAAATCTCGTTCGCGAGCATAGCACCAGCATCTAATGCGAAACAGGAAACAGCCATGATGCAAGGTGCAAGGTGTTCTATAGCGTAAAATCCGCTCGCAGGGGTTGTTTAGCTCGTGTAAAAAGGTTAAACGATTTGTACCTCGGTGCGACGACGTGTCGCAAGGTTAATTAAAAACCAGCACCATTTGCCAGCCGAGTCCAAGCTCACAAGCCTTTCCTATAGATACCTAAGTCGTCTAGTCGAACCACCATACACCTCACTCACAATCTTCTGCAGTCTTCGACGTTTACGCGAACATTATGGTGTAATGCGTTATTCGCTAGTTGCTATAACCATTTTAATGAAATATTCGGCAACTTGGAAAACGTGCCGGTCATATTAATTCGTTACACAAGGCAAAGGTTAACAACTTTCCGAAGGTTTCCTGTGGTACCGTTTTTCGCATATTTAACCAGCAGTAGGTATCATTTTCTAGTTGGATTGTTGGCGTATTGTAAAACTTCTTTAATAACGAACAATTTCCGATATCTGCAATTGCTGCGTGCCACAAGCGGCGTAGCATTGACCTGTGTTTTTCTTGTTTCTGAGATCGAAATCGATTTTTGCCATATAGCAAACTTGGGTCCATTAATGCAGCACCGAAGCGGTTTATGGATTCTCATTTTTTTTCCATATTTCTCTTCAGAAATTTGAGGAATTTTCCTTCGACGTTATAGCACATCTTTAACCCAGGAGAAAAATTTATTCACACTTTGACAAACCTGAAATTGTGGAGTGTGCAGCTCTAAACAATATCTCTGGCTATAAAGAATGACAACGTTGAGAAACAATTTAACAAAATTTAATTATGTGTAAATAAAAATTTCTTCAAGTTTTTGTCATATAAAATTTCGAAATCCAAGTGAAAACAATAAAATTACAATAGTTTTTCTATTCTAAAAAAATATATAGGTACTTATTTGAATTTTTGTAAAATTGAAATTTTTACAATTTTTTAGAACAAAAATTTTCCAAATTTTGCTCAAGCACATTTTCCAAATTTCGCCAAGAACAACTATTTAAAAAAAAATTCTAAAAACATTTTAAAAATTAATTTTATCCAAAAATAATTTTTTCTTTTTTCTAACAGACAAATTATTCAAATAAGTGTACAAAATAAGGTTTTTTGAAAGTTTTCTAAAAATAATTTTTCCAAATTTCTTAGAAATTTAAATTTTAAACATTTTTAAGAAAAAGAAATCTTCCAAATTTCATTTAAAATTCAAAATGTTCAAAATTTCACTCCAAAAATAATGTTTTTATTTTTAAATTATTGTGAAAAACATATTATTGTATTGAAATTTGAAACAAATTTTTCAAATTTCGTCAAAAAAAAATCAAAATTTTTGTTAGAATGGAACTCCATTTTTTTTTTTTTTTTTCAAAAGAAACTTTTCCAAATTTTATCTCATAGCAGGTATGCAAGCACATTTTTTTAATTTTCCAAAAAGTAATAATTGAAATTTTTAATTTAAAAACAAAATCCTCCGATTTTTGAAAAAGGTTCAGATATATATTTTTCAAAATTTTACCAAAAATATATATATTTTTTTCAAATATTGTAAAAGGCATGTTTTCAATTTCAAAAAAAATTTGAAAAATTATTTTTTCAAATTTAATCTCATATTAATATCTTTTAAAAAATTATTTCTTCAAGTTTTTGTGAAAAGAGAATTCCGATTTTTTTGAAAAACAAACATGTTCCTGTCAAAACACAATTAAGTAGGTATTTATAAAATTTTATTAAATTTTTGAGGAACTAAAATTTTGAAACCATCATCTTGAATAATTTTTTTTTTGTAGAAATATTGAAATTTTTTTTCAAATTTCGTTTAGGCACAGATTTGAACAAAAACTGTTTTTTCAAACTTTCGTGAACTTTATGCAAGTATTTTTTAATATCAGCTTTGATTGACCAAAAAAAAAAAAATTAGAGAAAAATTACCAATTTTTTGTAGAAAGAAAATCACTGAATTTATTAAAAAGCAAAATTTTTCAAATATTTTATTCATTTTGAATTTTTTTTTTAATTTTTCCCCAAAAAAGAAAATAATGTAATTTTTTTATTGAAAGGATATTCCTTCATAAGTACATTTATTTCACTTTTTTTAAATTTACCTAAACAATTATAATTTCCCAATTTTTTTAGAAAAACAAATCACTGATTTTTCAAGAGGAAACTTTTCCAAACATTGTCGTAATTCTGTTATTTTTTGAAATTTCGTCAAAAAACAATTTTTTCATTTGTTTTACTTTGACAAAAGCAATTTTTCCAAATTTTTGTGCTACTCAAATTATTGTCTAAAACACATTTTTTTTTTAAATTTTGTGCATTTTTTTTTAGAAATTTTACAAAAAAAAACAGTACCTATTAACATTTTTATTGTATTTTTTATTTTTCACATTTTTTTTTTTCAATTTCAACAACAATCAAATTTTTGTGACACTAAAGTTTTTAAATATTGTATAAAAATGATATCTTCAGTTTTGCCAAATTACAATTTTTAAACAATGTTTACATTTTTTTCAAAGGAGAATTTTTTGTGTTTAGACACAATTTTATTAATTTAAAAAACAAAAAATTTCTTAAAATTTTTGTGAAAACATCAAAATTTGTAAAAATATGGCCTAAGATAGATAATGTTTTCATCAATTTTGCCCCCCCCCCCCCAAAAAAAAACAACAACAATTTTTCCAAGTTTTTGTGATAGATAACCAAATTTTAGAAACATTTTCTGATTTTACAAGTTTGCCAAAATAATATCTATTTTTTAAATTTTTTTTAGTAAAAATACAATTTCTCAAGTAGGAAATTTTTTCATATTTTACCTAGGAACAGTTTTCTTTAAAATTCAAATTTTTTAAATGGGGCTAGGTATCGTTTAAAATTTTATTTTTTTAAAAATAGATCATTTCCAAATTTTTGTAACAACAAAAATTTCTTAATCTTGAGTAGGAAATTTTTTCGAATCGTTTAGGCATAATTTTCTTTTGATTTAAATGATAATAACTTTTTCAAATGTTTTGGAAATTTCATTATTTTAAAATATCGTCTGAGCACCTTTTTTAAAAAAAATTTTCAAGAACAATTTTTCATTTTATTTTTCAAAGTTAATTTTCAAAATTTTGTCTGTAGTTTTTTTTTATATTTCAACAAAAGTAATTTTTCCAAATTTTTGTGATAGGTACTCACATTTTTTAATTAAGTATGTCTAAAAAAATTTTTTTTTTCAATTTTTCCAACAAAAAAAAAACAAGTTTCTGTGAAAAGTTACTCATTGTATTTGCAGAAAAATTTTCAATCTTTCAATTGTAAAAATCAAGTTTTTACAATTTTTTAAAAGAAAATTTTTCAATTTTTTAAACATAATTTTAAAAAAATCAGTGCCATTTAGTTTGTTTTTTAAACATAAGATAACTCGTGTGGTTTTAAACATTCGCAGGACATACAACTGGTAAATTACTCTGCTGTTTATACAATTTTCATTTTTTTAAATTACTTTTATGAGTTACCTATTATTTTTTTTGAAAAGAATAAAATTTCAAACAGTTTTCTAATTCAAAAGAATTGTTAGTTTTTTGATGTAATTTTTTTAATTTGTTTCAGGAAACTAGTTTTTGATTTTTCAAGTTTCAAAGTTAACTTTTCCTTTTTAAAATTTTTTATTGAATGTATCTAAATCTAAGTAGAATTGTTTGTCGGTTCTTTACAAGTACTGACCAATAGCTCCGCTCCCTGGAATTAGTAATATCAGCACCGCGAGATTGACATTTATTACAGATAAAACATCACTTCGAACAAGGAGAAAGGACAAAACTGACCATGAGTCCGTCTCGATAATGATTTTTTGACAGGTACAATGGTGCATATAACATAACTTATGCATATTCTATATACTCAGCAGAAGGCCCTCTCTAATACCAAGTTGTAAACTCATACCCGCAGAGACTTATATACTTATTCAAAAATGGAAGGAGAGAAAATCAGAATCACAGCTGGGCATACTACAGGTATTAAAATATTTCATGATTTCCAAACCGCATAACTCGCCATTGATCTGCGATCATAAATGAACTATATTTTGTACCATTTATAGACGGGAATTAGCATATACCTAGGGGCAGTACACCAGCTCGAGCCATCGATACCTTGAAACTTTACGTCCGTCAATGATCGCCTTGTAAATGACTTAAATACTCTCCATTAAAGCCGATTACTAGTTTTATAATTCAGGTTAGATTGATATCTATTCTGTACTGTGGCTGCTTCTTGGTCTTATACTATACGCAGATGCAACCGCGTGTAAATAGCCTGCTCATCGGTTTCATGCATAGTGTACTCTTGTAAGGTTTATAGTTAGTACACGCGAATAAAAGAAGAAAAACTCGCCGATCGCGAAATTTATATTTAAAAAATACACACACACGCCCGAAATTAACTCTTTAATTAGACTCAAACGAGTTAATTATACTGCAAATGGTCATCGGCTTCGGAGAAAGCGTATGTGTGTATATGGTGTAGTAATATTCATCGGAGAAAGTTTATAGCCTGTATGATTATTCCCATTACATACTATAAAGTATCTGCCTATATGTATATGAATATTCCGCGTAAATTATATCTTGTACAGCGAGACGTCGTCCATATCGAAGAATGCCAGTTTTAATTTTCTTTTTCTTAATTTTCAAAAAATATCTCGCCAAAGAACGACGCTCAAATGCTGCAAACCGATTTCGTTATACTTTCTCACGAACCGAACCGAACAGAGAAAGTCCCACCGAAGGACAGCTTTTAATTAAATATTTAACGTCTACTTATATTAATTAATTGGCCTATAATAAAATTTTAATTATTTAAGCCCAACTTGGCCCAAGCTATGCGAAAACTTCTCGAGAAACTTTTTCGATATTTCAATCGCGTCGAAGAAATGAAAAAAAGTGCTAATTAATGAATCGCGAATGATTTGCAAAATTACACTATCAAAAAGCCCAATCACATTTTCTAATGGCCTTTAGAACCGAATAAAGTGCTTCTAGAGCCGATTTAAATAACCCCTTACTTTGCTGATTACTTTCGCAAAGAAATTCGATTCATTTTCCGTACAGTCCCCCATCCTCCTCGCACCTCTGACCTCCTACACTTTTACTCGACGAAAAACTATAAAGACTGTACAATACACATACGAGACAGTAAATTGAATTAACCCAGTAGACCACGACGCACGTCGTGATTTTCTATAATGAAATTAAATTTACCATTTTTTTGTCTCCTTTTTTCTTTTCCTTCTTAGAACAAAGACATAAAAAAAACGTATAAAAAGGACGAGACGAAAGAGGAGAAGAAACCGCAACTAAGAGAAAAAAAATTATAATTCGTGGTTTAACGCTCGACTCGATAAAAATTCATCGATCTGTAATCAAAATAAATAGATTCTTTGGAATAATTTCAACTATTTCATTTACGCATACTGGTCACGAATCGAATTACTCGTTCGTTCTGTTTTTCACTATAAACACGTATTTTTGTATATTCGACTATAGTATAGGTACCTGATGTAGAAAGAAAAAAAACAAATGGAGGATTTTTTCACTAATAAAATTCCCCATAAGAGCTTTACCTGTTGTGGAAAAAATACGCATTGTTTGAAAAAACCATCTAGCACGCAAATGATACGAGGGAATGGCGATGGAAAAGTAAAAGTCATCCTGATTAACGAGTAACAATTACGGGACCGTGTGTAAAACTCGTTAGAAGTTCTGAATATATGATACCAATGCGAAGAGAGGATTTTTCCACATGCATTTCAATAAGGTAGGTATCTTTTACAAGGTACAACGCAAACGAAAAATATAGCTAAGTATACTAAAGTGTCGTGAAAATAATACTCGATCGAAATATATAATCTCGTTAGTTTGTTGATGATGGTGTGACGCAATTTGTTAAAAATATTGCGCCTAAATGAGACAAAAAATGGTACCTGAATTGACATGGTCGTAAAAACGAAAAATATTGCGAAGTATGGGCCTATAACTTATCACTAGGTATAAGATGCTGAGGTTGTAAAAATGTCTCACTTCATCATTAATACCAGTAAAATCGATCGATAAATTTTTACTGGGTAGAAAATTTACGATAGGACGCAACACCGAATGAACAAATTGAAAAAGATCTTACGATTGGTAGATGAGTATTTTTTGAAAATTAAAAAAAATTATTTTTTCAATTTAGCAGCCAAAAGAAGTAAAAAATTGACGTTCAAAATTTTCGAAAAATCTTGCAATAAGAATTTAGAAGGGCCTATTTTTTTTCTTCAAAAATTTTCAAAAACTGAAGCTATTTAAATTTCAAAAATTGAAATGCTTTCACACGTGTATGAATCAATTACCTAATTAAAATTATAAAAAAATCAAGACCTTTAAAATCCCTTTAAAAAATTATCAATATTGAAGAAAATTTAAACTTTTTAATGCAAATTTTACAAAATTTTGCCAAACATAGATTTTTTAAATTTTTGAGATTAACACCCAAATTTTTCTAATTTTGACTCATACGTGTACGCCTAGGTACCTTAAAAAAATTGTCAGAATACCATTTTTTTCAAAATCTGCCAAAAACAATTTTTCCCAATTTTTGAGGAAAAATAAAATAAAAAGCTTGCTGTATATGGCGTTTAAAAAAAAAATAAATAAAAAATAAAAATAAATAAAAAAGCAACGTTTACAAATTACCTACATACCTATGTCTAAATATTTTTGATAGAAACAATTTTTCTAAATTTTTCTAAAAAATATTTTCAAATTTTAATATGAAAAAAATTTGCAATTTTGTCTGAAGTAAACTTTTTTTAAATTTAGACACTCATTTTTTATTGGTTTCTTTTTTGGGAAAAAATTTAAAGATTTTTTGAAACACAAAAGTTCTTAACTTTTCCTTTGAAATAAAAAAAATTAAAAAATATCTAATAGTGAAAAATAATTTGCCAAATTTTATGAGAGAAATTTTTAAAATTTTATTTTTAGTCAATTTTTTGTAAAAATTGTGATTTTTAAAAATTGTCTAAAAAAGAAAAAACAAATTGTTCCAATTATCTTGATTAATGGACACAAATTTTTAAATTCAATAAATTTGACTTGATACAAAATTCAACTTTTTTTTTTAAGAAGAACTTTTCAAAGTTTCTTTTACTCATACACAAAACTTTTGAAATTTTTAATATAAAATTTTTCAAAAAATTTATGAGACAACTCAACGCAAACTTTTTAGATTCCATACAAGAATCAATATTTTTGAAAATTTCAAAAAAAAAAAAAAAAAAAAATTGAATTCTCTTTGATGAACGAACAAAAAATTTTTTGGGTACGAAATTCCATGATTTTTTTTTGCACATTTCTTATATTCTTAAAATTATTGTAAAGACAATCCAATTTTATTAATTTTATGGAAGACAGAAATTCTTTTTATAAATTTTATTTTTTACAGAAATTTTTCAATTTTTTTGAGAAAATCAATTTTTTCAATTTTTTGTTTTAAAAAAATCACATATCTGTCAATTTTTCAATTTTTTGGAAAGTGGAATTTTCCAAATCTCAATTTGACATAAAATTTTAAAATTTTATCTAAAACCTTTTTTAAAAAAATTTTGTTTAAATTTTTTTTTTAATTTATTGTCGAAAGCTAGACGGTATTTATTTTCTTCAAGCAAATAATTTTTTTTAAGAAGGGAATTTTCCAGATTTCGACAACTTACCTTAAAGATTTCACATCCTAATCAAGCAGAATTTTTTCAATTTTTCCAAAAAGTTTTTTAAAATTATTTGTGGATAACACATTATTTTATTTTTATTTTAAATGAATTTCCTTTTATTCTAATAATTTTTAAAAGACACATATTCCAAATTTCGACTTAAACATTAATCTTTCAAATTCTATCAGATTCTTAAAACAAGTTACCTTTTAAAATTTCGCCAAAAAATTTTTAATTTGTAAAACATAAAATTTAAAAAAAGTTGTATTTAAAAAAAAAAAAAAAAATCTTGAAAAAATGTTGAAAGGGAAATTTTTTTAACTTCGATTTTACACAAAATTTTGACTTCTTTTTTAAATTTTGCAAAAAAAAAAAAAAAATTTTCGAATATTTTGTGGAAACAATTTTTTTTTGGAAGTCAAATTTTCTAAGATTGAAAAAATTATTTTTCCAATGTTAAGAATGAAAGAAAATTTTTTTCAATAATTTCTGTCACAAGTTTTTGAAAACTTTTCAAAAAAAAAGGTTTTTTTTGGTTGAATTTTTATGGAAAATGAATTCATTTTTCTTTTGAGAAGCAAATTTTAAACTTCTTTTTTTACCGTATTTCTTTATCAGAAGTTTTGTGAAATTCAATGTTACTGACATGAAAAACACCTTTTCAGTTTTTTTTTCTCGTACATTTTTTAAAACTTTTGTTTCTACACAACTGCTTAAAAATTCATTATCTTGACACAAATAATTATTAAATTATTTTTCAAAATTCCTCCAAAAATGATTTTTCTACATTTTCGTGGTAGACATAAACTTCGAAAAAATGAAAAAATAAATTGAAATTTAATAAAGTTGTTCTAAATTTTGTTTAAACCCCACATTTTAAAAATTTTTTAATCGAAAAACTTTTCTATTTTTTGAAATTTTCCAAATTTTGACTTGATACAAATTTTTAAAATTCTATTCAAGGACGCTTTTTAAATTTTTTTCTCGAAAAAGTCGAATTCTTTGTTAAAACAAATTTATTACCTATTTTTTTGAAAGACAAATTTTTCATCTTCTCTATACCAATTCAACATTTTTATGAGAAGAGACTTTTTCTATTTTTTTTTTTTCTAAAACAATAAATTTTTCAATTTTGTTTCAACATAATCATTAAGTATAATTTTGAAGAAAAAATATAAGGGATGAACAAATTTTCCAAAAAATTTTAATTTTTTGAAAGGCAAATTTTACAAATTTCGTTTAAACAAAAACTTTTCAAAATAATACTGAAAACGATTTTTCAAATTTTTGTAAAAATTATTTTTTTGCACTTTTGCAAAAAAAAAAACATAATTTTTTTGGTCAAAAAACCTGCTCTTTTAAACAAACTTCTCCATAAAAATCCAAAAATAATTTTTAAAATGCAAGTACCTTGGAATCAAAACGACATTCTATTCAACTCCACATTCGAATCCAATACACAATCTAAATCCTGCTTCTCTCCAGACTCGTCGTTCCAGCGAACAATAAACTCGAACCTAATTTACTTTCCACCTTTCGGCGAATTCATCTTCTCGACACAATATCCCCTTCATCCAAGGCCATAAAATTCCATCAACCTAATTCGATCAACCTGTAACCTCACGCTCATCCGACATCTTCCATCCATGTAAATCTCTCCTACTTGGAATCTCATACACTCATAGTTGTTTTTTCATTTCGCGCCGTCGATAATTACTTTCTTAGCATGAACCACCGCCACAAACGACGACCATCACCTTCATCAAACTTCACCGCGCTACTGGTTTTTTTTTCTACCTCCACGCAGAGGCAGAATCCTCGACAACGTAAAAATGACGTCATCGATTCAATTATCTTCGATCTAGGCGGACTCGACGTAGGAAAAAATATGCCGAGTCGTCACAAATACGCAAATTACACGAACGAGTTCTGATTGCGAATAATTAATCGTGGAAGCTCGCTCGTGTAAAAAAAAGAAAACAATCTCCGGCGTGTGCTGGCCTCTTTTCTTCTGCATCGCACCCGATGACGGGTGGATTTTTTTTCTCGTAAAAGATACAGTTATTTGCGGAAAACTTTTTTATGAAATGTAATCATTTGGGAATTGCAAGGTTGGTGAAAATTTTCGAGGGGGATTTTCTCTCTGCATCAACCTGCGGGTACACGATGAATATGAAATTCACGCCTTATGACCTCGTATAGTGTTATAAACTCGCAGCATAGGATTATAGTGGACTACCATTAAGTATACGAGAATACCTAAATCAAGCTTTGATTGTTTTGTTAACAAGTACAATCAGATAATGATTTTTCGACTATTTACCTCGGTTTGATGTTTATCGTCTTTCGTATTCTCATACCAGTGTACAACTCGATAACTATCTGTACTTCTCACTCGAGTCAATAAAATCAGTTACATGATGACGAGCCAAGCTATAGCTTAAGCTTAAGTGTAAATTTCCAACAGACTTATAGTTATAACGCCAAATAGGGAAATTTTGAAATTAAATTTTTAACCGAAAAATACTTTAGACGAGCTTCGTTTTAGGGAAACGCTGCGGTAGAGCATCGTTAGCTTCGCGTATAAATATTTTCTTCGTATCTACATAACATACTTACTCGTAGTAAATCCCTCGCGTACCTCTCTCGTGGCTACTTTTTCTCGCTCAAAAGGTTAATAAAGTTCTAAGGCGTTTTTCTAACACGAGCTCGCACGCGAGCATAATACGCACGTCGAGTATCGTATCGTGTAACTTTCGTAATTTAAGACAGCATCCCCTGTGCTCAAAGCGTGCTAACTGCAGAGTGCACCGTTTTCCCACATCGTCGTCTTCTTCTTGTTCGCGGATGGTTTTTCATTTCGCGGAAACTCTCGGTACATGTAATCTATTGTTTCGCGAATTAATGCTAACACGCGAGTATGTACTGTATTGTATTTCAGATATTATTTTACTCGAAACGCCGATAAAACAAATTAACTAAAGTTAAAGATATTAAACTCCTCGCCAAACTCTTTCTATACAGAGCAATTTCACAACATGTCATCATTGACTTTTAAATTGAGTGATTATGCAAGTACATAGTTTTGATGCTGATGTTGTGGAATAGAAGCATCGCAGATAAAATTACTGATAATGATGGAAGGATTTGTTTTCAACAAAATAATAAAGAAATTAATAAAAATTGAAAGAAATTCTATTTATAAGTACACAATTTCAAAAATTGATAAATTCAGAAAGATTGAGACATATTTTTAAAAAAAATTTGAAGTAAGGCCCATTTCTCAAAGATCTTTCAATTTTTAACGTAATAGTGGAAGAGGTCGTAGGTAAAGGTATATCTTTGGGAAATTAACCGTTTTCAAAAAAAAAAAAAAAAAATTGAAAGGATCAATATTCAATATTGATATGAATTCAATGAGCAGGACTTCTGCAAAAGACCTTCAATATAGATCTTTTCAAAATGATAATGTTCCAAATATTAGTATTTTATTTTTAAAATATTTTTAACAATTAGGTATAAATTCCAAGAACAATTTTTATTTTCATTAATTTTTGAAAAATTTGAAATGTAAAAAGTTACCCTAAGATCCAATGCAAAATCCTACCCTACTGAATTTTTCAACAAAAAAAAAAAATCAGTCAATTTCAAAAAGCATTCAATTAATAACAACGGCTACCATTTGATCCAATGCAAAATCTTACCCTTAGTGAATTTTTCAAAATTTTTATTTTCAGTAAAAAATTTCAAAAAATGACAATTTGAATTTAATCAATGGCAAAGGCTACCATTTGGTCCAACGCAAAATCCTACTCCAACTGAATTTCTCAAAAATTTTATTTTCAATGAATTTCAAAAATTGATAATTTACACTTAATTAATAACAAAGGCTTCCATTTGATCCAATGCAAAATCCTACCCTAAGTGAATTTTTCAAAATTTTTATTTTCAATAAATTTCAAAAAAAGATAATTTGAATTTAATTAATGGCAAAGGCTACCATTTGATCCAATGCAAAACCCTACCCTAACTGATTTTTCAAAATTTTTATTTTCAACAAATTCAAAAAATGACAATTTGCATTATTAATCAATGAAAAAGCTGCCCTAAGATCCAATGCAAAATCCTCCTCTAATGAAATTTTTGAAAATTTTTAAAAACATCAATTTTGTAAGAATTTGTATTTTCAGAAAATTTAAAAAAATTGGAAATTTGCATTTAATCAATGGAAAAAGCTACCCTAAGCCCAAATGCAAAATCCTCCTCTAATGGAATTTTTGAAGAATTTAAAAATCATCAATTTAGTGAAAATTTTCAAAAATTTTATAAAAATGAGAAATTGCATTTAATTAATGTAAGATCCAATGCAAAATCCTCCTCTTATGGAATTACGAAAATTTTTATTCCAATAATTTTTGCTAACGAATTCACCTTTCAAACACTTTAAAAATTACAAAAATTACAATTTTTATTGAATTTTCAAATTATTCAACTTTAAAAATGATCTTATTTACGAATTTTAAAAATCTTCAAATTTATCATAATTTGAAAATGACCAGAAGTCTAATTACATTATCAAATTTTTAATTTTATCAAATTTCAGAGATTTAACTACTAAATAAATAAATAATTTTTTTCATTCTTCAATTTTCGCTTAAATATGTATTACGAATGTCAGGCTTTAAAATAATTTGAAAAAAAAACAACAAAAAAAACAGGAATTTTTATTTTTACTCTATTTTGCTTTTTCAGCCATTTTTAATATTACTTACTTTAATTTTTAAATTTCTTCAAAACCATTTTTGTTTTTAAAAAATAAAATTTTCGATTTTTTGAAAAGTTTTAGATTTTTTGCAACAGTTATTTTTATTTTTTCAAAAATTCAAATACTTTGATTGAAATTTTTTTAACACTGTTTTCTTCAGGTCATCATCCCAAAACACTTTTTTCAATAAATACAAACACAGAATATTTCAAGTTTTCTTATTTTGAAGCTTATTTGTTCAAATTTTATTTTTAATCAATTTTGTTTTCTAAAAAAAAATAATAAAAAAAAATAAACAAATATTGATGAATAATTTTTGAAAATTTGGTCAATTTGAATAATCTTTTTTTCAAATTTTGCTGTTTCCGAACAAATTCTCATTCTTTAAATTTCAAAATCATTTTTCTATTTTTTGATTTAAAAAAAGTGAAATCAAAAGAAAATTGAAATCTTGTCATCTTGGGAATCATTTGAATCCTTTAAAAACGATAAAATTCTGAAATTTGTTCAAAGATCATTTTAATTTCTTTTTTCTGATTTTTGTTTGGCACGATCCTAGGTATTATCATTATTTTTCCAAAAAATTATCAATTTCAAATTATTAAATTTTTATTATCTTTTTGAAAATTAAAATCGTTTAAAAAAATTTTCACGAACAATTTTTTAAAATTTGGCCAACTCGGGAATCCTATTGACAAGCAATTATTCTAAATTTCGCTGTTAAAAGAATTATTTTTTTAAGACAAATTTTTCAATCGTTTTCGCCAAAATACTCATTTTTTTCAAGAATAAATTTTTTTTTAATTTTCTGAATATCTACCTAACTATTTTTGAATAAGTTTTCGATACACACAGAAAATAAGCAATTTAAACTTTTTTGCTTTATTTTTGAGGAACTTCGTTTCGAAACAAAAATTTGATCAAAAGATTCAAAAGAACGATAAAAATAACAGCCATGAAAAAGGGTGAAAATTGGCAAGAAAATGAAAAAATTGATATTTTTAAGAACTGCAATTCTTGGAGAAAAATTTTAAAAGACCTCTTTATTGAAAAAGTCCTCAAAAACAGTAAAATGAAAGTACAAAGCAATGGAACATTTCCAAAATTTGAGTACCTAACTATTTTCTATTATTCGCAAAATAAAACATCATCAATAATTGGAATAGGTACACATTTAACTTCAAAAAAATGATACCTAGTCGATAAAACGTAAAAACAATAAGCGATCTGCTTCTAAAATTATAACAGGTGCTAGAATTTCCGAAAAGTGAAACCACCCTGCACACTCCAGTATTTAAAAATTAAGCAAAACGGTCATACGACATAATTAACGCATAATACCGCTCCTGCCCTGGCACGGAGTCCGATCGCATCGAACGGATGCACTTAGCTGGTTTCAAATCTTTTGTTCTTCATCGCATTAGAACAGATTTGATTTTCACTTTTACGGATTCGATGCGAGCGATGCCACAAAAAACAAGGCGATTCTCCATTCACGCCACCAGCATGGAAAAAACAGTCGACCATATGGTACAGGCGGCTACGACGAAAAAATTATGAACCCATGGTATAGGTAAAGGTATAAACCGGTGCACTAAATCAACACTATATGGTCAAATAATATCAAATGAACTTTGGTGCAATAAAATCCGAACCTTGTTCTTTTTTTCTTCTTTTCCTCTTTAATATAAAATATACCACAGGTTTGATTTTTTTTTTTTACATATACCTGACGCCAACGCCTCCGTATAACATTTTAGTATTTATATGGATCATACAGGTATTTATAGGTACCTTTACCTTAGAATATAATGCGCTTTGTGTTGCCGAAACACGCAAATAACGCACATAGTAAATATGTTTTGTCTCCCTCCCACCCCATACTCGGCCTTCGCAAATCGCAGGATCGAAAATGTAAACACATGTACATGAAAAGACGCCTGCCTGGCACGAAGCAAGGTGAAAATCTTTTTTACGTGTAGTATGTGCTGGTACGGATGATGTACGCGCCCGCGCCAGGAGTATGGAGTATGCAAAGATTACAAATAAAACAATAATTGCTAACCATTTGCTCGAAATAATATCTACCTCGTGTTCGTTAATTAAAACCGTTAACCTTTATTAATGCTTCATCGTGCCATAAAGTGAAAAAACAGGTAAATATTATAGCGTGAAATGACTACTTCCGGTGATGCACTGCGGCGCGCCGCGCCGCGCCGCTTCGGTGAAAAACTTTCATACGTTTTACTTTTACAATGGTAAATGAATGGTAATAACCGATGTGTCCGTTTTAATTTCTCTTGTACGAATGCATTTAAAGAATTGATATCAAAATTTTTCAAAATTACATACATTCAACATATAAAAATATGTAATTCAATTTCTACTCGGGAATCTTCTTCCATAAAATTTTTCTTGAATACCTATTCAAGCTTTTCCGAAACCAAAAGCTGTTCGAAAAAAATGAAAAAATTGTGAATTCAAGAAGGAAAAATCAAACAAACATACTTAGATATAGATATACTCGTTTCCTGAAGTGAGTAGTTAATTTTTGATTTTTTTTTTTAACAAACAAAAATATAATAAAAACTTTATGAAAGAAACATAATTATATATTTTGAATTTTTGTGAGAGAAAAAATATCAATCAAAAAAAATTTAAAAAGGGAAACTGTTGTGGTTGAAATTGAATTTAAAAACACCCAAAAAACTGGATGATAAAATAAAATTGAAAAAAAAATCAGGGCAAAAAGTTTTTTATCCAAAAAAATTGAAAAATATTTCTAAAATATTATGCTAATAAATCCGAAAAAAATATAGCTCCTTAAAAGCTTAAATCTGGTAAAGGGAGGGGGGGGGGGGACAAAAATGTAGAATAGAAAACGATTTCGAGACACGGGAAATCAAAAAAAAAATTGTAGAATAAAATATATTTTTTAGAACTTTGAATTTTCCAGACAGAAAATTGTAACTAAAACAAAAAAAAAGTAAAAATTATTTCGAGAGAGAAGGCAAATTTAAAGAAAAAATATAGCTTAGGTACCCAAAAAGACAAAATTACAAGAATTTTTTTTATTAATATAAAAAAAAGAGAGAGGAAAAAAATTATAGGTATCAAAAGAAAATTTTTCATCAATTAATAAAATTTTCAACAAAATATTTTGAACTCCTAATAAACATATAAATTTACACCTAGTTAATTGGAATAAAAAAAATTGGAGAATTGGAGAAGAAATTTATTTTGAAAAAAATATAGGTCTCAAAAAACTTAAATTACGAGGGGGGAAATTTAAAAATTTAGAAAAAAAATTAAAAAGGAAGTCAAAAGAAAATTTTTATAGAATAAGTACAATAAATGTTTTGAATGTTGAATTTTCTAGACAGAAAATTGTATCCAACTAAAACAACAAACAAAATACGAATATTTCGAGAAAGAAAGCAAACTTCCTAAAGAGTAAATTTGAAACAAAAATTCAAAGAAAAAATGCTGCTTACCCAAAAAGACCAAATTATATAAATTCTTTTTATTAAAAAAAAAAAAAAAAAAAAAAGGGAGAAAAAAATTTTGATTGAATAAAATATTAACAAAACATTTTGAACTCCAAGACATGCAATTTTTAATCTAACTTGTATACAAAAAATTATAGAAGAAATAGAATTCATGTTTTTTTTAAATGGGAAAAACTATGAGAGGAAAATAATTTTAAAAGAGAAAAATTTGAAGAAAAAATGTAGCTTTTAAAAATCTCAAATTCAAATAAATTCATTGACATACCTAATGGTAAGAAATTACGAGGGAAAGTGTAAAAATGTGGGAAACAAATTAATAAAAGAAGTCAAAGGAACATTTTATCAAAAAAATGAACAAAATATATGCTGGATTATCAAAACATGAAAATTGATAACTTGGGCACTGAACATTGGAGAAGAAATCCATTTCGAGAAAAAAAAAATGGAAAATTTATTTTTTCATTTTTTTATTTTAAAAGATAAATCTGTTGAGAAAATGTATAGCTGCTAAAAGTCTCAAATCACGAGATTTTCTCTTGATGAACAGAAATGATAATTTTACGAGGGGCGAAAAATCATTAGAAATTTTTATTGAATGAACACAAATAAGAAGATATTTTCGAGAAAAAATTTGGATAACTTTTTAAGAAGAAATTTTAAAAGGAAGAAAACATATTTATAGCTCCCAGAAAGCTTGAATCATGAGAAAAAAATGAAAAGGAAATTTAAAATCAAAAAAATTACAATTTTTTTTTGTTGTTTTTTTTTTGTTATAAACAATCAAAGTTGTTCCTTTTCAAGAGAATTAATTCCCAATTTTTTATTTTCACCAAATTTAGTGTAATTTCAAATAGTACTTAGAGGCACCTCAAATTTTTCAAAAATTAAATTTAAAAATGAGCAAATTTTTTCACTCAGCATTTTACGTTGTTCCTTTTTATATTGGAAGATATTTACCTATTTTTCATTTTCCCCCGAACTAAATTTCAAGTAATGTCACTAACCCCCCCCCCCACAAATTTGAAAAATTATTAAAAATTTCCAAACTTTCGACTTTTTTTTTTTGGTTCTACTAATCTATCAAAATCGATACCCTTTATGAGAAACAATTCCTAATTTTTCATTTTCCCCTTCATTAAATTTTAAGCAGACCCAAGTCCCCTCAATTTTTTTAGAAAAATGAAAAAAATGACCGATTTTTAAACTCAACTCTTTTTTTGATAATACCTAATCCATCAGAGTTGTTCCTTATCGCGAATTAGTTCTCAATTTTTCATTTTCCCTAAACTCAATTTCAAGTAGAACTTTGAAACATTCCCTATTTTCCATTTTAAAAAAAAAAAAAAAAATTTCAATTTTTTTTTACCTAGCATTTTATTTTTTTATAATCATTTTCCCCAAATTGAATTTCAAGTAGTGCCACCTTCCATTTTGAGAATTGGTATTTTTTTTAAAATTGGGACTACTGGCACCGCTTAAAATCGGTTATAACTAAAATAAACAGTGATGCAAGCATCATGAACTTTCCAAATCAAAAAGTATTTAAAAAAATATTAACAAAAAAATATTTGTAAAAAAATCGATCATCGAATATTATGTAAAAAAAATTGATTATCGAATATTTGTGAAAAAATCGACTATAAAATATTTTTTGTATTTAAAACGTCAGCAATTACACTGAAAAACGTTAAACATGGCACACAAATATTCGGCAAAATCACACTTGCTCCATTATTAATAGCTATGTTTTTTTAACGCGGATTATGCATAATCTGGATTATGGATTATAAGAATCTACTTCTTAAAACAAGGTTTAGAAAATGTTCTGATCAATTATTCTGAAAATTTTATCAAGAACAAAGCATAAGAACACAGTAGAATCCATAATCCACTTTCATAATCTACTCATATAGCAGATTATTGAATGGATTTTCACAAAGCACAAACCCTCAAAATCCAGATTATGCAATAATCCGCGTTAAAAAAACATAGCTATTAATCGTGAAAAAATATCATGATGATGTAAACAAAACAACCATTCGAATACCCGTACATCTTATCATGAATAAGACAAAAATGCAAAGCATTGCGCAATGCGCATGTTAGGGAAAGGAGAGCAAACCGGTACACCCGCGGACGCGGTGAAAGGACCACCATACGAAAAAAAACAAATGACGTATTTATTATCGCAAGGGTGAGTTTTTATTACTCGACCGTTGGACTATCACCAACACGTAGACACACATCAACACACATACAGACCAATAAGACAAAAATGCCGAAAAAGATGTCAGGATATAGATAAACAGTTTCCTTATAGATAAACACTTGAACCGTTCCCTTTATCGACATCTAAAACGCGACAAATGTGAAACTCAACGATTTTTCGCATAAATCGCTCGTAAAATTTTTTCTATTCAACGTAAAGGCCCCAAATTCTTGCGTAGCCTTCGTTTATATAAACCACTTCTCATCGCCGAATTTCAACGAGATATCTCAAGTAGGGCGATTGGAATCGTGTTAACAAATTTTTCTGCACACACACACACACACACACATACGGAACATCATCTGGAAATTGGTCAAAACAAATTTGTACGAAGTCAAAATTTGTCTAAGTGCAATATTCGTGAAAACGCATTTCGCACCGAAAACAATACTTTCCTTACAACGCTACGCGCTGTTCGGAAAGTAAAAAGACAAGATTATGAAAATTAGCCAATTTTTTTATTTCTTAAGCCACTTGAAATTCAGTTGGGATAAAATAAAAAATTGCGAATTTTTTCTCATAGAAAGAAACAACTTTGAGAGTGAGACAAAAAAAATCCCAAAATAAGGGTCACTCTAATTAACACTCGCCCGAAGTTATAACATCATTAAATTTTTTTAATTTGAGAAAAAAGAAATTTAAAAAAAATACAATAAAAATGTTCAGCAGTATAAAAAAAAATATTTTGAATTTTTGAGCTAAAAATTTCTATTTAATCAAAATAGGAAACTCTGAGCCGAAATACCCTTCGACACACCCCTCTAACTCAAAAGTCAATCCTAACTGTCCTCAAATTGGTTGTATATTATGCTGACGATAACAATACAGTTTCTCATTTTACCCACAGAGTGTGCGATTTCTGAGCACTACATTCCACCGATACTCTATTTCTGCGTATTATTTCCACAAAGCGAATAAAAAGTGCAATTTTACAAGACGCCCATTACACGAAATATTAAACATTTTAATTCGTCGGCTACTAATTTAGACTTATTGAAGTTACAATCACGTTACACAGGCATTGTTGCATGCCGCTGCAAGTACCAATTGGCAATGTATTAATAACACGAAGCACAATGCGGCCAAGCTTGGACGAACGCACTACATTAACATAAATTATGTAAATCGTCTCAAATAAACCGCAACAGTTAATTGTTTGTTTCATTGTGCTGTTGACACGGATGGAAAATGAATTGATGTTTAAAAATAGTACGTATATGAGCAATCCAGCACCTTATATCGGCTTCTGTGTGCATGGACTTGGACACGACACAAGAGAGAGAGAAGACAAGAAGAGATACCTTTTGGGAGACTTTGGCTTTAAATACACATACTACATAGAATGATGATACCGCGGCAGTGGCACACGATGGAAAGACCGAAAGACGTTGAAAATGAGTTATCGACGTAACAGAAACGTTTGTCGTTATGCCAACAAAACAACGGTGCTGATGGTACGGCCGCGTGACAGAGCAGGGGCAGGTCCGATTGTCGAATAGAACATAATATTTACATATATTTGAGCTATGTTGATACGTGTGTAATGGTGGTAATGGGCGAGAAAACGTTATAATTTAAACACAGTAGCTACCCTAAATTATATCTCGAGGCTACGAAGAGAGCAAGAGGCGTTTGATCGATGAAACGAACCATGGTTTATAATTGATTTCTCGAAATGATATTAGGATGGATGCACGGTACGATGCGATGTTACTTTAAAAGAACTAGTTTTTTTTGTTGTTTTTTTTGTTGTTTTTTTTGTTCGTCTTGTTTTATATTTAACAAGTCTTTAAGTGGAATTTTTCCAGTCGTAAATTCAAATAGTACGATGCTAGAATCCTATACAGTCGTGATGATAGCCTCGGTCACGATTCACAGGGTGCTAGCCGACCAACAACCCTTGTATATAAGTTTTACACTATATACTCGTATAGTCTCGTACATGAACACCTGAACGAGCTCGATGATGCTCGATGCAATTATTTTAAATTACATTGTACGATCGGCAACGCCGCCTAAAAGCGAAACATACATACACAAAAGGCGTTACCACAGAAGTACACTGCACACATTCCACCTGGATATATCTACCCAAGGTAGTTTCCTTTTTTAAAGATGCGCAATTTTTCAACCTCCATAATGCCTATAGCATCCCTCCTGCAGATTTGTTGTATGATAAACGAAAACGCCCGCTGTGAAAGTAAATACACGCGAACAACAAGACGAGCATACGTACGTTCTTTATGCATTTTAATTTCCTCGAAAAAAAAAAAAAAAGGATTAACTGGTATACCTGCACGACGCCGGCACTCGAGCCATTTTTAAGCTGAGCCGCGCGTACAATCGTATCTAGTAGACGAGTGCTTTTATCCACAATGATTCATGTGGTGCAGCCAAGACCATACATATTGGATAGGTAATTGAGTGAGGGGTTTGTATAGACTAGATGATATAGGTATGGATGCTGTAGCCGTATGTTCTTCGAATACAGCAGTGTATAGTCCAATTTCTTAGAAGAATTGTAGATTGTAAGTAGATGCGATGTACTCGGTGGTCGATTTTCCATTTTGATTGTGTTTCCGTTTTACGAGAGGTGTACCAAAGGATGTCACGTAGAGTCGAAATTCAGTCCCAAAGAACAGAAGCCTTGATATGTCAATTGAAATTGAAATTTGTGCTGGAGATGTAAACGAATTGGCTGAAGAGATTCTAAGAAGAGATATAATAAATTGTGGTGTTCTGATTCTGGAAAAGGAACGGACTCGGAGACTCTTAGGTCATTCTATGTCAATTCAGTCACGTCTGGATCTCAGGTCTTCCAATTTTGTTCAAAATTTGTCAACAGCTTCTACCCTTCCAAAAGTAAGAAAATCACCGATGTTTTACCCCCAAACCACCTGTGTTTTTTTTTAGAGGGGGCTTTATTTCCTCCCTTGCAGATTTCTTGCTATAGCGTTCAACTTTAGCTGTCTTCATCAATTTTTTTTTCAAAATTCGAAGGGTCACAGTGGCTGGGGATCGGAGGGTCTTATCAATAAAAGGAGGCAATATTCAAAATCAGCGGCAGTGAAACCGTAACAAACAATGTGCCACACAATTTTTTTTATTTCATCAATTTTTCAAAATGTAAGGGATAGTGAGGGCGTGGAGAAGGTCCTATCAAAAAAATGGGGCAATATTCAAACTCAACGTCACTCAAAATGTAACAAATGATATGCTACGTGATTTTTTGGAATTTTGGCTAAAATCTTGGGACAATGTGCCAGTCATGCGCCTTGAGATCCCACAATTTGACATTTCTCAAAATAGTTCATTTTTCAATTTTTTAAATTTTCATATATTTTCACCTAGAAAAACGTATTTTTGAGTTTTCAAAAAAAAATAATAAATAAATAAAAGGACTGCCAGAACCCGTGTAGCAACGTCGATGCTAATTTCGATATAAATGTCGACACATCGAAATCGGTCACTTTTCGATCGTACATGTCGACACGATTGTGGATGGTTTGTCGAGCTTATTATCGACATATTTGGACGGTCGACAAACATGTCGATAATAAGCTCGACAAACCATCCACAATCGTGTCGACATGTACGATCGAAAAGTGACCGATTTCGATGTGTCGACATTTATATCGACATCCACATCGACATTTGCAATGGTGAAATTTTGAAAAATATGCTAAGTTCAAATATTCAATATAAGTATATATTAAAATTACACCAAAAATAGTGTTCAAGCCAACATTTCGACATTTTTTGTCAAATATGCGGCATTGAGGCCACCTTTGTAGATGGACACATGCGAGTGTCCAACTAACATAGAGATGATTCTTAGACCTTATGTACTAATTCACAACACACTTTACCTGCGAGTATCACAATCACCCTCAAGACGTCGACAGTCAAGTCGATGCATTATTCGACCCTCGACAATTAGATCGACATTAACTCGACTTAAAATTCCTCTGGTCAACACTGTCGACAGTTAAGTCGATGCATTATTCGACCCTCGACAATCACATCGACACTATCTCGACTTAAAATTCCTCTGGTCGACACTGTCGACAGTGAAGTCGATGCATTATTCGACCATCGACAATTATGTCGACAATAACTCGACAAGTCGTTGTATTATTCAAAACTTTGAAAAATAAGAAAATTTTGTGATTCTTTCAAAAATTATTTATTCCTGAGCTTAAAATGTTCTTATTAATTGTTTTTAGTTCTTTTTAGATATAAAATTTGTAAATTTAATTGGCAGAAATTGTCGACATAAATGTCGATGCGTTTATCGAGTATCGATTTTTACATCGACTTGTCTATGTAGAAAAACAACGTTTTCTAAATTATAGGAAAATACTGAGAAAAATTCAAAAATTTTGATTGAACAGTTATGTTTAACATAGAACATTACTTTAAATCTCAAATATCATTTTTAATTCATCGTTAACCGAGAAAAAAATGTGTCTGAATTTTGTCGACATAAATGTCGATGTCGACAATTGCTACACGGGAAATCTTTGATAAAATAATTTTTGTTAAAAATTTGCATAGAAAATTTGAAAAATCCTCCAAGAACACCTCTAAAATTGACCTTGACAGAATTTTCAGAAATGAGAGCACAGAAAATTCTTCCCAGGATTATTCCACAATTAAAACTTTCCCAATTTTTCTTCACAACTTTTGCAGAAAGAAACGCCAAACATGTCTCACCGCAAAACAATTTTGTACAGTGGTGTGTTTAAAGTGACAACACAAACTAATTACAAATACAGTTCGGAAGTGTGAATGAAGGAAATTAAATTAATGAAATACAATCGAAATCTTCTTCTCATTCACCCTCCCCCCCAAAAATACCTGTTTTCAAAAAAAAAAAAAAAAAAAAAAAAAAATACACCTCAAATCTCTAAATTTTTCTTTGAAAATTCTCAGAGAAAAGAAAATAATCCTCCAAGAAAATTTCTAAAATTGGTTTTTATAGAAATTTCAGAGGTGAGGAAAAAAAAAAAAAAAAAAATGTTTCCTGGGATCCTAGGATATTTCCAAAATTCAATTATGGCTTCAGTGATAATGACAATGAGAATGAGTTCATACCAGCATTGCCGAATGGAAATTCGAAAAAAAAACTGGAGATTCAGGAGAAACAAATTGCCGTGAGAAAGTAGTAGATTTCAGGAGTTTTCCGCACAAAAAAAAGTAGTATTTCTCAAGTTTTCCATGAAAAAGTACTTAGTAGATTTCAAGAGTTTTTCATAAAATATATAGAATAGGTTCAGGAGTTCATTTACGTTTTTTTTTTTTTTTTTTTTTTTTTTTCATGATAAAATATGGTGTAAGGTCCTGTTGTCACTGGAAAAATATACTGAATAAAAAATCAGTCTTAAAAATTGAAAAAAAGTGGTTTCCTTTGTTTTTAAGTAACATTTACAAAAATTGGAAATTTTCTTGAAAAAATCAGTAGAGCCTTGAAAAAGTAGAGATATCCTGAAAAATCAGTAGTGTTGGCAAAGCTGGTTGACACAACTTCGAAAAATAAAATTGATTCGTGTTTTACTGTGGAATTTTCCTAGTTCAAGAACAATCTACTGTAGTACTTGGAGTCTCCAAAAAAGTCATGAAATTTTGCTAACAAGTAAGCTAAAATGGGCCCATTTTTAAAAATTCATGGTCCATTATAGTAATTATTATTCTGAATCGCTAAAAACTTTTAGTACACGGCACTGGATTACTGATTTGAAATTCGGAAAGCCTTTGGAACCAAATTTCCAGATGCTGAAAAGTTGATGGAACATTTTTATTCAAAAGTAATGATGAAAAAAATAATATTTTGGAAACGTCCAAAGTTTTAGAAAATTGTCAAAAATCACAAACATTTTTTTTTTTTAAATATGTAGAAGTATATACGGTAGGTAAAGGTATAGAACATCAAAAACAAAATTTTAAATATTTTCGACACTTTTGAGTTCAACCTCGACATCTTTCATAATTCTGATGAAAAATGATTCTAGCTAGACTAGTATGAGAAATATTAAATACCTACGTGGCAAAGACAGATACTCTCTTGTCAAATCTTGGAGCTTAATGACCAAAAAAAAAAAAAAACGACAACAGATCTAGAAGGAATGCAAGGATAACTAATTATCCAATGAAAAATAAAAGAAAAACTTCCCCCCCAAAAAAGTGGAATAAAACCATTACAGAAGACTGGCTATTCTCAGTTTAGAACGGGGAAAAAAATCAGTTAGAAATATACGTCAATGCATGGTACATAAACATACTCGTAATTCCCAAAATTATATTAATCTTCGTAACATAACGAGAAAAAAAATGACTCCGGATACCTCTGCTCATTCAAATATACCCCAAATGGTCTTCATTATGTGAAGAAACCCAGATCACCCGTTGCGGACACGATTTTTTCCTCGATTACGGAGACCGCTGGAACAACACCACACCAGGTCCCTTTTTTACTCCTGCTGTATATTTTTACGCTGTCGGCTGGAAATTATACCTAGTAAGGTAGGTAACTCCATTGTTGATTCATTTCACCCTGAAGGCTAAAGCTACCTCAGAAGTTCACCGATACTGTCATAATGGCATGATCCATTGTGACAGATGTTTACTATCGAAATTTTCGAACCTGGGCGCAGGATGCACGATATAAAGAAAAAGGGTTACCAGGGGTAAATTTAATTTCTTGGATCAGCAAAGGCTACAAAAATGCTTTGGGTTTTTGGTAAAGAATACAATTACCATTATTTCGAAGCATATATCGTACGAAACACGAGTAGAATATTTTCTCGTATATAAAGGATACAACCCAAATGGCTCGGATTGTAATTTCGTGTAGCATGAAAGAGTTTCAAAAGAGATTGGGAGGCAACAGACAAGATGACACGGCGACAAGATGAAGTAGCATGAGATGACGACTCCGCCAACGCGCCGTAGACATTTAAAATGGCCATAATGACACGAACCGTTGGTTTGTGATTTCGTTAGCTGGCTGGAATCGTGGTGCCTAATTATTTTTGTAAAAACAGTCGGCCTAATAGCCATCCATTAGGAATAATTTGGAAGAATATTGCTGGTCGGACCGCCATCGCCGAAATGACCTGTACTTACGAATGCTGCGACCATCTCGTAAGATGGAAAATTTACGAGCAGAATTAATCGACGGCTTAGATGATGCGAATATCGAAGATTTTGTTCGCGTTTTGATTTGGAATCGAGTTGAAAATGGGAAAATACGTAGTATTCCCACGACCGCGAGCTTATTACAGGTGTTGCGCGCTTTTCAATAGGAAGAAAAGGCAAAGGTATATGAGGGCGGAGGTGAGAACACAACGAAATTAATGGTTTACCTGGCATCAATTTAGCGAGCAACGTCGAATACTATAAGAGATGAACATAAAATGACCAAAGCAAATGATCTACGTCCAGGGTTAAAAAGAAGAAGAGCGCGAGGATGTGTTCAGGAAATGATATCCGTTCCGTTTCAGCGGATTTGGACAATGTTATCGTACCATAGAAGGAGGAGAAAAAATACGCCGGCGTGGCGGCTTCAACCGTCAAGCTATGTCGCGTCATCGAGCCATCGCATCGGTTCGTTCATCCGATCTAAACGAATAAAAAATACGCCATCGCCATTGTGGCCCGAATAGCGAGAAACGAGAAGCTAGAAATGTGTATATGTTGCTATGTATTCGGAATACCATTAATTCCATTATTTTTTGCCTAGGTATTGTACTTTATGGGTTCGGTCAGGGCGTATATGTGGGTGTACGATATATTACACTAGTTTCAAAATCTACCGGTTTCCGTTGTAATTATCAGACCGGTTGCTTAAGATTATAATGTTACAGGAGACGCAGACGTCGCGTCGAGGGTCAAAGATGAGTTTTGCCCTCTAAAATGCTAAAGGATGAAAAATCGTTTCGCAATAGACACTAAAATACCTACTCCTGGAAAAAAAAATTGCACCAAAGAAAAAAATGATTTTTGGTTCAAATGTCCTATTGGAAGAAAACTTCTCTTTTCTTTGGAAAACTGTATTTAAAGCAAATGATTTGCATGGGAAACAACGTACAGGAAAAGAATCATGCAAAAAAAAATTCAAGCAAAAAATTCCAAGAAAATTTCTTCCTCGTAAAACAACTTTTTTGGAAAATTAAGTCTTACGAAAAAAAATGAAATTGTCAACACAATATTTCCCTTTATAAAAAATAAAGAATTGAAAAGGTTTAAAAATTTTCAAAAAAATAATAAATGAAAATATTAGGAGGAACCTTGGTAACTCATCTAGGTACTCCGATTGAACTGAAATTTGGCTCGCCGAAAGAGCATCTCACCCAGACCTCAGAACCAAAACTTGAGCTGCTGAAGTTGAATTCCCGATTTTTGACGAATTTTTGAAAATAGTGAAAATAGCCCAAATGGTAATAAATCAATTTTTTACAAAAATTTAATATGTAGGTAGTAAATTTTGAGAAAAAATAGCTTCGAAAATAGCCTCAATTGACTCGGGGGGATCGACTTCAATGCATAAATTGGTTTTCAAAATTTTATCTCAAAATTGCCTATTTTTGTAAAAAATTAATTTACCAAGGAATATTTTCGCCATTTTTAGAAAATTTTCGAAAAATCAACTTTGGCATCTAAAACATTGGTTCTGAGATCTGGATTGCATGCTCTTTTCAGTTAGCCCAATTTCAGCTCAATCGAAGTTGTCAAATTGCCCAGGTTCTTTTTGGAGGTTTTTTTCGGTTTTTATAAAAAATTGATTTAACCAATTGCCAAAATTTTCTAAATTTTTATATAAACCTGGGAAAAAATTAATTTAGCAAACTTTGAAAATAAATCTTTCAAATTTTTTAAAAATCCAACTTAATTTTAAAAATGACTCGAATTTCAGAAATTCATTGAAAATTTAAAAATTACTCAATATCAAGTTTTTACCAAATTTTGAAAATCGACGAAACTCTGAGAATTAACTTTTCAAGTTTTTTTTTTCTTCTCTAAATTACTTAAGCTAGATTTTAAAAAATTGAGCTTTTAAAAAATTATTCCAATTTAAATTTTAAAAAACTCAACAAGTTCAATTTTTAAAAAAATTTACGAACGTCAAAATAATGTTGATTCAGTTTCAAACATTTATTATTAAAATTTCAAACGGCAAAATGTTATTTAATTTACATCTATATTAAATTTTGAAAGGGTATAGCAGGATAAGCATAGGTGAATCGGCCTCAGACGCCATTTTCGAATTTTTTTCAAAAAATCTTTTTGTAGTGGTAAAATATGATTTTAGAACGTATCGTGAAATTCCCATCCCCCTCGAGGGGACTGGTACCTCGAAAAACATGAGTTTCACTTTTTCGCATTATCTCAGCCGTTTTTCGGCCGATTGAAGTGAAACTTGGTGGATGGTAGAGGGTTACGAGTACCAATATGCGCAATTTTTTTCAGATTTTTCTGACCTTGAAAATGACCTTGAAATGCGTTTTGAAAACTTTGACAGCCGTTTAAAAAATTTAAAAAAATACACGCAGACCGCGATAAAATTACCATATGTTTTTAGGTGTATTTTGAACCTCTGTGAATTTTTTTGGATTTTTCCGAGTGGTGGAAATTGCCTAAAATGGCGAAAAACCACGTTTTTTCAACATTTTACGCATGTACGCAGGGTGAAATTGAGTTTTGGTTGTACGCTCGCATTATGCAGTACAATTCATGTATTAACAACCATTTCAAGACGTATTTTGAAATTTCGCCCCTTTTTAGAGAGGTGGTGCCTCAAAAACCACGATTTTTATCGTTTTCGAATATTTTTCAACCGATTGAAGTGAAATTTGGTGTACAGGGGAGGGTTCTGAGCGGAAACAACCCCAAATTTTTTCAGATTTTTTTGACCTTGAAAATGACCTCAAAACGTGGTTTGAAAACTTTGACAGCCGTTTAAAAAAAAACTAAGATATACGTACATCTCGAAAAAATTACCATATGTTTTTAGGTGTATTCTGAATCACCATGAATTTTTTCAGATTTTTCCAAGTGGTGGAAATTGTCTAAAATGGCAAAAAACCATGTTTTTTCAACGTTTTTCGCGTGTACGCGGAATGAAATTTGGTCAAATTCCCCCCCCCCCCTTTATAGTACATCACTAAGCACTCCCTCGTACACCTTTAGCCCGACTTTCAGCTCAATTCGTTCATTTTTCGCGAATTCGGTAAAACTGATTCAGAAGACTGTCCTTTACCTTTTGTATATTAATTTTTCTAATTTGGCTGAATTAGAAAAAATAATAATCTACTTAATTAACAATTTTTTTGAGTTCGGAAATCACCTACCTAATTTTAACTTTTACCGAATTTTGAAAATTTTGAAAACTTTGAAAATTCTTCAAATTTTGAAGTGTCCAAAAAGAGAAAAATGGAGATGAAACAAAAAAATATATAAAAATACTTAATTGGGAATACCTATGGAAAAAAATCGGAATTCAATGTAAAATTGGAATCATTCCTCTCATAGAGTATTTTTATACCTAATAACCTAGGTCAAATTTCAAAAAATTGATCCGAAGTTAGATTTTCCATGTTGAAAGTATCTAAAGATCATAGATAAAAATCTTCATAATTATAAAAGATCTATATCACAGATCAAAATCTATCCAAAGATAATTGGATCCTCATACCTCTCTTATTCGCCCAACACTAGTTTAAATTATTACACATACGTATTACATACATACAGTCTCAAAGTAACGAGCATCCCTCTAAAATGAATATTCAATACCAAACACTTGACCTGGCAACACTGTTCGACTTTTGATGATTTTTCACTACATATGGCCGTCTGCACTTACGAGCCATTAGTTCAATAAACTTGAAACTGCACTTGCAATACCTCCACTCCTTTTGCGAAAGCTAGTTAAAAAATTATACAGGAATACGTCAATCAGTCGGTAAATTGGAGAAAATTAGAGGTAAATTATTTTCGTCGTTCGGACGCACGTCCATCGCGTATCTCAGCCACTCAACAAGGAAATGGCCGATGAGATCGTAATGTAATTACAAATTGAACGCTATTATACGACTATACAGTGTACTTAGAGCAGACCAGACGTGAAAGAGTGTATTTGTGCGATGATTATGTGGTGTCTCGAGTTTATAACAGCTACATGAGCGTCAATGAGGTGATAGGGTGATGCCGACGACGACGACGACGTCGACGTCTTATTAAACCAGTAGATTCTTCCGAGTGTACATTTGTAGGTTGCCAATTTCGATGGCGAAGAATAGCTCAACGTACTGGCATAATCCGGTGTACGACTACGGAATACACATGTTCGAGTATTAAATACGACACGTAGTCATAGCGTCAAGTAGTCGCATCGCATCGCGTATCGTGTTGTCGCATCATGTATACGATTGTCTCTGTATATGTTATTTTACTTCTAAGATGAGATAGGGAAAATCTATCGGTTAATTATGTTTGGCATTTGGTCGAAAATTGTTATTCAGATCATGGCCATCTTCTTTGTTAGATGTCACATGCTGACCTTATGTACATTCTAATGAGGACATTATGCTGTGCAAGAATGTCACATATTTGAAAATCGTACATAGGTATTATACAGTACCAATACGATGACAATTAAACAGGAAAAGAGAGAGTCGTAGAGGCAAGTTCAGCGAAAAATTATTCCATGCATGCAGATGATACGATAGCTCGATGGCGCGAAACTTTTAAATTTTAGGAAGCCCTTAAAATTAAATTTTTAAACAAATTAATCATTTAAAAAACTATTGCAAAAAATTGAATTAAAAAAAATAAATTCAAAATAAATGATTGAAAGTTTCAAAAAAAAAAAATCTATTAGAAAAAAAGTTGAAATGAAAATTTAAAAATTACAATTTGAACAATTCAACTTAAAAAATTAAGTGAATTCATGCAATACATTAAAAAAAATGGAAAACAAAACTTTAAAAAAATTAAATTACAAAACTGAAATGAATTGACATTTTCATTTTTTAAATTTAAAATATGTAGAAGGCGAATAAAATGCAAATTCAAAAATTTAAATGAAATCAAAATTTCAAAAAATGAAGAAAACAAACGAAGAACTGAAAATAGAGCCAGGAACAAAATTATATTTTTACCTACCATCAAAAATGCTAAAAAATTGAAATAAGTAAAATGGAAATTGAATGTTTCAAATTCAGTTCTTTAAGTATGAAGATCAGAAATATCTAAAATTTAAAAATTTAAAAATGGGGAATGGACAAAAATGACCAAAAAAATAGAAAAAATAGAAATAAAATTTCACGTTTTAAATTCAACTTTGAATTTTTTAAAAAATACATGACCATCAAAAAAATAGATTGAAATTCATAAAAGTTTTAGAATTTGAAAATAGCAACCAAAAAAAACGCATTTATGTGCTAAAATTTTTTTAAAATAAATATAAACTTCATCACCAAAAATTTAAAGAAACTGAAATAAATCAGAAGTGAATTTCAAAAAAAAAAAAAAAAAAAATGTAATAGAGAGACAATTTTACAAAAGTTTGGCATTAAAAATTCAAAAATTATTGAAAAATTATAGTAAACAAAAGAAAAACTAAATTCTAAAATCAAAATTGAAATTGATTTTAAAAAAATTCGACTTGAAAAAATTTATGAAAAACAAAAATAAATGCGCCACAGCATTTTGAAAAAAAAAATTCTCGCTACGAGTAAAAATATTTTCTAAAAAAATTTCAAACTTCTACCTATTATTTTTTTTTAGTTTAAAAAAAATCAATTCTTGAAAAAATTAGCTAAATTTTTATTTCTTAAAAAAAAACTAAAAAACTTTCTTCTCCAAAAAATCAGTATTTTTCTCTCCCAGAAAAAAAATTGAAAAAAATTTCTCATTAAAAAATGTTTCTCTCAAATGAATTATTTTCTTCAGAAAAAAATAGTAAAATTTTTCAAAATTTTCAAATTTCAGAATTTAAAAAAATGTAAGATTTAAAAATTTTTGCTCGGAAAAATTGAACACCTTTTTCTTCAAAATTATTTTTAAAATAGAATTTCATGTTTAAGAAAATTGAAAATTTCCTTATTCGATTACTTACCTACAGGAAACATTTTACGAATACTTCATTTTTTTTTCGAAAGTAAGAAATATTTTCTCCGAGATGTTTCCTTTGAAAATTTGAGAAATGTAGGTTTTTACACCAAAGAAATTGAGAATTTTTTTTCCTAAACATTGACACAAAAAATTTGAAATTTTTCGGCAAAGAGAGATTTTTTCTTCAAAAATAAAAATAGTTTTCTTTTTCAAAAAATTGAAACAAAAATTTTTTTACTAAAAATTGCAGAATGCATACTTGGTTATTTTCACATTTCAAAAAAAAACAAAAATTTGTACTCCAAAAAAACAAAGATTTTTTCGCCAAAAAAAGTTGACACAAAAAATTGCTCGAGATTTTTTTTTTCAAAGAAAAATGAAAGAATTTCTTCTTTGAAAATGATAATAAATATTTTATTATCAAAAAATTGAGATGATAGTTATTTCTTATTCCAAGAGAATTCGCAATTTTCTCCGAATGAATTTAGAATATTTTCCCCTAAAAATTTGATTTGGTTAATCGAGAATTATTTCTTCTCCTAAAAATAATTGAAACAAAAAAATAAATAAGTTGAAATTTTAAGATTTTATGCTGAAAAATTATTCAAGAATAATAATAAAAAACAACAACAACAACCAACCAACAAACAAACAAAATGGAAACAAAATAAATTTTTCTAAAAATTAAGGAATGAAAAACAAGAATTTGAAATATTTAAAATAAATTCACTTAATTTCAAAAAAATTGTAAAATCAAAATAATGAATTCGAAAATCAAAAATAAATTTTAAAATAACCAAAAATTTGAAACAATTGAAAATAAATTAAATAATCGTACAAAAAATTTAAAAATTTGAATTGGGAAAGTAAAAATTTTCCAATTAAGGGAGATAAGTACCAACATAAAAATTGAGTGCCCTAAAAACAATAAAATATCTCTTTTTCAACGTTTCGGACTTCTGTAGAGAAATCAGAGCATGCCACACATTACGGATTGCAACTTTTCAACTCGTGTTTGTGAATTCACAGAGTATTGGAATATTTTTGTAAAAATACACTTTGTATACAAATTCTTCGCATGCTCGACTAGCTGCATGTGAAAAATTCAGCTCACAGTTTTTTTTTCCATTATCAGGGTATAGAGTTCCATACACACTGATAAGGTCGATAACGATAATTACTGCGGTATGTACACTATAGCAAACAAAAGGTATACGAATAAACTATGTACATTATTAATGGGAATATCGAATTGTTCTAAGCGGCTAATTTCGGGTCACTGACGCGAATATACAAGCTTCCGGTTTTGTTTACTTTCCAATGTATCCGAATAATGATATAATTTCATCGGCGAATAATTTCATTGAATTTGGGCATCGCGAGAATCGAGAAGGTAGGTACATTGCATTGCATACACAGAGGGACACGAAACGAAGGAAATTAGATAGCAGGATTTTTTTTTCCGAAAGGAAATTGAATTTTATCTGATTCGTGTCCGGCACCCATTTCACGTACATCATGATTCGTTCATTCCGTTCGCTCGCGACTGTAATTTTTTATTTTTTTTTCGTATTTTTTGATCCAGTTCCGATGCGTATTCCGCTCCAATTAATGGAAAGCCTCGTGCCGAATTAGTACGTATTTGCTGAATCTCGTATGTATCGTGTCACGTTCAGATGCTTTCGCGAGATATACGCAGAGTCGAGAGAGTCGCGATGGAATTTTTTGTTTTGTTTCGTATCAACTGGTACAGAAACCTGGACAAAAAATGCAACTGTTTTCTTGGTCTATCGACCTGCTGCTACGCTGACCATTCGCCATTTTCGTCGCACAAAGGATGGCAATGGCACACGTATTAAAATTTAATTCCTGCGAGATGTCAAGTCCAGATTGGTTAATGGCTGAGTACGTTTTTCCTAAACCATTGTACAGTCTGGTACAATTTTCTTCAATCTTCCAAACCTAATAACCACGTCGATTGCGAGTTTCCTGCGTCTAATGTAATTATCTGCTGCTCGGTCTAACATCTCGCGGGCTTTTAATGTGATTGATTTCGGGTTATTTTTCATCTCGGTTTTTTTTTCTTCCTCGGCCATCGCATCGTGCTGTATCCTGGGCTGCTGCTGCTGCTGCGTAACAAGTTATTGTTTTTTAATCGCGAACTGCTGCGACGTCGTTACCTTAAAGCCGCCAGTTGAAAATAATGATTTGAAAAATGAATAGGTGACGTAAGGGCATTGTTCTCTGACTCTACGATTGCTTTTTATTTCGGAAGCGAACGAGTATTTCCGATTTCTTAATCGATGTCCCCCCCGCTTGGGCGAGTTGCGAAATATGCGGACGCTGCGTGAAAGTCTCAGCGATAATTGGCCAGTTGCTATATTATTTTCTACCTATTTTGACCAAAAAAAAGGACCGGCTGCTACGTCGAGGTGCACGTCGCAGATAAAGCAGAATCAAAGAGAAAGTATCCGGTGCGCAAATGATTATAAAATGTATACTCGGCGAACGTTTTCGTTTAATTAGTTTAATTAATTCGTTAATAAATATGTAATTACCGAGCCAATGCAACAGCACAACAGAAGACGCGATTAAATAATATTCAATTTTTTTACATTAATTAATGGCGTAATTAGGGTTTTAGTTTGGCTAAATATGAACATAATAATAATAAGAACCGAAACCAAATGTACGAGATGAAGAGTACAGTAATGGGCAAGCTGGTCCAATGGGTTGCCCTTTGTCGCTCGCTTAGTCATCTCCATGAGTCGTCATTAATTTTGGTAATAAACGTCTCAACGCGGACAGTGCCCATGCCCAAGCCGTCTGCGTGGTGTGAAAAATCACTCGGAAATCTATTACGTGATTCTGGCACTCGGACATCCCTCTCAAGGCGCAGGCGAGATCGTGGCTGGGCGCTGTGATTGAATGTCTTTGTGCGACGCGAGCTGAGTTGAAGGTTTTTTTGTTTTCGGTCGAAGATGCTCGATCACAGAGATGGACAATGGACAGATGGTTGTTTTGGAATTATTTTACGTTTCGCCCAAAATGGAGAATTGTAATATTTCTAGTGAATTACGATGTGTGATCGATCGTTTGAAGCCAACCCATAAGTCGATCAAGATTTTTGTGCAGGGAAGGAGGGCTCAGAGGGCTGACAATTTTGATTAATTTACATATAAATCAAAAATGAATGAAATTTCATTCAATTAACAAAATTATTATTCGATTTTTTTCATAATGTTAGATTTTTTTAGATAATTTTTTTTATGTGAGCTGTTTGAGGAAGTATTTTCAAGAGGCTCTATTTTTCAGAAGAATTTTCTCTATAGAGGATTTTTGTAATATCGACATATCTGCGAATGAAAAAATAAATTTTCTAGAAGGAATTTTATTATGTGAAGAAATCTTGCAGACATTTTTCAAATTTTTACAGATACATTTTTGAAAAATTAAAAATTAAAAAAATAGTAAATCACAATGTTTGTTCAATCTTAAAGAGGGAGGAAAGAAGGAAATTTCAATTTAAAAAAAAAAAAAACAAATGAATAAAATTCCATACTTAACGCTTACAAAACTTGTTTTTTTTTTAAATAAATGAGGTTTAAAAAAAAAATTGTTAAGATGTTTTTTACTTCTTTCCAATACTTTTGAAAAACATAAGAAGTAAGTAATTTCTTAAGGTGCTTAATTTTTCTGAGTACTTTGAAATTTTTTAAAGAAATTTCATTTTCCAGGAGAATATTTTTCTAGAAAGAATTTTTATGGCTGCCCACGCCTGCAATCAATACTAGAAACTTAAAAACCGATTTTTCTCATTCCCCTAATATATTTTTATTTTAAGAATTTTCGTTGAAAATTTTCAGAAAATTTCTCACACAATTTCCAAAAAAATATATTTTTTTAAAACATACAAAAATTCACGAAAAACTGGAAAAAAGAAGAATAAATTGGAAATTTATTTATTTATTTATTTATCAAACGTGATCAGTACACTTAGTACTTAACACTAGCGAAAACAAATTAAATTATAATATCTTGAAGTAACTTAGGTCTTAGTCTAGGATTGCGCGTAGGCATAACAGTATTACATAAAAAAGGGATTTTTAACATTCTTAAATAACAATTAACACTATTGAGCAACATATGGTTGAATAACTTAGGGATGCCAAGTTCTCTTTGAATTTGAGAGTTACGGATGTACCATTCGCTGTTAGTAATGATTCTCAGGATTTTATTTTGAAAGACTTCAATTTTATTTAAATTGGATTGAGAGGTACCAAGCCAGACTAAGCATCCATAGGTGATAACAGGTCGTAATAAAGAAGTATAAACTAATTTAGCGTTATTAACGTTTAATTTTGACTTACGATTCAATAAAGGGTAGAGAAGTCTTAGACGCTGATAACCTAATTTTAGTTTGTTGTCAATATGTTCATTGAAATTAAGTTTTGTATCGAGGTAAATACCTAAGTATTTTACAGCATCGCTTTTCCAAGTCAAGGGGATGTTATCGATTTTTAGTTGAAGAGGTGGGTTTATTTTTCGTAAAGAAAAAATTTTTGACTCACATTTATTGGGATTTAGAACAAGTTTCCAGCGATTGAACCAGCTTATACTAACGTCTAAGGAATTTTGAAGAGAATGAATGGCGTCATTTAAGATAGAATTCTGAGTTAGTAAGCATATATCATCAGCAAAAGACCCAATGGTGGTATCAGGGCCAGTTTCAAAATCCGAACAAAATAGGTTATAAAGAGTAGGACTCAACACGCCACCTTGAGGAACACCTATTTCGATTTTTATTTCACGAGAAAAGAAAGAGCCAATTCTAATAACGAAGGAACGATCTTCGAGATACGATTTGATAATTTTAATTAGATAGACAGGAATATTCAGGCGTGTGAGCTTGAGTAAAAGACCATGATGCCAAACAGAATCAAAAGCCTGTTTGACATCAAGAAATGAGGAAACCGTGAATTTCTTATTTTCGAATCCATCATTGATGATTTTGTGTATGCGTTGAACTTGGAAAATCGTTGAAAATTTTTTGCGAAAACCAAACTGATGGGAAGGAAGAATATTGTTTTGAGAAATTACCTGAAGGAGACGATTTAGGATAATACGTTCAAAGATTTTAGAAATAGAATTTAAAAGACTAATAGGACGATAACTAGATGGGTCATCTTTAGGTTTGTTTGGTTTAGGAATGAGTATCATGATGGCTTTTTTCCAGCTTAGGGGGAAATAAGACAAACGGAAGCAAGCATTGAAGATATCGCTTAGTTGGACGATGAAATTATCTGGAAGACTTTTTAAGGTAAAATTGGTGATACCATCAATACCAGGGGATTTTTTGTTTTTGAGCTTTTTGATGATATTTTTAATTTCAGCTGGATAGGTAGGTTTGATGTGATTAGTAGGGCAATTTTCGAGAAAGGAAAGATTTTGGTTGATAAGAGATTTATCATTTGAATTTAAGTGAACCTTACGTCCTAGGATATTTTGAAAGTGGTCCGCAAATAGATTGCATTTATCATTATCGGAGATATCATTACCTAGAACACTCATAGATGGAACACGCTTCGAGAAATGCTTAGTAAGTTTCCAGATATCTGAATTATTGTTGGGAATTTTAGAAAGATTATTACGAAAATAATCATTACGAAATTCACTCAGGTCGAATTTGATTTCGCGAATTAAGCGATTAACTTCAGTTTTTGTGACTGGATTTCTAAAATTTTGCCATTCTCTACGTAAACGGTTCTTGGTTCTAATTAGGTTACGAATACGGGAAGGGATAGATGGAAGCCATTCATTCTCATGAAGGGTAATTCTTTCAGAAGATAGATTGTACGTTGATTTGATTTTGCTAGTAAGTTCGAAAATCGCATCGTCTATTTTACCGCTAGTGGAAAGATCATTAGAAACAAAAGAGACGTCAAGAGCCAAATCTTGAAAATTTTTCCAGTTCGTTCTAAAAGAAGTTTTCAATTGTCGAACAGGACTTTCATCGAGGTCAATAAGGACAGGAAGATGATCAGAGCTCAACTCTTGAAGAACAGTCTGAGAAATAGGGCCATTCATATTTTTGTACAGCAAAATATCTAGAATGTCAGGCACGAATGAATATTGTGTTGGGAAAAATGTAGGCGCATTAGGACTTTCCAGTTGAAAAGCGAGGTTACTGCAAACGTTTAAGAGTTTCCTACCATTTGTGTTTGTTTTATTACAGCCCCAGATTGAATTTTTACAATTAAAATCGCCGAGAATTAAAATCGGTTCATTAGGGTTAGGTATAAGATTTACGAAATCAGAATTCAAAATTTTTTTACGGGGCTGTTTATAGGCTGAAATAATTTTGAGTTTAGATCGATTATTAAGACAAATACCTACAGCTTCTAAATTTTGAAGAGGTGGAATTTGGAATGATTCGTGTTTAATTTCTTTTTTGATTAGTAATGCAACTCCACCAGAAGCCTTGATACAACTACGGTTTTTTTGATAACATGTATAGCCAGGAATTTGGAATTTTTCAGAATCAGTTAAATGTGTTTCAGTTACACAAGCTACATCTACATTATGAGAATAAAGAAAATTTTTCAACTCCAAAGCATGACTTTTTAGACCGTTTGAATTCCAGTTAAGGATTTTTAAATGAGCGTTGGAGTGATTGGAAAACATTATTTTTCAATGAGGATGCTTGGTAAGTTACTCACCACAGATTGTAAGAAAGGAAGAGTTAAACGAAGGGCTTCTACTAGATTATTCACCATTTCAATGTGACTGTTGAGGAGTTGAATTATAGACTGAAGGTCATTGGGGAAAGATTCAAGATTAGATTTAGTAACGGAAGCATAGCTAAGATTACCTGGTTTGGATACCGAAGGTTTGGACGACGTTGATTTGATGAAAAAGTTAGAATTTTCGCGAAGCGGGTTTCCAGAAGACGAAGAAGTAGATTTTGAAGATTCTTTCTTAGATGGAGCCAACGAGTTTTGGAATTTCTGGAAGGCATTACATCCACGATAGTTGGCTGGGTGATCTTCTCCACAGTTTGCACATTTTGGTTTAGCAATGATTGGTTTGGTACAATCAGAAGTTAAATGAGAGCCAGCGCATTTGACACATTTTGGGTTTTGATGACAGAAGTTTTTCGAATGACCAATACCTTGACATCTTTTACATTGAATGATGTCCGATTTTTTACGATTTTCAACTTTGATGACAGCATGGCAAATACTATATAGATCGAAGATTTTCTTACCTTCGGCATCATCTGTGGTTACAAGCGAGCAGATAGGTATCGGATCTTTTTGTTTGTTGAATAAGCGACTCAGATGCAGAACAGGAATGCTGAGGTCTAGTAATTCGGCTTTGATGTCTTCGATGGATAAGTTGGTTGGTACTCCACGCAGAACAACAGAGAGACGTTTATCTTCTGGGTTGCGAAAAGTATAGTATTCCCATTTTTGAGCATCGAAGAATTTGGTCAAGGTACGATAGTCGTCAATGGAACGAAGGCGTATTCTTGTTTTTTTACCAAAAAGTTTGGTGTCGAAGTTGGTAATATTTTGCTTCGAGATGGTGTCTGTTAGATTCCGATGATCAATGTCCTTATTGAGAAATATAGGAGGAATTTTAGGCAGCAGTTCTTTAACATCTTCGATTGTTGCTTTGGAATTGTTGGAATTTATAAGCTTAGCTTCTTGATCAGCAGTTAGCGAAGAAAAAGTATCGAAGCGATTTTTAACCAAGACTGTTGGAGAGTTCTTCAATGACGGAGACGGCGGATTCTCGGTTTCTTTTATATTGGAAGTTTTCAATGGTTTTTTGACGTTTTCAGATGAAGATTTCTCCGCTTCTATTATTTTAAAAATCTTCAATGGTTTTTTGTCCATTACCAGAGCGGATTTCAGTTCTTGCATAACAAGCTTCGATCTTTTTAAAACTTTTTCGTCCACTTCCATAGCAATATGAAATTTTCAAGGAGAGAGGTGGATGTTAACGCTACCGAGTTTAGACAGAGACTGAAATTGGAAATGATCTCAGAAGTCATTGTAATAAAATCTTGAAACAAATTCACTCAAAAAAATATTATTAAAAAAAATTCAAAAGAAACCTTCAAAAACATTCTTTTGAATAAAATGTTTAGCAGTTTACAATTTTTTTCAATTTTTTGAAGTAAACTCGATTTTTTTTATAAAATAAAAATTATCATGAAAAAATAAATTTTTTCAGAAGATAGGTATGAACTTTCGTTTCATTTTTTTTCACAAATTCAAAAAAAAAAAACTTTTTCCGGAAAATTTTTTATGAAATCGAAGAAAGTCTGAAAATAACCCTAAAAATGTCAAAAAAATTACTTAATATGAATTCGCAAAAAAAAAAATCATCGAAGGAATTGCCCTGAAAATTTTTTTGAAACCTTGGAAAATTTTTCTCAATCTTATTGAAAACTCTTTTTTCAAAGAGTACATTAATTGTGAATAATTTTTTGTAGAGCCTTGAAAAAATATTTTCAAGAGGATTTATTTTCCAGAAGAATTTTTGAGGCTGCTTCACATCAGCAAATTTTTTGAAGACTTGAGATTCGAAGAAAATAATTTCCTTTAAATAAAAAAAAAATCTCAATTTCTTGGTGTAAAAGTATCAATTTCTGTTTTCAGAGGGAAATCTCGATAAAAAAATGTTTGCAAAAATCTTTACAAAAATTCACAATTTCTTTGAAGTAATTGAAGAAAGAAATTTTCAGTTTTCTTGAAGAAGAATTTCTATTTTAAAAATAGTTTTGAAGAAAAGAGTGGTCAATTTTTCCGAACAAAAAAATTTCTTCTAAATTCCGAGGTTAAGGAAGTTTTGAAAAATTTTACTTTTTTTCAAAAAAATATCCAAGTTTTTTCTTGAAGAAAGGATTTTTTTGAAAAAAAAGATAATAAATTTTATGAAGAGAAAATTTTTTGATTTTCTTGGAAAAGAAAGTTTTTCAGTTGTTTAAAGAAAAATGCTTTTAAATTTTTTTTAAAAATTTCAATTTCAAAGAAAAAAATGTTTTAGTTTTTTTGAAGGAATTTTTTCTAACAATTGATTTTGTTGAAATTTAAAAAAAAATGAATGTCAAGTTTTTTTGTTGTTTTTTTACTGCGATTTTTCAATAATTTTTTAGAATTTAGAATTTTTAAGGATTTTTTTGAAGACGAATGAATCTTATTAAAAATAATCTCAAAATCTTGATTTCTTGAAAGAAATTATTCTCAAGAAAAAATATGTCCATTTTAAAAAAAAATTTAAAAAAACCATTTTGTTAGAGACAATAAAATTATTGTAAATGAACTTACTACAATATCTACATTTTCAAACTTTTGTGAGAATTTTTCAGTTTTTTACTGGATATTTCTCCAGGTTTTTTTTCGTAAAAAATATACACGTATTGGACAAGAAAAAAATTTCCAATTTTTTGCTAACATTTTTACTCAATAAAAAAAATTCTACCTGAACTATTTTTGCAAGAAGTTTTCAGTTTTTTCCTGATTTTTTTTCTGAATAATACGAGTAACTTTTGAGAATACTTTTTCAAGAGGGTCTATTTTTCAGGAAATTTTTTTCCCTATAGAATTTTTGTGGCTTCATCACAGCTGCAAGTGAGAACCTGAGAACTGAAAAAACTGCTTCACAAAAAAAATTCTCACGAAAAATTTAAAAAAGCCTCATGGAAAGTAACATTTTACCTTGTCTGGAAATGAAGACAAAAAATTATTTTATTGGCAAAAAAAATCACAAAAAAATGTTTCGATTTCGAATGAACTTCTCTATGAAAAATTTTATAACAAAAATTATTTTGGAAACATTTTAATTAAAGGTAAATTGTAAGTATTGTTTTTTTTTTTTAAATGAAAAATTGAAAAATTTTATTGAAAATAACCCCAGAAATACTGAAATAGAATTCCTCAAGAAAATTTAGCAGTTGAAATCTTTTTAGAAAACATTATTTTAAAAAGAATTACTTATTCTGGAAGATTTTGATATTATTTAATTTTTCTTCTTGTGTTCTCGAGAACTCCTGCCTATTGTGCTAAAATTATACTAAAATAGGAACCACTCATGCACATATTTTTTTTTCCAAATTGATTTCGTCAAGAAGTAAAGGTATGAAAAAAATAAAGAAAAAATCAATAGATACTTATTTCATTTCAAATAATCCTACATAAGCCTTTTATCTTCGCCCACGCACACTTATTCATTTTCAATTCAAGCATAACTCTATTCTTTTAACATAGTATGACATAAGGATTGAAAAATCCTATTAAGTTATGGCATAAATTGGACAGGTCATTTTGCCAACCTGAAAGAATCTCTCTTTTGACACCCTTCCCCATCGAAGTTACAGCTCATTACTTAAAAATAAATTGAAAAACGTAAAAAATGCTAATAAAAATCGAATTCACGTAACACGTTCAATTCTTTTCTCGATTTCCGAAATTTCTAAAAATACCAACGCACTATTCAATCATCCATTTGCTCTTCTAATCGGACATCGAACATTTACCCAATCCTACATAGTTCCGAATAGTTCATTAACACCCACCTTGGCATTCTAACAAGAGTTGTAAATAACTCGAGAAAAAACCCATCTAGAAAGTGCTTTCTCTGCGTGAAAAATGAAAATAAAAGAACACAAAGGTGTAAAAAGAAACTAGGATCCTCAAAAGAATTCGTGATAGCACAAATGGCATTCCGCAAGGTAAACTGAGTATCCAAAGAGTAACAAAAAAAAAAAAAAAGGCAGAAAAAAAACCTGGAAGCGTGCTCGTTCAAAAGAGTAACGATCAATACCAACAATAAATACGTTCACGGTACGAAGTCGTTTCACTGAAAAATGACTTACATCGGCGACACATCCGTCCGACAGAATCAGCTCAAACGTGCGATTAACAAATAAACCTGGCTATTGGATGCGGATTTTTGGAAATTTATGACAAGTGAATCGACACGACGACGACGGTGTCTCGGTGTAGGTGAAAAATTCGCCATGTTTTTCTTTTTCTCACACACAAAAAAAAGACAATACGAAGATCGTTAGGAAGAACATGAGCTCGTTTACGATTTTTCTCAAATACGAATCTTGAGTCACCTTTTTTTTTAATGTGCAGTGTACTCGGTCTCTCTGTCTCTCTCGCTGTGAGACTGTGAGTGCACATAGATTGTGTAGAGCAATTATACATGAGGCATTTCGGTTACGTGGTCGTGATACTATCGTGGTCGTTTCAAATGCATTTGTATTTAATTACGCCGAGAAGAATTGTGAGTGGTTTTGTTATCTCACAGATGAGTCTAGATTTGTATCGTGCTCGGTTATCGTTCGAAAATATATAGACCACGTTATCAAATTACATTAAAACGGAAATCTATGTCAATATACGTGACCAAAACGTATCTCGTGCTTTGATTGGCAGCTAGGGGCACCTTTGGTTAAAAAATTCTCCAGTAAAAGGGCACGTACCATTTGGAACTTTTTTCTCGGAGCTATGGTTTTGGAAAATAGAAATACTACGTAACGAAATAACGAATCTATGGCGGCGGTGCGTGCCATATTATAGTACCTGACCGTATCACTTGTCTATATACATGCAAGATACAAGAATAGGAATCGTTCTCGATTTGGTGGTAGTTCAGTTAGATGTGGATTACACGTAACACAGCTACCATGACGATTGATTCGTTTCTTCTTCCATTTTGAGCCAAGTTTTTCGTGATACCAGTTACGGTACCATTATTTTAATGCCTCGATGACAATTCCAATTCACGGTCTTTTAATACCTCCCCCTCCCCGCTCGTCTATCTTGCAAACGAAAAAATTAAAAACACAGAAGGCAGAGCTGGCTATAAGGCAATTGACTTCGACTCGTACGCGGACTCGTTCGATCATTTTATACGTATACTTGGCTTTAGTTTTGGGCCACTATTAAAATACCAATACGTACATTTCGATCATTGATTACGGTCTTCTTTTCGAATAAAAATCGCTCTCAGCTATACGCACGCAAGTCCCAGTCCAGTCGCACCCAAGTCGTCCTCTCTAATAGAGAATCCTCAGCTCGTACATAGGAGAATAATAAAAAAAATATCCGTTACGCCCGCAGTCTTTTTTCGCCTCGATAACTATCACCATAGATAATAATTTCACTTCTGGAAGAAAAAAAATTTCCTTCACAGTCAAATTTTTTACCACATTAGGTATACTCCCAAATGCTCGAGTAAGAAGATTATCAGCGCTACAAAAGGGTAAGAAATATGTATTTCTGTAACCACCCTCGTCTTCTTCACCCACCACCACGAATAGTCTTCCTTTTCCTTATATACGCGGCCTGGGTATATACTCGACTATGGGAAGTGAGTCGCTATGGTATTATCGTTTTTCTTAAAAGCAGCTGCAAAAACTATAAATCACAAGCATACAATTGTGAAACATATCCTGCGTCTTTATGAATCGTCTCGGCTCTTTTCGTATAATAAGTTTAAAAACCTAAAATTCTAAAAGCCAGACCAAAATTTAAGAGGAAAAAAAATCGTTCATTATTGTTCGCATCCTAGTCCTATTATAAAGCCTTACAAAATATTATATAAGAAAAGGATATTTCGTAATCTTTTCAAAATACACTACAATCCTGATATATTGGCCACGACTTTACCACACCATCGCGTATAAACCGGAGAATTCATTTTTTTTCTCCCTTAGCATGGATGGTCCGAGTTATTAAATTTTTCAAATAAGTAATCGACTCGCATTAAAATCATATCGAGCTCGAAATTTTTCTCAAAGTTTTTCATATGTTTTTTCTCTTCTTTTTTTTTCATGTATGTTTTTTAAAACGTTGTTCTCTGCCATAGCAAAAGGCCATACTCCCTAAATAATACGTAAGTGGTAGAAAATGCATTTTCACGCTCAAATTTTTCCATAATGAACTCCGTAGGGATTTCGAAAGGAAAAAAAAACACACTCCAGTAGTTAGTTTTTTTTTCGAGCTTGTTTGTAACTTTTATTTTTATTTATGAGTTTCTCGTTTCGGGTGTTCCTTTTACCGCATTCCCCTCCTTCCAATCTATGATATTGTAATTCCCTCGATATCTATTACTCTTCTACAAATTCACTCTCTCGTTATGTTGTTTTTTTTTTAATGAACATTCGCGCGCGCATATTTTACCGCGGAAATGGAATCATTTTTACTTAAAATGTTTATAAAATGACTAGCGACGTAAAAAGTACACCTCGTTAGAGTTTAGTAAATTACGACCCCGAACGTCTCCCTCTCATTCTCGAAATAATGAAATAAACTAATTTGTTATTAGCTTGTTTAGAAATAATTCATTCCTTTTGTCAGGAATTTTTCATAATGCTTTACAAAATAATAACATTGATGCAGAAATAATTTACCTAACGAGATACTCGTTTGTGAAATTAAAATAAGAATTATCGTAAATTTACAAATGAGATAAATTCATAAAAAGTACACTCGAGTTACCTCCGAAGAATTGAACATTTTCGATTCCCGAGAGAGAGAAATTAATTTCTCTGAAACGTTTTGAAAAACTTATTGAAAATCTGTAAAAATTTCTCGAAGTTTTGAAGAAAAAAAATCATTGAAATTTTTGTGACCATTTTTGTTGACACAATTTTATAAAAATTTTGGAGTAATTTATTCTATGAAATTCTTTGAACGTTTTTCTCTTTTATTTGTGAGAAAATCAGGTAAAGTACTAGGTACGTGAATTTTTTTTTTCAATCTCTATAAGAAGTTGATAAATTGATAATAAAAAGTCAGATATAATTCGAACAAAAAATTATGATACAGTAAAATACGTTTTTTGAAGATTCTTATGCTTATAAAATTTTGTATTTTTTTTCATTTTGTTGAAAATTTTGCCAAAATTTGCCAACGTTTTGCAAAAAAAAAAAAAAAATACATAGTCATTTCATAATTTTGTGAAAAAATTCAATGAAAATAGCAGTTAATGTGACCTTTCTAAAATTTTTGGAGTACCTACCTGAAAAATTTTGTAAATTTTCATTTTCAATAATGATTTCTGACATTTTGTGAAGGATTTTCCGTACTTTCAAAATTTTCTAAAGCTTCAAAAACGTACTCAAGTATTATTATTTTTTTTTGAAATTTTGTCAAAAAATTTCAAAATTTTCTAACAAGTTTCTGAGCTTTGCAAATTTTTTTCAGTTTGTGAAAAATTCTTTTAATTTTTAATTTTTTTTTCAGTTTCCGAAGCTATAAATTTTTTTTGTAGATTTTGTAAAATTACGTGAAAAAAAAATTCTCATAATTATACACACATATGAAAAAAAATCGAATTAAGTTTCGTTTGAAAATTTTTTAAAAATTCTCAGAAGTATAAAATTTTTTTGTAGATTTTGTAAAATTACGTGAAAAAAAAATTCTCATAATTATACACACATATGAAAAAAAATCGAATTAAGTTTCGTAAAAATATTCTTAAAAATTTTTCGATACTTATAGGTAACTTGGTAACTTTTTTGAAATTTTGAAAAAAATTTACTGATTTTTTTTTTATTTTTATCCAATTTGTAAAAAAAATGCACACATGAAGTGAATTTTATTTTTCAATTACCGAAGCTCTGTAAGAAAATATGTTTTGAAGATTTTGTGAAATTTCGAAAAAGAAAATTCAAAAATTTTGTAAAATGTTTCTGAATATTTGAGAAAAATTCTTTGAAAATATTTTGAAAATTCTCTCAAGGCAGGTAATTTTTTCAATCAATAAAAAATTAACGGAAAATTTTGTGAAAATGTACTGCTAATTTGTGAAGAAAAATTTTATAATTCTGTGTAAAATGTAAAAAAAATATTGTGACTTGAGTAAGTATTTAAAATTTAAGGAAGGAGGAATTGAAATTAAATGAATTTTCTATGCATTTATTTTTTTTCTGACATTTTGGGAAATTTTGTATTCAAAAAAATGCTTAAAAATTCCCTAACGATTGCAAACATTTTTAAAATTATTTCTTTTCAAAAAGTCTAAAAAAAATTTAGTTGTTTTCGAATCCAAAGTTGAGACCAAGTGGAAATTCTTTGAAGTTTTGCGAAAATTTTATTGAAAATTTTGACTTTTGTAAAATAAATGGTGGTAGATATTATTTTATGAAGCTTTGTAAAAAGTTCTCTAAAAATTTTGCAAATTTTTATTTAAAAAAAAAAACTGGGTAGTAGTAAAAGTTTTTTAATGTTTTGCATTAAAAAAAATCTGTGATTTTTGTGAATAATAATAATCTGGAAATGTTGTGATTTTTCTGAAATTTTGATGTGATTTTCATGGAGCTTCATGAAATTCTTTTTAGTAAAAAAAATCCACTTCTGATTTGTAAACAATTTTGAATTTGTAAAAATTACATTTTTTTGAGTTTGTAAAAATTACATTTTTTCAATTTGTAAAAATTTCCATTGTTTTAAATTTGTAAATAATTTTTTTTATATTAGAAAAAATTGTTTTTGTGTAAGCTCAGACTACGAGGATTTCGTCGTGGAGTTTGGGCATCATAGCTTCATTTTGAGAACACATCTTTACCACAGACTACTACGATCCTATTTTTCATCTTATTTTCTCAAGTTTCTTAAACATTTCTCAGATTATCTGTGCTTGGAAATTTTCAAAAGTTTTGAAAAAATAAGTTTTATTAAAAAAACAATCTTTGAAGCTTAGAAAAAAGTTGTCCAAAGATTTTTAAAAAATCTGAGAATTGTTTTAAAAAAAATCAATAAATCTAAGAATTTGTTTTGAAGACCAATAATTTATAAATTTTCAACGTTGAAAAATTGATATCAATCCATCATCATCGTAAATAATGAAAAAGGTTTCCAAAGCTTTTCATTATTTCTTTCTCCTGTTTTTTAAACGAAAAAAAAAAAAAAAAATCAACTTTAGGAACCGTTTCGAGTGAAGCAATAATAAAAAGTAACCAAATTTCACGTCTGCTGAGTTCTACATCACTGACTCAGTTCATTTAATTCACCTAAGGATACAATAATTACAGTACTCCAAAATTAATATCAATTCTATCCTGTGAATAAAACTTATGGCAACACGTGAAACAACACAGGGAACATGGTCTCGTCTTCACAAAAGTGTTTTTTTTTTTTTTTTGAAAAGGGTGTTACGGAAGAGAAGAGGAAACACAAAATATGATCCGATATCTACACCATTTACAATGTTCTTTAATTATCCATCTTGATTAACTTACAGCTGCGAGTTAAAAAATATATATGTCAATATTCACACGAGAATAAAGCTTTCGAAAAGGAGAGAAAAAAACACACCAGAGCACACTTCTATATAACTCAACTCATCAAGTAATTCAAAAGCTGTTACATCTCGTAGTTCAAATAATCGACCCAAACGATAGAATTATTACCACCGAAGTTGGAAAAATATTCCAAACGATGTACGTATTGAACTATGGATATCTTTGAAAGTGGTCTCGTTAAGGGTGCTATACAAACACTATCAATATACCAAGTGACATCGAACATCCTGTAAAGGTATACGATGCTCTGTACAGCTCGATATATTAATTTTGACCGCATAAGATTGATACCATCCACGACACGATATGGGCATTCTGCGCAAATTCTTTTGAATTATATATGAAATACCTATGTAAAGCATATGCAATCACGCTGTGAAAGACCACAATGGAAGGTATTACCTCACATTACTCATACGATTGTGGTCGTAATTGATCCGGTTTTCTTGAAAATATCTCATATTACACACGTCTACTGTACGCGGTTCTTAGGTGTTTTTTTTTTGTTTTTTTTTTAGGTTTATCGCAATTTGAAAAACACCATTCTCAAGGTATCTCTATATACTCTCGTTTGCACGTCGAGAGACGATTCTAATTTCATTACAGGCTTATGTAGGTTTAGCAATTCCGTTCGCGAAAAAGGAAGTTGTTTAGAACTTGTAGGTAATTATTATGCTGGCATGTTTATATAGGTGGATATGGAACAATTGTTGAACAATCGGAAACGAACAATACAAATTGTATGATCTCTTCCTTTGCCGGTCTGTAGGTAGCTGTATTTGTAGTTTTGCCCTCTGTTGATTGTAGAACGTTGATAATTCAACAAATTTCGATCGCTTCTATCGTAGTTTTAATCCAGTTAAGGTTACTGGGACGTGGAAAAAGGTTTATTACGGTAATAACCGCTTTGGCTTTTTTTTCTTTTCTGAACCAGTTAGTTGTTATTGACGCGACGACTGCTGCGCAAGTGTAAGTATGTTTCACGTATTTCTTCCTCGTTACGTATAAAGAAGAGTCATCTCGTACCCGGTAAAATCTGAAATATTTCGTCTTCTCATTGATATCAAAAAAGGAAGGGGAACAAATCTTGACGACGTATGAATCGAAAACTCGTACATAGAAATTTCTAACACTTCTCGATAAAACAACAAGGTTTCGACAAACGCTATCGCGTATTCTAAAATAGGTAATACCGCATAGAGGGTCGTCCGGGCAGGTGAAATAACTAGCAGACTGAACTAAAGGAAATATTGGAAACTTTTTTCTTCTTTTTTATACATGTGCTTATTACGAGCTGAACTGAAACTGGTATCGCACATCGACGACGCATCCTATCTGTATACTTGAACCATTCCCAGAACCAGAACCACGCACGGAGAAGGCCACCATCGAGAACCGGTTTTATTACCACATCGTGCGTTTTACCTTCTCTTCGCCTCTCTGAAACCGCCTTGTTCACACGCAACGATTAAATGCGTGATGAAATGCGCGCCGCTAACCCGCCAGTCAATAAAATTATCATAATACCAGAGCTTGGATATTGGAAAGCGTCTTCGTAATTTGTGGCCAACTTGGAGCATTTTTTCACACGGGCGATTCCTTCTTCTTGGCATCTCGAGGAGGATTTTTTTTCCCTTCGAAAAAATCTTCGTAGTGGTGATGCTGATGCTGGTGGTGGTGGATTGCCTTTAGCAGCTTCGACTTTACCATTTGAGCTTATGTGCCTGGCTATGGGAAATTAGACACGTACGTATTAATGACTACGTTTTGGTCGTTGCAGGCAGATGCAGGGATGGGCGAAATCAGTTCTCAGTTGATTTCAAATCAAAATCATTTAAAATTCTTGAAATCGGGAAAATTATTTTTTAAAAAGAAAAAGTAACCGTATGAAAATTACATACGAAAAACTTCGGAAATTTGAAATTTTAGACCATGTATGAAGGAGTCGTGCACCAGGTGGTGACTTATAAATGCTTAAATGATTTTTTCAATTTTTGTAATTTTCATGATTTTTTTTTAATGAATGATATTGTCTATTTCTATAGTGCTCGTGAATGATTTTACTTCGATTTCGATGATAATAATGAAAAATTGATCGAAAAAACAGCACAATAATGACCAATTTTAGCAGTTTTGATCACAGCTTTCAACATTTTGTTTACTCGTCAGTTTTACAAAAGAAAATTGAATTGTGTTCAAACACTTTTTAAATTTTACGTTTGTTTATATATTTTTTTTTTCAATTTTGTTAAATGTACAATTTTTATAAGATTTTGTAAAAATAAAACAATCTCAAAATTTTGTTCGAATATACAAATTTTTTTAAACTGCAATTTTTTAAAATTTTCTTCAAACATTTTTTTTTTTGAAATTTTATTGTTTTTTTTCAAGGGTTCATTTTTTATTTATTTTTTTCAAGATGTAGCGAAAAAACTATAAATTTCGTTCAAGAACTTATTTTTTTTAAATTTGGTTCAAATACTTTTTAAAAAATAAATTTTGTTGTTCTTTCCAAGAATTAATTTTTCTAATTTTTGCCAGACATGATTTTCGTGGGGAAAAAATACCTAACTTTTGAAAAAATTGTTCAAGAACAATTTTTTTTGAATTAGGTACAATAATTTTTTTTTAAATCTTCTTCAAACATTTTTATTGAAATTTTATTGTTTTTTTAAGGGCTAACTTTTTTATTATTTTTTTTTAAGTTGTCAACCGTATTTTTTGAGAAATAAATAAAATCAAAATTTAGATCAAGATTTTTTTTTAAATTTAGTTCAGCAAATACTTTTTTCAAATAAATTTTGTTGATTTCATCCAAAAAATAATTTTTTAATTTCCCCAAACAAGATTTTCATAAAAGTTCGTAAAAAAATTTAACTTATTTCATAAGCACTTTTTTTGAAAATGTTGTTCAAAACATTTCGTCGAAATAAGGCAATTTTTAAGAAATCGGTTCAAACACATTTTTAAATAAATGTTAGGTATTTAATTTTATACAAAAATTCTTTCCAAATTTAAATTTTCAACATGTTATTGGCTTTCTTAAAGAATTTTTTTTTTCAATGTCGAGCCCAATTTCGTATTTTTAACCTTATTTAATAGAAAATACAATTTAATCAAAATTTTGTTCAGGCATTTTTTTTAATGAAGATTTTTTTAAATATTGCCCATCATACACATTAATTTTTTTTTAAATGTTACTGATTATTTTCAAAAGCTAATTTTTCGATTATCATTTAAAAGGTGTTTTCAAACATATAACTTTCGTAGGATTTTGTTTTTAAAAATATCAGATTTTTTGTAAAAAATAACAAATTGTTTCGAATTACAATTTTTTCTTTAAGTTTTCAAACACATCTTCATAAAATTTTATTACTGCAATTTTTTTAGAGTTAATTTTATATTTTTATGATTGTAAAATTTTGAATTTTTTTCTTCAAATTTTATAATTTTATTTAAAAATTGGATAAAAAATCAAAGACTTAATACTTAAGCACTATTTTTTAAATAAATACTTCCAAAATTTTATTTCAACACAATTTTTTTAAAACTATGTTGATTTTTTTCAAGGGTCAATTTTTTGTATTTAAAAAAAAATTGTCAAACATATTTTCTCAAAATTAAAAAAAAAATCAAAATCAAAATGTCCATATTACGCAAACAAATAAAAAAACTTTTTTAAAATAAAGATTTTTCAAACTTTATTCAAACACATTTTTTTGAAATTTTGTTGATTTCTTTCAAGAGCATTTTTTTTTGGAATCGTATGAAATATATTTTTTGAGATTTTGTCAAATATAATTTTTATGAAATTTCGTAATTTTTTTTTCAGAATTTCATTCAAGCACAATTTTTTTATCAATTTTTTTTTCAAAATTGTGTCAAACATAACTTTTAAAAAATTACATCAAAAGACAATTTCATATTTTGTTCAAGCGCAACTTTTTTTGAAACACTTCTTTTCATTAAATTCTGTTTTTTTTCAAATTGTTCAGGTCTGGGTAATTTTTTTTTCAAAACACTTTTCAAAATTTCGTTCCAGCTAGTACATTGAAAAAAGAACACTTCTATCAAATACTATTCTGGAATAATTTTGCAAAAATGAAAATTTTTCAAAATTTTATTCAACCACATTTCTTTATAAAAATATTGATTTCGATCGTTTAAAAACATTTTTTTTAATTTTGTTGAAAATGCATTTTTTTAAATTTTTCAAAATTTTATTCAAGCAAAAATTTTCTTGAAGTAGGAATAAATTTTGAAAATATTGTTGACCTTTTTTTCAAAATCTATTTTATTTATCTATACTTTATTGAACGATTTTTTTTTCTTTTTCAAGAAGATTTTTTAGTCAAAAAAATATTTTCATTCAAACTAATTTTTCCTGTCAATTTTTTCAAAGAGAATTCCTTTTTTCATCAAACATTTTTTTCTTTTACTAATGAAAACTGTTTTCATTTTTTTTTTAAATAATTGATTATTTTCAACGGTCACTACTTTTATGAGTCATTTCTTCAGCTTATGTAAAAGGTCTAAAAAATCACAATAACGAACAAATAAGAAAATTGCATTGGAAAAAAAGGCCCTCAATAATTTAAACCACGATTTTTTTTTGTAATAGGTCGCAGCCTCGCAGGCCACAGGAGTGAAAAAAAATCAAAAGTCCATCATCGGCTGAAGAATTACGCAATGGTTACGATGACTTCGGAGTATTTTCAATTTAAAATCAAATCTATCCAAGTTCATCCGTGTCTCTTTAAATCATCTTATATTGGAGTACGTTCTGTCTATTGTTGCATTTGACTTTCATGGTCTTTTAATCGAAGTAATCTCACAAGGCTTCTTCGTTTCGCATTTTTCACGCTTTATTAGAATGCTGCTTCTCTTTGGAAATACGATATATATAAGAGTATATTTCTTTCTTAACTTTAGCCCGGCAAACGTATTCTTCACGTTCGTTTTAATTATCACGGCTCGATAATAAATTGACTCTAACTCCGTTACCCTCCCTCGCCCCACTCAACAAACGTATCGTTGTCACGGAGTAAATAAACTACAAAAGGAATCACTTCACCTTTATGGAGTACTATAATATAGTAGGTAAAGGTACCTATACGTATTTTTATATATCATCGTGGTACGATGCTTCTTCTGTCATCGTCTATAAACTACCCAACATGTTCGCCGAGATAACATCTCTTTAAATTATATTTAAACAACCCTCCAGATAAGCGAGTATTTGGCTCGAAAAAGGGGGTGCCATTGGATTCGTGTCAAGGTGCTATCAGTATCATTCCTTCTCTCTATACGAGTGGAAAAGAAAATTCGTTAAAAAATCCGACCAGGGAGTCCAGCATAGTTCAGTTTACCTTCGATATCACCACAAAACAAGAATGTATCGTATCTGCGTTCAACATTAATGGATAGTCAATTTTTTATTACCCAAAGCAGCATGTCAAAATGTCGGCCCTTTTGTAATATTTCAGTGGCTTATGGACCATCTCATTTACCATAATTTAGACCTAAGAATGTGCACGGTGCGCGGTACATCGCGAGAGGTAATTGAAAACACCTAAATTAGCATTTTTTACCTCTCTGTGTTACTTTTGTATGTACGTGCGAGGCTATAGAAAATATACGAGAATATATTTACACCATTTGGACCTTACGTAATTTATTTTCCTTGCTTTTGGTTCTCTCGATGTGACAATACAGCGATTTATAATTTTCATTAACTCGAAATGCCTCTCTCGCAATGTTTCCCAATCTTTTCTCTCTATTGCTCTTTTCTTTTAGTAAACGCCAAGTCGTTAATTGTAGTCAAAATGTTTTTCTCTGTGTACCATAGACATATGCTTGGGTTGGCTCGGGCTCGGGCTCGCGCATCTAACTGGGAAAATAAGTTAAATGGCTAGTAATTATTTTTATTCCGGTTCAATGGCTGCGTGTTTTTTTCTCTCTTTTTATTTTTTTCATTTCAGTCAAAACATACTATAGCAGATACGTTCTCACGCGTGTGTTGCATCGTATATAGCTTCTGGTTGTACTCTTCGATGATAATGTGCAAGGCTCGCACACAGGATACGTATTATCCATATAAACGTGCAGATAGTCGCGAGGAAAGCTGCACCGTACGTACGTACCGATGTTGTTGTTGTTGATCGTGTCTTTAAAAATATATATGTATAGGTACAACATCGTATTCGAAAATTACTGCCAAGAACAAATGAATCGCGGTATACACGAACCTTTCGGTATTAAAAAGACCCAAGACCATGAAGGTTCAAAGAACTAGATTTTCTATCTCTCTGTATGCTTATGCGATGATAACCCAACTTGCTTGTTTCTTCTCCGCCCATGTAATTAGTTCAAATGGTTTGGAAAAAACGCCTATACGGCCAATTTTTTATGTAGTTCTATGGTCGCCTTTTAAATTGCTCTTTTTCTTTATCGTTTGACGATGAAATGTATGTACTAACTACAAAGTGTACGGATGTTCTGAGTATTTAACCGCATACTTCCTTCGTCATCGCGTATTTTTTTTTCTAGTTGAATTTCTCTTAAATAAAAAATAAAGTGTATCGACTTCTAATTAATTGGAATCAGGAAAGAGAGAGAGAGACATGCGTCAAAAAATCGACTTAAGAATGAAATTTTTTTAACGAAGAAAACCCTATTAGGAAATCTTGGTGATGAAAAATTTTCCTCGGAAATCACCTTAAATTAAAATACAACAATTTTGGAAAAAAATTATGAACTTGAAAGAAAAAAAAGACCTTGAAATGCTTCTAAGGAAATGAAGTGGAAAAAACCTTTCTAAGGAAAATAGAGAAAAATCAGCAAATAAATTCTTTGAAATAAATGAGCAAAAGACTCAATGAAAAAAAAAAAATAATAGGTAAGTAATCTTTTTTTTTTTTTTAGAAAACTTGACTTAAGGAAAAAGCAACTGTCATTAAAAAATCAAAACAAAAAATTTAATAATTTGAAGAAAGAAATCGGGAAAATATTTTCTTTAATAAAACAATCTCGTAAAAATAATGTTCTTATATAAATAAACTCATTATGAAGAGAAATTTTTCAAAAAAAACATATTAAATTTTTTGTTTTAAAGTCTTTTAATAGCTCCCAAATCTTTTAATATGCCCGACTAAGCGGTTTTGGGAGACCACAATTAAAAAAGTAAGCAAATATTCAAATTAGGCACTATGAAAACATAAAAAACAATATGCCACACTATTGCACAGTCTTCGTCAATTTTTTTAAAATTTTGTGGTGTCGTGCCCCCAGGGGTCTCAAGATTCCATGATGAAAATAATTTCCTTGAATGTAATTTAAAATCATCTACACACAGAAATTAAAAAAAAATTACAGCCTTGGAATTTGATAATAGGTATTCTTGAAATGAGCTTTTCTCAAAAAAAGTTTAACGTTCAACTTTCAAAACTTTCATGGGTGTTCCTAAATCTAGACTTTCAAAGCTCATTAAGAAACCTTTTACTGATTTTCACCACCTATTACCAATCTTCCAAAATTGGTTACCAAGTACACAAGAAACCTCAGAAGTAGAAAAAAACAAAGTTTCCTCTAAAAAAAAATCATGGGGTTAGGAGCGGAACAATTAACAATAGGTCAATAGGTATTGAACGAAATTAGAAGACCTCAGTCCGAATCTCAGAAGAAAAAAAGTTTGTTTCTTGAATGAAGTCGTTTTGGTAGAAAATTCTTTTAAAAGAAAAATAAATCATTAAATATCTCACCGATCACCGATAAAATTTTAAACCTATTCAAGAGAATCTTTCAAGTTCGCAATTACCTTATTACAAAAAAAAGTTAATAATTATAAATCAAATTTTCTTAAAAAAAAAAAAAAAAAAAAATGTTGAAATTTTTTTTTGTATTAAATAATATAATTTTAGGAAAGAGAATAGATTCTTCTTTAAAAAATCTGAAAGTATATTTTTTTCAAGAAAACCGAACCTAATTGAGGAAACCTTCTGAAGGCAATAAATAACTTTATCAAAAAAAATATTCTTTGTGAAAAAAACTCAACTTCAAAGAATGAATGAAAAAGTTTCTTATTACAAACTGGAAACAAAAAATTAATTAATACCCAACATTAATTTCTCAAAAGAGGATATTTTTAATTTTTTTTTTTTTTTTTTTTGAAAAATCTTTTTAGAAAAATCAACTGTGATAGAAAAAACAACTTCGAAGGAAATAACGTTATCAAAAAAATCAAATTCATCCATTTCAAAAATATTCTAAAAAGACTTCTGAAAACCCCCTCAAAAGAATTTTTTTTTTGAAATGTTTGCAATCGAATAAGTTCAGCAAAAAATTTGGTTAGTTTTTTTTTGTGGAAAAATGACATCAGAAAAAATAGGTACCTGTTTTTTTTCTTTTTATAGAATTTTTTTTTCAAAACAATCAAGATTAAAAAATAAAAATAATAAAATTAATTTAAAAAGTCACCTCCATTAATTATTAAATATGGTGACTACTGCAAATCCTGTTTATTTTTTTTCTACAGAGAAATGACTAAATCTCACGTTTACAAAATTTTCGAAAAAAATCAAGATAAAAAAATTAAAAAGCTAATGCATCTCAAATTACCTTACTGTAAATTCTGTTTGATTTTTTTTCTTGGGAAAAATAATCTTTCAGTGAAAAATAGATTTTCTCACTTCACAAAAGAATCTTTTTGGGAGACAATCAAGGTTTTAAAAAAAGCTGCATTCACTAAAAAAAGTTCCACGAAATTTGTTGAATAAAATCATTTGGAAAGAAACATCCTAGGAAAAAGATATTGAGACATAAGGAGACAACTCTTCACGGAAAAATCTCCTCCTTCTAAATTCGAGTATTTTTGGAGAGAAATTCTTCGGCAAAAAGAAATCTCTTGAAAGAAGATCCTCGTTGAATTTTTTTTTTTTTTTGAAAAAATAATTTTTTCACAAAATCCTTCTTGAAGAATCCTGTTATTTATCACAGTATTGTAAACAAAGTAAAAAAAGGCTTTCAGAAAAAGAACCTTCAACAAAAAAAAAAAAAAAATTAAAAAGTCCGCCTTTCCATGGGTGGCAAAAGTGAAGGTGCTTCACGTAATAATTAATTCACACAAAATTTTGAAAAAATTGGGAAATTGAAAATAAATGAGAAATTTTGAGGTAGAAAAAAAAATTAAATGATATGCAGAAAAATAAAAATTTTAAATTGAAAGAAATTAAGCAATTTTGGAAATAATTAAAAGAATTTTATACCTATTAAAAAATGAAAAAAAAAAAACAGAAAATTTTGGCAATTAAAAAAAAACTCTAATTTTGAAGATTCGTCTCAAAATTATGTTTTTAAGGTCTCGATTTCAAAAATTTATAACTTCATGCGCTATGAAGCAAAATTTTCAATCTTTAGCTCAATTTTTTTTAGAAATTTCGTCTACATTTACCAAGTATGATGATTAGGGTGGTTCAAAATGACACTTGAATTTTAGATTTTGCTCTTCCACGGGTAAAATGTTCCATTTACTTCAAAAACATGCTGTAAAAAATTTCAGCTCAAAAAAAAATTTTTTACAACTGGCTCATTGAGGTTTCATAGTTTTGACTACGCGCTCGGGACTTGTGCTAATACTCCGCGCGATCGTCGTGGAACGGTTTTCCGAGCAATCGGGTAAATGTCGTCAGACTCACTGAGACTGTTTTTGTCATATTTTTTAACAATTTTGCATGTAATATCTTGAATTATGACGAACTGCGCATTTTCACTTGCATAATGCGTACAAACCACCCCCTCTAGGAAAAAAAAACAAATCCCATCTTCTAGGTAAAAAACGAGCAAAAAAACTATCAGTGATTAACGATTTGGCTGAAAGTGGTGTTGCATTAATGACTGAATTTAATTTCAAACACCCGCGACGAAGAACAGAGGCAATATTTGCTTCAAGTTGTAGAAGAGCATCGAAAAAAGTATAAAAAACCAGCGAAAAAAATTTATGTAACTCAATTTTAGAACAATAATTTTAACGTAGTAATTTCGTATTTTAGTAAAAAGTTTTGTGCCTCGTTGACCATGCAATTAATTTGAATTTAGTAGATTTTGTAATCAAATGTGTTTGTTTACACTTTTACATTATTAACATGCATCGGAGCGAAATTTGAAAAAATAAAAGTAACTTTAGTAACCTGAAATTTCAAAAAAAGTAACCAAAATTATGGAAAAAAGTAACCAAAAATTTTCCATTTCCACTTGAATATAATGACTCATAACCCCCTCCCCTCCCCTCGTCATCGTTTTTCTCATATTTTCGCTAAATTTGACGTTTCACAACTCTTGAAATCAATGGTAAAAATTTTGAAAAAATCAAAATTTTCAATTCAAAAATAATAATTCATGCATTTTTTCTTTTTCTATAATTATGACGAATTTTAATAGAATAGTTGGCTTAATAGGTGCTCAATTTTTATATCATAGGAAATTTCAATTCTTGAGAAGCTCACAATAAATAATTTTTGAGTTCCTATCAAATCTTAATTTTTTTTGAACTCAATATTGAAAATTCAAAAAAAAAAAAAAAATTTTTCTTGAAAATACTTGATATCAAACTTTTTTAAGTTTTTGAACTCTTATTTGTTTTGAAATAGTTTTCAGTTTTCAAATAATTGTTGATTTCAAAAAACGTGAATTTTAGAAAAATTTTAAATTACAAACAATACTGTCCTTTTTTTAATTTTTTTCGATTTTTTTTATTTTTCAAACAATTTTTAATTTCTATAAATTTAAATTTATTAACAATTTGTAATTTCTAAAAAGTTCTGGATTTCAAAAAATTAAACTTAAAATTCTCAATTTTTTGATTTTTAAACAATTTATATTTAATTTTTAAAAAATAGCCGTTCCTAAAATTCATGTTTATTCAAATAAAAAATTTCCGATTTATAAAAATTGTAATGCCTAAGAATTTAAAGTCTAAAAAAATCAATTTTTTGATTGGCTTATTGCAAAATGAGTAGATACAAAAAATTTTAATTTTTGAAAAGTCTTCATTCTCCACAAAAAAACAATTTTTCAACATGTGAAATTCACAACTTTTCAAAATTTTTAAAAGGAAAGTTTTGCTCATTTGAGAAATATCAAATTTTTGAAGCATTTTAAGTTCACGAGTTGAAACGATTTTATGTTTCATTTTTGAGGAGTTCTCTATTTTTCAAACATAATTTTCAAATACTTCGAACACATTTTTTTTTTTAATTGAAAAAATTACTAGGTATTCTCATTTAAAAAAAAAAGTTTTTAATGAGGAGAAATCGGTTTTATTCTTCGACGGCCTCTACTTTTTTTGAAAAGAAATTTTGAGAAAAAATCGTTTATTTGTCGAGAAAAGAATTTCTCAATTTTTTCAAAAAAATACGGCTTATCTACTTACATTTTTTTTTTTTCAAGAAATGTGGCTCATTTTTAGACAAGAATAAATCTTAATTCTTCAAGAAAAAAAATCACAATTTTTCATACTGACTTGAAAAATGCCTATAAAAGAACTTTCAATTTTTTTAGGAGCAAACATTTTTCTACCTTGAATTTCAATACATAAGTACAAAATAAATATTCCTGAAGTTCGAGCAGAAAAAATTTCAATTTTAAAAGAAGATTCGATAAATTGTTCAATTAAGGTCAGTTGGGGTAACTGGGCCACGTTTTTACAACTCTAAAAAATCTTTATTCAAAAATGCCTCACTAGTGAAGAATAACCTTAAATCTTCAAATGGGACGTGTAGAGAGGGGTGTCATAGAGGTACGCTCACTTTTTTGATTTTGAGGGTGAAGCACATACCTGAGCTGAGGAACATCTCACTCTACACAAAGAATGGTGGCCCAGTTACCCCGAAAAATGGGGTAACTGGGCCACCAAAATTTTTTTTTATTAAGGAAGATTCAAGATGTTTAATTCACTTACCCCCACTCAAATGTGAGTTTTGGGGTAACAGGACCACAGTTGTTGGGGGTAACTGGGCCATGTCATGTTACTCAAATTACTGAGGCCTTCTCAAGGGGAGCTAGGAACCGAATGATAATTGTTATGGTGGGCTTACGATGTCAGTGTTACCATGCAACCAACCATTTACGTCAAGACGATTTTGGAGGGAATTAGGAAGAGAATGGCCCAGATACCCCGGTGGCCCAGTTACCCCAACTGACCTTACTTAATTCATTTTTAAATAAAATATTTCAAATTTTTTGGAAGCAAAATCTCTGAAAAAAACTTTCAAAACGTTTTTAAAGAAATTTTAAATTTTAATGGCAGCTGTTCGTCAGATTTTTGACGAAATAGTAACCAAAATGAGTCCAAAAGTAACCATAGTAACCAAAATGAGCCCAAAAGTAACTAAAGTAACCTTGCCTTTAAAAAAGTAACCAAGTTACTAAAAAGTAACCGTGTTCCGATGCATGTATTAATCTCTCGAATGTTTCTGTGTTATACTCTAATACCGCGTAACATTGAGCGATTAGGTACCTCGTAAACACGTTCAACTTGTTCGCCCGAGCGAACGTTTGTTCCACGGAGTTACGCGGTAGACTAGTCACGGTATCGGGCGCGTATCGAGCGCGCGCCCGTCTTGCTTCGCACCAAACATAAAACCTCGATGAGCCAGTAGTAAAAAATTTTTTTTTGAGCTGAAATTTTTTACAGGGTGTTTTTGAAGTGAATGGACCATTTTACCCGTGGAAGAGCAAAATCTAAAATTCAAGTGTCATTTTGAACCACCCTAATGGATGATCTCTCAATTTTTTTAAATCTCACAAATTCATCTCTTTTCTTATAAAAACGTCTCCTAATTATGTGAAAAAATACGTTTGGCTACCCCATAAAATTAAATTCGACCTTTCGCATCGAAATTTATCTTCATTAAAAAGTTAAAAATCAACAAAATTGAAAAAACTCGCCCGAGCCAGCACCGCAACATTCGTTTTCCAGTCACAGAGTAAATTTACTTTTCATAACGGCCTGGTAACCTCAAATGCAGGACTTTCACCCCACACATTACCGATCTGCGAACCGTTTCGTGGGTAAATACGTATTTGCGGCATGCGGCTTCGACCCGGCGGCGCAGCCTGTCGTTCTTCATTCGGCCGCAACATAACGACCATTTCCGAACGCATATTGCTCCTAATTACTAATCCGAAAGGTACATATTATCACGGTGACTAAACATAACGTCCTCTGACTGGGTCCACGCGAATCGTTTCCTGCCACTTTATTGTCATTTCATCAAAGTTCGTTATTCTCGTCACTCTACGGTCTGACTGACGTGAGCCTCTGACTTCTGAGGTGTAATTAAAAAAACATTGACTTTCCATTTTATGGAAAAAAATTAATCGTTTTGACAAATACGCGGGTTCGATTCAATCTTCTTCGGGTGTTCGCGGACAGCTCCTGGCTTGGCTGTGTGTTATATCGACAGCAATTTCCGGGGTCGACGGAAATTACTTGCTTTTTTCTTATAGCAGAGCAAAATAATTACTCTTTTTCGTACTTTAGCCCGCGTATGTCTTTCGCACCACACGTAAGAGTATCGTTTTAATTAGACGACCTAACGAGCAGTTTTTTCCGTCTTGTTTTCGGCGGCTGCGATAATTATACAGGTAGGTAGGCAGTTTGTAGGGTAAAAACTCGACGTGTGCGGGTGAAAATTAACGAATACGTTTTATTTTTTCTCTCTAAACATTTCCAACAACCTATTGTTCCTTTCACTGGCACATATATTAATACGAAAAACAAACCGAACGTATGAAAAAGAGTGAAAGTGAATGGCTATGATATTTTCACACATCGGCGAGGTGTCTTGTAACACATTATCATACGGTTGTCGCCCCATTACGATATCACGTGTGTGTATTTCAACGGCTAAAAGAATTTTTCAATCAACATTATACGACGTCGTCGCGTGTTTATTTACCTAGGTCCTAGGTACACAAACAGTGCAGAGGAGTAGGAAAAAAAAGTCCCGCACTTGGATAAACATCACCTATTGCCTAGTCCGAGCTTCGAGAGACGTAGGAAGAGAGAGTGGGGGGTGAGAAGTGTTTATTACCTGTCCGAGTGTTTATCCACGTAAATCGATTGTTTACTTAGTTCGAGCTGTGAAATTCGTTACCAGAGTCTAGCTACCGTTTACCTGAATCCAGTTTGTGTTAATGCATCCGGTATTCGAAAGTAGACGATGCCGAAGATGGCGGCGGCGGCGACGATGCCAAGACAAGGTAAAGCTAACCTAACCGTCCAATCAGCCTGTTTTTTCCTTCAATTTTGAAAAAAAGAAAAAAAAAAGAAACACGAAGATGTTCACGGAATGGTGTGTTTTCCGTTGTACTAGGTTCGTCTCCCTTGTCTATATAGTTTTTTGAAGGAAGTTCGATTTTTCTACAGCGAGAAAACGTTGCCAATATTTTCTCACCGATTGAAATTATCCTAATTTTGTCTTAATTATGAACCAGCTCTTTGGTGGTTTTAAGCTCAGCTCTCAGCTGCGTGTATTATTATTATAGGTACTATTATTATTATTAAAACTACTTCAACTATGGAGCATCGTCTTCGTCATCGAGTTACCATCAATTAATTTGGTCAGATTATATTAACGATTTCTATTTCATATTTTTCCATAATACGGTTTACCTGAGAGAAGGTACATATAATACGTGAATGAAATTCTATGGCGAAATTTCACCTAGTTTGAATTACTATAATTTAGACATAACTCTCGAAGACGCGGTTAATTACCCACGTCGAACTCGTCCTCGGTGATCTTCGACCGTCTAAAAGAACAGTCGCAGTGGTCTCATGTCTCCTGTCACTTGTCAGAATATAATCATTTGTGATTTGGGGATGAAGTGATGAGCTGGATATTTTTGTCTGTTCGACAGCAGACCGATATCTACGATTAAGGTCGTGAACTTGAGACTTGAGCAAGATAAATTATCGAAACGAAGGTAAAACTTGCTGACATGGATGTTTTCTTATTAGTGCTTCATTGAGTCTTGAAATAAGTGGGTAAGTAAATTATAAAAAATTTGAAGAAGAAAAACGAAAAAATATACCTATGTCATAATTATTTGTAGGTACAAAAAAAATTGAAACGAAATTGAAAAACACCAATACTAAAAAAAGTTGAAAATTTGAAGGAAAAAAAATTAAAAAGATTCAAAAATTGTTACAAAGAACTTGAAAAATTGATTGAAATTTACCAAAACAAAAATTGGGAACAATCGATAATTGGAATAAAAATATTTTAAATTAGAAGAAAAAAAAACATAAAATTCGAAATTAAAAAAAAAAGTTGAAAATGAAAAGAAAATTGGTGAGCAACACCTTATAAATTCACAATTAGAACATATGACTTTAAATAAGCATTAGAATTAAGTACCAAAAATATGGTAAATTTAAAAACTTGAAAAAAAAATTAATTAAAATTTAAAAAACACTACAATTTAAAAAAACTGGAAAATTAAAATACAATTACAAATTTGAATAAATAAGTAGGTACTTTGAAAAACATTTATGAACTGAAATAAAATTGAATAAATTGAAATACCTAAAAAACAGGGGAAAATTAAAAACATAAAAATTTAGTAAAATTATAAAATGCGAATAGCGAATACATAAAAAATTGAAATAAAACTTGTCACTAAAATTGAAAAGAAGTTAATGATTGAAATAAAATTACAATAATTAAAAAATTGAATAAAATTTTAAAAATTTAAATTAGAATTGGAAAAATTGAAAAAAATGAAAGACTGCATGGACCTAAAATTTAAAAAAAAAATAAAAATTTGAATAAAATTATAAATATTTAAATTTAAAAAAAATAATAATATGACAAAATCAAAAATTGAAATACAAACAAAAGCATAAAAATTTAGTAAAATTAGACAAAGTAAAGTAAAAAAAAAAACCTGAAAAACACGAAAATTAAAAAAAAGGGAAAAAATCGAAAATTGGAATAAAACTAGAAGCATGAAAAATTGAGTAAAATTAGACAAATCAACATGAGAAAATTGGAAAAATATGATTTTCTTTTTTCAAAAGTTGAAGTTACTTTAAAAATTTAAATACGTTTGAAATTAGTCATGGCAAGTATCGAAGAAAATTTGGATTCGATACTATCGAATACTTCGCCAAAAAGAATCGAATAGTATCGAAGTATCGAATACTTCGATACCAAATTTTAAAATCATAATTTCAAGGTGAATATACCAGCAAAATTCGATAATTTTTAGTTCAAATTTATCTTCATTCAGTTCAGCACTAAAATTAAATAAATTAATGTAACATTGAAATTGAAAAATTCACAATTTTTGGAATTTTTCACATGAACATTCGAATTATTTGAAGTAAACTCAGTAAAAAAAAAAATCTTTCGGATTTTTTGAATTTTCATTCTCGATTTTTAACTTTTATCAAAGCTGTTATCAGTAGGTATCGAAAGTATTCGATTCTTTAAAAAAAGTATCGAATCCTTTCGATACCGCCAAGGAATCGAATCTATTCGAATCATTCGATACTTTCTGCCATGACTATTTGAAATGTAAAAGATATTAGAAATAATTATTGAAAATTTAGTAAAATTACAAAACCAAAACATTTAAAAAGCAAAATTTTGAATAAAACTAAAAACTATAAAGATCTCAAAAATAGTTGGAATTGAAAAAACGAGCCCAAAAATTAAAAATGGAAAGAAAAACTGAAAAATACCATCATGGATGGGAAAATGTTGAAAATTCAAATTAAATTAGAAATACAGAAAATTCAATAAAATTAGAAAAAAAAAATGAAAGTCGCATACTTAAGGACTGAAAATTGAAACAAATAAAAAATACAAGAAAATTAACAAATTGTAATAAAATTTAAAATGAGGAATTTTTATTGAAATTAGGTACTAAAAAAAAAAAAAAAAAAAAAATGTAAGTAAATTCAAGAAATGCATAAATTGAAAAACTATGAAAATTTAAAAAAAATCAAAATACAACAAAATTCAATTTGTGAGTTTTCTTCAAAAGTAGAAGGAAAAACTTATAATTTTATATTTTTTCAAAAAATCATTTTTGGGATGTTGTTTTTAAATTATAATTTAAAAACAACATATTTCATCAATAATTATTGATGAAATAAATTTTCGAGCTTAGTTTTTTCAAAACAAAATTGGAGTTTTTTCCAAAAAAAAAAAAAAAAAAAAAAAAAAAAATTGATTCAAAAGAAAAATTAATTAAAAACTGAGGCTGTAAACAGTTAAACACCCCACCACATTCATCCAAATCAAATACAATTCAACAAAATGTCATTTCTTCACTTCATGGAAAAACATTAAATAAAGGATAATGTTCTTGCGATAGTATAACTTTTGCTACCACCCCTCCTGCCTTCACACCAACCCAAAACATGATCTTTTGATTTTTTCCCTTGCCTTTTCAATATTTAAAAAAATATTTTCATAATTTTACGAATGAGACTTTTCAAAATTCCTCAAAGTAAAATTTTTTTATACTATTGACGTTTCGTTAGACTTCTGAATTTCTTTTTGTCTTTTCTTCGACTATTTTTTTTTGAAAATTGAAATAAAATTAGGTAGGAAAAAAATTGTAAAATTAAAAAATTAAGAAAATATAATACGTAGAAGTTTCAAATAAAACTATGAAACATAAAGAAACTCGATAAATTGTAATAAAATTAAAAATTAAAAAACTTTTGCAAAATGAAACTGAAAAAAATGAAAAATTGAGATTAAATTTTAAAAATATCAAAATACAACAAGAAAGACAGAAAGCGGAAGAAATTGAAAAAAAATTCGAATAAAAAATAATAAATAAAAAATAGTTAAATTTTTGGAAGGGAAAGGAAGGGAAGGGAAGGGAAGGGGGGTGGATAAGGGATGATACTCCAATCTTCTAAAATAGAAAGCTTTTAAAATGTCTCAGTCAATGAAACGAATTTTCCAAACCTTGCAACCTCCTTAGTATTCTTCAATTTTTTTAATGTCCCATTTTAAAAACACTCAAGTCAGCACAATGACTCGAAAAAGGATATACACAGGTCCATATCAGAACCATGAATTGTCTCGGTGATATCATCAAAACTTACACGAAAGTGACGATATTCTCAGGTTTTGGTTTGTTTCGTGTTTCGTGGTTCGTGAGATCATCTCGAGAAAAAAAATCTTCATCACCACAGCACAGCTTCATTCCATACAGATGTATCTCTCGCATTCGTGTGTAAATTTTTTCACCATCAAACCACCGATACACGTACGTCGTACAGCAGTGTATTGCATCAAAGAGGAAATCTATTTTGATTGGTAAGCATAACGATTCAAGGTTATGTCATTTACTTTCACCCTTAAAATACTAGAAATACTATTCCATATTCAGTTTCCCGATCCATCATATCATCGTCCAACACACGTACTCTTCCACACAGGAAATGCGAAATGGTATTATTTTTATAAGTATGAGACAGTGGCGGTCGCGAAGAAGTGAAAAAATTATTCATATCTTGGCTTGACGTAATCAATAAAAAATGTACATACGTGTACGATTCGTCGATTCACCTTGCCTTGCCTGTTTCATTAATGACTTCCACGAGTGGGTCTGAGTGTACTTCGATCACTAACGTAAAATGTCAATAGAATCGAAGCCGATTTGCGTGGCTCCTCGGAGAATGAAGGCGACCACATGGCAGGCGGAGGAGAGAAGAAAATAGACGTATGGTCGATATTTACACAATAAACCGGTTCCATTAGGGTATCCTATGGTATAGGTATAAAAAAAATATATAGAGGTACCTCGACGCTATATGAAAAATGAATTTAATAAGATGTTTCGTTCGAGTGACTGGAATCAGTACACACATGGTTGGCAAAAATCTCTTTCTATTTGCTCATTTTGTTTTTCAAACCAAAAGAGGGTTGAAAGGAAGCAAACGAAGAGGAAAAAAGCACGAAGGTAACTAGGTATCCATATGGTTGTTCTAATTCGGGCGCGAAGAATTAAATTAAATTTAGGCGAAGCCGCAACAAGAACCCAAAACCTCAAAGAATTAGTCAAGCTCTTCACTTTTTTCAGACCTTGGCTTGGCAACATCTGCGCAGGCAGCAGGATATATTACCTCGTGCATGGTGCATTTATAAGGACGCGTCAAGACTCCAAAGGGAACCGGTGCCGGTGCGGGGGACTCGGCGGGGCAGACTAAATGAAAATATCTGGTTACGAAAAACGTATATAGCACGATGTTGTGGGCACACACACAACATACACCTATGTACATTGAAAAACTATGGTGCAACTCGAAGTCGAAGCGCAGCTCGGTGCACCGTGCTGCACCCACACGTCACACCTGTTACCAGCATGTGGCATTAATAAACCCAAAGTCAAGGTTGTGACTAATTTCATATTCCGTATACTCATCTCAATCATCGAATTAACCATTTACAATAACGAATTTTAGCCAAGCTTTCAAGGTAACGAGAGAGAAAAATCTATTACAAATTCAAAGCCATGAGAGCCCATATAGCCATAAGCCAGAGCATATTAGAGCCACGCAAGCGTCCTATATTCCGCTGACTTACGACTCGCTTCGCTGTTCGTATTCTTCGTCTCTCTGGCACGAGATACTCGTTTATTGCCGATGAAATAAAAAATGGTTGTTCGCGCGACGTGGTATATTAATTCTTCTAAACACTTATCCACCTACCACATCTCTTCGATCACAAGATTTTTACATTTAACAGCTTCTCGAAAAATATGACTCTCGTTCTCGGTGTGTCGCTCGAACATCCAGTTCTTCTCATCCTGTCTCCAGTCGGATTGGCGACGATTTTACAAGCGGGGATAATCCGTCTAGCATTTTTGACTCTTTTTTTTAGTAGGTAGTCTTAAGTACTGCATACCTAGTCTACGGTTGGCATAATTAGTGCTCATTCTAAGCGAAGTTTGGAGCTGTGTGGAAGCATATCTCCACATTGGCGCAGCCAGAAGTATTTTTTGGTCGGAGCTAGAATTTAAGTCTTTTTATCTCTCAACCTAAGGCGTTAATTGAAAAAAATTTCAAACAAAAGTTGTACAAGAAAGTCTTTGGAATAATTTTTGTAATAGCCAAAATTATTCCTGAGATCTGAATACACGACTTTTGTTTGAAACATTTTTCAATTGGAGCATTTAATTTTTTTTCAAAAAATTTTCAAAAATTTTCAATGGATTTTCGAGATTATTTTTTTGTTTTTCAGAAAAAAAAAAACTACGTGGACCATCGAACAGTTTCATTTTTTATTCAAAATACGAGAGACATTTCCTGTCAGTCAATAATTGGATTTTTGGATCGTCGTAATAATTTGTTCAGCTTTTTAATAAAATTTCAAAGAATTTTCTCGAGGGGTGGGCTACGTTTTGGGGATTGGCTGCGCCAGTGCATCTCCATTATCAGGGACACTTCTATAATTATGAGTGTGTGACCTCCACCCTCAGAAAATTTAGATGGGTTTTCGGCTAACTTTGAAACTATTTTTTAGCAAAATTTAATTTTTTTAAATATAAAAAAATAATAAACTCTAGAAATGAAACGAGATTGAAGAAAAAATATTGAAAATTCAAATTTGAAAATAATTATACCATTAAACATCGTTGAAAAAATAAAAAAATAAAACTGGAATAAAAAAACGAGAAAAAAGAGAAATAGGTACAAAACTGAAATTAATTAAAGAGGAAATCATCAAATTGAACAAATAATTGAGAAAAAAATTTAAAATTGAAAACTGAAAAAATAGGAAATTTCTATTTGTATCTTTAGCTGTTGGATAATAATAAAATTGAAGAAAAAAGTTGAGGAAAAAATCCTAAAATTCAAACTTTTCTGTTAATTGAATGAACAGCTTAAATTAAATTTGCGGAGGCTGAAAAAAAAGTAAAAAATGATATTTAAATATTAAACCCTTTTTTTTATATCATTAAAAAAATTACAAAAATTTAAATTGAGCTAACAAGAGACTACATTTTTTTTTCAAAGTTGAGTGGAAAATTTCTAAAATTTCAATTTTCTGTTACTCAACTGATTGAACAGTTTGAAAATGAATTTTAAAAAAAATGGGTAGAAATTTTTTTTAAAATTGAAAAATTGTACCTATCTAATAAAATAAATTTGAATACCTAACTAATAAAATATTTTTTACATCATAGAAAAAATAGAATCAAATTGAAATGTAAAATTAAACACAAAAAATTGAAGTTGGTTTAACAAGAGACAGGCATGACATTTTAATTTTCAGTTTTTTTCTTCTTTTTTTTTCAGTAACATGGCCTTTTTCAAGGGAAAATAATAACTAAATTTTCAAAAAAGTTTTCTCGAAAAAAAAATCAAAAGTCCTGTACCTAAATTTTTCTAAAATCTACAAAATTGTTCAATTTTTTCATAATTTTAAAATTAAAAAAAATAAAATAAAAATGTCTTCCAAAAACAATTTTTAGAAAATTTTCTGTGGAAGTTGGAGAAAAAATAAGTAATGATAAAATATTTGGAGTTTTCAGGAACAAAAAAATATTTTTTTGTAAAAATTGTTCAAAAAAATGATGTTTTGAATTTTTTTCAGAAATATTTTGAAAAATTACCTTTCAAAAAAAAATTTTATACAATTTTTGTTAAATTGCTTGAAAAATTTTGATGAGTTTTTTGATTTTATACAACTGGAAATTGATTTTGGAAATTAGAAATATTTTTTACATTAGTAAAAAAATTTGAAGTTATTTGTACAAAAGACAGACATGATACAGTTTTTAATTTCCTTCATTGACTGAAGTGATCTTCTTTAAGGAAAATGATGATCTAAATTTTCAATACAAAGGAGCTCACACTCACACATCCAAAATTGCAAGTTAGAACCAACCACCACCCTCCCGCTCTTAAAAATTGCACATTTTTTCAAGAGAAAATATTTATCTAAAAATTTCTTGGAAAAAATTCAAAAATTCTATCAATTGTTTTTTTAAATCATAAAAATTGCTCAATTTTAAAAAAAATATTTCTTTTAAAAAAAATCAAAAAAATTGTGATAGGATTTTGGATTTTTTTAAAAAAAATAAATAAAAAATTCATTTCAGAATAAAAAAAAATGAAAAATTTTTTGTGAAAATTTTGTAATACGAGTATTACTTACCGCTCAAAAATTGTTTTAGACGATATTTTGTGGATTATAAAAATTAATTAGATTATGTTGTTTTTTTTTTTCAAAAAAAATGTATAAGTATTTTTTCTTTTGAAATTTTTTTTACACGATTTCCTGTGAAAATTGTTCAAAAATTGATTGGATTTTTAATTTTTTTTTCAGAAATATTTTAGAAAATGAATACTCTTATCAAAAATAATTATGGACAAAAGTTTTTGGCAAATTCAAAAAAAATGAAAGGATTTTTGATCTTCTACACAAGAAATGTTTTTATATTTTGACCTAATGACGTATGACAGTATTCTACGAACCAAAACTTTCAATCGATTTTTTTTTATTTCAAAATAAAATCTTTTTTTACTTCATTTTAAAAATCTCAAAATCAAATTTAAATGAAAAATAAAATAATATTAAAAAATGAAGTTAACTAAACAAAAGATGCTAGAAATTGAACAAAATTTAAAAAATCAATCTTGAAAAATACAAAAATTGAGAAAATTAGAAAACTCGAATCTTTTGTTCCTTTGTTGAAAAAAGAATGGGAAAAATTGAAATTATCCCATTTTTAATAACACTCTTATCTTCATTTATAAATATACACCTCGTCATCGTCCACCAACTTGCAAAATCGTACATCGACCAGAAAGATATGTGTATGATGGTAATTAGTAATCCATCGATGAAACATAATATAACCGAAATATTGATAGCAACCTGTTGCTCGCTAAAAACAGGTTTATTAAGTAATTACGTCAAGTGTTGAAGAAACGCACTTACTCGTTAATTACTACGTACAACTGGTGCGGCTGCGAATAAGCGAATACCGCTAATCATTTTTTTCTCCTTCGTTCTTTTCCTTTCTATCAAATATACCACAGCAGCCGGTAACGTACGTACGGTATGTTAATGTTATTTAATCGTATACTTATTATATGTACATCACCGAAGGAATGTTGCAAAAGCCTTCTCGAGCCGGCTTTCCAATTACATCTCATGTCATAGATCACAGGCAAATAAGTATACAACGTAGCATCACACATTGCCAAATTTTTCACTTCAAAAGGACCGACTTACTCGTACAAGCGGTGCTCTCTTGGGATTTTTTTTTTACTTTCCTCAAATCCACGCTCTATCCCTAATTAAGGCAACGAGGGTTTAATTTGACACGACCGTGAATTGCCTTTGCCTTTGCGTTACTAAAAATCATAATGTAACGATACGACGGCCGAGTGTTTGCATATTTTACACACGAACGTTTTTGTTTGTCCTTTTATCCTTGTTTGTCTGTAAAGCTCTCTCTAGAGACCTATAAATCGAATTGTTATCTCAACCGAACAAGCTCGTATTTCGATGACAGCGTCACTTGAATTGTCAAAACTAAGTACGTATCCAAATTGGTGGTTATTCGAGAATTCCAGGATGTCGTGCAGGTATAGCTATTTTGCCGGAAGTCAATGAGAGCGCAAGCTCGTTTTTAGGGAGCAATATTCGAGGAACTTGTTTTTCCCTCTTTTTTTTGCTTTTATTATTTTGCTGGTTTGAAACGAGTAATGGGACGAATCGAATTTTCACTGGTGGTAATTTAATCGAGAGAAAAGTTGATATCCTGTGTGACATTATAATACCATACTGATTCCTGAAAGAGGATTTAGGCATAAAATATCCTAGAGATTTTTCAAAGTTGCACAAATATGAAGCTTAAGTATAAAAGTTCGGTTTCAAATAAATTTAAAAAAAAAAGAATCAAGTAGGTTTTTTATCCAATATACTGATTCCTGCAAAAAATTGGACTGGCTAATCTTGCTGTTTAAACGAAAAAAAAAAAAAAATCAAAAAACATTGATTATTAAAAATATTAAACTATTATAGATAAGCATAATTATTTTTAAATTTAAAAATCATTTCATTCTAAGTTAAACAAACAAAAACTTCAACAATGTATTTCAAACATTTAAAAATCAATTTTTAGATAAAGTTTAAAAATTCACAGAAAATTTTAAACCAAAATTTTTTTATTGAAAATTCTATATTTTTCATTTCAATTGAATTGTTTGTTAAAACCTATTCAAAAATTTATTTATTTTTTCGCCTCAACTTTTAAAAGTACCTTTTAAAAAAATTACAAATTACATGCATAATTGTTTTACAAAAAAAAAAAGAATTATTAAAATTTTCAAAATAATTTCACTTTTAAAACTCGAAAATAAATTGTTTACAAATGGAAAATTATTCCCTCAACCATTCAAAAATCATTTTTTAAAATCAAATTTGAAAATTCATTTTCTAAAACATTGAAAAATTATTTTTACAAAAAATTCAAAAAAAAAATTCTGAAACTCAAAAGATGTTTTTTCTACAAATCAAAAATTTAAACAAAATTTTAAACGTGACTACCTACCTAAGTAAATTATTATTCAAATAGTTATTCCAAAACTTGAAAATCAATATATTCTTCAAGTTAAAAATTTTTTCCTTCCAAATTCAAGATAATTTTTTTCAAATTTTTTGATGATTTGAATTATTTTAAAATCATCTTTATTAAAAATTCACTATACTGTTTTTGAAATCCAGAATTGATTTTTAAAATAATTGTTCATTTTTTTCAAGTTGAAATTAATTTTATAGTTCTAATGTAAAAATCATCCTGAAAAAAATTCAAGAAAATTCTTTTTGAAAATTCAAAAATGAATCCTTAGATAAAATTTAAAAATTATTCTTATAAAATATTCACAAACAATTTTTTACCAACTCTAAAATTGATTTTTTGGTACTTCGTATTCCAAAAAAAAAAAAAAAAAATTCAAATCACCTAATTTAATTTTGAAAATGATATCTAAATGAATTCATTATGATTAAATAAAAGAACTATTTTTATAAAATATTCGAGAATTTCAATAAGTTTTTCTGCATAATACTAAACTAGTAAACTATTTTTATAAAAAATTCATAGATCAGTTTTTTTTAAATTTTTTTATTTTTCAATTCAAAAACTGATTCTTTTTTAAATAATTCGTTTTTTTTTTTAAATCGAAAAATTATTTTACACAAAAATGTGAGCATCCAAGTACCACTTTTTACATAAGAAAATTTGATTCTTTAAAAATAGGTACTCAAAATCGATGGTTTTATAAAAAAATCACAAATCCTTCTTTTGTTTTCTTTTTTTTTTGTCGAAAATGAAAAATTTATTTTTCCAAATTAAAAAGTTAAAATTTTTTTTTTCGAACTTTAAGATAAATTTTCAACATTTCAAATTATCGTTACCAACAAAAAAAATTCAAGAACCAATCATTTTAAAAATTTTTTGAAGTTCTTTAATATTTAAAAAAAATTGAATTGAATTTGAAAAATCTTTTTTTTTTTTCATTTTTAAAAATTATTTTTACAAAAAATACGGGTAAGTTTCAAAATTCGCCATAAATAAATAGAAAAAATAAAAAAAATATGATTCAATTGAAAACTTGAAACTTTTTTTTTCAAACAGAAAATCGGTTTTTAAAGCAAAATTTTAGGTAAAATCATTTTCTTTAAAATTATACTACAAAATTGGGTTTGGGGCTCAAATTCAAAAATTAATTTTTTAATTAAATTTTGAACATTTCTTTTTTCTTTTTATTGCCTAATGTAAAAATTATTCAACTTTTTTAAATTAAAGAATTAATTTTTCCAACATTTAAAAATTATTTCCATAAGAAATTCGCTAATTTTTCGAACTGAAAATTGATTTCTTAAATAAAATTTAAGATAGATTATTATTTTTTTTAAAATCAAAATATCATTTTTTTTCAAATTAAAAATTGATTTTCAAACTTTTAATTGGAAAATTATTATCATTTTGCATAATAAATTTACAAATAATTTTTTTACACTCAAAACTAGATAATTCGAGTTTTTTTTTCAATTTTTTATTAATTTTTTTCAAAAAATTATTCTAACAAAAAAACTCGAGGATCGTTTCTCAAGATCTAAAATTTTTTTTCTAAAATATAAAAACATTTAAAAAAAAATAGGTATTTAAGAATTTGATTTTTTTGGAAATATAAGAGTTAATTTTTAGTAAACTTTCAAAACCACCATTTTTAGAGGCAGCTACTTTTTTACCAACTAACTAAGGTGTTTTTTTTTTTTTTTTTTGTAAAATCAAAATTCCAATGTCAACTTTTTTAAAAATAAATTTATTTCTTAGGATTTTTCAAAATAAAATTTGTTTCAAGAAAATAGAGCATCTCAGGTTGCCACAATTTGAACAATTTTTCTAAATTCAAAAAAATTATCTGCTATTTGACAATTTAAAAAAAAAAAAAAGTTATATAAAATTAGTTGAAAATTTTTAGGTTTAGTTAGTTTTGGTTTGGCATTTTAAAAAAACGATTAGATATTTTTTTTTAAATCAATCAATCATAAAAAAATTAAAAATCAACACTCAAAAAAAAGATTAAAATGAAATACACATTCGATAAAAACTTTTCTTCAATTCGGCTCAAAATAAACCACTTTCCTCACATTCGAAAGGAAACAACCTCATTTCGAAGCACTAAAAATAAAAACACGCAAACAAAATTAATAACAAAACCGTTGTACCAATGTTTCAGAAACCCATTCCATTCGATCACCTCATCATTCCAATTCCAGTTTCCAGCAATACCACCTTTCAACAGCACACAGTTTGAAATCACCATTAAAAACCGTACCCACTTAAAACAATTTTTTTTATTCCTTTCTAAAAGCGATACAAAACACCACTTCCCTTATACGGAGGCGCACACACCCTCTGCGTAAAATGTCTGTTTTCTATCACCTCGCACTCAAAAACTCACCATTTCGGTGCAAGAAAAAGATTACAAAAACGTGAGTTATTTCAATTTACACGTCGTAAAAGTGAAAAAAAGTACCCGACGCGACGTTACATAAAACACTCAAGTCGCATCGGTCTCGGGCGGTCGCAAATTCCCAAACGTGTAAATTTCAAGTTCACTCGATTGATAATAAATTCACTGGATATCTGAAAATAGCACCTAATTTACTATTACTTTTGTTTATTTTCATTCTAGAAAGATACGAATTGGCAAAGGTTCAAGACAACGTTTTATAAAATTTATGTATGTATGGAGATCGTGTTCTAACACCAAATACGATTAAAAATACCTAGATATAGTGGTCGAAAGGAATGCGGTTTTTACACTTTCGTTTATCCAAATTCGAGTGATTTACGGTAAATGGCGCCGAAAAAGAGATGACCCGAGAATTAGAACGATTGTTTCGAGTCACTTGGATTTAGAGACGTTGAAAAAGGTATTAAGCGATTTATCAACGTGTGACAACAAGAGTTGTGGATATAACCTTATTATAAAATAATTATCCTCATTTTTTTTTTTTTTTTTTTTTTTTTTAGCTGAAATGGCAATTAGATTTGTATTTTTATTACGTAGGGTTCTAACGTTTATACTCGTACAATAGTCTGTTATATTTTACAATGTACCTAGATTTAGTTGGTACGTTTGTTAGTAGATGTATATAAAATTTAGGTATAATGATTAATGTAGAAAAGATACATCTAATAATAACGGCTTCGTTTTATTCGTATTTTCCATTCTCAGCGTAAACGCTAATAAATTGTTTTTTGATTGGTATAAATGGAAATTACCCGGCTTTTTAGGGCGACGTTAACTATTTAAATGAAGAATAATTAACCTTTTTCGATCGTAAATCTTGTAATGAGATTCTGATCGAGAGTGTGAAAATTTGTGAATAATTTTTACGAGACAATTGTATCGGTTATAGAGGCAATAAACGATAACGAATTACCCAATCGAAAATAGTACTTTGTTTTGAAATTGCTATCACCGACCATAACGAGATTACCATTCTTGAATGGTACTATCACTATTGAATAGATACTACAAAACCGTATAAGAGATTTACGCGTAGGTGATACATTTATGCGACACATGGTATCGAGCCTGAGAAAAAGATTACAATTTCAACACGTCGCAGATGTACGTACATTTCGATGATTTTGAAACACGCCAAGATTATTTACACTGCGAGTTCAGGCAACAGTATCTCGACACGAGATTGTTTCACGAGTTGATAAAAATTATTATACGATCCAAAAACCGCACGAAATCTGTTCGAATTTTTTAAACAAAAAAATATTACGGATACGAAACGAAATCATCCTACGTAAAATACTAGCATAGTATTCCATTCAGAAACAAACCGTGCGTGAACTATCAAAAACCGCACCTGCATTTCACGCCCAGATTGACAAAAGCTTTTTCGTACAATACTCACCACACCCGCATTCATGCGATGAGTTTTACCCAAACAGGAAATAGAATATCTTTCAGTTTGAAAATCTTTACCTGAGATTACAGTACGCCTTGTTTCTTTCGCGGTACAGCTGCATATAGAGTACAAGTTCGCCAAACTTTCCACCGTCAGATGCTGTAAACACAATGTACAGAACTTAGAAAAATGACCAAGTTTGACCATTTATGCAAATACTTTACTTCGGTCGACCCGCAGGCTTATTTTGTAGTCTTAGATTCTTACTTGGGAGTTGATACCATCTTCTTATGGCACATATTCGAGTGAAACACAGTTCAAAAGCGAGTATCCGCCGGAGAATTTCCACTACCTGTTGTATTGTAACTTTCATTTGGAACACAATCCGAACGAGCAGAAGCCGAATACACGTTAAGTTATAGTTCGGAATTCCATTGTAGATCATATTTTCAGTCAATAAACGTTTAATTTCCGATTAATTAACACTTTTTACGAAATAAAAGACAATAGACGCGAAAAAAAACCGCAAAAGCTTCCATTTCAATTGACCACATTCGAACGAGATTGAACGAACGATTAAGCAACATAAACAAAGTGATACGGCGGAAAAAAAATGAAAACAACGTTAAGCATGAGCGAATGCCATATATATAAGATTTTCATGATTTTCAATTGCATTTTTCGGCATCGTAATTAGATTAATTTTAATATATTAATTTAAAATCGAAAAGCGCATGAAAAGAGCTTTCGTTTGACGTATTTACTTTCTAAATTGATAAACTCTGTCAAAAGTTATAGCCTTATCAGTTATTTCTTTCGCGTAAACATTCACCTTCGCCAATTCACCATTTCATTTCTAATGAATAATTGTGTCATTTGTGGAATATTCTGTAATAATTCGCAATAATGGCGCGGTGTTTTGTTCCCTTCTGCGACCACCGAAGTAGGAGCACGATTTGTTCACTACATGAATTCCCTTCGAGCAGAATAACTCGACACAAGTGGATAAAAAATATCAGGTATGAATGCAATTAAAAATTACTACTGAGCAGTAAAAATGCATTATTTTTCAATTTAGAAGTAGTAAACTTAATTCAAAAAATCAAAACGCCGGTAACTTGCACTCGTAACTGATTATAATGATAGATGATAACAGTACAGAGGTGGAAAAACGGAGATAGACCAAATGATAAGGCTATAACTTTTGACAGAGTTTATCAATTTAGAAAGTAAATACGTCAAACGAAAGCTCTTTTCATGCGCTTTTCGATTTTAAATTAATATATTAAAATTAATCTAATTACGATGCCGAAAAATGCAATTGAAAATCATGAAAATCTTATATATATGGCAATCGCTCATGCTTAACGTTGTTTTCAATTTTTTACCGCCGTGGCTGTATGTGTCTTTGTGTGAGTGTGTATCAACATGAACAGTGAATCTTCGTTCGAATGTGGTCAATTCTAAACAATGCAGTCGTGATTCACTCAAAAATCAGTGTAGCCAATCTCAGGTGCGTCAATTTATTACTGGTTTATCAGTTTGTTTACTTTTTTTCGTTTTTTAAAAAATTTAATATTAAAATGGGCGATAATTAATATTTTCAAATCATAATTAATTAAATTATACCTCCAAGTGATTTACTTATTCGTAAAAAATGAAAATAGTTTATTGCAGACGGTTCACAATGGCCAAAATGTTGTAGGAGTAGAACCACCTGTTGCGTAAATGAATCACTTTGCTCTAACGTAACCGTAGAGCTGTGCGCCGCCGAGTCGAGCCGCTGCCGCCGACAAATTTTCCATCAGCCGACGCGCCGCCGCCGCCGATTGAAATGACGGCTCCGCCGCCGCCGATGAATCGTCGGCCGCTCGAACCGGCGCGTGTCTTAATTTGACCCCTCCGCCTCGTTCATCGAAAGTAAACAGGCTGTAAATAAAGTAAAAATGTACACTCACTACTCGGTACCATTGCTGAGCAGCTCTCAAGCTCTTTAGAGCTAAGTTCTTTAGGTTTAAGCAGCTTACAATGAGGTAGCTTTGAAAGCTGTAGCTCTAAAAAGGAAAAAAATGCCCAAAATTGCTCACTCAGTCGGCTATGCCGCCGAGCAGCCGCCGATTTAGTTGTCAGCGGCGCGCCATCTACGCCGCCGCCGCCGACCAATTTTTGAGTTTGCGCCGCCGCCGCCGATTTCTCATCGGCGCACAGCTCTAAACGTAAGGCTAACGAACTCTTGTTTTGTTTTTTCAGTTTTTCATTATTTTTTATTAACTGTTTTAAATTAGCGAATTAATTATCACGAAACTATCTACACGATTGGCTATTTTTACGGAGAGCCCTTGCTGTTTCATTTGCTTACCTTGAATTTTTTACCAAGTCCAGTGCTACATAAATACTTTATATTCAAAATTCGAAGGGAAGGAGAGGTCCAATCAAAATTTTTGTAATAACTAAAAGTATTTTAAAAACTTCCAGCTACAACTTTTGTTTAATTTTTTTTTTAATTGGGCCCCTTATCTTCCAACAGTTTTTAATAATGTATTTCGAATAAGTGTGAATAAGTTATATTACTCAAAATTGGTGGGGAAGGAGGGGTCCGATTGAAAATTTTGTTATAATCAAAATTATTCCTAGTACTTCAAGCTACAACTTTTGTTTGAAAATTTTTTCAATCGAGCCCCTTACCTCCCCCCTGTTGCCCTGTTCTTAATAATGTACCTATTTGAATGAGTTTGATTGTCCAAAATTGGAGGGGGGGGGAGGGACGAGGGAGGGGTCCAATCGAAATTTTTGTCATAACCAAAAGTATTAGTGGAACTTCAAGCAACAACTTTTGTTGGAAAACTTTTTCAATTGAGCCCCTCTCTCACCACTTATTTTGCATAACACTCCCAAAATACTAATTAAAAATTGAAGGGGGAAGAGGAAAGGTTCCAATCAAAAAATTTGTGGAACAAAGTTGTAGCTCAAAATTTTGGAAAAAATTTTGGCCATGACAAAAATTTTGATCGGACCCCTCCTTCCACACCAATTTTGAGTAATATAACTTATTCACACTTATTCAAAATTCATTATTAAAAACTGTAGGGAGGTATGGGGCCCAATTAAAAAAAATTTCAAACAAAAGTTGTAGCTTGAAGTTTTACAAATACGTTTAGTTATTACAAACATTTCGATTGGACCCCTCACTCCCTCCCACCCTTCCTTCCTTCCAATTTTGAATATAAAGTATGTAGCACTGGACTTGGTAAAAAATTCAAGGTGAACAAATGAAACAGCAAGGGCTCTCCGTAAAAATAGCCGATCGTACAATCAACGTTTAATTTTTTTTGAAGATTAGTTCAATAAGTCAATGAAGTGTCAAAATGAATGATTACTTATTTTTTATTTATAAACATGTCCTATTTGTTTTTCATTGCTTCTCCTTCGAACACTCTTTCGATGAAGTTGAAGAACAGGAAAATATCCAACGTGCTACTTAACATCTGAGAATACTATTTCAATAAATAATTATTAGTAAATGATCGATGAAAACCAATAATAACAATAACCAAGACTGTGTACACCGCAATACACAATCTGTACTATTTTATGCAACGTTGAGTAATAAATTTTCCACCGAAGAATATGTACTCAATAGTCAATTCGCAAATGTTTCATCTAGAAACTTCTACAAAGATATGTGTAAATCCAATCTTCCATAATTCAGCGTATAAATTATCGATCAAATACGTGATTAGAATTACTCATAAATAAAAATAACGTTGCAAGAAACCGATCAATATAAAAAAAATAAATAAAAAAAATTCACCCAAAAAGAAAACTCAAATATAAGTATGAAACTTCTAAGAATTTATTTTGTTTTGTTTACACACCTATAAAAATACACAAAAAAAAAACACATAAGAGGACAAAATCGAAAAAAAAAAATACATAACAAAACGGAAATACAAAAATTACATGCTGTCTTAGATGTTAAATTTCATTGTTTCCAAACAATTACTACAAAACTAACGGTACATCGAGGTTATCTTTCCAAAATAACGTTATACAAAGTTGCGTATATTTCGATAAAGATACCGACCAAAAATTAACTGGTTCAGTGAGTTGAATTGTCGTCGTTTCAATTTAAGTAATAACACATTACACAACGATCAATATAAATGTATGGAATTTTCCATTAGTATATTAAAAATTTAAATTACGTTTAGCTGCATTTTCATAATTACAAAGAATGTGTGTGAAAAAGTACAATCGAGTACAATTTAATTAACGACTATTTTTGGAATGATAACCGTTTCGATTGTGCGAAAGTTCCAACATAACTGTGGAATTTCTACCGACGAAAAAAAAAAAAAAATTACATCCAAATGAATTCTCTCATGAGGAACTTGGTTTACGCCCGGATCGTTCAACAAACTTATACGACTAAATTAAAAACTAAAATCAGTTGCTTTAGAATAATAATGCTGACTAGAAAATGAAGAAAAAAAACTTTCACGTGAATTTAGGGTAAAAGTAGACAGGTATTATCCTTAAACAACTGAATGAGAGACTCGTTATATAAACTATCGCATGTTTCCACTATTGATTCGTACTTTTAAAAATGTATGAAAAAAAATTAGGTGCCCATTTTTAGCTCGCCCTAGGTATTTATACTGTCCAGAATAGCCGGCAGAGATGTAAACGGTGCTCTGGCCACATTTCGTAATTTAAGACTCCAATAAATTATGATTTAATGATGAATTCATGACTTACGAGTGTAATTATACAGTACGAAAACTTCTCCGGTTGAAAATATTTCTCTAATGGAATTGCTCAAAGTACCTATTTGATTTTGATGTTTGATTGAATTTTTGTATAAAAATAGGTCGTTATTATTAGTAGGGACTGGAATGTTTTCACGAGTCGAATATTTTTGTACTGTATATTCGGACTATTGCTTTTTTTTTTTTAGTTGACTGAATCGATAATTTAACGTTAATAAAGATCGTAAGCCATTGTTTAATTTCTCTACGAATTCTAAAATTAAGTTATCCAAGAATACAATCAGCAAAAATAATGCTGCTGATTAAAAAGGTATTGTTGCTGGAAAATTTCTAACCAATAGAGCTATTGTCGTTCTTGGAATATTAAAATGAATAATCAAGTATCGATAAAATATTATCTGCGTTTTTTCCAAAGAACAATTTCAAGGTTTTTATACATTTTTTCGATCATACCAGTATAAATTAAAAACTTCTGGTTTACCTATACAATAAACTACCGCATACTGATAGGGTCTAAAAAATTTGGTTGCTCAATTCCGAAGGTAAAATACTTGTTGCTTCATAAATTACCAAATCACGTTCGAATAGTTCTCCGAGCATACGAGTCGTAATTTTTGTACAATTATATCCCATCGTAGTATAGTAAATTGTCAAAACGTCATAATGCTCGATAACGAAATTTTTAATGATAATTTCCGAATAAAATAACAATACCTATTCTAACAATACTCTCGTTTATTTACATCATTATAATTTCTCTGATTACGTCCCTTTTCACAATGCATGGTTCGAAACGTCGAAACAATGTTTCACTTTTGCAACTTTGAGACCATCGAGAATAAAATTTCACCATTTTTTAAGTAGCTGGCACTATTCGATTATTTAGAATAAATTTTTAGGTTTCGTTTTCCTCAATAGTAGTTGAAGTGTCAATACCTAGCAATGTTTTCAAGTTTATCAATCGAATACCTACACAATGACATGTCTCACATGTGTAAATTTATAAAAAAAAAAAAAATTCAACTTGTTGATGTAGCAACAGATATGTTTATGTTTTAAACTTTTAACACGTTTTTTATCACCATAATAAACGTTTTACGATGTAAATTTAATACGCGAACTTGAAAATTTAAATAAACACCATTTACAACGTTTGTCAATTAGTGAACGAGCATGTAGGTAACGGGAACCTCCCAAATTGTAAGCTTTTTCAACATGACTTTAAACTTACAACTATATATAGTACATTAAATTTAGAATTTCTTTCCAAGGTAAAAAATTAGATTAAAAAAACTTCAATATCAACTAACAACTCAGTTGTTGTGTGATAAAACATGGTGGGTTTAAATTACAAACAAAATTTGGTATAAAAATGATTGGAAAATTAGATTATCCAAGAAAACATTAAATCAAAAATGAAAAAATAAGTCAAAAATATGAAATCGTCGTGTATTCGGTATTGCAATCTGTTCCAAATTCCAAAATTAAAGAGCAACGAACTTTTCAAATAAAGTACAAAACACCATTGTTAACTAACATTTGGCAACACTGTTGCGGAACGAATGGCAGTTAATTTGGAACAGGTTGCATGGTTGCAATGCAAAATTGCAAATGAAATGATAATGAATTAAGGATAACTGATAAGGATTAAAAATTTGACACATTTTTGGCAATTAAAAAATAATTCACACGTGAACGTCGACTTTCTATATGAAAATTCGTGATGTATTTCTTATAACAAAACGATTATTGTGAGTATTCTACTATTCTAATCGATTAGTCATTTTCGATTAACATTACGCGCTCTCAATTTATACTCGATATGGTCTGTTAACCTTGAAATAGGGTTATTTACGAATTTAATTGCGCGATTAATTGTATAGAAAGTGTTGGGTCGAAAAGGCGGAAAATGATGTTTAACTTTCTAATGGTTAAGGTCAATTTATTTTGCAGATTTACTCGTACATCGCCACACATATGAATTTTGGAAGAAACGACCGCGATTCCAAAGTAAGCATAAACTCTGCCTTATGAATAAAAAAAAGATCAACAAAATAACATAAAAGAGGGATATTTTGATTTTGATACGTGAATTTTATAGTTACAGACATAACGCAGCAGGAAAAACAAAAGAAGACTACGATTTGACTGAATGTTACACGTAAATTCACCAGTGTATCGGTGCACATAACGACGAAGCTTACGTGATTGGTATTCACCATAAAAAAAACGCGAAACGAAGGTTTTTACGAAGCTCGCATAAATATCGCCGAACGAAGCGTAAAAAAAAAGGAAAAGAAAACCCTATATACACGAACGAAACAAAAAAAAAACATACTAGATGCGTATTTACATAAATAGATTAACCTACTCACAGCCTCGTTTACGTAAAACGAAAAGAAAAAAATGATAAAAAAAGTAATATATAGTATGAGGAAATCGTTTTAGTATTAATATTAAACATCAGTACCACATCTTTGATACCTTCTGTCTGCAGGTGAAGTCCTGGGATGTGGCATGGTTTGAAATGCTGGCGGCGGAACTGGCGGAGGACCGGAACACATCGGCGGATATACTGGTACACCTCTCTGCCATACTTTTAAGGTTTTGGCGCAAGGTTGACTGATGCCATTTTCGGGCAAAATTGGTAAACCGTAATCGGGCGGATAATCGTTGGACATGCGACTATGGGTGAACACCTCGTCGCTGCCTGATCCGGCGCTGACGGTGTCCACGATGATGGGCATACGATCGTGGATATCGTAATTGAACCCCGAAGAGCTGGCTGCTCTGGGCATGGCGTACGATTTTTGCCAATTTTGACAATAGTCGCTGATCGGTCTGGTGATGGGAAGCGGTGTAATGCAAGTCGAGTCACGTACGTTGGTACCGCTAATAAGGTCAGGATTCGAGAAAGCAGGGTTACCGATATCGCTCAAGCTGCGACTGTACGATAAATCAGAAGTGACGGTGAATGCTTTACCGGATTCGGATTTTATCTCAGAGTCGTGACTTTTCTGCGACGACGTCTCCATGGAATTCTTTTCCGGCGGTGGTTTTGCGTTTTGTGATTTTTCCTCCGAGGAGCCGTACGAAGTTACTCGGATTTTCTTCACTAGCAATAAGATGACGATGAGCATTAGTAAAATTAGAGCTCCCAGAGCAATGGTGATGGTGTTTATGTTGGTGGAACTCAATGATACAATTCCGCTGGTAGGTGGTAACACGTAAAGGGTGAAGTTGGCTTCGTCGTTTCCGGCTCGATTCTCAGCTACGCAGTGGTATTCTCCGGCATCCGGTTCCTCTAGCTTTTTCATCACGAGTTTACTTCTTTTTTCGTGGATGTCGTCTTCGGAGTCGAAAATCAGCACACGTTGGTTGCCATCGAAAACGGTATTATTCGGTAGTATATGACTGCTGCCGAAATACCAGCTGATTGTAGCCACCGGATCGGATTCGACTCTGCATTCGATGGTGATATTACCGCCAATGACAGCCTCGACGTAACGGATATCTGTCTTAATCGAAGGTCTGCATGCGAAATCAGCGGAATCTAGCTCAGCCAGCGATTTATCTTTGATACGTTCGGGACCTCCGGAACATAATATTGGAGTCGGGATGTTGATCTTGCGTTCGTCGATCCACGTTTTGACAGCTCTCAAGTGGCAATCGCAATGCCACTTATTGCCATCCAATTCGACCGATTTTAATTTGACCAGATTCTCCATAGTATCGACGTGCAAATCTTGCAATTTGTTACCGTTTAGTTTCAAGTACTCCAGGTTGGTGAGGCCGTCGAATGCTTTCGAACGTATGGACGTGATATCGCAGTGAGCTAAATCCAAACGGATGAGATTCGGCACACTTACGAATGAGAATGGCTCGACTCTCTGAATGGGGTTATGAGCTAGGCTGATATTCCTCAAGTATGGGATATCCTCGAAAGCTTGAGATGGTATGTGGGTGAGCATATTATCCGATAGGTCGATCTCGATCAAGTTGGACAATCCTCGAAACGCGTACCGATCGATCTGACCGAGACGGCATGACCTCATATACATCTTCTGCAGATCCATCAACCCGGTTCTCTGGAACGTTTCACGATGCAAGCTCTGCAGATCATTACCGGATATATCGAGCACCTGGGTTTCTTTATCGATACCGCTCGGAATAGTAATTAGACCGCGATCCGAACACTCGACCGTTTTTTTACCACTTTTCCACTTACACGAGCACTCGTTCGGGCACGCCGCACAGCTCGAAACTAGCACCAAAATTACAACACAGAAGGGCCAAATCATGGCGAAAAAATTATATCATTCGGTGGCGTACGGACACAACAAGACACAAGACACAGTATTCGTAAAATTATGAAAAAGTACCACGTAACGTAGTTTAATCGCAACCACGAAAGCACGAAACTTCACCGTCGAACCATACTAACGCACTAGAAAGCGCGAACTGTACATATACGAAACACAGTAACGTAGCAACGACGCGATAACAAACGAATAAGTGACACTGGAAACTCCAAGTCGAAGACTGGAAGCCGTACTAACGATAACCTCAGAACACGTCACGATTTTGGTCTCATCCTCTCTCCCATGCACGGTTCTCTCCTCGTCTTCTTCGTCCGACACTCCGACAGTCGTGAGTAATCATTGAAAATCACCGGTATTATTTTATTTTTTAAGACGTCACGAACTCTTTCGGAGATTCCCTGTACTACATTAATTACATTTCGCAATGGTTCTCAGTATATACTATATCGAACTTATTGCCATTACAGCCATAAATGTACATATACCTATCTGATACAGGCAGTGCTCGAAATTGAGCTGGAACGGAGTCTTGGTTCGTAAAAAATAAAAATTCTGCATTCCAGTCGTAAAAAAATTAAAAAATTTCGTTCAAGTTCGTGAAAAATCCGTAGGTACTAGGTCAAAATTTGAAAAAAAAATTCTGTGAAAATATTCTCAAATTTTGAAAGAAGAATTTTTTAATTATTTTGAAAAAAAAAAAATCTTTTTCATCATGAAAAAAAGTCTTTCTTTGCATACACAAAAAGTTCTCATTAAAAAAAAATTAATTTATTCCTATAAATTATGTTTTAAAGAAAAAAAACTTTCAATTCTTTGGAGAAGAAAATTTCTCAGTTTTTCTGAAATAAAAACATAAAAATATTTCTCAAATTTTTGGATAAAACATCTTCCTTTTTTTTAAAAAAAGAATTAATTAACGTTTGTTTGGGTGCTTTTTTAAGGGAATCTTACGTAGTTACGTTTTTTTACATAAAAAAATCTCCATTTTTGTTTAGGATGAAACCGCTTATTTTGAGAGGAAAAAAATGTCAATTTTACTTCTCATTTTGAGGTAAAAAATAGTCATTTTTTTGGAGAAAAAAAATCCTCTTCTGTTTAGAATGAAATCTCACTTTCTTGGAGAAGATTTGTTAATTAATTTCAATCTCAAAAAAATGGTAAAAAAAATCTTACATTTTTTGAAATAATTTGTTTTGGGGGGGGGGGGGGGGGGGAGAGATATTTTTTCATTTTTGGAGAAAAAAGTTTCATAATTTCTTTATAGAAGAAAATCTCATATTCTTATAAAAAAAGAAAAACTATTTTATTTTCATTTTTCTTGTGATAAAAAAATACGTAGATAGGTACCTTAATTTTTTGGAGCCACCTTTTGAAAAACCTCGGTTTAGATGATAATAAAAAAATAGTAATTTAAAAGAATTGATCTTTATAAAAATACCTATGTTTTATAATTTTTGATAAAACGTCTAAAAGTCGTCCAATTTTGAAGAAAAGTGAATTTTTTCGATTTTCATTTAAAAATAGATTCACTCTTCAGTTCTTCTGAAATACCTAGGTAAATGAAAATTATTTTCAAATTTTTTCATAAAAATTGAAAAATTTTTATTAAAAAAAAAAAAAAAAAAAAAAAAAAATCTTTTATTTTTTGAGAAAGTCTCTTTTTATGCAGAAATGAAGCTCTCATTTTTTTATGAATAAAATTTTTATGAGGTATTGCTAAATATTTTGAAGAAAAAACCTTTCAATTTTTGAGAAAAAAATACAATTTTTTTGGAGAAGAAAATTTCTCAGTTTTTCTGAAATGATAATATTTTTGGATTAAAAAAATCTTTCAATTTTTTTGTAGGAATAACCTCTATTTTTGTTAAGTATGAAAAAAAATGTGAATTTATTTGAGAAACTAGATAATCTTGATTATCGTCATTCGTCAAATACTTTGGATCAAAAAATCTGTTTTTCTGTTGGGAATGAAATCACTCATTTTTTGAGGAAAATTTTTTCAATCAATCTCAATTTTTCGAAATCAAAAAAAAAAAAAAAATTTTAAGGGAAAGATGACGTATTTATTCTAAAATTTTTGGAGAAAAAAAAATTAAAAATTTTGAAAGAAAAGTTTAGGATGAAATGTTTTATTTTTAGAAGAAAAATTCTCTTTTTTTAGAAAAACATCTTACCAAATCTCAATTTTCTGGAAAAAAATATTTTTCAAATTTTTGGATTTAAAAAAATCTCTTAATTTTTTTTATTGAAGAAAATCTTACACAATTTTATTTGGAAGAAAAAAAAGAAATCTCTCAATTTTCTTAGAATAAAAAATACCTCTATTTTTTAGAGCCACCTTAAAAGAAATCCTGTCTCGTTGCAAAAAAAAAAAAAGGGTTTAAATTGGATGAATTGAATTGATTTTTGGATTAATTTATAAGTAAAAATTTGTTCTCATAAGTCCAACGAATTATTGATAAATTGAATCATTTTTTTCAATTTATAGGTATGTTTTCAAAAGCCTATAAAATATCGAACACACAGCCAAAAAAAGGATCTAAAATTACCAAAAATGGGGGGGGGGATTAATCAAATATTAATAAATTGGAACAATTTTCAACTTGGAATTTTGACATGATTTGGGCAAAATTTGGAATCAAAAATCGTTCCCCTTCGTAATTTCACACAATTTGAGTACTGCTGATACTTGTATGCTTTGTTTTAAAAATCAACAGCACTGTGTACATTATGCACGTGTCAGTTGATAATTTTTCAATTTCTGATAAACTGGGAAATTTGGCTGTATAAAGAATTAAAGATAGACCCAGAAAGGTTATTGTAATTTTCAACTGATAATGATAACATTCAACTAAAAACTGAAGCAGGAAGAACGACGCATACGCATTTCGATGATTTCCATAGCACATTCCTCTCTTAATTATCCGAGTAATTGTGTACCCATTGATAATAGTAGCATGACTAATCGCTCGAAACTCTCGGGGAATCCTTATTCAGATATTATACTAGAAACTAGAATTACTAATTTTATCAGTCAGAAATACGTATTTCATAATGATGTGTAGTACACATTTTGTGAGTAGGTGCCAACACGTCACTAGTTCCTTCTTCCGCTACCTACCTACTTTTACACACTCGATGGCAATTTCATTCAAGATTTGCAATTTTTCTTAATGAATTAAAAAGATGAAAAAAAAAAATGAATTAATAACGGTACGAATCATAGCATCTTTACATTCTTTATTTTACGCGTACCATTAAAAACGAAGAAATCGACTCGCAGATGGAATACATCCGTTATCCCCGTTACTATAATGCATTATAAACAGCATCGTGCGGCCGTATTTTTGTAACATATACTTGCATTACTCGAGAATATTTGCGTTTATGCGTTTTTAAATTAATTTACAAATGGCTTCTTTTTTCTTTTGTTACCAGGACATCGCCGAAGTATTCGAAAAATTTACAAATTAACGGGTCAGCGAGGTGATATTACATGGTTGGCTTGATGGGATTCTTCGTGAATGGAATACGACATACGAGACGGTATAAGGTAATTTGCAACAATATGGAAATGGAGACATGTAAGAATTTAATGAACTACAAAAAAAAAAAAAAAAAAAAATGAAACAAGCAAAAGAGAACGAGCAGTCTTCATCTTCACAAAAAGAAAGATTCCATCTCTTTGTTTCCATTTTGAAAAACTTTCAAAATACAAACTTGATTTTTAAAAAATACATACCTATATATTCTACAATTAGTTCTTTTTCAAGATATTTTTTTAAAAAAACTTCAATCCAAGAGATCAATGCATTTTTTTTGAAGTTTTTCACAAAAGACAATCACTCCAGATTTTTTACAAAAACTTTTAGAATAAGTCTTTTCTTTGTACAAATTGTGTTCCAAGGAAATTTTTTATACTGAGAATTATTTTAGAAGCATTATTCGAAAGAATTGATTTTTTTTCAGTAGGTACCTACGAGTTTTGAAATATTTTCTTTTTGCATGATTTTCAAGTATTTAAAATTTTTTTCATTAAAGTTTGAAATATTCTTTCAAAAGAATTTTTTGTTCGCAAAAATAAAATCATTTTTTGATAGATTTTTCTACAAGGCCACATTTTAAATAGGTATTTTCTTTTTAAGAATTTTATTTCCGAGAGAATTGTTTAGGTGAGCTACGTAGGTATACATAAAAAGTTTTTTAAACAAAAAAAATGAAAATTTTGTACTTAGGTATTACCTACATGATTTTTTTAAAAATTTTCAACTCAGAATTTTTTAGAGAAAATTTTTGTAGAAAAAAATATTTTTTGAAACGTCAGATGAATTTTTACTTACATATTGTAACAAAAAAAAAATCCAAGATTTCTTTGATTGAATTTTTTAATTTGCTCCAGAAAATTTTAAACAGAGAATTCTGAGTAAATACAATTTTTTCCGATTAGTATTAGATAGAATATCACTTTTGATTTTTTTTACAAAAATTTTCTAAATATTTTTTCTGTGGCTTTTGATTTGAGAGAGTTTTGGTATTGATTTTTTTTTAAATCATACTTTGAAAGAATTTTAGAATTTTCATTTTAAAAACTTCCAGACAGAATTTTTTTGTAAAAAAAAAATGACCAGACTAGATTTTTTGTCAAGAGGTAATTTTTGTAATTTTTTTCTACAAGAACAATTTTTAAATGTTTTCCTTTTGTGAATATTGCTTTTGAGAGAATTTTTATGGAGTTTGGAATTTGATTCAGAAAACTTTTTGAAGGGAGTAAATTATGTTCGAGTAAATGATTTTTAATTTTTTTTCAAAAATTTTTAAAATAAGTACCTATAGGTATTTTCTCTGTGAACTTTAAAAAAAAATTGTATTGAAAAAATATTTTGAAATCATACTTGTAGTTTTTTTTTTTGAGCATTTTTGAAACGTAAATAGGTAAATTCGTTTTGATTTTTTTTTCTTTTTTTTTTTTTTAACTAGGTAGGTATAGAATTTTTTAAAAGTAAAATGTGTGTTTTTTGCAAAAAATATTAATGATTTTTTTTTAGTTTTATGAGTATTTTTTGTACTTTAAACTATTTTTAAATGTTTTTTAAAATTATTTTCAAAATTAAAAAATATGTGTTTCCTGTTTGCCAATTATTTTTCCAAATTAATTTCTACTCACACGAGTCACACGTGAGTCAGAAAATTTTTCGAAACAAGTTTTGAATTTTGTTTTATAAAGATTGAATTTTTTGTAGAAAAATTATTTTCTAAAAATTAAAAAAAAAATTGTATAAAAAAAACACCAAAATTATAAAAAAATTAAATTTTCAAAAGTACGTACCTAGGTATAAAAAAAATTAATAAAAGAGACAGTTTCGAATTTTTTGAAAATATTTTTCAAAAAAATTTTAAAATAAACCTTTTTTGTCATATCTTACTCTTCAGGATATTTTTTCTACCAAAAAATATTTCAAAATAATTTTTTGAAAGAATTTTTGAATTTTTATTAGAAATACTTTCAAAGGCGAGCATTCGTAAAGAAATATATTTTTAGTTATTAGGATTTTACTTTTTTGCCACATGTAGGTAGCTGGTAGGTAAGGTACTTTGGTATATTTTTTGGATAATTGTTTCAATTTTTTTTTTGTAAAATTTTTTTAATCTCATTTTTGAGAATTTTTAAAGAAAGAAAAAAATTTTCAAACATTTCTTGAATGAATTTTAGAATTTTTATTAGAAAAATTTTTAAAGAATTTTTCATATTTTTTTTTGTTTTACAAAAATCGAAAAAATCGTATACCTTTTGACTTTTAACAGATTACTCATTTTTCCGTCAAAAAATATTTTTAAAACTTTTCTAGAAAAAATGTTTGAAATTTTGTGTAGGCCTTGTCTGCTAAAAAATATTTTTCAGAACTTTCAAAATTTTTTTGAATTTTCAAAATCAAAGATCATGATTTATGAACAATAATTAGATATTTGGTAGGTATCTTGAGATTTTTGATTTTTTTTTTACAAAAAATTTGAAAATACCAAAAAATATTTTTCAAACATTTTTTGAAAGAGTTTTTGATTTTTTAAAAAAGACTTTTGGATATTTATTTCAAGAAAATTTCAGTATATTTACGACTGTATAATATTTCTTGCGTTTTTTCCCTAAAATGATTTTTTTTTACCTGAAAATTTTTCTACTGTGATCAATACCTAAACATTATTTGTCTAAAAAAATTAATTCATTCAAAGAAATACTTATCTATTTTGGTTTTATTGCATGTTTTTGTAGGGAGAAAATTTCAACGCTCATTTTAAAAAGGAAAATGGTTGAAAATACCGGTTGAAAGTCCAAATTTAGGAGCCCCTGTTAGACTGTCCTAACCACGAGCCCCAAATGTCTGGAATTGGAAGCAAGAATCACCCTTCCAAACTATATGGTATGTATATTTAATAGTGACTGATTTTCATCTGAGTAATAAGAAATTCATCCTAATGAATACCTACCTACGTGTTTTTTTTTTAGAGAGAGAAAATAGTATCGCCTGTTTTAGAAAGGATAAAAAATCCAGGTTCAAAGTCCGACTCGAAGACACCCTCTTTAATTGTTACATTGCCACTCCATTCTAAAGCCATTTTACAAGTGACAATCTGCTTAAAAAATCACCTCGAAAGGTCAAGAAAACAATTCCGGCGATTTCGTGCACAATGAAACGACGTTTATTTACCTACGCTATAATTAAGTAAATAGCTACAAAGTAGGTATCTAATTTTTGGTAAAAAGAAGAATTTCACGTCGCAAAACGACATCTCGAGCTCGCGAACGTCGACGGACGGAACATCTAGACAAACCAACGCTAACAACTAGGAACAAAATAATATTTAATTAGATAATGAGCTTGTTTTCAAAGGTGTAAAACAGCACATCCGCCGGTTGTCCAAACATCGTACCTACGCAAGAGTTGTCCGCATTTTTACACGCGCTTTAGTGAAGACGAATACACGAGAAAAGAAGGAGACAATGTCACACAGACAGTCGACAGATCCAACTGATGTTAAATCGTCGCACAATTGTTACCATTGCGAATACCATCGAGCGAATTTTTCTAATACAGACAAAAGTAGTAGTTCTCAGAGTCAGATATTCGACTAATTTCATCGAACAATGGTATTTCTGGCAGTAATTACAGTAGCAGGCAGGTATTTGAGGAATGGTCGGCGGGTATGTTACACGCGGTGATATTAAAGAAGAAACAACCTATAAACAAGCTGGCTAGAATTTCGTTACGTATAGAAATATTTTATTGAAACTTCGCACACGGAAAATATAGAAGAAGAAACCCGACACAAGGTACCGCGACATCCTCCAGGTGAATTTTGAAATTTTCATAGCCTACGTAGTAGGTACACTTCTTGGCTTGGCTTGGATTGGCGTGTAACAAACCATCATCATCTTCTATAGTCTTGGAAACAATTCTCAGAATACAAACGACGACGAAGAAGACGAAACAATACCCTCGATATGCGGCGAATACGTAGAAATGCAAATCTGCACTTCAATCAGAACGTTTTCAATTAAACTGATCTACATTCGTTATCTTGGCTGGCGTTTCTTTGATATGTCAAAGCGGAACCCAGAACCGAGAACCGAGAACTCTGCAGAAAAAACCACTCATTATACGTTGAATAATATTTGTATTGTTCCCACAGGAAGTGTAACATGTCACACAGACGCCGACGACGCGACGTCAGCCAACTTTGAATTTCGTATTACCGTTATTAGGTAGATTTTAAAAGCGCATGTAAATTATACGTACGTCTGTAGGCACACGATAATACACCATATACGTATACATACTTAATATTATAAAATTATATTTTTCTTACAAACTAAATCCTCCTGTGTATATTTTATAATTCTCTTCTCGTACCTCTACCTACCTATTACGTGTATATACGTAAAAGTATATAAAATGTATCAACATTAACTGTACGTCCAAACGTACAAATGTGGTTAAAAGAAGTAATTCTTTAACAGTACCTTGTAATGAAATCATAATAAAAATATAACAATGTCGAAAAATTAACCGAGCTTTCCGGTTTATGAGGTTTTTTACCTGCTTTTCTTATTTTGAACAAAACTGAGCATTTTTTACACTTACTCCAAATCTAAAAAAATTAAGATATTTTTTTTCCAAATGAAACTCGAGGTTTCGTTTTCAAAAATGATGGAGAAATATTTTTCAATTAAAATCTGTTCACCTCGCAAAAAATGAGAAATTTTATTACCTACGTTACGTACCTAAAAATACGTTCGTATTCTTCTATTTCAAAAAAATTCAAAATATTTTTAAACTATGACTCCAAAAAAAATTTTTAGTCCACGAAAATTTTTTTTTTTTCATAAGATTTTTTATTTTTTATTTTGAACGACTGAGAAACCTATTCTCTCCAAAAAATTTACGTATGAGATTTTTTATCTTCAGGAATATCAGGAATTTGAGAAATATTTTAATTGTTTCAAAATTATTCAGATTAATTACCTACCTAGGGAATAAATTATTTATTCCAAAAAAAAATAAGAAATTTTTATCAGGTAGATAGATACAAAATTAAATAATTTTCTAAGATTTAAAAAAAAAACTCTAACGCAGTTAATGCGTTAGAAGAGCTGATTTTCTATTATTTTTATTTTTATTTTTCAAAATTTATGTAAATTGAATTATTTTTATGTACTTAATGATAACAACATCTTCAAATTGATAATTTTAAAATGATTAAAAAAATTATACAATTTACAGCCAGCTATTTTTGATAAATAAAAACTTTTAACAAGTTTTAAACCAATAAGAAACGACATTATCATGAAAAGTAGGCAGTTAGATAGGCATTGCAAAAGTTTTGAATTTTTACAACTTTGCTAGCCATTTATTTTTTAAAAATGGGAAATGATGATCAGCTGTTTGTTTTGAAATTTTCCATGACGAATTCCTCTAGAACCGGTTCATTAAAATGAAAAATGCTTAGAACCTTTTTTGTTTTTGGAATAAGTTTTATCCAAAAATAATTTTGATCCGATGTTTCGTTTTTATACAGAAATGTTAATAAAAGTGGATGTTTTCGTGTTGTGATTACCTACTCATTTACCTACTAAACTACAGCCTTAATGAGTGTTTTTTTGCTCAAATAATTTTTTTGGTGTTATGATTTTTTCGGATTTTTTTTTGAAAACGAATTTATAATACATATAATCAATTGTTTGGCTCTCAATTCCTGTATTAAATTCAATTCATGGTAGGAATCCTTCATCGATATAATTTTTTTCAATGCGAATTTTGCACATTTTATTTATAAGTAAATCAAAAATCCAGTCGACCTACCTTCAAAATTTGAAAAAATATAGGTAGGTACTTATTAAAAAAAAATACTTAGGTACCTACTTGGAATATTTTAAGACTTGCTTTTCAAAAAAAATGAGAAACTTTTTTTATTACTTGCTTATTTTTCCATTTTAAAAAAATTTACGTAAGTATTTTTTATTAATTTATAGAAAATTAAGAATTATTTTCTCCAAAGGAATTGAAAGATTTTCTTTTGCAAAAATTAAGTGAAATTTTTTTAACCAAAACAAAAAAACAAAAAAAAATGAAAAAACCTTTATCTCTAAACAATTGAGAGATCCCCTCTCACATATTTTCCCTCTAAAAAATAGGATATTTTCCCTCCAAAAAATAGGATACTTTCCCTCTTGAAAATAGGATATTTTCCCCTTTAAAAAAATGAATCAATTTTTTTTCATTCCCAAAGAAATGAAAAATATTTTACGTCTTCCAAAATTGATTAGAAAATTTTTTACTCCTTTGCTCAAAAATAGGGAAATTTTATTAATTCAAAATTGGAGAATTTTTCATTTCTTTTTACAGAAAAATTTAAGAAATAGATTCAAAAAAATCTGAAATTTTTTTTTTTTCAAAAATGATAAAAAAAAATTAAAATTTCTTTACTTACTTCCAAAATAATCGAGGCAATGTCATCCAACGGGATGGCACTGCAATTTTATTTTTTGTATATTACCCCAATTAATTGTAGCCCCAACACGGATGTTGTAATTTTAAATTGAATAAATAAAAAAAAAAATTTTAAAAAACTTCCAAAATAATAATAGAATTTTATTATTTCAAAATCTTTCAGAGAGTTACTTATTCCAAAAAAAAAACGAAAAAAAAAAATATATATATATTATAGGCATAAATTAAAAAAAAGATTACCCACTTCAAAAAAAAGAGAATATTTTTCATTCTAAAAAATTAAAAAATTTTCAACTCCCAAAATATTGAAATTGACTTATTTTTTTTCATGTTGGCTTCAAAACATTTAAAAAATTTTTGATTCAAAAAAATTGAAACGTTTTTATCTCTCAAAAAATTAAAAGATCAGTTTTACAAGAGAATTCATTTTTTAGGGCGGAATATTAGGTAGAAAAAAATTTCTCATTCTAATGAAAGTTGAAAAATTTGGTTTTAAATTTTGTTCAATGGGTATTTTATGAATTTCATGAACATCAAATTTACACAAAGCTAATTAATTATTTATTGAATGTAAAGTTCCAGAATTATTGTAGGATTAAATATTAGGAAAAATTGCATATTCTGACAAAAATTTTAAAAAATCAGTTTAAAATTTTTTTTACCTAATAATATAAATTTGGTGAATATAAAATTTCCACAAAATAAATGATTTTTTTCCCTAGAAATATTGAAAAAAATTGCCCTTCTCTAAAAATTGAGTAATTTTGTTTTTCATCCAACTTACCAAAAAAATTAAAAAACTTTTTCTGTAAAAAAAATAAAAATAAATAATAATCACAACATTTTCGCAAATGAATAATTATTTAATAAGCCATTTTCCAAGTTTCAAATGTCTGGCAAATACCCTGAAGTCATTCGTCCAAAACTTTTTTAAAATTTGAATTTTTCATCTATTTTTTTTTTTTTATTTCCTTACCAAACCCAACCGTGTCGGAATTTCTTCAAGTTTTTTACCATTTTGATCATCGAATAGCACATACAGAGCTAAAAAAATGAATTTTTAAATACTTACCTACCTAAGAATTATTTTTACTCAATTATTTTTCCATAAGCTTCGTGACAATGTCAGTTTTTCCTTTTTCTTCCTTCATTAAATCCATCACCTCATGTTTCGTTTAAAAGGATTTTTTGAATTTTCGAATTTTGTGCCCTTAATTTTTCTTTTTTTTGGAATTAGAAATATCTAAACATTTTTGGAGCCAACGTAAAAAAAACTGTATTTTTTTTGGGGGGGGGGAGTAAAAAACTACAAATCACCTTTTTACTGTTTGGAAGAAAATATCAATTATTTTTAGAGAAAAGTATTTTTAAAATTTTGCATAAAAAACTGGAAAAAACAATTTCTGATCATTTTTTGAGAAAGAAATACCTTTATTTTCAAGTTAAAAATTTTAATCCCAATTTCTTTGGTGGAAAGAAAAATAATAAATTTTTTAGAGTGAAAATATTTTTCAAATTTTTAGAGGAGATTTTTTTCAATTTTTTTGATAAAAAAATCTTTTAATTTTTTGTAGTACGAATATTTCTCAAATTTTGAAATAAAAAAATTCAATGTTTTTTTTTAGCAAAGATCCAAGTTTTAAAAAAAGTAAATTTATCATTACTTTAAGTATTTTTTTATTAATTTTTTTTTTTTTTTGAATAAAAAAATTTCTTAATTTTTTCAGAGAAAAGATTTTTGGGGGGAGAGGGGGGGAAGAAAGCCTCCATTTATAGAGAAAAGTATTCAGAAAAATAACCAAAATCGGGTAAAAATTTCCATCCCAAACCTTCAAGAATAAAAAAATCGAAGAAAAAAAAAACTACATTCGAATAGAAGAAAATATAATAAAAATTCACTTACCAACATACGTCAACTTTACATATAAAAAACAACATACGATTTTATTTAATAATAACCTAGTGAAACGTTTAGTTAACCATAACTCTACGTCTATGCATAATTAAATTACATGCATGAATAAACTGCATACGTACGATGGGTACAAAACAAGTAATATAAATCTAAAAAATAATCATACTGTGATAAAACGTTTAGAAAAAAAATTACGATTATAAACCAATACATAATAAAATGATCCACCAAAAAAAAAAAAAATCAAAAGGTGAACTACGTTTTTAGATGGCTGACAATTGAATTCAGTTCTAAAAATTCCGTCTCAAAAACATCCTTCCACGTTAACAAATTAGGTACGTATTTTGACGATTTTATACCAGCGACCGAAAAAAAAAAAAAAAAAAAAATGAACTGTTATTTAAACATCCCTGAGTTGATAACTTTCCAAAAGCAAACAAAACTTAGTCCATATCACAGATCCATAAAAATTAAAATCCATCTCAGGAAAGAAATCAAATACAAATTCAACGAAAATTTTCTCACTTCGGTTTAAATTATTTCGTTTCAGTTGCATATAATTCGACTAGAACTGAAACGACTCATTTGAAGACATACAAATGTCAACCTTCCTTCAAACAAAAAAAAAATTAAAATTATATGTCAATTACGTTAATAATATGAAAAAAAGAAAGAAAATGATAATAAAATACAATATCGATCTTAGAAAATACGATTTAAAAATAACAGGAATAAGTACCAAGGTACGAAAGTTGATACAATACCACCACTTAACCTCTCGAAGAGCGAACAAGAGGGATAAAAATGGTCATAAGGCAAAGGCGGTAACGCTACGTTTAAAAAATTTCCGACGAAAGGACGAAAAATAAGAACACAATATGATTACATACAAATGTACAAAAAAAAAAAAATGATTTAGAAAAAAATACTATACAAAAAATAGGGTTGAAATGACTATGGCGATTTATTTACGAACCTAGGCGACGATTCACGATACCTCATTTGAACCCCTTTTGCTACTCTTTAGACCATCCTCGGGGGTAAAATGGTCACCGTCGTTGGTACGTTTCAATGAGTTACGCGCAGATTTTGATGTCGACTGTTTGGGTACATGAGCGGTCGAATGTTTCTGTACGTGCATTTCCAGGATGACTTTCGTTCGGAAGGATTCATCACAGAGTGGACACTGGTGCTGTTTCGGTGGTGAAATAATGGACATTTGTACGTCATCGGTTAGTCTAATACTTCTTCTTCTCATCGTCGGTTGAGATGGTGGTGCTAACTTTGCTTCGTGAGAACGAAGATGATAGGTGAGGTTGTTCTGCCTTTGGAATTTTTTATTACAATGAGGGCATTCGAATTTGTAAACTTTGCCATCACGTCGAGGTTCTGATTTGTTTGGTTGTTCGACCTCTTTGAGGGCGTCATTTTGTGGGTCGTCGTCCGAGTGGATTTTCAATTCGTAGTTTTCGCTTTGAGTGGAGGAATCGAGCGGGTCTCCGTTCACCTTAGGAGGTGCTTCTTCGACTGAACCGTTGACTGAAGGCTCGTCAGATGGGGGAGTAGATTCGGTGTCAGGCAGATGAGTTCTAACGTGTTCCAAGAGGTCGTCTTTGAGACGGAAGCATTTTTCGCATGAGGCGCATTCGAAAGGCATGATTTCCTCGGAAGCAGGCGAGTTGGTCGAGACCGCGGAGGAGTTCTTGGGTCCGTGAGATTGCAAATGCAAGAATAAGGTTTTTCCTCGAGAGAATGGTTTATGGCAATAGTTACATTGGTACAAGATTGGAGACGTTATGGTTACGGTGTGCATATCGAAGGCGTGCTTCTTCAAGGTTTCAGCTCTGGTGAACCTTTCTTCGCAGATGTCGCATTTAACATAGGCCAATACCTCGAGATTGGTCGTTCCATTCACGAGGGAACCGTTCGAATTGGGACGTTGTTTCGAGTCATCGTTTACGGTGCTGGCTTCTTCGACGTCGACGGCTCGGTCGTTGAATTTATGCCATTGTTGGTGTTTATTGAACGCTTTGACGTTAGCGAATTGACGTGAGCAGATTTTACAACTGAGAAGGGCGTCGGTTTTAGCTGGCGCTGAAGGAACTGCGGTAGGTGGCTTATCTGCATCGTCGTCTGTTGATGAATTTTGTTGGATATCGGTCGACTTGGTGGGTGTGTCTTTTACAGGAAGGTCTTTTGGAAGAGTCGAATTATCCGGAGTTGATATCGAAGCAGGTTCAACGGATTTCGACGATGATGCATTCGAGTCGGTGGTCGATTCATTGGCTCCATTCGTCAGGGATTCGGATTCGTTGGTTTTAGGTTGCTCTGCCAAGGCTTGATTGACGTTGGACTTCGAGGACTCGGTTTTGTTGATGGATTGCTGGGCCACGGTTTGGGAAACGTTGGATTTTAGATGCTTGGATTCGTTAGCGGAGTGCTTGGTCGCAGTTTGGTCGACGTTGGATTTCGAGGATTCGGTTTTTTTGACAGCTGGCTGAGCCATGGTTTGGGCAACGTTGGAATTTGAGCCCTTGGTTTTGTCGACAGATTGCTCGGCTACAGTTTGGACAGCGTTGGATTTTGAGTGCTTGGATTCGTGGACAGATTGCTCAGTCGGAGTTTCGTCGACGTTGGATTTCGAGCTTTCGATTTTTTTGAAGGATTTTCTGGGCATGGCTTGGTCGATGTTGGGCTTTGAGCGTTCAGTTTTGTTGACAGGTTGTTTGGCTACGGATTGGTCGACGTTGGACTTCGAGTTTTCAGTTTTTTTGACAGGTTGCTTGGCTACAGTTTGGTCGACGTTGGATTTTGAGCCCTTGGATTCGTCGACGGCTTGCTTGGTCACAGTTTCGTCGACGTTGGATTTCGAAAGTTCGGTTTCGTTGATGGATTTTTTGGCTACGGTTTGGTCGACGTTGGATTTTGAGCAGTTAGGTTCGATGGCGGCTTGCTCGGTCTTAGTTTGATCAACTTTGGATTTCGAGCACTTGGATTCGTTGACGGATTGCTCAGTTTCGTTGACGTTGGATTTCGAGCGCTCAGTTTGATTGTCGGATTGCTCAACGTTGGTCTTCAAGCGCTTGGATTTATTGACGGAATGCTCGGACACGGTTTGGTCAACATTGGATATGGAGCGCTTGGTTTTATTGGAAGATACCTTACTCACGATGCATTCGGTTTCTTTGACGGATTGCCCAGTCGCGGTTTGAGCAACGTTAGACTTTGAGCCCTCGGTTTCTTTGACGGATTGCTCGGCTACAGTTTGAACAACTTGAGGCTTCGAGCACTCAGCTTCTTTGACGGATTGCTTGGCCACATTTTGGTCAATGTTGGATTTCGAGGTCTCAGTTTGGTTGACAGATTGCTTAACCATGGTTTGATCCACGTTGGCCTTCGAGCACTCGGATTTCTCGGTCACAGTTTGATCAACGTTGGACTTTGTGCCCTCAGTTTTGTCTTCGGATTGCTTGGCTACAATTTGGTCAAGATTGGACTTAGGGCACTCGGTTTTGTTAGCAGATTTTTCGACCACGGTTTGATCAACGTTGGTCTTTGAGCTCTCAGCTTCTTTGACTGGTCCCTCGGCCATGGTTTGATCGTCGTTGGACTTTGAGCTCTTCGATTTGTTGACAGATTGTTTGGTTAAGGATTGATCAACTTTGGACTTTGAGCATTCGGGTTTTTCGGCAACAGATTCAACAATGCTGGTCTTTGAGCGCTGGGATTTATTGACAGATGGCTTGGTCACATTTTGATTAACGGTAGTCTTTGAGCGCTTGGATTCGTTAACGGATTGCTCGACTGTGGTTTCAACATCGTTAGACTTTGGGCACTCTGCTTTTTCGACGGGTTGCTCAGTCACGGTTTGAATATCGTTGGACTTTGAGCACTCAGCTTCTTTGACCAATTGCTCAGTTACGATTTCATCAGCGGTGATCTTTGAGCGCTTGGGTTCGTTGGCAGACTGCTTGGTCACGGTTTGATCAGCTTTGGACTTCGAGCACTCAGTTTCTTTGACCGATCGCTTGGTCGCAGTTTGATTAACGTTCGATTTCGAGGACTTCGTTTTACTGACAGATTTCTGAACTGGGCTTTGATCGACACTGGGGGTTGAATTTTCGGTTTCTTTGATAGATTCCTCAGCCGAGGATTTCTCCACAATGCCGGATTGAATTACTTCAGCTTGAACAGGTTCTGAATTGGGCAACGAAATAGCAGCTGCGCTGATTTCTTGTTGATCGGCGGTTTTATGCATATTCATCGTATGGCGTTTTAGACCAATAGCAGTAGGCAATATCTTCGGACATAAAGGACACTTCAACTCCAACGATGACGGTTCATAACTCAACTTTTGAGGTTCGGAGTGGCTCAACGAGTGCCTCCTTAGTCCGACCCTATTTGGGAAAACTTGTTCGCACTGGGTGCATTGATGGATGCGTATTTGTAATTCGCTGAATTCGAATTTTTTATCCATCGGATTGACTGTCGATTTGTGCGAGTCAGCCAAATGCGTGGCCAAGCTTTTGAGGTCGTCGAAAGTCAACGAGCATATATCGCATTTCGGTTTAGACCCAGTATCGTCTTTGGTTGAACCTAGGCACTCGTTAAATACGCAAGATAATTGCATATTGCCTTTCATAGCGTCGTCGTCTTCATGCTGGTCATTTTCTTCTGTATCCACCTCCATTGGCTGATCGTCTTTTTTCGCAGGTAATGATGGCGTTGTTACGGTGGATGATTTCAAGCGAATACTTTTTCTGGGGCCGGAAGTTGTCATACACGTATCTTCGACTTTCGTAGCGTCGTCTTCTTTGTTCTGGTCTTCTTCTTTTATATCCACTTCCATGGGCTGTTCGTCTTTTTTCTCCGGTAATGATGGCTTATTTACGGTGGATGATTTCAGGCGAAGACTCTTTCGGGGGCCGGAAATTGTCGTACTCGTATCTTCGGCGTTATCTTTATTTATAGATTCGCTGTTGCGAGCTGCGTTATCCTTTTTGACAGATTCTGAACTACGTGCGGCATTTTCTTTTTTCACAGATTCGGAGCTGCGAGAAATGTTATCTTTATTTGGTGGTTCGCTGCTGCTAGAGGGGTTCTCCTTATTTACAGGTTCGCTTCTGCGAGTAGCTTTATCTTCATTTATAGATTCGCTGCTGCGAGCCGAGCTGACTGATTTTCCATTTTGGGAGCTAACCTTGTCGCCGACCGATTTACTCCTCGTTTTACGAGCTTCTGCAACGACCGGAAGTGAAGCTTGAGAACGACTACGACTCGACATGGCACGTTTTTCGGTATCTTTCGAGGTTTTCTCGGTCAAACAGCGTCGACTAACTCGTTCGACTTTCTTCGTTCTCCTATGTTTGGAGCAGAAATGATCGTACATAGCTTTCATGACGCCGAACGATTCTTTGCATTTAGGACACGGAAACTCGTGCAAACTATCTTCGGGTCTGTGCATCAAGTAGTGGGCGCTCAATGCCCTATGACTGATGAAGACTCGTTCGCATCCAGCGTGCGGGCACATCAAATCTAGCGGATTATCTTGGGCGGTGTGCGTATTCACATGATTAGCCAAAGATCTGGCTGTGGCGAAGAAACGTACGCATCTCGTGCAGGCGAATTCGTTCGCTGGGTCTTCTTCGGAAGATTCAGGCTCATCTTGGCATTCTTTGTCATTTCTACTATGCATCGCTTTATGACCACCGAATGATCTAGCATTTGAGAAAGTTAGATCGCATATGGTACATTTGAAATCTGGCACTGAAGTAGATTCGAGCTCGAGCTGTTTTCGCTCATAAATAGTATGCATTGCTTTATGACAACCTAACGATTTAGCAGATGGGAAACTTCGATCGCATACGGTACATTTGAACTCTGGTACTGACGTAGGTTCGGACTCGAGCTGTTTTCGTGCAGTAATAGTATGTATAGCTTTATGACAACTTAATGATTTGGCTGATACAAACGATCGATCGCATTTATCACATTGGAATTCTTTCGTCGGCTCGGACTGGGTTGATTTGGAATCTACGATGGTATGATTTGACTCCTCGACGTGAACGTTGTAACTTCGAAGCGTAGAGAATTCTAGATTGCAAACTGAACAGCAGTAAAGTTGATGCACTTGCATATGGCCATTTAAACCGCGGTGATTGGTGAATATTCGATCGCAATGTGTACAAGCCCACTCTTTATCGGATCCTTCTTCTGCTTCTACGGCTTCTACCTCTTCTTCTACGTCTTCTTCTTCCTCTTCTACTTCTTCTTCCTCCTCTTCGTCTTTGACATCGCTTAGGGCAGGTTTGCAAATGAGTAAGTTTTGATGTCTTATCAAGTTGGATTTACTGGCGAATAATTTCTTGCAAATTTTACAAGTACATTCGACTTCTACTCTACTATGACGTGACATATGTCCGGATAGACCTTGGTTAGAGGTGAATGATCGATCGCATACCGCACACGGGTACATTTCGGTCTCTGGTTCTTTATGTGTTTTCGTACAATGCATGGAGACTCCTTTGACGGTATCGAATTCTCTGCCGCATTCGTTACATTTGAAAATACCATTTCGCAAGTCCGAATAACATCCGTAGTCTATTGGCCCGGTCGAGTTCTTCTCGACGGTCGTATGATAAGCTTTGTGAACGCGTAACGAGGTCATTTTATCGAACCTTTTGTTGCACTTTTCGCACTTGAATTCTCCGTCAAATTCTGGATCGACTTGGCCCGGTTTGAAATGTTTCTCTCGATGGTATCTCAAAGCCTTCTTCGAAGCGAGCGTCTTATCGCAGATGGAGCATTTGTACTCTCTAAATACATCGCTATCTGATTCGGTATCGGTGGCCGAATGATTAGCGTCGCTCAAATTTTTACCATGTTTCGTATTACTGGATTTGGCAGCTTGCTTGGACGGCTTCTGCTGCAGAACTGTGGCAATATCTACGGTTGTAATAGTCGAAGAATGACGACTTTGATGATTTTTCAAAGCTTTAGAAGTGGGGAATGTTTTATTGCAACAAATGAACGATGCCACTTCCGAAGTATCCGCTTGTTCTTCCGATGTATCGAGGTCGTCGTCTGTCGAATCGTATTCGTGAGTCGATTTGTGATAATTCAACGAGTATATCGACTTGAACGTTCTGTTGCATAGATCACATTGCAGCCCTTCTTCGCCTTGGGTGGGTTGCTGATTCTCGGATGATTTACTTCGTTTCGCTTTCGATCTGATGATAACGAGTTTTTCGGCGGCTTCGTCGTTCGATTGGGATTTGTCTTTTTTAATTTGATATTCATTGCCAGGTACTGTCGAGGACTTTTCTACGATCTTATTCGCTGTCGAGGTTTGCCCATCGGTGGGATTCTGAGGTAGGGATTTTTTTGTATGGTCGGAAATAATATGAAGTTTTAAAGCTTGCACGCCGGAGCAGAATTTATCGCATCGGTCGCATTTGACTAAATAGCGCAAACTGTCGCAGTTGGTCATATGGTTATTTTCGCGATCCGGCGACGAAGATGGTGGCTCGGTCATGGTAACGTTGGTCTGACCGGAAAGGTGGATATTCAGGGCAGGAATATTTGGAAACAGTTCGTTACAGCAGCCGCATTTGACCGAGCTAGATACGTCATTTTCAGTCTTATTCTCTTCGATAGGAATCGGATCCGGTTCCAAAGGATCGACCTCGTCGACCAATATCGGTTCTACGACCGAATTCTGACCCACAAGCAACGATAATCTTTGCTTCGTCCAACCTTTATGGCGAGATAAAGATCTAATATTGGCCCAGCGTCGATTACAACAATCGCAAGTGTATTCTTCGCTACCATCTTCGTTAGGTAGCTCTTCAGGGTGTTTGGAAGCGTCGTGGATACTTTTGGCTCGTACAGATTCGAAAGTTCGATTACACGGGATACATTTTATAGGACTGGATGTGCCGAGATCGTCGCTCGATCTACGTTCTCGGATTTTACGTCCGGACGAAGTGACCCGAACGAGAATTTCTTCTTCGCGACGACGATGCTCGTTCATATGTCTGTTCAACGCATTCTGATTGCGAAACGTTTTCTCGCAAACGACGCAGCATAATTCTTCGGTCGTCGATTCGTCGGTGATGTTGATTAAAGATTCGCTATGAGCTTGAATGTGAATATTGACGTGTTCGCCGAGTAATTGGATTTCGTCGAAGGTTTCGCTGCAAACGCCGCATTTGTACAAGCCCGGTATGAGGATGGGCTTTTGGTCTTTGATATCTTCGCCAGCGCGAGAAGTGTTGATCGCTGCGTGTGCTTTGGTTTGCGATTCGACGATGAGATCGTCGTCGGAATCTTCGCTGGTGTCTTCTTCTTGATGGTTACGAGCGAGGTGAGCTTTGAGATTATTCATATCGCAGAAACATCTACAGCAGACGTTGCATTTGTATAATTTGGTTATTTCGTCGTCGTGATTATGATTTTTCGTACAGCAGGCGTTTTTACGACTGGAAACCTCTTCGTAGAACATTTGATTCAATACTTCGGGACCATTGGACTGTTGATTATTCGGTTTTTTCCTATGTACACCCGAATGTGTTTTCAATCCTCTTAGTTGTGGAAAAGATCTAGGGCAGAGATCGCATTTGTAAAGATTCAGGTTGGAGTAGTCCGACTTCTCGGTGTTGGTTTCGGTAAAGTTGACGTCATTCGTAATATCAACCATTTCTGTACCTTCAACACCGTTAGTCAAGTTTACAGTAGAAACAGTATTGTCGGTTGATTTTTTGCGAACGTTTGTCTCGTGCATTTTCGTATGCCAAACGTACGTATTTTTTTGCGAAAACGTACGAGGGCATTTGTCACATTTGTACAGCTGTTCTTTAGCAGGAGACTCGTCTACTTGGTCAACTTCCATCGTATCCTCGTCGTTGATAATTTCAACGGGGATATCTTCTTGACTTTTTGATAAAGGTGACTTTGGATGAAATTTATAATGACAAGTTAGGCTGCTTCGACGCGAAAACGTCTTCTCGCAAACGATACATTTATATTCGCGTTTATTATCTTCGTCTTCGGTCAAGTCGCACGAGTCTCGCGAGCTATTCAATACATTAGAGCCGGCTTCGTCATCAGGAACTTTATCTCTAGTGTTTTCGTCGACAGCGTGCTCAACTTCTTCCTTCAGTTTGGTACTCAATTCGGCGAACTGAGCTTTCACACTGTCTTCCACCGGCTCGTACGAACCACGAAGGAGACTATCGGGACCTTCGACGTGTAGTCTAATGTGACACTTGAGACTACTATTACGAGAGAAAAATTTCCCGCAGATATGGCATTTGTAAGGTTTATCGGTAACCTCGTTTACGACCGATTTATTATCGTTGATATTCGATTCGGTCGAGTTTGATTGAGAAATTGCGACTGTTGCATTATCATCGATGCTCGGTTCGATCGAATTTTCAGTAGAGTTTGACTGAAGAATTTCGGTCTTTTTATGTTTATCGGTAATCGGTTCGATCGTATTTTCCGCTGAGCTCGACCGAGGAATTTCGACAGTTTTATTGTCATTGGTACTCGGCTCGATCGTATTTTCCGTTGGGTTTAATTGGACCGTTTTATTGTCATTGGTACTCGTCTCGATTTTATTTTCCTTCGAGTTCGATTGAGGAGTGGTCTCGTCGGTGATGTCATTCGAGATAATTTCAGCGTCTTCTGTACGTTGCGATGTAGTCTCGTTAACATGTGGAGAGTCTAATTCCATAAGATCGTCGACCAAAATGGAGTCTTTGTTTGATGGAATTTCATCGAAGAATGTATCGAATTCGTTCTGTAAAAAAATAAAAAATTTTATTAGAACAATTATACAAAAATCCAAGTACCAATTATTGTTTTTTTTTTAAATTTCAATCACGTTAAAAATTACAGTAAGGTAGGAAAGGGCGAAATAATGAGACTCAGAAGAGGGGGAGGGGAATCCACACATCCCATCATATCTACTTTTACCAAAATCGTAACTAATTAAGGCCAACAAATATTGAAATGAAACGTAATATTAATTTACACAAAGTACGTCCATTAAATTGTTCACTTTTCGTCGATAAAACTCAATAAATAAGGAACCTGAACTGTCATGTTACTCAATGAACGTAAAAACCCGCCAAAGTTCAACACACCCATTCAATATACAATATACATAGAAGAAAAAGATAACGACAGGCGTTGTGCACTCTTTTGAATACCTCGAAGATAACGTTATCTGCAAACGCATGAATTGTTAATAATTACAGGTACTGTACGGTCGATGCTCTTGACATAAGAACCAGTCAACACGAAGTACATATAATGAATGAAAACAGATTCATGGTTCTAAATAGTATTAACAGCTCAGTATAATGAAATGCAACAGATGTACGAATTACGAAACATTGACATAGAAGCGTAAAAATACAATAAACAAAAAAAAGGAGGGATGTACTTCAATACTTACATTTATCAAAACATGTTTCGAATTGATATGTTCGTCGGTAATTATTTCGTTCGCATTGTCGACTATCTATAAAAATGAAAAATATATTTTCAGATTAGCAAAATAATAAAGTACAAAATTACGTACATAAATTAAAAAAAACCAAATCAATTTCATCTCAATTACTACATTTTATTTGGAAACAAACGAAAAAAGTATACTTACGGGACTTTGTAACTCTTCAACGCTTTCATTTCCTATAACCTCGACAACTTCTGAATTGGGGGACGACGTATCGAAAACTTTCTGTAAATTAATAAGCGAAATTAATATTCCATCGTCTTGAATAGCGATTTAAAAAAATAGTGAATTCGGATAAATACCACATCTTCGATGATTATTTCTTCAGCAACGGATGAGCATTCAATTTCAAATACATCGTCAACTGTTATCGTAGTAACAACATGCTCGACTTCTGTCGGCTACAAAAACAAAAAATAAATTCGACGTTATTACGAATTATTTGCATCGGAACATCATTGATAGACAGATCTGACCTAGAATCTGAATATTTTATAGCAATATAACCTAATTTCATTTCAAATGATTTATTAAGCGAGTACGCGACTTCGTGGCACCTCAAACACCTCAAGTGTGACTAGTGTTTGAGAATCTAACGTGCAGACAAAATACATACATAAACAGACTCACCTCGGAGGAGTTTCCATCGGACATTCTGTTTACATCTGGCATATCTGTAAGGATTTCCGATGTTGCATCATTATCCTTTTCGCAATCAATATAATCCTTTAGCATCTCTTCCAAAGAATGACCGCATCGCGCATTTTCTGTTTTAACCATTTATTCTAATGAAGTAATGACAGTGAAATAGATAGACATAAGTGAGGAAGTTGATCGTGCGAAATAAAGATCCATTGCTTACCTTATTCATCGATATAAAATCAATGCAATTACACTTCACCGTAATTAATTAATCTTTACTATGCATTTATTATTCGCGAAAAATTCATTTTTTGTTTACATCCATATCGGTTTTTTTCAATTTTTTTTATTTCAAAATCGTTATCAGGTGTTTGAATAATAATGGCGGCCTGGTGTTTTCCAAAGTTGACGGTTAATTTTTGAAAACACAAGGGAAACACAATTTGCCAATATTTCTCGTTTTATTAGAGTATTTTGAAATTTTAATATAAATTTCAAAGATTTGTTACTAATTTAAAAATAATTTCGCATTAAATTTGCAATCTGATGTGAATTTGAACAAAAAACGCGAAAATTTAAAAAGTTCAAAACTGTAAATATGTAGTGATCCTACAGATCGAAAAAAGAACTACATCGAAAATGCAAAATTTCTTTATCACAACTTTCATTTTTCAACCAATCAAAAAGAAGCATGGAGATGGAAGTTGTAAAGTTCATTTTTCAGAATGGAAAATAAACAGAATTTATTTAAAAAATTTATAACCGTAATTCGAATTGAAGGCGGATTATTGAGTAAATAATCGGTAATTTATAGTATTAAGTTGAACTTCGAATCATGGCATCGAACAGCGATTCAATGATGCCTCAATTACAGTAGGTGTTTGCCGAATTCAACCCCATAGAACTCGACGTAATCTACGAATTTGCAATCTGTAACACGTTTGATTTTTCAGCTATTTCGATCAAAAGATGCATCCAAGTATTATGTCGGTGAACCAAAATACTCCAGGAACTCCAAACCCGATGACTCCTATGACACCGGCATCCTCCGATCCGAGTCTCATGCCGCAACTTCAGTAAGTATGCTTGTTACAACATGGAAACTTTTTGCACTCTTTGACTAATATCTTCGTAATACTTTCAGGAATATAGTATCAACGGTGAATTTAAGCTGTAAATTAGATTTGAAAAGGATAGCTTTACATGCCAGGAATGCCGAATATAATCCCAAACGTTTCGCTGCAGTTATTATGAGAATACGTGAACCTAGAACAACAGCTTTAATTTTCAGTTCCGGTAAAATGGTGTGTACTGGTGCCAAGAGCGAAGAAGATTCCAGATTAGCAGCCAGAAAATACGCTCGTATTATTCAAAAGCTTGGATTCCCTGTGAGTTCTCCTAGTCTTGGTAACTTTATAAATAAAATGGTTATTTTTGTTTTATCGTTAAATTGTGTTTTACAGGCCAAATTTTTAGATTTTAAGATTCAAAATATGGTCGGCAGCTGTGATGTGAAATTTCCTATTCGATTAGAAGGTTTAGTTTTAACACATGCTCAATTTAGCAGGTAAATATACCTACTAGTTTCTATTACAGCTATAAACTGTGTTTGTTGATTTGTGTTTTTTGTGGTAGTTATGAACCAGAGTTGTTTCCTGGGCTAATATACAGAATGGTGAAGCCTCGGATTGTGCTGCTCATTTTTGTTTCTGGCAAAGTTGTATTAACAGGTAATTTATTAATTTTTAGCCATTATTATGATCCTACGAGTACTCTAATATTGTATTTTGTAAACATTTCAGGAGCCAAAATAAGACAAGAAATATACGATGCTTATGAGAACATTTATCCCATTCTGAAAAGTTTCAAAAAGCAATAATTTACCAAAGAGTGTTTAGGTAAGAAATTAGAATCAAATTTGGAACGTCAGCCAAGGGGAGACTGATTTCTATCTCATCAATTTTTTAATGTTAATTTTAATTTTGTATCGTGAAACTGTATATTATTGTATAATGTGTTTGAATACGTCTTATTGAAATGTTGTCTCTTCGATTCTTCGTTTCACTGTCCAATGAGTGAAATATGGACATCGAAATTATTTTGTGATTAGGTCACGATGTAATGTAATTATATTTTTTAATGAAAATATTTTAATATTTTCGAAGCAGAAAATGCGTTTTTGTGATTTAATCTTATTTTTTTGTATACGTAATTATTGAGAATAGATATATCTGTGTAGATATTGTACTGGCATGTGTAAAAGTTGTTAATTATTTTTTAAATCTTTTTTTAAACGTAAATTGTTTCTTTAGAGAAATTTTCAATTTAAAAAAAAGAAGCATTTAAGAAGATTTGTTTTTATTTTTACACGTTTTAGTTTTTATCGTTTCCTTCCATTCTGATTCAATTTGTACGTAACTTCCACCTAAAATAGATGGAAAATTTTTAATACTTAATCGTTGATAAAACATGTTAATATTTATCGAGAACAAATTAGTTACCCATTGTGTAACTTCTATTTTCATTCGGTTTTAACGCAGTGTGCTTATCTTGTTCGTAACGTTGTAGTAAAATATCAGACATAGCTTGGAAAAATACCTCTTCATAATCTCGTTGATTGTCTTGGTTGTGACGACTAGAATACCTAGTTGTCCACGCTGGTCGTATTTCACTTCTTGAATGATAAAAGTACAAGAGTTGAAGAGTTATTAATTTAAATACCTAATCACATAAGAAAATTGAACGATCTAAAAATATACCTGCATGTCTTCGTCGAAGAAATTTCGTTACTGTTTGGATTTTGCTTATTCGCGATAGAAGTATCGTGAACGAATGAAATATCCGAATTTTCACTTTCACCAACGCTGTAAAATTCAGATGTCTCATTTTGTTCTTCAGGTTTAACGGTGTACTCTGTATTAGGTTCCCAAACGCCGACAGATTTATCTAAGAGGGGAAAAAGTATCAATTTAGGTGATAATTTGATTTTAATTAATTTTAATTCTTACATTGTTGTATGGTTTTCAAACATGCTTGAACCATGGGTCCCCTCAAAAGCCCTTTGTTCTGCCCAGGCACCGATAATGAATCTTTTTCAATGAAAGTGTTTCGATATAATCCATCGAAATTGGCTGAAAAGATACTTTCATCAGTGATACGTCTTCATACGGTGGAAATTGAAAGTTTTGTTAGGTATAAAATTACTTTTACCAATGGAATCATTTTCCAAGAACAATGAAATATTTTCTTCTGTGTTTTTTATTTTAATTAAATCTGGAAATGAGTCGATAATGGTTTGGATGCAATTATCGTCGCTTGTCTGTAATTTTGGAATATGACTACGTAATTTACAGCCCTGAAAACATCAAAAATAACTCGTTCATCTTTGAACTTCAATGCATTTTACCGTCACATTGTATTTTTATACCGATCTCATCATGATAGTTTCATATCTAATGGCTTTTGATCCACAGCAGGGGTACCGACCTAGGCAAGAAATTCGAGATAACGAATTATTATCTGAGACCTTAGATAGGTATTATTTTTAATTACTTATGCAACTGGATTTTCATTAACATTACCAACGGGTGAATTAGTAGTTTGGAATTGTTCCATTGGGTAAAAATGAGGCTGCTGCGGATGATAAGGACAACAATCAGAAAAAGCTACAGCATACATCGTTTGGCACATGTAACAGTAGAGGAAATGACACTGAGACCATAATCTCCAATAAGTGTTACTCCAATTTTTATATTCAGTCCATATATTCTTTATGTGATCGTTTATATTCCACTTTGGATCCCTTCAATTGAAAAATTTCAAAACAGAATTAATATTTCTTCAATGCAAACTCGAACCAACGTACATTACCTATCTGAGAACGATTATCGTTTACCTTGAATGATTGAAGATTACATTTCCGCTGTATTTTATGGTGATGTATTGTACTTGACATGGTACATAAGGAGCACTGACTCTAGTGACTAATTTTCCACAATTTAGGCAGAAATATAAATATGCTGAGCTTGCAAAATGCCCACGATGTCTTTCTGGGTCTTCTTCATTCAAGGACATTATTAATTTTCCGAACAGTCTCGATTTGATTTTATCTTTTCGATCTTTTAAATATTGCACTTCTGTATTAGATAATTTATCTGCTAATCTGAAATGAAAATTATGGAGAATGACGAATGTAGGTATTGATTACAGGTTGATCTACGTACAGAAAGATTATCCAAGATTACTTTTTTAGAATGTGATCACTCAGGCAAGTTAAATTTGAGGAAAATCGTATTATCTCGTTCATGTTTGTTTTACAATAATAAAGGCAATCTTGAAACAGAGGACGCATTTGTAGGAAATTGGCTGAGACCATGATTGGAATAACATTTTTACTATCTGGATAAATGAAAAAAAAAAAAAAAAAAAAATTGACAGTGTATTTGTTCTTCATTTGATTACATTGAGACAAAATGATCGTTTACCAAGTTTTGGCGAATCTGCAGAATTCACATTAGCATCTCGTTTAATCCATTTCATTAACCATTCGAATATTGTAATGTCACAATGCACAGAGATGTCCATTTCTTCGAGTTTTTGTCCTGGAAAAATATTCGCCTGTGAATGTAATAAAGATGCTTTCCAACAGATCAACGCTTTCGTACCTTTTGTTATTTCAGAAAAATACCCCATATTTGAAACTAATAAGCTTTGCGAACATTTGAAATCTTTTTTAAATCCTTTCACTTCATCGTAGACGTGGATTTCAACTTCAATCCTAGAAATACATTCCACAATGAGGTAGCCAATCATATCAATAGTCAATTAAGAATCAATCTACCTACTCATTTTTTGGTAAACATTTCACATCACCGAGCTTCTTTCTCTTGTCTTTCTTCTTCGTTTTAGCCAAGTTGGTTGGTTTAGATTCGATGACACTTTGAGACGATTTATTACAAGGTACCGAGTCATTATTAGGAATTAAATAAGATAATATGGAATCAAATATTCCTTCGTTGAGTAACTCGGATAATTTAATTTTCAGAACTCGAACAATATCGCCTAGATTTTCTTCTTCGATGACTTCAACATTGGAAATTGATTTACTCGAGGCGGAATCATTTAATTGCGAATTGTTCGTTGACTTACTTCTTCCGATTGAACTAGTCTTGAAATTTTTTTTCACTTTAAAATTGCTCGAATCCGGGTCACTCTTATACTTGGAATTTTTACATCGTTCGAATAATTTCACTATTAAAGCATTTGAAATTAATTTATCTAAATCAGCATCGCCATTTCCGACACCGTTGGAATTTTCTTTGATGTTTATTTTACATGCTAATGATAAAAAATTAAGAAAATCTTGTAATTCGATGTTATCCATATTCTATACGAAATAACGATGTTTGTAAACACTCTGAAAGGTTATTGATTAAGCAAACTATTCGTCTTGGTAACAGCATTTCTATCAAAAAAAAAAAAAAAAAAACTTCAGAAGAATAAAATAAGGAATTAAAAATCAAAAAAATCAAAATAATCAATGTTTTATATAAAATCGCAACAATATAAACGTGTATAAAAATGACGAATTTATAAATTATGGGAATGCATTTTTAATTTCTTGAGGAATTAAATTCAAATAGGTCGCATGTTCTTCTTTGTTATAAGTGGCTAAAATTCCAGCAGTATTTTCATGCGCAGTGTTCTTATCATATTTATAAAAATTTCCTTTTATGTCAGTCAACTGGCCACCGGCAGCGTGGAGAATTGCTTCTGGAGCACAGGTATCCCATCGTTTGGTACCGTGGCTAGCAAACACATACGCGTGAGCTTCGCCTTCCATCAAAATTAAGACCTAAGGTTGAAAAAAAGTTCATAAATTACATAATCTTTCGAATAGTTTGTTTGATATGAAATTTCAACTCACTTTATGGCCACTTCCGCCGACTTTAATCACTTCGTCAGGTTTCATCGACTCGATGGCTGCTAGTACTATTTTATTGGAATGTGATCTGGTCGTCGTTACTATTTTTTTACCTTTAGGAGGTTCTTTCGGTTGGTATCCAAACGTGCCTAATCCAATTAGACCCCATATGGTACGACCACAATCCGTTTTATCTTTATAACCGTAGTAAGGCTGATGGATTATTCCGGCTACAGCTTTTTCATCGACGGCTATTCCAATTAAAACGGTTACATGGTCGAGTAATCCTGAATTTTATTAATTCATTTTATAAAAGTAATTCAATTTTGTTGAGTTTGTATTTTTTCAAGTACCTTCCATTTTTTTTATTCACCTTGTGTATATTCTGAAGTTCCATCTAAGGGATCGACCCACACTGTGATCTGTAAACAGAATGGAAATAGTATAAAAATGTACTTGGAGCGAAAGTATCAGCAAATTTTTACTTCGTGATTTCTATTTTAGTACCTGATCTTCTTCAACATTCTTTAGGTATTCTGGGCATTCGAGTTTGAGAACATTTTCATCAGTTTTATCTTCAACAGCGTCATTCAAAGGTTCATTAGGGAGAGAATTTCCTTCTTCACCAACGATGTGAATTTTAGGAAATTGTCGAGCCAACGACGAGATAATACACTGCTGAGCTGATCTATCGGCTTCTGTTTGATAATCTGCAACGCCCTAAAAAAAATTACATGTTAGTTGTGAGATATGTACGAGGAGAAAACTTTGCATTTCGGTGAAATTACCTTGTGAACAATGTTCAATTCTCCAGTTTTCATTACATCTCGGATTATCTTTCCAGCTTGATCTGCCACTGGAATGGAAGCAGCAATCAGTCTTAGCACCAAAGGCACTGATTCACTCATTTTACGATGAATTGACGTAGAATTACGATGGAAGCGAAGGTACGTTGATGCGATCTAATGTAACGAAATACTCGACTGATCACATGAAACTAATGAACCGTGAAAAAGTGAGAGTTGAACGAATATACTAACCTTGAACATGGAATAGGAAATATATTACTGTAATATTATTAGTTAGATAGATAGAACCATTTTTCTATTTTTTCGCAATCGTTGAAACGTACCTACGGTGGTGGTGGTTTTTAGAAAATTCCACGATTAATGAAGTTGCAGTGAAATGAAACTTTTTAGCAACAAACTTTATTTATGTCGATTATTGATTTTAATGCAATAATTAAGTTACAGAATAAGATAAAAATAATTAGAAAAATTATTGAACAAAATCAATTGACCACATTCGAACGAGATTGAACGAACGATTAAGCAACATAAACAAAGTGATACGGCGGGAAAAAAATGAAAACAACGTTGAGCATGAGCGATTGCCATATATATAAGATTTTCATGATTTTCAATTGCATTTTTCGGCATCGTAATTAGATTAATTTTAATATATTAATTTAAAATCGAAAAGCGCATGAAAAGAGCTTTCGTTTGACGTATTTAGTTTCTAAATTGATAAACTCTGTCAAAAGTTATAGCCTTATCAGTTATTTCTTTCGCGTAAACATTCACCTTCGCCAATTCACCATTTCATTTCTAATGAATAATTGTGTCATTTGTGGAATATTCTGTAATAATTCGCAATAATGGTGCGGTGTTTTGTTCCCTTCTGCGACCACCGAAGTAGGAGCACGATTTGTTCACTACATGAATTCCCTTCGAGCAGAATAACTCGACACAAGTGGATAAAAAATATCAGGTATGAATGTGTCACAATGCTTTCCTCTTTAATAAATTCTTTAATTTGATCGTCGGTAATCATTTTGAAAATATATTTATAATTAAACTTAATTCAAAAAATCAAAACGCCGGTAACTTGCACTCGTAACTGATTATAATGATAGTGTTGGAAATACTGTAATTTACCGTAATTTACTTTTACCACTATACTCGATATACGTAAACAATCCTCGTTTTCGTCTTCGTTAAATTCGAGAATGTTCGCTTTTTTATAATAAATCGTTTAATTAATCGTACGAAAATTTATTCGTTTTATTCGAAATCGTTTTGCGTTCGTGAGACTAACCGCTCACTGCCAATTCGGTCCACGTATCCTCTTCCTTCGTACATGATAGCCGTAGCGTGGTTTCGGCAACGAGATGACAGATAATTCGGAAAACAGCTCGACGTCGACGCATCACATCTTCCGTGGTGAAAATAATTATGCCCAATGGCTGAAGCGAATAAAAATCAAACTTAAAGCTCGTAAGTTGGATAAATTATTAACCAATAACAACGAAAAAGGCAAAACCGAAAGCGATAAAGCAACGGCTCTCGATATAATCTTGAATCACTTGGACGACAAAGTACTACGAAGACTCTCTGAAAAGGACTGTGAAACTCCCAAAGCGTTAATCGATAAGCTCAACTCGAAATATTTGGTGAAAGATACTGCGAAAATCATAGAAGCTCGTACCAAACTACAGACCATGAAGTTACGAAAAGTTAAGCAGTACTTCGAAGAATTCGACAACCTTATCAATATTTTAGAAGATCAAAACGAAGAAGTTTCACTCGGAGAGCAGTTGGCGTGGATAATGGGAGCGTTACCCCATTATTATTCAAACGTACGAGCCGCCGCTGATGCCTTAGCTGCGACGAACCGATTAACTGTACGAACCTTCGAATCGCTTCTGCTACGTGAAGAAATTCAAAGGCAGTCATACCAGCAATCCCACTCGCAGCAACAGCAACATCAAAGTACACCAAAATCATCTGCGTTGGCGGCGCAATCGAAAAATCGTGACCGTAACGATCTTCAGTGTTATCGATGCAAACAAAACGGGCACATCGGAAAATTCTGCCCCAAGTACGGAGACAATTCGCCCAACCCCAGAAAACCTACGAAACGATCTGACAGCTCCGGTGATTCGAACGAAAAGAAAACACCATCAACTGCGCCAACTCAAAACGAAAAATCGCACACTCCAAGAGCAATCCTGGCTGCTCTTCCAGCAAAAAAACTTGAAAACATCGACGAAAACTTATTCGTGCTCGATTCGGGAGCAACTCGTCATATTACCAACCAGGAAGGCGGGGAAAACGTTCGTAAACTCGCAGCGCCATGTAAAATCGATACAGCTGACAAAAATAGCAAATTGGAAGCGCCAGCAGTCGTCGATTTACCTGTGTATAATAACGTCGGTGGAGAACTCGTCATAAAAGACACTCTATACGCTCCAGAATCGCCCTACAACCTACTCGGCGTGCGTCCACTCGTCCAAAAAGGATACAGCGTTCACTTCTACAAAGATCGCGCTGAAATAAATGACGAATCGAATGAAACGATCTTGACCGCCACAGTCGAAGATGAATTGTACAAAATCCATTTCAAACCGCCGGAAGCAGCTGCGTACTTAACTACTCCCACCGAAAAGGTAGTTCCATGGCACCGCCGCCTTGGCCATACTTCACCGCCAGACCTACCAAATTTAGTCGACGATCCTGCAATAGGAGCTACTCGTGTTAGCAGTAATACCTGCGACGTGTGTTGCCGCGCAAAGCAATCAAAACACCCGTATAGCGAAACACGCAGAAGGGCCAAGAGGGTTCTCGAAATCGTGCACGTAGATCTTATCGGCCCCCTGGAAACGTCTGTTCACGGAGAAAAATATATTGTGTGTTTTATGGACGATTTTACCCATTACACAGTTACCTTCGCTCTTCACAACAAGTCCGACGTAGCTCAACGTTTCGAAGAGTTTGAAAAAACGGCTACAGCCAAGTTTGGTAAAAAAATATCAACTCTTCGTTGTGACAACGCCCTTGAAATCGTATCTGGCCGAATGCGTATTTATTGTGACGAAGTTGGTATTATTCAACAACCCTCAGAACCGTATGAACACCAACATAATGGTCGTATCGAACGTTTTAATCGCACGTTAATGGAACGCACTCGAGCGTTACTTTTTGAAGCCAAAATGCCGAATAAGTATTGGTCCTACGCTATGTATGCTGCAACCTACCTCATAAACCGCAGCCCAACGTCAGCGCTCGATGATAATATTACGCCGTTTCAAAAATGGTTCGGTTTTAAACCTGATCTGAAGAAACTCAGAGTATTCGGTAGCGTCGCTCACGTTCTGATTCCTTACGAAAAGCGAACCAAAATTCAATCGAAAAGTTTCGAAGGAGTAATCGCAGGTTTTACCGATACCGGATATTTAGTCCTAAATCCACTCAACAACGAACCGACTTTTTCATCGAACGTTGAAATCGACGAATCGCAAAACTGGACCTACTTTATCGAACTTATAGCTAATCAAAATCAAAATCATCCAGTCGACAACACCGATGATGAAGTAAACCTCATCGAAAACGACGTCGTAAATTGCGATCAAAATGACGACGTGAATGCCACCGAATCCGATGAAGAAATCGTTGAAATTGACGTAGATATCGATTGCGAAGAAAACAACGTTGTGAATATTAATGCTACAGCTTTAATCGCAGATCACGCCGAATCCGAATTGACTTACGAAGAAGCAATGAAATCGTCCGAACGAAACCAATGGATCCAAGCCATTAATCGAGAACTGAACGCCATGAAAAACAAAAAAGTTTGGAGAATCGTAGTCGAACGACAACCAAATGTTCCTGTAATCGACTCAGTGTGGACTTTTCGTAAAAAAAGAACTGCAACTGGTGAAGTCATCTATAAAGCGCGACTGTGTGCGCGAGGTTTTCGCGATAAGCGAGACTTTTCAAACCTACAAACTTACGCACCGGTCATAAACTTCGAATACCTACGCGCCATTCTGTGTATTGCAAATCAAAAGGGTTGGAAAATTCGCCATGTTGACGTAGACTACGCATATCTCAATAGTAACATCGAATACGACGTCTATCTTACTCCACCAAAAGGTTCCAGCGACGAAAAATCCAATCGTTTGTACCAACTGTCGAAATCTATGTACGGTTTAAAAACTTCGGCGAAAGAGTGGTATAATACTCTCAAGCAAATTTTAATCGAACTAAGTTTCAAACCAACGAGCGATCCGTGCATTTTCATTCATTCTGATGGGTGTATTATCGTCATATACGTCGATGACATCCTAATACTCAGTTCGGATGGTAATCGAATCGACAATCTCGTAAATCAGCTTAAAAAGAAATTCGATTTGAAGGATTTGGGCGAGGCGCGCAGATTCCTCGGTATTGACATCAAGAGGGATATTAAACGAAAATCTTTATCAATGGATCAAGGTACCTACATCTCAGAATCGTTAGCTTTATATGGTTTAGAAGAATGCAATCCAACAGAGACACCGATGGAGGCCGGACTCAAAATTCAAATCGATCCGAATTCAATTGATCCTGACCTCGAAGCTACGTGTCGTTCAATGATAGGAAGATTGAATTATATTTGCCACTGCACCCGTCCCGACATCAACTTTAGCGTAAACTACGTGAGTCGTTTCCAATCGAAACCCAACCAACAGCTTTTGAAAGCCATCAAGCGTATTTGGAGGTACTTGAAAGGTACTTCGACACTTGGCTTAGTATTCGAAAAAACGCCAGCGAAAGAACTCAAATTGGACATTTATTGTGACTCTGATTACGCCGGCGATTTAATTGATCGAAGGTCAACGACCGGGGTATTAACCTTACTCGAAGGAAATACTATTGACTGGATTACCAGGAAGCAGAAATGTATCACGACGAGCACAGCAGAGGCAGAATATTTGGCCCTTAGCTGCGGCACGACGAACTTCTATGGCTGGAAAAACTTTCTACAAGATATCAATATTCAAGTGAATGGTGTAATGTATTGTGACAGCAGCTCAGCCATAGCTATAACCGAGAAAAATCAATCTCGCCGCACTCGGCACATCGACGTCGCTTACCATAATACAAGACAGGCCGTAGCTGAAAAAGCTTTCGTCTTAAAAAAGGTCGCCTCTTCGAATCAACTTGCTGACATCCTAACGAAATCGTTGGCAAAGGACAAATTCAAACCCTTGACGAAGCAAGTGGTGTCACCGGTATCGTAATGTATAATTTTATAGTCGCGTACTCGTTTATTTTTAATGTAAAATTTTCTATTTTTTTTATAAAAAAAATGTAAAATTTTAGGGAGGCGTGTTGGAAATACTGTAATTTACCGTAATTTACTTTTACCACTATACTCGATATACGTAAACAATCCTCGTTTTCGTCTTCGTTAAATTCGAGAATGTTCGCTTTTTTATAATAAATCGTTTAATTAATCGTACGAAAATTTATTCGTTTTATTCGAAATCGTTTTGCGTTCGTGAGACTAACCGCTCACTGCCAATTCGGTCCACGTATCCTCTTCCTTCGTACAGATAGATGATAACAGTACAGAGGTGGAAAAACGGAGATAGACCAAATGATAAGGCTATAACTTTTGACAGAGTTTATCAATTTAGAAAGTAAATACGTCAAACGAAAGCTCTTTTCATGCGCTTTTCGATTTTAAATTAATATATTAAAATTAATCTAATTACGATGCCGAAAAATGCAATTGAAAATCATGAAAATCTTATATATATGGCAATCGCTCATGCTTAACGTTGTTTGCAATTTTTTACCGCCGTGGCTGTATGTGTCTTTGTGTGAGTGTGTATCAACATGAACAGTGAATCTTCGTTCGAATGTGGTCAATTCAATTTTTCGAACTCTGTTATCACTTCACTACCGAAATTTTTATCAAAAATTCAATTTACCATTTTTAACAAAAATGTAAAACAGAAGAGTAATTACACGCACGTGCGTAAATTACGCTCGTAATTACTCATTTTTAAAGGTTTTCAAACCAAATCTTAAAAATTTTGATTGGCAGCACTGCACAATTTGTTGTTTTTTGCAAGTTTTTTGCTCTTTTTTAAATGGTCACACTCACTAGACGCCATCTTTGTTTCGCAACAACAGCAAATAAACGAAGAGAACGTAGAAAAAAGTCACCTTGGAACTTAAGTATTCATTTTTTTGTCGTCTCGTAGCGTCTGTATGGTTTTTAATATATCGTTGTTTGGTTTTTCTATAAACTTAGTAGAAGAAAATATGTAATCGTGTAATATTTATTTTAATTTTTGTTCTTACTGATGTATATTTCTACAACTATGTATTTCAACCTTTCACAAACTCTCTGAGAACTTTTACTCGTTCATCTTGGAAATAAAACGTTTTATTTTCTAAGATCATTTTTCGATGGGGTGTGCCTGGCTACGTGACGTGGCGTATATTTTATCGTAAAACGTATTGAATTTGAAATCGTAGGCCATTTTAGAGAATAATCACGGTTTTCCTATGTTTCTCACACATATCTTCACACTAGGTTAGGGTTTATTTCACTAAACCTGTAAACTACGCATCTTCTACTATTGTTACCAAAAACATCGCCATTAAGTTTTCCAGCGCATATATTTACGGATAATAATTAAAAATGGTAAGTTAGATCGAGATGATTGAATAATTTTTCCTGTATAAGTTTTATTTACAATAAATTAACGATGATATTAGCCTCGGCGGAAGTTTCATCACGGGTCTTATCGGCCATGTGAAATGCGAATAACAAAGAAGTGCATATGTTGGGCTTGAAACTCCATTAATCTAGCTTGAAAACGTAAAACAATTACTTTAGTACGCTTTGATTGCTGAGAACGAGGGTGTTTTGTGCTACCAGACATAGCACGCCCAATTTACCTTGGATTAATTGCACCATCGGTGGTAATTACTGAAGCTGTGACTCAACAATGAAGCTAAAGCTGGTCTAGATCATCATGACCCAATATTAGATAATACACTGTCGTATGTTGCTTCTGTTTTGAGGATGAAATTGGTCAGAAGAAACTCTGTCAGGGATTTTCCTTGTATCTGTAGAAAAAAATTAATTTCAAAGAAATGCTGTAATTTGTATGCTAATCGTTTTTTATTTTTTAAAATTTCAGCCACGAATCGATCCGCTGCAGTTATTGAATTGCCTAAATGTGCTATTAACTCCTACCGGAGGAATCAAGAGCGATCAGGAAGTTAGCCGGATATCATCGTGAGTACATACGTTTCAATTGCCTACCTACAAGGCTATAATTTATTTGATTTAATTGCTATATCTATTTCTATTCATTGTATAAATTATGTATTCATGAATTTGGTTCTGTTCTCTTATCTCATTTTTCCCTATGCAACTTTTTTTATTGTAAAAAAATAACGTTAAATTTGAAAGCAAACTTTTCTTTCAGTGTTCAGGAAGCGATAATTTTTCAAGGTCAAACTCGTCTTTACCGCCAATTTTTTATTGCTATTTAAAATCTTCAAAGCTAGTAGATTTCTTTCAATAATTTTTTGAAAAAAAAATCATCCATCCTTTAAATTTTTTCTTCAAAATTGGTTGATTTTTTTGGATAATATTTAATTTTTTTAATTTAATTTTTCGTTTAATTTCACATTTTTCAATCTCTACTGATACCTGTTTCAATTTTTACTGTAATTTTTACCCTAAATATGCAAATTACGAATATTTTCATGATGTGAAATCATGCAGGAAGTTTGAGTGATTCATTAGGAAGAAGAAAGTAGGTAATGTTTTGAAATTGGAATATTATTCAATTGTTTTCAATTCAAAATATTCGAACAAATGTCTTTCTTCCAAGAATGTACCATTCTAAAATGATTTGATTTGATTTCGTTATGAGTAGGTATGAGTTTATTTTCCAATTGTTCGCCCATTTTTCAGAAATATTTCTCTTAAAAAAATTATATTTTATGAAAGGTATTGTGATTCTGTTTCAAAGACCTTGAAAAATTAAAAATTATGTCGTATCAATGATGATAATCTTAGTTCTTTTTTTAAATTTTTTTAGTTATTCATTTTATTTATTCAAAAACTTATTTCAAAATTAAAGTTGAAATTTTTAACAACTCATTAACAGATTAACATGCAGATAGATTCATCTTTTGGAACGTGCACTTTTCGATTACAAGTCTTTCTATTTTTAACCTTAATGTGTATTGTGCGTAGTGCCAAGGTTTAATTTAAATATTTTTCGACGTAGGAAGCCACATGCTGAGTAACACATTGCTTGCTATGTTTATTACAAGTGTAAATTTGCCTCGATACATTTTTTTCTGTAATTTTTAATTACACAAATGGTTTGATTAGGTATCTTAGTTTGCATTAAAAGGGGGGGGGGGTTGAAACAGAATCCATTCCATTGTTTATTTTACATAAATAACTGGAGTAATTACATGATTCTTTTTCAAGTTTAAAATTTATATTATGATTCCTTTGATTTCGATTTGTTTAGAATTTTTCTAGACGACTAATTTGATATTTTTTCTTCAGTTGCTTTAGTAATTTATATTTGAATTTTTTTCAACCTGGAAATATTTCTAGATTGAGGGGTGAAGGATTTTTTTTTTGAGTACTTGAAAGAGGTTTACTTAGTTTCTAGTTCACTGATTGCTTCGAAGTAAACGTTTCCAGTATCTTAAATTTAAAGAAATTGGTGTATGAACAAAATGATCCATTTCTTATCTGTTTCTGACTCGTAAATAACGAGATGATTTTTACCGAATGTTTCATGATAATTATGCCAGGTTGTTAACAGACCAGTTATCAGTTTTATCTCTACTTGAAATGAATGTTTTATCATACGAGTTGAGTTGTAAAGTCGATCACGTTTTATAATTATTAAAACGTTTATTTCCGGCTGAGTAATTTTTCCCCCTCATTGAACACTCCTCGAGGTGAATGCCCTAAAAAATATTTTTAAACATGTTCCCTTCTCCCTCCTCCACCCACAGTTGTAAATAAAAAAATTATTTTCTCATGAATAACGAATCGAAAGTACCATTAAATTTGAATAGGAATTCCCCTTCGCCTTCTTTTCCAAAATTGTGAAATTGAGTTCATTCTTGAAATAATTTTGAAAAATCTGACCATATTATTATTTTTTTCCCATTAACGATGCTATTTAGTAGATAGTTTAGAGTTTTAATTAAACCTATTTTCAAGGTTTTAGCGGTGTAATTAATTAGATAATCGAATTTTTCTGTACTGTCTGTTGATTTAAAGGTTAATGGAAAAATTTTCAAAGAAATTAGTCAGCAAATGCGTTTACTTGTTGATTTTAAAAGCTTCAGATGTTCATTTGTTATCAATGTAAGTACACCCCATTTTTTCAAAACTTCTCTTCGTGTATTTGTTGGATAAATTAACTAAATATGTTCTATTTTTGACAGGTTCATGGCGGCAAATGGATGGAATCTCATTTACAGTTGGCTAGTTCAAGCAATCGAGGCGAAAAATTATCCATTTTTATTCGAATTATTAGAAGTAATCATTATTTGTCCTGTTGATATCGAAAGACTGAAATCGAATCCGATGCCGAGACAAATCAAGTACCTGTCGAAGGATACTTCTATCGATCCGAGTAAGTGTTTCGAAAAAAATTTCCTCAATTAAGATTAGACGCTTTTCAATCTTTACTTGATACGTGTTAATAATTTCTTGACTAAATGTCAGTGTTGAATAATTTTTTTAATTTTTCATTTTTGACACCACCCCCCCCCCCCCAACAAAAAACCAAAAGTTTAGGGTAAATTTTGAGACAATTTTATTGAAATATTTTTTGTTGATTTTCACTAAATTTTTTGTTATTCTTGTTTTTTTTTTTTTTGCATTACAGAGGTGAAAGAATTAGCATCAGATATCGTAAAACATTGGCTAGCCATCGTGAAAGGTGCTCCGGCGATGAACCAGTCAAACAACGCGGTTGCCGAGCCAGACAGCACGACGAATACCGATCACTCGACGGCCACCATGCCTCAACAAGCCGAAATAGTCGATACGCAACCATCCGAAGCGGAATCGGACGCCCCCGATGGCCGCATCTCCTCAAACGACTCCCTAGGGGAGGAAGAAGAACGCGGCGACGATGGCAACTACGTCAAAAGTACTAGTCCCAGTAGCGATTCGTTGAACGAAAGCGACGATCAAGACGAGTTCATACCGTACAAAAAGCAATCTCCGGTCATGTCGGCTAAAAAGAAAGCAGCCAAGGCATCCAAGATGGCAGCCAAGAAAGAAAAACAGTCTCGTAAATCGAGCCTTACTAGCGGCGATAAAGTCTCAGCCAAACTGAAGAGTAAACTTGTCAACGATACGCCGTCCAAAGATCAAGAAAAAGCGCCTATTAAGCTGAAAATTAAAAAGAAACAAGACGACGAGCTGCCCAGTAAAAAACCTCGCATTAAATCAATAGGCGATTCTGCACCACCGGCTGAGAAAACGATAGAAGAGAAACTGAAGGAGAAACGTAGACTGCGCGAGGAAAAAGAACGCGAAAAATTCGCCAGACTGAAGCACGAACGCGAAAAGAAAGAATTGAAAATGTCGACGAGTAAAGACAAACGTGACAAGTTGAATAAAATCAACAAAGATAAACTAGACGAAAAAGCCAAAGGCGATTTATCGAAATTAATCCCTAAACCGCTCGATAAACTGGGGCGAATACCCAAGCTATCCTCCAAAGAAGGCGCCGAGCCGGCAGCTCCATCTTCTAAACCAATCGAGAGTAAAGAAAACGATCGAAAATTATCCGACGATAAGAAGACGTCGAAAAAAGACGACGCGACCAGGGCAACCATTCAACGATTGAAAGAAGAACGCGAAAGAGAAGCGGCCAGAAAAGAGGCGAAAAAAGCAGCTATTCCGGTCCCTCCGAAGAAACCAGTTTCTATGTCGGTCGAGAAGAGATTCGCTGCCGGGGAAGCGAAGCCCAAAACCGTCAAAGCGTTCAATTCCAAGTTCAGATTAACCGGTCTGGAGCAAGAAATACCCAAACCACCGTCTCGCAAACCAACCACCGCATCTGTGGCTTCCTCAAATTCTACAGCAGCTCCACCTGTGCCAATTGCAGCTCCGGCCAGAGCAGGCTCCGAGTCACCGGAGAGTGTTCCCGTTGTCAACGACAAGAACGCAGTGAAAAGATCGCCGACCAAAGATATCGAAATCGAGCCAGTCGAGAAGAAAATGAAATCGCCGGAGATTTCGCCTGAGGAGAAATCGCCGCTGCTGAATAAAAATAAAAAACGTAAGTTGTCGATTTTCGTAGCGAAGTGTCGTCGTTGGCGATCCCATGGTCGACTTAAATGACGATATTTCGCCTTTATATAATTTTTAGCTATAAAAACGAAGTTGAACTGTCTCCTACTCCATGTCCCTGCCCTTATTAATGTTGTTCTTATTTCTAGGCAGTTGACGTTGGTCAATACAGAAGCCTGTGATGGTTGGCCACATTTTTTTTAAATTAATTTTTTTTTAGAAGCTTTGAGTTTCAGGTATATCAACGAAGTGGCCAATATAAGTCGGAGCCTTGCATGGTGGACGGAGTATTGTGCCGAATCCGATGACTAATCCTTTATCAGCATATCCTTCGCATACAGGTTTACCTTAAAGGCTTATCCTCTTTAAAAACCAAACCAGAGCAACGAATCTGCCGCATTCGTTCGACGATGAAACCTCATCGAAGTGACGATATCAGAAAAATGGCCACAAATACCTTCATAAAATAGAAGTAGCATTAAATAAACGCCCCCTCCCCCTGAGCAAAGACGGTACAGTTAATCGAGTACCTTGTTACTGATTTTTATGATCTGCATACGATATGAATCGTTGGAAAAGCAAACGAAATCGCTGAATAGATAGCGAATTACGAAGAACGTGGTGCGAGACCATAACACAATAACACGTTCACCACGATTACGATCGTTTCGTCGCCGGAAAGAAATGCACATTTTAGCAGTGCTAATGTAGGAAAATAACGAGCGATTTTCAAGTCTCGAAGTGACGTGTAGGAAAATTTCGTAGCCTAGATTTGTATTGCGTGCATCGTTCGATGATGTGACGAGACACCTCTAATTTAGGGTAGTGATTCGTTTACGTCATACGTTTAGGCCTAGTTTCGTTACCCTCTTCAAGGTCACACGATATACTCGCGTGTACCGACGACTCTATCGAGTATTAGACTCACCTACGAGTTCTTTGTTCTAATACTTTCGAGCTAGATTATAGGATGAGTACGAGTTTAAGTTTTTATTCCGGTCTCTAGGTAAATTGAAGCCTCAGAGCTCCCATAATCATGAAAGATTTTCGATAGCTTCGTTTCTTTTTAATCGTGTAAATATTCTAGGTGATCTTGTTGATCAAATTTGTTCTTAATTTGCTCATTCGTAATCAGAATTGTTTTCTCGAAAACATTTTGTCGTTGGAAATTAATTTTTAGAGATTTTTTGATCCATTTAAAGACCCCCCCCCCCACTTTGCCCCCGTTGTCTTCTTGATTACTTATTTCTTTAATATTGCTCGAAACGTTTTTTGATTTTTCAGAAAATAATTCATTCGTCGAGTAAATAATTTAATTTGAATTTTTTTCACCCCCCCCCCCCTCGATTGCACTACTCGTAGTCTTCTTTATATTCATTCCACTTTTCGCTCCTCTAATTATGATTCGTTTCTGGCTTTCTCGACGAGATATGTCCGAGTTAAGTAAACTGTTCATCACTGGCAAAATTTTTCTTAGAGGGGGGAGGGGTTCACATCATCCCTTCGCTGATTCAAAATATTCCTGTTGCTTATTTGAAAGAGGGTCGTTGGCCTAGGTATGATATTTCATATGTTGTGCTGCATGGCAACAATATTATTTGGATAGACGAAGTGCTAGGTACCTAAACTACCTACTTGATTTTTTAATTGAACGACGATAAGCCTGACAATGTCATTAGAGGTTTATTTTTTCTTTCATGGTGTTGAATTTATGCCAAAAATTGGCATGAACAGTTTTAGGGATTTTCTTCCCCTTCGTTTTAGGTTATAAATTTTTGTGTGGTTATTTACTCGAGGGCATTGTGCTGCAAAATCGTAGGATTCTTTAGGTAGAATTGATATTCTGCTCTAATCGTACGAGGTAGTTTCTGCAATGGTGAAGCTAGAGTTTTCTCATTGGGCTAGGTCAGAATTTAGTAGTTATTTCCTTTGAAAAAGCGACGAATCAGACATCAGTGACGTGGTTAGAATTTTTTTCGAAAAGAGGAAGGGATTTTTTTGAAAAAATCATCTAAAATTTTAAATAAAATCCTTTAAAAAATAAAATTGCTAAAAAAAAATCTCAAAGTAAATCTTCAAAAAGTCATGTAATTGCGTAAGGAAAAGTTGTCATGAATTTTTTTTTCAAAATTATTTTTTCAGTTGGTAATTAAAATCGCATTGTTTTGAAAATGAATTAAATTTTCAACTGAACTGTTTCAAAAATTTGCACAAATTATTGTGTATTTTCTGAACTTTGCTTATCACATTTCTTCCTCCAGTAATGGGGGTTATCCCTCAATCCCCTTTGTTCCCTACAGTCTGGTGACGGTATACTTTTTACTTCACTACAGGTAGAGTTCGCCATTGCCAATGGTTAGTTGAATTTTAGTAACGAAAATTTGTTTAAACCTTTCCTCCCCTATAAACTGGTTATTTTTCTTCTTCATTTTGAATTATTTAAAAAAGAGAAAATACGCTCTGTTCGTTTCCTGTATTGTGCTTATGGAGGAAAAGGAAGAATTGCTTTGTGAGGTTTTAGCATGGCCAGAAACTCAGCAGTGATGCCCAAAATTTTGGAAATTGAACGAGCTTTGAGCTAGAAATCTTCAAAAAAAATCATTCATTTTTTTTGAGAAAAAAATTATTTAACTCTTTCAGAGGAAAATAAATTAATGAATTTTTTTACTGAAAAGAATCATCTAATATTTTGAAGAAAACATTTTTTTACTTTTTTGAAGAAGAAAATTTGCATTGTTATAGAAAAAATCTTGTTTATATTTCTTAAGTTTTTGAAGAACACATAAATTATTTTTTTATTTTTTAGAGAAAAATCTTGGTCAATTTTTTTTTAAGAAAACAAAACCTGTTTTTTCAGTGTAGGAAAAATTGCAATTTTTTTAAACTTATTGGTAGTAAATTTGCAAAAATATTCCTTATATTTTTTTTGAAGAAATTTTAACACCTAAAATGAAAATTAAAAAAAAGTCTTGAATTTTTTTGGAGAAAAAATTTTCAACTTTTTGGTGTGGGTAAAATTACCTTATCAAATTTTGAGATAACCATTTCTTATCTATTTTTCTATTTTTTTTTTTTTGAGAAAAAAATGTCATACTTCTTGAGCAGCAATAGAAATTTCTCATTTTTCGAGAGTAATTTTGTTTTCAAATGTAAAAATTTTAAAAAATTTCTAATGAAAAAATTTGGCATTTTTTGGATAAAATTGAAAAAAAGTTTTACCTATATCTGGGACAAAAATATTTCTTCCTAATTTTGTGAAGTGTCTGAATTTTTGAACTTTCAATGGAAAATTTTTCAATTTGGTATTTTGAATTTTTTTAAATATCATATTTTTGGTATTTTTTTAATGAAATTTTTTTCTTAATTCTTTGAAGTAGAAAAATTTTTCAAAAAAAATCAAATGTAATTTTTTTTTTTTTTTTTTAATGAAAAAAATCATGATTTTTGGAAAAAGGTATTTTCTTGAATTTTATAACAGAAAAAAATATTGAATTATTTAGAGTAGAAATTTTTTTCTGTTTTCAAGGTATAATTTTTTTTTTCATTTTTTGAAGGCGATTAAAAAAAATCAAGAAAAAATTTATACTTTTGAAGCAAAAATGTTTCTCAAATTTTTGAAGAAAAAAAAATCCCAAATTTCTTCAGAATGTCTAGATTTTTTTTTTTTTTGAAATGAAAAATTTCTCATTTTTTTCAATTTTTTGTAAGTTTAGAACAAAAATGTTTTTCAAATTTTTAGAGGATTAAACTATATTTTTTGAAAAAAAAATTAAGGTACAAAAAATCTTATTTTTTGGAACCACCATGAGAAAATTTTGAATTTTGGCGGTAAATTTTTGTTTTACAATAGAAAGAGAGATCTTCTATTATTGGTGAAAAAATCGCATTTTTCTTTCCTAATTTTCCCCGAGAAAAAAGGGCTCTGTTTTTCAAAGAAGAAATTTCTAAATTTTTTGGAGTGAATAAAATTTTTATTTTTTATTTTTTTAAAATTTTTGTTGTTGAGAAAAATCTTTTTGGGGTAGAATTATTTTTCAAGACTATAGAAACATTTTTCATTTTTTTTGAAAAAAATTTCTCATTTTTGGAGAAAAATTCAACTGTTTGAAATGAAAAAAATCTCATTTTTTGAGAAAATTCTCAATTTTTATTTGAAAATGAATTTTCTGTCTCAATTTTTTTTTAGAGAAACAGTTTTTCTTTTTTTAATGAAGAAAATTACTGGGACTTGAAAATTTTCTTAATTTTTCAGATTTAAAAAAAAATTGTCCTGCTTTTTTGCGTTATTTTATTTTTTTTTAAGAAAAAATCATTCTTATGTTCTGCTATAAAATTTCAACTCCCCCTCCCCTCCTTCGTAATAAAATCCAGCTACAAGCTATATCCTAGGAAATTTTCAGTTTCCAGTCCTGATGTCTACATTCGGTAAATTTGGATAAGAATTTTATTCTTGTGGTAAAAACCTGACAAATATTCCCTCCCCTCCCCACCCCACCACATTAGAAGTTGAAGTTAGAGCGAAGGAATATGCATATGTCAGATTTTTATTTTCAGATGAAGGTTGTTTCATGTTTTTTTTTTTTAATGGCTGGAAAGGAGGCACGGATTAAAAATTATCCAAATTCCAATTTTAGGTTTGATAATTTTTTTTTTCATTCATTTGATGTGTGGAAGTTTTGATGTAGGCCTGCAACGTATTTTTTTCAATCTAGTCATTTTAGCTGCGCCTATTTACTCTGCAATAATCGCTTTAGATTTGTATTGTACCTAGACAAATTTTCAAACCATCGTATGACAAATGCTAGCAAATGCTGCAGTTTTTTTTTCAGCTAGTCTGACTTATCCTACTTTTCTTCTCTCTCCCTCCTTCCATCGGGTACATATCCATCTACTCTGTCTACCAAGGGTAAAATTAGGTTAAATAATTACCTATTCAACTGGACATTTGCGGATTCAACATGCTGAAGATTCGATGAACTGGAAGAAACACCACCAAAGGAGACCTTTCGTCTTCGTCGAACGTTGAATCGCGTGCCGTGCTATTGTTCTGTATCCGTACGATGAGAAAATCGTCGTCGAGAAGTGCTCGTATGAGAAAAAAAAAATCGAATTTAAAATCGTGTTCGCGTATCACTGTGACGACAACGAGATCGAGAATCGAATTCGAGAGAATGGCCGGTCGTGTAATAACCACGGTTTCGATGTTTTTTGCGTTTCGAGGTAAGAGTGACAATATTTTTTACAATTATCATTTTTTTTCTCTCTTCTTCTTTACTTGGTGTGTTTTTTTTACAAATACTCCAAATTGTTGTTTTTCACAGATTTTTTTTAAAAACTTGAAAGTGATATGTGCGCGGATTGGATTTTTTTTTTACCAATTAGGTATGTTTTACTTTTAAAGTGACTGAGTTGGGTTGAAATTTAACAAAAAAAAAAAAAAAAAATTGTGGCTCGGATGGGAAATTTTTTCAAGGTGATTTTTTTGGGGTTGGATTTACCATTTTTTTTGATGATTTTTTTTTCTCAAAAAGTTAGAGTAACACTCTTGTTGGGTTAGATAGGCCATCGAGTTTTATAAATTTTCACGATGGTCTGTCTAAGCTGACGTATGTGTTTTTCCTTTCTCAATCCCTCTCACTCACTGTTACCAATAGCTGTGTTAACAAGTAAAAAAAAGTATGTTTTACACTCATGTACCAATTTACCGTTTTTTACGAATATTTATTCATGTGCTTATTTATTGTGTACATATCTTATAATAAGTATGCGATGCATATTTTGAAAAAAAACCCAACATATTCAAAATAAATAAACGATTTTTACAAATGTATGTGGCTGTTCTTACTTCTTATTCAAGGACAGTTGATATTATACCTAATTTAAAATGTAGCATCGTACGATTATCGCCAATACGACAAAGTCGCAAGTTATTATGCTGATGTCGAGATGACGAGTCGACGGAATTCGAAGTATATGGCGACCTGTAAAGCACATTTCAGGCGACGTGTACTTTAGCCTCGTTTGTTTGTAAATAATTATTTAGGGGTTGTCCATTTATTAGAGATTAGTTTTTGGATTGTTTTTTCATGACAGACAGGTCGTTTCGAGGTCATTGGTTCTTTTATGTCGCCAATTCACCAGCGACGTTGTAATCAAGGCTTTTTTCAAATAGGTGGATCATTTTTTTTCGATTCATTTTGATGGCACATTTTTTATTCAATTTTTAGAAAGATAATTGTATTTTAATTTAATTTTTTAAAAATTATTTTGACTTATTTCTAATTATTTGGATGTTGACGTTTGCAGGTTTTAAGAGTTTTCCAAATTTTTTGAGTTTTTTATTATTTTTTTATTTTTTTAAAAGTGGAAATTCCTTTTTTTTATTCGTAGTAAATATTTATTTCAAGATCGTAACCTAAATTGCTTTTAAAAAAATTCCAAATTCATTTTTACCATTTTTTAAAAATATTTCTTCATTTTTCTTCAGTTGATTTTGATTACATTTTTTCAATTTTTAAAAAGAAGATTGTATTTTAATTTAATTTTTTAAAAATTATTTCGACTTTAATTTCCAATCAATTCCATGTTGACGTTTACATTTTTGGAGTGTTTTTCAAATTTAGATTTTTTTGTTACATTTCGTTTCATTATTTGATTTTTTTAGTGGAAATTTCCTTTTTTTTTATACGTATTGAATTTTTTTCAGGATCGTAACTTAAATTGTTTTTTAAAAAATTCTACAGGCATTTTTATTATTTTTAAAAAATATTTCATCATTTTTTCCAATTAATTTTGATGACGCATTTTTTTATTAAATTTGTAGAAAGATGATTGTATTTTAATTTAATTTTTTTTTAAATATTTTGACTTTGATTTTTAATTAATTGGATGTTGATGTTTACAGGTTTGAAGAGTTTTCCAAATTTAGGCAATTTTTTTTGAGATTTTGTTTTGTTATTTTTTTTTTATTCGTAGTAAATATTTATTTCAAGATCGTAACCTAAATTGCTTTTAAAAAAATTCCAAATTCATTTTTACAATTTAAAAAAAAAATTTCTTCATTTTTTTCAATTGCTTTTGATGACACATTTTTAATTCAATTTTTAGAAATATTATTGTATTTTAATTAAATTTTGTAAAAATTATTTTGACTTCAATTTCTAATCCACCCGATGTTGAAGTTTACAGGTTTGGCGAGTTTTTCAAATTTAGACAATTTTTTTTTTGACATTTTGTTTCAATATTTGATGTTTCTAGTGGAAATTTCCTTTTTTTATTCGTATTGATTTTTTTAAAGATCGCAACCTAAAGTGTTTTTAAAAAAATTATACAATCATTTTTTATTATTTTTTCTTCATTTTTTTCAGTTAATTTTGATGACACATTTTTTTATTCAATTTTTAGAAATATAATTGTATTCTAATTTATTTTAAAAAAATTATTTCGATTTTAATTTCTAATTAATTCGATGTTGACGTTTACAGGTTTGGAGAGTTTTTCAAATTTAGGATTTTTTTTGACATTTTGTTTCATTATTTAATTTGTTTAGTGGAAATTTTTTGTTTTTGTGTTCGCATTAAATATTTATTTCAAGATCGTAACCTGAATTTTTTTAAAAAAAAATTCCACATTTTTTAAAAATATTCCTTTCTTGAATTTTGTATGATTTTGGTCTCTTTATTATTTATTTTTCTCATTTTTGAAAATTTTGGAAAAAATACTCGAAGTGAAACATATTTTGTGAAAAATTCTATCCATTATTAAAATTGATTTCCAGTTTAATTTTACTGATCATTTTGAAATAAGGTATATTTTGAGGCAAAGAAAACTGTAAGTCGATCAAAAAAAATTGAAGTGTCGAATAAAAAAATTTTCAACTAAAACATCCAAAATTTATTCCACAATTTTTGCAACTTTGCCAATTAATTTTCATTTTTTTTTAAATAGGAAAATTTCCAAGATAGGAGGGTGAAGGAGCAAGGGGTTATTCTATATTGAAATTGATGATGTCGACTCTACACTCGTAAAAATCATTCTCAGTTTTCTCGTCCTCTCCCCTGCACCCTCCCGCCCGTCCTGTAAATACACATGTTTGACTTTTTTTTCATTTTACCCTTTTCTCCACCCCCTACCTTCATTTACACAGGGCATTCTCGTTTTTGAAAATCTTCCAGTCGAATTGAAATGTCTTGAGGTTCATTCGTAATTTGGAGGAATTCAATGAAGTGTTCAATAATCGTACGATATTCTACGAGGGCAAATTCAACTCTATGATAATGACACATCGCTCTGCGATTTTAAAGCCTCTACTCGCTTCTCGTCTTGATGGAGGAACGAATGGAAGGAAAATTCCATAATTTGGATATTATGGATTTCTATGTCCTTTCTCTTTCTATCACTTTCATTTTTTTTTTTTTTGAATTATTAATCGAGTACATTATTTTGTTGTTTATTTTTTGAATTGATTTCTTGTTTTTATTTCTTTGTTAATTTGTTTTAGATTTCTAGCATCGAAGTTTCAGCGTTTGTATTATTTATGTTTCCCCTCACCCTTCCCTTTATTTATGAGACAGTTCAACTTCGTACTTTTATTGAAAAAAAAATTCTCTGTAAAAATTATGTGCTAAAGAATATTTTGTTTCAATTTACAGCATTCTTACAAGAAAGCGACGATTTCATGAAGGCCATGAACGCTGCGGTAGAGACCGAAAAAAAACTGCTGCGTAAGCGAAAGAAACCAGCTACGAAAAATGACGAAAGTTCGTCGCCAACGCCAAAGACGCCTGATGGCAAAGAAGCAAAACCTACGTTTAAGGTGAGTTTACGAGTTTTGAGGCCTTTGAGTAGGGGATTTTCAAAGAATTAATAAATTAATATCAATTTTTATTTTTTTTAGTTTTATAAGGACACTCTGGAGTCTTCAGTTGACGAAAGTTTAAACGAATCTGTCACAGAAAGTGAGTAACATTTGCACCTTATTCGATTTAAAATTTGATCGTGGAATATTTGACCAAAAAATTGTGTTTTTTTGTTGTAGGTTTACCAGATAGATCATCGCCCGAGGAGAAAGATACTAGTGTAGATGAAGAGGTCAAACCAACGGTGATAAAAAGTGCAGAAGGCTTGAAAAGCGCATTGTCGTTGTTTAGAAAACGAAACCAACCAAAGAAATCGGTCAAGTGGAGAACAGACGACGAATTAGAAGCTGTTCAGTTCTTCGAAGTGGATGTCTCGGAAAGAGGTAAGTTTTACTAGAGGCAAACTACGAATTAAAAATATTGATAGATTTTAACGAACTTGTATTTTTTCATAGCTAATGTCGTGAAAGATTTCTGGGCTATGCAGCTGAAAGAACGTTCTGGCGAACGAGAAAGTATGCTTATGGTCCGAAAAGCTGGTACGTTGTTGTGGAAAAAATTTGAAAAAAATTTTAATTAGATTTTTTTAATTCACATTTGTTTTGTTTTGTTCGGTTTTAATAGGAGAAAACGATAAAATGGTAGAGAAAATAGCTTGGATGAAACCAGTTCCTATCGATGTTCCTCCCCCATCCACGGCTAAAGGAGCCAACAGTCAAGAGAAAAATATCCAATACGCTAGAGAAAGAACCGTACCTCCTGCCTTATATTATAGTAAATCGATGTAAGTGTAACGAATCATTTAACCAAATTACCAACTCGTATTTGAATTGATTATTCATACTATATGTGATTTTTCCCCCAACGCAGGATCCCAGATACTCCAGCTGAGCCAGATTTAGAAATACATTCGATAACGCAACCACCTACGATACCATTGGACGACATAAGCGGCTCGTCCGACTCGGTCAATGATTTCTCAACGTTTAAATGGCCCGAGCCGAAACAGTTTCCACCCGATGGATCGGAATTCATGCCACCTAATTTCATGGCCGGAGCTGTCCCGCCGCCAATGTTCGCATTCCCCGATGGCTCCACATTCCCTCCTCCTTTCACGCAGCCCTTCTTCCCCGGTGGTCCTGTTCCTCCAGCTGGTACTTGGCCGGTAAGTAGACCTCATAAGCCAGATCATTGCGGTTTTCCAGATCACCTATTTAATACAATTGGTTTTCAGACTGGCACCGCTGATCAGTCGCAGCAAGCCGTGCAAGCTGGCCAACCGATGCAATGGATGAGACCACCATTCGATGGAGTTCCTCCACCTAACATGGTGCCTCCGGTAGGCCCTGGTATGATGGCTCCTCCACCTTTTGGTATGATGGCTCCAGTGTTCCCATTCCCAGGAGCACCCAATATGTTTCCACCTCCTGGCATGACGCCGCCGATTACCAATGCTAATAGTACTGACACCAATGCCCAGTTTTCGCCGACCAATAATTATTCCAGTGGTTCCGATAGTAGTAGTAAAAAATGGAATAGTGAAGATCGTTACAATCGTAAAGATTGGAAAAATAATTTCTCCGGTGATCGAAGCAGTAAGTATTTGCCATTTTCGTCTCGTATCCAGCACCATAATTATGCCAGATTATTAATATTTTTCTTCTTCTTTGCTTAGGTCGCGATAAACGTGGATCTGGTACCTGGAGAGGTAGCGGTGGTAATTCACGCCTTTGTAAGTACTACCAGAAGAAAGGATTTTGTAACTTGAGTGGATGTAGATTTTATCATCCAGAGAAGTAAATCATTGTATTGTGCTTTTCCCCCCAAGGATGGATATTACCAGTTTACGAAGTTACGTTTGACCTGTTCATCTTCTTTAATTTTTTCCTGCGATTTTTTTTTTACCTTTTTTATGTGTACCTTATTGTTGATGTTGATATGTTCTATATTTTAAATTGATATTTTTAAAAATGTTTATCAATGGATGTTGCGTTTTGTTGATATTGAAACAATAATTAGATGGTCGACATATTGTAGAGTATGCAAAAATTGAGTTTTTGGCGAAATATATAAGGTACTATATTTTTTTTTAGATATAAATGACATTGTGTTGAATTTTTATTTATTGATTTTTACGAAGTTTCGCAATATTTCTTTGTTCTCATTTTGTATGTAAATACACAATGTTTATGTTCTGTTTGTACATAATTAAGATACTTCTCCTTTTTTCTCAATAACTGTCGAATTGAAATGAAATAGACGAATTGTGTGCTATTTGTTTTTCTAATGTATATTTTACACCTTTTTGTAAAAAGTAGTCGAATAAAAATTATATTCATATTACAGATTTGTTTTGAAATTTAATAAAATTGTAGTAAATAGTGTTTTGATTGAAAATACGTTTTTATTTTTTGACGAGTGCTCGTTTTTTTTTCTGTTGAAATCTATCATCATTCATCAATTCATCATTTATGGTAAATTATCGAAAATAATGTAAAATGATAATTACTAAAATAATTTGATTGAACATAGAAGATTTTTTTGTTCTGTACGTCGTCATTGTCCAACTTTTTACTTTTTCTATGAAAAAATAAAAAATAAAAATCGAATAACGAAGAAAATAATTTCCAATTGCTGATTGGCTGCTGCAAAAATGACGTAATTATTTCTCGAATTTTGATTGGTCGATGGAAAATTTAACGGAATTGACGCGGCATCTTTTAATGGCGTACGCCTTCGATTAGTGCGGGTGGGGGGGGCTTTTGTAGTTCTTTTATGAGTTTTATTCGGGTTTCAACGTTTCGGAATAAAAAAGTTGGATCTCGATTTTCTTTATTGTTACATTTTTCATTGTTTTTTGTTTAAGTAATTTTTATAAATGTTTAATTTCGTGGTATTATAGCTATAAAAGTTGAAAGCATGATCATCTTATACGACGTATACTACTTTAGTATAACAGGCATTTTCTTCAAGAGAAAAAACATATTACAACGCCGACTTCTGGAACAATTCTAATTTAGCTAGTAATAAGATTGGATATAATTTATTTAAGATAATGTAGTAAGTACAACATTCATTCAATCTAACTATTCGATTACTCGCCGCGAGAATTGTATTCTCGAAAGCATTCTTCGGAATTAAGTCATGCGTTACGTCCGTTGTATCGCTATGTAATCCATCACTCCATCAATAATTGATCGATCGGTTGCGATTTTTTTGTCCACAGTTTATGGACCACAACGATCGCGAAGTAGTTGGGCCGGAATTGGCCACCAAAATACCCAGATCTCATCCTTCAATTAATGCTATGGCGCGAGTCATTTCCAATATGAATGTTACGAATCCTATCAAGAAACTGGTCAGCCAGAAAAGAAAACGCTACATAAAAGACGGATTTAATTTAGATTTAACATGTAAGTTTTGCTCACACAGTTCTCGATCAACCTTTCTTTGTTTTATGTCCCTTATTAATAACGATGTGTTTCTGCACAGATATCTTGGATAATTTGATTGCAATGGGGTTTCCCGCCGAAAAGAAATTAGAAGGAGTGTATCGTAATAGTATCGACGAAGTGGCAAGATTCCTCGATGAGAAGCACAACGGCCACTACAGAGTTTATAATTTGTAAGTTGCCTCCATGTCGATATCGTACTGATTTAAACGTGTTCGTTATTGCATGATAATGTTGCACGATGTAAATTTCATTCGTATTATGAGAAAAAAACGCTGACAGTTTGGTTCTCTATCGAAAACCTAGACTAATTTCGTACGATTCAATCAGCATGAAATTACGAGTCGGTTATCTGTGTGTGATATGATATTAATCGTGGTGTTTTTATAGATGCGCCGAAAAAATGTACGATACAGCGAAGTTCCATCAGAGGGTCGCTTACTATCCCTTCGACGACCATAATCCTCCATGCATGGAAGTGATAAAACCGTTTTGCGAGGATGTCGCGAATTGGCTCGCCAAAGACCACAAGAACGTCGCAGTGGTGCATTGTAAAGCTGGAAAGGTACGGTTTAAACTATTTAAACTTTTAATCTGATGAAATATTAATTACGATCGATTTTAGGGACGAACTGGCGTCATGGTTTCGTGCTTCTTGTTACACAGTGGCCAGTTCCAGAATGCTATGGAAGCGTTGAATTTCTACGGTCATAAAAGGACCACAGATCGTAAAGTAAGCGATGAAATTTTACCCAGTGCTAATCGAACCGTACGAATACTAATTTTATTTTGTCCAGGGTGTAACTATTCCTAGCCAGAGGAGATACGTTAATTATTACGCCAGCTTGGTTCGAGACAAAATGGAATATCGTGCGGTTAAACTCTTCGTTCGAGAGATATGTTTTGAGCCGATTCCTTCGATTTTTTCAACCATGCAAGGAAGTAAGTGGACGGTGTGAATCGTATATGAAGTTTTTGAACTCGTTTAAAAAATGTCTCAATTCGCAGGCGTCCAGTTCGTAATTTCGGAATGCAAACGGGTTGGCGAATTCAATCTAAAGGTGAAGAAACTCTATACGTCGGTTAATTACGATATTAAAAAAGGCGCAATCAGTTTCCGCGTACCTTTGATTACTGAAGTTGCTGTCCAGGGTGACGTTAAAATTGAATTCTTCAAGTGCAAACTCAAAAAAGTAAATATCAGATTGTTTTCTACTAGAAATTGTGATCTTATTTTTTATTTCAAATTATTGTTTCAGGAAAAATTGTTTCATTTTTGGTTTAACACTTTTTTCGTTCGCGAAATACTGTCGCCGGGTATGCAAGATCATGATACCGCATGCCGATACAACTACGACGATTCTACTACATGTAATTCGCAGGTTAACAATAAACCCAGGTAAATATATTTCCAGCTGATTTTTTCTCTTCTCAAATCAATAAGAAATTTACAATATTGATGAAAAATGATTTTTTTCAGAGCACATTCGGTCGGCGAAGTTGAATCAAATTCGAAATTAGTTATCCTGAAAATCGATAAAAACGATATTGATGACGCCCATAAGGATAAACAAAATAAAATATTCGCTTCTGATTTTCAAGTAAAAATCGCTTCACTTCTCCTCTCATTCGTTTGTAAAATCGTAACACGATTTATATCCATTTTAGGTATCATTAATTATGGAACACGTTCCCAAAGACAAACAGCTGGGTGCCGAAGTGGATACAAATACGCCCAGTGAATCATCAGAAGCTGAATCCAGCACCGAGTCTTCGGTCGCCGAAGACGAAGAAGAAGCTTGGGAATCAGGTACGATCGAGTGAATATTGCATGTGTTTGTGTAGTGCTTACAAATTGCATGAACGCGTAGCTTTTCCACTTCACAAAGATCTTAATTTGCCTTTGGTGGAGGTTTTCACCTGTTTGAGGTATTTGTAACGTGTGTTGGGTCGTTTAACGAATCGTTCTTTTGTGAGTTAGAGAAGTTGGCATCGAATGTCTGTCTGATTTGCTAAATTGCCTAATGAGGGTAAATACTGTATTTTGGGGTTCTCGTGATTTCGTGTGAGCATTTGTCAATGCTGAAGTGAGCGTTAGTGTTTCGTTTCGTAAATTATTTTCCTACTAAATTGTATTATATTTTACTCGAAAGAAGATTCGAGTTCGTAGAACAGGTAAGTATACCCTGCTTATTTAGGAATCTCGAAAAATTGTATTCGTTTTGTGATTGTTATCGAAATTTTTGTGTATTCGATGTACCGATTTGTTTAATTGTTTTTAGTTAGTATTTTTTCTTCGAGTTTTTTTTTTAATTTTAATTTTTTAATTTTTCTTAGAACTTGATAGAAATGTCAACAGTTCTAGTTTTTATCTAGGTAATTTAAGAGTTTGACGTATTTTTTACGTAGCCTATGTTGTTTGAAAAAAGATTGACTTTTTTTCAAAGTAGAATATACCTTTTTCATTGCTCGTTAGAGAAGAGAGTGAAAGAGGCAGAATAGAAACACGAATCTTAAGAACTTCTAGTCTTGAATTTGTTGTTTATTTTATTTTTATTTTATTTTATTTTTTCAATTTGATCGCGTAGATTTTTGTACAGTTTCAGATTAGTTCTTACGAGTGCCATTTTTTCTTGTCGATTTTATCTCGAAGATTTCTATAAAGTTTTAAATTCACTCTAAAGTCGATTAGAAATCGCTATTTTGGTCTTTTCATTTCGAATGTCTGACACCTTCTTATGCACCTTGGCTTTTTTGATGATTTCTTCACGTTTTTAAAACACTATTCTTACCCTCATCAGTTCGTCGATAATTCGAGGTAAATTTCTATTACCCCAAAGTAGTTTGATTTTTCTCCAAATAAATCACTTCATTGTGCTATTTCGAGCAAAATATTAAAATAATACCATGTTTTGCCTTCAGTTGGTGAACCTGTTGAGGTTCTAGGGGTAGGAGATTATCGGCTACTGCATGAGGATCCGGAATCTGATGCGACCGAGCAAGCTCTTAGGCTGTGACAATTGATAATTTTTCTCCATATCGATGGTAAACTTTCTTTTTCTATTTCTTTTAATCGCTCATTAACAATGTAAATAAAAAAATTTCAATTTAACTCGGTGAAGCTTTTAAATAGGGTAATTATACTATACTTATCACGATGGCGAAATCTACTCAGATTATTTTGGGTAAGGCCTCTCTTCAAATTTCTCCACCTATTTTGCGGTGTATGTGGTTGCTTGAGTTTGATTGACATGGCAATGTGATGAATGCTGATACAGCTGCTGTATGTTTTGATTCTGAAGATGTTAGTTTTTTTCCTCAAGTTTTTCGACATTTATTTCTTGCAGGAGAATCGACTTATTTATGAATAAAGAATCGTCGTTTTGTAAATGCATCTCTAAGATTATTTGGATTAGTATTTATGTACGTTGGATTTTATTATTTTTTTTAAATTTATTTTTGTAGATTCGTACGTAGGCTTACTATTTAGTTGAAATGTGTGACATGGATGTTTAAGTATAGAAGGAGGTATTGTAGATTTTTCAAATTCAAAATTACGTGCGAATTTTGAGTCGTTTGAATGACCAGAAGTGCACTTTATTGCTTCAGGGATGTTGTTTTGGGTTGAGAAAATTTTGAAATTGGAAATTTGTTATTTAATTTCGTATTTAAACAAAGGCTGGCTTCCTGTGTCGTTTCGTTGGTTTATTTCGCTCTTTCTAACATAACAACCATTTGTGTACTTTTTTTTTTTTTTGGCTTATCATTAATTAACACTTTCCATTGCAAATCATGTCAAAATTAATATTTATGCTGTAGGTTGATTTTATACCTAATTTCAACTGTATACGAAAAAAAGCTTCAATATTTTGAGTACATTATTCAATGTGTTCTTATTCGTGATGTGCTTCAGTTTTTTTAAATTTATTATTGATAAATTCTACTTACCTATTGTTCTATTTTATGGTGGTCGACTTCTTTGTTTGGTGGAGAAATTTTTAGTGTGGGTCACACGCTATATAATTACACGGGTTTTGTTAATTTGCATTTTATCTAGTCACTCTAAGGAGTCACTCTGGTGATAATTAATCAAGAGCTAACATTCGTTATAAAACATTAAGAATATTAAATCAACGCGTAACATTAATTTAACCTTACTTTAGTGTACACGAATAATATTTTTTAAAGTCTCGTTTGATATTTTTGGAGTAATTTATTCTACTACGTATGGTTACTTGATCAGTAGTTTTTTTTTTCAATTACAAATTTGACAACCAAAGAATTTTAACTTTGAAAAAAAAATTAAATTTATATTTTCAATGGAATTTTTAAAAAATACATGAAGAATAAAAGAAATACTTTTGGTTGAAATTAAAAAACAAAAAAAAATTGGAAAAATATATAATGTACCTACTTGATTGAATAAAATTTTTTAAAAACAAACTCAAGAGTGTCTAGCAATCCTGAAGGTGCTGCAGGGTCAGCACTACTGATTTTTAGATAATGAAAGTACCCCCCCCCCCCCAATTTCAAAACATCTCATTCAAGCGAAAATGAAACCATGGAAAAATTGAATGTCAAGTACGTAGCAAATATTAATTTGAAAAAATTGTTAGTGGCAGCCTAATTTTACAATTTCTAATTTTTTTTTTTTTTCAATTTTTCAAATTTAATGAATTAGTGTTAAAAATTTTCAAAATTTAGCAAAAATTCGAAATTCGATATTTTAAAATTTTTAATAAATTTATAATACTGGATTAATTTTTAATGTTTAAAATTTATTACTCTTCGTCATCTGATAGGTAATGTATAATAATTTGATAAAAATTGGAATTTGAGTGATTTTTAAATTTTAATGAATTTTTGAATTGATCAATTTTAATGTTTAGAAAATTGAAAAAAATGAAGTTACAAAAACTCAAAATTTGGAAAAAATTGGTATTTCAATGAATATTTTCAGTTCGAAAAAAATGTAAATTTGATCCAAATTAATTTTTTGGTGATTTTTGAATTTTAAAAATTTCGTAAATATTTGAAATTTATCCACTAAAAATTTCCAAAAGAATTTTTTTAAATTTTTACTTTAAAAAAAATATATTTTTTTTACCTAGGTAGGTATTCCACGAAAATTGAGAAAAAATTTTCAACACCCAAAAAAATTTAGTCATTTTTTTTCATCAAAAAGTTGAAAGATTTTATCTCCAAAGTTCGAAAAATTTTATCAATTTGATTTTTAGTGAAAATTCAAAATTTGATGTTCAAACTTCGTAAAAAGTTTTTGAAATTGAATCAAATTTAATATTTACAAAATTTGCAATATATGGTAACAGCTTTGAAAATTTTTAAAATTTTAATAATTAAAAATTTGAAAAGTTGTTGAAATTTTAAATTGAAAAAAATATCAAAGTTAGGTCGTTTCTATAGTTTTTAGATTTTTTAAATTATTTACAGAAATTTTTCAAGTTGATCAATTTTAATTTTAATTTTAGTGATTTTTTTAAATTTTAGGGATTTTTAACTTTTATTGAATTTTCCAATTTCATCCACATTCCTAATTATTAAAATTTAATAAATCTTTGAAATTCCAAAAATTCAAAGTTGAAAAAAAATTAAACAAAATCAAATTTGAAAAAATGTAATTTTTGAGTTGAAATAAATTTTGACATTGCATCAATATTAATATATCATTACAATTTTTAAAATTTGGTGTTTTTAAATTTCAAATTTCACAATAAATTTAATTTTTTGATGTTGGGTCAATTTTTAAAATAAACGAAAATAATGAAATTTAATAAAAATTGAATTTTTTGTCCCAATTAGATTTTAATAATTTTTTTGATGATTGATCAAATTTTGAAATTTAGTATTCATCTTCATTTCAAGATTTAGATGAAATTCAAAATTTGTTATTTTATCTACAAAATTTTAAGAAATATTTCAAATTTGATAAAATGAGAATTTTGGTGATTTTTAAATTTTAGTAAATTTCTGTAGCTAATCAATTTTCAAGAACTAATAAAAAAAAAAAAATAAAAAATGAAAAACAAAAGTTGTAAAACTCAAACTTTGGAAAGATTAGAAATTTTGAAAAATGAGAAAAATATTGAAGTTTGATACAAATAAAATATTTTAATAAAAGTTTGAATTTGGATCAGTTTTAAAAATTTAATAAAACTTTACAAGTTTAAAAATTAAAAATCATTCAAAAAGTAAAAATTAGGAAAAAATAGTAATTTTAAATTTTGAACCTTGAATCAATTTTCAAAAATCGGTCCTTTAAATAAAATTTTATTCATTTTCGACATTTTGAAAATTCTTGTTTGGTAAATTTAAAAATTAAAAAAAAAAAAATTGGAATTTCATTTCAGCCGTTTTAAAAACATGAGTTTGGTAGATTTTTTTAATCTAAAAATTTTTAAAATTTCATAAAAAACGAAATTTTAATGAATTTTTGAATTTTGATAAGTTTTTAAAATTTCGTAAATCTTTGAAATTGAGTTAAAATACATTAATTGGTAAAGTTTCAACATTTTTTAAAATAAAAATTTGAAATTCAATGTTTTTTTTAAATTTTTATATTTTTTTTATTTTGTAAATCTTTTGAAAGAACATTGCTTTACTTTGAAAAAAAAATCCGATTTTGTTAGACACTCCAAAACTTCAATAAAAAAAAAAAAAAAAATGAAATTTTAATTAATCATTAAAAATTGTAATTACAAATAATATTAAGTAGGTACTTATTGTATCTCTACTGTCGTTTTAATTTATCAGTAGGTTTTTACGAGAATTTTTTTATTTTTAGGTTGAGAATGTTTTGAATCCTTCAAAGAGAATGGAAAGCAACGTTGAAGATTTTGACTGTTTATGGACTCCTTTTTATTTTTCACAAAATTCTTTTGATCTCATCCCTATCATTTTTCGCGTATTATTATTGTACGTGTGTTTTTGTGTGATTATCAATGTGTATTTTATTTCATATACAAATACGTTCGTCTGTTTTGTACACGACGACGTGTAGGTATATGCGGTGTGAATGATAATGTTTATCGTCTTCGATTTTTTTTTCTTATTTCCCTCTTTTTTTTTACGAAAAATTATTTTACTTTTAGTGTCGCTTCTTTATTTTTCTTGTTGTATTTTCCCCCTTTCGTCGAGTATTGATCATTTTTCCTTTTCTTCCTATCCTTTCATGAAAATTCGCGCAATAGCATCGAAGGTACATATAAATGTACGTATGTATTCGTAGACGATATGTATATGTAGGTATTTCGCGCTGTGTATTTATTTATGTAAATATCTATTTTGAAAAATAAGCCCTCCTCTCTCAAAAAAATATATAGGTACAGAAATAGACGTATAGATGAAGATTCGTCTTCGAAGTAGTTCTACTCAAACGCAGAAATGTTTTCTAAAAAACTAATCAATCTGTTTACTTATTTCTTAGGAGAATCTTTATGCAATAACAACCTTAGATATTAAATTCCAAAAAGCGTGGACGAATTTCAAGCCGAAGATTTGAGTTTTGAACGTTTCAAACGATAAAACTCATCTGACGACAATCACCGAGTGAAAAATGTATTTGGTTGTGGAATACATAGATCTCATAGAAAAAAACATTCTCATAATATTTTATCTATATTCTTATAAGAAGTTGATTTTTTTTTCTAATTTTTATCAAAATTATATTGAAATTCGTCGACGCTTGAAAAAAAAAACCGAATGATCGAATCGTGTACTTTTTAACCACCCCTTCCCCTTCAACATCATGTTTATCGAAAAAAGTAAATGAATACCCTACGCAAAGTCCTTCGAAAGGAAAACTTTATCGAGAAAAGAATGCAGCAGTTCTGCCATTTAATTAATAGATAGATCTAGTATGTTTTTTTAATTTTTTATTTCGGAATTATATGTTACGAATTTCGAACAAATTCACTGCTATTGTCGAAGAAGAGGAATCAGTCTTTACTGGAAAAGTTGGGTTAGACGATTTTATTTATTTATTTCTCGTTTTAATGCGCTATTAAGTGCGATAATAGTTCTTACGAAAATTGTGTATTACGAACATTATTGAAACTTCGATAAAGTTTTTGTTCCCACAGTTTTCTAAAAGAAAAAAGTTTTCTCTCTTTTCTTAAGATATAGATTGACCGATTAGTGTTTTTTTTTTTTTTTTTAAATCATATATACGAAATGTACTTGTAATAAAATTCTTTCACATTTATTAGTGAATACGAGTATTATTTTGGGTGAAGGGAAGGAGGAAATGAAAGAATATATTTTTAATTTGTTGTGCCTTATCTATTGTATTGAATGAATACAGGATATAGACGATGAGTTGTTGATTTCCTTTCCTCAGCCTCCCTCTCGGGTATTTTAAGAAATAGAGAAAGTGGCATAAATTTAGCAAATTGAGGACATTCATTATTCCAACTCACTCTACCTCAAATGGCAAACTTGGTTTCCAATCAGATGTGAAGATTATTTTTTTGATCTTTGTGGAGTGGACATTTTATATTATGTAAAAGTATGGCAGGGAGCCATTTATATGTATGCATTTATCGGAGTAAAAAATAGACTTATTCGTATTTTTGCCGAATATGCTCAATGATCTTAAAAATGGGCAAATATAGATGATACATTATTTCTTCAAAAATATCTTTTTGAATCGTGAAATAAGTAGGTGTGAGAGTGTTGGTGAAATTTCACAATAGAGAAAGTTAATTTCGGATGTACCTATTTGTACGTGATATTATATTTTTTCACGAAAACTTGTTTCTTAGATTTTTTTTCCTGAAGTTTTTCAGGACATTAAGCACTTTTTCCAAGATGTCTATATTGAAAAAATTAATTTTTTCAATAAAACTTTTTTGAAAATTCAGTTTTTTGGAAAAATGTTTATTTTAAAAATTGTAAGTGGAGTGTTTGGGGGAAAAAATGTTTCTTTTGGAATAAAATTCTCTTGTAAAAATCTGAAGATGAAAAAAAAAACCAAGTGGAAGAATTTGACAAAAGAGAGGTGTTTCGAAGAATTTTAAGAAATATACTCAATCCAAAAATTCTATCAATAAGATAGCACTTTTCTTTAGAAAAAATGCTTGTAAAAATTGTTGAAAATTTTTTTTTGGTACAAAAAAATTCTCTTATAATGTGAAAATATATTTGTAAAAAATCAAAAATTATGTCAATAAATTGGAAAAATATTTTTAAACTTGAAAATTTACATTGCTAAATTTTTTGATGTAAAATATTTACTTACTAAAAATTTGTTTTTGTAAAAAACTGAAAATTTTTTGATACAAAAAATTCTCGTGGTGGGAGATTTGCTAAAAACAAATAAATATATTCATTAATTCATTTATTCAATATTGTAAAATTTCTGTTGAAAAAAATTTTTTTTTTGATTTTTTTACTTTGAAAATTAAAAAAATAAAAACTCTTGAAAATTGTTCATTAATATAAAATCGAGAAATTTTTCAAAAAAAAAAAAAAAAAAAAAAAAAATACCTAGTTTAAAAATGTTTGATAGGTACGTACAAAGTATCAATATTAAACAGTAGCGTAGCCAGACAGGCATGTAGGGGGGGGGGAGGGTCTGGACAAAAAATAGGGAATTTTTGTAAAAAAAACACACCAATTTCGTCATTTTTTCAACTTTTTCTTCGTCAAGGGGGGTCTGGACCCCTTGACCCCCCCCCCCCTTAATAAATTTCAATAATTTTTCCAAAAAGAGTTTGAAAAATTAGTGTTAGAAAAAACTAGTTTAAAAAGAAATTCGCAGAAAGGAAATATTTTTAAAATCTTGATAAAAAAATTCAATAATCCTATCAAAAATTTAGAAATTTTTTTTTAAAATTAAAAAATTCTTTCAGAGATGTTGATAAAAAAATTTTGGTACAAATAATTAGGTATCTCAAAAAGAAATTATCAAAAATTAAAATTGGTACCTAGCTACCTACGTATATCAAAAATTTTGTTTAAAAATTGATATTTTTTATGAGAAAAATTTTTATTAATTTTTATTTTTGCAAAAAATTAAAAAATTCCTTTAAGAGGTGGTTGGAAAATTTCGTTGAAAAAAAAAATGTTTGAAAAGAAATTTGATGAAGAAAATAATATTCACTTATGTGTTAAATCCTATCAAATCAATGTGGTACATTTGAACTTTGAAAAAAAAAAAAACAATTTTATTGAGTATCAAAAATTTTATAATTTACTATGCAGTAGGTGAAGTTTTTCGTGAAGGAAAATTACTGAAGTTAGTAAAGAAAACATTTTCACTCTAATCAAAGAGACCACACTTTCACGTGATCGATTTGTAAAGCTGAATTTTCACCTATCCATGTTTTACCCCATTCGTCTTTGGCTCTCCAGAAATTCAGCATAGCCTAAAAATATTTGAAAATTAGTAAAGAAATGACTATAGGTATCTAACTAAAGATTCGTTATATTATGAAAAATGAACCGATGTATTTTTACCTTTGGGGAAGAATCGGACCATGGTTTTTTCGTATTACTCGTACAAGTATCATTGAAATCCGTTAAACCACCGACAGATACACCAAACGTGATGTGAAACTTCGAAAATAGAATTAGATATTATTTAAAATTTAAAATTATAATAATTAAAAATCGAAATGCATACTTCTCTGTCAAAGGGGCCATTTTATTCGTCGCATTTACGTAATTATTTTCTGCACTTTCTGGCATACCAACAATTTTACGAATTGTTTGATCAGATTCGGGCTTTATTTTTCCTATTTCTTCTCCATCTAATACGTAAATGAGATCCTTTCTAAAAGGAGAACAAATTTTACAATCGTTTACCTCCCTTAAATTATTACTTGGAAAATAAACAAGATTAAATATTCATCAGAGGGCGTTTTACCTGGAGCCCAAACCACCGTATAATTATGATAGTCGTTGCTCCAGCTGTTGGCAGCTATTTTATGGAATATTTTCTGGTTAATTTGAGATTCTTGACCTAGGTAGACGCCCATTTCGATACGTCGGTGACCATAGTGAACGTCAGAGCAGTTTAAATCTTTATTTCCTCGAGACATGGCGATACGAATTTGGCCTGATTGCTAATATTCTCCGTATTCGTGTTTGGTCGGCATGAGCCAAATTTCTGAAAAAAATAATTAATAATATGTATTGCGTCAGTAATGTCCTAATTTCATTTTGAGTGATTTGGACTTCGTCCACCTCTTTACCTGGAACAATCCAGTCGCCAATTGGTAGCTTGGCTCGAATTTCAATTTTTCCATATCGAAATGAAAAACTATGTTTGCTGGTCAATTGTCCTGATTGAATTGGCGGTATGATGGAAAAACTTTGAGCTTTTTTGGTGCATTCTGTAGGCTTTCCTGTGCAACTGATTTTCAAAAAAATAATTTTTTTCATCATCATTCATCAGTAATTTTTTTTTGTTGAAATTATAGGATTCTCGATTCTTTACCTTTGCAACGTAACCGAACCTTGAACGAATTCTTCTGTTTGTGGTCTTGGTCTACTGAATAATTTGCCCTCTTTTACGTAAATAACGGAAATATTTTTATCATACGTGACAAATTCGTGATCCTATCAAAAGTCAAATAAAAGCTTACTACATTTCAGAATGAAAATTGAAAAAAAAAAAAAAAAAACTAGAAAATGTTACCGGTTCTTCAGCCATTTTTATGGTATAAGACCAATTAGAAGTATTCAGCGTGTTAAAATTATCCGAGAAAATGAGTTCCCCCGGTGATCCAAGTCTGATGATCTCTTCTTCAATCCCTGCGATGGCAAGAAATTTTTTCCCCTTCATATTGTGATTTTTACCAAATCAAAAAATTATAATCTATTACAGTTTGGAATTTACTTATAATTTGGTAAATTTGCATGTATTTTTCGTGTCCACCGCAAGTCTCGGAGGAATTTCCAGAACACTTGATACCGCAATTGTCTTCACTTTCTGGAGTCAAGCTACTCGAGAGGTCATTTCCGCAACGACATTTTTTGCTGAAAAATTTAGGTGCTTGGTAGAAAAAAAAAAAATGCCTGCAAAACCTCGGGTTGGCATAATAATTAGCTCATTTTTTAATTTCTTTGGAGAAAACAAATCTCAATATTTTGGAGTAAAAAATCTCATTTCTTGCAGTAGAAAAATCTAATTCTTGGAGATATTTTTTTTTCTCACATTTATGAAGAAAAACACCTCTTTTATTTTAGTTGAAAAAAGATAATTTTTTGTTTTACCCTTCTTGTACTCCGAAGTATGAGAATTTCAACATGTTACAAAGTCTGAAACATCTTTTGGGGTCAGAGTTCTGGAATAATGGTAGGTTTGTCTGTCGTTTAATAAATTGTGATCGTTTATGTAGCATCCTTTGTAGGCATATTTGGAATTTACGTCTGAAAATGAAAATATTTCTTTGATAGATATCTAAATCATTTTGAAGGAAGTGATTTAATTTCTGTACAAATGAGAGATATGCTCCTACCTGAAAGTCCAGTTCTGTACAGCAACTCTCCAATCATTTCCACACACTTTGTTCGTGTCTCCGCTGCATTTCCTCCAACATTCGTTATCATTTGTTAGAAGACTTTCTGATGGGTCAATGTCACTGCATAGGCATTTTTCGCTAAAAATTGGAAATAGAATGAAAAATATGTAATTTACGTAGGCCTATAGAATTAAAATTTAAAAAATGTTAATTTTGGTCGAGAATCCAAAAATTATAGCTTTTCAAAAAATTGAAAAATTACATTTTTTTATTTTGGTAGGTAGATACATTAATTTTTTTTAAATCACGGATGAGAATTTTAAAAATAACAACTTCAGTTGAAGTAGGTATGTACTTGCAGCAAAAAACTTTTAAAAAAAATTAAATAAAACTTTTTTTTTGAAAATTTGAAAAAATTTAGTATTTGAAAAGTTGCAATTTTTCCAATTCAAAAAACTATATTTCTCAAAATAAATGATGAAATTGAAAAATCATAATTTTTTAGAACAATTTTTTTTTAAATTGAAAAAAGACAATTTCTTCAAAATTAAAAAATTCAAATTAAGATTGAAATTGAAATTTTTTCATATTGCATTTTTTTTAAAGTGAAAAAAGCTATTTTCAAAAGTTGAGAAATTTTTTTTGGGAATTTGAAAAATGACAATTTTGTTGATAACATGAAAAGTTACAATTTTTTAACAATAATTATCAGTTCTTCTATAAAAAATTGGTAATAAGGTACCTAGTTTTTTTTCAAAGAGTTGAAAAATATAATTATGGCATTTTTTTTTCTTTCAAAATTGAGTTGAAAAAAAAAATCAAAAATATGCGACCCGGCATGAGAAAAAGGACCGGACTGCCAAAAAATCGATTTTCACTTTTTTGATGTTTTGAGGTCTACTTACCAAGGTCCGTCACCTGAACCAGTAAAAATTTTGAAAAAATCAATATTTCCAATCGGCACCAGAAAAGGGACCTAACTGCCAAAAAAAAATCGATTTTCGCACCAAATAAATGAAATCGTTACTTTTTTGGTGTTCTGAGCTCTACGTACTGAGACCAGTAGTGTGAACCAGTTGAAATTTCAAAAATATCAATATTTCCAATCGGCACCAGAAAAGGGACCTAACTGCCAAAAAAAAATTATCACAGTGTTTTTTGTCTTTTTTTTTTTACTTATGGCCACATAAAGCAAAATAACATGAAATACTCACAATTTATCCGAAAACTGATAGTGTACTTGTTATCAGCAAACTTCAAAAATTTTCTTATCACAAGTTTTCTCCCTCTTTTTGGCAACCCTGAGTTTCGTCAAATTTCCCTTACGCCATTACAAAGAATCTTTCGCACAAAATCAAAAAAAAAATATTGTAAAATATTTCACTCATGCCCATTAACAACTCGCTAAAATTTCAGAAAAAAGGATCCATTCATTCCAAAGATATTCATTCACAAAGTTTCTTTTTGCTTTCCTGAAAAATTTGCAAAATGGCAGTCCGGTCCTTTTTCTCATGCCGGGTCACATATATAAATTTTTTTAAAATTGAAAAATACCCTAGGACAATTTTTTCAAAAGTTCGAAAAATGATTTTTTGAAAATGTGAAAAATGACAATTTTGTTAGAAATACGAAAAATTATAGTGTTCTATCTATTATTAGTTTTTTTTTTTTTTTTTTTTTGAATAGGAAATTTAAAAATTTTAAAAATTACAATTTCTTCAAAGAGAATTTTTTTTCAAAATTAACGAAGGATTTTTCAATTGAAAAATTTCGGTTTTTCCAGAAAAAAGTAATAGTAGGGAAAAACTTGTGAATTAGCGATTTCTTCAAACGACAGTTTGAAAAACATTATCGAAAAATGACATTTCTGTTTTGAATATTTGAAAAGTTTTCCAAATTTTAAAAAAGATCAGTTTTTTCAATAAAAAAAATTTTCAGCTAAAAAAAGGTAATTTTTCCCAATTACTGAAAATAATTTTTTTGGGCTTACTTATTATTTTGAAACTAATGATTTTGTTGGAAATATAAAAAATAACAATTTTTCCTGTTAAAGAAATATATAATTTTTAAAAACCTGAAAAATTTAGTGTTTTTTTTGTTGTTTTTGTTTTTTGTGAAATTGAAAAAAATAATTTTCGAAAAAAACTTCTCATAGTTTTTTCTGAATTTTGAAAAATGAAATTTTCTTTAAGAATGCCTAGCTGTATAAAATTCAACAATTTCATCAATAATAATATAAAAAATTACAATTTTTCCAAGAATTAGAAAAATTATACCTATTATGTTATGCTTAAACTGTGAAATTGCCTAATTCATGAAATAGGCAAATTTCTTGCCTATTTCATGAATTAGGCAATTTTACAGTTTAGGCGTAACATTATAATTTTTTTGAAAAAAAATTGTCATAATAAAAAATCAAAATGTTATTTCAAATGTAAGTTTTTTTAAAATTAAAAAAATTTAAAACATTTGAACCCGAGCGGCACACTCGATCGATAATATCGGAAGATGTAACGTATCGATAAAAAATCGTTTGAAAATCTATAGATGTTCTCACGATATTATAAAGATTTATCGGTACAACTCCATAGGCAAAAAATCTAAAAACTATCGAATTCGATATTATTAAGATTTTATGACGATATTTGTCAACGATACTATTGACAAAGAATATTAAATTTATCGATTCCGATTTTGCACCGATTTTGTGCAGATATTTGAAACTACATTATCGACAAAGAATATTAAATTTATCGAATTCGATTTTTTAACGATTTTGTAAAGATATTTAAAACTATATTATCGACAGATTATATGAAATTTCTCGACTTCGATATTTTACCGATTTTTTGACGACATTTGAAACTATATTATCAACAGATTATATTAAATTTATCGAATCCGATTTTTTTTACCGATTTTGTAAAGATATTTGAAATTATATTATCGACACGTAATATGAAATTTCTCGATTTTGATTTTTTAACGATTTTGTGACGATATTTGAAACTATATTATCGACAAATAATCTGAAATTTCTCGAATTCGATTTTTTAACGATTTTGTGAAGATATTTAAAACTTTATTATCGACAAATAATCTGAAATTCCTCGAATTCGATTTTTCAACCATTTTATGGCGATATTTGAAACTACATTATCGACAAATAATCTGAAATTTGTCGAACGATTTTTCAACGATTTTGTGACAATATTTGAAATTATTTCCAAATTGGTGAAAATTTTTCCAAGTCCAACACGTCTGGAAGTACTAAACTGCCTATTATAAGCGTTTTATTGCTAATTCCTCAACGATAAGGTAGGGCATAGTGGTTAAGGTAGAGGATTACCATGCAGGAGGTAGATGGTTCAAGCTCCACGGGTGGCAGATTTTTAATAATTTTGTTTGACTTTTTCTGAAATGATCCTCTTACCGTAACATGAATAATGTGTTTAGGCATAGTTTAATGTATTAATTATGCTAATTAATGAGTTTTAATTATAGAAAAAAGCTAGTAAAAGACGAAAAATCGGAATAAAAAATCGACAGAATATCGAATTCGATAAAGTGTTGCAAAAGTTCCGCCTAAATCGTGAAATTATCTTTCGATATTATAGATATATTATCGATAAAATATCTTACTATAATCTCGAAATTTTTGCTAACTATAATTCGTCGATAATCTATCTATATATCGAAAGATAATTTCACGATTTAGGCGGAACTAACGCGACACTTTATCGCATTTTATCGAATTCGATATTCTGTCGATTTTTTATTTCGATAATTTGTCGATTGTGCTGCTCGGGAAGTAACTATAAAAAATAATTGAGGCTAAAAAGAGAATAATTTGCAATTTTTCACCTCTCTTCACTGTTGGCTATTACTCCAAAATATAAAAATCCAACTATTAAGCACTTTGTGACAAACCGTTGGAAATAAATACTCTTGCATATCATTCGATGTGCCTTCTAATAACTTGACTCCTGCTACATCGTCCTTATAGCAGCCCATGTAATACTTACCCACCAAAACTTGAGGATCTGCAAAACAAATTAATCAATAATGCAATATCTTATAGATTGATTTTTCAAGCGCATAAATTGTCACTTCGCTGGAATACTGACGAGGTACGCCATTATCATTCACAGCTATTCTGAGAGCATCCTCCGCAACGATGCTTGGAATTTCCTTTGCATGGAATGTTGCATTCTTCATCGCTCACTCTCGCATGCACCGTTGGATACGAATGACTGCAGTGACATTCTTTGCTGTAAAAATAATCGAAAATGTGATTGAAATTTCGTCAAAGGGATTTTCTTTAGATTGTGGTTTTTACCCAGATTCAACTCCAGAAAATGGAAAACCTTTGAATCTGCAGGTTTCGGTGCATAGTTGCGGAGTTAGATTTTTTTCAAATATTTCTTTATATCCGTCCAAAGTAGGGTAGTATTTTTTATCTTTGTAGCAGCCCAGGTAATTGACGACCACTGGTTCCACTTCGTCTGTAATTTTTGTCGTTTGGTGTGGTTAATTTTGGCCATAAATTTTAGACGTAGTTAAATTTTTGAAAATTATTTTATTTTATTTTTAAATATTCTCGTTAGAATATACTTTGGATGGGACGAGAAGAGGCATAAAACCTAGAAATCATGAAAACAACTGGCTGGAGAATTAAATGTAGTATACCTGGTCGTCGAGTTCGAAAAACTTTCATTGTACTGTCACCCCCGCAATATTCTTCTGTTAATTCTCCAGTACACCATTCGTAGTCGCATTCGGAATCATCTTCTTGGAACGATATAGACGGTGCTTTGTTCATACACACGCATAACGTTCTACACGTACGAAATCACCATAAAAAATTACACATTCGTGAGAATTGATTTGAAAATTCCATTACCCTTTCTGCACCCCTGCGTATTTAAATCCTCTTTGATCGCAGATATTAAAGCATCGTCCGTGAGAATTGGTTTTGGTCATATTTAGCATAATTTCAGTTTTTATATCTTGAAGATTTGGGTTAGAGTAGCATCCGACGTATCTGCCATATTCCTGTAAATCTATCAAAATTAATTCGATTTTAGTAATTTTGGCAAAGGAAATTTTTATTCTACTGCAATTTTCAGTTTCACTCACTAGTAATCCCAGTAGCGTATAAACAAGTTTTTGATTTCCTCCACAGAATTCGTTTTTATCTCCGTTACAAGGAGACTGACAATTATTATTTTAATTGGTGTCAAGTTGATTATAATCTGAGTTGATTTATTCTGCCATAAAAAAATTGGATAATAGGTCGGTTTTACTTACACATCAGCTAATCCAAAATATCTGAATCCGTTTTGGTAACAAAATTTATGACATTTGGTGGGACTATTATCGGCGAATTGTTGACTCGTATGTTTTAATATTCGATAATCTGTATCATTATCTGGATAACAACCTAAGTATGCTCTGGCTGGGATTGAATCGTCACCTATGGCTAAAGAAATTTTTAATCATGAAAAATAATACTTTTGTGAGTAGCCAAATTTAAGCAAATAAAGTTTTGAATGAGCAAGTGATTCTTGATTTTAAATTGTTCTTTTTGATGTCCTATTCAATTTTTTACTCCAAAATCATTATGAGTTTTTCTTCTTCAAAAAATTGTGCGATTTTATTATCGAAAAAAATAGTCGATTTTTTTTCTACACAAATTGAAAGATTTTTTTGCTTAAAAAAAATTGTGAGATGCTCGAGACTTTTTTATATGAAATTAATTTTTTCTTGAAACATTAAGGTTTTTACTTCATGAAGTTGAAAAAAATTTTAATTTGAAAAAATTGAGAGATTTTTATACGTAAAATGAAAAAAAAGAAACAGAAATTTTTTCTGTGCATATACAAGTACGTAAAAAAATTCAGAGACTTTTCCGGCGAAATTTAAAGATTTTATTCTAAGACGAAAAAAATTTCCCCCTTCAAAAAATGAGGATTTTCACTCCAAAAATTTTAAAAGTTTTTACTTCCAAAAAATTAAAAGATTTTTTCACCCCCAAAAAAGTTGAATTTTTTTTCAAAAAAAATTAAGACAAGAAATTGAGATTTTTTTATTTGAAAATTGGGGAGGGGGAGGGAGGGAATCTTTAAAAAAACAGAAATTTTTTTGACACGTCAAAAAAATTGGAAATTTTCCCCCAAAATCGAAAGATTTTCTAAGAAATTTTTTTTTTCTTCAAAAAAAATAAGAAATTGTTTGTTTTAAAAAATTGAAAAAAGTTACTCTAAGAAAATTGAGAAATTTTACTCCAATAAAATTGAGAGATTTGTCTTCAAAAAAAATTTATAAGATTTTTTCGCTCCAAAAAATTTTTTTTCAAGAAATAAATTAAAACCAATAATTTAGAATATTTGTGTAAAAAAGATTTTTTTAGTGTAGTTTTTTTTAGAAATTAAAAAATCAAAAATTTCTTTTTTCATTTTATTAAATAATTTTTTTTTAATCATTGACAAATTCAACGTGCCCGTCCCTAACAAAAAATTTGCTATTAAAAACAATCTGAAAATTATTTCTTACTTGACCCTCTCAAATTTCCTCTGCTGGGGTGCGTTTGAAATATGATTTTTTTAAAGTGAAGAAATATGTAATTTTTTTGCGTAGGGCGGGCTTCCAATATTAATTCGAGAAGATCTTCATTTTTTGAGAAAAAATTATAATAAAAATTTTGTTTTGTTTTTTACTAATTTTTTGAAAAATGAGTTGAAAACCATTTCACTTTTCTCAGAAATTTTTTTCCGGAATTTTTTCAGAGAATTTTCTTTTTTTTTAGAATGAAGAATTTTTTCAATTTTTTTGGAGGAAAATCCTAATTATAAAATATTGTTATTGTTTCAATTTTTTCAGGTGTAAAAAATATATAATTATGTATATGAATTTTTCGAAATGCAAAAATCTATTTCTTGGAATTAAAAATATTTTTCAATTTTTTTGGAGAAGAAAAAAATAATTTTCACATTCAATCCTATTAAAAAAATTTCAACTTGACACCCATCCAAGAAAAATTGAGTGGCATCCTTGAAGAGTTATGAAATGGTCAGATGGTCGGTCTGTGTTCACGTTTGGGAACACGCCAAGGATGCTGTTAAAAGAGAAGTTTTGTTGAATAATCAGGACACCAAAAAGAACTCTTCAAAATCAAAAAAATCGTTGCTCAACCCAAAATGCAATTTCATTCGTTTGATAAATTAGAAATAAAAATGTAAAATTTTCTTACCGTTTATAACAGTGCCAAAAATTGAAAATTTCGATTCTCCTCCACATGCTGCCTTCTTATCACCTGGACAAGAGTAATTACAGTCCTTGAAACTTCTTCTGATCAATTCATGCGGCTCGTTTTGACCACATCGGCATTCATTTCTAAATTTTCATTTCATCATTTTGAGTAGGTATTTATGTATTAAAATTGAAGATTCTTCGTTCAAGAATTTATAGTCTTACTTTTGTAATCCGGCATAAGCCAGTTGTAAAGAAAAACATAAATCTACGCAGTTTTTAGGTGTTATACCTTCATCTTTCTTCACATGTTGATATAATATTTTTGATCTATTTGTAGTTTCGAAACATCCTACATAGGAATATTTCCTCGCAGCCTGTACTTCTGAAATTTGTTAAAATTATTGATTTTTTTTTTTTTGATAGTAGCAGATTCTTATCAATAATTTTCATAGGCAAGTAATTGGAGGTACTTGTATGTACATTACCTTTATTCAGAACGACTGATATGACTGCGAAAACAATACTACTCGTGATAATTAACATAGTGTAATTTCTACCGTAACAGTCTCATTCACGAAACATACTGAATCGGTTACGGTTCGAGATTTGTTCTTTATCTGAATATTCGTGTATGAAACTAGTTGATAATTGGTTTCTACAAATTCGTAAATTTCAAGTTTACTATTTGCCTCAAGGAATACGTAGATAAGTATACGAAAACAAGCTGCGAGTAATTCGTTGTACTGGCGTATTAAAAAATTACAAGTTGTTTTCATTTCCTTCTTTAATCATAAGAATTACCTACCTATTTAAAAAAATTGAGCAGGTATCAATTTAAAAAAAAAAATTAATCTTCATTTTGTTATGTTTCATCGAAAATAAATATTTAATTGTAGGATTTTCGTATTTTCATTCATTTAAAGTTTAATAGATGAATAGTTAGAGTGCTAAAATTTGCAATAGTTAGTTCAAACGAAACATTGACTTTAAAAACCAGTTTCAATGGTTCCTAAATTTTTAATAGTAAATTAAATCTGGAGTATGTTCTTTCTTATAAAATTTATTTTTGAATGAAAGTTGGTTATTTTCATTCATTTAAAGTTTAATAGATGAATAGTTAGAGTGCTAAAATTTGCAATAGTTAGTTCAAACGAAACATTGACTTTAAAAACCAGTTTCAATGGTTCCTAAATTTTTAATAGTAAATTAAATCTGGAGTATGTTCTTTCTTATAAAATTTATTTTTGAATGAAAGTTGGTTATTTTCATTCATTTAAAGTTTAATAGATGAATAGTTAGAGTGCTAAAATTTGCAATAGTTAGTTCAAACGAAACATTGACTTTAAAAACCAGTTTCAATGGTTCCTAAATTTTTAATAGTAAATTAAATCTGGAGTATGCTCTTTCTTATAAAATTTATTTTTGAATGAAAGTTGGTTATTTTTCTTTCTTGCAAAATTTACTTTTGAACAAAATTTTGAAAAAAAAGTTATTGGTTACCCTAAAACAATTAAAGCTATCGACTTTAGAAAGCAAGTTTCAGTGGTCTCTAAATTTTCATTAATAAATAATTAATCTCGTCCAAATTTAATTATAAAATTTTTATTTTGTAAAAATCTTAAATTAATTTACATCAGTTCATTTTACTACCTATATCAGAAAAATTTGATCGATTCTTTCGAACTACTACTTGCTCGATTTGTAAAGCTGTATTATCACCTACCCATGTTTTGCTCCATTGATCTTTGGCTTTCCAAAAATTCAGCATTGCCTAAAACAAAATAACAAAGTCAATTTTTTCATTTATCATCAGTACACAATTTTTTGATTACCTTTGGCGAAGTGTTGGACCATGGCTTTCGTGGATTTGCTTCGCAGTCGTCAGAAAAATCAGTCAAGCCTCCGACAGACATTCCAAAAGTGATATGAAACTGCGAAAAAAAATTAATAAATAATTGTTTTTTGGGTGAAATAATGAAAAAATCGTACTTCTCTATCGAAAGGAGCCATTTTGTTTGCTGCGTTTACATAAATATACTCTGCACTTTCAGGCAAGCCAACTATTTGACGAATTGTTTCACCAGCTTTGGGCTGTATTCTTCCTATTTCTTCGCCATCGACTCGGAATATAAGTTTTTCTATCAAGAGAGGGAAAAAATATGTTCAATGGTTGCATCATTTCTCAAAATGTCTGAAACTTATTTGTAATTTACCTGGAGTCCAAATGACAGTATAATTATGGAATTCATTGATCCAACTGTTAGTTGTCATTTTATAAAACACTTTTTGTTTCACGTCTACTTCATTTCCCAGGTAGACTCCCATTTCTAGACGTTTATAACCGTAATGCTGATTGAAACAATTGAATTGCATATTGCCTCGAGTCATAGCGATACGAATTTGACCAGATTGGTAGTAATCTCCATATTCTTGTTTGGTTGGCATGAGCCAAATTTCTAAACAAGAAGAATTTTTTTAATGTTGGTGTACTTTTGGTTAATTTTTTTGCAATATTTTGTACCTGGGACGATCCAATCGCCAATTGGTAGCTTGGCTCGAACTTCGATTTTTCCATAGAGAAATGAAAAACTTTTTTTTGTGGTCAATTGGTCAGATTGAATCGGGGGTAAAATGTAAAAATTTTGCGCTTTTTTGCTACATTCAACCGGTTTTCCTGTGCAGCTGGTTTAAAAAAAAAAAGTACAAAAAAAGAGAAGGAAAAAATTAGTAGGTAATGTTGAACTAGGCAATTAATATTTTTCATCTTTTAGATTGACAGTATCGTACTTCTCTAATGTGATTGAACTTTGAGTGTATTGGTTGGCTTGTATTTTTGGTTTGATGAATAATTTTCCCTCTTTCACAAACACAACTTGATTACTTTTCTCGTAAGTGACGAATTCGAAATCCTGCGTAAAAATATTGGTGGGTTAGAATTTTTGTGAAAAGACTTTAATGTATTTTCCTGTCCCTCCTAAACACTAATTTCTTATATTGTGAGATGTAAAAATTACCGGTTCGTGAGCAATTTTAATGATATAAGACCAAATAGAGGTGTCCAAAGTGTCGAAATCATCCTCAAAAAGTTCTTTTGGTCCAACTTTGGTGTCTTCATTGTTACCTGAAGTCAAAAATTTTAATTATTCGCATGATATATCATGAATAAATTTGATACACGTTGAATTAAAAAATTTCTTTACTTATGATTTGGTAAACTTGAATGTATTTTTTGTGACCACCGCAAGTTTCGGAAGCATTGCCAGGACATCGGATGCGACATTTATCCTCACTTTCTGATTCACGACCACTGGATATATCATTTCCACAGTGGCAAATTTTCCTACAATTGATTTTTTATTTTTGATTAGCACTTAATTCGAAAAAATTGCAGTTGAAAAAAAATTAAAACTGGTTATAAATATTTTCAAGGTTCTATTTTTTTTTATTATTATTTTTTTTTTCACTCCATGAAAAAAAATCAAAAACTAGGTAAATTCCAAAAATTGAAAAAAATCCAAAAAATTGGGTATTTTTTTATTCTAAAGAGATAGGTAGGATTTTTCTTTTAATTACTTACTTCAACAAAAAAATTAAAATTAAATATATTCTATTTTTTTTAGAAAGGATCAAAAAACACACAAAAAAAATCAAAAATTCATTTAAAAAAAAATTATGTAAAAATTTTTTGTTCCAAAAAATTGATTTTTTTTATTCTAAAAAAATTGGAAATTTATTTGTTCCAAAAAATTGATTTCTTTTTCTTTTAAAAAAATGAACCTCATCCAATTTTTTTAAAGATCTAAAAAAAAAATTGAGAATTTTTTTTTTGTCATTCATTTTTTTATTCGTTTTAAATTAATCACTGTGTACTTTTTCTTTGCTTTCTGCTTGATCAGTCATTTCTATAAAATTTTTGCAAAATAATATTCTTCGTTGCATTTTTTGAAAAAAAATTGGATTATCCGACTTTTCACGATATCCGATCTTCTTTCTGCCCAATTAACTCGGATAATCAAGATTCTACTGTAAATTAATGTAGGTAGGTTTTTTTTCTTCAATGAATTAGAAACTTATCAAAATGACTGAGTGTTTAAAAAATCTATAAAAATTTCATGTAAAAATCTTTAAAATAAAAATAGTTTCAAAAAAAATTGAAAAATAGGTAAGTAAGTACTTACAAGCGATAAAATACTTAAATTACTCACAAATTTTTCGGTGACAATTTTTTTTTAATTAAAAATTTTTTGTTACGAGAAATTATTTTAAAAATTCAAATTTTTCACAGATTTTTTTTGAAATTTGTTCTCGTTTTCTGCAACGTTTTAATGATGATGTAAGTATGTATTTGAAAAAAGGACTATTTTGTTTTGTTCAAAATGATTTTTTTTTTCATTCATTAAAAATCAAATTTTTATTTTTTTTTATTTTTTAAAAATGAAAAAGTGTTTAAAAAATTATTTTTTTTATGAATTATTTTTTCAGTGAATTATTAGTACCTTGGAAAATTTTAGATTTTTGATGAGCATTTTTCCCTTCCTTTTTCCAAAGAATTGAAAAAAATTTTCATGAAAACATATTTATTTCAAATTTTTTCTAAAACAGATTTAATTTTTTTATTATTCAAATAAATTTATTTTTTAGGCATCCCAATTTATTACGAGCAGATTTTTCAACTTATAATCTTTTTACGATCAAATTTTTATTTATTTTTTCAACGTTTAATTTTTTTTAATTTTTGAGAAGATATTTTCGTGAATTACTAAAAAAATTTCGAACTTGTGTATTCCTGAACAACGCTTAAAATTAATCCTGACACTTTACAAGTCACAATTTTCATACTTACCCTTGTTCTACTCCAAAGTATATGAACCCTAACATATCACACAGTCTATAACATCTTCTAGGAGTAAGCGACTCCGATTGATCTATTCGTCTCTCAATTAATACATAATCGTCATTTTTATAACATCCTTTATTTATGTACTTTGACTGTATATCTGAAAATTAAAAGATTTCATTATAAAATAATGTCTTACGTATATAGGGGTGAAAATTTTAATCTAAATAGAAACCTGAAAGTCCAGTTCGATATGTGGCAACTCTCCAGTCGTTTCCGCATACTTTGTTCGAATCCCCAGAGCATTTTTTCTGGCATTCGCTTTCTTCAGTCAAAAGACTTTCATCGGGATCAATATCACTGCATAGACACTTCTCACTAAAAGTGAGCGACAAACGATTATTAAAAAAAAAAAAAAAAAAAAAAAATTGGGGAATAAAAAGAATATTTTTTCTCATACCTTCCGTCACTTGTACTTATCAATCCAAAATATAAAAATCCAGTCAACAAACATTCTTTGTAGCAAACAATTGGAGCCAGATAACCACCCATGTCATTAGAGATCCCTTCGAGTAATTTAATACCTATGACGTCGTCTTTGTAACACCCCAAGTAGAATTTATCGACTAAAACTTGAGGATCTGTTGAAAATAATTTTTAAATTTAAAAAAAAAGTTTCTGTTTCATTAATAATTATTGAGAGTACTACTTATACTTACGAGGTACACCATTATCATATACTCCTATTCTTAAATGCCCCCCACAGTGTTCTTTTGAATCTCCACTGCAAGGAGTATTGCACTCTCTATCGAGTACTTTTGCATATATTGTTGGATATGAATGACTGCAGTAGCATTCTGTGCTATAAAAAATTTCGAAAAATGATTGAACTTGTAAATATTATTTTTTCTAAAATGATCAAAATCCAACTCATTCTACTACTCACCCTGATTCCACGCCAGAAAAAGCAAAACCTTTGAATCTGCAAAGTTCAGTGCATAACTGAGGTGTTAGCCATTTTTGAAATGTTTCCTTATATCCGTCTAGTGTAGGGAAGCCTGTTTGATCCTTGTAGCAGCCCTGGTATTCAGTTCGTATAACTTGGATATCGTCTAAAATTTTCCATTTCTTGTTCATACATTGTCATTCAATACGAATCTAATCCTTCTGTCCTTAGTCCTTACCCGTGCGTCGAGTTCTGAATACTGTCATTACATCGTTTGACCCACAATATTCGTCTGAAAGTTCGTCAGGACATTCCATGTCGTCGCAATCCTCGTCGTCTTCTACGAATGCGACAGATGGAGCTTTGTTGAAACACATACACAGTATCCTGCGAATTTATTCGAAGGAAAAATTACTTCCGTCGAGTTCGATTTTGCCTTCAAATCTCAGTTTAGGCAAACCGTCTTAGAAATATGTAAATCGAGTTGTATTTGTTCGTATAACGTGAGCTAATTACTTACCCCCACTGGACTCCTGCATATTTATATCCTTTCTGGTCGCAGATATTGAAACAACGTCCTCTAGAATTGGTCAAGGTCAAATTTAACATTAGTTCGGTTTTTATATCTTTGAGATTTGTGTTATCGTAGCATCCCACGTATCTACCGAATTCCGGAATATCTACAGAAAGTTGAAAAATTTACTCAATTTACTTGCCATTTTTAGTATACGAGTAGTTTCCACATCTTTTTCTCAGAAGTAGGTTAGGATGGCTGTTTTTTGTCATTTGAAAAAGGTTTATAAAAAATTATGGCAAAGAAATTATGTGAAAGAAATTTGTGTCTGAAAAATTATTTGATAATGATTTATTATTTAAAATTTCTTTTGAAAAACCTTCAAAACCTCTAGAATTTTTTTTGAAAAGTTTCAAGTAAAATGTTTGTAAAAAATATTTGAAAAAATTTCGTTTAGTAAAAAAAATTCTATGGAGTGTTTTTTTTTGGATAATGTATAAAATTTAGTTGAATTTTAAGTACTAAGTTGATAGTAATTAAATTCTAAAAATTGACCAAATTTACAAAAATTAATTTCAATCTAAAAATAGCTAGATTTTAAAAATTGAATAAATTATAGAAAATTTAAAAATCGACCATACATTAAAAATCGATGTTTTGGATATTTTGGAAAATTGAATCGGATTTTAAAAACCACCAAATTTTAAAAATTGATTCAATTTTAATAGTTTGTTATGAAATTTAAAAGTGATCAAATTTGAAAGATTGCTAAATTTTGAAAATTTACTAGATTTTAAAAGTGATTCAAATTTTTAATATTGACTTTTGGGAATTTCAGAAAATTTATTTGAATTTTAAAAATAACCCCAAATTGTCAAAATTATAAAAAATTATCAATTCGTTTTTCCGAATTTTTTCAAAAATTCATCTGATTTCAAAAAGTGATTGAAATTTTAAAATGGTGAAAATTGAATTTTCAAAAATTATACCAAATTTGAACTTTTCTTGGTGATTTACAAAATTTTAGAAATATACAAAATTTTCTGAAGAATTACTATGAAGTTTGTGATCATTTTTGTTTTTATTTATACGTAGAAGTTTTGAAATGTCTGAAAAAAAATTGGCTATTTTCTCCTTTCAGGTTTGAGACACATCCATGTCAAAATGTCAAAATTTATTTCCCAAAAAGTAAAAATAGGTAAAGTTCGAATGTTTTTTTAAAAATGTTATAGGTACGTTTTTTATTTGTAACAAAAAAGGTGAGTTGACTTTTAGAAAATTCAAGAAGTCGTGTTTAAAAATTAAAATTTCTTAATATTAGGTATCCAACTCTTTAAATAAAATTATAGAAACATTTGTATGAGTCGAAAAAAAATACATAAAGTGATCCAAAACCATTTTTGGGAAAAAATGTCTAGTGAGACACGCTTGGTTTCAAAATTAAGTATGCAAGTAAAATCATTCATTTGAAGAGAAATTTTGACAAAAAAAATTATTAAAAATTGTTTCTTATGCAAAATATTTAAAAAATTAAAGAAACGTTTTCTTGAGAAAAATTGACTTTTTTGGCCAAACAAATACACATACTTATTTTTGAAAATTTTATGAAGTATTCTGATTTTTTTTTTTTTTTTTAATTGCCGTCTGTATTAAAAATAATCAATTGTTTAAAAATTTAACAAATAATTCTTCTTCAAAAAATAATTCAAAAAGTTTGTATGGGTAAAAGTTGAAGGAAATTGTAAAAAATTACCTCAAAAAACAAAAAAAAAGCTAATTGAAAGGAATATATTGATAAAAAAAATTATTCCAAAGAAATCGTCTGAAGGAAACAATATTTCCTGCTTCAAAAAAATCACCAACAAATAATTACATTCCTATGTGGAAAAAATTCTTCAAAAAAAAATTTTTTTTTTTCTTTCAAAAATACAAAATTTTTTGGAAAAAAATTCTTTAAAAAATATTTTAAGCAGAGTTCCCAAAGGAATATTTATTAATTTTGAAAAAAAAATTAATAATTTTGTGGAAGTTTGAGCAACTTGTAAAATTCAAAATAATTCAATTCCAAAAAAATTGAAAAATGCAATCAAAAAAAATTTGGAGCTTTCTCAAATGTTTTAAATAAGTTCGCAACTTGAAAAATTAATTCCAAAAATTTCCAAAAAAATGTCATAAAAAATTTCGCAACTTGAAAAATTCACAAAACAAATTCAAAAATTTTAAGAAATTCCTCCAAAAAAATTTCCAAAAAAATTGAATAATGCAATTGTCATGTCATAAAAAATTTCGCAACTTGAAAAATTCAAAATAATTCAATTCCAAAAGAATTGAAAAATTCCCAAAAAATTGAAAAAAGCAATCAAAAAAAATTTGGTGCCTTCTCAAATGTTTTAAAAAAGAGTGCAACTTGAAAAATTCATTCTAAAAAAATTTGGAGCTTTCTCATTGTTTTAAAAAAGTTTGCAACTTGAAAAATTCAAAAAAAAATTTGTTTGCCCGGGGCTCGAACCGGGTTACCCTAGATGAGGATCGGGGTGAAACTAAAATCCATTTCGAGAATCCCAACCTTATTTTTTTAAATTTTATAAATTGCATTTAGTACCTAATGAAATGCTATATGCCATAGTTGAAATTACAAAATAGAATGGTAGTTGTGAAACAGTCTCAAAAGTGGTAAAAATTACTATGTACATGGTGAAAATTTACTATGTACATATAGTAAAAAAATACCATGTACATAGTAAAATTTTACCATGTACTTAGTAAATTTTTACCATGTACATTGTAATTTTTACCACTTTTGAGACTATTTCACATCTACTATTTTTTTTTAGTAATTTTTAGGTATCATTTTTTTTTTTTTCGTGTAGGAATTTTAAAAAATGCCAACGATTTCACTTTTAAAAAAATATAGAATCCATTAAAAAATATAATTTTCGTCAATGAGCAAAAGCAGTAATTATTTTATTTTATTTATTTTTATTAATTTAATCTTGTCATTGAAGTCGGTATAAAAGTATTTCTGAGCATTGTTGCAGTGTTTTAGGACATTTTCCTTAGTATTAAAAAGGGAACATTTTTGTAATGTAGATTTGAATTTAAAAAAATTATTTTGAAAAATATTCTATGTAGAGTTCCCGTGAAGAAAGATTAAAATTTTTATTTTTAAAAATATGTGTATTTGTTGGGCCAAAAAGTTGACTTTTCTCAAGAAAACGTTATTTTTTCAATTTTAAAAATGTTTTGCATAAGAAATAATTTTTAATTTTTTTTTTGCCAAAATTTCTCTTCAAATAAATGATTTCACTTTTTGGGAATTTCAGAAAATTTATTTGAGTTTTGAAAATAATAAAATTACTCAACTTTTCAAAATTATTACTTATGAAAAATTATCAAATCGTTGAAACTAGTAAATCAATTTTCAAAGTTGACAAATCGTAATGATTTAAAAAACGTTATTTTTCATTTTTCTTAATTAAAATTTTATTTTTGTCGAAAAATTTCGGTGTACTTACTAGTAATTCCAGTAGCATACAAGCTCAATTTATGATATCCTCCGCAATACTTGTGCTCATCTCCGTTACAAATGAATTGGCAGTTTTCGCCAGGAATTGCATTTTTTTTGGAAGGTGCAGTATCGCCGCATAAGCAATATTTTCTAGATATTCCAAGATAATTAGTTCGAATCTATATTGATATATTTTAGGTAATCTCGATTTTCTCACACATCAGATAATCCAAAATATCTGAATCCCTGCTGGTAACAAATTTTGTGGCATTTCTCCGGCGTATTGTGTGGAAATTCATAAGTCGAGCCTTTTAATATTCGATGATCTGTATCATTATCCGGATAGCATCCTAGGTATGATCTGGCTGGAATGGCTTCATCACCTGTACCTTTTGAAAAATTGAGAGTCGTTTGGTTATAATTAAGTACCTAGCCATTTTTTTTTACATAATTTCATAGAATTTTTAAATCGACTTACTAATTAGACCAGTTTCGTAAATGGAAATTTTATTATCGGCTCCGCATCTAGTATTCTTATCTCCAGGACAAGGATGGCTACAACCTCTAAAAGTCCTTCTGATCATTTCAGGAGGTTGGTACTGACCACAGCGACATTCATTCCTAGAATTCATTGTACCTTTTCAAGAGTGAAATATTACCTACAATTTTGCACTACAATTTTACTTCTTCGAGTAAATTGGAAAATTATACTTTTGCAATCCGGCATAAGCCAAGTGCACCGAATGACACCAATCGACGCACGTCTTCGGCGTCAATTTATCAATCTTTTTCACATGTTGGTATAGTAATTTGGATCTATCTGTGGTCGCGTAGCAGCCTATGTAATTATATTTTTTGGCAGCCAAGACGTCTGTTGATATTCAAGGTTAAAGCACATACAAGTATCATCCAACGAATCCCATCTCGTGACATAACAATTTATATTTACAATACATTACCTTTATTTGAAACTACCAATGTGGCGATAATAATAATGATAATGTAGATCAACATGATATAATTTCCAAGCTAACACTGTTTTTCACTATGTACCAATGTATCATCAGTATTCTACTTTTCGAAAAAAAATCTGTACGGTATTATCACTCGAGTGTCTCCCACTCTCTATGTAAGAATTGCGTCACTAAACATGTAAAACTAGTTACGAGTATTAATGGATTTCTATAAATTTATTATAGTCACGTTTCCTACTTATTCGCCGAGAGGAATATGCGAATGAATTATATACGTGTGATTGATTATGATTAGAGGGATTTTTTCGATTCGCCTAGAATGTGTTGAATTAATTATTGAGGATGGATTTTCCCCCCAAAAAAAAGTTCTTGAATGTTTCTTCTTCATTTCAGACTATTTCAGCATGGTACTTTTTATCCTAAAAATATGACAATTTTTTCAATTTGAAAATCAAAATTCCCACAATTTGTTGCCATTTCTGTAGAATTAGGTAATTGTTACTTGGTATGTTATGGAAAAAAGACCTCTTGAATTGAATGGTTCATTTCAGGTTGACTTTTTTCCAAATTTACGAAACGAATAATATACAAGATGTTTCATAGCTGACTGAGTTCCTTTCTCCAGGTGAATGGGCAACCCATAAGTAACAAAAAATGTTACATAAACATGTTGTCTATCTTGACAACTGAAGGGACAAGGAAAAATTGAATCGAGAAAAAATAATTTATGATTTGCCAATGAATACTACTAAAAAAATTACCTTTTTTTGTTCTAGACATTTTTTGACTATCTTCGAAAATGTAGGAGCTACAGAGCTTTGCAGAATGGACCCAAATAATGAGAAAAAAATTTTGAGCAATTTTTCCAAAGAAATGAAATTTGAGGGAAAATTTGAAATTCACCATGTAATAAGTACCACTGGTAATATTACATGGCAAAAATTAATTTTTTTCAAAATTAGGAATAATTGAGAAATTGAGAAATTTTTCATGAGAACGTCTCAGAATGGACCTGAATAATGAGAAAAAAAAATTTGAGCAATTTTTCCAAGGAAATTAAATTTAAGGGAAATTTGAAATTCACCATGTAATAAGTATGTACTTCTATTGGTACTTATCACATGGCAAGAATGATTTTTTTCAAAAATTGGAATAACTGAAAATATTCAGCAATTTTTCATGAGAACTTCTCAGAATGAACCTGAATAATAGGAAAAAAAATTTTTGAGCAAGTTTTTCAAAGAAATTAAATTTGGGGGATAATTTGAAATTCACCATTATTTATGGCAAAAATTAATTTTTTTTAAAAATGGGAATAATTGAAAAATTTTGAATTTTTTCATCAGAACCTATTAAAATGGACCGGAATGATGAGAAAAATTTTTTTGAGCAATTTTCCCAAAGAAATTAAATTTGAGGGAAAATTTGAAATTCACCATGTAATAAGTATCACTGGTGCTTTATCATGGCAAAAATAAATTTTTTTCAAAAATTGAAAAAATTGAAAAATTCTGAATTTCTTCATGAAGAACTTCTCAGAATGGATCCAAATAATGAGACAAAAAAAATTTTCGAGCAATTTTTTAGAGAAATTAAATTTTAGGTAAATTTGAAATTCGTCATTTATTTGGTCGGAATGATTTTTTTTTCAAAAATGGGAATAATTGAAATATTCAGAATTTTTTCGTCAGAACCTCTTTGAATGGGCCCCAATAATGAGAAAAAACATGTTGAGCAATTTTTTTGAAGAAATTAAATTCAAGGAAAATGTGAAATTCACCACGTAAAGTTTAAAGCTCTCTTGTGCCTTCATTTTCAAAGATAGGCAAAAAAATATTTTGAACAAAAAAATTTTTTTTTTAGTACTATTCATTGGCCCAATCAGATTTTTTTTCTCAATTTAATTTTCCTTTGCCCCTTCAATTTTCAAGATAGGCAACATGTTGAATGACATTTTTTTTGTTTCTTATGGGTTGCCTATGCACCCGGTGGAAGGAACTCAGTCAACTAAGAACCACGCTGTATTTGTTAAAAGGTGATTCATTTTTTTAACTGTTTTGTGAAATGAAAAAAAGCTTCTGTGTTTTTACCTGTGAACTTCGTTTTGCAGGTAAATGCGTCAAAGGGAGCGACTATCGAGGAATTTTTTTCAAGAAATTGAGAACATCGTATTCTTTCAAATTCCTATCAATTTGTACAAAGTTTTTTTGTAAGAATTTATTTTCTTGTGTGGTGAAATCCTAAGATGGAGTTTATGAAGTTGTTTTCATTTTGAGTTGAAGATTGTGCTGTGATGGAGGTCGCAGCAGTTTCGGGTTTAATTTGCAATTTGCACTTGAATCTGTTTTATTTTATGTATTAACTTATTGTTTTATTTCTTTTTGAGGTTTAATTTGCAATTTTCACTCGAATGTGTTTTATTTTATTTATTAACTTATTGTTATATTTCATTTTGAGGGTTAATTTGCAATTCTCAGTCGAATGTGTTTCATTTTATTTATTAACTTATTGTTTCATTTCATTTTGAGTGGAAGATTGCGTTGCGAGAGAGGTCGCACCAGCTCAGGTTTAATTTGCAGGTTTCACTCGAATGTGGTTTTTTTTCGTACATTACCTAACTGATTTTATTTTGAAGATAAAAATTTTGAAATAGATTCAAATAATATAGCTCATTTTTAACTGAAAATTTGAGAAATATTCTTGTTTCTAAAAAAATGGAAATCTTCTTCTTCAAAAATTTGTATTTTTTTGAAAAATTTCAAGTTTTTTCCCTTCAAAATGTTTGGGAATACATAATTAAAATTTTATTCTTGAAAAATGAGAGCTTCTTTCTGCATAAAAAACTACTTTTTCAAAAAATTAAAACTTTTTTAAAATAAGTATAAAATGAAAAATTTTCTTTAAATTTTTTTAATAATTTTGAAATTATCTACTCACTTCAGAAGGACTGAAAGAAAATCAGATTTTTTTTTTCTTCAAATTTTGGTTGGATTTTTCACGAACCGGAACGCATAATTTTTATTTCTTACGAGGTGCGTTCCGGCTTGATTCGAGCCCTGCATCAAAATAATGTTGATTTAGGTATCTACTATACCTATTTATTCTTTTTATTTAGCGTTTGTAATATTTATCCAAAAGCAGGGCTAAGAAATCGTCATTATTTCCATCATTGTATTTTTGGATTTTTTTATTAAAATTTGTGGTTGAAAAAAAAAAAAAAATTAAAACTAGAATAAAGAAATGACTCAAGTTATCCTATATTTACTTACCTTACCCACAAAGCTCGAAAATGAATTCGATATTATCAAGTTTATCACAATAATAATAATTTATAATTACCTATTTTTAAGAATATGTTATTACTTTTTCATAATTATTTCTCTCTTGAATAATTATTGTTACGGTATCATTATTTTTCCTTATAATTAAGTTTTCCAAACTAGAATTTTTGGTTTCAAAAAAAATAAAATTTTCACGATTTTATTAAACACAACTAAATCGAATTCTTCGAAATTTATTTCACATAATTTTTTCCAAATTTTGTTCGAAAGTAATTTTATTTGGAATTCTTTATTTTCTTACATTTTTTTTTCAAATACAATTTTTTTTTTTCTTATTTCACGTATTCGGATAACATTTCTGGTTGAGGAGTAAGCACGCGAGATAAAATTTTTTGAATTTCATATTTCTTTCGTACCAAGGAAATTTTAACAAGGTGTCGCAAAAATGCTCTTGCTGAAATAAAAAATACAGATATTATATTATTTACTCGATTATTTGGGGGGGAGGGAGGACCGAAAAAAACAAAAACATGCCTCGTATTTTGACCTAATCTAAGGAAATGATTTATTTGGTGATCCGCTATAGAAAATTTTAGACACTTACTTCAAGGGACACGGAGCGGACGGAGGTAGATATGTATGGTAAAAGTGGGATCAATTATGAAAATGAATCTGTTTATTCCTAGGATTTTGATCTACAAGTTTTGTTTGAATTTTTTTTTAATTGGACCCCTCCCTCACTACCAATTTCGCATAACACTACGAAAATACTAGGTAATTAAAAATTAGAGTTGGGCAAGAGGAAGAGGCAAATTGAAAAAATTTTCAAATAAAAGTTGTAGATTAAGATCCAAAAAATAATTTTAGTTCTTATAAAAACTTTGATTGGATCCCTCCCTCTCCTCCAATTTCACACAACAGCAGGTAGATAATTTTCAAAATTGGGGGAGGGGTCTAATTGAAAAATTTTTCAAACAAAAGTTGTAGATTGAGGTCTTAGAAATAGTATTTGTTATTATAAAATTTTCGATTAGATCCTCCCCTCCCTTACAATTTTGCATAATACGACTTAGATACGTATATTATTAAAAATTGATAGAGGTAGGGGTCTAATTAAAAAAATTTTCAAACAAAAGTTGTAGATTCAAGTCCTGGGAATAATTTTAGTTACCACAAAAATTTCGATGGGACCCTTCCCTCCCCTCCCCTCAAATTTTGAATATTAGGCATCTATGTAGTATTGGACTTGATAAAATACAACAACAATGTTCCAACCGCCCTGTAAACGAATTAAGTAAACTAGACACTACTCTTTTAGCTCTCTACCAGGGGACTGAAAAGTTGCAGATTACTGAAAAATCGAGATTTTCGAATTACAAAATAAGGAAATACCGTCTATTTTGGTATTAAAGCTGGGCTTAATCATCTGCTATTGATGCAAAAAAAAAAATTATTTCGATAGAAAAAATTGAATAATTTTCATTGCAGAGTCACCATTCTATTTTCTTAAAAAAACGATATAAAATTTGGAAAAGAAGACGGAATTTGAAGAAATACTCAGAAAAAACTCTTTATCGGGAATAATTTGACAGAAAAAGAAGATAATTTTATTAGTTACGATTGAAGAAAGTTTAAAATGTAGTAGGTCTGCATAGGACGTACGAGTAATATTTTTGAAGTATTATAGACTTGAAATTTCATTTTTCACTTTTTATATTCAGTCCCTTCGAAGAACTCTTCCCTAATTGTATAAGCCTAAAATATTGAAGTTCACATACCGCAGAATTAATGGTCTGCCAACTTTCACAAAGCAAATGATGCGTATAGGCAACGTAGCTGGCAATTAATATAAATGGCACCTTCAAGTACATAGGTTGAATTCTCTATCCATAAAGAAAAAAAAATTGTAAGGTATTCCATTTTATTTAAAATTAGAACGAAATTTTGTATATCTACTTGAATTTTACCTGGTTTCCAATTGGCATCACAAAGAATATAACCATTACATAGATAACAATCACATGGAACGCGATAGGTACACGAGTATTCAATTTCATGGGCTGGGTGTGCCTACATGAAAGAGAAGAGAAAAGAGTTTTAATGGAAATTGGACACCTTTTATAAACTGAAAAAAATGCAAAAATTGTAAAATATGGTAATTTTTTGTTGTTTTTCAAAATGAGGGGGGGGGGGGGGGCTAGTGGCACCATTCAAAATTCAGTTGGGAGAATAATAAAAATTAAAACAATAATAATGAAATGCTCGACGAAAAACCCCTCATAAAAACATTAATTTCCAATTGCTCTTGTTTTGTTTTTATTCAAAAAAAATCTCGCTCATTAAAAAAAAAAAAAAAAAAAAAAAAATGGTGACTATTCAAAATCTACCACTTGAAATCAATTTGAGGAGAAAATAAAAAATTTGGAATTAATTCTCATGAAAATGAACAACTTTGATGTGTAGGGCAGGAAATTCAGTAAATAAAGAATTGATTTTATGGAACTATAGGTATTGTGGAGGAGAAGGAATAAGAGGAGGAGGAGAAGGAGAAGGTTAATTAAAAGTTGCAAAAGAAATTGAGATTTTCTTCCTACTTATTTTTTTATTAGCTTCAAAAAATAGCAAAAAAAAAAATAACAACAACAACGAAGTGTTATGAGATATTCTATTATTTAAATGATAATCGATGAATTTATAATCGGTACTTCCAAAGTAACACATTCACTATCGAATACCAACGATTCATATTGGCTGCGAAAAATCTCAAATTCACTTCCCTTAATCCCAAAAATGTATTCGGATAACATTTTTGGTTGAGCTGTAAGCACCTGAGATAAAATTTTTGAAATTTTATGTTTCTTTCGTACCAGGGAAACTCGAGCAAAGTATCGCAAAAATGTTGTTGCTGAAACAAAAATAAAAATTATATTTTCAAAAAAGTATAGATTAATCTATTTTAAAAATTCAGATTTTTCAAGGGCGAGACCAAGAATTTTCATTTTTCCCCTACTTTTTCTCCAGAATATTGAGATTTTTTTTTGTTGAAAATTTAAAAAAAAATTTTACTCTAAAAAAATTATTGCATTTTTTTTTCTTTAGAAATTTGAAAAAGATTTTGTACTTTTTTTCAGAAAAATTAAGAAACTTTTTTTTAAAAAAAAGATTTTATACTACAAAAATCGAGCTTTTCTCCGAAAGAATTAAGAAGTTTTAAATTTTTTCAACAAGTCAGAAAATATAGATTTACTTTCTTTAAAAATAAGCCAATTTTTCAAAAAGTTAAGAGATTTTCTTCTTTTTAAAACTTTAGAAAAAATAGATTCTTTTTTAGGAGGTTGAGACTAAGAATGATAATTATTTGATAAAATTGGATTTTTTTACGCTGACTCTGAAAAATTGAAAATTCAAAGTTCTTCTCTCCCTGAGAAATTAAAAAAAGTAATAATTGCGAAGTAAGTATTTCTACTACAAAAAAGTGTAAGATTTATTTCGGAAAAATTTAAGAGATTCCTTCTTCCATAAAAACACTAAACAGATTTTTTTAAACTTATTTTTGTACTTTTGAAGTATGAAGTTTTCTAGGATGTAACTCATTTCACTTTTGAAATTTTGGGAGTAGCTGCGCTTGAGATACTGCCAAGTTTCCACCTTCCTACTTTACCCTTTTGTGCTCATTAAAAAAATCTATTTAGGCATGATTGTTCTTGTTTATAAATCTAAACTTATTCATGTACACATACCGCAGAATTAATGCTCTGCCAGCTTTTGCAAAACGAGTAATGTAGATGGACAATGTAGCCAACGAACACAAGAAATGGCACATTCAAGTACATGGGTTCAACCGTCTAATAAATGAAAAAAACATGTTCAAAAATACCCAGTTAAATAATTCAGTTTTCTTTGAAATTAGAATAAAATTTTGTACAAAATTATTTTATACCTTGCTACCGATCGGGACAACGAAGAATATAATAATTACATAGAATAAGATTACGTGGAACGCGGTAGGTATACGCGAATTGCATCTTACTGGCTGAATGTGTCTAAAAATAGAGAAAAATGGACCATGGTACCATGGAAACTTTAATTAAAGTGTTTATACCCATGACCGTCTACATTTAACAGGCCAGAACACCTCAGACTTGGCAACATCGCACCGGGCCCAGAAAAGCATGCTTTATATGAGGATTATCAATTTTTGTCAGTTTATTTGTTAATAACTTTTTTTCGAAAGGATTTACGAAAATTTTGGTTGAAATATTTTTTGAAGAGAATTAAATTCTCTTTCGAATGATGTATTCACTTTTGAATTTTAATTATTTTTTCGGTGAGTAAACAAGAGAATTATTTGAAGAAATTATGTATGCCTTCGGATTATTGAAAATTACTGTGGTAATATTGATTTGAATTTTGAAAAACTATATATCGTTGGAAAGAGCACGAAAAATGCTACATTTCGTACGCTTTGAGTGCCATTCTATCTGTTTTAGTTTTTGAGATAATGTAATGCGAATTTTGAGTTCAATATATTTTAAAAACGGTAACAGATAACTTCATACTCAAAGCGTACGAAATGTAGCATTTTTTATGCTCTTTCCAACGATATATAGTTTTCCATAATTCAAAACGATATTATCAAAGTAATTTCCAATAATCTGAAGACATCAAAAATTTCTTCAAATAATTTTTTTGTTTACGTACCGACAAAAAAAATAAAATTCAAAAGTGAATACATCATTCGAAAGAGAATTTGATTCTCTTCAAAAAATATTTCAGCCAAAATTTTCGTAAATCCATCCTAAAAAAAGTTATTAAGGAAAAACTTGAAAAAAAGGAATAATCTCATATAAACACATGTTTTGTTGGGCCTGGTAAACGCGAAAATGCGGCGATGCCGTTAGCAGCTGCTCCGGCCTGTTAAATGTAGACGGTCATGTTATACCCCATTCCATTCAACTTGGCTCCTCACTACTAGCCCGCCGACCCTGTCATGCCATTTGGCAACACTGATACCACAGATGTACAACACAGGACTGGACAATTTCGGAACACCAAGTACAAGCCCCACTTTTTTCCATAGGGGACGCTGTGCACAGATGAAAAGTATGAGAATCCCCACATAAAATAGAAAATAAAAAAAGTTCAGGAAAACCAAGTCGATTCTGAAAGTGCCCAAAGAGCTGAGCAAAATGGCGTATTGATTGATTTTCCCCGACCCCCCATTTCCTCTCCCATCGTGGTATCAATTTTCACATTTCTGTAAACAATCCAAAAAAATGAAAAATTCAAAAATAGCCAAGTCGATATTGATTGTACTCCACAAGGTGAGAAAAATGCCGCAAGCAAAATTTTCCTAACCCTCCCCAATTCCTCTCCCACCCCACTCTTATTTCAATACTCATGAACCTAGAGGGGAGGGGAAAAATGAAAAAATTGATTGAAACCAAGACGATATGGAATCTGCTCGGTAAGGAGAGTAAAATGCCGCAAACAAAATTTTCCTGCCCCTCTCCATTCCTTCTCCCATTTTTAATTCCGATTTTAGGCAATTTTACACGAGGGGAAATGGGTCCCAGGTGGGAGAGGAAATGGAGAGGGGTAGGAAAATTTTATTTGCGGCATTTTACTCTCCTTACCGAGTAGATTCAATATCGACTTGGTCCCCATCAATTTTTTCATTTTTCTCCCCTCCCCTCTGAGAGGAAATGGGGGGTCGGGGAAAATCAATCAATACGCCATTTTGCTCAGCTCTTTGGGCACTTTCAGAATCGACTTGGTTTTCCTGAACTTTTTTTATTTTCTATTTTATGTGGGGATTCTCATACTTTTCATCTGTGCACAGCGTCCCCTATGGAAAAAAGTGGGGCTTGTACTTGGTGTTCCGAAATTGTCCAGTCCTGTGTTGTACATCTGTGGTATCAGTGTTGCCAAATGGCATGACAGGGTCGGCGGGCTAATGCAAAAGTTAAAAAAAACATTGTGCAACAATCAGAAAGCCAGAAGTTTGTGTATGTAGTGGTGAAGAGTCAAGTTAAATGGAGGGGTAGTACTCTAGCTTAATCAACTATACTGATCACTTACCAGGGTTGCAAACTGTTTCGAACCACCACCAATAAAATTGTTTTGGTGGTGGTTTTCAAATGGTTTTCACCACCACCACAACCAATTGGAAAATTTGTAAAACCATAACCAAATCAAAACCGTTTGCAAGCAGAAAAAATGGAAAAACCATTTGATAAAACCACAAAAAAGAGCTTTAAAAAAAAAAACCACCATCACCACAACCATTTAGATTTGAAAAACCACCAAATCAATTGAATCGGTTTCTTTGTTTCATGACTTTTATTCGAGCCAATTTCGATTATAATGCCAATGCCTAAATAAATGAGAAAACAATTTTAAAATAAAATAAATTAATAAAATCACAGAAATCTCGGTATTTTACGATATAATTATTATTTTTTGCTCCATTTAAAAACATGAAAAATCGATTGAAAACCAAAACCAATTCATTTGGTTTTGGTTTTACCAATTGAAATGGTTTTGGTTTTTGAGAACCACCACCAAAACCAATTGAAATGGTTTTGGTTTTTGAGAACCACCACCACCACCACCAAAATAATCAAAAGTTGAAACAACCGAAACCAAAACCAAAACCATTTCAAAAAAAAAAACAAAACCAAAACCAAAAACCATTTATTCGAAAATTTTCAAAACCACCACCACCACCACCAATTAATTCTCAAACGGTTCGCAACCCTGTCACTTACTGAATAACATTCTGTTGATATCTTATCAGAGTCTTCAATAGAAGGCAATCTCTTGAATCAGATTTCTCCATTGCTTTAACTTTTTCAAAGATTGACAATGACAGATCATCATATCTTTGTATCTTCGCTACGATGCCACTAATTGAAGAAATTATCACCAATTGTCCTATTTGTGCAATTGAAGACTGGTAGGTGACAAGAAGGAATGCAATAGCGTCGTTCAACAAAAAATTGCCCAAACTTCCTTGCGAGACACAAAACTGTATAACAGGTTGTTCATGTATCGAACCACATGAGTAAAGGTACATGAAATCGTACAAGTCCTGGTGAAGAATTATCCCCCATATTCCAGCCACTTCTGCAATTATTGCAGCTATGCAAAATAACACAAACTCCTTCTTGATAACTTTCATGAAAGTTTCTGCAGTCATTTTCATTTCTTCGTCGCCGATATAAGTAGGCGAATTTCGATCAAATTTCGATGCGATTTCCAATAATTGGGCCTGATATGCGATAGTGGTAGGAAATATTCCTGCGATAGAAACGGTGAAAAATAATCGCGTTATTGCTTGTAGTTTGTACAAACCGTTTGGAGCATTGGTTATTGTAACGATGCTTCCTAAGATAAGGAAACAAGAAATCAATGTTGTGAATATATAATACGACCATTTTACACGTTTTCCAATTTTTGTGGGGAAACAGCAAATGAATAGCGCGTAATAAATCAATTTATGGAATATCTTCTCTTCACGCGTTTCAGTGACTTTCTTCATTATGTATCTTTTGTTCTATTTTTCTTTTCAAATCTTTGTTCTACGATCCTCCAATATGGTTTGCAGGTAAACGAATAATGAATTGAATGTGCGTGGCCGACTTTGTTCCAACGATGCTAATTTATTTGGCAAAATATGGGTTTGTTGAAATAATATAATCTTGGTCAATTTGCAAAATTTTGTTTTCTGATTTTTTTTTGCTTATTTCCTGAAACTAGAATTTAAAAAAAAAAATATAATTATGTGTAATTTTTTTTTCAAATTTTCATTTTCACGAACACCGAAATCGATAATGTTTTTTTTTCAAGGGGCGGTTTTATTATGAATATTGTGATTGGACTATGTGTTTGTAGGTACCTTACCTACCACTTATGTCAGTGGACAAAGACATCATTTTTTTTTAAATTTCTACTATTCCAGTTTTTGTTTCTGATGCCTATTAATTTATTCACTCAAGTTTGTGAAAATTTCAATTCTCATTTCTTATGCCTCGTTTAACAACAATTATTTGAATGAAGAAAGGAAAACTTTGATGTAATATGTGAATGCGAATGTGACTATATAATTTGGTGTCAGTAATTTCATTTATTTGCCAAAAGTCAGACTCGATGAAAAATAATATGTTCTTTTTTGATTACAGTGAGATTCGTGAGCAAATATGTTTGAAGGTTGTTTGTTTAAATTTCATTTTTCTTTTTTTCTTACTTAAAGCTACCTACTAAAATTAGTGAAATTTTTGAAATAATTATACGTTTCTTCAGTGCATATTTTGTAAGTATGATTTTGCGTTGGATCTTGGATTTGAAATTTTGAAATTATTAAAGATGCAAAAAAGAACTACTGCGTTGTGGATTATATTTTAATTCCCTTTAAGGACAATCGATAAGTTTATATTCTGTACTTCCATAATAGTATATTCACTACTGAGTACCAACGATTCATATTAGCTGCGAAGAATCTCAAATTAACTTCACTTAAACCCAAAAATGTATTTGGATAGCATTTTTGGTTAAGCTGCAGGCACTGGAGATAAAATTTTTGAAATTTTACATTTCGTTCGTACCAAGGAAACTTGAGTAGGGTATCGCAAAAATGTTGTTGCTGAAACAAAAAAAAAGAAGCTATAGGTAATTATTTAGTAGACAATATGGGAATATACAGAGTGTCCCGGTTCAGAGTCGTTAGTCTTAAGGTATTTATTTTTTCGGAAAATTGAAAAAAAAATCCAAAAAATTGAGATTTCATACTCTAATAGAATTCGAAAAATATTTTCAGTTCAAAAATTTTTTTTCATTCCAAGAAATGTGGATTTTTTCCAGAAAAAAAAAGTCACGAATTTCACTCTTTGAAGTGATGAATTTTTGATAATATTACCAGGGCAAAATAATTACAAATTCGCTTAAAATTAAATTTTTTTCAAACTGTTGCATCTTCTCAAAAAAAAAAAAAAACATAAAAATATTTTGAGTCCTCTGAAGAAAAAATTAATTTTCTAAATTTTTTTTTTGAGGGGGAGGGATTATTTTATTTTATTTTTTTTTTTGGAAAAATCCTCATTATTTCTTGAAATGATAGTTAAAGATGAATTTTTTGTGGAATGAAAAAAAAAATGAATTTTTTGGTACAAAAAGTTTTAAAAATGATTTTGGTATAAAAAACATTTTCACGCCACTAACTTTAGGTAGTTGCTGTACAAAGCGTTAAAAAAATTCTCAATTTTTTTAAAATGAAAATATTTTTCAAACTTTCCCGAAAAAATTCTCATTAAAAAAAATCAAAAATCTGAATTTTGGAATTGAATTGTTTTGAAGTAAAAATACTTTTCGGATTCTATTAGAGTATAAAATCTCAATTTTTTGGATATTTTTCAATTTTCCGAAAAAAAATTTTTTTGGGGGGAGGGTCTCTGTTTTTTGGAAAAAATTCTTATTTTTTGGAATGTATAAAAAAAATGAAAACAAAGTTTTAGGTTCAAAAATTTTTTAAACTTGTTTTGGAATGAAAAATACTTATTACCTACTCATTTTTTTTTGAAATAGAGAAATCTCAAATCTTCTGCAGCAGAAATTTTTTTGGAGGAAGAGGAAGAAATTTAAGGATTTTTTGGAATGAAAATTATCCAAAAATTTTCTTTTTTTGGAGAAAAAATGTTTTAAAATTTTCTTATGTGAAGATATTTATTAAAATTTCTGTGGAAAAGTTTTTTAATTTTTTCTTTGTGAAGAAAAAAATTCATTTCATTTTTGAAAAAAAAATGGGATTTTTTTCGAGCAATAATTTTAAAAATTCTTCTAAAAAACCTCAATTTTTTGAGGTATTAATTTTATTCTCTTTGATAGTAAAATAATGGAGAAAAAATGTATTTTCCAAACTTTGAGACAATAAAAAAACATAGAAAAAATGTTTTTCTGTTGAAAAAGTTGTTGAAATTATTTTAGGAGAATTTTTCGCGTGAAAATTTGTTGTTCCTTTCCAGGAAAAAAATCATTCTCACATTAGGTATAACATGAAAACAATTTCAAGTGTCTACGTTTTAGGGACGAAATCGAATTACACCCTTAAAAATTCCAAGTATTCATTCAACTTTTTTTTTGAAATTTGTATAGCTTTTTTGGTTACAAAAGAAAAGGGGGTCTCGGAGGGCATAGGCATAACTTCCGCTCGACGCTCGTAAGTAGAAGTATTTAAAAAAAATCTCAATTTTTTTGGGAATAATTTGTTTTCTCTCTGATATAAAATAAATAAATAAAATGTAGGATGGACACTTGAAATTGTTTTCATGTTGTACCTAATGTGAGAATGATTTTTTTCCTGGAAAGAAACGAAAAATGTTCACGCAAAAATTTCTCCTAAAAAAATTTCAACAACTTTTTCAACAGAAAAACTTTTTTTTTTTTTTTTTTTTTTTTTTTCAGCGATGGAAACCAATAAAAATATTGGTTTTGGTTATGGTTTTGGTTCTGGTTTTCAGAAAGAATTGGGTTTGGTTTTGGTATGGTTTCGGTTTTCAAAAATGTTTTGGTTTTGGTTTTATTTTTGTATTTTTTTTTCACGAAAATTCATTACTTAGGACCGGTTGTACGAAAATATTTCGATACTGATCCGTGGTTGATCCGCCAAATAACAGGCGATCATTGGTTCAAACCACGGATCAAGCCCACGTGACCGACGTCACGTTTCTTGATCCACGTTCGTACAACCGGCCCTTAGGTCCTGAAATAAGTGAATTTTTATATTTTTTTGGAATTTACAGTTTTTTAATTATTCTTTTTTCAAGATATGTGATGTTTGAGAATTATTTCATAGTTCAGATGTTCAGCTTCAGAGTCAGACGGTCAAGGAAGGAGGGAATTTTAAAAAATACAATAAAAAATTGAAAAAATTGTAAAACCAAAACCGCTTTGATTTTTGTATTGGTTTTGGTTAGGGTTTGGTTATGGTTTTCAGTTGTAATTGGTTACGGTTTTGGTTTTGGTTCTGGTTTTCACAATTTTTAGCGGTTTTTAGTGGTTTTTGGTTACGGTTTCGGTACTGCTCCCCATCACTGTTTTTTTTTGTCCCAAAGTTTAGAAAATATTTTATTTATTTATTTTACTATTAAAGATAAAAAAAAAAATGCCAATTTTTTGGGGAATCAATAACCAAATGTGCTTAAACCTTTTTTTTTACTTTTTCAATGTGTTATCTACTGATGGGACCGAAGAAATTTTTGAAAGCAGTGTTGCCAACCAATTTTGCTTGGCGAAATTGCAATTTTCAAAGCTCTGTCACTTCTTCATTTTCAAATTTACACACCACGTAGGTACATACGTACATTTTTTTGGTTAGTGATATTCGGTTTTATCAAAATCTCAAGCTTCGTTATTCATTCCTGGGACATCCTGTATAGACGTTACTGTTTTCGAAAACAATATTTAAACAAAATTCCCGTAGCACTCAGCTGCAATTAAGGTGGAAGATTATTTCGAACATGTTGAAATTTTTTACCTACTCCGGATTGAAAACTTGAATCCAATGACCGGAGCTTTTTGATTAAAAGTTCGTTGAGTATGTAAGTTTGAAAGTATTACTTATACATACCGCAGAATTGATGCTCTGCCAATTTTTGCAAAATGAGTAATGTAGGCGGATAATGTAGCCAACGATCGCAATAAATGGCATTTTCAAGAACATGGGTTGGATTGTCTATTAAATGAAAAAAAGGTTGAATGAAAAAAAAAAATTCTTAGAAATTGAAATGGAGTTTTGTGCTATAGAATATTTTACCTGGCTACTGATTGGAACAACAAAGAATATTATTGTTACATAAAATAAGATTACATGGAACGCGGTAGCTATATGCGAATTGAGTCTTACTGGCTTAATGTGTCTAAAAGTTGAAAAGAAATGTTCATGCTAAAAGGGGAACCATAAGTAAAATGTTTAGTGCTGTAGTGTAATCAACTATGATCACTTACTGAATAACATTCTGTTGATATCTTGTCAGAATCTTCAATTGAGCGCAATCTTCTGTATCGAATTTATTCATTGTTTTGATTTTTTCAAAAATCGATAATGTAAGATCATCGTATATTTTTATTTTTGCTCTAATGCCTGTGATTGTTGAAATTATCATCAAATGTGCTAATTGAGCGATTGCAGATTGGTACATAATCAAGATGATTGCCATAACGTCATTCAGTACAAAATAACCAAAACTTCCTTGTGAAACACAAAACTGCATAACAGGTTGTCCATGCATCGAACCACATGAGTAAAGATACACAAAATCGTACAAGTCTTGGTGCAGAAACTTTCCCCATATCCCAGCCACTTCTGCAATTATGCATGATACACTGGATATCAACAACTCTTGTTTGAAAATTTTTACGAATTTTTTTGAAGTAATTTTCATTTCTTCGTCGCCAATATAAGTAGGAGAACTTCGATCAAATTTCGACATAACTTCCATTATGTGATGGCGTTGTGCGTAATTGCCCACAAATATTAATGCAATTGATATGGTGAATAATAATCGCATTATCGTTTGAAGCTTATACAAACCGTTGGGTGTATTACTTATTGTAACGATGCTTCCCAAGATGAGGAAACAAGATATCAAAACTGTGAACGTATAATACCACCATTTTACGCGATTTCCAATTTTTGTCGGGAATCCAACATAGAATAAACCATAGTAAAGAAGTTTATGAAATAACTTCTCGTCACTCGTTTCGATGACTTTGCTCATTATTAATTTTTCCCCAATTTTTCGTTTTCAAATCTTTGCTCTATGAATTTACAATCGAGAATAAGGATAATCGGATAAAAACACGAGTGTACTCGTATGTGACCGATTTGGTTACTCAGGCGTGCTCATTTATTGGTGAAAAATTATACCCACGTATTCAACACAGTGCGATTGTTTGGTAGAAATAATTGAAGGGTTGTTTTCAAAAGTTTTTTCTTTATTTACTTACTGAAACTCTCATATAATTTTGCTCTGCCTATTTACTGAAGGTGAAAATTTTTCTATCCAAATAATTGTAGGTTCCCACAGGCTTCGTATGCGCAAACATTAATTTGCGAAAAGAAAATATAATTTTTCTTTCGTTTTATTTTTTATATACGCAATGGTACCAAGGTCGATAATATCATACTCTTAGGTAGAACGGAGAAGAAAGGCCGAAGACCAATTTAAATATTTTAGCATGGTATGTGCATTGTGCTTTTATGCTGAGCTGTCTGGTGAAAAATTTGTCGAAATTTCGTCACGAAAGACTTTTAATACTTATGTAGTTAGATAATTACGTACTATGAAACACAACCCCCCCCCCCCCCCCCAATTTGAGTGATTTATTTTAGATATTTTTTGCCGGGCATTTTGAAACATGAAAAGGGCCTTTCCTGGTAAGATGGTGAAATCCGCACCCGAGACGATCGGGACGACGGGCACCTAATATGTTGGAATTGGTATAAAACCATCGCAAATTTTTATTTGACCTCGTACCCTCACCCCTTCCTGAGATATTGTCCCCCTACCTTTTTTTTTTATACTCAGACCCAGCGGTAACTCACTTGGGTGACCTCACCAAGGGGAGGTTCAAACCCTAGGAATTCTCCGCAGGGAATTTATCATCATAGTATTAACTAATTTTGACACACCGATACCAACGGTTTATACGGTGTGTTGAATTTTTGTGTTCCAGAAATAAGACGTTTTAACAGAACCTAACAATTTCTTTAATAGCCAAAGTAGTAATTTTAAAGAGAAGGTGATTATTTACATGTTTATTATATTTATTGTTTAAAAGTAACTGTCAGCCAAAGAATATGCCAAAGAGTATCCGAAGTTAATATTTAGGATCTTTGCAAAAAATTTGAAATTATAAAATTATATCTAAGGCGTAGTAATTTTAAGGAAAACCATACTGTTCGTACTGGTGTTTCATTATCTCATTGCAGAATGCGAGGAAAGTTTTACTATAGAAAGTAAGCGTATCATTAAAGTCAATTTGGTTGATATATTTTTGTCTTATATGTTCAGTATTTATACATTCAAAAATAAGGTGTACAGAAGTTTCGGGTTGGTTGGGAACATTTGCAATTTGGAGTGGAAGATTTTTTCAGTTTGGAAAATTTGTATTCAAGAAAATTACCATGACTTGAGAAAATTTGGGCAGAATGATAATCAAGTTCGATTTCAGAGTTTAAAAACGCTTTAATTTGGGGGATAAATTTATAAGTGTTTCTGCCTTTTATTGAAGTGTCCCATGAAGGCTGCCAGATTATATCAAGGCACCACTCCCTGAGACACTCAGATGCGGCTCTTTTGTGTAGATTGGATTTTGTAGTAATTTGATCATTGATATTGAATTCGATGTTGAAATAATCCACATGTCTTCTGGAGAAGGTATATTCTACTTTAGGTAAATTTTTAATGTTGAACTGTCGGTCATAGGAGTTGATAACTTCAGGACTAAGTGGGATTTTATGTTTAGCCCAGTATAAGAGATTCCTTGATAAGATTTCTATGTGAAGAGGATAAACTTTTGCCAGAATTATGGCTGCATCGTGGGAGGTAGTTCTATATAGCCGGGCGATATTTAGAGAATACAGTCTTTGGATACGTGAAATGGAGGTTATTATAGCTCTAGGACGGAATAGGGCATGAGCAAACGCAGAGGAACAATATTTGTAGTTTGAGTCTATAACGGCTTTATACATGATTCTCCTTGCCCAATTAGTTTGACCCCAAGTATTTGCCGAAATTCTTTTCAATAATAGCAAGGATTTGAAACATTTTTTGTATAGGTAATCAAAATGTTGGTTCCATTTGAATTTATTATTAATTATTAATCCAAGATATTTGAAAGAAGTTTCATAGTTGATATTGATGTCTTTGATTTTGAGCAGTGGGATTTCTGGTTTTCTTTTGTGAGTAAAAAGAGTGTAGATGCATTTTTTGGGGCAAATTTCGAGTTCAAATTCGTGGAGGTATTTGTAAATGAAGTCAAGGACTTCTTCAGTTTTGTCTTTTAATATGGGAAGGCTGTTATTCCAGGTAATAATAATAATATCATCAGCATATGCTATAATAATTAAATTTTCAAAGATTTTGATGTCTAGAGTGCCATTAATATATAGTAACCATAGAATTGGACCAAGGACTGAGCCTTGGGGACAGCCGCGAGGCGATTGTTTTGCATATGGGATTCCATTTTCAAAGTAGGTAACAGTCCTTTCATGAAAATAAGATACAAGCAGATTCATTATATATTGGGGAAATCGAAATTTCAAAAGCAGGCTGATAAGTTTGGGGATCCAGACATTATCGAAGGCCCCTTTAATGTCGATAGAATTTACAAGAACATAATCGAATGTGTTATATTTATCAGTGATTGTCTCTATTAGTTTATTAAGGGCAATTTCTGTAGAAAGACCTTTGCGAAAAGCAAACTGATTAGAGTTCAGGATATTGTTGTCGTCTAGGTGTTTTGTAATTCTAGAGGCCAAGATACGTTCAAGGATTTTGCTGAAAGTGGAAAGTAAAGAGATTGGTCGATAGGCACCAGTTGTTTTGGGATTTTTTTGGGGTTATATCGAAAATTAAATATTTTCTATTTCTGCAGGGTGATCCAAAATTTTTGAAATTTTCACAGAAATTGGACATTATGTAGGGGTATCTACGAGTGAGAATTTTTTCAAAAATTTTTAATGTATTTTCTAGGTTTTTTGGTGGGTTGAAAATTTCAAAAATTCGGCTAAAATAGAGGAGGAGAGGTACACGGCCAATTATGTAGGGGAGAGTTGCCGAATATGGAATAGGTTCCTAATATGGAATAGCAGCTTTGCGGCGTGCGATGGTGGCGCAACCTAAAATTTTTTATAGAACTAAACTAGTAATGTAAAAAAAAGGCTCTATACCAAAAATCACGATGATCGGATAATTTCACGCGTTGTTATCACCATGTTTGTGAAATGTGATGTTTTTTTGGTGCACATTATCTAACAATCCTCACGAAATGATTCCGAGTAAAAATGATCGAAAGTTTATGAACCATAGATCAGATTAAAGCTCAAAGTAAGTAGATTCACATTATCTATTTCATTTTTATGCAAAAGTTCATGCTTGAACTCAAGTTCAAAGCTTTAGAAAAAAGTGCCGGGTTGCCTAATATGAAATAGCTTCCATTCACTCCAACTTTTCGATTTTGATGTCAATGTTTATGTAAATTTTTCATTTTTAGAGGTCAACAAATTGATCCAGCCCCGAATCGGAAAGCAACTTTAGCGAAAACGAAAACGATAACGAAGATAATCGCAAAGCGCCATGCTTTTATTGCAATTCTCGTGCTAACGAACCCCCAATAAATTGTGGATCAGATGTCAGAAATGGTCCCAAAAAGATTGCTAAGTACATGAAGAAGAATAACATTTCATTTAGGAGTTTTGTTGTTAAAATATTTCGAATGTATTTTGAATTTATTTTCAAAAAATACACTATTCCATATTAGGAACCAGTTTTTTTCCAAAATTTTTTTTGACGTTTTGGTTTTTCGCGAATTGTGAGAAGAAAAATACTCTTACGAAGTTCAGCTTTTAGTACGTTCAACTTGGATCCTTTACACACAGTTTAGCCCAAAAACCACTCCCCCAACTTTATTATGGGCCCAGCAATCGTGGTTTCAAAGATGGTATTCCATATTAGGCTACTCTCCCCTACCTACAATTTTTAATAAATTTTACATTTGATGTTCTATTTCAATTTTTTCTACACTGCAATTACCTAATTCCGAATCTAATAGTTCCCTAAGGATTTACTTTTATTTCCAATATTCCATTCGCATTCAAATTTTAGCTGATTTTTTTCATTTTGAAAAAATCAGCTATTAAATTTGACCCGATGGTGGGAGTGGGGGTGGGGGTGAGGGTGATATTTCTCGACGTTTCATGCCAAAATATGACGATTGACGTATTTCTTTATATGAGGGATTTGGAGTCAAAACTCACATTTGGCACAAAAGTCGATTTTCGTTTTATTGCGGATTCTGGTTCAGTTTTTCACGCTCTAAAACACTACAGCCTTCGTTTTTTGGTTAGTGCCTCGAATTCGCGAGAATTAATGCTTAAAAAGTGACGTTTTGGCACCAACTTTTTTTTACAACCGAATTTTGATAGTGATAACGATATAGTTACGTTTACGTACGTAAACAACGTGGTTAGGTGTGTAAATATTTCACTCTCTGCCTTTCTGCTTAATTTTTGGGTAAATTGCGTGATATTTGAATTTATTTTATATAAAAATCATAGCAGTAGTATACGGAATTTTTGTACTCTGATTTCCATTATTATAACTAATAAAAAATTCAATTTATTGTTGAATATATTATTTGATTCCGAAATTTTTTTTTTCATCGCCAAATGAGCTGAATTTTTGATATGTCATAGTCAGAGACTCCCCGAAGGGTGCTTACTTCCTCATTTTTCATTTAATGGGTTTATGCTATGTTTTTGTACAAGTTGAAACTTTGAAGCGGTGTAGTGAATAAACTACTAAATTTTCTGCAATTTGAGGAAGTAAGCATCCTTCGGGGAGTCTCTGACTATGACATATCAAAAATTCAGCTCATATCTGTCTTGTACGAGAAAATCTCCATTTATTGTGATGAGATTGAAAATTTTCTCACTTTACCTACTTTGTTTTCCTACCTTTAGGTAAAGCACCGCCTTAAACCTGAAAAAATGGAAAACATTGTATCTTTAAAAAAATAAAAATGACATGTTTGTGTTGTGAAATTTATAAATTGTTTTACAAGTTACAACATTGGATGGTGGGGTCATTGGTAGATGAGTCAGAGAGTGAGTGGATAAATGTTTGTGATAATGATAAGTCTCCTACTTAACTTTTTTGAGACAAGTGTGTGCCACTGGGATGTGCAATATTTGTTTAATCATGATCAGTTATTCTATAATCTGAACTTCAATAGCATTAGATTCACTAATGTGTAAAGACGATTCATATTGGCTGCAAAAAACTTCAAATTCAAGTTATATAAACCAAAAACTTTGATCTGGACGGATTTTTGGTTAAGCTGCAATGCCATGAGGTAAAGTTTCTGGAATTTCATATTTCGTTCGTACCAAGGAAATTCCAGCATGGTATCTCGAAAATGTTCTTCCTGAAATTGAAATGAAAGTTGAGTTTTATTAGGAGGAAATAGATAGGTACTAAAGTCTTATAATTCGTTTTTGTTTCGTGATAATTCTCTCTGAAAATTGATGTCATATTATTTTGATCGAGAAGAGTGCGATGGATTCAAAACACAAGTCTTCGCAAAATAGACCTTCACCACATGGGGCCCTATATGTAAACAACGACGAAAAGTTCTCATTTTTTCAATCAATGCCATTTCTTGAGTTCTTCTGTGAAATTTTTAAATTTCAAAGCGGAATTGAAGTATCAACGAAATGATCTTCAAAAATTCAAATTATGTTGGAAAAGTCAAGCATACGCACCGCAGAATTAACAGTCTGCCATTGTTCGCAAAGTGTGTGGTGTAGGTAGATTATGTAGACTGCTATCATAATATATGGCACATTCAAGTACAGGGACTGGATTCTCTGTCCAAAGGGAAAAATTGGTGTGAATAAATCATTCAATCTTCTTTAGAATATATTTCAAAAGTTTATATTTTATTTACTTGACTAGCAATCGGCACCACAAATGAAACGGCCATCACATAGAAAAGGATCACATGGCACGCGATGGGTATACGAGAAATCAATCTTACCTCCTCTATGTACCTTAGAGTTGAGAAAAACATTAAATCAACAATCGAGTTCAAAGTACATTAATGCTCGCAGTTGCTTAAAGAACTGACTTTCTATAGATCACTCACTGAATAACTTTCTGCTGGTATCTGATCAGAACCGTCAATGCGAGACAATCTTCTGTGGCGTCAGATTTATCCAACATTTTGACTTTTTCAACGCAATCAGAAAGTAGATCATCGTACCTTTGTACAGATGACGTCATACCTACAAGTGCAGTAATCATCAATAATTCTGCTGTGTGCATGATTGCGGCCTGATAAATCATGAAGATGACTGCCATAATGTTATTCAATACGAAATGACCCCAGCTTCCTTCAGAGATACAAAACCGTATGGCAGATTGTCCATCCGTCAAACTGCACAAATAAAGGTATGAGAAATCGTATAGGTTTTGATCCTGAATTGTTGCCCAAATCCCTGCTACAGTTCCTGTCAGCACCACTATACCAAATATTATCGAATCGTTTCTAGCAGTTATTATAAACTTCTTTCCAGTGATTTTCATTTCCTCTTCTCCAATGTAAATAGGCGAATTTCGATCAAATTGCAGTTTAAGTATCTGCACCTCGTGCTGAAATGCGCGGAAGTATATAAATAACGAGACGGTGCATATGCTAAAAAATAATCGCATAATGATTTGCAATTTATATAAATTTAAAGTCATATTATTAACCAGGGTGACAATGCTTCCTAACATTATAAAAGTGGAAATAAAAAATGTAAACGTATAATATGACCATTTAACACTTTTCCGAATTTCTGTCGGGAACCAACAAATGAATAATCCGTAGAACATAAATTTATGAAATAATGTCACCTCACTCGGCTCATTAACTTTGCCCATTATATTCTGATTTCCTTTATTTAGGTAATCTTTCAATCAAGAATGTAAGTGAAGGAATGAAAATTTTAGGCCCAATTGTACGATATTTTGTTAAACTCGACTTAACTAAAACCACAATTAGGCTGTGGGTGCACCATATTCGCGATATACACAATAAAACAAACGTTTTAGCCAATTACGTTTCACCAGCATTCAAAAAATCTTCTGGCTAGTTATACCGTACGACTTAAAACTTTGTCTTTTCTTTAAACTATGCTCAAAAAGAAGAAAACACGTGTTTTTAACAGTTAAACTGAGCCTTAACTTAAACCGCCGATATCGGCGAATTAACTTCGTAACACTGGTTTAAATTATATTTTGATATTTTCACTTCCAACAAAATATAAACATTTTCTTATGTACAAAATTCGAAGAAATGTCACTTAAAAAAAAAAAATCTCTGAAGTTTTCGCACTGAAAATGTTTTTAAAAAAATGTATTCATCAACATTTTCAAGTTATTTTCATACGAAGTCGTGATAACAAAGAAATCAGTTAATTTAACATCCAAATAACAATCAACCACGTATTTTCGGTGGTTTTGCTACACCTAAATTCGGCCATATTGTATGCCGGATGGAATATGATTGGTTTAGATTTTGTTTTTTGTTCTTTTGAATGCATTGTAACCTTAGCTTCGCTAAATTTAGCTAAACTCGGTTTAAATAATTAAACCTAGTTTAACTCACTTGGTACAACTGGGCCTTCGTGTAAGTGATTAATTTGGTTAGACAGAGGCTTATTTTTTTTCTCCAAAATATGGATTCGGTGGGAAATTACAGTAATTATCTAGGATTAATTTTGCAAAAAAAAAAATGGCCCGTTTTCCTTGTTTATTTATACTAATTTTGGGGTTCTTTTTCAAAATACTTTATTATACATAGGTCTATTGGTTTGTACTTGCCCAAGTAGGTATGTGTGAGTATAATTCTGCGAAAGAAAGCAGATGCAGAATTGAAAATGTTTTGGTTTGTTTTGTCTCTCGTTATGATATTCGCAGTCCAATTTCAGCTTCTCAGGTCATCTTTACCTCCTTAAACAAAACTGAGATTTTCCTTTCTCAGTTTTCAATTGTAACCATGATCGATGAAAAAATATACGTACAAAAATGACTACCTATTTCCGAACTCTGCCTGTACAGGGTGGCCCGTATGTCATCCAAAATAATAAAAAAACACGTATACTGCATATGAATACAAGTTGAAAAGTTATGTACAAAAAAGTTCGTAAGTCCTTAGTTGAGGAGATATGGGCATTTAAGTAGTGTAGAAAAGTGGCAACGTCGCGCGTCGGCGCACGCAAAATTACCGTTGCATTTTGGAACGTTGAACCCTGTTGAACCAAATACTTTACATATATAATACGGGAAAACTGGAAACTCTGTGCTTTTGATTTGACTCCCAAGAAGAGCGCTCTCTAAGCGGCTCGGCATGAAACTAATTCCAGGTTTTCGACTAATCGTCGCGTGATTCGCCCTCTGATTGGTCGAAGACATGACGATCGGTCGAAAGTCTGAGAATAGTTTCATGCCGAGCCGCTAAAAGAGCGCTTTTGTCAGGGTCACTTGTCGCCATTGGAGTTTCCAGTATTATATATGTAAAGTATTTGGTTGAACGGTGACTAACGCACAAGTCCCTTACAGCGTTGCCGCTTATAAAATGATGCTGTAGTGCATCTTCAAATTTTCGGTTCACAAAAATAATTTTGCACAAACATGTTTTCTGAAATGATAAGTGATCAAGGGAAACGAATAGAAAAAATTAATTTTCCAAACAGACGCCAAGATAGGGAAATTAAGGTGGGAAAAGCTCCATCTTGAGGAGCGAATATCTCCTCAACTAAGGACTTACGAACTTTTTTGTACATAACTTTTCAACTTGTATTCATGTGTAGAATACGTGTTTTTTTTATTTTGGGTGACATACGGGCCACCCTGTATAATTTTCTCATAAAATTAGTATTCAACTTGAAAAATTTGCCAATGGTAATTACGAGTAAGTATAAAGAATTATAAAATTTTCAAGGGTTACTTGACAAAATCTTGAAAATTTTTCCATGGTTTGAAAAATTATTAGGTACCTAGGTAATATTTGTTCGTGAAAAAGAATAACGAAGTTTTGTCATTTGAGAAAATTAGTAGGTACCTAACTCTGAGAAATTTTTAAATATAAATTTTTTACATTTCCAAATTTAGGGATAGACAGAATAATTTTTGTTCTCGAAATGACCAATTTAATTGGTACCAGCTGAATTTGAAAAATTTACTAAAATTGAAGTTTTCTCGAAAAATTGTTTTACTTCCTTTGAAAAAACAAAAACGCGAAAAAAAATTAAACCAAGGTTTTCTTTGATGTGGTGCATCAATTGATAGATATTGATTTATCCGAATTAATTTCCTGAAACTGGTACTGTACCTATAATTTTTTCAAGAATTTTATCGATAAATTAAATTGTGGTGGGACGTTACTCGATTATTTTAATCATGCTATCCGCCATACCCCATCACTTTTTTTAGAAATGTTATATGTACCTACACTTGAAAAAAATATTGTTTCTGGAAATGAATTTAGAGGTGTATTCGTTTTGTCATAGTTTTGTAGCTCAGATCAGCTCCGAGTCACTTTTATGGAAGTTGATTGGCTGGAGATGAAAGAAGACTCGGAGCTGATCTGATCTTAATCTTTATTAGAGCCTCAAATTTTTGAAAAAAAAGACACCAAAAAAAACACAAAAAACAGGTACAGATCCAAAAAATATTTGTATTCAATTTACATATTTTTTCATCTATGAATTGAATTTTTCATCAGTGTTCTCAATTCTGCGGATTACTTGAACTTTTTAGTTACTATTGAATTTTTTTATTTTGTTGCGCTTATTTACCACCGACGCCAAAATTGTCTGAAATTGGATGAAATTCGAATGAAATTTTAAAATTTCTAGCTGTGTTAACTTAATAATGAGAGACTTTAACAGTGATACCATTAAGAATAGCATTAAATTCTCTATCATTATTCATAATCCGCCAAAGAGTAAAGATCACTACTTTAGACGTTCAGTTTTATTATTAGGTATTGCATTTTTTGGTGTTTCACTTTTCTATTAAAGTGGTACCTTTTTTTTAAAGACCTCACTTTTTATGATTGATTCGTAATGTGGGACTTTTAGAAAAACAAGCTTGGGGTACATCTTTTAAAGATCCATCTTTCGTCAGAGGTTACCACTTTATGAAAACTCTCTCCATCTCTGCACCTATGAACCCCAGTCAAAAACAGTTTCAAACCAAAATAAGCATCATATCTTTGTGAATATTTTTGGTCATGAGAAAAATCTCGATTTGACTACATCACTTTAAATAGGCAGAAAATACAATTTTCCACGTTTTATGTCAAAATTATTCGAAATTGAATCCTTTTTAAGTGTTGAAAGCTGTTAAAAATAAGGCCCCCTTTTCCGAGGAACCATTCCATCCAAAAAAAAAAGTTTGTCTCTGCACTTGTCGCTCCTATTGAAAAAATTTCCCGAAATAAAGTTCCGTGATTCGATCCAAAAATTAAAAAAAATAAAAAATTCACCAAATTATCTAATTTTGTACCTAAATTTACAGAAAGGAAATTACTTATTTATGATATTGATTCAGTTTTACTCCAAAACGAATATTTGGAAACTTTATGAATTTTTGAAAAAACAATTCATAACTACCATTTTACTTTCGAACTTAGTTAAATAATGGTCAAAAAAACTCGCGAGTGACATTTTATTTTGTTAAAAACTACAAATATTAATTTATAACTTGTACTTCAACAGAATTAAATTCATCACCGAGTACAGACGATTCATATTAGCCGAGAAAAATCTCAAATTCACTTCACATAAACCCAAAAATGTAATGGGATAACATTTTTGGTTCAGTTGTAAGTACATGAGATAAAGTTTTTGGAATTTAATGTTACGTTCGTACCAAGGAAATTCCAACAAGATATCACAAAAATGTTCTTCCTGAAATCAGAATTCAAAAATCGAGGTTATGGAATGTAAATATTTATTAAAAAGTACTTGACAAAGTCTTTTCAAGACAATCAAGAAATATCTAAAGCATTCATAGGTACGTCTACCTACGTACGTATTAGAGTGGAGTGAAAATAAAAACATATCTCGGATTTCGACCAAACTCGCAGAAATGGTTTACTTTGAGTTGAAAACCTTCCAAAAAAAAATTGAGATCCTACCTCTCAGGGGAGTGGATGTAGGAGCCCTCAAAGTAGGGTCACTTTTGGAAAAAATGCAGTTTTTTGCCACTTTTGAGTAGTGCCACCTACATGGTACCTCGGTCACAGCCCTAGAAAAGTGCAATTTGAGTTTCTACACCTCCCCAGACCATTAACCTTCAAAGGGTATGGGGGCTTGAGATAGGTGATTACTGATTTGGGCCCAGAAACCGATTTGGGTCAAACCCACCCCAACAGGTCGACCATGATGAGAAAAAATGTTGACAAAAATTTTAGACTCCGAGCGCAAGTATTTTGGGGGTGGGGGCTCAAAACGTGATTTTTAAACATTATTTTTTGGATTTTCGCCAAATTAAGATAGAAATTTCGCGTTTTTTCTATTAGATTTTATGTCATTAGGGGAAGCTGTAGAAATTTTTTCGATTTTTTCGAATCATTTTTCGCTGAGTTATAACAAAATTTAAAAACTTTGAATCGACATTTTGTATTGAAGTTTCAGATACAGTCGTAAGTTTTTTCAACATTGTCAAAAAAACTAAAAACTGATTTTTTTTGTCCATTTTTCTTCTCAAGTGCGTCATTTCTGGTCGAAATTTTTTTTTCTTGAAATATATCATTAATGACACCAATATACAGCATCAACCCGAATTTGGACCAAATTTGTTCATTTTTTCCTTTTTTTTCCCAAAATACCTACATGACGCCATTTTGGGAACCCAGAACCTCTTCAAGATGACCTAGGGGCCTAAAAATAATGTCTGGTCTTGTTTCAAGTCGATATATCTCACACATATTGCAATTTCAGCAAAATCGAGCAACGGCAATCCTGCTATGAAATTTTTTCAACTTTTTCTATCGAAATAATTTTTTTGCATCAATAGGAGCCATTTGGGTCCAGTTTTGGTACCAAGCGGGTGTTATTTCCATTTTTTGTAATTCGAAATTCTCGATTTTTTAGCGATCTGCAACTTTTCAATCCCCTGGTAGGGTGAGAAAATCGATATCAAATTTGTAAGTCAATGGTCTGGGGAGGTGTAGAAACTCAAATTGCACTTTTCTAGGGCTGTGACCGAGGTACCATGTAGATTGAGCATAAGTACATACGTACTAGGGTGGAGTGAAAATAAAAACATATCTTGGATTTCGACCAAACTCGCAGAGGTGGTTTACTTTGAGTTGAGAACCTCCCAAAAAAATTTGAGCCCCCTACCTCTCAGGGAAGTGGAGCTAGGGGGCTTCAAAGTAAGGTCACTTTTGGAAAAAACACAGTTTTTTGCCACTTTTGGGTAGTGCCACCTACATTGCTCATACAACGAGAATCAAGTATATCATTTATAGAAAGCAGAGTTAGGCAGATCCGGATCCTAAAATTTGAAAACTGGATCTAAAGATCCAAAGATCCAAAATTTTGAATCTGATCTAGATCAGATCCTTTAACTGTGGAAAGGATCTGGTCTGGATCTTTAGATCCTCAAATTATCAAAAAAAAACAGATCCAGATCCAATAAAACTTTTTTTTATTCATTTCATCGTTTTTTCTCTGTGAAATGAATTTTTCATTGGTGCTTTCAATACCTACCCCAATAATCAATGAAATAAATAAAAAACTAAAAAAAAAACATCAAATTTAGGATTTTGGCTTTCTTTTTGGTTCATTAGCCTTGTTTTTTCTTAATTTGTGAAAAAAAACCAAGGCTATTACGCTGTATCATGATGTGGGAGTTGAGGGGGGGGGGGGAGTAAGTACAAAATCCATTTCATGACTCCAGAAGTCCATTTTGACCATTTTGTCAATGTCTGTTTATGTGTATATATATATATGTTTCCCGCAGGTTTTCGGCCCTTTGCTCAGCCCCTTTTTCACCAAATAAGTTCAAATTTGGGCTAAAGGGTTTTTTCAAAAACTATATTTTGTGGTTGGAGTGGGGATGACCTTGAACTAAAATTTAGATATGTCAACTTCTTTATGGAGGGGGTGGGGGAGCAGAAAATCTCAAAAAATGCCAAATCAAAAACCAATCGAAAGAGAATGAAAAGTTGTACAAGATGTTCAAAAATCAGCTTCCTAGAGGAATTAGGAGGGGAGAAACCGGTTATTTTGTCACTTTTTTGACCTTGAAAAATTTTGTGTCATGGCTACAGGTCACCCAAATTGACCTAGGAGGTCGTCCTTTGGCATGTAGGTTTGGTAGAGGTCCTAGATGTGCCTTTTGGGGGTTTCGACCATCCGACCCTTTTTCACCCCCTTCCACCACCGAGAAACGCTATTTTGGGGTCATTTTACGCTGTTTTTAATTTTGTGTCATGGCTACAGGTCACCCAAATTGACGTAGGAGGTCGTCCTTTGGCATGTAGGTTAGGTAGAGGTCCTAGATGTGCCTTTTGGGGGTTTCGACCATCCGACCCTTTTTCACCCCCTTCCACCACCGAGAAACGCTATTTTGGGGTCATTTTACGCTGTTTTCAATTTTGTGTCACGGCTACAGGCCATCCAAATTGACCTAGGAGGCTGTTCTTTGACATGTAGGTTTGGTAGGGGTACTAGATGTGCCTTTTGGGGGTTTCGACCTTTCAACCCTCCCCCCCCCCCAAAAAAAAAACCCGCTATTTTGGAGTCATTTTACACTGTTTTCAATTTTGTGTCACGGCTGCAGTTCACCCTTTGGCATGTAGGTTCGGTAGAAGTCCTAGATGTGCCTTTTGGGGATTTTGACCTTCCAACCTTTTTTTCATTTCTTGTAGAAGCACTAAGCTAACTGCAAGGCGAAGTTCCCTAGTTAATAATAAAAATCATTACAAAGCTTCAACAATTCAAGAAGGTGTAAAAATGCAGAAATCATCTTCCTAGCTTATGAATTTCGTGGCAAAGTATACAGACCTATAAGATTCAAAATCGAAAAAACAAGGCTGAAAAAGCTTCGCGCTTTGCGCGAAGCTTTTTTTTTCATTAATTTCGCAGATTAAATGTAGCAAAATTGAGAACTTACAAATTACGTAGATGAAACTTTTGAGGACTAAAAATTTCAAGGTGTACCATTTGTGAGGGTTTCCCTTCTTACCTACCTATTACCATACCATAGTCTATCGCACTAACCACAATAATATATTAAAAATTAGACTTGAAAAATCATTCAGTTATACCTAAGTAGGTAGGTCTAGTTATACATACCGCATAATTAATTTTCTGACAATTTTTACAAATGGAATAATGTAACTTGACAATGTAGCTAACGATCACAATGAATGGCAACTTCAAGAACACGGGTTCAATTTTCTGTCAAAAGGAATGAATTTGTTCAAATTAGATATAGTATTCTACCCGCAATCGTAGTATACTATTTCCCAAAAATATACTTATGTATTTTACATTCAAAGATACCTACAACATATTATAGTACAGATGCAAAAGGATAAGTAAATAGCTTCCGTGTGATTAAATTGTTGAAAGCAATTTTATGATTGAATGCTAATCTGGAGTGTATAAAGGATAAAATAAGCTGGCATGTCATTTATTTAAGGCCCTCTTTTTTCTAGGGTCCGCCACCTTTGCAAAAAATCGTCCTATTTCTGTATCTATGGCCCAATCAAAAAATGTTTCATAAAAAAGTTGTAGATTAAAGCCCTAGCAGTATTTTGGCTTCTTATAAAATTTCAATAGGGACTCTCCCTCCTCTTCAATTTCGCATAATACTACGTATGAAAACCACCCTCAAAAACAGTTGTTCGTACTTCACATCGAAAGTAAGGTGAGTTTCAACCGTACTCAAAAGGATAAGAGTCATTCAGTATCATGCGAGAAATGCATATCCTGGAGGAGTAGTATGTTTCAGCCCTCCTCCTATTTTAAAATTTTCCAAATTAGCGGGGAGGGGGAGGTCCTATCGAAATTTTTATGATAACCAAACCAGAATCATTCCTAACGTTCTAATCTAAATTTTTTTTTTGAAAATTCATTTTTGATTGCAGACAATTTGGAAAGGGAGTGGACACTCAAACTCCCTTTCCAAATTGTCTGCAATCAAATGAATTTTCAAAAAAAAGTTTTAGATTAGAACGTTAGGAATGATTCTGGTTATCATCAAAATTTCGGGATGAGAGAGGTCTTATCGAAATTAGATAAAAACAAAAATACTGCTGGGGCTTCAATCTTCGATTTTTTTATGAAACATTTATCATTTGAGGCCATAGATACAGAACTGGGAGAGTTTTATGGAATGGGGGCCTTAAAAAATGGCATATCAGGATTCCGTCATAAAATTGCTTTTAACAATTTAATCGCACTGAATTTCCCTTTGCAATCGTACTAATTAGTAAATTGAGCAATTCAAAAAAAAAAAGTTATGAAATTTTTAAAGTTCATTATACCTGTTTACCGATCGGTATCGCAAAGCATAAAACCATTACATAGAAAACAATAACATGCGCTGCCATGAATCTGTTCAAGTTTGATCGTAGGGGTTGAATGTGTCTAAGAGTAGAGGAAACTATAGTTTAATGGAAATCAGTATTGCATTTTTCAGTAATATTTGTTATCAATGACTTACTGCATAACATTTTGTTGATATTTTATCAGCGCCTTCAATTCGAGGTAATCTTCTTTATTAGATTTATCCATCGCTCTGACTCTTCTAATGCTCGCCAATAATATATCATCGTATCGCTTTATCTTCGCCTCGATACTAACGGTTGAAGAAATTAGCAGTAATTGTCCTACTTGTGCGATTAAAGACTGAGAAATGATTAAGTTCATTGCCATAACATTATTCAATACGAAATAGCCCCAACTTCCTTCTGAGATGCAAAACTGTATCATAGGTTGCCTATGTATTGAACCGCATGAATACAGGTATGCAAAATAGCACATTATATCTTGGCAATGGAAAATTATTCCTAATATTCCTGACACTTCCCCAATTATGCATACTATGTAAAATATCATCAAATCGCTCTTGGCAATATTTATAAAAGCTTTTGCGGTTATTTGTATTTCTTCGTCACCGATATAAGTGGGAGAGTTTCTAGCGAATCTCGAGAAACTTTCAGAGATGTAATGTTGGAATGCGCGAAGTCCAAGAAATACTGATGTGATGAAAATGCTAAAAGATAATCGTGCTGTTACCTGCAGTTTGTTCAAACCAGTTGGAGTATTGATTAGTGTAACGATGCTTCCTAAAATTAGGAAGCAAGAAATCATCATTACAAACGTATAATACGCCCATTTAATACTTCTTCGAGCTCCTATTGGTAAACCACATATGAATAACCCGTAAAATATTAATTTGTTGAATAATTTAACTTCATTTGTTTCGTTAATTTTGGCCATTACTATTTTGGATATTATGCAATTTTGATCTACTTGATTTTTTAACTTGCAAACCTTCAATCAAGAATGTCAGCAAAGAAATGAAAACTTTTATGTACGTATTTTTTTGGTATGAAAAAAGTTAGTATAATTTTCATAAAATGGGTCTCGCGAAAATTACACATGCAATTTATTCACGATATGCTGATAGGATGGTTCTCCTAATTATTTTCAGTTTTGTTTGCTTGCTGGAACTGAAATTTAAAAAAAAAATGATTACATGTTTCTACGTAATACTTATGTCTGTGCTAAACGTAAATTTCACTGAAAAATTGTAATTCTTTCTTCACTTTTTCATTCGCTAGCACCAAGGTCAGTTTTTTTGTTGGTTTTAAAAGCGGAGAGGGGCAAAAAAAATGTCCCTCGATTTCATACAGTACGTAAATATTCAATTTACAGCTGAATAAGTTATATGTATACGTGTCTCGTGCCGCAAAAGGACCTACTATATGTCGAAATGGAAAAAAATTGGAAAATTGAAAATTTCAAAAACGCCCCTAATTTTTTGATCGTGCTAAATGCAGATGGCTTCAGCAACATGACGTCATCTTACTGCATGAAGGACTTGGAATAATTTTTTACAAAAATGAATGTGATGTGATTTAAAGAAAGGGGAGGGGCCCAATTGAAAAATGTTTGAAACAAAAGTTGTAGATTGAGATCTGATGAATAATTTTGGTCATTATAAAAATTTTGATTGTACCCTTCCCTCTTGTCTAATTTTGCATAATACTACGTAAATACTTGTATTATTCGAAATTGGAGGAGAGGGAGAGTGTCGATTGAAAATTTTTCAAACAAAATTTGTAGAATGAGATCTTGGGAAATAATTTTGGTAATTTAAAAAATCTCGAAATTGGGCCCCTCCTTTTTCTTTAAATCACCTCACTTTCATTTTTGTGAAAAATTATTCCAAGACGTTCATGCAGTAAGATGACGTCATGTTGCTGAATCCATCTGCATTTAGCACGATCCCTAAATTTTTTGGAAATCGTTATTAAGTATTCAATTTTTCTTATAAAAAATGCGTAGGTACAGTTTTCGAGACGTCAAAATACTTATACCTCATAACTAAGGTCGTTCATAGTTAAATTTTTTTTTGAAATATCAAGTGTTGGTTGGTCCTCTAAAAATGATTCTTTTGTTGTAAAATCAACTCCCTAAAAACTTTTCTTCAAAAAAAAAAAACATTTTGAGTGGTGGCTCAAAGTCCCTTTTATTGAGGAAACAAAAGAAATTTCAAAGAATTGAGATTTTTTTTTGTTGAAAATTTTCCAACAAAATGGTCACTACATACTACATAGGTATTTTTACCCAACAAGACCATTTTTGGTGATTTTTCATCTTTATCTCTGTTTTCAAAGGAACATAAAAAATACCTTTTATTATGTTTTTTTGAAGAAAAAAAACATGTTAAAACTCTGAATTAAAAAAAATGGATTAAAGTGTTTTTAGCATATTTTTACCCCCCAAAAATACATTCAAGAGTGAGTTGAAAAATCGTCATAAATTTTTTTTTTGGGTAGAAATGTGTGTCAAGACCACTTTGATACAAACAATTTTTTTTCATTCTATAGCTGATTTTTAATTTTTCTTTTTTTCAAAAAATATAAAAAAAAATTGTTTTATAGGTAATTAGGTATCCCTTTAAAAATAGGGGTAAAGATGAAAAATCACCGAAAATGGTCTTGTTAGATTAAAAATACCTATGTAGTGACCATTTTGGTAAAAAATTTTGAAAAAAAAATTCAATTCCAATTTTTTGATTTTTTTTTGTTTTCTCAATAAAAGGGGCTCTGCGGCACCACTCAAAACATTTTTTTTGAAGAATTTTTTTGATATAAAAAACGTTGTGAAATAAATTAGAGTGCAAACAGTTTTGTTTATCAATTTATTATATTTTCGAATTCCATCGTTGAAGCAACAAAAGGATATTCAATAAAGAATAAATTCTTCTCATGTTGCTGGCGAAGTATTGTAAATCTACGTGATACAGTCCGTACAATTTCATGTAGATTGGTTTCTGGTTTACGCTCAATGTCAGTAGATAAGATTTCCTGAATTTCTTGTCTTGTTCGTACCACGGAAAATCCATTAGCGAGCCGATTAAATTTTGATTCTGTGGAGGTAAAAATTTTTAAAATGAATCAGTCATTCGGATATCACCGAAGCGAAGGTGTCTGATGATTTTCATTACTCGGGCTCACCATATTTGATATAATCATCGAATTTTGGCAAATTACGTAATGAAATACTGATCCCAATACGATGAAATATGTTGTTTTCATCAATATTAGTATATTGTCAGTTCCCTGAAAATAAATTCGTTTTATAGTACTTTTATCTGTTTATTTATCTAGGCCTAGTTATTATTTGAAGTCAACAGATGCCCTACTTTGGTAATTAATAAGAACGCTCCTAAAACCGTCATTGCGTAAAAAGATTGCACGTGTAGAAACATTGGAAAATTGATTAAAGTTGGTAATTCACTGACAAATCTGTCACAAAATAAATGAAAAACATAAGTACATTAAAACATGAAACGAGCGTAAATTTTGAATTTTAACATGGGTGTGTTTATGGGGACGGGAGGAGTCGAAAATTATCCTAAAATATTGGCCAATTTTCAAAGTTTAATCAACTTTTAAAATGTTTAAAAGTCAATCTTTATAATTGGTCGATTTTTCAAAGTTTTAAAAAATTTTAAAATTCGTTTAAATTGTAATTTTGGTAATTTTTAAATTTTTAAAATAAGTTTTCAAAATTGGATTAATTTTTGAAAATTTTATAATAGAGTAAAAATTCAAAATTTGGTTTTAAATTAATTATTATTATTTTTTTTTGAAGTTTGATCCATTTTGCAAATTATTAAAATTTAGTGGGTGAATCATTCAAATTTGGGATAATGTTAGAACTCGTTTGGGTAGGTAGATGAGTAGGTAAGTAGGTTGGGCGTAATGTTGATAATTTTTGATTTTCGAAAATTTTTGGAATAATTGATGAATTTTATTTTTGGTTTTTAAATGAGTAAAAATTCAAAATTTGGTTAATTTTCAAATTTTAATAATTTAGGTAATTTTTTAGGATTTTTAAAATTTCTAAAAATTCAAAATTTCAAAACAATGGAAAAATTAAAATTTTTAAAAATATTCTAAACATTCAAAACTCTTAGAATTTTATTAAAAATTCAAAGCTTTTAAAATTTCGTAGTAATTCAAATCTTAGAAAAGTTTTTAAAAAATATTAACAAAATTTTATTATAATTTTGGTGTGCTTTTTTTTTCATTTTATTATATAAATTCGCACAATTTTAAAAATTTTGAAAATTTTATTTAGGTATCTCTAAAATTGAACGAAAATTCAAAATTTGACTGAACTGTCACTTGATAATTTTCTAATTTAAAAAAAAATTAAAATTGGTTAAACTTTTGAGTTACCTAAGATAGGTACTTTTTTTTATTTTAAAATAATTTTAAAATTGGGCAAACTCTTGAGTTGAGATAATTTTTGAAATTTTAAAGTTTTTCAAAAATTTTATTCAACAGTACGAAAATTCAAAAATTTGATTTGATTTTAATACATTTTTAAAGTTGAATTAATTTTTAAAATGTCCAAAACGTAGGTAGTATGAAATAGCTAAAATTTGGAAAATTTTCAAATAAAATCGTTCAATTTGTGAATTTAGTAATTTCTTACATTTAAATTTATCAAAATTTGATTAATTTTTATTGTTTGAAAAGTTTTGAAATTTTATAATTGCATTTGAAATTGGTGAAAATTAAAAATGAATTAGTTTTTAAGTCTTAATAACCTTTTGAAATAAGACAATCTTTCAAATTTTTTTGTTTGATATGAAAATTTTGAAAATTTTAAATTCTGTCTGGTAAGTTTTTGTTGAAGGTACTGCAACAGTTCGGATTTTTAGTCTCGTTATTTTGTTATGGGCACTTGAATTGAAAATTATTTCAAATTTCATAACATGTAAGTTGTTTTTCTTGATTTTTATAAATTTTTAGTGTAAGTTCATTTTGATAACCAGATTTAGATACTTTTTTAAAAAATTGTTGTTTTTTTTTTAAATGAACGTTTCTAAAAAATGTCGAAAAAATTATATTTCAAAAATCCAATTTCTAACTTTCTTTTAAAAATGGAGAAGTTTGTCTAGTTTTTTATTTATTTATTTATTTTTTTCAATCACCCCACAAAAAAGTTACTTTATTTCCATCAAAACTCTCACAAATTTTCTGAAAAATGAACTTGAATATAATGTATATTTTTTTTGAACAAAAATAAGGTTTTTCCAAAAGAATTTTGAAATTATTCCACTTTGCTTCTTTTTTGTTTTTTGGAAAATATTCAATTGAATCTCGTATTAACTATAATATCTACCTTCTGATTTCAATTTGAAAGCGAACTATTTCACCAAATTTTTCATTGAGGTATTTCGCTTTGGATTTATCCATATGGAAAATTTGCTTCGACAGCGTCGCTAACTTCATTTTAAAAATTGCTGCTTTGGCTTCTACACCGCTGGTTATTATCACATAGAACAACAATAAGCTCAAATTGAGATTAGCTTCGTACAATAAGCATAGAATTTGAGCCAAGTTAATAACCCATAATCGAGCACCACTAGTATCTTCCAAGCAGAACTTGACAATAGGTCTTCGACCACATTCGAACCAATACGGCATGAAATACTTGACGAGGTTACTACTTGTATCATCACTCGAGTCATCCATGTTGGTGAATAAAACGCAGACGAAAGTTACAAGTGCAGAACTGAGTACGATTCCTGAGTTGACAACGGCTAACACGATAACAGACCTTTTTAAAATTTGCGATGTAATTTCAACGGCTTCTTGTCCAACATATAATGGAGAATCTGCTTCAAAAGGCTGTTGCAACATCGTCCATATTTTCTTCGTTGCGAGTTTGAAGTAAATGAAGTAGATGAAACTGCTGAAGTGAAGCGAAAAGATCAAAAGGATTTCTATTTTTTGGATAACGTCGGGTATATTGATGAATGATATCGCTGCTCCTGAGCAGTTGACCAATATCGACGAGTAATAGAGTGCCATGAGTAGAAACTTGATTTTGAACGATAGGCGATCATGTTCGATGAAACAAACTTGACAAAAATGCAGACAGGAGTATAGAAATGCCGAATCGTTAAAGTATCTTTTTTTAATCGAGTTGTGGAAACTTTTGATTTTATTTAAAACCATTTTTAAAGGTTTTTCAGAAAATTCGATTACAAGTACGATTTCGCATCTATGTACATGTGTTTTTTTTTATCGAGTAGAATCGTCATTTTATATTTAGTATTGTGGATATTTTTTGAAATTTTTTTCACGAAGTTAATGAGTGTTTTGGATTACGATGTTTTTCACCAATTCGCCATTCTAAGTACCTATTTTTTCAAAATTTAATATTCGGTGTTTGGTGTACATGAATAATTGAAAGGGTAGAATACCTTTACGACTGGAACTATGTAATTGTGCAAGTTCTCTTAATTATGTAACTTTGTTGTTTGCTTTGTGCCAAGTTGTAATCTTTAACTTGGTATAATTTGCAAATTATCAAAAACTAAGCTGATGGAATATTTTGAAGGAGACTTGAATGTTCCATGTGCCAAGGACAACGTCCTCCTCCCTCCCCTTCAAAATGCCACGTACGAGTATTAAAGTTTTCAGTCCTCCATAAGGTTTTAAAAATAGTAGATACGTGAAATTTGTACATAACTTGTTTTGTAGCTCTTGGAATTACCTGCAACTAATGTTATGTGCATATTTCATAAGGGTATAGATCCAGATCCAGTTTGAAAAAGATCCAAATCCTTTCTTTTGAGCGGATCTGAAAACGTTTCAGATCCAGATCAGGTCCATTTGTATCTTGAGATCCACATCAGGTCCAGATTCAAATAATTTCATTTATTTTTTTTACGATCAAACAAAAATAAATAAAAATTACCAATTTTATGATCAGTTCACACAGATAGAAAATTTAGAGAAACAAATGAAGAATTAAAGGAAAATTATAGTTGTGGATCTGGATTTTTTTTTCTCGAAAATTGAAGTATCTTCAGATACAACTCAGATCTTTTGAAAATGAAAGGATCTGATTGATCTATGTCATATCCAAAAATAACAAATCCTTATCAAAATTTTGGAATTCGGATCTGACCATCTCTGTCCATCATAAATCTGTGGTAGAATTTCTGGAAATAAACTGAATGTGAGCCATGCAATAGTTTTTTTTGTAGAAGATATTATATTGAAGAAATTAACAGATGTTTTCGTATATTGCGTTAATCTACGTAATATTAATATTATTATTAGGTTTTGCGAAAAACATATACGGTAGTGTTAGATAAAATTAATAAAAATACTTAATCCTATTACATCGATCCTTTGCGTTTGTAATGTAACAACATCATGTTCAAAAAAGAGTACATGGTTTTTAAGCAAGTCATAGAGAATTCATAATTGAATGTAAACATTCCACTTGCTGTCACTTCGATGGATTTTTGATTATGAGTTAAACACAAGAGATAGATTTTCCTGAATCTGATGCTCTGCTCGTACCACGGAATATCTGATAATTCGTGAAGTATCATTTCATTCTGAAAATAAAGGTCGCGGTCGTAGGGTTACATTCACCAATTGTTTTCAAAACATTATGTTCAAAATTGATTTGTCAACTTTTTTTATTTTTATTTCTATTATTCTTTTCTTTATTTTTTTATTTTTTAATTTTTTTTTGAAATCCAAGTAGTCTTTGAATTTCAAGTTTTTTTTTAAATTTATTTATTTATTTTTTTTAAATTAATTTTTTTGATTTTTGTTCAAAATTAATTTTTTCAAATTTTGTCTCTGAACAATGTTTAAAATTCTCTCTTTTGAATTATTTTTTATATATATTTTTTAAACCAATGTTTTCAAATTTTATTCAAAAACAGTATTTCCAATATTATATCAAAATGATTTTAACTTGGGTATTTTTTTCCTGAAAATTAATTCTTCTGAGAATGAAGTTTTCAATTTTTTTTCAATAGTAGTTTTTGAAATTAAAAAAAAATTTCATCCATATTTGTTTCAAAACTTTTATAAGAAATAATTTTTTTCAAATTATCAATTTTTTAGAATGTTGCTCTAATATAATTATTTTTTTCAATTTATTTTGAAAAACATACCTAGGTACATTTTTGAAATTTGTTAAAAACTTGTACCAAAATCAGGGTTTAGAAATTCTGTTCAAAATTTTTTTTTCGTAAATTGTATCCAAATTGATTTTATTTGATTTTTTTCTTTGTTTTAAATTTCAATGTTTTAAACATTCCTAACAAAATAATTTTTTTTTAAGTTTAAACAAATTAATTTTTCCAATTTTTGTTGAAAACCAATTTTCTATTTTTATTTTTTGAAAAATTAATGTCATAAAATTTTTTCTCTATCACCTAGATTATTTTTATCAATGAACAATTTTTTCAAGAAAATTTTTTGGGATTTGTGCTGTTCGAGGAAAAGTTGTTAAATTATAAGCTCCCCGGGTCAATTTTGTTTTTAAATGAAATTTATGTAACATTTCCCATCGTCATATTATTTGCAATTAACTAATCATCAATTTATTTTATTTTTCTGTTTCAGGTGAGTGTTGAATTTCCATCTTATTCTGTTAGAGAAGTTGACTTGATAACGAGTAAGTTATTCATTATTCGTATACGTTACAATGGCAATTCTTGGATTCTTGCAAAAAGGTCATAGAAACATTATTTTATTTAAATATTTCTACAAATTTATTTTCGAAAAAATTCATACCTAAGTTTTCCATTAAAAAAAAAAAAAAAAAAAAAACAATTCCAGCGAAAATCAAATAATGGAAATTTTTCATCACCCGCTTTGTAACTGTTTAATATTCAAAAAATCGCTAATGACCTATAATTTTTTCAATTTTCAAAATTTATTCAATTTATTTAGGTAATTTTTAAATTTGAATAAATTTTCAAAGTCGAAAGAATTTTTGAAGCTTGGTATTTTAAAAATAATATATAATAGAGAAGTGTCATCAGAATTTTTTGAAAACTTAAAGTTTAGGCGGGTCACTTGGAAATTTTGATAAATTTTAAATGTTGAATTATTTTTTTAAAAATTGCGTCGAATTAAAAAAAAAGTCAACGTTGAATAGATTTTTAAAATTTTCAACGCGATAAAAATTTGAAATTTAAAAAATCTTCGAAGTTTTATCAATTTTTCAAATGTAGCTAATTTTTAAACTTTAGAAGTTTCTCAAAATTTTGTAAAAATTCATCATTTTAAAAAAAATGGTTATAAAATTAAAATTTTGAAAATTTTCTATTTTTAATACATTTGAAAAAAATTAGCCAAAGTTGATACAATTTCAAAAATTCACTTGAATTTAAAAATTGCAATAATTGAAAAATATAATTCCGTTAACTTTCTAAATTTTAAATTTTGCACCAAAGTTGGATAAATGTTTAAAATTTAGCAATTTTTGAAATGGGGTGTTGTGAAAATTCAGTCATTTTTTTCAAAGGTTCTTAAAAGGTTGAATACATACTTAGATACTTTGATAGATTTTTGAACTTGATAAAAATTCAAAACCGAGAAAATTTGATTCAAATTTATCAACTTTAATGTAGTTTTCTTCAAAACTTGTCTGGAAAATATTCTTCTTTTTTTTCTATTTTTACAATAATTTGTTTAAATATTTTTTTTTGTAGGTACTTTTAGAAAAGAAAAATCTCAATATTTTTTCTCAAATTGAAAAAAAAGGAGAATTTTTCTTCCAATTCGTGTTTTTTTCTCAAAAAAATAAAAAATAAAAAATAAGTAAATAAACAAATAAATAAAAAAAATCTACATAAAAATCGAAAGTTTTTTTCATCCAAGAAAACTGAAAAATGCTTATTTTTATAAAAAAAATTAGACAAAAATTGAATTTTTCTGTATATAAAAGAACAAAAAATTATTTAAAAAAAATTCTACCTACAATATAAAGAGGTATTTACTTTTAAAAATTTTATAAACTCTTACTCCAAAAGATTTAGTGATTTTTTTTTGTTCAAAAAATGTAGACTTCCAATTTTATTTTTAAAAAAAATATTTTTTTAACCTTGAAAGAAGTTGAAAAAATTTGTTTACCTTACCCAAAGAAAACTGAAGATTTTTAGTATATTTTTTTCCCTGATTCAGACAAAAACTTGATACGAGTATAAATTTGATACCTATTTACCATTGAATTGCACACTTGCTTCATAAATTAGACAAGAAATTTTTATTTTTTTAACGATTTGGGCATAGGCATCTTTTTTCTACATTTATTTGCCTAGTAGGTACTTCATGAAATAGGCAACAGACGAAGAAATTTTATCAAGAAAATAACATCTTATCAATTGATGAATAATAATTGGATTTTGAAAGAATTGAAATATTACCGAATCTGCTATCACTTGAGCATACATGCAATGTATAACAAATCCAACTGCTCCTGATACTGAAATTATCATAGTTTTTGTAAGGATGAAACGATCGCTGTTCACCTGAAAATTGGAAAATATCAAGTAGTCGAGAGTAATTTTGAAAGTTATTTCATTCGATATAATATAACCGAAGAATTTTAATTTTAAATAAAGAATGAAATGACAGAATGAATAAGAAATCCATTCCATTGCCCATATTATTATACTTGGAGTGTTTATCTAATATTTATAATAGGTATGTACCTAATATTTTGAATAAGAAAATGATTTCAGTAATACATATTGTGTACTTATGAAAAAATATATATATACGTATATTCGTATTTGACAATCTAACCTCAATTATTGAGGTAAATCCCAAAAATACCAACGCTCCACAAAATTCAGCCAAGAATATTGACACATAGCCTCGCATCATGTCAATTATTTCAGTACAGTACCTATTCGAATATAAAAATTAAAATCAGTTCATTTTCACGATCAAATCCTCGTATATGTAATTTCGATTCGAGCGCACAACTTAGCATAAATTTTCATTATGCAATACTTACTCTCGTATCTTCTGCTGATATTTAATATTATCGTACAATTCTTCAATAACAGAATCATCGTATTCGTCAACTCTTCCAGAACTGAGCAAACTTAACCGACTCTGAGATTTCATACGTTCAGCAAATTCTCTAATAGTAGCTTTGATCGTCTCCAAATGTACCCAAATATTGGCCATAAAAACGGAATAAATTATCAAAGCGACACAATACATAGAGTACTCGACCCCTACCGAAATCGTAGTAAATGCGTTGGAAAGCCATAAATCCAAACCCGAATCGATCTTCGAACAGAAACGTTTATCATCCACGACATCGCAAGATAGCCAAAATGGTATCATCAAAGAGTACTTGTAGGAAAACTCCCCGCCCGAGAGTAAATAGAAAATGGTCGAAAGTATGAAAAGACTTGCCCACGCTGTGTGCAGGATAATGTACTTGACTAAACGAGCTTTGAGGAAGCTTTCAGTTCTTCGCAATACATTATTAGAACTTAGGTTTGTGAGAAGTTGTATACCATTTAATAATTGTTTTTCGTTGTGCGAAAAATACAAAAATATGAATACATCGGCAATTTGAGGAATAATGGTGCCAAATATTTCCATCTTGATGTGGCTCTGGCTAGCCATGCAAAGGGTGATTACACTTCCAAGCACTCCTACACCCATGGTGGTCATTGCCACGCCATAATATATTAATCCGAATAATTTGTACTGTTTTGGGAAAATCGCGAACATAAAAAGTAACATTTTTAACATCGAATGTAAATATCTCGGAAGGGTTTTATCGCGCAAAAAATGCTCCATGATTCACGAGGCTCGATTTCTAACTGAATTGTGAAGAAGGTGAAATATAGTCGAGAATGTGTGATTAGATAGAACTACGGATAATTATGGTGCTAATTCGTTAATTGGTGAACTTTTAAAGAGTATGTTATAGAAAATAGTGGGTTTCGAACATATGTGCAAATTTATGAAAGTTTCATTTAAATTGAGTATCCTTGAACGTGAATTATAGCCTTTGATATTTTTGGTTTAACCTATTTGCATTGTTTTTAATTTCAACTCGTAAATGAAAATTTATTTAGGTAACTTATTATAATTAAAACTTTTTATAAAAATGGGAAGTTCTGTAAAAAAAAAATATATATATAAGAATTCTTTAAAAATTAAAAAAATTGTAAGAATGAAAAAATGTTTAAAAATTGTGAAAATTGAGAAATTGATGAAATTAAAAAATTTGCAATTTGGAAAATTAGTCAGAATTGAAAAAAATGCGATTACAACTTTTTTCAATTCAAAAATTTGAAAAATGAGCAAATTTGTAAGTTGTAACATTCAATAGCGTTTAAAAAAAAGTGAAAATCCCGGAGATATAGCAAAATTTGTGGCAGTAAAAAATTCTGTAAAAATTGAAAAATTGAAAAAATGGTTTTAAAAATTCTAAGAAATTAATAAAATAATTGAAATATTTGTAAAAATAGGTACATCGATAAAAATTGTGGAAATCGAAAAATTTGTACCTAGATATTAAAATTTTTAAAAAATTTCAAAATTTCGAAACAAATTGCTAATTTGGAAAAAATTATAAAAATTGATTGTTTGTAACTCAATATCAATTTTTTTTAAATATTGTATTCGCCAGTATAAGAGGGAAGAGAAGGAGAACGGCTGCGCATACGCATATTTTACCAATAAGCGTGAAAAGTGACGAGCAAATGGCACTCTTGTTGTGTTCGTTGTGCAGGGTGGACGTGTTTTTCTTGCGTTGAATCACAAATTATTATTTAATTTTATGTAACTTATCACAATATTAGAGATCCATGAATAGGCAACATTTTTGAAAACTTATTTGAAATCTATTTTCTGAATCAAAACAATTTTTGAGATTTTCATAGGGCGTTTATTAATTGGATTACCTCTATTTTTCTATATTTTTGAAAAATATCAATGTTGTTAAAAAAATTACCTAATTTTAATGAGATCTTCATGTACTTGCATCATAGCCTACTCCATGAATTTTGTAAGGGAATTAATTTGAAAAAAATTTGAACTTTTTATTTAAAAAATAATTAATTAAAAAACAATAAAAGTTATAAGTTTTTTCTATGTTAATTGAAATGCAATTTTACCAAAAGCTTATTTTTAAAATTTTCCTTAAAAATGCTTTTCCAAACTTTAATAAAAACAAAAAATTTTTAGTTTTGATTGAAAAATATTCTAATTTTACTTGAAAAATGATTCTTAAAAAAATGTTGTTTACAATTTTTCTATGAAAACTTTGATTAATAAGAAGTTTAAATTTTTCTGGGAAGCAATATTGTTTTTAATATTTTATTATAAAGATCAAATTTTAAGCGAAACATAAATACAGAATACGAATAAATTGGGCGACGTTTTTGTTTCGCTTAAAATTTGATCTTTATAATAAAATATTAATGTACATCTTCGCGAAACTTTTTATGTTTTTGTATTTTTTCCAATAGTGTTTGGTTCAAAAAATCAATAACTTCGATTTTGTTGAAGATTTTTTTGCAAATTCTATTTTCAACAATGTTTGAAAATTTTTTCATGATTAGAATTTTGTGAAAATTTAGTTTTGAAGAAGGAATTTATCTAAGTATTTAGACTTTTTAAGAACTTTAATTAATTTTTTCTTGAAAAGTTGACTTGAAAAATTTGTGTAAAAGTTTTGTTTTGTTCCGAACTCTCATCATTTTTGAAAAATTTCAATATTTATTGTAAATAATTTTAATTGAAAATTTTTAAAAAAATCAAAATTTGTTTTCTGATAGTGAAAGTTTAGTAAAAAAATTTTGAAAACATTTTGCTTCCTTTCAAATATGAGTTTCAAAAAAAAAAAAAGAAGAAATTCCTAATACATAGTTTAAAATTTTGAAAAAATTTCACTTCGGGTCATCCTGTGTCAATACGACCACGTTTGAATAAATTCAAAGTTCTCAAAAAATTTTAACAGTTGGAATTTTTTAAAATTTTGTGTCAAAGAATTTTTAAATAATTTAATACCTAGTTATTTAAATTTTATTCCTTTTCTTTTATAGTTTGAAAATTTGGCTTGAAAAATTTTGGAAATAACCTCGCTTTGTTCTAAAAGTCATCTTTGAAGAAGCTAATGATATAAATTTTACAACTAAAAAAACTCGATATTTTGTTTCAAAAATTTGATTTAAAATTTTTGTGAAAATCATCTGCGTTCACTTCAGTATCACAAATTCAAAAATTTTCTCTATTTTAATTTTTTTTTAAATCTCCTGCTTTTTTTTAAAATTCAATTTTAAGGAATGTTTTCAAAAATTGGTTTTCGAAACTTTTTCATAAATAAGTATGACAAAAATGTGACTTGACTTTCAAGAATTTTTGAAAATTTGAATTTTGTATTTTATTTTTCAAATATTAGTTTAAAAATGAAGTTTACAGAATTTAGCTGGAAAATGTTAAGAAAAATTTTGTTCAAAATTCTCATATTTAATTAAAATTTTTTAGATTAGCTCAAAATCTGAAAAAAGGATTAATTTTGAGTCCCAGCACTTACTTAATAAAGAAAATGATGCATGCAAGATCCATTTTGTTAAAATCCCCGACATACCTACTAATCACAGATCCCAAGTCATTTTTCGAGAATGTGCTAGTTCTAAATGTTGTTGAGAATTTCAAGCTTCTATTTCAAGTACATGATTTTTATCATTTGAGAATCGAATTCGAAAGTTGAATTATTATGTTTTCAGTAGTCAGTTGTGATTTCATTATACCTATTTAGTGAAGGCAGTTGATTTAGTAGGTGGGTAGCTTCAATAATTGATTACAAAAAAATAATTATCTTACCATAGGTAAGCGAAATTACCCAATAAAATATACGGTAAATACTAAATAAGTACAATTTACTCGAATTAATAATAATTATGTTTATTCAATTTCCGTTGGCGTTTGTTGTTGAATGATTTTAAGAATTAAGGTATTTTTATTTCGCACACAGATTTGTGTCGAGCTTATCGATTAGGAAATTACCTTTGTAAGTCAGTCAACATCAATTATTTTGGAATAACAAAAATGAACAATTATATGTGTGAGTTAGTGGTATCGATCATTTAATTTCCATATTTTAAAAGCAGCATATTCAATATGGAATACTCGGTTTTTACCATTTGACCATAAGTGTCCAAATTCAACTCGACGACTTCGCCAATTTTCACTTTGACTGAGATTTAATTCAGTATCAATGTTGTGAGGTACATTTTGCGAAGTTTCAAGCTCAAGTCGTACCATTGAATGGTGGTTAATTCTTGAAGAATAAGCTCATTCTGAAAGTACAAAATTCATACAAGTGTTTTGAAAACTACATATAATTATAGCTATTGATTTAAACGTAGGTACTCGTGTCCTTACCAAATTTGATACAACTTGAGAGCTATAAGATATGATGAAAGCTACGAATGAAAGGAACAAGAAGCCCACATAAAGCTCTTGAAAACCATGTTTGTTGACTCGTAAAGCTAGAATGAAGCGAAAATTAGTCGGGTTTTTTGGTAAAAGAAATTCTTTACTTGGGCGGGGAGGGTCGAAAAATTTTTTGAGGAGAAAATTCTTCGACTTTTCTAGGGCAAAAATTCTCTAATTTTGGAAGAATCATTATAATTTTGGAGAATTTTCAATTTTTTTGGGAGAAAAAAATCCTTTGATTTTTTGAGGGGGGGGGGGGAATATTTTTGATGCAATTTTGATATTTTTTCAAATTCTGATTTTTTCCAATTTCTTCATTATTTTAATTGTGTAATAATTTCTTATTCCAGTTGGATTTTCTTCTATTTCTTGTAAGAATTATTTTGTTAGGTAGAATGGAATGCGCGTTTGCTCGATTAGCTACGGCATGTAGGGTAAGTTGGTTTACGAGGCTGTGCGACAGTTTACATATGGTAACTGGTTGCTGATGCAGTGGCCACCGCGGATGTCTTTGTTTCACACAAGGGTCGTTTTGTGTGCAACGGCTAAGAGTGTGAATGGACAGCGGCGGGCATACTGAAGTCGTTAAACTGATCCCAATGCGTAGATTTCGAGAGTTTATTTTGCATGGAACGTGCTAGTTGACGTTCAGCCGAATGCATGTGTTAATTTTACGACAGCTTTCAAACCGAGGGATCGAAGGGATCTCTCAACCTCTTATTTAGTCTGTCTACTGTGCCGGTGCAGTTCGCTTGCGTGTGTGTATTTTTGTTGTTGCTTACAAAGCCTACATAGTTTCGTATATTCGTATTGTATATTGCATTCTGAACTGTCTTACGCGAAGTGAACTGAGAGTACGCGTAGTGATTGTGCTATTGTGCTATTTGGATTGTACCTGCTTTACATATTTGGTGAGTTTATCAATGGATTTGATTTCTCACTGGGCATGACCCTGGTTTATATGATATACTATTGGCTTTTTGATTATGATATGCTTTCAGTGAAATAGTGTTATTGTGAAACTTCTTGCCAACGGGTGTCGTCCGGATTTGGAGACACTGGTGGCCACTATGCTGGGTGCTGAGTAGGTATCCTAGCGATTATGTGGTCACCTACCGGGCTAGTCTTTTGTAGACGGTAAACCTGGTACGGAGGTTGGCGCTAGGTGAGGGGTATACCTGTCTGTTTGTCATTCAGGCCCCCTAGGCAAATTCCTAGCTGGTACAGGAGTGGCTACCTGTGCCTGAGAAGGTACCTATCTAGTTAGTGTAGATTAGGTGTATGTAGTTTTTAGGGTGTGCTTACCCTTTTATGTATTTTTTTTAGGTGTCTGACGGGAGTTCTGTGTCTAGCCTCAGTGATCCAACAGCCCAGATGCCGACTGTATTATAGTATAGATTAATCCTGACATTAGTGTAGATATTTGCTTAAATATAGGCATATTCCAGGCATCCCTAACATGTGTTTGTTTTTGGGTAGGGTTCTTATTTTTCAGGCTCTAGTATTTTTTTTTAGGGCGTCTTACATTTCAGAAGTGGGATCACACTGAGCTTTGACCGGAACTACCTACTTAATACTACGTATTTAAATATTACGTATTTCTTGGTATAGGTTTTTTTTTTTATTATGCGTTTTTTTTCTTATCTATTTGAACATCAGGTATGGAATTTTCAGGTCATATTTTTGTGCATTTTTTTTTGTTGACTTATGTAGGTCTGAAAATGTTGTAAATTTCTTCCCCTATTTAATAGGTAGATTTATTATTTTTTTTATGAAGGCTGGTTAGATTTTCATTTTCCCCTCGTTTTGTTTTATTATTTCGCTTTTAGAAAAATGAGTCAAGGACGTGGTACTCGAGGACGACGAGGAAGAAGTGGGGGTTCAATGTCAAATAATCCACCTCCTCCTCCCTCTCCCCCTCTCACCACTCAACCGAGCATCGATATTAAACAGCTAGCCGAAGCGATTCGTTCTCTCGCCGTGCCCCAGCCGCGATACTATCCTAATGCGGGGAACGCGATACCTATTTTTGATCCTTCCACGAAAGGACAATCAATTTTTAAATGGTGTCATAAAGTGGATGAGTTGCAAACCATTTACAAGTGGAATGATGAGGAGATCGTAAGCCATGCGTTGCCCAAGTTGAAAGGGTATGCTGAGATTTGGTATCAGAGTCTCCCTTCCATTAAGCTTACGTGGGAGCAGTGGAAGACCAAACTCTTTGAAAATTTCCCAACCAGTGAGGATTACTATGAACTCTTCTCGCAACTGATCGCCCGGAAAAAGAGGTCAAACGAGTCTTATACTCAATACTACTACGAAAAATTAGCTCTAATTCACGAATGTGAGTTAATGGGCAAGAAAGCCGTGTCCTTCATTATTGGAGGTATTGAAGACCCAGTGGTACATAATGGGGCTAAGGCTGGTAACTATGCTACACCAGAGGCTCTGTTTCGATTTCTTAGTACCTGCACCTCCAGTCATCAATACAAGCGGCCCAATAATTGGTCTTCTGGTAAACCCGACCAGAAAAAGTTCAAAACAGAGGAGCAAGGCAATTCAAAGGGTGTGACCTGTTTCAGGTGTAAGCAAACAGGACACTATAAGAAGGATTGCCCCTCAAGTACCCCACAGTCTGAGGGCAAGAATGGGAAGGAAGGTGAAGGAAACCCAAACCGCAAGGCTACCCGGAAATGCACTTTCTGTAAAAAGGATGGTCATGTAGAGTCTCATTGCTACACCAAACAGAATCTGGAGAAGAAAGCTGCTGCTGGTAGTGGTGGAACTGGGTATGACAAACCATCCTTCGCCAAACCTGAGCCGCGAGTCAAGTGACTAGCTGCAGCCCACACTGTTGATACTTCTGGAGAAAAATACCACAAATCAGTCCAAGTCAACAGTGTGAATAGTCATGCTTTCATCGATTTTGGCAGTACTTGTTCCATAATCAAATCCTCAGAGGCCAACCGTCTGAACTTAATCTGCGATTTTTCCAATAAGATAGCGTTGACAGGCTATGGCAATCATCGGGTCACTGGTCTAGGTGTGACGGAAGAGTTCGACCTGAGGATTGACCATGTTTCTGCCAGCATAGTTGCTTATGTTGTAGCCGATGAGGTTCAGAAGGAACCACTTCTCATTGGACGCAACTTTACCGAATTACCACACGTCAACGTTATCAAAACCGCAGATAGTCTGACGTTTTACCAACAAGTACCCGATAATGGAATTTCTCAAATTGAAGTACCAGACTGTGAGAAATTTCCATTGCATGCAGTCAATGATGTTGTCATTTCCATTGGGCATTTGGCTCATGTTCCTGTGGAATGTGAATACAAAGGCAACCTGTTCATTCTATCCTGTAATCGTATCTATGACTCTTGCAAAAGCGCAATTCCCTGTGTGGTTATTCGCTGTGAGTCAGAGGTATATCCGGTAATTCCTGTCATGAATCTGGGGAAGACTGAAGTTATACTGAAGAAAGGCCAAATTGTGGCTCGAGGATTCCCATGTGTTGAGGAGCCCCCTTCCCACCAAAAAGTCATGACAGTGGATCATTCCATCAGTAAGCCAATTGAACTTGGAGATCTCATCGTCGGGGATGATGTTCCCAAGGAAACCAAGCTCAAACTATTACAACTGCTCAACAATTACCGTGATTGCGTAGCCATGACGCTGAATGAGGTTGGTTGTGCACCCAATGCGAGTATGACCATCAAGTTAACTGATGAGCAGGCTTTTTCTTATCGACCTTATCGGATGGCGCCAAGTGAACAAGAGGCTCTCAAAAGCATCATTGATGAGCTACTCCAAGGCAATATTGTGCAACCGTCCAACTCAGAATACGCTTCACCTGTTCTTCTAGTGAAGAAGAAGGACTCTGAGTGGAGACTATGCATTGACTACCGGAAGCTCAACTCCAAGACAGTCAAGGATTGTCATCCCCTACCACGGATTGATGACCAGGTGGACAAGTTAGCATTTGGAATCTTCTTCACCAGCATGGACTTGAAGTCTGGCTATTATCAGATCCAAATGGCTGAAGATTCCAGGAAATATACAGCTTTTGTCACACCACAAGGCCAATACGAGTTCTTGCGGATGCCCTTTGGCCTTGCTAATGCACCAAGGGTGTTCCAACGGTTCATGAATCGGGCACTATCACCTGTAATGGACATCGCTCAAATTTACCTAGATGATATACTTCTCTATGCACTGACTTTGGAAAGTGCGACAGAGGGTATAGAGCGGGTCTTGAAGGTCCTTAGAGAAGAAAAACTGACTCTCAATCTCAAGAAATGTTCTTTTCTGATGACTACAATTACTTTCCTGGGTTATGAGATCAGCAAAGGAACAGTGAGACCAGGAAGCGAGAAAATTGAGGCCGTTGTGAAGTTCCCAACACCTGAGTCGGTACACAACATCCGTCAATTTCTGGGACTTACAGGTTTCTTCCGTCACTTTGTCCAAGATTACGCCAATATTGCTCGACCCCTGAATATGCTGACGCGGAAAGATGCTAAGTGGTTTTGGAACAACGAGCAGGAGGCAGCTTTTCAACACCTCAAGGACAAGCTGTGTAATCGACCAATACTAGCCATCTACAATCCGCAGGCATATACTGAAGTCCATACTGATGCGAGTGCCTTGGGATTAGGTGGAATACTCCTTCAGCAATTCGGTGGAAAACTACATCCTGTATCATATTTTAGCCGTCAGACTCATGGTGCTGAGTCTCGATACCATTCCTTTGAATTGGAGACTTTGGCTGTTGTAGAGTCCCTGAAGAAATTTCGATCTTATCTTCTTGGAATCCAGTTCACGGTTGTTACAGACTGTAATTCGCTGAAGATGTCTGCCAACAAGAAGGATCTACATCCCCGTATGGCGCGCTGGTGGCTTCAACTACAAGAATTCACTTTCGATGTAACTTATCGCCCTGGTGAACGAATGAAGCACGTGGATGCACTTAGCCGTAATCCAGTGGTGATGAGGATAACTACTGATGACCTGTTGCTGTCTTGTCAACTGACAGATTCATCATTGAAGGATATTCGAAAGATCTTGGCTTCTACACCAAAGACTGCCTATGAGAAGACTGTACATAAGGACTATGTATTAAAATCAAATAGGTTGTTTCGTAAATTGCCTCAAGGCTTGGTATGGGTAGTACCAAAAGGCATGAGACATGACGTTGTCCGAATTGCACATCAAAACACCGGGCACTGCGCTGCTGAAAAGACTATACAAAAACTTCGCGAGGCTTACTGGTTCCCAAAAATGAACGAGTACGTGGATAAATTCGTCAAGTGTTGCATCCCATGCCTGTTCAACCGCCGAAAAATGGGAAAACCGGAGGGATTTTTACATCCGATCCCAAAAGGTGATCGTCCACTGGTAGCATTCCATGTGGATCACCTTGGTCCTTTTCCAAGATCAAAGCGGGGAAATACTCATCTAATTGTCGGTATTGATGCATTCACCAAGTTTGCATTCCTGAAGGCTGTCAGGAGCACCAATACCAATTCAGTCATTGAGTATCTGCGTGACATCTTTGCTACCTATGGTTGTCCAGAAATGTTGATATCTGATCGTGGGAGTGCATTTACTGCTATTCGGTTCAAACAGTTTTGCGTTCAGAATGGAGTACAGTTGGTCCTGAATGCGTTGGCAACACCCAGGGCTAATGGCCAAGTAGAACGCTTGAACAGAACAGTTATGCATGCTCTGTTAACCACCATCGAAAATGAAAACAGCTGGGATGAGCACATAAACAACATTAAATTCTGCATTAACACCACCATCAACAAAACAACAGGAAAAAGTCCAGCCATGTTATTATTAGGCTTCCAACCACGGGGTGGTGAAGATGCTTTGCTGAGAGATGCTGTGGTGGAATGCTCTACTGCCCTTTGTGATTTTGTCACCCTGCGTGAGGAGGCAGCAAAAGCCACAGAGAAAGCCCAAGCGTCTCAGAAGAAATACTATGACAAGGATCGTAAACCCAGTCATAAGTACCAAATTGATGACATTGTTGTCATTGAAAAGGCAGCTGCTGCACCTACAGGTCCCAGTAGGAGCAGAAAAACATTACCTCCATTTCAGGGCCTATTCATTGTTGAGGAGGTCCTACCTAATGATAGATATCGGGTAGTGGATATCTCTGGCTGCCATCGCACCACTAGATCTGGCAGATATTCCCAAGTCGTCACACCTGACAAGATGAAACCCTTTGGTGGTGGTCTCTCAGATGATGAGGATGATGATGGGTCTTATGCTGATGAGTAGCACTTTGATGCTGTTATTCTATTTGGTGAGTGGCGTCGGGACGACTTTTCGTCAGAACGGCCGAATGTAAGAATTATTTTGTTAGGTAGAATGGAATGCGCGTTTGCTCGATTAGCTACGGCATGTAGGGTAAGTTGGTTTACGAGGCTGTGCGACAGTTTACATATGGTAACTGGTTGCTGATGCAGTGGCCACCGCGGATGTCTTTGTTTCACACAAGGGTCGTTTTGTGTGCAACGGCTAAGAGTGTGAATGGACAGCGGCGGGCATACTGAAGTCGTTAAACTGATCCCAATGCGTAGATTTCGAGAGTTTATTTTGCATGGAACGTGCTAGTTGACGTTCAGCCGAATGCATGTGTTAATTTTACGACAGCTTTCAAACCGAGGGATCGAAGGGATCTCTCAACCTCTTATTTAGTCTGTCTACTGTGCCGGTGCAGTTCGCTTGCGTGTGTGTATTTTTGTTGTTGCTTACAAAGCCTACATAGTTTCGTATATTCGTATTGTATATTGCATTCTGAACTGTCTTACGCGAAGTGAACTGAGAGTACGCGTAGTGATTGTGCTATTGTGCTATTTGGATTGTACCTGCTTTACATATTTGGTGAGTTTATCAATGGATTTGATTTCTCACTGGGCATGACCCTGGTTTATATGATATACTATTGGCTTTTTGATTATGATATGCTTTCAGTGAAATAGTGTTATTGTGAAACTTCTTGCCAACGGGTGTCGTCCGGATTTGGAGACACTGGTGGCCACTATGCTGGGTGCTGAGTAGGTATCCTAGCGATTATGTGGTCACCTACCGGGCTAGTCTTTTGTAGACGGTAAACCTGGTACGGAGGTTGGCGCTAGGTGAGGGGTATACCTGTCTGTTTGTCATTCAGGCCCCCTAGGCAAATTCCTAGCTGGTACAGGAGTGGCTACCTGTGCCTGAGAAGGTACCTATCTAGTTAGTGTAGATTAGGTGTATGTAGTTTTTAGGGTGTGCTTACCCTTTTATGTATTTTTTTTAGGTGTCTGACGGGAGTTCTGTGTCTAGCCTCAGTGATCCAACAGCCCAGATGCCGACTGTATTATAGTATAGATTAATCCTGACATTAGTGTAGATATTTGCTTAAATATAGGCATATTCCAGGCATCCCTAACATGTGTTTGTTTTTGGGTAGGGTTCTTATTTTTCAGGCTCTAGTATTTTTTTTTAGGGCGTCTTACATTCTATTAGTATTTTTAGCATAGTATATGCTTTTACGGAGACCAAAATGGAAAAAAACGACAGGAAAATCCGAGACCAAAATCCGACCCCATTGGGTTAGGTTAGGTTACATGAGGTTAGGTTTGGATGACATAAAAAAACTTGGAAAATTTTCAATAAATTCGACTTTTTAGACATTATGTCAGACATTTTGAAACTTGTAAATTTTTTGAAATTTTATGACTTTTAGACATTTTCTAGACATTTTGAAACTTGAAATTTTTTTATTAATTTAATGGCTTTTTGATATTTTATTTTTTTTAAATAAATTTTACGACTTTTAGATATTTTATCGGACATTTTGTAAGACATTCCGTTCTCCAACCTTTTTTGTTAAAATTCTCTTGACTTTTAGATAATTTATCAGACATTCTGTTTTTTTTTTGTTTTTTTTGTAATTTCCATTGAAATTAATATTATTTATGACTTTTTGTGAATTATCAAACAAAAAACTTAAGTAAACAAATACAAATACATTAAAAAATGATAAATACAGAAAATTCCCTTCCCATTTTTATAGACTTAGGACTATCTGAAATTGATATTTCAGGTATGGTTAAAATTTTCTGTATTTTATTCATTTTAAAATGTTTTGTATAAGATTACGCTCAAATTTTGCATAATAATATGAAATTATTTTTATTATACGTTTTTGATTTTTAAATTTGCATGGAAATTAATATTCTTCACTTTTAGACATTTTATCAAGTAGTGAATGTTATTAATTTTTTTTTTCATTGAAATCAATTTATATGACTTATTTTTATATTTAATGAATTTCTTTTATTAGATGTTTGTGATTTTTAAATTTGCATGCAAATTAATATTCGAACCTTTTACATTTTCTCAGTTAATTAATGTTATTCATTTTTTCAATGGAAATCAATTTTTATAACTTACTTTTATACTAATTTTAATTGATTTTCTTATTTAAATTCTTTTAAAATGTTAAAATAAACAAAATGTAAACACATTAAAAAATGATAAATACAGAAAATTCAATTCCCATTTTTATACACTTTTATTTTAATTTCATGACTTTTAATCATTCTGTTTGACATTGCTATTATTTTTAAATTTCAAGGAACGTAATTGTTTTTCAATTGATGACTTAGAAATTTTGTCAGACAACTTTTATTATAAGTTATTATATTTTATTGCATTTTTTCAAAAGTCAAGTTGATTAAATTTATAAAGTCAAAAAAATTCATTAATTTTCATTTTTGGGAAATAGTTAATATACTTTTATGATAACTGAAGTAATTGATGTAATTTTTCGTAATTATTTTGTCAATGTATCGTGGAAAAAACCAGGTCAATACAAGAACCTCCACGCGTTGTTGAGATATTTGGAGCAGTTTTCAATTTTAGGTCAAACATATTATCCATGAATGATAAAAAACGCTTATTTTGATTCATTTTAATGTTTAAATTGAAATCTCCAGATATTATTATTGGAATGTTCTGATAATACAAGTTTCCATGATTTTCGTAATTTTTGTTTTGAACAGTGAATGATGATAAATTTATCATTAAAAAATTTTCAATATTATCAATGGACATTCCGGGAGAAATGTAAACACTCATTATCACTACATGTTCGTTGTTTATTATGCTATCAATTGCACAAATGTCGCCACATTCTACATTGTTTTTTGAATTAAATTTTATAACATTATGTTCATTTGATGGTATTATCATACAATTTTTTTTTTCATAAATAGCTACTCCACCAACACGGACATGTTTTCGTTTAAATTGACTGACACATCTATATCCTTCAATATCAATCAACTCATTATTCGATATACAGGTTTCTGTCAACGCCATAATTTTAACTTCATTATTTAAGAAATCAGTGATTAAACATCACTCATGCTCGATGAATTTTTAGTAAAATATGATAAAAAATTCGAATTTATTGTGAAATATTTATGCAAAATTGATAATAACCGTATCATAATATATGAAAATATAGGTATGCTTTAAAATTCAAAGAATTTAAAAAAATTCCATACTTGGATGTAGAAAAAAAATACTCATTACAACTTATTTGATAAAAATAATGTTTTAAATATTACAAAAAGTAATATTTTAATATGCCTCATCAGTCATTCATTTCCCATATTTCAAAAGAAGCGCATTCAAAATGGAGTACTTGGTTCTTACTATTTTACCATAAGTATTCAGATTCAATTCAATGACATCAGCGATTTTCAATTTGGCCGACGTCTGGTTTAAAATCAACGTTGTGAGATATATCTTACGAAATTTCAAACTCAAATCGTACCATTGTAATTCGAATAATTCTTGAAACATATGTTCATTCTGAAAATACAACAAATACTGTAGCTGGAGACCTTATTAACGCAAGTAGGTATTCGAATTTTTACCAAATTTGATACGGCTTGAGAGCTATAAGATAAGACGAAAGTCACCAAGAAAAGGAACAATAAAGTAATAAAGCTCTTGAAAGCTATTGATGTTGATCCTGAAACCTAAAATAGAACATTAACAAGAATGCGCAAATTTCCGTTTGTCTACATATACAATTATACGTTGAATTACCTCTGTACGTAGTATAAATAGAATTAGAATTGAATTTAGAGTACAGGATGCCGAGTAATACGTAACAAATCCTTTCCACGCTTCCACCATTTGCAGAGTTCGACTGTAGCGAAAAAATAAATCAAAATTAGTAGGTACCTTGACCTAACTACTACCTGCTTATTCATTTCGAAATTTGATTTTTTTTTCAACTCACATTTGTAAAAGTTGCTGATGTTTGAAAATATTCAAGAAACTTTCAATGAGGAATTCATCTGTTCGAATGGACCGTTGCGAACCGTCGTTAATATTTTGTGTTTTTTTTCCCAAAATGGCGAGTTGTCGCGCGGTTATTTTCTTGAATGTATGTAAATCTGTCTTGATAATTTCCAAATGCTTGACTAAGTTAGCCACGGTGATGCTGAATAATGTAAACGGCAGTAAATGCGTCAAAGTGGTCCAAAGCATGATAATCATTTGAAAAACATTTGCCAGAAGGAGCTCAGTTTTGCTGTTCATTTTCCAACAAACCTTGTTGAATATGCTCTGGGGTGAATTTTCCGCATTGCACGAGAACCAGAACGGTATAACAAATATTTCTTTACTATTCGTCAGGTCATCTTGAAATAAAAAGTATACCGCTGGAGCGTTGAACAAAATGCTCAACAGAAGTGTCCAAACGAAAAGCCATCTAAGCCTGTTTACCAAGAAGTCGTTGATTCGATTCGATATAACGTCGATGGAGAATTTATCATTGTCCAGATCTGACAATAAATGCAGTATGTTTCTTTTACGTCGCATTATTTGAATAAATATCATGACCGCGAATAGTTGCACCGTTATGCTGGCTGATGACTCGAGCATTTCTTTTCCTTTTGTGGCATTCATGAATCCGACGATGCTTCCGAATAAACCGATGGTGAAAAGGGAAAGGTATGAGAGGGTGTAGATTATACTTAGTTTGGTGTTTTCGTACAATCCTATTAATCCAAGTGAGATGTATTTGATCCATGAGATTACATTTTGTTTGGTCATTGTAATAGGATAAAAATTAGCAAGAAAGCAAAATTACCTGTTTTCGCGGAATTGTTCGAATATACTTAATAGCTTAGGTTTTGGAAAATTTACTTTTTTTTTTTTTTTGTAGTTGGTAATTAAATGTTTTAAGTATATTGTCCACTTTGTCAAAAGGCAATCATGAAAATTTTTTTCTAGTGGATTTCTCAAATTGTTCAAATTTGAAAGTAATTAGGTGTTGTCATTTTAATTATACATTCTCAGTCACAGGAAAGAAAATTCTTGAGCGTTGTACGTTGTAAGGTAAGGTCTGCCACGATGACGACGCTGCCACGTTGACACAGTGCTTATCTATAACTTTTTAACTACTAGTGCTCTGAGAGGTAAAAACACGTAGTATTGTAAATAATGTTTCAATGTATCATATATCCATCATAGCAGAAGATCCTTGAAAAACTATTTTCACTGGTGAAAAAAATGTGAATTTTTTGTGATTTTTTTTGTCCAAAGTATTTTTTTTTTTTCATTTTCATTTTTCATTTTTAGAAGGCAGAATTACCTCAAAATGAATAAATTATGTATCGTTGGAATCGTCATGAAGTTCTGCATCTTTTGGTATAAAGATATGTTTAAAAAAATTGCTTGGTAATTTTTTATCAATTTTTTTTCAAAAAAAGGTCGAGTTGCCATGATGACACATGAAGGTGTACGAGGTCTGGCTACGAAGTAATGATACAAAATTCATAAAAAATAGATTTTGGAAATTTAATCAACTTTGATGTTATCACCTTATAAGTAGTACCCTTCTACAACTACACACAAATTTTTGTGGATTTTCCAGTTTTATTAACTCCTCTGGAGCGCCTAAAGTGATACCCCCTCAAGCTGCCTCGTTACAAATTTTTGAACGACTGTCGCGCCCAGAAAATATGTTCCTTTTACGACTTATTCGAACCGAGGGAATAGAAAAAAGTCACAGAATGATAGATTGAGGGGGTTGGGGGGTTGGAGTGCCATAGGAACGTCTCTGGAGGTCAAAAATTGTGTCGAGTAGAAGGCAGGAGGGCAAGGTGCATTATTGTGATGGAGGATCCAAGTGTTCACAACGTCTGGAGGGACTTTCAGGACCCCTAGTCGAGCACTTTGGGGTGGAAATGGGTTGGTCACGTCTACCCTGGTGATACGAACTGGTTAGGCACCAATCTTGGTGAATAAGAGTGCGCACGCGCTGCGCATTCTTGTTTGTTTGAAGTTTATACGGATTGTCACTTCGCGGCTCACCCTAAGGTGCTTTTTCGATCGTTTTTAAAATTTTTATGTTTTTGGAATATCCGAGTATGACTCAAGACTTCATCACAAACCATTTTTACCAATTTTTTGCTTTGAAAATTACCCGCACAGCAATTTGAAATTACCTAGATCAATTTTTCGAAATTACCTAGACTCATTTTTGTAACGAGCACCACTGTCATGTTCTTACAAAACGCAAAAGTTCTGGAGAACAAATGATGCCACGAAGGTCTCCAATGTGTCTATCGATAAAGAGGGGATAGAGGATCACGCTTGCGAAGTTTTGGGTTCGCAGTGTTACCACAAGCGCGGCAAAAAAATCAGTATCATTACTTCGTAGCCAGACCTCGTATGGCCACGATGACACAAAACCAATTTTTTTTAATTTTTTACCACGTTGTTGATAACGTGTGTACGTCACTGTTTTATGAAAGTGTGGTTCAGGTTTTCGACTTTTTGATATTTTGAGCAACAAAATTTCAATTTTCAGGTTTATTTCTCTGGTTGTGTCATCGTGGCCATAGGAGTTGCCACCTTGACACAAAAATTTTTATTTTTTATTTTAATTATATCTCCGCCATTTTTCAATGAATTTGAACAAAATTTTTATGACATATGCTCAAAACATGTAGTTATCTGTCAGTGCAAAAAGATTTAAAATCGGAGCAATAGTTGTTGAGTTATAGCATAAAATATGCAAAATTGTGTCATCGTGGCAGACCTTACCTTACCTAATTTCATTGTCAACTGTGTCAATTTTTTTTTTTTTTTTTTTTTTTTGAAATAGGTAGAGGTATTATTGGGGAGAATGGAATTCTCTCTGGAAAAATGACTTGAAATAAATTAAAATTCTAGTGAAAAAATTATTTTCAAAAATATTATTTTGAAAAAAATTGATTGTGTAAAATTTTTTTTTGAAATTGTTGTTGTTGTTTTTTGAAAAAATCACCCTAAAAAATTATTTTAAAACAATTCTTCAAAAAATGAGGAAAATCAGTCTGAAAAAATAAAAATAGGTACCTATAAATATCCATTACACATCATTAAAATTTATTTCAATTTTTTTTTTTAAATTGAAAAAAAAATCAATCATCTCGAGTTATTATTTTTTAATTGAAAAAAATGGAGAAAATCGATTCCATCGAGAATGCTTTTTTCAGAATGATTTTTGAAAAGAGTCATCACGAATCAAAATAATTCCTAAAAAATCAACATAATTGGTTTTCTCGAGAAATTTTGTTCGTAAAAAATAAAAAAAACTTTGAAAATTTAATCACTAAAAAAAATTTTAAGTTGAATTTTTTTTTCTTTTTTTTTTTAGAAAATTCCTTTAAAAATATTAATAAGTTCTCTAAAGAAATGGTTTCAGAAAATTCTTGAAAAAAGTCAAACTTCACAAAATAAAATTTGTTTAAAACTTTTTTTTACTTACACAGATTTTCATTTAAATAATCCGAAAAAATAAATTTTCTCATAAGAATAATTCTTTTAGAACATTCTTCAAAAAATTTAATTCGTACTTGAAAAAAAACATCACGTTTACTGAAGAACTGACAAAAAAAACAAAAAAAAAAAACGATTCTACGAGGATTTTTTCAGAAATTTTTTGAAAATGAGCATCATGAATCAAAATAATTTTTCAAAAAAAAAGTTCCTTCGAAACATTTTACTATCGTACTGTCCCAAAAATGAAATAAAATCAATTTTCTATAGGTAATTTTTATTTTGATAACTTATTTCATTTTTTTACACTACCTACAATTTAAACATTGTTTCCGTGTGTAGAAATTTCACAAATGCATATGAAAAATTAACTAAAATGAAATTATATACGAATTTGTAATAAGATTCGATGAAACCTTAATTGAATTGAAACGAAATGAAGACCGAAGAGAATTTCGACGATAAAAACGTCAAATTAAATTTCATTCGAGGTCTCAGGAACGTTTATCCTGATATTTGTATATTCTTTTAATAATAGGTAATAATTATTACTTCTTCAGAAAAATTGAAAAAAAAAAAATCAGTTCTACTAAGAAATTGATTACCGTAAGAAAAATTCTTATGGAAAAAAGAATAATTCTACGAAAAAATAAAAAAGTAATTTTTCTTGAAATGAAAATTCTTTGAAAAGAATCATCGCGATAAATTTTCTTTAAGAATAATTCTACGAAAAATAAAAAAGTTTTTTCCTTCTAGAAAATTTCGTTAAAAAAAATTGAAGTGAGAAATTTCGTTTGTTCAAAGAAATTCTGTTAAAGTGTTATAATTATAAATGATAAAAAATTTAGGAAAAAAATACATGGAAATAATCTTCTAAAAAGAGTCTTAAATTGATAAGTCCTGAGTGAGTTACATGAACACTGAAGTGAAAATGAAATATGAACATGAATCCAAAACAAGTTACGATTCATTTTCCATATTTCAGCACAAGAATGTTGTATATGGAATACCCTGTGTTCAACATTTGCCCAAAATTATTGAGGTTGCATTCGAGGAATCCGGCTATTCGCACCTTGACTGATTTCCTATTCAAGGTTAATGTTGTAAGGTAAATTTTACGAAAATCTATGCTCTGTTCATACCACGGTATTGTGGACAATTCATCGAAGATATCTTCATTCTAAAAATATTGCAAAATTGTTTTTAAATATTCTGGTTAGTAAAGATACTCACAAGGACTAGTGTATAGTTTGCTCAATTTGCTTACATGGTGAAGGATCGTTTTTATTGTATTTTATGAAGTCCATACTACGTAGATACTTGTTATTCAAAATTAGAGGAGAGGGAGGGGTTTTATCGAAATTTTTGTAATAACCAAAATTATTTCTAAGACTTCAATCTACAAATTTTGTTTGAAAAGTTTTTCAATTGGACCTCTCCCTTCTCACCAGATTTCGCATAACACCCTGAAGATACTATAAATTGAAAATTAGAGGTGGGAGGGAGGGACCAATTGAAAAAATTTTCAAACAAAAGTTGCAGATTGAGGTCTCAGAAATAACATTTTTCATTACAAAATTTTCGATTAGACTCTCCCCTCCCCTACCTTGCCTTCCAATTGTGCATAATATGCCTTAGATACTTGTAATAGGTTATTAAAAATTTGTGGAGATATGGGTCCAATTGAAAAAATTTTCAAGCAAAAGTTGTAGCTTGAAGTCTTGGAAATAATTTTGGTTATTACAAAAATTTCTATTGGACCTCTGCCTCCCCTCTAATTTTAAATATCAAGTATCTATGTAGTATTGGACAATTGCTAAAATTCAGCAAAAACGATCCGCCACCATCTAAACAAGTTGAGTAAACTAGACATTAGTCTTACAAGGGAACTTTCGCAATTTGTCAACTCCGATTGGGTTGAAATTTAGCTCACTGAGAGTGCATATCATCATAATATAAACTAATTTTCTGAATTACATCTCAAAATTTACAATTTTTATGTAAAAAAAAAAATTGATTTACTTACCAATGGGATATTTTTACAATTTTCAAAAATTCGTAAAAATCTAAAAATCAACTTCGACTGCTCAAAATTTTGTTCAGAGGTTTAGCTGACATTCTCTTTCAATGAGCGAAATTTTAGCTCTATGTAAGTTGCCGAGTTGCCAAGGTTTCCTTGTTAGTAAGTCTATGAGTTAAACTCACCAAATATGATACGATATGAGTACAATACGAAATCACGAAAGCCATAATTAGGAAAAACACACTGGCCAGTGCGCCTTTTAGTGCGATTAATTTCGAATCGTGAAGCTAAACATGAAAAAATGTTTAAAATATATGAAAATAGTAAATTAATAAAATTATGGATTAGTTGTGATTGTTGTGAGTTCGATTGTCGTACCTCCATCCGTAGCATAAATACGAATAAAATGCTACTCGAATTGAAAAACGTCATAAAAATGCTGATAAATCCTTTCCAAGCATCGATTATCTGTAACATTCGACTAATTTTGAATTCGACGTTAGAATTTTACAAAATATTATGCAATCTTACTTATGCAGAAGCTTCAGATGATTGAAAATCTTCAAGAATTTCTCCATAACGTATTTCTCATCTCGATGGCACGTTTCATCGCCAACATCTTCTCCCTGATCCGAAGAACCATTTTCCTGAAACTTGATGGCTTCTTTGAAGGTATTCATCTCATCCTTAATAATCTCGAAATTTTTCACAAGTTTACTCACAGTGATAGCGTACAATGAGAATGACGAGGAATAGAACGCCATTAGCCACGCGAATTGCAATCCTAATACACCATTGGCTATTACAAATTCTATCTTAGTATCAATTTTCCAACATGCCAAAAAATCCGAAGAATTGACTCGTGGATCACCGCAAGTGAACCAAAATGGCATTATGAGCGAATCTCTATTATCTGTCTGATCTATTCGGGTCCAAAACAGAGGTATAATAAAACACGACCCAAACACCGTAAAAAAAATTGAAAACCAAATCAATTTTTTTTCCAGTTGCACATTTTCTCGATCTACGCAACCTGGTCGATTCACCACAGCACGATCAAAATCTTCGTTCAAATTGCCAAGTAAAGTTAATACGTTACTCGGTGATTTTTTCAAATTCCAAAATATCACGAAAGCGAATATTTGGGTTAATGTGACGACGAATGCTTCGAGACCTTTGGATGCTTTGGTGCTATTCCAAAGCCCGATTAAGCTACCGAATGTACTGATGGAGAAAATTATACAAAATAAGATGCAATAAAGAAGGGAATATTTTTCATTCTTCAGTTTTCCCATCGTTATAGATGAAACGATTGGTATCACTTTGGTTAATTTTAAATGAGATGATTGGTTGGTTTGTTTCTTGGTTAATGTGCCTTGGCTGAGTAGGCTCGTAAGTAAATTTTTTGCTGAAGATAGCCATTTGGATAAATAAGTTTCAGTTAGTTTTTTCAGTTTTGAGAATGTTTCTTTGATCATTTTGAATTGCAAATTGATGATTTTTTTTTACATTTTGTTGAAAAGTATTCATACTCAAGAGGATGTTGTACGAATGATGAATTTCTGAAGGAGATTCTTGTCTATATGGTTGATTTTCTTCTTCTTTTTTTCTGGAGTCATTCGATGATTTTTGATGATTTTTTTTTCTTTTTTTTTTGGTGTGGTTGTAGCTTCGATGATTTTTTTCCCCAACAGAATTGAAACTTCAACTGTTCATTTATATACACTTGTCACATTTTCAACTTTCAATAAAAACTTCTCAAAAAAATTTACAAACATTTAAAAAAATAACTTTACAATCAATTATACTTACACGAAAATAAAATATCTACTTTTACTTCCAAAATTGAGGCAGATGTTATAGATGCACTTTAAATATACTTAGTACACGAGTTTCGAGTGTGTATTGGGTGAAATTGAGAGCACAATATGACAATATGGTATCATTGCTTGAGCCTCGTGTCACATAGAAAACCAATTTATTGAATGAAATGGTTGAATATTCTAAACGTGTAATTATTAAATAAAAAATATATAAACAAAGGTCGTTGGACAACATCGCAAGAATTACTTTTCGAGTTGAGAATTGATTAACAGTCAAAAACCATGAACAAAAGCAATTAACAAAATAGCTCCGCTTTCTTTTCCACAAATACATAATTTATATTTTCGTTGAAATTTGTAACAAAAAAATTGTATTTGAAAACATTTCTAGTTTTTAATTTCATATCTACAGCAATTCTTTTTTCATAATGTTTTATTCACATTTTTTTTCATTATTTTATTTTACAAACAATATGAAAATTCTGATAGCAATATACCAATAATTTTAATTGGCTCTTGGATGTTTTATTATTTTCGAAAAAAAAATACAAAATTTGACTGAAAAGTTCAAAAATTTGACAAATCGTTGTAAGCAACTGTAATATTAAAATTTTTTGTGATTGAACAAAAAAATACTTACATCTTGTAAAAATCTCGTGGCAAAAAATTTGTTGACGTATAATTTGTTGATAAAAATTTCTGTCATTTATTATTATTTATTTTTGTTTTCATAAAAATATCATAAAAAAATCATAAAAAAATTTTCAACAAAAAAAATTCTTGCAAAAAAATCTTTTCAAATAAATTGTTCTGCGCAAAAAAATTTTGAAGAAAAAAACTCTCATCAAAACATCTTGAGAAGCTTTTTTTTACTAGAAAATCTTTAAAAAATTGTTCTGACAAAAAAAAATCTTTTGACAAAAATTTTCTTGAAAGATAAAAAAATCTTCATAGTTTTTTTTTTTTTTTTTTTTTTGATAAAAAAGAATTGCGAAATACGACAAAAATTTTCTTGACAAGAAATCTCTTTACCACCCAAAAAAATCATGCAAAAAATCTCTTGGTAAGAAATAAAAACATCTTTGTCTGAAAAAAATTAAAAAAATTGTTTCAACTAAGAAATCGTTTCTAAAAAAAAAAAAAAAAAAAAAAAAAAAAACCGAGAAAAATAGTGTTTTAATAACAAAATAGATTTTTTTCTTGTACAGTAGAACATCGACTATCCAATTTCTCAATTATCCGAGCAAAAAACTGCAACAATTTCTTTCGATTATCCAATATCAAAATGTAGCTTAATTTTTAGCATATTTTATTATCTGATTTCCCTTTATTTTTGCACAACGCTCTTATATTGATCCAACATTTGGAGATTTTTTCCTGAAAAATTTTTAGAATAAATAGAATTTTTTCTTTCAAAGAAATGTTGAAAAATTCGAAAAAAAAAAATAAGAAATATTATTTTTCAGTTCTAGATCATTAAAAATTTTTTGTTAATTTTACCTATTCCTAAAGATTAAGATTTTTCTTATTTCTAAAAAAATGATTTTTTATACTTACATACTTACGTGAAAAAAATCAAAATGAAAGTATTTCAATTTTTGTACAGAAAGGCCAAAATCACAAAAAAAAATCAAAAATTTTGTTTGAAATGATTAAGAATTTTTTTTTTCATTTTTTTTTTTTTTTCTATAAAAATGAGAAATTTTTTTATTCTAAAAAACTGATTTCTTTTTCTCTTTAAAAAATAAAAATAAAACTTATCCCAAAATTTAAAAAAAAATGACTCAAAATACCTAATTGAGAATTTGTTCATCATTTATTTTTTATTAGGTAGTTTTAGATTAATCCGAAGTGATTCACTATGTAACATGTATACCTTTTTTTTCGTTGATTTCTGTTTTTGCAATCATTTCTTCAAAATTTTTGGAATGCAAATTTTTTTTCAAAAAAAAAAAAACAAACAAACAAACAAACGAAAAATTGATTATCCGACTTTTTATGACATCCGATCTCCTTTCGCTCCAATTAATTCGGATAATCGAGATTCTACAGTATTGACATTAGGAGACACTTATGCATCAGGTTAGCCACTTCTCATGCCATAAACTTGAAAAACAACCTCTTGACAGAATAATCTTCATAAAAAAAAAAATTAAGAAATCAAGATTAACTTAATCGAATTAGGTTCAAGTAAATTGACGCTGTAATAAATAATTTGAATTGATATCATTCGTATTCGTAATTAATACAATGAAAATTACGCTGGCGCTGGTATAAAATTCTAATTTTCCTGTCTATAATGTTTTTACGTAATTAGACCTTTCTGAAAATGAGCAGAAATTAAGTTTTTACGTTCGAAGAGCTATATAATTATCTTCTGGCAACTACGACAGTTATTTATAATAACTGTGTAGGCGTCATCCAACTCATTTAGTAGGCACCATTAGATAAATAATTAATAAATGAAATCAATAAAACTTGGGTTCCTAAATTTTATTTACTCACAATGCTTTTTTTTGCAATTATCATTTGAGAAAAATTTTAATTCAAAAAATTCTAAATTAATTCGTTTCCTTTAAATGATTTACTAATTTCATCGAAATGGTACCTAAAATGTAATTTTCAATTTTATATTTCTTGTTGTAAAATAAATGTAAATAAAATATATGTTTCATACTTACATTGTCAAAATAAATATCCTAGGTATTAAAATTTTGATAAAAATTTTTGCTTGAGAATTGAGACGAGCAGTCGTGAGTTATGGTGTGTTCCAAAACCTTAATAATGAAAAACTACAGTTTTTTTTTTTTTTTTTTTTTTTTAGCAACTAAGTGAAGTAATTTTTTACGTGGGAATAACTATTCTCCATATCTTAAATACATCAAGTTTACGAGCGAATACATATTTCTCAACAAACGACCGTAACAATTTAAATTTAATTCGACGACTCCGGCGATTTTTATTAGATTTGATTTTTGATGGAAAGTCAGCACTTGGAGATAAACTTTACGGAATTTCATTCCCTTCTTATACCACAGAATTCTCGACATGATGTTCAAAAAATCTTCATTCTGTAATAAAATCACATCATACCTCATTGTTATCAAGTAGATAGGTACCTACCTATCGGTATATTGAAACTAATTCCGAGTGAAATATATTTAACAAACCCACCAAATACCATAAATTTTGCGAATATTGAGCGACAATAAAAGTCATTAGTAATCTTAGTATAATTAGTTCTAAAGCTCTGCATCCAAGTAAAATCTGACTTGAGCCCTGAAAAAATAAGGTACGTATATAGAGGCATACTTTGATTTGTAGAATCTAAAAAAAGGTTTTACTCGTATACAAATGTAATATTGACGCACACGTAGGTAAAAAATCGATTTTCACTTTTTTGGTGTTCTGAGGTCCACTTACCAAGGTTATCACCTGAATCACTAAAAACTTCGAAAAAGTCAATATTTTCAATCGGCATGACAAAAAAGGGACCTAGTAAATCTGTAATCACTGTGGTTTTCGATGTATTTTTCATCTTATGATCACCTATGACACGAAATCTTCATAATTTAGCCTAAAATCAATGTTACATTTGTTATAAGTAAACTTCAAAAATTTACTTATCACAAATTTTTTTCCCTTTTTTGGCAACACTGAGTTTGATCAAATTTCCCTTGCGCCATTATACAAAAATGTTCGCCCATAATTATTTTTTTAATATTGGAAAATATTTCACTTATACCCAGTAACAATTCCCCAGAGTTTTAGAAAAATTGGTCTATTCGTTCCAGAGATATTCATTTCCAAATTTTGTTTTTACTCACCTGAAAAATTTGTAAAATACCTACTAGGTCCCTTTTAACGTGCCGGGTCACATTTGTTGGTTTGGGGAAAAAATTTAATTCTTTGATGAAAAAATCATGATTTTTTTTTTGTCTCAACTATTTTGGAAGAAAAATCTTATTTTATTTTTTTTTTTTGAATCAAGAATATATCAAGTTTTTTAAAGGGGGAAAATTAATTTTCAATTTTTGCAGAATAAAATTTTTTAATGTTTTTGAGGAGGAAATCCGCCTTTCGAAGAAAAAATTCCCAATTTTTTTTTGCAGAAAGAAAATTCTTCATTTTTTAAAGAAAAAAAATTATAAATTTTCTTGGAAAGAAAAACATTTTTAATCCCTTGAAGGAAAAAATATCTTAATTTTTTTGACGAATGAAAATTCAATTTTATGGAGGCCGGTAAGAATTTTCAATTTCTTTCAGGAAAAATATTCTCAATTTTTGTGAGGACAGGGAATTGTCGATTTTATGGGGAGGGGGATTTCACAATTTTTGGGGGATGCTTATTCTTTGTAGAGGAATTCTCAATTTTTTTAGACGAAAACTTTTTTTTGGAGTAAAAGACTCGTCATTTTAAGCATTTGAAGATTGAAAATTCAATTTTGAAGGAATTTTGAATTTCTTTGAGGAAAAAAATTTCACGGGGCCCGTCTCATTCTTTTCGAAAAAAATCTCATTTTTTCGGAGAAATGAACTTGGCAATTTTTTCTAAGGAAATAGCTATGAATTTTCTCGGACGGAAAAAAATTCCCCATTTTTTTGAAGAATGAAAATTTTTAACTACTTACTTTGAGGAAACAATTTTCAATTTTAATTATTGATCTTATGGGGAGGGGAATTCCAAATTATTGGGGGAAATGCTTATTCTTTGGGAAGAATTCTTAATTTATCAAAAAAAAAAAAAAAAAAAAAAATCTCAATTTTCTTACAGGAAAAAGCTTTAAATTTTCTTGGAAGAAAAAAAATTATAAATTTTTTTGAAAAGTGAAAATTTAATTTTTTTTTTTGGGGGGGGGGAGGATTTTCAACTTTTTTTATGAAAAAAAATATATTCAATTTTTGAGAGGGCAGGGAATTCTCAATTTTCCATGAAAAAAATTATCAATTTTTTTAGAAGAAAAAACATTAACTATAGTCATCATTTAGAAGAAAAAAATTCTAAATTTAAATTTTTTTGAAAAATGAAAATTCTATTTTTTTGTAGGTTAAAAATTCTAAACTTTTTTGGGAAATGAAAGTTCTATTTTTTTAAGGATGAAAATTCAATTTTTCGGGGGAGCGGGGGAGAATTTTCTATTTCTTTAAGGAAACAAAATTAGGTAAATAATTTTTCAGACAGGAACAATTATTTTTTGAAAAAAAAAAAAAAAAAAAAACTAAATTAGGTATTTTGAAAAATGAAGATTCCGTTTTGGAAGAGTTACTTAATCAATTTCTTTGAGGGAAAAATTCTCAATCATTTTGATTAGGATTCTTAATTTTCTTGGGGGAGGGCCTGCGATTATTATTTCTTTGAGAGAAAAAATTCTCATTTTTTTGAAGAGAGAAAATATTTAATTTTTAGGGGGATTCTCATTTTTTTTTTTTTAAAAGTTAAAAAAAATTGGAGAAAAAATTCTCATTTTCTTGGAAGAGAGAGAGACAGAGAGAGAGAGAGGAATCGCCTGATTTTCATTAAAAATATAGCTTATAATATTCTGAAAAAAGCTACAATAAATACACTATCTAAAAAAAAAAAAAAAAAAAAAAAACAACTCATAATTTTTTGGAGGTAACGGAAAATAATAATCAATTTTGTAAACTAAAAGATCAGGTAGGCGAAAAAATAAAGTTTACTCTGATCCGATTTCATTTTTCCTGGATCTTTCAATTTCGAAGATAGGCAATTAAGACTCATGTGGCCACTTACATCCAAATTTCAAGTTCGACTGATTGCTTTCGAATACTGTCGCATTCGTCTCGACTACAGTGATTACCCATGTAAGAACTTTTGATATTTCACAATATCCAAAAATTGTTGCAAAAGTTTTTCTCGATTATGGACACTTCCTTGATTAGTTCCATTGAGATCTTCGCTCATTTCCATTTCTTCGGCCAGTTTATTAAACTGATCCACTTTTCTGCCAATAATCTCCATGTGCATTTCAAGATCTCCAGTCATGAGACCGTACAAAATGAATGATAAAATGTAACCGAACAAGAGTATCATGAGGGATATGGTTTGAAACAAATTCACTACTTGTACCACCATTCTGGTGGAATTGGAAATATCCCAACAGAATTTCATAACCGGATTTGCAGCTGTATCTCCGCATGTAAACGAAAATGGTATCATTAGGGACAGGGATGTTAACCAAAACCGGAACCAAACCGGAACCGAAAAAAAACCGCTTAAAATCATAAAAACCAGAACCAAAACCAAAACCAATACGTTTGAAAACCATAACCAAAACCAAAACCAAAAAAAATTGAAAGCGGTTTTGGTTTTTTCATTTTTTCCCCCCATTCCCTTCCCTTGAGGCTGAGGCTTTGAAATAGTGCGAGTGCGAATGCGAACAACACGAAAAAAGAGCAGCTAGCGGAAATCACTAACGTCTAGTTTGATAGTTTTGTTTACATTCATGGGGTGCAACTTTCGTGAATTTTTACCAAGTCCAGTGCTACATAATACTTTATATCCAAAATTGGAGAGGAGGGAGGGGTCCAATCACAATTTTTGTGATAACCAAAAGTATTAGCGAAACTTCAAGCTACAACTTTTTTTTGAAAACTTTTTCAATTGAGCCCCTCTCTCTCCACTTATTTTGCATAACACTCCCAAAATACTAATTAAAAATTGAAGGGGGAAGGGGAAATGGGTCCAATTGAAAAATTTTTGCAACAAACTTGTAGCTCAAAGTTTTAGGAAAAATTTTGGCCATGACAAAAATTGCGATTGGACCCCTCCCTTCCCCCCAATTTAGGATAATCCAACTCATTCAAATACATTATTGAAAACAGGGGGAGGGTAAGGGGTCCGATTGAAAAAATTTTCAAACAAAAGTTGTAGCTTGAAGTATTAGGAATAATTTTGATGATAACAAAAATTTCAATCGGATCCCTCCCTCCCCACCAATTTTGGATAATCCAACTCCTTCAAATACATTTTTAAAAACAGGGGGGAGGTAAGGGGCCCGATTGAAAAAATTTTCAAACAAAAGTTGTAGCTTGAAGTTGTACAAATACTTTTAGTTATTACAAAAATTTTGATTAGACCCCTTCCTCCCTTCCAATTTTGACTATAAAGTATTATGTAGCACTGGACTTGGTAAAAATTTATCGAAGTTGCACCCCATGAATGTAAACAAAACTATCAAACTAGACGTTAGTGCGGAAATCACGTTATAAAAAGCTAAAAACTTGATGGAAAAGTTGGAAAGTGATAATACCGCCAAAAAAGTGACAGATTTACATCGTATTTTGTTTTGTTTTTAAAGTCATTTATGATAGAAATTAAAAACAAAAACCGTAACCGAAACCAAAACCGATACATTTTGAAAACCAAAACCACTACAAAAACCAAACCAATACCTTTTGAAAACCAGAACCAAACCAAAACCAGAAAAAAATTTTTTAACGGTTTTCCATCCCTGATTAGGGAGCGTTTATTGTCGAAAGTTTCCTCCAAACTGGTCGCAATCAACGCCGGTAGAACGAATGTCGTTCCTAATGCGACAATAGTGGCGAAAACCCATATTAATTTATTCCTTACGAATACTTCCGTTCGATCGATTACAATGTCGACATTTTCCTGCTTCTTCTCCAATTTGTTAAATAATGCGAGTAATTTTTCACGATATACGAGCACAGCAACGTATATAAATATTCCATTTAATTGCAGGGCTCGGAAATAGTCTTTATTCTCTTTATTTGTCTTTACTTTCGAGTTTGTCTTTATTTTGTCTATATTTTCACTCTTTTGTCTTTAATCTCTTTATTTTCACCTTTTTTAATTGAAAAGAACAAAAAATCAACATACTTTTTAAAATTTTGATTTTTACATTAAAATTAAATGAAAATTCAAATTTTGTTATTTCAACTTTGGTGAATTTTCAACATTATTTAAGAATTTAGTAAAAATTTGACATTTGAAAATTTTCAAGTTATGGTAAAAATTGTTAGTTTGACATTTTTTTTTTTGAAATTAGATCAAAGTTTAATAAATTTTTATGATATTGAAAATTTTGAAAAAAAAATTATAGCTTGAAATTTAATGAAAATAGAAATTTTTGGAGAAAAGTTTAATTTCAATAGATAGGGTACTTACTATACTATACTTATTGAATTTATAAAATTTGATGAGAATTAAAAGTTTTTAAGAAATTCAAGATAAGACAATATAACTTAATATTTTGGTGATTTTTATTTATTTATTTTTTTAACGCCATGTACAGCAACTATAAGGCTAGTGGTGGATTTTTATTTTTAATTCATACTGATTTTTGAAATTTAACTACGTAGATAAATTTTTTAATTTTCGTGGAATTCCCAAATAATTATGGGAAAACTTTGAGATTTGGAAAACGTTGAAATCTAGTTCGTTCAAATTTTGAAGTATTTTTGAGATTGAATAAATTTTTAAACTTTGATGAAAATTGAAAATTTGGAAAATTTGGTAACTTGATTTTTGTGTTTTTTTTCAGGAGATTTTTAGAATTGAATAATTCACTTGAGAAGGTTGATAAATTTTTTTTAAACTTGAAAATTTGAGTCATCTTTGAAATCAGATGATTTTTAAATTTCAATGAATTTTTAAAATTAACTATCGAAGTACTTACCTTACCTGAAAAGCTACCTAAAATTTATTTAGGTACTCGTATGTTGATTATTTTCATTTTTTTAAAATCAAATAATACATAAGTAACAAAAAGGTGTTAATCAATGCGTTATTTATTTATTTTTTTTGATTTTTTATGAGCAGGTACCCACCAAACTACCTATGTAATGTATTTCAGGAAATTCAGCTGATTTTGAGCTTGAAAGAATCACTTTTAAAATTTTACTTGGTAGAACCTATTTTTTCTCGATGTTTTACGTAAACATAAGACAGCTGATATGAATTTTAGCGATTTTTTGGATCAAAACTGTCTTTATTGTGTTTATTTTGGGTCAAAATTAGTCTTTATTAGTCTTTATTTTGAAGGGTTCAGTCTTTATTCTCTTTAAAATTTTAGAGAAATCATTTCCGAGCATTGTAATTGAGATGTTGTGCAAACAAGAGATACGATTTTTTCGACGATTTTGGTAGCGTTTAAGAAGCCGATGGTACTTGCGGAAACGCTAATCACGTTGCTACCGAATAGAATCGCCGAATATACGATGCAATAGAGCCGATTTTCAAATATTTCAAACGATAGCAGAAGGATTTTCGCGACCCAAGTTGCTATATTGTTCGACATGTTGGATGAAAAAAAGTAAATATTTTTTGAAGATTGTGGTTAAATATTTTTCGGAAAAAATTATAGGCCAATTAATGTTGAAAGGATAATCAATCTCATTATCAAATTTGCCTGTCAGAAAAATAATAGGTACCTACTTATGTAACGATTAAAAGCAATTTCAGTGTCGAATTCTTACGACAATATTGTTTTTCTTCAAGCTTTTTAGCTCTGGATATACAGTAGTTATAATTTATAATGATTAATTCATTCGTGTTGATTGAAAAATTTAATATGAACGTTATTGACTTTTCAAATTGAAATTGGAAGATAAAATATTTAGCATGAAATACATACTTCGTAAATACGAATTATCTAATGAAAAATTTAGATTTTTTTTCCCCTTCAAAAACCCCAATAGGTGCCTAAGTAATTTTATTTTAACAGGTAAATAACAGATATACGCGTATAGACTACGTAGTACATAATTCCATCAATTTTGTATAATTCCAGAACAATATATTTTTATTGGCATGAATACCCGGTAAACACACCTTATGCGAAATAGTTGAATAAATTTTTACAATGTTACAAATTTTCAAACGTTTTTTAAATGCAAGAATTTTCATTTGTAAAATTTTTAATATTTATTGTAATACCTACGTAATTATTGAAGTTTTGAAACTATTTGAAAATTTCTGTGAAAATTCAGAATTTGGATTTTTTGAAAGACGGAATGTTTTGTAGGTTTTTGTTGAATTGTGGAAATTTTTCAAAAATGTTGATATTTTAGTAATTTTTTAGAATTTGAAAATTTAAAAAATAATGTTAAAGTTCAAAATGTGGGAAATTTTGAAAGTGATGAAAATCGAAATTATTTTTATCAAGTTATAAATTTTTGAAATTGGATATATTTTAAAAGTTTGATAAATTATTGCATAATTTCAAAAATTTGTATTTACTCTATTAAAATTTAGTGGAAAATTAAATTTCGTGTTTTTTTATCAAGTAGAGAAACGTTGATTCTGAATTACTAAAATTAAAAAAAAAATTGAAATAATCGATTTAAATTTCAAGTGGTACGGATTATTATTTTTTTCAAAAAAAAATTATATCTGCAATTTTTTTAAATTGATGAAATATTCACTTTCGAGCTTTGAAGGTGACAAAAAAATTTCGGTACTATATGTTAAATATATTGCCTACCCAGTTTGCCGTTAACATAGTGTCATGATGTATGTTAATTTGCCTACTCAGTTTGCCGTAAATATGAATTGAAGAATTTTCAAAATTACTTCTCTTATTTTTAAATTTAACACAAATTCAAAATTCAGAAAATTTCCGACTTTTGATAATAATTTCAGATTCGTCTATTTTCAAATTTCGATGATGAATTTTAAAAAGTTGGAAAAAAATTATAATAAAAATGTGGAAAATTTGCAAATAAAATTAAATTACTTATTAGAATAAAATTTTTAAACCTAATTACTTTGACATATTAAAAATTTCAGTAGATTATTTTTAAAAATTTGAAAATAGGGTAAAAATTCATAATTGGAAAAATTTTGAAAAACCAATTGAATTGAGATTTTTATTAATTTTTAAACTTTTAAATTCGAATAAATTTTTCAAACTTGAAAATTTTTGAATTTCTCCATCTATTTTGAAGTTTAGTAATTCTTAAGTAGGTATCAATAAGTTTTTGAGGTTGTGTCAATTTTTTAAATTTTCAAAGATTAATAAATTTTAAAAATTGGATAAAAATTGAAATTTTGGTGAATTCTTACAAATTTTTGAATCAAATCAATATTTTGTAAGTTTGATAAAATACAGTTTTAAAAATTTGCAAATTTTTTTATTTAAGAAAATTTTGAAATTAGGAATATTTTTCATTTCGAAATATAGCTTTGTCGAAAGTCCTGCCAATGTCCTGTTTTTGGTTTTGAGATTGTAGTAGGCACTTTCATATTGGCAACATTGAGATTTTTCCTGCTATTTGAAAATTTGTCTGTAGTAAATTTGAATTCTAATTTTTTTTGAGCAGGACGGTATAGGTAATATAAGCAGGTAAATTGAGTATAATTATATTATATAAATGAATAAATAAATAAATAAATAATTGGCTAAATCCAATTTACCAATATTTTGTTAGAATTTAAAGAACGAATTTTAAAACACGAATAATTATAATTTGTTTAACCTTTTCTTTGCCAATAAAACATATCCTTGTTTCATTTTTTTTTGCAAAATGTTTTGAAAAGGAATCATTATAAAAAATTTTGTTTCAAAACAATTTTTCAAAGTGGATGAATTAATTCTCTGAAAATTAGTTTTTTTTTAAATATAATGAAAAAGAAAAAAAAATTAATTCGATCGGAAAAAAATATGAGAAATTATAGAAATTTATAACAAAAAATAATTTTAAAAAAAAATCTCTTGGAAAATTTAATTTGAAAAAACTGCATAATGAAGCGAAAATGCATCTAGGATAACTTTGCATTTATTTTCCGTATTTCAGCACAAGAATGTTGAATACGGAATACGCTGTTCTCATCGTTTGACCAAAATTCTCGACACTGCATTCGAATAATCCGGCAATTCGCACCTTGATTGACATCCTATTCAAGGTCAATGTTGTTAGGTAAATTTTACGAAAATTCATTTTCTGCTCATACCACGGTATTGTGACCAGTTCATCGAAGATATCTTCATTCTGGAAGTAATGCAAATATGCATTTGCAATAATTTCGTTTGCTGAAGCTTATAGGTACATAATTATGTATGAGTGTAAGTGAAACTTACCAACTGTGATACCGTCTGAGTACTGTAAGAAATCACGTAAGCCATAATTATGAAAAAACTACCGGCCGTCGCGCCTCTCAGTGCCATTGATTTTGAATCATGAAGCTAAACTCAAAACAACGTATAAAATATAAAATATTTGAACAACGACTAATCCAAAATTATGAAATAATCGTTAGCCCAGTAAAATTAGGCTAAAAAATGGAGCGAATTGCATTTTGGATTATTACCCTATTTTTTGTTTAAGTATACGTAAAATTTTACGCCTCGAATCGAAAAAATTTTCAAACAAAAGTTGTGTATTTTGATTTTAGGAATAATTTTAGTTATTACAAAAATTTTGATTGGATCACTCCTTCCCCTCCAAATTCTTTACATGTAGAATGAATAATAATTTTGCTTTATATTATGTGATTTTCGTGTGATTTCCATAAGTATAATGCAAAAATGGAGGGGAAAGAGCGATCCAATCAAAATTCTTGTGTCGACCAAAATTATGCTGAAGATCTAAATACACAACTTTTGTTTGAAAATTTTTTCGATTGGGGCTTTCAAAACGTTTTTATAAAAATTTCAATTTTCATTATATTTTCAGGATTATTTTTTCGTTTATAAAAAATTCTCAACATTATACTCTTGCTGGGTACTAGAGCCTATGTCATTTGTGAAAATTAGGAGAGGGAAAATCTTCACTTTTTTATCCTGTATATTATTTTTTCGCGTTTTTTTTTACACGTGTTCACTTCTTGAAAAAAAATAATGCGACCTTCTTGGTCGCAAATTTTATTTACTTTAATTTTAGTTAAGACCATCATTCTGTTTAAATGCATATTTGAAGAGTTACTTAAGTATGGAAAACCAACAAGGGGGTCTCTTTGGGGTCCACATTTTAGGACTTATCAAGGAGCGAGCTTCGGGAACCTTTTGGTGCTTGGTCAGAACCTCGAAAAGAATATTTCATAATGAAAAAATTTCATGTAATCCAAAATTCAATTTTCATTTCCTTATTTCACTAGGCTATGTAACTATGTGGATTCATTTTTTTCATTTATCTGTATTTTTTATACCTCCATCCGGAGCATAAATGCAAATAAAATTATGCTCGTATTGAAAAACGTCAAACAATTGCTGATAAATCCTTCCCAAACATCGATTGTCTGTAACATGCGACTAAATTTGAATGGAAATAGAATCTATTCGATGGGTGTGTAAGAAAGTATTCTCAAAATCTTACCTATGCAAATGCTGTAGACGTTTGATAATCTCCAAAAACTTCTCGATGACATATTTCTCATCTGGATTGAAAATTTTGTCCCCCTCCTCCTCCTTGGGTTCCATAACATCGTTTGGTTGAATTTTAATAGCTTCTTTGTAGGTGTTCATTTCTGCCTTAATTATTTCGAAGTTTTTGACAAGCCTATCTACAGTGATATTGTAGAACAAGAAGGACGAAGAATAAAACACGAATACCCACGTTACTTGTACTGCTAATAAACTGTTGGCGAATACAAACTCTCTCATTGTATCTATTTTCCAGCATGCATAGTGCGCTGTAGAATTGATTTGAAGACTACCGCAATAGAACCAAAATGGTATAAGGAGGGAATCCCTGTTGTTTATCGCATCTTCTCTGATCAATAGCATCGGTATAAAAAAAAACGAACCGAGCAGTACTACAAAAATTGCAAACCAAACTATTTTTTTTTTCAAGTATGCATCTTCTTGTTCTATCGAGCCAGCTCGGTTTACCACAGAACGTTCTAGATCTTCTTTCAAATTGACAAATAAAGCCAATATGCTTTTATGCGATCTACTCAAATCCCAAAATATCACCAAAGTGAAGAATTGCGGGAATGTGGAGGTGAATGATTCAAGACTTTCAGATGCTTTGGTACTGTTGAAAAATCCAACCAAAGTACCGAATGTGATGGTAGATAAAATTATCGAAAATGATAGGCAATACGCTAGAGAATATTTTTTATTCCTGAGTTTTCCCAGTGTGATAGATAAAACTTCAGGTATGGCTGTGGTTAATTTTGCATTTAATGTTGATTCGTTTTTGTTCGTTTTGAATGGCAAATTGAATATTTTCTTTATATTTTGTTTAAAATTATCCATACTTACGCGTATGCTTTTGAGAGCTGGTCTTCTAATTTTTTTAAATATTTTTTAATCGTTTTTTTTTTTTGGTGGTTATTTTTATGATTTAAATAAAATGAAGAAATTTTTCTTATCAGAATTGAAACTTCAGTTATCAATTTGCACATATCACAGTCAACACACCGACACCGTTGTTAAAATGATCCAACTGAATGAATCGATCAGTAAAAAAATGAAAACTTTTCGAATACATTTTATAACATATTGAAAACCTCTTCCAAAGGTTCAAGCAAACATTTATGTATACTCACGTCAATTAATCGAAAACCGAATAAGTTGTCATCGAATTGTTGATGAACATCAATCGTACGGAAAAGTTTGGAAAAGTGTCCTTGCTTAGGTAATTTATAAAAACAACTTAATGAATTAAGTATATTAATATTTCAGAACTATAATTATCGAAAATGAAAAATAGGCAGTGTAACAATTTCACGAAAATGATTTCTCGAATTGATTAAAAGTCATCAACATTAAACAATAATAACATATGCTTTAAAAAAGGGGAAATATATTTGGCACGGCAGAATAGGTCGTTTGCACGACAACATTTGAACTGCGTAATAGTGCATATTACTTTTCAAACGATAATCAGATATAGAGTTGAACGACAAAATTAGGCTTTTACCGGCATAATATTACATCAACGACAAATAAAATATAAATTCATTCACGACAAATATTGAATTCGAAAGTCGAATTTTAGAAATATTTTATTTTGTCAAAATATGGAGAATTTAAATAAAACTGAAGAAGAAATTATGTAAAAAATTACTTAAAATCAGTTGGGTACTTGAAAAAAAAATCCAAAAAATTTTCTGATAAAAGATTCTTTAAAAAGAATAAATTATCCCAAAAAATATCAAAAAATTATCAAGCACTTCTTATTTGAAAAAAAAATACTCACTAATAAAATGGTTACCCGTGTAGCAACGTCGATGCTAATTTCGATATAAATGTCGACATATCGAAAAGTGACCGATTTCGATGTGTCGACATTTATATCGACATCCACATCGACATTTGCAATGGTGAGATTTTGAAAAATATGCTAAGTTCAAATATTCAATATAAGTATATACTAAAATTACACCAAAAATAGTGTTCAAGCCAACATTTCGACATTTTTTGTCAAATATGCGGCATTGAGGCCACCTTTGTAGCTGGACACATGCGAGTGTCCAACTAACATAGAGATGATTCTTAGACCTTATGTACTAATTCACAACACACTTTATCTGCGAGTATCACAATCACCCTCAAGACGTCGACAGTCAAGTCGATGCATTATTCGACCTTCGACAATTAGATCGACATTAACTCGACTTAAAATTCCTCTGGTCAACACTGTCGACAGTTAAGTCGATGCATTATTCGACCCTCGACAATCACATCGACACTATCTCGACTTAAAATTCCTCTGGTCGACACTGTCGACAGTGAAGTCGATGCATTATTCGACCATCGACAATTATGTCGACAATAACTCGACAAGTCGTTGTATTATTCAAAACTTTGAAAAATAAGAAAATTTTGTGATTCTTTCAAAAATTATTTATTCCTGAGCTTAAATGTTCTTATTAATTGTTTTTAGTTCTTTTTAGATATAAAATTTGTAAATTTAATTGGCAGAAATTGTCGACATAAATGTCGATGCGTTTATCGAGTATCGATTTTTACATCGATTTGTCTATGTAGAAAAACAACGTTTTCTAAATTATAGGAAAATACTGAGAAAAATTCAAAAATTTTGATTGAACAGTTATGTTTAACATAGAACATTACTTTAAATCTCAAATATAATTTTTAATTCATCGTTAACCGAGAAAAAAATGTGTCTGAATTTTGTCGACATAAATGTCGATGTCGACAATTGCTACACGGGTAGGTATCAGTCAAAAATATTTGAAGAAAAAAAATCTAAAAAATTCCCGAGAAAATTTTTGCAAAAATATACGAGGTATTTTAGTTTAGGTACCTATCAAAATTATTCTTGCCAAAAAATGTCTGGAAATAATTTTAGTGCAAAACTTTTCTTAATCCGAAAATTCACAAAAATTGTAATGTAGCTCCTTCAAAAAAAGTTTTTTTTTGTTTTAAAGGAAATTCTTCTGAAAAAAAAAAAAACTGATAAAAAAATCTCAATATTGCAGATAAATATTGATCACAAAATAATTTCCCCAAAAAACTTATGTTAGTCAGTAGAAAATTTTTGAAGAAAAATGCAGCAATTTATTGAGAAATTTTTAAAAAGTTTTTAAATATGTTCACCAAAAAGAAAAACGCAATATTTTTTATTCAAAAAATTCTCACCAAATTTTCCATAAAAACTAATTGTTGTCTTTAAAAAAACCTCTCAAAATAATTTACATTACACACCCACAAAATGTCGTTGATTTTTTTGGTTGAGAAAATTCTTTTAAAAAAAAGAAATGGACAAAGAAAATCACCTTGGAAAATTTCTTTTGAAAATTTTTGAAATATTTTCTTGGAAATTTGAAAAAAAAATTGTGTGTTCTTTTAAAGAAAATGTCAAGAAAAACTTCTCAAAAAATTTAGGCATTAAAAATTTTATGCACGAATTTCTATAAAACAAAAAAAAAATGGGATTTTTTAAGATATTTTCACCAAAAGTTATCGGTATTAATTTTGAGCCCAAAATTTTCTCAATCGAAAAATTCTTTAAAATCTTTTCTTTGAAATTTTTTTAGGAAACATTCACTTTTTGAAGAAAGGAATAAATACAAGGGTCCCGATAATGAATAACATGGCTTGAGATGGGGATTGGATTCTACCGAGTGCCACTAACAAAAAACTTTGCGTATATATGATGCCCAAATTTGAAAATGAAGGAGCTACAAAGCTTTGAAAATTGATATTTTACAAAGCAGAATTGATTGGCAGCACTGCTTTCAAAACAATTTTCGACCCCCTCGCAGTGAATATGAAAAAGCAAGAAGGTTCTAAATCTAAACATACACACATAAACGATGGAAAAAATCCGGAATGAGCACAAAATTTTCTCAGTTGAAAAATTTTGGAGAATATTTTCTTGTAAACAAGTTTTTTGGCGGATGTATTTTGGTGAAAAAATTTTTTTCCAAGAACTAGGTACAACGAAAATATTGTCTTGGAACGGTTTTTTTGATCCGATAAATCTTCTAGGAAAAAATACCTAGTTCCGAGAATAATTTCCGCAAAAATAAACCCTCTGACCCGCTTATATGTAGTTCAAATTGAAGCCTCATAATGGAAATAATTACTTGTATAGAAATTTTTGATATTTGATAATCTGCAAAAACCGTTGATAAAGTTTTTCTTCAGAACTATGTTTTTGTGGATCAGTCCCATTTACGTCTACACCGTCTTTAGGTTCCCGGGTTTCTTCATTGAATTGATCCACTTTCTGGCCAATAATTTCCATATGCTTTTCCAGCTCTCCAGTCATAAGAGCGTACAAAGTGAAAGATAAAACGTAAGCAAATGTATGTATGCTGAGAGACGTAGCTAAATACACATTCGCGGTTTGAATAGCAATCTTACTAGCAGCTGGAACTTCCCAACATATGGTGGTGTTTGGGTCTCTATCTCCGCAAGAATACCAAAATGGTACCAATAAGGAACCCTTATCGTTGAAATTTTCATCGAAATTGTTCAAGATCAGCGGTGGTAAAATGAATAAAACACCCGATACGAACAGGATACCAAACAGCTCTACCATTTTCTTCTTGACGAGTATCTCAACTCGGTTGATGTTGGTGTCCGCATTTTCACGCTTTTCTTCCAATTCGCCAAACAATACGAGTATTTTTTCTCGATATACGAGTACACTGATGAATAAAATTACGCCGTTTAGTTGAGCTGTGATGGCCACCAGAGCGATGATTTTTTCTGTCACCTCGGCGATGTAAAAGAATCCGACAAAACTACCCAGAAGGCTAACTACACCGCAGGCCATTACAATAACCGAATACATAAAGCAATATAATCGATTTTCAAAGATTTCTAACGAAATAAGAAGTATTTTCGCGACAGGAGTAACTAAATCCTTAGACATGATTGCGAATGGCCAAAAGAATGAAATTTTTCTTCGAGCGTTGTCATGGTAGGCCAAGAAAACTTGAAAAGATAATTAATATGGTATAAAATTTGTCGACCAGAAAAGAATACATATTTAATGAAAGAAAACAATTTTATGGTGTCAATTTCGTTTGATAGGTAATGAAAATTCCTTGTAATTTTACAGTTGTTGGCCAACAAAAAGAATATCTATCATGATTAATTTGATATCGTTGATTGGAAACATGTGCATGAAGTTTCTGAAGACTTTTCATTTCAAGTAAAATTTAAAAATAAAATACTTAGTAAACATACAAAATATTTGTAACGTCTTTCAAAAAATTGATTTTATGTCAACAAAAAAAAAATGAAATGATAGACCATTAATTCCTTCATATCCCATCATTTTGACAATAATCTATTAGGTAAATCGGTGGTGTTGAAATTTAAAAAAAAAATCAAAATTCGTTCATCCATCAAAAAATTTTGATTGATGAAAAAAAATTGAAAAAATTTGGCCTCTCGTTAATTAATTGAAGTTTTTTGATAAATTTTTCAAATTTGAATTTTGAAAAATTTAAGCAGCAATAAGAATATACTTGATAGTACAGTCTGCTGGGAAAAATGAGCCGGTATACGATTTTTTAAGGCATCTCCTTTTCTAGGGTCCAGCTCCCTCTCTTAGGAAAGCCCTTGCTTCCGTTCCTAAGGCCTTTATTGGAAACTTATCAATCAAGTAAGCCAGAAAAAAACTCAGGTGCCACAAAATTATAGCCTCAATAGTGAATAATTTTGTATTTGAGAAAATGGAAAATTCTGTTTGAAAATATTAATTTTGTATGAATTGAAACAAATTTAAAATTAATGAAATAGCAAAAAAGTTTACCTTTTGGATACTAACTATTGAGTTTTAAGTATAAAAAATTAAATTTTAAATAGGATCAAATATTTCGTCGATGGAAAAAAATACACGAATAAAAGAAAATATATGTGGAAATGAAAAGGTTCACATGCTTGTTTTATAAACACCTTTTTATTAAAATAGCATCTACTCAACATTTATCTAGGTACCTTGCTTCCTATTTTGGATAAAAAACTTGGAAAAAAGGTCGTAGGTAAATATAATAATTCATGAAATATCAATGAAGGTAATTTTTAAAGTTATCTAAAAATTCAGATGAAGGACCTTCCCTCCTCTTTCAACTTTCAGGGCTCGATCAATTGAATTATTTCACATATCTATTTCCTTATTAACGTATTCAAAATGAAATACAGATTTTCTCGTGTTTGTTTGAAAAAATCCACCGACTAAGATGGATAGAGTTTGGGCTTGAAAAGCGATTATGAAAAGCAGAAAAAATCAAAATTTATTAATAAACTGATAGTTTTCAAACCAAACTTTTGAAGAAAAAAAATTTGTGGGCCCAATTTTTATATTTATTTATTTTATTAATTTTAATTTTGTAAATTTAAATAGTTAAATAATTATAATATTATTTTGAAAAAATAAAGTTAATTTATATTTTTAAATAAATTTTTTATATTGAAAATATAATGTTTTGTAATATAAACTATATAAATGAAAATAATTAATAAAATAAATAATTAAAAGATAATATAATTTAAATTAAAAATTTTAAGTTAGAAGCACCTTCTTCTATTTTTGGCGAATTTTTAAAGTTTTCAAGCCCCTGGAAAACGAAGAAAATACGGTGGAAAAAAAATGAAAAAATTCTCACGCACGCCCCTACATAATATTAATTTTCTATAAAAATTTCAAAAAATTTGAAGTACCTCTTCCTGAAATAAAAAATGTTGAATTTTCGACCAATAGGAGACAATATTTTGGAGTGGAGTGGGGCTACGAAGCCAAAAAATTTTGGGGTGGTTTTACATCAATACTAACATTTTGGGTGATTTTAGTCGAAATCGGTTCTGGGGCAATTTTCACCATCTTATCAGAAAAGGCCCTCATGACAAATACGTATAACCTATATTTACTTATTTAAATAAATAATTTTATTGCCAAAATCATTAGATCTACTTGAAATCACTCATATTTTATAATCAACATATTCAGAATCGAATAAGCTAGCTTGAGCATTCTCATAAACAAATTTAAATTGATTTGAAAAGCTCCACCAGCCATGACTCGAACTGGTTTCAGGGTAAGCATCAACACAGTGATGTAAATTTTGCGAAATCTCAAACTTTGCTCGTACCACATCAGATTAATCATTTCATTAAAGATATCTTCATTCTGAAACACCACATTAAAATTACTACACAAATAATGATGTACCTAGTTTGTATCGTATGCATGATCACTTGATCAGTGGGAAGGGATGCGCAGTATGCTCTGCGCATGTCAATGTGTGCAGTATTATACTGGACGTCGTACGAGACGAATTTGTTTATCCGTGTTCATCGAATTTTTGAAAGTTTATTCTATAGATACTGGACCTAACCAAGATACCCAACTCCAGGTAGAAGGGTCCCGCGTACCCTGCCAGATTCCTGAGTTATTCCAATTTATCCCGCTGGGTGAAGATGATGTCGCTGCAGTCGAATTTTTATAAAAACCAACTCCTGAAGTCCAAGATATTATTTAAAGAGTTGCATTTTTTATAACTGATACAATCCAACATTATGTCATGAGAGGCAAAATATTTTTTTAGTTTTATTTATTGTGAATTTCAATTTGAATTGACAATTTTCACAACAAATAACAGAAATCAAATAATTCAAATCACATATAACGTGTTTTTCCGCGTACTTTTTGTTTATCACTTTGAAAAAACGAGAACAGCGCGCTCATCTGCACCCAGCGGGATAAATTGGAATAACTCAATATATCAGGCCAATATGGCGGCGGGTTGGGTATCTTGGTTAGGTCCAGTATCTATAGTTTATTCCTGTAATAATTCACTTACCAATGTTGAAATTATTTGAGAGTAGGTTGCCAAGAGGAATGAGATCTGAACTCCGAAAAAAGTTAGAAATAATAATCTGATGACGAACGACATTGAATTCTGGAACTGTAATGTAATTTTTTATAAATATTGGATGTTTTATTGTAACAAAATATGATGAATGGATTTATGTGAGAAATTAATACCTCTCTGATGGTTACAAATAAAGGTGTTGTGAGAAGCAAGAGAAATGGACCGTAGAAACAGGTGAGGTATGGTTTCCATGTGTCAACGGTTTTCAAAATGCAGCTAAAAATTTTAAAAAAAATTGTACCCATCAACTCCTTTAAATTGATAAAAAAAAAGTTCTGAAGCTTCCTTACAACATTTACATTCGCTTTAAAAAAATCTTAAAACACAAAATATTATAAAAATGAACACCTAGTTGAAAAAACTACTTTGAAAAAGTTCTTTCAAAAAATTCTAGAAATCTCTTGATAAAAAATGAAATTTCTTTATTGAAAAATTTTCATGAAAAACATCTCAGAACAATCTATTGAATTTTTAGTGTGTGTAAGCACACTATTGGTTTCAGTCTTGAAATATAAAATTTTGAAATAGGTTTATAGAGGTTAACTCATTAATCATGGGATGGATTTGGTTCAAATTTTCAAGGAATGTAGAGTTCATGAAGGCGGAGGGCCAATGAGATTTGTGTGTGAATCTAATGAGTAATTATCGAGATAATTGCAATTTTCACTTGAATAAAAAAAGGGAAAAGGGGACTTTTCTATTATTCATATCTTATCTTATCTTATCTTGGGGCAATAAATTTAAAGTGTTCAAAATCGAACAATGGTCACGTCACAACGTCCTCTTTGTGCTCTGCAGTTTTATCTTTTTTGGGGCAATAAAAATTTAAAATGTTCAAAATCAAACGTTATCAGCACAGCAGGCGGTAAACATTTTTTCAGCACAGCAGGTGGTGAAAAATCAGAAATCACGTCTCAGGCTCAGGGCAATAAATTCAAATTTTCAAAATCAAACAATGGTTCGTGTCTAGTTCTTATCTTATCTTTGCTTAGGGCAATAAATTTTAAATGTTCAAAATCGAACAATGGGTCGATCTAGTTTTCAGTTTGAGTGAATGGGGAGGTGGTGTGACTATGCGATGTTGGTGGGGGGCATGGCAAATTGAAATACCAAAGTAAGTATGCTTATGTTAGGTTAGGCTACTTACTGATAACTTCTCATAAAAGTTATTTCAGTAATACTACTCAGTAATTTTAGAATTCAAGCTACGCACACTGTTAGAGCTGCGCTTGCGCAGGTGTCTAGTTTTTTTTTTTTTTTTTTTTTTTCAAAAAATGCTCATGACACTTTTCAGATTTTATGAAATCACTTAATATTTCCTTTCGATTTTTTTTTTTTGAAAATTTTCTATCGAAATCGTTGAACAAAGGGTATGGGGGCTTAAGATAGGTGATTTGGGCTATGAAACCGATTTGGGTCAAACCTACCCCAAAAGGTCGACCATGATGAGAAAAAATGTTGACAAAGATTTTAGACCCCCAGCGCAAGTATTTTGGGGGTGGGGCTCAAAACGTGATTTTTAGTCATTATTTTTTTGATTTTCGCCAAATTAAGATAGAAATTTCGCGTTTTTTCTAATAGATTCTATATCATTAGGGGATGCTTTAGAAATTTTTTCGGATCATTTTTCGCCAAGTTATTGCGATTTAAAAACTTTGAACCGCCATTTTGTATTGAACCAACTTCGGCACAATCGCAAGTTTTTTACTGAAAACGTGTCATCTAACCAAAAATATACTGTAAACATTTCGAAACGTTTGAAGTGGTGCGTCATTGTCAAAAATGCAAAAAACTGACTTTTTCGTCTATTTTTCCTTCTTAAATGCGTCATTTCTGGTCCAAAAATTTTTTTCTTGAAATATGTCATTAATGACACCATACACCATCAACCCGAATTTGAACCAAATTCGTTAATTTTTTCCTTTTTTTCCAAAAATACCCAAATGACGCCATTTTGGGAACCCAGAACATCTTCAAGATGACCTAGGGGCCTAAAAATCATGTCTGGGCTTGTTTCAAGTCGATATCTCTAGTATACTGCAATTTCAGCAAAATCGAGCAACTTTGATTTTTTTCAAATTATTTCATGCGAAATTTTTTCAAGTCCAAAATACTCAATTCTTGAAAATGAGCAAAAAAAAATCAAAGTTGCTCGATTTTGCTGAAATTGCAGTATATTAGAGATATCGACTTGAAACAAGCCCAGACATAATTTTTAGGCTCCTAGGTCATTTTGAAGATGTTCTGGGTTCCCAAAATGGCGTCATTTGGGTATTTTTGGAAAAAAAGGAAAAAATGAACGAATTTGGTTCAAATTCGGATTGATGGTGTATGGTGTCATTAATGACATATTTCAAGAAAAAAATTTTTGGACCAGAAATGACGCATTTAAGAAGGAAAAATAGACGAAAAAATCAGTTTTTTGCATTTTTGACAATGACGCACCACTTCAAACGTTTTGAAATGTTTACAGTATATTTTTGGTTAGATGACACGTTTTCAGTAAAAAACTTGCGATTGTGCCGAAGTTGGTTCAATACAAAATGACGGTTCAAAGTTTTTAAATCACAATAACTTGGCGAAAAATGATCCGAAAAAATTTCTACAGCTTCCCCTAATGATATAGAATCTATTTGAAAAAACGCGAAATTTCTATCTTAATTTGGCGAAAATCAAAAAAATAATGACTAAAAATCACGTTTTGAGCCCCACCCCCAAAATACTTGCGCTGGGGGTCTAAAATCTTTGTCAACATTTTTTCTCATCTTGGTCGACCTTTTGGGGTAGGTTTGACCCAAAATTTTATTTCAAAGAGATCTTTCAAAAAAATTTCTTAAAAATTTTTGATTAAAACAATGTATAATATTTTTTTTAATAAATGAAAAGATTCTCTATATCTTTTTGACAAATAAAAGGATTCTCCATACTTAATCCTCATAAAAATTGAAAATTTCTCATTTATAAAAATTCACGGAAAATTTAATCAGGGTGTCTAAAGGTCATGAAAATAATTTAAAAATCATGAATTTTTCAAAAAAGTCACAAGGTCATGAAAAGTCATGAATTTTACACTTCGAAGTGATGAATTTTTGATAATATTACCCGTGCAAAATTACAAATTTGCTTAAAAGTAAAAATTTTTCAAACTGTTGCATCTTCTCAAAAAAAAAAAAAAAAAAACATAAGTAATTATGATTTCGTTGAAGAAGAAAATTGATTTTCTTAAAGAATTTTTTTTCGAGAGGATGGAAATCTGTATTTTTGGGGGGAAATCTCCATTGCATTGCTTGGAATAAAAAAATGAATTTTTTGGTACAAAAATTGTTTTGAAATAAAAACATTTTCACACCACTAGCCTTAGGTAGTTGCTGTACAAGGCGTTAAAAAAAATTCTCAATTTTTTTAAAGTAAAAATATTTTTTACACTTTCGCAAAAAAAATCTTATTTTTTTTAAATCAAAAATCTGAATTTTATCGTTTTGGAATTGAATTGTTTTAAAGTAAAAATATTTTTCGAACTCTTAGTATAAAATCTCATTTTTTTTTCTTCAATTTTCTAAAAAATAAAATATTTTTGTTTTTTGGGAGGAGGTCTCTGTTTCCTGGAGAAAAAATTCTCATCTTTTTGGAATAATTTTTTTTAAAATTTGTTTTGGAATAAAAAAAATTGCTCCATTTTTTTGAAATAGAAAAATCTCAAATATTCTGGAGTAGAAACTTTTTCGAAGGAAGACATTTCAGGATTTTTTGAAATAAAAAATATCCAAAAATCTTTTTTTTCACTTTTTTTTTGGTGAAAAAATGTTATAAAATTTTTTTATGTGAAAGTATTTTTAATAAAATTTCTTAATTTTTTCTTCTTCTTTGCAAAGAAAAAAATTTGTTTCGTTTTCGAAAAAAAAACTGAGATTTTTTTCTAACAATAATTTTAAAAATTCTTCTGAAATAAAAAAATCCTAATTTTTTGGGGATCAATTTTTTTTTCTTTGATAACAAAGTAAATAAATAAAATGTTTCAAACTTTGGAACGTAAAAAAACAGGGTTTTCTGTTGAAAAAGTTGTTAAAAATTTTTAGGAGAATTTTTTGCGTAAAAATTTTTTGTTTCATTATTTTTAGGAAAAAAATCATTCTCACGTTACAACATGAAAACAATTTTAAAAATCGACCTTTCAGGGAAGAAATCGAATTACACCCTTGAAAATTCCAAGTAGGTACCTACTCATCTAATTTTTTTTTTAAATGGTACGTATAGTTTATTTTGGTTACAAAAAAAGGGGTCTTGGAGGGCATAGGCATAACTTGGAGGGTTCAAGGAGCATTCGTTCCCTCCTTCAATAATTTTTTAAAAAGGTATTTACCACAAAATATAGGGGAAAAATTAGGCAATTTTTTGCGTTCCCCACATATTCATTCTAAGTTACACTTGTGCTGCAAGGGGGCCCTGAAAATGTTGAAATATGGTTCATGAAAAAGGTCATGAAAATGTCATGAAGAAGTCATGAATTTTCAAAAAAAAATTAATGTAGACAGTAGACACCCAGTGTTATCTCTTCATTACAAAATGTTAAAAATTCTATTATTGCTTTTCAGCAGCGAAAATGTAATTTTTTTCCCTTCACAAAAAAATGAAAATGAAATGTAAGTTTGTTACACATCCCAAAAAAAAATATAAAAAATAAAATCCTACTTATGGAGAAACCGTTGATATCTAATTATCTCCAATAAACTTTGATAATTATTCTCCTCCTGACGCTGAAACTCCGCCAACGATTTCCTCGTATTTTTTTTGAATATCCATCGGTTTTCATTTTTCTTATTAAATCCATTCACTATAGACTTGATGTTTCTAAAATGCGCCACAAGTTCTTCGACAATTATCACATATAAAGCAAAAGACGTCATATAGATGATCAATTGAAAACCAGCCAACACCCCTTGAATCACATTAGCCAGTAATAGTTCCTTCTTAGAGCTTATTTGCCAGCAAATCGATGTCGTTCTCTGTTGCGAGTCACCATCGCCACATGAAAACCAAAATGGTATAACGAACGAATGTTTATCGCTTATTTCTCCTTCCATAAATTGCGTATATAGAGATAGTGCGGCGAAAAAGCATTGCATTGCCAGTGATGTCATACACCACATTAATTTTCTCTTCATGAATTGGTTACTCTGCTCGACGATGTCATTTGTGTTGTATGCTTTCAACTTGGTCAGCAACTGGAGAAGGTTTTTTTTGGACAAGTTGACTGATAGAAATAATAAAACTCCGTTCACTTGTGAAAACAACGATGGTAATGCTTCTAATTTATTAGTTGCTCCCGACGAATTCAGGACGCCGATGATGCTTCCAAAAATCCCTATCGAACAAAGGGAGAGCACAGTGGTGGAATATAGTATTCCGTCCTTTTGATTTTCAAATACTCCTAAGCAATGGAGCGATAAATACACCAAACGAGAAACAAAATTTTTTTTTGACATTATCCGGCTGAAAATAGCTTTTGAAACTATATACTAAGCACCTACTTACTAACTTATACTTAGTACAGTTTCTTTAAGAGACCTACTTTTCTGTTTGTAAACGGGAAAATGGTGCCTACGCTGTTTTTGGCAGGGGCAGGTTATGCATGTTATATCGATAGTTGTATATATTTTACGACAAACCTTTTTTTGTTTGTACTGCAGCCTAACCCAAAAACCTATTTTCCTTTTTTGAAGGTGCTAAAGGTCGGATGAGAAAGAGTGGTACCTGCGTCATTGTGTATGTGGCCGCCCTTAAATTCGTTCATAACCCATTCTCTCATTATGTATGGATATTGCATATCTCTTCACCACACCATCACCTTGCCCTCAAAACACGGGAGTGGATCAGGTGATGGTCAGTTTCTCGAATGAAAAAAAATCATCCATATTTTTGATTAAAAAAAATTTCGGTCTTCAGAGAAAAAAATCTTTATTTGCAAATAAATTTGTAATTTTTGGCCGAAAAAATTCCGCAATATTTTGGAAAAAAATTCTCAATTTTTGGTAAATTCCTCTGCGACTATTTCTCAGAATATTTCGTGTGTTTAATTTCGTAGTAAGTTTTTTCCTGTTTCCATTTTCACTCATTGTAAGTACCTACTCCAAAAATTCATCTTTCTGTTATAAGAAAATACAAATCAAGTAGTATCTTATTATATACATGCAATGTGCGTTGCTGTACTGATGCGCAGAAGATCACGCGTCTCTATACAATAGTAGTGTAATGTAATGTTGGATGTTGTGTGGGAATGGGATGCATGTTGATCTCGCATTTGTTTGAAAAAATCCACCTGAGTTCCAAAGTAGATGAAGTTTGGGCTTAAGAAGAAATTACGAGAAGTAGTAAAAATCTGAATATCACTAAACTGATACATTTTCATGACAATTATTGAAGACGGTTCATTACTACCTACTTATACTTACTTATTTAATTAAAATATATATATAATTTTAGATCTACCTACTTAAAATCACTTATATTTTATGATCAATATATTAAGAATCGAATAAGCTAGCTTCAGAATTCCCATAAATAAATTCAAGTTGACTTGAAAAGCTCCACCGACCACGACATCAACTGGTTTCAGGGTAAGCGTCAACACAGTGATATAAATTTGGCAAAATCTCAAACTTTGCTCGTACCACTTCAGATTAATCATTTCATTAAAGATATCTTCATTCTGAAACACCATATTAAATTACTACCCAAATAATGACGACAGTTTGTATCGTACGCATGATCCGTAAATGTGATGGAAGCGATGCGCAGTATGCTCTGCGCATGTCAATGTGTGCAGTATTACACTGGACGTCGTACGAGACGGATGTGTTTATCCGTGTTCATCGAATTTTTAAAAGTTTATTACTGCAATAATTCACTTACCAATGTTGAAATTATTTGAGAGAAGGTCGCCAAAAGAAAAGAGACCTGAACTCCGAAAAAAGTTAGAAATAATAATCTTATGACGAATGTCGTTGAATTCTCGAACTGTAATGTAATTTTTCATGAATATTGGATGTTTTATTGTCATTTTTCAATTGTCAATTTAACAATTTTCGAATAATTTTCTTCAATTTTCAAACTATTTACTCATTCTGAAATTATTTTAAAACTAATTCTAGTGAAAATTGAACAGTTAGAAGATCCACCCCTTTTCCTATGAAATTCTTTATCTCCGTCCCTAAAGACATCTCTGAAAAAATTTCAATCAAAAGTTGTTGATTGATACTCATCCGTAAAATAATTTTAGTTGATACAAAAATTTCAAATGAACCCTCTCCCTCCTCTCCAATTTGGCACAATGTATATGAAAATCATCTGGTAATTTTCATTTAGTGAAGTGAGAGGGATTGAATCGAAATTATTGTTGTAAGCAAAAATTTCTCTAAGGATCTCAACTAACAACTTCTGCTCGAGAAATGTTTCGAAAATGTATTTAGGTAAGCGACTTCAATGAAAGAGAGATGCCCCTCACAAAAGAAGAACCTCCAAGAAAAGAGGCACATCACCACATTCTTTTCTTAATGGACCCCAGATTAGGATTCAGTCAATAAATTGAACAGCAAATTTATTTTTAATAAGATAATTTTTTGCTAACAGCACACATTTTTGCTCTTTAATAAACAATGTTCAAACAATTTATTTTTAAGGAAAATAGTTATTATGATTTTTGAAAATAAATTTCTAACTATCTAGGCTACTATTACAATTAACTTTTCTAATTTTTTCCAAATAATTGTCTTCTTGGTCGTATTATTCATTCTTATAAAAATTTTGTTCTCAAAGAAAATCGTTATCATATTGAAATAACTTCTAATTAGGTATATCTATAAATTATTGGGGTTTGTGCTGCTAGCAGCATCAAACCCTATTACGATCTCTTTTTCAGGGAAAATAAAAAATAATTTATAGCCAATCGGCGATCGGGATTTCGAGCTTGACCAATCAGCGGGTGGTATTCATTGATAGTAGATGTTGGATTTGAACTGGAACTGTATTATTTTTGTAAAAACATGGATGCAATGAAATATGTTTTATTTAATCAAATAATTTGTGATGTGTTGTTTGGTAATTATCCATAAATGGATAATTATAATTCATTACTATTCAAAAATTCAATTTTAAAACAACAAGTCAACAAAACGAAGTTATGTGACGAATGGCCGAACAACGAGACTGGCGACTAACGCTGTTCACAGATCTTGCAGATTTTTTTTTGGGGGGGGGCATTGAGAAAAAAATTTTTGGAACATTATTTTATTTTTTACTTTTTTAATTTCATTTTTTTGAAAAGAGGGGATTTTTCCGCTTTTTGGAGAGAAAAAAATCAGTATTCCTTTTTTTTTTGGAAAAAAATTGTCTTATTATTTCAGAGAAAAAACTGAATTTTTTGCGTTTTTGGTAAAGAAATTTCCCAAAAAATTTTCAACTGGAAAAATTTGTAATTTTTGAGGATAAAAATTAAAAAGTTGTATTTTGTACTTTAGAGAAATTTTTCCCCCAATTTTTTAGGTCCATTTTTTTCTTTTTGAGAATAGAAAAAAATCATACATTTTTTTGGAGTAAAGAAATCTTTTCTACTTATACTTTATTAAGAAAACCTCATTTTTTCTTTTTTTGCATAAATTTCCTGAAAAAAATTTTTCTTAATTTCTTTGGTGTAAAGAAATTTTATAATTTTCAAGACTTCAGAAAAAATTATAAGGAGTAGAAAAGAGAAAAATGATCATGTTTCTGTAGAAAGATCATTCACAATTCCAAAAAGTCCTATATTTTTTAGAGCATTTTTTATTTTTACTTTTTTAAAATTCAAAGATTTTTTTTCTCCAAAGAAATTGAGATTATTTTTTCTAGTTGAGAAAAAATTATTATTTTTTTCTTTAAAAAAACTAAAAATTAGAAATTTCATTTTTTTTTAAAAAGAAAATTTTTTTTTCATCAATTTTTTTATTTTTAAGAAATTGAAGAAAAAAAACTTTAAAAATTGTATTAAAAAAATTGAGAAGTTTTCATTTTTAAATTTGCGCATAGCACAAACCCATTTGCAATGAGCGGATAGCTCATGGTTGCGTTCAGTTTGGAAATTTTTTCCTCCCTCATACGTCACCATGGCGTATGTTGGAAATTATTGGCCAATCAAATTTATCGTTTGTGAAATATTTATGATAAAATTTTTGATGTGACGTCAAAGTGACGTATGAGGGAGGGAAAAATTTCCAAACTGAACGCAACCCATAGCTTGTTATTATCTTCCATATTTCATGATCAACACATTGAAAATTGAATAAACAATCCGCAGCATTCTTAAATATGCACTTAAGTTGATTTGGAAAACTCCTGCGGCCATGATTCGAACTGGTTTTAGGGTAACCGTCAACACAGTGATGTAAATTTTTCGAAATCTCAAACTCTGCTCGTACCACTTCAGATTGATGATTTCGTCGAAGATATCTTCATTCTGTAACATCGAATAAAATTAGTAGAGAAGAAGCAGCGTGCGCATGCGCAGTATGCTTTGCGCATTATAATAGCTGCAGTACCGTGTTGAGCTTCATACAAGACGGACGTGTTTACTAGGGTGGAGCGAAAATCAAAAATTTTCGATTTTCAAAATTTAATATCGCGGAAAAGTTGCATCTTGGGGATACATGAAAAGCAAAAACAAAAATTCAAATCGAATAATATCTTCCGATCGCGCAAAACCCCTCAAATTTTTAAAAATTTGCCAAAAATCAAAATTTGAAAAAAAAATTCCAAAATGTTACAGAATGGATTTTATGCCTTTGGTTGGCAAGTATTATCATCGTTATTAATATTTTTTGAAGAAAAAAAAAATCCAGAATTCATCAGATCATCGCATTTATAAGACATTAAAAAAATGTCATATTTTACGTTTTTTTTTTTTTTTTTAAATTAAAAAATTGATTAAAAATTGGGAACAAATTTTTGGAATTAAAATAGGTTTAACATACACAGTTTTGCCCAAAACGACAATTTACAGCGATTTTTCATATTTTTCGTACCCTTGAGAATTTTTCAAAAACTACTTACTACGAAAAATTGAAGAAGATGAGGAAAATGATGGTTCCTGAAAATGAAGGTAAAGATGGAAAATCGTCGTAAATTGTGTTTTTGGGCGAAACTATGTATGTTAAACCCATTTTAATAACAAATTTTTTTCTCCAATTTTTAATATATTTTTTTCAATTTTAAAAAAAAAACGTAAAATATGACATTTTTTTTAATGTCTCATAAATGCGATGATCTGATGAATTCTGGATTTTTTTTTTCAAAAAATATTAATAACGATGATGATACTTGCCAACCAAAGGCATAAAACCTATTCTGTAACATTTTGGAATTTTTTGCAAATTTTTACAAATTTGAGGGCTTTTGCTCGAATGGAAGATTTTATTTAATTTGAATTTTTTTTTTGATTTTCGCTCCACCCTTGAAGTATTTTGTGTTTATAGTTACCTAACATTAGTACTTACTACGCAGGTAGTTGGCTCACTTACCAATGTTGAAACTATTTGAGAATAAATTGCCAAAAGAAAAGAGATCTGAAGGCCGAAAAAAATAATAAATATTACTTTTATGACGAATGATGTTGAACTGCCATACTGCAATTTAATTTTTATGATTATAAGCAAATGTTGTAATTACTGTATGGAAATATCAAGTGCGTAATCAAATCTATACGATGTGTTATTACCTCTTTGAAAGTTATGAATAAAAATACTGATGCATTTGCGAAAAAAACGCCGTAGTAGCAGTATAAGAATGGTCTCCACATATTTACAGTTTCCAAAATGCAGCTGAAAAATGAAATAATTTGTACGAAATCAAACCGACAAAAATATTACATAAACTTTGTTACTCTCAAATGTTTATCTACCTGCGCAGAAACCGTTGATATTCAATCAGCTCCAATAAACATTGATAATTTATCTCCTCCTGGCGCTGTAACTCCACCGACGATTTTATCGTATGCTTCCCGAACATCCTTACGTTTTCCTTTTTTTCATTAAACTGGTTCACGTTGGCTCTGATGTTTCTAAAATGCACCATAAGTTCCCCCACAGTTATCCCGTATAAAGCGAAAGGCGCCACATAGAAGACTATAGGCAAAGTAGCTATTATTCCTTGAATCATGTTGGCCAAAAATAATTTTTTCCTAGAAGTTATTCGCCAGCATATGGTTGTAGTTCTTTCGTTCAAGCCACCATCGCCGCATGAAAACCAAAAGGGTATAACGAAGGAGTATTTATCGCTTATTTATGAAGGTGCGACGAAACAAAAGCATTGAATAGCCAATATCGTCATACACGAGATTAACCTCTTCTTCATGAGTTGGTTGCATTGCTCGACAATGTCACTCGTGCCGTATGCTTTCAACTTGGCCAGTAAATTAAGTACGTTTTTCTTGGACCAGTTGACCGATAGAAATAGCAGCAATCCTTTCATTTGGGGGAACACCGGAGTTACTGCTTCCAATTTATTAGCTGTTCCTGTGGAATTCAGGACGCCGACGATGCTTCCAATAATCCCTATCGAATTAAGAGTGATAATAATGGTAAAATATATAATTCCATATTTGTGATTTTCAAATATTCCCAAACAATGAAGCGATAGGTGCACAATACGAGAAACGAAATTTTTCCCATACATTAGGTATATCACTGAAAACATCAATGGAACTTATCGACGTATACCTACTGAGTTTGATATTGAAATTTTATTTTTATAACCTCTTTCTGATTACCAATGAAAATAACATTTAGAGGAAAACAACAAAATAATTGTAGGTTGAATTTGTCGATTACAGTTTTAAAATATTCATCGAAATTATGTTGATTTTGTCGATTACAGTTTTCAAATATTCATCAAAATGAGTTGTATTTGTATCAATTTTTGAACCTGTGTATAATTTTCTAGCCTGTTGATGAATTTAATTATTGCATTCAATAAAGTCATTTAATTCAGCGAAACTGCTCCGAATTTTCAAAAAAAAAAAAAAAAAGCCAATAGATTTTTGAGAAGGTATATTCAGTAGGGTGGCGCGTGAAAACAAAAATTGAAACTGAAAACTAAAAATTGAACCTAAAACTGGAAAATTTAAATCTGAAACTGAAAACTGAAGCCGAAAAACTTTCAGTTTTATTTTTAGGTTTTCATTTTCAGTTTTTATGTTTTTTTTTTTAAATTAAAAAAAAAAAAATTATACAGAATGCTAATGCAAATGAAAGAACTGAAATCAAAAAATTAAACTGATACTGAAATGAGTTTTTGAGACCGAAATCGAAATTGAAACTGAAAACTAAAAAACTGAAAATTGAAAATAAACCCAAAATTGAATCTAATATTTTTTCAGTTTTCCATTTCCGTTAGAAAGTCGAGATTTTAGCATAGTATATGCTCTTACGGAGACCAAAATAGAAAAAAACGACCGACAGGAAAATCCGACCCCAAAATCCGAATGTTGGGTTAGGTTAGGTTAGGTTACATTAGGTTAGGTTTGGATGACATAAAAAAAACTTGAAAATTTTTATGAAATTCGATTTTTTAGACATTATATCAGATATTTTGAAACTTGTATTTTGAAATTTTATGACTTTTAGACATTTTCTAGACATTTTGTCAGACATTTTGAAACTTGGAAATTTTTTTTAAAAAGGCTCCGGTGTGATAAGGGGGTCAATCGGCCCCCGGTCGAACTTCGAAATTTTTTTCACAGATTCCGATTTTGTACCGTAAAAGATGATTTTAGCGCGAATTAGCGATCACTTACCTCATCCCCTGGAGGCTGGGGCCTTTAGCTTGAAAATTCCATCTCCGCGAGTTTAAAACTTATTTTCACCAAACTTGGCATGTAGGTATAGGCAGGGATGGGAACGAATAACGCCTTCATCATTCGAATAGCGAATAACGGATAGCCTAGGTTTAGGGTTATCCGAATAACTAATGAATAACCGTTGAATATAATCATTCGAATTACGGATAATTTTTTAGCGATTTTTTTGTCATTATTCGAATAACGAATAAATAACGAATAACGGATAAAAATAAAAAAGTTTCAAATTGCAAGAAAATAATTTTGAGTTGATATAAAATTTTTTATTTATTTATTATTTTTTTTCATTTTTAATGTTGGAAGAAATTCAGAATCAGAAATTGAAAAAAAAAATGTTGGTATGCCTTAAATCAATTTTTTTTTGAGTTTCAAGATCTACTTAAAATACCTATACTTTTAATTTTTTTTTTTAATTCACAATGCAAATTTTTTTCTTTCCATGCAATTAAAAAATTTTTTTTTTTTAAATTTAAGAAAAAAATAAAAAATCAAACCAAAAGAATTGAATTTTTTGTGAAAAATTAAAAATATTAATGCAAGAATTTTTCCGGAAAAAAAATAAAAACAAACTGATAATAAATGAGATTTATGAGTTAAGAAAAAATTGTTTTATGGTTATGAAAATTTTTAGTCAAGTAATTTATTCCATTTTTTTTAAATTTTAATGTTTGAAGAAATTTAAAAAAAATCAGAAATTATGAAGAATAAAAAAATGCAAAAAAAATTAATGCCTCCAATCAAGTTTTTTGAGTTTTTCAAAGATCTAAAATATTTTATATTCTTAGTGCAACATTTTTTCTTTCCAATGAAAAATTAAAAATTTAGAGTAATATTCGAGATGAATATAATTTAATATCTAGGTAATAATTACCTACTCTGATAAAAAAGTCTCAAATTTTTTTCCATAACAAAAAAAAAAAAAAAAAAACGAAGGAAAAATCTCAAATTTTGATAAAATGCTTTGCATTTTCAATTTCATAATTTTCTCATTTTGATTACCTAGAAGAAAATTGAAAATTGAAAAAAAGAATTTTTTGAACATGCAAAATTTAAAAAAAAAATGAAAACATTGAATGTTGAAAAAAAGGGAAAAGGAAAAAGTGGACGAAAAAAAATGAGAACCTGCAATAATTAATAAAAAGTTATGTTTTATTCATTTTTTTTTTTTTTTGAAAAAAATTTTCATTCGTTATCCGTAACTTTACAGATGAATTTATTCGAATAATGAATAACCAATTTTGGAGTTGTATGTATTCGAATAACGAATTACGGATAACTGTTCCTAACGTTATTCGAATAACGGATAATTTTATCCGAAAAATCATCCGTTTATTCGTTATTCGAATAATTTCATTCGAATAATTCCCATCCCTGGGTATAGGTACCCAAAAGGGGGATGTTGTGAAATTTTTTCAGATTTTTTTGACTCCTCTAACGATCTTGAAAACGACTTTTAACACTTCGAATCGACCTGGAGGATACAGTTTTAGAGTGCGCTCGACGGAAAATTTTTTCCCAGTTTTTCACACCCATTTTTACTCTACCCAAAATTTTTTCCAATTTTTATCGTTGGTGCAACTTCCCCCAAAATATGCAAAAAAAATTCGGCTAAAAAGCCAATTAGTCGTGCTTTTTTCGCCCACTGAACGCTCATTTTTCATCAAAATTTTTTTCCTCGAGGTACATCACTAGATACTCCTTTATACACCTTTTGCCCGAATTTCACCTCAATTCGTTCATTTTTCGTGAATTGAGGTTTTTTCATTAATTTTATGTGATTAAAATTGAGTAATCACACGAAATGATCAAATGAAAAAACTAATCGCGGATTCGAGTTCGGCAGGTCGAACTACCCCGATTTAGACCCTTACAGCGATCATTTCGCCCAAAATTGAAAAAGTTTACATTTTTACCAATAATCCAATTTCGGTAAAATGAAAAAAATGTACCTAAATAAAAGTTGAACTTTTTCAATTTTGGACGAAATGATCGCTGTAAGGGTCTAAATCGGGGTAGTTTGACCTGCCGAAATCGAATCCGCGATTAGTTTTTTCATTTATACTTTCAAACGTGGTGTGGAAATAGAGCCAACCAGGGGGTCCAGGGTGCGAAGCCCCCCTGGCGAGGCGCGAAGCGCTTAGTTTTCTCTTAATTATTTTTTTACTGATAATAATTTGAAGGTTTTTTTTCAGAGTGATTTTAATTTTTTTGCCAGACATTCTAAAACTTGTACCTAATTTTTTTAATAATTTTTTTTATAAATTTAATGACTCTTTTTGATATCTATTTTATTACAGAAATTTTACGACTTTTAGAGTTTTTAATTTTTTTAAAAGAAATTTTGAAAATAAATTTCATGACTTTTGGACATTATTGTCAGACATTCTGAAACTTAGAAAATTTTTTAAAAATTTTATGAGTTTTATTTCAGAAATTTTTAAAATAAATTTCAACACTTCTTGTTGACATTTTGTCAGACATTCTGAAAATTTTTAAAATTATTTTTGACTTTTGGGCTTTTTGTCAGACATTTTGAAACTTGAAAAAAAAATATTTCTATCAGACTTTTTTGATTTTTAAATTTCCATGGAAATTAATATTTTTTGATTATTTTTAGAAATCTCATTTTTTAATTTGATGACTTTTAGACATTTTGTCGAACAATGATTTAAATTTCAATGGAAATTAATTTTTAGCATAGTATATGCTTTTACGGAGACCAAAATAGTAAAAACGACCCAAAAATCCGACACCATAAAAAGAACAACAACAAATTTAAAAAAAAATTGCTTGCCATAAGTATTTATATTTCGTGGGTAGATCTAAAATTATCCGTATTTTATAACCAACAAATTCAAAATCGAATAAACTATCTTCAGCATTCTTATAAATGAATTCAAGTTGATTATAATCACTCCAGCAGCCACAACTTGAACTGGTTTTCTGGTAACTACCAATGCAGTGATATAAGTTTTGCGAAATCTCAAACTTTGCCCATACCACTTCACATTCATAATTTCATCAAAGATATCTTCATTCTGTAACAACGCGACAAAATCTTAATAACTAGGGCAATACTGAGCACGCATCACGCGCCAATCATTACAGTAATAGTAGGAGAGATGCGCAGTATGTTATGCGCATGATTACATCGGCAGTATTGCGTTGAGCTTCATAGAAGACAGGTGGGTTTGACTGCGTTCGTTCAATTCGTTTTGTATTTGTTATTTACTACAATACTTTCTTGGACTATTGTCTAGGTTATTCACTTTGTTTACATGGTGGTGGATCGTTTTTATTGAATTTTACTCAGTCCAATACTACATAGATACTTGTACTTGATATTCAAAATTGGAGAGAAGGGGAGGGAGGGTCCTCTTGAAATTTTTGTAATAGCCAAAATGATTCCTAGAAATTCAATCTACAACTTTTGCTTGGAAATTTTTTGAATCGGATCCCTCCCTCCCCACCAATTTCGCACAACTTTCTGAAAATACAAATTGGAAATTGATGGGGGAGGGAGGGGGAGGGGCCAGTTGAAATTTTTTTCAAATAAAAGTTGTAGGTTACGATCATAAAAATAATTTTGGTTATTATAAAAATTTCGATTGGATACCTCCCTTTCCTCCAATTTCTCATAATATCATGTAGATATGATTTCAAAATTGAGGGAGGGGTCCAATTGAAAAAATTTTCAAACAAAAGTTGTATATTGAGGTCTTAGAAATAATTTTTGTTCTTATAAAATTTTCTATTAGACCCTCCCCTCCCCTCACCTTCAATTTTGCATAATACAACTTATGTCAGATACGTCTTATATTATTAAAAATTGGTGGAGGTCGGGGTCCAATTGAAAAAATTTTCAAACAAAAGTTGTAGCTTGAAGTCTTAAAAATAATTTTGGTTGTTACAAAAATTTCGATAGGACCCCTCCCTCTCCTCCAATTTGAATATCAAGTATCTATAATTATGGTATTTGGACTTGGTAAAATTCAAATTCAATAAAAACAATCCGCCACCATGTATAAACAAATTGAATAAACTATACGCTCGTTTACTTGGTAGTTCACTTACCAATGTTGAAACTACTTCAGAGAAAACTGCCAAAAGATAAGTGATCAGAACTCCAAAAGAAATAATAAATAGTATTTTTACGACGAACAGTGGCGAATCCTCAAACTGGAATATAATTTTTAATCATAATTACAAAGTCGATATTTTGTCGTGCAAAATGACCAGGGTATCAAATTTATGTAAACTATTGCTACCTCTGTTACTGCTGTGAATAGAAGTGCCGAAAGATTTGCGAAAAAAATGGTGTAGAAACAAGTAAAATATAATTTCCATGTATCGATAGTTTCCAGAACACAGCTAAAAAAAATGAAATAATTCGTTACAAAATAGAATTTTAAAATATACCACTCGGGGGCTTTCAGATTTGTATCTAATTACATACTTACTTATGCAGAAACTGTTGATAATCAATTATCTGCAGCAAACTTAGATAATTATCCTCCTCCTGGCGCTGAAACTGTAGAGATTTTCTTTCATGTTTTGTGAATTTCCAATTATTCTGATTTCTTTCATTAAATCGATCTACTACTTCCTTAAGGTTCCTAAGATGCACTTGAAGTTCGCCTACAACAATCCCATATAAAGCGAAACACGCTATATAAAAGGCTACTGGCAAACCAACGAATATCCCTTGATTTATATTAGCTAGGAATAATTGCTTCTTAGAAGTTATTCGCGAGCATATCGGTATAGTCCTCTGCTTCGAGTCACCATCGCCGCATGTAAACCAAAGTGGTATAAGAAATGAATATTTTTCACTTATTTCTCCTTCCATAAATGGTGCATTTAAAGGGTGTACAGAGAAACAAAAACATTGAACAGCGAATATTACGGCACACTGGATTACTCTCTTCTTCATAAATTGGTTACTTTGTTCCAAAATGTCATCTGTGCCGTGTTCTTTCAACTTAGCCAGTAAATCTAGAAGGTTTTTCTTGACCACGTTTACCGATAGAAGTAATAACATTCCTTTCGCTTGCGGGATCACTCCTGTCAGTGCTGTCAATTTATCGGCTGCTTTTGACGCATTCAGGACCCCAACGATGCTTCCAAAAACACCTATCGAACAAATAGAGAGGACGGTGGCGGAATATATCATTCCATGTTTGCGATTTTCGAATATTCCCAAGCAATAAAGCGACAGCTTCACTGTAACAGAAACTAAATTTATATTTGGCAGCATGCTCGTGAAAACAGCTAAAAGTACGTTCCAAATTTACAATTTTTTCTTAGTAACTAGTTTCCGATTATAAAAATTCCACTCGGAGGAAGAAAAAAACAATTATAATTGTTGAAGGTTGAGTTTGTCAGAAAAAATATGAAGTTTTCAAATATTCATTGAAATGAATTCTCTCGAGTTAATTTGCGAACTCGTATATAATTTTCAAGTCGGTTTATAAATAATTATTGAAATTTATCAAGTCATTTGAATAATCGTAACGAAAAAATTTCAAGTTTGTTTAACCGAATTTTGTCAGAAAATGAATTGTGAATGAATATTATATATTGATACGTGAAATGACACAGGAAATGGCATTAAAATTTTCAAAAATATCAAAAAAATCAATTAACAACGAACTCAATTATCTAAAATGGCAGATAGGTACCTAAATTTACTTTACTCACTCAAAACTCTAGTGTCTGTTTTTCAATAGATATAATTAATCATTTTTTTTCCAAATTGAGTGAGTTCTCGATGATTGCGTGAATACCACCCAGCTCTCTAATAAAAAAAAAGCTTGACGGCAAGAAAATTCGAGTCCTACATCTCCTCAATTATTTTACTCCCCGAAAATTCATCAGTCATCATTTATCAACAGAACTGTCAAATTTTCAAAATTTTCCACTAGGACATTTTCAAAAGTACATATTTTGCAAAAATTTCATTTCAGAATGCTTTTTCATTTCAAAAAACATTTAAATTTTTTCGCAATTATGAGAATAGCGACCTTACAAAAAAAAATCCTTTTTGGAATTTTTTTTTTTTTTTGTCAAAATTGTGAGTATTTTACAAAAATGTTTTTGTCGACAATTTTTAAAAAAGAAAAATCTGCAAATACTTGGCAAAATAATTTTTTTTTAATTTTTGAAATGTTTTTCGCAAGGCCTGAAATTATTGTTAGGTACCTACCATTTTAAAATTAATTCCACTTTATCAATTTTTAAATAACCAAAGTCATTTTCACAACGTTTCAAATAATTTTAACGAAATAATATTTTGAAAAAGTTGTAGGTAAGATGAATTCTTCAGAAATCAGGGCATTCAAAAAAATCGAAGCTTTATCGGAAAAAAATCAATTAAACCTACAGCCTACTTAATCGACTTGTATTCATCTTAGTGGTCTTTTTTTCATCTAGTCTTAATTTTTTTCAAAGTTTTCAAATTTTCCAACCCTTTTTTTCAAAAAATAATTTATATTATTATATCTTTTAATTTTTTTTTAAATAACTGATCAATAGGTATTTATGTTGATTTTTTCTTTTCTAAAACTAATTTTATCAAACTTTTTTCATTTTGAAAAAAAATATTTTGCACCCCCTCCCCCCTTCACCAATTAATTGCCATATTTTATGAGGAATAATTTTAATAATATTCTACAAACCTAGTTTGATGATTTTGCCTTTTGAAAAATGCTTAATAGGCTACATTTTTTTTCGGGAAAATAAACAATTATTTTATTGTTTTGTTTGAAAAAATTAAATACAAAATATAAGTTATTTGTTCCTGATCAAGTGATCAACATCAATACTTAATTATTTTTTTTTTTCAGGAAATTCATTTTATGATTTTTTTTTCTCAGAAAATTTCATTTTGTGATTTTTTTTTTAGAAAAATTTCGATTGCATAATTTTTAGGGGAAAAAAATTTAAACAGCTTGCAAAAAAATTTGGATATTAATTTTTAAAATAATACTTGGTTAATTTTGTAATTTTTTCCAAAAATCATTTTTAGGCATAAAGAGAAAACTAAAGTTTATATATACCTACCATACCTAATTTTTAGAAAATTCGAATTTAATCATTTTTTTTAAAAGTAATTAAATTTATAAATCTTTTTCAAAAAAAATTGTGTCATAAAATTATTATTTTTTAAACAATCATTTCCAAAAAGTTATTTTACAAGTATGAATTTTTTTTAAGTATAAATTAGGTAATCGATTGGTAATTTTTTTAAATTTTAAAAGATAAAAAAAATAATTTCATAATTTTTTCAAAGTTAATTTCATAATTTTTAAAAATTAATTGGTATTTTTTTAAAGTGATAAAAAACAATTTTACAATTTTTTTTTTATAAAATTCAGTTTCGTGATTTTTTAAATTGAAAAATCGATTAGTTCTTTCAAAAAATATTTTTAAATTGAAAAAAAAATGAAGTTCTTCAAGAAAGTATAATTTTCAAAATACCTTGATTTCAAAAAATGAATTTTATATTTCTTTCGATTTTTTTTACCTCTTATCAAAAAATTTTAAAATAATGAAAAATAATTTATTAATATTTTTTTTTCAAAAAAAAAAAAACCAATAAAAATTTATTTGGCATAGAAATACCTAGTTTAATCATTGTTTTCAGAAAATATTAATTTCTTCCAAAAAACCACTCACTTTGATAAAAAAAAATAAAAAATAAAAAATAAAAAAACAGTAGGTAAAAAAATTAGAAAAAAATTGATAATTTATACTTACTTATTTAAAAATTCGGTGGTTATAAAAAATCAGAGAAATAAATTTTAATGATTTTCTTTTCTTTTTTTTTGAAAAAATTAATTTTATAAGTATAAATCCCATTCAATTGAGCCCTCACTACTAATGCAAAAGTGTAAAAATTTTAAGAAGAATTTTTGCAATTTTTCCCCATAAAAAAATGAATTTTATAATTTGGAGAAAAATAATTCTTCGTTTTCTTCAAAAAAATAAATAAATAAATAATAATAGGTACCTACCTAATAAAGTAATAAGTAGGTAATAAATAAAAATTGGGCAAGTAGGTATTTTGGTAAATAAATAAAAAATATTTTATAATTTTCAGTAAAATTTATTTCATCATTTTTTCCTAACAAAATTCATCTAAGAACTTTCTTTGCATTATATCGTCTTCAGTCTTTGGATTATATTTGATTGAATAATGCCCCTTTAGCGCATATTCTATGCAATTTACAAATCACACATGTGTGACTTGCACAATAACCAATTTTACCCATAAAACCGTGCCTAATTTTGTCGTTCCGTAGGTAGGTATCTTTCTCGAAATGAATTATTTGATAATGCTTCCGAATATGAATAACTCATCATCTTTGTTTTATGTGTACTCATAAATATCGACCCGATAACAGTCACATTGCTTGTACTAATGAATCGAAAAAGAATACACAGAGATTATTGATAATTATGATAATAAAACGTCTCATTAATTTCTTTTTTTCTCAATTTCGTCGCATTACAGTGAGATACCCTTGAACGTGATGTAGGTACCTGTAAAGTGATCTTACTATAATATGTTGGAATTTTTTCGATTGATTTTTTTTTTCGGAGCATCGCGTGTTAGTGCATATTGTCTCCGATTTAGATACTTTAATAAATTATTAATTTGTGTTTATAGGGAATGGTCGTTCAATATAATTTATTTATGCTGAATGGTTTTGTCTTCGTATGTATTTATCGAAGTGATCTTCAGTTTTATGGATTGAATTATTGATTAGGTCTAGGTAAGCTATCTTTGAAGCAATTAAAATTTATGACTCGGATAGAGGTACTTTACTTACCTACCCATTTTTTTGAAGTATAAGTGAATTTTTTTAATGTTGAAAGTACACATAGGTACCTACTAGTGTTATAATTTTAAAAATAATTACCCATTTGAGAAAAATCCAATTAACACCTCTGATCGTCCAAATTGTTCATTAAGCATCCTTTTTTTTTCAATAAGTCGAATAATAAATTTACTAACGAAAAGTACACAAGGCGTTCTCCATTTTGAATGTCTCTCTCATGAAAAATTATACTTGCTAAATACCAAATAAACCTATGAAAAATGTGTCATCACGTTTTTAGAGCAAATATTTCTCAAATTAAACCTAAAAAATCATTTCTCTGTTACAGTATTATACCAAAATGACGTCCAAGTTCCAGTATACGACCGCAATCAAAAAAGGATTCAATATTGTATTCTCCGAAATGGCAGGTAAGCCAATGATCCATCTTTCGCTTGAAACCCAGTACTTGGAAAATTGTAATCATGTTTTATAATTTCAGATTTGAGAACCAATGACAAGTTCTTGATTCCAAATCCTATACCATTGGGTTGCGTAATGCTGGTGTATGCTTCTTTTGTGCTCTGGATTGGGCCCTGGGCGATGGAAAATCGAAAACCGAATAAATTATGGAAAGTTTATTTCTTGTATAATCTTGCCATGGTGTTAGTGAACTTGAAATTATTCTATAAGGTAATGAAAGTCTTCACAGAGAAAGGTAGAAAAGAAGACACGTATGAAGTAATATATTTTTTTTCAGGGATTACAATACTGGTTATTTGATAACGATTCCATGTGTGGACCTTTGAGTCGAATCGAAACGGAAAAATCTATCGAAGTGGCTGATTACGTTTATCTTCATTTCATCGTAAAAGTCGTCGAGCTTCTTCATACAGTAAGTTTGAAATTTCCAAACGAGAACTCGATAAGTTCATTTCTAATCGACTTGGTTTTGATACAGGTACTTTTAATAATCAGCAAAAGGAATCATACGACGTATCCTCACATCTTCAAGCATTCCATCTTTATCGGGGCGAGTTGGTGCTGTGCCAAGTATTACCCTGGAAGTCACTGCGCTTTTGTAGCTTTTGTCGACAGTGCCATCAACTTAATCATTCACGTCGCTTTCCTGCTGACTTACGAAATCAATTACTACGATCGGTATTGGACATGGAAGAAACGAGTCGTCTCTATTAAATTGGTAAGCGAATTTATTTCATAAGAATACCACGCAGAAACTGGACGCGAGGACTTGATCTCAACACGGGTCTGGGTATTTCAGGTCCACTTCCAAATCCTCTTCATGCATTTCCTCGAGCAACTCACGTACGGTTGCGACTACCCCAAGATACACGTGCTGGTCATAATCCCAATCAGTTTCTTCGTAACGAATGCGTATTTAAATTACGACCACGAGGACAAAATAGACGAATTCTTTCGCCTGATGAAGGAGGAAGAGCCTCCGAAAAAATACAAGTTCCCGTCGTAGTAATAAAACCATCTTTAATTGACTAGTCAATGAAAAAATCAACGTGTGAATACATTTAAAATTTTCCATCTAGAAATGGTTTAAAATATAGTGGTAAATGCATGATATTCGTTGTACAATGGCACCAATGCGATTAAAACTATTTTCGGTAACCGTTCGAGTTCTTTGATTGCCAATTCCAGGAGTCTAGACCTGAGAAAATAAAACCAAAATTTAATATACACATTCAATGGGGTAGAAAAGGTGTTTTAAACACGTACACATTTCCTCGAGACCGTATTTAGCTTCCCAGCCGAGTTCTTTTTTGGCCAAGTCGACAGCACAGTAAGAGGATGCAACGTCTCCGGCTCGTCGTTCCACAATTTTGTATGGAATTCTGATTTTGTTTACTTTCTCGAATGTATTAACAACCTGCAAGTGAAAATAACTTATTAGGATCGTTTTGGTGAATTTGATCAAGTGTAATGCTACATAGATACTTTATAATCAAAATTAGAGGGGAAGGAGGAGTCCTATCGAAATTTTTGTAATTACCAAAATTATTCCTAGGATTTCGAGCTGCAAATTTTGTTTGAAAATTTTTTTATTTTGACTTCAACTTCCACCAATTTTTAATAATTCAAGTACCTAAGTCGTATTATGCAAAACCGGAGGGGAGGGGAGGGTCTAATCGAAATTTTTGTTATAAGCAAAATTATTTCTAAGACCTCAATCTACAAATTTTGTTTGAAAATTTTTTCAATTGGACCCCTCCCCCATTTTGAAATTGTACCTGCCTGATATTATGTGAAATCGGAGGAGAGTGAGGTATCCAATCGAAATTTTTATAATAACCAAAATTGAGGGGTCATTTGTAAAAAACACCATAGTCAAAAAATCAAATTTTACAGGAGACCTAAATAACGTGTTCAGATCATGTTTGGGGGCGAAAATTTTATTCAGAGGGTGTTAATTGGTCATAAAATTTTCCAGAATTCCAAGAAATGCAATAAATTTTTTTTTTCAAATTTTGGTAAATTTTACGACTTTCCCTTTAAAAATGCCGACTATGGTGGTTTTTACAAAATAATCAGCTAAAACACGTACTTTTGAAGTTGAAAAAAACTGATGATGGCCAAAATTTTTTTTAAAACTTTTATCACCATCGTCTTTCCCGTGAAATTTTAGTTTAGAAAATTGAATTTAAAAAAATTCGAAAATTTCGACTATGGTGGTTTTTACAAACTGCCCGTCAATTATTTATAGGACTTCAAGCTACAACTTTTGTTTGAAATTTTTTTTAATTGGACCCCAAACTCCGCCAATTTTTAATATTATAAGTATTTCAAGTCATATTATGCAAAATTGGAGGGGAGGGAAGGGTCTAATCGAAAACTTTATAATAACAAAACTTATTTCTAAGACCTCAATCTACAACTTTTGTTTCAAAAATTTTTCAATTGGACCCCTCCCCCAATTTTGAAAAAATACCTACTTTGTTGTTCATGTTATGTGAAATCGGAGGAAGGGGGGGGGGGTCCAATCAAAATTGTTATAATAACCAAAATTACTTCTAAGACCTCAATCTACAACTTTTGTTTGAAAAATTTTTCAATTGGACCCCTCCCCAATTTTGAAAAAGTGTCTACTTGATATTATGTGAAACCAGAGGAGAGGGAGGGATCTAATCGAAAACTTCACAATAACAAAAATTATTTCCAAGACCTCAATCTACAACTTTTGCTTGAAAATTTTTTCAATTGGGCCCTTCTTCCCTCCCACCTCTAATTTTTAATTAGTATCTTCGAAGTGTTGTGCGAAATCGGTGGGGATGGAGGGGTCCAATTGAAAACATTTTCAAACAAAAGTTATAGCTTGAAGTCCTAAGAATAATTTTGGTTATTATGAAAATTTCGATTAGACCCCTCCCTCCCCTCCAATTTTGAATATATGTACATTGGAAAGGCAATAAGGTAGTTTACTTGTAACACAGAAACTCCGGACCCTGTTCCTAAATTATACGCCTTAAAAATACCGCCTTCTTTTTCGGCCAAAAGCTTATCAACTGCGGCAGTGTGGCCTTGGGCGAGATCCATAATATGAATATAATCTCGAACACCTGAAAAAATCCCACAATTAGTACGAATTTGGATTTCAGGTGGTTATTAGAACTTTAGATCTGTTTACCTGTTCCATCAGGAGTATTGTAATCGTTTCCATAAATAGCTAGCTCTTTGAGCTTACCCACAGCTACTTGAGATACAACTGGCATCAGGTTATTAGGTATACCTAATGGGTCTTCTCCTATTTCACCGCTTGGGTGAGCTCCCACTGGGTTGAAATATCGCAAAGAGTATACTTTCCATTCCTGCAAATTTCAAACATCGTTAGGATACGAAATACTTGCAAAAACTTCCGAAATATAAGATCGATTTAGATACCTTATCAGATAAACTCAAATCTTTTAAGATTTCTTCGACCATGAATTTAGTCCTACCGTAAGGATTGGCGCAATTTTGACCCGTTGGATGGTCTTCGGTCAAGGGCAAGAATTGTGGGTCACCGTACACTGTAGAAGAGGAAGAAAAAATTATATTTTTCACTCCGCATTCTGACATCGTCTGTAAAACGTCGTGTAATTAAACGAGCTCCGGAAATCAGATTACATAACCCGAGGGAGGGAGGAAATACTCACGTGGAATAAATTTAACGATCCGGTAACATTATTCGTATAATAAGAAAGGGGGAGATCCCAAGATTCTTTGACAGATTTGAAAGCTGCGCAGTGTATAACGCAGGATACATTATACTAGAAAAGAAAAACAGACCAATGAATGGATATGAAATAATTTACGACTTTGTCTGATATTTAGTATTTACTTTGGTAAAAACTTCTTTCAATTTATCATAATTCGAAAGATCACCGTAAACGTACGACAGTGTTTTTCCAGCCAATTTCTCGACTCGTTTCAACGATTCTGGTTTATCACCTTCGGAAGCTATAACACATAAATTTACAGTCAAATGGATAATGTTATCAACAGAACATTCAATCTTATCACCGATAATTGTAACAATACGTCAGAAGTAATTAATTCAATATTGAAATTTTTCAAATGACGTTCATTTGACCAAATTCAATAATTACCTGAATAAGTATTCGAACAATTATCCAAGACTAAAACATCGTAGCCGCTTTGTAATAAAACCAATGCGCAATGGCTTCCGATATATCCAGCTCCTCCGGTAATCAACACGTACTGCTCGGGCATATTTCCTTCTGTTTTTCTTTAGGAAAATATCTGAAATGCGACCGAAATTAGAACTTGATCGAAACACCGCAAGTTGAGAACTAAAGGTACAGAACGTCGAACCCGCCCAGTACACGGGTACTTGAACGTTAATTGTTTTATTACAGATAACTCGACGATATTCAAAGTTGAACTAGTTGAACTGATAAAGAGCGATGGTGCCAGTGATATGAAAGATTACTCACCGTATGAAGTGGACTTTGAATCATTCTTGTATTGAAAGTTGCAAATTAGGCCGTCGGTGGAAAGCTCGAAGTTGATTATGATCGATTGTGACGTGTGTAGTACATTGGAATGTTCGGAGAATGGTTTTGACTGGAAAAATATTCTCGAAATTGCTTTGAACTTTTGCAAAATTTGATGGAATTCGAATTTTTTATTTTCGGCGAAAAAATAATGCAAATTAGCTTGTTTGTTTGTTGGGTTAAGGGTATTGAAATTTGGACAGACGAGATAGTGTGACGTCAGAATGTTATTCATCCAATTAAAACGCTTAATTTGAGTATTGAACGAGAGGCTAATTTGTGTTTTTTGAGATTGTCGCAAGAAATTTTTTTTTTCGTTAATTTTATTTTTTATTTTCCAACATTTTTTTTTTCTCAAAGTAAACCTACCTTAAAGAAAGAAAATCGGGACGTTTTTGTAAAAAATTAGTAAACAAAAGTTGTAGATTGAGATCGTAGGAATTAATTATGTCTTGTAGCTTGTACTGAACTTACTCAACTCATTATTCAAAATTGGAGGGAAGGGAAGGGAAGGGTTCAAGGGTTCAACTGAAAAAATTTTCAAGCAAAAGTTGTAACTGTAAAATAAGATAAGAAGATCTTAAAAATATTATTGGTTGTTTTTATTCGATCGTACCCCTCCCCCTCCCGATCTACCGCTCCAATTTAGCATAACAATATGTATTTATTTATGTTTATGTAGATAGACATTAATTAATTATTCAAAATTGGAAAAGGACTAAAGGAGGGCCGGAGGGATCTCATACCCATTGATAGATTTTTGATTACTATTTCTAGAATTTCAATGTACAACTTTTATCTCAAAATTTTTTCAATTGAACCCGTCCATCCCTCCCTCCCTCCCCTTAGCAATTTCATTATGTTTGGTCATTTTCGATTTCTCCATTTTCTCATCATTTGTCTTTGAAGTATGTAGGTAGCTACAAATATTTCTATTTTAAAAAAATTCCAACTTTTTTTCAATTTTTTTCATCTAGGTTCGAATTTTTTTACATAAACGTCTTTTTTTCTTCAAATGCTCTTGCATTCAAATTTTTATTAATTTACCTACTTATTTATTAACTTCAGTGTTTAATTTTTTTCAATTTCCTCGTTTATATTTTTTTCTATTTTGCTTCATTTTTCAAAAATTTGAACTTTTAATTTTTTTCAATTTAAAAAAAATGTTTCCAATTTATCATTTGCCCAATTTTTTTCTTTTTTTTTCAAATGTAGTGCATTCCTATTTTCTACATATTAGGTACATTCTACATACATACGTACAAATATTGGGTGAAGAACCCAGTGAAAAAGTAGTGATTTGAAAAATGGATATTGAAATTGATATTATTGAACAAAATTTAAAATGGGAGTTATTTCTGCTATTTGAAAATTTTTCTGCGATAGGTATTCCAATATTCGTGTACCTAGGTAAATTTTTATTTCAATTTTTAGTATTCCAAAATTTTTTAATTTCAATCACCACCTTTTTCGCATAAGTATGAATTTTTTCAAATAACCAAGTTGGTTATTGCTTTTATTTTAAAAATGAATGACATTATCATTTTTCCGCCAATTTTTCATTTGTAAGTACGCAGTACTTGAAAAATTTTTTTTTCAATTTTTTCAAAACATTCCTATTAAAAAAGGGGTCGTTTCAAATATTTTTTTATTTTTAAAAATCTTAACAAAAAATTTACCTACCTACCAATTGATTTTTTTTCAAGATTAGCCATACACGTCTTTTGATTTTTTTTCGACATTTATTATTTTTTTTGTCATTTTGAATTTTTTTTAAAATTTGATAGATATTTTAGAAAACTTATCAAATGTTTCATTTGCAATTTTTTAAAATTACGAATAATTATATGTTTTTTCATTTTTTTATTTTTCTCGCATGTTGGATGATCTTTTCATTTGAAATTTTTTAGCATAGTATATGCTTTTACGGAGACCAAAATAGAAAAAAACGAGACTAAAATCCAACCCAAAATTCCGACCCAAAAATCCGAAACCAAAATGCGACAGTTGGGTTAGGTTAGGTTAGAAGTTAGGTTAGGTTTGGATGACATAAAAAAAACTTAGAAAATTTTTAATAAATTCGATTTTTTAGACATTATGTCAGACATTTTGAAACTTGTAAATTTTTTTGAAATTTTATGACTTTTAGACATTTTCTAGACATTTTGTCAGACATTCTGAAACTTGGAAATTTTTTAAAAAAATTTATGACTTTTAGACTTTTTATCAGACATTCTCAAACTTAATTTTTTTTTTAATTTTTAAATTTCCATGGAAATTAATATTCGTGACTTTTAAACATTTTGTTATATTATAGCGATTTTTATTAATTTTTTTATTACACTTTTTAGACTTTTAAATTTCCGTGGAAATTAATATTCGTGACTTTTAGACATTTTGTCACGGGGTAAAAATAAATTTTTTAAATAAATTTTATGACATTTTGAAGTTTTGTCAGACATTTTGAAAATTAGAAATTTTTTAAAAATTTTATGATTTTTAGACATTTTCCAGACATTTTGAATTTACTTAGAATTTTTTTTAGAAAGATGACTTTCAGACATTTTTTTTTATTTTTATAAATTTAATGACTTTTAAAAAAAAATTTAAAGAAATTTTTTAAATTTTTATAAATTTTATGACTTTTAGACATTTTGTCAGACATTCTGAAACTTGGAATTTTTTTTTTTAATTTATAACTTTTAGGGTTTGTATCAGACATTCTTAAACTTGATTTTTTTAAATATTTTTATTAGCATTTTTTGATTTTTAAATTTCCATGGAAATTTATATTCGTGACTTTTAGATATTTTCGTAATGAACGTTATTAATTTTGAATTTCCGTGGAAATTAATTTTGATGACTTTTTTTTTTTAAAGATATGACTTTCAGACATTTTGAAACTTTTTTTTTTTAATTTTTACAACTTTTACACTTTTTAATTTTTTTAAATAAATTTTATGAGTTTTGGACATTTTTCAAACATTTTGAAACTTGGAAATTTTTAAAAAAATTGTATGACTTTTGAACATTTTGTCAGACATTTTGAAACTTGAAATTTTTTTTAATAATCTTATGACTTTTAGGCTTTTTGTCAGACATTCTGAAAAAATTGAAATTTTTTTATTTTCATTAGGATTTTTTAAAATTCTAATTGAAATTAATTTTTACGATTTTTAGACATTTTGTCACAGAGTAAAAGCATAATTATACTATGTTTCATACTTTCAAACGTAGTGTGTAAATAGAGCCAACCAGGGGGGTGAGGGGGGCGAAGCGCCGAGTTCAGTAGATGATTACTTTTTACATTAATTTATGATTTGTTAATTAATTTTTTTTCATTGTTTTTAAGATTTTATTTTTTAAATGGATTTTTTCTATTTTTTAATTTCCTCATTTGTAAACAGCCCTTCAAAATATTACTTTCAACATACTTTTTTTGTTATATTTAATTTAGTAGGTAGGTACATAAATACATAATAATAATTTATTTTCATAAAATTTTTCAAATAAGCAATTTGAAAAATTTTCAAACATTTTTTTTTTCGAAAATTCAAAATTCATGATTCAATTTGTAACTGTTTTGTATTTTTTAGAATTTCTTACTGTTTTCCCTTTTCAATTTTTTTTTTTTTTGTAATTTGTAGGTTATTTTTCCCCGGTCTCATTCTACCTATAACTTTTATTTGAAAATTTCAATTTTTTTTCAATTTGGCTCTTCCTTCCCCTCCAATTTTGAATATTAAGGATCTACGTAGTAATTAGACTAATTTCAAGGGTAGGAGGGGATTTCTAAGACCTCAATCATGTTTGAAATTAATTTTTCACAAAAAGTTCCTATTTTCCAATTTGGAATATTGCAATCCTTTTGCTACGATCTCCAAGTACCCAGAGTAAAAACATTTTTGTTCAATTTCGTGATTTCACCGCATTTTACGAATCTGCAACTCTTCATTAAAATATTTAATAGGTACCTACTACTCCGAAGTTGGAAACTGTTTTCCAACATATCAGGTACCTCTACCTACCTCGATGGTTTTCGTGTCTGAATCATATTTTATGTATTTAAATAATTTCGACAGATAGTGCAAATGAATCATAAACACACAATAGTTGCCACTAAATATACATTATCGAGTAGTTGATGTTATCAACCTAAACACCTTTTTTTTACGACCTAACGTCACATTTTCCGCTTGATACGGTGAATTTTTTTTTTGAGATTACGACATCGACACACCCGATGCTCGAAAATAACACCACTTGAAGTGTATTTGGTACCTTCATTTTTGCCCATACATTTATCGTGCCAAGTAATGTGGCGTTTGTACGAGTTCGGTTAGGTACGATGTTTGTATACAGGTAATAATCGAAATCGAGTGCTACAAATTACTATGAACGGATTCGAATTGAGTGTTATTTTTGATCAATGCGAAGGCCCCTATACTCCAGGGCAACTGGTTACTGGTAAAGTTCGATTATATTTCGATACTTCGAAACCTGTCACGAGTAAGTGGATGTGATTTTTTATCAAGTTATGGCCCCCCCCCCCTGTCCAAGTTCGCGAGTTGATCGATTATTGAGTGTATTTCGCAGAGATAAAAATCAAATTCGAAGGAAGAGCTGATGTAGAATGGTCTGAAACCGAAAAGAATGGCGATAATGATGAAACTATTTGGTATCGATCTAACGAGCAGTATTTCAAATCGAAGCTTATTCTTTATGAGAGACTAGGTTTGTTTTTTCAAAAAATAAGCAACACGTAGAAATAAAGAAATTTATAATCAAATCGTGGTTTCATTTTAGGTGATTTTAAGCTTTCTCGAGGAGATCATGTATATCCTTTTGGAGTCCTGCTACCTAAAAACATCCCATCTAGTTTTATCGGAGTTCATGGAAAAGTTTTATACTTTGCCATTGCCAAAATCGAGATGGCAGAACAACCTAGTAAATCGAAGAAAGAATTTTTCACCGTTAAAAACTTCCTCAACTTGAATTATTACCCGAATTTGAAGGTGAGAAATTTCAACAAACTTGAGCACTCACTTTTTATTAGGAAAAAAAAAATGTTTATTTTAGGTACTATCAATTTTTTGGGAAGAAGAAAATTTCATTTTTTTTTAGGAAGAAAAAGTTTCAATTTTTTGCAGAAGAACATCTCATTTTTTTTTACAAAAAACAGTCTCTATCTTTTGGAATTGAAAAATTCTTTTTTTTAAAGCAACTCAATTGTTGATACTTTTATTAATGAATTACCAAATGAATTATCATTTTGCAGATACCAATTGAAGAAAAGAAATCCAAGAAGTTCTACCTGATGTGTTGTCTTCCAAGTGGTAAATTAACTGCGAGTGCTTGTATTCCTCGAAGTGGATTTGTCAGCAATGAAACAATTCCTTTGATATTGGAAATCAATAACGAGAGTTCGGTTTCATTGAGAAAAATTACAGCTTACGTGGTCCAAGTGTGTTTTTTTTTTTTTTTTTTTAATCTTCGCAGTACCTACGTATTTTATTTTACCTACTATTGATTTTTTTTCAGAAAATAGAATGGAGAGCCAACTCGACATTCACCTCTAAAACTACATCTTCGAGGAAAATACTCAAATCGTTCGCTTTAGGCACAGCCAAATCGGATTCTTCGGCCACGATAGTAGAAAACGTACCAGTACCAGAGAAGGACTACCCTTATTTGGAAAACTGCCACATTATTTTGGTGAAACACGAATTATGGGTTTGAAAAATTATCATCTATTTTTTATTTTTGCTCACGTTGAATACCTATATTTTTGAGAACCTGAATTTGAGCCTGGTCATTGGTCGTGCAGATCGAAGCTGACCCTGGCCCAGGGCACTGTGACTTGGACCTATCGATGCCAATCACCATAGGTGACATAGCATTCATTCAGGATGAATCGAATCACGGAGACGATCACTTTTTGTTATCTTTGGATAAAGACGACGCTCAAATATCGGATTTTGACGACGACGATATCTTTAAAGAGGAACCATTGGCTACTTATAGACCTTCGAATAACAAACCCGTTGAAATATTTACCAGTCATATGAAATATTGAGTGATAGTTGAATTCAAGTTCAGAGCTGGCAACTTGGAATTTTCTGGGGTGTAGCTCAATTATTGGCAAGTTGAAAAATTTTAAATGTGAAATTGAAAAATTAGGAATTTTTTGCCCAAAAATTATAAAAAAAAATTTCCTACCCTCAAAAAGATATAAAAAATTTTCACCAAGAAAATTGGGATATTTTTTCTCCGAAATTCTGAGGAATATTTTTACTTCAAAAAATTGAGAGATTTTTTTTTAGGAATGAGAGATTTATTTTCAAGAAAATTTTTTTAACCCTCAAAAAATGAAAGATCTTTCTCTGGAAAAGTCGGAAAAATTATTTTACACATAAAAATAAAAACATTTACCTATTCTTCAATTTAAAAAAAAAACTTCAGACGTTTTCTCTCCCCCCCCCCCCTCCAACAGTAAATCGAAAGCTCTCTGAGTGCTTTCCTCTAAAAAATGAAATAAAATTGAAAATTGAAAACTCTTCAAGTTGACTCCAAAAAAATGACAGGTGTATATTTTTTATTCCACGAAAATTAAGTAATTTTTTTCTGCATGAAGCTAGAAGATTTTTTTCATTAAAGAATTGAAGAAAAATTCCTCAAAAAAATTAAGTAAGAGATTTCTTCTTTAAAAAATTGAAATTTTTCATTCTGAAAAATTTTAAAAAATTTTCACTAGAAAAATTTGAGAAAGTGTCTTCTCCCTCCTGAAAAAAGATTGAAAAATTTTTGGCATAAAAAAATTAAGGGACAGCTCTAATAAAATGAAGGTTTTTTCAGAAAAATTGGAAATTTGAAAATTTGAGGAATTGTTTTACTTCTAAAAAAATTTAAAAAAAGTTTTTCTCTGATGGTTTAAAAAATACAGTTGATCCAAACAAATTTGAGAATTTTCTCAATTTCAAAAAACTGAGGGTTTGTTTATTGTAAATTTTTTTTAAAAAATTACTGGGAAAAAAATGGATAAGCTGACCTCACCTCTCCATCTCAAAAAAATAATGAAATTTTTCTACAAAAACGTTTTACGTAAAAAAATCAATTTTTTCTGCAAAAAACGGTGAGATCTCTTTCTCGTACGATCTCTCTTAAAAAGATATGTTCTTCTCATTTTTTTTTTTTTTTTGGTAAATAAATAAAAATTGAAATAATTTTACGTCAACCCTACGACATATTCCACAAAAATTCCATAATTTATTTCTTCAAAAATTTAAGAAATATTTTTACCCAAAAAAATTGAAAAAATTCTTTCTCAAAAAAAGATTAAAATTTTTAAAAATAATATCAAAAGATTTATCGACACAAGAAATTGAAAAAAAAAATCGCCAAAAATAAGAAATTTTTTCTCATTTTCAAAAACAGTAGAAATTTGTTTCTTCTAAAAATGAAAAAAGTTCAAAAATTGGGAAAAAATTTATTCCAAAAAATAAAAAACTTCTTTCTCCAAACATTGAGACTTTTCTTTAAAAATGGAGATTGGGAATTTTTTTTTCAATTTTTTGGTGTCAATACGTATATTTTGATATCTATTATTTTTTTTAATCTCTATCTTTTTTTGAGGAAGAATTTTTTCAATTTTTTACTCTCCAAAAAATTTGAGAAATATTTTTAGTCTAAAAAAATTGGAGTTTTTGTTCCACACCCCCCCCCCCCCATGCAAGCATTCTTTCTCCAAATTATTTTTAAAAACTTTTTTCTCCGGAAATTGCAAGGTAGGTATTTTTTCTACGAAAAAAATTGAGAAAAGCATTAACATTTTAAACGATTTTTTAACGTAAGATTTTTTTTTAAATAAAAAAATTTGAGAGATTTTCTTCTTCAAAAAATCGAAACAAAAAACATTAAAAATTGTTTTTCAAAAAATTAGGATTTTTCCCCGATAAAAATCAAACATTTCTCTTCCTCAAAAACTTGAAAGATTTTTTTTTTCAAAATTTGGTGATAGCTAGGTATTTATTTCAAGAAATGAGAGAAGAGAGATTTTTTGTTTCAAAACTATCTATTTTTAAAAATGTTCTCCCAAAAATTAAAGGACATTTTTTTTTGAAAATATTGTTTTTCTTCAAAAAAATTTAGGCAAATATTTTTTTCTCAAAGAAATTCAGATTTTTTTACCAAAATTCCTAATTTCCTTTACTCTGTCCTCCAAAAAAAAGTAAGATTTTTTCCTCTAACATTTAAGAAATATTTTTACTTAATTACTTACTTATTCCATTTTAGTAACAAAATTAAAATAATTTTTAAAAATGTTCTACAAAAAAAAAATTGAGGCAAAAATTGAGAGATTTTCTTCTCCAAAAAAATCAAAACAAAAAACATTAAAAATTGGTTTCAAAAAAATTGAGATTTTTCCCTTATAAAAATATGAAATATTTCTCCATCTCAAAAAAAAAATAAATAAAAGATTTTTTTTTAAATTTGATGAGAAATATTTTTACTCCAAGAAGTGGAGGATTTTTTTTTGAAAATATTTTTAAAAATTTTCTCCCAAAAAACTTTTATTCCTGAAAATATTGAAAGATTAATTTTTTCTTCAAAAAAATTGGTGCAAATTTTTTTTCTCAATTCTCAATCAAATTGAGATTTTTTTCTTCCAAAATTGAGAATTTGTGCCCTCCTAAAAAGTTTGAAATTTTTTCCATTAAAAATTTAGGAAACATGTTTACCTGGTTACTTACTTATTCCATTTCTGTAACAAAATAAAAATATTTGAAAAAAATGTGCGACAAAAATTTTTGATTAGGTAGGTATTTTCTCCATTATTTAAAAAAAAATTTTTTTTTATATACCTAATGAAATTGAAGGAAATATTTTACACTGACTTCAAAAAAATGACACAAATCTTCAACGCCAAAGAAATTGAAAACTTCAAAAAAATGAAAGTTTTCAAGAGGTAGTGTGTATTTAATTTTTTCACTTTTATCCAATCTCTTGTCACGTTGTCGTCCATATGTCAAAATAAATAATAAAAAAATAATTTCAATTGAGCTCTTAATTCACACAGATAGATAATTGATCGAAAATATTATTTCCCAGTCTTGTTTACTTTTTCATAATATAACCTTACGAAATATCACTCTTGGCCATTGTACGAGTATTTTTTTCTTTCAATTACCCACTAAAGTCATATAAACATAAAAAAATTGAATAGGTATTTTGAAGAAGCGAATGGAAATTTTTTACAGGATGTACTTGAAAAATTTTATCTTCAAAAGAAGAATTTTTTTCCAAAAGTATTGAAATCAAATCGAAACACTGTGTATTTATTTACGTACATAAAGGTATAGGGAGCTAAAGCTAACTAAATGAGTAGAAATTTTATTAGCATAACAATTCAAGGACAATTTCGAGTACTTATTTTTCTAAAAATGAGCTCGATAAAAAAAACAAAAAAAAAAAAAATCAATGAGTTGAAAACCGAGCAGAATTTAATTCGGTTACGAAAAACGAAAAATTCGAGCTCGTATAAATACCAAGTTCATTGAACATGTAACTCGATTATTCGCCAATTAAGTAATCTAGGCTAATATTAGAATCTTACATCCGCTAGTCAAGTCTCCTCGTATTCTATTGGTCCTCTGTTCATCATTTTTGTTAATTTGTTCGTCCAACTTGCTAATCAAATCATCACATTGACGTCCTACGACTGTAAATCCAACGTCAATAACTTTACAAATTCAAATTCATGACGTCGATGTACGCTTCCGTTTATCTCATTTGAAACCTGATCGCCATTTCACGAAATGATATCTGGGCTAAAAATGCTCGTGATTCATGCTCTCTATATATTCATATGAATCATATGTACCTACGCAATTCTTGCCATAATGAAACTTGAGAACCACTTGAGTACCTTTTAAGTAACCAAACAATACTTGCAGATAAAAAAGTTTATAATACACGTTGCCCCAATAAATGCACCAATATTCGTTTAGTTATCGCGAGCGAACCATGTCGTTGGTGAACTTTAACATAGTTTTCGATAATTCGGATTTGATTTATTATACCGGTGAAAAGATCACTGGTCATGTTACTTTCAAGCTCATCTCATCTAGAACTTTAACGTGTAAGTAGTCAATTAATCCAGGGACTTTGATAGCTCTGAATGTACCTAACATTGAATTTTTTCCCAACAGGTGTCAAAATCAAAATCAAAGGTAAAGCTACAGTAAAATGGAGCGATTTAGTGACCACTAATGATAACGAAGGTAAACTGCAATTCGGCAGGATATGGCGGACCAACGACGAAGAATATTTCAAAATTGTGGTACCTCTTGATCAACAAATCGGTAACGGCGTAATTTATCGAGAGCCTTAAGTACTTGTACGCGTGCTTTCAATTTATTAACAATCTGTTTTCATTCCCAGGTAAATTTGAATTACCACCAGGCCAGTATTTGTATCCATTTAGTATCACGCTGCCTGCGAATATACCTGCGTCATTCGTCGGACTTCATGGACGTATATTTTATTACGCCAAAGCGACCGTTATGTCTGAAAAATACGACAATGTTGAGAAAAAATCGTACTTCAGAGTGGTCAATAATCTAAATCTGAATCATTATCCAGCTCTAAGAGTAAGCTATTAAAGAAGAGTTTAATAATTAATTGAACTATTCCTAGATAATTATGTAGGTCTAGGTAATAGGTACCTATTTGATTTTTTTTTTTTTGATTATTTGGTTGATTTTTTCAGTCACCTTTTGTCGTTGAAAGACACAGACGATATTACCAATATTGTTGTTTCCCATCTGGAAAAGTATTACTCACAGCTTCTGTACCGAAAAGCGGATTCGCCAAAAATGAGACTATACCGTTATCACTTCGGGCTAAAAATGATAGCTATTTTCCTATTCGTGAAATTTTCGTATATTTGAACAGAGTAAGTTATTTTATTATATTATTTGTAATCTCATAAATTCCATTATTGATGCAATTTTTTTTAAAATTGTGGAAACATTAACCAAATTTTTTGTTGAAATGATTTTTCAAAAATTTTGTTAATAAACAATTAACCAAATTGTTTTGTGAAAACAAATAATATTATAATTGTATTCATCTACTTAATCATTTATGTTCGAGCAATTCTTCAATTTATTTTTTTGAAAATTTTTTCAGTTTTTTGTCAACACAGATATTTAAAATTTTTTGTTCGTTCGAATTTTTAACATTTCTTGTGCAGAAATTTTTTTTTAATTTCCATATGAAAACAATTTCTCTAATTTTTTTTTCGAAACATTATTAATGTTGAAACAATTTTTGTGAATTTTTTCGTGAGCAATTTGTAATAATTTTTTTTAAATGGTTTGATTTGAAAGATTTTTCAAAAATTTAGTCAAACAAAACAATTAAAAAAACAAATCAAAAAATTTTAAATATTTTTCAACGAATCAATTTTTTAAATTTTTTTAGAACAAAATTTTTATAATTACAATTTTCATTCTTTTTTTGTTGAGAGAAATTTTTTAATTTATGTCAAAATAATTTTTTTTTCAAATTTGAAAGATTTTTCTAAATTTTCATCAAAACAAGTTTTTTTTTTTAAAAAGTGTTCAAAATTGTTTGTCTGGGTAATTTTTTAATTTTTTTTTTTATTAAAAGAATTTCTTCATTTTTTTTTAATTGAAATTAATTTTTTTAATTTTTTGTCGACTTCATTTTTGTAAAAAAAAAAAAAAAAATTAATACAATTTTTCGAACGATTTTTCAAAATTTATCGATTTTTAAAAAAGGTTTCTTTGAAACAAATTAATAATATTTTCGTGAAAATTATTTTCAAAAAAAATTGTTGGAACATTTTTTTAAAATCAAGTTGTAGTAACTTTACATTTTTTTTTGTTGAAATGAATTTTCAACTTTTTTTTGTTGTACCTACCGAATTTTTTTGAAATTTTAGGTTTTACGATTTTTCGAAATTTTAGTTGAAACAATTTTTCAAAACTTTTTAATGAAACGATTTTTTAATTTTCTTATTAAAAGGATTTTATCATTTTTTTTTTGTCAAAACAATTTTTAACACATAAATTTTTGTTCGAGCAATTCGTGAAAAATGTAATGAAAAAACAATTTTCCACTTCTTTTGTTGAAATATTTTTTTTAAAATTTTATTCTATTCATTTTTCGTATATTGATAATACGATTTAAAAGTTTGTCAAATAATTTTTGAAAAGTTCTAACAAAGCAATTTTTTATATTTTCTTGTTGAGAAATTTTTTTAAAATTCTTTGTTAGAATAACTTTTCAAAGTCATTGATGCGAAAAAATTTTCAACATTTTTTATGAGAACAATTTTGTAAACATATTTATCAGAACAACTTTTTAAAATTTTTCATGCGAACAATTTTTCAAAATTTTCGTAAGAACAACTTTTTACATGTGAACAATAATTATTTTTCAAAATTATTCATGGGAACAATTTTTTTAATTTTTCACGAGAACAATTTTTTTAAATTTTTCACGAGAACAATTTTTAAAAAATTTTCACGAAGAACAATTTTATCAAAAAAATTTTGAGTTTTTTAAAAACAATAAAGTAAAGTAAACCTTTATTAGTAATTTAGGGTTTCACCCTTTCTACAATCGTCAAATCAAGTACAAATTTTCCAGCAAAACAAATTAATGTTTTCGAATTATTTTTTGAAAATTTATATTTTTTTCAAAAGTTTTGGTATGAATGATTTTTCAACGTTTTTTTTAAACAGTTTTTTGGTTCGAACATTTTTTTAGAGTTTTTTATAAGAATAGTTTTTATATTTTTTTAAAACTCAACCTAATAACAATTTTTGTTTCAGAATTTTCCATTTTTTTTAAACTTATTTTTTTTTTTGAAACCCTTTTTTAGATTTAGGTATTGTTGAAACATTTTTTAAAAAATTCCTCATTGGAACAATTTCCCATTTTTTTTTTTTTTTTTTTTTTTGAAATGAACTTTTTATTTTCTTGACAAAACTCTTCAAAATTTTCAGTTGCCTAGAACAATTTTATTTACCAAAAACTTTTGATTAGATATACCTACTTAGATAGGTATGTATTTTTTGTTGAAAATTTCTTTGAAAAATTTCGTCTTATTTTTAAAATTTTTTATCGCTGAAATAATTCTTTAAAATTTCTTGTTCTAAAAACACCTTGAATTTCTTGTTGAAAATTTTTTTCAAATCAATTTTTCAAACAGCATATTTTGTAGTCTCTTCCAGTTATAAACTTTATACCGAACTAAGCGACACATGGCATAAGAAAATTTTTAATATGGTCACTACTAACGCAATTTATCACTACTTTTTTTAGAAAACAGAATGGCGATCTGGCGAAAATCGTAAGTTTACGATCGAAAGATTAAAAACCATAAACATCAGAGAATTGAATTCCAATTCAACTCGTACATGGGTCGAATCGATTCCATTGCCTTTGTCTGAATTTCCATTCATCGAAAACTGCCAAATAATCATAATGAAATATGAAATACAAGTAAGAGAAGCAAAATAAGTGGGAAAAAATTTTGATATCTACTAAATTTTTTTATCGTTTTTTTTTTGATTTTTTTTTTAGGTCAAAGTAGACACAGAAAATATCAATTGTGATTTAGATTTATTTATACCTATATCTATCGGTAATATTCCTCTTATTGAACGCGATCCCAATGATGAAGAAGATTTACCTCCAAGTTATAACGAAGTGGTACAGACAGGAGGCGATTTGGGGCATATTAATTATAGTTTGAGTTCTACGTCTCTTGCAACGATTTGTAGCTAGCAAATGCTGGACTTCGGTGTAATTTTAAGTTCATTTATTATTTTGTTACTCGTCAATTTTTTTGTTGTATTTTTGTATTTTTAATTTTTGTAATTTCACTTCGTAAAACTGAATCATTGAGAATGTTTATTCGTTCATCAATTCGTATACAACAACTCGTGGCATTTTGCTTATTAATTTCTGGCGAAAGAAAATTTTCATCGATAGTTGGTAGTTGGAAGTTGGTACCTCAGGATTGTTGAATTCTCTAAAGAAAAGTTTCTGCAGAAAAATATTTTTAAAAATGTTTTTGATGAGATCTTCAAATAATTTAAAAGAATTACATATTACCTATTCCATGAAATGTTGAAAAATTTTCAAAAATTAGAAGTCATTATAAAAAAGTAAGAATCTTTAAAAATTTAGAATTTTTGAAAAATAAAAATAAATTTTTAAAAAATTCTTGAGCAGTTCAAAATTTTGAAAATTTCAAGTTTCAAATGAGTGAAAAAGTTTGAATACCTATTTTAAAAAATTTAATAGTAATAATTTACAAAATTGGAAGATTTCAAAAAAGTGAAAATTTTGAAAAAAAAATTACCTAAAATTTTTGAAAATTAATAATTCCAGATAATTGCAAATTTTTTAGGAAAGCGAAAATTTAATAAATTTGCAATTTTTTGGAAGTTGGAAATCCCCCCCCCCCCAAAAAAAAAATCAGGAATCTGGAAAATTAAAATTTTTGAAAAATTACAAAATTGAGCATTTTTTTGAAAATTAAAATCTTTGAACAATTGATAAATTTATTAAAAATACAATTTTTTCAAATACGAGTAGGTATTAATAATTTTTTTTTAAATAATATGAATTTGAGTAGGTACCTACCTATTTTAAAAATAAATTTAAAAAAATTAAATGAGTTGAAAATTTTTTTAAAATTTTAAATGGGTATTTAAAAATTGAAAATGTTTTGAAAATTTAAAATTTAAAAAAATAAAAAGTTGAAAAAAATAAAAAAATTTAAAGAAAATGAAAACTTTTAATAAATTTTAAATTTAAAAAAAATGAAAATGATTGAAATATTTGAGATACTTATTTTTTGAATTTTAAAATACCAACCTAATTGTAATTTTTTTTTAAATTTCGAATTCTCAAACTGTAATGTAATTTTTTAAAAATTGAATATTTTTCAAAATTCAAAAGTGTTTGAGAAACTTGGAATTTTTAAAAATTTGCGAATTTAAAAAAATATTGTAATCTTTCAGAAAATGCAAATTCTAAAAAATTTAAATTTTTTCAAAACTAAAAATTATAAAAAAAATTGAAAAATTTTGAAAAGTTGGAAATTTCTGATACCTAAATGAAATGTTTAGATACTTTGTTCACTTTTAGGTGCCTGCTTTCTTACCAATACCTACCTATCTATGTAAGTATGTATTCAACTTTGTGGATCTTTTCATTTTCAGTGTAATTATTTTTCAACGTTGGTATTCCTTTGCACTCAAGAAGCAGGTCGGTAGTCAATTCAGTCAAAAGTTCGCAAACCAAAATTTTCTTGACCAAAAGTCAAGTGGAAGCGAGTGCCTAAATACAGAAGCATATTGTAGGTATTTCTTAATTTTTGTAATTTCAAGAAAATTTTATCATCGATAATAATTATTTGATAATTTTTATCATGCTCTTACGAATGAGTATCAATTTTGTGAATTTCAGAGCAAAATTCAGGCAACAGATGTTAGATGAGAAAATTTATGAATACGAAAATTAATTAAATTTATCGCGTGGCAAGTGGTAATATCCTATAGTATCACGACAGGAAATCGTGATGTAATTAACGAAATAAAAGAAATTAATCTCATTATGTAGCCAGTGCTGAATACATTTTAATAGTGCACGTTTTAAACAATTCCTAATTATGAAAAAATGATTAACAAAAAAAAAAATTAGATCATAATCATGTCAATGACAAGTGTACACATGATTCTATTTCCCCATCCTAAACCCCCACCAAACATTACATTAAAACAAACAATTCATTCGAGAACGACCGATTCATACAGAAAAAGTGATCGGTTTGTTTACAGCAGCAGTATTTTTTTTAGCAGAACAGCAGAATTGGTGTTTGTGTTACGCTGTGGTGATGTGATTGTGATGGTGCAATTACGTGATAATTTCGTTTAATTTTATATTACCGCATCAGTATCGAAAAAAATCCACCAACAAGTGGAGCAGTGCATAATCGGTTAAAATGTAGATACAATTCGCTGGCGTCGGAGTGATGCTGTGTTTCGACAGTACGATGAAGATGACCGCATTCTTTTTGATATTATTTCTAAAAATCCTAAGCGTAAAATGTGTCCACATGAAAGGCACTTGGAAAACGGAAGATTTCTTCGTATTCCTGGTGAAATTCGGCTTCCAAAAGACTGACTTGCACAATCCATACTCATCCGGATACATTTATGGCAATATGACGACTGATAATTTTAAGTCCAATAGAACAGCTATGTTTGTCGTACTCGATAACGACAATTTCGTCGACTATTACCCCTACAGATTGATCGAAAACAAAACAAAAGCTTGTCAAGTGATGTTCCATAAGATCTCGTTTGGTAAATGCGTCCAAGGCGAGAAGATCGATTACGTTACCGAAACACCTTGCAAAAAGGATCACCTATGTTCAAACCCTGGCATACCAGAAGATTTCATTTACGGGTCTCAGTTCTCGTATCAAGTTAAAGATTTCCAACAACCTAAGTGAGTTGTGGTTTGGTTACGTAATCGTAGAACGTTGACCAGTTAATAATATGGCGTGAAATTATTATCGATCTCTTGTTCTAGATTCTGGTACGCGTCGTTTGCTGCCTGTTACCTGAACCAGGACACGTGTACTTGGCATCATTCCAAAGATAGGATCAAGATCAATTATGATATCTGGTTCGTAAATGGGAATCCAAATCAGAGTTCTTTTAATCCGTTCGTATATCAGTTTTCGTTCGATAAACATGTAAGATTTCTGTACTACATTGATCGATGTCCTCAAATGGAACGATATTTTGATAATATTTGTTTGTTACAGGACACTGTGGAATTATTCTTATTATTTTTTGTAATTTACGCGTTACTAGTGCCAGTTCAGATTTATGCAGTTACCCATCAAAGTCACCCTGTTACGAAGCTCTTTACTACTAGTCTATTAATGGAATTTTTCGGTGTTTCGATGAATTTGCTCAGTGCTTTGAAATTCGCCATAGATGGCGAGGGATATCCTCGAATAGCTGTTATGGGAGACGTGCTAGATATTCTATCTAGGGTATGGTTCATATCTACTCTTCGAAATCCTTCGAAAATCTCGTCTAATTCTAGACCATATTTTATATTTTGCAGACGACTTTCATGTTATTGCTGTTGTTACTCGCTAAAGGATGGGCTGTTACTCGAATGCAACTTACATGGCATCCATTTGTGTTTGTAATTTGGCTGATCTATGGAATGGTGCATATTTTATTGTATATATGGAATAAGGTTCGTATTACGAACAAGTTCAAGTACCATATTCTGTTTGTACCTTGTAAATATGACCTTTGATCGATGATTGCAGGTTGAAATCGATATTGTAAAAGATATAGACGAATATCAAACGTGGCCAGGCTGGTTGATAATACTACTCCGCATTGTGATCATATTTTGGTTCCTGTTAGAATTAAGAAATACCATGAAATACGAACACAATCGTAAAAAATTGAATTTCTTTCTGCATTTTGGAGCATCAGCCCTGGTTTGGTTTATCTATTTACCAATTGCGGCGTTAATATCATCGGAGATATCACCACTGTGGAGATATAAATTACTATTAGGTACGAGTTTCACTAACGAAGCCATACGAAACATACGACGTATGCTCGAGCTGGTATAATTATTTTCTGAATTTCGTTTCAGCCATAACATATGCTGCTGATTGCTTAGCGTACTGTATAATGACGCATTTACTCTGGCCGACCAGAAGCGAGCAGTATTTTTTGCTTGCTACGTCCATAGATACAGGAGGCGACGAATTGGATGTGTTCAACGAAGCTCCCCACGTCTTGAATGATTACGCTCCAGCTTCGCCTGCCATGTCCGATTCCGCTCAATATTTAAAATTAATCGATTTGAATCATTATTCGTAATTCCGTTACCGTATACGTGTAGGTTGTGCTATTTTTTTCGTAGAAATTTTTTTAACCATGTCGGAGGTATGATAGAGAGTCAGTTTGTAAATACATATCAGTGTGTGTGTGTTTTTTAATTACCTGTACAGTTGGAAAGTACTTGAAACGTGTTTAATTTTCAACCAAGCGATGGTTTTTAAATAATGATAATTGTAATTGAATTTTTATATTTTGCCTGCGCGTGCACCTCGCTAGATTTTTATAAAAATATTTTTGTTAATGCATTCCATTTGTGACCAAAATGTGACTAGAGAGTCATTTAACGTAATTTTATCGTCTATTTGGCGATATGACAGTATGCATTTTCTTACATTATTTTCTTTTTATACGTCGAAGAATTTTATTTACAAAATTTCGAATTCTACGGTGGCTTGATGAGCCAAGGTATTTATTTGTTTATTCGATATTAATGTTTAGTAGATTATTTGAAAAATGATATTGATGTATTATTCGTAAGAGTTGTGAATTTTTTAACGTTGTATTTTCGCGAATTTTGTTATATCACATCTCCCCCTCCCCCGCTTCTAGTTACCTTTCTTTAGTTACTTGCATTTTGTTTTCTTAAGTAATCGCGTTTAGAACAAATTCGAATTTTTATGATTTTTATGTATTTTTTGAGACAGCGAAGGCGAAGGAATTGTGTAATTTTCATTATAAATCCAGTTTTAAAATAAATTTTTATGATTTTTTTTTCTTGTTTATTTTCAATTTTTGTTGCTAAAATGATTGTAAAATCAAAAAATGCAAAATTTCTTTAATAAAAAAAAATTTAATTTAAAATAGGTAATTATTTTTAAAAATAATCAAAAAAATTTGTACTGTAAGAAAATATGTTGGTAACAGTGTAAGAAAAACTTGACAACTGTAAACAAAAGCCAAAAAAATCACAATTTCATTTTTTTCGCAAATTTTTCGAATTTTTTTTACAAGTGTTTTTTTTCTTAAATCTTTATATTAATTCCTTTCAATTAACGTAAAATATCCAGTGATAATTAAGTGAAACATCTTAAACCTTGAAAATCCATCAACAGTATGTTCAACCGCGTAGTAACCTTAATAGACATGGACTGCTTTTACTGCCAAGTCGAAGCCAGACTGAATCCATCTCTCCAAGGAAAACCAATAGCTGTAGTACAATATCAAACCTGGAAAGGAGGCGGGTTAGTAAATCTTTTTTCCGTTCATCTTTACTTCTTCAGCCTCTCTTAATTACTCTGTTAACTACTCAGAATAATAGCTGTGAATTACGAAGCAAGAAACCTCGGAGTCACCAGACGTATGAGAGGTGTAGATGCTAAAAAACATTGCCCAGAAATCGAACTAGTAGCTGTACCTGATGTCAGAGGCAAAGCTGACCTGACCAAGTGAGTAATCTTCTCTATGATATGAGCCATTATTTTGTCGAAATACTCATTCGTGTTACGATTTCCTTTGTTGTATCAGATATCGAGATGCTGGACGTGAAGTGATAGCTGTTCTGAACGAATTTTCGCCTTGTGTCGAAAAAGCCAGCATCGATGAAGCGTATCTAGACTTGACCGAAGTTATAGAGAAAAGATGCGAAAAAATTAAACCGACTGATGTACAAAATACCTTCGTGGTTGGATATCCGGACGAAGGAGGTAATTTCCAGTTCGATTATTTAACAGTTCTGTGTTATAGTTTTTCAAACGAATTGTTTTTATATCGAAGGAACGAAACAATGGCTCGATGATTTGTACAACGGTGGCATGAATGACGATAATTTGCTCAAACTGGCTCAAGGAGCAGCTCTAGTCGAAGAAATTCGAGCTGCTGTATACGAAAAGACCGGATTCCGGTGCTCGGCTGGTATCTCGCATAATAAAGTACATAATTTTTGATCTTATTCCTTATTGTTGTGATTACTTTAAGATTTGGTTTATAAATTACGCAGATTTTGGCGAAATTATCGTGCGGCCTGCATAAACCAAATAAGCAAACTGTGTTACCACATTCGAGTATTTCCGTCTTGTACGAAACTCTACCGTTGCAAAAGATCAGAAGTTTAGGTGGTAAATTCGGCGACTCGGTTAAAGAGCAGTTGAAATGTACTACTATGGGCGAAGTGGCGAAATTTTCTATGCAAGAATTGATACAGAAATTTGGTGAAAAATCTGGGTAAGAAATCGATTCACTTGTGTTACAATTCTGATGTATTTTTTCATTTTTATTTACACGATTTTTTTTTTTTAATAGAACTTGGCTGTACAATGTTTCTCGTGGAATTGACACAGAACCGGTTAAGTCTCGAATTGTTTCCAAGTCCATAGGATGCTGTAAAAATTTCCCAGCTCATACGGCGCTTAGTACTAAAAAAGATGTCAAACATTGGATCGAAGAATTAGCTGATGAAGTTTACGAAAGGATTCAAAATGATTTGATCACTGTACGAGAATTTCTGTTTACTTTTCATCTTCTTTTAGAATGTTTTTGTAATTCTTAATCGAATTATTTATTTATTCAGAACAAAAGAAGAGCAACACTGATCACTGTGAATACAAATTTCGAAGAAAATGGCAAAACTGTGGTATTTTCGAGGAGTACAGCTTTTAATAATTATACCTTGGAAGAAATTGTAACCAATTGCATGATTCTGCTGTCAAAATGCAACACAGCTCCTCAAAAATCCGAAGCATGGTATTTCTTTCAACTAACCTTTCAATTCTCTATTTAAATATAATAAATACCTAATTCGTACGTATAAATTTATAGGATTCCATCGTTGAACCTACTCGGAATATCTGTGAGCAAATTCATCGAAGTAAAAAGCTCCGGAAGCTCGTTATTTAAATTTTTCAAACCAATTAAATCAAAGACAAACGAAACCGACCCAGTTCCAAATAACGATACTGAAAATTCTAATCAACGTTCTTCCATAACCAGCTCCGAATCTGAAAATTTACCCAAACCTTCACTTCCAAATACGATTACGAAAGATTCGAAACCGTTATCAACCTGCGAAGACCAGTGTAGCATAAAATCAGAGCCCGAATCAGCTCCATCGACGATACCTTACTCTTCAGAAGCACCAGAATTCGCCTCAGGATTAAATAAAATTCTAAATAAGTTACGCAACCCGTTGATAAACTCGGAATCCTTGTACAATAACCCAGTGCCATCCACTTCCAAAGAAATTGCCATCCCAGTGCAGAGTAATTCTACCGATTTAGGATTCGACTACAGTAAATCATTCTTTTGTAAAATTTTCAAAGATAAGAATGTTTACGTTCCGATCAAATACGAAGAACCGTTCAATAAAAGCGAAAACTCCTTGGATAAATCGATCACAGTTGGTACCTTTGACGAAGAGGATTCCATGCCCAAAGCTAACAAAACTACAGATACGACGATGGATGTGGAACCAGGACCTTCTACTTCTGTCGATGAAATGAAGGAACGATGCGCCGAATGTCATAAATTGATCCCACTAATTGACTTTTTAGAGCATCTAGATCATCACGCTGCCTTAAAATTGCAAAGGGAGTTGAACAGAGCTGAAATAGCAGCTTCCAGAGCTGATAAAGCCAACACCAGTACTAGTAGCAATAGCTCTATCAAAGGATCAGATAAAAGGAAGTCTAAAAAAGTTAAACTCCAGAGCCCTGCTAAAAAGCATCAACCGATAACTGCTTTTTTTAGTATTAAACCCTCGAGCTGAGGTTTCCAAAACCCGAGCTAACAGGGTAATGATCAATTGATCATCGTATGAATGTATTTAAATTGTTTTGTTACCGTAGTTTCCATTATGTTGTGTATCTGTATTTTGTGGAGAATTTTGTGATATTTTTTTTAAATTTGTAAAATGTGTATCTAATGCGAGGAATGTAATAAAGTTCCTTCTAAGGTGAATTTTTTTATTAGTGGTTTTTCAACTTTCAATTTTTTGGGAGATCGAAAAAATCATAAGGGGCTAACCTTTCTTTTTTTTGTCCTAGATCGACGTGTAAGGTATCTAGGATGATGTATTCGGACCAGGGGAATCGATCCATCGATCCCAGCAATCAGTTTCCCGATCGGAGGCAAATTCGCACAGATATGGACCATTTTCCGTAACTCAGAAATTAAGCAACAGATTTGAAGACTGATGGTATAGTCGGGTTCAGCGACCTCTAATTAGCCCATAAACCGAATTTAAGCTCGATCGGGCTATAATGTTCAGTTATCTGCTTTCTTTCCTCATCGTATAAGCAATTGTTTTTAAAAATTTCTTATTTGGGGGTAAGGGAGTTGGAGTGCTGAAATTTACTTTCACTTTCGTAATCAGCGACTTCAAATTACTGTAGTAGCTCATTAAAAATTTTAAAAATCTACTATTTTTGAAAAAAAAAGGTGCCGTATTTTGATATTATGATTCGCCTGCAAATGCAATGATTATGCAACTCCTTCAACATGCCAAAATAAATTGAAAATTGTCCATATCTCTGCGATTAATGAGTGTGCCTCCGATTGGAAAAGTGATTGCTAGGATCGCCCCCTGGTCTAATTACATCATCCTAGACACTTATTCTCGTGTCGATATCGAACATCCTTTTTTCAAAAAAAAAAAAAAAATCATCAAACTAAAACATTTACCTATTTTATTTTTTTCAATACCTACCCTGTCAAGATTTTTTTTTGCTAAAAAAACTTTTTTCGGATTTTCACTTGCGACACATGTAGATGAGGTTAATCGGACCCGGCGAAGCGATTGGCGCCATCAGTTAGGCCGTACGACTCGTAATTTCGCTACGTACACGCTTTTTTAAAGTAGTTTTTTAAGAAAAAAAATTTTTACCCAAAAAATCGAAAAAGGTGTGTATTTTGACTAATTTTGGGTCGTTCTGTTCAAATTTCCAGTCGGTTTTTTTCTGCGCTTATTTTTCGAGTTTTCCATCAATTTTCTGGGTAAATATCTCGACAACAAGTGGCCGGATGGCAAAACCGACACCAGAACTGAGATCAGCGACCTCGAATTAGTCGAAAAGCACCTTTATCTCGATTTTTTTGGAGGCTCGAAAAATCGCAAAAAAACGTGAATAAACCCCTTATGATTTTTTTGGCTCAAAAAACTTTTTGTCCGATTTTCACTCGCGACATATGCAGATGGGGGTAATCGGACCTGGCGAATCGATTGGCGCCATCAGTTAGGCCGTACGACTCGTACTTTCCGTGCGTACGCGCTTTTTTTGAGTCATTTTTTGAGCAAAATGTATTTAACTCAAAAAATCGAAAAAGGTGTGTATTTTGACTAATTTTGGGTCGTTCTGTTCAAATTTCCAGTCGGTTTTTTTCTGCGCTTATTTTTCGAGTTTTCCACCAATTTTCTGGGTAAATATCTCGACAACAAGTGGCCGGATGGCAAAACCGACACCAGAACTGAGATCAGCGACCTCGAATTAGTCGAAAAGCACCTTTATCTCGATTTTTTTGGAGGCTCGAAAAATCGCAAAAAAACGTGAATAAACCCCTTATGATTTTTTTGGCTCAAAAAACTTTTTGTCCGATTTTCACTCGCGACATATGCAGATGGGGGTAATCGGACCTGGCGAATCGATTGGCGCCATCAGTTAGGCCGTACGACTCGTACTTTCCGTGCGTACGCGCTTTTTTTGAGTCATTTTTTGAGCAAAATGTATTTAACTCAAAAAATCGAAAAAGGTGTGTATTTTGACTAATTTTGGGTCGTTCTGTTCAAATTTCCAGTCGGTTTTTTTCTGCGCTTATTTTTCGAGTTTTCCACCAATTTTCTGGGTAAATATCTCGACAACAAGTGGCCGGATGGCAAAACCGACACCAGAACTGAGATCAGCGACCTCGAATTAGTCGAAAAGCACCTTTATCTCGATTTTTTTGGAGGCTCGAAAAATCGCAAAAAAACGTGAATAAATCCCTTATGATTTTTTTGGCTCAAAAAACTTTTTGTCCGATTTTCACTCGCGACATATGCAGATGGGGGTAATCGGACCTGGCGAATCGATTGGCGCCATCAGTTAGGCCGTACGACTCGTACTTTCCGTGCGTACGCGCTTTTTTTGAGTCATTTTTTGAGCAAAATTTATTTAACTCAAAAAATCGAAAAAGGTGTGTATTTTGACTAATTTTGGGTCGTTCTGTTCAAATTTCCAGTCGGTTTTTTTCTGCGCTAATTTTTCGAGTTTTCCACCAATTTTCTGGGTAAATATCTCGACAACAAGTGGCCGGATGGCAAAACCGACACCAGAACTGAGATCAGCCACCTCGAATTAGTCGAAAAGCACCTTTATCTCGATTTTTTTTGGAGGCTCGAAAAATCGCAAAAAAACGTGAATAAACCCCTTATGATTTTTTTGGCTCAAAAAACTTTTTGTCCGATTTTCACTCGCGACATATGCAGATGGGGGTAATCGGACCTGGCGAATCGATTGGCGCCATCAGTTAGGCCGTACGACTCGTACTTTCCGTGCGTACACGCTTTTTTTGAGTCATTTTTTGAGCAAAATGTATTTAACTCAAAAAATCGAAAAAGGTGTGTATTTTGACTAATTTTGGGTCGTTCTGTTCAAATTTCCTAGTCGGTTTTTTTCTGCGCTTATTTTTCGAGTTTTCCACCAATTTTCTGGGTAAATATCTCGACAACAAGTGGCCGGATGGCAAAACCGACACCAGAACTGAGATCAGCGACCTCGAATTAGTCGAAAAGCACCTTTATCTCGATTTTTTTGGAGGCTCGAAAAATCGCAAAAAAACGTGAATAAACCCCTTATGATTTTTTTGGCTCAAAAAACTTTTTGTCCGATTTTCACTCGCGACATATGCAGATGGGGGTAATCGGACCTGGCGAATCGATTGGCGCCATCAGTTAGGCCGTACGACTCGTACTTTCCGTGCGAACGCGCTTTTTTTGAGTCATTTTTTGAGCAAAATTTATTTTACTCAAAAAATCGAAAAAGGTGTGTATTTTGACTAATTTTGGGTCGTTCTGTTCAAATTTCCAGTCGGTTTTTTTCTGCGCTAATTTTTCGAGTTTTCCACCCATTTTCTGGGTAAATATCTCGACAACAAGTGGCCGGATTGCAAAACCGACACCAGAACTGAGATCAGCGACCTCGAATTAGTCGAAAAGCACCTTTATCTCGATTTTTTTGGAGGCTCGAAAAATTGCAAAAAAACGTGAATAAACCCCTTATGATTTTTTTGGCTCAAAAAACTTTTTGTCCGATTTTCACTCGCGACATATGCAGATGGGGGTAATCGGACCTCGCGAATCGATTGGCGCCATCAGTTAGGCCGTACGACTCGTACTTTCCGTGCGTACGCGCTTTTTTTGAGTCATTTTTGGAGCAAAATTTATTTAACTCAAACAATCGAAAAAGGTGTGTATTTTGACTAATTTTGGGTCGTTCTGTTCAAATTTCCAATCGGTTTTTTTCTGCGCTTATTTTTCGAGTTTTCCACCAATTTTCTGGGTAAATATCTCGACAACAAGTGGCCGGATGGCAAAACCGACACCAGAACTGAGATCAGCGACCTCGAATTAGTCGAAAAGCACCTTTATCTCGATTTTTTTGGAGGCTCGAAAAATCGCAAAAAAACGTGAATAAACCCCTTATGATTTTTTTGGCTCAAAAAACTTTTTGTCCGATTTTCACTCGCGACATATGCAGATGGGGGTAATCGGACCTGGCGAATCGATTGGCGCCATCAGTTAGGCCGTACGACTCGTACTTTCCGTGCGTACACGCTTTTTTTGAGTCATTTTTGGAGCAAAATTTATTTAACTCAAAAAATCGAAAAAGGTGTGTATTTTGACTAATTTTGGGTCGTTCTGTTCAAATTTCCAGTCGGTTTTTTTCTGCGCTAATTTTTCGAGTTTTCCACCCATTTTCTGGGTAAATATCTCGACAACAAGTGGCCGGATGGCAAAACCGACACCAGAACTGAGATCAGCGACCTCGAATTAGTCGAAAAGCACCTTTATCTCGATTTTTTTGGAGGCTCGAAAAATCGCAAAAAAACGTGAATAAACCCCTTATGATTTTTTTGGCTCAAAAAACTTTTTGTCCGATTTTCACTCGCGACATATGCAGATGGGGGTAATCGGACCTGGCGAATCGATTGGCGCCATCAGTTAGGCCGTACGACTCGTACTTTCCGTGCGTACACGCTTTTTTTGAGTCATTTTTGGAGCAAAATTTATTTAACTCAAAAAATCGAAAAAGGTGTGTATTTTGACTAATTTTGGGTCGTTCTGTTCAAATTTCCAGTCGGTTTTTTTCTGCGCTTATTTTTCGAGTTTTCCACCAATTTTCTGGGTAAATATCTCGACAACAAGTGGCCGGATGGCAAAACCGACACCAGAACTGAGATCAGCGACCTCGAATTAGTCGAAAAGCACCTTTATCTCGATTTTTTTGGAGGCTCGAAAAATCGCAAAAAAACGTGAATTAAAAAAAAAATGAAAATTCAAATTAAATCAATAAAATGTCAATATATACATATTATTTTAAATTCTAAATTTATCGGGTTTAAATTTTTTATTTTAAAAATTTTTAATATAAAAATTATAATTAAACCTATAATTACATGAAATATATGAAATGAAGTTAATATAAAAAAATTTGAAAATAAAATTGAATTAGAAATATTAAATTGAATTATTTTGTATTCAAAAAGCTGAAACCCCTTATGATTTTTTTGGCTCAAAAAACTTTTTGTCCGATTTTCACTCGCGACATATGCAGATGGGGGTAATCGGACCTGGCGAATCGATTGGCGCCATCAGTTAGGCCGTACGACTCGTACTTTCCGTGCGTACGCGCTTTTTTTGAGTCATTTTTTGAGCAAAATGTATTTAACTCAAAAAATCGAAAAAGGTGTGTATTTTGACTAATTTTGGGTCGTTCTGTTCAAATTTCCAGTCGGTTTTTTTCTGCGCTTATTTTTCGAGTTTTCCACCAATTTTCTGGGTAAATATCTCGACAACAAGTGGCCGGATGGCAAAACCGACACCAGAACTGAGATCAGCGACCTCGAATTAGTCGAAAAGCACCTTTATCTCGATTTTTTTGGAGGCTCGAAAAATCGCAAAAAAACGTGAATAAATCCCTTATGATTTTTTTGGCTCAAAAAACTTTTTGTCCGATTTTCACTCGCGACATATGCAGATGGGGGTAATCGGACCTGGCGAATCGATTGGCGCCATCAGTTAGGCCGTACGACTCGTACTTTCCGTGCGTACGCGCTTTTTTTGAGTCATTTTTTGAGCAAAATTTATTTAACTCAAAAAATCGAAAAAGGTGTGTATTTTGACTAATTTTGGGTCGTTCTGTTCAAATTTCCAGTCGGTTTTTTTCTGCGCTAATTTTTCGAGTTTTCCTCCAATTTTCTGGGTAAATATCTCGACAACAAGTGGCCGGATGGCAAAACCGACACCAGAACTGAGATCAGCCACCTCGAATTAGTCGAAAAGCACCTTTATCTCGATTTTTTTTGGAGGCTCGAAAAATCGCAAAAAAACGTGAATAAACCCCTTATGATTTTTTTGGCTCAAAAAACTTTTTGTCCGATTTTCACTCGCGACATATGCAGATGGGGGTAATCGGACCTGGCGAATCGATTGGCGCCATCAGTTAGGCCGTACGACTCGTACTTTCCGTGCGTACACGCTTTTTTTGAGTCATTTTTTGAGCAAAATGTATTTAACTCAAAAAATCGAAAAAGGTGTGTATTTTGACTAATTTTGGGTCGTTCTGTTCAAATTTCCTAGTCGGTTTTTTTCTGCGCTTATTTTTCGAGTTTTCCACCAATTTTCTGGGTAAATATCTCGACAACAAGTGGCCGGATGGCAAAACCGACACCAGAACTGAGATCAGCGACCTCGAATTAGTCGAAAAGCACCTTTATCTCGATTTTTTTGGAGGCTCGAAAAATCGCAAAAAAACGTGAATAAACCCCTTATGATTTTTTTGGCTCAAAAAACTTTTTGTCCGATTTTCACTCGCGACATATGCAGATGGGGGTAATCGGACCTGGCGAATCGATTGGCGCCATCAGTTAGGCCGTACGACTCGTACTTTCCGTGCGTACGCGCTTTTTTTGAGTCATTTTTTGAGCAAAATGTATTTAACTCAAAAAATCGAAAAAGGTGTGTATTTTGACTAATTTTGGGTCGTTCTGTTCAAATTTCCAGTCGGTTTTTTTCTGCGCTTATTTTTCGAGTTTTCCACCAATTTTCTGGGTAAATATCTCGACAACAAGTGGCCGGATGGCAAAACCGACACCAGAACTGAGATCAGCGACCTCGAATTAGTCGAAAAGCACCTTTATCTCGATTTTTTTGGAGGCTCGAAAAATCGCAAAAAAACGTGAATAAACCCCTTATGATTTTTTTGGCTCAAAAAACTTTTTGTCCGATTTTCACTCGCGACATATGCAGATGGGGGTAATCGGACCTGGCGAATCGATTGGCGCCATCAGTTAGGCCGTACGACTCGTACTTTCCGTGCGTACGCGCTTTTTTTGAGTCATTTTTTGAGCAAAATGTATTTAACTCAAAAAATCGAAAAAGGTGTGTATTTTGACTAATTTTGGGTCGTTCTGTTCAAATTTCCAGTCGGTTTTTTTCTGCGCTTATTTTTCGAGTTTTCCACCAATTTTCTGGGTAAATATCTCGACAACAAGTGGCCGGATGGCAAAACCGACACCAGAACTGAGATCAGCGACCTCGAATTAGTCGAAAAGCACCTTTATCTCGATTTTTTTGGAGGCTCGAAAAATCGCAAAAAAACGTGAATAAATCCCTTATGATTTTTTTGGCTCAAAAAACTTTTTGTCCGATTTTCACTCGCGACATATGCAGATGGGGGTAATCGGACCTGGCGAATCGATTGGCGCCATCAGTTAGGCCGTACGACTCGTACTTTCCGTGCGTACGCGCTTTTTTTGAGTCATTTTTTGAGCAAAATTTATTTAACTCAAAAAATCGAAAAAGGTGTGTATTTTGACTAATTTTGGGTCGTTCTGTTCAAATTTCCAGTCGGTTTTTTTCTGCGCTAATTTTTCGAGTTTTCCACCAATTTTCTGGGTAAATATCTCGACAACAAGTGGCCGGATGGCAAAACCGACACCAGAACTGAGATCAGCCACCTCGAATTAGTCGAAAAGCACCTTTATCTCGATTTTTTTTGGAGGCTCGAAAAATCGCAAAAAAACGTGAATAAACCCCTTATGATTTTTTTGGCTCAAAAAACTTTTTGTCCGATTTTCACTCGCGACATATGCAGATGGGGGTAATCGGACCTGGCGAATCGATTGGCGCCATCAGTTAGGCCGTACGACTCGTACTTTCCGTGCGTACGCGCTTTTTTTGAGTCATTTTTTGAGCAAAATTTATTTAACTCAAAAAATCGAAAAAGGTGTGTATTTTGACTAATTTTGGGTCGTTCTGTTCAAATTTCCAGTCGGTTTTTTTCTGCGCTAATTTTTCGAGTTTTCCACCCATTTTCTGGGTAAATATCTCGACAACAAGTGGCCGGATGGCAAAACCGACACCAGAACTGAGATCAGCGACCTCGAATTAGTCGAAAAGCACCTTTATCTCGATTTTTTTGGAGGCTCGAAAAATCGCAAAAAAACGTGAATAAACCCCTTATGTTTTTTTTGGCTCAAAAAACTTTTTGTCCGATTTTCACTCGCGACATATGCAGATGGGGGTAATCGGACCTGGCGAATCGATTGGCGCCATCAGTTAAGCCGTACGACTCGTACTTTCCGTGCGTACGCGCTTTTTTTGAGTCATTTTTTGAGCAAAATTTATTTTACTCAAAAAATCGAAAAAGGTGTGTAGTTTGACTAATTTTGGGTCGTTCTGTTCAAATTTCCTAGTCGGTTTTTTTCTGCGCTTATTTTTCGAGTTTTCCACCAATTTTCTGGGTAAATATCTCGACAACAAGTGGCCGGATGGCAAAACCGACACCAGAACTGAGATCAGCGACCTCGAATTAGTCGAAAAGCACCTTTATCTCGATTTTTTTGGAGGCTCGAAAAATCGCAAAAAAACGTGAATAAACCCCTTATGATTTTTTTGGCTCAAAAAACTTTTTGTCCGATTTTCACTCGCGACATATGCAGATGGGGGTAATCGGACCTGGCGAATCGATTGGCGCCATCAGTTAGGCCGTACGACTCGTACTTTCCGTGCGTACGCGCTTTTTTTGAGTCATTTTTTGAGCAAAATGTATTTAACTCAAAAAATCGAAAAAGGTGTGTATTTTGACTAATTTTGGGTCGTTCTGTTCAAATTTCCAGTCGGTTTTTTTCTGCGCTTATTTTTCGAGTTTTCCACCAATTTTCTGGGTAAATATCTCGACAACAAGTGGCCGGATGGCAAAACCGACACCAGAACTGAGATCAGCCACCTCGAATTAGTCGAAAAGCACCTTTATCTCGATTTTTTTTGGAGGCTCGAAAAATCGCAAAAAAACGTGAATAAACCCCTTATGATTTTTTTGGCTCAAAAAACTTTTTGTCCGATTTTCACTCGCGACATATGCAGATGGGGGTAATCGGACCTGGCGAATCGATTGGCGCCATCAGTTAGGCCGTACGACTCGTACTTTCCGTGCGTACACGCTTTTTTTGAGTCATTTTTTGAGCAAAATGTATTTAACTCAAAAAATCGAAAAAGGTGTGTATTTTGACTAATTTTGGGTCGTTCTGTTCAAATTTCCTAGTCGGTTTTTTTCTGCGCTTATTTTTCGAGTTTTCCACCAATTTTCTGGGTAAATATCTCGACAACAAGTGGCCGGATGGCAAAACCGACACCAGAACTGAGATCAGCGACCTCGAATTAGTCGAAAAGCACCTTTATCTCGATTTTTTTGGAGGCTCGAAAAATCGCAAAAAAACGTGAATAAACCCCTTATGATTTTTTTGGCTCAAAAAACTTTTTGTCCGATTTTCACTCGCGACATATGCAGATGGGGGTAATCGGACCTGGCGAATCGATTGGCGCCATCAGTTAGGCCGTACGACTCGTACTTTCCGTGCGTACGCGCTTTTTTTGAGTCATTTTTTGAGCAAAATGTATTTAACTCAAAAAATCGAAAAAGGTGTGTATTTTGACTAATTTTGGGTCGTTCTGTTCAAATTTCCAGTCGGTTTTTTTCTGCGCTTATTTTTCGAGTTTTCCACCAATTTTCTGGGTAAATATCTCGACAACAAGTGGCCGGATGGCAAAACCGACACCAGAACTGAGATCAGCGACCTCGAATTAGTCGAAAAGCACCTTTATCTCGATTTTTTTGGAGGCTCGAAAAATCGCAAAAAAACGTGAATAAACCCCTTATGATTTTTTTGGCTCAAAAAACTTTTTGTCCGATTTTCACTCGCGACATATGCAGATGGGGGTAATCGGACCTGGCGAATCGATTGGCGCCATCAGTTAGGCCGTACGACTCGTACTTTCCGTGCGTACGCGCTTTTTTTGAGTCATTTTTTGAGCAAAATGTATTTAACTCAAAAAATCGAAAAAGGTGTGTATTTTGACTAATTTTGGGTCGTTCTGTTCAAATTTCCAGTCGGTTTTTTTCTGCGCTTATTTTTCGAGTTTTCCACCAATTTTCTGGGTAAATATCTCGACAACAAGTGGCCGGATGGCAAAACCGACACCAGAACTGAGATCAGCGACCTCGAATTAGTCGAAAAGCACCTTTATCTCGATTTTTTTGGAGGCTCGAAAAATCGCAAAAAAACGTGAATAAATCCCTTATGATTTTTTTGGCTCAAAAAACTTTTTGTCCGATTTTCACTCGCGACATATGCAGATGGGGGTAATCGGACCTGGCGAATCGATTGGCGCCATCAGTTAGGCCGTACGACTCGTACTTTCCGTGCGTACGCGCTTTTTTTGAGTCATTTTTTGAGCAAAATTTATTTAACTCAAAAAATCGAAAAAGGTGTGTATTTTGACTAATTTTGGGTCGTTCTGTTCAAATTTCCAGTCGGTTTTTTTCTGCGCTAATTTTTCGAGTTTTCCACCAATTTTCTGGGTAAATATCTCGACAACAAGTGGCCGGATGGCAAAACCGACACCAGAACTGAGATCAGCCACCTCGAATTAGTCGAAAAGCACCTTTATCTCGATTTTTTTTGGAGGCTCGAAAAATCGCAAAAAAACGTGAATAAACCCCTTATGATTTTTTTGGCTCAAAAAACTTTTTGTCCGATTTTCACTCGCGACATATGCAGATGGGGGTAATCGGACCTGGCGAATCGATTGGCGCCATCAGTTAGGCCGTACGACTCGTACTTTCCGTGCGTACGCGCTTTTTTTGAGTCATTTTTTGAGCAAAATTTATTTAACTCAAAAAATCGAAAAAGGTGTGTATTTTGACTAATTTTGGGTCGTTCTGTTCAAATTTCCAGTCGGTTTTTTTCTGCGCTAATTTTTCGAGTTTTCCACCAATTTTCTGGGTAAATATCTCGACAACAAGTGGCCGGATGGCAAAACCGACACCAGAACTGAGATCAGCCACCTCGAATTAGTCGAAAAGCACCTTTATCTCGATTTTTTTTGGAGGCTCGAAAAATCGCAAAAAAACGTGAATAAACCCCTTATGATTTTTTTGGCTCAAAAAACTTTTTGTCCGATTTTCACTCGCGACATATGCAGATGGGGGTAATCGGACCTGGCGAATCGATTGGCGCCATCAGTTAGGCCGTACGACTCGTACTTTCCGTGCGTACACGCTTTTTTTGAGTCATTTTTTGAGCAAAATGTATTTAACTCAAAAAATCGAAAAAGGTGTGTATTTTGACTAATTTTGGGTCGTTCTGTTCAAATTTCCTAGTCGGTTTTTTTCTGCGCTTATTTTTCGAGTTTTCCACCAATTTTCTGGGTAAATATCTCGACAACAAGTGGCCGGATGGCAAAACCGACACCAGAACTGAGATCAGCGACCTCGAATTAGTCGAAAAGCACCTTTATCTCGATTTTTTTGGAGGCTCGAAAAATCGCAAAAAAACGTGAATAAATCCCTTATGATTTTTTTGGCTCAAAAAACTTTTTGTCCGATTTTCACTCGCGACATATGCAGATGGGGGTAATCGGACCTGGCGAATCGATTGGCGCCATCAGTTAGGCCGTACGACTCGTACTTTCCGTGCGTACACGCTTTTTTTGAGTCATTTTTGGAGCAAAATTTATTTAACTCAAAAAATCGAAAAAGGTGTGTATTTTGACTAATTTTGGGTCGTTCTGTTCAAATTTCCAGTCGGTTTTTTTCTGCGCTAATTTTTCGAGTTTTCCACCCATTTTCTGGGTAAATATCTCGACAACAAGTGGCCGGATGGCAAAACCGACACCAGAACTGAGATCAGCGACCTCGAATTAGTCGAAAAGCACCTTTATCTCGATTTTTTTGGAGGCTCGAAAAATCGCAAAAAAACGTGAATAAACCCCTTATGTTTTTTTTGGCTCAAAAAACTTTTTGTCCGATTTTCACTCGCGACATATGCAGATGGGGGTAATCGGACCTGGCGAATCGATTGGCGCCATCAGTTAAGCCGTACGACTCGTACTTTCCGTGCGTACGCGCTTTTTTTGAGTCATTTTTTGAGCAAAATTTATTTTACTCAAAAAATCGAAAAAGGTGTGTATTTTGACTAATTTTGGGTCGTTCTGTTCAAATTTCCTAGTCGGTTTTTTTCTGCGCTTATTTTTCGAGTTTTCCACCAATTTTCTGGGTAAATATCTCGACAACAAGTGGCCGGATGGCAAAACCGACACCAGAACTGAGATCAGCGACCTCGAATTAGTCGAAAAGCACCTTTATCTCGATTTTTTTGGAGGCTCGAAAAATCGCAAAAAAACGTGAATAAACCCCTTATGATTTTTTTGGCTCAAAAAACTTTTTGTCCGATTTTCACTCGCGACATATGCAGATGGGGGTAATCGGACCTGGCGAATCGATTGGCGCCATCAGTTAGGCCGTACGACTCGTACTTTCCGTGTGTACGCGCTTTTTTTGAGTCATTTTTTGAGCAAAATGTATTTAACTCAAAAAATCGAAAAAGGTGTGTATTTTGACTAATTTTGGGTCGTTCTGTTCAAATTTCCAGTCGGTTTTTTTCTGCGCTTATTTTTCGAGTTTTCCACCAATTTTCTGGGTAAATATCTCGACAACAAGTGGCCGGATGGCAAAACCGACACCAGAACTGAGATCAGCGACCTCGAATTAGTCGAAAAGCACCTTTATCTCGATTTTTTTGGAGGCTCGAAAAATCGCAAAAAAACGTGAATAAACCCCTTATGATTTTTTTGGCTCAAAAAACTTTTTGTCCGATTTTCACTCGCGACATATGCAGATGGGGGTAATCGGACCTGGCGAATCGATTGGCGCCATCAGTTAGGCCGTACGACTCGTACTTTCCGTGCGTACGCGCTTTTTTTGAGTCATTTTTTGAGCAAAATGTATTTAACTCAAAAAATCGAAAAAGGTGTGTATTTTGACTAATTTTGGGTCGTTCTGTTCAAATTTCCAGTCGGTTTTTTTCTGCGCTTATTTTTCGAGTTTTCCACCAATTTTCTGGGTAAATATCTCGACAACAAGTGGCCGGATGGCAAAACCGACACCAGAACTGAGATCAGCGACCTCGAATTAGTCGAAAAGCACCTTTATCTCGATTTTTTTGGAGGCTCGAAAAATCGCAAAAAAACGTGAATAAACCCCTTATGATTTTTTTGGCTCAAAAAACTTTTTGTCCGATTTTCACTCGCGACATATGCAGATGGGGGTAATCGGACCTGGCGAATCGATTGGCGCCATCAGTTAGGCCGTACGACTCGTACTTTCCGTGCGTACGCGCTTTTTTTGAGTCATTTTTTGAGCAAAATGTATTTAACTCAAAAAATCGAAAAAGGTGTGTATTTTGACTAATTTTGGGTCGTTCTGTTCAAATTTCCAGTCGGTTTTTTTCTGCGCTTATTTTTCGAGTTTTCCACCAATTTTCTGGGTAAATATCTCGACAACAAGTGGCCGGATGGCAAAACCGACACCAGAACTGAGATCAGCGACCTCGAATTAGTCGAAAAGCACCTTTATCTCGATTTTTTTGGAGGCTCGAAAAATCGCAAAAAAACGTGAATAAATCCCTTATGATTTTTTTGGCTCAAAAAACTTTTTGTCCGATTTTCACTCGCGACATATGCAGATGGGGGTAATCGGACCTGGCGAATCGATTGGCGCCATCAGTTAGGCCGTACGACTCGTACTTTCCGTGCGTACGCGCTTTTTTTGAGTCATTTTTTGAGCAAAATTTATTTAACTCAAAAAATCGAAAAAGGTGTGTATTTTGACTAATTTTGGGTCGTTCTGTTCAAATTTCCAGTCGGTTTTTTTCTGCGCTAATTTTTCGAGTTTTCCACCAATTTTCTGGGTAAATATCTCGACAACAAGTGGCCGGATGGCAAAACCGACACCAGAACTGAGATCAGCCACCTCGAATTAGTCGAAAAGCACCTTTATCTCGATTTTTTTTGGAGGCTCGAAAAATCGCAAAAAAACGTGAATAAACCCCTTATGATTTTTTTGGCTCAAAAAACTTTTTGTCCGATTTTCACTCGCGACATATGCAGATGGGGGTAATCGGACCTGGCGAATCGATTGGCGCCATCAGTTAGGCCGTACGACTCGTACTTTCCGTGCGTACACGCTTTTTTTGAGTCATTTTTTGAGCAAAATGTATTTAACTCAAAAAATCGAAAAAGGTGTGTATTTTGACTAATTTTGGGTCGTTCTGTTCAAATTTCCTAGTCGGTTTTTTTCTGCGCTTATTTTTCGAGTTTTCCACCAATTTTCTGGGTAAATATCTCGACAACAAGTGGCCGGATGGCAAAACCGACACCAGAACTGAGATCAGCGACCTCGAATTAGTCGAAAAGCACCTTTATCTCGATTTTTTTGGAGGCTCGAAAAATCGCAAAAAAACGTGAATAAATCCCTTATGATTTTTTTGGCTCAAAAAACTTTTTGTCCGATTTTCACTCGCGACATATGCAGATGGGGGTAATCGGACCTGGCGAATCGATTGGCGCCATCAGTTAGGCCGTACGACTCGTACTTTCCGTGCGTACACGCTTTTTTTGAGTCATTTTTGGAGCAAAATTTATTTAACTCAAAAAATCGAAAAAGGTGTGTATTTTGACTAATTTTGGGTCGTTCTGTTCAAATTTCCAGTCGGTTTTTTTCTGCGCTAATTTTTCGAGTTTTCCACCCATTTTCTGGGTAAATATCTCGACAACAAGTGGCCGGATGGCAAAACCGACACCAGAACTGAGATCAGCGACCTCGAATTAGTCGAAAAGCACCTTTATCTCGATTTTTTTGGAGGCTCGAAAAATCGCAAAAAAACGTGAATAAACCCCTTATGTTTTTTTTGGCTCAAAAAACTTTTTGTCCGATTTTCACTCGCGACATATGCAGATGGGGGTAATCGGACCTGGCGAATCGATTGGCGCCATCAGTTAAGCCGTACGACTCGTACTTTCCGTGCGTACGCGCTTTTTTTGAGTCATTTTTTGAGCAAAATTTATTTTACTCAAAAAATCGAAAAAGGTGTGTATTTTGACTAATTTTGGGTCGTTCTGTTCAAATTTCCTAGTCGGTTTTTTTCTGCGCTTATTTTTCGAGTTTTCCACCAATTTTCTGGGTAAATATCTCGACAACAAGTGGCCGGATGGCAAAACCGACACCAGAACTGAGATCAGCGACCTCGAATTAGTCGAAAAGCACCTTTATCTCGATTTTTTTGGAGGCTCGAAAAATCGCAAAAAAACGTGAATAAACCCCTTATGATTTTTTTGGCTCAAAAAACTTTTTGTCCGATTTTCACTCGCGACATATGCAGATGGGGGTAATCGGACCTGGCGAATCGATTGGCGCCATCAGTTAGGCCGTACGACTCGTACTTTCCGTGCGTACGCGCTTTTTTTGAGTCATTTTTTGAGCAAAATGTATTTAACTCAAAAAATCGAAAAAGGTGTGTATTTTGACTAATTTTGGGTCGTTCTGTTCAAATTTCCAGTCGGTTTTTTTCTGCGCTTATTTTTCGAGTTTTCCACCAATTTTCTGGGTAAATATCTCGACAACAAGTGGCCGGATGGCAAAACCGACACCAGAACTGAGATCAGCGACCTCGAATTAGTCGAAAAGCACCTTTATCTCGATTTTTTTGGAGGCTCGAAAAATCGCAAAAAAACGTGAATAAATCCCTTATGATTTTTTTGGCTCAAAAAACTTTTTGTCCGATTTTCACTCGCGACATATGCAGATGGGGGTAATCGGACCTGGCGAATCGATTGGCGCCATCAGTTAGGCCGTACGACTCGTACTTTCCGTGCGTACGCGCTTTTTTTGAGTCATTTTTTGAGCAAAATTTATTTAACTCAAAAAATCGAAAAAGGTGTGTATTTTGACTAATTTTGGGTCGTTCTGTTCAAATTTCCAGTCGGTTTTTTTCTGCGCTAATTTTTCGAGTTTTCCACCAATTTTCTGGGTAAATATCTCGACAACAAGTGGCCGGATGGCAAAACCGACACCAGAACTGAGATCAGCCACCTCGAATTAGTCGAAAAGCACCTTTATCTCGATTTTTTTTGGAGGCTCGAAAAATCGCAAAAAAACGTGAATAAACCCCTTATGATTTTTTTGGCTCAAAAAACTTTTTGTCCGATTTTCACTCGCGACATATGCAGATGGGGGTAATCGGACCTGGCGAATCGATTGGCGCCATCAGTTAGGCCGTACGACTCGTACTTTCCGTGCGTACACGCTTTTTTTGAGTCATTTTTTGAGCAAAATGTATTTAACTCAAAAAATCGAAAAAGGTGTGTATTTTGACTAATTTTGGGTCGTTCTGTTCAAATTTCCTAGTCGGTTTTTTTCTGCGCTTATTTTTCGAGTTTTCCACCAATTTTCTGGGTAAATATCTCGACAACAAGTGGCCGGATGGCAAAACCGACACCAGAACTGAGATCAGCGACCTCGAATTAGTCGAAAAGCACCTTTATCTCGATTTTTTTGGAGGCTCGAAAAATCGCAAAAAAACGTGAATAAATCCCTTATGATTTTTTTGGCTCAAAAAACTTTTTGTCCGATTTTCACTCGCGACATATGCAGATGGGGGTAATCGGACCTGGCGAATCGATTGGCGCCATCAGTTAGGCCGTACGACTCGTACTTTCCGTGCGTACACGCTTTTTTTGAGTCATTTTTGGAGCAAAATTTATTTAACTCAAAAAATCGAAAAAGGTGTGTATTTTGACTAATTTTGGGTCGTTCTGTTCAAATTTCCAGTCGGTTTTTTTCTGCGCTAATTTTTCGAGTTTTCCACCCATTTTCTGGGTAAATATCTCGACAACAAGTGGCCGGATGGCAAAACCGACACCAGAACTGAGATCAGCGACCTCGAATTAGTCGAAAAGCACCTTTATCTCGATTTTTTTGGAGGCTCGAAAAATCGCAAAAAAACGTGAATAAACCCCTTATGTTTTTTTTGGCTCAAAAAACTTTTTGTCCGATTTTCACTCGCGACATATGCAGATGGGGGTAATCGGACCTGGCGAATCGATTGGCGCCATCAGTTAAGCCGTACGACTCGTACTTTCCGTGCGTACGCGCTTTTTTTGAGTCATTTTTTGAGCAAAATTTATTTTACTCAAAAAATCGAAAAAGGTGTGTATTTTGACTAATTTTGGGTCGTTCTGTTCAAATTTCCTAGTCGGTTTTTTTCTGCGCTTATTTTTCGAGTTTTCCACCAATTTTCTGGGTAAATATCTCGACAACAAGTGGCCGGATGGCAAAACCGACACCAGAACTGAGATCAGCGACCTCGAATTAGTCGAAAAGCACCTTTATCTCGATTTTTTTGGAGGCTCGAAAAATCGCAAAAAAACGTGAATAAACCCCTTATGATTTTTTTGGCTCAAAAAACTTTTTGTCCGATTTTCACTCGCGACATATGCAGATGGGGGTAATCGGACCTGGCGAATCGATTGGCGCCATCAGTTAGGCCGTACGACTCGTACTTTCCGTGCGTACGCGCTTTTTTTGAGTCATTTTTTGAGCAAAATGTATTTAACTCAAAAAATCGAAAAAGGTGTGTATTTTGACTAATTTTGGGTCGTTCTGTTCAAATTTCCAGTCGGTTTTTTTCTGCGCTTATTTTTCGAGTTTTCCACCAATTTTCTGGGTAAATATCTCGACAACAAGTGGCCGGATGGCAAAACCGACACCAGAACTGAGATCAGCGACCTCGAATTAGTCGAAAAGCACCTTTATCTCGATTTTTTTGGAGGCTCGAAAAATCGCAAAAAAACGTGAATAAATCCCTTATGATTTTTTTGGCTCAAAAAACTTTTTGTCCGATTTTCACTCGCGACATATGCAGATGGGGGTAATCGGACCTGGCGAATCGATTGGCGCCATCAGTTAGGCCGTACGACTCGTACTTTCCGTGCGTACGCGCTTTTTTTGAGTCATTTTTTGAGCAAAATTTATTTAACTCAAAAAATCGAAAAAGGTGTGTATTTTGACTAATTTTGGGTCGTTCTGTTCAAATTTCCAGTCGGTTTTTTTCTGCGCTAATTTTTCGAGTTTTCCTCCAATTTTCTGGGTAAATATCTCGACAACAAGTGGCCGGATGGCAAAACCGACACCAGAACTGAGATCAGCCACCTCGAATTAGTCGAAAAGCACCTTTATCTCGATTTTTTTTGGAGGCTCGAAAAATCGCAAAAAAACGTGAATAAACCCCTTATGATTTTTTTGGCTCAAAAAACTTTTTGTCCGATTTTCACTCGCGACATATGCAGATGGGGGTAATCGGACCTGGCGAATCGATTGGCGCCATCAGTTAGGCCGTACGACTCGTACTTTCCGTGCGTACACGCTTTTTTTGAGTCATTTTTTGAGCAAAATGTATTTAACTCAAAAAATCGAAAAAGGTGTGTATTTTGACTAATTTTGGGTCGTTCTGTTCAAATTTCCTAGTCGGTTTTTTTCTGCGCTTATTTTTCGAGTTTTCCACCAATTTTCTGGGTAAATATCTCGACAACAAGTGGCCGGATGGCAAAACCGACACCAGAACTGAGATCAGCGACCTCGAATTAGTCGAAAAGCACCTTTATCTCGATTTTTTTGGAGGCTCGAAAAATCGCAAAAAAACGTGAATAAACCCCTTATGATTTTTTTGGCTCAAAAAACTTTTTGTCCGATTTTCACTCGCGACATATGCAGATGGGGGTAATCGGACCTGGCGAATCGATTGGCGCCATCAGTTAGGCCGTACGACTCGTACTTTCCGTGCGTACGCGCTTTTTTTGAGTCATTTTTTGAGCAAAATTTATTTAACTCAAAAAATCGAAAAAGGTGTGTATTTTGACTAATTTTGGGTCGTTCTGTTCAAATTTCCAGTCGGTTTTTTTCTGCGCTAATTTTTCGAGTTTTCCTCCAATTTTCTGGGTAAATATCTCGACAACAAGTGGCCGGATGGCAAAACCGACACCAGAACTGAGATCAGCCACCTCGAATTAGTCGAAAAGCACCTTTATCTCGATTTTTTTTGGAGGCTCGAAAAATCGCAAAAAAACGTGAATAAACCCCTTATGATTTTTTTGGCTCAAAAAACTTTTTGTCCGATTTTCACTCGCGACATATGCAGATGGGGGTAATCGGACCTGGCGAATCGATTGGCGCCATCAGTTAGGCCGTACGACTCGTACTTTCCGTGCGTACACGCTTTTTTTGAGTCATTTTTTGAGCAAAATGTATTTAACTCAAAAAATCGAAAAAGGTGTGTATTTTGACTAATTTTGGGTCGTTCTGTTCAAATTTCCTAGTCGGTTTTTTTCTGCGCTTATTTTTCGAGTTTTCCACCAATTTTCTGGGTAAATATCTCGACAACAAGTGGCCGGATGGCAAAACCGACACCAGAACTGAGATCAGCGACCTCGAATTAGTCGAAAAGCACCTTTATCTCGATTTTTTTGGAGGCTCGAAAAATCGCAAAAAAACGTGAATAAACCCCTTATGATTTTTTTGGCTCAAAAAACTTTTTGTCCGATTTTCACTCGCGACATATGCAGATGGGGGTAATCGGACCTGGCGAATCGATTGGCGCCATCAGTTAGGCCGTACGACTCGTACTTTCCGTGCGTACGCGCTTTTTTTGAGTCATTTTTTGAGCAAAATGTATTTAACTCAAAAAATCGAAAAAGGTGTGTATTTTGACTAATTTTGGGTCGTTCTGTTCAAATTTCCAGTCGGTTTTTTTCTGCGCTTATTTTTCGAGTTTTCCACCAATTTTCTGGGTAAATATCTCGACAACAAGTGGCCGGATGGCAAAACCGACACCAGAACTGAGATCAGCGACCTCGAATTAGTCGAAAAGCACCTTTATCTCGATTTTTTTGGAGGCTCGAAAAATCGCAAAAAAACGTGAATAAACCCCTTATGATTTTTTTGGCTCAAAAAACTTTTTGTCCGATTTTCACTCGCGACATATGCAGATGGGGGTAATCGGACCTGGCGAATCGATTGGCGCCATCAGTTAGGCCGTACGACTCGTACTTTCCGTGCGTACGCGCTTTTTTTGAGTCATTTTTTGAGCAAAATGTATTTAACTCAAAAAATCGAAAAAGGTGTGTATTTTGACTAATTTTGGGTCGTTCTGTTCAAATTTCCAGTCGGTTTTTTTCTGCGCTTATTTTTCGAGTTTTCCACCAATTTTCTGGGTAAATATCTCGACAACAAGTGGCCGGATGGCAAAACCGACACCAGAACTGAGATCAGCGACCTCGAATTAGTCGAAAAGCACCTTTATCTCGATTTTTTTGGAGGCTCGAAAAATCGCAAAAAAACGTGAATAAATCCCTTATGATTTTTTTGGCTCAAAAAACTTTTTGTCCGATTTTCACTCGCGACATATGCAGATGGGGGTAATCGGACCTGGCGAATCGATTGGCGCCATCAGTTAGGCCGTACGACTCGTACTTTCCGTGCGTACGCGCTTTTTTTGAGTCATTTTTTGAGCAAAATTTATTTAACTCAAAAAATCGAAAAAGGTGTGTATTTTGACTAATTTTGGGTCGTTCTGTTCAAATTTCCAGTCGGTTTTTTTCTGCGCTAATTTTTCGAGTTTTCCACCAATTTTCTGGGTAAATATCTCGACAACAAGTGGCCGGATGGCAAAACCGACACCAGAACTGAGATCAGCCACCTCGAATTAGTCGAAAAGCACCTTTATCTCGATTTTTTTTGGAGGCTCGAAAAATCGCAAAAAAACGTGAATAAACCCCTTATGATTTTTTTGGCTCAAAAAACTTTTTGTCCGATTTTCACTCGCGACATATGCAGATGGGGGTAATCGGACCTGGCGAATCGATTGGCGCCATCAGTTAGGCCGTACGACTCGTACTTTCCGTGCGTACACGCTTTTTTTGAGTCATTTTTTGAGCAAAATGTATTTAACTCAAAAAATCGAAAAAGGTGTGTATTTTGACTAATTTTGGGTCGTTCTGTTCAAATTTCCTAGTCGGTTTTTTTCTGCGCTTATTTTTCGAGTTTTCCACCAATTTTCTGGGTAAATATCTCGACAACAAGTGGCCGGATGGCAAAACCGACACCAGAACTGAGATCAGCGACCTCGAATTAGTCGAAAAGCACCTTTATCTCGATTTTTTTGGAGGCTCGAAAAATCGCAAAAAAACGTGAATAAACCCCTTATGATTTTTTTGGCTCAAAAAACTTTTTGTCCGATTTTCACTCGCGACATATGCAGATGGGGGTAATCGGACCTGGCGAATCGATTGGCGCCATCAGTTAGGCCGTACGACTCGTACTTTCCGTGCGAACGCGCTTTTTTTGAGTCATTTTTTGAGCAAAATTTATTTTACTCAAAAAATCGAAAAAGGTGTGTATTTTGACTAATTTTGGGTCGTTCTGTTCAAATTTCCAGTCGGTTTTTTTCTGCGCTAATTTTTCGAGTTTTCCACCCATTTTCTGGGTAAATATCTCGACAACAAGTGGCCGGATGGCAAAACCGACACCAGAACTGAGATCAGCGACCTCGAATTAGTCGAAAAGCACCTTTATCTCGATTTTTTTGGAGGCTCGAAAAATTGCAAAAAAACGTGAATAAACCCCTTATGATTTTTTTGGCTCAAAAAACTTTTTGTCCGATTTTCACTCGCGACATATGCAGATGGGGGTAATCGGACCTCGCGAATCGATTGGCGCCATCAGTTAGGCCGTACGACTCGTACTTTCCGTGCGTACGCGCTTTTTTTGAGTCATTTTTGGAGCAAAATTTATTTAACTCAAACAATCGAAAAAGGTGTGTATTTTGACTAATTTTGGGTCGTTCTGTTCAAATTTCCAATCGGTTTTTTTCTGCGCTTATTTTTCGAGTTTTCCACCAATTTTCTGGGTAAATATCTCGACAACAAGTGGCCGGATGGCAAAACCGACACCAGAACTGAGATCAGCGACCTCGAATTAGTCGAAAAGCACCTTTATCTCGATTTTTTTGGAGGCTTGAAAAATCCCAAAAAAACGTGAATAAACCCCTTATGATTTTTTTGGCTCAAAAAACTTTTTGTCCGATTTTCACTCGCGACATATGCAGATGGGGGTAATCGGACCTGGCGAATCGATTGGCGCCATCAGTTAGGCCGTACGACTCGTACTTTCCGTGCGTACGCGCTTTTTTTGAGTCATTTTTGGAGCAAAATTTATTTAACTCAAACAATCGAAAAAGGTGTGTATTTTGACTAATTTTGGGTCGTTCTGTTCAAATTTCCAATCGGTTTTTTTCTGCGCTTATTTTTCGAGTTTTCCACCAATTTTCTGGGTAAATATCTCGACAACAAGTGGCCGGATGGCAAAACCGACACCAGAACTGAGATCAGCGACCTCGAATTAGTCGAAAAGCACCTTTATCTCGATTTTTTTGGAGGCTCGAAAAATCGCAAAAAAACGTGAATAAACCCCTTATGATTTTTTTGGCTCAAAAAACTTTTTGTCGGATTTTCACTCGCGACATATGCAGATGGGGGTAATCGGACCTGGCGAATCGATTGGCGCCATCAGTTAGGCCGTACGACTCGTACTTTCCGTGCGTACACGCTTTTTTTGAGTCATTTTTGGAGCAAAATTTATTTAACTCAAAAAATCGAAAAAGGTGTGTATTTTGACTAATTTTGGGTCGTTCTGTTCAAATTTCCAGTCGGTTTTTTTCTGCGCTAATTTTTCGAGTTTTCCACCCATTTTCTGGGTAAATATCTCGACAACAAGTGGCCGGATGGCAAAACCGACACCAGAACTGAGATCAGCGACCTCGAATTAGTCGAAAAGCACCTTTATCTCGATTTTTTTGGAGGCTCGAAAAATCGCAAAAAAACGTGAATAAACCCCTTATGATTTTTTTGGCTCAAAAAACTTTTTGTCCGATTTTCACTCGCGACATATGCAGATGGGGGTAATCGGACCTGGCGAATCGATTGGCGCCATCAGTTAGGCCGTACGACTCGTACTTTCCGTGCGTACACGCTTTTTTTGAGTCATTTTTGGAGCAAAATTTATTTAACTCAAAAAATCGAAAAAGGTGTGTATTTTGACTAATTTTGGGTCGTTCTGTTCAAATTTCCAGTCGGTTTTTTTCTGCGCTAATTTTTCGAGTTTTCCACCCATTTTCTGGGTAAATATCTCGACAACAAGTGGCCGGATGGCAAAACCGACACCAGAACTGAGATCAGCGACCTCGAATTAGTCGAAAAGCACCTTTATCTCGATTTTTTTGGAGGCTCGAAAAATCGCAAAAAAACGTGAATAAACCCCTTATGTTTTTTTTGGCTGAAAAAACTTTTTGTCCGATTTTCACTCGCGACATATGCAGATGGGGGTAATCGGACCTGGCGAATCGATTGGCGCCATCAGTTAAGCCGTACGACTCGTACTTTCCGTGCGTACGCGCTTTTTTTGAGTCATTTTTTGAGCAAAATTTATTTTACTCAAAAAATCGAAAAAGGTGTGTATTTTGACTAATTTTGGGTCGTTCTGTTCAAATTTCCTAGTCGGTTTTTTTCTGCGCTTATTTTTCGAGTTTTCCACCAATTTTCTGGGTAAATATCTCGACAACAAGTGGCCGGATGGCAAAACCGACACCAGAACTGAGATCAGCGACCTCGAATTAGTCGAAAAGCACCTTTATCTCGATTTTTTTGGAGGCTCGAAAAATCGCAAAAAAACGTGAATAAACCCCTTATGATTTTTTTGGCTCAAAAAACTTTTTGTCCGATTTTCACTCGCGACATATGCAGATGGGGGTAATCGGACCTGGCGAATCGATTGGCGCCATCAGTTAGGCCGTACGACTCGTACTTTCCGTGCGTACGCGCTTTTTTTGAGTCATTTTTTGAGCAAAATGTATTTAACTCAAAAAATCGAAAAAGGTGTGTATTTTGACTAATTTTGGGTCGTTCTGTTCAAATTTCCAGTCGGTTTTTTTCTGCGCTTATTTTTCGAGTTTTCCACCAATTTTCTGGGTAAATATCTCGACAACAAGTGGCCGGATGGCAAAACCGACACCAGAACTGAGATCAGCGACCTCGAATTAGTCGAAAAGCACCTTTATCTCGATTTTTTTGGAGGCTCGAAAAATCGCAAAAAAACGTGAATAAATCCCTTATGATTTTTTTGGCTCAAAAAACTTTTTGTCCGATTTTCACTCGCGACATATGCAGATGGGGGTAATCGGACCTGGCGAATCGATTGGCGCCATCAGTTAGGCCGTACGACTCGTACTTTCCGTGCGTACGCGCTTTTTTTGAGTCATTTTTTGAGCAAAATTTATTTAACTCAAAAAATCGAAAAAGGTGTGTATTTTGACTAATTTTGGGTCGTTCTGTTCAAATTTCCAGTCGGTTTTTTTCTGCGCTAATTTTTCGAGTTTTCCTCCAATTTTCTGGGTAAATATCTCGACAACAAGTGGCCGGATGGCAAAACCGACACCAGAACTGAGATCAGCCACCTCGAATTAGTCGAAAAGCACCTTTATCTCGATTTTTTTTGGAGGCTCGAAAAATCGCAAAAAAACGTGAATAAACCCCTTATGATTTTTTTGGCTCAAAAAACTTTTTGTCCGATTTTCACTCGCGACATATGCAGATGGGGGTAATCGGACCTGGCGAATCGATTGGCGCCATCAGTTAGGCCGTACGACTCGTACTTTCCGTGCGTACACGCTTTTTTTGAGTCATTTTTTGAGCAAAATGTATTTAACTCAAAAAATCGAAAAAGGTGTGTATTTTGACTAATTTTGGGTCGTTCTGTTCAAATTTCCTAGTCGGTTTTTTTCTGCGCTTATTTTTCGAGTTTTCCACCAATTTTCTGGGTAAATATCTCGACAACAAGTGGCCGGATGGCAAAACCGACACCAGAACTGAGATCAGCGACCTCGAATTAGTCGAAAAGCACCTTTATCTCGATTTTTTTGGAGGCTCGAAAAATCGCAAAAAAACGTGAATAAACCCCTTATGATTTTTTTGGCTCAAAAAACTTTTTGTCCGATTTTCACTCGCGACATATGCAGATGGGGGTAATCGGACCTGGCGAATCGATTGGCGCCATCAGTTAGGCCGTACGACTCGTACTTTCCGTGCGAACGCGCTTTTTTTGAGTCATTTTTTGAGCAAAATTTATTTTACTCAAAAAATCGAAAAAGGTGTGTATTTTGACTAATTTTGGGTCGTTCTGTTCAAATTTCCAGTCGGTTTTTTTCTGCGCTAATTTTTCGAGTTTTCCACCCATTTTCTGGGTAAATATCTCGACAACAAGTGGCCGGATGGCAAAACCGACACCAGAACTGAGATCAGCCACCTCGAATTAGTCGAAAAGCACCTTTATCTCGATTTTTTTGGAGGCTCGAAAAATTGCAAAAAAACGTGAATAAACCCCTTATGATTTTTTTGGCTCAAAAAACTTTTTGTCCGATTTTCACTCGCGACATATGCAGATGGGGGTAATCGGACCTGGCGAATCGATTGGCGCCATCAGTTAGGCCGTACGACTCGTACTTTCCGTGCGTACGCGCTTTTTTTGAGTCATTTTTGGAGCAAAATTTATTTAACTCAAACAATCGAAAAAGGTGTGTATTTTGACTAATTTTGGGTCGTTCTGTTCAAATTTCCAATCGGTTTTTTTCTGCGCTTATTTTTCGAGTTTTCCACCAATTTTCTGGGTAAATATCTCGACAACAAGTGGCCGGATGGCAAAACCGACACCAGAACTGACATCAGCGACCTCGAATTAGTCGAAAAGCACCTTTATCTCGATTTTTTTGGAGGCTCGAAAAATCCCAAAAAAACGTGAATAAACCCCTTATGATTTTTTTGGCTCAAAAAACTTTTTGTCCGATTTTCACTCGCGACATATGCAGATGGGGGTAATCGGACCTGGCGAATCGATTGGCGCCATCAGTTAGGCCGTACGACTCGTACTTTCCGTGCGTACACGCTTTTTTTGAGTCATTTTTGGAGCAAAATTTATTTAACTCAAAAAATCGAAAAAGGTGTGTATTTTGACTAATTTTGGGTCGTTCTGTTCAAATTTCCAGTCGGTTTTTTTCTGCGCTAATTTTTCGAGTTTTCCACCCATTTTCTGGGTAAATATCTCGACAACAAGTGGCCGGATGGCAAAACCGACACCAGAACTGAGATCAGCGACCTCGAATTAGTCGAAAAGCACCTTTATCTCGATTTTTTTGGAGGCTCGAAAAATCCCAAAAAAACGTGAATAAACCCCTTATGATTTTTTTGGCTCAAAAAACTTTTTGTCCGATTTTCACTCGCGACATATGCAGATGGGGGTAATCGGACCTGGCGAATCGATTGGCGCCATCTGTTAGGCCGTACGACTCGTACTTTCCGTGCGTACGCGCTTTTTTTGAGTCATTTTTGGAGCAAAATTTATTTAACTCAAAAAATCGAAAAAGGTGTGTATTTTGACTAATTTTGGGTCGTTCTGTTCAAATTTCCAGTCGGTTTTTTTCTGCGCTTATTTTTCGAGTTTTCCACCAATTTTCTGGGTAAATATCTCGACAACAAGTGGACGGATGGCAAAACCGACACCAGAACTGAGATCAGCGACCTCGAATTAGTCGAAAAGCACCTTTATCTCGATTTTTTTGGAGGCTCGAAAAATCGCAAAAAAACGTGAATAAACCCCTTATGATTTTTTTGGCTCAAAAAACTTTTTGTCCGATTTTCACTCGCGACATATGCAGATGGGGGTAATCGGACCTGGCGAATCGATTGGCGCCATCAGTTAGGCCGTACGACTCGTACTTTCCGTGCGAACGCGCTTTTTTTGAGTCATTTTTTGAGCAAAATTTATTTTACTCAAAAAATCGAAAAAGGTGTGTATTTTGACTAATTTTGGGTCGTTCTGTTCAAATTTCCAATCGGTTTTTTTCTGCGCTTATTTTTCGAGTTTTCCACCAATTTTCTGGGTAAATATCTCGACAACAAGTGGCCGGATGGCAAAACCGACACCAGAACTGAGATCAGCGACCTCGAATTAGTCGAAAAGCACCTTTATCTCGATTTTTTTGGAGGCTCGAAAAATCGCAAAAAAACGTGAATAAACCCCTTATGATTTTATTGGCTCAAAAAACTTTTTGTCCGATTTTCACTCGCGACATATGCAGATGGGGGTAATCGGACCTGGCGAATCGATTGGCGCCATCAGTTAGGCCGTACGACTCGTACTTTCCGTGCGTACGCGCTTTTTTTGAGTCATTTTTTGAGCAAAATTTATTTTACTCAAAAAATCGAAAAAGGTGTGTATTTTGACTAATTTTGGGTCGTTCTGTTCAAATTTCCAGTCGGTTTTTTTCTGCGCTAATTTTTCGAGTTTTCCACCCATTTTCTGGGTAAATATCTCGACAACAAGTGGCCGGATGGCAAAACCGACACCAGAACTGAGATCAGCGACCTCGAATTAGTCGAAAAGCACCTTTATCTCGATTTTTTTGGAGGCTCGAAAAATCGCAAAAAAACGTGAATAAACCCCTTATGATTTTTTTGGCTCAAAAAACTTTTTGTCCGATTTTCACTCGCGACATATGCAGATGGGGGTAATCGGACCTGGCGAATCGATTGGCGCCATCTGTTAGGCCGTACGACTCGTACTTTCCGTGCGTACGCGCTTTTTTTGAGTCATTTTTGGAGCAAAATTTATTTAACTCAAAAAATCGAAAAAGGTGTGTATTTTGACTAATTTTGGGTCGTTCTGTTCAAATTTCCAGTCGGTTTTTTTCTGCGCTAATTTTTCGAGTTTTCCACCCATTTTCTGGGTAAATATCTCGACAACAAGTGGCCGGATGGCAAAACCGACACCAGAACTGAGATCAGCGACCTCGAATTAGTCGAAAAGCACCTTTATCTCGATTTTTTTGGAGGCTCGAAAAATCGCAAAAAAACGTGAATAAACCCCTTATGATTTTTTTGGCTCAAAAAACTTTTTGTCCGATTTTCACTCGCGACATATGCAGATGGGGGTAATCGGACCTGGCGAATCGATTGGCGCCATCTGTTAGGCCGTACGACTCGTACTTTCCGTGCGTACGCGCTTTTTTTGAGTCATTTTTGGAGCAAAATTTATTTAACTCAAAAAATCGAAAAAGGTGTGTATTTTGACTAATTTTGGGTCGTTCTGTTCAAATTTCCAGTCGGTTTTTTTCTGCGCTTATTTTTCGAGTTTTCCACCAATTTTCTGGGTAAATATCTCGACAACAAGTGGCCGGATGGCAAAACCGACACCAGAACTGAGATCAGCGACCTCGAATTAGTCGAAAAGCACCTTTATCTCGATTTTTTGGAGGCTCGAAAAATCGCAAAAAAACGTGAATAAACCCCTTATGATTTTTTTGGCTCAAAAAACTTTTTGTCCGATTTTCACTCGCGACATATGCAGATGGGGGTAATCGGACCTGGCGAATCGATTGGCGCCATCAGTTAGGCCGTACGACTCGTACTTTCCGTGCGTACGCGCTTTTTTTGAGTCATTTTTGGAGCAAAATTTATTTAACTCAAAAAATCGAAAAAGGTGTGTATTTTGACTAATTTTGGGTCGTTCTGTTCAAATTTCCAGTCGGTTTTTTTCTGCGCTAATTTTTCGAGTTTTCCACCCATTTTCTGGGTAAATATCTCGACAACAAGTGGCCGGATGGCAAAACCGACACCAGAACTGAGATCAGCGACCTCGAATTAGTCGAAAAGCACCTTTATCTCGATTTTTTTGGAGGCTCGAAAAATCGCAAAAAAACGTGAATAAACCCCTTATGATTTTTTTGGCTCAAAAAACTTTTTGTCCGATTTTCACTCGCGACATATGCAGATGGGGGTAATCGGACCTGGCGAATCGATTGGCGCCATCTGTTAGGCCGTACGACTCGTACTTTCCGTGCGTACGCGCTTTTTTTGAGTCATTTTTGGAGCAAAATTTATTTAACTCAAAAAATCGAAAAAGGTGTGTATTTTGACTAATTTTGGGTCGTTCTGTTCAAATTTCCAGTCGGTTTTTTTCTGCGCTTATTTTTCGAGTTTTCCACCAATTTTCTGGGTAAATATCTCGACAACAAGTGGCCGGATGGCAAAACCGACACCAGAACTGAGATCAGCGACCTCGAATTAGTCGAAAAGCACCTTTATCTCGATTTTTTTGGAGGCTCGAAAAATCGCAAAAAAACGTGAATAAACCCCTTATGATTTTTTTGGCTCAAAAAACTTTTTGTCCGATTTTCACTCGCGACATATGCAGATGGGGGTAATCGGACCTGGCGAATCGATTGGCGCCATCAGTTAGGCCGTACGACTCGTACTTTCCGTGCGTACGCGCTTTTTTTGAGTCATTTTTTGAGCAAAATGTATTTAACTCAAAAAATCGAAAAAGGTGTGTATTTTGACTAATTTTGGGTCGTTCTGTTCAAATTTCCAGTCGGTTTTTTTCTGCGCTAATTTTTCGAGTTTTCCACCCATTTTCTGGGTAAATATCTCGACAACAAGTGGCCGGATGGCAAAACCGACACCAGAACTGAGATCAGCGACCGCGAATTAGTCGAAAAGCACCTTTATCTCGATTTTTTTGGAGGCTCGAAAAATCGCAAAAAAACGTGAATAAACCCCTTATGATTTTTTTGGCTCAAAAAACTTTTTGTCCGATTTTCACTCGCGACATATGCAGATGGGGGTAATCGGACCTGGCGAATCGATTGGCGCCATCAGTTAGGCCGTACGACTCGTACTTTCCGTGCGTACGCGCTTTTTTTGAGTCATTTTTTGAGCAAAATTTATTTTACTCAAAAAATCGAAAAAGGTGTGTATTTTGACTAATTTTGGGTCGTTCTGTTCAAATTTCCAGTCGGTTTTTTTCTGCGCTAATTTTTCGAGTTTTCCACCCATTTTCTGGGTAAATATCTCGACAACAAGTGGCCGGATGGCAAAACCGACACCAGAACTGAGATCAGCGACCTCGAATTAGTCGAAAAGCACCTTTATCTCGATTTTTTTGGAGGCTCGAAAAATCGCAAAAAAACGTGAATAAACCCCTTATGATTTTTTTGGCTCAAAAAACTTTTTGTCCGATTTTCACTCGCGACATATGCAGATGGGGGTAATCGGACCTGGCGAATCGATTGGCGCCATCTGTTAGGCCGTACGACTCGTACTTTCCGTGCGTACGCGCTTTTTTTGAGTCATTTTTGGAGCAAAATTTATTTAACTCAAAAAATCGAAAAAGGTGTGTATTTTGACTAATTTTGGGTCGTTCTGTTCAAATTTCCAGTCGGTTTTTTTCTGCGCTTATTTTTCGAGTTTTCCACCAATTTTCTGGGTAAATATCTCGACAACAAGTGGCCGGATGGCAAAACCGACACCAGAACTGAGATCAGCGACCTCGAATTAGTCGAAAAGCACCTTTATCTCGATTTTTTTGGAGGCTCGAAAAATCGCAAAAAAACGTGAATAAACCCCTTATGATTTTTTTGGCTCAAAAAACTTTTTGTCCGATTTTCACTCGCGACATATGCAGATGGGGGTAATCGGACCTGGCGAATCGATTGGCGCCATCAGTTAGGCCGTACGACTCGTACTTTCCGTGCGTACGCGCTTTTTTTGAGTCATTTTTGGAGCAAAATTTATTTAACTCAAACAATCGAAAAAGGTGTGTATTTTGACTAATTTTGGGTCGTTCTGTTCAAATTTCCAATCGGTTTTTTTCTGCGCTTATTTTTCGAGTTTTCCACCAATTTTCTGGGTAAATATCTCGACAACAAGTGGCCGGATGGCAAAACCGACACCAGAACTGAGATCAGCGACCTCGAATTAGTCGAAAAGCACCTTTATCTCGATTTTTTTGGAGGCTCGAAAAATCGCAAAAAAACGTGAATAAACCCCTTATGATTTTTTTGGCTCAAAAAACTTTTTGTCCGATTTTCACTCGCGACATATGCAGATGGGGGTAATCGGACCTGGCGAATCGATTGGCGCCATCAGTTAGGCCGTACGACTCGTACTTTCCGTGCGTACGCGCTTTTTTTGAGTCATTTTTGGAGCAAAATTTATTTAACTCAAAAAATCGAAAAAGGTGTGTATTTTGACTAATTTTGGGTCGTTCTGTTCAAATTTCCAGTCGGTTTTTTTCTGCGCTAATTTTTCGAGTTTTCCACCCATTTTCTGGGTAAATATCTCGACAACAAGTGGCCGGATGGCAAAACCGACACCAGAACTGAGATCAGCGACCGCGAATTAGTCGAAAAGCACCTTTATCTCGATTTTTTTGGAGGCTCGAAAAATCGCAAAAAAACGTGAATAAACCCCTTATGATTTTTTTGGCTCAAAAAACTTTTTGTCCGATTTTCACTCGCGACATATGCAGATGGGGGTAATCGGACCTGGCGAATCGATTGGCGCCATCAGTTAGGCCGTACGACTCGTACTTTCCGTGCGTACACGCTTTTTTTGAGTCATTTTTGGAGCAAAATTTATTTAACTCAAAAAATCGAAAAAGGTGTGTATTTTGACTAATTTTGGGTCGTTCTGTTCAAATTTCCAGTCGGTTTTTTTCTGCGCTAATTTTTCGAGTTTTCCACCCATTTTCTGGGTAAATATCTCGACAACAAGTGGCCGGATGGCAAAACCGACACCAGAACTGAGATCAGCGACCTCGAATTAGTCGAAAAGCACCTTTATCTCGATTTTTTTGGAGGCTCGAAAAATCGCAAAAAAACGTGAATAAACCCCTTATGATTTTTTTGGCTCAAAAAACTTTTTGTCCGATTTTCACTCGCGACATATGCAGATGGGGGTAATCGGACCTGGCGAATCGATTGGCGCCATCAGTTAGGCCGTACGACTCGTACTTTCCGTGCGTACACGCTTTTTTTGAGTCATTTTTTGAGCAAAATTTTTTTAACTCAAAAAATTGAGATGGGTGTGCATTTCTGATAATTTTGGGTCTCTCTCTTCAAATTTCCAGTCCATTTTTTTCTACGCTCATTTTTTGGCCAATTTTTGGTCATTATCTCAAAAATAGTTGGCGGGTTCGGATTCAGAAAAAAATTAATGTAGGTAATGAAATGGGTAGAAGAATAGGTAAATGACAATTGCCGGTAGTTGTGTATGCGATAGGTAGGTTATTTTATTATACAGGTAGTTGAGTAGGTAGATGGATAGGTAGACCATAGCTTCTCATATGTACAAGCTCGTATAACCTCATATTTCCATAGACATTTTACTGTGATATATGGACCGCTTGTCCAATGTTAAAATCAGCCAGATTTTGAAGCACGACGTTCTATTTTGATAAAACGCTTCTGCTCATGCGCAAACAAACGTGTGTGTGTATTTTACAGTTGATACGTCGTTGTGTTGGTAACGCACACACCGTAAAGATCAAAAAATGATATTGTAAATACACATTCACGCTACTTTACTTGTGCTTCAAAACCGCTGATTTACACGAGCAGTCCATATATAAAAGTAAAAGGTCTATGCATATTTCTTGCTTTTTGTACCTACTCGTACCAGCTGGAACATTCTTGTAAACGCTTGCAGCTGCTCGTGGGTACTCGTAAATGATTGTACCTCCACGTACATGCTGATCGTACCTGCTTGTAGCTGCTCGTACATATGCTTGTACATGCTCAAACGTTCTCGTACATGCTCGTACTTGCTAGTAGCTCCTCGTGCTTGCTCGTAGCTCCTCGTGCTTGCTCGTAGCTCCTCGTGCTTGCTCGTAGCTCCTCGTACTTGCTCGTAGCTTATCGTAATTGCTCGTAGCTCTTCGTACTTGCTCGTAGCTCCTCGTACTTGCTCGTAGCTCCTCGTAATTGCTCGTAGCTCCTCGTACTTGCTCGTAGCTCCTCGTAATTGCTCGTAGCTGCTCGTAGTTACTCATACTTGCTCGTAGCTCCTCGTACTTTCTCGTAGCTCCTGTGAAGTACGAGCAAGTACGAGGAGCTACAATCAAGTACGAGCAAGTACGAGGAGCTACGATCAAGTACGAGCAAGTACGAGGAGCTACGATCAAGTACGAGGAGCTACAAGCAAGTACGATCATGTACGAGCAAGTACGAGCAGCTATGAGGAGCTACGAGCAAGTATGGAGAGCTAAGAGCAAGTACGAGCAAGTACAAGGAGCTAAGAGCAAGTATGAGGAGCAAGTACGAGGACGAGGAGTTACGTGCAAGTAGAAGCAAATTCAGGGAGGGTTTTTTTCTTACTTTTGGGATTAAAAAGAGTCCTAAAAAAAAATTGAACAAAATAGCATGAGCCCTGATCGAAACTCTGACTGAGGTACTGACACGGAGTGACCTACCTGCCTTTTTAAGTATGTAAATGTGCGAGAATCCACCTAATGTGAACTTTCTTTCAAAATCTTTCATTTGTGATTTTGTGACCTTTATTTAAAAAGAATATATCATAATTATTTTTTGAAAATACACAATAATGTATTGAGTAACTCACTACATCTTAGATTTTTTTAATACTGTTTAAAAATTTGCAAAAAATCTCAGCTACTTCATACTTAAGTACCTATTTACTTAATAACGGTAATAATTAGGCTTAAACGGGCCGGCCTTATTAAGTCCAATATATTTCGCTTGCTCGTCCGTCAATTCGGTAAGATGAGCGTCGAAGGCGGACAAATGAAGCGTGGCCACATATTCGTTCATTTTTTTAGGCATCAGGTAGACGTCGGATTTATAACGGCCTTCCGGAGCGCTATAAAGCTCAATTAACCCCAAAGCTTGGGTGACGGCGGAGACAGAAATAACGAAAGAGGGTAAACTACAACAGCACAAATTGACCAGTCTGCCCTCGGCCAGCAATATGATTCTTTTACCATCGGGCCAAATTATTTGATCGACCTCGTGCCGGACCCGTTCCCAGACCAGATCCGGGGTGCGTATACTCATGACATCGATCTCCGTATTCGAATGGCCCATGTTACATATAATACAGCCATTTTTCATCTTCTCCATCAACGACCTAGTTATGACGTTTTTATTACCGGTGGCTGTTATGACCACGTCTACTTTGTGCACAATTTCCGTCAATTTGACCACCTTGAAACCTTCCATGCAGGCCTGCAGAGCGCACAAAGGATCGATTTCAGTCACGTAAACGATGCATCCGAGAGCACGCAAGGATTGCGAGCATCCTTTGCCTACTTCGCCGAATCCGCATATCACAATTTGCCTGCCACTCAGCATTATATCGGTGCATCGTTTCAGACTTTCCACGATGGATTCTCGACAGCTGTACAAATTGTCGAATTTTGATTTGGCTACAGAGTCGTTAACGTTCATGGCCGGAATGATCAAACGTCCCGATTTAGATAACTGGTACAGACGATGCACTCCAGTGATGCTCTCTTCGACCACCCCTTTGAGCGATTTGAACAGTTTGGGGTATTTTTTCAACGTCAAGTAGGTAGCATCGCCGCCATCATCCAGTAATATATTCGGAGTCCAGGTATCGCTATGAATGCATTGGTCGATACACCACCAAAAATCCTCCTCGCATTCGCCCCTCCAGGCAAACACCGAGTAGCCAGCTTCGACCAAAGCCGCAGCCACTTCGTCTTGCGTTGAGAATATGTTGCAAGCGCACCAACGTACTTGAGCTCCCAAATAGACGAGGGTTTCGATCAGGACGGCTGTTTGAGCATTGATATGAGTACAACCGGAAATCTTGGCGCCTTTCAGAGGTTTGTCTTCGGCTGCTCGTCGGCGCAGCACCATCAACCCGGACATCTCTTGTTCGGCGATCTCGATTTCGCGTCGGCCAATAGCGTGCTTTCGAAGGCTGCGAATGCAGAAGTCGGAGAAACCTTTGGAGTTGCGTTGCATTTTCTCGCGAGGCGAGATTTCACTTTCTTCGGAACTGCTGCCGGTGCAGGAGCAGTACGAGTCGGTTGACGAGGTCGAATAAGAACGAGTTCGGTAGCGGTTTTTCTTTTTCAGAACGCCGGCTACCGGAGAGACATTGTCTTTGTGGGATGATGTCAGGTCTAGGTCTAGCTCTGCCGTTGCTAATGGTGGTAATAGTGGCCGTGGGGCTGCCGCAACTGGACCTGTAAATATATGGAATAGAATTCATAATAGTACGATTGCATTTTTACTGAGTTAGGGGGAAAATGAAAAATAGAGAATTTTTCTCTTACGAAATGCAACAACTTGAAATGCTTAAAGGAATAATTTTGTTCAATTTTCTGGTTTTTGATTGTTTTGAAAAATTAGGGGTGCCCCCAGGTACCACTTAAAAGTTAAAATCAAGTTAGAGGGAAAATAAAAAATTGGGAGTTCATTCTCATGACAAGGAACAACTTTGATGGGTTATCTCCAAAAAAGTGCAAAATTTTGAAAATAGGTGAATTTTTTTCATTTTTCCAAAAAGGGGGGGGGGGGGTGACCCGGCACGGGTTAAAATTCAGTTAGTGGAAAAATAAAAAGTAGGGAATTATTTTCTCATAAAATGAACACACTTTGGGGGGTGAGACATTTAAAAAGTCAAAAAAGGTAAAATTAGGGCCACCCTAGCCTAGATACTGTAATTTTTTCATTAATTAAAAATGCAATTTGGCAAAAGCTCCAATTTTTCCAAAGTTACTGAAAATAAATATTTTCACAAAACTTAGGGTAATTTTGAAAATATTGAAAAATTCCTCCAGAGGAGGATTTTGCATTGAAATTACAAAACATTTTTTACCTTAATTTTTCCAGAACTCTCATTTTTTTTTAAATAAGTGCAATTAAAAAATAAATTTAGATGATTATTTTGGAAATCCTTAAACATTCCTTCAGAGGAGGATTTTCCATTGCAATTACAAGAGCTTTTTTCATCAAATAAATGTAATTTGGCGAAAGCTCTACTTTTTCAAAAATAACTAAAAGTAGAAATTTGCACAAAATTGATGATTTAAATTTTTTCAAAATTCCGCCAGAGGAGGATTTCGCATTGGTGCTTATGGTAGCTTTTTTCATTGATTAAATGCAATTTTGCAAAAACTATCATTTTTTGAAAATTATTACTGAAAATTAAAATTTTCATAAAATCGTCGACTTTAAAATTTTTTCAAAATTCCAGTAGAGGAGGATTTTGCATTTTATTTTAAAGTAAATTTTTCTATTGATTAAATGCAATTTCGCAATTTTTCTTAATTTACTAAAATTGAAAATTTTCACAAAATTTAAGAATTAATTTTTTTTTGCAAATTGATTAAAGCAGGATTTTGCATTGTTTCTTATGATAGCATTTTTCATTGATTAAATGCAATTTGGAAATTTTTCCAATTCTACTAAAATTGAAAATTTTCACCAAATTGATGATTTTAAAACTTTTCTAAAATTTATTAGAGGAGGATTTTGCATTAATTCTTATGGTACCTTTTTTCATTGGTTAAATGAAATTTCGCAAATTTTTCTTAATTTACGTACTGAAATTAAAAATTTTCACAAAATTGATGATTTAAAATTTTTTTCAAAATTCATTAGGGGAGGATTTTGTATTGATTCTTATGGTATTTTTTTCAATGATTAAATGCTAATTCAAAATTTTTCTTGATTTACTGGAATTGAAAATTTTCACAAAATTGATGATTTTAAAAATTTTCTAAAATTCATTAGAGGAGGATTTTGCATTTTTTCACTGATTAAATGCAATTTGAAAATTTTTACTAATTTACTGTGATTGAAATTTTTCACAAAATTGATAATTTTAAAAATTTTCTAAAATGCAGTAGAGGAGGATCTTACATTGATTCTTATGGTACTTTTTTTCATTGGTTAAATATGGTACCTATCTTTTTCAACAATTAAATGCAATTTCGAAATTTTGTTTGATTTACTGAAATTGAAAATTTTCACAAAATTGATGATTTTAAAAATTTTCTAAAATTCATTAGAGGAGGATTTTGCATTTTTTCACTGTTTAAATCCAATTTTTTTTAATTGGCCAGATTCGAACGATATTGCGCGAACGATGAAAATGTAAACAAAAAGCTGGTGCCGAGAGAAGGCAAAATCTAAGAGGGTAGCGGTTTTGAATGAAATATTTTAGTTGAGTACTATGATAAATATTAAAGTACATTTAAAATCCTTTCTTTTGACCTATTCACCATCAAAATTGAGCTATTCTCTTCAAAACTAGAGCCTAATGAAGTTGAAGTTTTTCCAATGTTTTCATAGGGTTGCTCAAACTATTCTTCTTATCAATGAAGAAATTGACTTAGATAAACATGCCTTAGGGTGCAGGAAATATCTCGCACCTTAAGGTTTTTTTTTCAAGCTCATGATATTCAATTTTACAAATTTTGGAATCATTGATTATCATGTTATTCTAACTACTTCATAAGGCTCTAGTTTTGAGGAAATAGCTCAATTTTGATGGTGAATAGGTCAAAAGAAAGGATTTTAAATGTACTTTAATATTTACCACAGTACTCAACTAAAATGTTTCATTCAAAACCGCTGCCCTCTTAGATTTTGCCTTCTCTCGGCACCAGCACGAAACGAAAGTGCGCGTCGTGTTCGTTTGTACCTTGCGAAAATGAATCGCCGTTCGAATCTGGTCAATCATGACCGTCTACATTTAACAGGCCAGGAAGGCTAAATTTGGCAACGTCAAGACGTAGGCTGACTTTTTGGTTTTTCCATAAGATGTAATGCTAATTCAAATTGCAATAAATCGAAAAATATCAATTTTACGAAAAAAGTCCAAGAGACCTTTTTTAAAGAAAATTGAATAAGTTTTCTATTGATATAGAATTTTTTTGGATTTGGTGAAATTTTTAGTGAAAAGTGAAAAATGCCAATTTCGTCAATTTCACTTAAATTCAAAAAATTTATATATGAATGGAAAGCTCTTTTAATTCTCTTTAAAAAAGGTCTCTTTGACTTTTTTTGTAAAATTGATAGTTTTCGAGTTATTGCATTATGAATTAGCATTGTGTCTTATGGAGAATCCAAATAATCAGCCTACGCTAATCAAAAAATGCGACGTTGCCAAGTTAGCCTTCCTGGCCTGTTAAATGTAGACGGTCATGGGTCAATTTACTGTAATCGAAATTTTTCACAAAATCGATAATTTCAAAAATCGTCAAAAATTCGCGAGAGTAGGATTTCGAATTGATTCTTATGGTAGCTTTTTTCATGGATAAATGCAATTTCGCAATTTTTCTCAATTTGCTGAAATTGAAAATTTTCACCAAATTGATGATTTTAAAATTTTTCTAAAATTCATTAAAGGAGGATTTTGCATTGATTCTTATGGTAGCTTTTTTCATTGATTAAATGCATTTTACCATTTTTTTTTTAATTTACTGAAATAGAAAATTTTCACAAAATCGATGATTTTAAAAATTTTCTAGAATTTGTGAGGTTTTGCGTTGATTCTTATGGTATAGTTATCAATGACTAAATTCAATTTCGAAATTTTTCTTGATTTACTAAAATTGAAAATTTTTACAAAATTGATAATTTTAAAAATCTTCAAAAATTCCACCATAGGAGAATTTTGCTTTTAAATTACAGGAGATTTTTCATTGATTAAATGCAATGTGGTCAAAGCTCTGCTTTTTCAAAAAAAGTACTGAAAATAAAATTTTTAACAAAATTGATGATGTGAAAAGTTTTCAAAAATTCCATCAGAGTAGGATTTTTCCTTGATTGAAGAAGTTTTATTTTTTCCACTGATTTAGAAATTAATTCTTTACAATGTTACAATTTTCATTTCGCAGACCCAGTCAAGAATTAAATATTTACTTCAAGCATCGTATGCAAAGGTAACACCCACCGCTCCTTTCATTTCAATTTTTAATATAAAGTTGATTCAATCAATTCACCTGACCTGACACGAGTCTAGATGAACTTTCATAAAAAATTTGTGAATTTTTTCAATCTAATCATTCTACTCGTATTCTTTAGAAAGGTGCATTACTTACTCGAAAGTTCTGTTAATTCACAATTCATCTCCATCGTTCTAGTCTTTGATACAATCTGTAACATAAAAATTGAGAATTTTTTTTTAAAATACTGGAACACAAAACATAAGAAACAATTCACTAGCTAAATGTCAAAAATTATTATGAACAAGGATTCAGATATTTCCCAATAACTTGATTGGATACGTTAAATTGGACAATTTTATTTTTCAACTATAGGTAGCATTAGGTTCGAAGCTGTTTACAATTTCCTTCTTTCAATCAGACTTCAATTCGAAATGCTGTGATTTTGGGGACTTATCAAATTGGGATGACGTGAGCAGAGAGGTCCTGAAAACCACATGGCCCCAGTTTCCAAAATTTTCGACGAAGTCCAACCTCATTATTATTACCTATCTAAATTAAATACCCACAGAGAAATAATGAAATAAATTAATAGAATCATTTTCCAATAAAGTACTATCAATATTTTCTGGTGTTTGTTTCTAATCGAAAAATTTTACGTCACACAAACTACCTAACAATTTGAAGAAAAAAATTAGCTGCATTAACTGGTTTCAAATAAATACGTATTAGCATAATAAACACGACTACCATATACATCATTTCAAAGTCTTTCTCATTTGGTGAACCTGTTGCTAGCTAGGTCCAAGTTCATCCAATCAATACGTCTTCGCAACATCATGTACCTCATAATCAAGTGCGTGCTTTAGTAGATAATATCATGTTATTCGATACAATTTTCATCGTCAGCTCGTTTTTTATTATAAAAGGTAGGCAAACTTATACTATTTTTCATAAAAAAAAAATCAATAGCTTTACCATTAATTAAGTACCTAACTAATAATTTTAAATTTTGCAAAGTCGACGCTGCTAGTTACCTAGGATGTTACGTACCTACAGAAAATTCACAATTATCAATCTAAAAAGTAACCATAGATGGTAAATTGACACCAAAAAGCTGCACAGATTTATGTCGATCGTCACAATTTCCTTATGCTGCCTTGCAAGAGTAAGATTTTAACCAATAATATTTTTAATTGAAGAATTTTCGTGTCAATTTACTACCTATTTGAAAGGAACGAATGTCGCTGCGATCGACACAAACCGCCTGAATTGGCGAGAGAGGATGATAAAGATTGCGATCACCCTTGCCCAGGGGATCGAAATGCCAAATGTGGAAGAGCACGGAATAATTCCACTTTGGGCGCTAATAGAGCTTCTGTTTACGAAACTGGATTTTCTGGTAAGTCGATAATTACCTAATTTCTGCATTTTCAGCGATTTATTATTTTTTCTGAAAACAGTTCCAGGCCAGGACATCGTGCCAGCCAGATTATACGTCGATTGTTACGTCAACGCATCCCTCAGAGGAATTGAATTATATGGACCGACTGAGGAATTTGAAAAAAATAATTCCCCAGCGAAATGCCACGAAAGTTGTTATCAACAGGGATTTAGATATTTTGCTTTTAGCGGGTGGGCCTACTGAATTTTTTCAAATACACAAACTTGAAGAAAGTTTCTCCCTCAGCAATCATAAAATGTTTGAATTTTTCACAATTTTTAGAGATTTTTGTACCTGCGGTGACGATCTGCCTCTAGATGGTATAAAAAATCACGAATCAATTGCAAACCAATGCGGCTCAAAATGTAGTGGAGATAAAAAAGAATATTGCGGGGGAGCCTTGAAACAAATGTTTTTTTTTCATGCAACTGGAATTCCCAGTAAGTGGACGTTTACCTACCTATAATTTTATAGCGTTCAAAAAATATTTTTATATTGATTTTTATACAGAGTATCACAACAAAGTATAACCTTGAACCAAGAAATATATCAAGGCCAAAGTAAAAAAAAAGTTGGCATATGCACCTATCTAAATTCGCCAAATCGTAAGAGGAGGAAGTTATGTGCGCGGGTGTAAATTTTTTTTGTGTTGTGTGGTTTCAACATAGCTATTTTGGAATGAAATTTCTTTTCAAAAATGCGCCTGAGAGAAAAATTGGTGAAATATTTTTTATAGAAAATTTTGTGAAACCATTTTTTTCATAAAATCAAAAAATTAAAAGTTTCATCAAAATAATACGTTTGAAATTGTTAAACTTGGAAAAAAATAATCTTCATAAATTTAAAAATATTTTTTCTTTCAAAAAAATAAATAGGAAATTCCATGTTGCAAAAAATTGGAAAATTGTTTTGTTCAAAAAAAAAAAAAAAAATGGGGACGTTGGAGCCAAGAAAAAAAATTGTAAAAATAAATTTTTTTAGAATGAGCCTCCGATAGGATTTTCTCATGAAGAGCAAATCTTGAAAAGTTTCTTTTAAATCAAATCTTTTCATAAAAAATTATTCAAAAATTTTGCAAAAAAAAAATATTTAAAAAATTCTAAAATAATTCTCTTTGAAAAATTACTTTATCATTAAAAATTTACCAGGAAATGTTTTATGGAAAATTTTCTTGAATAAGGTTGAAAACTTTTAATCCCAAAAAAAAAAAAAAACTTTTCTTACTTAACTAATTCTTTTTTTAATTATTGAAAGATGTTTTCAATCAAAGTGGTAGATACCATATTTAAAAATAATATATCATTACACCCGAAAAAATAAAAAATAAAATCACCAAAAAATTGAGTTTTTTTATCCAAAATAAAAAATCAAAAAATTGAAATAAATTGAAAAATATTTTTTCTTTCAAAAAATAGGAAATTTTATACCTAGTGCAAAAAATTAGAAAAAAATCCAAAAAATTAGAAAATTGTTTTATTCCAAAAAAGTTTAGATTTTGTTTCAAGTGATCCCAAAAATTAAAGGATTTTTTGCTACAAAAAAATGAAAAAAAATTATTTAAAAAATACGAGAAATTAAAAAAACATTTTTTACTTGATCCAAAAAATTAAATTATTTCTTATTCCAAAAAGAAATCGGGTTGTTTTTTTTCATAAATGAACGAAAACAAATTTTCACCAAAAAAAATTGATTTAATTTCCAAAAAATTAGATTTTTTCCAAAAAAATGAAAAATTTTTCCTCTATATACTAGAAACAAAATTAAAAAAATTAAAACATTATTTATTTCAAAAAATTGAAATATTTCTTATTACAAAAAAAAAGAATTATAGTCAGTTTCAAAAAGTAGAAAAAAAATTATTTTGAAAAATGTAAAAAAAATTTCAAATGCAAAATATTTTTTCTCAAAAAATAAAATATTTTATTTCTACAAAAAATAAATTTTTTATTCAAAAAATTGCTTTGAATAGATGGTTTTGTCCATTAATTTTTATTTTAGCATAATTATTTCGAAATGATAAAATTTGGGGCCCTAACTTGGATTTAGAGTTCCTGTATCAAGAGGGCCCCTAGTACGGCTGCAATACTGCAACGTATCTCTGGGCACCTCTGACAAAGAGGAATTACCTACACATGAAAATGCAAATCAATGTTCAACAGGATTTCGAATTTATAACCTATGATAAATCTGACCAAGTGATTTACGTGAAACAAGGAAAATTATTTATCAATCCAAAAATACAATCTAATAATTTACATAAGTGGTGCTATATCACTCAGAAAGTAAGCAAACTGGTGAATTTTTGAAAAAATTGTCAAAAGAAAAATGATTAGGTTCCATAAATTGATTTTTCTTCCTCAATATTTTGACAACAGTTGCACAGGAAAACTTGGGGGCCCTGAATGTACCAAAAAAGCTGAAAATTACTTTATCCTTCCACCTGTTCTATCCGGTCAAATAACCACTAAAAACAGCTTCTCCTTTACATATGGGAAAGTAGAAATTCGAGCCAAACTACCCATCGGTGATTGGATAGTTCCAGGTATTGAATTATAGCTCGAAGTTTGAACTAGCGTACAAGAAAAATGCACCTATCTCAGACCATTTATAACCATTTTTGAATTTTTTTTTTAGAAATTTGGTTGACACCTAAGATAAATGCGTATGGCAATTATTACCAATCGGGTCAAATTCGGATTGCAATGTCAAGAGGAAATACTGAATTTCAGTGTTCTGGTAAAGGTTATGGGCACAAACGTTTAGAAATGGGAGTCTATTTAGGTCCTGAACCTAATGACAGAAATAAAGTATACTCATACTTATTTCATAAAATTACTCCTGACGGATGGAGCAGCGATTTCCATAATTACACATTGATTTGGAATTCAGGTGAGATACTGCTCCATTTATTTTAATTTTTTTTTTTTTGTTGATTCATTGATATGTTTTTCTTGAATTGGCAAATTTTTATCAGAAAAATTTGAGGAAAAATTATTTTAAAAAAAAATTATCGAAAAAATCATACTTGACTATTTTAATGTTTTTTTTTTCTGAAATGAAACGTTTGAAAAATTTTACTAACAAAATTTCTTTAAAACTCGAACACTTCAAAAAATTATAGATACAATTTCATTCCAAGTGGATGGTGAAGAATTAGGCAAAATACAACCATCGAACGATCAAACAATTCGCAATATTGTAGACTTATCGAAAAAATATGAGTACATTTACAGCGGCTCGACTAGTAAATTGGCTCCTTTCGACAAAGAGGTACGTACGAATGAACTTAGGTACTTGAAAAGTTTTCAACTTTACCTACTCTAAACCCTCTTAATCATTTTTTGCTGCAGTTTTACATCACTCTAGGGGTGTCTGTAGGTGGTTTAAACGATTTCCCCGACAATTGCGTAACAAATCCGAAAAAATCGTGGTCCAATACTTCACCAAAGGTGAGTACCAATAAGAATCTTCACAAGTAAGGTCATGGTCGGCAGGTTAGAATTTTGTAGGGTGTGGTTCAATTTTTTTCAGAGGTAGGTATATTATTCCAATATTTACTCAGGAAAAATTGAAAGATAATTTTTTTAATTCAGACAAAGAGATTACTTTCTCAAGAAAATGGATTTTTTTTTCTACCTACGTAAAATTTAAGAAATTTTTACCATAAAAAATGGAATGATTTCAAGAAAACTGATTTTTTAAAATTAAAATGAGAAATATTTCACATCCAAAAAAATTCATTTTTTCATGAATTTGAGGAATATTTTTACACCAGAAAAATTAGAAATTTTATACCTCCGAAGTTCCAAACAATAATTTGTTTGCTTTTTAAAATTTTTCATTCCAAAAAATAATAATAGTAAAAAAAAATAATACCTAAAGTACCTATGGAGATAATTAAATTTTTTACACCCAAAAAATTAAATTATATTCAAGGATAATTATTCTTCCAGAAAATAAGAGGTTTCCTCTTCAAAAAAAAAAAAAAAGAAAAAAAAAAGAAGAAACTTCCTACTCTTAAAAAATAACATTTTTCACTCAACAAAAACATTTAAAAAATCGCTTAACAAAATTTACATTTTTCGGGTGAGTATGATAATAAGTAAAGTACTGTAATAGATAAGTATTTCATTCGAGAAAATTGAGAGAAATTATTTTCTTCAAAACTCAGGTCATTTTTTTCTACCGAAAAAAATCGAAATGTTCTACTCACGAAAAATTAATAGATAAGTATTTTTCACTCCAGGAAAAAATTACAAAATTCATTCACTTAGACAAATTGAGAAAATTTTTTACTACGAAAAAATTGTGAAAAAATGCTATCTTAGAAATATTTTTATAAAGTAATTTTAAAATTCTTTTTCCAAAAAAATGATTATTTTTTTAACGTCTTGCCAAATTGAAATTTTTACTACAAAAAAAAGAATGCAAATTGAATTAAAAAAATTATTTGCTCCAAAAGAATTGAAGAATTCATCTACATGAATTTGAACAATACATTTTTATTCCAGAAAATTTTCTTCAAAAAATTGAATCATTTTTTTTTTAATTGAGATTTTTTTTTGAAGAATTTTGATATTTTTTATACTTGAATGAAATTTATTACTCAGGTATACAAAAAATTGTAAAAATGATTTTCTTCCAAGGATGAAGACATTCTCTAAATTTATTGTCCAAAAAAATGGGAATTTTTTTTAACATCGAAAAAATTCAACTATTTTTTCCACATGAATTTGAAGAATACATATTATTTTATTCAAGAAAATAGAGAAAATTAAGTAATTTTTTTTTTACCAATTGAAATTCGTTTTTTTCTTTCACTTATTCTTCAAACAAATTAGATATTTTTTTCACCAAATAAAATTTGAAATGATTTTTTTTTTCAACAACTGAACAAAAAATTCAAGATTTTTCTCAAAAAATGAAGATTTTTTTTATTTCAAAAAAATTGAGACATTTCTTTCTTCAAAAAATAAGGCAATTTTTTTCTTCGGAAAATTTGAGCCATTTTTGAGGGGAAAAAATGAAATTTTTTCACCTGCCTAGCTATTTTCCTTTTCTTTTTTTTTCAAAACATCTACATAGATTTTTTTGCTTTTTTGCTTTTATTAAATCAAAATATGTACATACATTTTTTTCTATAAAAAAATTTACCATATATTATTTTACGTTTCAAAAAAATTGAAAATTTTTGTTTTCAAAAAATAAAAAATAAAAACAAGCGTTGCGGGCATAGCCGAATTTTCAAGTTTCATTGTAAAAGTTTCATTTTTTTAAAAATCTGTGACGCAGCCTCCGCGTCCAAAAAACTGATTTACTCTTGATTTCTCTTAGTTTAGCTGATGTCTAATGCGTCTTGCTAATCATAAAACCATCTAAGGGCCGAATTCATAGACGTTACTCAAGTACTAAGTAATACTTTGCCAAGTGTACTAGCTTATTATTGCATTTTTAGAAAAAATAATACTGACGTCCCTTGCTACATGATAAATCAAGTCTACACCGAAAATTTCATTATTCTATGTTCTACGGTTACTGAGAACATTCAAAATAATGTTTTCCAAAACCCCATTCCGAATACATAAGTCCGAATTTTATAGAAAATTCGGCTAAATTTTTTTTGCATTTTCGAGGTTTTCTGAGGTGCAACTTATTTCACTTTTGAAATTTTGGGTAAATTTAGCTGATTTTTTTTTCAATTTAAATTTTTCAAAAAATCTCTATTTGGAAAAAATGACCTAATTTCTGGAATAAAAATACTCTTAATTTTTATGTTTTTTGAAATAAAAATATTCCTCAAATTCATAAAGCAAAAAATCAATCAATATTTTTTTGCTTTGAAAAAATTTTAATTTTTTGGGAAAATTTTGGGAAACTAAAATTTTTTTATTTCAATTTTTCTGAAGGAAAAAATCTCAATATTTTTTGGAATAAAAATATTCCTCAGATTCATGAAGAAGAAAAAAATCTTCAACATTTGTAACGTTGAAAAAATTTAATTTTTTTGTAAAAATTTTAAGTGTACCTAGCATTGCTTAATGCTCACTCGAGCTACCGCTAAGTTGCCGGCCATAAACAAGATATTTCAAAAGGTATTAAAAGTTCTACTCTGTTCTTTCGTAGGCCATGCTCAATTTTTGGCAACAACGAGATCAATGGAAAGCAACTTGGAAAGGCGAGAATTCAGCTTTACAAGTGGATAGTGTCAATGTATGGTCGCTTTGAAACCTCTCGACTGGCAGACGAAATCCACTGCATCTAAGTGATCTCCTTCATCTATCGGGTTGAAATTTTTAATGCTGTGATCTTTTACTCATCTATAAAATTTTATTTTTCACGGTCAACACATCGAACTAGTATTTAAATATACGTACTTTTCTTTGGTTAATTGCGAAATTTATAACCTAACCTACGTGATAACAATAATGTATGCTCGTTTATGACGTCAATAAAGAACTATTTCGAGATAACCTACCTATCAATGATTATTTTTTATAGGTGACAAGTTGTATGAATTCCCCGAGCTTACGATAGATACCTATTTTTATTCTCATCTGCGTAAATAAGTACCCACTTTCATAATTCGAGCCTCTGCTATTAAAAGCCTATTTTAAACACTCCACTTATCTGCTTATTTTACCCATCTCTCAAAACTTCAGTGATTTCAGATAAAATTTTAGAATGGACAATTTTCATCTCTGTAGGTATTATATTTTTAAATATTAAAATAATTTTTCAAACCTACCCAGAGCTAGAAAAAAAAATCGAATCGCCATTGCCACAATTTACTACATTATACAAATTGATATATCCAACAAATTAATGACTTTTTCAAACCTATAATTTAATATTCGAATTACGATTCTAGCTAGATATCTTCTCCATAATATTCCCCCCCCCCCCACATCAATCACACCAGTTTTACTCGTTCTTCTATCTCAAAAACTCCAATAAAAGTATTAATTTGAAGAAGAAAATCCACACGATTTTGTTCATCGTCGTCGCGACCATCGACAAAAAAAAGGTGCAAAATTCCAAGAATTTCAAGAATCGCCAATTCCTAATGACTATTTTCTCCCCGGCGTTTATTAAACTCCGAAGATACCCAGTTCAGAAGAGAACCATTAATAACTAGATTTACCTACATGTTGTTTTGTCCGATTTTATAATCATGTTTTTCCCACTCGCACACGCTAAACCTGTTAACATCTTCATAGTATGATAAGCAGTCTAGTGTAACGGCAGTTGAAAAAACATCATGTTATTTTATATCATTTTTATCATCGGCTCGTACGTTCTAAACAAAGGTAAATTTTCGAAAGAAAAAAAAAATCTAATCATTGTTTTTCATACCTAATTTGACGTTAATTTTTCAATATTCGCCAATTGTCCAATTGTCCAAATTTTCGCAGAAGTCGAAGCTGCCAGAAAATATGATTACAACGGATGTTTCGATATCACCGAAAAATCAAAAATACTTTATCAATATGCGACGAAAGACGATAGATTAGCCCCCAGAAGCTGCGTAGATTTGTGCCATACGAAACAATTCGCTTATTCTGGATTATATAAGTAAGTGTTTCAATTCATTTGGCCAGTGTGGGATTTACCAGGTTATGAATTTGACTGAAATTTATAGAAATGAGTGTCGTTGCGGTCAAAATCAGCCCTCTGATATGGCCAGAAGGAGTTATAGGGATTGCGATTATCCCTGCCCTGGAGATAAGACTTTTAGATGTGGGGGAGAGTTGAAAACTTCCATTTATGAGACTGGCATACCTGGTAAGCTACATTCAAAGACTTATATTAATCAATTAAAATTAATCAAGTGGTCAAAAAATCTATTGCAAGGTCAAATTTAGGCATAAGTTCTACCAGCCCTCTTTATACGACCTTGAATAGTAACTAACCTACTTTGAGATTTTAATTAATTACCTACCATCATTTCCCCAAAAAATATAACAAGAGGTGTTTCAAAAAATTGATAAGAATATTTCAACGATTTTTTTTTTGTTGATAAAATTCGTAAAAAACAGTAAAATTTTAAACACAAGACCTGATAGCGAATTTCAAAAAATAAAAACGATAAATTCAAAAATTCACAAAGGTTTAAAATTTTTAGTCCTAAAATACAGAAAAAAAAAAAAATTTTGAAAATGGAAAATGAATTTTTTTTTTAAATTTTAGATTTTTTTTAAACGCCATGTACAGCAAATTTTAGATTTTTTCACATGTCTGATGTACACATTGTAATAAAACCTTCCCTCGTGAAAAAATCCAAGCTAATTCCTTCATTAGGTGTCTACCAAAAGCAGCTTCAAGAACCGGTTATTTCAATTTTATCAAATTTATTCGTTCACGACCTTCGCAAGAAGTGAAAATTTAGCATAGAAATCATCATTACATATTTTTTTCCCCTATAAAGTACGTCATGATGAATTACAAACATTGTGAACCCTCAAATAGTCCAATCGATGATATCATCTAATTCTTCCTCTTTGAACTTAATTAAATCTCCGGCAGTTTATTAAATAACCCCTCTCCCCGTTCACCAAAAAAATTTTGAAGTGCAGTAGAGCCTCGATTATCCGAGGTAATTAAGGCGAAAAATCGGATGTCGTAAAAAGTCATATAATCGATTATTCGCTCATTTTTGTTCAAAAAATGTAGCAAAAAAACTTCGTATTGCAAAAATTTTATAGAAATGGCTGAACAAACTGGGGAAAAAAACGAAAACAGTGCACAGTAAATCGTAAAATTACTCGTGATAAAAACCAAGAAATGTTGAAAAATTCTGATTTTTTTTTAGGCCTTTAAAAAAAAATATGAAATAAGTTTCATTTTACATATTTTTCAAACTGAAAAAAATCAATTTTTGAAATAAAAAAATTTCCTAGGTATTTTTTAGAATTTAAAAAAAATAGTAACTTTTTGGATTTTTTTTTGCGATTTGAGAGCTTTTTAAAAATTTCTTTGGAATATATTTATACGAGTATAATTATCTTCTTTTTTTTTTTTTTTTTCTAAATCCCAATTTATTAGAATAAAAAACTTTCTACTTTTTTAGGCTAAAAAAACTTACCAATTTTCGGGACTAAAAAATTCAATAAGTATCTACTAATTTTCCAGACTAAAAAAATTTGCCAATTTTCTGAACTAAATCTAGGCTGAAAAACTTCGTCAATTTTCTACACTAAAAAAATTACCAATTTTCTGGACTAAAAAAATTTACTAATTTTTTAGACTAAAAAAATTTACTGATTTTTCAGACTAAAAAATTAACCAATTTTCTAGACTAAAACTAAGCTGAAAAACGTAGCCAATTTTCTGGCCTAAAAAATTTTACTAATTTTTCAGACTAAAAAAATTGCCAATATTATAGACTAGAAACATTTACTAATTTTTTAGATTAAAAATTTTTACCAATTTTTCTGACTAAAAAAACTACTAATTTTTTAAACAAACAAAATTCATCAGTTTTCTAGACTAAAAAAATTTATCAATTTTCTAAAATAATTTTTTTTTCTAATTTTTCAGAATAAAAAATTTACTGATTTTTCATAATAAGATTAAAAATTTATCACCTTTTTAGACTAAACAAATTTACCAAGTAATTTTCTAGACTAAAAAATTTACTTATTTTCTAGACTGAAAAAATACCTACTAATTTTTTTGAATAAAAAAATTAACCAATTTTCTAAACTAAAAAATTTTTTGTGGAACTGAAAATTTTCAAAAAAAATTTTGAAATAAAAAATTACATTATATTTCTCAAATTTTTCAAGAAAAAAAATCTTCGAATTTTCGAATCATCAATGTAAGGTCGTATGAGCAAAATTAAAAATTATCCAAATTTTTTACTCGGATAATCGAGGTTCTACTGTAAACAAAATATGAAATGAATGGGAGGGCAAACATACTTCGAAATACTCATCAAACCACGAATAATTAAATACAAAAAAATTTTACGAAACAAAAAAAAAACGCACATAAATCGAAATTCAGCTCTCTACTTGGTAATTTGTTCATACGTAGAAACCTATTACACGCAACAAAGAAGGGGTAGAGTGCGAAAGAGCCCCTATTATCAGTACCACAATCAATACCAAATATGGGACTGTTTTGTGGACACTGTGACGAAACTAGTTGAAAATATTTTTCGCAACGTTAATATCAACGGTTATCATAGTACAGCGAGTAGACCTATCGCAAGCCCCAGCTTGAACAGGGTACGCGAGCCACAAGTGGAAAGAAATAAGCAACAAGTGAAGAAAAAAATAGTGAAAAATGAACCGCAAAATAAAACAGCCAGTAGGTATTTGTTTGATGTCGCGACGATCTCTAAAATTTGACGCTTGGTTGATTGGGTTTACGTTTCTTTTTTCATGAGTCGTTTACTTGCACTTGCCCGACCCCTCCCTTCCCCTTTCGCCCCAGAAAAATTTAATTATCGAGGCATCTTATTTTTCTGCTCTTTATATGAACTGTTCCATGGGACAATTTTAATTTGTCCCTGTACTTAACAAGTAAGATTTATGAAATTTAGGTACTTATAGAATTTCGTTGTAGATTTTCTTTCTTCGAGCACACTTTACATTTTTGCATGCGTTGCTTTTAGTTAAATGAGCATGGCAAAACCTCAAGTTATTGCATTGGCACCAAAAATTAGGTAAAGACGAGATGCTTTCAACTTTGGAGAGAACCTTTTTTTTTATGTAATGAAAATCCCCTCCCCCCAAAGAAATTTTTCTTAAAATCCATAAAACTGTGAATTCTAAAAAATTATCAACTTTTAAAAACCATCAAAGTCACAAAAATTCAAAATTGAAAAAAAACTACAATATTTTAAAAATCATTAAAATTAAAAAATTAATGTTTTTTTAAATTTACATAAAATGATTGAAATCTGAAATATTCTACCCCAAAAAATATTTTGAACGTTTTTTAAAAATTACAAAAATCCAAATTCCCAAAAAATCACAAATTTTTAAATATTTAAGTATTTGAAATTATTGAAAAATAAAAGGGAAAATTTGAAACTCATAAAACTTTGAAATTCTAAAAAATTATTAATTTTGAAATTTATTAAGTACTTAAACGCCATAAAAATTCAAAACTTGAAAAAAAACAGTATTCTCGAAAATCATAAAAATATAAAATGAAAAAAATCAAAATAATAGACAGCTTTTTTGGAAACAATCAAAATTGGAAATTATGAAAAACAATCCAATTTCAAATTTATTAAAATCAGAAGTATTTCAAATTTCCATAAAATCACCAATTTTTGAATACCTATTACCTACCTACCCAAATACCCACTATAAAAATACATAATTTGTGAAAGAAATAACAATTTTTATTATAAGGTCATTAAAATTACCAGAATAAGAAATTTCAAAAAAAATATTTGAATGATTTCATTGATTTCTTTTAATAAAATTGTCAAAAAAAATGACAGAGCCAAAAAAAGTAATTTTCAAATTTAAAATAAAGTTTCAAAAATCCAAAATCCTCAAAAAACCTTCAATTTTTAAAACATGGAAAATTATCATAAAAATTGACAATTTCTTGAAAAGTCATTAAAATTGCAGCGCTAAGAATAACTTATTAATTTTCAAAATCAAAAAACATAATATTGTATTTTTAGAATGCTCGAAATAAAAAATTAAAATGAAATTTTGAAAACCATAAAAATTTGAAATATTAGTTAATGAATATTTCTTTGAAAATTATCGAAAAATTGATAATTCTAAAAACCATGAGTAGAAAATTTCAATCACAATTTTCAAAAAAAAAACAAAAAAAAAAACATATAAATTCTGGAAATGTTTGAAATCATATAAAATTAGAACTTAAATCATCAAAATTTAAAACGCCTTATAAATTATGAAATTAATTTTTTTCAAAATAAAACAATTAAAAATTTAATTGCATTAACTTAGGTATTTTTTAAAACCAAAAAATTAATCATTTTTATAATTTTCAAAAAATTACTTCATAGTTTTTTTAATTATCAATTTTTAAAATCCATACAACTTGGAAATATTATACAAAATTTTAAAATAATCAAAATTAAAAAATTTATAGAAAAATATAAAATTTTTAACAAAAAAATCACAAATTCCTGTAATGAAATTACGGGAAAAAAATTAAGAACATAAAAATTAGAAATGCTGACTACTTGATCAAATTTAAAATTCGTCAAAATCAAAAAGATTCAAAATTCCAAAAAAAATCAAAACCATAAAAATTTACAATTTAAAAAAAAAAAAAATTCTAAAAATACCTAACATGAAATTACATTACCGTATTAAATGAACAATTAAAAAAAAATTCGAAAATTATTAAAATTATAAATACAAAAAAATATCAATTTCTCAGAATTACAAAAATTCAAAATTTTTGAAAAAAAATTCAAATGTTTAGAATAAATATAAAAAAATTTCATTCTCTTTGAAAATTATAAAAGTTGAAAATTCTTATTCATGATCAAAATTTAAAATTGCTAAAATGGACAAAAAAAAAGAAATTAAAATTCTTTAATCCATATTTGGAAGTATAAATTAGCAAAGAATTAATTTTCAAATTAGGTAATTGAAATCACAAAAGTCAAAATTCTTCAAAAAGTCACATACCTATTCTAAATTACAAAATCACAATTTTTTTAGAACTCTACAAGTCAGAAATAGTTTTAAAATATCAATTTTCAAATTGATTAAAATCACAAAAATTCAGCCTTCTCCCTTAAAAAAATCATAAGTTCTTCAAATATTCAGAATTATAAAAAAAATGCAATTTCCTAGAAAGTCATAAAGTTTTTGAACAGGTATTTAAATTTTCAAATTTACTAAACAAAAAAATGAAAGTTAAGTGGTTATGGCTAAAACTTAGGTATTAAAACCTTAAAATTACAAAAACCAAAACTCCCCAAAAAAATCCTCAATTTTGGAAATACTTGAAAATTGAAAAAAAAAACTATTCATTAAAATAAAAAAAATAAAAAATTTGAAGAAAAAAAAGAAAATGAGATTTCTTCATTCGAAATTACTTATTATTCATTGCATGTTTTTAACTTATCATTTAGAAAAAATTAAAAATTTACTTAACAAAAAAATTATAAATTGAAACTATCAATTTTTCGAACTCGTTAAAAATTGAATTTTCTAACAAAAAAAAATAAAACTTGTATGATTCATTGAAATCTTTTTTTTTACGTTCATGCCTAGATAGTAGATACGTATAATTCTCAAAATATAATTTTCTATACGCATCTCAAACAAAATGAAGATCCATTAATTTGATGAATCCAACGAGGAAATTTTCAAAGCTACAGAATATATAATTTTAAAATTTTTTGGGTATTTAAAAACAATAATTAAATAACATATTTCTATCATTTCCCTCCCACCACACGATTCGCACAAACGTACGTTCATCTTGAATACACTACAGGCAACCTTGAAATTTTGCTGAATCATTTTCAAATCGGAGAGGCCTGCAATTAATCAATCACATATATTTTTTCCCCGTCATCTAGCTAAAGGAGAGGACGCCATTCCATCCAAAGTATATTTAGGTTGTTACCCGGATAATGACCCTAAATATAAAATACTAAAACACATTTTGGAAGAATCACAATTTTCTACGACAACTCGATGCCATAAAACATGCTACCAAGAGGGATTCAAATATGCCGGATTATCCGATGGGTAATTTATTTTACATAATACGAGGTAAATTTTCGAGCAGTTGGATTCTAAATTTATCAATTCCGCAGTCGAAAATGCTTCTGCGGTGATACAGCCCCATTAACGGACAAAGCCACCAGCGAAGATCAATGTCGTATTGTTTGCGAAGGATATGGAGGGGAATACTGTGGCGGGAAGTCGATGCTGAGTTTATACGCGACTGGAATTTTGGGTAAGTTGATTTCAGACTGGGGCAGAATTACTCATATTTTCCTTAATTGTTGGTTGCAGATATTCCCGAAAATGGCAGACATATGGGATGCTACAATAATATCAATTTCAAGGATATTAAACCAGATCTCACGCTGCAGTTGAGCAAATCGAATTCCAACGGACGTTGTATGAACTTGTGCGATCAGAAAGGATACAAATTCGCTGCCACTCAAAAGAGGTAAACTGTTCTTCAGCTATGAAGTCACCTTACTTCAGGGGTAAATTCAAAAGCACCTCCAAAGCTAATCTTCACTTTACCAATTGCACAGCTCGCAATGTTTCTGCATGAATAAAATGCCATCGAGGACATTCCGCGGAGACGACAGTAAATGCGACGAAACCAAATGCTCTGGGCAACCAACAGAAGGATGTGGTGGTAACGATGCCATGAAAGTATTCAGAACTCGAAGAACTGGTAAGTATAGAATTGGAAGTTTCCATCGAGGTAACTAATGATGAGATTCTAACGAGACGAACGACTCTAGATGAAATTCAGGCTGTTACTGTTCGTTATTTGGGATGCTACAAGGATCAAAAGCTTTTCCCAACTTTGGAAGGAGTTAAAGCGGTAGTTGAAAAGAAATTGAGCACTGGGTATTGCATTGAAACCTGCAGACTCAAAGGTTACGCGTTCTCTGGGGTTGAATCTGGGTAAGTAAAGATATTCACCCCTGAAAGAAGTAAAATGATGATCTGTCATTAATTGTGTGGTACTTCTTCTTTGATCCACAGCACAGAATGTCACTGCAGTCATGTATTCCCATCGGTGCATATGAAAGTTGCAGATGAAGAATGTGACACTCCTTGCAGTGGTAATCGGAGTGAATCCTGCGGAGGGTCATTCAGGATCGGTGTTTTCGATAATGGAATGCCTCGTGAGTACATTGGCCATTAATTTCCAAAACGATATCTGCAAGTGAAATGATTTTGTAACATCATTTTTTGGCAGATCCTCAAGCATTCGTCCATCATTCGTACGTAGGCTGCTATAAAGATGACGTAGCAGGGGTTAAATTAATGGAAGGCACCATGGATGATATGGATAGTTTATCTCCGGCTGCTTGTCATAAGCACTGTTTGCAATCCGGTTTCCTCTACTTTGGACTCACCACGATTAGTGAAAGCAGGTGAAAATTTATCTACCTTTTAAAAGTCCTCTTTCAATATAACTCTCAATTAGAATAATTTACCCAACAGTTTGCCTTTGTTTTCAGCGATCGATGCTTATGTAGCGATCAAGAACCTCAAGAGCATCTCCACACGACCGATAGCGAATGTCAAAAGAAATGCAGCGGAGATTCCAACAAAATCTGCGGAGGAGATTGGAGAGTTGCCATTTACAGGACTGGACTTACAGGTAGGTTGACTAATGACGATTCTTCTTGACAGCAAATTCAATAGAATAAATCGACAACAATCTTTTTCAAAACCCAGACAATGAACACGCTTACGAAGGATGTTTCCACAACGATGGTAATCTACTAATCGACAAGCAATTCCATCAAACCAAATCGCTAACTCCAAAAAGATGCATGAGGTTTTGTGATCTATTGGAATTCCAATATTCTGGAGTTGAAGAAGGGTATGCAAATTTGAAGAAAAAAAACACTTTCAAAATTGCAGCGATGATTTTGGATTTTAAAATAAAATATACTTGCGCAGGAAAATTTGCCGATGCGGACAAGATTTCCCCAGTAACTTATCGCCCAAAAGTCAAGACGATTGTCACATCAGATGTCCCGGAGATTATGGCGCCTACGCGGAGACTTGTGGTGGTCATAAAAAACATGTACAAGTTTACCGTGTCATGAGTAAGTTACGTTAATTCTTGATTGATTAAAGTCATTTTAAACATCGCAAGTTCTGCGAATTTGTAGAAGCAGGTAGAATTTAGAAAAAACAAAAAATGATAAAATCGAAAACAACTTTTAATTTTTTTTTTTTTGTTGAAAAATTTGAAAAATTTAGAAAAAAGTAAAAATTGATAAAAACCAGTGAAAATTTGAAAAATCTAAGAAATACTGAATTAAACATTTCAAAAATTTCAACATTGACAAAATTTTGAAAAATTGATAAATTTTTTAAAAATAGGTAGATATTAAAATAAATAAAGCAGATAAAATTTTAAATATTCAAAAAATTTTCAATTAAAAAACGTGTGTTGAAAAGTTATGAAAAATTGACCATTATTTGGAAAAAAAAACTAATGAAACATGAAAAATTTCAAAAATTCAAAAATATGACGAATTTCAAGAAAATACAAAATTTTAAAAGTTTATAAATACCTAAGGAAAAAATGACCAAGTTTGAAAAAAAAACAAAAATCAAAATTCCAAAAAATTGTTAATTTATTTTCGTTTTCATCACAACGTAGATATTATTATTATTTATTTTTTGTTGGAATACATAAATTCAGTGAATCTGATGAAATTTCGAAATCTCCTAAAAATATTAAATTCGACAAAACCACAGAATTATGAAATTTAAAAAATTTATAAGTCCATAAATATCTGCAAAATTCAAAATATGTTGAGTTAAAAACAACATTTTTAATTTAAAAAAATTAATATTTTTTTTTTTCAAAAATGACTATTCTGAAAAAAGTTGAAACTGATAAAACAAACAAAACTAGAAATATTCGTCAAAAATATTAAAAAAGACCATACAAAATTTTAAATAAAAAAATCATGAAACTTGGAAACGGGGAAAAATGATAAAACATACAAAATTTGCAAAATAAAAAAAAAGTTAGGTACTTAATGGATTATTATTTTTTCAAATTGATAAGATCAAGTTTGTGAAGACTTTTTAAAAATTTAACAAAATTTGGAATTTTGATAAATTATTACAAAAATTTTGTATTTTAATAATCAACAAAGTTGATTTTTTTTTAATTTTCTAAAAAAGACGAAATCTGCGGTTTCGGAGAATTTAAGAAAAACTAAACATTGAAGATTTGGAAATTTTTTTTTTAAAAATGGCAAATTCCATGATCACAAAATGTTGAAAATTTAAAAAAAAATACTTAGTCTTAAAAAAGAGATCAAAATTCTGATTTTTTTTTTTTTAAATATATGAAATTTGAAACTTTTAGAAATTTACAAAATGTGAGATTTTGAGGAAAAAAAATTAAAATTGGCGAATACCAAGATCTAATTTTTATTTTGTTTTTTAAATCAACAAAATTTAATATTGCAAAAAATGAAGTCAAAATTTTTAATTTTAAATAATTTTGAAAAATTCAAAATTTTGAAGCATTTTGAAATAATTATTTCAAATTTTCAAGATTTTTAAAAAATACAAAGAATTTTGAAAAAAAATTAAATGTTTTGACGAATTTTTAAAAAATTCTATATAAAAAGTTTTAAAAATTCAAAATTTTGATTAATTTTGAAGAATTAGAAATTTTAGATTTTTTTAAAGATTTTTGAAGATTTTTAAAAAATTTAAAAATATTAAGATTTTTATAAAATTTAAAGTTTTTGTACCTAAGGTTTTTGAAAAATTTTGAATTTAGAAAAATTTGAAAAACTTCTAAATTTAAAAAAATAAAAATTTTCAAATTTTAAAGAATTGTTAAATTCTGAAGAATTTTGAAAAATCAACCAAACTTGGAATTTTAAAATTTACCAATTTTTCAAAAATTGCACCGATACCTACAAAATGAATAAATTGAAAGAAAATTGAAAAGTTTACAAAATATAAATCTTATCCTCAGGCCAAGCTAGTGCATATTCCGAGCCATCAAGTGACCCCATCTTTTATGATAATTTTGAAAAGGATTTAGACACTTCGGTTTGGGGCTACACCATCAAAATAGCCAGCGACCCGGTAAGTTCGATGACATTTTAATTTTTTTTTCCAAGATTACCCTGCACGTTACTAACAATTGCATTAAATATATCATCAGGATTACGAATTTGTTACTTACGAAAGATGCCACCACGTCGTCGCCATCGCTGATAATGCCGACGTGTTGCAACTCAAACCAAAAATCCAACCATATGCATATGTTGATACAGCCTTTGGAACACCATCGTAAGAAATCACCAACTATGAATTATCCTTGAGTATAATCAGTAATCACATAAGTGAAATAATTTTTTATCCTCAAAATATACGTAGCTGTACAAGAATACAAAATGGAGTCGATTGCAAGAAGAAATTTGAAAATAATTACATTTTACCACCTTTACAAGCAGGTCAAATAAATACCAAAAATAGTTTCTCATTTCGATATGGAAAAGTTGAAATTTACGCTCAAATGCCAAAAGGAGATTGGATAGTTCCTCGTAAGTGAAAAATTAAAAAAAAAATTCATCACCAAAAAAAAAAATTATTTTAAATTACTCGATTGACGAAATTTTCAGAACTTTGGCTCATGCCAACCAAAAACGAATATGGAAAGAATTACCTATCGGGTCAAATTCGTATCGCCATGGCTCGAGGAAATGAAAAACTCCAGTGTTCAAATACGAACTACGGTTACCAACGTGTCGAGATGGGAGTCTACGTAGGTCCTGATTACGACGTCAAGAAGAAAATATTCCACAAAACTGTGCCCGAAGGATGGGCTGACAAATTCCATAATTACACTACGATTTGGACCGCTGGTAGAATTTATTTTCAAATAAAATTTCTAAAAAATTACTCAGAAGTTATCTACGTGGATTTTTACAGATAAAATTTCATTCCTAATCGACGACGAGGAAATAGGAACGGTACAGCCTGGATCTGGGCAAACGATTCGTGATGTGCTTGGCTTACCTAAAGATTTCGAATACCTTTATAAGAACTCGCTCAGCAAGATGGCTCCTTTCGATAAAGACGTACGAATTATAAGGAAAATTGCATAATGAGTTGGGTTTCGAGCGAAAAATAAATATTAATTCTTTGTAATTGTTTTTGTTTACAGTTCCATTTGTCGTTGGGACTTCACGTCGGTGGCATAAGAGATTTCCCCGACGACTGCGTATCGAGTCCGAAGAAACCATGGGTTAACTCTTCTCCACAGGTAAAACTACGACGATGGAAAATTCATCAGCTGAGGTATTCCAACTAATCCCATGTTTATTTTCAGTCTATGCTAGATTTCTGGAAAGATGAGAAATCGTGGTATTCGACGTGGAAAGGTCAAAGTTCATCTTTGCAAGTTGATTACGTCAAGGTGTGGAAATTCTGAGTTCGAATCCGTCAAAGAGAAGATAATCTGTTTCAATTTAAGTAGTTAATAATAACTTGCATATAAAAATGTAAAATCAGTCTGTGATCTTAATTCTTTTTTTTATTTTTTTACTTAGAAAATCTTAATCGAATTTGTGACTTTTGTATTAGAATTTTTTTAATGCACCATATGATATGAATAAAAACGATTTTAAAATGTTTTGTTTATTTTTGTTGTTTTCATGGGAAAGCACTGGTATTTTTGAAATTTCATGAATCGCCACCAAAAATTGAGCGCCAATTCTTTTTTCAAAACTTACGAAATATTTTATTCATTCATAACTTGACCCTTTTCAAATTTTCAACTTTGTAAAAATTCTCAATTTTTAAAATTTTTCATTTTTAAACTTTCTATACCTACCTACTTAATAATTATTTTATGATTTTTTTTTTTAGTTTCTTTTTTAAAATTCTTAAATCATTTAAAAATTTAAATATTTTCAATTTTCTTCAATTTTTTATCCTGATATTCAATTTTTCCAGATTCTTAATTTTAATTTTTTAATTCCTTCGAATTTATCAATTTTTCGCGATCTTGCCTAAGCTTGCCAATTCCGCTGAATTTGTAATTATTATTTTATTTTTTAAATACTCGAATCTTCATTTTTTTCTCAATTTTCCTAAATCACTCAACTTATGAAATTTAAAATTTTTTCATGACTCAATTTTCCACAAGATTTTAATTTCTTCGAATTTTTCAGTTTTTCTGAATTACCTAATCAAGTAAAAAGAATTTTTCAATTTTTATAATTTTTCTAAATTTCCAATTCTTATATTTTTTTTCTTAAATTTTGAATTTCATCAATTTTTCCAAATTTTTAATTTACCTACTCAATTTTCATAATTTTTCAAATTTTGAATTTTTCAATTTTTATAATTTCTGCAAATTTTGACTTTTGTCAATATTCTTAATTTCTCAAATTTTTTAATTTTATCAACTTTTATAATTTTTCCAAATTTTGAATTTTTGAAATTTTTTGAAATTTTTAATTTACTCGATTTTTATAATTTTTTTCAAAGTTTGAATTTTATCATTTTTTTTTAATTTTTCCAAATTTTGAATTTCATTAATTTTATTAATTTTTTGAAATTATTTTTACTCAATTTTTATAATTTTTTCAAATTTTCAATTTCATTGATTTTTTTAATTTTTCCAAATTTCTAACTTACTCAATTAATTGACTCAATTTTTTATAATTTTTTAAAATTATCAAGTGAGTATCTAAGACTTTTTCTCATTTTTTTTTTCATTTTTTAACTTTGGTTTTTTACAGTACCTATCTTAATTCTTTAAAAATTTCAATCAATTAATTGAAAGTATATTTTCACTTTTCAACTTTTTTGGTCATGCAATGTTCCCAACATTTTTGAATTTTAGAATTCCATAATTTCTTCAAATCATCACGTGACCTTAATTTTATTTTCAATACTTTTCAAAATCACTCAATTTTTAAAACTTTTAACTTTTCTAAATCCTTTAATTTTCTATGAATTTCTTATTTTTCTAAACTCTTTAAAATTTTTGATTCCTCAACTTTAAAAATTTGTTAGGTAATGGTTTAGTCTACTTTTGTTTTCCAATTTTTAATTTTAATTATTCTATCCTTCCAAATCTCAATTCCTCACGATACCTTATTTTTTTTCAAATTTTAACATAAGTAATCAATTTTGAATTTGTTCTAACATTTTAATTTTGTTGAAATTTTATGGTACCTATTAACTTTCAATAATACCTACTTCCAAAAAATTCAATTTTTTAATTCCGCAAAATTTTCCAAATCGTGATTTTCAATATATTTTTACAAAATTGCTAAATTATTAAAAATTTCCACATTTTTCCATGTTTTACAGTTTTCCATGATTTTTTGATTTTTTCTGATATTCAGTTTTTCTTTAATTCATCAATCATTAAAATCACGTCACACTTATCAGGTTAATGACACATGTGCAAAAAATTAATCAAACAAATTCTATTGCGTCATAACCTTGGTCAACTACAAACGGCTAAACCCAGTTTGCAAAAACTATGTCAACCAAACTGTCTGGCAAACCAAAATTCCCAGCTTTCCAATTCGTCCTCTAACATTTCATAGAAAAAAAGATAAGTTTGAACCATCTCCGCGCAAAATTCTCTACAAAACCTCGAACTCGCTGACGTCAGCATTATCCAACAGTACGTACAATAATTCGGCTAAATCTTTCGTGCGCTATGCAATATTAATAATGTAAATGATAACCGGCTTCATCTCTGCTGGTTAATACATTAATAAAAACTCGTTTCCCAGTCCAGCTAATTCGTAGGTACGTAAACACGCGAACTAATTATTACCTACGTAGGTACTACGTTTTTACAGTCAAGTTCATTGCAATATCTTCGCAGTAGGCAACTTATCACTTATCAGCTTCATGGAAAATATACGATAATCCAGGTTTTTTCAACTTCTCGAATTAGCAAAAAGTTAGCAAATAGTTCTCGGTATTAATCGATGGTCGCTGATTTAAATATATCCCCGCTGGCGCATCGCAGCTTCCAATTCAGCCAGCACTTGGTAAAATCCAATAAGGATGAAAACTAGATTTGCATGTTATTTTTGCCGGGTATTATGACGATGGAGAATGAGCAGGGGGAAGAGGGAGGGGAAACATAAGCAACAAAATTTTCATCGTAGATTCTTAAAAATTATATCTTCGCTCGGCAAACCGGTTGATGCTTGTTAGTGTGATATTGTGGCGGCACAAATAACCATCATGTTTTTACATATTATTGTTATCCTCGGCTTATTTGTTTCCAACATAGGTAACGTACCTAGTGTAATTATCGATATCAAATATTTAAATCGTTATTTAATTACTTTTAACGAAATCATTTCGTAGAAGTCGAGGCGGCAAAAAAATACGATTATGTGGGATGTTACGATACCACCGATAAATCTAAACTATTGTATCAGTTTGAAAAAAGGGATGAAAAACTGTCGCCTAAAAGCTGCGTAGATTTGTGCACTTCCAGACAATTAGCTTATGCTGCTCTTGTGAAGTAAGATTGTTGTGATATTTCGTGATGAGATCCAAAACTTCATATTAATTCCAATAAATTTAGAAATTTGTGCCGCTGTGGTCAGAACCAACCTCCTGAGATTATCAAGAGAAGTGATAAGGATTGCGATCATTCTTGTCCTGGAGATAAAAACGCCAAATGTGGAGGAGAATGGAAAGCTTCAATTTATGAATCTGGCTTAACTGGTAAAGTTGAAGTTACGATAAATTTCCCAATTTATTATAGAAAAAAAAAAAAAAAAAAAAAAAAATGAGCCAAGATATTCTTATGGGCTCAGCTGACACTTTGAAGAATTTTATAATTTTAAACCACTCGAATAATTTTTTCAACGATCAAATTACGTTAATGAAAATTACCTAAAAATATACCTAAAGAGGTTAAACCAGCTAAAAATGGTCTAAAATACCCAACCTTGATATTCAATCGTCTTCTAATCACTCGTATATAATTTCTGGTATAGCTCAGGGTAATGACGCCATCCCATCCAGAATATATTTAGGCTGTTACAAAGATAACGACACCAATTATCGATTATTACGAGGCTCGTTTCAAGAATCAGTCGATAATACGCCGACAAAATGTCATCGAATTTGTTACAAACAAGGGTTCAGATATTTCGGATTATTCGAGTGAGTACTTAGGGAAGTCAATATTCAAATGATCAATCATTTTTGCGAACAAAATTATATAAAAATTTCTATAGTCGACAATGCTTATGCGACGATGTGGTGCCATACAAAGATAAGGTCCTCCCTGATGCCGACTGCCAATCATATTGTTACGAAGATGATACAGAATTTTGCGGTGGAAAATCTGCGATGAGTTTATACTCTACTGGAATTTCAGGTAAATCCAAAATGCTCGGTGTGATAACGATGAAAATTCTATTTTGAATTTCTTGGCTGATTTTTATACACTCAGATGTCCCGGAATATGGAAGATATTTAGGATGTTTCGGTAACGAAAAATTTCAAAATATAAAACCAGAAGTCTCCATGAATTTCAATCACACGAATTCGAACAGACGTTGTTTGAATATTTGTGATCAAAAAGGATTCAAATACTCGGGAGTACAAGATGGGTATTTATATTTCATACTTAACATTAGATATTTGCTTGCATAGACAATTCATTCGAACTCAAACTTGAAAAAATTGAAATCTGAATTAAAATTTTTGAAGAAGGTGCACAACTTACAACAACCTTCATTTTCGAGAAATGAATTAGGGGCATTGACAAGGGCGGAGGGGACTAGATCAAAGTACCAAATTTCAACATCAATAGTGAGATTATTGACTTGTGGTTAGAATTGATTTTTTTGAGAAAGGTGCACAACTTACATACTTACAACAACCCAATCCTTCGGTAAATAAATTAAATTCGTTGGAGGGAGGGTGAACGGTGTAACAGTAGAGTACAAAATACCTACATTAATACTGAAAGCATTTACCTAATGTTTGAATCGATTTTTTTGAGGGAGGTGCACAACTTACTACATTTCCTCACCTCACATTTGGCTACAGTGGATAGTTGATATTTTTAAATTAATTTCTTTTCAAATTACTCCCAAAGATTAATATGCTCATGCACAAACCAAGAACCTCCAACAACATGGCGCGAAGAGGATTATAAATGCGATGATATTAAATGTCCTGGGGAAATTCTAGAAGGATGTGGAGCCAGAGATGTGATGAAAGTGTTCAAAACTCGAAAATTAGGTAACAGGTCAGAAGAAAATTAAATGAAAACTAATGAATAAATTTCAACGAAGCTTAATATTCCAGACAATATTCCACCTACTGAGAGTCGTTATATGGGCTGCTATAAAGATAACAAACAATTCCCAACTTTGGAAGGCATCAAAGAAATATTTGAGACCAACCTAACTCCCGAGTTATGCACAGAAACATGCAGACTGAGGGGTTATGCATTTTCAGGCGTTGAATCTGGGTAAGTACGTGAAGAAACCTCAGAAAAGTTTTGAAATTGAAAATAATTGATTCCATGTACTACTTCAGCACAGAATGTTACTGCAGTCATTCATTTCCATCAGTAATTCTCAAAGTCCAAGATGGTGGATGCAATACTCCTTGCAGTGGTAGCCCAAATGAGCATTGTGGAGGAGCTCAAAGAATATCAGTATATGATACAGGAATCCCTCGTGAGTCCCACAAACCAAATAATAACCAATGAAACTCCAAAGATTTTCAAAAACCATCATATTGAAGCAATCATTTTTTGACAGATCCTCAAGCTTTTGTTCAGCACGCGTATCTGGGCTGCTACAAAGAAGATGAACCAGGAGTCAGGTTACTGGAAGGAATATCCGAAAATTTCCCTAACCTATCGCCAGCTCTTTGCCATAAGCACTGTTTACAATCTGGGTTCTTGTATTATGGACTGAGCACAAACAGTGAAGGAATGTAAGAGATCGTCTTATAAAGTATGCATCAATTACTCCTTGGAATGTGCACTAATTTGAAACATTATCTTTGGTCAGTGGAAAATGTGTATGCAGTGATCAAACCCCGCCAGAAAAAGTACTCACAAATGATGATGAATGCCAAAAGAAATGCAGAGGGAATCCGAACAGGATGTGCGGAAGTGATTGGAGAGTTGCTGTGTACAGAACTGGACTTTCAAATATGGAGTCTGAATATGTCTATAGAGGATGTTACGAAAACCCTGGAATTATATTAAATGATAAGAAATCCTACCAGACGAAATCACTCACTTCGAAAAGATGTTATCGGTTTTGTAACATGTTAGGATTCAAGTTATCTGGTGTGGAAGAAGGGTGAGGAGTGTTGAAAAATTAAACCTTTCTCAAATTACCGCATTTCCCATATCATGCAATTAATTACAGGAAGATTTGCCGTTGTGGAAATGATTTCCCTACCAGAATATCGCCTAAACCTGATGAAAGTTGCAGTGTCAAGTGTCCCGGCAATGTTTCTGAGACATGTGGAGGACACAGAAAGCACATTCAAGTTTATGGCATCAAAGATGAATCATCAGGTCAGAATACTTTCCAGTGATTTCAGAATCAAAGTAATCCATTGGCATAATATAAGTTCTTTTTTCTTCAGGAGATCCCGAGAAAATGGACAGTGACGATGGGAATCAAATCTTGTTCTCAGAAAGTTTTGATTTCATGGATCCTGCACTTTGGTTTCATAATGTTAAAATTGCTCATGAACCGGTAACGTTTCCCAATCATCCTCAACTTTTTATTCTCATTTGTAAACTTATTTTCATTTGATATTGAACAGAATTACGAATTTGTCACTTACGAAAGATGCCACCACGTGATTTATTTGAGAGAGGGCATATTATACATCAAACCAAGAATACAACCGCACGCATTCGTTGAAAAAGATAGCGTTTATACGTTAGAAAAGTAAGAAGTCATCCTAATGGAACTGTCAAATCAATAAAATCAGTTTGAAAACTAATCATTCTTGAAACAGCTGCACAGGAAAAATAGAAGAATGTACAAAGAAGGCAGAAAAATACATCATTTTACCACCAATTCAGTCGGGCCAAGTAAGCACAGAAAGAAGTTTTAGATTTTTGTATGGAAAGGTCGACGTAACAGCCAGATTGCCAGTGGGCGACTGGGTAGTTCCACGTAAGTAATCAATATCCCCATACCGAAAGAAACTGACTCATTTAGAACCCACTCAATTAAATTTTTCTCCTCAAACAGAAATTTGGCTAATGCCAGCCACAAAAGAATACGGTGAATATTACCAATCTGGTCAAATTCGTATTGCGATGACCCGAGGAAACACTGAATACGACTGCTCCGATGATCACTTTGGTTATCGGCGTCTGGAAATGGGTATCTACGTGAGCGACCACGCAATCAATTTGAAAAAGAAAGTATTTTATAAGGTTGTTCCCGAAGATTGGCCCAATCAGTATCACAAATTCAGTGTAACTTGGACTCCAGGTAACTTAAAACCTTAAAAGGCTGAATATCGATACTGATCCATCAAAGGAGAATTGACAATCCAATTTTTTTCAGACTTCATCCAATTCCATGTGGACGGAGAAGAATTAGGGATAATTCAACCGGAAGCTGGGCAAACAATTCGTCAAATTGTCGGAATCCCCGAAAGTGACGAATATATTTATAAAAATGGCAACAAAATGGCTCCTTTTGATAAAGAAGTACGTGCCCACCTGACATGATAATGACTCGCAAATCCAAATTCTCGAATAAATCGTAATTTGTATTCATTTGTTTCCAGTTTTATCTCACGTTAGGAGTGTCTGTCGGTGGCATATCAGACTTCCCTGATTCCTGTAGATCGAATCCAAAGAAACCATGGACTAATAAGTCGCCAAAAGTAATCAAATAAGTAATTTAATTTGATCCGCTCTTGTATGACATTGCACTATAGTTTATTTAATTTTCAGGGCATGCTGAATTTCTGGAGAGACAAAGACAACTGGAAACCTACTTGGAAGGATGAAAACTTTGCTTTGCAAGTAGATCACGTGGACGTACGGTCCGTTGAAAATAATTTCGTGTAAAATTGATAAAACATTTTCAACAGTGGTGTGATTAATTTTGTCTTTAAAATATGAACCTAGTACCTACCTAGTTAATATGAAATTTGGTTGTGAAAAAATTTATCCAACATGATATGTTATGTTTTTAAAAAGTTTTTTAAATCAATATTTTTTCTACTTTTATTAATGAATTATACCTACATAATGAAACAGAACGTGGTTTGTAATGCATTTAAAACGCTTAATTAGTCAATAAAAATGATGATAAAACATCTGTTGACGTTTTATTTTTTGTAGTACCTGCACCTGGAAATTTTCCAAAAGAGAGAAACAGATAAGAGTAAAATTTTAAAATTGATTTAGTTTTAAAATTGTATCTTGAATTTGGAATATTACGTAAAATTTCAATTTCTACTATTTGAAAATTTAGGAAATTTCAAGGATTTACTGAATTTTTAAAGCTTTCAAAACTGCGCATGAACGAACTTTAAAATCTTGAAATGATCTTGGTAATTTTCAAATTTCTCCTTGAAAATTTTTGTCAACTTTTGAATGTCAAAGAAGTTCTAAACTTTAAAAAAAATTCAAATTGAGCCAGCTTCAAAAATTCATTATATTTTAAAATTACATAATTTTGAATTTTCTCAGAATTTTAAAGATATCAACATTTTTGAAAATATTTTTAAAAATTTATTCAATTTTAGAAATTGATCCAATTTTAAAAATATTTATCAAAATTAAAAAATCGGAAAAATTTTAATTCGTAAATATAAATTTTTTATTTTTCAAATTTTAAAAAAATACCAAATTGCAAATATAATATACCTATGCAAACATTTTGAAAAGTTGGTTCATAATTTCTTTCTCAAATTCAACTCAAATTATGGTTTGATGAAACAACTAAATAGACAAAGAAATTTAAAGAATACAATTCTTTAAAAAAAAAAAAAAAAAAAAACATGAATTATACCATCTACCACCTAAACACTTCCTTTGAAAAATATTTGAACATACAAAAATGAACTATTGGGATTCCCCATATTTTATCCACACGATAACTAGTTTTTACTCCATTACGTTTATAAATATGCAAGAAGCAATTACCTCACAATATCTTTGAAATTGGTTAGAAAATTTAAAAAAAAAAAAATTGAAGACTTATTTTTCAAAATAATTTTTTTTCTCCAATCCTTTCAGTATTTGAAAACCCAAGAATACTTGGTAGTGAGAACGAACTTATCAATTATAAATATATGCATTCGCTGCAAGTATTTCCCTGTTGGCGAATAGTAAACTTGAAATTTAATACGTAAATTTGTAGGAACCCAATGAAAACTAGTTTTTCACGTTTTGCTATGTTTGTAATTTATACGAGTACTGTCAAGTGAGAGACTTGTATCAGATGGAAGTGTAGAGAGAAGGGGAATCCTCACGAATCTAAATCCGATGCGATAGATTGAAATTACACGCAATGTTTTTCTACATTCGCAGAACTTGTTGATTCTTCATCTTGTGAAAAACAGTGCTGTTGTCAAAATATCGTTATGCTATTTTATATTACTATTATTGCCGCCACGTTCGTCGTCTCCAATAAAGGTATGAAACAATATCAGAATTCACGTAAGTGAAAAATTCATTATTATAAACGTTGGATATTTAATAGAAGTCGAGGGTGCGATAAAATATAACTATGCGGGATGTTACGAAACTAACGATCCGTCAAAACTATCGTATCAATTTGCCAAAAGAGATGATAAAAGTATGACGTCAAAAATTTGCGTAGATTTATGTGAATCTGCACGATTTGCTTTTGCTGCATTACAAAAGTAAGCTTAGCGAAGTTTAAATTTCATTAATGTCCCTTCCACAAATTATACAAAATATGTAGATACCTTCAACTCGTGAAATTTTTAGGAGTGAATGTCGATGTGGTAATTCTCAACCACCAGAAATGCTGAGAAGAAATTACGGCAGTTGTGTCCACCCATGTCCTGGAAGTAGAAATTACAGATGCGGAGGAGATTCTAAAATTTCTGTTTATGAAACTAGTCTACCAGCTGGTATGCAAATTATCCATTTTTATCGTCAAATTATTTCTCATCATTTAAAAAAAAATCGTTACAGGCAATAATGGTGCAATTAGCACAATCGTAGGTGGTATTGATAACAGAATTGGGGCAGGAACAGGAACAGTAACTGGGAAGGAACAGCTAGTTTTCCAGGATAATTTCGATAAATTGGATATTACTGTTTGGGCTTACAGCATCGGTCCTGGTCATGCTCCGGTAATTTTTTGAAATTTCCTAACCTAATAAATACCTATCTAAAGGATCATAATTTCAATAGCCTATTTTTTGTCTGGTATGAAAACCAATAGGCAATTCAGTCTTCGTAAAAACATTTTTCTGTATTTTTCATTCGACTTTCAATAGGATTACGAATTCGTTACTTGGGAAAGATGTCGTCACGTCACTTATATAAGAAACAGTACGGTATTACTTAGACCAAAAATACAGCCGCACGAATACACTGATAGTTCCATCACATTAAAAACGTAAGAAACCATTCCTTTATTTCAACTTTTAAAAAATATAAAATTCCTCTCCTGATTTGTACCATTGAAAAAATAATGTTTTCCTGATTCTCGTGCTGATGAAATATTCTCTCTGATCTGATTTCCCAAAAAGGTTCCCAAAAATTCACAATTTGAAAAAGATGTTCTCAAATCAGATTTAGAAGAGTTTTTTTTTATCCACCCCCTAATGAAATCCTACTGATGAACGTCCCCCCCCCCCAAAAAAAAACAACTCTCAATTTGCCTTCTGAAAAAATATTTCAAGTGAAAAGAAGGATCTAACCCTACATTATTTTATTTTTAAAATAGCTGCACAGGGAAACCGTTAAAATGCTCAAAAAAGGCAGTCAGCGTTTACACTCCACCACCAATTCAAGCTTCCCAAATATCGACCCAAACTTCCTTCGCATTTAAATATGGAAAAGTTGAAGTCAGAGCCAAGTTTCCAATTGGCGATTGGATGATTCCTCGTAGGTAGAATCAACGAATCAAGACCTCGGGACATAAATTAATACAAGAGTACCTTCAATTATTTTTTTTCCTCGCAGAAATTTGGCTTCTACCTAAGAACACAACTTGGTACGGAGAAGACTATCAATCTGGTCAAATTCGAATCGCCATGGCTCGAGGAAATAAGCAATTCGATTGTTCCAATACTCACTACGGTCATAGACGATTAGAGATGGGCATTACACTGGGACCCAAGACCGATTTGAAACATAAAGTGTTTTATAAAATGGCCCCCGAAAGTTGGAGTAACGATTTCCATACTTATACTGTTATTTGGACAGCAGGTGAATTAAATTCCACAAAACGTTACAACTCCAGAGCAAGTTTGAAAATTCTAAAAAATTAATAATTTTCAGAAAAAATCACGTTTTTGGTCGATCACGAAGAATTAGGCACAATACAACCTGGACCAGGACAGACGATTCGTCAACTTGTTGGATTACCAGCCAGCACGGAGAGTATTTATAGAAATGCAACCAGCAACATGGCTCCTTTCGACAGAGAAGTAATTGAATTTGATTTTTATGCGGGATAATTTTCAGTCTAATTGAAAAAATTTATAATGTGTCTGGTTTGCTGCAGTTTTATGTACTTTTTGGTATGGGTGTCGGAGGTGTAACTGATTTCCCTGATACTTGCGTTTCAAATCCGAAAAAACCTTGGACCAATGATTCGCCATTCTCAAAGGTAAATAAAATAATTTTACAAATAGAAAGATCTCGCTATGTTTATAAGGATGTTTCCCAAATAATTTAGGAACATTCACAGAATGAACAGGCAACTGATAAGAAACTGAAAATGTTACGTAAACATGGTGCCTATCTCGAAAATTGAAGGGGCAAGGGGGAATAAAATGAGAGGATGTTTTATTTGATCAAGCATATGAGCAGGACTGAAAAAAATAAACACTTTTTCAATCTTGACATTTTTCGTTCAAGTTTGAAAACAAAGACACTACATAGCTCTGTAAATGGGTATTTGCGAAGTTTGAGGCCCCTTAGCCCCTTCATTTTTGAAAATTGGCAAATTTATCAAATAACTGTTTTTGTTGCTATTAAAAAGTTACACTTGTTTCATGCACTATTTTGACGAAAATTTAAAAATTTTCCTGCCACAGGGTGTCCATAAATTAAAGCTAAAATCATCCAAGTGCACACGCAAGGTATAAAAATGTCAAAATTTAATTATTACAATGCATGTCAAGGATGCAACTTTTTGAGAGGGACAAAAAAAGTTATGTAATAAATTTTCCTGTCTTCAAAAATGAAGACGCTAAGAGCTTTGGAAATCGGAAAAGCGTCGTTTCTCTAATGCTTGAAGCTCTGTAGCGCCTTCATTTTCAAACTTAGGCAAAAAATGTCAAGAGTAAAAAATGTTTATTTTTTGCAGTACTACCCATATGTTTGATCAGAAAAAATATCCCACGATTTTATTTCGCCTTGCCCCTTCAATTTTTGAGATAGGCAATATGTGTATATAACATTTTTTTTATTCCTTATGAGTTACTTGTTCATTCTGTGGATTTTACTGTGCCACTCAGCCATCATCTTTGTGGGTTAGTTGTAATTTACTGCCCCCACCCTTGAATTATAAGGCAACTTGAACTGCACCAGTGAAAGTAAGAATTTATGAGTTGGAAATTTTTGAGATTTGCGGTACATAGTAAGCTTTTAGGTTATTTCTTTCTCATCGTGTTATCTAACCCTTTGGATTTGAAAAATGAATAGACTTCGAATCAAATGAATTATTTGTAAATAAGTAGACGATCTTTACTTCAAATCAAATTAATTATTTGTAAATAAGTAGATGATCTTTAAAAATTTTTATCAATTTTTCAGGCAATGCTGGACTTCTGGAAAGACAGAGATAATTGGTTCAACACGTGGAAAGACGATAATGCAGCATTGAAAATTGATTACGTAAAAGTTTGGTCGCTTTGAACGGAAGATAATTCTTCAATAAAATATTAATTTAGTAATTCTTTACCAAAAATTTTTTCAAAATGGTATGACATATAAAATATACGAATTTTTTATAGGTACCTACATTAATAATAAAATTTTACAATCCTCTTATTTAAATGAATCCATCCGTGTTCCGAACCGATTTCTCAAGTTTTATTTTTCAATAAAAAAACCTCAAAGAAAACAACCCTTCCACTTCATGGCTTCTATACTTCACATCTCGAAATAATTTTCAAAAACGTCGACCGTGTGTTTGAGGGTGTTTGGAGAAAATCATCCCAAGCAGCTAATTCCTCACGAATTCCATCTCACCCCCTTGAAATACCTACATTTACTTAAACATCAGAAATGGATTCAATTTCAAAAGTTAATTTTAAAAATGATTAAAATTTCAGCTTTTAACTAATTATGAATTTTTGCAAAATTTTTAAATTTAGGACCTTTACTGATTTTTTTTAATCTGGTTATTTTATTTTTATTTTTTTTAATTGAGCCAACTACAAAAATTCATTAAAATTTTAAAACCATTATATTTTGAATTTTCACCTAGTTATAATCTTATTTTCAATTTTTGTTTATTTTTAAAAATAAAAAATTTCAATTTGTAACATTTGATGCCATTAAAAAAATTTGGTTCGAATTTTTAAAAATTTTAAATTTCCATTTTCATGCATTTTGAAAAAAAAAAAATATAAAAATTAATCCAACTTCAAAATTTTAAAAATTTCAACTTTTTTCAAATTTAGAATTTTTGTGATATTGTTACGAGGGTCACTGACCCAAAGATAAACTCGATTTTGTTTTTAATGTATATTACCATACGAAACATTATAAAGCGAATGACGCTATGCAAGCGAATTGAGATTCGCGAGAAAAACAGTTCTGTCAAGTTTTTGGGACGAAGAGACAGCCAACGATTATTCGAAAAATCAAAATAATCGTGACATACCCCCCTCGGACCAAAAACTCAACGTAAGAGTTTAAATACAACGTACATACATCGAAATAAATACGAAAATAAATACGATCGAAACGAAAAATTTAAATATGTACGAATAAAGACTAAACAATCGAACAAAATCATAGAATACAAAGATCAAATCGAAAAGAAAACTAAAAATAATAAACACGACGGGAACGTCGAATGATAACGTTGATAACGATAAAAAATGAAAATAAATAATTCTAACAATCGAAAATTAAATTACGTAGAGTACAAAAAATCGTCTTCGTAGTCGCTTTAGTTAAAATATCAGCTAATTGTTGATTACTCGAAACTTTTTTAATAAAAATAATCTTACGTTCAACTAAATCGCGAGTGTTATGGTAGCTAATATCAACATATTTAGTTCTACGAGACTCAATAGTATTTGAAATGGCAATCGCGGAGGAGCTGTCGCACATCAAAGGAATTGGGATGCAAGAAATTTCGAAATTATGCAATAATTGCATAAGAAAATATGCTTCTTTTGAAGCATTTGATAAAGCGATATATTCAGCTTCCGTGCTGCTAAGTGCGACGCAAGTTTGTTTCCGTGTGTACCAATTAATTACGTTATCGAATAGAGTAATTAAAATACCACTCGTCGATTTGCGGTCTGTCGAATCACCTCCGTGATCAGAGTCAACAAAAATGCGAACTGGGTGCGAATAGTCAATATTTTCACGAATTTTATAAACGAGACGATAATTTTTTGACGTTTTTAGATATTGTAAAATACGAATCGCATAAACATACAATTGACGATTGGCCTTATGTTGGAACCTACTCAAAAAATTCACCGGAAAAGCGATATCAGGTCGAGTTCCTCTCGAAATATATGACAACGAGCCAATTAAAGCACGTACTTTATTTTCGAAATAAGGATCAAATACTGGATTGGTAAATTGAAGACGCGGTTCCATTGGAATCGCCACAGGATTCGAATCTTCGAGATCATATTCAGAAATAAGTTCATCAATATACGAATTTTGATGAATAAAAATGCAATTGTTTACGAATTCAAACTCTATACCTACAAACTTTTCTATTTTTTTAGATTCTCTAATACCAAACTCACTATCGAGCTCTATAATTAACCAATCAATAAGACCATCGTCGCTTCCAGTTATAAAGAAATCATCTACGTATACTATAAAAATGCAACGTTTTGGATCACCTTCGGAATTAATATAAATACAGGGATCAACCGTCGATCGTTTGAAGCCTAAATAGGTAAGAAACGAATGTAAACGCTCGTTCCAATTTTTTGGAGATGTTTTTAAACCGTATAACGATTTTTTCAAGATATAATACACATTCGAATCGTCATTGGTGCCTTTCGGAGGTTTGAAGATGATGTTACGAGTAACGATACCATTAAGGAAAGCAGTCGAGACGTCTACTTGCCTAATTTTCCAACAAAAAACGGTCGAAAGAGCAACGAGAATACGAGTCGAACTCACATCGGCTGTGGGAGCATAAATTTCGTCGATATCGTATTGACTAGAATCCTTGAATCCACGTAAAACTAGTCTCGCTTTGAACTTTATCGCACCACTAACCGTAATCTTCTTTCGCAGGACCCATTTTGAATCGACTTCGGAACAATCAAGTTTATCGACTTCGCTCTTCGACACTTTGTACCAGACATCTTTCGCTGACATAGCATCGAGTTCTTCCTGAATAGCTTTTCGCCATTGAACGCTTTCTTGCCCGTTGATGGCCTCTTCATACGTCAATTCATCATTCTTAATCGTACTCGCTAAACAACGATCGAAATCTTCATTCAAATTCATTTTTATAGGAAGAATATCGTCCGAATAACAACGAATCGACGAGCATATGTTCGAAGACGAAACAGACTCACTAAAAGAATTATTCAACGATGAAGAAGACTCGCTAGAAGAATCTATCGACCTATTAACGTCGTCATTCACACTACTCATACTGTTTGTTGTACCACTCGTACCTGGCATGTTCGCACTCGTATCTAAACTACGATTATCGAACAAAACATCAGCTGTACCGTTGAGTAGTGACTCGTAGCCTTTAGATTCATCGAAAAGAACATTTGAGGAAATGGTAACATAATTTGTAAATATATCAAATAAAACATAACCGGTCTCTGTAAATCCAACGAGTAACATGTCACGAGATTTAGGGTCGATTTTTGTCCGTTTTTCATCCGGGATTTTAACACGAGCGACACATCCAAAAATACGAATATGTTTGAGATTGGGTGGACGATTATACCAGCGAAAATAAGGTGAATCGAATTCAATCGTAGAATTTGGAAGACGATTATACAGAAAGTTGGCTGTGTACGCTGCGTACACCCAAAAATTAGATGGTACGGCCATATCGAATAATAAACTACGTAGTTTTTCAAGAAGAGATCGAAGAAATCGTTCGGCCGTACCATTGTGTTGGTGCTCGTATGGTTCTGAAGGCGATAAAATCATCCCTTTCGAATCAACAAAACGTCTAAATTCACCACCTACAAATTCTGTAGCATTATCACAACGAATACGTTTAATGGAAGAATTCCATAAATTACTAGCAATGGTTTCAAAACTCTTTAGCTTTGAACCTACTTCATTTCTAGACGTCATCGCATACGAAACCGCCCATTTAGTAGCATCGTCGACGAAAATTATAAGATACCTTTCGCCGTCAATAGCTGCTGTAATCGGACCTACCACATCAACATGTATGAGATCAAGGGGGTTTTCGTACCGATGACGAACATTATCGTAAGCGTGAGACGGTTGTTTTGATTTGCAACAAGTGCCACATTCGTTCATTTTTGGGCACGTACACGGATTTGTATTAAGAGTAGATGCGTCAATTTTAAACATCACTCTCTGCGAAGGATGACCAAGTCTACGGTGCCACACATTAAGTGCGCAATCGAAATTTCTCGAATTGACTAACGAGAAATTAACAGAAAGAAGACCATTTTCTAAAACATTCACTTTTGTAATTTCTTCTCTCGAAATGCGGTCAACGAACTCGATTTTTTTACCAATAATTAAGTCACATCCTTTTTCGCGAAATGAATTAACAGACAAAAGATTCTGTGACAGTTCAGGCACAAATGAAACGTTCGAAATATTGAAAATTTTACCATATTCATTTTTAACTAGGATGTTTCCGACACCTTCACACTTTATTACAACATCGCGCTTAGCAACGTGAACGTCTCTTTCACTTGAAACGATAAATTCTAGACTATCGAATAACGAAGGGTCGGAGCACATATGATGGGACGCTCCACTGTCTAAGACAAATTCAACAAAATTTTCGTCATGAGGTGGATACGTCGTCGAAGATATTAATGCGCGGGCAAGATTGCTTAAATCGATCGTCGACTTAGTAGTTGATAAATTCGCGGATGGTGGATTAGGTCGATTATTCGTACGAGAAGGATTTTCACGATTCGAGTTTTCCGCACGTTTTTTATTCGCATCATCCCCGTAGCGAGGGCAATTCCGGCCTATATGGCCCTGACCCCCGCAACGGAAACAATTAAAATCTGATGATCGATTATTACCATTCGAGTTATTATTATTATTCCCTCGCGAATTTCGATCGTTAAAATTACGATCACCATTATTAAAATTAGACTTACAGTTTTTTGTAAGGTGCCCTTTCTTTTTACATTTGTAACAGTAAGGTTTTTTATTCAAAGGTTTTTTACTTTCAGTTGTAGCTACATGCGCAGTGCCTTTACTTGTAGTTGGGGCAGTATTCGAAGAACTTCCATCACCACGGTTCGATTCGTCATTGTTGTATAACAAACTCGTAATAATTTTTGGATTCGCAGTAGTTACATGGAGAAGACCTTGGGCGGTATTTTTAATTTGACTGTACTTTTCGTAGTTTTTTAGGCCATTAAGTAAATACGAAAATTCTTCGGCAGGAGATATTATAACGCCACATCGAGCTAGATCGTTGATTATTAATTTGGTCGCGTCGACATAATCTCGATGGCTTTTGTAACTCGCGATGTCGATTGCCGCTAAACGAGTGCGGAGAGACACAATTAGGGCTTCATCATTTTGTATGTAACGTTCGTCTAATTCTTTCAAGAGGAGATACGGGTCTTTGGGTTCGCGTAATAATCTGAAGACTGTATTATCAATATGGTTAACGATTAATTCGAATGCTTTAGCCATTTTCTTTTTGTCTCGTACAGGACGGTTGGCGGCGTTGATGGTTTCGTCGACTTCGATCGCTTCTTCTAGGTCTTTGGAACAAATCAGAATCTCCATTCTTTTTCGCCATGTTTCGTACTCGACACCCTTGAAGAGTAGATGGGAAGGTAACGAAGTGGAGTCGGACATTACAGAATCGTCGTCTTCGACGACAACTTCAGTGACAACGAAATTGAACGTATCGTGAAATTCGGATGGTGATTGATCGGACTGTGGACTAGAGTCGTAAGAAGCTCGATTCGACGACTCAGGATCTGGTATTCGTACTGAAGTAATTGGCGTATTCGCTTCTTCCCAAAAGCGTAACGCTCGACGTCGTAATTTTCGTTTTTTCGATTCAGAAAGTCGCGCTTCTGCACCAGAGAAACCAGAAAAATCACCAGAATTATTCTGAGATTTTATTTCGGTACGAGGGCGAGTTTGACTACGCGTCAACATGGAAAACTCGTATCTTTAACGCAAATATCGACATCGTATTCGGAAATACTTCAACGATTAATTTAATCGAAGAAAGAATAAAAAGAATCGTATGTAAAGATATACGAAGGTATAAACGAATAGGAAAGTAACCACGAACTCTGCTATCATGTTACGAGGGTCACTGACCCAAAGATAAACTCGATTTTGTTTTTAATGTATATTACCATACGAAACATTATAAAGCGAATGACGCTATGCAAGCGAATTGAGATTCGCGAGAAAAACAGTTCTGTCAAGTTTTTGGGACGAAGAGACAGCCAACGATTATTCGAAAAATCAAAATAATCGTGACAGATATTTTGAAATTTCAAAGAATTACTGAATTTTAAAATTTTTCCAAATTGATTATAATATTTTAAAATTTACCTAATTTTTGATTTTTCCAGAATTTTAAATTTTTTTGAAAATATTTGTTATACCTCAATTTATTCAACTTTAAAAATTGATACAATTTTAAAAATTTATTAAAATTTAAAAAATGGAAATTTTTTTAATTTTTATCAAATTTCGAATTTTTTCCAAATTAAATAAACCTAAATTGCATATATTTGAAAATATTTTAAAAAGTCAATTCATTATTTATTTCTCAAGTTCAACTCAGCAAGTTATCGTTTAAAGAAATAACTAAAAATACAAAAAAAAATCTAAAAAACACATTTTAAAAAAAAGCTCGTGAATTGTACCATCTTCTCACCTACGTACTTCGAAAAATATTCGAACGTACAAAAACGATAATTATCGGGATTCCCCATGCTTATTTTATACCTATATAGGAGAACTCGTTTTCACTCAATTACGTTTATAAATATGCAAGAAGCAATGACCTCGTAAAATCTTTAAAATCGATTTCAAATTTCAAAAAAAAAAAAAAAAAAAAGATTTCGAATACTATTTTTTTAAATAATTTTTTCCCAATCCTTAGGGTATTTGAAAACCTCAGAATAGTACTGAGAACGATCAACACATCAATCAGAAATATCTGCATAAGTTGTGAGTAAGTATTTCCCTGTTGGCGAATAGCAATCATAAAATTTAATAAATTTGTAGGAACCCATTATTAACTAGTTTTTCACGTTTTGCTACGTTCATAATTATATGAATACTGTCTGTAGTGGGGGAATCCTCACGAATCTAAATCCGATGCGATAGCTTGAATTTACACACGAGTTTTTTTTTCATTCGAAGAACTTGTTGATTCTTCAAAGTGTGATTAACAGTGCTGTCGCCGAAATATCGTCATGCTATTTTATATTACTATTATTACCGTCACGTTCGTCGTCTCGAATAAAGGTATGAAACAATATCAGAATTCACGTAAGTGAAAAATCCATTAATATAAACGTTGAAATTTAATAGAAGTCGAGGGTGTGATAAAATATAACTATGCCGGGTGCTACGAAACCAACGATCCGTCAAGATTATCGTATCAATTTGCCAAAAGAGATGATAAAAGTATGACGTCAAAAATTTGCGTAGATTTATGCGAATCTGCTCGATTTGCTTTTGCTGCATTACAAAAGTAAGCCTGGCTAAGTTTAAATTTCATTAGGATCCCTTACATAAATTATACCAAGTGGATACATTCATCTGGTGAAATTTTTAGGAGTGAATGTCGCTGTGGTAATTCTCAACCAGCAGAAATGTTGAGAAAAAATTACGACGATTGTGTTCACCCATGTCCTGGAAATAGAAATTACAGATGCGGAGGAAATAAAAAAATTTCTGTTTATGAAACTAGTCTACGAGCTGGTATGCAAATCATTCATTTTTCTCGTCAAATTATTTTCTATAATTTTAAAAGAAATTCGTTACAGGCAATAATGGTGCTATTAGCACAATTATAGGTGGTATTGAAACCAGAATTGGTGGTATTGAAGCCAGAATTGGTGGGGGAAAGGTAACAAGAACGGGAAAGGAACAGCTAGTTTTCCAGGATAATTTCGATAAATTGGATATTACTGTTTGGGCTTACAGCATCGGTCCTGGTCATGCTCCGGTAATTTTTTGAAATTTCCTAACCTAATAAATACCTATCTAAAGGATCATAATTTCAATAGCCTATTTTTTGTCTGGTATGAAAACCAATAGGCAATTCAGTCTTCGTAAAAACATTTTTCTGTATTTTTCATTCGACTTTCAATAGGATTACGAATTCGTTACTTGGGAAAGATGTGGTCATGTCACTTATATAAGAAACAGTACGGTATTCCTAAGACCAAAAATACAGCCGCACGAATACACCGATAGTTCCATCACATTACAATCGTAAGAGATCATAATACATCAACATAGTTGTACTTCTTCCGATTTAGCTTCCTCTATTTCAACTTTTAAGAATAAAATTCCTCTCCTGATTTCTACTTTTCAAAAATATGTTCCCCTGATTTTCTTGCTGATGAAATTTTTTCTCTCTGGTTCGATTTCCTAAAAATGTTCCTAAAAATACACAATCTGAAAAAAAAAGTTCTCAAATCCATCTTTTTGGTGGAAATTCTGATCAATTCGCTCTAAAAAAAAATCCTCTGATTTATTTCTCATAAAAATTATTTTCCTTTGACTTTCCTCTTGAAAAATTTTCCTTTTCTCTTAACATTAATCTACCCTCCCTTAATCAAAAAATGCTCTCTGATTTACCTACCTACTGATTTTTTTTCTAATTCAGCTAAGAAAAACCCTCTCCTTATCCCTGATGATAAAGTTAAAGAAAACTAGCAAATTTTTTCTTTCAACCCTGATTTACCACTTGAAAAAATTCTCTAATTTTCCTCCTGAAAAATGTTTTCCTATCACGATTCAACTTCTGAAAAATTTGTTCAAAAAAACCCTCTGATAGTATTTCATAGGTATCCTTCTATTTTATTTCTTCCAATTTATATTTTGAAAAATTGTCTGATTCGACCTTCTTCTCACCCACAAAATTCCTTCTGATTCACCTGCTTGAAAAATTGCAATCTTGATTTTATCGAGAAAAAAAAACTTCTAAGATCGTGCCTCAAGTTTTTCATCAAATGTTCTGAATTTTTTAATTCGTCAAAATTTTTCATTTTTTCATAATTATGTATTTAGAAAAAAAAAGTTTCAAGCTTTTGATTCTTTTCAATTTTCATTTTTCAAAATTATTCAAATTTTCAATTTCAATAAGTATATTTTTTTTCAATTTTTCAATCCTTTCGAATTTCTAAGTATTCAGTTTTTCCCAAAGTTTTCAATTTTTAACGAATCTCTACTTTGATTTAAAAAAAATTTAAATTGTAATTTTTTTGTTAATTGATTCCTTCACATTTTCATTTTTTTTTTCGTAGGGGTAACAGCCCAGTTCTTTTTACCCTCCTCCAGTTTTTTTTTACCCATACATATTTCTCAAAAATTAAGCTCCTCATGTTACATAATGGGTTGACAACATAGCCAACATTTAGAATGAGCATTCCGTGACACATCAGCCTTGAAGAACGGCACATCCCAATATTTTTGTCGAGATGAGGAGACATTGTTTATCGCGTTCCATGTTTGCATGCATTTTCTTAGCAAATTGTTAAAAAAATGAACTTCATTCTTAAGCTATAGACTCGATGATTTTCATCAGAAAATTTTCGTAGGCACATCAAACAATTCTATGGTCTCTAAGCTATCTGATGGTGGAGTTGATTTTCATCAAAACATTTTTAGAGATTGAATTAAGGGGGTAAAAAGATTAGCGGACATTTTATTACATAGTTTCAGTTTTTTTACCCGGTAAAAAAATTGGCGAACTACAATTTATGAGTCTTCTAATTTTTTTACCCGCCTTTTTCCCTTCAAATTTCTTGCGATCGAAAGATAAAAAGTGATTTTACGATCGATTCATTATGTAAGACGCATTTTCAAAGAAAGGAGCCGAAGATTTAATTTTTTAAGATCAATTTTTTTTAGGCTCCACCCCATTTTCGAAAAATCTCTTTATCTCTGTACGTAAGCCTCCAATTGAAAAAAACTTCAAACAAAAGTTGTAGAACAAGATTCTTGGAATAATTTTTGTTATGACAAAAATTTCGATTGGGCCCCTCCCACCCCTCCAATTTTGCATATTATGTTATTTTTACATGTATTACTCAAAATTGGAGGGTGGGGAGAGGTGCTATCAAAATTTTTATAATAATCAAAATTGTTTCAAAGGTCTCAAACTTTTTTGATTAGGGTCTCAAGTACAGAGATAGAAAGATTTCCGAGGGGGATGGACCTTTAAAAAAGGGGAGCATTAGAAATGATTTATTTTCTTCTTTTTTTTACAATTAATTGATGAATTTCACTTCAGAACAAAATAATGTTCCCATTTTTATCGCAAGCATGCGAAAAAATTAGGGGGTAAAATAAATATCGGACGGGGTAAAAAATAGCGGACGGGGGTAAAAAACCTGGGGACTCGATTTTTCGCAGAAAATAATTTTTTTTGGGCTATCTAATCATAATAAAAAATTGATTTTTACGGCAAATGGTCAAGAAAGTTACGGTGATTTCAACAAGCTATTCAGTTTTTTCCTAGCTTCATTACATAGGGAGTTACATCGAAAAGTAATCTTAAGGGGGTCAAATAACTGGGCCGTTACCCCTAATTTCTTTTTCAATTTTTTTAAAATTCTTTCAAATTTCTCAATGTAAAAGAAATTTATTAGTTCTCCAAAATTTTTAATGTTTTTCATTTCGTCAATTTTTTGAAATCTTTTGAGTTTTCAATTTCCTCACAATTCCTTGATTCCTCGTTAGTAGTATATGGGTCACTACAGCACACTTGCCCGTGTGCCTAGTGACTTTCCCGCGTAGCGTGGTGGGAATTCGCTACCTCTCGGGCTAACTGATGTCCATATACGAAAAATATTTACAAGTCCCTAACTTTTTTTTTTTTTTTTTTTTTTTTTTTTAGAAACTTATAAAATAATTTTTTTAAAAACTTTTTTTTTTTCAATATTTTTTTTTAAAAACTTTTTTTTTTTTTTTTTTTTTTTTAAACAAAATATTTTTTTTTTTTTTTTTTTTAGAAACTTATAAAATAATTTTTTTTTTTTTTTTTTTTTTTTTTTTTTTAGATACTTATAAAATATTTTTTTTTTTTTTAAATAATTTTTTTTAGAAACTTATAATTTTTTTTTTTAGTACCTTATAAAATATTTTTTTCAGTAGCTAACTTATATAAAATTTTAGAAAAAATATTTACAACTACCTAACATATAAAATAATTTCGAAAAGTGTTTTTACAAAGGACAGATAGCAATGAGTATAGCTTTGTTGTTTATGCCATTATACTGGAGTTGTAACTTGGATGCTTGTAAATTCCAACTCTCCAATTTCTCATCACTATCAAATAATTTAACAAACCTTTTTGGTAAATTGAACTTGTAATCGTCAGTGGTGACTACGACAGTAGTACCAAATTTAGTCTGGAGGCGTGAGAATTGTTTAATGTTGAATTTTGTACCAACTTCGAAATCGTGAAATTTCATAAAAGGTACACGTTGTTTCTGTTCGCCAAGTTGGTTAAATTGGTTAAGTAAAGCGTCCATCTTCAACGAATGCTCAAGCTCAAGTGAAAATATGCCCCGAGTGGACTTCCTTATATAAATTTTCAAAGTGGTGGGGATTTAAAAAAATACACAATCACACGATATTTTCCTTAACCCATATAATACACAAGCCCTTCGAAAATACAAAAACCACGCTAACTTATAAAAAAAAAATTTTTTTTTTTAGAGACTTAATATATTTTTTCAACTTACCTACAAAATATTTTTCAAAAATTTTATCATTGATGTTTCCACCAATATATTTTTTCAACTTACCTACAAAATATTTTTCAAAAATTTTATCATTGATGTTTCCACCAATCATATGCTACACTACATAGAGCATCAAAAATACAGAACTTGCTGTTAACATTTTCAATTGATCTAATTTGATTGGGTCATCTTTGTAGAGAAAAACATGAATCTCATCTACAAGAATGTAATCCTGAATTTGATCAGCATCAGCTTCATGGGCTTCACAACAAATTGTTGGGTTGTCCAAAACAAGCTGTTTTTTATCCTTGACCTTCTTTAAAACAACCTCTTTGTCCACATATTCATATTCAAAATCGTTTTCTGGAGATTCCACTAAATCGAGCAAATAAGTGAGTGTGGTCTTATCCTTCTCAGACATATTTAAAACATCGACAAAACAATTCCACCAATAAGTTGTACCATCAATAACGCCTGTATATGACACATTTAACACAATATTACTGTATTTTTTTAATAACCGACCCTCGAATTCAGATAACAGTTGTTGAGTATCAAAAAAATTATCGATGGTCACTAAACCTACAATTTCCTTTAAAATGGTTTCCATATTAAGCATTTGAGGACATTCACGATACCGAGGATGATACTTCTTTTCGAAGATTCTCTCGTAAATAGGATCCCACAAATGAGTTGTATCATCAAAAACATCATCGGTAGGTGACTGATTCAGCGCAGTATTGCCATGTACTTTTTTTGATAAATGGCCTTTGAATTGGGATAACAGTTGTCGAGCATCAAAAAAATTCTCAACAGACACTACATCTTCAAATTTTTTTAAAACTGCTTCCATGTTAAACAACTGAGGATGATACTTCTTCTCATAAGCGTCCATGGTATCCAACTGATGTCAATGTAGACATGTACATCTATTTATACACAATTTCTCCTTTTTTTTCAACCCTTATCGAATTAATATGACTCCAGTATTTTTTGGATCTTTTTCACATTTATCTAAAATTTCGGTGTTGTATAATAATTTATCCACTCGGTTCTGTTGCACACTACCATTTTCGAAGCCTCTTTATATTCTTCTATTTCCAAATTTTTAGGAATTTTCCTCATTTTAATGTAGATCAATATTGTTAAAGAAATATTTATGGTGGCCCTGAAAAGGGCCGTTTTAATTTTTTCTTGATCCTAGTCTATGTCCGAATCTTCGTATATGCTGTAGTTGGCCCACTCCTCATATAATGCGTCGTTCACTGATGCAGCTCCATCCACCGCACTACAACTCCGACTTATGCGGCGACTATCTCGAAGAGCAGTGCAAAACATTACACTCTCTATCAAGGAATAGTCACACAACACAAAATCGTCGTTGTATGGCCTTAGGTTCCGTCTAAGCAGTATACTACCCAAAGGTCGCCTAAACCGATTCGAATTAATATCGAACCTTATTTGGTCGAGCGTTAACCTTTGGGTAGTATTGCAATGTCGTCGAGCTGTTCTTTCTTCTTCCGCGGTATCCTGGGTAGCAAGTTGGCGGGCTTCACGCACTGCTTCGAAGTGCATGAGCCGTGAACGGAGCCGTCTTTCGCTCCGTAGCATACACCGTATAGATGTAGGTAGCCAAGGGTCCCTCTCCAGGTCGGGTATCTTCTCTACCACGATGGAGGTAGCAAGCTTTAACAGCGGCTTCGGCATTTCTTCAAATGGAACTGGAACAGCAGCAGGACAGCAGGACAGCAGAACACACAAAACAAGTGATTTTCACTGCGAGTCCGAGTTCTATTTATATGATTTTAAAGAATTTCGGTAACGAATCAGTTGCGGCCTTTAAGACTCTTATATATTGTCACATTTTTAGATACCTGATTGGTTTAGAAAAATTTTTTACAGAACATCCTTACAAGCATTGACAAGATTGTCTTCTTAAATAGGTTTACATAACATCCTTAGAAGCATTGACAAGATGGCCTTCTTAAATAGGTTTAACATTTTTACGCGATTTAGGTAAGAAAACGAACACACTTTGTAGACTTCGTGTCACAGAGGCCTAGTTAGGTAATGTACATTTCAGCAGCAGTGTATATTACGTATTTTTACTTAAAAATCAAAATTACCTACCTATAGACCAGCATTTTTATTTCCATAATATTTTGGTTTTCAAAAATTCTATACCTATTTTCAAAGTTTTAATTTTTCAAACATTCGTGTATTCAGAATTCATTTTTTACTTTTCAAGTACAACACACATTTATTTCAAATTTTTCTGGCCCATATAAAAAAACAATAAAATAAAATTTTCAAGCCATAGGTAGGTAGAGCCTAAAAGTACCTTTTAAAAAATTTAAACTAAAAAAATTATATTTTTAAAAAAATTCTCTAATATTGAAATGAAAAGTTATTTTTGAACAAAACCTACTCAATAAGTACAGTTGTTTTGGTCTCATAACCTAATTTTCAAAAAATATCTTTGAAATTTTTTGCAATAAAAAAACATAAGAGTGATTTCACTGTCTCCATAAAAACGATCTCCGTTACCTAATTGAAAACGTAAATACTGCATTTTGTAGAGGAAGACTTGCTCATATAGCATTGGAAATTTTCCTAGAATTAGTTTTAGAAAAGTTGTAGTGTTGAAAACTTCAAATGGTTTTTTTAGTCAGGGTTTTTTTAGTCACTCTCATAGTCGGAACTGCAGCACATTTTCTCTAAGAGAAAAAACAATGTAGATCAATATTGAAGAAGAAATATGATTTGTGGCCCTGAAAAGGGCCGTTTTAAGTTCGGTGCGGTTTTTTTTATTCCGTATCACAGTCGGAACTGCTGCTGCTGACTTCGTCGACGCCAAAAAAACTGCTCATGGTGCTGTCCATGCTATTTTCCGCTTCAAATAACTCCCGTCATAAAGGTGTTGAAGGTTCGAGGTGGCGTAAGCACCTCTCCCCATTCCCGAGCATAGTCTGGCTTCATACTGAGGGCAATACGATGTAGCTCGATGCGTATTGCCGATGTGTCAGTGCTGGTGCTGGTGCTCTCGTCGTTATTGGTTATTACACTCGAATTGAGTGTAATATTCGACACGTTGAGATCCGTTTCTGCTTGCTGTTGCTCTAACGGTATGGTATTAAACAAATGGTAAAAGGCCAACCCTGCCAAGATCAGCATCACGAATGAAACAATTAGGTCCTCCATTATCGCAGCAGTCAGCATGAAGAAAAATGCTGCAACTTCGATGGTTTCTTGAACAATTGACATCTTGGAAATTACGAGAGAACTGTGATTTTAACGTTGCGTGGGAGTTCTATTTATACGATTTTAAAGAATTCCAGTAACGAATCAGGTGCATCCTTTGCGACAAGTGTATTTTAACGAAGAGATGTGTTTAAAAACTACCCTAGAGATGAAGTTATTTGAGTGCTGTAGGTACCCTAAGGAAAATTTTAGCTTTCATGATACAGTTTCAGGTGTAAAAGTAGTGCCTTATGGTGTGTATTTCAAATTTTTTTGTAAAATTCACATACTTTTCTTAAAAAATGAGTATAAGATTTGAATAACAACCTTAAGACAATATAGGCTTGTTAAAAGTGTCATTCATAGGTTGTTTAAAATGTCCTTTATAGCCAATAGAGTTACAAGAGTTAGGTAAACGCTTCGGGTATCGGACCCAGCATCTCAGCAGGGGGTTAAAACTGAAATCAGTACGAAAAAATCGCCACAGCTAGAAGGTTTCTTTAAACTTGGTTCTCTGTAGCTCGCTTTTATAAAATTTACCAGAAATCTCTTCACCGTCTAAAGCTGTAATTTCATAGGTTATAGGTACTGTGTAGCGAATTTTAGAAACTAAAAATATTTCCTGTGTCCATTTGCGACCATACTTATTGCTAAAAACGTCTTTTTTCAGTGTGATTCGTACACGATCGCCTACTTTTAACAAAGATTTTGGTAATTTGAAGTCTTTTAACGAGTACATCCGTTCGTATATTTTTTCTCATTTTTTTGAGTCACACGAGCAGGTTGCGTACCTATCGTTCTGTGTATGTTTTTTTCGTTGTATTCTTTTAAAATCAAAGGTAATATTGTAAGCCACTCGTGATTTTGGTTCATTTCAAAATGCAATTTCAACTTTTCATTTATTGTACGATTAAATCTCTCCACCATAGCCGCCTTGATTTCAGTAAACGTGTGATACATTTCAATTTTGTATTTTTGTAATAATTTCTTAAAAGTAGAATTCGCAACTTCTCTTACCCATGTAACAGTTTAGGTTTTCCTTTACCACCTAGTATCGTTTCAAACCCCCCTGCTAACTTCTTTACCTGACTTGTCTTTCAATGGTACACTCCAACTAAAGCAGACTATAATGTACAAAATGTACTTGAAACTGCCAAAAAAAAACTATGTTGAATAGGTATCATTTATAATAATGTAGATTTTTTAAAAATTTAAACATAAATGACCGCAAATAACCTCTTCAATTTTTTGATGCTGGTCGTAATTATATGAAATGACACAATTTTTACCTACATACTGGATAAACTCAGCGGGTGGTGCAACACCGAAAAGAGTCGTAATAGCGCTGTTCTTACAATAGGCTACCCAATGTGTCCCTATACACAAACTCGCATCCAGTTTCTCTATACCTGACTCCTTTTTAACCACTTAGGAAGGGTGGCCTATCTCGCATTATGTTCTAAAGAATTCGATACTGAGAGAGAGAGATCTTATTCAATTTGTCACCAATTAGAAAGGTCATTTAAAAAATACACATTGAAACTCATATGTACTAATTTAGGAAAGGTTTGCATCAAAATACCTACTTGGAAAAAATATTCTATTCAAGTGTCTCATATTTTCAATTTTATAAGAAAAATATCTAATTTAGAAAAAATATTGTTAACTTGGAAATAGTGATGAGTTAAATTTTAAAAACCACTTCAATATTTTTTGTAAAAAAAGTATGCGTTTCTATGCTAAGACTCGAGTAAAATCATATCAACATTTTTTTCTTGTAAAAAATACGAGTTTCTATGTAGGTAGGTTTGCATAAATCCATTTCAAATTTTTTTGTAAAAAATACGTGTTTCTATGCTGTAACAGAGCAGACTGTGTAAAAAATACGAGTTTCTACGATGGGACTCGTTTATATCCATTTCAATATTTTTTCTTACAAAAAAATACGTGTTTCTGGGTTGTATATCGCGTCAAAACCATTTCAAATTTTTTTTGTAAAAAAATACATGTTTCTGGGTTGTATATCGCGTCAAAACCATTTCAAATTTTTTTTGTAAAAAAATACGTATTTCTATGCTGTATATCTTGTCAAAACCGTTTCAATGGTTTTTTTTTGTAAGAAAATACGTATTTCTATGCTGTAACTGGGTAGACTCCCCTAAAACCATTTCAATTTGTAAACAAAATACGAGTTTCTCGCGTCAAAACAAACAAAAATGCACACATTCTTTAGAAGGGATAGACACAACAAACGAGAGCAGGTATAAATCTTACACCGGCTACTTCCGAACTACTGTATATGTGTTCGGATATGCGCACATTCCTTTGAAAGAGGGTGGCGAACTGGTCCAGATAAAAACATTACGAATTTTAACTCATTTTATACTAAAAGGGGCGGAGCTTACAGCAGTGACCTAACCAAAAAAGTATAAATAGAGGTGCCGGTGACCTAGAATCTTGTTGCATTTGTGACTCTCGTGCCGACAGGATCTCCTGCTCTACACGTCTATCCTAACAAATAATACAACTCACGAAATATACCTGCTATTTTGTATTGTATCTTTTTGCGATGGCTAGTTTTACGAATGGTTTTATAAACAGTCCTTTTAAGGGCTATAGTGTGAAGGTGTTAAGAGATGTTGCTAAAGAAAAAAGAGTGAAAGGAGCGTGGAAGTTGAAAAAAGCGGAACTGGTCGCAGCGTTGGAAGGATTAAATGTACGAGTAGAAGATATACCTACACCGCGACCACCTATAAGTGTAAATATATTGGTGGATGCGGGAGAGGTAGATTTTTGTAAGGTAAAAGTTGGCGTTTTACGCCAGCTAGCGCGTACGTTAAAAATTAAGTATTATTATAAGTTAAGTAAAGGTGATTTAATCGCCGCATTAAATAATAAGAAAAATATTCTAAGTAATAATAATGTCGTTCAAGTTGAACCTAGTTCAACTTTAATTAATACTAATGCCTCCGTTCAAGTTGAACCTAGTTCAACTTTAATTAATACTAATAATAATGATATTGTTTGTAATGTTATTATTGAACCTAGTTCAATTGATGAGACGATTGAAGCTGTCGTACGTTGTTATTATAATGACGAAGCTGAAGTTGACGAAATTAATGTTAGTCAAAATAGTTGTAAGACTAGCTCAACTAATGTAGATAATAATATTTCTAAGGCAGTAGAGTCTAGCTCTGCTGAAAATAATTTAAGTATTTCTAAACCAGTGGAGTCTAACTCTACTGAAAATAATTTAAATATTTCTAAGTCAGTTCAGCCTAGCTGCACTAAAGATATTTTAAGTGAAGCTATGCGTGTAATTTACGAATCAGACGATGATGTTTTTGTAACTCCGTCTCCTGTTAAACCTAAGTCTAGTGTATCGAATAAGTTAACTTTGAAAGAGTTAAGAATTAAGGCTAAGAATTTAAATATTAAGTATTATTATAAGTTGAATAAGAGTGATTTGATCACTATAATTAAACGATATGAAGAAGAACATATCGATTTTAAAGTAACTGAGAAGCAGAAATTTAAAAATGATATTTTTGATAGGGAAATTAAACCTTGGTTCAAACACCCGCAATTTGAAAAAGTAACGCCTTCGACTTCTAATTTGAAAAAAGATGAACCGAAACCCACTCCTTACCGTCACACTATTTCCGAAATTTTAAATGAGCCATCAGTTGAAGAAATTATGCCAATCTCCGAAGCTGGAATTCAAGAAGCCATCCAAGGAATTATCAACGCGAAGCCTGAATGTGAAGAAATTATTCCAATTTCCGAAGCTGGAATTCAAGAAGCCAATGACTTAGCCATCCAAGGAATTATCAACGCGAAGCCTGAATGTGAAGAAATTATGCCAATTTCCGAAGCTGCTATTCAAGAAGCCAACGACTTAGCCATCCAAGGAATTATCGATGCAAAGCCGGTTAGTGACAACGATGATGCTGAGGTATGTGAATTTTGGAATGAAATTATTAATAATGCGGATACTGTAAATATTAACGAAATTGAAAAAATACTCGGGCCATGTCAAGACTTTAATTTTAACGAAGCTGACCTAGAAATTACTGACGAAAATTTATTAAGTGAATTAATGCATGTCCCTGAAAATCCGTTAGAAAAACGTACTTTGGTACAAAATTTAATGACCACTCACGATGAATTTATAATAGAAGCTAAAAATGTGGCAGAGGAAATGGAAAAAAATGATATTGAGCAATACATCGAAAGGAAGCCGACCCGACCTACGCCTATCGATAAATATCATAAAAAATCTGACCGAAAATCGTTTCCCTATTTAGTACCTAAGATTATTGTAACGCCACCCTCCCCTGTACATGAACCTGGTTATATAAACTGCGGCACGGTCGAAGTAGACGAAAACGACCCTTTTATTAGTCAACTTTTGATGTCTTCCACTCAAAGTCAAAATACCAAAGTTGATGATGATTTTACTGCTAAATTAATGGAATTTTATTATAATAAATTTTTTGACGAGTCTGAAAATAATTTTGTTACTGAATTGCAAAATATTGTAAAAGTACCCGTCGATGAAAATAATTTTCTTGATGTACTTTACTCTGCTGAAAATCAAGCAGAAAAAAAGAAAATTGCTTTGAAATTTATTCAAGACATTGAAAATTTGAAAAAAGATTTAGAATTGTCTTCTGACTCTGACTCTGATGATTGTAACTCGGACTGTTCGTGTAATACTTGTGATTGTTCTCGTACGGATTCTCATACTGATGACTCGGACTCGGACTCGGATAGCTCCGACTCGGACTCTGACTCAGACTCGGATAGCTCCGACTCAGACTCGGACTCGGATAGCTCCGACTCAGACTCGGACTCGGATAGCTCCGACTCAGACTCGGACTCGGATAGCTCAGACTCGAATTCGGACAGTTTGGACTCGGATAGCTCCGACTCGGACTCGGACTCTGATAGCTCCGACTCGGGCTCGGACAGTTCGGACTCGGATAGCTCCGACTCGGACTCGGACAGTTCAGACTCTTCTTCTTCTAATAATGACTCGGACTCGGATAGTTCAGACTCTTCTAATAATGACTCGTATTCTATTTCTTCGGCTTCTGACTATGAATTTTTAGATAGTCAACCTGTGTATATTGGCGGTGGAACAAACCCCTTTGAAACAACTCGCGAGGACGACTTGAAATACATAAACATAAGCGAAGTAAGACGTCGTCATGTCAATAGATTTAACTGGGAATTTCGCGATTATAAAATAACTTTAAAGAAAAACATTCCTAAAATGACCAATGACGATATAATTACTAAATCTTTAAATGAAATGTTGACTTTTGCTAAAAAACGTACAAATTATCAAGAAGGCGATGAAATTAACTTGGTGGTGGAGAATCCTAAATTTTTCCACGCTATATCGACAGGCTATCATTGTGATGATTATGTAAAAAAAATTAAAGATAAAATGTTGCAAATCTTGACCTCTGACGAGAGTGTAGATTTGTTTGACTGTACATTTAGCGTCCACACTATAAAAATCCCTCGTGGACAGGGACGTACGAAAATTATAAATTTAAAAGAAGATATTCGTACAAAACATTGCATTATTGAAATTAACAACGATGATAAGTTATGTGGTCCTCGTGCTGTTATTGTAGGTTTGACCTACCAAACCAATGTTATATTGGACCGTACTCTAAGTAAAAATGAAATTAAATATATTCACGAAGGACGCTATTTACAAGGGGAGTTGGCTCGAGAACTCTGCTATAGACTTGGCGAATATAACGAAGAAGGGTTTACTTTGCATGACTTTAAAAATGTAGAAAAATTATTAGACATCCAAATTAATATAGCATGTGCTGAATTTTCGAATAATTTTATATATCACGGTGAAGAGAAACCGATTAAGGTATATTTGTATAAGGTAGGTAACCATTTCCATACCATTTCAAAAATGGCTGCATTCTTTGGTGCAGTTTACTTTTGTGATAAATGTTTGAAACCTTACCAAAATAAAAATGGTCATGTATGTAAAACTGAGAAAAAACCGTGTCTCCTGTGTATGGGTAAGGAACACGTTGATGGCACGATTAAAAGAATTTATTGTCCCAACTGTAATCGATACTGTCTAAATAACGAATGTATGGTAGAACACATCAAAAAAGTGTGTCCTACTACTTATAAATGTAAAAAATGTAATAAAGTTGCAAAACGTAACTCTGGTCACCAGTGTGGCTTTAATAAATGCATGAATTGTAAGAATATTGTAAATACTGCAACACACCAGTGCCACATGTTAGATAGGGTAGCTAAAGGTGGCAAATGTGAATTAGGATGTAAAAATTGTGCTGTAAATAATAAGTGTATGCTCGGTACCGAGGCTAAACTTGACGAAATTGTAAAAAAGAACTATCGAAAACTGATTTTAACACATCACCCTGATAAACAGGGAGATATACATATATTTGAAAAAGTCTTTGAAAGTTTTAAAAAAGTGCAAAATGTCATTAGAACGTCTGTAACGTCCGCAGAACGTCATGACTATAGAGAAGAATTTAAAAATCTTGGTTTGGAATGTAACTGTACAAATAATCATGACAAGGCTAATCCTAAATGTACGTATACAGAGAAATATATTTTCTTTGATTATGAAGCGCAGCAAGAGTCAGGGGTGCATATTGCCAACTTGGTGGTAGCTCACGACTTTGCTGGTAAAAAATATGTATTTAATAATAACGATGAGTTTTGCGAGTGGCTTATTAGTAGGAAGCATAAAAATTACACTGCTATTGCCCACTATGCTCGTGGCTATGACAGTCATTTTATAATGCAGTACTGTGTTAAAAATACTATAAAACCATATACTATATACTGCGGTACTAAATTAATGCTACTCGAAGTTCCTCACTTGAACTTGAAAATTATTGATAGTCACAATTTTATTTCGGCTCCCTTGGCTAGTTTTCCTAAAACCTTTGGCCTTACAGAGTTGAAAAAAGGTTACTTCCCCCACTTGTTCAATACAGTAGAAAATGCAAATTATGTTGGCCCAATTCCGAATAAAGAATTCTATTCATATGATCGTATGAAAGAAGATGAACGTAAAAAGTTCATTATATGGCATGATGCGAAAGTTGCAGAAGGCTATGTTTTTGATTTGAAAAAAGAACTTTACGAATACTGCGACTCTGATGTTGATATTTTAAGACGCGGATGCCTTCAATTACGCGAGCAATTTTTAGAAATTGCAAATATTGACCCCTTCCAATACTTGACTATAGCTAGTGTTTGCATGGCCATTTATCGTAGTAAATATTTAATAAGTGATACCATTGCTGTGTTGGACACAGAATTAAAAGACCAATATTCTAAGGCTTCGATTTCTTGGTTAAGTTCATTTAATAATCCACATATTAAACATGCTACAAATGGTGGCGAAGTAAAAATATGTGGTGCTAAAGTAGATGGCTTTGATGGGACTTGTAAGAATGTGTACCAGTTTCATGGGTGTTTTTGGCATGGTTGTCCCAAGTGTTACCAAGAAGACACTATAAACAATGTAAATAAAAGTTGTATGGGTGACTTGTACCAAAAAACTGTCGATCGCACTGCCCAGCTTGTAAATAATGGCTTTAAGGTGATTGAAATTTGGGAATGCGAATGGACAAAGTCACCCTTGTATAAAAAATGTAAAAATGTTCAAATAAGAGAACCTTTAAATCCTCGTGATGCCTTCTTCGGTGGTCGAACTGAAGCATTTAAACTGAAAAAAGTTGTAGATGGCCAATCTGAAAAAATTAAATATATCGACGTGTGTTCTTTATACCCTACTGTAATGTACTATGATAATTACCCTATTGGCCATCCTACTAAAATAATTGAACCTCAAACTTATGATAAAAACTGGTTTGGCATGGCAAAATGTAAAATTTTAGCTCCTCGTAATTTGTACATGCCAGTTTTGCCTGTTAAAGTTAAAATTAATAAAAATGAGAAGTTACTATTTCCCCTTTGTTTGAAATGTGCTACTGATGATGTAAGAAAATGTAACCATTCGGACACGGAACGTGCGTTTATCGGTACTTGGTCTACTATTGAAATTAATAAGGCTTTGGAAATGGGGTATAAAATCTGTAAAGTTTACGAAGTTTGGACATTTGAAAAATCTACAAAATTATGGAAGGGCTATATCGAAGACTTTATGAAAATTAAATTAGAAACGAGCGAACATCATTATCCTTCAAATGAGGAGTATGCTCGTGATGTTAAAGAACGCATGGGGATTTCTCTAGATCTTGATCAAATCGATGAGAATCCTGGAAAACGTGCAGTTTCTAAATTATGTTTGAATTCTTTATGGGGTAAATTTGGACAACGTCAAAACATGGGAAATACTGAATTTATTACTGAGCCTGCACGATTCTATGAAGTCTTACTCGACGACCGTATACAAGATTTGAATATTATTTACGTTTCTGACAACATGGTGCAAGTTGATTATAAATTTAAAGATCAGTACGTAGAAAATAACCATAATACTAATATTTTTGTGGCTCTGTATACTACTGCTAATGCTCGTCTTCGTCTTTATGAAAATCTTTCAAAATTGAACGAGTCTGTAATTTACTGTGATACCGACTCTATTGTATACATTGATGATGGTAAAAATTCTATTAAAACTGGCCATATGTTGGGAGAATGGACTGATGAGCTTAAAGGTGCCTACATTACGAAATTTTTAACCACTGGTCCGAAATCGTATTATTTCAAAGCATCTAATGGTAAAGAGTGTACCAAAGTCAAAGGGTTCACTTTACATCATAAAAATGCATTGCAAATAAACGAGGTAGCTATGGAAAAATTAATTGATGGTACAGAAAAAATAATAGAAACTTTGGATACCGATCTAATTAAAAGAAATAAGACAACTAAAGAATTGCTAAGGATAAAGGAACAGGAGAAGAAATTGAGTTTTGATTTTGATAAACGGCTCATATGTCAAGATTACGACACTTTTCCTTACGGTTATTAAACATGTAGGTACCTATATCTGTGGCGCGACTAGAGTCGCGGGTGGTTGGTGGGACCACAGAAAGTATATAAATAAATATTTGTGTGTGATTTTTTTCCAAGTGTAACCCTACTATTTTTTTGGCTATATAAGGAAGTGACCAACTAAGTTGAGTTCAGTACAATGTCAACATTCATGAACCCTGAAACCTTAGAAGAATTGGCCGCATTCAGTATTATAACTAGTTTGAGAAAACCTGTTGATGTTCTGGTATTACCTCTCCCCAATCTGATTATTAGATACCTTAGACAAATACAAAAGTTTCTGGATTATGAGCACTATAGATTGAAATTTGCATTGGGCACGAGTTATGATATTGAACTTTATGATGCTTACACAATATTTATTTTGTATAGTGTTTTTCTCAGAAATAATAGTGATTCGTGGTATGATTCTATAAACTATGTGAAGACTAGTTTTGGCATTACAGAGAGCGTGAGTGATAGCGACTCAGACTCGGATGACGGTTATAATACTGATCATACGTCTGAGAGTAGCAGTTATACAACTAGTGACCATTACATAGATAGCGATAGTGACTCGGACTCGTACTCTTCCTCTAACAATTTTACGGATGGGTGTAGGTATCTGCCTTTCAGGAAATTTGATAATTTTGCTGTGGGTTCAAAATTCAATATAAAACATTTTTCGCGACATGAAACTAAATTTGGACCTACGATAGTGGTTACCACTGATCATTATAGGTTCAATTTACCAAATAGGTTTCTAAAACTATTCAATACTGATGAAAAATTGACGAGTTGGAATTCGAAGGTACCACTGTGCAATTTGCAACTCCAGTACAATGGTACCAGAAACAGTATAATACACCTTTCCATGTCTCATGGAAAATAAGTCTCCCCACTCTTTACTTTGGTTATATAAGGAGTCGTATAGACCTAGCTAAGTCATTGTGCTTACTGACTTGCAGCAAGATGGTCTTCACTAAATTGCCCACTATGCTGTGTGAGAAGCTACCTATCGATACAGTCTTCCAAATTGTAAAATTTGAGAGCGAGTATTGGTTTCCTTACAACACATATGTACATACAGAAGACTTTAAATGTCTTCTACCTGAGCATTTAGGTAAGGTTATTCAGTTTACTTTGCACTTTTGGGAAAATAAGAAAAATGCTACAATGATTCACAAAGGTGAAGGTTTGATGGTTATTAGTGACAATACCAACGACCCTCGACCTGTACTACCTTGGACAAGTATACCGGAATGGATATTTTTTGATTTAATTGATTTTGACGTTCATTCAGTAACCACACCTTATTTTAGATACGAATTTCCTTATGCCTCATCTTATTTTGATTGTCCCTTGAAAATACAGCATTGGAAAACACGTACAGGTTTGAAAATTAGTTTTGAAGAGAATGGTTCATTTCATTTACGTCACGAAGGCGGCGAACCTGTTCCCTTTTTAGAACCTGAAGAATTACCTTGTGATGATGTGAGTTTTGATATTTTAAACTTTGAACGTGGGCCTGGCAATTCCACCATTGTCAATACTGAATACTTCAGTTGTAAATTAGACCCTGTCACAAATCAACAATTCGACACTCCGAAAAAATTACAGTATTTTAACAAGTACAATGATTTGATTTTGACTATACGAATAAGTCAGTCTGATAATGAAATTTTTACTCGCATAAACGCACACCGTTCTATGAATAGTCAGAAGTTTTGGTTGCGGTATGAGTATTACATTCTAGGTCTTGAAAATTTTTAAAATCATCCCCACCACTTTGAAAATTTATATAAGGAAGTCCACTCGGGGCATATTTTCACTTGAGCTTGAGCATTCGTTGAAGATGGACGCTTTACTTAACCAATTTAACCAACTTGGCGAACAGAAACAACGTGTACCTTTTATGAAATTTCACGATTTCGAAGTTGGTACAAAATTCAACATTAAACAATTCTCACGCCTCCAGACTAAATTTGGTACTACTGTCGTAGTCACCACTGACGATTACAAGTTCAATTTACCAAAAAGGTTTGTTAAATTATTTGATAGTGATGAGAAATTGGAGAGTTGGAATTTACAAGCATCCAAGTTACAACTCCAGTATAATGGCATAAACAACAAAGCTATACTCATTGCTATCTGTCCTTTGTAAAAACACTTTTCGAAATTATTTTATATGTTAGGTAGTTGTAAATATTTTTTCTAAAATTTTATATAAGTTAGCTACTGAAAAAAATATTTTATAAGGTACTAAAAAAAAAAATTATAAGTTTCTAAAAAAAATTATTTAAAAAAAAAAAAAATATTTTATAAGTATCTAAAAAAAAAAAAAAAAAAAAAAAAAAAAAAATTATTTTATAAGTTTCTAAAAAAAAAAAAAAAAAAAATATTTTGTTTAAAAAAAAAAAAAAAAAAAAAAGTTTTTAAAAAAAAATATTGAAAAAAAAAAAGTTTTTAAAAAAATTATTTTATAAGTTTCTAAAAAAAAAAAAAAAAAAAAAAAAAAAAGTTAGGGACTTGTAAATATTTTTCGTATATGGACATCAGTTAGCCCGAGAGGTAGCGAATTCCCACCACACTACGCGGGAAAGTCACTAGGCACACGGGCAAGTGTGCTGTAGTGACCCATATACTACTCTCGTTATTTCTTCATTTCTCTCAACTTTTCAATTTCTCATATTTTATTTTTTATTTTTTTTTTTATTTCTAAAAATTTTCAAATTATTCCAAACTTTTATAAATTTTTTATTAATATAGTCTTTTTCCAAATCTGATTCGTACTTTTTCAATTCTTCCAAAGTTGCATTATTTTTCATTTTTTTTTTTCATCTATTCTTTTATGTTTTCTTAGAAATTTTTACATCTTAATTTCTCAAAAATTTATTTGGTATTTTGAAATCTTTCAATTTTTATATTTTCTAAATTTCTCAGAATTTCCATTTCCTTCTTTTTCATTTTTTCATTCTTTAAAATTTTTTCACTCATATTTTATGACTTATTGATTTTTTTAAATTGTATTTTTTCATTTTTCCAAAATTTTTATTTTGATTTACTCTCTGAATAATTCCTCTATGATACACTTGTAAAAATCACTCTCATTCTGATTAACTTTCCAAAAATATATTTCCTCTGATTTTTCTCTTGAAATTTTTTTTCTCAGATTAAGTTGATGAAAAATGTTTAAATTCATATATTATTTTTTGAGAAATTCACTTCTTAAAAATAATTTTAAATCGTATAAAAAAAGAATGCAAAATTATGATTTTTCTCCTGAAAATGTATTTTATTGATGAAAAATGTTTATCATATATTTTTTGAGAAATTCACTTCTTAAAAATAATTTTAAATCGTATAAAAAAAGAATGCAAAATTATGATTTTTCTCCTGAAAATGTATTTTATTGATGAAAAATGTTTATCATATATTTTTTGAGAAATTCACTTCTTAAAAATAATTTTAAATCGTATAAAAAAAGAATGCATAATTATGATTTTTCTCTTGAAAATGTATTTTATATTTCCCTCTGATTTTTCTCCTGATTTAGATTCGGAAGAGTTTCTTCCTGATCTACCCACTAAGAAAATTATTCTGATTAATTTCCAAAAAAATTCTTCCAATTTACCTTCCGAAAAATATTTCAAATGAAAAGAAATAACCCTACGTTGTTTTATTTATAAAATAGCTGCACAGGGAAACCGTTGAAATGTACGAAAAAGGCAGTCAGCGTTTACACTCCACCTCCAATTCAAGCATCTCAAATATCGACCCAATCTTCGTTCGCATTTAAATATGGAAAAGTTGAAGTCAGAGCCAAGTTTCCAATTGGCGATTGGATGATTCCTCGTAGGTAGAATCAACGAATCAAGACCTCGGGACATAAATTAATACAAGAGTACCTTCAATAATTTTTTTTCCTCGCAGAAATTTGGCTTCTACCTAAGAACACAACTTGGTACGGAGAAGACTATCAATCTGGTCAAATTCGAATCGCCATGGCTCGAGGAAATAAGCAATTCGACTGTTCCAATACGCACTACGGTCATAGACGTTTAGAAATGGGCATTACATTGGGGCCCAAGTCCAATTTAAAACATAAAGTATTTTATAAAATGGCCCCCGAAAGTTGGAGTAAAGATTTTCATACTTATACTGTTATTTGGACAGCAGGTAAATTGAATTCCACACAACTTTTTAACTTCAGAGCAAGTTTAAAAAATATAAAAAATTAATAATTTTCAGAAAAAATCACTTTCTTGGTCGATAACGAAGAATTAGGCACAATACAACCTGGAACAGGACAGACGATTCGTCAACTTGTTGGATTACCTACCAGCACAGAGAGTATTTATAGAAACGCTACCAGCAACATGGCTCCTTTCGATAGAGAGGTAATTGAATTTGATTTATATGCTGCGGATAATTCTCAGTCTGATTGAAAAAAATTATAATGTGTTTGTTTTGCTGCAGTTTTATTTGCTTTTTGGTACGGGTGTCGGAGGTGTAACTGATTTCCCTGATACTTGCGTTTCAAATCCGAAAAAACCTTGGACCAATGATTCGCCATTCTCAAAGGTAAATAAAATAATTTTACAAATAGAAAGATCTCGCTATGTTTATAAGGATGTTTCCCAAATAATTTAGGAACATTCACAGAATGAACACGCAACTGATAAGAAACTGAAAATGTTGTGTAAACATGGTGCCTATCTCGAAAATTGAAGGGGCGAGGGGAATAAAATGAGGGATGCTTTATGAAAGATCTCGCTATGTTTATAAGGATGTTTCCCTAATAATTTAGGAGCATCCACAGAGTGAACAGGCAACCGATAAGAAACTAAAATTGTTATTTAGCTACACGAGATGCCTATCTCAAAAATTGAAGGGGCAAGGGGGACTAAAACGAGAAGTTTTCTTTGATCAAACATATGGGTAGTAATGGAAAAAAAACTTTTTCACCCTTGACATTTTTTGCTCAAGTTTGAAAACAAGGGCACTACAAAGCGAAGTTTGGGCCCTTTAGCCCCTTCATTTTTGAAAATAGGCAAATTTATCAAATAACTGTTTTTGTTGCTCTTGAAAAGTTGCACTTGTTTCATGCTTTACCTCGGCGAAATTTCAAAATTTCCATGCCACAGGGTGTCCATAAATTAAAGCTAAAATCATCCAAGTGCACACGCAAGGTATAAAAATTTCAAAATTCAATTATTACAATGCATGTCAAGGATGCAACTTTTTGAGAGGGACAAAAAAAGTTATGTAATAAATTTTCCTGTCTTCAAAAATGAAGACGCTAAGAGCTTTGGAAATCGGAAAAGCGTCGTTTCTCCAATGTTTGAAGCTCTGTAGCGCCTTCATTTTCAAACTTAGGCAAAAAATGTCAAGAGTAAAAAATGTTTATTTTTTGCAGTACTACCCATATGTTTGATCAGAAAAAATATCCCACGATTTTATTTCGCCTTGCCCCTTCAATTTTTGAGATAGGCAATATGTGTATATAACATTTTTTATTCCTTATGAGTTACTTGTTCATTCTGTGGATTTTACTGCGCCACTCAGCCATCATCTTTGTGGGTTAGTTGTAATTTACTGCCCCACCCTTGAATTATAAGGCAACTTGAACTGCACCAGTGAAAGTAAGAATTTATGAGTTGGAAATTTTTGAGATTTGCGGTACATAGTAAGCTTTTAGGTTATTTCTTTCTCATCGTGTTATCTAACCCTTTGGATTTGAAAAATGAATAGACTTCGAATCAAATGAATTATTTGTAAATAAGTAAAGGATCTTTACTTCAAATCAAATTAATTATTTGTAAATAAGTAGATGATCTTTAAAAATTTTTATCAATTTTTCAGGCAATGCTGGACTTCTGGAAAGACAGAGATAATTGGTTCAACACGTGGAAAGACGATAATGCAGCATTGAAAATTGATTACGTAAAAGTTTGGTCGCTTTGAACGGAAGATAATTCTTCAATAAAATATTAATTTAGTAATTCTTTACCAAAAATTTTTTCAAAATGGTATGACATATAAAATATACGAATTTTTTATAGGTACCTACATTAATAATAAAATTTTACAATCCTCTTATTTAAATGAATCCATCCGTGTTCCGAACCGATTTCTCAAGTTTTATTTTTCAATAAAAAAACCTCAAAGAAAACAACCCTTCCACTTCATGGCTTCTATACTTCACATCTCGAAATAATTTCCAAAAACGTCGACCGTGTGTTTGAGGGTGTTTGGAGAAAATCATCCCAAGCAGCTAATTCCTCACGAATTCCATCTCACCCCCTTGAAATACCTACATTTACTTAAACATTAGAAATGGATTCAATTTCAAAAGTTAATTTTAAAAATGATTAAAATTTCAGCAAAATTTTTAAATTTAGGACCTTTACTGATTTTTTTAATCTGGTTATTTTTTTTAAATTTTTTTTTAAATTGAGCCAACTACAAAAATTCATTAAAATTTTAAAACCATTATATTTTGAATTTTCACCTAGTTATAATCTTATTTTCAATTTTTGTTTATTTTTAAAAATAAAAAATTTCAATTTGTAACATTTGATGCCATTAAAAAAATTTGGTTCGAATTTTAAAAATTTTTAAATTTCCATTTTCATGAATTTTGAAAAAAAAAATATGAAAATTAATCCAACTTCAAAATTTTAAAAATTTCAACTTTTTTCAAATTTAGAATTTTTGTGATATATGCTTGATCAGAAAAAAAATTCCTCAATTTTATTTTCGCTTGCCCCTTCAATTTTTGAGATAGGCAATATGTGTATAATATATAATATTTTTTATTTCGTATGGGCTGCCTATTCAATCTGTGGATTTTCCTGTGCCACTCAGCCAACATTCAACATTCGTGTGAGGTAGTTGCAATTTACTGTCCCTTTCTTTGATTTATAAGGCAACTTGAACTGCACCGGTGAAAGTAGAATGAGCTGCAGATTCTTGAGATGTGAAGTAGTGAACTTTTAGATGATTTCTTTCTCAGCGGGTTATCAAACCCTGTAGACTTGGAAAATGAATAGACTTCACACCAAAAATTAACTATTTGTAAAGAAATGGATAATTTAAAAAAAAATTATATCAATTTTTCAGGCTATGCTGGACTTCTGGAAAGACAGAGATAATTGGTTCAACACTTGGAAAGGCGTAGATGCAGCATTGAAAATTGATTACGTAAAAGTTTGGTCGCTTTGAACGGAAGATTCAATAAAATATTAATTTAGTAATTCTTTACCATGTTTTTTTTTCAAAATGGCATGACCATGACGTAAAGTGTAAGAATTTTGATACCTACAACGATAATAAAATTTTGTAATCCTCTTATTTTAATGAATCCGTATTCCGGACCAATCTCTCAAGTTTTATTTCTCAATACAAAAGCTTCAAAGAAAACAACCCTTCCCCTTCTGGCTTCTATTCTTCCCATCTCGAAACAGTTTTCAAAAACGTCGGTCGCGTGTTTCAAGGCATTTGGGGAAATCATCCCACGCATCTAATTCCTCACGAATTCCATCTCACCCCCCCCCCCCCCCTTGGAATACATTTAAACGCATCTGTAATGCAATAAATCTGCATCGAGTACCCTGATAATAGAGTTTTTCGATTTAAAACATACGTTAAGCTACGTTAATTAAAATTTATGGCGGGAATTCGGCCACACTCACCGAAATTCTGGATACTGGATTCACGCAGCTGTTGACATTCTGGACATATTGCGGCCACGAGGATACCTCAACGTGAAATATATTCAATCGCACGAACCGAACTCATTTGAGAAGATAATTGAAGCGAAAGTTGGCGTATTTGAAGAATTATTTTCACACATTATTGATTACTTTGCTTCTCATGCCGACCAAGTCTCGTTGTCTGTCGCAAAAAAAGCCGTTTCGCAGTGTTACCGCTTCTCGGCGAGCTGAAAACAGCAAACCAAAATTATGGAAATTAGTCAAGGTTGGATGGAGGAAAAGCACGCGAGAAGAGATTCGAGAATACTCGACGATGCTGACGAACTGACGAAGGCATCTAAAGGGCATCCTTTTGTTGAAATTCTCAAGTGGCGAGGAAGTGGTAGGGAAAAAGGGAAAATTCGCATTGGCTCGGCACCGTTACACTGCGTTCCCGCATTTTTCACGCGCAATATCGATTTTCTGGAGTTAGTATATGAATCTCACCAATGTTATTTTATTATTAGTTAAACCTGCACCATGCATACTAGAATAGCTGTAAAGGAGAATTTCGACGAAGACGACCTCAGCGACGATGTGGACGACGAGGTATTCGTTCGAGATGGCAAAAAGAGCATACTCAAGATGGATAAGCAGAAAGGAGACGAACGACCTCTTATGCCTCCGAGAAGGAAATCAAAACAGAAGCAAAATAATTCCAATCCGGAAGTTTGTAGTAGACAACCTTGCAATATTTACAACTGCTTGTTACCAGTTTATTTTGGAATCGCAACTATCATATCAATCGCATGTAAGAACTTAAGTATTTTACGTTATTTCGTACGTGATGAGGGTCCAGTTTGTGGGAGGGCAATAGGTCAAACGTTTTTAGAATTTTTTGTACGCCTGTGGATAGAATTACTAAATAAAAAAAAATCCAATTTTGGGGAAAGAAATATTCTCTTCCCATATAAATGAAATTCGTGTGATGTCTGTCAGTCTATATGTTCGTGACGCTGTCATTTTTCTAATATTTTCAGTTATTTGATGTTTTTGATATTGTTCAAAAATCCATAACTAAATTTCCATGGAAATGGAATTTGTTCGAAAAGATGCTATAAAATTTGACGAAATATTTTCAAGTTAATTTTTCGAATATGAAATAAATTCCTATGTTTGAAAGTTCAATAAAGTATTGAATACAGAATTGATGCCATACCTAATTTCCCATTTTTAGCCATTTTTTAAATTCAATTTTGAATTTTTTCAATCTCTGATTTCTTTAAGGGTGTACTTTACACTTCGCGATTTTTCATCACCGTTGAAAATAAACAACCAAAGTATGTAAAATTAATATCAGGGTATGTCTCACGCAACCTTGATTATTCGACGAATTTTGAAATGCGTGGTGATTCATTAGATCGAACGATGATCATCATAGATATGGATATTAATAAACTGGATCGGCAACTCGTGAGGCGAAAATAAAAATTAGGCCACGCCCCTCAGTAGATATTCGTGACTGTTTGCTACTCGTGAGGGTGAAGTTTTACAAAATTTAGATTTTTTGATTTTTCTCAAAATTGAGGGGGTTTAGGTGAAAATTTTATAGAACTTAATTTTTAGTAAATAAAATTTCCTATTGAATGGTATATTTACGAAATTCTTATAATTTTTTTTCGTTGAGATTGGCCTGTTCAAAAAATCTCTCAGTATTGAAAAACTGCACTTTTTTATATTTTTCTCAAAATTGAGCGGATTTAGACGAATTTTAGAAAGAACTTTGTTTTTAGAGAATAAAAAACCCGATCGAATGATATATTTACCAATCTTCTAAATGCAACATTAGCTGAGATATGGAATTTTGAAAAAAAATATACTGTTAGAACTTTAAAACACAACCAAATGAACGAATCACAATTTTTTTTCTTCAAATTTCCATATTTCAGCTTATGTTGCACATGGAAGATTGATAAATATATCATTCGATCGGGTTTTTTATTCTCTAAAAATAAAGTTCTTTCTAAAATTCGTCTAAATCCGCTCAATTTTGAGAAAAATATAAAAAAGTGCAGCCTTTCAATACTGAGAGATTTTTTGAACAGGTCAATCTCAATGAAAAAAAATTTATAAAAATTTCGCAAATATACCATTCAATAGGAAATTTTATTTACTAAAAATAAAGTTCTATAAAATTTTTACCTAAACCCCCTCTATTTTGAGAAAAATCAAAAAATCTAAATTTTGAAAAACTTCACCCTCACGAGAATTATAACAACACATGAAGTGGGCGTGGTTTATTAAAATTGAAATCTGATTGGCTACATTTTTTGCATCAGATTTTCAATGTATTTTAAATCCGAGTTGCCGATCCAGTTTATTAATATCCATATCTATGATGATCATAATTTCACATAATTTGTTTTGTTATTGCGTTTTGTAAACATTTTCGTTGATTTCGCGCTTTTTTTTGCGAAGATACACGCTCATTTCATAATAATTTTAATTTCACGATATTTTTTTACAACGTGAAATTCAAAATACACTTTTCATTTCTACTTATGGTTTTATTCAGTACCGCGTGGTATTATGTTGGTTCTTTGAGCGGAAGTATTAACTTTTCAATCGTTTTTATATTAAAAAGTAAAAAAATGGACTATTCAAAATGGCTAGATACTTAGAAAGGTACCTAGGTAGTTACAAATTGAGGTGAAAAAGAACTTTGAATTTTTATGAGATGATTTTACACAGTTTAAACTTCATCCACCCCTTCTCCCCTTGAAGTGTCTCATATATAGGCACTAGGGTGGGGCCCTTATAGTTAGTTTTTTCATTTTTAGAAAAATTCAAAAGTAAAAACGGGTGGCAAAAAAACTATCGTCAACATGTACATACATGGTGAAAAAAAATGAAGGTAGCACGGTAGCATCCCATTTTTGCGAATAGGTATGAGAAAATTTTGGACGGGTCCGTATGAATATGAGTGATGATATGCCATAGATTCCAAAAAACATCCACCTCTTCTCCTGTTGGAAACATTTTTCAATGGAACCCCTCCCCCAATTTTCAAAAAGTATGTACCGGATTTTATGTGAAATAAGAGGAGATAGAGGAGTCGAATCGAAATGTTTTTAATGACCAAAATTATTGCTAAGATCTTATGCTATAATCTTTGTTCAAAAATTTTTTCAATTGGACCCCTACCTCCATCAGTTTTAAATAATTTATAAGTATCCAAGTAATATTATGCAAAATTTTAGGGAAGGAAAGGGTCCGATCAAAAATTTTATGATGAAAAAAATTATTTCTAGAACTTCAATGCACATCTTTTGTTTGAAAAATTTTTCAATGGGACCCCTCCCCCAATTTTTAAAAAGTATCTACCGGATCTTATGTTAAATAAGAAGGGATAGAGGAGTCAAATTGAAATTTTTTTAATAACCAAAATTATTGCTAGGATCTTATGCTATAAACTTTGTTTGAAAATTTTTTTAATTGGTCTCTTACCTCCACCAGTTTTTAAAAATATAAGTATTAAGTCATATTATGCAAAATTCTAGGGAAGGGAAGGGTCTAATCGAAAATTTTATTATGAAAAAAATTACTTCTAGAACTTCAATGTACAACTTTTGTTTGAAAAAATTTTCAATTGGACCCCTCTCTCAATCTTTAAGAAGTATCTACCGCGATGTTATATGAAATCGGAGGCAATAGAGTAGTCCAATCGAATTTTTTTGATAACTCAAATTATTGATGGAACCTTATTCTACAATCTCTGTTTGAAAATTTTTTTAATTGGACATTTACCTCCACCAGTTTTTAAAAACATAAGTATCTAAGTCATATTATGCAAAATTGAAGGGGTGGAAAGGGTCTAATCAAAAATTTTATGATGAAAAAATGATTTCTAGAACTTTAATGTACAACTTTTGTTTGGAAAAAATTTCGATTGGACCCCTCCTCCAAACTTTAAGAAGTATCTACCGGATGTTATATGAAATCAGAGGGAATAGAGTAGTCCAATCGAAATTTTTTTCATAACTCAAATTATTGATGGAACCTTATTCTACAATCTTGGTTTGAAAATTTTTTCAATTGGACTCTTACCTCCACCAGTTTTTGAAAATATAAGTATCCAAGTCATATTATGCGAAATTGAAGGGGAGGAAAGGGTCTAATCAAAAATTTTATTATAACCAAAATTATTTCTAGAACCTCAATCTACAAGTTTTGTTTGAAAAATTTTTCAATTATGCCCTTCCCCCGATTTAAAAAAATTATCTACAGATGTTATGTGAAATCGGAGGAAGGGGGAAGGTCCAATCGAAATTTTTATAATAACAAAAATAATTTTTATGATCTCAATTTACAACTTTTATTTGAAAAACTTTTCAATTGGCCCTTCCTCTCTTATCGTCTCGAATTTTTATAATTAATATCTTCGTAGTGTTACGCAAAATTGTTGGAGAGGGAGGGGTCCAATTGAAAAAAATTTCAAATAAGAGTTGTAGCTTGAAGTCTTAAGAATAATTTTGATCATCACAAAAATTTCGATTGGACCCCTTCCTTCCATACAACTTTGAATTTCAATCACGTGTACAGTATCGTTTTTTTCATTTTTTCACACTGTATGTTATTTTTACGCCAGTTTTGGTACCACTCTTCACTTTTTGAAAAAAATGAATATGAGATTTTCTGTTATAAATTTTACGCACTTCAATTTTAGTTATAATCAATTTTTCATTTAAAAGCATATTTGCTGAGTTATAATAAGATCAGAAAGTCTTCGAAGCTTCAAATTAAAATTCGACTTCTTTATTTTACTGGGCTACGAAAAATGAAAATTTAAATCGCATCGAAAGAAAATAATTCGAAAGTCAATGCGACAGAACAAGAGCTTTGCCTATAGTATTTTATTGCGTTCGTGTCTTTGTAGTGGTGATTGAAAAATGAAAATCATAATTTGAAGGCGTCGCTCAAAAATAAAAATTACGAGAGAAAAAAATTCGGAAGTCGATGCGGCAACAGGACAACATATTATATTGCATTAGTGTCAATGTAGTGGTAAATGCTGGGGTCAATGAATTGAAATAGAGTGCCTGTGCGGCAACGTAGCGTCGCGTCGCACCAAGTTTGGAAAATTTTCTACGAAAATTCCAAAACAGCTGATTGATCACAACAAAAAATAAAAGAACGAAAAAATCCGTTCTTTGTAATTAAATTTTGAAAAATTATGAAAACGCTCGAAGCGCTTCCTATATATTTAATCGTGTAACTAAAATTCGCCAAATTTGTTTACAAATGGCGAATGTTTATCTTTTTTTTTTTTTTTTTTTTTTTTAATTTTATTTTACGACGCTTGACTATTTAGTCATTTGCGTCGACAAATCAGGTACAATTAACAATGTATAATATAAGACAATAATAACAAAATAACAGGTGTAGAATAAATAATCAACATAATAAGTAACAAAATAATAATATGTAACATCATGGATAATAATGTGTAGAATAAATAATCAACATAATAAGTAACAAAATAATAATAAATAATATCAACAATAATAAGTTATAACTTCAACCATTATTTTTTATACCTGATTATACAATTTAATTTTTTTTAAATAATCTAACAGTTTTTGGGCATTTTCTTCTTTATCTCCAAAAATTTCCTCTTCTTCTATCTGTTGACCCAAGCATTTTCTTTTAGTAAACGAAATTTAATCAATTGAAATCCGTAAATATTTTCATCAATACGTGACAGAAAGCAGTGAAATTTAAAATGGTGATCTATTTTGAGATGATACAGGGCGGAAATTATGTTAGATTTCAATCTATGCAGTAAGTTACGAAATATGTACCCTGAAAATTTGACGTAATTTACACATATTTGAACGAATGATAATTAAAAACTAATCAATATTTCAAGATGCTACATAATTTCCGCCCTGCATCAGACCTTTATACACAACATTTCAAAAAATCAAACATTTTTATGAAATATTGAGCGAGTAATCGCGGGACTACTAGACCCCTTTTTTTGATGTCTTAATAGGTGTAAAGGACACCCTTAATTTTAATTTTTTTTAATTTGACTATTTCCTTTTTTTCGAGCCTAGAATTTTTTCAATTAAAATATTTTCAACAAAAAATTTGAGACAAGGAAGTAATAGGAATCGAATATTATGATTGAATTATTGATAATTTTTTGATAATCAATTTTCGTTTTTTAAAAAAATCTGGCCTTTCTAACAGACAGACATCACTTGGGATCAACATGTTTACCTAATGTTTTGTCAAATTATCAAATATTTTTTTTAAACATTGTATTTTCACGAAAATTTTCTTGAGATTTTAAAGGTTCCATCAGATTTAATTTGAAAAAATGTAATCTAATTTTCTTGGATTTTAATTTTTTTATTATTCCTGATTTTTTTCTATGTACCTAATCTACCTATACTTTTTTTTTTTTTTTTTTTTTTAATTTTCACCTATTTCCATTATTTAAAAAAAAATCATTTTTAATTTTATTGGATAAGTATCATTTTTGATTAAAGTTCGATTTTCTTCAATATTTTATTATTTTTAACAGTTTTTAGTAGGTAGGTAGTTAAATATTATAATCGGAGAAAAATTTAAAAAAAAAAGTAAACCCTGCTCAAAATAAAAATTACACCTAGATATTATCTAACAAAATTAAGAAATTATTGAAAAAAATTCTAGGTTAAAAAAAATTAAAAATTACCTATTGGGAAAAGTTGGAAAAATCAGAAACTGAAAAAATTGAAAATTGAAGAAAATCAAAATGTAACCAAAAAAATTAAAAATTTAAATAAAACATAATGAATTGACCCAAACCAAAAGTAAGAAAAAAAATGATGTTCAATTGAAAAAAATATGTGATATTCGAAGAAAAATTAAAAATTGAAAAAAAGGAACTGGAATCAGAAATGATAATAAAATTCAAATGAAAGAAATCAAAAATGCATTTATAAAAATTAAAGAAATTCTGGACGTAAAAAAATTAAAATTAGGAAACAATTACAAGAATTAATTTAGGCACAAGTAAGATAATTGAAAATAAAAAAATTGAAAAAATCAGAAATAAAAAAATGACTAAAAATTGAAAAAAGTAAGGATAAAAAAAATATTAAGGAAAAATTTGAAGTACTTGAGAAAAAATTAAAACCTAGAAAATCCAAAATGACTAAAAACTGGAATAAAATTGAAAATTCCTTTTAAAAACTAATTTTGATAAACTCAATCAATTTTTGTTGTAAACATAATTTTTTTTTTGAAAAATTTTATAGGTAAGCGTAATTTTCTTGAAAAAGTCTAACAAGGTAGGCCTATTGAAAGGTCATCTTGAACAATTTCTTTTTTCTAATTTGAAAAAAAAACTACCAAGTAACTATTAACAAAAAAATCTTTACTCTAAAAAAATGAAAAAAAAAACATACTTAATAATATAATTATATGTATAACTAATCGCAGAAAACACAATTGAAAAATTCAAAGCTTGAAAAAAATTGAAATGGGGAAAAACAGAAATTAAAAAAAAAACTGACGAAAACTTAAAAATCATCAAAATTCAGTTTTTCTTGATAAAATAATTTAAATAAAAATTTTGATTGAATTTTTGATTTTTTTTTCAGAAAAATTTCAAAAAAATTTCTTAAGGAAAAATTAGAAAATTTTTGTGAAATTCTTAAATTATTTTGAGAGGATTTTAATTTTTTTTTTCAAGAAAAATTGGAATATAACCCCTTGAAAAATTATTTTTGAATTTTTGGAAAGATTTTTTGTGGAATTCAAAGAAATTAAGTGTTTTCATTTTTTTTTTTTTTTTTTTTTTTTTTTGAAAATATGTTGAAGGATTTTTTGTGAAAGTTAATTGTTTTAATGAATTTTTGATCAGATTTTTGAATTTCTTTCAGAAAAAATTATGAGAAATTTCTTTTTAGAAATACGATATTTTTATGAAGTTATTAAAAATAGTTCGAGGGAATTTTAAATTTTTTCCTTAAAAAAAATCAGAAGATTTGTTCGAAATTGAAGAAAAATATTAATAAAAATAATATTTCAATTTTTTGTAAAATTTTGTAAAATTTTTGGAAGATTTTTTTCATGAATTTTAAAAAATTAGGAGTATTAATTGTTTTCAATTTTTTTTGAACAAGTGTTTCCATTCAAAAAAAATGATTGGATTTTTGACATTTTTTCAGAAAAGTTTTTTAAAAAATCCTTACAAAAAAATACATACCTACCTAGTATAATTTTTGTGCAATTAGATTATTTGGTAAAGATTTTGAATTTTTAGGAAAAATTTTAAAACACTTCCCAAAAAAAAAAAATTTAATTTTTTTGCGAAAAATTTTCATAGGTAAGTACTTATAAGTTTTTAATTTTTTAGAAATTTTTTGAATACTTATTATTCATCTTAGAAATTGAGAAAAATAATTTTTGAAAAGAAAAATTTCGGAAAAAATTATTCTGGGGTAAAATAGTGACAAATTTACTATGAAAGTGACTTGCAAACATGCCTGATTAGACCAGCTAGACGGTGACCTCCCTCCTTCAAAATATTACGATATAAGAAAACAAAAATCAATTTTGGGAGAATCCATCTGAGCACCTATAGTTCCTAATTCAGACGATATTTCGCATGTTTCAGTTTTAATGCTGCTGTATATTTTCTTGGTGGATAAATTACCTCTTTTAATGAATAAATTCGACTTATGGAGTCCCGATATCAGACCGGAGATAGTCTCTGAGCCATGCCTAAACGTGAAATTAAACAGAATATGGACCAAAACGTTACCAAAACGAATATCTCACTCGCAAATTAAATTAATGGATGTAAATAAAGATAACGTCGAAGATATAATAATTGGAATCGGAACTGGTATGATTTCTTTGATAATTCCCAAATTCAAAAAACCTCTTTAAAAACCTTCGCATATTTTTTAGAACTGGACGACATCCATAATGGAAACGGATTATGCCAAGAATTATTCGAGCCACAAGATCAACTACCAGTACAAATATGCTCCGGTGGGGTTCATGCCCTCGACGGAAAAACTGGAAGTATAATATGGTCTCGTTGGCTCCGACGTTTAGTCCTCTCAGTCCAATGCGACTTCGAAATCACTGGTGATTTTGTATCAGATTGCATTGTCACTGGCAAAGGAGGGGTAAGATTTTGGAAAAATTATTCCCATTCTCGATTATAGAAATTATTAGGATTTAAATTTTGATCATTTTTTTTTAGCTTTTGGTAGCCATAAGTGGAGTAGATGGGACAATAATTTGGGAATTGGATACTCCTCCGAAAGAACACTACATTGATTTATACAACGTGCTCATTATCCACGATTTAGATTCAGACAACCATATGGATATACTGGCCACACATACGTCTGGAAACGATGGTGAATTTTTGGAAAATACGTCCCCCTCACCCTTTGAGCATTACTGGAAACTAATTCTGTAATTAAAAAAATAGTTTTGCAGAGTCATTTAATAATCATCAGTGGTCTGACAGGAAAGGCCTTGCAGAAAATCACCGTTACTCCGAACGAACCTATTTTGCACGCTCCTCAAATTTTAACCGATATGGACGGAGGTGAAACGGTGATGTTTATAACGGGAGGAATTTATCATTCCGGAGGCATTTATATAATCCCCATTTACGATTTGCTGAAAGGAGATAAAACTAGGGTAAGATTAGGGTAATTTTGATTTTTGGAAAATGAGGAAAAGGGTTCGTAATATAATTAAATATTTTTTTTCTTAGATTAAGAATTTGTTTCATTATAAATCTGGTATTCTGGCTCCTCCCGTTTTGGTGGATATGAACTTGGATGGACTTCACGATATCGCCTATGTGGCTGATAATAATGTTCATGTGATAGATGGAGCTACTTATACCAAAATATGGAACACGTCTTTGTACGATTACGTATCCAGTGCTTTTCAAATCACATCGATCAGGTAAACTATAACGCTCGTACTTAGCATATTATTTTTTTTTTTAAATTCGCAAATAATTATTTTTAGCTGAACTTTGGAGAATTTCTTTTTTGAAAATCGTTTCAATTTTACAGTAGGTATCTATTTTAAAAATATTAAAAAACTGAAAACAAAAATTATAAAAAATTAAGTTGAAAAAAAAATTGAGAGAATAATTTTTTTTAACATTTGGAAATATAAAGTTAAAAATTTTTAAAGTTTGAAATCCTTTAAAAATTTCAAAAAAAAAATTAAAATAAGAAAAGGCAAGAAAATTTCAAAAGAAATTATAGAATATTGAAAACTACCTAGGTATATAATCACTTTTTTTTCTTTTTAGCGCTTTTAATTGCTAAGATTATCGTGCCATTGGATTAAAAGATACGAAATTTCAAAAATCTGAATTTTTCAAAAAACAAAAATTTTTCAAAAATTATGAAAATTGTATTTTTTTTAAAAATGTAATAATTTTTTACGATTAAAAATTGGAAATTTCTTAGAATTGAAATTTAAAGAAAATTAAGAAAATAATTTTATTTTTTTAGCATAGTATATGCTTTTACGGAGACCAAAATGGAAAAAAACGACACCAAAATCCGAGACCAAAATCCGACCCCATTGGGTTAGGTTATGTTAAATTAGGTTAGGTTCGGATGACATAAAAAAAACTTGGAAAATTTTCAATAAATTCGACTTTTTAGACATTATGTCAGACATTTTGAAACTTGTAAATTTTTTGAAATTTTATGACTTTTAGACATTTTATAGACATTTTGTCAGACATTCTGAAACTTAGAAATTTTGATGACTTTCAGACATTTTGAAAGTGGAATTTTTTTTTTTATAAATAGAAAGATGACTTTCAAACATTTTGAAACTTGGAATTTTTTTTATAAATTTAATGACTTTTTGATATTAAATTTTTATAAATTTTACGATTTAGACTTTTTAATTTTTTTAAGAAATTTTTTAAAGAAATTTTACGACTTTTTGGACATTTTGTCAGAAATTCTGAAACTTGGAAAATTTTTAAAAAATTTTATGACTTATTATTTCAAATTTTCCAGTTATTATTCGTGACTTTTAGACGTTTTGTCACGTAGTGAATGTTATTAATTAAAAATTTTATAGGAAAATGAATTTTTATAACTTTTAGATATTTTGTCACAGAGTAAAAGCATATACTATGTTTCATACTTTCAAACGTAGTGTGGAAATAGAGCTAACCGCCAGGGGGGGCGTTGCCCCCCCCCGGCGAGGCGCGAAGCGCCGAGTTAAAATTGAAAAATTGAAAATTCGTTTAGATATTACTCATTTGTGATTACCCAATCATCTAGAATTTTTCAAACATTACAAAATTCCTTAAAAACAGCAATTTAAAAATAATATAGAAAAATTTTCATTTTTAATATTGTAGTTAGTGACATGCCTGAATTTTTAAAAATAAGTCTCAAATTGAAACATTGAATTTTCAAAAAATAAAATTCTTCTAAAAATTGAAATTTTTTTATGAATTTTGTAAATAAAATAATAAAAAATTAAAAAATATCAAAATGAAATACCTATCAAAATTTTTTATATAAATCGTCTGAATTTTTTATGATAAATTTTTAAAAGTTGAAAAATTTCAAGAATTAGGTACAAATCTCCAAAAATTTAATTTAAAAAAATATAGAACCTAATTGAAATTTTCAAAAACTGGAATCTTACGAAAGGGAAGATTTTGGAAAATATATAATTATGTAGATTAAGAGGTTGAGAAATTTAAAAAATCTAAATTCTTTAAAAATAAAAAATTAAATTAAAACTCCTAAAAATTTAAATTAGGTTTTCAATAACTTTTGGATATTGAAAATTCTTCAAAAATTAAAATTTTCAGTAGCTTAAATAATAATTATAAGTACCTAGATACTTACATTTTGAAAATATTTTTTTAATAACTAGAAATTTTCAAAAAAATAAATCAATCGAAAAGACATGACACACCAAAGTTTTTGAATAGAAATAAAATTCAGAAATTAAAAATTCTAAATAAGTTGGAGTTCTCTAAAAATTTATAACAAGTAAAATTTGAAAAAAAATTAAATAATTTTTTTGAATATCACTGGAAATCGAAATTTAAAAAAAAATTATCGGATTAAAATTTCAGAACAAAAAATCAAAATCTAAATAATTACCTATTAAAATGAAAAGTTTTCAAAGATTAAACAATTTTTAAAGAGGTCGTAAATATTTAGAAATTACTGTAGGTACTTCAAAAATTAATGTTAATAAGATATTAAAATGTATCAAAAGTTGAAAATTCATAAAATTTGAAATTTCAAAAAAAAAATAAACAAGACAGTAGACATCCATTTTTTTTTAAATTATCCGAAATGTAAACGTTTAAATTTATTAGAAATCAATTTTAAAAAACTTCTAAAAATAAGAATTTTAAAAAAATGACCAAATTTTAAAAAGCCAAAATTTTTAGAAATTATTCTTCAAAAATTAATTATTAAAAGAGTTCAATTAAAGTAATTAAAAATTTTAGAAAACTGCGACAAACTTTTTTTTCACACATGACACTGAAAGTAAAAAATTCTAAAAAAGTTAAAATATTTAAAAAAATTGTAAAAAATAAAATTGAATGCATGTTTTTAAAAAAAATTCACGACCTATTAGACAATAGACATGGACAAGCCTATTTGAATTTTTAAAATTTTTGTATGAAAATTCTTCTTAATTGTTTTGAAAAAATTTTCAGCCTAATTTTGCAGAATTTTTTAAATAATTATTTTAAACCTTTTTTAAGAAAAAAAATCTACGAGTAAAAATTCTCAGAATAATGGAAGAACTGCTTTTGAAAAAATGTTTTCTCAAAAATTTAAAGGAGATGCGGTATTTTTTTCGAAAAAATTTCTCTTCAAACAATTTTCATTGAAAAAATTCGTTTTCGAGTAATGTTGAGCAAATAAAATTAGAAAAATGTTGTTACACGCTACAATTATCCTATCCTGCTGAAACTTTTAACTCACGTCTCCGAGAGCCAAGGGAATAACGCTCTACCATCGCTAGAGAAAGAGAAATAAAATAATATCCTATTTTATCGACCAGCTTTATTCGTGACAATTTTGTAATCTATTTTTTTATTTTTTTCAGTTCTGTTACCCCAGCTTACTTCAACAATGACTGGACCCCCGATTTACTGGTTTCATTCGCTGTAGGATCCGATTACCCCGAATTCTACTTCTCGATGGTAAAAAAAATTGATCCATCCAAACATTTCACGAGTAGCATATTTTAACAATATGTTGGATTCCATTTCAGGCCTTAGTACTGAACGGTAAAAATGGCAGTCTACTTCTGAACGACCCCATAATCAGATCGAGTGTTTCCGATACCGTAGGTGCCATCACTTTAAGCAATGCTGGATTCGGCCACGACGCTTTTATTTATTGGACTGCCGCTTGCCAAGGTAGAGAAAGTGCCAAAGAGCCTTTTTCTTTTATGCCTCAAGAAAACAGAGCATTTTGGACTGATTTATGCGGTTTGAGATTTAATTCGACCTTGAGTTTAGAACTATATGCCCTTTCTCGGTTCACCAATCCCCCAGGAACGTTACTTCATTCCATAAGTAAGACAAGAATTTGATTTGTTCTCGTATTTCCGCGTAAAGTACATAATAATAAGTGACTATTTGCTTGAATTAGAATCAGCTGTTGTGAATGATGCTCCCATCATTGATGGTCAAAATTATAAGTCGATTCTGGATACTATGATTGAAAGGAGTCAGAGAATTCCACCACAGAAGTATTACGGTGTGATGAATACGAGAACCAAAAACGTGCCTAGTTCCATGGAACAAACGCAACCAATGGATCAGGATACCCCTGGTATGCTACCTCGACGTACCTATGACTGATAACTTGGCAGTAATTCGGGTGCTCGAACTACACCCAAAAATTTCAAAAGAAAAATGAGCTACATACTGGATAAATACAAAAAAGAATAAATTACATAAAATCTTTTTTTTAAGAAAAAAATTGTTTACATAAGTGAGTGCTAATTGTGAGAAAAAAATTGTTTTTTGAAATAAAAAAAGTTCAAAATTTTTTAGCACAGCAATATTTCTCAAAATTCTTGAAGAAAAATATTTAGGTATCAATTATTTTGAAATAAATAGTTTTCCTTCAAATGGAGAAAAATATTTCCGAATTTTTTTGGAATAAAAAATTGTCTCCATGAAATATATTTCTTCATCCCCTCGCCCCCCCCCCAAAAAAAAATATTGAAAGAAAAATCCTTAAATTTTTTTTGAATAGAAATATTTTCAAAATTTTTGGAAAAAAAAATTTTAAATGAAAGAATTTTTATTTTAAAAACTTTTTTTGGAGAAAAAATCTTTTCAGGTATTTTTATGGTGGAAAAATTCCTGTTTTCCTAAAGAACCAAACTTTTAGAAAAAAATAATTTTCTGGAAGAAAAAATAATTATTTAATTTTTTGGGGAAAAGTTTTTAATTTTTTCAAGATGAAATTATTTCAATGCCTTGGAGAAAACTTTTTCAATTTTCTTAATTGAAAATATTTTAATTTTTCATAAGAAAAAAAATTTTAAACGAAGAAAAATGTACCTAGGTATTTGGTACTTGGTAGATTTTTTGAGAACTAAATTTTCAAATTTTTTTAAAGGAAAAAAACTTTTTTTTTTTTTTTTTTGAAGAAAAAATATTCAATTTTTGAAAAAAGTTTTTCCAATTTTTTGAAAAAAGTTTTTCCAATTTTTTGAATAAAAAAAATTTCTGATTTTTTTAAGATGACATTTTTTTAATTCTTTGGAGAAAACTTTTTTAATTTTCTTAAATTAGAAATAGAACATTTTTTTTAAATACCTAAGAAATACTTATTATTTTTCAACAGAAAAAAATTTCAAACGAAAAAGAAACTTTTAGGTATATTCTGTAGGTAGACAAAAATTGTTTTTTGGAGAAAAAAATTTTAAAAATTTTGGAAAAAGAATTTTTTCTAAATTTTTTGAGAAAAAAAATTCTGGAATAATTTTTTAATTACGTACCTATTTAGAGAAACTAAATTTATAAAAAAAGTTTTTTTGATGGAAAAATCCCTGTTTTTTGGAGAAAAATACTTTTCAATGTTTTTGGAGAGCAAAATTTTTCATTTTTTTGGGAAAATAATAACAGGAACTTTAAAATTTTTAGATGAAAAATAATTTTCATTTTTTTTTGTGAGAAATATTTTAAAAGTTTTTTGGTGAAAAATCTCTTTTCTTTTTGATATAAATGTGTTATTTTTAAGTGGAAGGGGGGATTTCTCAATTTTTTGGGGGGAAATCTCAGTTCTCTTGGAGGAAAGAAAATTTTTATATTATTTTTGAGTAAAACATTTTGTTTTTTAGAGAAATAATATTTTCTTTTTTGATAAAAATCTCAACTTGACGAAAAACTGTTATTTTTTTGAAAGTAAAAAAAAAAAAATGTTTCTTGTAAAAAATGAAAGTTTTTAGGGTGAAAATATTTCACTTTTTTAGTTTTTTTTAGAATAAAATATTTTCAAAAATTAGTTCCATTTTTTTCAAAATAAAAAAAATTGACTTGGAAATTTTAATTTATTAGAGAGAAAATTCTCAAGAATTCTTTTGGAGAGAAAAATCAAATTTTTAGAGTAAAAAAAATATCCAGATTTTTTGTTGAAAATTGTTTCGATTTTTTGAAGAAAAAGATAAGTATCTTTTTGCCCTTTATTCAATAAAAAAAATTTCAACTCGACACCACTTTCTTTTTCAGATGATAAACCATATGGACCAGAAAACGACAACGACTGGAGATCGCAAAAATTGAAAACATTCCAAAAGTAAGCAAATTCGTCCAAATCGATTCTCAAATTCAAATCTTCCTCGTGTCATTTTTTTCCTTCAAAATTTACAGTTATGACGTCAATGAAAACCCCGCCGATGTAGATTACGGCTTAGGAGACAGAGACGACGATCCGATGAGTGGTCGTAATGAGAAAGATTACGGTAGATATCGTCGAAGTATTCAACGACCTAAAAATGTCATTAGCACGATGCTACCCAAAGTATCCGCCAGTGGTAAGTTTGAGTGCCACTCGATGGGCTAATCTCACGTCGAGTGAATTATGCAATCTTTAAAAATAGACACTTCAATATTTCATTTGTCTTTGATCCCAATTACGTGTGCACTTTAGGAATAATCGCGAAATCATTCGATGGCAATAACTTGGATTTGATTTTGGCCCAATACGAAGTAAAAGCTGACGACAGCGTGCAAGTTGTGGTTGGAAAAACCGAAGAATGTATCCAAAATAGTCTAGCTCTATCTTCCATCCCATCAAGTACGCACTGGAATCCTTCCTCTAAATTTTAAAAATCGACTAGACTAATATTTTTCTAAACACCTGGTACCTCAATATTCCAGGTAAATACCACGGATTACCTCGAGACCAATTGAAAGAACGAGTATTCCAAGACTGCTTGGTCTACACACCTACGTACAAATACCCCATAAACAATTCCAAGCACAAAATCCTCAGTTTGCTGATGGAGCACCTCTCCATCACTAGGTTTAGGATCACTTGCAATTGCAAGTATTCCAACGACGTCGAAGACGACAAATCTTGCGATTCCATTTTACCATACGAAAAGCAAAGTTACCCCGCGTACTTGGGAAAGCACGGAAATTCAGCGTACAAAACCAGAGTACCTTTTGATTGAATCGTTTAATAATTTTCAATTAACCTACGAGTTATTTGTGGCAAAATCTATTTGCTTTGAGATCAAAATTTTCTCAACGTCGTATAAAAATGACACTTCTGGATCGATAAGCATATTTTTCCAGACGGAACGTGGTGAATGTTGTTTATTTTTGCGGAGTAATAATTATTATTATTATGGCTATGTGTACTTTTTTTTGAATCAATTAATTACCTAAGGTCTCATTATGTTTTTTTTTCTGTCGTAAACGGCAAATTGAGTTACGATTTATGTTAATTAATTAGGTGTTAATTTAATTACCCATTTAAGGAATAAAATATTTTGTTACATTTCGTATTTTTTTTCTTCCTGAAAATTTCAACAAAATTATACTATATTCTGGCCACAAAAAAATGCGTCCGTGACTCCCCCCCCCCCCACTAATCCCCAAATCAAATACTTTCTGCAAAAACAGGTGAAAGAACTCTTTATTCAAAATCCCATTCCTCCAAAATTCTCTAAAATTAAATTTTCAAAAACACAAGAAAATTTTAAAAAATTGATTAAGTAGTATTTTAATTTAAAAATTTCCTAAAAACTCACAAAAATTGTAGAAATTCTTTGAAATTGATTTTTCTTTAAATGGAAAATTTATTAAAAATTGCAAAAATTGAAAAGTTTTGAAAGTTGATTAAAATTCAAAAAATGAAACGTACCTACTTAGGTATAGGTATTTTTAAAATTTATTTTCAAAATTGTAAAAATAGGTAAAAACTTTTCAGAATTCTTTAAATCTAGGAACAATATTCACACAAATCAGAATAATTGAAATAAAATAAAACTACTCCAAAAAAAAAAAAAAATTCCCAAACTTGAAGTCTTTAACTGAAAAATTAATTTTTAATTTTAATAAATAAAACTGTAAAATAACGCTCAAAAATTCTTCAAAATTCAAAACTCTAAAAATACCAATTCTGCAAAATTATGAATTTGTAAAAATCTAAAAATCCAAACAATAAGAAATTAAAAAAAAATTGATTCTCATTTGAATGAAAATTTCTTAAAAATGGAAAAAATTGACGCAATAAAAAACTTTTGAAAGTTGTTCAAAATTTTTTTGAAAAATCACCAAAACATAATTTTTTTATTTAAAATAAGTACATTTTTCAAATTTGAAAAAATATTCGTGAAAAAAGAAATAAATAAAATGAAAATTCTCCAAAAAATTTAAAATTTCAATTTGTCTTAAATTTGAAAAATTAATCTAAAATTTCTAAATATAAACGTTTCAAAAATAAAATGAAAATTCTACAAAAAAAAATTCTTAAAAATAGATTTTTTAGTAAACTTGTTTAATTGTAAAAATGAAATTCCAGGAAAACTATTCAATTGAAAAAAATCTTCGAAAAAGAGGGATTTTTCACAGAGGAATTTTATAAAAATTGAAAATCTTTTTTTTAAATTGCAAAAATTGAAACTTTTATAAAAATCAATCAAAGCTTTAATAAAATAATTTTTCAAAATAAGAATTTTTGGAAAAATAAAACTTGAAAAAAAAATTCAAAAAATGATTTTTCTTCAATTGAAAATTCATTAAAATTTCCAAAATTCCAAAAATTAAAACTTTTAAAAATTACTTAGTCAAAATTTTTCAGAGGAAAAAAATAAAATTCTCCAAAAAATTATGAAATTATACAAAAATTGATTTTTCTCTGCCTAATTAAAATGTGTGAAAGTTAAAATTTTTCAAAATAATTCAAAATTTATAAAAAAAAAAAAATTCTTCATGATGATAAATTTAGTAAAATTTTTAAAAAATAAAACTTTTTGAAATTGCCAATTTCTAAAAAATGATTTTTTCAAGGTTAAAATTTTACTCAAAAATGGAGTAAATTATTAAAGGTTTAAATTCAGAAACATGGTTTTTTTCGAAAGTTATGCAATAAAATTTTATTAAAAATCTAAAATTCAGCAAAACTCATTATTTCTTAAAAATAATTTTCTATTTACGTTGCTTAATACATTAAAAAATTATTTAAAATTCTTTCCAGTTTGGATTTCTTATAACTAAAAATTTGAAAACATTTCAAAACGCGATAAAAATTGCAATTAAAAAAATTACGAAAATTTTTGTCATTTATACCTAAAAACTTGAGATTTTTTTTTTAAATTCAGTAATTCTTCATGAATAGGCAAGAATTTAAAAAAAAAAAAAAATAAAAATAATTTATTTTTTTAATTAAAAATTTTAATAATATTGAAAATTTCTTCATACCTTCAAATTTTTAAAAATTCCAAAAAAAATCTTTCGAATTTAACTTGAAAAAAATTACAGGTACCTATCAATAAGAATTTTCAGTACCTAAGCAATTTCAATTTTTTTTAAATTAGGAATTTTAGAAAAAAATTTGTTTTGAAGATGGAAATTTTTCAAACTTATTTCAGAATAATAAACTGAAATAAAACAAAAAAAATTTAAAAAGGAATTTTTTAAAATCAATTACCTAATTCAAAAAATTGAAAAACTGAAGAATTTTTCAAAAATTTTGATAAAAAAAATTAAACAGGAGGAAATTTGTAGAAATTCTTCTTTTTAAAAATTCAATTCTTCAAGAATTATAAATTTTTAGAAATTAGCAATTCTCCTTAAATTGAACGAAATTGGGTAGGTTGTTTTCGAAGGATTCGAAAATTTTCAATTTGTATTCGTTTTTATAACACTTTTCTTGAGTTTTAAATCTTACAGATTTTTCAAGCATTACGATCATACCTAAATCTTTTGTAAAAATTTCAATTTGAATCAATAATTTTTTTTTTTTTTTTTGAAGTAATTCAAGTTCTTAGAATTTAGAAGTTTTTAAAGAATACTTAGTTTTTTATAGTATTTTTGAAATAAAAAAAAAAAAAATGAAATCACGTGGAATTTTTCCATTTATTATAATTTTCTTTTGGCAAGTGGTAACTACTCTACTACTTCATAATATTTTTTTTAATGTGCCTACCATTTTTCGAAAATTTATAAAAGCTAAAAATTGTGAAGTAGGTACCAATAATTGTCTAAAAAAAAATCAAAATTAAATGGAAAATTCCCCATGATTTTTTTTTTTTAATTTAAAAATACCTAATAAAAAACTAAAAATTCTTTAAAAACTTCAAAATCCTAAAAACTTGAATTTCTTCGGGGAAAAAAAAAAAAATTAATTCAAGTTGAAATTTTTACAAAAAATTATGGTCACAATGCTCGAAAAATCTGTAAGATTTAAAACTCGAAAAAAGTTATAAAAACGACTAAAAATTTAAAAATTTCGAATCTTTCGAAACCAACCTACCCACGTCGTATACCCCTCGTCTCAATCTACACACGACCCAATAAATGAAAACATCCTCACGAGAAAACCATCTGTATTGATTACATTCGTACAAAACACAATTTACATTATACAGGTACAAAAAAGAGAAGGGGTGGGGACAAAATTACACAATACAGAACCGTTCAATTAGACCGAATCGGTTATCGAATCGGTTATCGAAATTGGACCAACGACATATTACTACATTATAAACAAAACACACGCGCGCTCTTGGCTCACAGTCATATTATAGAGTCACACACAACACACACCTCTACGAGAGTACGCACTAAAATACACGATAGACGACACATTAAAATAATTGCACATGTCCCAATACATTAATTTTCACTATCAACATGTGCACCGGATTCAAAATTAATCAATTGCCCCGTTCGAGATACTTCCTATAATAATGTTCTCACGAGGGAATCCTCGCGCGTGTATTGAAAAAGACAAAAAGAGGACAAAAACTCATCACAACAAATAAACAAATAAGAGAGAGAGAGAGATGATGTACGAATAATTAATTGGGGATTTGTGAGTGGGGGCGGAGGGTTTGGCTACGAGAAAAGTCAACAAACAAGAATATAGGTACATTACGTAGTAGGTAAAAAGAGTAAATTTTACGGCGAGAATAGAACATTGATAAGGTATAGCACATCGCATTTCTCATCGTAATCTACACATAATTATATTATTTTACATAGTTAATTTTCTTGTAGGTGTAATTTCTACAAGCGTGTTATGACTGGGCAAGTTCAAGTTAAGAAGAAGAAAAAGAGAAAATTTTTTTAAATAATTACCATCGATTACTTAAGTATCAGAGAACAGGCCATTTTAGGGGCAAAAGTACATACAAAAAAATTCGATACGATATCTTTGTGCTTATTCAATTTGAAAAAATAACGTATCATTGGGTAATAAACAAAAAAACACTCACACACGTACTCACACATTACTCCTTTCGCCTTGGTAATTTTTTTTAATGTATTAAGTATACATGACCGTTCGTTTAATCTTTTTCTTTGACATTTACACTGTGGTAAGACGATTTGGTAATTTTAGAAGAAGAGTATGATGAGCTGGAGGAAGAGGTGGAGGTGATGGTGGAGAAGGATGAGGATGATGAGGATGACGCAGGAAGACATTCTTGAGATTCCTTCTCTTCCAGTATATGGGGAAGTTCGCCTTGGTGGGTTGTACTGGACATGGTGTCCGAACTAGTCGACTCGACTTGGCTAATTTTTACATCCTCGGTTGTTTTATGTGTACTTGCTTTGACAACGGTCACAGTTGAACTCACTTTGCTAACTTCGCTGGTGGAAATTTTGGCTACACTGGATGCTGCAGTACTCTTCAGCGACTGGGGCGGCGATTTCGAAGTAATCGTAATTCTGGGCGCTTGCAAGGTAACTTTCAGGGCCGAATCGCACAGCGGCGATATGAAATTATTCTTCATCTCGTTACTCCTCGGATGTAACCGATCCGGCGACAATGCTCGTCGCAGCAGGGGCGACCTAGGCTCGGTGTTCTTCGGCCTACCGAAGGCTTTCTTCGATGTAGTCGTCGGCGTGCACACGATGGACGATCCGGACGTCGACGGGCTGTACGACTGCGTCGTATTCGAGCTGCCCGGAGGATGGTGGCCTGGCGGAAAAATAAGGGGACTGGGCGATCTCGTAGGCGAAGATGGTAAAGGCGACGGAGACGGAGTACGGGCCAGAGGCGAAAGCGGAATATGTCCGATGGATTTACGACGATTCGGCGAATGTATATTCTTATTACTAGGAGCGAGTTTATGTTTGAGGCCGTGTAACGAGGAAGGTCTTTGGTAACACGAGTTCGAAGGAGTGATCGAGGGCGAATTCGACGACGAGCTGGAGGAGCTATTGGACGAGTATTCGGGCGGCGTGCCGATGGTCAGATCGGGCGACAGAGTGGTGTTTGATACAGAGCACGGTGCTGTGGTGCGAATCGAAGGAGACGAGCAGCAGGTGGCAGTGATTATGGGTGGTGTTTCGGTTACGGTTTCTTGAACGGACAGAGATCGCATGTAAGACGGAGGTACTATCTGAGTAGGCGAAGAAAGGCTCGTCGATGGAGTTCCTGGGGGTTTGATTTCGATTGCGGAGCTGGGCTGACGTTTGGCGTGGTTAATTCTCGATAGTAGGGTTGGTTTTGCGCTGCTGCGTTGCTTACGACCTTCCGAGCTGCCTCCGGTGAGATCTTTTTTAGATCTACGGTGCTTATAATGGGATGATTTACGCGAGGCTAGTTTCCCTTGGCCTGGATGACGTTTCTTGCCGTCGTTTCTGATCGACGTGTTCTCCAGCGGTGTAGCTCGCAAGGTTACTTTATCGGCACCGGACAGCAAAAGCTGCAGGACCTGTGTATGATAAAGTCCTTGAACTATTTCGCCATTTATATGCGTTATCAGGTCGCCTGGTCTTAATCCAGCCTCGAAAGCTGGGCTGCCTACGTCTACGGCCATGACGAGATGATGCATCGTGTAATAATCAGTATCGCCGTAGTATACACGCACCGTATGTACGGTGAATCCGAACCCAGACGGACCCCTGCGTATAACAATAGGAGGCTTGAGGCTGCTAATCAAAGGAGACAACTCTTGGCAAGGTGACGTATCTCTCGAGCTAGCCGTACTCGATCCACCAGGCGACTGAATGGCCGGATTCGATCCTTCCGAAGGTATAAACAAAGATAACCCTGTGGCCGACGAACTCTTCGTAATTGATCTCGATTTGTGCCTCGTTGGCGTCGATGTGGACGCTGCTGCCCCCGCAGACGTGGTCAGCTGACCTTCGGTCATTAAATTCAACCCTTGCTTCTTCAGTCTTTCTTTCCTATCGGGGAATAGATCCCTGTGAACGTCGGCCATCGTCGTGAAAGCCGAATAATGCCCACCGTAGGTACTGGAGTCGTCTTCGACAGAGATGGAAAACTTGGGTACCGAGCCTCTGCTGACGTACGCTTTCTTTCTTTGGATCTGAGGCGAGACGTCGCTTTCTGTCTGCGAAGACGATTCCGGAGTCGTGCCATATTTCGACGTTGTGGGATTCGTTGTCGGAGTATTCGAGCCAGCTGTACTAGACTCTTCGTTGATTGGTTCGATATCGGAAGTGTCGAGTAAATGAACGCCGCACGATTCGCTAATCAAAAGGTCCGAGTGGTCTTCGAAAAGGGACGATTTTCGATCGCTGATTGTCGAATCTGAGCTATTACTGTACACGCTCAGTCTGGAGGTGACCTTTCGATACTGAGCCGAGCACGAGGAAAACGATCCGACCGAGAACTGTTCGTCGTTTTCGTCCGTCTCTTCCATGATCTCGTGTTTATACCGATCCAACCTCGAATCGAAATAACTAGTGTCTTCTTCGCCACTCAGCATTGGGACGAATTCGGCCTTCTGCCTCAGTAACGAATCCCAGTCGACGTTTTCGAAATAGCGATGCTCCTTGACCTCGTGGGCGCCTCCTGTGCCCAATCGATCGCGAGGGTTTTGCTGCAGCAAAGCTGTGATCAGATCTTTGGCTTCGGGCTTGATAGGCCAGTCTTTTTCGTCGGGCCACTCGATGTCGTCGTTCACAGTATGGGCGAACAGTTCTTCGGGCGTTTCGCCGAAAAATGGTACGCAACCGATGAGGAACTCATACAAAATGATACCCATCGACCACCAGTCCACTGGTTTGCCATATCCTTGGCGTAGGATCACCTCTGGCGCTATGTACTCCGGCGTACCGTATACTTGTTTGTCGTCGAACTGTTTCGTATCTTTATCTACGTATACTTCGTATAAATGCGTAGCCAACGACATTAGGCCCATTTTACTCAGGCCGAAATCAGTCAGCTTGATATGTCCGAATGCATTAATGAGTAGATTGTCTGGTTTCAAGTCTCTGTGTACGATACCGTAGCTGTGCAGGTATTCGACAGCTAACAAAGTCTCTGCGAAGTAAAATTTGGCTATGTCCGGCGGCAGAGGACCGATAGTTTTCAGCAGAGAAGCACAATCGCCACCTTCGACGTATTCCATCACAAGGCATAGATATTTCTTCGTCTCGAAGCTGCAATACATACTGACGACGAATGGATTATCGGTAAAGCTCATAATATCACGTTCGGCGAACACCTGCTCGATTTGATTTCTCAACATGACGCTATGCTTGATGATTTTCTTCAGAGCGAATCGTTGACGCGTTTCGACGTGTCTGACGAGGAATACGGAACCGTAGGCGCCGTTCGAAATCAGCTTAATAACTTCGAAATCTTCTTCACTGGGTAATTTATTGGCAAACGTGTCTTTATCGAGTAAGCTGAGTTCTAATTTAACGGCTGCTGCGTCTTCCTTCCTCGTATCGGCTTCTTCCGGCAGGTCGGATTCGAGTTCTTTGATCGGATCTTTATTTATACCCAATTTATTAATTATATATCTGGGTATATCGCCTTTGATATCTTGATTACATTTAGCTTGGCCTTCGGCTTCTTCTAAAAACATATAAAACTCTTCCGGATCGAATTCCAAACATTCTAGAAGACGAGCCGGACGTGAAATAATCAGCAGTAGTTTTTTAATAACGCAGCTCAACACGATGGCGCCCTCGGGAGATTTTTCTTTCGTTTCGACTAATAATTTTTCTAAATTTTCCGATATCTCGTAAAAGTAACTTCTGGTGATGAGTTTCTCTTGGCAAGTTTTCAAACAATCGCGAGCCATCTCGAGTACTTGATGATGTACGAATCGAATGATGGGAGTAGCGTCGGGCGAACTATTTTTCAAATTTTCCGCCAAAACAGCCTGATTGCCTTCGATAAATTTACTAAGCCTTTCCTCCATTTGACGCATAGCGTTTGGAAAACGTTCTTTATACAGCATATTCATCGTAACGATGTCATTGTCTGGGCAAGGAGATCGACTAGGGCTGCTCAAGCTGCGAGATCTAGGTCTCATGAAAGATCGCCTGGAATTCGATTCGTCGTCGGCGCTAGGATTACTCTCGTTGGAGGAGAAGTGCTCGGTTAGCATTTGCAATTCGTCCGAAGTGGGTAAATTTGGTAAATGATGCAGTCTCTCTTGACTAGAGCATTGAGACGATACGTTCGAGCTACCGGAATTCGTATCGTATCCGGATGACGGTAACGAGGCGACCGACCATCTTCGGCCGTCTTTGCATTCGGTACTGAGGTGAGTGAACGGTCTACGAATAGGTATAAAAGGAAAGTGACGATTAGAATGTAGTATTTTAGGACTATCGACCGGGCTGCTGGTCATTGGCGAATGGCATCGCGGAAACGTTGGCGACGTATTGGATACGAAACTTTTACGCTGTTGCGTACGACTAGTTTTACGTTGCTGGGCGGCCACGCTGCCGCAGGCGGTTCCACTCAGCCGGAGATCTTTCATGGAAACCGATAGCGAAGGCGCCGATTGGCCCAGTTTCGAGTTACGGAATAGGATCAGATTTGAGACATCTTTTTTGGAGCGTGATTTCGACGACGGAACTACGTCTTCGGAGTCGGAATGGTGTTGGGCAGAGGAACGATTGTTGGGAGTTGTGGTTGGATCCATTTCTCTCTCCAGTCTATAGCCTAGTTGAGTCGAGTTGGGCTGGTTGGCTACCAAATTATCACTTTGGGTAACCTGAAAGAAATACAATAATTGTAGCAAAAATAACCAATAACCAATTACTAAGAAGTACAATTTTTTTTTTTTAGGCATAGGGAAAAATTATGATTGTTTTTTTCAACAAATTACCAAAAAAAAAAAAAAAAAAAAAAAAATCGTCACAATGTTCTAAAAATCATACATTAATTCACCTTTCCAAATGTCATCAAAACACATCAATCAACTGGTCAAAAAATTGCCCTCACTAATGAAAATTTCGAATTTTACAACTAGACTATAGATACCTAATTTCACATCAATTATACTCACAATTAACCCAATCAAAATATCTTCAACAAACAAACACCGCGACGTGATACTTCTCCACTCCATTCGATGTAAAGTCAATTAAGAAAAGATACACACGACCGAACCTTGTAAATACTCTCGATCAGACTAATAACCAACGACGAACTACATTTATATACGACCTCTGATATTATCTTAAATGTTCAAAATCAAACCGTCTTTCATACTTGACAAAGATAATAATTTTATCAACTCGAGACTTGGTGAAATCATCATAAAAACCACCTTCCCAGCTGTTTATTTTACAGAGGAATGATTTACTTCAAAGTTCGAAATAGATATTTTTCATATAGTAAATTTTACGTCAGAATGAAAACAAAATCCAGTCAAGCCTGAGAACATATTTAGCAATTTGATATAATAAAACCATTGGGCGTGTTTAGTTAAACACATTATAGATAAAAAAATTACCCGAGATAAGAAATCTTCTCTTGTGTGTCTCGCCTATGGCTGGTATCCATGTTCAAATGCCTGAATTGAGGTAACGGTGAATGGTACGTTGGTCCTAAAAATGAGAAATAAACAACTTCAGTATTAGAGTGTTCGATTATTCATTGTATAATAAACTAAACAATACCAACTCCCACATATAGCACCGTAACCTATTTAAAATATATAAGTTCACTAACCACATCGAGCAAGACAACAAGCAAGTTCACCACAAACAAAGGAACACCAATTTCCTTCCATTCCAGTAATTCATTAATTTGTTACGACCTGTTAAAATTATAATATTAAATTATTACACTTTACAGTTAATTAAGTTGGTTTAGCTTACAACATATACACACACAAAACACTACTCAGCTGTTACAACCAAATACAAACCGCACATCAATCAACGATTACCAACAGCCAGACATAGAGAGAAATGCAATTCATAAACGAATTCCACAATTAATAATAATATAAAGAAGGAAATGGAATAATAATAATAATAATAATAAGGAAATCATATTATACCATTACAAGCTCACGATGTACAACGTTTTTTTAGTACTAAAAAAAAAGGCAACATAATCGAAAAAGACATACCTTAAAGCGTGTTGTAACACTGCAGCGTCAGCAACCCGAGTACTTTGAAACTATTGAAACTAGCTGAAAGATCAGCAGCTTTATTCTGGCCAAATTTCGTACATCACACCAAGACACCATAATCAAACACCAGTGAACTGATTGATGTTTCTATGAAAGGAAAACTTTTGCAGTTATACGAATGACGTCATTCTTCACTACAGGTGTTCTAGGTAGATTTACTGGAAATCAGCTGATGGACGAATGAAGTGTAAAACGCTCATTAAACTGAGACCGAGCTGGCGATCGGTTTGAGATTAATTATAAGGCGAAAATATCGACATTTTAATTCGTACAATGGTCATAAATCAAGTTCCAATAATAAAACTTCAGCTTTCCTTTATTGCTGCGCAAATGTGCGTTAGTATGGTACGATAATGCGCATGTTTGGCAATCCGCCTCATTTTTCTTGTTTACATTATGCAACACTGGTAGCGTATTATGGAATTTTCTTACGGCGTCTTCGAATATCGTCTTTTTTTCGGATTAAATCGAATTTCCAAATGTTTTGAATGCGAATTAATCCTTTTTATTCTTGAAATTTGTTTTTAAAATGTAATTAATCCAGTTTAGAGTCATTTTTAATTAATTCTTTTGTCTGATGAATTGAAATACGCATCCGAGTTCATTTCCACACGATGCCTACTTCTTCTAAAAAATTTTCATAAAATTAGAACTCTGCTAGAACATTTTCAATGAAAATTATTAAAAATTTGTATTACTCACGTTACTAAAATAATTTAAAAATACTTACTTCGAGATTTCAACACATAAATTAAGAAAAAACTCAATTTCTCATCAAAGTCTGATCACCTACTTCACCATTATCAGCTGACATCCATCAACTGATAAAAAATTTAATCAAAAATAGAAAGTTGGTGTTGTTGGTGTTGAGTTGGAATTCGGAAATGATTTTTAATAAATTTTGAATTTAAAAAAATGTCTTGGTTCACAGAAATCTCCGGAAAGGCTGAAAACCTCCTCAACACTCTCGACACAAAAGCAGCAAAAGCTCTCAGCAAACAGAAAAACTTCAATGGTATTTCCAACAATGATTCACTTCACGTCACTGAACCAGAAAATTCACTAATAATGTAAGTTCAGAAATAATAAAACTATACAAATTCCTACGACATATTCGTAACATTGCCCCGAAAATCTCATTACAGATCCCTAGAAGAGGATTCAGCTCCGGCACCAAAGCAAAACGACGTATCTGTATATTTATCGTTGAACGATGGCATTTCTTCGTCGAAAAGTGTCGAAAACACAGAAGAACGCGTCAGTTACCAAGTTAGCTCGGTTTTACTTTTTTTTTACAATCGAAATAACTCCAATTAATGGCTTTGTTTCGTAGCATTCAGCTATACCTGATATCAGTACCAGAGTCAACGATCAGTTTCAAACCGAGATGCTTCAAAATGAAATACATTCCTTGAATAACGAAATATCTTTGCTTCTAAATCGAGCTAAAATAGCGGAGCAAAGTAAGTAGAAGAATAATTCAACCTTGGCTAGAGATTTGTTCGATTTACAACGTGAACTATTTTCAGAATCGATCAACTTATCTGAAAAATTGGCCATGGCTGAACACAGAAATGCCATACTCGAAGAGCAGCTTTCTGGTAACACGAGAAATGGGTAAAGTGTTTTTCTACTATTGAACGTGTTTGTGTTTGGAGTAATGACGCATCCGTTCACTTATTTCGTAGGCTGGCGGAAAATTCCACGGATACGAAAAGTATTCCATCGAACGATACCTCGCGTAATGAAAAACTTACCAAAACCGATAAAAGTGAATGGCACGAGCACTACGAAGCTCAAATACAAGTTCGTACTTCCTACCATCTTCGTCGATATTGCCTCCGGTCACATCGACTAACTAAATTTAATTACAGGAGTTGCTGCAAGATAAAACCAACCTAGAAGAAACGCTGAAATCAAAAAACGACGAAATAATGATGTTAAAATCTAGATTAAATCAAAAATCGTACAGTTTCTCTAACGACGACCTCAGTTCTAGACTACGAGCTCTAACCATAACACTAGTTCAAAAGCAATCTTCGCTGGAACGTTTAACGTCCGAAAACAACTCTTTAGAAGCGAAATACGATCAATTACAGGTAAAAAGAAAACCCCATAAACGTTTTGTTAACAAACAATTTCGTCATATTCACGTGTCTGTTTATTTACAGAGGAAGTACGAAGAAGTTGTAAATATGTTGCACCAACGTATCAACGTGAACGATACTGATGACGGTAATTATCCATTATTATTATTGCATTTGTTCAACTCGTCGTTTTGATTTTAGTTAGTATATTTTTTTTCTGACGTAAGTTTCAGAACACTACTACGCACTAAGGTAGTCGAGAAACTTCATTATGATGAATCTATTATGCTTATCTATTTTTCAAATTGCATTTTCACGGTATCATTCGTTATGTAGATACACTTGGTAACCTTCTAATGTTATTTGCAACTTACGATCCAAATTTTAAGCCAGATCTCGTGTCAAAAGCATACACACGTGTACACAGTACAACTACATGTCGTTTGAAAATTGAATGTACTGTTACGATGATAAGCTTTATTAATCCTCGCGATCGGATTTATTGCGATGATACATCGACGATAAATTAATTACCGGAAAGGTTAGGTCACACGAGGACACCTAATCAATCTTGAGACAAACATGCGTTTCATTCCATGATTTCAACATATTTTAATCTCGTTATTTTCTGTTTTTTTTTCTTCCCTAGTTAAAGCTAAGATTCCATTGTTCAAACCAGACAAAGGTTACGGATCAGGGTTACGACATCGACTGAGGAATGCGTACTCTGCGATTCCTCCATCTTTAAATATCGAAGTGCTGTTTAAGAAATCTTCGTTAGTTAGAGCATTTGTTTGGATTTATTTGGTAGGTACGACTTATGCTAAGGTTGTTAGAAGGAAATTTACCCAAAAATACCTATAATTTAAAAAAAAAAAAAAGTTCCCATTTTTTCCTTTTTTTGCAAAATCCCTTTTTTAAAAAATTAAAAAAAAAGTTTTTCAACAAAATATTGATCTTTCCCATTCCAAGAATTTATTTTTTTTTTAAGCAAAATTTTTGAAAATTATCCTCCCAAGAGATTAGAAATAAATTTACTCGTAAAAACAAGTTTTTCAATTTAAAAAAATTTTGCTTGAAAACTATCGATTTTTCTATTTCAGTTTTTTGAATTTTTTCATAAATAATATTTTTTGATTTAAAATTAAAAAATGAAATTGTTTAAAATTTTAAAATTTTTATAATTTTTTGAAAACACAAGGTTCTTTACAAAATTTTAAAAGCTGAAATTTCTAATTTTTAATGTTGTTTTTTTGCCTCCCTCTCCCCCTAAAAGGAACAATATTTTTTGAAGTTGAAAACAAAAACATTGGTTTTGAATTCGTTTAAGAATTTTTTGAGAATTTTTTTGCCAATGATTAAAATGTTGACATTAAAAAAAAAAAAATTAAATTTTTTTTTAGCAAGTGTAGGATTTTAAAATTTAAAAATTTCATTTTATTTTTATCAGGTGAAAAAATTTTCATTGAAAAAAATTTAGCTATTTCAAAATTTAATGTTGCTATAATTATGCAATATAATTATTATAAAAAAATGAATTTTGTAGAATCTTTTCAACCCTCAACAACAACGAACCATTTTTGGAATTTATTAAAAAAATTATCTGAAAAAGAATTTTTACCGAAAAACTTTCTTTTTAAAAATTGTTTAAAAATCTTTCATTTTCAATTTTTGCAATTGAATTTTTGAATTACATAAAACAGTTTTGAATTCGTTCAAAATTTTATTTAAAAATATGAATTTTAATTTTTTTTTTCCAATTTTCAAAAGCAACCTTGTTTGAATTTAAAACAACATTATTTTTGAATATTTTGTTTAAAATTTTGCCAAAAAAACGAATTTTCAAAGAACTTTTGAGAACAGGGGTTTTTCAACCTTTTTGAAAACTGAAATATATATTTAAATTACATTTTTTCAAAAATACTTTTTCTAAAAACTGTATTTTTACTTCGTCTGAATTATTATTTTTTTTTCAACAACGTTTTTGGAATAGAAACAAATATAATATTTCGTAATTTCCCCCTTTTTTTTAAAACAGAACTGTGTTTTCTGAGTTGAATTTTTAAAAAAAACGATAATTTTGTCTACAATTTAGCTAAAAATTGAATTTAGTAGAAAAACTATTTTTTTTTAAAAGAGTTTTTTTTTTGATCAACTTAATTTTTTTTTAATTTCGATGAAAAACAGAAATTTTGTCATAAATAAGCTTTTTTGAAATTTGAAATTAAGTAAGTAAGTCGATGGTCGGGAACCATTTAACGTTAACTCCATTTCCTCATTAGCTTGTTTACATTTTTTCGCAGGTGCAAAACTGCCTGTGTGTGAAGACGAACGATTCGTTCAAACATCACAATAGTGTCATTGCGTCACATGACACTCACTGTGATGTTTGAACGAATCGTTCGTCTTCACACACAGGCAGTTTTGCACCTGCGAAAAAATGTAAACAAGCTAATGAGGAAATGGAAGGAGTTAACGTTAAATGGTTTCCGACCATCGAAGTGTACTTTTGAATTTGAAAAATATATACAATTATATATATTCAGCTCAAATATTCAAAATTTCATAGCCTATAAAATGAGAATTTTGTTCAAAAATAATTTTTTTGAGTCAACTATATTTTTTTTGAAATTATTTTTAAAAAATTTGTTCACAACTTTGCCCAAAAATAGATGATTTTTGTCAAAATGTGTATACATTTTTTAAAAAACTGTATTTTGAATTTTAAAACCAACAACAACAATAACAAAAATGTTTTTGAATTTATATTTTGTATGAATTTTTTTTTAAAGAAATTATGCTGGAAAACAATATTTTAAATTTGTTGAAAAAATTTTGTTTTTTAAAAAAAAGTTGTTTTCAAAAAAATTTAAAAACATATTTTTTTAAAACAAAATTTCAAACAAATTCAAAAGTGATGCTCTTATCAATTATTCAAAAAATATTATTTTCGAAAAAATTGAAAAAAATGTTTTCTTTTTTAGTGCGGGCAATTTTTAATTTTTTTTTTAAATTATACTTTTTGAATTACAAGAAACCATTTTTTTTTTCAAATTAATCTGAAACTTCGTTAAAAAAAAATCTGCTGAAGTGCTTGCTTTAAACTTTTTCTCTCAACTGTTTGAAGTGAATTTTTTTTAATATTTTTAAAAAATCTCTGTTTTTTAAATTGAAAAAACTTATTTTGAATCTTTAAATTCGTTTTTTGAAAGGTACCTATAATATTTTTGGATTAAAAAATAAATGAATATAAAAATAACAATGTTTTTAACAATTTTTCTAATTAAAAAAAAATAATTTTGTTGTGGTCAAAAAATTAAAAACATGTTTTTGAACAAAATTCTAAAAAAAAAAAAAAATCAAAAATGTTTTCAATTCAAAAAATATGAATTAGAATTTATTTTGAATTTATTTGGTATGATGCTAAAAAATTGAATTCTGTTGAAAAATATTTAATTTCTATTTTTTGAAATAATTTTTTTTCAATTTCTTCTGAGACCTTATTTTTGAATTGTTTTTAAACTAATCTCGATTCAATTTGTTTTAGATTCTAATGCACGGTTTGGTGTTTCTCTTGTTAAACTCGCATATGCCAGAAAGTACCAGTGTTTGATCCGCCATGAATCATAATTGTCTGTTAAATACAATTTTTTTTAAATAAATTCTTTTTTTCTTCGTAATAATTCTTTATTACCTTAACATTTATATTACAATGAACCGAAGTACTTCGTAGCATGTACAAGTAAATTCAACTGCTGAGATTAACATTAATGAACGTTTTGAAATTATAATTTAAACCTTAAAATTTATGAAAAAGTAAGTCTCATTAAAGTTTTACATTATCAAATTCAATACATCATACATATGCGTATAAAAAATTACACGAATATAATTTTTTTTTCATTTTCTTTCATGAAAACCACAGCTATATGTAACTTAACCATTACCTATTCATCTTGCTACCGCGAATTTGTATTGGTTCATTCCAACATTGAATTTAATTTTCTTGCAACGTAAACGAAAAGGATATAGAAATAACCCCCCAAAAAAATGAACTAACACCGAGGTGAAAATGCATCTCGCATTATTTTTTATGTGCTCAAGATAAAGCTTTATACGTACTATATAAATTTTATACAGAAAGTAAAATTTAAAAATTTTTATAATTCATATAAATAGGTATATAGCATAGAGAGGTATTCATAGGTATATAACGCGTATATGAATTTAAACAATCGTATTAAAAAATGGTTGACTAGCGTATAACAAACTTATAGCATTCTTAACAAATATAGACAATAAAGAGAGGAAAACAATGAAGAAAAAACCATACTTGGGCGAATTTGATAGAAAATTAACTTCCAAATGTTTTTATTATCTCTCTCTCTCTATCTTTCTCCACATAAACACAGAAGTCGTTACAGGGGCGTACCACGCGATTACACGCGCTTAAAAAAAATAATCGTCGTAATGATATAATCCGCGATACGTCCACGTACTTTATACCTTTCAATAATTGATTAATATTATCTCAGTTTTTTTTTCTATCTCTCTCACTCTTTTCTTCATTCTTTAATAGAGCGTGTAAAAATTAATAGCTCGTTAAATGGGTAGGTACAAAAAAAAATCAAGGTTCTCGTTTGAGATAAATTATTGAAATGCTCCGACGAAGTAGATGCACGTATTATGAAAGCTTTAGGAGGATAAAAAAAATAAATAAAAACACCGCGACAATACATATATTTCGTAGGGAGAGGTGCTCATTTGTGTATTATTGTACAAACTTATTAAATAATAATGGTAACCAATATAGCGTAATCCCTCGATCCTTTAAACGTACGAATATCACGTTCGTATGACGTGACTGTAATATTATTCGACAAATCATTACGTTGGGTTTTCAAATACGTGTTTACTTCGTCGCAAATTATGAAAAAAAGGGTCTACTCTTCGTTCGAGTAAAGTTGACAAATGATAGATTTGAAATGTTGTTTAGAAGCTCGTAAGCTCGACACTACAATATAATTCTAAGTGTTACTGTTTGGGATACTTTACACATTTTGAAGGCAGAGGGCGATAAGGAAGCTCTGCGCCAGGAAGACGTGTCAAAGATGTTAATTTTATGCCCGAATTATGAGAACCCCTGATTTTTTCCAACGAAGAAAATTTTGAAGTAATGGTTTTTTTTATTTGGGGTTCGATAAATATATTTTTTAAATAGGTAGGTTTTTTAACAATTTAAAAAATAATAATTTTCAGAATTTCTTATGAATTAGATACCTACTCTAGCATTTTTATAAATTAAAAAAAAAATTAAATAGAAATTTTTGAAAAAATTATGCTCCTACATTTTTTGTAAGTACGACTTCTAGTAAAATTTCAACAACTTTTATAACATTTGAACGATTTCTTCAATGATTCAACTAGAGAAAAAAAAGGTTCCACTCAATTTATTAAAAAATTTCTATACGTTATTTTAAAAAATTTTCTTGAGAAGTTGTAGTTTGAAAAAGATTTATTTTTTTTAAAAAGTCACCATGAAAATTTCAAAATTGAAAAAAAAAATTATTTTGAAATTTTTCTTAAATTTTTAATATTGTTTTAGAGAAATGAAAAATTCTTCAAAATTCATGTTTCAAAATAAGTTTTTTTTAAATGTTTCCAATCAATTCCTTACATTTTTCAATTTTTTGAAAAATTGTGGTTTGAACAAGATTTAAAAAAAAAATTTTACTAGGTACCATAAAAATTTTAAAATAGATAAAAAAAACTGTTTCGATATTTAGTGTGCGTAAGCACACTATTGGTTTCAGTCTTGAAATATAAAATGTTGAAATAGGTTTATCGAGGTCAACTCACTAATGATGGGATGGATTTGGTTCAAATTTTCAAGGAATGTAGAGTTCATGAAGGCGGAGGGCCAATGAGATTTGTGTGTGAATCTAATGAGCAATTATCGAGATAATTGCAGATTTTGGGGTCCAAAATTGTAAATAAATGAAGCAAATTTCGAGAATATTTTTTTTGCCTATTGGCTCGGAATTTAATATTGAAAATATTTTTGAAATGATTATTCAAAAAAAATTGGAAAAATTCGAGTATTTTTAAACAAGTATTTTTAAACAAAGTTTAAAAACAATTTTTGCCACAAAAATTTCAAAATATTTTTCTAGAAAAATTGGGTGTTAAAAAAAATAAAAATTTGTTTCAAAACATTTTTTGAAAAACTGTTTCAAAAAAAATGATGCATCAAAAAAAAAATCGGAAAATTGTTTCAATAGAAAAATGCATAAAATAAGTCGAACAATTTTTTTTTCAATTTTGTCAAAAAAAAAGTTTTGAAAAAGTGTTTTCACAAAAAACTTTCATCGAGATTCCAATTAAAAAAAAAAAAAAAAATTAAAATGTTTGATCAAAAATTTATGAGAATTTGCTTTGCATTTCAATTATTTTTGTGATATTTTGACGATTTTTTCGTCACATGAACTGGAAATAATTTCCTAAAATTCCTTCAAAAAAATAATAAAAAATTTCTTCTTTTTGTGGAAAATCGTGATTTGAACAAGATTTTAAAAATAAACTTTTATTTAACAAAATTTGAAGAAAAAAAAAACAATAAAATTCAAATTACTCTTTTAATTTTATTATGTTGAACATTCGACATTATTAAAAAAAATCAAACCCATTTGTACAGAAATTTTTGAGAAAAATTGTGTTCCAACATTTCCAACAATTTTTGTAACTTTTAAATAATTTTATCAAATTTTTCGAATCGAAATGATTTGTTCTATTAAAATAAGAAAAAAAAATACTCAATATTTTTTATTTAGAAAATTGTGGTTTGAACGGAATATTTTTTTTAAATCTTCAAAAAAATTAAAAGTTATTTTCATAAAAAAAATGAAAAAAAAAAAAAAAAAAAAATAGTTTTTCAAGAAAAGTTTTATAGGTAGGTAATCATTTTTTATAAAAATATTTTTTGATTATTTTTTAGAATTGAAAATTGATCGAAGAGAAATGTTTGATAAATTTCCGTTTTTGCATTCCTATTTTTTATTTATTTATTTATTTGAAAATTGTAACAATTCGTGTGATAACTATTTTTTCAGTTCAACTGGAAATTTTTTTCTTTTTTTCAAATAAAATCTAGAAAATATTTCTCTAAAAATTTTCATAAAAATGATGGTGTTTTTGAACGAAATTATAAAAAATTCGTTCACGATGACTTTTTTTTTGAAATTAATTTTTAACGTGAATTAATAAATTTTCGTTGAAATAAAATTAATTTTTGTGCCTCATCTACTTGAAAATTTGAAATTTTATTTGAAGGAAAATCAATTTCGAAATTTCTTATTCCAAAAATCTATCGAGAGTTGCTCATTGTCGATTTAATTGGCTGAAGGGTAATCTGGCATTGCACTACATTTCCCTCTTCCTCCTGAAAATATTCGTTCGTTAGAAAATATGTAACTTTCAAATAAGCTTTCTTAACATTTCAATTGCAATTGAATTTTTTTGAAAATATATTCGAAAAAATTTCATCACAATGTCACATTAATTTTTGAGAAAAATTTATTCGCAGCATTTTCTTTTTCAAAAAATGTAATCAATCTTCCTTTACACAAACGATTCACTCAATAAAATTTAAAAAAAAAATGTGATGCGTTTTGCGATTAGGGCCCTTGAGGTGAAATCGATTATTTTTTTTTATTGTCGATATCGACTCACATTTTCACGAGGAATCGAATGGCGCAAACAGATTTCACCTAACTTCATTAGTCTTTTCTCTACGTCTACCGAAAGTTCAGTAATAGCCAAAGTCATGTTTTGAGAAAAACGCAAAAAAAGATTCTTACAAAATAATGATGACACTCGCTCATTTATTAATTTTTTAAAGTGATTTTCGAAAAATCTGTTCGACAACGTCTTTCCAGCGACGAGAACACAAAAATTCACTGGAGTACCTCAATTTCATATTCTAGCCTGGCTGTTGTACCCATTCACCACAAGGTCCCTTTTTTAAATCTTCGCCATCAATCTCACGAATAAACGATTTTGGCCAAAACAATTTTTTCAGATGATGCAGAAGAGTTCGATCTACCAAAATATCGAAAAAAATGATTATCGATTATTTCGATTACAATTCGATGTTTTTGCTCTCCTGAAAACATCGAATTCGCACCACAAGGGCCCTTATCGCAAAACGCATCACAAATACGAAAATTTTTGACGGTTGGTATGTTTTTTCGTCTTCTTATCAATACCAATATAATATAATTATCGCTTCGAAACCCATCAACACACCTCCCACTTTCCCCCTTCTTCCTTAATCAAGCACCGTTAATTAAAAAGTACAAATTAGTCATCTCATTTTAGTAAATAAATATCTCAATGTACTTTGGGTTGACCTTCGAATGATCAGAATCACAGACATATCCATAAAACGTACGAGGGGGTAAGAGAGGTTGAACTCATTGACCTTTTTTAAAAATATAAAACAAACTTATTGCTTCCCATTCTTGAGCGTTTTTTTACACGTTTTATTTATTCTCGAATCTCCCAACCAACGAGAATTTCACAATTGTATTTATATTCCAATTTTTTTTTTAAAAAGGTCATCACACGAAACCTTTCAAAAAATCCCTCCATCGAAACCATATTTTCCTATTTACACTCATCGCGAGTGTGACTTGTGTACAGGAAAAAACCTCCCAAACAATAACACGATCACAAAAAAAAGTTACACAATATATAATATAAATACACTAATAAATAAACAAGGAATAAATCACTAAATGGGTAGCGTTTAATAAGTGAAAAGAAATAATGCCAATTGCCATTTCTTTACCATATTTAAATCGAAAACCATGGCCATTGCCATGCCACCCAAATACCTAAATGTACCACGATCGTTTTCAAAAATTAGGTACTCGAAACGATCAATTCTTTATCTTTACATCACTCGAGAATAAAAATAAACTCGCGCACTTGTCCGTCTCACATATGTGTAATATTATAGTATATCGACACGTAGTAATTTGAAAATTCATAAATAACAAATTGAGATTGTCTACGAGAGAAGGGAAAGTAAAACGAAGAAGGAAAACAAAGAAAGAAAAAAAATGATTACACTAAACATAAAAATATAATGAGGTAGACTACGTTTCTTACGTATAGGTAATCGTATGTAAATATACGCGAATTTTTTTGGCGAAGATGTGTATATTATATATATTATATATATATATGGGATCCCCTTCGCATTATACGACGACAAATTAGGTACGTTACTTACGTAGATAAACGATATAATACGATAGTAAAATGGTGGGTTAAAATGTAGGTATACATGTGTACGTAGGTAGGTAGTATAACATACGTGTAAAGTTTAAACTTGAAGTACTTTTGAAGCAGCTTTCTCATCGTATTCGGAGCGTTGTTTAAATTTTCCGTACTAAATTAAAATGAGATCATTGAAAATTTACGCCAACGTAGTATAAAATGAGAAGAAATTTTCTACAACTCATTATCGCTCGTATACATAACATTACACGTGTTCGTGGTATAATCGTAATACGTATTTTGGTATATAATTTTATTATAAGATCTTACTGGCAAAAGATATTAACACGTACTTCAAAAACCTCCACCCAGGCCACCATATATCTTTTTAATTTTTTTTTTCGCACCCCGAGGGAAAAAAAAAAGACGAGGAAAAAGGTAAACGCGTAGTAGGAGTTATTAATTAGCCGACTCGTTGCTGAGGTTTTCGCTTCTACCGGTGGTATTATTGCTGTTACGACAGGACCTTACGAGATTCCTAGTTTCCCTGGCTAAAGCGTTTAGTTTCCTTTGCAGGTCTTGATTGTGATGCAATAATACCATGGTTTTTAAGTTAATATCCAACAGTAGCTCGTTACGATCTATGTCGTCGTTTCGAATCATATCGTCCATGTTGTTCTCTTTGTTATCCGGTTGCTCGTTAGTAATTCGCCTGGAGTTGGACCAAGATGAACTTTCATCGTCAATTGATTTACCCAATAGTTCGGCGTGGAACTAGAAAATATAAAATACTCTATTAGAGTAATATAAATAAGAGGGTGATGGGGGGTTTAAACAAATTAATGAATTATGGTCTATATGAAGAGGCCAAGGCACTCGTACCAGCTCAGGGGGAAAGAGGATTCAGTTGAGAAACAAAGTTCATTCAATGATGAGCAGTTATTTTGAAAAATCAAAAGACAGTGAAGGAATTTTGAAAAATAAAAAAAATTAAATTAAAATGGATTTAAAAAAAATTATTCAAAAACAATTTTTGAAAAATTAAAAAAATTAATTTGAAAAAAAAATGTTTAGAAAATAAGATCATACAATCTTGAAACAATTTGAAATAAAATTCAGAAATTGATCACGTCGAACAGAATGTTTTTGAAAAATCGAATAAAAGCAAAAAATTTACCAGGTCCAAAATTTTTAAAAAATTAAGAGGAAAATTATAAGATAGGAGCAATTTTTTCGCCATAAACAAAATAAGTAGGTATAAAAAAAATATCAGAGTGTCGAATTTTTAAAAACTGTAAGAAATTGAGCTTCGTATAGAGTGGTTTTTGAAAAATTTACAAAAATCTTTATCACAATTTTTGAAAAATTGAAGAAAAAAAACTAAAAAACTGAAAGTTGATTAGTTAGATACATATTTGAAGAGAAAAAACAAAGACTAATAAGGACCATTTTTGAAGAAGAAAAAAAAAAAAAAACTGAAAATAATATATTTTGATCAAAATAGTAGTTTTTGGAAAATTGATCGTGATGAAGAAAAAAAATAAAAATAAACTGAATACATTTTTTGAGAAATCTAAAAATTAAGTAGGTTGGTATGTCCTAATACTTGAAGAAGTTTTCGAAAAAAAAAACAAACATGAAGTTTATTTTTATCATGTAGTTTTTGAAAAACTTGAAAAAGATAGATGAAAAATATATATATATATATATATATTTTTTAAATAGATACATTTTTATTACGTAGTTTTTGAAAAATTAATGACGAAAAACAGAGATTAATCAAAAAAAGAAAAACTTTTAAAAATCAAAAAGACATAACTTTTGAGAAATCAATCAATGATCATGAAAAAAATTGCCATGAAGTTTTCGAAAAACTGAGGAGACCAAACAAAATTTAGGATTTAAACAAGTTCTGTTCTAGAAAAATATAGAAAAAATAATGAAAAATTATAGGGTGAGAAGTTTTTGAAAAATAAAAAAATAAAAAATAGATCAAAAACAATTTTTGAAAACTCGAATTTTGAACTACCTATTTTTGGAAAATATAGATTTTGGTTTCTTTTCCAATTCAACTTTTATTTTTTCTACCAATTCAAAACTCAAAACTCAAAAAAAACTGTAGGTAATTTATTTTGATCACATTGGTAAATATTCAACTTAAAAAAAATTATAATGATGCTAAAAAAAAATTAAAACTGATTTTGCCAAGAAACAATTTTTAAAAAATTGCATGGGAAAAATGAAAAAATGAAATTTATTTTGATCATATAACTTTCAAAAATTAATTATGATGAAAAAAAAAGCAATAAAATCCAGAACAATCAACTTTTGAAAAAAAAATTGAAAAATTGAAAAAAAAATTAAAAATTTATTTTGTCGAGTAGGTAATTTTTAATTTTTTTTTTAAAATCCAAAACAACTTTTGAAAAATTGAAAAAAAATGGAAAACTGAAATTTATTTTGATCACGTTAGTAGGCAATTTTAAAAATATTCGGCCTAATGATAATAAAAGAAAATAAAAAATTGAAAAATACAAAATGGCTTCTGCCAAATAGGTAAGCAGTTTTTTAATTGAAAAAAGAACAAATTGGTAGATCGAAAACAATTTTTGAAAAATTGGAAAAAAATATGAAAAAATGGATTTTTTTACTACACAATTTTTGAAAAATTAATGATGATAAAAAAAATTAAATATTAATCGTGAATAATTTTTGAAAAATATCAAACAAAGATTGTTTCTTTTGCCACGTTGTTTTTGAAAATCAAAAATTGATCAAAAACACTTTTGAAAAATCAAATAAAAACCACAACTGAAATTTTATAAAATCTGAAATTATTATTTCGATTGCATAATTTTTGAAAAATTGATAATAAGAAAAGTAACAAAATTCTTAATCAAAAACAATTTTTGCAAAATAAAAAAATAATAAAAAAATAAATGGAGAAGATAAAAAAGAAGTCTTTGAAAAAATTCCTCGTAGCTTTTTAAAATTTGTGAAAAAAAATCGATCGAGAGAAAATTTTGAAAAATTAATAAAAAATAACAAAAATCGAACAAGTAGAGCCATTTTTTAAAATCTTTAAAAAATCATCAGGTTCAAAATTCAAGGTGTTTGAAAGTTTAATAAAAAGGTGAAGGTGAAACCCTCATTTATTGAAAAATTAAAATAAATAATAAATAATAATCAGTAACGTAAAACCGAGTGGAAAAAAATGTTTTCTTTTCAAGTTTGAAAATATCAACAGACATTTTTTGTTTTTTGGAATGGAAATAAAGACGTGTTTGAATTTGATTTGAGGATATCAATTTATCACCCCCCCCCCCCCCCCCTCCAAAAAAGTAGGTAAATAACTCGAAGTAAAGTTTTGAAAAATCCTGAAAATTCTGAAAATTTGAAATAAATAAAAAAATTTAATCATATTATTGATAATGTGAAAAATCCATAAACAAAAGTCCCTTTTATTAAAATCAACCCTCTTTTTGGTCCATTTTGCACATCTTTTGTGTTCCACGAGCGATCTGTGAAGAATCATAAGCTCGTAAAACAACATTTGTTTTCTCAAGGGAAAGTGTTTTTCTCATTTTTTATAATAATTTTTAGCTATTTTCAATCATTTTTTTTTATTAAAATTTTCTATATTTTGCAAAATTTATTTTTTAAACAAAATTTTTGTACTGATAAAGCCATTTTCACCCTTCCTCACTCTAATGTAAAGCCTTTTTTGAAAAATGGAAGGAAAAAGCAAAAAAAAAAAAAAAAGGATGATGTATGATTTTTGAAAAATTGAGTAAAAATACAAAAAATTGATCAGACAGAGCAGTTTTTTTTTCTTTTTTTTAATGAAAGGAAAAAGATGAAGTAATGGATCAGATAGTATTATTTTTAAAAACGAAGACGATGAGGCACAACAATTTCGCAAAAATCAAAAAAAAAAGAAATCGCTCGAGGGTACTTGAAGCAGTAGTTTTCAAAGAAATTAAAGAAATTAAAAAGTGATCAGGTAGCTTTTGACAAAATGGGAAAAAAAGAAAAAAAATGATCTTTCAAATCTCTCAATATTCAGGTACCCATTTCTGAATGTGAGTAAGAAGAACAAAATTTTTATAAACTTGAAAAACATCGAAGGTCAAAACGAAGGTATAAATACAACACGATCTCATTCTACGTAATTTCATTTCACCAGGGAATTTCTCACCGATGGTACATATATAATTGCGTTAATTTGCACTCACAGCGAATTTTAAGTAAAAGTAAAATTTATCGCTGTACAGTGCACAGTTGTACACTCGTACATTTCTCGAAATAGCCGCATAAATTAACATGCCCAATAAGACTTTTTATTTCGTCAAGTCATCGCAAACGATGTACGTAGACCCGAGACCGCAGACAAACGTGCTTTATCTCTAATTTATTGCAGAATTACGCGACTTGCGAAAAAACGAATGTTACGTATGCGATGGCCCATGCGCCCATGCTCGTCTATTTTCAATATACCATATTATGATACCATCTGCTTGAATGGCAAAAAAATATTGGATTTATTACGAGCACGAATGGTAACATTCATTTGTCATTGAAAATGCATCGAAAAAATTTTCGCTGCTGCAATTCAGATAAAATAAAGAGCTCGTGAGATTTTTTTTATCGGTTTGATTGCACACCTTAATACATACTTGCATATTAACAATAATACGATTCAGAGGGTAATTTAATTTCATATACGAAGTATCAGCTCGTGATAATTATTAAGGCACGAGTTATGGTAGTAGTATGTCAACAGATATTTATGTTTTGCACCCGTGTAATACAGACATACGTCGATAAAATATATGGTACGTAGGAATTATCGTTTATATGGTAGAAGCAGCAATCTAATCATCGAATGGTTTCGGTGCTAGACAAGAGGAATTTTTCGAATCATCTCGGTTTTACAGTTTTTTTTTATGATATGTACTTCGTTATACTTAGATAAATTCTCGTGAAATGGATTATATCGAATTCATTCACACTGAGTTTGAGGTATTCAAAAGGGAGAAGGGATCAGCCAAAAAAAAATTATCAATTAAACACCATTCGATTTTTGATTTAAAAAAAAAAAAATTTAAAAATAGAAAAAGAAATAAGTGGAAAATAAAAAGTTTAATAATTATTTTACTTCAAAATAAATAAATATTTAATTAGTCAGTTTTGAGAAAAAAGAATAATAAAAATTTGTTTGGATTTGTACTATTCTTTTCAATTTTTTAAGCTACAAGGATTTTGAGAAAATAATTTAAAATTTTCTAAGAAATTTTTTTGAATTTTTTTTTCAATACCTACAATTTTTTCTTTAGTTGATTTTATTGAATTATTTTTTATTACTTTGTTTTTTATCACAAAGAAATTCAAAAAAAAATTTCACGTTTAAAAAAAAATCAAAAAAAATCAAAAATTTTCATAGCATTGCTTCAGCTATCAGGATACTTTTTTTATACCCAAGATTTTTTTTTTTCATTTTGGGATAATTTTTTAATAAATTATTTAAACCTTATCTCATACTGACTTTTTCATAACATATTTTCAGTTTGTCAGGAAGTTTTTTTCGAACTACTTTTTTGATTTTTAATTTATAAGTTAATAAAATTGTTAATTATTCTGTTAAGATTTTTTTTGAAATACTAGTAGGTAATTACATATACTTTTTGAAAGATTTAAAAAAAAGGAATAATAATAATAAACTGAAATATTAAATTTTTTTAAAATTGATCTTTCCTGAACTATTTTTTGTCAGTTTTCTTTTCTTTTCCTTTTTTTATTGAGAAAATTATTTTTTCAGCATTTTATTTTCCAAAAGATTTTTTTTCTGACTTTTTTAGGCGATTTTTTGGAACTATTTTCTTTCAATTGAATTTCACTGAATGTGAGTATTAAAATTTCATTATCAAATTTATTCAATTACTCGAGCCTCGAGGTTTTTTTTCCCAAAGTTTTTGGAATAATTTTTCATCATTTTTTTAAGGGCGGCGCGTTGTAACAGTTTCATATTTCTCTTTGATTCGTCAAGTAAGAAGATTTTTAAAATCACTTATTTTGATTTTTTTCTCTCAGAGTCAACTGTCAATTTTTGGAAAGAATTTCAAGAAAAATTATTTTTGAAAAAAATTTACTTGAAAAGATCTTTGTATGATTTTCAAAAAAAAAATCGCTTGGAAAAATTTTTGAGACATTTTTTAAAAATTTTTAGATTTATGAAAGATAGAATGATTGGAAGATTTTTGATAGAAATTCTCTTGGATTTTTTTTCAGGTATTCATTTTGAAAGAGTTAGAGAGGTTTTTGGAAAAAAATCATTTTAACAAAAATTTTGAACGATTTTTGAGAAAAAAATTATTTTGAGAGATTATCAAAAAACATGTTTTTTAAAGATGCAAAAAAATCTAAATGATTTTATTTTTGGAAAAAATTTTGGAGAATAGTTTTTTTTTCATTTTTTCTCTAAATGGTTTTTAAAAGAATTTAAAATATTTTTACCAACAATTAGTTTATTTTTTCTAGAATTTTTTTTTTGAGTAGGTCTAGGTACTTATGTGGTTATTATTTAACTTTTTTCTGTTACTAGATAAATTTTCATTCCTAAAAATTATTTTAGCTGGATACTTTATTTATTTATTTATTTATTCATTGATGAAATCGTTTTTTTTTTTAAAAGTAATTTTGCACAAGATAAGAATTTTTTTCTAGATGAAGCGAAGTAGGTAATTATTATTAAATTTTTTTTTGACATATTTTCTGTTTCAGAAAATTTCTTTACCATATAAATAATTTTTCTGTCAATTTTTTCTTAAACGCAAAGAATTATTTTTTCCACAAAATTTGGGATGAGTTTTTCTTTTGTATTTATTTATTTTTATTATTATTATTTTTTTTTTTTGCCTACCGGTACACCAAATTCCCAGAATTTATTTTTCAAAAAACTACTTGAGAAGAATCTTATGAGATTTTCGTAAAAAAAAAAAAAAAACATCGAGGGGGAAAACTTTTTTCAAATACTTAGTTAAGAAAAAATCTCAATATTTAAAAAAAAATTGCTTTTTTGAACAATTTTTTTTTAGTGTCACTTTCAAATAATTCTCCTGGCATAATTTATTCTTCAGAGAATTTCTTTTTTATAATAACTTTTTCACAAACTTCCTTTCACTTGAGGGGTTTTTCGTGAAATGTTTTCTTAACATGCCTAAATAATTTTATCGTCTTATCTGCTCACACACTTTTTTAAAGTTTTTTTTTTTAATTCGTCGAGTAAATTTTTTCAATTTTTAATTAGCATTAATCTACTCTACTGATTTTTGAAACTATTAACGAATAAATGAAGTAAAAAAATTACAAATGCCAAATGAGCAAATTAAATTCTCAAAAAATTACTACTTTCGAGCTGTGAAAATTTTAAATATTCATTTTTCGAGTCAATAAAACGACTCTAAAATATGCATTTTCAAATATTCCCCATTTCGAATCAAACGAAATTTTAATCTCCATTCCCCCAAAATATTTTAAGAATCCCTCGATCGAAAAAAAAAAAAAATCGAAACCATAATTCTTTCTCACTAAATAAAATTTTAAAACTTGTCATCGCTAACACCAAATTCACAAAATCCATCGACTGAAACTTTAATTGGATTTTGTTTCGTATCATTACGTTTCGTATATTGGATTTTTACTCGTTTTTTTTCTTTCCTAACTCGAAGGATTTTATTTTTTTTTCTTTCATCAAACTGCTCGTTAATGGAAACACAATCTCATTTCGTTTCAATCCAGCTCCCTTTGTTTCCACACTTTCCCCACCTTAGTCATGTCTCAATATAATTAATCAGGCGGCGCGCTAGTGCCGCCCACCCGCCCTACCCAGGCTTCTAGTGCAGAGTATAATTCTGTACATAACTCGCCTTTGTTATTTGCGATGCCGCTAACGCATTTTCCACCGAAACTATGCACTTTATCAAAATTTTGCATGAATGAAATTGATTTTATTTTTCAAAAAGCTTTCAGAAAAGTTAAGAACGAAATTTGTACGATGGAATTTGAGGAAGATATGAATCGGCTGCTTTTTGTCATTTTGGTAAAATTCTTCCATAGACAACAATTCTACTATACGGCAAACTACTGAATGGATTTTCACCAAATTTGAAAATTGGGTTCAATGTATTGAGTTTTAGCGAACCGTACAACGAAATTTGAAATTTCCCAAAAATTGCCCCTTCACCCCCCTTTTTGGGCCCCGAAATTTCGAAAAAATTCAAAATTGCCCTTAAAAGCTCATCTACACATCAAAATGCATGTGTATACCAAAAATGAGCTCAATCGGATAATTATAACCGCAGATAAAGGAGGTCAAAGATTTTGAAATTTTGAGATTTAACCTCACTTTAGACATCAAATGTATCAAAATGGTTATCCGTTCATTAAAACCGATAGCAAAAGGCACATCTGCGTGTTTTTAACTATATATATACATAATTTGAGCTCAATCAGATGTTTACAAGAGTCTGCAGAGCCGATTAATGAAAGTTCAATTAAGAAGTATTGAAATGAATTTGAATTTAACGTTTATCAAATGATAATGTCGCGATCCTAGCGGTAAGAAAATGAAAGTTGTTACAGCGTTACCACTGCAGTGCAGTGTTACCACTCAGTTCTACTTTGTAATTTTTAAAAATATGTAAACAAAAATGATAAGATATAATATGGGTAAAAATAGTGAACCAAAATTTATGGTAAAAATTCATCTTCACACAGACCACTTCTTTTGTAATTTATTTTTACCACGCTTTTATTAGCTTGGTATGTATGTATGTATGTACGTATGTATGTTTGTCTCATGGAACCAAATGTATGTTTTCGACCAATCCTCTCTCATTTAATATTTTACTGGAATTGAAAGAACATAGTGCTTACATTAGGGGTTTTCGAGGTCGCTGAATTCGATTTTCGAACTCAAATTTACCCCCGACCCCAAATTGAGCCCCTATGAGGGGGTTCAATTTTGAAAATTTCAGAAAATCACAACATTGGTATCGAAATGTAGGTTTTCGAGATCGCTGAATTCGATTTTCGAACTCAAATTTACCCCCGACTTCAAATTGAGCCCCTATGAGGGGGTTCAATTTTGAAAATTTCAGAAAATCACAACATTGGTATCGAAATGTAGGTTTTCGAGGTCTCTGAATTCGATTTTTGAACTGAAATTTACCCTTGACCCCAAATTGGGCCCCTATGAGGGGTTCAATTTTGAAAATTTTTAAATTCACAAAATTGGTATCAAAATGTAGGTTTTCGAGGTCGATGAATTCGATTTTCGGACTTGAATTTACCCTTGACCTCAAATTGGGCCCCTATGAGGGGGTTCAATTTTGAAAATTTTTAAATTCACAACATTGGTATCAAAATATAGGGTTTCGAGGTCGATAAATTCGATTTTTGAACTGAAATTTACCTCCGACCCCAAATTGGGCCCCTATGAGGGGGTTCAATTTTGAAAATGTCAAAAATTACAACATTGGTGTCAAAATGTAGGTTTTTGAGGTCGCCAAATTCGATTTTCAAACTTGAATTTACCTCCGACCTTAAGGTGAGCCCTTGAAAGGAGGTCAATGATTTTAACCTTGTAAAACTATGAAATTCAAATATTTTCAACGACAAAAAGAGTTAAATAAAAATGTAAAAAAAATTTAAAAAACCACGCTTTTATTTAAAGTTGGTCGCTTTGTAAAATGTTATTCATAGGGAAGTAGTAAGTAATGCCTTAAAAAACAAAAAATAAAATTTACTTGAATACAAGAATGTGTCATAGAAGAAATTATTTTTTTCTCATAAATTTTAATGATGAAAAGCGTGGTGGGGTGTGCGAGAAGCTAACGAACGCCTTATCGATTAATGCCCCACCACGATTTCATCATTAAAATTTATGAGAAAAAAATAATTTCTTCTATGACACATTCTTGTATTCAAGTAAATTTTATTTTTTGTTTTTTAAGGCATTACTTACTACTTCCCTATGAATAACATTTTACAAAGCGACCAACTTTAAATAAAAGCGTGGTTTTTTAAATTTTTTTTAAATTTTTTTATATTTATTAATCATTATTACAAAGATTATTAGTTCATTGCATTACGAACTGATAACATCCTACACCTAAACTTATGCACATTTTGAGAAGTGTAAATTGTTTAAAGCATCGCCACACTTTTAAGTAACATGTAAGCAAAATAAAGAGTATGCATGCATCTGTAGCAACAAACAGTGGTTTCTATATTTATGGTTGCTCTGTTGTGTAGCATTGTGTAAACTTCTCAATAATTCATCACTGGAAAAAATTCATTCCAACAAACACAAAAAACAACGTCCAAGAAAAATTAGCTGATATCCTCGAAAAAAACTCTTCAAAAAAGAATTAAACACCGCCCTCCCCAGGCTCCTAAGAAAACGTCTCTTTAAAAAAAATATCTCTTTCAAAAAAAAACCTTTTTAAAATATTGAGTTATGGTATGAAATGAAATATTGTGAAATTTAACTCGTAAAGTAATTAAATATACTGATATCATGAAAAATCCGCCTTTTTCGATTTCAGACCAATTTTCATTGTACAGTAAAACTCATATAATCATTTAAATTAATTCACTGTCAAATAAGAACAAACCACTCTGATATCATTAAAAAAAAGAGAGAGCGAGAGAGAGAGAGAAAGAGAGAGAAAAATAGGGGCGGGAGCAGTCCCTCCTATTTACTTAAGAAATAAGGTTTCAAGGAAGAAACGTAGTTTTCATGCAAAGATACTGCTCCCCCCCCCCTATTTTTCTCTCTCTTTCTCTCTCTCTCTCGCTCTCTCTTTTTTTTAATGATATCAGAGTGGTTTGTTCTTATTTGACAGTGAATTAATTTAAATGATTATATGAGTTTTACTGTACAATGAAAATTGGTCTGAAATCGAAAAAGGCGGATTTTTCATGATATCAGTATATTTAATTACTTTACGAGTTAAATTTCACAATATTTCATTTCATACCATAACTCAATATTTTAAAAAGGTTTTTTTTTGAAAGAGATATTTTTTTTAAAGAGACGTTTTCTTAGGAGCCTGGGGAGGGCGGTGTTTAATTCTTTTTTGAAGAGTAGGTACATTATATATCGAAAACAATGGTAAGTAAATATATGGCTTACTTTGGCTATTCTTCGCAGCCTCTCTTCGCTTCTGTATTTTTTTCTCGTTGATAACCACGTTCTTAAAGTTTTACCTGGAACACAAAAACCAACGAAAATTAATTAACTTCGATTAAACATTATATAGCCCTATCTAATAACACGAACTGAACAACGAACAAAAGCATTTTCAATTTTCATTATCGTCATTTCGTTTTCATCGAATCGACGACCCTGCTTAGGCCACGTGTCGCTTGCGAAAACTTTTATTTATTCGTAATTCGATGCAGAAAAATAAAACAATACGCGAAACGTGCCAATAGAGCTTGAAAGTTAAATACCATTTGGTTAATTTGTCTACGTAATTTACAACCCTTTTGAAAATATATCCTTTCATTTCGCGTCGACTGGAAAATAATTAAAACGCCTACGTTTCGTTAAATGCTTAATTTCAATCCAACGGTTAATCCGTTGATTAAAAAATTACCCCTCGCGGAGTTAATTTTCTCGATGTGAAATTTTTAATTTGCAAATACCGCTCGTATTTTCGTTCTATGGCTCATTTTGGTTTAGTTATTATACGTATAATATTTCTCAAGCATCTTTCCTGCTCCTTATGACGTATATTCGAACCCTTCTGGCTTCCTTGTTTTTCTTTTTAGTGTTTTTTTGGCCGCTTTTAAATCTATTTCCTCGAAATTTGTACCTTTATAAGATTCACGTTAGTGTAGGTCTGTTCAAGGGCGATATTGTTTTTAGCTCGTTTGAATCGATTGTATCGTACTATTCGTACGTACTCGTGTGGTTTGTTAATTTTGCCATATTTTACGCAGATATGAATTTTCAATTTAGTAGGAATAATTTTACCACATGTTCGAACTTTCCATGTCAATGGTTGCTTCGTGCTATGCCTCGTCAATGCCATCATACTTTGTATCGTTATATTATAAGTACGTATTCTCGATAAAGTTCAATCACTCCCAATACCGTATATTTTCTGACGTAAAGCTTCACAATTACAAACACGAACACGCTCAAATGACAGGTAAACTTTCCCAAACGTATTTCGTATTATTTACTTTTGTCGACGCGAACTATTCTCGCACCCTCATCTGCTTCTATCATCTTTCAAATACATCTCGATACTTTTTCTGCCATGTCGAAAAAAATCGCGAGTGAAAACTCGACACCCAACTCTCTCCTGACAATAAACCGCTGAATACACAGATCGAGTTTTCCATTCGTACAAGATCCTCATGAACGGGTCTTCGACCTTTCTTCTTTGTGAACGTTTCGAAAAAATTTATACGATTCGAACACGAAATTCCAAGACCGTGGTGAAAAAGGTCACATTGCGAGAGAAGTGTGCTGTGTGAGGTGGTTCTTTGAACCGGCGAGGTGAAGCAAGAGGGAACGGGGACTTTGGTGAACTTTGCGAGCGAATGAAAGTTTTCATTTTTAAATTCTTTTTCTCTTCTTTTCTCTGAATTCGAAATGGCGGTTGGTTCGATTCAATTTTAAATAAAAACTAACAACAATGCTCTGGGATAACTTTTACGAGTGAGATTGCTTGAGTGGATGAAAGAAAGGGCCGAGGAGTTTTGTTTATAATTTCAGTCGAGATGGTGGATTTATTTTTGTGTAGAAGTTTTTCTAGCGAAAAATAATAGTGAAACGTGTTTGAAAATAAATTAGAATAAAATTTCATCTAAATGTTTTGAAGGTATAGATATTTTAATGAAGTACCTGCGAGGTTACCTAAGCTTGATTCAGACATTCTGAAATCGCAGGAAAAAGTTTGAGAATTAAAAAAAAAATTAAAAAATGGAAAATATAAAAAATTAAAAATTTTAAGAAATTGGAGAATTAACAAAAATAAAAAAAATGTTGGATACCTAGAGTTTTTTTTTTTTTTTTTTAATGTAAATCAACAAATAGTTTGAATTTTTTGAATTTTTTATTACTTTCTTTTGTGAATCTCGAAATGAGTGATTGTGTTTGAGAAATCAAATCGAAACAAATCAAAATTCAAACGCAGCGACTTACTACAGAAAAGCTGATTCTCAATTCTTCACAAAATTTGTTGATTATGAAAAAAATTTAAATTTTTTAATAGCAAAAAATTCAAAAATTTCTGCGAAAATTCAATAGAAAATAAAATTTTTTAAAAAGAGTAAAAAAATGAATTTTTTAAAATAAGTTTTTAGAAGATTTTATATGACGATATTTGAAACTATATTATCGACACGTGATATGAAATTCCTCGAATTCGATTTTTCAACGATGTTGTGGCGATATTTGAAATTACATTATCGACAAATAATCTGAAATTTGTCGAACGATTTTTCAACGATTTTGTGACGATATTTGAAATTATTTCCAAATTGGTGAAAATTTTTCTAAGTCCAACACGTCTGGAAGTACTAAACTGCCTATTATAAGCGTTTTATTGCTAAATCCTCAACGATAAGGTATGGCATAGTGGTTAAGGAAGAGGATTACCATGCAGGAGGTAGAAGGTTCAAGCCCCACGGGTGGCAGATTTTTTATAATTTTTTTTTACTTTTTCTGAAATGATCCTCTTACCGTAACATGAATAATGTGTTTAGGCATAGTTTAATGTATTAATTATGCTAATTAATGATTTTTAATTATAGAAAGAAGCTAGTAAAAGACAAAAAATCGGAATAAAAAATCGATAAAAAATCGACAGAATATCAAATTCGATAAAGTGTCGCAAAAGTTCCGCCTAAATCGTGAAATTATCTTTCGATATTATAGATATATTATCGATAAAATATCTTACTATAATCTCGAAATTTTTGCTAACTATAATTCGTCGATAATCTATCTATATATCGAAAGATAATTTCACGATTTATGCGGAACTAACGCGACACTTTATCGAATTCGATATTCTGTCGATTTTTTATTTCGATAATTTGTCGATTGTGCTGCTCGGGATGTGAGTAAAAAATATTTTGATGAAAATCATTGATTTGAAATGAATAAATAATAATATTTAATAATGATAATTGATAAAATAATAGTTTAAAAAATCAGATTTTCTGACGCATTAATGCGTCAGAGTTTTTTTAAGCTTTTAACGAATAAAATTTATTAAACTTATTAATTTTTAATAAATTTTAGAAATAAAATCAAAAATTCGGTGAAAATTTTGAAACTTGATCAAAATGCAAAATGAGATACATAAAGTTTAAAAATGAATTGATAAGCTAGGTATGTAAATTCAAAATTTAGTGATTTTTGGCTTAATTCAATAATATTTTGGAAATAGATTTAGATCATTTTTATAAAAATCTTTAGCCAAATTCAGAAAATTTTGATAATATTTCCAAGAAATAAATTTCATAAATTTTTATACACAAATGTTTAAAATTAAAGAAATTAATATTTGAGGGCAGGGGGAGAATAAGGGCCTTCGCCCGGCGAAGGACCTTTTTCTCTAGAATCGCGTTTCAGATACCTTGCACCTTCGACTATCCGTTAAAAGTGGCGGCAGTTCTCGACTCGGCGTATAGAGGTCGCTAGTGAGTTTTTAACAGACTAAGACATTGATTTTATGGGATTAAGATTTAGGTTTTTCAAAAATTTTAAGGCAGCCAAATGAATACTTGTTGCTGATGTTATTATCATTGCATCCGCGATCTTTTTTGATCATAATTTTACTTTCTCATGTGATAATAATTATAATTTTCGATTAGTTGAACGTATTTTTCATAAAATTTTGATTGTTACCATTATCAGATTCGATTAGAAGCAATTTTTTTTTTCAATATGGATATTGAAAAAGGGCCTTCAGAACAACTTTATCAAAAGTGAAATAGCGATATTTTTGACATTTAACCATTTTCAGACTCGATTAGGAATTTTTTTTTTTTTAATTTGGATATTGAATAAAAATGTAAAAAAAATTTAAAAAACCACGCTTTTATTTAAAGTTGGTCACTTTGTAAAATGTTATTCATAGGGAAAGAGTAATGCCTTAAAAAACAAAAAATAAAATTTACTTACTTGAATACAAAAATGTGTCATGAAAATTTTAATGATGAAAATCGTGGTGGGGCGTTAATTGAAAAGGTATTCGTTTGCTCCTCGCGAACACCCCACCACGCTTTTCATCATTAAAATTTTTGAAAAAAAAATTTTCATGACACATTTTTGTATTTAAGTAAGTAAATTTTATTTTTTGTTTTTTAAGGCATTACTCTTTCCCTATGAATAACATTTTACAAAGTGACCAACTTTAAATAAAAGCGTGGTTTTTTAAAATTTTTTTACATTTTTATTTAACTCGTTTTGTCGTTGAAAATATTTTAATTTCATAAAATTGAACCCCCTCATAGGGGCTTAATTTGGGGTCAGGGGTAAATTTGAGTTCGAAAATCGAATTCAGCTACCTCGAAAACCAACATTTTGATATCAATGTTGTGAATTTTGAAATTTTCAAAACTGAACCCCCTCATAGGGACTCAATTTGGGGTCGGGGGTAAATTTGAGTTCGAAAATCGAATTCAGCGACCTCGAAAACCTACATTTCGATACCAATGTTGTGAATTTTGAAATTTTCAAAATGGAACCCCCTCATAGGGGTTCAATTTGGGGTCGGGGTAAATTTGAGTTCGAAAATCGAATTCAGCGACCTCGAAAACCTACATTTCGATACCAATGTTGTGATTTTCTGAAATTTTCAAAATTGAACCCCCTCATAGGGGCTCAATTTGGGGTCGGGGTAAATTTGAGTTCGAAAATCGAATTCAGCGACCTCGAAAACCTACATTTCGATACCAATGTTGTGATTTTCTGAAATTTTCAAAATTGAACCCCCTCATAGGGGCTCAATTTGGGGTCGGGGGTAAATTTGAGTTCGAAAATCGAATTCAGCAACCTCGAAAACCCCTAAAGTGAGCACTATGTTCTTTTAATTCCAGTAAAATATTAAATGAGAGAGGATTGGTCGAAAACATACTCTTGGTTCCATGAGACATACAAACAAACAAACAAACATACAAACATACATACCAAGTATATAAAAGCGTGGTAAAAATTGCCTTTAAAGCAACTTTTTCAAGTAAATGTAGAAGGGGGGAAGAAATGAAGTTTTTTTCAATGTTATTATACCGAATTGTAGCGAAAGAGTTGCTCTTTCTAATGAGACAAAGAGCAACATTGTTGAATTTTTTACCGCTGAGTTATATCAAACTAAAATTTCAAATGAGATTTACTCAAAACGAACTTTCCGGAGATAGGCCCTTATTCTCCCCCCGGCCTCAATTTGGAAAATTTTATCAAATTTTTGGATAAATTTTCAAAGTACATACAGTAATTACAAATTTTTACAATTTTCAAGTAGGTAATCAAATTTTTTCAAATCTTTAATTTAGCAAAAATTCAAAATTTTAAACAAAACTTTGAGATTTATCTATTCCCAAATTTTTATACATTTTTTCAAATTACAATATTTGGCAAAATTTCTAAATTTGGTAAAAACTCAAAGTAGGATAATTTTGAAAATTCCAATCAGTTTTTGAGATTAATGTAGACCATTTTTGTAAATTCAGCTGAATTAGAAAAAATATATTTGAAAAATGTAAAAGATTTTTTACGTTTTTAAGAAAATTGACGAATATTCAAAATTTATCAACTCTTCAATTTCAATAGATTTTTACAAATTACAGAATTTAGTGAACAAAAAATTGCTAGGTAAATCATAAAAATTTGAAAAACGTTCAAAATTTGCCAGAATTTGAAAAATTAAGATTTTAAATTATTGGATCAATTTTTAATAAAGCTCATTTATATGGTACTTATTATAAATTTTTAGTTTTCGTGTAAAAAATTAGGTAGGTATAAATTCAAAGTAGGGTAATTTAAAAAAAAAATCTTACCTAATTAATTTTTTGATATTTTTTAAAATTTAGCTAATTTAAATTTATCACAAAAATTTAAAAATTTAATTTAATTTAATTATTAAAAATAAAATAAATGTTTAAAAATGTCAAAATTTGATGGAAAAAAATTTAGTACCTATATTTTTTCGAAATTTACTTTTGTGAATTTTTCAATTTTAATAAAGTTTCGGATGAATTTATAAGACGAAATATGGAAAAAATTTCAACATTTTCACGTAAATTAAAATTTTGCAAATTGCGTAGGTACCTAATTAAAAAATTGCGAGAAATTTTTCAAAAATCCGCCATATAACTAAAATATTGATTTTTTTTTAAATTTTGATAAATTTTTTAATTAAAAAATTTGATAAAAATTCAAATTTTGGTTATTTTTATTTTTAAATAAATCTAACTGCTATAAACGAACAAAAAAGTAATTTGAAAAATATGCCAATCTTTGAGAATTGAAGACCCAATAGAGCTTTGAGAATTGGAGTTTGTTGGAAAATAATATCACTTTTCAAAGTCTGTACTCTGTAGGTCTATATTGCCTCGATTTTCACTCGTAGGAAAATTCTTTACATAAATTTTTTTTGTTTCTCTTAAGAGGCGAATTTTGCGGTGCTTCTTAATAAATTGAAAAAGGCGATACTTTTGACGAAGAATTTCTTTTTGCTATAACGCCTTCAATTTCAGAGACAGACATCTAATAAGATTAAAACCTTTTTGCATTCAAAAGTTCAGCGCACTACTCGTGTCGATAATTTTTTAGAGTACAGTACAGTGTTGCCAATCGATTTTACTTGGAAATATCTGTTTTCAAAGCTCTGTAGCGCCTTTATTTTCAAAAAATAGGCATCCTATGTTGATAATGTTTTTCGTTAATGGTACTCAGTTATATTAAAATCGCAATTTTGGACATTTACGTCCGGTCCGGAACACCCTTTATGAATTTTAACATTTTGATTTTTTTTTCAAAATGAAAAACCATGGAAAGCTTCTAAAATATTTCCATATAAATTCCACGAATCGTGAACGATGATAAATTTACACCTATAACTGACCCAATTATACCAAACACGGTGCAATTTCGAGCCGAAATTCGACCCAAACTAACCCTTTAATGAAAAACATGGCAACTTAAACCGAACACCGGACCTTTCGTCGTTCTAGGTAACAATCTACCTGTGTAAAACTCGTCTAAAGTTAACACGCTACCCTTTCCTTTAAAATGCAAAAAAACATAGCACGCTGATTTTTTAACAACTCGACCCTTTTTGTAGAAAATTCGCTGGCCGGCTTAGACATCTTTTCACCATTCCAGGTCTTTGACATCTTGTAACACGTTGAATAAAAAATCAATTCTTTCCAGAATCATGAACGAAACTCTGCCTTTAGTTACTGCGGCAGAAGACGGAATACAAAACGAGTATCTATGTTTCCGGCTCAACCTCACACGGCGGCCTACGCCGAGAGCAATACACGAGAGTCCAGAAGGCAAAAGTAAAAGAAGCAAAACGATTCGACGCATTTTGCGTCGTTGGTGTGTTACGCTTCGTCGACAAAACGGTAGTATAAGTTTTTTTTCTGCCCCGTTTTAAAATTCGTTAAAATTCATTTAGCCGTGAAAATTGTCCGGCTATAAATCTCCCAGACTGCGAGAGTGGATTCGGTGATAACGGCGGATTTCCGCGTCTTCGACGAAATCAAGCGAACGGTGTTGGCAAAAATAAACGTTACGAGATGGAAATGAGGAAAACCGAGATAAAAGCGTGGCTCTTTTGGCATCAATTTATTGGAAAAACGATGATTAAAAAAATTACACTTGAAAACCCGTCTACGTGATAGCTGACTCATTATTCGATGTAACTGAAGAGCCTTTTGATGATATAGTTTTCTTGGAAAAATAAATTTCGACGAGTGGCAAATGTGGATTAAAGACTTATTTTATTTTTATCAATTTTTTTATCGACGCTATTTCTTCCTAAATACAAGTTGACAATTTAAAGAAGATAAGAAATATTTATAATTTTTTTTTTTAAATAATTGGTTAAATTTGAATTTGATTATTAACGCATATCCAATATTTACAATTCTTTGGAATTTTTACAAATTCTTCAGATCAAATTTTGATTTAAAGAATTATTGAAAATTGAATCAATCACATTTTTATTTCATTTTGTTTTGTCAATTTTTAAATGTTGTGATATTTCATCATATTTACCAAGACAAAAAACATGTCTTCCCACCCCCCCCCCCCCCCTCAAAAAGAGAGAAAGAAACGAAAACACCAGATTTTCTTGACAAAAAAAATGAGACTTTTGTAACACCCTATCAAAAAAATTGTTTTCTTTTATTTCAAGAAAATTCAGAATTCTATGTTATGTAAGACAAAAAATTTAGTTTTCTTTCTTATTTTTCATCTTGAAAAATTTAAGAAACGTTTTTCTTCAAAAAAAGAAAAAAAGTGATTTTTTTAATTTCCCTCAAAAAGAGAATTTGTTTACAAAAACCAGAAACTTTCAACAAAAAAAAAAAAAAAAAAAAAAAAAAAAACAACAGAGAATTTGTTCTCATAAAAAAGTGAATTAGGTTCCTTCCTCAAATAATTAGGTACCTATTTAAACATATTTTTTGGAAAAAAAACGAATTTTTATAATATATTTTTAAAAAAGTGTCCACGAAAAATCTGATCTTTTTTCGCAGAAAAATTTGAAAACTTTTTCACCAAGAATTGAGATCCTTCAGTGATTAAATTGGATTAAATATTTCAGAAAAATTTTTACAATGAAAATTTACAGATTATTTTTTTCAGAAAATAATGTACAAATACCTCAAAAAAATTGAGCTCTTTTTCTTAAAAAAGTGAATTTTCCCCACAAGAAATAGATAATTTTTCTCCTTAAAGTAAAAAGTTTTTTTTTTTGGAAGGAAAAATTGAAAATTTTTACGCTGACTTCAGAAACAGTTTCCACGAAAATTTTTAATTTTTTTCTGCAAAGGAGTTAAAAACTTTCTTTTTTCGAGAATTGAGAGAGTTTCTCTCAAATAATTTGAACATTTTTTGAGAGAAAAAAAATCAGAGGACTTTAAAAAATTGACCATGAAAAATCTGAATAATTTTATGTAAAAGTATTGGAAATTTTTTTCTCCAAGAATGGAGAGATTTTTTTTCTACGATTAGGTATCTTATAAAAAATTAAACTCTAAAAATTGAATATTTTTTCAGAAATTTTAAAAACATTTTGTACTTTGAAAAAATTGAGAAACTTTCTTCATCAAAAAAAAGTAAGTGCTGTATTTTCATCAAAAAACAGAGATAGAGAAAATATTTTCACACTGAGTCCAAAAAATAGAGATCTTTAATTTATTTATTCCAAGAAGGATTCTGATTTTTTTCATACAGAAAATAACTTGCTAGTTTTTTTTTCAAAAAATTATTTAAGGATTATTTTTAGTTCAGAAAAATAGAAAAATAAAATTTTTTTCTATAAAAAAAAATATGTAAAAGATTTTCTTCTCAAAAAAATAATACTTGATTTTTAGAGTTTTCTATGGTGCAGCTTATTTCACTTTTTAAATTTTTAGTGTAGCTCGAGTATCCGACCTGTTTTAAATTTGCGCACCCCCCCCCCCCCCATCCAATACAACCCTTTTGTGCCCAGCCAAAAAAGAAATCTAATTCCGATACTGAATCTTAATTTTACATCGTCTTATAGATTTCGAAGTTGTTTTTATTCTTGACATTTTACTTTTTTTACAAAGGCTACGGATAAATTATATTTTTAAAAAAAAATTTCCGATTTTATCAAATCAATTTTTACTCAAAAAAATTTTTTGAAAGGTAAATTTCAATTTATATTCTATAAATTTTTACGATTTTTAAAATTACCTAGGTATGTTTAAATTTAAATTTAGTTATTTTATCAATTTTTATGTTTTTTAGATGATATAATCAAAATTTTATTCATTTTTTTTACGATTTCGCGAAATTTTGTCATATTTATTAAGAATATTAAAAAAATCCAATAATTAATCAACTTTTATCAATTTTTACAATTTTTTGAAAATAATTATTGATTAATAAATTTCAATTTTTATAGTTCATCAATTTTTACGATTTCTTGAAATTTTGTCTAAATTTTAATTAATTTATTTCACCAATTTTTACAATTTTTTGAAATTTTCACGTCAAAAATTAGTTTAGGTAATTTTATTTTATTTCAATTTAGTTTCATAAAAATTTAGAATTTTTAAAAATTTTGTCATATTTATCAAGTGTCAATTTACTCAAAAAAATTAATTTAAAGTTATCATATTCCATCAATTTTTACAGTTTTCCAAATTTGTAATAATTATCAAATCAATTTTATTCGATTTTTTAAAAAATGAAATGAATTTTAGGTAATTACTTAATTTTTTAAATAATTTTTGGGATTTTTTGAAATTTCATCAAAATCAACGTTTTCCTTTTTTATAAATTTTTTAAATTCCTCAAATTTATTTTTACCATCCCTCGAATTGTCAATTTTTGAATTAAAACCCCCTTCAAAAAATACCCTCTCTTCATTCTCCTCGACCTTGATCTTACAACAGTGACAATAGAATCCAGACATGGCACCCTACGCATCAAAACTTCATCATTTCCTTTTATCAATACACCACAACCCCTCCCCCATACCGCACGATCCTCTCTGAGCCAGTAATATCGTCATCCCGCACTATGAACAAGAAATAACTGTCAAAGCTTAGAATTACACGACATAAAAATAGAAACCTTATCACTCTGAGAAAAAAAAAAATTCGCCCTGCGAAGCTCCACTCTATACGTACTCTCATCACCATAAAAACCGCCTCGGGAGCGTTTAATTTTGAAAATTGAATTTGGAAATAATTTACAATACACGTTCGTGCCACGGTCGGATTAAAATTTCGCATCCACTTCTGTTGTTTCACTTACTATTCTCGCGATTTACGAAAATACTCGTTAATTTAACCCCACTGGTATAGAATGAAAATTACTACGTCGTATAAACGCGTTCCAAGGTCATCGGGATCGAGAAAATTTCACCATAGGAGATCTACCACGTCCCCTTCTCCTTTCTACGTGGCTTTTTGATATAGTGAGAAATTTTTACAAAAGGGTTATTCTCTTATGTGTATACGAAGCACTTAAGTGAAAATTTTCAAATACTAGCAAATGTATAATGGCCTGCTCGTGACGAGATATCTTGATGAAAAAGCTACCGCTGGGTTTTTTTTTTCGTATTTTTTTTTCTTTTTCTGTGTTTTTCGTGCAGAGAGATTTCTCTCGAATCGAGTTTTCGCAGCTTCGTTAATGGATATTGACTCGAAAATGGGTTGAGAAAATTTCACCAGCTGATGCGAATTTTTTTCAAATCGAACATAAGAGTACAAAGTGATACTTTTGTGTACCTACGATGATGATGACTTACTTTGGTGGGAAAAATTAATACTAGGTGAGGAATTTTTCCTATCTACGTCCATAAAGATGGTCGTCGTAATACAACAAAGACGAATAGAGGTCGAAATGGAAAATAATATGATTAATAGGGTTACTCTCGAAAAGAGTGCTGGCAAGAAAAATTCAATTATCGCGTGTTCGAGCGACAACGAAATTTTCACCATTTTTATCTCACCCTTTTTTCTTTATTTTTTTCCAGATAAAAGTCGCCGCTCGACGAATCTTCTTTTGCACCATCTCGGTCCGTGATTTTTATTAAATTTACCAACGAGATTATTTTTTAGCAACGATCTCGCGGCACGAGGCTGACACGAGTATTTGCAAAAAATCTACCCCCATTCGTACGACCCCAATTACGAAACTCGACCACGTACGCACTTTGGTACCCACTGAGTGAAAATTTTCAACCCGACCACCTTTTTTTTTTTTTTTATGGTTAAAACAACAGTAATAATGTTTTATTAGCGATAGTTACGGTCACTAGTTGTGCTGTCACGACAATTACGATTATCACTTCGTTCCACGTGCTGTACATTTTCTCACTCTCGACTTTCCTCCGCGTCTGTATCTAGGCTAAAGGCTCGCCTCCGAGAAGATATACCACTATTTCTCCCTAGGGATGTTTAAAAACCGTGCAAATACATATTTGGCGGTTGCAGAGAGAAAAATCGAAGTTGTTCGGCCAATACGAATACCGAATACGAGGAGTCCCCGCGAGGCTATAAAATTTATTGAAATTGTGACGTTGCCACCGCGTGAGGCGACGATGACCTTGCCGTTGTAAAATAGTAAGATAACCGTTATACCTACGTGAATATACCGGAGAAATTACCTCATTCGACGTCACCAAATGTGATAATTACACGGAATGATGACTCGGCTCGTTTACATACTGATTATTACAATCAGGTAGTCTAACAGAGACAGACTGTAAATCAGGGTTTATTGTGCCGATAAAATTGCTGTACGAAGGTGTTTCTCATAATGGCATACTTCAAATAGCGTCTAATTAGCTTAACGAGCCTCCAGCTGGTTGAGCTTCAAAAAAAGTGTTAATTTTTCACGGGTATATCTTGATAAATATCGAGGTTTTTTGAAAACATGAATCTGATGATAAGAAATGGTTTTGAAAAAAATTGCCTACAAAAAAGTATCCTCAAATAATTAGGTACTCTGGGAACGAAATTTAATGAGTACAAAAATAATTCGAGTTGAACATGAAAAATTATTACAAGTCTGGAAAATGTTTGAGAAGCGACCACCATTTGCGGAATGATGGGACGATGGACGTTCGTTATAATTGAGTTATTTTAAATTTGATTTCGTGATACCTTTTACTCATTTTTTTTTAAATTTTTAAATTGCTTTAAATTTTTGATATTTGTATGTTTTTCTTTCACTATAATTCCTGTTTATATATTTTTTTTAATTTTCGTATTCAATTTTTATACGAATTTTAAACCAATTTTTTCTAATTTAAAAAAAATTATACATCAATTTCTTTTAAATTCGATGGGACGATTTAAATAGTGTAAGAAAAAGTACAAAATATAAAAAATTTGAAGAAATTGATGTATAATTTTTTTTAAATCAGAAGATGGATGTTCGTTATAATTGAGTTATTTTAAATTTGATTTCGTGATACCTTTTACTCATTTTTTTTTTAATTTTTAAATTGCTTTAAATTTTTGATATTTGTATGTTTTTCTTTCACTATAATTCCTGTTTATATTTTTTTTTAATTTTCGTATTCAATTTTTATACGAATTTTAAACCAATTTTTTCTGATTTAAAAAAAATTATACATCAATTTCTTTTAAATTCGATGGACGATGGACGTTCGTTATAATTGAGTTATTTTAAATTTAATTTCGTGATACCTTTTACTCATTTTTTTTTTTAATTTTTAAATTGCTTTAAATTTTTGATATTTGTATGTTTTTCTTTCACTATAATTCCTGTTTATATATTTTTTTAATTTTCGTATTCAATTTTTATACGAATTTTAAACCAATTTTTTCTGATTTAAAAAAAATTATACATCAATTTCTTCAAATTTTTTATATTTTGTACTTTTTCTTACACTATTTAAATTACTAAATTTGAAATACCTATTTATAATTTTTTTTACAATTTTTAGTATTTTCAATTTTTTTAAATAATCATTCAGTTCTTCTAGTTTTAAGAAGTATGTTTTCAACTTTCAATTTATATTATAGAAATATTTCTCATTTCAGTGATTGGCGATTTTTTTCAAATTTTTCAACTTCTCATAATTTTGGAATTTTTACTAACGTGTAAGTCAAAAAAAATCTGTTTTCAAGTAACTTGCGTTGAAATATTTCTCATTCTCAATATTCTACATTTTTAAACCAAAAATTATAAGAATTGGAAAATTTGAAATATTTTAACATCAGATATATAATTCAAAGTTTTAAAAAAAAAGTTGAAAAAAAATTAAAAATTGAAAAGAACGATTTCTTTAAATGTTAGAAATATGTATTCACAAATTTCAGTTTTATTTATTAATTTTTTTCAGATATGATTGTGTTGAAATATTTCAAATTCTCAATTTTTTTCATTTTTGGTTTCATATTCGTAAATATTTCGATGTTTATTTTTTGCAAAAATTCCACATTTCAATTTTTTGATGGCTGTATTTTTATCATTTTTTCAGATTTTTTTTACTTTCAAAACTTTCAAATTTTGAATCTTGAAAAGTTTTTAATTTTTTCAACTTTCAATTATTTGAAGGTGGAATATTGAAACTCAATATTTACAATTTTCAGTTTTTTCCAATTTTTAGTTGTTTTTAAAAAAACAAGTTTTAGGTTTACAGTTGTCAGGTTCCTATTTTTTAAACTTATTTTCCGCAAATTTTTTATTTACAAATGACTTTATACAATTTTACAATTTTTTGTATGATTTTTGTTTTTAGTTTTTTAAATTTTCAATTCACACAGGAATATTTCACATTTTAATTAAGTAAGTAGGTATCTTTAATTTTTCAATTTTAGTCCTTTCTTTTTTAATAGGTACAGTTTTTAGCTTTCTAATTTTTTCAGTTTTTAATTTTGTTCTTTTAATTTTTGATATTTTTATAACTTTGAATTTTTCAGATCTTTATACATTATTATGTATAATTATTATTCTTTTTTTTTCTTGCATGTTATTTTTCAATTTTTTCATAATTGACGGAGTTTTAATTTTCTAAAGTTTTACTTCATACCTAGGATAGGTAATAAAATATTTTAGTTTTTAGATTTTTCACATTTTCTTTATTTTTTATTTTATGGTTAGAATGTTTTACATTTTCAATTTTCTTTAAGTTTTAATTTTTTTTATTGATATTTTCACAATTTTGAATTTTTTTTATTTCAAGTTTATCAACTATTTTACATTTTCAGTAATATACAAGTTAATAATTTTTTTCACAATTGTTAAAGTATGAATTTTTTAAATTTTAAATTTGCTATAATTTTACAGTTTTTAGGGTTAGTTTTCATCACAATTTTTGTACTTTTGATTAACAGTTATTAAATATTTCAAATTCATGTTAAAATGTTTTACATTTTCAACTTTCATATTTTTTTTTACTTCTAGTATTTTTAAAAAATAGTTATTCAATTTTATCCTTTACAATTTTTTACGACTTTTTTTTTGTTGTTTGGGGGGGGGGGTGTTTATAATTACATTTCAGGAGGAATATAATATCTGATATAATTGGAGGGATTTCATTTATTTGTAGGGTTAGTCTCTCTTGTTTTAATTTGGGGCATTCGAATAGAATATGTTGGATAGATATAAGTTGAATAGTACAGAATGGGCATGGAGGTTTTGGAGTTTTTTGATAAAGATAATTGTGAGTAATTTTTGTGTGGCCAATTCTTAGTCTGGTTATAATGATTTCATCTTGTCTATTTAGTTGTGAGAGGTTTTTCCAAAGTTGCAGTGTTTTTTTATGTTGGTATAATTTATTGGTTACTTGTTGGGATTACAACTTTTATTCCTTTAAATTTTTGCAATTTTATCATTTTTAATCTTTTTTTAGTTTTTAGTCCATTTTTTCAAATAATTACTCAACAAGATATCTAGAGTTTTTAAGTTTTTTTAATTTTTGCTTTTTCCCAATTTTTTAATTTAAAAAAAAAAAAAAAAAAATGGCAAAATTTCGAAAAATAAACACGAGCACCAATCAAAATATTTTATTTTGGAAGATGGTTCGATGGGAAGCGAGAGAAGGTTGTGAACCTCCGAATCAAATTCAAGTGGGTAAGTATATTCAGCTAAAATTTTCGAAAAGAATGTTTAATCCTATTAAAGATATTTTTGGTACTTTACATTAAATTCTACCACCTTTATAAAATCAGCATAAAAATTCAACCTTTACTATTAAGAATGAAACCCTTTTGAAAGGAATTTCTCCAAGATGAATTTTAATCAAATATGAATAATGGTTTACAAAATTCGTTTACCGCCTCTTCACTTTGATGTTTTCGACTCAGCCCACATCTGGACGTTATTAAAGATCAAATCGAAAAGCTCTTGGTAGAATTTCGAATTATAAAAGAAAGGTGAATTACCTTCTCTCAAATTATTATTTTTTTTCTACAGTAGAAGTTCAACGTCCACGATTGGTAGGAACGTATCTGGAATTTTATAGGTTCCATTATCTGCCCCATTTTTGGTGTCCCCTCCACCATTTTTGGGCACAAAATTTTCATACACTGTGCGCGTATATAGTACACGTATATTTTGATAAAGAATTCTGAACGTCTGAAGCCCTTGATGAACGCCTGATATTGTAATTATCACCTTGGTAGTTCCGTTATAATTACTAGATATTAATTATTTTTATATAGTCTAATACTCGTATTTGGCGACCATTCCATGGCATCACGTATCCGCCGGATACAGCGTATAATTATCAGACTATAAGATAAAGTTTTCGACAGTCTCGTCATTTTTATCGATTTCGATAAAAGAAAAATTATCCCCGAATACGTCCCATTATCGCAGACAATTAGCTTCGGCAAAAAAGAAAAGGAAAGGGGAAAAATGTGGGCGGCTGTCACTGTCGTTCTTCAAGTTAAAGTTCATCTTTTTTTTACGCCACAATCCCTTCGCAGTCGACCTCGGTGAAAATTATACCTAGATTCGGTCATCGTGCATTTAGAAAGACAAGCGAGTGAAAGTTTCACACGAACACGTCCATCATATAGGTCTCAATGTTTAAAATTTGATCAATTTTTACCATTTTCAAAATTTAATAAAACGTTGAAATTTGAGATCAAGTCTTCAAACTTTATTAAAAAATTGAGTAAATTCTTGAAGGTTAATTTCAATAACAACAAAAAAAAGTTACGTAATTTTTAATCTTTTATAAAAATATTTATCTACTCTGTTTACAATTTTAATTTTCTTAAAAGCAGTAAACCTATAAAATTTGGTAAATTTCTAAAATTCTGTAAATCTTCAAAATATGGTAAAAATTCAAAATTCAGCAGTTTTTAAATTTCAATAAATGTTTTAAATAGAATAGGTAAGTGAATGTTCAAAATTCAGCTAAATTTTCAAAAAATTTCAGAAGGTCAAGCACCTGCGTCAAAACTTTATAAAAATTAAAATAAGGTATACGAGTTTTTAAATCCATTCAAATTATCAAAAAAAAAAAAAAAAAAAAAAAAGAGTTAAGCAATTTTTAAACAGAAGTAAATCTATATAAAATGGTAAATTTCTAAAAATTTTAGCAAATCTTCAAAATTTTAGAAAAAAATCAAAATTTGGTAATTTTTAAAATTATTCTTAAACTTAAACACTCAAATATTCATAAAATTTCTAAAAAAATTAAAAGGTCAATTTTGAAAAAATTGTTGAAAATTCAAGCTTTTAGGTACCTACCTAAATCAATTTTCAAAATTTATCCAATTAAATTCGCTAATTTTTTTAAAGTTATCAATCTAAGTAAGCATAGAATTTGGTAAATTTCTGAAATTTTTAAATTTTCACATCTTGATAAAATTTTTAATTCGGTAAAAATTCCAAAATAATGATTTTTGAAATTGGATAATTTTTTTTAATTCGGCCAAATTTTCTGAAAAATTTAAAAGAATAATTTTCAACAATATGAAAGTTTATAATTTGATAAAAACCTGTTATTTTTAAATTTGAACAAATTTTTGAAATAAAATCAATTTTTAAAATTCAGCTTACATACAAAAATTTCAAAAGCTCAATTTTCAATGTTCGATTATCTACTGTAACATTAAAAAAAATAAAAATACAAAATAAATTTGTCAATTTTTCAAATTCAGCTAAATTATCAAAAAAAAAAAATGGAAAAATAAATTTTCAAAACGTTGACATTGTTTACAATTTTTACAATTTTTCATTTTTTTTTTTAACAAGGGAACCTTGGCAACTCGTCTCACGTCTGTATTTTTATAACTCAAAAATCTTGAAATAAAAAATTTTGCTGGAGACTCCAAATCGCTACGAAAATAGTCACAATCGACTCGAGGGCTCAACTTTAGTATATGTATAGACCAATTTTCAAAATTTTATTTAGAAATTTATCAATGGGATATTTTTGCAATATTCTAAAAAATTCGTAAAAAAATCAAAAATCAATTTCGGGAGCTCAAAATTTGGTTCTGAAGTTTGGGTAATATGCTCTTTCAGTGAGCCAAATTTCAGCTCAATCGGAGTTGACGATTTGTCAAGGTTTCCTTGTAAGGTAGGTAGTAAATTTATAAAATATGGTATATTTCTAAAACTCAGTAAATCTTCAAATTTTGATGAATTAGGTAATTAAAAATTCAAAATTTGGTCACAAAAATTCATAATTTGATGAAAATTCAAATTTTAGCAAATTTTATGACATAAATTTTTGAAATTGAAAAAATTTGAAATTACATCAACTTATAGGTACCATTCATATAATTTTTCATCTTTTTTTAAATTTTATTCATCAAAAGTCTTATTTTCAAAATTTGGAAAAATTTTAAAAATTCACAATTTATTAATTTTTTTCAAAAGATGAATTTTCAATTTTGAGAAATTTTTACAATATTTTGAAAAATTTGTCAAATTTAGTAAATCTTTAAAATTGAATAAAAATTCAAAATTTGGTCATTAATAATTTTTCAAATTATATACATAGGTCAATTTTAAAAACTTTACAAATTTTTAAAATTAGATCAAATTTTCTAAAAATTGTTAAATTTTTGAAACGTGTCAAATTTTCAAAATTTTCAAAATTTTAGTAAAACTAGAGAAATTTGGATTTTTTTTTTACGAATCTATAAAGACATTATAAATTTTTAAAATTCAGCAGGAAATCAAAAATCAACTAAAAATATGCCCATTTTTCAAACCCTAAAAATTTCTTCAGTTAGGTATATTTTAGTCACCCCTTGGAAGGACTATGATTTTCACATCAGCTTATTAAATCGCTCCACTCAAAAGCCATGAAATTGTGCCACGCGGTTAGATCTTTATCGATAATACGACGAAAAGGTGCAGAACTAACTATCGTGCTGGGTGCTGGTTAAAATGTTGATTTATTTCGTCCAAAAACGACAACGTGTAAATAAACATAATTATTGTCCATTCCCTTCACACTTCGGGCTTTGGGTGCCAGCCAAAATAAAGGTACTAATTATTGCTATACGTACGAGTAGGTATAAAATTAGATAATATTGCTTCGAGACCTATCCTAGTCATTTTGGCAATAATAAAAAATAAAAAAAATGGGTGAGAAAAGGGCAAAACGAGAAAATTATTCATAGTAGGTACGGTTGCGTTCTCTCTGTTTAAAAAGAACTTAGCATTTAGCTGATTTTCTCAAAGAGAAAAGTCAGCTATTAAATTTTTTCTTCTCTTCTCTTTTTTTTTCTACCACCGCAGAACGTAACACGTGCGAGATGCTTGCACGCGCGCTTCTAAACATTGAAAATTTACAAATTTATTTCGCAATAGTGTTTTCCAATTGGCCGACTTTCTCTCAAGCAAGAGCACCGTATTCATTTGCAAAACGAATTCGAACAGCGATGCACGATGGCTCATTTTGTATCCTTATTTTACGCCAATTCGACCGAGCTACCGATAAATTGCGATATAATTACTTTTGGCTAGTTTTTCCTCCCCCACGTACCTCTCTTTGGACGTAACGCGTTTTGTTGTGGCTGCGGCCTTACCATGGTGGAAATTAACACGACATTCGGTGCTTCTGCCAAATAAATCATGTTTTGGCACATTCGCACACCGCACGTTTTTATAGTTCGACGTAGCTAAAAAAAAATATATCTATGGACGATAAGCTCCAAGTCATTCGAACTGGCGGTATTAAAATTAGAGAGAAAATCCGGACGATGCTGCGGACGTAATGTGTCCCATAAAACACCGTATCGAGCCCTCGTTCAGGTCCATCAACCCCTCTCCTCCTCGTCCACAAAAACGTCGAATTAAATTATCACTTTTAAAATTGAAATTCTTCGCTCGACTCGAATGAGAATTTTTTCCCGCAAGGCACGAGATTGGTTGGTCCTGGTAAATCATCGTGTTTTTTTTATTTTTTTTTATTTTAGGATTCGTTTATACCCTTTTACACCTCGCTTTGAGGGGTGGCAGTTTCAATTTTGAATTTATTAATGGTTATTAATGGGATGTCGAAATGATGGCCAATGAGTAGAATAGATATTCCTTCTACGAATAAAAAAACCAGTTGACATGAGAATTAAATTTATTACTCAAATGTAATTCGTTAATTGAATTTTTTCAAATAAGTATTGAACATTTTTTAAATTACTGTGATAAAAAATTTTTATAAAAAATTACGCTTCGATTAAATCAAGGTTTTTTACAAAAGTAATGCCTATATTTGAAAGAACGAAACGATCTGTAAACAAAATTCGGAGAATTATTTTGGAATCTACCCAAGTCAATTATCGTAAAATCGGAAGATTTGCCTTTATCATTTTAGTATCTTTTTAAAGGAACGCATCGTAAATTTTTACGGATCTGAATGTTGAAACTATCACATTATTACAGGTAATTTAATTGTTATTGCTTTGAAATTATTTTTCGTATTTCCATACATTAAAATTGAAAGTAAGTAAGTATTCGAAAACGAAATCGATGTAAAAATCTTTCCTTTGACAGAAGAAAAAATACAGGGTGTCCCGTCACCAGTTAACACCCCTTCACCAGCGATATAGTCAACTCAAACTAAGCTCATGTACGCATGTTTGCCGACCCTGTGAATTGAAGGGACAGAGATATGCTGAACTGAAAAATTTTTATTTTCAGTTTTGTTTCAGATTTTTAACCATGCGAAACTCGACAATCGAGATAGGTAGAAAGTTGCACTTTGCGGCGTTCAAAAGGAAATTTTGTGTAGAATTTTTTAGTGGGGTTGATGATTGTATTAGGTGATCAGGGGGTCTGCACTGTATTGAATATCTAAAAAAACGTGTCCAAAAATTGAGATTTTTTTGCAATTTTTGAGGAAATCTCAAAAAAGTTTCATCATTTGGTATTATTATTATGATTTGCCTTACATGAAAAAAGTTCGATCTTTCGAATGCCGCAAATCGGACTCTTCTATCTCACTTGGTTAAAAAGTTATAGCCATTTCAATTTCAAAATCAAGACTAAAAAACAAAAAATTATTTTTTCAAAAAAAAAAATTTTTACCGAAATGTGCTTTAATTCATCTTTAACATCGAGTTTCGCTCAAAATTATTAGTTACGATAGGTATCAAGTTCCAAAAATTAAAATAATTGGAAATTTAAAAAAATGAAAAATAAATTGATTTTTTTTCTGTCTCGATTTCGAAATTGAAATTGCTATAACTTTTTAAGCAAGTGAGATAGAAGAGTCCGGTTTGCGGCATTTGAAAGGTCGAACTTTTTTCATGTAAGGCAAATCATAATAATAATACCAAATGATGAAACTTTTTTGAGATTTCCTCAAAAATTGCAAAAAAATCTCAATTTTTGGACACGTTTTTTTAGATATTCAATACAGTACAGACCCCCCTGATCACCTAATACAATTATCAACCCCACTAAAAAATTCTACACAAAATTTCCTTTTCAACGCCGCAAAGTGCAACTTTCTACCTATCTCGATTGTCGAGTGACGCATGGTTAAAAATCTGAAACAAAACTGAAAATAAAAATTTTTCAGTTCAGCATATCTCTGCCCCTTCAATTCACAGGGTCGGCAAACATGCGTACATGAGCTTAGTTTGAGTTGACTATATCGCTGGTGAAGGGGTGTTAACTGGTGACGGGACACCCTGTATAGTAGAATGTAAAAAAAAGTACTTTTGTATCGTAACGATAATTTTATTTTTGGTTCTAAAATTTTAAAACTATTCTCCTGTTTCCCAGAGACTATACCTTTCGTATTTCTTGATAATTTTTTTTTTCTTCAAAAAAGTGAGCATTTTTAATAAAAGGACAACAATTTTTTTTCAAAAAAATTCAAAGTGATTTTTAACAGAAGAAAAATTGAGGCATTCATTTTTCAAAAAATGAGTAGGTAAGTGATTTTTTCAAAAAGGAACTTACGCAATTTTCTCGCCATAGGTGCCTAAACTTTCAAGTGATTTTTTCCCAAAACAGCTTCAATTTGGTATTTTTTGCAGTTCAAGTAATATGATTTTTCTAAAAAAAAACTTGAGACTTTTTCCAAAACAAAAAAAATCAAGTAGGTACATAATTTGATTTTTCTCAGAAAAATTCAATCATTTTTTTTTTTTTAATGTTCAAGTGATTTATATTCAAAAAAAAAATGAATGAATAAATAAATAAATACTAAAATAAATAAATAAAATATTTAGTCTACGTATTTTTCCAGAAAGGATTCAAGCGATTTTTCTCAAAAAATTCAAACACGTAATTTCTTTCAAAAAGACATTCAAATGATTTTTGAAAAAAATTCAAGTGACTTTTACCAGAAGAGAAGATTGGTGACTGTTTTATTCGAGTGATTTTATTTTATTTTTTTAATTTTATTTTTCCAAAAAAAGCATTCATGTAATTTTTTTCAAAACTATCTAAGTGACTTCTTCCAAATAAAACTCGCAATTTTTTTCAAAAAAAATAAAATAAAATAATAATAATAAGTATTATTTCTTGTCAAAAAAAAAATCAAATTATTTTTTTAACTCAATGATTTGATCAACCCCCCCCCCCCCCAAAAAAAAAATCACCGACTTTTTACAAAAATATACTTTTAATCAGTTTTTTTTTTGTTTTCAAGAAGACAGTCAAAAAATATATTTACTTTTACGTGATTTTTTCCAAAAAAATGGATACCTACTTACGTAATTTTTTCTCAAAAAAATTTTAAAGTAAGTAATTTTTAACAGAAAAAAAATCTAAGAAATTTTTTCAAAAAATGGGAAATTGTTTTCAAAAAGGAAGTTGGATATGAAATTTTTTTCCTATAAAGTTTCAGTGATTTTTTTCCAAAAGAGCTTCCATTGTTTTTTTTTTCAGTAAATTCAAGCGATTCTTCTCAAAAAAATCAAATGACTTCTTCAAAAAAAAAAAAAAAAAAATCAATTAGGTAGGTAATTTTTTATTTGAGCATAATTTGATTTTTCTCCAAAAATTCAATTTTTTTCCAATAATAAACATTTACCTATGTCCCTACTTGATTAAAAAAAAAATTAAATGAAAATATAGGATTAAAATTTGTGAATTCTTACAAAATGTAAGGTACGAGTATGTGATTCTTTTTCAAAGAATAAAAGTGACTTTTTTCAAATAAAGTAAGTGATTAAATTTTTCCAAAAATTTAATTACTTTTTTTAATAAATTAAAAAAGGTAGGTACATTTTTCAAAAAAATATATAAATTTATAAAAATATTCATTGTTTAATTAAATATTCTTTTGCAATAGATATTCGAGTGCTTTTTTGTGTATCAATTTTTGTTCTTTTTTTATTAATTAAGTACATAAAAAAAAATCAGAAAAACATTCAAGTGATTTTTCCAAAAATATATTCAAGTAGTTTTTTTTTCGTTTAGAAAGAAAATCAAGTAGTTTTTCAGATAAACATTCATGTGATTTTTTGAAAAAAATTCAAATGACTTTTCAAAAAAGAATTTTTTCGAGTGATTTGATTTTCCTCAAAAAGTACGCGATTTTTCCCCAAAAATATATGTTTATAAAAAAGTGAGTATTTCTTCAACAAAATAAAATCAAATAATAAAATCAATTTTTTAACAAAAAAACAAATTAATGACTTTTTTCATTTTATATATATTTATAGGTTGAAATTTCGAAAACATATTCAAGACGTGATTTTTATCAGAAGAAAACTCAAAATAATGATTTTTCACAAAAAATGTAAAGAACTTATTTTTTTTTGAAAAAAATTTATGTAGGTACCTAAATTATTTTTTCAAAAAATCCAGTCAAGTGTTCTTCTAAAGTTTAAAAAAAATGAAAAAAATCAAGTGACTACTTTCAAAAAAAAAAAAATAGTTCAGTAGACCTAACTTTTTTTTTTCAAATAAGGCACTTCAATTTTTCTAAAAAAATATTCTGGCTTCTTCCTAAAAAAATTCAAGTGTATCTCGCTCTCCCCCTCCACCATGAAAATCAAGAGTAAATATTTTTTTTCAAGAAGAAACTAAATTATTTTTCAAAAAGTCTACAAATAAGTTATTCAAAAAAATAATAATAATAGGCGCGAAGCGCCGAGTTTTTTTAAAAGTAATTTTTGTAAAAAATTTGGAAAGAAATAATCTTATTTATATTGGGATAAGTTGAGTAAAAGTTGACAGATTTAGTTGAAATTTTTCACCATAGGAAAATTATCAGTCCACGAATGATTGGTGAAATTTCAGGAAAAATTTGTTCATCAGTCGACTCGAGCAACATTTATCAAATAACAGAATTTTTGACCAAAAATTGCTGCGAATTCGAATTTTTCAACTATATGTTGTTCATCTCTTGTGTCTAGATAATTTTTTTTTAAAACCATAATGTTTAAAATTTCAGTCCTACTGATTACACCCAATTTCAAGAAAATTCCATGACATTTGATAGAATCCTCTCCCTCCCCCGCACAGAAAATTTTCCAATCGAACCACGTGAGCAATTTAAAGTAAAACATTCCCACACGTACTCTCAAACACACATTACATTTCCAATTAACACCATTTCTTATGTTAGATAAGATAGTATTTCATCAAACCCATTTCCATTTACAGTCGACGCAAATGAAACCCACAAAATGATAGAAATTAGTCTTACACGAGTATGGCGATTTTCACAAAACGAGCTGGCACCTCAGTATCATTTATTCTTCTCTCATCATCATCATCATCATCTAACAAATGCTTCCACTCTTGCCCCACATCGCGATAATAACAAGCAACACGAGCGTGTGGAGGAGTGGAACCTTGGTGAAAATCAAAACGTCCATCTTACACAGTACGCAGTACGCATTATACGCATCATCTGCGGTATACTTACGCAAGGTAAGACGATACGGTACGATGACGCCATTAAAATTGCCAAAAAGTACGCATATTGTTGCCTCGAATACTGCCAATATAGATGCAACACAAGCACACGCTATTAGAAATTACTCGGAATTTCCCCCCTCTCAATCACCTGTTAGTTTTGGTCGCTACACGTGTACATCGTCGTTGCGTATTATAAGATTGTGAAAGTTGGTATACTTTCTTACAGCAAAGTAAACGACACGTAGATATTTTGTTTATTTCGAAGTATGGCGAAGAATGGACTGAATAGCGATTGCGTAACAGTTTTTTTTTTTTGTTTTTTTTTGGTTTGTTTCTTTTTCCGCGTACGAAATCTATTCTTTTTTTTATCAGCCAACTATGCGGCGTTTTTCAAAAGAGTGTCATGGATGGAGATAAGAACACGAGTAAAAATGGTGAAAGCGACGTCAAGGTATCAAAATGATTCATTGTTGAGGCTCGTTTAATGCTGACGTTAGAAATAACTTAGGAAATCATCGATGGAAACGATTTCTCGACCGGGGGGGGGGGAGATATCGAGGAAGCAATACGAACTATACTGTAGGCAATCTGGCAACCCCCGGAAAACTGATGAGTCGGTGGTTCGGTGCACACTGCACACAAACGGAAAAGTGAAAATTTCCTCTTCGCGATAATTTCAAAAGGAAACGCGTGCCAATGCAAAAAATCTACACACAGTCGCGAATAAAAATAACAAAATGGAAATGATTTTTTTTCACTTTTTTTTTTATTACAAATCGACGTCGACAGTTCATTCATTAGTTATGTTATATCTCAGTTTCGCTGGCGCGTTGTAACCTCGATTCCACGTGTCTGTAACCAATTCGTGGTTGTTTGTCAATCTTCTTTATCACGGTCGCGTATTCGTCATACAATGTCCCCTTTCGTACGATTATTTAAAACACGTCAGATAATGCCATCGCGTCAGATTTTTCTACACCCGATGCAGTTTGACGGCGGGGCCAGCCAGCGTTACCACGTGCGTTCTAAAAAAGAATCGGATGCGACGATGCCAATTTGGTGTTCGAGATATCAATTTTCAAGTTGGGGAATTTTATCTGCTGCGAAAATTCACCGATTTTAAGCCGTCGATGATTGTTTTTTGATTTTTAGAAAATTATTGAATTATACCTACATATGTATAACATCACGATCACAAAAAATTTGAAAAAACTTCAAGGGAATAATCCTAATAATTTTTCAAAACGAAGATTGATACCTAGGTGTTTATAAAAAAATCACAAGTTTTAAAGAAATATGTTTTGGGGGATTTTTGTCAAAAAATACTTTTCCAACAAAATCAATAATTAGTTTCTTCAATTTTTTTCACAAATCTTAATACATTTTTGGCAATTTTTTTCAAAAAACCATTTTCTCGACATTTATTCCGATTTTTTTTTCAAAAAATTATATTTGAAAGAATTTTTGCTTAAAAGATTTTTTTCTCATATATTTTTTTAAAATTTCGAGATTTTTATTTCAATTTTAAAATATTTCTCAATGTAAAATTTAAAGTTTTTGATAGAATTAAAAAAAAAAAAATCTCTTTGAGCTTTCTCCATAAAAATTTCAAAATATTTATTTTCAAAAAAAAAAAGAAATGAATAGAAAATTTTTGTTGACATTTTTTATTGAGAGGAAAAAAACATTAAAATATTATGCATTTTCTTCTAAAAATAAAATTTTTAGACTAGGTACTTTTTGTATCTAAAATTTCAGAAATACTGAATTATAGGATTTTTTTTCAAATAGGTATTTCCTTTTGAAAAAAATTTGCGAAGAGATTTTTCTGAAAAAATTTGCCAATATTTCCAATCTTTTGTAAAAAGTATTTTTTGAAATAAATTTTGAAATATCCTCATTTTTCAAATTATTTTCCAAGAAAATATTTTAAAAACATTTTTTAAAAAGTTTGAATTTTTTCATCCAATCAAGGTTTATCTTCACGACCTCTTACTAGTAGGCTCCAATTTTTATTTTATTTTATTTATTCGTTGCATTTCTAATTTTATATACCTTCCTACATACAATAGGTAACAAAATTCAAAAAAAAAATTAATAAAAATAAAAAAAAATCCCACAGAAAAATTATGTTGAAAAAAGAAATCAATTCTGAAAAAATTCTTCTAAAATAATTCTTATCAAAAATTTTCTTTAAAAAAATTTAGCTAAAAAAATCTTGAAATTTTTTTGAGCGAAAAATCCCGAAGTAATTTTCTTGAAAAATAATAGTTTTGATGAAAAAATTGTTTGACACCAATTTTTCCCAAAAAAATAACATTTTTGGCAATCTTCTTGAAAAAATGGTTTTGTCAAAATGTCTTGAGAAAATTGTTTTGGCAAAAAAAAAGCTTGAAAAAATCTCCGCCAAATAATCTGATTCAGAATACTGTTTCGTTAAAAAAATCTTGAAAAATGTTTTAATAGAATTATTTTTCTAGTAAGTAGGAAAAAAAACTTTTGAAAAAAAATACTATTTTTCTTGATGAAAAATTCTTTTGATAAAAAATCTTAAAAAGTTGTTCAGCTGAAAAAATTTAAAATACCTACATTTATTTTGTTGACAGACAATTTTTAATAAAATAACCTGTTTAAAAAATTGATTAAAAAAATCTTCAAAAAATTTTTTTAATTAAAAAAATATTCTTGACAAAAGAAAAATTCAAAAATTTTGACTCTGACATTTTTCTTGACCAAAACAACAACAACAACAACAACAACACATCAAAAACTATTTTGTTCAATCATCTTCTTTGATAAAAATTCCGACCAAAAATAATTTTTTTTGACAAAAAATTCTTCATAAAATTTTGTTTAAAAAAATTTATCAGGAAAATGTGTTAGGTAATTCTTGGATTTTTTAAATATCTCACATTGTTGCCTAAAGATTTTAGTTTGAAATTTGTAATCAATTCTCAAGTAGGTACCTATATCTTGAAAATTGAAAAAATTATTTGATAAAAAATTTCTTCTAAAATACGAGTATGTTTCAGAATGTCCGACAAAATATCTCAAAGCCATTAAATTTTGAAGAAATTTTTTTTAAAATGGAGTAAAAGAGATTGATTTTTGGAAACTTTCATAAAAATTACCTACAGATAAGAATTGAAATTCTCTCATGAAAAAAAATTTTGCTAAAAAAAATTGTGATAAAAACTTACATGAAAAATTTATTTTATAATTTTTTTCGAGAAATCCCAAAAAACACTTCTGAATTCCATTTTTTTGTTTAACAAGTTTTCCAACAAAACGATGTTTATGTATTTACGTAAGGTTATTAATTTTTTTAGGGGGGGGGGGAAATTTCTTGAAAATTATATTTAAAAAATTGACGAAATAACATTTTCCATGAAAATTCTTTATGAGAATTGTTATTTTCTCATTCACGAGAAAAATTTTCTGCCCAAAAATGATATCAAAAATAGTTCTTTAAATTTCGTTTCTGTAAAAATCCATGGATTATTGAATTTTTCCCCAGATTCGTTCTTTTTTTTTGCATTTTAGATCGGGTGAAAATTCTGAAAAAAATCGTCTCGTTTTTCATGAAAAAATATGTCCTCTATTCTCTTCGAAGAAGTAGGTTCAATCAAAATAAGGGGGGGTGAAGCATTTGATTTAGCGATTATGTATTGAAATTTTATTCTTCTAGTTAATATTTTTAAAATTTTGATTAATGATGAGTACGATTCATCATAAAATTTTTATTTTTTTCAAATGGGTACCTATTTCATTTTTTCTACAACGAATTAAAAAGAAAAGAAGAAAAAACACCATAAAGTGAACCAAGGAATTTAATCGCCTCAAAAAAAAATTAGGTAATTGGAAAAAATTTTGGAAATTCAATTTTTTTTTCATTTCAATTTTAATTTTTTTTATTTTTGAAGAACTTCCACGACAATTGAAAATTTCTTCTGTTAGATTATCATAACATATTCGTTCACCTCGGTTTCTTATTTCTTGTCATTGTTTCCTACCATTCAATGAAATCGTTGAATTGGCGAGTAATTTAAAATTCAATTTGAGAAGATACAATAATTGATGGAACCTTCCACGCTGCACAATGAAACGAAACGGATACGTTAATTTGCAAAATGAATATACTCCGGTCAAGTGTGGAGAATATACAAGAATAAGAAAAGAAAAATAAATCATTAAAATTACAAAACTCGAAAGCAATTTCTTCCTGAGATCGAAGGTACGATATTCTGTCGACCGATCTGAATTACTGACTCGTATTTTGAAGAAAAATTAAAGATTTGTTTTTCTTTTGTACGTACATTCGTATGTACCTACTCATTTGGTGAAATTTTATGCAGATTTACTTATGCTCGTTTTACAAAATCTTTCTTCTTGGAATAAATTTAAGACTACATTGGCCTTTTATCTGAACTCGTGCACTCGTATTGATCTTATTCGCATTACAAATGGATACTTTTCGCGCAATTTATTCTACGGAGTACAGATACTTTCTTGTATAATCCCGACATGTGCAACAATTTCAACAATACAAATGCAAATTTAGTCCAAGTGATTTTTATCTCGTTTGTTTTTGCAATTGTTTGCAAGTTATAGGTATTAGCTACGCTACATGATATGCAGATCGAAAGCTGGTTGTTTTGTTGGAAATTCTAATCGTATGAAAGAGTCAAAAGTATCCTATTCCGGTGATAAGAATCGTCTCAAATTGTTTTCATTTGTCAATAATCGTACTCGAAGGAAGGTAAACAGGATGGAAACTGGAGATGTGCGCTTTTAAATAAGAGAATTTTAAGGTGATCAGACTTCAGAGGTCACATTGTGACATTATCACATCTATGACTTGAATAGAAAATTCCAGTCCATCCAAATCGAGTTGAAATGATCGGATGAATTTTCAAAATTTCCTAAAATGCAAATACCTACTTAAAAAAATAAAACTAAAAATATTTTTTGAACTCTTGAGTGAGAATTTTTTTTGAATATTATTGGAATAAAAAAAAAATCTTTAAATTTTTTGAGAAGAAAAAAAATCAGAGAAGTGAAAATTTTTTGAAATTCAGCTCGGGGGTTATTCAACCCCCTTACTGCACTATAGCCTTCAATTTTGGCTCAAAATACGACTGCAAAAAAAATTAAAATTCTGCGATAAATCATATTTTTTGAAAAGTTAAAAAATTGACTAATTTTTCAAAATACTCGTATTACCACAAAAAATAAAATTTCAAAAAAAATTCAATCAACCTCTATACAATTTTTACGTAGGTACCTGCGAAAAATCAATGGCAGAAAAAATCGATTAACCTTCCAAAAAAAAAAAAACTTATATCCACGTCTGATGCATTCATTTATATCTCTTTTCATTTCGTCTCAGCTCCCCCACTATACCCACGCAATGGCATCTTAAAGGATTAATATTCGTACAACTCGACTCATCATCACGATAAAACAAACCAAACCGCAATCACACGACGATCATTAATCACCCAGGTTGTAACGAAACGACAAGGAGAAGCGAGACAAGGGTGAACTTTCAGTACTTCTCTGCATTGTTACAAGACGAAAGTGGGCACAATGATGCTCGGAATAATTTATTAATTAAAGCCGGATTCGCTTGTCAAGACTTCAAGAACAAGACCACTATGAGCACGTAATCGATAAGCGGTTATTTCGACTCGTTTTTAGCCCAGTAAAATAAGACCAAAAAAAATGGTTGCCAACTCCAACTACCAACTACATTTTGGGTAACAAGATTTTTTTCAATTTTTTCTTTCGGTGTTCTAATTAACGAAAAAGAAATCCCGAACCTCACCCCTTGGGAAATCCTCCCAAATAAGGATCTGAAATCATTCACTCGTCGTTTTTCACTCATAACTATGTAAATATGCATTTAAACGGAAACATGATCATTATCAAAATTAAAGTAGATGAAATTTGCAACAAAAAAAATTATATTCATTTTTTCAAAAAAGTGAACGGGTGGCGCAAAAACACGCGTCAAAATATACAAGGAAAAAAGTGAAGATTGCCTCACATTTTTTTACTCCAAAAATTGAAATTTTTTTTTTCTCAAAAAATTGAGATTTCTTCCTCGAAAAATTGAGATTTAAAATTTCTTTCCAAAAAAATTTAGATTTCTTTTTCAAAAAAATTGAAGGGTTTTAAAAATTTTAAGATTTAGAAAAAAAACAATTTTTTTTTATTTTTTCAAAAAAAAAAGTCTTTAATTTTTAAAAAAAAAATGAGGAATTTTCTCCAAAAAAATAAAGACTTTTTTCTCTAAAAGAAAAAGATTCATTTCTGAAATCAAAACAAAAAAATCTATTCTACATTAAAATAAAGTGATTTTGACTCTAAAAATTCAAAAATATAAGATTTTTCCTTTCAAAAGTAAATTAAAGACCACTTTTCAAAAAAAAAAAAAAAAAAAAGTCCACACAAAAATATGATAGACCTACATTTTTAGTTCAAAGTAAATTGTAGAGATTTTATTCATTTTAAAAATTGAAAGATTTTATTTTAAAAAATGAAAATTTAAAAAAGTTGTGTTTAAAACGAAATGTCCCTTAAAGTTGAAAAAAGTTTCACTCCAAAAAATCTCAGGAATTTAAGGAATATTTTTATTGAACCACAATAGAAAAAATTTTAAGACATAATTTGAAATTTTTTGTTGAAGAATTAAAAATTTGTTTTTCTCTAAAAGCACGTTCCTTCAAAACATAGAAATTTCATCTCAAAAGAGTTTGAGATTTTTTCCCTCAAAAAACTCAAGATACCTTTTCTTTAAAAAATTATGATATTTTTTATTTTAAAAACATTTAAAAATGTTCAAAAATCGATTGAAAAATTGAAGATGTGAAAATTTTTTAGACGTGGTATAAAAAAAGAATAAAAGGCTCGAAAAAAAGGGGTTCTCGCGTACCCACATTTTAGACACTACGGGGGGAAGGATGGGAGCTTTTTTGGGAGTTTATGGTATGTCCTTATTATTCAAATTATATTCGACTTCTTTCGAAATAGAATGTTTTTCACGGAAATTGGGGCAAAGTTCATTTTTCCCCCCTGTAGATATGTTTCGACGGGTGTTTTTGGGCCACCCGTTCACTTTTTTGAAAAAATTAATATAACCTTTTTTGTTGCAAATTTCATCTACTTCAATTTTAGTAATGAGCATTTTTTCGATTAAACGTATATGTTACAAGCGAAAAACGACAAGAGGGTCACTTTGGATCCAAACTTGATGGACTTTCCGAGCGAGGGGTGAGGTTCGGGGACTTTTTTTCGATTAATTGGGACACTGAAAGAAAATTTTAAAATATTTTCATGAACCCAAAATGTAATTTCATTTCCTTATTTTACTGGGCTATTAATCCCTTCGGTGGGGCCAATTTATCAGAATTATTTTGCAAATCACGAATCAGGCACTTGAAAGTTGCATGTGATGAATAATTTAAACCGAGTGAGACAAGATGTCGAAAATATTACAATCTGGATAAAAATGAGATTTAGAATCACCAATGTACATCCTACGTGAATCGTACGTATATGGAGACTTCTCATATACGACTATATTCGTGTAAATGATCTTAGCACGAAGGATAAGTACGTAACTGTACCGAGAAACTCCCAAGTGTCCCGCTTTTCGTTCATCACACGGACACCTATTCGTCGAGTCGAGAACGAGGCTACACGTGTAGCCATGTGCATTATCGACAATATAAAAGGCAACGGTGAACGTTGAAAGTTGAAACATAGAGTGCAAACTCACACAGCTACACTGTTACATTACAGCTGCATGAACGAGAAAAAAAAACCGACAGCGATAGCAGCAGGCAGGAGGAGGAGGAGGAGGAGAAAAAACCAACTTACGAAAACCGAATTTGTTCTTCACGCTCGACGGCCTGCGCCAATGCTCAGCATTTCCCGACGCATCATTCCACGTGTTTTTCTTTCGCCTGAATTTCACTCGGCTGTGTATTAATTTCGCCTATTTATTGTAGAAAAATTCAAAACTCTCGAGTGTTTTTTTTTCTTCAGGGTTCGCGTACTTGCGTTTTGTTTACTTACACCGCACCACTGGCCCGAGTCTCCTCCGTAGACTAGTTTTCTTATTTGGCTGCCAAACAGGTGAAAATTCAATTTCGATTTAAATTACTATAAACGTCGCGACTCCTTGCCGAGATGGCTTTTTATAGTATATTTATGATATTATAATTTTCTCATTTTACTTTTTCCAGTCGAGAATAAATTGAAAAATTCCAAAGCAGGACGTCTTGTGAGTAGAGAGAGAGCTGGAGAAATTTTCCCTTTTTTTTAGTCGCGGTTTTTTGGATGAATTTCCCTCGGAAATGGAAGGCTACTGAAAAGAGTGTTGTGAGCTGATAGTGATAGTAAGGCTAGGAAATTATTTCATCGTGATTTTATTGACAATATTGAAGAAAAATCAGTCAAAAATCACCATTTCTTGGCCATTTACTTGGCAGTGACTCGGGTACTCGAACTAGATCCAAAATTTCAAAAGTGAAATGAGCTAAAGCTTAGAAAACTCCGAAAATTCAAAGATATTAAAATACACTATTCTTTAAAATCTGTTGTTTCTTTTTTTTTTTTTTTTTTTTTTTTTTTTTTTTTTTTTGAAGAAAACAATTTTGAATTTTCTGAGACTAAAAATATTTTGAAATTTTTCTGGAGTAAAAATGTTTTAGAGTTTGCTCCAAAGTAAGGCACTTATCAAATTTTTACTATTAATTTTTTTTTTTGTGAAAAAAAAAACTTTCGATTAAGTATTTGAGAAAAAAAAAACACCACATTTTTTTAGAATAAAAATAGTTTCCAAATTTGTGGAGAAAGAAATTTCTGAAATTTCTTTAAATTGAAAATATCAAATTTTTATGGAATAAAATTCGGAGAAAATATAGAAAATATTTTTCCAATTTTTTGAGAAAAGCCTCTCAATTTTTTTGGAAAAATCATAATTTCTTCAATAGAAAAAATTACTCATTTTTTTGGAAATAAAATATTTTTTTTATAGTATGGAGAAAACAAATCAGAAATTTCTTGGAATTAAATACGTCTTCAAATTTTTCTGACGTAATTTTTTTTCAAGTCCTTAAAAAAATCTACCAATTCTTTCGAACGTAATTTTTTTTTTCTTAATTTTGAATATATTTCAGGAGTCAAATCTTATTATTTTTATACAAAATAGGATTTCTGTATTTTATTATTATTATTATTATTATTATTATTTTTCCAAAATTTGTTCAAAATAAAATTTTCTAAAAAAAATTAATGTGTTGTGATAATTTTTTAAAACCTAACAGACAATTTGTTTTTGAAGGAGATAATTGTATTTTTTTTTTTTTTTAATTCCAGATGAATTTCTTTATGATAATTTTTCTTCTGACTTTTTTCTCATACTTGGGTACTATAAAAATAATTTTTTCACAAAAAAAAGTTTTCACTTTTTTTTTACTCGTACATTTTGTTTCCAAAAAACATATTTATTAAGATTTTTCAAGAAAATACTCAATATGAGTGATTTTTGTCTAGGAAAAAAGTTAAGAAAATAATTTTTTCAACATTTTTTTGAAGGGTTTTTCCTTGAAGAGTTTTTTTTGAGTCAGTTTTTCGTAATTTCATTCTGAAAGATTTTTTTCGAAGTGATTATTTTAATTAAGTATTTATTTTTCGGAACATTTCTTCAAGACAATTTTTTTTTAATTTTTTTCTTCAGCTAAACATTTTTTTTTTGAAAAAAGTTTTCAGAGTAATTAATTTGCCAATTTTTTTATTCACACTTCTTTTGTACTTTAAAAAATATAGTCAAGATTTTTTTTAAATGAACTGGAAATTTACAAAAAGAACATCCAAAAAAATTGCGAGGTTTTTGTGAAATAGCTACTTTTTCAACTAAAATAAAATTTTCAATTTTTTTAAAGCTACCTTCTTTTAAATTTTTTTGAACTTTTTTTTTCAGTGAATTACATAGTAATTTTAGAGAATTAAAAAAATAGAGGTATTGAAAAGAACCAATTTTTTGACCCAATGATTTTTTGAATAATTTTTTCGATTTTTTTTGAGTAAGTAAGTATTTTGAGAGTCATTTCTTCATTCTTTTGTGAAAATTCACATGGAATACAACTTGTATTTTTTATTTATTTTTTTTTAAATAAAAAACCAAAAGAACGAAAAAATGGCATTCTCAAAATAATGACTACATTCCAGCTTTGCAATAATGACTCCAATGTAAAATTGAAAATTTCATCATTTTTTCCACCAATTTTTGAAGAAATTCGATTTTTCACGTGTTTGAACCACTTTTAGACCCATTGACAAATAATTATAATTTTTTTTTATCTTAGTGTACCGCGACATTACAAAAAATTTTCAACATAATTTCACAACGTTCATAAATTTTACTGCATTCAATCCCACGTCTTTTTCAGACTTTCACGATAAATTACTCGTAATTACGCTTTTACTGATATAAATACGCTGAAACAAAAATATCGCTCCGACTGGCCTTATCATTTTACGAAATAAATTTTTGCCACTCGGTCTCTCGTTCGTTTTAATTAATAAAACGTAATCCATTTCTGTCGTTATAGGACCAAAATTTGTGAAAACAGGGATTAAATTTTAAATTAAAAAGCTCGCCAAAAAAAAGTTTTTTATCAAATGAAACAACAAAACGTCGAAAAAAAATGCAAGGTAATAAAAAATATAATCTCGCGATGAAGCGTAAAAAAAAGGAGAAATTTGATCAGACTACTCGACTTTCATCATTTTAATAAACTTTTTGAAAAGATAATCTCTCTTGAATTTTTTAAAAGTGCAATTGGGTAAAAATTGATAACGTTTCAAACCCGAGCGATGGTAATACACGAACTGTTTTTAATTTGAAATTAAAATTAAAATTATCGATTAAAAAAATTGTTGAAAGGGGTAAGTTGATAGGAAAGCTCGTGTATGACTCAACCGGTAAATTGACAATTTACAGCGTTGATTATTACAACATTTTAAAGCAGCATTGTCATATGCATATAAAATGACTCGATAAAAACATTCCATCGTACAACGAACGTGTCTGATTTATGTAAAAAAGTAAATTTTAAAACGTATCCGCGATAGCTCGATGCTTCGCGTGTGCATGTGCGTATGATGCATGTATAGTTTACTCGTAATGTGCATTGTCGCATTATAAAATTTTTGCGTTTTATTGTAATTTTTCTTATCGAACTGGGAAGAGAGAGTTGAAAATAAGGGTGGTATTTAAGTCCTAAGTGGGCAACCTTTGAACTTGTATATGCGATTTTCAATCTGTGAATTATGCTTGTTATGTTCAATTGATACGAACGTGGAATAAGTAAGTAAAAAGAAAATGAAAAGTCACGATACCGAAATTATTATTATTATAAATGTGGTATAATCAGAATAAGCATTAAAAACCAAGCTATAAATAAACTTCGCGATAGAAAATATTTGATGCGAAGGTACACTACACATGTATACGTTGAAAAGAGACAACACGCGTGGCAGGAGTTCTATTTTCAGAACTAAGGTAAAAAGTCTACTACGAATGACAGACTTATTTTTTTTTCTATAGTTGGAAAAACTGATGAATTATCAAATTTCATGAAGTGGGTATATCACTTGTAAGATTTATTTTTAACGATATTTCAAAAAGTAAAAATCTTCGCAACCGTTGAAAAATGTCAACAAATTGACAAATTCAAGAAAAGTTGGGTGAAAAAAACAGAGCTAACTTTCAATCATGGATTGTATGCTGTTCTCTATAATATCTATTTCTATTCTAATTATCACTGTCATCGAAAGTCAAACGAAAGACTTTTATTTTATAAAGTTTAACAAAATTTTGAAAAATACTTAAAGTAAAAATATTGGTAGTAGGTACTCAAATTTTTTTTTTGGTTTTGCCAAATTTAATGATGAATGTATAAAACAAAAATTTCAACTTTTTGTATAAACAAACGGAAAATTGAAAAAATTGAAAATAGAACTGAACTGAGACATTAATCAGACAAACATACCTATAATTTTTTGAAGGAATTATTTTAAAAATTTATATAAATTTTTATTGAAATTTATCCAGTTTAATAAGGGGTTGAAATTTTTCATTTTGTTAATTACAAAGGACTTGAAACTGAATTATTGAGAAGGGAAAAAAATGAAAATCATAAATTTAGAATCAGACGTCAGACTCAAGAAAACAGTAATTTATTATCTGAATTTTGCTATTTAAAAAAATAATATTTTGTAAAAGAAAAAATGTTAATCGTGAAAATGTGATATTGAGAGTTATGAAGCTGAATTGGTTAAAAAATTATTGTTTACAAAAAAAAGTTAGGTTTGTAGTATATTTTAAAAAAAATTATAAAAAGGTCCTAAATTTTGTAAAATTGAAAAAATTAAAAATTATAATTTAAATATACCTACCTACAAATTATTTCGAAATTTTTTAGATTCCTCAAAACAGAAAACCAAACCACTTTTTTTTGAAAAAACTGTTTAAAATTTTTATCTATAGCGTAATTACGACGAATATGAATTTTTCATGTCTGAAATTCTTTCCTTACGCGCCAGTTCCCAGTCGAACTCAAACAGTAGTAAAAAAACTCGACAAACCATCGTAAATGGATAATTACCCCTGTTTTTCTCACTCATAACCACCAATAACATAATTCTTCATTATCGAGACATAGAATCTTAGAATCGTCGCTACGACGACTAAAAATTTTAAAAAATAAATAACATAATTAAATACGAAATGTACCTCGGAATTACGTGTAATTACGATTGATCATGGTAATTTTCGTGAAAAAACCCCACCTTAATAGGTCGTCGATAATAATTACAAACATAAGAGGGGAGTGGTTAATTATCGATCGTCCCGTATATCTTCGGCCCTGATCAATGTGCTATTTTCATAGCGGTGCAAGAACACAATACGAGCGTAGTATTCCACATAACAAGGTACCTAATGATAATTTTCGGGCCAAATCCTAAGCTTCGTAATCATTGATATATCAAGTAGGATAATCGACCACTAATGAAAACAAACCAATTACTCGCTTCGTCGAATATCAATAGTACAATTAACAGTTTCCTCGTTTAGTAAACTGACTATATACTTGGTGAAAGACCCCGCAGACAAACCACTACAAATGTACCGCCATTATCACCACTACAAAGGCAAAATTTTCAACTTTCCTTATTAGTTTATATTCGCAAAGGCAGCAAAGGTGAATTTTGTGCGATTACATTATTAGACGCAATTCTATGTCTGAATCTTAATCTGGAGTCTATGAGGAAGCATTTTTTCATAGCTCCCTCTTTTGAAGGTCCATCCTATCTCCTTGTAAGGTCTTCTCACTCCGTTCATAAGGCCCCAATTGAAAAAAAATTCAGATAAAAGTTGTAGATGGAAATCATAGAAATAATTTCCATCATTGCAAAAATTTCGATTGGACCCCTCCCTCCCCTCAAATGTTGCATAATACGTGCTTATGAAAGTATCCGGATGATTTTCATACGAATTATGCGAAATGGGAGGGTAAAGAAGGGTCCAGTCGAAATTTTTGCAATAACCAAAATTACTCGGTGGAACTATAGTACCACCACCTAAAAAAATGAAAAAAATTCTTGCCTATATATATTTTTTTTTTTTTGAAAAATACATTCAGATTCATTTGAGAGGAAATTGAAATTTGCTAGAGAGTGGTCAATTTTTTAAAGACAAAAATTAATGTTTTATCTTTTTTTTTATTTTTTTAAATTGAATTTTTCAATTTTTTGGGAAAGAAATAACAAAATTTTCTATGAAAAAAAAACTCAAATTTTTTTGAGGTAAACAATTTTATAATTTTTTTAAGTGCAAATATTTTCTTTACTTTTGTCCTCAATTTTCTTATTGCTATTTTTTTTTGAGTAAATAATAGCTCTTGATTTTTATGCAGAGTATTGTTTTGTTCTGAGAAAGAAATCTTTAACTTCAAGAAAAAAATTATCTCAAATTTTCAATTTTTTTTTCAAAACAAAATCATCCATATTAATTGGAATTTTATTTTTGAGAAAATTTTTTCTTTTGCTTCTTGAAGTAAAAAAATCTCTAATTTTCTGCAAAAAAGTACCTACCTAGGTAATAATATCGCTATGTACATCACAAAATTTCATGATTTTTACCGTTTACGCAGAAGATTTTTTTTTTGTAGATGGAAAAATATAATTTTCTGAAGTAAAAAATCTCACATTGTTTTGAAGGGGGAAAAATGGAACAAAAATAGTTATTTCTCAAATTTTTGGAGATTTTTCATTCAATTTTTTCAGAAAAGAAAACATTTCAATTTTTATCTATGATAGAAAATTTTCGAAATTTGTTTTGGGATGAGAGGGGGAGTAACGTAAGATTATATTTTTTTATCTATCTGTTGAATATGGTGTTAATTTTATTACTTTAATAAATGTTACATCCATTAAATTTTTCAATTTTTTTTTATGTGCAGGGGTAGGTTAGGAACTGTTCTATTTTATTTTGAATAAATTTATTAGTTATTATAATTATTTTTTATTTTTTATTTTTTTAAATTGTCGGCACACCAGGATACCCCTTGAAATCAGATTAGGTAGAAAATACAAAATTAGGAATCAATTCTCATGAAAAAAAACGACTTTGAATTTTTATAGGTGAAAAGAAAAGAAGGCAAAATTTTGGAAGTAGACAAATTTTTCCGTATAAAAAATAAAAAAATTTAAAATTTAAAAATTAAAAAAAAGACTCAAAAGTCAGTTAGGGCAGGCTGTCTATAACGTTGTGAAAAAATGGAAAGAGTAGTGATTTGACAAATTGGATCATGAAAGTACTAAAAAATTCAAAATCAAAAATCCAAAAATCAGTTTCATCTATAAACAAAATTTTTCTTTGTGTTAGATTTTTCCTACCAGGTATTTGAAAATTTTGAACAATTTTCTGTACAAAATTTGGAGCCCAATTTTTTCAACAGGTTGTTTTTTGAGGGGTCCTCAGTTTTCTTTCGTTTTTCGGGGGAGAGGGGGGAGGCTGAAAGTTTCGTGGGTAATGATAAAAAAAATTTGGGTCGGATTTTGGGGTCGGTCGTTTTTTTCCATTTTGGTCTCCGTAAAAGCATATACTATGCTAAAACTCGGCGCTTCGCAACTCGCCAGGGGGGCGGGTACCCCCCTGGTTGGCTCTATTTCCACACCACGTTTGAAAGTATGAAACATAGTATATGCTTTTACTCTGTGACAAAATGTCTAAAAGTCACGAATATTAATTTCCATGGAAATTTAAAAATCTAAGAAGTATAATGAAACAAAAGTCATAAAATTTATTTAAAAAAATTAAATAGTCTAAAAAACTTAAATTTTTTTCAGAATGTATGACAAAAATCCTAAAAGTCATAAAATGTTTAAAAAATTTTCCAAGTTTCAAAATGTCCAAAAGTCATAAAATTAATTTAAAATCTAAGTTTCAGAATATCTGAAAAAATGACTGAAAGTCATCTTTCTAAAAAAATTTGTAAGTTTCAGAATGTCTGACAAAATGTCTAGAAAATGTCCAAAAGTCATAAAATTTTAAAAAAAGTTACAAGTTTCAAAATGTCTGACATAATGTCTAAAAAATCGAATTTATTAAAAATTTTCTGTTTTTTTATGTCATCCAAACCTAACCTAATGTAACATAACATAACCTTAACCTAACCCAACTGTCGCATTTTGGGGTCGGATTTTCCTGTCGTTTTTTTCCATTTTGGTCTCCGTAAAATTGATGATTTGAGGGGGGGGGGGATCCTAAAGATACCATTTAGGGGTGAAATGAAAAATTATTTACTCATGAAAAAAAACCTTTGGGTGCGTTGTAACAAGTGCATTTCAAGATTTCCGTATATATTATGCAAAATTGGAGGGAAGTGATGAGTCTAATCGAAATTTTTATAATAACTGAAATTATTCCTATGCTCCTTATTTACAACTTTTGTTTGAAAAATTTTTCAAATGCATCCTTAGAAACGATGTTGAAACACTTCCAAGAATAGGAAGTGGCTCCTCAAAAAAGAGAAATTTTTTTTTTTAAATTCCTCATAGACTCTAGATTAAGATTCAGTCATAAAATGTAACCTTACGAAACCTATTTTCCCCTTCTGTGACTCCTAAATGTATTCGACTACAAAGAATTTAATTTACACATAAATCAAACTCACCGTTAGGAAATGATTGGCAGTAAGGTGTGGAAGACGACGACTGAACTAACAATTCAGCTGGTATTCTATGAAGTACCGATGCTTCGAAATATAATTCTTTCTGATCCATTCTATTATCATCATCGGTATAAACTACCGGTGCCATCGTTGGTACTGACTATTGGCTGTAGTATCTGCAAAAATACGAAAACGAAAACATTTTATTAATCATATCGTTTTGATTACTCGTTATGTGGAGTTTGTTTTCGCATCGGGCGCGGGTCTATTAAAAATACCGCCGGAAAAATCAATCCATCGTAGATTTAAATTATATAGCGGATGCACATGACGACCAACGTCCACTTCGACCGCAATCAAAACAAAATTATTAGTTGATATTGATAATTTTTTTTCCATGTTAGCAGTATGAGTAAGCTTTCAATTTGGGTATACCTCGCGAGTTGTACGCGGCACGTTCCACTTGGCAGACCAATTAATGTGTTCAAAGGGACATACGAGTAGTATTGACCACGTGTGGTAAATTAAACACTACCAGTGCCTACTTTGAAATAACAGACTTTATAACTATACTTATAATAGTTCGACGTAGGCGTAGATTGACTGACTCTGTAAAACGTATTAATTTACAATTCTAATATCAAACACATAGGTTTCATTATTTTCCCCCTTCCTTGCTGCTGATTAGGCCCATACCTCTGGTAAAAAATTTTCATCTCATATACACGAGGAGGTTGAAAACCACACTCGCCAAATTAGACCTGCTCGAAAAAACCGCACAGCATTAATTACACGGGCAAACTATTAAAATAAACGTTTCGTTTTCCCAATTCCGAATACACATACAACGATACAAGTACGTGTATCAAACTAGCGCAGAACCGGATTCGTGAAAACCACTCATCCAAAACCGATTTAAAAAATGACTCATAAAAATCCACCTCCTCCAATTCTGCCGGTTTTTTCGTGCCCAGTTCACCGGTGCACTACTTTTTTTCAATCGAAAAACTGCACGAGAAATGAAAATTTTGCACACACACGCAACCGGTTCGTGCAACGAACCCGATACACGGAAACGGAATTATATTCATGGGTTTGGAGAAACCGGCCCGGCCCGACTCCATCTTGATAATGAATTCTCTGCATATGTTTACAATCAGATTTCGGCTGTAATTTCTTTTCATAAGCGATCGCATAATTCATACACGCATCGTACCCGCGCCCCTTCACCCTTTCCGGCCAGTATGCTCTCTTTTAGCTCACTAGGTGCACGGTGAGGCCGATGAATGACGGTTTAAAGGTCACGTAAAAGTTGACAAAATCTATCGTCGTCCTTTTGTAGAATATAAATTGTAATCGAAATTCAAGCAACTCGAGAACGATGTGTACTCCATCGAGCTATATCGTAACCTTGCTGTAAATTTTATAAGTCGTGTCGTCGTATACTATACTAACATAAGTTGCAAACTGTCGAGATTTTAGCATCCCCTCCCCTCCTACGCCGAAAAACTTACTGAGAGCTGAATGAAATTTCAAGATTGAAATTGGAGAGACTGCTTGGAAACTGCTTCTTATGGTAGTCATTATTTTTCATCGCCGATAGCTATTTTAAGAATTTTTGCAGAATTTCAATTTTATATTTTTCTATTCCACTTTTCAATGACCTCTGAAAAAATTGTGCACACGTAGAAAATATGCGTAAATTTGTCGATATACTCGTATTTATCAAAAATGGTACATCAAAAATATGATTGATTAATAAATTCAGTTTTATATTTTTAATTAAGTATTTCATTTTTTCGATAAAATAAACTTAAGCAGGGGTAATCAAAAATGTGTGCTAATTCGACTGGAATATTTTTTTATAAACTGAATGAGTCGCTCGCGGGGCTGTACCCTGATGTAAAAAGTACACATTTTGAGCAAATAACGAAGAATAAAAAGAAAGGAAATTTGAAAACATTCAAAAAACACTCATGGATAAAATTTTTAAAAAGTCGTTTTTAAATAAAATTCAAAAAATTAATTTTTAGGAAATGCTCAAAATTCAAAAAAACTCCTTAATAAGATCTATAAAAACCATTTTTGACAAATTAAAAAAAATACCCATCTATTCAAAAAAAAAAAAAAAAAAAAAATAGAAAAATCACTTCAAAAAGTTCGAAAAATGGGTATAAATTTTTTTCACTGAAAAATACCATTTTTTTCACTAAAATGCCAACTTTTTTCATAATTTTCTTTTTTTTTCCTAAAAAAAGATGTAGGCAGGTATTTATTTTTCAAACTAAAAAATATCCTTTTTTCCACAAAAATATCAATTTTTTCACTAAAAGATGATAATTTTCTTCAATGAAAAAATACAAATTGTTTTCACTGAAAAATACCATTATTTTTACCAATTTTTTCCACTAAAAATACCAACTTTTTTCACTAAAAAAATATGAACCTCTACCTATTTATTTTTTTCACTAAAAAATAGAACAATTTTTCATCATTTTTGTTTATTGAAAAAATTCTCCTAATCTTACATTTTACTGAATCGGATTTAAAAAAATAAGTTCCCGTTAAAAAAATTCTTTTACAAAATTTTTATGTAGTTGCTAGATTTTTTTTTCAAAACAGCTCTGAAAATTCTCGATCTAAAATGATTTTTTTTTTCAAATCTTGGATAATATTCTCAAATATTTTCAAAAACTCCTTTCCAGAAAATTCTTTCATGAAACTTTTTTTTCGATTTCGTTGAATAAATCATTTTATTTGAAATATTTTTCTCCAAAATATTTTCCATTAAAATTCTTGATGAGAATTTTTTTTTTATTGAAAATTTTCCTGAAGAAAAAATCTAATTTCATGATAAAAATTTTCTACATAAAATTTTTTCAAAAAATTCCAGAAATATTATACCTGCCTACCTATAGATATATTATATTTTTTAATGGAAAAATGGGGGAAATTTTCAAAAACAAAATACAATTTTAATAGGAAATCGACATCTTTGAATTTATTTTTTGTTGAATAAAATTCTCATAGATTTTTTAAAAATCCAACATTTTTCTACAAATTGATTTAAAATTTGCTTTTGGAATATTGAACAAAAATTATCAAGTATTTTGAAAAAATTTCCCTTTAAAATATTTTTTCATGGAACTTTTTTCAATTTTTATTTTGTAAAAAAACATTATTTAAAAAAGTATTTCCTCGAAATATTGCATGAGAATCCTGATGAGAAATTAATTTTTTTTTGGAAGTAATATCAGAAAAAATATGACAAAATTTCTATGACATTTTATGAAAAATACCTAATAACATTTTTTTATTTCGCATTTTTCTTCAAATTTTTCAAAGAAAATTTATTTTGAAATCTTGGAAAAAATTCTCAAAAATTTTGGAAAAGTTTCCTTTTTTTTGTTGATTTTTTTGGAAAGAAATATTTTAAAAATAATTTCTCCCAGAAAAATTTACATAAGAATTCTTGTTGAGAAATGAATTTTTTCATCAAAAAATGTTCGTATAGAAATGTCTAATTCATTCCCACATGAATTTTTTGAAAAAGTTTCCGAAAATTAAAAAACAGAATAGAAGAATTTTTTGAAACGAATAATTCTTGAAATATTGTTTTTACAAAAATTCGTAGATTTTTTTTGTTGAAAATTTTTTTAATGCTAATTTTTTCTATAGTCAGTCATTATTTTTTCCAAAAATTTATTCGATTGATTTTTTTTTGTTTATTTTTATTTAGGTTGATTTTTTGCATTTCATTGTGGTTAAATATTTTTATTTTTTTCCTTAAAATGATAGATTTTTTCGTTCAATTTTGGAATTGTTTTATGTTTTATTAAAAATGGTCAATTTTTTATTCTTATTATTTTTAAAAGAAATATCAAAAATATTAAAGATGATTTTTTAAATATCAGAATATAACATGAAAATATCATAAAAGTATAAAAGTTTGTTCTTTTCTAATAAAACAAAAGATCGAGTATGGCCATGGCCCTCTACAGTTAACAGGCCGGTATACTTAAATCTGGCAGCGTTACTTATCAGGCCCACTTTTGATTTCTCCATAAGCCGTAATGTTAATTTATAGTTTTATAACTTGAAAATGACGATCTTAACAAAAATTTTACAAGATACATTTTTTATAGAGAATTTAATGCACTTTCCGTTGGTTTATAAATATTTAGCATTACTGTATTGTGTGATGAGATTTTTGAAAAAGAAAATTGTATATTTTTATACGTATTTCTTCAATTATTTCGAATGTAATTAATGTTAAGATAAAACCTTATATATCATTGGAAAGAGGACAAAATTCTCCTCATTTCTACGCTTTGAGTATCTTTCTAGCTATTCTAGTTTTTGAGATATTTCAGTTGAAAGAAATAGTCAATTTTTTGAATGAGTCACTACTTTTGTTTGCATATTTTCTGTATTATTTCGAATCTGATAAACGTTACGATAAAACCTGATATACCATTGAAAAGAGGATGAAATTCTCCACATTTCTATGTATTGAGTATCGTTCTAACTTCTATAGGTTTCGAGACAATTTTATTTAAAAATAATTCTTTTTTAAATAATGCAATTCAATTTCAAATTAAAATATCTCAAAAACTAGAATAGCCAGAAAGATACTCAAAGCGTAGAAATGAGGAGAATTTTGTCCTCTTTCTAATGATATATATAAGGTTTTATCTTAACATTAATTACATTCGAAATACCAGAACTATTTGGGGGAGGGGGGAGAGAGCAACAGATAGAAAGAAATATCGCTCAATAGATTTTCATTTCTTCTCTAAACAAAAAAAGAAATCACTCGTGGTAAACTTTCAATACCAGGAGGGGAAGGATGAAGCTATATCAATTCCAGGAAAAATACGCCCTATTCGTCTGCCAAGAAATAAACCACCTTATCAAGCAGCCACAACGGACACAAGACAAGGTGGGACTCCGTCGATGAAAAAAATTCCCATTGCTGGCATATGCGCCATCAAGTCTATCAAAATGGCTATGTGCGTGTTTATTTATGACCGCGCGGAGAGGTATTTGCGGGTCATAAAGGCTATACACGTGTCGGTATGTAGGTATGGCGAATTCTACAGAAATAGGTGAAAAGAAATCACCTTTAAGAACACCAATGGATAAAGAAGAAGGGTCGGAGGAGTTGGTGTGATATACGAGGAAAAAAACAAACCACACCGTCGTATGTATAATTATCAACGTTGAAAATGAAAAGTTAATTACTATCGAATCGGTCTAAATGTTTACGCTATTTTGAACATTCCTCAAATTTAAACTTATAGAAGGGTGAGGGGACCAAAGGGGGAGTTTCTTTTGACAATTATACCGCGTGAATTTAATTATAGATTGTATTTAAGAGTTTTCGGTACGAGTAAATTTGCTTTCCGGCCGTTATCACTTCAACAAATACAAATGGTGGTTTGGTATTTTCTCAGACATATAGGTACACGTGGCTGTGGCTTGGTTGTTGGTACTAAAACGAGTCTACAGAATTAGTGAATTTTTAATTTCGCGTGTACGATGGCAGGGCATGGCAGGGCAGGGCAGTAGATGAGGCAGTGAGAGCGACGTCTAGAAAAACATGTGCTTTTTTAAACAACACGGACGAGAGTTCTTAAGTATCGACGAGACGAATTTACAAATAAACAGGGCCGTTTGTCTATGGCAATGGCAGTTTAAAAATCCGTTGGTATTTTTGCAAAGACATCCGACATCTTTTCCCCCTTTTTTTTTCTATTCCATAAACTCATTACAGTGTGCTGCATGCGTTGCAGCTTCGTATGCATGGGCTCGTTGAAAAAGTACGTCTTCGAATAGACTCGGTCAATTACTTCAATGATTTATGGAGACTATAATTTCGTCTACTCCAAAGATGCATACTTCCGGATACTTTACGATGCGGTGTACTTTTTTTACTGTCGATAAACCGCCGCAGTACTGCACTTTCCCTTCGGCATACACCGACTCATCGTGCACGAATTATCGGTCGTTACTTCCGCAAGCACGTTCAGAAGGCTGTAAGGTAAAATGATTGTTATATTTTTTGTACGTGGATTGGTATCATAGTATGCAATAAAATGAACCTGAGAATTAAATACATTTACACACGTACACTGTACAGTGGTACAAATACAAGTTGGAAAAGATGTAACCTCTTTCGTCGAGTTTATTAAGCAAATTAACCTTTCAAGACTTTCAAGGTCAGTGTCCCTGTTCGGGCGTCGAGCACGTGTATTCCAGAAAGGTAAGCAGCCGATTAGCGAGATTGTATTTACGAAAGGTACCCGCATGCCCACTTGCCCAGCACCGTGAATTCCAATGCGGTAAATCTTTCGGTTTCGCGATAAATTTCTTATAATTATTGTTGTTTTCGAGCAACGATTGTGTCTGAAGAGTCGTGCGAATTCGTTAGATTTTTTTTTGAACCCGCGGTCATCGACAACAGTCGAATACCACAAGCTGGGTTCGACCGAGAACGTGTCCACAAATAGCATAATTTATTCGATGAATTTGAAAAAAAAATGACAGAAAAATATTCTGAGATTGGAATTATTATTGAAATGAGTTGCTAAGACATCGAATGGCTGGTTGGGAAAGAATTGAAAATTTCAAGATACATGAAGAAAATTGATTGAGGAATCGGATTTCGAGTAAATGTTAATCAATTTATTATTTTTTCAATGGGTATAAATTTTTTTGAATTAGAAAAAAATTCAAGTAAAAAAAATTAAAATTAAATATTTTTAAAAAATTAAAAAATTTCCAATTTTGATTTTTTTTAGAATTGAAATTTTTTAATTTCCCAATTTTCTTCAAATTGCAAACATATTTCAATTTTTACAATTCTCAATTTTTTTTTACAATTTGAATATTTGAATAACATTCCATTTTTTTTCATTTTCTATTTCTCCTCAATATTATCATTTTTTTAAATTTAGATAGGTGCTTCCCAATTTTAGGATTTGAATTGAACTGCAGTTTTTCCTATTTTCATTTTTTTCCCCAATATCTACCTAACATTTTCAAACTTTCGCCAAAATTCTTCAATTTTTTCTTATTTACAGGTTTTCTTTTACTTATCTATGAATTTATCTAATTTTCAGTTCATCGTCAATTTTAGGATTAAAATTAAACTGCAATTTTTCCCAATTCCATTTTTTCAGGGTTCTAATTTTTAAAATTTTTTCCAAATTGAAATTCGAATTCAATATCAATTTCAAATTTTCAATTCAATATTCAATTTATTTCAATTTTCAACTTTTTCTTAGGTACTTGATAATACTAAAATTTTCAATTATTTTTTTTCGATATTCAAATTTTTCAATGTTCTCTTTCTTAATTTCAATGCCTGCACTTTATTTAAATTGAATTTCAATTTTTACAATCCTCAATCTCCACCACTCAAAATTTAGAATTTTTTATTTTTGAACTTTATGATTTGAAAATATGATAAATTTTACTGACTTTTTTTTTGCGTAAGATCTTGTAAAAAAGGCGCAATTATTTTTTTTTACTAGGTACAAAATAAGAATCATCTTGAATGATTATTTTTTTTTTTTTTTTTTTTTTTTTTTTTGTTAATAGATACGATTTTCTTAAAAATTTAAAATTTTTCACGAATTTCTCGATTTTTTCTCCTTTTTTAATTTTGTCCATCAAGTAAAATACAAATTAAACTGCAGTTTTTCCATTTTTTTTTTATTTTCGAAATTTTTGATTTTTTTCAACTTGAAATTTGACTTCAACTTTTTTTCTTATTTTAAAATTTTTATTTAATTTTTAATTTTTTTCCAAATCTTGAAATTAAACTTTAAAAAAAAATCAATATATATAGAAAATTTTCAAGTTTTTTACGAATTGAATGTTTTTCAAATTTGCTTCAATTTTACGGTTTCCAATTTTTTCAATTTCAATTTTCTTTTAAAATATTTTTAATTTAGGTTTTTTTTTTGTTTAAAATTTTGATTCAACGCTAATATTTTTAAAATTTAATTTTCCTTCGGTACTACTTCAATTCATTCAATTTTTATTTAATTTTTTCCTTACTTCAAAATTCAAGTTGAACCGCAGTTTTTTCAGTTCAATTTTTTTTTCAATTTTTCTTTAGTACTTTTCAAATTTATCTCGATTTTAAAATTTGAATTCAATGATAAGTTTTTCGAAATTGATTTTCCTTCAATACTTAAAACTGATACAATTTTTAATTTTTCTGTGATTTGAAAGAGTGAATGAATTGTTATTTTTTCAGTTTTACTTTTTTTATTTTGAACATAAAATTTTTTCTTAAAATTTAAATTTTTCCCAATTTTCAAATTTTATTTTTCTTGAATTTTTAAAGTTTTTTTTCAATTCTTATTCAATATTAAATTTTTCTCCAATATTGTTTTATGCTCTCAATTTCAAAATTCAAATTGAACTGCAATTTTCCCAATTTTTGCTCTTTTTATTCGGTTTTTCCAAATTAAAATTTTAATTCGACTTGAATTGTTACCTAATACATACAAATATCATAATTTTAAAAATTATTTCATTTTTTTTTTCAATTGAAATTTGAAATTGGTGCATTTTTTTTTAATTTTAATTTTCAATATCAAAAGTTTCAATTTCTTCTCAAATTAAAATTCAATTTTTTTAATACCTACATACCTAGGTATTTATTTTCTGATCTCAATTTTTTTCAAATCTTTGAATTTTAATTCAATTTTTAATTTTTAATTTTTCCAGAATTAAAATGTAATTGAATTTTTCAATTTTTAATTAGTAGGTAATAAGGCAATTTTTCAATTTTTCTCAAATATTCAATTTGTTTTTGTCTTTTCACTAATTTAAGCTGAGTTCATAATAGGAAATTCCTGAAGAACTGAATGGAAATGAAAAGTTGAACCAAAGCATTTCAATGGCAGCGTTCATGATAAGAAATGAATTTTTGTAAAAAAAAAACAATCTCAATTTTTCAAGTTTTATGATGTAGAATGCGATTATTCTTGCGTATTAGTGATAATTAGTGTTATATCTGGCATATATCACAAATTGATGAAAAAAGAATTTCACATAAATATCGTTTTCACATACTTATCAGGAAATGAAAAGTAGAAAAAATCCTACTTTTCATTTCCAAATCACGCTTCATGAAATTGAACAGCTATTTTTCCCATTTCAACTTTTTTTTTTCACTAGTTACCTAGGTATAATATTCAAAAAAAAAAAAAAAACACTTCAACTTTTCTTTAATTGCTAGGTAGGTACTTCAGTTTTCACCCCCCCCCCCAATTTTTCAAAATAAAAATGGAGCTGAACATTTTTCCAATTTTAATTTTTTTTAAACCATTCAAAAATTTTAATTCTTTCACAAATTAAAATTACTCCTAAAATTCAATTTCAAGTCTTCCTATAATATTGTCAATTTTTCTTCGATAGGTATTTCTTATTTTAAATTTTTTACAATTTTTAATTTGAATTCAGTTCTTATTTTTCCAAGTTATTAGTATTATTTTTTTGATATTTAAACTGTTCCAATTTTCAATGTATTTTCAATATTACTTCCCCCTTTAATTTTCAGTTTTTCTCAATCCGCTTCCATTTATTTTCATATTCAAAATGAAAATTTAAAATTGAATTCAACTTCAATGGTTTTTTATATTTTCAATTTTTCTAATTTTCCTCTTTTCAGTCTTTTTCCTATTTTAAAATTTCAAAAATTTTCTTTATTAAAATACTATTATTACCTACCTATTATTATTTTGGCAGGTATTAGAAGTTTTTAATTTTTTCTCAAAATTAAATTTCAACTAGTTAATGAAAATAATCAACAAGAACTTCTCAAAATTAGTAAGTATATTCACTACCTATTTCGATTTTACGAACGACTGCAAACTTCAGAATAAAGTTAAGAAGTTATTAATTTAGTGAACACGAACCACTAAATTGATTATCGAATTCGACCAATTATTTCCTTCAAAGTAACCTTTATTTTTCGCGAAAAAAATATCTAAAACCTACGAAATATTTTAAAAACTTCATTAATCAAGTAGCAAAGAACGAGAAAAAAAAAATCAATAATAAAAAAAAACTGCGTAAAAATTTTGAAATAAAAGTAAATCTCTGGAAGGTTTTAGGGTTGTAAAAATACCCTTTTGTAATAGTATTTTTCTTTCTCGTCGAAATTCAATATAAAATATATAGTTTTCTCTACTTTTTTTTTTTTTTGTAAAAATAATACATTTTTCTCCGGGTCGTTTCTCTCCAAGCTTTGAATAAAGCCTACGATAGTTTTGGAAGCTCGATATGATGTACATTTATATCTAACCTATAAGTTTTTTAAATCCTCAATAGATGACTTATATTCGCAAAAGGTTGCAAAATTTCAACCAAAAAAAAAAAAAAAAAAAACTCGTGGTCGTAGTCGTGTAAGTATAACGATATTATGATGAATTTTTACGTAGGTATTTGGGAAATAAAATTTTTCGTCGCATTTGGATCGTAAAATGAAATTATTACTGGAGTTAGTTCGGTGTTTTCGGTTCGGTCTTATGGCATGGCGATAGAAAAAAAGGTTGAGCCGGAACCTCGTATACGAATGAACTCCTACGCGGCCTCGGGTGTGAGAAAAATTGCGTCAAGTGTTCCCTACTTAGTATGACATCTTCGCGCGCAGCTTACTCTTATATTTTACTGCGGTGCCCCACTCGTACCTTTTTAACCCCATAACATGTACTACTAGGATGGAAATTTGAGACGCCCGATTGCGCTAGCTCCACCTTTGTCCTTCCACCTCGAATCTTATATACGAGCTTGTGGCTTTTGACACCTTTTTTAAAAGCTTACGCGAGGACATTATACCCGTGCTTATGAAGTAAAGAAGAGTTGGTTCAAATTTTCACTTTCTCGTTAAGCTTATTCGATATGAAATAAACAGTGATGCAAGCATCACGAACTTTCCGAACCAAAAGTATTTAAAAAAATATTAACCAAAAAGTATTTGTAAAAAAATCGATCATCAAATATTTGTAAAAAAATTGATTATCAAATATTTGTGAAAAAATCGATCATCAAATATTTTTTGTATTTAAAACGTCAGCAATTACACTGAAAAACGTTCGGCAAAATCACACTTGCTCCATTATTATAAATCGCGAAAAAATAATCATGATGATGTGAACAAAACAACCATTCGAATACCCCTACATCTTATCATGAATAAGACAAAAAAGCAAAGCATTGCGCAATGCGCATGTTAGGGGTAGGAGAGCAAACCGGTACACCCGCGGACACAATAAAAGGACCACCATATGAAAAAAAAATAAACAGTGATGCAAGCATCACGAACTTTCCGAATCAAAAAGTATTTTAAAAAATATTAACAAAAAAATATTTGTAAAAAAATCGGTCATCGAATATTATGTAAAAAAAATTGATTATCGAATATTTGTGAAAAAATCGACTATAAAAAATTTTTTATATTTAAAACGTCAGCAATTACACTGAAAAACGTTAAACATGACACAAAAATATTCGGCAAAATCACACTTGCTCCATTATTATTAATCGTGAAAAAATATCATGATGATGTAAACAAAACAACCATTCGAATACCCGTACATCTTATCATGAATAACAAAAATGCAAAGCATTGCTCAATGCGCATGTTAGGGAAAGGAGAGCAAACCGGTACACCCGCGGACATGTCCGGATATAGATAAACACTTGAACCGTTCCCTTTATCGACATCTAAAACGCGACAAATGTGAAACTCGACGATCTTTCGCATAAATCGTTCGTAAATTTTTTTCTATTCAACGTAAAGGCCCCAAATTCTTGCGTAGCCTTCGTTTATATAAACCACTACTCATCGCCGAATTTCAACGAGATATCTCAATTAGGGCGGTTGGAATCGTGTTAACAAATTTTTCGCAAAAAACGCTCGTAAATTTTTTTCTATTCAACGTAAAGGCCCCAAATTCTTGCGTAGCCTTCGTTTATATAAACCACTTCTCATCGCCGAATTTCAACGAGATATCTCAATTAGGGCGATTAGAATCGTGTTAACAAATTTTTCTGCACACACACACATACACACATACACACACACACACACACACACACACACACACACACACACATACATACATACGGAACATCATCTGGAAATTGTTGAAAACAAATTTGTACGAAGTCGAAATTTGTCTAAGTGCAATATTCGTGAAAACGCATTTCGCACCGAAAACAATACTTTCCTTACAACGCTACGCGCTGTTCGGAAAGTAAAAATAAAAAAAATAAACGGTGATGCAAGCATCACAAACTTTCCGAGCATTAGTCCCTAATAAAATAAATCGTTCGTAAATTTTTTTCTACTTAACGTAAAGGCCCCAAATTCTTGCGTAGCCTTCGTTTATATAAACCACTACTCATCTCCGAATTTCAACGAGATATCTCAATTAGGGCGGTTTAACAAATTTTTCGCATAAATCGCTCGTAAATTTTTTTCTATTCAACGTAAAGGCCCCAAATTCTTGCGTAGCCTTCGTTTATATAAACCACTACTCATCGCCGAATTTCAACGAGATATCTCAATTAGGGCGGTTGGAATCGTGTTAACAAATTTTTCGCAAAAAACGCTCGTAAAATTTTTTCTATTCAACGTAAAGGCCCCAAATTCTTGCGTAGCCTTCGTTTATATAAACCACTTCTCATCGCCGAATTTCAACGAGATATCTCAATTAGGGCGATTAGAATCGTGTTAACAAATTTTTCTGCACACACACACATACACACATACACACACACACACACACACACATACACACACACACACACACACACATACACACACACATACATACGGAACATCATCTGGAAATTGTTCAAAACAAATTTGTACGAAGTCGAAATTTGTCTAAGTGCAATATTCGTGAAAACGCATTTCGCACCGAAAACAATACTTTCCTTACAACGCTACGCGCTGTTCGGAAAGTAAAAATAAATGACGTATTCATTACCGGGAGGGTGAGTTTTTATTACTCGACTGTTGGACTATCACTAACACATAATACACAAATACACACGCATACAGACCAATAAGACGAAAATGCCGAAAAAGATGTCAGGATATAGATAAACAGTTTCCTTATATAGATATACACTTGAACCGTTCCCTTTATCGACATCTAAAACGCGATAAATGTGAAACTCGACGATCTTTCGCATAAATCGTTCGTAAAATTTTTTCTACTTAACGTAAAGGCCCCAAATTCTTGCGTAGCCTTCGTTTATATAAACCAGTACTCATCGCCGAATTTCAACGAGATATCTCAATTAGGGCGGTTGGAATCGTGTTAACAAATTTTTCGCATAAATCGCTCGTAAATTTTTTTCTATTCAACGTAAAGGCCCCAAATTCTTGCGTATCCTTCGTTTATATAAACCAGTACTCATCGCCGAATTTCAACGAGATATCTCAATTAGGGCGGTTGGAATCGTGTTAACAAATTTTTCGCATAAATCGCTCGTAAAATTTTTTCTATTCAACGTAAAGGCCCCAAATTCTTGCGTACCCGAGCAGCACACTCGACAAATTATCGAAATAAAAAATCGACAGAATATCGAATTCGATAAAGTGTCGCGTTAGTTCCGCACAAATCGTGAAATTATCTTTCGATATATAGATAGATTATCGACGAATTATAGTTAATAAAAATTTCGAGATTATAGTAAGATATTTTATCGATAATATATTTATAATATCGAAAGATAATTTCACGATTTAGGCGGAACTTTCGCGACACTTTATCGAATTCGATATTCTGTCGATTTTTTATCGATTTTTTATTCCGATTTTTTGTCTTTTACTAGCTTTTTTCTATAATTAAAAATCATTAATTAGCATAATTAATACATTAAACTTTGCCTAAACACATTATTCATGTTACGGTAAGAGGATCATTTCAGAAAAAGTCAAAAAAAAATTATAAAAAATCTGCCACCCGTGGGGCTTGAACCATCTACCTCCTGCATGGTAATCCTCTTCCTTAACCACTATGCCATACCTTATCGTTGAGGAATTAGCAATAAAACGCTTATAATAGGCAGTTTAGTACTTCCAGACGTGTTGGACTTGGAAAAATTTTCACCAATTTGGAAATAATTTTAAATATCGTCACAAAATTGTTGAAAAATCGTTCGACAAATTTCAGATTATTTGTCGATAATGTAGTTTCAAATATCGTCACAAAATCGTTGAAAAATCGAATTCGAGGAATTTCATATTACGTGTCGATAATATAGTTTCAAATATCGTCATAAAATCGTTTAAAAATCGAATTCGAGAAATTTCAGATAATCTGTCGATAATATAGTTTTAAATATCTTCACAAAATCGTTAAAAAATCGAATTCGAGAAATTTCAGATTATTTGTCGATAATATAGTTTCAAATATCGTCACAAAATCGTTAAAAAATCGAAATCGAGAAATTTCATATTACTTGTCGATAATATAGTTTCAAATATCTTCACGCAATCGTTAGAAAATCGAATTCGAGAAATTGCATATTATGTGTCGATAATATAGTTTCAAATATCTTTACAAAATCGGTAAAAAATCGGATTCCATAAATTTAATATAATCTGTCGATAATATAGTTTCAAATGTCGTCAAAAAATCGGTAAAATATCGAAGTCGAGAAATTTCATATAATCTGTCGATAATATAGTTTTAAATATCTTTACAAAATCGTTAAAAAATCGAATTCGATAAATTTAATATTCTTTGTCGATAATGTAGTTTCAAATATCTGCACAAAATCGGTGGAAAATCGAAGTCGATAAATTTAATATTCTTTGTCGATAGTATCGTTGACGAATATCGTCATAAAATCTTAATAATATCGAATTCGATAGTTTTTAGATTTTTTGCCTATGAAGTTGTACCGATAAATCTTTATATTATCGTGAGAACATCTATAGATTTTCAAACGATTTTTTATCGATACGTTACATCTTCCGATATTATCGATCGAGTGTGCCGCTCGGGTAGCCTTCGTTTATATAAACCACTTCTCATCGCCGAATTTCAACGAGATATCTCAAGTAGGGCGATTGGAATCGTGTTAACAAATTTTTCTGCACACACACACACACACACACACACACACACACACACACACACACACACACACACACACACACACACACACACACACACACACACACACACACACACACACACACACACACACACACACACGGAACATCATCTGGAAATTGGTCAAAACAAATTTGTACGAAGTCAAAATTTGTCTAAGTGCAATATTCGTGAAAACGCATTTCGCACCGAAAACAATACTTTCCTTACAACGCTACGCGCTGTTCGGAAAGTAAAAAGGCAACGACGGTGACATGGTCAATTTAACTCGACTCGCGTTCCGTTCGCTTCGGCTTCACTATGCGGAGAATCAAGCGTAGGGATTCGAAATACCCACGCAGCAGCGAATATGACATTGCCAAACCACCACCGGTACCGGCACCGTCGACGACGTCGACGTCGTCGCTGTGTGTGTGTGTACTGTGTAACAATGCTACACCATCGCCATCGCCGTACGTTTTTAATATCTTCTGCACGTGTTACACCCGAAACGGAATACTCTCGTAACCTTGAAATTTACACAATAAACTCCCCGTCGATCCGTGGCCTGTTTCTTTAATTTTCCTCCTCATGCTCCAACTTCAAGTCGTGCACCGTGATCCGAGCCACGACCCTGCGGCCCTCCGGCCAACCTTTCCACCCGACTTACCAACGCTTTTACCCAATTTCCCCATTCCCGCAGCATGCACTAGGAAAATACTGCGGCTTATTTCAGCCTGTCCACCGCGGAACCTGCGCCGCGTAACCGATTGTATGCCCACCAAGTTACACTACACCGGACTAATTAGAAAGATAAAACATCCCCCAGACCCTTCCAGCCAGCGAGACTTATAGCTCGCCACGTACAACGCTTTCTGCTCGTTAATTAATGTTTCATTGCTGCAAAGTCCTCCCCCCCCCCTCCCCTCCCTCAATTTTCGTTGGTCCATTTTATGTCACAGTTAAGTAAGTCGAAATCGAACAAAACGATTATAAAAAGCTTTTTTATGTAAGTTCTTTTCCAAAGTACTAACAAACCACGATGCTGAGATTTAAACTGTCCTTCTAGCTGCTAATACGTTTTTAACGTTCGGAGATGGTTCACCCCTACGAGTCGTTGATTTAATTCGTTTTCGATTTAACCTCGTCGTGGCCCTATCGTCGCCATTCTGTCTGTGTTTTTTTTTATCTACACCAAACCATAAGTTTCATCGTCTCGTCGATTGAGCGATTTTTCTTTCGTCTTTTTTGAAAAATTGCTCTTTGCAGGTGTTTCCAGCAAATATGATAAGGTGTTTTTTTTTCAGTCATCGAGAGTGTGTGTTTTTCTCAATATACAGGGGGACATCGCAGTCAAAGGGTGTTCTTATTTCAATTTTTTCGAAATTTTAATTTAAAAAAAGGCCCAAAATCACAGAAAAAATTCAAAAATTTCATTTTTAAAAATTCAGAATTTTTTTAGGGGGGAAATTAACATTTTGGAATTTAATTTTTTTAAATAGAAAAATATTTTCGAAATGAAAAAAATACCAACAGAATTTTTTAAAATAAATTTTACGAATTTTTTTCGTGATTCGAGAACTTTTTTCGAATAAAATTTTAAAAATGGGTAGGTACCTATATTACATATTTCATTTTGATTTTCTTAAAGTAAAAAAATCCTAATTTTTGGGAATAACTTTTTTTTAATGTTTTGAGGATCAGAGAATTTTTTTGAAATAATTTCTCATTAAAAAAAAATCCCCTATTCTTTTAAGAATACTTACGAATAAATTAGATTTTTCTTATCAAATTTTTTTGAGAATCAATAAGATCGTAATGTGCAAAAATAAAGGGAAATCGGATAATAAAAAATTGACCGACTTTTGATCATCGGATAATCGAAAGAAATCGGTTGAAATTTTTCGCTAGGATGATCAAGGTTCTACTGAATTATGTACAATTTCATACTTTTTTAGAATTTCATATCGTGGTATGTAACCTTCAAAAATGCAAAAAACTGATTTTTCGCACAATTTTTCGCCCTTCAAACTGTCGTTTTTGGTGAAAAATTGATTATATTGCAACATTCATCAAATACACCATGAACACAGCATCAACTTCAATTTGGAGCAAATTCGTTCATTTCTTCAATTTCTTCAAATTTCCTTTAAAATTTCCAAATGACTAAGTAATTTGTGAAAATAGACAAAAAAATTAAATTTTGTCATTTTGCTGAAATTTGGTCATATGACGTATATAAAGTTGAAGCGTACCCAGACATGAATTTTAAACCCATAGGGCATCTGGACCGAGGTTGTGGGTTCCCAAAATGTGCCATTCCTATATTTTAAAAGAAAATTAGAAAAAATCGAAAAAATGATCTAAATCCCAAGTAAATGATGTATTTAGGTGTCGTTTTTGACTTATTGTAATAAAAAATATTTTCAACCAACGACCGTTCTGAGGGGGGGGGGGGGTTTGAATAAATCGTATTTTTGATTTCGCTTTTTCTTTCAAAAAATAGATCAATTTTTCAAAATTTTGAACAAAATTGTCTTTTTAAAAAAAAAATTCCAGAAAACTTGAGAAATGGCATTTTCATATGTCCCATAAAAGCAGGGGTGAAGATAAAAGCACTTCGAAAATGGCCCTGTTGTGTAAATAATGAATATTTCGAGACAGTTTCACTTAAAATTTAGAAAATCTTAAAAAATTTTAAAATTTTGAGGCTCTTAGGCATGAATTGAAATTCAGTTACGGAAAAACTAAAATATCGAGAATCATTTTCTCCTTATGTGAAATCTGGATTTTTGGAGGTAAGCAGTAATCGGAATAAATCTATTATGCTCAAAATATTACCAGACAAGGGACGATTAATTTAATTAAAAAATGAAAATACACGTAAATAAATACAACCGCAATTTATGGGTAAATATTCTATTTAAATGATATGAACGGACGACTGTCCAAGGCTCTCTGATATGATACCGAGAAATTTATCACCCACGAGATAAAAATTCTTTTTGAATTTTTAAAAACACCGCCGCACGATTCGATTCGTGGAAAATGGACGAAAAATTTATCGTAATTTTTTGCTAGAGTAGATCAAAAGGTCGAAAATGGTAATTGAGAAATTTTAGACTAAAGCTACTCTAACGTCATTAAGGAAACTTCCCAGTGCTACAGATGTTTGAACGTAGGACGTAGATTTAATAAATACGTAAATGCAGCTTAGAAAAGGTTTCAAATTTCGCTAGTCGTCAATTTAAGTGAAATGTATTTTATGTATAGAGTGAAAGTTGTGGGAGGTGTAATCAAACATGAATGTGGATCTAACTTTTCGTATACTGCTCCTTAATCTCCGAGACGTAGCCTGAATTACTTCATGAAAAGAAAGAATCTTTTGAGAAAAATTCGCTCAAAGCTTTGAAAAAAAAATATTTAGCTTGTATTACCTTCTCGCTTTCCTTGACAAAGTTTCATTGCTCTCTAACTTTAAAATACTGATATATTTTTGCGAGAGCTTAATTTTGACATGAACAATAGTAATTTTTTTTGGATTTCTTCGAACATTTCAAAAAAAAAATTTATGCGAATTTTTTTGTTAGTATTTTACAACAGAGATGTTGAAGAGGATTTTTTCTTGATAGAGGGATTTCGAAATTTTTTTTAAAGAAAACAATTCTTTCCACAAAAACTTTTTTTAGAAAGTTTTTTTGAAAGGTTTTTTTAAAAATAATCTTACCTAATTCCAAAGGAAACCACTGTTTTTTTTTTTTAATTTCAGCTTTTTTAAAGAAAATTTTTCAAAGGATTTATTCAAACAAATTAATATTTATTTGAAGGAAAAAAATCACACAAAAAAAGAACTTTTTTGCAAATTTCGCTGCAACTTTCAACAGTTTTTTTTTTTAGTCTCAAGTCTTTTTTAGCCAAAAAAAAAAAAAAAAAAAAAATCAGAGAGGATTTTTTTTATGAACTTTATTTGGAATAGATTTTTACAATTTTTCCCCTCAACAGAATTTCAACAGAAGTTTTAGAATTTTTTAGAGGATTTTTTTGCAATTTTTTTTTGAAGAGATTTCTTTCAAAGTTTTAAATTATTTTGTTCAATTTTTTTTTAATTGAATAATTACTTAATTAGCTGATTTTATTCTCTTTTTTTTAATAAATCTTTTTTGACGAGATTTTTTGAAAAAAAAATTTATGCCAAGGAAAAAAAATTGTTCAAAAATTAAATAAATAATTTAAGGACACCCTATATTATGTAATCCACGTTGTGAAATTTGAAAATGACCATAATCTTTCAAATAACAAACGTTTTTGCTCGAAATTTCAAGAAAGTATCGAGATTGAATAGTTTAAACGAAGACAGTACATAATAATCGTTAACATAATTTGGCTATTAAGGTAAAGGAGTTGTATTTTTTTGCCAGCCTATAGATACTCGTGAAAATAATTGGTAATTGCCGAACTACTCTTTGAAAACATCGTCAAGTCACGTTCCATAACCGATATATGACGTAACAAATCACTATAAGTGAACTTGTAATCGTTTTTTATTCGTATTTAGTAAATTTGAAAAGTATTTATTAAATAACACGTTCGTAATTACAAAAAAAAAAAAAAAAAAAAAAAAAAACCAGTCAAGTGCTCGAGGTTGTACCTAGGAGAAAGTGAAAAAAATTAATACAAAGAAGATGATACAAGGATTTACAATTTACAAGAGTATTTTTTTTTTTTTTTTTTTTAGAAAATTATCACGGTTTTTAAAGAATTTCTGAAAAATAATAGACAACGATTTGATGGGAAAGGGCTAAGGCAAGCTAATTGAGAAAATGAAAAAAAGCGTAAAATTGTGCGACGACATTCGGGTGAATTTTGGCCATTAATTTATGAAAGATACGCCCACAAATGTACGCAAAATTTAACTCGATCCGTGAAATCTGACAAGCTTTGTAAAGCACAAGGCCGTACCCTGCAAATTCATAGCGATATAAAATTTTTCCACTCGATCAATCAAACTGACAAAGTTTTACTTTACGCTGTACGCGCGGTAAAATTTAATCGAATTTACCCTCGCTGAGGCTGGCTTTAATATACCTACATTATACTCTCTATTATAAAACGATTTCATTACTGTAAATTTCTATACGTAATTTACGACTACGGAAGATCGCTCGAGCCATTTAACCGAGCACCGGTGTATAATCAAAGGAGGCAGCGAGGATAAAGGTACACTAATTTCGGGCCCATTCTTTGCTTTTAAAACTATACAACGTACTTGGTTAGAGTTTTGACAGCTTATGTGAGGTATACGCAAAATTCAGGTATATCAAACTCGTAAGTTGTTACAATGTTAAAGAAACAATATTCCAATTTAATGTATTTTTTGATCCACCCTCCCCCCTTAATTTAATTTCGTTTTGATTACGTTATTATTACTTTTTTCTATCAGGCGTTTAAACAGTTCAACACCGGTCGGAGGATTGTAATTAAAGTGATTCTTCGTGTGTTTGTTTTTCGCTTTAATTTCCGCTTCCCAGCCTAGTTCCATGTGGTAGTTTTTTTTTTGTAAATTTGTATCGCATGAGGTACCATTACCATATTCTCATAGTATAGACTTGTTTTTCGTTTTAATAGCTATGATGGAATTAAGTGCTGTGGAGGAGTTTTTTTGATATCAATTTCGCGTTGTTGTACCTTGTTATACGTCTATGATGAAAATTCTGACATCTTGGTCGTGCTGTATATTGATTGACGAGCTCGAGTGTAAATGAATCGAAACCCGCAGCCGTGAGGCGAAAATATTGCGAGGAAATTAATCAAAATATATTGGCACTTATAAGACGAGTTGAAAGGTCAAAAAAAATCGAAGAGAAGTTTTTTTGAGAGAGGGTTATATTTTAAAAGTACCTAGAAGTAGAAGAGCTCCTTATTCAAACGTCTTTCAATTTGGAGCTTTTTTCGTGAAATTTTCACGTGTGAAAAATCGCTTCAATTTTCTCAATTGAAATCTCTTTACCTATTGATTTTAATACCTATAGGTATTAAATTTTTTTCTGGAAATTTTTCCATCAAAATATATTTTAATTCTCATTTGCTCGATGATTTTCAATGTATTTTTTTCTTGAAAATTTTTGAATTTATATAAGGTAGACATTTTTTGAGAGAACTCTAATATGTTTCAGCATCGTCTAAAAACAGAAGAGCTCCTACAAAATCCTTTCAATAAAAACCTTAATTTTTTATGATTTTTTTTTTCAATTTTAAAAAAAAATTTCACTCGAATTATATTAATTGCTTAACTTTAATGCAAGTGAAATTTTCGTGAGGTTATGCCAGTTTCAATGACGGAAACTTGAGATTTTCTGGAGTGTACCTCAATTTTTCTGAACTGATGTCGAAATGAAATTATTTTGATGTGGAATGTGAGAATGATTTTTCTTGCCCAAAAAATTAAAATACCTACCAATTTATTTTAAATAAAAAAATATATTTTTTTTACTTCTAAAAAAAACTTGGACGAATAAATTATAATTTTTTTCCAAAAAATAAAAAATTTTAAATCTTTCTTTTATTTATTTTTTAATCCAAGACAATTCAGAAATTTTTCCTAAAAAATTGAAAGATCGTTTTCTTTAGAAACTTGAAAAATATGTTCACCATAAGAAAAAGTGAAATGATTTTTTTCCCCAAGAAAATTGAGGAAAAAAATTAAATTGTGCACCAAAAAAAAACACCTTTAATAGGCATAAAAATATTTCGTTTTAAAAAAGATGATGAATTTTTTTCTGAAAAAATTTGAAAAATAATTTGAAATCAGAAATATAAAATATTTTTTTAGGTATTCTGAAAATTTTCAAGATGACACAAAAAATTGATATTTTTTTTATTCCAGTAAAATTGAGAAATTTTTTCCATCAAAATAATCGAGAGACTGTAAAAATTTGAGAAATATTCATACTCCAAAAAAAATTGAAAATTCCCACCTCCCCCCCCCCCCCCGCCCTCAAGGAAATACAGACAAAAATCTAGACTGTTTCTCAAAAAAAAAAAAAAAAAAAAATCTTCAAAAAAATGAGCTTTTTTCTGTAAAAATGCGAGGAACATTTTTTACCCCGAAAAAATTGAAAGATTTTTTTTCCAAAATTCTTTTTAAAAAATTCCTCAAAATTTTTTCTTTAATGTATGCATTCCAAGAGAATTCAGAAATTTCTTCCTCCAAAATATACTTGTAAGATTGTTTTCTTCGAAAATTGGAGAATGATTTTTACTATAAAAAAGTAGTTTTTTCCCCAAGAAAATTGAGACAAAAAATTAAAATTGCTTCTCAACAAATTGAGCCCCCCTGCAAATTGTTTATCTATAAAAATTGAGAAATTTTATACTTTCAGAGAAGTGAAAGGTTTGTTCTCTTGTAAAAGTGAGATTTTTTTTCTCGAAGAAATTGAGAAATTTTTTACCAGTCATTTTTTTATTCCAAAACTTGGAATATTTTGGATCGTGAGAAAATTTTTAAAAAAAATCCTGATAAAGTAGGTTGTTTTAACCACAGGTGGCACCGCCTAGAATTTGAAAATACATAGCTACCTACATGTCAAAGTATTTCCATGACAACAGAACTTTTTGTAAAAAAATTTCCCTATAAGTTCATCAAAATTTACTTTTTGAATTTAATGTTAAATTTATTTTCAAAATATTTTTCTTCAATTTTTTCTCAACTTTTCTACCAAATATTTTTGTAGACATTTGGTTTTTTGCAAAAATCCTCGTTTTTTTGGTTTGTTGAAATTTTTATTTTTTTTAATGAGAAAATTTTGAAAGTTGTTTTCATTTTTTTCATTTTTATTATTAGAATACTAAAAAAAAAAAAAAAAAAAAAAAAAAACAGTTAAGTAATCTCCTTTATCATCAATTCGTGATTTTATCTGTTTCTTTTCAGTTATCCTCGTTTTTTTTTGTTTGTTAAAATTTTCATTTTTTTTTTCAATGAGAAAATTAAAAAAAAATCAATTGAAATAATAATTTTAAAAATTATTGTTTTCATTTTTTATTTTTATTGGGTATTGAATTTTTTTTAAATGAATGATGTTTAGAAAAAATAGGCCTATTAAATATTAAAATTCGAAAATATTAGTAACATGAAAAATTGACTTGGGTAATTAAAAATATTTTAAAAAACGTTACTACCTATTTCAAAAATTTATTAAAATTTGAAAATTCTTTTTTTTTTAAAACAAATTTTTCGTTTTGACTAATTTTAAAGCCTATTAAATTTTGTGGTGAACTATTTTATCAGTTTTTGACGTAGTTGCAGCATGAGTTTTTTTTTTAAAGTTTCACGACGATAACTTTTTTGGCATTTATCATTTTTTTTTTAATGAATAAAAAAAAATCATGAAAAATGATCTTTTTGAAAATTATCACAATTGAAATTTCAATTTTAATTTTCCTAGAAGTTTTTTCGACAATTTTTTTTTTTTTTTTAATTTCAACGGTTTTTAATCAATTTATCTTATAAAAGTGACGTTTTTTTATTTATAAAAAAATTAATTATTTATTAGGTATGAAAAATTTTAGTAAATGAGTAAATTTATTTTTTCGAGTTCTTTTCATGGAACTTTTCATTTTCTCTGCTTAAAAATTGTCCAAAAAAAGGAAAAAAATTGATTGATATAATATTTTGAGTTCAAACGTATTTTTCTAAAAAAAAAAAAAAAAAAAAAAAAAAAACTGGTATTTTTTGCGAGAAAAAAATTATAATTAAAAATATTACCGAATACGTAATTTGTATTTTGAAAACATTTACCTATCCATTTGTGGCTCGTTGCGGTTCCCCATTCCCATTCTTAGAAAATATTGTGGTCAGTTGTACACGCGTTTCACAAATACAATGATATAATCCCAAATATACGTATGCGAGTAAGTGGAATTATAAGTACAACGATGATAAACGGTATTTACAAGAATAAAAATGATATGAATCACTGTAAATGCGGCCACTGTGTAATACGTACGTTCGTATAATGATTCGAAGAATATTAAACGACGATACATCGATATACAAACAATTAAAACAATAAAACAACTTCCTGTTCTAGGGAATATTGCCGGTAAATGAGATACCGAGTGGTGCGGTGGCGTGCGGCATCTGCCTTCATTTTTCACACCATAAAGCTCGTGGCTCGTGCAATTACGATTGATGGTGCACCTTGATGCAAAGAATTATTAAAAAAACACATACGGTGGCAAACAAATATTGCGCTTAAGTAAACACATTTCTATAATGTTGACTCGGTAATAATGTGACAAATGTGCCAACGATTACGTTTTCAGCTCCGATATAAGGGTTAACACATGAACGACCTTGACTTTAGAAAAGAAAACCCGTTAGTACGGTTGTACGTTGGTATAGTAAATTTCAAGAGCACGCTATAATGGCTAAATTATGAATTATTATCGAACGAGGGACGAAGAAGGGCAAAGGAAGGGGATTGGGGGGATGCTCGTCGATAGAATTTTTTATTTTACGAAAAATTTAATTCTCGGTTTAGTCCGAAGGAGCGGTGAAGTGGGACCGTTTGAACGTCTCGCGAAAGTTTATAATTGAAATCTTTTTTGCGCCACTCGATTCGTATATTACGAAAAAGTTTACGTATCAATTTTTACGAGCTATTCGCGTGTCTTACGACGTTAACAAATCTAAACCCACGTGCCCGCCTCATAACTCGAGAGGCCCTACTCGCGACCAAAACTAAAAATTATTTACGATACCCTGCGGGTGAAAAAGGACGAGCGAACCGCAATTTCTACGCTAAGATGCGGTAAGCTTATCGTATAAAATACCATATCGGGGCAATTAATTGGCGAAAAACACTTTACGTGTGCGACCGAGTCGAGTTGGCTGGGACGACGACGACGACAACGACAATCGACGACGACGTCTTTCCTTTCGTCTTTCTCGCTTTGTCGGCCCACCACACATACACGTGCAAGACTTGTTTACTATTGTGTGCGTATTTTCTCCACGTACACATACGAGACGAAATTAAACGAATTTGTCGAATAATTGTCACGATTTCGTCGTCGTCGCTCGTCGATCCGGTACAATGACCGGTTGAGAAATTAGTTGCCATTCTTATAGCCTGCTTAGTGATTAATCGATTTTTTTCCACCACCATCCCCGCACCACCTTGTGCAATTAATAGGTTACGTTACACCAGTCACCTATGACTTGGCAACAGGGCCACGACATGAGGTAGGCAACACCGTAATAAAAAATTGGTCAGGTGCTGGGTTCGAAAACGAAACCAAGAATCAAAACTATTTGATAAGTTCTGTACGATAGAAAATTCAAACGCCATTTTAATATGATTAATTCACAATGTATCGCATAAATTTTCCAAAAAATGAGCAGGGGTTTAATTTTTCCAAAACCCTACTTACATATTTTTCCGATGTTCAATTTCCTTTCCAAAAAATCTCTCAATTTCTGTACCTAAGGCTCCAATTGAAAAGTAAGTTTGGTAAAGTTTCTCAAACAAAAGTTGTAGATTAAGATCCTTGTATTGAACTAATGTTTTTGGTTATAACAAAAATTTCGATTTCACCGTTTCCAATTTCCAACCAGCTATAATTTTGCGTAATACGTATTAAAACCACCGGATGATTTCCATCCGTATTAGGTATGCAAAATTGGATAGGAGGGACGGGGAGGGGTCAAATCAAAATTTTAGTAATACAAAAATTCTTATTCAAAGGATTTCTGTATGATTTTTGAAATTAAAAATGTCGTAAAAGTGTGGTGATGATGACTGAACGAAAATTCGACTCCAAAAAGTAGGTATGAGAAAATATCCCATTAAAAAAAAAATATTAGTGAACCAATTCAAAAATTCTATTATTAAATGACCGGAAATATCTTTCAAGCTTTGAACAAAAAATAGAACTGTCTGATGAGGTCAACGTGTTTTTTTTTGTTTTTTTTTCTTAAATGGAAAAAAATGATGAATAAAAATTTTCTAAAAACTTTCCCAAGGCTCTAGTTGAAAAATTTTCAAACAAAACTTGTGCATTCAGATTTTAGGAATAATTTTGGTATCACAAAAATTTTGATTGAACCACTCCCTCCCCTTCAATTTCGCATTAAACGCATGGAAATTGTACGAGTAACTATAATTGTTCTAAAGACTTTAATATACTTACAACTTTTGTTTGAAAATTTTTTCAATTGAGGCCTTAGGTACAGAGATTGAGAAATTTTGTTTAAAAAAAAGGCCCCTCTTTCTAAAAATATATCTCTATTCTCAGTATCCAAGCCTCCCCTCCCCTCCCACAAAATTGAAAAATTTTCAAACAAAAGTAATATTTCAAGGGCTTTAAAAAGTTTAGCTATTAAACAAAATTGATAGAGCCACTCCCTCCCCTCCAAAATTGCATTATACGTACTCATAAATAATATAATTTTGCATTATACGATTACATGAATGCGATTTTCGTACGTGAAGGTGAAATACGAAATTGGAGGAGAGGGAGGGGTCCAATCGAAATTTTCGTAATAACCAATATTATCCAAAATACTACAATCTACAACTTTTGTTTGAAAAAATTTTCAATTGGAGCATTAGGAAGTAGGAACGGATATAAGGGACTTCCAAATAAAGGAGGTGGACTTTCAAAGGAGGAGGAGGAGAAGATCTTAAAAAAGGGCATGTCAGAAAAGCCAAATTCAGATTGCATTGCATGTATGCTAAAAATGCAGTTTTATGAATGCAAGTTAAGGAACCATAATTTCAGGAGCCCATTTCTATTTGAAAATTTTTTGTGAATTTTTGAAATTCAAAATTTTGAGAAAATCAAAAAATTATTAAAAATTAACAAAACTTATTATGACATATTTTTGCCTATCTCTAAAATTGAAGGGTCTAGAAAAAAATTGCTATTTTAATCGAATGTTTAAAGTTAGTAATTTTACAAAAAAAAATTGGGTAAAATCGTACGTTTTTTTCTAGCTCCTTCACTTTCAGAGATAGGCAAAATAAATTATGTTATAATAATTTTGTTTTGTTTTGTTTTTTCGAGTTGTATAAGATGGTAGGTCTAGGTAGGTAAGTATGCAAAAAAAAACAATTTTCAGCAGTTTTTTTAATTTTAATTTTTCGATTTCCTCAAAATTTTGAATTTCAAACATTCACACAAAAAAATTTGTAAATGTAAACGGGCACCTTCCAGTTACTTGTAATCTGAATTTGGCACTTTTGACATGTCCCACTCAAAAAACAAAACAATTTTTGAACAGAACTTTGATCAAAAAAGAGCACCATAATCAAACTTTATCAATTACCACCCACTACGTCATCAGGTATTCCAAACACAAAAATAATCCAATTCTGAAATTCAAATCAAGACCCATAGTATCTCTATCTACCGTTGTGACATATGAAATTTTGACCTTTACAAAGGAGTTTTTCCTATTACAAACCATCACACATACCTACTCCTCCCTCTGGACTCATCAACTTTCGAGTTTTGAAAATTCCATCAGAATTCACGATCTATGCGAAAGATGAGATCACGCGTCAGCACGCTATTTCGCACCGCAGGTGGTGACCGTGTCGGCGAAAAAGCTCAAAAGCTGGATACAGTTACACGAACACCATACACGTTCAGTATTAACGCCACCCGCGAGATTTATCCGGGGGTTTACGCGTGCGACCTTCACTAAATCTCGGTATAGGTAGTAGGTACCAAGTACAAGCCTTTGCACAAAACGACGATTTTGGGTAGGTATTTACTGTGCAGTGTACGTATGTATAGTTGAAATTTCACATCTGACAATTTGCCTTAGTTGTATTTTCTATTTTTTTTGTATTTTATTTTTTTGGGCTCCATACGAGATACGATCGATGTGTAAAAGGATCTGTTATTTAAAAAAAAAAAATTGACACGATTTATTGCTCGATTGTGTGACTGAATTTTCTAGCTATAAAGTCGTTTTCAAAATAAAATATCGTTAAAGCAAAAGAAATATGAGGGAGAGGGGTAAAAAAAATATGAAAGTTATATCAATGAGTGTTGAGTCTTTGTAAACTAATTAATAACTTATTAATTTTCTAAGTTTTTGTTCGTTTAGGTAGTTGTTCCAATATCAAAATATTTGTATGTACGGCATACGTCATGTACTCACCTGAAACAAAAAAATAAATCATCAATTAGTTAATGAGCTCTTCAAAAAAATGAATTAATAATCTACTTCAAAACTGATTATTGTGAAGAGGTAAATTCAAAAATAAAGAAAATTTCTATTTATTTAATTATCTCCAAAACCACTTTATCGAGAGGAAATTAGAACATAGCTTTTGTTGTAGGTTTATTCAAGTGCTATAAAAATTGTCATTTGCAAATTTTATGCATCTACTGTATTCAATGTATTAAAAGGCTTTGAAAATTTGAACTGTCGGTATCTCAATAAGAACTGGTTCACAGAAATAAAATGAGTAAATAACCTGCTTGTTTTTACTGCCTCCCATGTTTATTTTGTCGATTAAAAATTTTGAAAATTTTCAAATTTGGAATTTTCAGACATTTTAAAAATTTTAAAAATCATAAAAATTTAAAATTAAAAAATATGATTCTACTTCAAAAATTCAATAGAATTTTGTATTTGTACACAATTTTCAAAATTTTACAAATTAAAAAATTTCTCAAATTTTAAAATCGTAAGAATTCCTCAAACTTTGAAAATTGATCTAATTTCAAAATTTAGTAAAGTTTGAAAATTGCCTATCAGAAATTAAAAAAGAAAAATAATTTCGAAATCTTCAATTTTTACCAAATTCTCAAAGCTCATCATTTCATCAAACTTTCAAAAATTTATGAAAATTTTGAAATAACCAAATTTTTGGTTTCTATAGAATTCTTAATTTATACCCTTCTACCCAACAAATTTCAAAGTTTGAGAAATTTTTTAAATTGTAAAACTTTGAAAATTGTGTAAATTCAAAATTTAGTAAGTAACTCAAAATCCATTAAACTTTTGTAGCGAAATCAATTTTTTGGAGAATTAACGTACACGTAATTATTCACGAAAGAGCGTATATTTCACGACCAAGTACAAGTTAAAACTGAGCCTAAAATCGGACGGATTAATACATCGAACGTATTATCGATTAAACAACGCATCTAAAATCAGTCTACGTACGTACATTGTACTCGCACTCTCTGTACTCAGTGCATTATCAGGTATATGGTTGGGACCGGTTATTTCTAAACCTACACACACGTAACTCATTCGCCTGCGCTCTCCGGTCCCCACAAACTTTTTAAAATTTCAATTTTTACCTACGTTTTTTTTTTCAATTTTTAAAAAATTATTTCATTTTCAGAATTTGGCCATAATTAAATTTTAGCAAATTTTTGAAGTTGAACGTATTTTTAAATTACATTTTTTCAAGACGTCAGTTTTGTAATTCTCAAACTTAAAATTTTAGAAATTAATTCAGTTTTCGAAATTTGACGATTTTTTACAATTTGTTTGAAAATGCAAAATTTAAAGAAAGTTTACTACAAAGAAAAATTACATAATTTCGAAATATTAAAAATTGATCAAACTTTGAAAATTGATCATATTATTTCAAAATGTAAGAATTTTAAAAAAATCAAATTTTTAATAAATTCTTGAAAAAAATCTTTGTCAACTTTTAAAAATTTATCAAATTTTGAAAACAGATTTATTTTTAAAAATTCATGAAAATGTGGGAAAACAATTTTTAAAGTTTTCCAAATTCAAAATTTCTACTAAATTTTTTAAAATTATAAAATGTTACGTATCAAACGTTGAAAAATCATCCAATATCAAAAATTTACTACCCAAAGTTTAGGATTTATCCAATTATTGAAATTTTTTAAAAGTTTCCATTTTTACCTAAGTAGGTAAATTTAAAATTGTTTCAATTTCAGAAATGCATCAAAACATCGAAATTATTACATAGGTAATTATTTAATTCATATCTACCCAATTCTCAAAATTTTTCGAATTAAACATTTTTTCTAAAATTTTGTCAATTGATTGAACTTTAAAAAGTTGATAAACTTCAAGAATCATTTAATATTTTTTTTATAATTTTTTAATTTTTACTAAATCCTAGAAAATGATCTACTTATTAAAATTATGAAGTTACATTATGTCTACAGGAATTTTTTCTAAAAAATCATTACTATTGATCACTACTATTCACATACTTTACCACTCTCTCAAAAATGACCAAACATTGAGAATCCTTACTCACTTCTCAAAAAAATTAAAACTCAACTTATTCACAATTTTCACCAAAAATCAAATTTTGATTTATTTTCAAAAAAAATTGAATTCATAACCAATTTTTAAAATTTTAAAAATTAAAATGATTTGCTGAATAAGAGGAATTTCCTGAATTTTAAAACTGTAAAAATTGATTCTATACCTCGAAAATTTGTAAAATTTTTGATACTACCAGAGTTGTATTTTTATCAAATTTTGAATTTAGGTATATCCAATTTCAAATTTTTAACATTTTTGATTTTTTTTTTCAAATTTCAAAAATTTATTTCAATTTTGATTTATATAAATTATTCATGTCCAATTTTTAAAATTATCCAAATAATTTTTTTTTTACCGAATTGAGAAAATATCCTAAATTTAAAAAGTAATGAAAAGTTATTAAACTTTGAAAATTTTCAATTTTTACAGAATTATAAAAATTTATTCAATTTCAAAAATTCATTAGAATTCTAAAATTGCAAAATTTCCATTTTGAACAAAATTTTAAATTAATACCCAAGTACCAAGTTTTGAAAAATTTTCAAAATAAAAAAAATTTCCTAAATTAGTAAATTTTGTACCTACCTAAATTTCAAGATCCATTTTTAAAAAAATTCAAAGTTCAAGAATTCAAAATTTCATCTTATTTTTTTTATCAAATTTTGTAAAAAAAAATTGACAAATTTTAACAATTTATCAAACCTTAAAAGTTGATTAAATTTTGAAAATTAATTAAAATTTTGAAATAACCAATTTTTTTATTTATACCTACCTTCCTAATTTTGAAAATTTTTAACATTAAATTTTTTTATAAATTTATTGGTGTTTTTTTTTTAAATTTGTACCTAGGCCTAATATGAATTTAAAAAATTGATCCAACTTCAAAAATTGTCCAAATTAAAAAGACTTCCCTAGATACCTATTTTTTGAAAAAATTTCAAATCTTCAAAAATGATTAAAATTTATCGAGCTTTCAAAAAAATCGTTTCTTCACAATATCATTGGGATTTTTGTTTTAATGGAAGAATTATTCATATAAAGACAATAAAAATCCCTTCACCTCTTCGAGAGAAACTGTCGAATAACCAAAACCGCTCCGGGTCTATCCCAAATAATAGCCATATTGTTTCGAAAATTCGACTGCAAAAAATTGCCTCGATCGCTCGCAGCGATGCTTTTTTCACAGCTCGATGCTCGTTTAACCGCGCGGTTTTATTATTTTTTTATTCATATTTACACTTGTATGTATGCGCCATAGCATACACGTGTACGATTTAACACACACGCGAGATAGGCAACGTAAGTAATTATCGTTGCGTAAACGATAAACTTCTATGCGAGGCATTCGGGCTCGGCTCGATGTTTCGCAATTGCCCCGCTGTATTCGAGAGAGTTGAGCTGTTGTTGAGCTGCAAACTCGACCAAGCAAACATGTAGGTCTGTCGATCGCACCGCGTGCGGCACTAGCATAGCAAAGCAAAGAGAACCGTGGAGGTGAAATTTTTCATATTTTATGGGCGCGTCATCGTCGTCATCAGCGATTTCCTAACTGCACATACGTATAAATGTATGTTTCAAGGCAGGCAGAGGCAATCGCAGGCGTCTACACGTGTCGTCAATTTACGAAACTGCGAAAGAAAGAGATGGAAAAAAAGCCAACTGTTTTCTATCCCGTCGCGTCGCATCCAAAATCAGCAACAATGTATACCTACATTATTATACGTATTCGTTAATTAGAAAATTATCGCGAGCACCGGCAGTTTTAGCTCGAAACAATACAAAAGGTGTCTTTTGTTCTCGGCTCGGGTACGTTTGTCGAGATAAATTGTGAAATCGAGCGTCGCAAAGTCGTTTACCTTTGGCGGGGTAACTTTCGCCGATAGCTTTTTGCAACTTTGTTCCATTCAAACGTACCTACGTAAACGTATATCTAACAAATCAAAGCTCGAGTTTCACTTTTAATTCACTTCGAGTGGAGTATTTCGTTAACCTTTAGACCTTTACCGCACCTCACCTCCAACTTGCGTTTAAAAATCGACGACGAGAAAATCGTGTCGCGATTTTACTACATTTTCCTTTTCAAAACTTGTACTCGCTTCACTCGTTCGTCTGTTAAAAAGACGAAAGGCTCGATTGCTCTATTTAACGTGTCGTTGTTACCATATTCAAAAGGCATTTCATTTTTTACCTACTTTGGTGCGAATTGACGCTATATAACTATGATATGTCAATATCTACATATTATATTCGCACAAAAGCTCTATGTATTCTATTTATAGCCCCTTTCGATACGTATAATCGAACTAGTCGATTAAAAAAAAATCCCAAAGAGATCATCTAAGGTCGGTCAAGAGGTCGCTGATTATAATCGGATAAATTCGATTCGATTAAAAGGATTTTGGGATACATTCGAATGGTCTTCGTACGAGTAATAGAAGGCCTAAGCAGTAGGCATACAGAATTTTTTTCCAAAGCCCTCACTCGAGTGCAATTTGAAAATCATTTTATTTGCTAGACTGAAATTTATATTATACGTATAATTATATAGTTGTGTATCAAAGTGGCAGCCGTACACATAGAGCGCAAAGTGGCAGCCGAGGGTACACTAAGTTAGTATACTGTATACAGTTATGGGGCAATATGACTCCTATATGGTAGAGGATATTGGTGGGGATGTATACAATGGTTCAAGGTAGCATTTATACATCGAACGGTAAAGGTGGCTGCCTGAGATATAAATCTGGCAAGGGGGGTAACATCACTCATATGCAATTGTGTTTGCTAATTTATCTTGAACTGGACCTCAAAATGTAAAGCTACGTAAAGGCGACATGCAAAAACAATCAGATCGTTTAATTCCACCCCATTTTTAAAAAAAAAATTCCAATAACTTTGTTGTATTTTTTCCCAAGTCGGGTGCATTTAGATGTAGTTCTGTAGAATGTCTAAAGGTGCTAATAGCGCACCCGTGTAGCAATTGTCGACAAAATTCAGACACATTTTTTTCTCGGTTAACGATGAATTAAAAATGATATTTTGAGATTTAAAGTAATGTTCTATGTTAAACATAACTGTTCAATCAAAATTTTTGAATTTTTCTCAGTATTTTCCTATAATTTAGAAAACGTTGTTTTTCTACATAGACAAGTCGATGTAAAAATCGATACTCGATAAACGCATCGACATTTATGTCGACAATTTCTGCCAATTAAATTTACAAATTTTATATCTAAAAAGAACTAAAAACAATTAATAAGAACATTTTAAGTTCAGGAATAAATAATTTTTGAAAGAATCACAAAATTTTCTTATTTTTCAAAGTTTTGAATAATACAACGACTTGTCGAGTTATTGTCGACATAATTGTCGATGGTCGAATAATGCATCGACTTCACTGTCGACAGTGTCGACCAGAGGAATTTTAAGTCGAGATAGTGTCGATGTGATTGTCGAGGGTCGAATAATGCATCGACTTGACTGTCGACGTCTTGAGGGTGATTGTGATACTCGCAGATAAAGTGTGTTGTGAATTAGTACATAAGGTCTAAGAATCATCTCTATGTTAGTTGGACACTCGCATGTGTCCAGCTACAAAGGTGGCCTCAATGCCGCATATTTGACAAAAAATGTCGAAATGTTGGCTTGAACACTATTTTTGGTGTAATTTTAATATATACTTTATATTGAATATTTGAACTTAGCATATTTTTCAAAATCTCACCATTGCAAATGTCGATGTGGATGTCGATATAAATGTCGACACATCGAAATCGGTCACTTTTCGATCGTACATGTCGACACGATTGTGGATGGTTTGTCGAGCTTATTATCGACATGTTTGTCGACCGTCCGAATATGTCGATAATAAGCTCGACAAACCATCCACAATCGTGTCGACATGTACGATCGAAAAGTGACCGATTTCGATGTGTCGACATTTATATCGAAATTAGCATCGACGTTGCTACACGGGCATGGGTGTAATTCTGTAGAGCGTCATATCATCATGTATCTAGTTTATACAAAACGGGCAAAACGGCTGCCACTTTGCCTCGGCTGCCACCTTTACCGCGATTTTAGTCTGGGTGGCTGCCACTTTGTACCAAACAAGAATGTATATATATCTACTCTAGAGAATTCTTTTAAAATTCCCTTATACCCATCAATCTCTCGTTTTAATTAAACTTTCGCTATCACGAAAGCGCTGGAATGGAATTTTATCGAAGTTGATTGAGGCTTTTTATAGGCAGCTTATTATAGATTGCCTCGAGAGAATTTTTTTTTCCTAATTTCGAGGTCTCGTCTGCTGTTTCCTCACCCTCCGTGGTTTTATTTTTGAATTTCATTCGATTTTTTGTCACTTTTGTATAAAAAATTTCAAATGAATTTTTAATTCGAATTTTATTACAAAGAATTAATTTATTTTAGCGGAAAATAAAATAAACATAAAATGAAAATTCAGTTTAAGAGAAGAATAATTCGAAGGGAAAAAAATTATCGTCTCGGTGCTTTTGAATACTGCTTTTGTTCTCGGACCTGACGAATAAGAAGAACGAAGCAGGACGAAAAATCAAATTTATTAAAATTTTCGATTCGACAAATTTATGCAAATCTTTTCTTTTTTATAATTTTATTATTGTAGACTTTCGGTTTTACGATTTTTTATTGTTCATACTCTTGTGTCCTAATTTTTTTGAATAGGACGTTTTTTTTCAAGTTAAGTTTTTGTGGTGTATTCGGGTATTCCAACATTTTATACAGGGAATAAAAAATTTCAGCGTCGTTTTAAAATTATAAAAAAATTATACGAGTAAATTTGAGATTTTCAAAAAATGTATTCTGTATCAAAACTTGGCCCATACTTGATATAAAATTTTCCCGAATTTTTATCCATTTTTTTTTTTTAATTTTAAATTATTTTTAAAAGGTTTTTGTCAAATGTAGAGATCAGTTTGAGCAGTTTGAAACACATTGATTGGAAGAAATCGCGAACATTCCGCAGATCATCTAATAATTTTTTTTAAATAAAAAATTCATCAACAAATTTTTTTAAAATAGTTTAAAGCAAAATAATACCTAAAAAAAAAACGAATTTTTTAAATAAAAATTTTAGAAAAAATGTTTCCGACAAAAATTAAAAGAAAAGTTGTTTTTTAATTGTAAACAATAACTAAAAAATTATTTTAAACAATTTTTTACAATAAAAATTGGGGTTCAAAATAAAATTGGAAAACATTGTTTATCAAAAAAAAAAAAAAAAAAAACCTACTTATTTTCATAAAACTATTAAGTTTTGGAGAAATCAGGAGAAATTTTTGTTTTTCAGAAAAAATTAAAACATAATTGGAAAAAACAGATTTTTTTGAAAAATAAAAAGTTTACAATCAAAATTTGAAATAATCGGGATTATGACAAAAAAATGGAAAGAACAAAAGATAATTTTTATGAAAAAAGTTGTTTTCCAATTTTAATAAAAATTTAGGGTTCAAAATGAAATTGGGGAAAATTGTTTTTCAGAAACAAGTAAAAAATTATTCATAATTAAAATTTGAAAAAAAAAACTGTTTTTCAAAAGAATTATCTATACATAAAGTAACAATTATAATTCAACAATAAAAAAAAAATAGTTTACTTGTATGAGTGAACTGAAAAGATAATTTTTATCAAAAATTGGAAAAAAATTGTTTTCCGATATTGACAAAAAAAAATGGGCTCAAAATAAAATTGGGAAAAATAATTTTTCAGAAATAATTTTTTTTAATATCCATAATACCTATTACCTATATTAGCTTAAAAAAAACAAAAAAAAAACATGTTTTCAAAAAAATTATCCACAGTAAAAATATAAATTAAACAATTTTTAAAAATACTTAGATTTAATAACAGTTTGGAAAAAAAGTGTTTTTCAAAAAAAAAAAAAAAATGAAAAGATCCTTTTTTCGACAAAAATAAAAATTAAAAATTTCAATTCAACTTTTCAACCCATTTTTTTAAATTTCTCTTCTGAACGAATCTGGGAAAAGTTTAGGTTTTAGAATATATTCAAAACAAATGTTTTTTTGAACAAAAGAACTCAAAACTGAAATTTTAAACAAAAAATGTATTACTCAATAATTCAAAAAAATAGAAAAATTGTTTATTCATCTGATTTTGAAAAATAATTCGAAAAATTGTTTTCAACAAATTTTGAAAACAGTGCAGAAATTTTCTAAAAATTATCAACAATAAAATTTTTAAAATTTTCTTCAAGAAAAATGATTTTTAACAAAAATTTAATAAAGTGTTTCAATAAAAAAAATTTTTAAATGTAAGCCAATTAAAAATTATTTGTTTTTAGAAAAATACGTATTTCTAGTTTACTTTACTCCCAAAAATTCAAAAAAATCGCATTTTTTAACAAAAATTAAAAAACAAAAGGCTTTTTTAACAAAAGTAATTTTTTAGCATACACCTAGTATTTTTTTGATTTTCAACAAAAAATGAAAAATTGTTTTCAACGAATTTTTTCAAAATTTGGATTTTAAAATACTTAATTAAAAAAAGTAGTTTTTCGACAAAAATGAAAAAAATGTTTTTAAAATTTTTCACAAGTATATTTTGAAAAATTGTTTTCGACGAATTTTCAAAAAACAAGGGGTTTAAAATATTTCAGAAAAAAATTGTTTTTTTGAACAATCAGAAAAAAAGTTTACAACCAAATTTTTTTTCACGCTCATTTTTCGTCAAAAATGGAAAAATTGAGTTCTCTGATTTTTAACAAAAATTTGAAAAAAATGGTTGCACATTTTTTTTTAAATCCAAAAACCGTTTTTAACAATTTAAAAAAATATATAAGTACTTACTTAGTATATACTTTTTAAAATTGCAACCAAAATTTAGGGCAATCGGAATGGGTGACAAAAATTTGAAAAACAAAAGACGTAGGTAGAATTTTTTCAAAAAAAAATATATAATTAAAAATTGTTTTTAAATGATTTAGAAAAAATAGTCTTTGGAAAAATTTCAGTGTTTTTCAAAAAATGAAGCAGAAAACTTGAGAAAAAATTATATTTCAGGTAAATTTAAAAAAATTATCCACAACAATAATTTTTAAAAATTTTTTTTTCAAAAAAAGTGGAAAAATATGATTTAAACAGAATTTTTGAATTTGTTTTCAACAAATTTTTTGAAAATTTGGATGCGAAAAATAGTGTGCAAAAAAAATTTAAAACGCCAATTTTCAACAATTTTAAAAAAATTGACAAAATTATAATTTAAAAAAAAATATTTCTTGCTACCTTCAGAAAAAAAAATCGAACCTCGATGCGATTCGATGCTCGTAAAATGCATAAAAATCTTATTCAACTTCTTGTTCATTCTTAACACCCGAATCACCATAAAACCCATCAAATTTCCTGCGATTTCGTCCCATTTGAGAGAAAAAAAAATCCAAAATAAATAACACCCATAAGAACCCCAGCAACGCTGCGGTAATAAAAGCGTAACTCGGTGGCAAAAGCTCTTCTTGATAGTTGATATAGTAAACTTGCATACGTTTCAGCGTCACGTCCCAGCCCCTAGCCAACGATCCCCGCCATAAAAGTTGGCATTTTTGCTCCGGCTGCAGTAATCATCGGGTACACCACGGCAGGGTAGCCTAGTAGACCGTTCGATAACCGGAATTTTCGCAACCGGCGAAGATTTTCAGTTTCAGCACAGACGAGACGTGATGCAATCTGACGCACACGTGGATTCGATTCTCAACCCCTTCTTTGCAATTTGAAAAACTTGTTTCTCCCTATTCTATATAGCTGATCTCCCTTCTATCAACGAATTACCCTTGATATTGAACCCGCCCAAAGTGTGGACGCGACTGCGACGAGTCTTTTTATAAACTTGAAGTCGTCGCGTCGTCGACGCCACTGTTCATTTTATAACCTTATGGTCTTCTTTTTCGATACACGTGGTGATCTAGTTTTTCGTACATCGAGTACGTTATAGATGGGAAAAAAATTCATTAAGTCAAGTTCAAGCTACATATGGAATTTTTCATCGCGAGTGCAAAACTATGTATACACGAGTTTATGAGCGTTTTATATCGGGGAAAAAAATTAGGTAAATAATATCAACCATGGTGCACTTGTCGAATGTCGATTCTTATATCTATTCACATCGTACGAATATGTCAATAAAAATTCCCTTCGTATTTGTACAGCTCTCAATGCTATCTACACGAATCGATGCGCTCTTATCGATATACAAATCGATTAATTCTAATACACCGTTGATGGGACTGACTTGTTCGATAATATTTAAATACCAATCCACGTGTACGAACTAGCTAATTAAAAATAATGAATACCATTCGTTCGACTGGTAATATATCGACGTGGCGAGCATCGAGAAAGAAAATAATAAACACCGGCCTGTCATGTCTGTCCTGCCCAGTTTTCTATGTAAACGTACACGATGCCAAATTGATTAAAAAGAGAGAAAGCGAACTCTTGAGTAAACACGCAGGCAAAAATTTCTGCCAAATTATTCACACGTATTGTTTACAAATTGACGTCTAAAACTCTTCCTATGCTTCGCCCATTTCGTATAAAAAATTACATAAATCGCGTTGGCGTCTAACGAGAACCAATGTGGGTAATTTTTCAATACCTTGACAACCACTCTGGCTCGTCGAGTGTGAAAAAAATATATATATTACATCAAAATGGAAAATAAGTTACGTCGAGTTAAGACCTATTACAACGAATAATCCACACATGTAAATTATTTCGGTTCGATAAAACTTTCAAAAAAATTGTTCAACTTGGAATCGCATATTTCAAACCTCACACGTTCCCTTTTCCAACATCAAACTGAATAAAATTTCGCCTTTCGAGAATTTTTCTCGCGTCTTATGCAAAAAACACACGCTCGAAAAAACATTATGAGCACATACTCGACCTCGAAATTGGGCGCCGGAAATTAACACCGCCATCGAAACACACATTAAAATGAATTTTCGAAAAAATTTATCAAAAAGAACAACTGGTTAGGCGAGTATTTTAAAAATAATCGACTAGCATTCGTCTTTTTTTTTTTTGGAAGAAATCCACTTTTACTACACGAAATAATCCTTCAATACGCTTCTGAATTTGCCAAAGGCTGGCATTTCTCGTTTGCGAGAAATTTTTCTCATTTTTTATCCTTTAAAACCTTAAAGCTTTCGCTTGGTAAATTACTTCGTGATCTTGAAGATATTTCTTTGAAGAAAAATTGTCATCTATTTTGATATTCGAGCCGGGGGTTTAAAAGTTGACTAGAGTATGTTGGAAATGTATCATGTAAAGCTTTGAAAATATCTCGAGCGAGAGAAAGGGTGCTGCAAGGGGGGTTTCTAAATTTTAAAACTTTTTTCTCGAAGAAATTTTCATCACTAAAAATAATTTATTCGCCAAGTTGTTTTTTTTCGAGGACACGAAGTCAGTGAACTTTTTAAAGCTCGGAAAAATATAGCGTTTTGCAGTGGGCCGAATTTACAATCTGAGAATAACAGAATTTGAACATTTTCTTTTTTTAAATTGGTTCTTTTTTTTCGAACGAAGAATTGAACTTTTCTTGACGTTTCATTTGGAAATTAATTTGTAGAAATTTTCGCTTCGTTGCAAATTTGAATTTTCATTTTTCCGAATAAAAGAATGTTACAATAATGGACGAAAATGTCCTTGATTTGTATTCTTCTGTCCATCACATTGCAACCTTCATATTAATTAGCAAAAATAAAATAAATTTATGAGAAAACCTTCAAACCTTCGTAAAGAACTAATTACAAGTACTTTCGAAGACGAAATTCAATTGTTTTCCGACACATTCCCGATATTTTATTGCTTTTATAAATTTTTAACGCTTAAATTATTCTCCTAAAATTTTGTGAAAATTCAGACAAATTTTTAAATTTGATTCAACTTGAAAAATTTATTAAAGTTTAAAAGTTACCAAATTTAAAAAAAGTAAAAATTCATGAAACTTCTAAAATTAATCAAATGTAAAATTCATATTTTTCTACAATTTTTTAAAAAAGATTTCAAGGATTTCAAATATTACCTAAACTTGAAAATTAGGCTTATAATTTTTTTTTAATTCAGACAAATTTTTATAAATTTGATTCAACTTTGGAAATTTATTAAAATTTTAAAATTTTAACAATGTTGATTTTACAAGATTTCACGAAATTGGCACAATTTAAACAAAATTATATTTTGAAAATTTCAAATTTTTGCCAAATTTTTGAAAAATGTAAAATAGTTTTATTCAATTTTGAACGTTACAAAATTTTTGAAACTTTTCGAACTTGAAAGATTTAAGCACAAAAATTATCAAAACCCAACAATTTTCTTGAAAAAAAATTTAGAAAAAATTCTTCATTTTTAAAATTGATCCAATTTCAAAACTTTAATGAAATTTAAGATTTTTGACAAATTTTAGCACAGTTTAAAAATTGGCATTTCAATTTTTTTTAGAATTTAATTTAATTTTAAAAATGAATTATTAGACTCAAAAAATTTATTAAAATTGAAAAATAATCAAATTCTAAAGATTGGCCAAATTTTGAAAATTGCAAAAAATTTTCAATACTTGAACATAATATCAAAAAAATTACCAAATCAAATTTTTATTTTCAGTGATCTTCTTGAAATGTTTGGAACTTGAAAAATTCACAAAATTTGTTATAATTCAACTACATTAATTTTTTCCAATTTCTGAAAAATTACCTCAATTTTACAATTTTATTGTTGATCTAACTTCAAAATTTTAATTCAAGTAGAAATGACTTCATTCTGAATTTTGGCCAGATTTTTTAAAAAATTTGATAAAGTTTGAAAATTGGCCTTTTTAAATGATAATTAACTTCAACAATTTTTAAAAATTTAAAAATGAACAAATTTTCATCATTTTGCTAAATTTTGGAATTTCATCAATTTAAAAAAAAATTAAAAAATTTGTAAAAATTCAACATTTTTTTAAATTTTGGAAAAATTTACTAGTTTCAAATTTATTAAAATCAGAATAATTACCAAATTTTAAATTTTCGCCTATAAGTACTTATATGTTTTGTAAAAACTAAATACTTTCAAAAAATTGCCATTTAATTTTTTTTATTTTTTATTATGTACCTATATAGCTGAAATTAAAAAATTGATCGACTCCAAGAAATTCAATTTCAGTTTTTACAGAATATTAAAAAATTTCCAAATTTTCGATTTTAAATTAATTTTAAAAATGATCTAAATTTTAAAATTCGTAAACATTTTGTAAAAAATTATTATATGAAGCTCGTTCTGTCGTACAATCGAAATCAACATTTCTGACTCAGTGCCTTTTTTTAAATTCATTAATTTTTTTTTATCGATTACTAATTTAATTCTCTTACTCTTTGGTGAATTCCCAGGATCCTGGAGCCTAGGCCCACACTCACTTTAAATCTAGCTTCATCGATAATCTACCTATAATTAAGGTAAGAAAAAACAGTTTGTTTAATGAGGCTAAATACCCCAGATTTTTCTCCAATTTCCAATCAGAAAAATGAATTCCCATCTCTACTCCTTTCATCCGAAGTTTGGCTTTTGATAAACGTTTTTCAAAGGTTCAAAGTTAATATGACTCGCTCAACTTCAAATTTCATTATATTTTTTGATGTAAAAAACGCAGGTACAGCGAAAATTCGCCTAATTTATGGTAAATTCGTCATAAATCATCGGAAAATACTTTCGTCGACTAATTTATACCGTAAATAAAATATACGTCTTTTCGAGAACCCCTCGCTAGTAATTTTATATCTTATTCCGATAAGTTTCAAAAATATCGTAAATTATTGAAATAAATCACGAGGCTTATTTTCGTGCACGAGATTAAATGTGGAAAAAAGCTCCAGCTATTACGCCTTTCGAAAAGTAGGTAGAATATATAACAAAAACCTATGTACCTATTGATTTTCCCTCCACCCATCACCTGGATTCATGAATAAAGCTAAAGTTATATAACTATATAAACTTACAATACGAAAAACTTGTTGATTTATGATAAAATTCCCCCTTCGGGGAAGAATAAAAGGTAGTAAGGTACATAGAAAAGTAAGCCCAAAAAAAAACTAGGTCGTAAAGTTAAGACGTATAAAAATTTACACGTTTCGGTTACATTTTCATCTTTTTAATTACCGCAACAAGTCTAATTAGCTCTACAATCGAATAAAAAGTCTCGACTCGATGTTGAAAAAAAAATTCATAAAAATTTTATAGGTACCCGTTATTCGGCATAAATTTCAAACTAGTTAAAATTCCCTGTTGGAATATACGAACATTCTGCTGATTAAAATTCAAAACGTTGAATTTTCCTACATTACGTAAATTCGCCCACATTCAACAGCGATTCACCCGGATGAAAATTTTCTTGTAAAATGTACAAAGCTTCTCTCGTTCTGCTATATCTTTCGTCGATTCGAAGCTTTCATTTTGAAATCGCAGCGTATACGCATAGGCTCCATTCACGAGTATACGTGCTTTTCGCCTAAACCACGTTCTAAAATGAATGCGCGAAATTCGATAATTTAAATAACACCTTTGCGGTTTTACCAAGATGGTTTCGCCTTCGCTTCGTCTTCGAATAAGAGTAGACTATGCGTTAAATAAAGGTACAGGCGGATTCTCATATTCAAAGCGTATATGTATAGTGTTAATTCGCCGCAGCCAACACGTGATGCTCGTTTAATTTTATATTCGAATCGAATTTACCTAATACGACGGCGTTTAGGAATTAATTAATGGTGTGATACGTCGAGTTTTGGATGAAAATTGATAATTAGATCGATTTATTGTGCGATAATAATTTCCTTTTTAATTTGTAGATCAACTTGAAATGTAATTTGCAAACAGGTAAATTGATCAAATTTTAAAAATTAATACAATTTCAACATTGCATTAAATAAACATTTAAAAAGCACAATTTTGAAAACTTTCCAAACTTTAGAAATTTTTTTAAAGATTTCCTAAATTTGAAAAATGTTAAATTTTGAAAATTGTATAAACTCTTGGGTGATTTTTTCTAAAAGTAAAGAATGTCTTCTAAAATAGAGAGCTTTTTTCGACATAAAAATCAAAACATTTTTACTAAAAAAAAATAAAATAAAATCATTTTTTCTTTCCTTGAAAATAAGAAATCTTTTCATCAGATTTTTTTTCATAAAAGTTAGAACTCTTCATAAATATTTTTTAAAAAATATCCAAAAAAAAACTGAAAATTCTTGAGTCACTCCAAGAAAAGGATATTCGCCTCCAAAATCCTAATTATAGGTAAAAAATATTCGTACGCCGAAAAAGTTGAAATTTTTTATTTCTTTTCTCCAAAACCATTTGAAAATTTTTTTCTCAGAAAATGCAAGAATTTTTTTCAAAAAATTGGGACAAATAAGTAAGTAAGAATTCTTTTTCTCCCTAAAAATGAGAAATTCTTTTCTCAGAAAAACCATTTATTTCTGCATAGGTACCTACTTGAAAATTAAAAATGTTTCTCCAAAAAAACTTTCAATTTTTTCTTCTTCAAAACCATTGAGAAAATTGTTTTCATAAAAAAATTTAGATTTTTTTTTCTCTGAAAACATTAAAAGATATTAAGAACAAAAAATTAAGAAACGTTTTTGCTCTAAAAAATGAATTAGATTTTTTCAACAAAATTTTTTTTTTTAAATCTAAAAAAATCTAATTTTTTGCTCGAAAAAGTTGAAAAAAAAATCTTTTGAAAAAAAAACAAGAGTTCTTTTGTCAAAAAATTTGAATACTTTTCCTTTGAAAAAAAAAATTGAAAAAATTCATTCAAGTTGACACCAAAAATTGATTATTTTTTGATTCCTAGAAAATTTGAATTTTTTTCTCAAAAAAATAAAAAATGAATAAGACAATTTTTTTTTTCAAATTGAGACATTCCTGCCCCTTAGAAATGAGATTTTTTTCTGCAAAAAAAATTCTCTTCAATTCTTTTATACAATAACTGATTGATGAGGTGGCCCCACATGGGGAGGAAACCCTATTTTTCAAAAAAAAAAACAAACATAACCTCTTTCAATAATAAAAAAAAAATGAAACCCCAAGTTTTAAAAGTGCTTTGTTAAGCAAAATCGTACGTGATTTTTCCAAATGAAGCTAAAAAATTCAATTTTGGCCTACTTGGCCAAACACCGGACCCAAGGCAAAGTGCCCCCTTTGCCCCTGTCGTCGAGCCTGCTGATGAGGTCTCTAGAAGTAGAAGTACACTACTGCTCGAGTATACGAATGAAGTAAACCTCGAATGAAAGTTTTTATTCTGACACGAAAAATCGCAACACTTCTCGTAATGGAAACTGAAAATTATTAGGTTAGTACCCGGTAACAGGTAAAATTGAACTTATTTTCGACACTTTTCCAGACAACTTGCAGGAAAGTGGAATCGAACCAAAATCATTTAATTTAATGCACTTTTCAAACAACTTCAAAGGGTTCGACCCTCTGAAATTGTTTGAAAAGTTCAAAATAAAAACCATTTCGATGCGGTAAATTGATAAAGGAATTCGAGTTTCACTCGAGCCATAGTCCATCTCCTGCCACTATACGAGCCCGGACAAACGATGGCAAACAAGAAGAAAACACAACACGAGCCCGGCCAGTACGTATTATTTTATCGAGTTTATTCAACCAAGAAGAGGTGGTGAAATTTTCGAAGAAATTATCGCTACGTAATTGCAAAGAACGCTCGAGCGGTGTGATAAATCGGACGACATGTGTTGGTAATTCGATTATAGCCGTGTTTGCAAAACCGGCGACCGCGTGCAGAGTGGAGAAATTGCTGAGATGACAGAATTGACGATCGCGTGCTCTTCACACCTACGTCTATGCTTTATCGCGCTTTGCTTTGCTGCTGTCGCAGCCGGAGTCAGTCTGTATAATTAAGTATGTAGATGTTTGTATTACACAAAGCGAGTTGATTAAACAAATGGCGAAAAAGTCAACGTATTACGAGTGGATCGTCGCAGGACTGTTTTTTTGGCACCATCGAAAAGTTACCAAGTCCAATATACCATGTAGATACTTAATATTCAAAATTGGAGAGGAGGGAGGGGTCCAATCGCAATTTTTGTCATGACCAAAATTATTTCTAACACTTCAATCTACAATTTTTGTTTGAAATTTTTTTCGATTGGACCCCTACCTCCACCAATTTTTAATAATATAAGTATCTATAAGTCATATTATGCAAAATTGGAGGGGAGGGGAAAGTGTAATCGAAAATTTTATAATAACAAAAATTATTTCTAGGACTTCAATCGACAACTTTTGTTTGAAAATTTTTTCAATTGAACCTCTACCTTCACCAGTTTTTAATATAATATAATATAACCAGGGTTCGGACATTCTTTCTCGAAAAAACGGGAAATATGCGCATAAAAATTCCCTTAAAAAACACGAAATATGCGCGAAAAACCTAAAAATATTCTCGAACGATATGGGTGTCAATTTAAAGAGGAAAACGCCAGCTACATGATTTTGATTCATAATTGGACGTATTTAGAACACATATTGAGAAATTACACAAAAAAGAACGAAAAATGAATTTTATTTTTACTCAAAAGCAAAAAACGTTCTAATTCTAATTCTAATTTGGTAATTCTACTGATTCTAATTAAATCAGAGAAAATAACGAAATTGTATTTTATCAAAATAAGTAGGTAAGTTTGAAAATTAAATCGACTCGCCAAGCCGGCATATGCAAAAAAGTACCACCAGTGTTGCACATTCAAAATGTTCATAATTACCAAAATTATTTCTAGGACTTCAAGCGACAACTTTTGTTTGAAAATTTTTTCAATTGAACCTATACCTTCATCCAGTTTTTAATAATATAAGTATCTAAGCCATATTATACTAAATTGGAGGAGAGGGGAGGGTCATCGAAAATTTTGTAATAACTAGAACCTCAATCTACAATTTTTGTTTAAATTTTTTTTCAATTTGACCACTCCCCCAATTTTGAAAAAATTATCTACCTGATGTTATGTGAAATCGGAAGAGAAAGAGGAGTCCAATCGAAATTTTTATAATAACCAAAATTATTTTTAGGGTCTTAATCTACAACTTTTATCTGAAAATGTTTTCAATTGGCCCTTTCCTGCCTCATTTCTCCAATTTTTAATTACTATAATAGGATTGTTATGCAAAATTGGTGAGGAGGGAGGGGTCCAACTGAAAATTTTTTCAAACAAAACTTGTAACTCGAAGTCCTAGGAATAATTTTGGTTATCACAAAAACTTCGATTGGACCCCTCCCTCCCATTCAATTTCGATTATAAACTATCTGTATGCAGTATTGGCCTATGTAAATTTACGATGGTGCCACAAAAACAGTACTGCGACGATCCACTCGTGTAGTACATACGTTCGCTGAATCTCTCATTTTGGCAAAAATCTGGCAATTGGATGATGTTCGCATATACGAAGAAGACGTCGAGCCGCGTATTACTCATATCGCACACAGATAGCGAAAAATATCGACGACTCGAGCCGGGATAAGCGAGCTGCGGCGCAGCGGCCGCGCAACTCGAAAGGGCGTTGACTTGAGGCGATAATTTTTTTCGTACACTTTTTCGCAACACAATTTTTTTCCATCGTTCGAACGTTGCTCGTTCGCGCGATATGAAGAAAATACGTCGAGTTAATAAAAAAGGTTATCGACCCGAAGTGTAAAGTTTTATCAAAGCCTACAGCGCTCTATTTACGTCACTAATTACCGAATCAGAATTTACGCGTATTTTTTTTCGGAGGAGGCAAAGGCAACGTTATTTTTCGCATTCGCACCAGCTACGCAGTCATCATCAGCATTACGTACCTTTTCTCACGGATACGACCTCGTTACGGTATAAATCTATTGGTAAGTGACTCGGTGAAAAAAAAAATGAAAAAGCTCAGCAAACCGAGACCATCGGCCGTTGCCTTGGCCCTGATAAATAAAAAAAAAACAGCCATAAAGAGGTCACGCACCGTACAGTGCGTAGCTAACGCACGTCGATTGCGTTTCATTGTACTGGCTTGGACCGATCTCCCCCCTCTTGTGACGAATTTTACGCGCAACTCCGCGCCAAGTGTAAAAAACCAGTTATTATTAGGCTATTTATGGCAAAAAGGTGAACGTCGATGTGTAATACTGCGCGATAACAGCGACAAAAAAATCTCATGTACCTGAGACGAAGCGAAGAGAAGAAGGGAAAATGCACGTGGAGTCGCAGTCGTGGAAACTCGAACCGCGACTGTGTACCGGCTTCAAAGCCCCCGCCAGCCCGTCTCGTCATCAAGAATTGGAAATGGAATTGCAACGCCTGAGATGCGTGTGTGAGTGCGGCGGTGCATTGCAGACAAGTACAAGTACAACTACAAACGCAAGTACAAGCGTTGCGACGAACGAACCTACTCAGACAAGCAGCGAGTACACGTGTGCATAGGCCCAGAATACTGGCACGTGTCAGCCGATACCCCCTCCACGACCTTCTGCCTGCATTGCCTTTGCCGACCCCTTCGTGCGCTTAATTACCGTTCCCTATGTTGGCGGATGGTTTAAGTAATTACCGTCGTATTTACGTGTAAGTGCGAAGTATCATTATTGGCGTGTTTGACGATTAGCGAATTGGGTTAATATGAGAGGGATTAATAATAATTATGTATGTAGTTTAGTTGGTGGATCGATTCTTCGGTTTTTTTCCTGGATTTAAAATTTTATTTTTCAAGGGAAATAGGAAATTGCAAGAAACGACGTCAGTGGATTTAAAATTATTTTTCAAAAAAAATTTTGAACACGTAAAAATTACAATTTTTTTACCTACGCAAATAGATAATTTTTAATGACTGTTGACTACGCAGTACGCAGCCAGTACAAAAAAGGGCCTGATTAGAAAAAACCTATCTGAGAACCATCTGCCTATTTTCCTTTTTAGATTATTTTCCAACTACTATGTACAATTTTGAATGTTCACCTGTTGACGAAAGTCGAATACGAATTCAACTGGTGCTAGAAATATTTGAATGGTTACAGTTTTCAAAATCAGGGTTATATTCAGGGCTGGGCAAACTTTTTGGAAGGTTCGAAATTAACTCAGGATTTTGTAGGAGTTGGATTTGAAATTGGGATGTATTTTTCAACTACAGCAAGTGAAGTGTGTTTTCAATTCAAATTTTTTATGCTCTATGAAATTGGCCCCACATCCCTGGTCATCACAAAATTCGTACAATAAGAATCTAAAAAATACCTACATTTTTACAAAATGAAAAAGAAACTGAAATATTTTCTACATATTTAAAAAATTCCAAACATTTCAAAATTAGTTGGTATTTTTATCAAAAATTTCGTGAAAAACTTCTGCAAGTTTTAAAAAATTTTCTTCTGAGATTTCAAAAAAAAAAGTTACGAATAAATTGTTCCCTAATTTTTTTTCAACATTTCCTAGGACAATTGAGGCGTGTTTTTCCAAAACGGCTTAAGTCAGCTTTTTTTCGAAATCGATTTTATGACGCTATTTGGTGAAGGAGGCCTATACATATACATAATCCTACATCATCAACCTATCAAAATATCGCGTTTAACCTGCTCAAAAAGCTAATATTTAAAAAAGTAAAAAACAAAGGATGGTGCGAAACAGCCTTCAAATTTGCCTAAAAATTCTTCTAAAATGGCCTCTGTCCATATACTTGAGTTCACAACTAAAATATTCGAGGACTATCTGCTCTAAAATTGAACCATTACCTCCAAAATAGCTTTTTAATATACGATTTTATTACGTTTTTTGCTTCTCCTGTAAAATTTTAAAAAGTGGACTTAAGCCGTTTTGGAAAAACACGCCTCAATTGGAAAAATTTTACGAGGTTTGGTACCTACCTACCTAGTACCTACCTACAATATTCTCAGAAAATTGTTGAAAATTTTTAGGCATTGCATTTGCATGCCGAAATCTGCAATAATTTTTCTAAAATTTTTGCTATTTTGTGAACAACTTTTTGAAAATTTCCAAACTTATTTGCGCTTTTGCTAAAAATTCTTCTGAAATTTTGAGAGAAATTTTCTACGATTTTGTGAAACAAATTCATTTCTGAAAGTTTAAATTAATTTTTTAAAACAAGTTTGGAGATTTTGTGAGAAAATTTAGGTATGAGGTTGGGGTAAAATTCTATTAATAATTTTCTGAAATTTTAATTAGATTCTATAAAAAAAAATTCGGGAGTTAGTTATGTGAAAAAATCCTTCAAACAAGAAATTTAGATCAACATTTTTAAACAGTCCCTAAGACTACGAAAAATTTTCCAGGGCTTTGAACAGAATTCAATAAAAGTTTATACGTTGATTTTTCCAAAATAAAATTTTGAAGAAACTTCGTAAATTTTTTTTTGCAATTTTGTGAACATTTTTTGAAAATATTTCAACGTTTCAACGAAAGTTTGGTAGAAAACTATGTAAAAAAAATGTACACGTAATTCTCTATGACTTCGTGAAAATTTTTTTGGAATTGAATACAAAATTCTCAGATACTTTGATGAAAAATTTTTGACATTGAATTTTACAGAAAATCCTCTTTAAATTCTGAGAGAATTTTTTTTATGATTTTGTAAAAACAAAATCTGGTTTTGTATGAAATCCTATGAAGATTTGCAGAAATTTTTCTAAAATTATAATAGGACTGGGTCAGTAAGATTCCTGAAATTCTGTGAAAAATTCTCTACAACATTTCAATTGGTTTTCGAGTTTTTGCAAAATATTCTCCCTGAAATTTTGCCCGTGTAGCAACGTCGATGCTAATTTCGATATAAATGTCGACACATCGAAATCGGTCACTTTTCGATCGTACATGTCGACACGATTGTGGATGGTTTGTCGAGCTTATTATCGATATGTTTGTCGACCGTCCAAATATGGCTCGACATGTCGAGCCATATTTGGACGGTCGACAAACATGTCGATAATAAGCTCGACAAACCATCCAAAATCGTGTCGACATGTACGATCGAAAAGTGACCGATTTCGATGTGTCGACATTTATATCGACATCCACATCGACATTTGCAATGGTGAGATTTTGAAAAATATGCTAAGTTCAAATATTCAATATAAGTATATATTAAAATTACACCAAAAATAGTGTTCAAGCCAACATTTCGACATTTTTTGTCAAATATGCGGCATTGAGGCCACCTTTGTAGCTGGACACATGCGAGTGTCCAACTAACATAGAGATGATTCTTAGACCTTATGTACTAATTCACAACACACTTTATCTGCGAGTATCACAATCACCCTCAAGACGTCGACAGTCAAGTCGATGCATTATTCGACCCTCGACAATTAGATCGACATTAACTCGACTTAAAATTCCTCTGGTCAACACTGTCGACAGTTAAGTCGATGCATTATTCGACCCTCGACAATCACATCGACACTATCTCGACTTAAAATTCCTCTGGTCGACACTGTCGACAGTGAAGTCGATGCATTATTCGACCATCGACAATTATGTCGACAATAACTCGACAAGTCGTTGTATTATTCAAAACTTTGAAAAATAAGAAAATTTTGTGATTCTTTCAAAAATTATTTATTCCTGAGCTTAAAATGTTCTTATTAATTGTTTTTAGTTCTTTTTAGATATAAAATTTGTAAATTTAATTGGCAGAAATTGTCGACATAAATGTCGATGCGTTTATCGAGTATCGATTTTTACATCGACTTGTCTATGTAGAAAAACAACGTTTTCTAAATTATAGGAAAATACTGAGAAAAATTCAAAAATTTTGATTGAACAGTTATGTTTAACATAGAACATTACTTTAAATCTCAAATATCATTTTTAATTCATCGTTAACCGAGAAAAAAATGTGTCTGAATTTTGTCGATATAAATGTCGATGTCGACAATTGCTACACGGGTGAGAAAAATTTTCTACGATTTCGTCATAAATTCTTCTATAATATTTTAGAAACACTTTTTGAATTTTCACGAAAAATTCTTCTAAACCTGTCTACGATTTGGAAACAATCCTAAAACTAAACGTTTGGGAATTTTGTAAGAAATTTTTTGAGGTTTTGTCTAAAAATTCTAGAAAATTCTGTAAAAATTGTATAGGACTTTAAAAGGAAAAATCCTCCGATTTTATGAAAAATTCAGTAAAACTATTTGTATTCTTGCAAAAAATTACATTAAAAATATCACGAGAAATTTTCTACGATTTTATATACCTACAAAATTCTCCAAAATTTTGCGGAAAATTTTTAAACGTGTTTGTATTTTTTGTGAATAATTTTCTGTGGTTTCGTGTAAAATTTTATGAAAATTGGAAGAATCGTTTTTAAAACTGTGTTGGACTGTGAGGAAAATTCCTGCAATTTCGTAAAATTTTATTTTAAAACAAAACTTTACGAAATTATTTAACAAAACTTTGTAATGAAAATTCCTACGATTCAAATGTAAAATTATTTTGAAATCTAAAAAAAAAAAAAAAAAAAAATGAACTTGAATAATCATTTAAAGTGAAATTTATCACTTTTTTAATGACAAATCTAAAATTTCAATTTTTTTTTAAATTACCATTGAAAATGAAATTCAAAAATAATCGAAAATTTCTAAAAATAAAAATTGAGAGAGCATACATTTAAAAAAATCAATAATTGGAAAAAATGACAATGGAAAGAATTTCAGATGAAATTAAATTTTTCAAAAGACTAGAACTTCGAGATTTTAAAATTACAAGTTCTCCCCCCCCCCACCCATTTAAAATCAACGGATTGATAGAATGACAGATTTGAAATTTCATCGGCAAATATTGGCAGCATCTTCGCTATGACGTTTTAAAAGCAGGTTTCACAACAAGCAATTAATATAGAAGAGAAGCCATTGGCGATATTTAATTTCCATTAAATAGGAAAAATGACTGGCCGAATTTCCCTTCAATACTGACCAAAGTGAATCCTTCGAAACCATAGAATCGCAAGTTTGAAGTTATCGATTTTGTTTTTCTAATTTCAATTCCAGAATTTTTCATGACTTGAAAAAATACGTACTCATTTGTACATTAACGAGGTCTGATTCGTGATTTTTCTTCGTTAAAAATTTTCCATCCACTTTTCATAAATTTTGAATTTTTTTCCACTTCTAAAACTCCTAATTTATATACGCAAACTCTTTAGGGAAACCCGAGTATTTTTCACTGAAAATCAAAATTGCAACGTACCTAATCAAGTTTAATTCAAACTTAATTAAAAATAATAAAAATGAAGTCAGCTAGAAAAATTTAATCAAACGAGGTAGACACCGCTTCTAATTAATCTTAACAATATATTTTCAAGTCATATTATTACATTATATATCATTAAATTATGCTCGTAAAAAAAAGGAGCCAAAAAAAAAGAAGAAATAGGCACGCTCGCTGTCTCGAGAGCTTTAAAGAACAAAAAAAGGGAGCACTGAGGTGAGCGACGAGAGAAGAACTAACTGTAAATTTAACAACGAAAGGCAAAGGATGTACTCGTATCTGAAAAGAATATCCCAAGGGTAACAAATAAAGCGAATTTTAAGACGCTACCTTTATGAGAAGTTGAGTAATGTGATTTTCTTTCATATTATCGCACCCTCTACCCCCGCCTATTAAACCTTTAACACGCAACTACAAGGCTAGCATTTTTTTCCAGCCAAATTTTTCTACATTATTGAGCTGCGAGCTCGAATTTCAATCAGGTTTTCGTGCTAGAAAAAAAAATCGAATTCAGTGGGTAGGTCTGGCAGAGAATTTAAATTTAAGAATTTTTTTTGGTATAGAATATCCCCCCTCCCCAAATGATCATCTTACAAGGTAGTTTAATACATGTGGGTAGGTACAGTAGGTACACGTTGGAAAATACTTATTATTTTCTAAAATCCGTGGTACGATAATTTCGCCATATTTTGGTCCCATAATTAAGATAAAAACTCGACGAAAAAATCCATCTCGATGTACGATTTATTAAAGAGCGCGATAACGTCCAATATTTTCTAATTTTAGTTCAGCGCTGTGTACGATGTTGAAAGTCGATCGGATTATCAATTTTTAATTTCAACTCGAGCCCTTACATAGTATAGAATTTTCAATTTTTCAACATCTGAAAAACTTCCAGATACGAATTATACAACTCGTAATTAAATTTTACAAAAGAAGATATCGCGCAGACTTTTCAAAACTTGGCGAATTTTTTGATTTCTACTGTTTCGAGTTTCGCGAGAAACTTGGTTAATTAGAAAATTCCACGTTATAAGTATTTTATAAGGGTTTTTCGGCGAAAACTTACGACCACCACGAGTGAAAATTCATCACGTGATCGAGTATCTGCACGACAGATAGCTCTCTAGTCTTTTCCAAATAAACGATTTCATCGAGTGGCTAAAATTTTCATCGAAACGTGCCAGGTGTTGGTAATTTTTACACTTGATTGAATACAAGAGATAAATTTCCACTTTCGAAATTCGCTACACCGTTTAATTCGAGCTGATTTTTTATTCTACGCGGTATCTCAGAGAGCCTGATTTTATGGCAATTGGTTATCGATCGTTTGTTTTTCCTCGACGTGTGATTTATTAAACTTCGTATCGATTTTCTTTTCGTAAACAGATGGAACTGATAGGACCAATGAACGGAATTGTTTCTGATGTACAATTTAGAGATTCGCAATATAGCAACATCGCTGCGCCATTCGTCACTCTCCGAAGACGAAAGATTAATATGTGTACTTTGCCATTGTCACAAGTAGACAGAGTGAAATTTTCCAACTTCGTTCCTTCCTGGCTAATGTGGTATGAAAGTTTACAGATGGAGAATAGAGACGTTTTTGCAAGAAATTTTCAAACAAAAGTTGTAGGTTGAGTTCTGGGGGAATTATTTTGCTTATTACAAAAATTTCGATCGTAGATACTCCTTAATCAAAAAATTAGCGACAAGAGGATTGAGATCTTGGAAATAATTTTGGTTCTTATTATAAAAAATTTGATTGTACCCCCCTCCCAGCTGTGCATACCACTACAGAGATAATATTCATATTAAATTATACAAATTCTGAAACGATGAAGGGGTCCAATTGAAAAATTTGAAACGAGTTAATCATTTCTAGCATTTCAACTTTTGTTAGAAGAATTTTTCAATTAGACCTTCCATCCCCCCAATTTTGAACAATGAAGTAACTGAAAAATTGGAGGAGAAATAGGGGGCAATCGAAAACATTTTCAAACGAAAATTGTAGATTGAGATTCTGAGAATAATTTAGCTTCTGACAAAAATTTCGATTGGACCCTTCCCTCTTCTCCAATTTCGCATAACACTACAAAGATACTTACTAATGAAGGCTGTCACTTCAAAAAAGACACATATTCGATTATAAATGTATATTTTTTGAGACGACAATAGATTCGCATTCGTTCACCATTACTTTTCAAAATGAGACCTAGACGAGCTGTCTGCCTTGAAAACTCACGAAGATATTGCGATTCAAACTTTGGAAACCAACAAAAAATGTACTAAATTGACACTACTCGAAAATCAACAAAGTAAAAAAAATTTGAATTTTTTTTTCATGATTGAGCGTTTGGAAAATTTTTTTAGAATAAAAACATTGTGTAGAATGGACATTGGACGAATGACTCGACGGAAATAATTTTGCATGTTATTAGCCGAATTTTAATTCCTTCTACTCTTCGAAGAACAATACAGATATTCAGTTATTTAAAACTGGATTGGAGGGGAAGGGGCTCGAATTGACATTTTTTTAAATTACCAAAATTATTCCTAGAATCTCAATCTACAACTTTTATTGGAACCGTTTTTCAATTGAATCTTTCCCTCCACTCCCAATTTTGTTTCAAAATTGGAGTGGAGGGAATGATTCAATTGAAAAACGGTTTGTTGAATAGGAGGGACCCAATCGAAATTTTTTTAATAACCAAAATTATTCCTAGAATCTCAATCTACAACTTTTGTTTGATAAATTTTTCAATTGGGCTTTTTTCTCCCTTTCGATTTTCAATATCAAGTATTAAAGTAGTATTAGGTAAAATTGGAGGGGAGGGAGGGGCACAATTAAAATTTTTACAATAACCAAAATTATTCCTATAGGAACTCAATGTAAAGTAGAACCTCGATTATCCGATCAAAAAATTACAACCGATTTCTTTCAATTATCCGATGTTCGAAACTCGGATAATTTTTCATTATTTATTAATGATTTTCCTTTATTATTATTTTTGCACATACGACTTTAAATTGATGCTCTGAAAAAATTTGGAATTTTTTTTTTGGAAAAATTTAAAAAATACCTACCTAATTTTTTTACTTCAAAAAAAAAATTGAAAAAATGGGGAAAAATTATTTCAAAAAAGTTAGAAAATTATTTACCTATGTAAGTATTCTTGAAAAAGAAAATAATTAAAATTAAAATTTTTCAGTTCCAGAAAAAATTAAAAAAAAATTTATTTCTAAAAAATAAATTAAGAATTTTTTTATTCTAAAAAGTTAAGATTTTTGTTTTGTTTTGAAAAATTGAAAAGATTTTTCTGTTCTGAAAACATGAGAATAGGTATTTTTTATTTTAAAAAATTGGGAATATTTTTTATTCTAAAAAATTGGGAATATTTTTTATTCTAAAAAATTGGGAATATTTTTTATTCTAAAAAATTGGGAATATTTTTTATTCTAAAAAATTGGGAATATTTTTTATTCTAAAAAATAAGATTTTTTTTTCAATTCGAAAAAATTGAGAATTTTTTTTATTCTGAAAAATTGAGAACATTTTTTATCCTACCTACAAAAAATGAGAATAATGTTTTTTGTTTTTTTTTTTAAATGAGAATATTTTTTTATTCTAAAAAATAAGATTTTTTAATTCGAAAAAATTGAGAATTTTTTTTTATTCTGAAAAATTTATATTTTCTACTCGACAAAAATTTATAATATTTTTTATTCTAAAAATGTGTGATTTTTTTTAACTATTCTAAAAAAATTTTTTTCATCACTTTTTTTTTTCAATTTTAGATTAACCCGAAGTGATTCACTGTGTACTTTTTTCGCTGCTTTCTGTTTGTTCAGTCATTTCTATATAAAATTATTGCAATACAAAGTTTTATGTCGCATTTTTAAAAAAAAGAAACTAAAAAAATCGATTATGCAACTTTTCACAACATCCGATTTGCATTCTCCCCCCATCGAGGTTCTACTGTACCACTTTTTGACAAATGTTTAGGAAAACGTATTGATTTTTAATTTTTGAAGTTTTATACAATGTTTATCGTGAAAAAAAACGAAGTTGGAAAATTTTTCTCCTCTTGCAGCCCAAAATACAAAAAAAAAAAAAAACTTCTATCATCTCTCCGAAGTTTTAGGCCATCATGACTCATGAAATCGTTTCTCGTAGGTAACAAAAAATATATATTTTTTTAAAATCATCATCTTCAAATTTATTTTTGCTATCTACTTTGTATGGTGATTTGATTGAATCATAATTTTAAAACAAATTCGTCCGTCAAAACTCTCGATATTAAATTCAGTAACTGAATTCTAATTAGGTACTAAGTAATTAGATAAGTAATTAATTACCTATTTCAACTTTCAACTAGTAAAATAATTGAAGTAACTTCAATATTATTTATGTACTATGTTGATAATTCAATTTATCACTATAATATTATTCACATTAATTACACCACCGAGCATCATCGTGAATTCGTGACAGCCAACACGAAATTAAAAGTCTCGAAATTAATTTTTGCAACTAAATCATCGTGAATCATTATTCATTAGATGAGTTTTAGAAAATTACTTCAACTTTCAGCTTGAAAAATTAAAGCACGGTTGATTCGATAATCCAAAAATATCAACGATTAATCGTTAGTTTCACATACACTACACTACATCACCGACAATCGCGAATTCGTATACGAAAATGAAAAATAAGAACAATAAACAAAGCCATCGACAACACGCAGACAGCACACGACACACGAATTTATTCAAAAAATTACGAAAACTTCTCTCGAAATACCATTCTTTAGACTTGGATTTTAGAGAGAGTGAGAGAGAGAGACACTAATACCAAGTACCCAACGACTTAATTTTCATTTTTTCAATACATTGTAAGTACGTACAGTGATTTAGAATTTAACAATAATAAACGAACCGAACATAGGTAAGTTACGTCAATGGACAGACAAACAGGCTTAATTGAGACACCATTGTTTTAATCGTTTTTCATAAAAATATTATACAAAGTAACCTGCGAGTTGAAAAAAAGAGACGAAACACGTGTCATTTCGACTGTCGTAGTATGAATACACGAAATAATCCTAATTACGTTAACAAATCACGTAATTTATAAAGAAACAAAATTCACGATGCGAAATTTTTTCACTCTCGATGGAAAAATCGCGCGGCCATTACAATGAGTAATATTTTTGACCAGAGTACTCACCTCAGCAATGTGGAAATTGGACGCGTAATGCGACGATGAACAAGTATGTAGAAAAGCTTTCACAATTGTGGAAGTCACAAATCAATAAAAGAAAATTTTATAAGTAAATTTAACGAAAGATTTCACACAACTTGAACACTACAAACAAACGCGTACGATTAATATCGGTCTGAAATGAGCCAGAAGCGAAGCAGCGAACACCGCAATAGATGAAAAACTCTACTTCTACTCCACGTATCTTACGTACGAATTGTATTATCGTCACGCCTCGTGTACTCGCGACGAATGGATAAGTTTCACACCTACCCCCACTCCCTAGCGACGTACGTACATTAACTAGCCGTTACGATTAAACAGCTGTTTTGCACGTGTATCTCAAAGGCCACGGTCGTTGCTATGGCGACCGCATTACTTCCAACTATATCCCGTGGTTGAACTAGTATTTCAGGCGAAATCTGTCAAAAATTTACGTGTGTGTGATCGGTGTAATGTAACTTTGCACGTTTACGTAATGCATGCGAATTATGGAATTTTTTTTCTCGTTCTTCGGTCGACTCAGGTGTGATGTAAAAATAGAACCGATGAAATTAATCCACTTATGTGTGTTTGTGTGATGCTCGATCGTGGTAGAAGTCAGATAAACAGAAAATCAACATCTCTCTTCGCAATGTTTTGACTTTTGACTTATCTAGCAATTTTTTTAATCAATTTGTATACCCAAAACCACCTAGACACTACAAGCCATGAAGTTAAATTTGGCAACCTTGCCGAAGACGGCCGACTTGAGCAATTGAAAATACGTTTTCTGGGCAAACGAAGTGTTTTTCGAAAAAATGGATGGGAACCAAAATTGTAGAGGGAAAAATTAACTTTCGTTTAGTGTATTCGGAATTTTGATTCAACTAATATTTCTCGAGTTACGGTCAAAAAACTGATTTGAAGATGGACCGTCTGCCAGATTTTCCCTATTTTCCCGGTCAAAGAAGCGATTTTCGTAAAAATTGATAAGAACCAAAATTGCAGATCAAAAAATATCCTTTCATCCTAAAATCATTGAAGTTTTGATTCGACGAAAATACCTCGATTCATTAGCAAAAACTGTTTTCTCAGATATGCAAATTTTCATATTTTCCTATTTCGCGGATAAACAAAGCGTTTTTCATGAAAATTGATAAGAACTAAAATTGTAGGGCAGAAAAAATCCTTCAGTTTTAGTGCTTTTAAAATTTTTGATTTGACCAATTTTTTGAGTTATCGTCAAAAAACTATTTATTTTTTCATTTTCGAGGTCAACGACCCCTTTTTTGTGAAAATTGATAGAAACCACAATTGTAGATCAAAAAATTTACTTTTGTTTGGTGTAGTCGGAATTTCGATTTGACGAATATTTCTTGAGTTATCGTCGAAAAACTGATTTTGAAAGTTGGTCGTCTACCAAATTTTCCCATTTTCCCGGTCAACGAAGCGATTTTCGTGAAAATTGATACGAACCAAAATTGTAGAGCGAAAAAAATCCTTTCACTCTAAAATTATTGAAATTTCGATTTGACGAAAATACCTCGATTTCTCAGCGTAAAATGTTTTCTTGGATATGCAAATTTTCACTTATTCTCATTTTCAGAGCGAACGAAGCATTTTTCGTGAAAATTGATTTGAACCAAAATTGTAGAGCAGAAAATTTCCTTTCGTTAGAGTGTTGTCAGAATTTCGATTCGATGAATAATTCCCGAGTTATCGTCAAAAAACGGATTGGAAAGTCGGCCGTCTACTACTCGAAAATGCGATTTTGCCTTTCTACGTTCATGGCTTGTATCTCTAGGGGGTTTTGGTATACCCAAATAAATAAATCCAGGGAGGGAAGAACAGACTAGAACAGGCTAATAGAACTGGTGGAATGAGTGAACGAGGGAAGGAAATGAAGACTTGAAATTGCATTTTGGATCACATGAAATTTTTTGACTTCAAAGTGTTCCTTTCAGTGACCATATTAACCAAAAAAAAAAAAAAGGTCTTCGAACCTCACTATCCTCAGGAAGTTCCCAAAATGTGAATCCAAAGTTACTTCCTCGCAGGCGCGAACCGAAGTCAGAATATTGGAGGGGCAAAATCTTGAAAATTTCCAACTCGTTTTCAAAAATTCCCAACTTCAATTTTTTCGTTTGACTTTTTTTTTTTTTTTTTTTTTTAGCGAACGAATTTTTTACCCAACATGGGCAAATTGAGTGTGTTATATTATATAATATAATCACAATTTTTCCAACTCAGGAGTTGAATTTTCCGACTGACATTATTTTGAGGGATAAATGATACTTAAATTACTTCGTAACTCGTAATTTTCCGAATAGAAAATTTTCAAGATAAATTTACGAATACGATTGAAAATCTGATTTTTCACTTCAGAGTTGTGAAAAATTGTACAACTACAGTCTAAGTCGGCAAAATTGCAATTTCAGTTGGAAAATTAGGCCTTTTGTAAATTATTGTGATTTTTAATCACAATTTTTCCGACTTGAGACTTGAGAGTTGAATTTTCCGACTGAGATTATTCATGGGGATGAATTATTACAATTTCACAATTCTGAGAATTACTTGAAGCAATTTTTGACTGAAATCTCATTTTTTAAGATGTGGTAATTCGCCTGAAACCAAAATTTTCCAACTCAAACAGAAAATTTCCAACTGAAATTTTTTTTCAAATATTGAGGGGGCAAACTGCCCCCTGCCCCCCTATAAGAGCGGCCCCGCCTCCTTGTCGTTTTTTCCATATTACTCTTCAAATATGCGTTTAAACAGAAAAATGGTGAGGACTAAAATTGAAGCAGACAAACTTTTAAACAAAATAGGTTATATTCATTTTTTGGACAAATGGACGGGTGGCGCAAAAACAAGCGTCAAAATATATACAGGGTGAAAAAATGAAGAATTCTCCTATTTTCCATGAATAATTTTTTGTGAAAAAAGAACACGTACTCAACACTCCTCATTTTTTAGCGGAATAAGAATTTTCCACAATTTTTTTAAAAAAATATCACAATTTTTTAAGTACAAAAAATAGGTAAAATATGTGAAAAATTGGCCAATTGTATTGAGGGAAGCCTTTTAAAAAAAATTTCGGAGGAAATCTCAATTTTCTATCTCAAGTTTTTAAAATAATTTTTCATTTTTTTTTTTTTTTTTTAAGAAAAAAAATTGTTAGGTATTAAATTTTGTTCCAATTTTTAGGGGGAAATTGTCGATTTTTTTTTGGAAAAACAAGGGAGTAAACAAAAAAAAATTATATTAAAAAAATAAAATCTTTTATTTTTTGGGTGGATGCGTTTCAATTTTTCGGGGAGAAAAGCTCATTTTAAAAAAAATAAAAATATAACTTACCTACCTATGTTTTTTCCAAAAAATAATTACCAGGAAAAAATCAAATAATTAATTTTTTGGGGTAAAAATTTTTTTCCAACTTTTCTCAAACAAAATCTTAATTCTTGTGAGAAAAACATTACCAAATTTCCTTGGAATAGGAAATATCCCAATTTTTCAAAATAAAAAAATAAGTGGAAAATTTCTCGATTTTTTTTTTTATTTATTGAGAAAGATGCACTCAAAAATTTTTCTCTTATTTTTCATTTTTAGGCCAAAAATCGCAATTTTTGTCTATTAAGTAATACCCTTCAGATTTAAAATTTTTTTCCAAAATCTTTCAATTTTTTAAATTTTCATTTCTCTTCAAGAGAAGAATAAGTTCTCAATTTTGGCGTGAAAAAATTTCAATTTTTTGTCTTAATTTGAAAAAAAAAAAAAAAATTATTTTATTGGAGAAAGAATTTTTTATACAAATTTTTCCGGAGTAAAAAATACAAAATTTTCACATATTTTTTAGAAAAAAAAAACTTGATTTTTTTAAATATAAAATCTGTTGGTTTTTTTTTAATCTTAAAAAATATTTCTCACTTTTAGAGAAAAATTTCTCATTCAAAAAAAAAACTATTTTTTGTAAGAAAAAAGTCTTCTAATTTTTTTGAAAAAAAATTCAAGGTGTGAACTGTTTACTTTTAGACAAAAAAAAATTGCAATTAGGCATGTATTTGTCTCAATTTTTTTCAGTTTCTCAGTTTTTCGAAAGAAGAAATCGTTCAATCTCAATTTTTCTAGTATTAATTATTTTCCCCCAATTCTTAGAATTTTTTCAGAGAAAAATAACTCAATTTTTTGAAGCAAAAAATCTGTATAAAATTTCCCAATTTCATCGAAATAAAAAAAAAAAAAAAAAAGAACACTTTATTTTTTTAAAATTTTAATTCGAGATTAAAAGAGTTAAAATAGGTAGATACTGTAAAAGTGGGGGATGGACAAATGGACAATAATCGTGATTTGTTGGTCTGAAAGTAAGAGAACCCGTGTAGCAATTGTCGACATCGACATTTATGTCGACAAAATTCAGACACATTTTTTTCTCGGTTAACGATGAATTAAAAACGATATTTGAGATTTAAAGTGATGTTCTATGTTAAACATAACTGTTCAACCAAAATTTTTGAATTTTTCTGAGTATTTTCCTATAATTTAGAAAACGTTGTTTTTCTACATAGACAAGTCGATGTAAAAATCGATACTCAATAAACGCATCGACATTTATGTCGACAATTTCTGCCAATTGAATTTACAAATTTTATATCTAAAAAGAACTAAAAACAATTAATAGGAACATTTTAAGCTCAGGAATAAATAATTTTTGAAAGAATCATAAAATTTTCTCATTTTTAAAAAGTTTTGAATAATACAACCTTTTTTTTTTTTTTATTTTTTTTTTTATTTTTTTTTTAATTTTTTTTTTTTTATTTTTTTTAAGCTCAGTTTCAAGGAGCAAAATCTCCGAATATATAATCATCATAGCTTCATTTAGAAAAACTTGTCGAGTTATTGTCGACATAATTGTCGATGGTCGAATAATGCATCGACTTAACTGTCGACAGTGTTGACCAGAGGAATTTTAAGTCGAGTTAATGTCGATCTAATTGTCGAGGGTCGAATAATGCATCGACTTGACTGTCGACGTCTTGAGGGTGTTTGTGATACTCGCAGATAAAGTGTGTTGTGAATTAGTACATAAGGCTCTAAGAATCATCTCTATGTTAGTTGGACACACGCATGTGTCCAGCTACAAAGGTGACCTCAATGCCACATATTTGACAAAAAATGTCGAAATGTTGGCTTGAACACTATTTTTGATTTAATTTTAATATATACTTATATTGAATATTTGAACTTAGTATATTTTTCAAAATCTCACCATTGCAAATGTCGATGTGGATGTCGATATAAATGTCGACACATCGAAATCGGTCACTTTTCGATCGTACATGTCGACACGATTTTGGATGGTTTGTCGAGCTAATTATCGACATGTTTGTCGACCGTCCAAATATGGCTCGACATGTCGACGGTCGACAAATGTGTCGATAATAACCTCGACAAACCATCCAAAATCGTGTCGACATGTACGATCGAAAAGTGACCGATTTCGATGTGTCGACATTTATATCGAAATTAGCATCGACGTTGCTACACGGGAAGGAGATCACTTTCTTTTAGACCAACTTTTTTTTTTCCAATTTTACTGTTATTTCAATCTTTTAATTTTTTTGTTCAAGAAAAAAATCCTCAGTTTATTGGAGAAGAAAATTTTGAATTTTCTTGGATAAAAATATTTCTCAAACTTTTAGGTTAAATTTTTTTAAAAAATGGATAAAACAATTTCTCAATTTTTTTTTGGAGTAAAAAATCTCCAGTAAATCCCAAATTCAATATTAAAATTTTTCTTCCCGTCACCTCCTTTTGGGAAAAAATCGAACATTCAAGTTGCCAACTTAGTATCTCTATCTACCTATTACAATAATAACCTGTAGATGTAGAACAAATTCGATTAATTTTCCTTTGCAAATAAAATTCTACTACCACAATCAAACGCAATAACACGAGGATCACTGCTAAATTATGTAAGCTCACTTCACAGTCTTCTCAAGACGTTGACCCTTCAAGAATATCTACGCGTAAATCTAAATTTAGATAACAACTTTAAGGCAAAATTATATCGAACGTAACATAGGCACGTAAGCGTCCTTATTTCTACGACGGAAAATTCAATAAAAATTTTAATTTTAGAAGAGCCAAACTTGATTAAAAAAATTACGATAATTATAATGGAAAAAGCGATAATAAAATTCATTAATGAACTCGTTCTAAATTTATCGATACTATACTTATTTTAGTCCAAAATAATGAAAGAATTTTTCCTCCAAAAAAGGAATGATATCTTTCTCCAAAAAATAAAGTATGTTTTTTTTTACAAAAAAATTAGGTAAGAGTTTTTTTTTAATAAAAGTTAAAAATTTCCTTCTCAAAAAAAAAAAAAAAAAAAAAAAAAAAAAAATCTAAAAAAACTCATTAAAAATAAAATTGAGATTTTTTTATCAAAAAAAAAATGTTTTTCTGCTTAAAAATCCAAAACATGAAGATATCTTTCCCACTGAAAAATTGAAAGATTTTCTTTTAAAAAATGAAATAAATTCAATTTCTTCTTCTTTCTAAAAAATGAGTTTTTCACATAAAAAAGTCGAAAGAATATTTTTCCAAGTACAAAAAATTAGGTTTCTTTTCTCAAAAAATCAAGATTACAAATTGATTAAGAGGGTTGTTTCTCAAAACAAAACTATTCCTGCATAAGAAATTGAATTTTTACACCAAAAAATAGAAGAATTTTTTAACCCAAAAAAACTTTGATTCTATTTTTTTTATACCTACTTTTACTTAATTGAAAACAAAAATTGAAATTTTTCTTCACTCAAAATGAAAGATTTCTTTCTAAATTTTTTCTGCATGAAATCAAGAGAGTTAAATTTTAAAAATTTTAGGGATTTTTTCCGAAAAATTTGAAAAATTTTATTTTAAAAAAATAAGACAAAAAATTGAGTTTTCCCCCTAAAAATTAGAAGTTTTTTAACGTTGATATAATATTTTTCTTCAAAAAAAATTCAGAGATAAAAAAGTGATTTCTTTCTTCTTTTAGAATTCGGGAAGTATTTCTACCGCAATACAGCAGAATAATATTACTCTTAGAAAATTAAATTTAAAAAAAAAAAATTTAATGGAGATAAAAAATTGGAATTTAAAAAAAAAATTGGAAAAGTTTCACTTCTAAAAAAAATTGCTTATTTCTTCGTGCAAAAAATTAAAATATTTTTTAAAAAATTACCCACCTACCTAAATTTTTTTTAGCATTTTTTTAATTTAAAAAAATGTGGTATTTTTTATTTGAAAAAAAATAATACAGAATGAAAGATCCCCTCTCCACGAATTAATTGATAGATTTAAGGTGTAAACATTTTTCAGAGATGACACAAAAAAAAAAATGGAAGACGCCCACAGAGGCTAATTCCAAACTAATTTTTAACTAAACTGGGGGCCAAATCTAAGAAAAATCCTATTTTCTTTTGAAAATTTTTTAAAACAAATTATATGCAATGAGAAATTTGTTAAAATACCTACTTTTTATACAAAGTTCTCAATTTTCTTCGGATTTTCCTAAGAAAAAATTTCCCTCCTAAAATGTTTTGATTTTTTTTCAAAAATTTTGGAAATTTTCTTTTGGAAAGGTTTCTTTGATTTCCTTTGTATTTTTGAAAAAAAATAATCGTGTGATTTAAAAAAAAAAAATCCTATTTCTTTTTCAAATTAAAAGAGGTTGCCTACAATTACATCACCCACATTATTTATTCATGTGCTTACTTATTCGTAGGTACAATTTTACGTGCAAAAGACAAAGTATTGAAAATATTTACGTCACGTCTGCGAAAACAATCCTTATTAGACACAAGTACCTATATCAAGAGAATACCCACTTATATAAGCAAAGTATTACGAACAAACGTTTTCGATGAATACGTCAATCATTGTCAAATTTACATACATTACGCGTGATAATTTTCTTGTAGATTAAATAAATTGACGAGTGACAACAAAAATTTGCTCATTAGCTTGAAAATTTGATTGAGTGTAATTTCGTCTTCATTTGTTACCTGGAAATCCTCGAAAGTAGAAGTGACGTAATCTTTGAAACTTTTAATTTGTATAATCGATTAATCTTACCATGTTTCTCGTAATTAATATTTTTTTTATTTATTAGTACTACTTTTTTTTCCTTGAAACAATAATGAAAAATTAGGAAAATAGGTATCTATTAAAATATTGCATAAAAACACATATCGACTCTAATACTAGAAAATGTTTTCGTTTTATGAAGTCCTCTTCTTATGTAGGTAGCTAAGTATAGGTAAATACCTACTTACATTAGCATTACTAAAAGCTAAACATAGTCTACAAACAGAGTTACTGGTAAAGCTAAAATATCCACAGTTTTATTTGGCCAAACATTTATTCCAACGAATTTGATACTTTGAATGTCAATTTTATTAAAAACAGATTTATATTTTTTTGTCTTCTTGAAAACCGTTTTAGAAGAAGTCTGATTGTAACCAATCTTAATTATAATTCCACGTTGTAGATAATGAATATAAGCTGCGATATCGGTCTCGAGGTTATTTTCTTGAAACGTGAAATCTATACCATATTTTTCGATCTGTTCGCTCATATTTATAACTATTAAATCTAATACTAAACGTAAGAATTCTTCTTCGCTAATGGAAGAATTCGAAGTATTATTTTTGATAACATCTTCAAAGAGTGGAAAAGAAACGAGGTATCCTTCAAAGGAAATTTCCAAATTTTCCGATACAGTTTCATTCGATATCATAAATACGTACATATCGTTAGTGATAATTTCCAATTTCTTCTCATCGAAATGATATTCTTCGGCGTAGAATAACTTCAATCTCTTTATAAATTCTCCTACCATGTCTAAATTTGGAATTTGTATCCTAAGTTCGGATTTGTAATAGGTCTTTGGCACAATGGTCACATAACCCATGCCTAGTAAATAGGCGAAAAATGCATTCTTCACTTTATCACTGGTGTCATTACTGTACGGTGGGTTGATGATTAGTTTGAGTGTTTCGACACAACTTTCAGTCAGTCCTTTGTTGTCTATAATGTTGATGATAACTTTTTGATTTTTTATTAATCTTTTAATATTATGTCTGATCATGGGATTATATTGTATCAATTTGGTTATGAATAAATCGTCTTCTCTGGTTTGAACCCAATGGTTTTCGATTCGTTTGGTATTAAGGAATTTGATAATCGAATATGGATTATAGGACACGTGAATATCGTTTTCGTTTATTTTATACCCGCCGTACCAAGAAGAAGCCCAGATTGATTGTTTGGTTGTAACGTTATATTCGACAAATAAAGAATACACGTCTTTCGGGCTGAATCCATAAAGTTCAATTAGGCGACCGTGAGTGGACGTATGGGACTTGTAATTCCTCGAAGCGACTGGGTAAATCCCCGATAGAACTCCTTTGGCTAGATGATCATTGACGTCCACAGCGCAGCAGATAAAAAATTGGAAAAAATTAACGAAATTTCTTTCTTCGAAGGGAAATTCTCGATGTTTTAATATTTCCATTACTGGACGATCGTATTCGTCGATCAAGACGTAAACCTTTTTCCCAGTATATTTGTGCAGCATGCGACTCAAAAATATCAAACTTTGTTCAAGCTGCAGATAGTTATTTTTTTTACCGAATAAGTACTGCCTGAAATCCATGATATCGTCTTTTATGATACCCTTATCGTAGGTCGATTTATTTCCACTCTCCATTTCTACCTTCATGTAATTGAGTAAGAAATGAAATTCCAGAAACACATTGCAAACAGTCATGGTGAAATCTTGAGTGAATTGTTCGTACGTTGTCCATTTGATGTCTCCAAATGATAGGTAGATTACTGGACGATTACCTTGGTATTTATCCATGAATTCTTTATCCTGGCTGATGAGCAGAGGATGTTTTAGCTTTTTTATATCTCCATTTTCTGAGACGATTTCTCCTTCTCTGAATAATTTATAATTTTGTGTAGTTCTCCTATCAATGACACCGCCTTGAAAATCGAATTCCATTTTCAAAAAATCTCGAACCATACTTAGGCTAACGCTTTTGCCCCATTTTGTTGGTCGAGTTATCGCAATAGCATATTCGTGATTGTTTAATAACGCCTTTATTAACATAGTTTTGTCAATGAAGTATTTGTTCTGAGTTAATAGGTCTCGAAAAGTGGTAACGTTGGTATTAATTTCATTCGAAAGATTTGCATTCTCTATAACATTCAGAGCAGTTAAATTGGCATAGTTGGGATGAATTTTCCATGAGAAAAATACTACAACGTATAATGAATTGATTGCAGAATTCATATTTTGTTCTCATTAAATGGTCATTTTATCGAATAATAAAGCATTTAATTTTAAGACCGTTTCAGTTAATATGTTAACTACTATTCTCTTACCAATTCGAGTCATTTTGAGATTAATAATTTATAGCAAAATTAAGGCGAACACTTTTCTTTTATGAAAAATAAATCAGTAAAATGAAACTCACAAACGGCAAGTTTTAAGATTCGTTATCAAAATAATTTATCTTTATTAAATTTTATAAATTCCTTTAGGTGCCTACTGAAGTTTTGATTTGAAGAGATGAGGGCAACTTTCTCTAAAATTCTAATAATTAACTGGGTAAGTTGAGTTGAGATTATTAATTCAAGTCCGGAATTTTATAGTTGAAAGTAACATAACGTAATTTTTTGTATATAATTATCTTCTTTTCATTTCGTAAAATAAAAAATAAGCCCATGGAAACTTGGAAAGAAAATATTTTTAAATTTAATTAAAAAAATCATCTAAATTAAGTAATAAGTATTATTTTATGAAAAGATTAAAATTTAAAAAAAAAAATCCATCTCTGGTCCAAACATGAGAGTCTAACATTTGCACTTTGAGATTGTTACTAAAAAAGAAAAATTTTAATTTTGAATTTTTGATCGAACTTCGGTTGAATTAAACTTCAAACTCTTCAAAGATGGAAAAACAGGACTTATTGTAATAAATTCAAATTTTCAAACGAAATGTTGTAGATTGAGATCCTAGAGGAATAATTTCGGTTATTATAAAAATGTTGTTTGGACCCTATCCCTCCCTCCCTCCCACCCATTATTCCTTTCAATTTTGAGCCATGAATATGTGGAGTGTGGACAGTGGACTGACTGTAGAGTTTTTTCTTGGTCCTTGGGTGGTGCTATGTAAAATTGGATGGGGAGGAGGGGTATACAGTATATTTTAATTTTTATAAATTTATATCAACCAAAATTATTTTTAGGATCAAGATCTACAACACTTTTGTTTGAAAAACTTTTCAGTTGGACCTCCCTCCAATTTTGAGTATTATAAAATCCACAATCGAAACTTTTTTATGATGACCAAAATTATTTCTAGGATCTCAATTTGTAATTTTTGTTTGAAAATTTTTTCAATTGGATCCCTCCCTCTCCAATTTTTAATATTAAGAATCCACGTAATAGTATTAGGCCAAATTGAAGGGGAAGGAGAAGTCCAAGGCTCAGATTTTCATGCTCCAGCATATTTTTCTAATGAGTTCTAGACAGGGCCGGCGAGATCCAGGTCGGGCCACAGGACAAAAAATTTTCAGGCCTATTTCTTTTTTTCTAAAAAAAAAAACAATTTTTTTGTTTTATTGAACAAACAAAAAAATGCTTCTTCACTTGAATAAATTTCAAAAAAAAAAAAAAAAAAATGGTTCTCAAAGTAATTTGAAAAATTTTTAAATGCAAAGGAATTGACTGAATTAAAAAAAAAAAAAATCAACAAAACTTCCAAGAAATTATTCCCTGGACAAAATTTTCAACTTAAGAAAAGTAAAAAAAAAATTACCTACCTACCAAAATTTGAAAAATGATTTTTTTTACTGAATTAAAAAAAAATTGTTCTCAAAGGAATTAGAAAAAAATTTTAATAAAGAAATCGAATAAATCAAAAAAAAAATCAATAAAACTTGTTCCTGGACAAAACTTGAACAAATTAAAATAAATTTGAAAGTTTTTCAATAATTTAAAAAAAGTGAAAAAATTCTTTCATTCAAAATTTGAAAAAAAAATGTTTTTTCACTGAATTTCAAATGAATATGGTTCTCAAAGAAATTTTTAAAAAATTTAAATGCAAAGGAATTATCTGAATTTCAAAAAAACAACTGCTTTTCAAAAAAAAACTGAAACAATTTTTTAAGAAAAGAACTTTAAAAAAAAAAGATTTTTAACAAAATTTGAATTTTTTTTTTTTTTTTTTGGGTGTTTATAATTACAGGATTATTACACCCATCGGAAGAATTTTTTAAATTTTATTTGTGAGGTTGAGTTTTTTAATTAAGTTTATGAATTTTTGAATTTCGGAAGGAATATCTCGCAGAAAATTTTGAAAATCGGAAATTAGAGAAAGGTTGAAAAAAAAAACATTTAGCCGAAATTCAATTTCTTTCTTGATTTTTTTTTTCAATTTTGTTGAGAAGAAAATTTTCAAATTCATTTTAAAATAATTTTCTTCAATTATTTGGTTCTGTGGTCGCGTTGTTTACATTGAATTGATAGCTTGGCCCCCAAAGGAATTTTGCCAAATTTATTATTTACCTCGAGAGCCCAATGAGGGTACTGGGGGGGGGGGAGGGGGTCCAGAGTTTTGGAGAAAAATCCGGGCCCTAAGAAAAACTCCGGACACAAGACTTGTGTCCTCCTTGTCCCCCCTCACACCGGGCCTGGTTCTAGATTGGAGGGATTCAATCGACATTTTTGGGATCATGCTAAATGCAGATGGCTTCAGCAACATGACGTCATCCTCATCTTACTGTATGAAGGACTTGAATTAATTTTTTACTAAAATGAAAGCGATGTCATTTAAAGAAAAGGGAGGGGACCAATTGAAAAATGTTTGAAACAAAAGTTGTACATTGAGATCTGAAGAATAATTTTGGTCATTATAAAAATTTTGATTGGACCTCTCCCTCTCGTCTAATTTTGTACAATACTACATAAATACTTATATTATTCAAAATTGGAGGAGAGGGGGAGGTTCAATTGAAAAAATTTTCAAACAAAAGTTCTAGATTAAGGTTCTGAGAATAATTTTGATCATCACAAAAATTTTGATTGCACCACTCACACCCCTCCAATTTCGAATAATAAGTATTTATGTAATATTGTGATTGTAAAAAATAAAAAATTAGAAGAGAGAAGGGTCGAATTGAAATTTTTAAAATTACCAAAATTATTTCCCAAGATCTCATTCTACAAATTTTGTTTGAAAAATTTTTCAATTGATCCTCTGCGGCTCTGCCTCTCCTCCAATTATTTCAAATAATCAAGTATTTACATAATATTATACAAAATTAGACGAGAGGGAGGGGTCCAATCAAAATATTTATAATAGCCAAAATTATTTTTCAGATCTCAATCTACAACTTTTGTTTCAAACATTTTTCAATTGGGCCTCTCCCTTTCCTTTAAATCACATCGCCTTGATTTTTGTAGAAAATTATTCCAAGTCCTTCATGCAGTAAGTTGATGTCATGTTGCTGAAGCCACCTACATTTTGGCAATTAGCACGATCCAAATTTTTGTGATGACTAAAATTATTCTCAAGATCTCAATCTTGAATCTACAACTTATTTTGAATTTTTTTTTTCAAATTTTACACGTCTTGTAAATTCAGTAAATTGTAATTGTAACAATCTCAAACTGCACAAATTAACCTCTCATTCATAACACGAATTCGCTATCACTCCAAGTGGCAGAAATTCAAAGTATAATTGATCCACGTATAAACTTCTACCGCGCACGCGCAAGCTAATAATCACATTGAACTCTCGTCTGTGTGTGTTAGAATTGGTAATAAAATCGAATTTCATTGGTTCTCCCGATAAATTGAAGCCAAGACGCTTTTCAATTGAAAATCTGTCCAACAATGTGTAGTCGGTGGTTGCCTTCAAAGAGCAATGGTATTTCCTTTCTATGAAAATGGAAATTCCTTGGTGTTTGTTGGTTTATTTTCGTGCTATGTGAGCTGTGTTATTAAATTATAAATTGCACATTTACGTCGACGAATATTCGGTCATTTTGTTAGATTTTGTTATAAAACCGTTCTTCGTAAGCGTAGACCAAAGTATTGCGTAACTACATTGTACATACCTCTAGAATTAATTTATAGCATCAAAATGTGGAGAGTTCGTGATATAGCTGATAAGATGTAAGTGGCATAGTATTTTCAACTTATCTCTAAAGTAATTATATCCCATTCGTTACTCGAATTATAACCCATATTCGCCGCCTTAATGTTACATTTCAGTTCTATACCAGTTGATAAAATCTGTCACAATTAATCCAATCAACTCGTATAATTAATTCATCGTACTAGCCACGTAAAGCCTAAATTCTCCGTGTATTATCAGACCGAATAATAAACACGTTGTAAATTTTCTGTTTCAGTACCAATGTGGTAATGAACTATACCGAAATTGAAGCCAAAGTACGTGCAGCAACAAATGACGAAGCTTGGGGGCCAACAGGTAACACGATTTTCAAAAGTAAACCCCGGTTGAAAACTCATCGTACTAAATTTAATTTCGACATTTAGGACAATTAATGCAAGAAATAGCTCACGCGACGTTTACATTTGAGCATTTTCCCGAAGTTATGACAATGCTGTGGAAAAGAATGTTACAAGATAATAAAAGTAATTGGCGAAGAACGTACAAGGTTGGTACAGCTTATGTTTACTGATGGCATGTTTTAAATTGTATTATTACGAGTGATTTTCTTTTTCATTCAGTCGCTGTTGTTATTAAACTATCTCGTACGTAATGGTTCCGAAAGAGTAGTCACTTCATCTCGAGAGCACATTTATGATTTACGAGGATTAGAGAATTATTCTTTTGTGGACGAGTTTGGTAAAGACCAGGGCATTAATATAAGGTATGGGTTTATTTCACGAATATATTTTTGGTCAGTATTAGTATCGTATGTACTAATTTATTTAATTGTATCCTTTTTGACCAGGCATAAAGTAAAGGAATTAATCGAATTTATCCAAGACGACGAAAAACTACGCGAAGAACGTAAGAAAGCTAAAAAAAATAAAGATAAATTTATCGGCATGTCGAACGAAGGCATCAGTGGGTCACGCGGCTTCGGTAAGTGGAAAGTAGATGGCGAATCTATCTACTACCGTTGTTAGGAATATTAATTAACATACGTGACTCAGGTATCGATGATAAACGTTACACGACGCGTAAATGGATTTCAGATGAGAACCAATGGGATGGCGAAAAAAACAAAGGAACCACTTTGGGATTCCACGAGCCATCTTACGACAGGTATTTACGCAGCTCGGTCATTAATCAACGCTATTTTTAGTCAGTCAACCTAACGCCATTGTAAATTCCAGCGACGAAAACGAAAACAAATACGATTCGGAGGGAGAACCGGATCCACCGAAGATAGCGCCGCCGATCGTGTCTTCGAATAATAACATCGTCATAAACACTTCCAGTCCTTTATCAACTCCTGCTAACGTTACTCCAACCCGAAGCAAAGTCACTGCTGTGAAAAAAATCGACCTAGGAGCCGCCGCCAATTACGGCAAAGATGCCTCTTCACCGAGTCAATTTATCGATAAACCTACGCCCAATCAACCTCCCAGTTCGGACCTATTATGTGATATTTCATTCGATACGAAATCCACCGTTTCGGCGACCAACGTCGTCGACCCGGCTAGCAGCCCCAGTCAAGAGAATATCGCTGATTTTGGAGAATTCACGGCCGCATTTTCAAATGCCACTTTAGCCAATAAAACTAACAATAATGATAAGTAAGTTGGTCAAACGATTATGACGTCACCGTAGCGTGCGCTACGTTGACAAGAAATCACCGTACCGTAATTGTATTGTAAATAATCAACTAACCTTGATAACTTTTACCATTCAGGGTCGAAGACGAATTTGCCGATTTTAGTTCAGCGTTCTCCGGTCCCACATCCAATTCATCACTAGGTAATGCATACAAACATACTCTAATTTTTTTCAAAACCTTGTACTACGATGTGGGTGGTGACAAAATTAACATTGTATATTTTCTTTTAGATAATATCGCTAACGTTACTGCAGCCGTTTCGAATAATTCGTCGTTCTCCAATGCTGATTTATTATCGGGTTTCACTTCGAATGACACGCCTTCTTTGTTAGATACCAGTACCACTCTTAATTCTAGTGCAAATCCGAGTAAGTATTCGTTAACGAAACAATAATGCATAAATTTGCACGTTTTAATGGTCCTCATTTACGCAACATAATAGTAAATTTTTGACAAATAGTTGTCGGTCTGGTTTCGAAAATATTCGCTCGAGTGTCGACTTGACGTCATCGACGAATTTTCACAGCTTTTCTCGGCTGAACTTTGGCTTCATTTTTACCGAATACAATCGCTGTAATTCGCGAAGAGAAGGCAGGGGTGTAATATTTTCCTTCTCAACGGCACCACTTCAAAGGGTTTTTGTCGTTTAGTCGCGTAATTAAAGGCAATTCAGATGGAATTTCGTCGATTCATTTATCAAAAAAAAAAAACTCGTTTTATTTTTTTCGAAAAAACGTTCAATTTTTTGAGAGTGTAAAAGAATGGAAAACTTGTTACATATTTTTAATTTTTATTTCTGCCAATTTGTTAAAATGGGAATGAAAAAATTTGTTCCGTTGGAAATAATTTCATGGTTGATTCGTAATCGAGGACGTATTTTTTTATGAGCTAGGATTCCACTTTTTTAGACCCTTTTTTTTCGAGAGTCCACTCTCCTTTCCAAGAAAAAATCTACTCATCTCTGTACCTAAGACTTTAATTGGAAATTTTTTAAAACAAAAGTCTTGGATTGAGATCATAGAAATAATAATTTTGGTCATTAAAAAATTTCGATTTTTGTCTACAATTTTGTATAACACTACTTTCATTCAAATACTTGATATTCAAAATTAGAGGGGAAGGAGGAGTCCAACACTGAAGAAATTTTCAATTGAGATCTTGGAAAAAAGTTTGGCCATTACAGAAATTTTGATTGCCCTTCCCCCTGCAATTGAGTATACCTGATGCTACCTAGGTACTTAACATTCAACATTGGAGGGGTTCAATTGAAAACTTTTTCAAACAAAAGTTGTAGAATGAAATCCTAGGAATAATTTTGGTTATTACAGAAATTTCGATTAGACCACCCTCTCCCCTTCAATTATGCCTAATAACATTCAAAATCTCAATTTTTCGTAGAAAAAAATTCTATTCAAAAGTGGAGGGGAGGAAAGGGTCCAATTGAAAACTTTTTAAAACAAAAGTTGTAGAATGGAATCCTAGGAATAATTTTGGTTATTACAGAAATTTCGATTGAACCCCTCTTCCCCTCCAATTATGCCTAATTCCACAACGATATTTAAAATTTCGATTTTTCGCAGAAAATTTTTTTTTATTCAAAATTGTAGGGGAGGAAAGGGTTAACTTTTTTAAACAAAAGTTGTAAAATGGAATCCTAGGAATAATTTTGGTAATTTCAGAAATTTTGATTGAACCCCTCCCCCTCTCCAGGTATGCCTAATACTATAGAGATTCTTAATATGCAAAATTGGAGTGGAGGAAGAGGTCCAATTGAATTTTTTTTCAAACAAGTTGCGGATTAGGAGTCGATTTGATTGCAATATGAGCAGATAGTAATTTTTTTTAACACTGCCTTCTCTCAAAGATCCATCCCTTTTCCTTAGAAGTCCCTTATGTCCATTCCTAAAGCCCCAACTGGAAAAATTTCCGGAAAAAAGTTGTAGATTGAGATCTTGGGAATAATTTTTGTAATTTCAAAAATGTCGATTAGACCCCCCCCCCCCACCCCTCATCTTCGAATTCTCATTAGTAATACGTTGCAAAATAAAACCTTTCTTGAACTAATTCTTGTGCAGCTTGCACCCACCTCGAGGCAACCTTTGTCTTGAAATACAGCCAAGGGGAAGAAAAAAGGTTCTAAAAACAGTCGATATAGTAGTACGAGCAAGTTTGCCATTTTTTGTTATACTTCCTTAGGCCCCAATTGAAAAATTTCAAACAAAATTTGTTTATTGAGATTTTTGGAATAATTTTGGTCTTTCCAAAAATTCCGATTAGACCCCTCTCTCCCCGTCTATTAAACATAATACGTATGAAAATCACCCTCACAGCCAAGAGAGAGAAAATAGGTTCTGTGAACAGTTTACTCGATTGAAATATGAACAATTGAACAGGTATAGTTATTTTTTTTTAAATTCTTTCTTTATATCCATTCTTAAGACCCCAATCAGAAAATCTTTCAAATAAAAGTTGTAGATTAAGATTAATGGAATAATTTTTGTCATCAGAAAAATTTCGATTGAACCCCTACCTTCCCTCCAATGTATGAAAATCATCAGGTCATCTCAAAATGACAAAAATATGTTGTGCAAAATTGAATAGGAGGGAGGAGTGCAATCTAAATTTTTATAATAACCAAAATTATTCTTTGAATCTCAATCTTAAACTTTTGTCTGAAAATTTTCCCAATTGCTTGACTTCGAAGCTATTGTGTTTAAAAAATTTTCTCAGTAATGGCAACTTGAAAATGTACGAGTAATCGAATCGAATATTTTTTCAATTAATTTGGTCGTAAATCAAAAATGCGTTTATAAATCTCGTTTATTCATGTACTCATAAAAATTTCAATATTTGTCCGCACATTGTTCTCTATTCCCTTTTGTTTTTATCACCCTGAAAAAAATACAGTTTTGTGATCTGGGGAGAGATTCTGTAATTTGAGGGAGTAGAGCTAAAATAATCCCAGTTCGTATCTCCCAGTGATTTTTTTGGAGAGGAGGGGGAAAATCGATTTTTCCGAAAATTTGATAACCTTACCCTGGGTCTCTTTTTCAAAAAATAAATTACAGAAAATGGCTACATATTTTAATAATTTCGTAATTAAAATTTTTTTCTTCCTGCATTCGGTTTATACCTGTGTAATTTTCTATCAAGTACTGTGCATCGAAGCATGATAAAGCAGCAGTCATCAGCTCGAGGTAGCGAAATACCACGAAAGTGAAACCGCATTCGTTGTTGCGCGAAAAAAAAACACCTTCTTTGGTGTGGTATTTAATTTTTGCGATGGAAAAAATGGCAAATAACGTTGATATTTTTCTATATTATTGTGATACGATTTCGCGTATCGTTGATTCTAACACATGCTCATACATTCACAACTACTCGATACGTATTTATTAATAATAATCTGGTGATATTGTATCGAAGTTGTATTGAATTCGCACATAATAGAATAGCTTTGTGTACACGTTGAATACGTGTACGAGTAACTTGTTGTATGTATTCGTCGGTGGCGTGCAACACTCGTACGTTGACGTCATTTTCGAGATTTATTATGAAAACGAATAATTGAATACATAAAAAAAGAAAACCAGGCCACGTACAAAGTTTTAAAAAAAGTTGCATTGGGGAAAAACGTGTAAATTTAGATTTACTTACATATAATTTATGGTATTTGATAAAAAAAATTTAGAAAATAGAATCAACACGATATTTTTCTCGAGTTAAAGACCTGCATCTGGCCGTATTATTCGTCGATTATAATTAATTATACGATCGACGTCCTAGTAGCGTTTTTCTTCTTTTTTTTGCATAAACCTCTCAGCTCGAAGCAAACACTCGATCCTCAGACGCGATCTCGAAGAAGACTACAAACGATTACTAAGCTCTCTGAACGCATCAGAGGAGAAAGGCTACGAAAAAAACCTGAAAATCATTCTGAGCTATGGTCCGAGACCTCTGACGCCGCAGATGATAGAAGGCATCGACGAGCCGGACGACCTGGGCCGAATATTCGAGCGAAACTACTCTCGATTATTGGACACGATCAAGATAAAGATAAGTTCGAATTTATTAATGCCTTTGATTACGGATGTATTCGCTTTGAACAACGGAGACGCCCAAATGCTCCTGGAGTCGGTCACCGTATTGACGAATTTACTAAAAGACTGCCCCGACGGGTCGTCAACTAGGCTCGACAACACTGTCTCCATTTGCCACAGACTCGTTGCTGGTGATTTTATAACGTCGGCTGTGACTCGCCAGTGTCTGCGAAGCGATCCCTTCGAAGGCTCATTATGGTGGAACGATCTAGTTCAAGTACTGGTCTCGTTACCATCTCGAGTAGCCAATAAAATGCGAACCAAGACGCCGGTATTTTTTACACCTAATTACGTAGGTGCTTTAATCTCGCACGTGTTAAAATGTCTACAAATTTTGGCCGAAGCTCAAAAACACCGAGTCAACGTACGGCTCGAACCATTGGCTGGGTTCGCCAGTAAAATAATATCACATTTCGAATGCTCGAGCCAATATTTACCCAGAATGATCGATATTTTGGAGATATGGTGGTCCAGATATAAATACAACCTGGTGCCAATGCTATTTACCTCTTTAGAAGGATCTTGCGTCAATAAAGTCGGCCATTATGTATTATCAGAGGTCAAGAACCCGAAGAATATGTCCATGTTGGGCAACTCATTGAAGCAGAATCCAAGATGGCGGTATTGCCTCTGCGATTATATGCTTTTTAAGACATATTTCGTCCAGAACAGCGATAAAATATTAACCAATTTGATCGTGTACCTTAAAACGTACCCAGACTTGTTGGTCGAAGTAGTCCAGAGCCTTTTGAGCGTGTGGAGTGATAAAAGTGCCTTGAATAGGACACCTTTCGAACAACATTTGTACATTTCCAAAGCTCTGGTCGTTGCTGTGAAAGCTCTGTCGCAGATGCAAGCTTTGCCCGAAGATATCGTACAGAGGAAGTTATTCGCCGGAGTTCCAAATCATCTGGAGGCATCCGACGAACGTATCAGAACTGTCGGTATGGTCGTTGCCGAACTAGTCATCGGTCGAATGAACTTGCCTGGTGGGAAAATCACTTTCGAGTACGATGACCTGAATAAGGAATCCCTTCGAATTGTAGATGAACTCAGAACCACCGACCAAGTTCACCTTGAAGGGTACGAAGACACTTCTAACGATCCCTCAGACCCCTTAGAAGAATACTTGAAAGAAATCAGCCCCAATTCCAACGAACAAAGTGCTATTCAAACGACGATCTCAGTCCAAGAAATATCCATTACAAAGCTCGCTGCGACTAACCTCGTTGAAAACACCAATGATGCAGACGACGACGACGAAGAACCTTGGGACAGCGACGATGAACTGACCCCGTACGATTTATCAAACGACGTGAAAATCTCCGAATTGAAAAAACCTCGATATCTACGAGACCTCATCGAAGGACTTATGGAGCAAAAAGACGCCGATATATGGATCGGTAGCGTCGAATCGTGCGAACATCTCGTCAAACAGCAGCTCATAAACGATGATCCTTGCCTAGGTGTGGAAATCTTATCCATCTTGCTCACTCTGGAGAGGCAATTTTACATGGAGAATTTCGAACAATGCAGATACGACGCTTGCGTCGCAATTTTGAACGTGTATCCGGAACAAGGAGCCACCTACGTCTGCGAGCAATTCCACCAGGCTGCCGGAAAGTACACCATATCGCATAAAATGCTCATGCTAGACGTGTTGGTAGGCTCAGCGAGAGATTTATCCACCTTGAAAACCACCTCTCCGCTGAATCCACCCACATCGCAGACGAAAAAGCATCCACAGCTGATGCATCCGAATCAAGAATGGAGATCGATAATCGAAAAAAGAGTCGAACAGAATACCAAGTATATTACGAGTCGCAAGAAACAACCACCTGTGACCAAAGCTAACGATTTCAACTCCTGTGTCGGTTATTTCTTTTACCCGCTCATTCGAGGTAGTGCCAAGCAACCCAATATTATGGTTCATTTGGTAGGTATAGAATGCCACCCTTTATTGGCTCAATACATCGACGCGTTGGCTGTAATCATGTGCTCGGCTGCGAACTGCACGATAGCTGGTAAAATGGGCCTGGAGATGTTGGAGTTTATCAAATGTTTCCTCGGGTATGACGATTTCAAAGTCAGATCAGCTGTGTTTAGATGTATAGCCGCGGTCATGATCAGTGTGCCGAAAGCAGTGCTCATGGAGGGTGATTTATTTACCGAAATTTTGAGAGCTCATTCGTGGATGGAGCAAATGATCGCTAAACAAGCTGAACCTAATACCGAATGTAGGAAATTAATGGAACAGGTTTACGGACTCATGAAGACTAGTTTTAGTTTTAATACGGCGCTGTGATATCGAAATATGATTTAAGTGATTTGTACCTATTTGTATTATAATTTTTGTAATTTTTTATTATAGAATTTTCGTATGAAATAGTTGTTCTTTTTTTTTTTAAATTGCGTCGATCGAATAAAAGGTCTATTTTGAGGGAAGTCTCTTAACTCGAGATTAATATTATACTTGCTCATAGATCTTGATTTTAATCATGGTACGTGTCTTTTTTTTTGTTTTCCTCCCTCGATAACGTAGCTGTACCTCCAGAATTCGTGTCACTATCAGCTACACCAATTCAACCATTATCAATTCCAGTTGCTCAAAATAATTCATCAACGTCTTCCAGTTCAACAAATGGTAATAAGGTGAGTGTTCGACGTATTTTTCAGTCGTTTTATTTAATTTTGGTCATTGAAATTTAAAATAATAGATTTTTTTTTGTATCTGGCGATCTTTTTCAAATAAATTGATACGTGCGTGATCAAATGAAATAATTTTTTCAATTTTTTCACAGATTGGTAGCACTTGGAGTAATTTAACGGGCGTCAATATAAACATCGACGATTTGGGTATTTGCGGATCGAAAAAATCACCGTCGTCGTCGGCTCCCACGATGAATCAATTAGCGTCGGGTAAACCAATCGGTGAGTTGCTTAATTTTTTGTTGAATTTTTAATTTTTTTTTTTTTTTTTTTTTTTTAAATCTATTTCCCAAATTTTTTTTGAGAATAATTTTTTTTCAAAATGTTGAAAAACAATTCCTACAAAATTTTCAAAATTTGATTTCGAAAATTTTTTTCTTGAAAATTAACTCAAGGACATTTTTTTAGTGGTTCTTCTTAGAAATAGTAGGTACAACTTGGTATTTTTTCAAGTGGACCCTGTTATACCAAAAGCGACCAAGTCACAGCCGGTGTGTGAATGCGAACGATTCGTTCAAACATCACAATAGTGTCATGAAGTCACGATGACACTATTGTGATGTTTGAACGAATCGTTCGCATTCACACACCGGCTGTAATGCGTCTTTAAAAAACGTAAACAAGCTAACCCGAAATGTGACTTGGTCGCTTTTGGTATAACAGGGTCCAAGTCAACAAATTTTTTTTTTGCCTTGACATTGTTAAAAAAAAGTTAATATATTTTAACCTAAAAACAACTTTTAAAAATTTTATTTTTGGGTAATTGTGTAACACCTTCGATTGCTACTTGAAAACATTTTTTTTTTTTTTTTTTTAAATACATTTTCAAAATTTTTTGTTAAATCTTCTTAAAATATTCACTTTTACGTTTTACTTCATTCCTTTTTCTATCATCACTTATTAATTTTATTCATTTTTTAAAAACAAGTTTGGTTCTAGAAAACAGACTTTGTATAGCAATTTTTTTTGAGAACTTTTTTTCATTTTTTAGAATTTTTGTTGAGAAAAAAGTTTTTATTGGGTATTATTTGAAAAAAATTACATTTTCTTTTGAAAAACAATTTTTAAAATTTTTTATATTCTCTTTAGTAAAATTTTTTTTAAATTCAAATTATTGGGCTTTTTTTTTTGAAGAAACATTTTTAAACAATTAATTTTTGTAGGCGGAATTTTAAAATTGAAAAAAAAAACAAGCTTTGTTCGTTGTTACATGATTTTGATTTTTGTTGATTTTAATCTGATTGGCTGTTTATACCTACCAAAATTTTTCGGTAGGTATAAACCGCCAATCACATTAAAATCAACAAAATCACCAAAATCAAAATCACGCAACAACGAACAAAAAGCTACAACTTCTTCCAAGAAACAGTTTTTAAATTTTTTTTTAAGAAATGTAAAAAATTTCATAGGTTTTTGGTTGATGAACAGTTTTTACAAAATTATGAAAATTTCTCTCTCTTTTTTCAAAAAAAAAAATCTATTTTAATTGAAAAACAATTTTTTTGAAATTGCCTATTGATCTTTTTTCATTTTCTGAAAATTTCGATTTTTATAAATTTTTCCCAACAGATTTTTTTGAATATTTTTTTCTCGATTGTTAAAAAAAATTCCATAATTTTTCTTTAAAGATTTTCTATTTGTATTGAAAAACATTTTTATTCATTTTTTAAAGAGATTTTTTAAAAACTAAAATCTTTTGTCGAATTTATTATTTTTTTTTTTTGAAAATTTTTATTTTTACTTACAAAATTTTTGATCAACAGCTTTTTCATTGGAAAGTTTTTCCCCAAAAATTTTAAAAATTTCTCAATTCTTTTTTGGAAAAGATACCTATAGTGGTGCTTTTGGAAATAATGCTTGAAAATTTTTAGATTTTTTATTGGAAGGTTTCAAATTTTTTTAAAAGTATGAGTTAGGCCTAACTTAGAAATGTTTCAAAAAAAAAAAAATGAATAAAACATTAATTAGAACCAATACTTTAACGCTTTTGAAATTTTGGTCATAAAAAAATACAGATAATTTTTGAAGAATTTTTTTTTTTTTTTGAAAATTATGGAGGAAAACAATAAATTTTTCAGCATAACTTCTAAAAAATTTCTCAAGATTTTCAAAAATATGTTTTTTAAAAATTAAAAAAAAATCTTGTATTATACAAAAAAGTACCTACTACCTAAAAATTTCTCAAAATTCGACACAATTGAAAATTTGAAAGTTGCGAGTATTTGAAGAAACACTGGTGAAATTTTTTAAAATTCTGGTGATATTCAAAATGTTTTGCAAGGAAATTGTGCTAAATCAAAAAAAAAAAAAAAATCATAACTTTCGATAAAATCTCTAGGCCTACTATGAAAAAAAAATTACTTGCGATTTTCAGAATTTTAAAAAAAGTGCAGTAAGTATTCATTTTTTTTAAAATACAAAATTTTGAACAAATATTTAAAAACATTTTTTTCAATGTTCTGAAAGAATTTTTTTTCAATCTTATGTTTCTAAAAGTCGACGAAAATAGGTGTTGATTTAATATTTTTAAACATTAAAAAAAAATATTCAAGTAGGTATGCATGTTTTCTAGGATGGGACAAAAAATTTGCACAAATTTTCAGCCCCCCTCACACATATCGTACCTATTCTGTAAAAAAAAATAGCGTTTTGTTGAGAACCAATTTTTTAATAATTTTTGAAAAAAAAGTGTTTCAAAGTAAAGTTTGTAATTTTATTTGAAAACAATTTTTTTAATTTATGAAAATTTCGGTAATTTTCAAACAATTTTTTGCATCGTTTTTTCGAGTTTCTTCAATTTTTTTTTTTTTTTGAAAAACAGTTTTATTTTTGTTTTTAGAAAACAGTTTTTTAAATTTTTTATTGGAAAATAATGTTTATAATTTTTCCATTGTCTTTTTTTGTTACTTGAAAAATATTTTTTTGTTGAAAAATAACCTCTCAATAATTATTTAGCAAACAATTTTTTTACACCTTTTTTTTTTTTTTGTTAAAAACAACTTTAATTTTTGAAAATGATTTTTAAGAATTTTTATAAATTTTTGTGAAAAACGAATCGTAAAAATTTCTGTGTTCATTTTTTCTTTTAATTTTTAAAAAATTTCAGTTTCTTAATTTCTTTGATTTTTTTCTGAAAAAAGAACTCTAGATAATAATTACTAATTAGTACTTTGGAAAATAATTTTTAATTTTTTTTTTTTTGGCGAAAAAACTTTTTTTTTATAAATTATTGAAGCACAATTTTTCCATTCATTCCTGTTTGTTTTTGTTGGTTTTCTTTGTTTTAAAAAACGAACTTTAGAAACATTTTTTTTTATTTTGGTATTTTTTTCTAAAAAAAGAATTTGAAAAACTTTGTTGAAAAACAATTAAGTATTTTTCAGTTTTTTTTCTTAGTGTTTATTTTTACTTGAATTTTTAGAATCTAAATTCTACCCTAAATAGGATCTTTATTTATGCACAAAAAAAAATCCAAGGTGCATATTCAAAAAAAATTTAGATAAATTGTAACCAAACTCTTCAGACTTGTAATTCAATACTGCACGATGAAAGAATAAACAAAACAAAAACACTTAGTACTTTTTCATAGGTAACTCGATTTCGAATTTGGAAGACATCGTTGTACAAATATTTTTAGAGACGATTGCATATTATCTTATATTTTTTCGGGTGATGTTTACCAACGTATAATTTGAAAAAAAAATTGTTTACTTTTCGTTCTACGTTCATGGTATCCTTATTACCATGAAAAATTCTACACACAGGTATAACTTATACGTACTGAAATGTATCTCGCATGTCTTCCCACGAGGTAAATGGAACGACGAAGAAAAAGTACCTAGGTATAGCTACCTACACCTAGACCAACCTATATAAATTATATACGAGATCGTATAACCCTCTCAATTAGATAATTGCAAACTCGGATCGCGTGCTTACTTAGATATTTATTTATAACAAACGGCGCCAAGAAAAATAGGGTTCTACGTGTAAATCACCATTTAATGGGTTTTATTAATCTCTTCTCTTTTTTCTCTCCTGTCTCCTTACAGATACCAGTTCTTTGATGATGAACAGACCAAATCAATTCGGATCAGTTCCTCCTGTCAGGCAGACCTTCGTACCGATGTACAAATGACATCAAAATACCGCATCAGCAACAACTACCACGTGTTACTAGGCAATCGACTATCGTTAATTAAATTCGTACTATGTTATATTTTTTCTCAATTTTTTACAATATCGTACGCTAAAAATTTCGCGTATTTTTTTCCTACACTGATCCATTCGAATTACGCGATTTTATATTTTTTATTTTAAATTTACCATCATTGTAGCTTTTTTGTTAATTCGTTGCAGCTTTTATTATCGTTCGTATGTGTTTTTTTTTCTTCGGTGGTTGTGGGATTATCGATGTAGATATTTAAATTAATTTACCATGAAAATAATTTTCGTGCAATAGAAATTTGTGTTTGGTTGTTCCAAGATGGCCGTGTACCGATTCGAATTGCGTTTTGTAATTGTTTTTGTTTTTTAATCATTTTGTTATTTTACACGAAGGAGTAATCCTTTATCGCGTCCTTTTTACCGTATACACGATACACGACCTTTTTTTTGTACGTAAATGCCCTACTGCCATATGCATTCTCCAATATATTATAATGAAACGAATTTGATCAGTATAATTGGAATAGATAATGGAGTGCAATTTAACCGGTATACATATCGATAGATGTATATTTTTATCAATAGAGGAAAAAAAATAGTAGCATTTTGTAAATTTTATTGGCTGTGTGAATGGAACCGAAAAAAGCATAGATGGTGTTGTTTTTTTTTTTTTTTTTGAAAAAGATAAAATCAATCGTCGTCTTAATTGATTCATTCATTAATATAATTTTTTCATTTTTTTCAATAATAATGAAAGGAAGGAATGAATAAAAAAAAAAGAACGAAGAAGCATTACTTATTTTTATCGATTAACGGAAGCAATGTTATAGAAAATAAAAAAGAGAAGCAATAGAAGGGCATTATAATTATTATAACGATGTGAAAATTTGCTCATTATTTTTGATTGAACGCTATACTAACTAATCAAAATATTTTACTATAAAATGGAAAGGAATTTTTATGTGTACACTTTTTTTTTCAGCATTGTTTTCAATGTTATGTTTTTTTTTTCTTCAAACTTTCCATCCTTCGGGATTTTAATGTTGATTTTTTATGAAAAATAGATGCGAAACGACTGTTGAGTCGGGACGTATCTTCTTTTTTTTAGGCGTTGTTTGAGAAGCAATTACATTATGTTTTGAATTTTTACCATTTAATTAATTTTAATTCGTGTTGTATTTATTTTTTTTCTCTCTCTGTTTCGTTGTTGTATATAATCAAACGTAACTTCTACATTATTGTTAATATAATTCGAGGTGATGGTAAAATAAAACATTCATTACGATGTGTATTGTGTTATGTTATTGATTAGAAGTTGGAACGTGCCAATTTGAAGGATTTCAATGAATGGAAATGTAACGGTTTTGAATGAAGAATGTTACAAATGTGGAAAATCGATAAAATAATATTATTTGTATTGATGCCTGAGGTGGATTGGTACAGGAGGGGTGAGGGAATTTTCCATTGAATATTGAAGTATGAAATTATGAGAAAAACTTATTAAGACGTAAATTGCATATTTTAAAGCATGGAACAAAAAATACAGATGATACCGTCGACCCTTTTCTCATTAACTGAATATTGTACCACTTCATCATCTGAGAAATATTTTTTTAAATCTTACGATAAAAAAATATATTTCTTCAAAATAATTTCACATCTCTTTCAATTTTTACTGTAGGAAATTTTTTTCAAAAAAAAAAAAAAAAATGGGTTTAAGGTGGACTACGACAGATAAAATGTACCATTGAATTTTTTTTTAATTTATTACTTAGGTTGGTACGTACAGAGAAAATAATTAAAAATGTTTTATTTCAAAAAATTACTCACCAATCTATTCAATTTTTTCCTAATAAATCATCTAATTTGTCCCTAAGTAGAAAAATAAATTCTTGCCACTTACAAGTTTTTTTTGTAGAAACGATTGAATTTTTTGATTGAAAATTACATACAATAAAGTCACTTTTTCAGCATTTCTCCGAAAAATTATCCAATTCATTCCTGATCCTGAAAACTTTTCGAAAGTAAATTCTGCAAAAATCAACAAACTTTTTTTGAAAAAACAATTGAATTTTCAATTGAAACAAAAATCTTTTTTGGAATTTTTCTACATGAAGTCATCAATTTGAAAAAAATTACTAATAGAAAATTTTTAAAATACCACTTCAAAATTCCCCCCCCCCCCCCCAAAAAAAAAAATTTACTTTTTTTCCAGTCAGAAAAAATCTTTGAATGATTTACAATTTTTTTTCTTGAAAGAAATTTCTGAATTTGTTAAAAAAAATTTCCCACAAAAATTCTATAAAAAGTTCTCTATTTCAATTTCGTTAGTTGTTATTTTTCAAAAAAAATGATTTTCCAAAAAAAGAAGAAATTACTTACTTACTCAATGTTTTCCTAAAATTATTTAAAAATGAATTTTTAAAAATCCATCTTCAATTTTTTAAATATCAAGTTAGTACACATTTTCTTTTCGAAATAATACTTGGCAACTCACCCCCTCCCCCTCAACGGAAGAATTTTTCAAATTTTCACCTTCTTCAATTTTTTTAAATAATTTTTTCCACGTTCAAAAAAATAATTTAGGCTTAGGCAACTTCTTCCTAAAAAATTATTCAATTTTTGCAAAATCATTTGATTAGGTACCTATTACATTTAAAAAATATTAAATTTTTTCAAAAAAATACTTATTACCTATTTGATTATTTACCAAAAAAAAAGTAGGTACTCATGTTTTTATTCAATAATTCAATTTTTTCATAAAAAGGAAGACTAAGTAATCAATTTTTCTTATAAAAAAATATTGGATATTTTTATGAAAAAAAATAAATAAATAAAATAGGTACCTAGGTAAAAAAGTTTTTTGAAAGGAATTCTAAAAAAAAAATCCATTTTTTAAAACACAAAAAAAGCACACAAATGTCTTTTTTTTAAATACTCACCTACTCACCCCCACCGTCAAAAAAAAATCTTCAATTTTTTTCTTATTCACGATTTTTCTTTTTTCAACTTTTTTCTGAGTTGGTCCTAAAAAATTAAGTATTCAATTTTTACAAAAATTTTTCAACTTTTTATTCAAACTTATTAGGTACCTAGAAAAAATTATCTATTCTAATTTTTTTTTTGGAAAATTATCAAGTTTTATAAAATTATGTTCTAAAACTCATTGCCAATTCAATTATATTCCAAAAAAATTTCTAAAAAAATATTCAAGTGCACAATTTTGCCTCTAAAAATTAAATAAGTGACCAAGTACACAATTTTTCATAAAAAGTATTCATTTTGCTTCTAAAATTTTTTACTCACGTAAAAATTTTCAACTTTTTTCACGCCATTTTTCTTCAACAAATGATTTACTTTTTCCCAAAAGAAAATCTAAAAAACATCATTTTCTTTAGTCTTATTTATTTATTTAAAAAAATTGATACTTTTTTGTTCACAAAGAATACTTTTCTATTTATTCACTTTTTTTTAAGAGAAATTACTCAATTTTCTTTTAAAAGATTCAATTTTATTTCTATTTTTTAAAAAGTCACTTCACTGTTTAATTCTTTTTCAGAAAATTTCTTTGTTTCCAATATTTTGTTCGAAAAAGAACTCGATTTTTTCCCCAACTACTTCATCAATTCTTATATGTTGAATCAAATTTTTATCTCAATTTTTTTGGTTGTACCTACTCTAATAATTATTCTTAATGAAATTTTTTCTCGAAATTGGCCTTCAAAATTCTGTGTGAATTTCTTTTTAAAATTTGTTTTCAAAATTTTTCTCTTCCAAATTTCATTGTATTTTAATTTATTTTTTTTTACAAATAGGTAATTTACTTTGAAGAATTTGAGAACAGAAAAAAAAATTAAAAATAATAATGTTGATGTATAAACTATAAAAAAGTGGTAATAATCAAGTAATCGACCAAGAACATTTGACGTTTCCTTTCGTTTATTTTCTCTATAATGGTATTACCAAAAGCTAGGGAAATTTCCAAGGTTAGGTACTCGCTTAATCCGTTATTTTCACTCAAATTATTCCAACTCCATAAACGCATATCATGATATCACAATCACGCATACCTATTAGTTTATCATTCGATGAAATGTCAAAAAATAACAAATCCGTCTTCGATCACGATAGTCCAATGTCAAGTTCAACCACTTTGTTTATCATTCCTCGGAAAAATGAAATCGTCAACAATGCGGTACGCACCAAATAGTAGATTTAATTCACGTATGTGACATAATATTTGGTCGAAAAGACGCATATTTACGTTGGTGAAATATAAAACAATAAACTAATGTGACTTATCCTAAGATAATCATACGCTTGAAAAAATCTTTATTAATCGAACTCATCGTCGAATTATCAATCATTGCAAATGTTCCAAACGTTGAGAACGCAGGTGAGAACACTCATCTTTGGTTTTGACGGTGGTGATCTGTAAATAACGTAATTAACGTGATTTTAATTTCATTTCGTGACGTGAAAATGCGGTGGATATCGGTATCGGTCATTTTATTTATTCTCGGGGGGAGCAGAACAGCGCCGAGTTCTGCCCCTGTGGTGAAACTATCCGCGTATCATATCGTTAAAAAACCTATTCATACAGTGAGTGATAAATTTCTGAGTTTTACTGCTGATCCGAATTCCATCTCTCATATTGCCGAATGCTCGTAAGTTTTTTTTGTTGATTTTTAATTTTTTTTTTTTTTTAACCAGGGGTCGTCCCATGATGTCTCCTTATAGCCCCCAAGTGTTGAAATAGGCCCAGTATGAGGCTTTGGAGACCACAATAATCAAATTCAGCACAATCAAAAACATAATGAACGATATGCCACAATATTTTGTTGTCTTTACTAATTTTTTTCAAAATTTTTAGGGGTCGTTGTGGGCTTGGTGAGGGTTATATCAAGAAAGGGAGGCAATATTCGAACTCAGATTTCGCGATGTGACGTTCGTTAGGTTCGCTAGTGTGATCGACTGAAAAGGTGATACTGCAAGATAGGAGCAGGGTGGAACGCAACAACCAGACGGGGAACAGAGGGAGTGATATTAACCAATGGGAGCTCAGTTTAACATCACCGTATCACCTTTTCAGCAGCTTAAACGAAAATCCGCCAGATGTCAGCCACTTTGCTTCACATCGCGATTTTTTATTTCACCAATTTTTTTAAAAATTGAAAGGGTTGTGGGGAGCTTGGGGAGGGTCCTATAAAAAAAAGAAGGCAATATACAAACTCAGTGCTTTCGAAAACATAACAATAGATGTGCCACATCACGTTTTTGATTTCATCAATTTTTAAAAAAAATTTTAAGGGGTTGTTGGGGGCTTAGGGAGGGTCATAAGAAAAAAAGAAGGCAGTATTCGAACTCGGTGCTTTCAAAAACATAACAAATGATTTGATTTTATTAATTTTTTTAAAATTTTAGGGGTTTATGGGGGACGTAGGGAGGGTCCTATCAAAAAAATAAATCAATATTCGAACTCAACGATACCAAAAACAGTACAAACGATGTGCTACATGTGTTTTTAGTATTTTTTGAATTTTGACCGAAATTTTGGGGCATTGGGCCTCTCATGGGTCTTGAAACCCTACGACAAAAATATTTCCCTGAATGTAAAATAAAATTATCTACTCACAGGAATTTTTCAGATTTTTTAATCATAGTTCTGAAATTTGGTACACTCTTGAAAGTTGAGCTTTTCTCAAAAAAGTTCAACTTTCAATTTTCAAAACTTTTATAGGTGATTCTGAATCTCCTTTCAATTCTTTTTAGAACCTCGTTCAATGATTTTTGCTACCTTTTACTAATTTTGATGTACCCTTTGTCAAAGTTGGGTAAGTAATTTTTAAAAAAATCTGCAAAATGTAAATCCCCCCCCCACCCCCCCAACACAGGAGAGTTGGGGAGAAAACTGCAATTATCTTACTTTTGGAGTGGTACAAGCCCGTAACAAATTTTTTGAGTAGAATCGAAAGACTCAAGAAGTCCAAAGATGACCAGATTAACATGGAATGACCCTCAGTGAATATATTCAAAGTATAAACTAGAATTTTGAGAGATTTTTCATTTTTTTAAATTTTAATTTTTAGATCGAAAGATGGCAATACCACTCTAAACATGGCCAAGAGCCTAACTCCGGCTTATTTCCGAATTGCCGGAATCGACTCGAATCGTCTCGTGTTCCAAAGCAATCCCAACGCCAATCCTTCGGATCATATTTCTAAATCGAAAATATTCCCAGTAAGGAGTAAGTAAACCAACCCTTTGAAAAAAGCCCACTCGAACAATAAATTCCAGAATCTAATCCGATCATTTCCACAGACTCTGATTGGTTAAAATGGAACAACTTCTTATCTAAAACTGGAATGAACGTTATAGCCTGCGTGAGTGGTGAAACAGAACCTTCGAGTAAAAGCTGGGACCTCAGCAATATCTTGGAATTAATCACGTTCTCGGATAAACACAATATTAGCTTGGACTGGCAGCTTGGATATGGTAGGTGTTAAATAAATTGCATACTCGGTCCGCCGTAAATACGTATCTCGACTAATTCTTTCATTTTTTTCATTTTATTCGTAGAATTGCAAAAGATCGCTCCAACTCAAGGTAAACCTATGGGCCGTGATGTGGAAAAATTCCGAAAAATACTCGACGTGTTTCCGAGGTATCGCGAAAGTTTAATTATTGGACCGGATATGACGAGTTTTAGAACTCAAAATGACGCTGCCTTTGTTCGAAATTATTTAACCGAAGCCAAAGATTCGTTGAATGTGTTTACATGGCATCCGTAAGTCTTTTTTTTTTTGGTGGTATTTTCTAATTGTTTGAATTTTTTAGAAATTAAAAATATGATTTTTTTAAAAAGGTTTTCAAAAAGTAGCGAAGATGGTGAAATTTTGGAAATGTTGGCGAACGGAATGGCCTCTATGGATAATTATTTATGGATCAAGGATGGTCTTATGAAGTCATCTTCGAAAGGAGTCGTCCCTAGAAAACCGATTTGGATCGGTATGTATTTATTTCTCGTTTAAAAAATACGCATAGACCAAAAGACATATGACTCGTTTTTTTTTCTTCAGCTGAATCTGAAAATACCGAAACTGTTTCAAATTTGAGCGATTCCATGACCTGGATTATGAGAATGGGATCAGCAGCCAGATTAGGAGCTTCTGTTTATCTCAGAAGACCGCATTTATTGTCTTTCTACGAACCTACTCCAGTAAGTGATTAATTCCAAGCTAATTTGATTATTCTAATGATAAGAAATCGTGAGCAAAGACCAACTCATTCTTCAGCCCATTTATCAGGCCCACCGAGAAAAAAAATAGATTGAAGGAAAAAATTTTCGGATTCTCTACCCGCCTCAATTATTTAATTTTTCACAAATTTATAATTAATTTTATCGAGGGTAAATCTTTGAGAATTTTTGCAATAACGTTTTTTTTCTTACCTAATTTGGAAAAATTTAATTCGAAAAGTTTTTTAAAAGGCAAAAATTACAAATAACTATTTCGAAAAAAAAATTCTTAAATATTTGCAAGGCTACAGCTGCGAATGATTATTTCACAAAAAAAATCCGATTCTCATAATTTTTTGAATGAAGATTTCAAAAATATTGCTTATTACATTTTTTACCATTTTTTTCCTTAATTGAATTTTCGAAATTTGGGGAAAAAATTAATTCTCAAATACCTACTTCAAGATTTTTTAAAAAAATAACTTCGGAAAAAATTTAAGATGAAAAACTGTAAAACATTTCAGAATAAAATCATTTTGGAAAAAAGTTCGCAAAATTTTTTTAAATGAAATTTCTATTTAAAACTGTATCAAAACTTGTATTAAAAAATTTCTACTTGAATTTGAAATTGTTTTTTAAAAAAACCTTTTCACATTTTCTACACATTTTTAATTTCTTTTTCTTTTTTGGAAAAAATTAATCCTTAAATATCTTGAAAGTTCATTAAAAACTCTCACATAAAAAATTTCATTGAAAATTTCATTTACAGAAAATATAATCTTGAAAAAAAATCTCCAAAGAATTCTCCATCAAAATTTTAAAAGATAATTGAAGCACTTTACAATAAAATTTCTTGCATGTAATTTTTTGGTAATTTTGAATTTCAAAAACACGTTAACGAAATCCCCTCTCAATTTTATTTTTTTTAAAGCGACATTCAATTAAAGGGGAAAAAAGAAAAATCTCGAAAACACGATTTTGAAAAGAAAATCCATACGAATTCTCCACATGAACTAATAAATTCCTCATTAAAAATTCGCCTAGAAAAAGTTTCATTCGTGAGAAAAATTGCCAACCTTATTATTCTTTTTTTAAATTCCAAAAAATGTTCAAACTAGGAAGTAAAATCCAATTCTTGAATTCTTAAAATTTTATTTTTGCAAAAATGCTTGTATTTTTTACTTGGAAAAACTTCTTACGTGCTCCCTCCCCCCACAAATTCAACATTCTTTTCAATTTTTGTAGGGGGATTTACTTTTGAAATATTGGAAATAACTCATTTTAATGATTTTTAGAGGAAATTCTTTCATGTTGGAAGAAATTATTTAAAAACAAATTTTCTCAAAAAAAAATCACATAAAATTTTTTGAATTTTTTCATTAAAAAATTCTTTAGGAAAAATCTTATTTCAGACATTTTGGAAAAAAAAATACGAGAATATTTTCATGAAAAATTTTTTGAATAAAATTCTTTGATAAAAATTCAAAGTTTTTTTAAAAAAAATCCTTTTCATTCTTTGAAATATTTTCTTTAAACAAAATGATAATTTTGACAAAGAAATTTTTAAAATAATTTTTTGTGTAAATCTCTCGTTATTTTTCAGATTTTTTTCAAATTTTACTTTGTTGAAATTTTTAGAAAATTCCTAAAAAGTCGTAAAAAAATTTTCTTGGAAAATTTCTTCAATTTTTTTTGTTTTTTAAAAAAAAATTTCCATAAAAATTCTCAATAGAAACTGATTCAAATACCTATACTTTTTCATGAGAACGAAAATTTTCTTCAAACAAAATGAAATTATTATAACAAATTTAATTCTTGAAATTTTATTTTTACAAAAAATCTTGGACTTATGATTGAGAAAACTTCTTACGACATTAAAAAAATCCATCATATCCTTTCTGATTTTTTCAGCTTAAAATTCCCATTCAAACATTTTGGAAAATTCTCATAATATTGTCTCATTGCTTTTCAGGAGAAAAAAAAATGTTATTTTATTTTTTTGTCAAAAATTCAGGTCCTGATTTTTTGATTCCTTAATAGCACCCCCAAAAATTGACCATATTGAATTTTAAATTGTTTGGAGATTGTTTCCTGATTTATACGTAATAAGACTTTTTTCTTTCCTAAATTCAATTATGATTTCTATATTCACAAAAAAATCATAAACCTTGACAATATTTATCCAACTTTTATTTTCTTTTCTGTAGGAATATTGGACAGCAATCCTGTACAAATCTCTGGTAGGCAGGACAGTCCTAGACATAAAGCAGACCGCTGGAAACGGCACCAACAAACTCCAAATGTTCACACACTGCACGAAATTCATCGAGAAACCCGAAGAAAGCATTATTAATCCAGAAATCTCGTACGACCCGGGCTCCATCACGGTTTACGGCGTAAACATGGCATCGGAATCGACCAGAATTTCATTTAAAATCGGATACAAAGCCGACGAAACAGCTCATCTTTACGTATTAACCGAGGACGCCAGTGGAAATTTCCCGTAAGTTTGATATCCTTAGAATTATTATCAATTTATCGTCGCACGTTTTTAAAATTTCCATTTTGCTTTTAGAAAAACCTTGTTGAATAAGCAAGCATTGGACCTATCGCCTGAAAACAAATTACCCATCATTTCTCCGAGAGTGCGAGAATCTCCTAAATACCTCTTGATCCCAGCACGTTCGATATTCTTCGTCGTATTCCCAAATACGAAATGTCGCTCTTGTAACGAATACGATATACTGGATGCTTCCAAAGTAAAGATCAAAGTACCCGAAGAAGAAGACCCTGACACGACAATATCCACCACTGACCTATTAGAAGCAGCGGAAGACGAAAACGATCGCGATAACATTTACGTGAATTTCCCCAAAAAAGAGGAAAATTCTCAAATATTCGCTGATTCCAGTCCCTCGTCAGACAATTCTAATTTTAAACTGGCTACGAAATTCGTAATTTCCTCCGATGACACTTGGATGAACCGGTTCCCACAAGAATTAAAAGACGTCATGAAAAAAGAAAAGGATCCATTGAGCGACGCCAAAGATAAAGAGAAAGCTCAACAGTATCGTCTCTTGGCTCAAGCTATGACTGGCAAAAGGCCTGTCCAGAATACACCTATTAATTCAACAAAACCCGAAAATCCAGCTACACGTTTCGTCTTTGATGAAGAACTCTCTGAATCGATGCAGACTAAAAGAGCATTGAAGAATTCTGGCAGAGTTAGAAGATCTTCGGAATCAGTTGCGGTAAATGAAACCGAATCCAAAATGATGGTATCCCAAAATGATACTCAGACAAAAGAACTGATCGATGCTGACGACCTTGAAAAATATATTGAAGAAACGTCGAGTGGTATTTTGAAAACTCCGATGGAAATCGATTGTCGAAACATCGCTCTGTATTTATACGACCAACAAGACAATGACACTAATTCTAACGAGACCGATACACCTCGCACTCTTTCTGCAATCTACGCGGTTCCTTTATACGGAGACAATTTCGAAGAAGCTATGAACAGTAGCGAATTCAAAGAGACTGTTCCGATCATCACTTTTGTCAAAAAGTCAACCCTCGAAGGCATAATCGAAGCAGCCAAAGATAGAGTGAAACGAGAAACAACGATGGAAAATGTTACAATTTCCCAAGTACCTTCCTCGTCTGGTAATACTCTCAACAAAACCAGTTCTTTCCAAAACTCCACCACAGAGAATGTAACCATCGAAGGTGCGATAGATGTAGTAGTCGTGGAAGTGGCCAAACTGGTAGAGAAATTTTTTGACCTGAGCTCAATTTCTCAAACACCAAAAATCAATCGTACTCAGATTTATAATCGTATTTTCTCTCAAGTCATGTTAAATAAAAATAAGTCCAAAAATGCATCACAAACTGAAAATTCAACTTCAGCTTCCGACTCGGAACACGATTTGGAATCTGATAAGTTCCAACAAGCTTTGAAAGATTTCGAAAGATTCAAAAGATGGGCAGAATCAATTCCTGCAAATGAATTAAAATCGAAACAATCCTGTTTTGACGGCAACGATGAGATGGCAGCTGAGAAAAATATCATGAAACGAGAAGAACATCCATCGAGTTCAAATTTTGAATCTTCAATGAACCCAAATTCCCAAAACATGGCTCTGTATGTATTCGACAATGAAGATGGTGAAGTTCATGCTTCTGAAACTGAGAAACGCTCGGTCCTTTCCAAAATCAGCGCAGTTCCATTAGACGAGGAAAGTCTTCGACAAGCTATGGAAGAAAGCAAATTTCGAGAGACCATTCCAATTCTAACCTTCCTGCCAAAGTCAACACTCGAAGGTATAGTCAAAGCAGCCAACGACAGAAACAAACGAGAAACGACGCTGGAAAATTCCACCAGCACTCAAGTATTCGAGAATTCGACCAATTTATCAACTACTCCACCACCACCAAGTAATTCTTCAGATGAAACTACAACCCAATCAATTACTTCCGAATCCCTTCTAAAGGAAGCGAAAGAATTATCCATTGATATCGCCGAAGAAGTGAGCAGAATAATGAAGCAGATGGTGAGAAATGATACTGGAAATCCATTAAACAGCACACAGAAGTCAAATCTCCAACAAACTAATTCTTCTGTATCAGACTTAGCCAAGGAATCCGATGATTCTAAAGTTCAGCGAGAATTACGAGAGGTGGATGACGACTCTGAGGTCGATGGTAACGTATTGGGTAGCCGAAAACTTAAAACAATCGATAAACCAAATCTTAGACCAGTTAGTCCCTTCCCAAAGAAACCAAAACTTGCCAAGTCGAAATCTGCAAAAAATAAAGGCAAATATAGCGACAATGTTCAATTAAATCATCAAGATGCTTCAATCACATCATTACCTGAAACTGAATCGGTTCTTTCTTCCAAACGTCAAATTGAAGAGATCACATCGTCCAGTCAACATAAATCATCGAATCTTGCTAAGACTCCTAAATCAGCAGACGAATCTGAAGATGGCCTCCTGAACTACGATTCTATCGCAGCAACCAAACTACATTCAGAAATATCAAAAAATATTCGAGAACCCTCCGAAGTCACAAAAGCTCCCCATAAAGACATATCCTCCAAAGTAGAAGCACCTCATTCTAAAAAGCTCAATTCCGAAGAACCCTCTCAAGCGAATATTCAAGAATCCGTCGAAGCAACGAAAGTTCCACATAAAGACATCTCCTCCAAAGTAGAAGCACCTCACTCTAAAAAGCTCCATCCTGAAGAATCATCTCCAGTGAAGCAGATTCCAACTGAAGACGATTCCTCTCTAGAATTAGGAACTCAAACTTTGTCGAATACACCTGCAATGGTCGGAAAACCCCTCTTAAGACCGGCTACTCTGACTGACTTGGAAAAAGAACGCGCCAAACATCACAAAGCACTTCCACAGCCGATCAAAAAGCCAAAAATAACACCCGAGCAGTTACGTGCGTCTGCTGAGCAAAAAAGGAAAGAATTATTGCAAAAATATTCCGACCGATTGAAAGAAATACGTAGCATTCTCGGCTTACCCGCACCTCACACTCATGCTAAGAGGAATGCCGATTTGGTAGACGATACAAAAGATTTTTTCTCTCACATATGGGACGGAGTACAACGTTGGGAGCCGAGCAAAGATTGGGAGGCAAGCAAATCGTGGATCGCTAAAGAATCCAAGATGCTTTCAGACATGGTGACCAAACGTGATAGGAGGCACATCGACGAAAATACCACAGAACAACTCTCCGAACACTCCTTGGATATTTTCAAGAACACTCGTCCGAGAAGAAACAGCGAAATAGTGGTCAGCCCGCATACTGCGCAGAAGGGTCCTTTAACTCATGAAGCGTTCAGAAACCTAAAGCAAGGTTCAATAGAAGAACGACGTCGTTTAATTGAGAAACACCTCGAAGAAAGAAAGAAATCCATGATAGATCGAGCCAAATCAGCCCACTCCAGACATCGCAGAGATACGCAAAAAAATATCGAAAAATTGAAGGAATTGAAAGAAAAGAGACGGATAAGTTTGAACGAGCGACAACAAAAGCTAGCCAAAAATGTACAAGAATTAAAAGAAAAAATCACCAGTCGCATCTCACATAGAAATAAACGAGACTTACAAGCTATCAAAGATAAACTCCAAGAATTACGTCAAAAGAAATATCAGCAACGTCCAAAATTTTCCAATAAAAACGATCCCCATTTCCCAGCTAGACGATCAGAAATTCCTTCCAGCCTAGCAAAGAACACCAAACCAATCAAACCCTCTCTCATTCGGAATAAACGAGACGTGCAAACAGTTCAAAATAAAATCCAAGAACTACGTCAAAAGAAACAAGAACGTCATAACTCATTGCATAAGAAATCCGAAGTCGAGCATCCTCCTTCTAATGGAAATTTAGAACCCTCTTCCAGCCCAACACCTCTTCCAACATCGAATAAAAAACCCGAAATCGAAAATTCTCCTCGTAATGGAAATTCAGAACCCTCTTCCAACCAGACTCCCGTTCCTACATCGCATAAGAAATCCGAAGTTAAACACGCTCAACACCCTACCAGTGAAACACCTCTCTCTACAAATACATCGCAGAACAAAGTATCCAAAATCGACGAACCTTCGCATCAAGTCGTCAACAGAACATCGAAGAAACTCCGTAAAACACCGCAAGTCAATAAAGATAAATCTTCCCATCGTTTGCCCAAACGAGACGTGAATGAAAATCAACTGGAGGAAAAAGCCACCTCGCCAGCAGATTTGAAGAAAAATCTCCACTTCCATTTGTTCGCCGATCCGGAGCTTAATACCCCTCAAAGTATGTTAGACGATATCAAGTTTGATGATTTGGATCGTCTCAAAAGATCTCTCAATGATAACGAAATATTCGACGCTGACGATGAAGCGGGAATCAAACTCAAGAATAAGGATCCTGAAGGGTATCACGAATTGAAATTAAATAAAATGAATGACTTTGTTTTAGAACCCATCACCACCACTCTGAAGACCTCTTCAATTGATGTGAAAATAAGTAAAGGTAAAATTTTTAAAATGAATTCACTTAGAGAAATCAATTAGGAAAAACTAATCCAAATTTTTTTTCACAGGTAATTCGAGATTTCAGACGTATGAAATCAAGGCCACTGCATCATCACAAGAAAACAAAACTTGCCAATTGAGTTATAACGTATTGAAATATGTTTGGTGTTTGACTGAAAAACTTTGGAATACCTATATTATTAAGGTTTAAAATTATGAAAATTATTTGATTCATTTATTTTATGTGTAATGTGTATGTTTATTTATTTTTTTCTTCGTATGAATACCTAATTTATGTATTTTGATTTTCTTCCTTTAATAAAACTATTGTTTTTTATTTTTTACAAAATATGTTTTTTTCTTCAACTTTTTCATACCGACTTGAGTATAAAAATGACAAAATCAACACTTCGAAAAAATACGTTGATACCTACTTCGAATGTGCAGTTATGAAAAATACTGACATTTTAATTCCTTTTATTTCAATAAAAAATAACTTCACTGAGTGCACTGAAAATCTATTTCTTAAATTAACTTTCCTGATTTTTTGGAATTTTGGTGAAAAATTATTATTATAATTTTTTACAAATATAATACAAAGATATGCTCAGGTAGGTACTTGTAATTTGTACCTACTCAAATAAATTTGAAGAATTGAAGATATTTCCCAGCTGTATAAAACGTTGATATGAAATCATCCAAAAAATAGGTAGGCCTACTCAAAGCTCAAATGGAAAATTTTCTGGAAAATTAATTCGTTCAATATTTTCAAAAAAAAAAAAAAAAAAAGATTTTTTAAAAATTATTTCTATTTGATCAGAAGATAAGTAAGTATAGGTAAGTATCAAGTACCAACTCCAATTTTCTGCAGTTTCAAAAAATCATAATGATATATACACTCATATTAAAAATTAATGTGCCCACTCCAATTCGAAAATAAAATATGTTGTTCAGTAAATTACTCAAAATTCATTTTAAAAAAATAATAAAAATAATTTTCAAGTGTTTATTTTGGAATTTTTGTAAAAAATAATTTTTATTTGTGTTTTATTGAAAATACGAGTAGACTTTTAAAATTATATTTCAAGAAGTAAGTAGGTTGTTAGGTGTAGGTACTAGGTACTCACCTAAATTTATAAAGATTTCTCGAACTTACAATTGTGCAGTTTCGAAAAATTATAAGAATGAATTTTGATATGAAACAACCCAAAAAGTAATACTCCAACTCGAAAAATTATTTTTAAAAGAATTATTGCAGTAAATTAATTTATCCAACATTCAAAATTTTTTAAAATTTATCGAGCATAAAAAGTTTATCAAATTTCAAAATTTTGCTAAAATTTAAATTATATCAAAATTCCAATTTTTACCATCAAACTTCGAATTTTGATACAATTTCGAAAATATATTGAAATTTAAAAATCGTCAAGTAACAATTTTTATCCAATAAAATTTTTTAAATAATTATAATCAAATTTAAAAAGTTTATCCAATTTCAAAAATTTGTTGAAATTGAAAAGGATTGAAATTCTAATCTTTATTAAATTTTTTAAAATTGGAAAAATTAAAGAGAATTTTGACCTTATTTAGAAAAACCATTAAAATTGAAAAATCAACAAAATCCCAATTTTTATCCAAATTTTGGATTTTAAAAATTTTTTAGGAAAATTCAAACTGAATTTTGATGTAAAATTTAAAATTTTCCAAATTTTGAATTTTATTCGAATTTAATTGTTTCAGATTTATTTTTGAAAAATTGATCAATAAAGTTATCAAAAAATCTTAAAAATTTGAAGATAAATCAATTTTTTCAAATTTGCCGACTTTGAAAAGTTTATCAAAATTCAAAAATTTGTTGAAATTGAAAAACGATTAAAATCCCATTTTTTTACCGTGGTAACAATCAAACTCATTAAAATTTCAATTTATATCAAATTTTTTAAATAAAAAAATCAAACTTTGAATTATTTTGATACGATTTTGAATTTTTTTTTTGAAATTTTTTACAAAATCACCAAAATTCCAATTTTGATGTAAAATTGAACATTTTCCAAATTTTGAATCTGATTCAAATTTAATTGTTTCAAAGATTTACTTTTGAAAAATTGATAAATAAAAATTATGAAAAAATCATAAAAATTCGAAGATAAATCAATTTTTTTAAATTTGTCGACTTTGAAAAGTTTATCAAATTTCAAAAAATGTGTTGAAATTGAAAAACGATTAAAATCCCATTTTTTTACCATGGTAACAATCAAACTCATTAAAATTTAAAAATCATCTAAATTTCAATTTATATCCAATTTTTAAAATTAGAAAATCAAACTTTGAATTATTTTGATTTTTTTTTTTTGAATATTAAAGAGTACCTAGGTAACTTAATTTAAAAAATTAATCCAACTTCCAAAAATTATTAACATTCAAAAATCAACGAATTTTAAAGATACCTTAGCTAAATCAAATTTTTAAAATTTATCGAACTGGAAAATGTTATAAATTTCAAAAATTTGTTAAAACTGACAAAAATATAAAAACTTTAGTTTTGATTAAAGTTTCCCAAATTTTGAATTTTTATTAAAATAAATATTTTAAAATGGTAAAAATCGAACTATCAAAATTGGTCCATTTTCAAAAATTCTAATTTTTATCAAATTTTTAATTTTGATCCAATTGTGAAATTAAAAATTAACAAAACTACACTTTTTATTCTTCAAATTTTTTCAAATTTCAAAGACTATCTAGATTTAAAAAAACTTTCAAAAATTATTAAAATTATTTAAATTCACAAATCATCGAAATTGTGTTTTTAAATTGAATTTTGAATTTTTACCAATTTTCAAAGAACACATTTTTTTAAAATAGGTAATTATAGGTATTTATTTTAGAAAGCAATACCTAATTCTTTAAAAATTATTGTACAAATAAGTACCTATAAGAAAAATTCAAAATTTCAGCCAAAAAATCAAAAAAGTTTTGAGAGAAACTCAAAAATTCTTTAAAAAACGTTTGGAAAATAGTATTCTTGGAGACAAAATATTTATTGAAAAAAATCGGTATTTAAAAAATTCGTTTGAGAAAAATTCAAAATTTTTCAAAATATTATTTTAAAAAAATTAAAAATAAAGCATTTGAAAATTTTTTGAAAAAAAAAATTAAAAACATGAAACATTCTGTGGTAAAGAAAATTTTCTTCGAAAGAAATTGGTAAAAAGGAAATAATTAGTATTACTTATTTTTTTTAAATTTCTTTAAAAAAATTACATCCTTTCAAAATGCTGATGAAAATTTTTTGGTATAAATAATGCTTCAATTATGCGACCAGTTTCGTTCAAAAAATAATACCTACACACACGTATCTGAATAATCCCTAGAATTATCAATTCATTACGCAATTCGATTTTTTTTAAATTCACTTTCTCCGCAGAAAATGAAATCAAGGACGATACCGTAATTTAATGTGACTTGTCCAAGACCTGCGACTCAATGTTTCAACAAACAATGTGGAGTTCAATAAAAATAAACATCTTCACCATATCATCGAAAAATATTATTTATATGTAAGAATGTGACGCGTTTAAAACGCATAGATTCGTGTTTTAAAACTACTACGCTAATTTTTAGACAAATTTTCATTAGTAAACAATAAACAATGATCGTCGATCCAACGTTTCAGTTGATTTAGTTCGATTGATAATGAATAACGAAAGTTGATGATTTAATTGCATGCACAGGTAAGAAATTTTTTAGACTATTTTATACCTAATTTAAACATTTTGTTACGACTTTAATTATTAAATTTTTGATCAGAATAAGCTATATTGCCATCAGTCGGTCATTTTACTTCAATACCTACACATCATAAAGTTGAAGAAAAAATTAAAATATGGTTTCATTAAAAACAAAATTCATATCATGATATTTAAAAATTGAAACTTTCCTATTGAAAATCATTTGGTTGGTCGTTTCAAGTTTCAAATGAACCATGATATTAGAAAAAAAAATGAAAATTTCAAAAATTGCTTCACAGTTTTGAAATTAGTATAAATTGTGTATTGAAAAACAAATTGTGGAATTCGTGTATTGGCCGAATTAAGCAATAAGAAATTTTAAAAATTAGAGGAAAAAATTTAAATTTTCAAGAGAATCAAAATTTTAAAAATTATTCAAAATTATTATTTTTTTAAACTGGCTTAGTAGCAAAACAAATTTCTAAAAAAATACCCGTATTGTAATATCGACTACTTGAAATCCCAAATTTTATTGAATTGACAACATAATCGAAGAACTGCTGCAAAATCGATCTTCATTAAAATGGAAAAATTTTTTGTGTTTGAAAAATTGTTCGACTTATCAAAATCAATAAAATAATCGATGTATGGAAATAAAAAAAAAATAAAAAAAAATAATTTGATTAAAAAAAAATTGAATTAATTTAAAACAGAAAATTTTGAAAATTTGACTCAAGAAATTAAAAAAAAAAGGATAGATAGATCCTAGTAGGACCAATTGGAAAAATTAATTGGCTAAAATTTAAAAGTTTATTGAATTAAAAAAACTAACAGGGGCCTATTCAAACTGAAATCGAAAATTTTGCTTTGCTATTTCATAAATTGCAGAATTTATTTAAGTCCGAAAATTATTGATCAAAAAATCTCTACACTGGAAAAAAATGTATAAAATTTTGATCTATACTCAACCCATTTTCAACGAAATGAACTATCAAATCTTCTAATATCTTTTTCAATTTTTTATTTTCCAGATGACCGTGTTTTAGACATAAAACACATAATGCTGAGTTCATTCATAAACCAAGCACTAATTCCATTATTAATCTTCATTTCTTTTACACGCCACCAAACCCAAGCAGAAGATGAGCACGAGTAAGTGTACCTTATTTTCATCCCAATGACAAACTTCTAACGATTCGCTAAAACTTCACCCATAAATTTTTTCAGTTACTCTTTGGAGTCATCAACACCACTCGCCTCACCGGAAATCGCAGAAGATGTAATGGATCAAAATTCGAACTGGAATTGCGCTCGTCTCGAGGCATTCAAAGACATTGAGAAAATTTTCAACACGACAGACGACTCGGCCGAAGCGAACGTCAACAGGGAAGAATATCATTCGCGAATTAAACGTTGCACAGAAAAGAAAAGGCAGGATATAATTATACGCGAATTTGAAAGGAGAATCCAAAAACAAGAAATGAGAGAGGGTAAGTTGAAAGAAACTCACCACAAAAATAATATTTATAAAACAACCACGCATGAATCTGCAACTCAAGAATACAATAATCAAAATACGAACAAAGATAGCATTTTGATGGATGATTTATATCAAACTATGTCATACTCGGAAAATACAGAACCATATTCGAGGAAATATAGAACTTTGCCAGTAAATTTAAAACCACTTACGAATGATTTATCTAGTACAAGTTCTTCTCAAAATGATAAATCGTCATCAACTGCACCATCAAGTTTTACAAATACGATTAAAAAATTGAAAGAGAGTCAACGCAACATCGTAAGCTTTTCGCAAAAAAATAGTTTCTCTCGAGAGCCTAAAGTTGGCGAAACCGTGTCCCTCTCTACAGTTCCATACGTAATTCCACGTATCAAAGCGAAGCAACGCAAAAAAAATAATCCAGAGTTGAGGCCGACAAAAATTACTGAAAATGATGGAAAACGAAAAAAAGGACTACTTCGAAATCTACTAGGTCGAGTTAGTGAAGTTATGGAAGGGGGTACTTTAAAACATTCTGTCGATTTGGACATGTCTGACTTGAATGAAAAAAGTTCATCTACTTATCCAGATGAAGAGAGTATCGAATATGAAACGGTAACATCCCCCAAATTTTTTGACCATTTTACAAAATCGGGTGATATTTCTTCGAGTGGAAGATCTCATGACCAGCAAGAGAATTCAATTATCCAAAAAATACGCGAAGATACAAAAAAACAACTGCAGTCGAAAATCGAAGAACTTGAAAAATTGAGGGAAAAAATGGCAGAAATTATACGTCAGGCACAATTGATCAAAAATCGAACTAAAATTTCGCCACCTGCTTTCGACAAAATTTCTGCGAAACATGAGACAAAAGTCATCGACGAAAATGTCAAATATAATGCAAATTTTAATCACAAATTAGACACCATAAGTACTAAAAGTATTCAAAAAAATCAAATAGGCATTCAAACGGTTAAAAAAGCCACCAATTCAGATATGCCATCAAAAGATCTCCAGAAACAGCATTTTTTGGAGAAACATACCACTTTGAGTTCCTCAGCCCCGACTCAAAGTACCGAAAGGCAGGAAAAGTTCATTTCTAGGAGTCATACTACCTTGAAAAATTTACCTACTGAACGAATCGAATTCCACAATCTTCACACAACTGTACTTCCTTCTTCGGACATTTATTCTTCGAAACACCACCACACAAACCACGAGCAACCATTAAAGACACACCTTCAAAATGAAAATTTATTAAAAAATCAAAACCAAAAAGACTCTCCTTTGCAAGCCAGATCAGAAGATAATGAAAATTCAAATTATCATCCACATGATACTCAAAAAGGTTTGCCAACTGCTTCAATCAAACCGAGAGAACAGTCTTCAAAATTTGACTCAACACCTTCAACGATCAACATATTTCAAACTCAAACTAAGCAGACTCAAAAACTTCTTCATCAATTAGGATCATCTTCGGATGAACCCTCAATAACTCAAAGCTTACATACAAAAACTAATCCAAATGTACTTTTTCAACCATCTTCAACAAAACTACCCAGTTCGAGTACTACTCTTCGACATGGGAAGTCCTCAGAAAACCCAGCCATGGTAGAATATCCTCATTCGGGTAAAAGATCCACCCCTCAAATTTCTGAAGCTAAATTACCTACCACTCAACCCATCAATATATCCGCAGAAAGAGCTACTTCCCTAGATCATTCAATTTCTGATAAAACTACCACCACACACTTTCATAATTTTCAACAAAGAAACGCTCCTGAAGAAAGTACTGCATCTCTAAACCGTCATACAACGAAAATTAACTCCCCTTTGTCTCTCAATAGAGACGATGCTTCCTCAGCACTGGTTGGTAAATCGCACTCATCAGTTGCTGACCAGCTTCATGACATTCATCATCCTACAACGATTCCAAACTCAACTACCCAACTACTTTTGGAAAAAATCACCCAGCTAACACCTTTTTATAAAGTTGAAGAATGGAAAAAAATCATTACTCTAAGAAAACACAATTTGGATGGAACATCGACTCATCAACCCATTCAGTCGCATAAAAATATCTCTTCTGAAAACATTTCGACAGAAAAATCTCACATTAGCAGAAGCACTCTTCCATTGGTTCATCACCATTCTCACCATACCGATTCGAGTAAAATTTCTGCCTATCAGCCACCTTACTTGCCCTTGAAAGTGGTAACGCCCAAGAAATTTTCTCCACTGATTCATTCACATCTGAATATCAAGAACTCAGACGACCATTCCTCTCCACATCCGACCCACCCAATTGAGGAAAATCACCCAGTGCATCAACTAAATAATCATCATCCTTCCTACTCAACTGAGATTTCTTCGAAAAAAAATACACTCGTAAAAGTTCAAGAGGAAAGTAGCTCAATTCCTGATTTAGTTCATTCACCAAAATTCAAATCTGACGAAAATTTCTCTCCACATCCTCATCATTCTATTGAGGTAACCTTACCGATGAGATCTCATATAGAAAATTATCCAGCTCATCAATCGAATCATAAAATTGCACTCAAAAAAGTTCAGGAGGAAACTAGCTCAACTTCTCACTTGGTTCATTCACCAAAATTCAAATCTGATGAAACTTTCCCTTCACATACACATCATATTAATGAGGTGACCTTACCGATAAAATTTCACAAAGAAAATCATCCAGTTCATCAAACAAATCATCCACCCCACTCAATTGAGATCCCTTTGAAAAAAACTGCACTCGAAAAAATTCAGGAGGAAACCAGCTCAACTTCTCACTTGGTTCATTCACCAAAATTCAAGTCTGATGAAAATTTCACCCCACAACCGCATCATTTCATTGACGTGACCTTACCGATGAAATCTCATACAGAAAATCATTCAATTCATCAAACAAATCATCATCATCCATATTACTCAAATGAGATCCCTTTGAAAGAAATTGCACTCGAAAAAGGTCGAAATACAGAAAATCATCCGGTTCATCAACCGAGCCATCGTCATCCATCCCACTCAACTGAGATCCCTTTTAAAAAAATTACACTTGAAAAAATTCAGGAGGAAAGTAACTCAATTTCTCATTTAATTCATTCACCAAAATTCGAATCGGATGAAAATTTTTCTTCGCAGCTGCATCATTATAATGAGGTTACTCCACCGATGAAATCTCACAAAGAAAATCATCCCGTTCATCAACCAAGCCATCATCATCCATCACAATCAACAGAGATTCCTTTGAAAAAAATTACACTCGAAAAAATTCAGGAGGAAAGTAATTCAATTTCTCATTTAGTTCATTCACCAAAATTCGAATCTGATGAAAAGTTTTCTCCACATCTGCATTCTAATGAGGCGACCCCACCGATGAAGTCTTACAAAGAAAATCATCCAGTTCATCAACACAATAATCACCATCTATTTCTTTCAACTGAGATGCCTTTGAAAAGAAGTACAATTGAAAAGGCTCAGGAGGAAAATTCAATTCATTCGCAAAAATTCAAATATTCGGATGAAAATTTCACCCCACATCCGCATCATTCTACTGAGATGACCTTACCGATGAAATCTCTTGCAGAAAATCATCCAGTTCATCAATCAAACCATGATTCATTCCACTCGATTAGGACACATCCGAAAAAAATTACACTCGAAGAAGCTCAGGGTGAAAGTAGCTCAACTTCTCATTCAGTTCATTCATCAAAATTCAATCCTGATGAAAATTTCACTCCACATACGACTCATTCAATTGGGGTGACCTTACCAGTGAAATCTTCCATAGAAAATCATCCACTTCATCGTCTACATCCTCATCATCATGAATTACAAAAATTTGACAAACTTTCCACTCTTGAGCCAACCCACTCGTCTGAGTCATTTTTGAAAAAAATTACATCACTTGAAAAAGCTCAGGATGAAAGCAGTTCATCTTCTCATTCAGTTCATTCACACTCAAAATCCAAACATGTGCACGACTTCCTCACTCCGAAGAAAGCTCTTCCAGTTAAAGTGCACATGAAAGGATTCACCTCACCGATGAAATCTTATTCAGAAAATAAAGCAATTTCTCAAACTGTTCATCAGCATCAAGAATTACCACATTTTGAAAAAACATCCACCTTTCTCCCATCTCATTCAACTAAAATTAACACCAGAGAAATATACTTACCACGAGATTCTCAAGAAATAGCTCATGTAACTCCTTTATCGCATTCATCAACAACTCAGCTAAAAAAGATTGATACGCCTCCTTCGAATATTTTAGAAGAAATCAAAAGATTAGAGAAGGAAAAATTGGAGGAAATAAGAAATTTACAAAAGAAACAATTTGAACTTCTTCACAAAAGTCATTCTCCTCGCCCTTCTCATTCAACTTCATCCAATTTTGAAGTATTTTCCGAGCAAAAAAACAGCAAACACCCGCTCATCGATAGTACACCTTCACACAAGGAAACACATTCCACTAAAAACACAGCACAAGGTCGCTCTGCTTCTGAGCAAAACATAAATTCACTACATACTCACGACATAACGAAGCCATATCCAACACATTTCACTACTCCCACAATTTTACCCAATGACGAAATGGTGGATATGCCTTTGCCTCCTCTGAATCCAAACGACAATTGGAAATATTTAAAAAAATTGGACGAATGGTATGAAAAACAAAAGGCAAAATCTTCAACAATAAAGCCTCCAACAATTCGTCCACCTTCTGCGACTCCAGTTCCTCGACCATGGACTACTCCTTCTTCAACTGTTGCTCCAATGACAGTTCCGCCAAGATTAAGACCAGTGACGCCTTCCAGAAATAGAACAGCACCAAACCAAAGACCAAACTCACCCGTTACTCCTACAACCACCCAAAAATCACCAGCACCGGTTAATTATCATATAGATTCGACAATTAACAGAAGTTACAATATCACTATCAATTTGGTCACACCGGATTCTACGCGGCGAGAAGATGAAGAAAGAAACGAGGGCGAAGTTGTAGATAATCCGTCTTCTGATCCCATAAATGGAGCAGGCTTTGGAAATTATTTTGATCCAAGCATTAATATGGTTAGCTCCACTGGTCCGTCAAAAATTACAAAAAATGAACCTACAGGAGATTTCGACAGTTCACCTCACCCTTCTCTTCCACGAGAATTACCATCTCAGTCTACTCATTTGTCAGATTTTCCATCAGTGGACGAGACAACGCCATTACCTCAAAGTTTTACAACAACTCAAATGAAAAACTCACCGAACGACGACTCACCATTTACATCAGCCCATTCTGAAAATAATACAATTCTGAAATCTTCAATTCGTTCTGATTCAAAGCGACCCAAGCATCTGCTAACTACCACAACACTCCACAAAAAAATTCTCGACAAATTAAAAAATCCACCTTCGAAAGTACAAACCGACTCCACAACACCAGCATCGACTACGCTCACAACAGATGGAAAAACAGACCTCCATGCATTGTCTCACCCTCTCTCTTTTGCTGGAAACTGCACTCCAGCATGCAATAATTATATCATCATTATTCCCAATAAAACGGAGGAAATAATTCAAATCCTACATAAAAATGATCAAACCCCATTAACAGACCAATCAGCAATACTTCAAACTTCTAGGTCAGCTCAAAATCACCACACATCGGATCCAAATTCTTCCTCAGACATAAAATCATTACTCGAACCGATCATAAAGGCAAAAATGACTCCTTCGAATAACACCGAACTGCGTAAATCTATTAATGAACTTATGATGTCTTTAAAACAACGTCGATTTAACGAATACGCCAAGTTGTACCAACACAAGCTGAACCCTATGGTGGGTGAGGGTCGAGACAGTATCGTGGCCATTTCTCAGATCAACGAATACATAGAATTGCTGGAATTAATGCTCGTATACCTGGCACGAGACCCCGATAAGCTCTTAGATGAAAAGAAGGATGCACGAGTTGACAATTTTGAATCTCCCTATGCTAAAGATGACCCTCAACGTCGATTAATCGAAGGTCAATTCCATTACGTGCATCCTAAAATTTTAAACGAGTTTATAGATGTGTATAAAAAGTATGGCAACGGTGAGAAGTACTATGGAAGACCAGCGTGGCAATTTTCACAGGAGAATGAACCAAGAGGAAGATCTAGACCGAGAACTTCGGGTGGCTTGTTGAGTAATTTGTTTAATTTCAAGGGATTAGTACAACCTTTAATTTATTCGTATAATAGAGCTTCTATGAATAGACCCGATACTCAGTATCATGATTACTAAAATTTAGAGATCAATTTTGTGCCTAATTATTGATCCTTTTATTGGATTGTATGCATATTTCTATTTTTAATTATTTATTTTTAAAATTGTTAAATCTAATAAATTATTATTTTTTTGACAATTATATTTTTGATATGACTCACCTCAGGATTAGACATCTTTATCAGAATGGAACTGCACCAAAATAACCAAATACGTAGTTCCAGCAGCAATGGCCTAAAAAAGTAAATAGGTAAGTGTAGGTAAGTATTAGAAGTAGGTATCCAATAAATACTAATTATCACAACTTTCAACTTACCGACGTGATCAAATGAGTATTCAACGTGAAAAAATCGCAAGCTGTAAATTCAATCTTGGTATTCGCAATGTGGTTCATAAATAAAGCCAACTAGAAACAAATTTAAAAAAAAAATTTAAATGCTTCTTCGGTCTTTCAATTTATATTTCAAAATTGTGTTTAACTGTATCTAACGAAATTTCAAAACCAAAAAGCTGAATTAAAAAATAGTATTCCAAATTTTTAAAATCGTAAGCATTTATGAAACTTTGAATTGAATTTAATTTTAAAAATTTTCAAACTTTTAAAATGACCAAATTTCAAATTTTCACCAAATTCCGAAATTTTCCTCAATATTTTAAAAATTTATTACGTTCATTATACAAAATTAACCAAAATAATAGAAAAAACTACCAAATTACAAATTTTTATCATTTCTTCTAAATTTTCTCAGATTATTGAATTTTTACCATTTTTAAAACATTTAATAAACTTTACAAATTATCCTTTCAAATTTTTTTGAAAATTCAACTCAAGTTTCAAAACTGACCCCACTTCAAAGATTTATTCAATTTAGAAAATTATGAAAATCAAAATTCTAATTTTCGTAAAATTTTGTTCATTTTTCACTTTTAGAAAATTTTGAAACTTTCCCAATTATATTTATTTGTACTAAATTGTACAAAATTTACCAAATTTTGATGATTTAGGTAAGTAATAAATTTAAAAATTATCAATTTCAAATTTTTATTAAATTTTAACCAAACAAATTGACCATTGATTTTTTTTAGAACATTCAGCAGAATTTTAAAAGTTAGTAAAACATTAAAAATTTATTAAAACTTAAGGCCTACGAGTTTTCACCAAATTTTTATAATGAAATATGTTAGTTATTAGATTAAGGAATTAGGTAGCATAGGTACCTACCGGCCTAACTAAATTGTAATTTTTATAAAATTGTAAATATTCCTTAAAAGTGTAAGTAACAAGCTTTGATAAGTGGATACAATTTCAAAAATTTATAAAAAATTTAAAAATTAACAACATAAAAATTTTCATTAAATTAATTTTTTTTAATTTTCAAATATTGAATTTTTTTCAAAATTAAAATTTGAATAAATTTTGTACATCAACATTTCAATTTTTTTTTGTTGAATTTAAATGAATTTCAAAAATTTATCCAACTTTTATGAATTTATTAAATTTGCCAAAATGTTGTTTTAATAAATTTTTAAAATACCTATCAAAATATTTAAAATTTTTATCATAATAATTTTGAAAAATTGAATTTTTACAAAATGAAAAATTTTTAGAATCTATAAAAAATGAACAAATGACCCTCTAAACATTTTTGAAAATTTAGCAGAAATTTAGAAATTGATTCAACATCAAAAATTCAATAATTTAAAAATTGTCAATTTGAATTTTCACCTAATTTTGAAGATGAATGCAAAATTTTTAAAATTATAAAAAATTATAAAACTTCGTAGCTTTGTAGATTCATTTAATTGTGAAAATTTATAAAACATTTAAAAATGATCTAAATTTAAATTTTTATAAAATTTCAAGTGTTTCCAAAATTGTTGAAATTTTCAAAGATTTAAAAATTTTTAAAAATTGTAAAAATTTATCCAACGTTGAAAGTGGATCCAATTTCAAATATTTTTTGAAAATTAAAAAATTACTGGCATTTTAATTTCTATCATCATTTGGATTTTTACCAAATTCTTTATAATTATTTTGAAAAAAAAAATCATTTTTAAAAATGGTAAAAAATATCTTTACGTTACTTGGGAGATAAAGTGCTACTTTATATACCTCTCGCTGATCATTCGGTAGTATAAAGAAGCCTTTTTCTCCCTCGTAACGTAAAATATTTTATCCATCTAGGAAAATGAGATTTCAACGATTTTGATTCATTTCCCTCGCTTCGCTCGGGCAATAAACCCTCAAAATCGTCGAAAATCACTTTATCTCCCTAGTTGAATAAACTACTATAAATCTGAAGAATAATACCTTACTATGTTTCAAAGGTTGCCATTAACAATTTTTTAAATATGGGCTCGCGCCGAGTTGTTTCATTTCAAACAATTTTTAACTTTTACATTGGTTCCATTTTTTTTTATTATTACAAAAAAATTTAAAAACTTTTATTTTAAAAAAATTTTAAAAAAATTTCATTCCAAAAAATGAAGTTTTTTTCATTTTAAAAAAATTAGAATTATTTTTATTCCAAAAAAAAGTTATTTATTTCAAAAACATTAAAAAAATGAAAAAAAAATAATAATCCAAAAAAATAATTTTTTTATTTCAAAAAAAAAAGTTTTATCCTGTTTTATTCTAAAAAAATTGAAAAAAATTTATTCCAAAAAAAAAAAGAAATTTTTTACCTCAAAATACAGAGTTTTTTTCGTTGAAAAATTGTAAGTTTTTCCTCCAGGAAAAGAGATCCTTCTATGTGTTTAAAAAAAAAATTCAACGAAAAAAATAAATAAGAACTTTAAAAAAATTTCTCTTGAATTGAGAACTTTTTACTCCGAAAGTTGAACTGATGAATATTCTCAATTCAAAAAAATTGAGCAATTTTTTCCCAAGAAAGGGGATATTAGTACAATGTATATTTTTTGAGAGTTCAAAAATTTTACTCGTACATTATTTATTTCAAATTTGAAAAAAAAGGAGGGGCTTCTAAAAATCCCCGAGACTCACCTCTTCTTTCGTATTGGCGTCCAAAAATCGATTATTCAAAGCGGAGATCAAATAACGAGTCTTGATACCCTGAAAAAAACCCACAAAATATCTCAAATTTCAATCAAACTCACCAAATCCATCAACCTCATACCTCGTCATACATTTTCTGAGATATTTCAACGATCAGTATAAACCTAGTGGAATACTGCAAGCACCACAAGTAAGTAGCCAAACTAGGTTTAGCAGCATTACCGCCTATAAATCCATAAATCTCGAAATAAACATCGAACAAAAACATAAGACTGCAGCAAATCAAAGAAGCCAATAACGCGAGCCCATATGCTTTCTGCAGGTAAATCGCAGCATCCATAATATTCTTATGCGTATGTCTCAAAATAGTCACATTATGGAGCATTTCGGCGAAGCCAAAATTAAACAAAGATGTCTCCGGGTTGACGCAATTTTCCACATGATGAGACTTGGTAGCACAGTTCAAATCGTCCAATATCATATTAATAGGTTCATCTTCTTTGATCGAGTTGGCCATACCGAGTAGTTTTTTGTACTTGACTCTGGAGAATAAATCCTGTTTTTGTAACAATATGATCAAACTGCGGTTAACTTTTCGAGCTCTGATTAACAAAGAATAAGTACACGTTGTGAACTGAACTTCAACCCAGCAATTGGAAATATTCTGGCAATACATGTTGGCAAACAAGAGCACGTAGGCCCATCCACTGGACACCATGTAGAACATCCTCAGCCTCACAATATTTATGGGAAAAGTCAAAGAACAAATGGCACATACGACTTTGAAGGAAAACCACGAGTGGCTTACGATGTCTTCTTTTTTGATATGTAAGTTGGCATCAACATGGGTGAGTAAATCGGCGTACTGGGTTAGATTCGGTTTCACTAGAAATAAGCACGTGAACTTGGAGATGCAGCTCGTTACGAAGACCATGGTTGGGAAGAGCATCTTCAAAAAGTAATTATACGAAATGTCTCGTTTGACATGGGTCAGTTTCCGTTCAATGTCCATCATGATCATGGGTAAGAAGTACAAATGAAGTATGCAGAGGAAAAAAGCGAATCCGGTATAAAACGTGTAAACTGGATGGGCTCGTAAAACGTGATTCAAAGGCATTACTGCGAATAATCTCGAGAATATTATGACTGGTTTCGTGTATAGAGGAATTTTTACGTCGATTTTGGTCTTCATTTTGGCTGGCACGAATAAATGTTTCAAGACAAAAGAGCAAACTAAAGCTGAGTGGGATATAGAACGATAAATGCTGGTGAAATTGAGCTGTTTACTTATTGTTATGCTGGTTAAATTGGAAATCAACGAGGTGTTGTTTTTGTTTCTGTAGAAATAATATGTTTTAACGAGGAGCACGAGATTTTACTGCTTTGAAATGTATAATCAGTGTTAGGTAATTTGAATTACCTTGAACTTGTAAAAAAATCAAAGCCAGTAGGTTTGCATTTTTTTTTATCATTTTTTAATTTCTTCAACAAAAAAAAATCAGCAAATATTTTATACAAAGCTATCTATTGGAATTTACTTCTTTGAAAAATAAATCTTGAAATTTTTTTGGAAGAAAACAAATCTATCATTTTTGGAGATAGAAAAACACGATTTTTTTGGAGAAAAAAATTTCCTAATTTTCGGAGTTGAAAAAATTTCTTATTTTTTGAAAATTAAAAAAATTAGTCATCTACCTAGTACCTAAGTACCTACTTAATATTTCTCAAATTCTTGGGAAATGAGAAAAATGAGACCTCAATTATTTTGTAAAAAAATTTCTGTATTTCCTCGAAATAAAAAAATTTCAGTTTTTTCAAATTAAAGAAATAGGTAGGTAAACAACATTTCTCAATTTTTTAGGGGTAAATTTCTCAATTATTGAAGAAGAGAGAATTTTTCAGGTTTCTTTTTTTCTTCTTCTATGGAGAAAAAATAATATGTTATTTTAAAGATGGAAAAATTTGATTTTTTTCAAAGAAAAACTTCTTTCTTAAAAAAAAAAATCACGTAAATTTAGCAGTAGACTTTTTTCCAATTTTTCGAAAAAAAATTTCTGTTTCCATATTATATAATGTAAGTAATAAAAAAATCTTATTTTTTCAAATTGAACATTTTCTCAATTTTGGTGGAGATCTACATTTTTTTTTTAAAAATCAAGATTAGCAAGAAAAATTCTTAAATTTTTTAAGGGAGAAAATTCATTTTTCTTAGGGAAAAAATGATGAGATTTTTTCAGAGAAAAAATTTCTAAATTCCTCAATTTTTTAGAAGAAAAATAATTCCTCATTTTTTCCCGTTAAAATTTAATTTTTTAGGTGAAAAAAAATCTCCATCAATTTGGAAGAAAATTACTCAATTTTTGTAGAAAAAAAACTCAATTTTATACAGAATTTTTTTTATCAATTTCTTTATTGTAAAATTTTTGTATTTTTTTTTAGCGAAAAGAAAAGATCCATTGATTTGAAGTAGAAAAATTTCATGTTATTTACCTATCAAATACTTGACCAAAGAAATTTGGAGGAAAAAATTCTGAATTTCTTGGAATGGGTAAAAGAAAACCTTGAATTAGAAGGGGAAAAATGTGAAATTGAGAAAACTCCTGTTTTTTAGATAGAAATCTCAATCTTTTTGACTAAAAAATTCAGTTAGATGTGCGGATCTCAATTTTTATTAAATAAGTAGGTAGGTACCTATCTATTCTATTTTTTTGTAGAAAAAATTTCTGAATTTTCCGGAAAAAGAAAGCCTTAATTTTTTGGAGATTTTTGAATTGATTTTTTTCCAATTTTTTGAAATAGAAAAGGAAATTTTGGTTTTAACGAAGAAAAAAAAAATCATTATTTTTTAGAAGTAAAAAAAATCACATAATTTTTTTTGGGAAAAGAAATTCAAATCCTTGAAGAAAATTTTTTCAACTTATTGGAAATATGTATATATAAAAAAAAATATATATTTTTTTAGAAAATGATTTCAATAACCCAATGGTCTTAATCAGAAAAAAATTAGAGAAAAAATTTCTAAATTTTGTTAAGAGTAAAAAATATCTGAATTTTTCCGAAGTAAAATTTTCTGATGAGAGGGGTGGGTGGGAGTGAAAAAATTCCTCAAAAAATTCAAATTCTTGGAGACAATTTTTTTCAACTTCTCGGGAATAGAAAAAAAATGAAAAATTTATACTTTTCAGAAAACAATTTCAATTAGGTACTTACCATTAGTCTCAATTGAGAAAAAAAATGGAGGAAAAATTTCTGAATTTTGTTAGAGCAAAAAATCTGAATTTTTTCAAAATGAATTTTAATTTTCTACTGTGAGGGGGGGGGGGGGGGTTGACAAAGTCCTTGGACGAAATTTTTTTCATTTTTTCGGAAAAAGAAAATGAAAATAATAATATTTTTCAGAAAACAATTTCAATTTTTAGTTTCCATTAAGGAAAAAAAATTGGGGAAAAAATTTCTGAATTTTGTTTGAATAAAAAAAAATCATAATTTTTTCGAATTAAATTAAAATTTTCTACGATGGGGGAGGGGGTTTGAGAGTAAAATAAAATGTTCTCAATTTTTTGGGATAGAAAATGTTAAGTTCTTTTGAGAGAAAAATGTCGGTTCTTAAGCAGAAAAAAATTTCTTCTGAGTTTTCTTGAGACAAATAATATGATCTTAATATTTTTCAATTTAAAAAATATATAACATAAAAACACTTCTCGATTTTTATGTTAAAAAATATTTTTGAATTTTTCGGGGGTGGGAAAATCTCGATATTTATGCAGAAAAACATCTCATTTCTTGAGAAAGAAGTTTCTTATTTTTTTACAGAAAATAATCATTCTCACATCTCACATTTTCAATATTAAAAAATTTCCAGACCTCCACCCTTTTGGGAAAAAATCAAGTAGACTATAGAAAATTCTCAGCAAACGCCTCTTATTCAACTCCGAATTTGATTGACTGATAAAAAAAAAAAAATCACCAGAACTTTCTTTTTATCCTGTTCCCTTTGTCTCTACATGGTGCAAACAGCTTTCCAAAACGTCAATTAATTAACAAATTATTATATTATTTACCTGTTCTGCGGTAATATGAGCCATCCCAGTGACGATCAAAAACCTCACGATGTAATAAACATTCCACCAGACGGTAGAAAAAAGCTCCGAGAACACCTTGGATCCGTGCTTCATCGCAGTCCCAATCACATATCCGAACATGGCGAAATAAATATTGAACAAGCTCTTCAAGAAACACGCAGCCAAAGTCATGAGTAAATGCAACTTGTACATTTTATTCAGGTACCGGACCAATTCGCATAGCAGACGGTGACAGTATCTGTAGACTTCTATGGTATCGGCGAGATCGTTTCCAAATACGATATCCTTTTGGAGATTATTCTTGTATTTGAAGATGCTGTAATTAGCTAAGGCGTTTTCCGGTATACACCAAGCTCTTCTTTTACTGCTAAAGGAAACAAAAATTTGAATAGTTTTGAGAAAAAATAACCGAAAAATCACTCAGGCTCTATCACATAATTATTCATTCCAAAAATAAAAGGTATGCGTAGTTGAACTGTTCAAATACTTACGAAAAATCACGCTTGAAATTGGTAGAAAACTGGAACGTTGTCGCGAAATTCTCCTCTTCAATTAGATGACTCAGCGTTTCATTAATCACTGTGAATCTCAATCGAATCAGGTAAGCGCAGAATACGAACAAGATATCGCTACAGAATCCCGTCAAATTGGACCAAACCAATATAGCGCACCAAATCACACCGAACTGATTATTGTTAGCCGACACATTGATCAGATAAAAACAATTGATGGGAAAACTAAGCAATACGAAAGAAACCGCTAGTCCAATACTGTAATCCAGATGCTTCCTCGTGTTCACCATACTCTCGTAGTTTTTAATATGCCGAAGGAACTTATCAGCTTCCTTGACATCGGAGAAGAACTGCTTCAGGCCGGATCTCAACGAAAAAATGGCAACGATGCGAGCACTAACGCTCATCAAAGTGATCAGTAAGGGATTCAAGATCTTCATTATCAACGACTGCTTGGTCTCTCGATCTAAATTCGTGAAATTGCCTTCGATGAACGACTCGACGCCCTCAACGGCGAATATACCATCGTGATAAGAATCTGGTAAACTCGTATGCAATACATAAATCGGAGCGGTTACACCGTGAACGATGGTAATGATGAGCAAGATCACGGCGACGATTAATTTAATAATGCTCAAATCTATCGGTGGATCATTTCGGGTATTTTTCTTATTCTTCTTCTTGCCAAACTGATACTTGAAAGGCATTATACCGAACGCCGAACTCAGAAAGTAGATGGGTAAGAATGATAAACAAACGTCCGGAATTTCTGGACCACCGTACATCTTTCTTCAGTCCAAACACTTTGCTGATAAGGATTTTCCATCGGCTGTTTCGTTAAAAAGAAATGCATACCTTCGTGAGTATAAGTATTTGAAAATTTCTTCTTTGAAAAAGACTTCATTTAATAGCGTTAACTTGTCAATCATTTCATGGGTAACTTGTCAATTATAAAATAAATCGATCGACTCAAGGTTTCATTTGGTATTTCCACTGATTAACGTCCTTCTTCGTTGAATTCATTCCTGCAATCGGGTTGGTGAAATTCATGTATTCGAATAATTATGTTGCCGATGATGTTTTTAACTTGTCTTTTTGAAGAAGGAGGCGTGGTGTAGTTGCTGGAAATTTTTCTTCCATTTCATTGAAATCTTGCTTCGGGCATTTGAGTGAAAACTTGGATCGAAAAGTAGGTAACTGACCATTTTTATACTCCTGGACACCGGCAGACGATTCAATTGTTATTTTCAAAAGTGTTTGAATAATTACCAAGTTTCTTTTTACGTTAAAATAAAGCACCCGAACGAATAATTCTTTAATGAAACAAAAACTTAATTAATTATCACTGAAAAACGAAAATTTCAAAAAAATTTGAATAAAATTTGTGTGGAAAATGGAATTTATGCAACAAGCAACGCTATTGGTCGTTTTCCAGATAAAAGAGGTCACGTGATAATATTTTACTCATGTGCACGTACAAAATGCCATGACTTTTGAGAAATTTGGGAAAAAATTTCAGAATTTTTTTTAATTAAATTTTTTTTCTAATTTTTAAATTTTGATTTGAATATGAATACCCACTACCCAGGAATACCCAATTCCTAATAATGATATTCAAATGAAATAAGATCACTAAACTAATTTTAAGCAGGGTTGCAAACTGTTTCGAACCACCACCAATAAAATTGTTTTGGTGGTGGTTTTCAAATGGTTTTCACCACCACCACAACCAATTGGAAAATTTGTAAAACCATAACCAAATCAAAACCGTTTGCAAGCAGAAAAAATGGAAAAACCATTTGATAAAACCACAAAAAAGAGCTTTAAAAAAAAAACCCACCATCACCACAACCATTTAGATTTGAAAAACCACCAAATCAATTGAATCGGTTTCTTCATTTTATTACTTTGTGTTGTTTTTTGTTCCTTTTGTTTTATCCTAATTTTAATTTAGTCAGTTTCAAAGCAGTTAATTTTAAGGTGAAACTAATAGGTGCCATGATATTTCGTTCCTTTGATTTGTGAATTATGATTAATTAATTGATTATTTGATTACTCGTTTCTTTGCCAAATTGGCCATTAAATAAAGGTTTTTTCTTTTTCAATAACTTCTTTATTTTTTAATTCATTTCTTCTCTTTGTATTTGTATTTGATATTTGATTTCTCATCACTTCATCAGTAACTCAGTATAATTGTTAATTATTGAATTAGAATAATAGAATTAAAATTTAAAACATAGGAAATGGTTCCATCTGGTTGTATCAAGTCTTCGTTAGTATATTTTTTGCTCCATTTAAAAACATGAAAAATCGATTGAAAACCAAAACCAATTCATTTGGTTTTGGTTTTACCAATTGAAATGGTTTTGGTTTTTGAGAACCACCACCAAAACCAATTGAAATGGTTTTGGTTTTTGAGAACCACCACCACCACCACCAAAATAATCAAAAGTTGAAATAACCGAAACCAAAACCAAAACCATTTCAAAAAAAAAAAAAAACATTTATTCGAAAATTTTCAAAACCACCACCACCACCACCAATTAATTCTCAAACGGTTCGCAACCCTGATTTTAAGTAGTTACTCTATTTTTAAATTTAATTCCTTAGCTGAAAATCGAAATAAATTTAGAAAAATTTGCCACTTGCCATTTTCCAGTAGAATGATTTGATGAAAAATTAGCAAATTATTGGCCTTGGCCATGAAATGATTCAATTGTAATTTTTTCAAAAACATACCTTCTTGAAAACATGATACAATACGGTAAGGATTACACCTCATAAACTTCATTTTGAAGATTATTTTTATCCTATTACACCTGTAGTATCGTTTCGTAATTCAAAAAAAGATAGGTACATTGAAAGAACACAACGATGCTTCACGTATCAGCATTTCAAATATCTCAAATCGTAAGTGCTTCTTTACGAATCTACCTAGTTATATTTTAAACTATTCCAATCACTTTCAATTTAGTACCTCATTCGTAAATATTTATTAATTATTTCTTAATAACATAATAACATAAGCTTCAGTTATTTTTTCCAACTTTCTCAAAGTAAACGATATTATTTTTACTTCCTGCAGCTTTTGATTACATTAGCATTTTGCCTTCACCTATTCACTTTCTACGACTTGAGCTATTTATGGGGAATAAACATGGTAATTTTCGAGACAACTGTGTACGGTACGTACTTCGTAATAAAGATAGGTTACCTAATCGCAGTCCTTAGTGATGGTACATTCACCCCTCCTCTAGTAAGTATTTTCTTCTCGGATCCTCTGGTGATAAAATACTCGATCATTAGGTATATTATTAATTTAACGTTTCCAGGAAGCGATGACCAAACTACACGGAGCTGTTCTTTTCAACCTCTTAGGAGTAATTACGCTAACAGCGTACATAGATGTAGCAAAAACAAAGGATGTTAAAGATGTGGGTTACATTTGTTCGGTGTTTAAAGGAGTCGTATCGATTTGTGTCAGTATTACTTATTATTTCGAAGTATTCCAAGCGTAGTTAATAAGATAAACTTTTTTTTGTTCACATTTTCTGTCTTTTTATTCTACAAATGATAAGCAGGGCGGGCAACTTGGAATTTTCTAGGGTGCAGCTCGATTTTTTTTACTTTAAAAAAGTGAGAGATTTTCTCTTGAAATAAAAAATTCATTTTTTCAACAAAAAAAAAAGAACAAAATAAAACATGGATTTTCTGCTCCTAAACAATTGAGATTTCTGCCCCAAAAATCGAGAAATTTTTCTTCTGTGAAAAAATAAATTTCTCCTTCGAAAAAAAAAAAAATTATTCAAAGAAAAAATGTTATTTCTCTAAAAAATAATGAGAGGGATTTTCTCAAAAAAAAAAAAAAACCAAAAATTGAAAGATTTCTTCGTTCAAAGGAAATTGAAAAAATTTCTTTCAATATGCAAGAATTTAAGAAAATATATTTTTTATTTTAAACACAGAAAAATTCTTACATGAAAAAATAAGATTTTTTTCTATTTTTGTAAAAATAAAAATTTTGTTCCAAAAAAAAATACTCAAATAAATTTTGAGGGTTTTTTTACAAAAAATTGAGACATTTTTCTATAAGTAGGTACTTGAATTTTTTTACTCAAAAAAATTGATAACTTTTTTTTTCAAAAGAAATTGAAAACATTTTTACTTCAAAAAATTCAGAAATTTTCATCTCTAAAATTTTGAGAAACATTTTTTACGTAGGTGGGTATCAAAAAAAAAAAAAAATAATTTTTACGCAAAAAAAATTGAGATTTCTCTCTTAAAATTACGAGTAGATACTGAAAAAAAAAATTATTCCAAAAATGTAGAAAATGCAGAATATTACTAGGTATAAGAAACTCTTGATGATTTTTTTTTAAATTAGTTTTTTTAAGGAATACATAAAATCGAGATATTTTCTACAGCAAGAAAATTCAGAATTTTTTTCTCCATGAATTTGAGAAATGACTTTTTTTATTTTAAAAAATGAGATTTTTTATTCCAAAAAAATGTTAATTTTTTATTCACAAAATATGTTAATTTTTTCATGAAATAAGGTAGGTCTCTACTTGAAGAATTTATTTTTCAAAAAAATACATTTTTTAAATTGCGCCCAAAAAATTGAGATTTTTTGTCACTAAAATATAAAAGTAAAAAAGTAAATTTTTCTCCAAAATTTTTTTTCTTTGAAAAAATGAGAAAGATTTTTTATTTCAAAGCTAAAAAAATATTTCCCCAAAAATTAAAAAAATATACATACCTTTTCCAAAAATTTTATTCTTCAAAAAATTCAAAGATTTTTCGCGAGAAATTTTTCTTTTTTAGAAAACTGATTTTTTTATAAAAAATTGAGAGATTTCTTTCCTAAAAAATTGACTTTTTCAAAACTAAAAATTAAAGTTTTTGTTCTCTAAAAAAAAAAGATTTTTTCATCAATTATTAAATAATTTCTCGGAATTTTGAAAAATAACCTTGCTTCGAGAAATAATAGTTTTCATCCTCAAAAATAACGTACTAAAATTTTTCATTCCGAACAATTCAAAATTTTTTTCTCCAAAAACTTCAACGATTTTTCCTAAAAATTGGTGAAATTTTTTATTTCAAGAAAACGCAATATTGAAAGATTTTTTTCTCTCTAAAAAATTGAGTTTTTCCCCTATTTTTTTTCTCTATCTAAGTAGATGTAATTAAGTTGTTGTTGTTGTTGTTGTTTTTTTAGAAAAATGTTTTCAGCAAAACTTTAAAAATAATTTTGCTCTAAAAAATTGATTTGAAAAAAATTGAGAACGTTTTTCGGAATGAAAATATCATAAAAATTTTCATTCTAAAAAAATTCAGAAATTTTTCACCCAAAAATTTGAGAAACATTTTTAGGTAGGTTCACAGAAATTAAAAAAAAAATTCCATCAAGAAAACAGATTGTTTCACCAAGACTTTTTTTTCAATTCAAAGAATTTGAAATAAAAAATTAAGAAGTCCTCCAAAAAATTAATATTTTTCATTCCATAAAAATTCAGGTTTTTATTCTCCTAAAAAATGGATCTTTCCCAAATTTTTAAAAAAAATTTCAGGAAAAAATACCAATAGTGCACATTCAATTTTGGCATTTTCGGAGCTCATCACCAAGTAGCTCATCTAATTTCGGAAATTTGTACACTGTTAGAGCACCGCTAGCTACTACTAAGTCAATACCAGTCACGCTAACAAAATTGAAACTCAATAGAACTATTATATGATATTTATTCGAGTGAATATTACACATACATATTACATTAACAACATTAATACAAAGCAAAGAGTTTGATTTTTTTCATATCCACTGATACAAAACATAAAATAAAAGAAAAAGTAGAATGAAAGACTGAAGTATGATAACACGAAAAACGAGAACATTATTTTTTTTTCTATTATCCCATTATCTAAAAAAGGAAAAAAAACAAAACAGAATTTGGCACTTTTTCTTAATTTTCTACACCCCTCCCGTCCTTGACGCACACGATATTACTAATAATACTGGAATTTGTGTTTGTGTGCAGAAAGATGGTAAAATTTGTCTTTTTCTTTACAACAAAAAAAAAATCCTTCTAAATGCAAAAGAAAAAAAAAAGAGGAAAACAGAACACACTAAAAGTTTTTTTATAAAATAAAAAGAGGAAAAAAGAGAATAAGATTATAACGAGCAACACATAAATAAACATACTTCGATTACATTTAAGAATACATATTTTTAAAATGGCAACATCGATTTTTTTTTTTTTGTAAATTTCACTATAAATATAAATACGAAGTTAAAACAAATACAAACGCAACAATGAAAATAATGCTATCACATCTTAATTTATAAAAACAAACAATGTTTTAAATTCAACAATCTTCAATATCGAATTCCATTCGCGCTAAAATAGAAATAATAATAAGAGATGAACGAGACATAACTCAGGCACAATCCATGAGGTACGAAATAAGAATGTACCTCTTTCCAGTTCAGCATATTTTTTTCAAAGTCAACCTTACGGTAACGCTATGAGAAGAGGAGAGGAAGAAAAAAAAGGTCACATATAAAATGCTACAAATATGACAGAGATCAATCTATGAAAAAGGAAAGAAAATCGCTAAAATTCTCGTAAAGTTCAGAAAAGAAAAAACCAACGCTCGTACTTCATCAATTTCCCACACTCGTAGATCCCTTCGTCAAACTACAAAAATGGCTTTTGTTTTATACAAAAAACTCTATACACGCAGTTTCTTTTTAAAAATATCGGTTTTTTAAAACGCCAATTTCTTTAGAATTAATAAATAAATAACTATTAAAAAACTAAAAGAAATAAAATAGCGTTGTAGATATTAAATTTCAATTTACAGATACAACAATGATACTGCGGCTTCAAACTAAAACTTGTTGCGAAATTTTCAACAGTAAAATACGATTTTTTTAATAATTAAAATACTATTTAATCTATAAGGGCGTTAATCAACAAACAAAGAGGAGAAGAAATTCCTACAGGATTAGTAAATTATAGTTATGGTACACATGAACACTCTTACATTATATGAGATACAATTGTGAGCTAGAAATGCTGGATCCATAGCACATGAATCGTGGTCTCTCTCTTTAGCCATTCGTCGCGTTGCTTGCATTTCCTATATGAACATTCCATGAGCACGAACGCGCACAGAAAATGATTTTTTTTTTTTTTCAGGTAAGTAATAATATTATTACACTATTCGAGTAGGAAAGAAAATTATCAGAATAAAAAACTTTGATAAAGAGTTCAAAATGAATTTTAAATTAATTTGACTTTGACTAAAATGAAGGGATAAAAATTGCAAAAATAAAAAAAAACTCCCACCTTCAAAAAAAATGAAACGAGGCAAACGAGAAAATTTATTTTTCCTTCCTACTACTTACGATTTACTCAATTTTCAAAACTTCAAAGTTAACTTTGCTGAATTTTTGGCAATAATGTAAAAATTAACCCAACTTCGAAAATTGAATTTTTTAAATTTGCTGGTAAGTTATTCGAGTGAATATCAAAAATTGATCGTATTGAATACAATCAAATTTTGAAAATTTACCAAAGACATGTAAAAAAATTTTTAATTTTTAAAATGATTATTCAGCTTTGCAAATAAGCACTTGAAATTTTGAAAATTCAAGTAAAGTTTAAAAATTGGCCAAATCTCAAAAATTTATCCAATTTGGAAAATTTATTAAAATTAAAAAATTACAATTTTAGAGATTTATTAGATTTTAGAAATTATTACATTAGAGATATTCTGCTTTAAATTTTTTTAATAATTATTGTAGAAATCGTAAAAATTTACCAAACAATAAAAACTGAGTTCTCAAATTTTTACCTGCGATTTAAAAATCGGTCAAATTTTGAAAATGGATCCGATTTCAAATATTTATAAAATTTTTAAAATGATCAAACCTGAAAAATGAATTTTATGTTCAAATTATTAATAGTTTTTTTTGAAAAGTGATGCAGGTAAATTTAAATTTTTTTTATAAAACTTCAAAGTTTTAAAATTAAATTTTAAAAATTGTATAAATTGATAAATTTTTTAAAATTTAATTCAATTTCAAAATTTTATCTTTAACAATGAAGTACCTTTCAAATTTGTATTGAATTTTAATAATATTATAAAAATTAATCAACTTCAAAAATTAATCATTTTTCATTTTTTTGAAATCTAGGTAAGTTGAATTTTAAAAATTAATTGAAATTTGAAAATCATCTAATTTTACGGATATGCCACATTTTGAAAAATGTATCAAATTTTTGAAATGGTGAAATTTCACTTTGAAAACTAATCTCTTAAATTTTTTATTTTTTTTGAAATAGTTTCAATTCAACTTAAAAAATCAATCTTTCATTTTTTTTTGTTTGAAATTACTCATTTTTTAAAATCAACCAAATTAAAAAAAAATATTCAAACCTGAAAATTACCCCTTTCCTTTTTTTTTTTTTTTTTTTTTTTTTTTTTAATTTTGAGAACTAAGTGAATGTATGAAATAACCAAAACCAAAAAAATAAATATCACCACTAACCTAATCCAATATTCGAGTCACTGGGACCATCGGTAGAGTTCGCACTGGCTGGAACATTCCGCCGCATCAAATTCTGCCGAACTTCTCGAATCTTCAGCTGTAATGCTCCTTTACTCGGGAACACGTCAGCGTGCTCAGACTATAAAATAAAAACCCCACGAATTGGTTAAAATTGGCTCAGCAGTACTTATTAAAAGCTGCCTACGAATCTAAATTATTTTATATGCACCTGGAACGAATTCGTAGCCGGTGTAGATGGGAAATATCCGTGCTTCTCGAACAACTGAACAACCAGTTGTCTCCTTTGCTCGAGCACTCTTCGATGACCTTTATCGTTAGCTGAATCACTACGACTGCTTGGGGTACGTGGAGTCCTCGGAGATCCTTCCCAATTATCGTATTCGCCTACTTCAGAGAGAAAATAAATAGGATAGTTTCTCAAGTCTCAATCGTACAATATTGCGAATAGATATTATCTTACTTTTGTAATTATCCACATTGAAATCTGGTCCGAAGAACGCACTTCCGTGTAATTTAGCCGACTTGGACGCCGAACTTGGCACACTGTCTACACTGGATGCTGGTTCTTCGTCTGAAAAAATAAAAAAAAAGACCATTATCGACGAAAAATTCGAGCAACCTTGAATTAAGCTCGCTGCTCATTCGCTTACCAGATGCTCTTTGCGATACTACGTGTTTATTTCTGTGTGGAGTCTGAGCAGCATATACCTGCGGGCTCGAGCTCACCGATATGGCACTAGGTGATTGGCACTCTTCTGGTTTGAATTGTGGCAACGACGAAAACTTCTGTTCGAAATTCACTTGCTCGAGAACTCTGTAAAAACAGAAAATCGTAAATACGAGCAAAAATCATCGAGGAATTATCCAAATGAGGAAATCCTGTGCTCCAACCTGTCCATCCCATCTTCGATATTTTTCTTGAAAAAACTTTGTTTCTTGGCCGATGAAGGTGATTCCGGTACGTGTGAAGATTCGTTATCGTTCGGTTCGGTCTTCACAGACGATGCGCTCTGAGGAGTGCCGGCTGAACTGCCGCATGGAGTCATCTTGGGTGACATGATGGTAGACGTTACCGCGTTCGAAGAAGACAGCGTGGTTGTGCTGTGGGTATACATCGGCGAAGGACTGGATGACGTTGTGATGGCTACGAAAAAAATTCATAGTTATGGTTTGGAAATTTATTTCCTGCGGATTAGTTTGAAAATACGATTCGTTACCTGCGACTGAAAGACGTCTCTGCAGGGGAGCTTTACCAAGCTGGGCGGGTGTTGGTGCCAATACAAATGGTTTTTCTTCTTGATTTTCCGATACGTTTGGTACCAATACGGAGGTCTGAAGACTTCGGTATTGTTGTTGATCCTATAAAAATAATACAACACAGATTACGTATCGATCAGGTGATATTAACGAACAGAAAGCACGTTTAAAATCAACTCACTTCGGTAGCTTTCGGCGTAAGAGGTTCCTTTTTAAAGTTGGACAAAGATGACGAGACGTCTACTCCGTTAGAACGACCATTATCGTGATATGGAGACTCCTCAGGACGTTTTTCTGCGATAACAAAAAAATGCAAGTAAGCATAATTTGGTTAAACAAATGAACACAATCTCATAAAAAGTAAAAAAATAGTAATTATCTCGAAGCAGTTTTTTTTTTCAAGTACATACAAAACTGACGAACTTACCATAATGCAAAATTGTTCCGTAATTCTGATTATTTCTCGAATTCGAATCTATGTGATCTTCATTACTAGAAAAAAAAAAAAGATAAAACGTAAAAAATTTCAAAATCAAAATTTATGAAAATAGGAAAAATTTTGAAATTACAAAAATTATTAAATTTATCAAAATAATTGCATTTACAAAATGATTAAATTTTCAAAAACTTGTCAACTTCTGAAAAATTGTGAAAATTTTGAATTTTTGAAAACTCATTATTTTCAAACTCTTTTTAGAAATAATTGTTAAATTAAAAAAATTATCAAATTATTTTAAAATGAAAATTTCTTAAGAAATTGTGAAAATTGTCAAATTTTTAAAATTGCCAAACGAAATTTTCTCAAAATTTAAGAATATTCTATAAAATTATAGAATTCTTAAAAATACAAAAAAAAATCCATTTACAAAAATATTGATTTTTTAAACGTTGCCATAAGTATTTATGAGGGAAAACATCCCAGATAAGTAAGTACAAAGTAAAAAAAAAATATCATAAAATCGTCAAAGATTGACATTTGACAAAACAACTGATATAAAATTTTTTAAATTGACAAATTTCTAAAAACTGTACAATTTTTTCAAAATAATGGATCAAAGTTACGAAAATTTGCTAACTTGGAACAAATTTAATTTTCAAAAAGGTTTTTTATCAGTTTTAATATTTTAAAAAGTTTTAAAAAATTTCAATACCTACTTCTTAAAAATAATTTGGATTTAATTTGTCTATAATTATTGAAATATCAAAAAACATAAATCAATGTACAATGATTAAAATTCTTAAAAACTGTAAAATTGAAAAACTCATCGAATTCGTCAAAATCATTCAAGGAAAAAAAATGATAACATTTCAAAACATCTTCAAAAATGTTTAAAAAGTGACGAATTCAATTTTTTAAATTTTAAATTCATGAAAATTATTCAATTTCAATTTTTTTGAATGATTAAATTTCAAGCTTTTATAAACTGGTCATTATAAAATTTTCAAAAATAAGAATTGTTTAATATTACAATTTTTTTTAAGTTAATATTTTTTGAATTGAGTTGAAAAAAATACATTTTTAGAATTTCCTAAAAAACGTAAGATTTTTAAAAATCATTAAATTTGCTAAAATAATTCTGGAAAAAATTATAACATTTAAAATAATTTTCAAAATTTCAAAAATTGTCAAAATTTGCAACAAAAACTGTTAAATGAGGAAGATGAAAAAATTTGTAAAATTTGTAAAATTTTTCGAGTTCTTGAAAATTATTTGATCTCAATTTTTTTTTTGAAGTAGGTATTGAAACTTCAAAAACACTTACATTGAATTTTGGATTTTTTTCAAATAGAAAATTTTTTACTAAATACACAATCAATTTAGCAAAAAAAAGTCAAATTTTTGAAAATAGTCCATAGATACTTAGGTAGGTAATTAAAATTTTCAATTAGTGGCATTTTTTTCTGAATTCAGTTTCAAAAAATTAGTACCTAAACACTTAAATTTTTGGAGATTGAAAAAAAATATCAAATTCAAAAATTTTTGTAAATCGAACGTCCTCCCTCCCCCCCCCCCCCCACCCCCAAAAAAAATAAAAAAATTCCAGTAATTGTAAAGTTTTCAATAGCAGTCAAATTTAGCTGAAATATGGACACTACATTTTCAAATAGTGATCTTAATTTATTAAATTTTCAATTGCACGAACCTTTTAGTAGCATAAGTCGCATTCGCTTTGCTAACAATGACGCTGCCAGGCTGTCCCGCATAATTTTCCACCAAGCAAATCGGCGACTTTTCATACCTCGTTGTTACAGCTTCTGTTCGAGGATGAAAAAAATCGAAAATAAATCACACTACGAAAAATCGACTCGAATCTTCTCAGCAAACGACTTCTGTACTCACCAGATACTGGAATATGGAATCCAGGCTGAGCCGGTACGTAAATATTCCTCATCAATTGACCACTGCTCACTCTAACATAATGCAATGTTTCAGCTGGCGTATTGGGAGTCGTCGGAGAACTGACTGGAATTTCTCGATTCTGTTTGAGTAACAAGTTGGTCAAAAGCTGGCCCGGTTCGGCTGGCTGAATGAAAGCCAACGTGACAGGTTGAGGCTGGTAGTTAATATGCTGGCCTGAAGACGTAGGTAATATAGAAGAAACTGGAATCGTCTTTACAGCTGTTACTTGCGTTTGATGTGGACTCTTGAGCACAAGGGACGATGGCGTTAATACGGTAGCATTTGTGATAATCGAAGCTGCAGCGCTGACGGTTTTCGGAGCAGTTGTACTCGACGGTAATACCGCGTAACCGGTCGGTGGTAACGTTTCTGTACAAATCAGTGAGGTGAGATTTGAAGAGAACGTTTCAAATTTTAAGATTTTTAATTTTTAATTTTGAAAATTAATAGTTTATTAAAATTTAACTTCAATTTTAATTTTTAATTTTTTAATTTTTTAGATAACTTTGGAATTACCTTGATTATTCGATTTCACGAAAAATCGTAACGATCTGACGGGCGTAGTTTGTGCTGGAGAACAGATCGGTTCTTGGGTGGTTTTTTGCCAATGTGACGTGGAATGTAGATCGGCGGCGTTACCGCGGTTCGAAGCTTGTTCCGGTTTAATAGGCGAATTTACGGAGTTCCAAGAAGAGCTTTCCGAGACTGTAACCGAAGAAGACGTTTTCCATACTTCGTGCGGACTTTGGGTAGATTCGTTTGGAATGGAGGGTTTTATCGGTACTTTGGGCGAGACCGGATGGAAGGCAGAAGAACTATGTGGATAGTACGAGAATACAGAACTGTGTTGTTCTTCTTTTGACTGGTAAATTGGTCCGGGTTCTACTTTCGATGCATTGGAATTTTCTCCAGTTCTGAAAATTATCAGATGAGTAATTATTTTTGGTTCAGACTTTATTTTCTGAGACAATGATGAGGCTTACCTGGCCATTTTGATAGCTTTTGATCGTAAAGCTTCGCCTTGATTGTTTTTAACGGGACTGAAACGTTGCTGGGTAAAAGCTCTGCTTTCGTTGGCCGACGATTCGACGTCGCTTTGCGATTCTGTGTCGGAATCTGTCACTTTTTCTTTACATTTTAAATCTATATGCGAATTATTTTCAACGGGCATTACCTATAAAATGGTACAAATGTCAAATTAGATTAATTAACGATTAAAAAAAAAAAAAAAAAAAAACACGGAGAAAAATTTTCAGATACCATTACCATATTTTGTTCGTCTTCGGAATTATCGACGTACATTTTTTCCACTCCTCTAGCTTCCATTTTAGCATCGCATTCTTCGGTTGAAGCCTTCGAAAAAATATTAAAAATGAAAATTCTATCGAATTTTGGTGAAAATATTGTAGATTTGTTAAAACTTACCGTTTCCATCTGGTTTCCATTTTCTTCTCTCATTTCAATGGTAACTTCTAAAACTTCGTTCTGCTGGTCCTGATGGGCAGCGCCATTAGGCGCTTCTTCGGGTATAGTTTTTTTGGAAGATCCGGTCGAAGACTTGCGTCTATCTTTATTGCACCATTTCCACTCGGGATGAGCTCTGAAGTGAGCCTCTTTTACCTAAACAATGGCCACAGCGATTATAACAGTACAATTCATCGCTGGTGTTGGAATTTCATCGAATAGCTTACTTCTGAAGCCAATCTGTGGTACTCCTGCTTCTTATCGGCCTCCAGAGCATACCACCATTCGCCTAAAATTTTACTAACTGTACGGTTATCTTGGTTGGGATGTCGTTCGTGTACCAAGCTACGATGTCTTTTGCTAAATATCATGAACGCGTTCATCGGTCTTCGGATTCTTTCTCTGCCCTGTAAAATGATACGTTAATTTAGACTCAATTTTTTTTAAAATGAAGATTGATCCGAGGAAAGACATTTCGTACCTTGAGAGGGCTCTGCGGTTCTTTACTATTTTGTAAATTCTGCAACGCGCTCAAAGACTGAGTCCTGCGCTTGCCCGGCTGCACAGAGTTGCCATTGTTGTTGTTGCTGTCACTGACCAAGGCGTCATCGACGACATCCTCTTGTTCGGCCGGATCTGACTCGAAAACATCGTCGTCTTCGTCACCAACGGCCACCAGCTCGTCTAGAGGAGGGGATAGTACAGGAGGAGCTGATAACGGAGGCGTCGGTGGAGGAGTAGCGCTGCTGTGGATGATTGGTAGTAAGGTATCCCACGAATAAATCGGAAACTGGACACCTTCGGCGTTGCCTACAAAAAATCCAATTCGATTAATCGTAATTCGTGACAATAGCTGATGTTAGGTTGATGTATTCTCCTCAACTTACTTATATGAACCGGACTCTCGCGAGGAGGATCGTTCTTAGGTGGTGGAATTGGAATAATGGGCAGTAACTCGGTAGGTTGCACGATGACTTGTTGAATGACCGGATTTCGAGAATTATTGGATACTTGTTGGCCATGGGATACGATACCATTGCCCTGATTTATGATTTCCGATACGTAATGAATATTCGGATGAGTACTGGAATTGGAAACTGGCACGGATTTCGTTTCCGACAATTTATGAATCTACGAACGTATTTCAATTGTTAGAAATTAATATTGAGACGTTAAGTACACGACTTGCATCTGAGTGCAGCAGGATTTCTCCGTCAAAACTGCAAATACACTTCCCACTTCGGACTCCTTCGGCTATGTTCGGCTGGACTTGTGTTTTCTCAGTGCTACATAAATACTTAAAATTAAAATTAGAGAGGAGGGAGAGGTCTAATCGAAATTTTTGTCATAACCAAAAGTATTCGTAGAACTTGAAGCTACAACTTTTGGTTGAAAATTTTTTCAATTGAGCCCTTCTCTCTCCACTGATTTCGAATAACACTCCCAAGATACTAATTAAAAACTGTAGTGGGAGGGGGAAGGGTCCAATTGAAAAATTTTTGCAACAAAGTTATAGTTTGAAGTTATAGGAATAATTTTGGTTATGACAAAAACTTCGATTGGACCCCTCCCTCCCTCCCACCAATTTTGAATTTTAAGTATTTATGTAGCACTGAAGTAGCTTGATAATGTAGAAAAACTCAAGTCCAGCCGAACATAGCCGAAATGTATTTGCGGTTTTAGTGAAGAAATCCTGCTGCACACAGATGCAAGTGAAAAACTTTGCTTCGATTTCAATAAAGTACCTGAAGCACCGAGGCAGGTATTCCATTATTGACTACGACCGAATTTGGAAAATTTTGCTGATTACTTTGAATGATTTGAGGTGGCCGGTGTAACGTTTGAGGAATACTTGTGTCTTTCTTAATTACCGAATGCACTTGCTCTGTATTTTGTTCATTCTATAAAGAGGAATAGTCGGAAATTAAAATCATTTCAACTTGGTCGTGCCATGCCTTAAAAATAGTAATAAAACGTACTTCGACGGATGTCAACGCTCGTTCTAAAATATTACTTCCGGAAATTGGCAGTAAAATAGGCGGTTTAGGTGGCTCCAATGTAGCCGAAGGCGGCGCCACTAACATAGGGATGCTGTGAACGGATAATGAGTTCACTTTTTGAGGTGAAATACGAATAACACTGGCTTGAGACTGGGTCGTTACCACTACGCTGGTTGGATTATTAGTCGCATCTCCGGTTCTAGCTTGAGGCCTGTCGAAATAATAATCGGAATTACAATTCGAAATACTCGAACGTAAGGTAATTCAAATAGAAACAGATATCTCGTTTGAACATTGTTGAAACGTGTTATCGATATCAAAAATATGAATCAATTGTATAACTGGCCGGCGAGATACGAGTTCTGTTGGCGATAAAGCGATAGTATTTCCTCTTACGATAAGCAACTCGTACGTGCTTGACGTCACATTCATACTCATGCTCGTTATCGCATCTCATACTTACTTTATGATTGGCTTAGGTGTGATTTGTACTACTGATGTGGCTTCGTTGGCGATCGGCGAGCTATGATTGCCTTTAATAGGTAAAAACGTGTACTGCGTGTTGCCTACGTGTTGAACTACGGTCAGAGGCGATTGTAGGCTCGCGTTTCCTGGAGAATAAGCCGGTCCTCGCGATGAATTATACGACGGAGTACCGCAACGAGAACTTCCCAGCGAAACTGTAAATGAAACGTATCGTTGGATAGTATCGAAAATATCATTGATTGAAATAATCAGTAGGTGGATGAACTCACCGAGCATATTAGCAGCTTCGGTTTCGTCCGAATCGAATCGACCTGCTAATCTGCTACGTTCGTTGCTGTTCGGAGATGTTTCAGAATCCAAGGACGTTTCTTCGCTCGTGTTATCCAATGCACTTCTGTTATTACGTCTGTTTCTAAAGAATAAAAAATGATTAAAATTCGAATTTCTTCGAGTACGTTTAGTGAAATTATCTCCATTACCTGACGAAAAGTGATGGCACAGTCGTAGCTGGACGTAAAGAATAATCTTTCAAGTTCAGATGCCTCGAGCAAAATCCTCGACGTTGCGATTCTTTGGTGCAGCCATCTTTCGAGCACAATCTACGCCACTGTTTTCCATTAAATTTTTTCCTCACTCCGCTCGGAGTGGCTACGACGTCTCCTTTATTATATTTATGAGGAGTTGTATTTTGCGATCCGCTGTACAGATAAAAAAATTCATCGATAGGTTATAAAAATAGGCAATTACTCGACCAAACCATCGGGTCAAATATTTACCTCGTTTCGACAAATCTAGGAGTAGCTGGCGTTGATCTAGGAGTATAATCCAAAATACTCGAAGTACTTCCTATACTTTGTACGCTGCTTCTTTTACTACTGGTAGCTGAGAAATTATATTTGCCCATATCTGTAAACATATTTTCAAAAAAATTTAAGTATTTGAAATAAAACTAGAATAAAATGAAAAAATCATAATCATCGAAAAACAATAAACCCACCATTGTCGAAAGAAGGAAACGAGATATTTTCCCTCCTAAGATCATCATCACTCTCGCACAGATTATCATCGTTATGTCTACGGCGTTGCTCTTCAGAACTGGTATTAGGTAACGATACGTTATTAGTGAGTAACGCCGAAGGAGTAACTTGTAACGGCGAAGTAGCCGCACTTTTACAATACGGAGTCGATGTCGACGGTTGGTACGAGCTCGATGAAGCGACCAACAAATTGTTGCTGGAAATAGGCGCACTTGGTATATTTCCATAAGGTAACAAGGGCGGTGGCAGATCATTCTCTTCGTTTTCCAATTCGTCAATCCAAGGAGGCTGCAACAACCTGATATCCGCTCTCTTCACAATATACTCCCTCTCATCCGGCTCCAATAACCGAACGACGAATCTAATCGGCGAATGGAGTACATTCGAGACGACACCTTCGACGAATATCCTAGAAACATCGTCTCCTCCAGATCCATTAGTTCGAATACAAACTCTGGTACCTTCGACGACGCTATTCTGGGACGGACTAGCGTCATTAATAACGTCGTATCTGCCACCTTGTAGGACTCCCGAAAACTGAACCAGATCTGTTTCGAAGCTGTCGTCAAACTTGACCCAGACGCAACCAGCAGAAGAATCTGCGCGACGAATAATGCCTGGTAAATAAACATTGCCACGTTTGGCCAGCACTCGATTTTCTACCCATTCGTGTAACGCAACGGTGTACTTTTCGGTACGTTCTGGTAACGTATCACTCACGCTGATCACAGGAATGGGGAAATTCACATTGGGCCTGTGCTCTTTCTTCGGAGCAGGCTCGCTGTAGTAAATATGCTGATGTACAACCGGTGAATTTGTATGCCCGTTGTACGTATTGTTGGTACTGTTACTAGTACCTACGCACGAATAGTCTACTGCGGCCGATTGCGGAGGCGGTGAACTTATCTGATTCTGTATTGTTGAGGTAACGATGTTATTCTCGGTACGCGGAGGCGTTTCCTCTAATTCCGATAAATCGAACTTTCTTTTCTTCGGAAGTTTACGTACCGACGAAAGCGAATCTTTCGATACGTCTTGGATAGTTGAACAACTCTGGTTCGAGTTATTTACACCGTTGTGTAGTACGTTAACGGGCCCCATCGCATCCGTGTTCGATACACTGTTCATTTTATCAATTAAGTTTTCCACATGATTTGTAGTTTTCGAGTCATCTCATGGCGAATGAATGACTGGTCGGAGTACCTTGGCTGGCATACTCATTTCTCATGCCTAAAACAAAACAAAGTCGATAAGGGTTACACAATGGTATATTCAACTACCGAAAACTACGATACATCAGATTTACACCATAGAAATATAGTAATTCGAAAGGAAACATTTTACCGAGAAGAATTTCTCAATCCTTCCCTTTGGAAAAACTCGTAAACACACGAAGAATTCACATCCCTAACACATATCCTTCCAAGTAACACTCGATTCGTGCCATTTAACAAACGTAAACAACTCTCCTGCGATAATATCTCAAACACTTGACAATTTTTAGAAAAATTTTCACAACTACTACCTACCTATTACCTATGCAGAGAAACGTAAATAAATTAGTTATTCGGCATTTCGCGCACTTATGATGCAACTTCAAATTGACATTTTGGTCGTGTTGCGAATATGAGAACATGAAAAAGTACGAGTAAATAGTATATACGCACATAGTGACCTAGAGATTCTAAAAGATCAATATTATAATATCAACAAAGGAGAAACATACAAATACTTACAGCCTTTAACGATACTTGGGAGAAGAATCAAGTGCACAGTCGCTAGGAATTCATGTTCGAATACTCATAATTTCATTACTAATAATCATTCACTAATTAGACAACTAAGTAACACTTGGCGTAAACTTCTTTAGAACGTATACAATCACGATACTCGGATATTTTAACGCAAGTGGAATCTTCACAATACATTTTACTTCAACCACCACAAAGAAAGCAAATGAATGGAAATTTTTTCGGTGTGTGATTGGCTGATGTGCAGTCACGTGTTATTCATTGAATTACCTATGCAGCGTAGTAAATGCCTGTATTTTGTTTTGGTGATAAGAAAAATGCCTCAACATTTTTACATTTTTTCCAATTTTAAAATTTTGAAAAGTTTTTTTTTGAAAGTTTGGAGCTTTTTTGAAAAACAAGCTCATTTTTTGATAATCTGAGATTTTGTTGTTTATTTTATTAATTTTAAATATAATTCAGTTTCGTAAACTGCCTCTAACATGTTATTTTTCATTGCACATTTTTTATATAATTGAAGGCAACACTGATTCTTTACGATTTGATAACGCATTTCCCTCCATAAGCGATAATTTAGAATGAGACTGAATTTGTTTTGTATTCTTTTTTTATTTTTATTAGACAGAAAATATATATAATATAATTATTATTTGAACTTAGAAGGCAGCAAAAATGCCGTTTAAATGTTGTGAGGAATTTATTATCAAACATGGCGAAAATTTTAAGCGAAATAAATCTAAAAACATCCTCATCCGATCAACAACTCTCAACCGCTTCGACCTCTTCAGATCAGCCAAATTTAAATATTACAACCATCCGCGAACCGCCACCCGATGAGCAATCCATTCTGATTTCTTGTGTAGATCAAATATTATTTCAAAGCTATTACTGCAGCAGATGTACCAAGTTTAACGAAGAACCTGATGGACGGCCGTTTCCAAAAACATTCAATTCAATTCTCATTGAATACTATTTCTCTGCTGAGAGACTAGAATTCAACTTAGTACTGTTCAGAGACATGATCGGTCTTCACGTTTTCCTACAGGTAAAGATTAATATGAATAAAACAGAATGATTTATAAATTTAATGAATTTTATGATAAGAAACTTTCAAAAAGTATAGAATTCAGATGATCCGTTGGAGTACCGAGTTTTCTCGTTGGACAATGTAGACATTCCAACTTTGAACGTTTTCGACAGTGAAGATACCGTGAGTCTTACTAAGTTGGCAGAAGAAATGGGCAGATACGCTACAATTTTAGACTTTATAACTGAAAAATTATTCAACTGTTCGTAAGTAGATCATTTCAATTCAACTACGTGAAAATTTTCTAGTTTTAAAAGGTACGTATCAACTATGAATTTTCAGCATAATAAAGGGGGGACGTACTCGAAAGCAGTTTCCTTTACTGTACCAGAACGCTCGAAAAAGCTGAAGGTCGATGCAAGTAAGGATGCGATATGCGATCTTATTACTTCAACTCATTTTTACCAAAAATTAATAATACCACTTTTGCTCAATTTTATTTTTCAGCAAGTGCAGGGATTGATACATCATATGAAACCCTAGCCGGCATCCTCGCCGATACCGCACCTAGTTTGTATCCCAACGCTACAGCCCTTCTGATGGGCGTTTTAGTCGAACTTTTAGGCGAGCACCCACTTTGTACGATTGTAAAAGGAACTCCATGGCCAGTTAACGTTGATTATAATGGCAACGTAATCAAATTTGAAATTGGCAAAATGTTTTATATGACAATGGTTGAAATCACGAATGGATTCGTCCTGAGTTTAAGAGTGAGAATAACCTCTCATAGTTTTTATAGAGCATGTTACTTATTTTTGTGAATTCCTACTAAATAATAATTATTTGTTTCACAGAACGACAACTATTTATTCTTAACTGGACGATTATTATCTAAAGAACTAGTTCCGGTTTTCAATAATAAGGGAAAAAGTGTAGATGCGGAACGGTTTGCAATTTTATCAGCATACGTTAATACGATGGTTCAGTTCCTGTAAGTACAATGTATTTCGCACCTTATGTATACTTTTTTCAATTTTTATAATACATTTCATTCAATAGGCAAACTCAAAATGGCTTTGCCTCTGGTAGTACTCCTTCTTCGCGAAGTTCAACATCTTCAGATAGTTCAGACCACTCTTTAGACTCAGTACCGAAGATGTTAGAAAACAACCACGTCGTTGCCAATTTTCTCGCCCGTAGAAATTTCGCTGATAATTAGCTACAATTTTTTTCAATATTTTGAATGTCTTTGGAATTAAGATCAATTAGTACCTAGGTGTTCAATCTGTTCATTTTTTTGTTCGGTATTGAGCTCTCTTCAATTAAAAAAAAAAGTCTAATCTGAGAAGATTTTATTTCATCAACCAATGGATTTGAAATATATGTACCTATACTGTACTAAAACAAATTCTGAAAGTGAATATTTTCGTTTCGATGAAGTCAAATCCTTTCATTAATTTTCACACATGTTCAACTAATGAAGTACTTCATTGTTGTATTGGTTATGGTTTATTGCTTATTGAAAATAAAATATAGAACAATTACATTACTGGAGTACATATATTTAAACTATAAGTTCAACATACTTCTCTCTTTCTTTGGAAAAATACTACTAGAATACAACAATTGCATGAAATAAAAGTTTGTAAATAAATGAATTAGCGAATAAAAAGGAACTGCAAAACAAATATCTAATTACATAGGTACGTAAGCAAGTAGTTAAAAATCAAGAAAAAACAATAATATTTAATTATTAGACACCTATTTCAAATGCAAACTACTATACAATGTAAGTAACAGGACTAGAAATTTTAATTAAAATAAAAACTTTCATTGTAAAATTTTTGTGTTATAAAATTCGTGTTATGAAAATAAATTATACCTTGGTATCATTTCTTTTTCTAATTCGATGAATAGCAATTTTTTTTCAGTTCCTTTATTTTTGATTTTTTAAAACTATTGGAAGTGTTTCGCTTTTTTTCATTTACCAAGCAGGTAAGTTATTCCAATTTCTTCGCACAAGTAAATTTTAAAATTGAAATAAAAAGGGAAGTAAGGTGTAAAAATTGAATTTTCATTAACGCATACAAAAAAATTGACAAATTTAATATTATTTCAAGTACATAGATATAATCTCATTACGATGAAAAAAATGATATTATTCTTAAATATATCTTTCATTAATCAAATCAACTTCGAAATAATATTATAGAATTTTAAACAATAATATAAAACAAATTTATTTACAGAAATTAATAACAATTTATAAAATAGGTATGCAAAAAAAATAAAAAGGAAGAAAGTTGTCAATTTAAGAAAAGTGTTATTAAAATCATAATTTTGAAGCCATACGATTCACATTGACACTTTTCTGTAATTGATTACAAGTAAACTATACTTATGACTTGATCGTTGATCATGTTGAAAAAAAAATGGATACTCTATAGAATACATTATTAAGTAAAATTCTCATAAAAATGTATAAATTCAAAGATTGTTCAAATCTTATTTAGTTATAGGTACTACTATTTATAACATCATATTTACACTCAGCTGCAAGCGCTTGCTCCAAAATCGAATAAGACATTCATGTCGGATAATATTAAAAGTGTGATGAAAAAGAAATAACTAAATAAACAAATGACACCGAAGGTACGATTCATTTGAAACGAATTTGAGTATGTTACAATGTTTAAAATAATAACGCTGACTATCAAACATAAACAATTAAAAGCAAGACCACGAGTCTCTAGCGTGATTGGTCCTCCACCAATTTCAAGAGGAAGTAATGTTTTTATCAACCATGGTCCTCCGAGACATATTAAAATATCTAAGGTGTTCGCTCCCAAGGCATTGCTAATTGACATAGATCCAATTCCTGTCAAAATAAAAATATTTATTAATCACTATAGGTAGGTTTCAGTGTACCTAAGTAACTTCAGCAATCGGCGAATTACGTGCAGATATACATTGATATAGAACGTGCCAATGCTATTAACGTCGACTCTTATTATCGACACATTGTAAATATAAGGAAAAGAATAATTATTTACCATTTCTGGCATTCACCACAGCAGAAGATGCCTCTGGAATGCTGCCACCGATCGCAATAAACGTTATACCCATTACTGCGTCGTTGATTTGAAATGTATAACCTGTATCGAAAATTTGATGTAAATATTATCATTTGTAAATAACTAAGTATTACCTTTCATTCTTATTCTATTTTCCGAATTCGAGAATCCCCCCCCCCCCCCCCGGGAAATTGAAATTCGCCAATAAATCATCGAAATGTTTTGTTTTTAGGGAAACACCCATAACTTCTGAGTTCACGGTAGGTAGTAATTTTATAGCATTATTAAAAATTCAATAATTTTTCGCAGCATTTAATTTTCTTTCTATTTTGCAGTCGATTTAATTTTCAAAATGCTCAAGTCCCTCTCCTCCCGCTCCCTTTGATCAAAATAAATAAATAAAAAAAAATCTCAATTTAATTTTTGTTTTTCAAAAAGGCAACATTGTATAATAGTATGACGTCACAATCATAAATGGAGCGATAATTTTCAAAAAAATAGGTTCGTATTTTTTATCTTTTTTGAGAGAATTTAAACGAAATATCGTGGTTAATTTACATTGTTTGTGAATTAGTTTTCTAAAATGAACTGTAAAACTCCAAAATATCGGATACTAAAAGTTACTTTTAGTATGAGAAGTCTACATGACTGTTTTTCTAACGACTCATCAACAACCCTCAGGTAAGCAGAACTAGCGAAAGGTTATCATTGCATTAATTCGGAATAATTTCATTAATTAATTTACCAAAAATTGTCATCATCCAAGACACAATATACGAGCAAATTCCAATCCAAACAATACACATGATGAACGTCAACGGATAAATCTTTCTGTACACTCTGCAGTCTGGAATAGATACAGATAATATCAGCGACACCGGCACCGACATCAGCCACCAAATATTCATGAAGAATCCTCCGGGAGGTGAACAGATTGGTTCAACTATGAAATAAATCAACGTATAGACAATTTAGTAACTCTAATTTTTCGTTATTTGTTTATGCAGAAGCGGGAAAAAATATATCTTTCGATTGAAGTCAAAGTGTCAACGAATAAGGTGCGGGATTTAGCGAAATATTTCTGGTAAATATTTACTATCTTCTATGGATTGTTTTTCGGCGTTTCCTTCTTTGTTGTGCTGAGCTGACTTGTCGTTATGAGAATTATGATTATGATGACCATGAGGGACATAATCAGTGAAATAAAACGGACGATAGGTTCCGTAACAAGGTTCTGCAGGTACTCCGGACATGATAGCGTCCATTGACGATGTGGCTGTGTTTCAAAAAAATGAAAATGAAATAATAAAATTAGTGAAATCTTGACTTGAAATAAGATTCAAACGAATCGTACGATACATTGTTTGCTAAAGATATTGCTAAAAGTTTAATTTACTTATGATAAACTCGTATATGTGTGGATATTTAACTATAAAGATAAATTTTCTCGCGATAGAGTGTTTACATTGAAATGTTTTCCTCTTTTTTTATTTCAGACAAAGCGTTATTCATTCCCGAATTATACTTACAATTGAACGAATTCTTCGAAGTTAGTACATTCTTGGCTGCATTTTTGATACGTTTCTGAGTAAACATCAAGATGAAGTATACGAAGTATAAGATGACTAGGATGAGTGCTTCGTACCACATGACGACCCCATCTGCCAATATCACAGCTAATATTCCGACGACGACGATGTAAGTTCCGCTATCACGTAGCAAAGGCCAAACTTCCAATTTTATATTCTACCTAACAATAATTCCCAAATTATCAGCTTCATTTAAACGATCAAGTATTATTTTACTCGAGATTCTGTAAACAGCGACTCGATTGACGTCTTCGGTCTTCGAAGTTAACCACCTTCGTCGCTTTTACGCTGTTTGTAAAAGGAAAAATAATTAATCAGCTTGTGAACTACCTTGCTGGCAGCGAGTCCAGCGCACGCGGTTACTCCGAGTATATTGCATACTGCACTCCCAACTACTGTTCCAATTCCTAGATCAGACTCGGTCAAATAGGTTCCAATAACATTAACGAATAACTCCGGGGCACAAGTTGCAGTTGCCATAAATGTTGCCCCAGCAACATCGGGCGATAAATGCAAATCTGTTGACATTAATTTCTGATTACTTAAATATGCAAATAAACTGGAAAAACGTAGGTACCTTTAGGTATAAATATCCAATACCGTACCAGAGTGTGAAATATGACCGAAAAATAATTACGTCATAGGGCTTTGTTTTTACATTACTCTTGGATGTTAATTTTAGATTCGTTGACTTTACTTAAAAATTACGTCTGTAAAATTACCTTGGCAAATACAAAACACCGATGGTAAGAAGTAATCATTGCAGACGAATGCGATCAGTACGAAACAATAGAATCCTATTATCAAATGGAACAAAATAGCTCCGTGTATTCTCTGAAATTGGCTGAATATATCCGATGGAAATTCATCTATCGATTCCTTCGACGAGCAATTTATGATTTCGGTATCGTTCGTTTGAAAATCATGTTGAACTGACTTATTTTCTGTAACAAATTCAATTTCAAACCCAGCTTTTATTACACGATGAATTTCGCTCGTTTGCATATTCCATATTCCTACTACGAGGTCATATATACTCGTGTGATTATAATTTATCATTTTCTTTTATGACACATACTTAGTGATAATACTTTTTTCATGTTTTACATGTAAAACTGACTATTTACGATGATGTTCTTCTATTCTATTTTAGAAAAAAATTCTATTTTTTCTCTTGCTTGCACGATGTGTGCAATTTACACTTGATTTTTTATCAAATTCTCGTCCTAATTTACAAGATTTTAAGATGATCATAGGAATGAGATATTTTACTTCGAGTGAGGTATGAAAATATGAACATTTTATGAATTTTTTTACCACGTGCTATTTTTATCTATTTCATTTTTAGAGCTTTTTTTTATTAGGTATTCAACATTTCGATATTTTTATGTTGCCAGGAAACTACCTACAACCTACCTTAGTGATACGACAAAGGTTTTCAAAAATATTAGTTTTTCCAATAGGTAGGTATATTGAACACGTCGTCTTCGTGTCAGCAAGTAATTAAACGAGTAGATATGCTATACATAGTTTTATCTAAGGATATTTTTAGAGAGACTAGGTACTTGTTCTATAATAACGAAAAATTTCTATTTCTGATTATTTTTCAATTTCTTTGGTATTTCAAGGCAAATGGCGACAATGTATGATTTTTTCTTCAACAGAATTCAACACATATACGTAGGTGAATCGTTAATTTAGAGGAAAAAAATCATTAGTAATGATACTAAACGTGTCAGAAACCTATTTTTAAATCGAAAAATTTTCCGCGTTACACGAGTATAGAAGTGAATAAAATTAAAATACTGAGGGCCTTCGGTTTTTTTTTTTTTTTTTTTTTTTTTTTACATTTTTATAACCAACATAAAAAATTTTAATTGAAAAATTTCAGATGGCTAATTTCCAAACCCTGTCTCAGTTTTCATTTACCACGAATGTTTAAAAATGTTCGTGTAAAGTAGGATTATGCGAATAGTTAATTACCTATCAAAAAAAAAAAAAAAATTAAAAAATAATATTCACGTTTGTTAGTCATTTTTAACCAAAATTTAAATGTAACGAGACCGAAAAAAGTACTAAAAAAATTTAACTAAACGATTGCAGGCACATAAAGTGTTATAATGTTTAAACTTTCTTTGAAAATTATAGGAAAAAAAACCGCAGAACATGTACAAAGTGTAACTTAAGGTGTTTCAATGCAATTAAGCAGAAAATCAGTTTATCTAGGTACCTAGCTACCTATATACGTAATATTGCATCTAACTCGATAAGTACGTACCTTACACACCATAAACCAATAAAAACTCGTTCAATTAAAATCACATTAATATGCGACGATTGTCTCGATCGAAAGAGGCGACATGCCTTCCGAAATAATTTATGGTGTTTAAACATAGATAATTGTGATGAAATTTAATAAAAGCAAAACTATAATACGTTAATACCTACTCGAGATAAAAGTAGATTTATTGAATCAGAGTGGAAATTTATTTTACATTTGTAATCATTGTAAACAACTTTTGGTCATACGATAGTAGATAATTCTGAATAGAGATTAAGGAAGTTGAAACAAGTGCATTGGTGATAAGGGATTATACGTATGTGTAGTTGGTTTGGTTTAGCAACAATATCCTGAGTAGGTATTTTTACGTGGGATGGAGTAGTTAAGGTTTTCTTAGTTGAGGTGAGGGCCGAGGGGGTGTCTAAGTTTCAAAGAAGTGTCAAGAAAAAATGGACTAGTATTTTCTTAATAGGTACGTAAAAGATGTTTTCTAAAAAAAAAAAAAAAAAAATTAAAAAAAAATTAAGAAAAAAATCTTTTACTTAGTTGAAAAAAATAGATTGAAAAATCATTATTATTTTTTGTTGAAAAAATCACCTCAGAAATTTTTCTCAAGATCGATTTACTCAAAAAACTGTTGAAAACTCACTCAAAAAATTTTAAATAATTTTTTTTTAAAATAATTCACACAAAAAGTTTTTTTTTATTTTTAAAAAAAAATTCCATAACTCAGTAAATTTATTCCCTCCTTCTTAGTTGAGGTGAGGGGGTTCTAAGTTTCAAAGAAGTGTCAAAAAAAAATGGACTAGTATTTTCTTAATACGTAAAAGATGTTTTCAAAAAAATAAAAAATAAAAAAAAAATAGAGAAAAATCGTTTCTTGAAAAAATTAGATTGAAAAATCATTAGTATTTTTTGTTGAAAAAATCACGTCAGAATTTTTTTTTCAAGATCGATTTACTCAAAAAACTGCTGAAAACTTACTCGAAAAATTTTAAATAATTTTTTTTTTTAATTCACACAAAACGTTTTTTTTTTTTACTTTTTTTTATTTCTATAACTGTCACAATAAATTAATTCCCTTCCCCTCCCCCTAACTAAATTTTGAGTGATATCTATACTAGTTTATCCATTTAAAAAAAAATTAAAAATTTTCCATTTCAGAGAGGGGGCGATTAGCTCATCAGAGTTCTTCCTTTTAACGAGAAGTAGGTAATTCCCAATTTTTCATTTTCAGTCTAACTGAATTTCAAGTACAAATGCGATATCTAATCTTGAAAAAAATAGGGTTATAGTAGGCAACACTTAAAATTCAATTAGTAAAACAATAAAAAATTGGGATATATTTTCTTGTACAAGAAAACAACTTTGAATTGAAACTTTGAATATTTTGTGAGTTGTTTTTTTTATACAGCATTATCTGGAGTCTTTCTGCAAAAGTTATGTGAATAAAAAGAGGAACATTGGCGTCTCTTACTTCAAAAGCTCTAAATAATAATTGAAAATTTTCAATTTTGGAAACTATGCTAGGAAGAATTTTTTGTTTTCTCATTTATGAAAATTCTGTAATGGTCGATTTTGGAAATATCTCTCCTCTGTAAATCCCTCTTCCCCCCCCCCCCCAATTTTTTTAAAAGATTTCTTACTTTTTTTTTTTTTTTTTTGAAAACTCAAAAATATGTTTTTCTGGGGGGAACCCCGGGGGTGAGAAGAAAATAAAGTTTTATTGTATTTTGTTAATTTCCCCCCCTCCCCCCCCCCAAAAAAAATATTCAAGTTTATTAGGGGAAGGCAGCAGGTGTTCTTAAAATTGGGTTAGAGGAAAAATAAAAAATTGGGAATTACTTCTCATAAAGAGAAACAACCGTAATGGGTTGAAACCCAAACTATTCAAAAAAATTAAAAATTTAACAATTTTTAAATTTTTTTTATAAGGTGATTTAATTTCCAAACGTTTAATTATTTTTAAAATTAAATTTTTTAATAGAGAATGATTTAACAATTCACCAAATTTAAACCATACTTTTAATGAAAATTTACTAATTATTAAATAAAAAAAAAATAAAAAAAATTTAAATGGGTTACAGGCGCCAATTAAAATTTGCTTAAGGGAGAAATAAAAAATTAAGGATTCATTTTGTCATAAAAAAACAACATTGGAGTTTGGTTTGGAGACAAATTCAAAATGGGAATTATTTTCTCACAAAAAAGAAAAACTTTGATGGATTTAAGCAAAAAAAAAAAAAATTGGAAACTTGTGTCAGTTTTAAAAAAGGTTTCACTCGAAATTCATTTTGGAGAAAAATAAACCGAGAATCATTTCTCGTAAAAAGAAATAATTTCGATTGTTTAGACACCACCCCCCCCCCCAACCCCAAAAAAGAAGTTTGAAAATTTGTCATTTTTCTCAAAATAGGGACAGTTCTGTTTTGAAGTCATCACTTGAAATTAATTTAGATGCGAACTGAAAAACAGGGAATTATTTTTTCACGAACTTTTTTTTTGGGACGTGTGTGGTTGATTTTTGAACCAACAAAATAAAAGCATGAAAATTCGCCAAGTATATAAAATAAGCATCATCCTGGGCTGCGTTCACTTTGGAAAAAACAGAACGAAGTTGGTTCCTACAAACAAACATAATGACCAATGACGCATGATGATGCACAATTTCGTTTATTTTTTTGAAAAATTATTGGCTGTTTATATAATAAATTGAGGAAAATATTAAAGCAGAAAAATAATATCGAACAGAAGCTTTCTCGAACGAATAATCTGATTGGTTAGAAGTTTTGTTGATACCTAAAAAGTAGGTAAAATAGAACCAACTTCTTTCTGTTTTTTCCAAAGTGAACGCACCCCTGATTCACCTACCTACTTAGCCAAGGTATTATTCGAAAAAAGGAAAGAGTGAAGAGAGCGAGAGAGCGTTAGTTGAATTTATTTCTAAAGATAGATAATTATGATGAAGTCTAGAAAAAGCACGAAAGAAATTTCTAATTAAATGTTTAATTTTAAGTGATTTTTTTTTCATATCTGCGGCATGTACTGATAAAGTTAATTCCCCTAGATAAGAGCTTGCGATTAATGGAGTCTCTTCTATAATGATTTTATTTTTCATCACCTCGGTTTTTTATTGAGTCATTTTTAGGATTTGATGATACTTGAGGAATGAAAAAATATTTTTTTGTTTGAAAGTATTAAGAACTAATACCTAACCGAAGTTTAAAATACTAGTACCTAAAATTGATAATGTTCGTCAATTATTGAGAAACATGCTACTCGTGTGGTAGCCAAAGAGTGATTTTAATTTTGAAAAAAAAAAAAAAATAGGTGTGCTCATTGCCAATGCCAACTCACGAACGTCAAAATTATGCATTTAAACAAAAATCGCAATAAATAACACGAATTGCATTTTATACTTAATTAATTGTTAAAGACGTTACAGCTCTTTTGAAGTTCAACGATCGCGATATTAATTTACGTAGTACGTACATTCTTTTTAATTATCGCTAATTCGATATTGTCACGATTCAGTCGTCAGATCATTATTATTTTGTGTTTTCAAACTGAGCAATGGAATTATGGAATCGAAGTTCTTACGTGTACTTTATCATATCGATATCGTTGAACTTGAAATTTCAACTATATTCTTCGCGAAAAATTTCCATTCGAAAAATTAAAGTTACCTACCTAGTTCTAAGAAAAAACTTCAGTAAATTTTACCATTTTTTCCAAAAATACAAATTCAAAATTTGACTTTGCAAAGGTTATCGATTTCACGATATAGGGTGGTCTTCATTTTCAACTTCGGTTTTTTGTTGTTGTCTTATCCCGTAGAGTTGTTTCTTTTTATCAGGAAATTATTTCATATTTTTAAAATTTTCCTTCAACTTGACTTTTAAATGGTGCACAGTCGTCCAGCTAATTCGAAGAAATGAAGAATTAACAGATTTTTAAACTTTTGCTTTTTTTGGTTCTAATTTATCAACGTGTTTTTCTTTTTCGAGGAAATTAATTCATATTTTTCAATTTTTCCCCTGCTTGAATTTTAAGTGGTGCCTCGGAGCCCTCGTCAGTTTCTCAAAAAAATTCAAAAACGAACAAAATTTTCAAATTTATAGTTAAAATTTGTTCCTTCTTATGAGAAAAAAATTTGCAATTTTTCAGGTGCCTTAGCAGCCATTTGTTTAAAATTGAAATTTTTTCACTTAAAATTAAATTTAGAGTGAAATGAAAATTTTTGAATTCCTTCTTCAAATAGTTTTAAAAAGCTGGAGGGAAATACACAAATTTGAAATGCCATAAAAATTGGGACGAGGATAGTAGGCAGCAGACAATACTTAAAATTTACTTAGGAGAAAAATGAAAAATTTGAAATGATTTTTTCATGAAAAATTAACAGCTTTGATAGATTATAATTCAAGTACAATAAGTACCAAACAAAAAAAATAGAAATTGAAAAAATATTTAAAAAATTGAAATCTTGTCAATTTTTGAATGGAGGGGGGGGGGTGTAAAAACACTCGTAGGTAAGAGACACGACTTGAAATTCGGTTGAGAAAAAAAATGGAAAATGGTGAATAATGTTCTTATGAAAAGGAACAACTTTGATGAGTTATAACAGAAAAAATACTCAAGTTTGAAAATTTGCTAATTTTTGATATTCAATTGGGAGGAAAATGGAAAATTGGGAATTATTTTCTCATAAAAAGGAACAATTTCGATGAGTTAGACCAGAAAAATGCTAAAGTTTGAAAATTTACCAATTTTTGAAATGAGGGGGAGGGTAGTAGGCACCACTTAGAATTCAGTTGGGAGAAATAAAAAATTGAAATTTTTCATTTTCTCAATAAAAGAAACCGCACTTTTAAAATCACAAATTGAACAATTTTCTTCACTATTTTAGTTTTTTTTTTTGTGAAGAATTTTGGGTGGGAGTTCCATGGCAACATTTAAAATTCAGGAAGAGAAAAAATTAAAAATTAGAAACTTTATTCCGTTAGAGCCCAAAAGGCACAAATTTGAAAATACCTAAGTCATTTTTTTTAAAGGGTAGGGAGACAATGACCCGTCATTTCAAATACTGGAAAAAAAATTCAATACTATTTTTTATCAAAAATTTCAATCAAGGGTGTTTTCCAGTTTATTATTATTAATTTCGAAAATTTGACTTTATTCAATTTAAAAAGCTACATTTTTTAAGCTCATTTTTCTAAAATAAAAAATTGGTATTTCGTTAATTGTAATTTAAAAAAAATTGAAATTAATGTTTTTGAATATATTTTTTAAAAATCAATCTCCCCTTCAAATTCTTAGCTATAGACATTATGTCATGTTCATATCAAGAAGACAAGAACTTGGACTTCCTACCTATTAAAATTTCTAAAATGATTTACAAGTTTACTTCAAAATCACCCCACTTCGAGTCTATGTACTTTTTCAATTTTTTTTTCTTTAATTTGAAAATTATTTGAGACATAACAAGTAAAAAATACCTCTCGATGCAGATAGAGCTGTCTAACGAAAAAATTCATTCACAAAGTATGCTTCCACATTTCATCATCCACAAATCACAAGTCTAAAGAAAGGCATTTGAAACTTGACCCATATCTTATTTCAAATTTCCAAGTTATCGAATTAGTTAGGGTGAATTTTTTAATTTATTCGAGTGCTATTGAACTTGAATAAAAAATTATATATTTTGTGAATTTGAACAAGGCTTTAAATAGTTGAATAGGTTTTTGTATTTCTTTTTTTCGTATATTTCAAATTTTTACAAAAAAAAAAATGTATTTTTTTCTTAATTCAATTTGTAACATTTTTAAAATTTAAAAATGAAATTTTTTCAATTTTTCAATTCACAGTTTTCAATTTTTTCAGTTTAAACTTTCCTAATCTAACAAATTTTGAAGAATTTTTTAGTTCATTCATTTTTTTTAAATTTATAATTCATTCAATTTTTGTCGAATTATCACATTTTAATGTTTTTTTTTTTTTTTTTTTTTTACGAATTCCTAATTAATTGGATTTTCAATCATGTTTTTAAATTTTAAAAGAGCTATCTATTATATTTCTTCAATTAAAAACTTTTCCCCTTTATTTTGACTCATTAATTTTTTTTTTAATTTTTTCAGCTTATTTAATTTTTGTAATATTCATTTTTACATTTTTTTTTTGCAAATTTCAATTTATTAAATTTTGGGAATTTTTTGGGAATTTTTAATACTTAATTATTTTCGAAATATTCAAAATTTATCATATTTTCATGACTTGAGAATTTTTTTTGTATTTTATTTTATTGAAATTTTCAATTACTAATTATTTTCGATTATTCAATAAATTTTGGGAATTTTCAGATCTATTAAATTTTTATTTTGTTCATTAATTTATCGTGCAGGTAGGTACCTAATTGTCTATAACTTTGCAAATTTTATTTATTTTTTTTTCTGAAAATTTATTTTATTTTTTCAAATCATTTTTTTTTTATTTGCATTGTGCATCTGTAGGTAATTTGAAATTTATAAATAGGGTATTGGAGTATTTAAATAATTTTAGTAGATTTAACTGATGTTTTAGAGACCCATCCATTTCTATTTATAGCCATTTAAGTAGGTTGAGGTAGCTATTTTTCCCATTCCTATAAAGTAGACCCATTTTGTAAATAAACAAAAAATCTCTAAAACTTTGTAAAAAAAAAACCTGAATAATTCGTAATTTTTGTAAAGGGATTATTTGAATACCTAAATGAAATATTTTCTACCTTCTTTGATCTTGAAAAATTACAACAAAACAAAAAAAAAAATAAAAAATAAAACAACTTACTCGCGACGAATTACCAAAAAAAAAAAAAAAAAAAAAAAAGGAAACGAAGAATTTACGTACACAAAGACAAACTATCCTATCGATGAAATCACTTTAAGTAAATTAACTCGTCTCGAATTTACGGTTTTTCGTATCCGAGCGATAATTAAAAATTAAACAAATTAACGTCTAAATTCACACGGACGCTGGCATGGCACCGTTCGAAGAAAAAAAAAATTACGTTACATTTCGATTCGAAAGACGATTCCTCAGCTATTTAACTCGACACGAAGTTATTTATGAATCAGGTCGGTTTAGAAATAATTAATTCTAAAAAAATGAGCGTACTTTCGTTCCTTGTTTAAGTGTAAAAATGGTTAAACAATGAAAAAAAATTGATTAAAAATAAAAATAAAATATGGTAACGTACCGTTTACGCCGATCCCTAAGTTTTTCGCGTTTACGAAACTTACTGCGACTATAAACACTAGAAAGAGCGGTCGAATACAACCCATTACGGAAAACTTGAACTATTCGATATGAACTGAAGAACCGATTTCAAACGAACACACGTTTAAGCCAAACGACTCCTTCTACACGCGATAACACTTCTTCCACCAAAGATTATGTAACCAATGAGTACTACGGCGATTTTACTACATTAATATTGAACTTATATAAATGATCGGACGAATGGGTGAATTTTTGTTCGCGCTTATTCGCCGAGAGGAGAGTATACTTAGGAGTAAAAATAAATTTGGATTTACAGGGAGGACGATGCAGTCGAAATAGAATTTTATTTTTACGACAATGTGTTATTGTTTTTTAAATACTTACATTGGATTAGTATAATGCTTAATTACCAAGATGAGATTAAGAAAGAATTGTGGTTGATTAATTTGTTGGGAGCATAGTACGAGTGCCATGTGTTGAAAAATAATTCTGGTTGGGATTGGGAAGCTGCGAATTTATAGCGAACTGGGATCGACTCTAGAACCTTTTTAGTTGACTCGAATTAACATATCGTGAGGTTAATTAATTCTTGTGGTTATTTTTCAAGGGTAATTGCTAATTGAATTCATTATATTATTGTAATAGGCCTACAAGAATGGACCTTTTCTTACCCTACCAAAGTGTTATATTTTTTAGGCCAGTAGATTTTTTGATGTAGGCATCACACAAGTTTTTTTCTTCAACTTTTAATTTTATTCTTATATGTGCTTTTCTTCATTTTTTTTTCAATTTGACTTCCAAAAAATAATTTCATCTTTTTTTCGTTTCGAGCATTTTCCATATAAATTCAATATACTCGTATCAAAGAAATAGGCAATAATCCTGAACGAATCGCTCGCGTGTGATTGATCGACCCTCAAAAGTTAATAATTTCTCTTCAATTTTAGAAAGTTTAAATAAATTTTTTTCATATCTAAATTTTCATCAATAATTTTTAAAATTATTTTTTCCGCCTAGTTACCTCTCAAACTCATCTCTCTTCACTCATAAATTGGCCAAAATTTGATCTACGAGTTAAATTTAATTTTCATTAATAAAATATAACTTTTATCTTGATCGATTCGCCTTTATTAAAAAATATGAGAAATTATGAATTATACAAGGTTAAGGTTACTAGTTGTAAAGTCAATGACATTGATAAATTAAACTTTACTTGGGAATTGAAAAAAAAACCAAGAGTCAAAACTCGAAGAAATTGGAAACAAATTGTTTTTACATTTTTTTTCCAAGTTACGAAATTTTTATCGATTTTCTTTTTAAACCAGTGAACTTTCAACACGTATAAAAATAAGGAATGGGAAATATCAGGTGGATACAAATACAAAGTAAAATATTATTTGTTACTTGTCGCTTCTTGGATTTTTCTTATCTAGCTTGCTTCCGTTCCCTTTCTATTTGCTTTAAAAATTGAATAAAATTGCATCATTCTGAAAAATTTATTTACTTTTTTCCAATTTGAGAATTTTTCAAAAATTTTTGAAAGAATTTTTGTAGGAAAAACTTTATTATAAAATAAATTTTTCGAAGTTATTTTTCAAATGAGAATATTTTGCAATACCTAGATTGTATTTGATAGTTTTTTTTTTTAAATTTTTTTCTGAAAGACTTTTAGTATCTATCAAAATAATTTCTTACAGTCTTACAGTGTAATAATTGTTTTCAAAAAAAATTCTTGTTGTAAACTTTTCTTCGTGTAGTGTTTTCAGTGAATTGTTAATGATTTTTTTTTTTCTTTCTTAAAGAATGTTGATTTTAAAAATCTTTGTTCTGAAAATAATTATAAAAGATTTTAAGATTTTTCTTGGGAAATTTACTTACACCAGAGAAACGTTTTCGAGCCTACGTTTGGTGGAGTAATTATTTAGAAAGATTTTCAAAGCTTTTTATAGGTAGTGATTTTTTCAAACACCTATTAATAAAAAACTAAAGAAAACATTTAAAACATGATTTTGAAAAAAAAAATTGAAAAAATTGAAAAAATAAAATATAAACAGGTTTTTAAAATAGAAATGTAAAAATTAGAAATTTTAAATTATTAAATTTTCAAATGACACCAAAAAAGTGAGATATAAACATTTAAAAATTATGTAGGTATTATTTTTAAAAAATGAATATCTCTAAATTCAATATAATTTTCGGTTACTTAGTAGAATTTTTTGTAACTTATTTTTGTATTTTTTCAAAAGAATTTTTGTTTTAGCATTTAAAATTTTTTTTGTACAAATTTTCATTTTGAGATTTATTTTTGTTGAAAAATTTTCATCCTAAAATTTTTTTTAAACAGGTAAGTAACTAAGTATACCTACGGTTTTTTTTTGTTTTTTTTTTGAAGAATTAAGTACCTACTATTTGCGAGAATTTTCAAGATTTCTTTTGTGAGAATCTTTTCCGGAAGAATTTTGATTTGAAGTTTTTTTTTCAGAAATATTGATTTTTCCCAAAAAATCCGCCGCAGTGAGTGCAATTTTTTTCAAAAGAAGAATCGGTAAAAAAGTGGGTTTTCAGATTTTTGAATTTTTTTTTTGGAAGGATTTATGGTTTTTTCAAAAAGATTTTCCAATTGTTTTTAGTGAATTTTTAAATAAGAGTAATTATTAAAAGATTTCACTGTAAAAATTATTTTATGTAAAAACTTTTTCAAAAAATGTTGAAATATTTGTTGATAGGTACAATTTTTTGGAATTTGTTTCTCAGCGATTTTTTCCTCATTTTAAAAACGATTTCAAAAAAATACCTGGAAGGATTTTTGTGTTGAAAAATTATCATTCCGCAAGAAAAAATTTTTCTCAAAAAAATTTTTCTCAAAAAAATTTCCAAGTTCGATTTTTATAAAGAATAATTTTGAGGTATTTCTTGAGTTTGTTTTATGCGATTTTTTCAAAGAAAAATTTTCTCAAGGGCAGGTAGTAAAAATTTTTATGCAGCTAAAAATTTTTTCTCAAAAAATAATTACATTTTTTGCAATTTAGCCTACCTATTTTTTGAAAAAAAAATTATTTTGAAACATTTTTATGTCTAGAGGATTTTTTATTTTAAAAATTTTAATTTAAAATAAATTCTTCTAAATTATTATTTTTTTAAATTTTATAATATTTTTTGAGATCTTGTCTTGTCCATGAGAATTTCTTTTCGACAAATTTTCTCAAGAGTTGAAAAAAAATTCATACGTCCAAAGGCTTTTTCCAAGATTTTTTTAAAAACGAATTATCAAATACGTAACTGCATTGATACATTTTTTTTGCAATTTTTTCCTCAAGAGGATTTTTATTTTAAAACATTTTTATTCCGAAATTTTTTTTTCAAAGGATCATAATCAGAAAGAAAAGTTTTTTATGAGAATTTCTTAAAGAAACATTTTATCCAGATATTGTAGAATTTTTTCATGCCCCTTAAATTTTTTTCCCAAATTTTTGAAGGAAAAAATCATTTTTTGAGATTTCGTTACCGTGCAATTAAAAAAATTACTTAGGTAGTTAGCAATTTTTTTTTGATACCTATATATTTTTTTTAAATAATTTATTTTTAAATCTCTTATTCCCCGCTCCCCCCCCCCCCCCTCCAAAAAAAACCCAGAGATTTTATTCGATAATGTGAATTTAATTTTTGCAATTTCAGATTTTTCCTAGTAGATAGGTAATTAATTTTTTTTCTAAAAAATAATTTAATTTTCCAATTTTTTTCCACAAGAAGTTTTGTTCATAATTTTTTTTTTTCAAATTGAATGTTCTCAGAATGGAAGAATTTTTGTTTCGAAACGAGAAAAATTCGCATGGTAATTTTTTTATAAAAAAATATTTTGAGAGGTTTTTTTAAGATGTTGAAGTTTTTTTTTTTTAAATTTATTTCAGGGATTGAGTAAGAAAACTTTTTTTATAAAAACTTTCTAAACTTATTAAAAATAATAATTTTTTGCGGAAAATATTTCTATTTTTTTATTTTTTTGTTTTCTCAGTTTAATAATTTCAAAAATTCGTCAAAAATAGTGGGAAGAGAGGGCTCGAACAATTTTTTTCTGAAGTTTTGTTAAACTCTTAGGTACAACAAACATAATTTTCGGTCCTCTTAGGGGGATGCAACATGGTCCAAAGTATTCTGTAATTCTCGATCGAATTTTTTCAAACTTTTAGTAGATAATACTTATAATGAACATTACCAAGGGGTATCCCTGGAAATTTTTTCTTTTTTTTCTGAATGTTCCTTTACTGAAATCCGAATTCCAAGTGAAATTTTTTGTGGGAAAATTTCTCCCTAAAAAATTGTTTGTTCGAGAGATTTTATTTTCAATAAATTCATTTCTATGATGATTTCTCTTGATTAGATTTTTTTAAAGGGATTTTAGCAAGAAAATTTCCTTTGTTAATTTTGTAATTTTTTTCACGAACACGATTTTATTTGGAAAAATTGGTTTCACGAAAGTTAAAAAAGATGACATTTTGTCCTTTTTGCAGTTTCAATTTTTCGAGACGTTTCCATAGAAGTATCTTTGGGAAAAATTATCAGAGATTTTTTCCTGTCCTACCATCAAAATGAGTAGGTACAATGGCTTTGAAAATTTTTGTGAAAAAATTCAGAAAAAATAAATAATTGGCTTTTTTGTTGATTTGTTACCGTATAAACCAAAATGTCATCATTCAAAATTGTACAAAACAATGCCAAAATAAAATTCTCAACACTCATTCTTTCACCTGTTTCCTTTCTTTTTTCTGAAAATTTTCACTTCCATTATATTTCAAAAACTACGTCAGGTATTTCCATTGGTTCTATTCCATGAAAAATTCACCATGATTGTGAACAGAGCTTACTTATTCCGGACAATACTGTATTGATATGCCAATGCCATACAAATGAGGATGGTATCCCCAGAATCTAGAAATTTTCTCATTCACATACCTACCTACTGTTGTACTCTCGAGTCCAGATATATTTTAAAATTAAAAAAATTAAAGGAGTGGTTAAAACACGAGGATTAAAAATTATAATTGTACGTACACTTGCAGCTGATGATCCATTGCGTACACCAGTGATCGGTCAGATCCAGAGCATATCGTGAAAAACATGGCGATAGCTCTAAGCGATAAATATCCTTAAACTCGTGTCTTCTTTCAAGGTCTTTGAAATATTTGTATCATCGTATAAATTATATGATTATATTTTATTAAAATTATTTCATTGTTTTGCCCTCATACCATATCCCATACACGTGCCTAATTGTTTAATGTTTATTTTGTAAATAAAACGAGTGTGATTCCTCAATTTTTTGCGTACATTGCGTCTCAATTTTATTTTTTTATTTTTGGTCAGTCAGAGTACAGAGTAAGTAGACAGAGTAGATAATCGCTTATCTTTTTAGTATGAAAAATTTTACTCGTTTGTCCGGATAAAGGTTCAATGAATTTTGGTGTGTTTGACTTGTTGCGAAAAAAAACTGGTTTTCTCGCTGACATTGTATTGAGATGAAAAAAAAAAAATTGGCGAATTTTTTATGTAATCGAAAATCTAGTTTCGATGAATGGGGTGAAGAAGAGAAGTAAGCACGATTTTTCGTTCGAGAGGAGAATTCTTGGAATAGGCGAGTTCTGGGTGAATTTTGAATCAACGGTATAATCATCGTCTCAAATATCTTCGAGTATAAAATAAATTGTACATCCATAGGCATAAAATAGACGTCAGTCTTGACTTTGAAAAAAATAAATAAATAAATACACGTCATGACACAACATTATTGTCAATCGGAGGCGTTTTTCCAAAATAAAAAATATAACGCGAAAGATGAAAAGCCATCGTAAATTTTTCATCGACGCAATTAGTAAATCTATGACAATTTTTCTCCCTGCCAAAGATTCCCATTCGTTAGTTTACTATTGTTAAAAATCTATATCCTTGAATATTTTGAATTTTCACGGGCTATAATTCGATTTGAGCAGCTCTTTTTTTGATACTTTTGTTCCGTGTTTTTTTCGCTTTTCTTTCTCTTCGAGTATATATTTTAAACGGTAATTGTATATCTTGGCGATACGAAATATTAAAAATAATTATAGTCGTTAAAAAAATTAAAAAGAATGCATTAAGCTTTAACATAATGACGGTGGCAGCAGCTAAATAGACTTGTTAACCGAATGTGCTACTCGTATTTTGGTAATTACAATCATCATTCCCTTTGAATTTAAATATTTGATTGTAAAATCGGTCACAGCTGACAGAACTTTTTTGTCGCTATTTTAATGCATTTGAGTACATAGATTTTTCATTCGACGACGTTGTTTTTCTAAACAGCCACGATGGGATGAAAAGTACTTGGTGTGGTGAACTGATGATGAAGGATATCCGATGAATAAAGAAGGTCCTCGTAGGACTGCCCAAATACTCGTTTTCGTTTGACTTCTGGGTGTAGGGAAATCCTCCAAAGAATCAGATTTTCTATTTGGTTTGCGAAACTATCTCAAGGTCGTGAGAAGTAGAAAATAGCGCCGCCTTATTTGGAAAAGATTGGGTGTGATTTCAAGGTGAGTGGAAGTTTTATAGAGGTGAACTTACTACTTGTGGATGTTCGTTATTGTAATTTGAGATTTTCCACGGGTATTTTCTTGAAAAATTCGGAGTGGGCGTTATCGTTCAATTCTGTTTTTGTTTTTGTCTTAGCACGTTTTTTCTAAATTTGTTATTTATTTTTTAAAATCTGACCAGAGTCGCGGCGACTGGACGAGTTATCGAAACAATGTTTGCCGGCTGAATTCAAATTGAGCTGATGGGAGGGAAAATGGGTTACTTTATCGAATTATTTTTGAACTCGCGTGGGTAGATATGAAAATGAAAACACTCAAGCAATAAGTATACTTTTTGTTTCTAAAATTTGAAAAATTTTCATTTTTCAAGTTGAACGTTTTCACAATTTTTTTTGCATTTTCTGTTTTTGGAAAATTGCATATTTTTCATTAAATTTTTATTATTTCAAAATTTGTTAGTTTTTATTTAAATTTCCTTACTTAATTTTGAAAACTTGAAACTTTTTGAAGATTTATTTGTTTCATTTGATAGCAATTTTTTAGTTGATGTTTTTGAATTTTTTTATTTTTTCAAAACCTGCTGATTTTCTAAAGGCGGCGATTTAATGTTTTTTGCATTTTTTCAAAATTACAAAACTTTTCAAAGTTTATTTGTTTTTTCAAAATTTGCAAATGTTTCCAGATTCTTATAAATTTTATAGCATAATAAAATTATAAATTTTCTAAATTGCTATTTTTCTAAAGCTCATAACATTTTTCAAAAATTCCAATTTTTCACCATTTTAATTTTTTTATTTAATTTTTCAAAACGTTTCCTTTTTTAAAGATTATACAGTTTTTGAAAACAACAGGTAACAGGTAAAAATTCGAATTTTTGCCACATTTACTTACAAATTTTTTTACCCAGATGTTTAATTTTTCTCATAAAATTTTCAATTTTATATTTCTTTCAATTTTTATGATAGGTACTGTTTCAAATTTCCCGATTTATGAAAATTTTTCAACATTTTGTAATACTTGATTCATTTTTTTTAAATATTTGAGGTATTAGGTATAGGTATTTTTTCAATATTTTTTTATTAGCATAGTATAATATGTTTTTTTCATTTTTCAAGCAAATAAGTATTCAAAATTTTCGAGTTGGTAAACACCTCCCAATTTATGAAATTTTACCATTTCAATTTGTTTTTATATAAAATTTTCACTGTTTGTTCATCTTTAAAAAAAAATCTAAAATTTAAATTATGTGTGTTTTTGATTTAAATTTTTTTCTTTCATTATTTTTTTTTAATTTTCTAGTTTTTTCATAGTTTGTCATCTTAAAGATTTATCAATTTTATTTTCTTCCAAATTTTGAGTTTTTTTTTTTTTTTAAATTAATTTTTCTCAGAACTTAATTATTCATCTTTATAAAATTTTCAATTTTTCAATTTCTAGTTTCTCTAGGTTTGCTAAAGTGTGTTTTAAATTTTTCCAGTTTTTCAAAATTCAAAATTCTCTAATTACTTTTATGTTTCCGATTTTTGGAATTATTACTGTATCAAACAATTTTTCATTTTTTTTGGGGGGGGGGAGGGGGTTTCAAATTTTAAAAGATTTACTAGGTTTTTTCAAATTTGAAATTTTTATTTTTTTATTTACTTATAGATGTTTTTGTTTGATGAAATTTTTGATTTTTCATAATTTTTCAATTTTGAAGTTTTTGTTCATTTTTTCTAAATTTTTAACTTTTTAAAATATTATTGTAGTGTATCAAAGGTATAAATCTTGATTTTTTTCTCAAGTTTATCAAAATTTAAAATTTTGGGAACAGTTTTTTGTTTCCAGTTTTTACGAATGTATATTTCTCTTAATCAAAATTATGAGGTTTAAAGTTTTTTCAACATTCAAATTTTCACAATTTTTTTGATAATTCTTTGGATTCATAATTTTTTTCCCCTTTTTAAATTGAAATTTTCAATTTTTCATTTCTCAAAATTTTAAATTTTTTAAAAAAATTTTCAATTTCATTTTTTTAAATTTTAAATTTTTTATTTTTCAAAATTTTTCATTTTCTTACATTTTAAATTTTTTATTTTTCAAAATCTTCAATTTTTAATTTTTTTGAATTTCAATTTTTCATTTGTCAAAATTATCAATTTTTCATTTGTCAAATAATATTCAATTTTTAATTTTTCAAAATTTTCAATTTTCTTTCTTTTCAATTCTTCATTTTTCATTTTTCAAACTTTTAAATTTTTATTTTTTTTTATTTTTCATTTTTCAAAAATTTCAATTTTTCATTTTTTTTAAATTTCAATTTTTCATTTTTCAAAATTCTCAATTTTAAATTTTATTTTTAAAATTTTCAATTTTTAATTTTATTTTCAAAATTTTCAATTTTCAAATTTTCAAAAAATTTCAATTTTTCCAAGTTTGTCATTTTAAAAATTTTCCTTACATTTTCACAATTTCTAATATTTACCAGTTTTTAAGTCAAATATTCCTGTTTTCGACAGGAAGTGGCTGTATTAAATACTTTTTGCAAGTTTTATGGAGTGACCATTTTAAATGCATTCAGCTCAATACCAAATGTGGCGAATTTTCTTTGCAACTTTTTCAAAATTTACGAGCATTTTAATAATACTCAATTAAAAATGATTCCTAATCGAGGAGAAATTCTGCCACTTTTTTTTAGTAACAAACCCACACAATTTCTTGCCTCAGCAAATCTACTGTAACATGGTCATCGGTCAATTATTTATGGTTGTACAAAAAATGAAATACCTCAACGTAGTACTAGTACCTGTCGAACAACTTGTTAGTGGAATGTGCGAAAAAGGTACCAGCGGATAAATCAAGGATACCTTGAAGTCTGGATTCGCACACCTCCTCCTCTTTTAATCGACGATACAATCAACCGGGTGTAGCTGTAGCGATTATTTTGGTTGTTTATTCGAGCCTATACGTATTGTCCTTCGCCATGAACCAGGAGGCTGATAATTTGGTCAGTTTGAAATATCTTTTAATTTATAAGCCTATTTAGAACGTAGCATTAGGCCGATTACGAAATTTCGGGAATAAAAAAACACCCACTTTGGAAGCAAAAAATCTTTATTAAAATCATCATTTGGATAAAAAGCAATTCTCTAAGAAAAAAAATACACACGTAGAATATCGATACATAAAATTACAAATTGGTAAACAAAATAAAAAAATTATACAAGATGCCCTAGTTTGACAGTTCACCGCGCTAAGGCCACCATTCATCTTGTCTTTAGAAAAAAATATATATTTGAAAAATAAACATTGAATTATATATATGTAGGTACCTGGGTAAAATATTTCACGATTTGTTTCCTAAAGACGTAATAACGCGAGAGCCATGATTCGCACTCGTGTCTACAAAGTGATGCTGATACTGAGATAATTACAATTTTTTTCATCTACATCTTATTAGTCCGATTTTTTCTACACGTTGTCTTTGTTTTGAAGATTCTAAATGTATAAATGCTTCGGTGTCAACGACAGTAACAAAAGACTAGACTAAATGCGCTCGAAGATGACGTATTCTCAGCGATTCTCGAGCCAGAAAAATTGCAACTCGATGTAGATGCTGATGGCGATAAATATCAAGTACAAAAGAACAAAAGTCCAGCCGTTCTGCAAAAGTGGAAAAATTGCAACAATAAGTGAACTTGACTTTGCCAATAGGCGAAATATTACGATAACGGATTGCACGTTGATACCTTTGCCCTGAGACGAAACCGGTTCATCAGGAAAATGGTAAAGACCACTAATAATGCGATTACTACGATGCAAGCTGTGTACTCTATTCCTCCAGAAGAAATGGTTATACCTCCAGCGTGCGATTGCTCGAAAAATGATATTTTTATCAACCAAGGTACCCCCAAACACATGAGAATCGCGAACGTATTCGAACCAAAGGCGTTGCATAATGCCATCGTTCCATGACCTGGAAAAAAACAAAACGATTTTCTTATTTAATGAAGACGTACGTCGTATACTGGAGTTGACATGTGGGAGTTTCAAGAATGACCATTTTAGAACTCAAGTTAATGAACTTGAGCGCAACACTGGCTACGAATTACTCAAGGTCGTCGTAAGATACCATATAAATACCACTGTTACGTATTACTGGGGCGTATTGGCCTATTGGCGTATAATAGTAGCACAGGTGACCGATTTAATACGTATGGGTATGAGTCATTCGCCGAGCTTCTCCCACTTGCCTATTAGCTTGATAACAGCTCATCGATATGTTAATTTCTCCAGATTAATTGTTCCTGGTTCGTAAACTGCCATTAAGTGAATTTACAAAAAAATACGAAGGTAGTGCGAAGATGTGGTTTACCTTAATTTTTTCTTCGCTATAATTACCACCACTTTTGATTAGAGTATAAATAGGCAATTGATGATTTTTTATTGATGAATTTTTAAGGGAAAACTAGAACGTTTGGAACCGGTTCGTAGTTCGTACGTGGGTTTGTTTGGAATTTGGATTGTAATTATAAAAATAAAAAAAACAAGACATTTAACGCAGTAACATCTCAGATGAGCTAAAATTCAGTTTAAAAAATTTTATTCGACAATTTTTGAATTTTAAAATATCTTAAAAGTTAAATCAATTTTAAAATTCAGCAAAATTGAAAAAAAAAATTGAAAAAATCGACACTTAAAGTTTGATAATTTTTTTCAATTTTTAAAATTCATAGAAAATTCAAAATTTGAAAATTTTTGAAATTAGGTCAATCAATAAAACGTTGAAAATGAGTGATTTTTAAATTTAAATGAATATTTAAAATTTGGAATAGGTAATTTTAAAATTAGGTCAATTTTTTAAAAAATTTACTGTTTGGAAAATTTTTATTAAAAATTGAAAAAAATATTAAAACCTTAAAATTTGATGCTTTTTAAATTAAATTTAATTTTCAAAATTTGTGTCATTAGGGGAATTTTTAAAATTTGGAAATTCAATAATTTCTACACTTTAATAAATTTTTAAAATAGAGTTATTTTTTTGAAAATTTCGTCAAAAAATTCATAAGTTTATTTAATTTCCAAAAAATATTATAAAATTTAAGTCATAAAATTTTTAATTTCCAACAAAAACTTCAATTGTAAAAATTGATTAGGTATACCTGAAAACATCATCTTTTCAAAATGCTTTAAAATTTTGATGAATTTTAAAAATGTATCTATAGATTTTTTAATTCAAATAATGAATAGGTATTTCAACTTTGAATGATTTTTGAAATTGTGTCTCAATTTTTTTAAAACTTTGATTGTTTGAAAAATTTTTAAAAATTCAAAATTGGGAAAATTAAATAAAAATTATTAAACCTCAAAATTTAGTGTTTTTTAAATTTAAATTAAATTTCAAAAAAAATTTCATTGAAGAAAATTTTAAAAATTGGAAATTTAAAATAATTTCTACACCAAATGAATTTTTGAGATGTGGGTGATTTTTTTGAAAATTTGGTCAACTAATTTTTTGAAATTCGATAAAACTTTGAAATTTGTCACTTTGGAATCAAAATGAATTTTAAAAGTTAGACAGTTTCTCAATACCGTAAATGGGGGCTACTTTGAACACTTTGGGGTATATTTTCCTCTGTTGCTGTGGCTACACTGATCATAGAAACACGGTTTTCACGCCATTGTTTTGGGTCTAGCTTCTCGTATCAACTTCATTTTAAAAAAAATTTCCAACTCTCCTCAGAATGTATATAGCTCAACTTGAAGGGGGTGTTCAAAGTAGCCCTGGTTTTGGGGCTACTTTGAACATTGCTCTTTTTCCAAGGTTAGAAATTTGAAATCTTTATAAATCGATTAAAAGGTGCTCAAGGACCCTAAATATCAAATCTCATCGAAATAGCTACATTTTTACCCACTTTGGAGCCACTTTTTCAATAAAATATGAAATTTAGGCTTTTTGAGGACCTTTATGTTAATATACTTGCAATAAGTTTGAGAAACTTTTTTTTTTTGTACTTTCGTACCAGTGTAGAACTGAAAACAAATATTACATAAAAACAACTTGTACGATTCAAATTACTGAACTTATGGTTTTTTGTTCAACGTGTTCAAAGTAGCCCCATAACAAATTTCACTTTTTATAGGATGATAAACGCATCCTAAAAAATCGAAACCTATGAAATTAGAAGCTGGAGAGATACCCAAGTGTATTGAAAAAATCATTTTCCTCGAAAAATTGAAATTGAATTTTATAGAATAAAGTTCGCGCAGCTGTTAATTTTAACGAAATTTCCACGACAAATTCAAATAATTCACATTTCCACCGACAGCAGATAGAAATCGCAGATTACTGAATAGAAGTGTTCATTCAGGTGTCTAGAAGTCGGGTGTTAACAAAACGCAGGGTAACAGTTCATAGATTCACCCTCAAAGGGCGTGAAAGCGTTAAAACACGAGTGTTCAAAGTAGCCCCCATTTACGGTATTCACCAAAATTTTAAAACATTTCGGCAAGTTAATTTTTCAAGTTTAATCACAATTTAAAATTTTGTTAGAAATTAAAAGAATTTTAAATTTTATCATACCTATTTTTGGAAATTAGATCAGCTTATAAATTTTTTAAATTTAAAAGTACAAAATTCGAGAAATTTTCAAAATTTATCAAAATCTGATGTTTGGTAATTTTTAAATTTTAAGTATGTATTTTTGAAATTTCATCATTTTTCAGGTGTTGATAAAATTTTACAAAATTTAGGTAATCTTTGTTTAATTTTCCAATTTTTTTTAAAGGTCACTTTTCGAAGTGGAAAACGTTTTTACATCACCTAAAATTGGGAATTAAAAAAAAAAGATTAAATATTTACAGCTTTAAAAAATTCAAAAATTTCTACATTTTGAATTTTTTTGAAATTTCTTGAAATGTTTCATTTTATTAACTTCAAAAACTTTAAAAGTTCAACAAAATTTTGAAACAATTTTGAAATGTCAATTTTTTAAGTTTTTGATACATTTTTACAATTTTAAAAATTTGTCAATTTGATAACTTTCAAAGTTCAAAAATTAAAAAAAAAATTTAAATAGGTGAATAATAAAACTTTAAAATTAACTGCTTTTTTTACTTTTAATGAATTTTAAAAATTATATCATTCATTTGCAAAATTTCAGATTTTTTTTGTGGATACTTAGGTAGTGGATTAATTTTTAAAATTGAGTCTATGAAAAAAAAATTGAAAAACCGATTTTTAATAGGTACATGTTTGAAATGTAAAAAGTTTGCTAAAAAGTTTTATACTTGATATACAATTTTACATTTGAAAACTTGAAATATAAAAAAAATTTTAAACGTTTTTAAATTAAAAAAAAATTCAAAGTTGGTGAAATTTTCAAAAATTTAATGAGACATTGAATTTTTACGTTTTTTAAATTGTAATGAATTTTTGGAATTTGACTAATTTTTAAGTATAATTATATTTTTTCAAGATTTAGAAAAATGGTTAGAAATTCTCACATTTTATTTGAAAAAATTTGAAATAAGATCAGCTCTTCAACGTTCAAAAACTTTAATCTTTTAAAAATTCAAAATTTGGGAAATTTTCAAAATTTAATGACTTGGTAATACTTTGAATTTTGGTAACTTTCAAGTTTTAATGAATTTTTGAAAGAGGAAAACTTTAAAGAACTTGAAAATTTGAAAATATTTTTAAATTTTACTCAACTTTGTAAATAAAATTAATACCTACCGTATTAAAATTTTTAAGCATAACATTTCAGAATTTTGTGATTTTTTAAAATTAAAAAATTTTGTCGATTTCCAAAACTTACCTAAATTTCTCTGAAGCCTAAAATTTTAATAATTTTTTGCAAATGAAAAATTTAACAAAACTTTCAAATGCATTAAATTTTTGAATTAAAAAATTTCATTTTTTTCAAATTTAATAAATCTTAAAAGTTTTAAAAAAGAAAACTGGGTGAAAATTCAGAATTTTCAAAATTTGATAAAACTTTTACATTTGATCATTCATAAATTTTAACGAATTATCAAAATTGGATTAATTAAAAATTTTGGAAAAATTATCTAAAATTTTCAATCATCGAGTATTCTTACTGAATTATAAAAATATTTTTAAGGTGAAAGTGTTTTGAATTTTTCTAAATCAATGAGCTTCTATCCCTAACTTGTTACGAGAATTATCCTGTAGACCACTCACATTGTGCTGTCAAATTTACTTAATAGCTGATTTTTTTGGAAATCGAAAATCAGACAAAATCCGAGGTGTCTAATTTATTTAGACTTTGAAAAAAAAATCAAATAAGGAGAAATTTTTAATGGCTTCCGTAACTATACCTACGTCTATAAATACGCAAACATTGTATCTATCGATTATTTCGTAGTAATGTGTGATTTTATAATAGGTAAACAATTCCACGAATTAAATCGCAAAACGACCAGCTTGATATTTTTCTGTGCAATCACCAAAAAAAGTTACTCTACCAGTGTGCCAAGTTTTTAGTCAAAGAGACCTTTGGTTTAGATAAAGACCTACGACTGGGGTTCTAATCAGTCGTAAATACACAAACCTATGAATCATAAAAAAAAATTTCCAATATTTCCACGATATACCGAAATATTTCACCAACTTGACCCCTGGTCAGGTCAAAAATATCCAAACAAATAAACAAAACTAGAGTTTAGGTATCTGAAGAAGACCCCATATTGTATAATTTTTTCCCACATTTCGAACACTTATAGGCGATTTTCTCGCCCATCTTCCGCTTCCTGTATCATATTTAGCATATTTTATCGAAGAAGAAAATATATAAAATGAAATGCACGAGAAGAAGAATATTGTATGTAACCGAAGCATTCGCATATATACGTGTATCGCGAGTACTAACCTTGATTAGCGACAATAACTCCGGATATAGTTTCTGGTATACTCATACCGGCGGCTAATAGAGTCAAACCCATGACCGACTCCGGCATTGAGAGTTTATTTCCTAAAACAGAGTCGTATGCATCTTTGGTGTTATTAGTTTTATGTAAATGACTATAATTTATAAAATTCAGCGATCGGAGTTTCGAGCCGATTGAAAAATTTTGATCAGGTTATGCAAGGTTAATAGTTGGCTGGAAAAATTCCATTTTTTTTTTTTGTTGTTGTCTCGAGCCTATAAAAGAGCACGTATTCGGCGTTGGTACCTTCAGACGTCGTTGCCATCGCGGTGCGAGATAAATAAGCGTACAGGTACAGGGACTGGGAAGGTACAGGCGCAGGCAGTGGCACTTACCGATTAGTGTAATCATCCATGATATACTGTAGCACAAGATGCCAATCCATGCTACGCACATTGCGAATGTGATCACGTACAGAATTGAAAACCTGCTATTCCAGAAGGTTGGAATGGTCATCCGTAGGATGGTGATAATTGGCCACATTAGGATCCATTCGATTTTCGCCCAAAAGCTTCGATGCTTTGGCCATTGTGCCATTGTGTAAAATTCTAGAATCGAAATTATGATTTTAAGGTTAAAATACGTAATAGTGCATGTTACATTTTTATTTTATATTGAAAAATATAGGTAAGCTAAAGGAGAAAATTCGCTAATGATCAATTTTTTTCTGTTTCAGGATGTTGTGAAAATTCAGATTTATGGAAGAGTAGGGAAGGTACCTGAGTGCATGAACTCGAAGAAAATTTCATGAGGTAAGAGAAAAAAATTAAGATTTCAAATCAACGATTTTAAATTTTTTTTAGAAAATTCACTTTTGAAATTTTGCATAAGATTTTTAAAAAAAAATGTTCTCATATTTAAAAAAAATAATTAAAAAATTTGAAAAAATTACTTTAGAGCCAAATTTTAAAAAAAAATCAAGAAAGCTGCAAAAAAGTGTGTTAAAATTTTATTCACTTATTACATGGCAAAATGATTTTTGGAATCATTGAGAAAGCATTTTAATTTTATTTCAAATTCTATGATTTTTTCAAATTGGCATTTTAAAAAAAAATTAATTTTGCAAAAAATTTCAAAAAAATATGCAAAATTTCAAAACATTGAAAAAATTGCGTTTAAAAAATTTAATTTGAAAAATATATATTAGGTAATAGGTACCTACTTATTAAATTACTTTTGAACTAAGTTATAAAAAATTCGTAATTCAGACAAATTTTTTGAAAAAATTAGTAAATTTTTCAAAAAATTTCTATCCTTTTTTAAGATGAAATTTAAAAAAAAAATCAACTAAAATTCTAAAAAAATGTGTTTCAAGTTCAAACGAAATTTTAAAAAATTGCTTTTAAACAAAATTATAAAAAATTGAAAAATAATGATTTTAGAAATTTTTAAAATAAATTTTTCTTTTAATTTTTTAATATTTTCCACTTTTTTAAAATTGATTTTTTCCTTCATTTTCAACTATTTTTTTAGCATTGTAAAATTTGCAATTTTTCAATGTAAGTAAACTATTTCTCACGAAAAGGAACATTTTTGGTAGTTTAGAACCCCCCCCCCCCTCCTCTAAAAAATCCAAGAGATTGAAAATTTGCTAACTTTTCATAATTTTTCAAAATGGAGTGGGGTGAATGACACCACTTAAAGTTCAATTAGGGAAAAATAAAAACAGGGAATCATTTTCTAATTAAAAGATAACAATATTAAATGTCAAATCAACATATTTTGCTCCTGTTTTTAATTTTTGTTTCTAATTCTACTTTTTTTTTGAAAAATTGGAAGCGTCTCAAAGACAATCAAAGTACCACTTAACATTAAGTTGGAGGGAAAATGAAAAGCTGGAAATTTATTCCCTTGAAGAGGTAAAACTTTTATCAGTTATAACCAGAATTTTTATTTTTTTTAATTTTTAAAAAGGGGGACTGACAAGAAGCTACTTATAACTCAGTCAGGGGGAAAATTAAAAAATAGAGAATTATTTTCTCATAAAAAGAAACAACACTGCGAGAGTGATACAAAAAAACCTTCCGTTCAAAATAAAGGCCACCCCATTAAATTTTTAAACATTCAATTCAATACTTATTTCAAAATTTAAAATATTGCAAAAATTTGAATATTGCAAAATTATTTATAAAAATGTATTACAGAGTTCAAGAATTGAAAAATTTTACTCATTGCTGAAATTGAAATTAATTTGGGGCCTAATTCCTGAATTTGAATTTTAAACAAATTGAATAGTGTGAATTTTGAATATTTAAAAATTCTAAATTCTTAATAAGATACTGCAAAAATTTGTGTCACGAAAAATTATCCATATTGCATAATTTATTTAGATTATTGCAAAATTTCAAATTTATATGAAAATGTATTTTTTTTTTCAATACTTCAAATGCAGTAAAAATTTGTGTAAATTTTTAATCATACAATATCCATATTGCATGAATCGATCATGACAAAATTTACTCATTTCTGAAATTTTAAATCTATCAATTTCTGAATTTTCATTCCAAAAAATACGTATCTGGTAAAATTTCAAAAATTTCAAAATTTTAAATTTTGCAAAAATTAGCCTTACACAAAATTTTCTTTATTGCGAAATTTAAAATTTACTCAGTGCTAAAGCTGCATTTCTTCAAATTGCTGAACATGTGTTCTGAAAATTTTTAATATTTCAGAATGTTTTAAAAAGCTCACCAAGAAAAACTCTACGTCTGGTGGGAATTGTTTTATTAGGCTCAACGTACCCCCCCCCCCCCAATCAAAAAATAGGTATATATTTTATTTTTCAAATTCGTAACTTAATTTCTCACTGGTAAAAATTTTTGAAATTTTTTGCAAGAATAATTTTTTTAATATTTTGCAAAAATTTCATTTCGATTTTTTTTTTAAAGGGACCATCGTGTCAGAATTGAAGATATTTCGCAAAAAACTGTTTTTATAAAATTTTTGCTGTAAGAAAAATAATTGAGAATACTTAGGTATATACATACGAAAAAAATATATTTTTGAAATATTTCGCAAAGAAAATGCTGAGAATGTTTTACAAAAATTTGATTTCGAAAATTTCTTCAAATTGTAAAGAACGTTTGGCAGATTTTTTAAAACATTTCAAGTCAGAATTTTTAATATTTTTCAAAAAAAAACTTATGATTTTACCAAAAAACTTAAAAATATTTTTAAAAGAGGAAAATTGCAAATATTTTGAAAATGTCTTATTTTTAAAATTTTTGCAAAGTCAAAATTTTGAAAAATTTTCAAAAAAAACTTTTTAATTTTTTCCATTAGATACCTATTTTACAAGGAAAATTTCAGGAATATTAAAAAAGGAATTTTTTCAAAAGGCAAAATTACCTACAAATATTTTGCAAAAAATTATTTATTGGTCTTTTTTAATTTTTGAAAAAATTCTTTTGCAATACCCATAAAATTGTGAATATTTTTGGTTTATTTTTATAAAAATTTCAAACAAACTGCAATTTTCTAAAATACTCTTCGAATATTTCAGAATTTCAAGTGAAAAATTTGGAAATGTTAAATTATTATTATTCCAAAAATTTCAACATTGAAACATTTTTTCTCTTTGGCAAAATTTGAATTTTATTATGGTAATTTTGAAAACTTTTATGTGTTGTGAAAATTGCTTATTTCGAAGTTTTGAATGTTGCAAAATTCGAATTATTTAAAAATTTTAATAATTCATAGTTACAAATAATTAATTTTTTATTATCCAAAAATTCGAATAAAACAAAATTTGGTTTTTGAAAAATTTTTAAATTTTAAATTTTGCACGCTCTTTGTGAAAATTAAAATGAAAAAATTGTACGTCGTCTAAATTTGCATATTATCTATCCTACTCTATAAAAATTCTACCAACCTGGCGTATGGTCTTCCAAAACGTAAAATACATCTTCCACACTCATCGATATTGGCTTTTTTGCTGTAATAAACTAAAAATATTATACTTTCTTTAAAAATTCCTTTGAAAAGTTTCCCAAACGGATACATAAATGGAGAAAGTTACCACCTTGTCGTAGGAGCGGCAAAATAGGCTCGATCAGTCTGCCAGCAGTGCGTTTTCGGTGCAGGGCCGCCATCAAAGATTCGAATCTGAATCGTAGGTCATCGTTGCAATATAATACTGTGAAAATGAAAATCACCACGTGCCGTTAAAAATACCTCTTATGCAATTCTATCAACACACGTGTTGGTTACTTCGGAGCATAAGTAGAGTAAAAAAGGCATGCCAGAGGTTTTACGACCGGATTAACGCGTTTTATAACGATGGAGTCGTCTGGAGACTCGAGCAGACGAATAATTAATCGGTATTGATCGTTAATTAATAATTATTTTCGATATTTTTTCAATTTTGGAAAATTTATCCTTATCCCGAATGGCATTGAACACAATAATACATTCTACCCTTTGTTTCGAATTTCAGACAACACCGAAAATTATTATTTATTAACGTCTCGAAACGGTTTAAAATAGAAATTCGCATTGTTCTAGCATCTACTTCGTAATCCGTCGAAATGGTCGTCATTTATTTATCGACAACAAAGCGAGAAGATAATCCACTCGAAAACGTGTAGCTTACTGGTTTAGAAAAATAATAAAACGAAAGAATTAATAAATAAATCTACACATACCTATCAAATATAGCAAGTAAATTGTTATTAATATAGCAGCTTCATACCACTCGATTTTTTTATCAGCTAAAGTCGCTACCAGCGCGAGTAAGGCCACCAGATATGCCAAAGCGTCTCGAGTTATCGGCCAATATTCTACCGTTAACACCTACGTCCAAAAAAGGTGCACAAATTTAACGTATGTGATCGAATTTAACGTATCTGGGATACCTGAGATGAGATTCCAATTACCTTACTTGAAGTAAACAGTATACAAAGAGCAGGAACTATGAGCAGAGCGTATAGTCCGGTACCCAAGACGGTGCCAACGCCTACGTCGCTTTTCGTTAAAAAGGTTGCCAAAATGTTGACGAAAAGTTCAGGCGATGAGGAAGCTGCCGCCATTAAAGTTGCGCCAGCTACGTCTGGACTCCAATCAAGAGCTAAAAATTGAATTTAATTATTAGTAATCGCCGAGAGAAAGATTGGGCTTAGTGGGGAAAAATTCTAGGTCCTATATCCAATTCTCCAAAGATTTATCATTTATCAAGTTTTAAAATATTTCACAAAAAATTCAATTTTGATTTCTTAAAAAGTAAAAATTTCGAATACTTTGCAATTATTTTAATTTTTTTTTTTTTTTTTTTTGAAGGGCAAAATTACGAAAATTTTGCAAAAATTTCTTTTGGTCTTTCTTGAATTTTTGTAATTTTTTTTTTAAATTAATTTTTTCGTCATTACGGCTCAAGGCCAAAATTGCGAATATTTTGCAAAAAAAAGTAACAAAATTCCGAAACTTGGAAAAAAAGTTATTTTTAAAATCTTTTGCAAACATAAATTTCTGAGAATATTTTACAAAAAATTAATTTGGAAAAAAATTGCGAATATTTTGCAATTTTGTTTATATAAATTTTTTTAGATTTTTTTTAAGGTCAAAATTTTGAATACGTCTTATTTTACGAAAAAACAATAACAACTTTTTGGTTTTCACAACTTCTCAAAGACAATTTCGCGAATATGGGGAAACAAATATTTCAAAACGTTTTTTAGAGGGAGAAATTGTGAATATTATGCAAAAAATTTTCCAATTTATCTTTTTATTTTATTTTTTTTTTTTGGTTTTTAAGGAAAAGAATTGTCATTTTTATCAATTTTAAAACAATAAAAATCATTTAAAAACCTTTCAAATAATTTTTACAATTTTTTAATGATTTAAAAAAAATACGAAATTATTTCTTTAAAAACCCTCTTCCATTCCCTCTACGAGGATCTGCTGCCTCATACTCGTTATTTTGAATAAGATTGAAAAAAAAAGTCCCTCGAGATAACCCCAAAAATATGAACAAAAAGCTGATCATAATTTTTTGAAAAGAATCTGTTGAAAAATTCTGTTTTTTTTTAATTCCAACTTTTAAAAAAAAAATCCTTTGCAATCTTGAAAAAAATTCTCGAATTTATTAAACTTTCTTTGAGAAAAAATTTTTTCATAAAAAATTTCTTGTAACTTTGCAAGAAAAAATTATACAAAAAAATTCCTATTCAGAATTTGAATTTTCTCACAAAAAATTTTGGTTGAAAAAAAATCTCAGTAAATCTGTTTAAAAAATGTCATGATTTTCTTTTAAATTCCTATGTTTCTTTTTTACATTTTTCCTTTTCAATTTCAGAAAAATTCTCAAATACATTTTGTATTGACAATTATTATTTTTAAAATTCTTTCTCTAAAAACTTTTTTGAAAATTTTGTTAGAAAAAATGATTTTAAAAAATGTTTTTCCAAAAAATTTTCCTTAAAATTTTGAGATTTGAAATTTTCTAAAAAAAAAAAAAAACGATTCAAAAATGCTCGAGAATTTTTTTTAATTCTCATATTTTTCTTGTTTTTTTTTTGTTTTTTTTTCATTCCCATTTGTATATTATAGTCTTGGAAAAATTTCTCAAATATTTCGAAAAATTACTTTTAAAAAATCAGCTAAAAATCATTTGGGTAGGTATAAAAAATTCTTCAAAAATTGAAAAAAAAATCCCAAAAATTTTCTTGGAAAAAAATCTCAGAATTATTTTTGTTCAATTCTTGCATTTTTTTCTTTTTCTCTTGTTTTTGAATTTGAATTTTCTTTTGAAATTTTGAATTTAAAAATTTCTCCAAAAAATAATTTAGAAAAGAAATTTATTGAAAAATATTTTCATTAAAAATTTTCCTAAAAAAGTCTAAAAATTTCTACATAAAATTCTTTCAAAAAAATTCCAGACAACTTTATTTTTTTATATTTTTCTCTAAAATAATAAAACAATTTTTGTAGGACAAAATAAAATTTTATAAGAAATCCATTTCTCAAAAATGATTTTGTTTTTTAATTCTTTGGTAGGTAAGTATTTTTACTGAAGAAATTTCTTACATTTTTTTTTTCAATTTAAATTTTTCATCAGAATTTCTTCTGTTGGAAATTTTTTTTCAAGATTTTGAAGAAAATATTAAAACCAAAAAAATCTCTTTGGTTTAATGTTTACATTTTGGGGTCATTCTGGAGGGGAGGGGGTGAGTTTCGAGAAATTTTCGATAGTTAATCAGGATACCTACTCGAAGGAACATTTTAAAATCAAAAAATCTTTTCTCACTCAGAATTTTAATTGCTCTATTTTTATCGTCTAATTTCACTGAGCTAAGAATACTACAAATAATCTATTGCTTTGTTGGAGGTTTCAAAGTTCAGAGTGACTGGGAATGAGATTAAATAAAAGCTAATGGCCAAAATTTGGTATAATGATAAAAAATTATAATTTTAATGTTTCAAAAAATTGTCGAAAATCAAAAAATAAATCTTTACAATTGAAAGTATTGCAAATTTTAATTTGGAACGTGAAAAGATTGGTAATTCGTTAAAAAACAGACCGTGTACTTTGAACCATTATGATAATCTTGGCAAAAAAACGATCAATTTCTTCTCATTTTGAGTGAAAATTTTCCAACCGCTGACCAGTTTGAACCGGTTTCTTATCACCAAAATTTAATTTTCAAAACTAACCGGTTGATATGCTTTGGATACACGGTACTAGGAAACAATCGCAAACAATTGTAAGGCATAGAAACAAATACGCCATAATTAGGGCTGGAAAAATTAACGCTCCGGCGTCTCCGAATGGGAACCCCACCGTCGGAAAATGATCTCCTTCTTTGAAGGTGATAAAAATTTCGGTATCGTTTCCTGTATCATCTGTAAAAATATAGAAATAACAAAATAAATAAATTTTTCAAGTACAAAAAGTTGATACCTACGTAATCATCAAGTGAAAAAAATCTCGTATAAATTTATCTATTGCAATATTTCCGTATGTAAATATTTTGTCGAGGTTATTGACCATAATTGAACTTACATTTGGACGAATTTAAATCGCCTATCATAAGTTTGAAAAAATTAGTGTACGTTTGAATAGTGTGAAAAAGATGAGACGAGAAAATTAAAATTAATTTTAAACAATAAATGACGAAGGCCCACAAGGTTTATCTACTGAAAATGGTATGCTCTGCAGTCTGCATGCTACAGTTTTAACGAGCCAGCTCGTATAAGGGTCATCGTCTAGATGCACCAAGATAATTGAAATCTTTTTACATGGATACATTTGTCTCGTATTCGCAATGTGAGACTCTTTGGCAAAATGTTTACCAGGAATTCCGCCATGCATGGTTTGGTTCATTTCGAGAAAAAAAAATTGCCATTTTATTTCCTAACCCATATTTTTTCGCGATTTGTGTATTCAGACAAAACAAAAGTAACGATTCAGTTTTTATCTTCTAATAAAAGTCACGAGATAATAGGTACTATTTATAAATTATTATACCGCGCTGCTAAATTGTTTACGTAGTTTCAAAAAATTCCGTCTTGCGGTTTCACTTAGTCGACACATGATACTTTGAAATCGATCGGGAAATCGATAACAAAGTAACATACTTACTGTTTTCTTGGGTAATTTTATACTTCGATTACAACGTGATCGAAACTGTTTTTATTTATAGGAGACGAATGAACAACCTTTATGTGAATTGTGTAATGTTTACAAGTTGTTAATTTGAAATTAGTTTGTATGCAAGGATTGTTTTTGTTTTTTTGGTATTTTTTTTTCAACAATAAGGATCATCAATTATTAGACCTAATTTGTACGCAAAATGATGTCATAAATCGATGAATTTGATGAGATGGTGTAGGATAGGTACACATTTTAATGAGGCCTTTGATAAGAAAAACACTTTAGATTTTTTGGATAATTTCATTTTACAATGTAACTAATTCAGAGAATGTAAAGTTAATTCTCAATGGACCTTCACTAACATTTTATTTTTAAAAAAGATTTAAAAACTTGATTTTGAACAAAATTTTGAAAACAAAATTTAAAAACATTGTTTTTGATTTAAAATAATAATTTTCAAGCAAACTGGGGGAAAATGTTTTTTTTTTTTTTTTGGTAGAAAATTTCGATGAAGATTGCTTTTGAAAAGAAAAAATATCTAAAAAAAAATGGTTTCTTACAAAATTAAAATATTAAGCTAGTTTGAAAAAAAATACAGAATTTTAAAAACAATTTTTTTGAAATTTTAGGTATGTAGGTATGTATGTAGAATTGAAAAAAAATCTTATTTTTTATCAAAATAAAAAAAAATAATTGAGAAAAAAAAATTTTAAAGCACAATTTGAAAAAAAATTAAACAAAATAAATTTTTAAAGCAAGCTTAAAATAGGCATAATATTGAAAGAATTAGAAAAAAATTGAAGGAAATTATTATAACTACTTTTTAAAAAGTTCTCAAAATGCAGAATTTGAAAAAAAATAAAACCAATTTTGGAAAAAAGTTTTTGAGCAAAAAAAAAATTAATCGTGACTTTGAAAAAAATTTATAATACAAAATTTAAAAACTAGGTAGTTATAATAATTTTTTTAATGATACCTATAATATTAGATTTTTTTGGAATATTGAAAAAAAAAAAATTTTCAACAGGAAGGAAAAAATTGAAAAAACCATAACTTGAAAAAAATAATTTATTTCAAAAAATTGACCGAATTTTAGAAAATTCTTTTCAAACAGAATTGAAAATAAACATTTATTTTTAAAAATATAAATTTTTTAGACAAAGATGATTAAAACGAGCAAAAACCGATTTTTTATGAAGACTTTGAAATTTTTTTAAAAATTCAAAAATTGCTTAAACTTTTTTTTAAAGAATTTGATTTAATGAATTTTTTTCATATAAAATTTGAGAAAATACTTCTTGAGAAAAATATAGGATAAAAACTCGGTTTTAGACCAAATGTAAAAAATTGAAAAAAATTGTCATTGAAAAAAAATAGTATCAAGTAAATTTTTTTGAATGAATGTGAATTTAAAAAAATGTAATCGATTATTTTGTACAGAAGTTTAGAAAAAAAATTGATCAGAATTTGCAAAAAAACAGTTTTTCAATCAAACAAAAAAAGATGTAAGATGTAAGTAATTAAAAATTGATTTTAAAAAAATGCATCTTGAGTAGATAAAAATTTGAACAGGATTTGAAAAAATTCCTTTACAATAGAAAACTTATCTTGAATTTGAGAAAATTAATTTTTGAATTTTTTCAATGGATTACATTAGAAGAAAATTGAATTACTGTTTTTCTACAAAATTTAAAATTAAAATTGTTTTGAGGAAAATTATTTTACATTTTTTTAGACAAAAAGGTTTTGTACAAAAAACGAGAGAATTTCAAAAAAATTTCAATGAATTTGATTTAGATAGGTAACTGATTTGTAGAAAAAAATATTGTAGCCTGATAATCGATAAAAATGTTTTCATAGAAAACTTATAATTCAATAATTTTTTTGTGCAGAATTGTAGAAAATCCTTTGTAAACTGATTTAAATAAAAATAAAATTAAAAAAAAATCCTTTTCAAGCAAAATCTAAAAGAAAATTATTGTTTTGAAAAAAAAAATGATTTTTTTGGATTTTATGCAAAGAGAAAGAATTTATTTAAAAAAAAATTATTATCGAATTTTTAAAAATTAATTTATAGCAGAATTTTTTAAAAACGGGAGTTTCCAACGAATAGGAAAAAATGGAAATTGAAATCTATTCTAAAAGAATAGGTACCATGTAAATCAATTTTATAGAGAATTTGAAAGAATATTTTTCAAGCAAAATTCAAAAGAAGAATATTTCGAAACAAATTATTTTATTATTATTATTTTTTGTACGTAGATAACAGGATTTAAAAAAATATTTCTTACCAGAATTTAAAAAAATTATTTTTTCAACCGAATAGAGAAATAAGTTAAAATTAATGTAAATTTTGTACAGAATTTGAGGAAATTTCTGTCAAACAGAATTTACAAGAAAAATTGTTTTGAAAAAAAATTAGGCATAAATGTTTTTGTAAGAAATTTTAAAATTTATTTAAAAATTTTTTGTAGGTAAATTAATTCAATTTTATTAAATTAATTATAATTTTTCTTTATACAAAATTTGAGGAATTCTTTTTCAGTAGAATTATAGAGAAAAATTGTTTTGAAAAATCCAATTTGTACCTAATGCATACCTACTTATATTTTTTTTATTATTTTAATAATTAGAGGCTACTTAATTTTTTTTATACATTACTTAACAAATTTGAAAAAATATTTTTTGGTAAGAATTTCTAAAAATAAATCTTTTTTTTCAACTGGACGAGAAAAAAATATTACAAAGCAAAAAAAAGTTTTCATAAAATATGATTTGAATAAATCAATCGTAAAATTTTTAAATTCAAAAAAAAATCAAAACTGATTTTAAAAAATTGAATTTTATATTAAATTTTCTTTGAGAAAACACTTTTTGAGCATTATTAAAAAAATTGTTTCGAAAATTAAAAAAAAAATTTTGCAAAGAAATTCTTGAAAAAAAATTGTTAAAAAATGATTTTCAAGCAAAATTAAGTTTTAGGGATTCCAAAAAGCTCATCTAAAAGTTATTGTCTAAAATAACTCAACAAGTTTAATTTCGTTTAAAAAATTGGAAAAAAAAATCAGTAAGAATTGAAAATTATTACAATGTGGTTGACTTTTTCTCCTTGATTCGACTTTGAATATAGATAGGTATTTTTTAGAATTTTGGCAATTTTTAAAAATCCATTCTCGAAAAATTTTGGAAATTCATTTCGATCAGAATAAAAACAACAAACACTCCAATCGTTTGTTAAAATTTCCCCCTCCCTTCTTCCTCCCTCGATTTTTTAAATCAACAACACAGTGCTAGAGAAATTCACAGAACCGATGAAACATCAATGGAAACTTAGGTATTACAAATTATCAATACACCTAATCTAGTCATTAGAAATTTATCAAATTTTCCACTGCTCGTGTCAAAGGACAGAGCATGGTCGATTTATCTCGTGTAAATTTCAATTCCAATCAAAACTCACTTGTATTCGAGGCTGTCGTCGTGGTGAAATTTTCACGTAATATCGGATGACCACCAGTCGCTGTAGATAATACAGGCCTTTGCTGCGCATTCGAATAGTACCCCGAGCAATTGATAAATACCCATATGACGATGAAGTAACGACCAAAACAAAACAATGGCCTTTTCAAAAAAGTATGGTTGGCCCAGTACACCGGACGATGATGCATTTTGGCAATTCACCTGTAATGAAAATTCGCGCAGACACCAAAAATAAAGCTTAAATTAACTCGAAAAAAAGACATTTTGATCATTTTCACGATATTTCGTTTGATTCGAAAGCACAGTTTATCTATTCTAACGTAGAACGATTTCAACCCGCAAATGGAAAGAATCACAATAACTGTATCGAATATCGAAGCACGTTCTTTGAAATATTATGTAATTTACGAGGTATCGATAATTGAGAGTAAAATCACACGACGACTTTGTAAAACTAAACTCTTATCTATATGTACTTACATAAAATAACGACGATGAATCCAATTTTACTAATTCAAAAGTCAACCTATTACGATAAAAAAACGAACGAAATTTTGGTACATTTGAAATGGGTAAAACTAAACGTAATGTACGAATGTAAAGCTTCGACGTAGTACAGCGCAAATGTATGACTACTTTGTTAGGTTGGAGAGAAAAACCATCGTTTGATTCAAAAAACAAATTACAAAAGATTTATCTGTATTTGAGATAAGATATGGTTCGTTTGTGTTTATCAACAGGTTTAAAAGCCCAACCAATTGTGTTATTTTTTCTTCTTCTTTACGTAAATTGGTCTTATAGCGAAGGTACATAAAATGTACCTAGACTTAGGTTGTAGGCTACGAATTCTTACGAGAAATGTACTGTCTGGTCGGGTTGTTACGTAGGGAAATCGTTGAGATGATTTAATTGTCTATTTATTAGTTCATTTTATGATGTAGGTACTAGGTATGCAGAAATGCTTACTTAACCTACTCACCTTTCATCTGTTTGATTTTTTTTTAGGTATCATATATTTTCTGGTTTGCAAATATTTTGGTAGCAATTTTTAATCGTTTTTCAATTTATGAAGGTTATCAAAAAAATAAAGTAAAAGTAAATAATACTTACCGCGTCTACCATAATAAAGACTCATTATTTTCTTAATTGCGTTTTAATTAGTAAATCTGTGCTAGGTATATTTATTATTAAACATGCAAATCGGTTTGTATCAAACGAGCAAATTTTTTTCTGCATGAGATGAAGAAGAGTGCAGAGCTGAAACTTTGCTCGAATGGTTTTAAATTTTTAATTCAAGTTAATTGGATATTTCTTTATTGAAGTTTTGATTTTCATTTACCAAAAATAAAATCATTATTAAAAATTTGACATTGGTAAAATTGAAAACGTTTGCAAAATATTTGCAATAAGTATTTATTTTTGCTATATCATTTTCATGAAAAATTTGCAGAGTATTTGCAATTTTGATTTTTATGAAACTTCAGCGGTTGTAAATAAATTTAAAATGATTGAAAAAACACAAATTTGTGAAAATTCGGCATTTGCAAAATTTAAAATCTTGGCACAGCATGCTTTTTCCAACAGAAAAAATTCTGAATTCGCTTGGAATGAAAAATGTCTCAGTTTTTTAAATTTAAAAAAAAAAAAAAAAAAAAAAAAACGTTAAAAATCCTTAATTTTTTCAGAGTAAGTACCAAAATGTTTCTTGAATTTTTTCAAAAAATTCTCTCATTTTTATATGGAAGAAATCTGGTTCTCTTTTTTTTTAGAGGTAATCTTATTAAATAATAATTTTTTGTTTCAATTTTTTAGAAAAATAAATTTCAAAATATTTTGGTACTAGCATTTTAGGAAAAGAAAAATTTCTGAATTTTTGTAAAATAAAATGTTTTTGGAGTGGAGGAGAAAAAATTGCTCTTTCTTTGAAATAAAAAAAAAGGTTAAATTTTTCGAAATTTTCATGAGAGGACCTTCTATTTATTTATTTATTTTTTTGAAGTAAAGAAATACGTGGGTAAAAAAATCTTTCATTTTTTTGAGAGAAAAAATTCTTGTCAATTTTTTTGAGACTTTTTTTCAAGGAAGAAATCTCTTATTTCTAGAGGAAACACCTCTTAATTTCTTTGAGATGTTTTGTTGTCTCATTCGCTATTTTTAAAAAATAATTAAATAAATGAATAAATCGAATAAGATAAAAACGTTCAGTTTTTGGGAATAAAAAATTCTTATTTCTTTAGTGAAAAAATCGAATTTTTTTAAATGTAAAAATTTCTCATTTTTTGGAATAAAAAAATTCCACATTGATTTGAATTTGTGAAATTTTTCATTTTTATGTAATAAGAAAATTCTCAGTTTCTTTAGAGTAAGAAAGCTCTTGATTTTTTTAGAGAAAAAAATTTTTTAAATGGAAAAATTTTCCATTCGTTTTTGATTAAAAATTTTCTCATTTTTTGGAATAAAAAAATTCCACAATGATTTGAATTTGTAAAATTTTTCATTTTTTTTTTTTTTTTTGTAATAAGAAAATTTTCGATTTCTTCGGAGTAAGAAATAAAACTCTGGAGAAAAAAATTCACTTAATTTTTTAAAATAGAAAAATTTTCCATTGGTTTGGATTAAAAATTTTCTCATTTTTTGAAATAAAAAATATTCACATTGGTCTTAATTTGTAAAATTTTTCATGTTTTTGTAGTAAGAAAAGTCTCAGTTTCTTTTGAGTAAAATTCTTAATTTTTTTTGGAGAAAATAAATCTTTGGTATTTTTAAAAAGTAAAGATTTTCTATTGGTTTTTGATTAAAATTTTTTTCATTTTTTGGAATAAAAAAATTCCACATTGTTTTGAATTTGTAAAATTTTTTATTTTTTTGTTAAAAGAAAATTCTGAGTTTCTATGTATTATGTAGAGTAGAAAATTTTTTAAAAATTAAAATTTTCTTCAATTTTTAAAATTTTTCATTTTTTGGAATAAAAAAATTCCACATTAATTTGAATTTGTAAAATTTTTCATGTTTTTGTAATAAGAAAATTCTCAGTTTCTTTGGAGTAATATAACTTACGCTCTTAACTTTTTAGGGGATTTTTTTTAATGGAAAAATTTTCCATTGGTTTTGATTAAAAACTTTCTCATTTTTTGGAATAAAAAAAATTTCACGTCGGTTTTAATTTGCAAAATTTTTCATGTTTTTGTAATAAGAAAATTCTCAGCTTCTTTGAAGTAGGTAGAATAAGCTTTTAATTTTTTTGTTGAAATTTTTTTAAATGAAAAATTTTCCATTGGTTCTGACAAAAAAATTCTCTTTTTTTGGAATTAAGAAATTCCTCATTAGGTAGTTTGAATTTGTAAAATTTTTCATTTTTTTGGAATAAGAAAATTCTCAATTTCTTTGGAGGAAAACCTACATTTTTCCAAATTTTTTGAAGTAAAAATTTTTGGTCTTCTTCTCGCAGAAAATGAAAAAATTTGCATTTTTTATAAAGAAGAAAAAACTGAAATTTTTTTGAAGAATTTTTTTTCAGTTTTGTATCAGAAAAACATTGTCTATCAATCATTTAAAAAAATCGGTAAACTAGATATTGCTATTTCGTCTTTGCAAGAAATTTTTATAAAAATTTAAAATTGAAATTATTTGTTTAAAATATTTGCAATCTCATTTTTATGAAAAATTTACAAAGTATTTGGCATTTAGCCTTTGCAGACTGTTAATATGGCCGAATCACCTATCTTGACCAGGGGTACCCAAATATTTTTTAAAAATGATTTTGTTATCAATTTACTAGACTTCTCCCTGGGAAAGTCATTCAAAATTTAAAAAGTCTCTCAGTTTGATTTGAATTTTTCCTCTCAGTATAACTCAAGTATCAATGTCATTCCAAAGAAAACCTCAGCTCAATGTGGAACGAGACCTCATGTCCTATGGCATCTCTAAATTCCCCTTAATCATTATATCATTAATACTTATTCAAACGTGGATTAGACGCAATGAAAAACGTTCTATTTAAAATGGTTTGATAATTGACCCTGGTTCGAGGAGACAACCCAATGGCCACAGATCGGACAGTTATATTTTATATCCTGTGCCCTATAGAGTCGTGTCGCGCGTTGTCATCTCTGTCACATCCTCGTATCGGTAAATTGAATCCGACCATGGTTGAGGTTTTCTCTTAATTAAGCAACCAGTGTTGAATTTTTCGCCAACCGCCGCACCGGGTACCGATCGCGAACATGATATTCGAGCTTTGTTGAAATTTTGCATTTTTTTCGGGTGTAAATCGGTGCAGTTCCTGTTCGCCTTAGAGATCTCCTGGATGGACATACGATATGAATCTGAGTCCCGGAGGTAATCTCATCTCAACTCGCTTCCTATAATGCAATTGTTTGTCATAAACGTTTGCTGTTTTTATTACCGTTAATTGTGTTTTTATGTGCGAGTACCTACCTAGAGTTGTTGTTGATAAATTGCGAACAATACTGCGTGTAATTTGAAATTAAGAGTTTCGTGAAACAATTACTCGGCTTGGGCGTTGCTAATCGTCGATCTGATGTGTTTTTGAATTAAATTGTGTGGCGATGTTTACTCTTCGATTGTTGAAATGAAGTGATGTTCGCGTGATTGTATTTTTTGACATTTTGAAATTCACTCTAAATTGGTCATTTTTTGTGAAGTTTCGATCTGTCGTAGCTTTGAGACCAATGAAACTAGACCAGGGGTTCCAATTTTTAGAACGAAATCATTACATAGGCAAAAATTATTAACAAGAAAATAACTCTACGATGTTATTGATGGAAAATACTGGGTTGGAATAGGCAACCCGGCTGTTTATACAAAAATGATGAAATTATTTGTGATATGCTTTTAGCATTTTCCTCGAGGATAGAAATACCGATATGTTTATTTGAATTATTTATTCGTTGAAAATTCACTCAACGCCTCGAGACACAAAATCACGAAAACAAGTCAACTTCTGCCATTCTAAAGATGAAACACTTTTTGGTTCATAAATTGAGGAAAAATTGCGCAAATGGCAGCGTGTATTAATATTAGAATGATTTGCACGTGATAGTCAATTTAAATTGAAAAATAACCTAGTTGTTTTTGTATGATGATTCTTCATGCTAAGTAGTGCAATGTTCTTTTACTTCGACTATTTTGTGTTTTAATTAATGCTGTTTATTTTTATTATTTCTTTTAAGTGAAGTTGAAAAAATCAGCTAAAATTGATCTGAAGTGAATTTAAATCGTCCAAAAAGAGTTCTCTGTTTCTCCTTAACAACCAAAAAGATCTATCAAAGAACATAACACTCTAGAGTTGAATAAATTGCATACTTTCTTCCTGAAATTTTCAATTGTCTCGTCCATTTAAAAAAAAAAAACGAAGTCACACGTTTGTTGTAAAGTTTGGGTATTTATACGTAGTTTACCTCATTTTCACTTCTTTTTTTTTCGAAAACTCAGCAACTTCAGAATATTCTGAAACCGAAAAACTTTCAATTCATTTCCATTCAGACCAAAATTTTTAAAGAATTAATTTCCATAAAGACTGGAAGGAGTTGAAAAATTTGGTTTGAAGCGCTCCATTTTTCATCTTAAAAATTACTAAAATGGTTCTCAATTATTTTTTGGAGGGGGTAGGGGGATTAAAGGATTATTCTTCGATCCTTTAAAAAATGACTACAATATAGAATGTTAAAAGCAGCATTGCCATTTTTTCAGTGTCGAAAATTCCCTCATCTTTCAGTGGTTTTCAATAAGAGAGAATTGTTTCAAAGAATTCGTCTCCAGAAGATTACGACTATCAGTATTTTTGAGAGAAAAGTTTCTTGAGAATTTTTTGGGATTTAAAAAATATATAGAATTTGTTTGGATAAAATTATTAGAAATTTTTTACAAAACGTTCAGAAAAGGATTTTTTAAATTTTTGAATAAAATATAAGGATATAATTTTTAATAAAATTTTTTCTTTGAATTTTTTCAACTTCTTGAAAGCCTTTTCAATTTGTTTAAAAACTTTTTTCCATAAAACTAAATTTTAAGTTTTTTCTTTTGGCAAAAATTTCTCTATAAAATTTTTTGGATTTTTTTACAAGAAATTCTAAGAAAAAAAAAAAATTAAACCAAAATGAAATTCTCAAGAACGTGTTCTTTTTTAAATATTACCTATATACTCGTACTTTGATTTTAAAAAATTGAAAATTTTTGGCTCAAAAGAGCTTTGAAGAAAATTCAATTTTCTGAAACTTTTTCCAATTTTTTCTAGAGATTTTCTTCTAAAAAAAAAAAAATTTAGACCCTTGATTTTTCTTAAAATATTTTTAAAATATTTTTTCAAGATGAGATATTTTGGAACTTTTTTTACAATAAAAAAAATTAAGAAAACAAATTGAAAATTTAAAAAAAAATATTTAACAAAATACCTATTTGCACTTTTTTATTTTCTTAAAATTAAAGCTAGACCATTTTTTTTTAATTTTTAGAAACATGTTTTCTCTAAAGAAAATTTGATTAAATGTAGAATTCTTTTTTGAATTCTTAGAAATTTCCAGAGAATTTAATTTTTTAAAACTTTTTTCAATTACCTATTTCTAGAGAATTTCTTTGAAATGAGTTACTGTAGAGATTTCTTGGATTTTTTTATTCATTAGAAAATTTAAAATAAAAATGGGAAAAACTTTAAACAGAAGTTAACAAAAAGTTATAAACAGTTTATTTACATGAGAGGTTTTTAAAAAATATTAAATTTCAAAAAAGTTGTGAATTTTTCGTTTAAAAAAATGGTTAAAAAATTTCTTTCACTTTTTTCCATCCATTTTTTTTATTGAAAAAATTTCTTTAGAAAATTATTTGCAATTTTTTTTCCACAAAGTTCTTTTTTAAAAAAAATTTGGAAGATTTTTTCCCATTGTTTCATTATTTAAATTTATTTTTTTGGGTTTTTTAAAAGTGAAAAATTTGGACAAAATTTTACAAAAAAACAGAAAGCATTATTACGTATTTTACTCATCATCAAAAAATTATTAATGGGATTTTTCCAGATAGTTTTTGATAAAAAAAAATTATGACTTGTTTAAAAATTTTTTTTAAATTTTAAAAATCATCTTAAAAATTTTATTAAGATTTTTTACATGAAAAAATCCTAGATTTTTTTGCAATTTTTTTAACGAGGAAATTTTTAAAAAATGAAAAAAAAAAAATTTTTTTGACAATTTTTTTGTAAAAATAAATCATTGTTTTTATTTACTTACCTACTTAAAGCTTTTAAAACATTTTTAAGAATATAAAATTAGGATACTTTTATTACTTACACTTACTCCCAACATTTTTTGGCGAATTTCTTTATTATATTTTAGGAATATTTTTTCCACTACCTATCCTATAATTTTTTCTGTAAACATTTCTCTCTCCAAAAATAAATCTAATAAACATGTATCAAATACATGTTCAAAAGATTTTTTCAATACCTATCTAATGTTTTTCGATGAAATTACAGTGAATTAGTTACATTACTACATTTCTTAAGAATTTTTTTACCAAAAAAAGTTTGATAAAAATTTTATTTTTGAATTTTTTTCAACTTGCAACTTCTTAAATTTTTCTAAAATATTCATCTGTTCCTAAAAAAAAATTCTGGAGAATTCCTATCGAAATATTTTGGAAGCATTTTTTCCATAAGAAAGGAAACATCTGAATTATTGTATACCAAAAAAATTTTTACAAGAAATTCAAAAAAAAATTTGAATTAAATTTTTATCTGTAGAAAATATACGAGTAATCATCAATTATTTTTAATTTCAAAAAGTATTTTAAAAATTTAAAAAATTAAGAATTTTTTGTCCAAAAAAAAGTTGAAAATTTTTTTGCAATTTTTTTGAAATAAATAATAATTTTTAGAGAATTTCTATCTAAAATGTTCCGGGAATATTTTGTTTTTTTGTTTTTCTGAAAATTTCTCTAGAAAATAATTTGCAATTTTACAAATAGGTACCTAATATATTTTCAAGAGATTTTTTTTATGAAATGTTTTTTAATTCAATTAAAGTAAAGAAAATTTTTGGGAATTTGTTGGCATTTTTTTCCAGCATGAATGCTTGTTTCAGTTGTTCTGAAATAAATTATCTTAAATATTATTTTGCGAAGATTTTTTTTTTATTTCAGGAATATAGGTATTTTTCCATTAGAATGGAAACTTTTGAATTTTTATCATGATAATTTTTTAAAGAACTTTATATGTTTTTTTTACCATCAATTCTACTTTTTTTGAATTTTTAAACAATTATTATATATTTTTGTGATTTTTTTTCCCTCGAATTTTTTAAAACTTGAAATAGTTATTTTCAACTTTTTAAAAGTTCCCAAAAAATTCCTAGATACTTTCAATATCATTTTAGAAGAAGTTGCGATAAACTTTTATTTTTTGAAGTACCTATTTGCATAATTCCTATTCAGGCGATAGATAGGTCCTTAAATTTTTTGAACTGTCTAAGAAATCCATTTTTCCTTCAACTCAGCAACCTCCGTTGGATTCATGCAATTGCATTTTTCTAGTGCATCGAAAAATACCTACTTTTTGTTCACCCTATTTCTCGTGGGTTGTGACATGAAAATTATTATTAGTGATGAACTGATGAAGTATTATTATAGCTGGCTCAGAGGGCTGCGAATGTCAAACTAGAAAACGTTATAAATGGCGAGTTACGAATTTAATACGTTAAAAAAAGATTTATGAGGAGAGCTTTGTCGTTGTTTTGATATCTAAATCATTGAATAATAAACACTTATTCTCGTATTACTTTCAGTCATATATAGTACTCGTATAATTTTTCCTTTTCACCAATTTTTGACATCAAATGTTTCGAAATTAGTTACACAAGCAAAACCATGTTGTGTCCTAAAAGTAGAGAAATTCCACGAAAAAATTTTCTATACGTATACTTAAGGTAATGTTTTTTGGACACTAACACGCTTCATGATAAACCCACTGAAAATTTTGTCATTTACGATTGCGTAGTTGGGTTGAGAATGGGGAAAACTACCTACGATAAAATCGAGTAGGCTAGACAAAGAAATATATCGCAAGGGCATTGCTACATGACATCTATGTTCAAGGCCCCCTCCCTTCGGTTCTGTTTCCAAAAAGTCAAATTTGATATTCTTGAAAAATTTCGCGAAAAAATTCTTTCTATAGAAGCGAAACTAAGTCGAGGCGGAAATTTTTTTTAATTCGAAAAAGGTGCCCAATTTTAAAAAGTGGAGGTACCCAAACCGATGGATTATATTTTACGTGCAATTATAATTTTCGCAGCCTACGGTTGTTGCGTTAAAGTTTTTAAAATAAAAAAAATAAAAAGAAAGAGAAACTCGGCGCATCGCGAACTTTTTTAAATTAATATTGAATTAAACAGGAAGTTTCGATTAAGGACATTTTAATTTTTTATTACATCAAACACTTATCATCCGTACTTATATTTCCAAACATCTCGAGGGGTTTCAAAGTTTCGATATTTTTTAACTCTGCGCCTTCTCGTCGTATTAATTTTATTACGTACCAATTGAAGTCCATTTTAAAAAGAGCGAAATACCTTTTACTATGCGCTTCGGTGGTATTGGCCAAGTCTTCCAACACATTAGCGATAAAATACGTATTTGTAATGAAATAAACGCTCGTGGACGAGCGAGCCATGCATGTTTTCATTTTTTGCTAAGTCGTAGTGTAGAATTTTTTTTTTTCGTGCAATTACGACTCGGGTAAATCAAGCTTTTTTAAGTATGTACTAATTACCTCATTAATTACCCACTCTTTTTATATGTTTTCGCAGGTTTCAGCGCGAGTGGAAAGCGTAATTGTACATTACCAGCCGTTGATGATTTTCCTAGCGATATTTTCTCGCCGGAAGAGAGGATCAAAGGAGCTATAACTTTCCACATTGCAACATCCCTTTATCTATTTGTAGCCTTAGCTGTAGTTTGTGACAAATACTTTGTTCCTGCCGTAGAAAAAATATGCAAAGGTAATTGACTGATTTATTATGATGGTGGATGTCTTATTCATTGACTTGCCTAATCATTTTCTGATTTTTTTTTTTCAATTTTTATGATCATTACAGCTTTAAATATGTCCAACGATGTGGCCGGAGCTACGTTTATGGCTGCAGCAACATCGGCGCCGGAACTATTCGTAAATGTGATCGGAACTTTTATCACAGAAGGTGATATAGGCGTAGGGACGATCGTAGGAAGCGCAGTGTTTAATATTTTAGCTATCGCTGCCTGCTGTGGCTTGTGTGCTATTACGGTACGAAATTTTCCAATTTATCAACTCGTATTTACACGAGTAGATCGCTGCAGTACTGCTGTTTTGGGGGGGTGGAAGTCCAATATATTACATAAACAATTGATATTCAAAATTGGAGGGAAGGGAGGGTCCAATCGAAATTTTGTAATAATCAAAATTATTCCCAGGATTTCAAGCTACAACTTTTGTTTGAAAATTTTTTCAATTGGACCCCTCCCTCCCACCGATTTCGCATAACACTCTGAAGATACGAATTAAAAATGAGTGGAGGGAGGGAGGAGCCAATTGAAAAAAATTTCAAATAAAAGTTGTAGATTAAGATCCTAAAAATAATTTTTGTTATCATAAAAATTTCGATTGGACCCCTTTCTCTGCTCCGATTTCACAAAACATCAGGTAGATACTCTTTCAAAATTGGGGGAGGGGTCCAATTGAAAAAATTTTCAAACAAAAGTTGTAGACTGAGGTCTTAGAAATAATTTTTGTTATTATAAAATTTTCGATTGGACCCCTCTCTCTGCTCCGATTTCACAAAACATCAGGTAGATACTCTTTCAAAATTGGGGGAGGGGTCCAATTGAAAAAATTTTCAAACAAAAGTTGTAGACTGAGGTCTTGGAAATAATTTTTGTTATTATAAAATTTTCGATTGGACCCCTCTCTCTGCTCCGATTTCACAAAACATCAGGTAGATACTCTTTCAAAATTGGGGGAGGGGTCCAATTGAAAAATTTTTCAAACAAAAGTTGTAGACTGAGGTCTTAGAAATAATTTTTGTTATTATAAAATTTTCGATTAGACCCCTCCCTCCCCTCCAATTTTGAATATCAATTTTATATGTAATATTGGATTGAGTAAATTTTACGATGGTGTCCCAAAAAAAAAAAAAACAACAACACTGCGGCGATCCACTCGTGTATTTACTGGTAAAAAAAATTTGTGCGACTTAAATTGACCGTTTTTATTAGGTAGTGCCTTTACATTGGTGGCCTCTAACGAGAGATTGCGTCGCCTATGGCATCACGGTCACCATATTAATTTGCATCATTCACGATGAAATAGTCCAGTGGTCAGAAGCGTTGATATTGGTGTCGTTGTACTTCGTCTATATCGCTGGTAGGTGTTGCTTTTTGCAATGAGGGAGATTTTTGCGAGAAAAATGGAGAGTGAAGAAATTTATATGCACCTAGTTTCAAAATTTCAAAAATGCATAAATTTTTGGAACCTCTGAAAAATTTTAAATAGTTTTTGAAAATTTCATTTAAAAAATTATACTGCTTGAAAGCAATTTTTTTTCAATTTTGTTTGGAAACAATTTTTATAAATTTTTCACTGAAAACTATTTTTTCAAATTTTACTTCAAAATACTAAATTTTTTTCGAGATATTTTGTTTAAAGATTTTTTTTTTAAATTTCTTCAGTTTGTTTGAAATCCATTTTTGAAAATTGTGTCCAAAGTAGTTTTTTGTTTTACCTACTTTTTTTTTCAAAAACAATTTTTCTACTTCATTCAAAAATATAGTTTTAGTTTTTTGCATTTCGTTCGTGTGAAGTTTTTCAATATCAAACTCTCTTCAAATTTTGCTAAAATACAATTATTTTGATTTTTTTCAAAAACAGTTTTTTGAAAGACAACTTTTTCAAAATTTTTAAACAATTTTTTGAACGTTTTATTTTTTCAAATTTTATCCAAGAATTTTTCTCCTATTTTTTCCTTCTCTTCAAAACCAAATTTTTATTCAAGTAATTTTCTATTATCAAAAACTAAGTATTTTTAAAAAAAATTTCCGATGGATTATTGTTTTTATTAAAATATTTTTTTCGGTGTTTTTCAAGAACAGTTTAATTTTGAAAAATTTTCTTTCGAGTAAACTCATTTTTTTTAAAACAATAAATTTTTTTTTTTTAATTTTGTTAAGAAATTATTTTTAAAATTTTGCTAAAATATATTAGGTATTAATTTATTGATTTTCTTCAAAAACAATTTTTCCAAGTTTCGTTCAGGAACTTTTTTTCATTTTTTCGATGAAACCCTCAATTTTTCTCAAAAATAATTTTTTCTAAAACAATTTAAAAAAAATTGCTCAATTTTTAAAAAATCTTTTGGAATTATAAAACAAATTTTTTTAGGCACAATTTCTACCTATCTTCAAATTTAAAAAAAAAAATTTATAGTTTTTTCAAATTTTCTTCAAAGTTTGTTCGAAATCTATTTTTAAAAGTGTTGTCTAAAGTAGTTTTCAAGGTTTTATTTTTAAAATTTTGTTTTAAAATTTTTCACCATTTCCCTCGCCCTCCTCTTCAAAACCAATTTTTATTCGCGTGTGATCATTTGTTTTTATTTTGGTAAAATATCATTTGAATTTCTATTTTCAACAACTATTTTTTTCAAGTTTTTTCCAAATTTTCTTCTAAAACACTTTTTTTATTTTGTCAAAAACTAATTTTTAAATTTTACTAAAATATAGGTAGGTAGGTAGGTACTTTTTTGAAATTTCATACTTTTTAAATATTTTCTTCCGAAACAATTTTTCAATTTTTTTTAGGAACAATTTTCAATAGAATTCCACGAAACATTGCTTTCAAACTTTACCTAATTAATATAGTTTTTCCGCAGTTTTTTTAAAAATTATTAGTCAATTTTTCAATTTTTCTTTCTCAGACACAATTTTTTCAATTTTTATGATTGAAAATTTTATTTATTTTTTCTTAACATAATTTTTTTGCAAATATTCTTAAAATTCTCCCCACTTCATTTTTTTCTATTTCCATAATTTTTGTCAACTACCTAACAATGTTAATTTTTTCTCTCACAATAGTTTTTTCCGTATTTTTTTCAAACCAATGTTTTTAAGAAATTCTAGCCATTTTTTAAAAATTTTCCTCATGAACGATGTTTTATAATTTTGTCACTTGCTCAAATACAATTTTGGGGGTTTTCTCACAGAAATACAATTTTTTGAATTTTTTTGCAGAAACAAATTTTTAAAATTTTTTTACTTCGATTACAATCCATTTTTTTTTAATTTTGTCGAAAAGTGGTTTTTATTCTTTTTTTTTCAAAAGTAATTTCATTGTCGATGAGTTTTTTGCCTCCCGCTCAATAAAGGAATTTTTTCAAATTTTCATTAAAAACAGTCTTTTTCTTAAAATTTTATTCAAGTGGTGAATTACCTTTGTGAATTCTTTTCATTTTTTATTTTTATTTTTTTTTTGAAATTTGAATTTAGAAAAGGTTTAGTTTTCTGCAAGACGTGTGATTTTTACCTTTTTTTTTTGACCTTACGTTTAATTATTTTATTTTTATTTGGCAGTTATGTATTGGGATAAAAAAATCCAAAGATTCATTTGCGGCGACTTGAAAGAAGACGAAAAAAAAGCCAACGACCTGAAACCAAAAAACGAACACATTCTAGGTACCTACTCAACAATCACGAATATCAACTACCTACATTTCGAAAATAATCTCCAGACCACATCTGACCATGGCGATTTTTCTCAATTTTGCAGAATCTTGTGAAAAACAGTTCAAGGATGCAGATTCAACTCAAACCAATCCGCACCAAAATGGAACCATTGTAAATACTTGCCCTAACGAAGACACCGAAGAATGCGAAGGAAGTAAGCTCAATCTGTTATTAAAATTAATTGAGTAATCAGCGGAAATTTTTGCTGTAATATCACGTTGACGACGCCTAAAGGCGGTAATTAGACGGTCAATTGATTTTAATGGGTAATTACACAGTTTTGGGATTACTCGGATACCCAGCCAAACCTACGTGGTTGAAGATTAGTATATGGGTGTTAATTTTACCCATCCATATTGTCTTCTTCTTTACTATACCGGATTGTACTCAGAAGAAATTCAGGAATTGGTTTCCTTTGACTTTTATCATGTGTATTGTGTGGATTGGAAGTTTATCTTATGTGGTTGCTTGGATGATCACTGTCATAGGTCAGTTACCAATCAGTGTACTCAATTTATCTAAATCTAAAAAAAAATTTAAATGTTATTCTGAAAAAAATATTTAAAAAAATGGTATTTTTAGGCGATACATTGAAAATCCCCGATTCCGTTATGGGTATCACTTTTCTAGCTGCTGGAACCAGCGTACCCGAAGCTGTCTCCAGTGTGATTGTCGCCAAACAAGGTAAAGTGATGGTAGATTTATTTAAACAAATCCAGAGTTCAACTCCTTGGAATTTTTTGTTGTGGCAGGACACGGAAGTATGGGAATTAGTAACTCACTAGGATCAAACACATTCGACATTCTGTTATGTTTGGGCCTTCCATGGCTGATCAAATCATCATTTCTACCCACCAGCGCTGGTCTACACGTGGTCGGTATTAATTCCAGAGGATTAGAATACAGCGCTATTTCACTTTTGTCAACTTTACTACTTCTTTATTGCGCATTCGCTGTAAATAAATTCAAACTAGATAAAAAGGTAGGTAATTTAGACGACGAATGGTGTTGGTAAAATTCGACTTTAATAAGTAAGTTTGTTTTGTAATATTTTTTAGGTTGGATATGCGTGCCTATTGATGTACATCATATTTTTGGTACTCGCTACATTGATCGAATTAAACGTATTCTTCGAGGTTAATTTACCTACGTGTCAAAATTGAAACGTCCCATTGCATTGTACAAAGTAACTTAATTTGAATAATTATTTTTTATCTGTTCGTTTATAAGATTTAAACTCGTTTTATTAATATTAACTATTTGGAACGGTTTATCATCGGATAGTTGGTATCTTTTTTATTCGATTCAAGTTTTTTGTGATGACGAACAAAAAAATTAATTCAATAGATGTTACTTTTTTTTGTAGAAAATTATTATCGGATGTTTTTATAAATACGTAATTGTTATTTTTACGTAGGCATCTATTAAGTAAATTTAGAGATAAGCGAATGTAAAAAAAAAAAAAAAAAAAAAACGTCTAACGAGATAAGAATGAAATATATAAATTAGGAAAATTTTTAAATTGATGATTTATTCTCAAGGTTTGTTGAAGAAAACTGATATAAAAATAAAATTTTGAACTTACGATTGAAGGGTGGGAGGAGAGGCATTATGAACGCTAAAGTCCTCTTTATTTTGATCTCAACCTACTTAGCAGTAGCTGTGATACTCGAGTTACACCCAAAATTTCCAAGGGAAATGAGCTGTATCAACTACTTACCTCTCTAACTAGTTTGGCAAAAAATTGCTCGATTTTTTTGAAAAAATGAGAATATTCATCGGTTCAACTTTTGAAGTAGGTAAAAATTTCTCAATTAGAGAGAAATTTTTTAAATAGGTATTTTTTGAGAAAAAAATAACATGCCTACCTAATTTTTTTCAAATGAATAAGTTTTTTTTCTTAAAAGTGTGCTCTGGAGGGCAAAATCAGTAAAAAATTTAGTTACGTGATTTTTCGGCGAATACTGAACGAAATGTCATGAAGTTTTGATATTATGCTTCTTTATAACAATATCCAGGTGAGTTATTTTCAATATTTTGGAAAATTTATCTATTTATGGAAAAAATTGCGTTTAAGCGATAAATTTTGGGACCTTCATCGTGACCTTGACTTGTCCAAAAAAAAAAACTTTGGATTCAATTTTGTTCCATAAATAGACAAATTTTCCAAAATATTGAAAATAACTCACCTGGATATTGTTATAAAGAAGCATGACATTTCGTTCAGTATTCGTCGAGAAATCACGTAACTAAATTTTTTACTGATAACAGCCCCAGAGCACACTCTTAAAGATGAAGAAGGATGTTTTTCGAGGTTAATTTTCATATTTTTTTGATATAAAATTTTTTTTCAATTTTTTCAGAATAAAACACGATTTTTTTTATAATAAGGAAATTTCGTAATTTTTTGGGGATAAAAAAATTCTTATTTTTTTGGAATAGAAAAATTCTAATTTTCTTTGAATAAAAAAATTCTTAATTTTTTTGAAATGAAATGGAATGGAATGAAAAAAATCTCAATTTTTTTGGAATGAAAATTTCTTTCCATTTTTTTGTAATAGAAAAGTTTTTCAATTTTTTTGCACCTAATGAAAAAAAAATGAATGTATATGTTTGGAATAAAAAAATCTTATTTTTTTGTAATAAAAATAATTCTTACATTTTTTAAACTAATTTTTTTTACTTTTTTTTGGAATAGGTAATATTTTTTTAGTTTTTTTAGAATAAGTGAAAAAATTCCTAATTTTTTGTAATAGAAAAATTCTTATTTTCTTGAAATGAAAAATTTTCATAATTCTTTTGGAATTAAAAAAAATCGTATTTTTTTGTCCGGAATAAAGAAAAGTTGATTTTTTTGTAGTTTCTTATTTTTAAGTTTTTGTTATTAAAATAAAAATATTTTTACCTAATATTTTTTTGAAATAAAAAAATTTCTTAATAATATTTAGGTATAGAGAAAATTTTTTCAAGTTTTTGAAATGGAGAATATTTCAAATTTTTTTGGAATAAAAAAAATCTATTTTTTGGAATGTACAATTTTTTTTAAAACATTCTTAATTTTTTTGTAACTTACCTACCTTATAAAAAAATGCTTATTATTTTGGAATTAAAAAAATTACTATTTTTTTTTGAATGTAAAATTCTTAATGTTTTTATAGGTAAGGTAAAAATGAAATCTATTATTTTTTTAGACATTTTTTTTTTATTTGTTTGGAATCGAATTTTTTTTAAATTTTTCGAATAAAAAAAACCTCAATTTTTTCGGCTTAGCTTCTTAGGACATATGCGTATAGCCAAAAGGGACGGGAAAAATGTGGAAGATTCGACTTTACTTTTTAAAAAAAAACGCCACTAGGCGCAGGAAACATTTACTGACGAGGTGGACTGACCCCCATCAAGTTTAGGCCCTAAGCTCACGTCAGATCAATCCCACAGGGCACAGGTGACACCATAACTGACCAGAACAATGAGACCAAAAAAAAGGTAGAATACAAATTCTCAATTTTTGGGATAACTTTAATTTTTCTGGAGTAAAAAAATATTTCTCCAAACGTAGAAAAAAATGCGTATTCTTTGACAGTACAAAAATTAGGTGAAAAAAGTTCCAAAATTTTTTATAGAAAAAATAATTTACATTCAACATTAAAAACATAAAATTCAACTAGCCACCACTTCGGTAAAAATTCCAGCTATGCACTAGAAAATCCCAAAAAATGTTCATTACTCGCCAGAATTTAAAAAAATTCAATCTGTCAACTTAGGTATTTGTATTGAAAAAAAATATCACATCAAAAATGGTAACGCTGCGTCCTCTACCCAAGTAAAAAAAAATATGGTCAAAATTTCAATCATTCATAAAATGACATTTCTCTTTCGACAGTCTGATGGAAAAATTGATTAATGAGATTCGGATCTGGCACACGAGTAAATTTAAGGAGAATAGAATCCAATTCGACGACTCGATCTTTCTCATATTTTCTCAAAGCGTCGATGAGTTGATCGTTAAATTTATCATTTTTAACAGCGTCTCCATGCTTACGATATAACGGATGAGCTCTGTCGACTCGAAATTGAAATCGAGGAATAGTCTATGAACACAGAAAATATCACGATGTAACGAAACGATAAAATTGTCAGAAAGTGTAGACATGTATCGATTTTGTGATATTCTTACTTTAGCCGGATCTTTGTCGAAAACTGGACTAGTGGTCAGGGCACTGTTGGTATTCCCTTTAGCGAATAGGAACGGCTTAAATAGAGATAAATTCGCATCCGGAGTGGCAGTAAAATAATGCTGGTTAAATTTACTCGAGTATTTCGACGTAGTTGAAATCTAAACAGAGTTATAACTTATATTGAATGATGATGTAAAAAAATTGAATTCTCTAAATGATTTAATTTACTTGAGACGAAGCTGTAGCGAAGGGATCATCGTACGAGCGACTGATACCGGATGGCTTATCTCGTAGGATCTTCATCATATCAAAAATAGAGCATTTTTTACTGGCGGTGAAATCTTGAAGTAATTTTCGACCTTTAATGTAACGATCGTTATCTCCGCCGGAGGCGAGAACAGCTTTAAAATTAAATTCTCCTTCGCCATTCCATAATTTCTTCTCAATACAGTACTCTTTTAAATTAGTAGACATTTTATCAATGTTGGTTGTGATCGAAAGGCAATTAGATATGTTTCTATATCCGTCTGAAATTAGAGTGCAAATTAATTTGGGAACTATTTAAAAATTCAAAATACAGAAAAAGTGTTCAAATGTACCAGTGATCTTTTCAGCAGCCCACAGATGAGCGGCGGTTTCTAAAACCCAGGCTTCTTTCGAATCGCAAATTAGAAACGAATTGTGGTATGTGAAATCTGGATCGGTATCTGAGCATGGTCCACCTTGACCGTGTTTTTCTAATAATTCCGTTATGGTGTCTAAAGCGTGTTCTGCCGAATAACCTCTTTCGAGTCCGAGTCTAAAAATAATCAAACGTATTAAATGTCATTTTGAAATATCAACGAATCATTTGGTAGGTCGTTCTCACCTGACCAGATCCATTCCAAGTAATTTTTCTTCTTTATCTTTGGGAGATTCTAATTTAGTGAAAACTGCCTCGTTACCGATCATAACTCCGAGATCGTTGGCTCCCATTTCAGCACCCCACATCCATGCTGGTTTACTGAGAATTACAGCTCGAGTTTGTTTTACTTGAGGAATTTTGATGTAAGTGGCCTAGACAATGAAATGGCTCGATTTAGAGTTGGAATTATCATCAGAAAGTTTATACGAATATCTTACTTGAATTTCTTCCGATTCTGAATACCGTTTATCAGGAAGGTAGACTACTTCTTGTACTTCTCCTTGAGGACGGTCTGAATTTTTACCAAAGATTACGGTACCGCAGCGAGTATGAGAGGGTAAGACGACGAACGTATCGCAGCCCATTTTTCACCAATTTAGAAAAAAAGATTGGGAAATTTGGTAAGAAATGCCACCGTTGAATCGAACTCGAAAAGAAAATCACTGAGCAAAAAATTCAAAATCAAGTAGCGGTAGCCGAAAGGCCGGAACGACGATATCTTATCATTTTCACAAGTTCATTACCTGATAAGAGACTGCACGATTACGAAGGACTTGCTACACTACTAATTACTGCGTTAGTTCTTTTTTCTAGTCGTAAATTTTTCATAATCATTTGCAACAAATTTACCTAAATTGTACAGTTTTACAGTTCACCAACGTAGGTTAAATTTTCAAACGGTGAAAACATCGAACAATTCAAACTTTGTAAGTAGCAAAGCAGTCCAAACGTAAACAGGAAGTTGTCGAGTTGTCTGTGCTCGATTTTTGAATCGATCGTTCGATCTTTCGATTATTCAGTCATTACCTAATTGTAATTATCGTGAGATAAGGAAATTGATCAAATTCTCATTGAAGATTTTATTCATAATTCTAGAGCATATAATATTTAATCAAAATGGATCCAAATATCGTCAGTGGACCTCCAGTGCTCTCCACATTATTGGCAGACATCAACGTTCCATTGCACCAGTTCATCGAAAGTGCAGCCAAAAATCATATTTCGACGATTTGCATGGTAAGTTGGCTCATATGCATAATAATCGGTCTTGTAATCTACAAGTCTTATCACGTTGTGAACTATGAACCACGTACGTGTAGGAGCAGGTAGACTTATTTTTCACACGACGAAAAAAAGAACCTTTTTTTGAAGTACAATTTTTCATATGCTTCATTGCTTTCAGTTGAGTTGAAATTCAACTCTGAGAACATGAATTTATGACTTCATTTCAACTCTTAATTTTTAAAATCTGTTCCAGATTGACGCCTTGACCGATGCCAAATTATCCACCGAAACTGTCCTATCCCAGAGTATCATTTTGGCAGCCGAATTGCAAGCTTTAGGATGCAAACCCGGTTTGGTGGTTGGTATAATTTGCGAAAATGGACTCGATTATCCGACCATTTTGATGACAATTTTTCGCACCGGAGCTACAGTGGCCTGTTTCAATCCTTCCTACAGTATTAGTAAGTATCAGATGTGAACCAACTATGCCCAATATGACTAAATTTTAATTTCTGGTTGTATTTTTAAAGGCGAATTAGAACACACGGTGAAGGTGACACAGCCTTATTTATTATTCGTGGACGCGAGTAGTTCTTCAAAGATCACACCGTTCATCTCGAAGTTTAGATGCTTAAAGCACATTATTAGTCTAGAAGATAATGCCAAACCACCAAAGATAAATTATTCGACTTTATTATCACGTAAAAATAAATCAACCTATGTTCCTCCCAACATAAGTGAGATGAACACATCTTTGATTCTATTTTCGAGTGGATCCACTGGTTTACCAAAAGGTGTAATGTTATCCAATATTAGTATAATTTATTTATTCAATTTGATGAGGTGAGCTAAATTCGTATCAACCCTTTATGAATTACTTAGCACGAAATTATTGATAAAAAATTTACATTCGCAGGCTTCAACAAGAAATGCTACTCGATTACGATCCAGTGACTTTATCGGTGATACCAATGTTTCATGGTTATGGTGTTTTACTTTTACTCAGACTTCTTGTTACCGGAGGAACGATTATAAATTTGAAAAAATTCAATCACGAACATTTCCTCGGAGCTATAGAAAAATACAAAGTAAAATGTATATTTAAAATATTTCATTTGTTCGTACGAAAGATTTTTTTTTTAATTTTTCGATTCCTTCACAGGTCACAGATCTAGCTGTGGTTCCATCTTTGATGATATTTATGGCGAAACATCCACTCGTCGAAAACTACGATTTATCATCGATTCGCAACATCGGATGCGGAGCAGCTCCATTGAGCCTTGAAATAGAAAACGAAGTCAAAGCGAAATTAAAACTGGATAAAATAATTAAAGGATATGGAATGACAGAGACGACGATTCTTTGTACATATGCAGCCCCTGGTCTGGAAATAACTCCTGGTTCTGTCGGAAAATTACTACCTGGATTAATAGCCAAGGTATTCCATTGTAATTTATAATTTATCACTTCGAGCTTTCCCTATCAACCAAAATTAACGTTTTTACGTCGTATCTATATCTGAATAGCTGCGTCAGATTTAAAAACTATGTAAAGGCGATTTACGCATATCTACGATATCTGCTATATCTCAACTATATCTGCTGATATCTACATTACTGATATATATAGATCAGACATCTAACAATATCTTACGAAATATTCGCCCTCTGTAGATATCTTATTGATATAGCAGGGTTTTAAGACATGTATATCTTAAAGAGGCGGACATTTTTGCTATCTTATAGATATCACAGAGTCATGAAACAGATTTAAAACAGATATCGCCTGGTAGATAGGGTTCGAACCAATGCAGAGTTTTCATTTTACAATTTGTTCCAGATAATTGATATACACACTGGAAAAGTTTTAGGACCAAACGAAGAAGGAGAGATTTGCATTAAAGGAATATTAATCATGCAGGGATATTATAATAATAAAGAAGAAACCAAAAACACAATCGATCCTGAGGGTTGGCTACATACTGGTGATGTAGGATATTACAATGATGAAGAAGAATTTTTCATAGTCGATAGAATCAAAGATTTAATCAAATATAAAGGATTACAAGTGAATATTTTTTTTAATGGGTACCTAGACCTATACTTTCTAAATCAAAATACTATATCCTCGGTAATTTCAGGTGGCTCCTGCTGAACTTGAAGCCTTACTCTTGAAACATGAATGTGTCAAAGACGCAGCAGTTATAGGGATACCTGATGAAATCGCTGGAGAAGTACCGAGAGCTTTTATTGTGAAACTAAAAGATGTCAATGAGAAAGAACTGGTTGATTATATTGCTGGTAAGTTTGAGGTTAACGTTTCAGATTTTGGATAATTTATTAAAAAATTATTTTGTGACTTTGATTTGTTTAGAACAAGTAGCACCGCATATGAAATTAAGAGGCGGTGTCAAATTCATCACAGAAATACCGAGAAACACGAATGGTAAAATATTGCGTAGAGAATTGAGGAACTGGCCTCAATCGAAATTGTAGTCCTGTAATATGACAGTTAGTTTTGTTTTAGTTTAGTTTCAAGATAATAATTGAATTATGTTTATTCGATTCATTCCAAATATGCATTATGTATTACTCTGTATCAAGTATTATTATTCTGCTGTGATGAAATACTATTATGTGTGCTCAAAAGTTAAGTTTAAAATTTTTATGATAATTATTCTACTGTATTCCTGTGGTACATATCCTTGTAATTTGATTTAAAAAGTGTGTGTGATTTGGACAAAATAATTTCAACAATATAGAATTTGTGAACTTACATTAAAAGTGAGAGGATGTACTTTTCTTTTCAGTCCCATTCGGTCCCAGTCCCCATACAAGTGGATCGCACCATTATTGATTTTTTGGTACCATCGAAAATTTACCCAGTCCTACATAGATACTTGAATTCAAAATTGGTGGCGAGGGAGGGGTCCAGTCGACATTTTTGTAATAGTCCAAATTATTTCTAAGACTTCAAACTACAACTTTTGAGTTTTGTTTGAAATTTTTTTCAATTGGGCCCCTACCTTCACCAGTTTTTAATAATGTAAGAATCTAAGTCATATTATGCAAAATTGGAGGGGAGGGGAGGGGAGAGTCTAATCGAAAATTTTATAATTACTAAAATTAATAAATTATTCCTATAGTCGCGCCGCGTAATATAGGCGGGTGACGCGCGCACCGCTATTCAAAAATTAGGGGTCCTCCGTTCATAAAAACGTCGTTTGACCACTTCTTAACGCGGACTTGGACGGAATTAGATTACATTTTGAGAACATTTTTGAAAAGCGATGCGCGCGTCACCCGCCCATATTACGCGGCGCGACTATAGGACTTCAAGCTACAACTTTTGTTTGAAAATTTTTTCAATTAACCCCCTCCTCCTTCACACCTCTCGTTTTTAATTAGTATCCACGGAGTATTATGCAAAATTGGTAGGGAGGGAGGGGTTCAATTGAAAAAAATTTCAAACAAAAATTGTAGCTTGAAGTCCTAGGAATAATTTTGGTCATTACAAAAATTTCGATTGGACCCCTTTCTCCCCTCCATTTTGAATAATATAGTGGATGATAGACCTCATCATCAAATTACGCTCATCAAATATTCAAAATAACGTTTAGTTGTTGATTACATGATTCCTGCGCATGCGCGAAATGATCGCATGTTTTGATTATTTTGATTTTTGATTAAAAAGTTTGTACACGCGACAGAAGAAAGTTTCGTTTTCTTTTAAACGGAAAATTGTGTTTTAAAATTTGAATTAATTCCATCGTGGATTTTAAATATTCGTTCATGTACTTCTGTAGTGTCCTTTTACGTTGATGTGTTTAGTAAATCCATTCAAATAATCAAACAAAACTGTCCTAAAATCATGGCGCGATACGGTCAGAGACCAGAAAATGCTTTGAAACGAGCGAATGGTAAGTAGAAAAATATGCTCGAATTGAATTAATAATATTACTTTTGAATGAGTAAACTTCAGTTTAAATATTGCTGACTCTACTTGCATTGAATTTTTCTTATTATCTTGAGAATATTTTCATACCGGATAAAGGGGTGTATTTTACCGGGAAAGTTTTCGTTCTGTTGATAATACCGTTTGTTGATCAATATTGGTACTAATAGATATCACAGCAGATCTTTTATATTACTCACATAAGCCGGATAGCTTTCTCATCATATTAATTTCTATTCCAGAGTTCATCGAAGTGGGTAAACCCGCTCGAGCGTTGGAGACGTTATACGAAGTATTCCGAAACAAAAAATGGGCTTACAACTGGAGCGAAAGTATTTTGGAACCTATTATGTTCAAGTACTTGGATCTGTGTGTGGAATTGAAAAAATCACACATAGCCAAAGAAGGATTATTCCAGTACAGAAATATGTTCCAAACCGTAAGTAACTCTTTACCAGAATATTTTACCATTATACTCATTTAATTCATTCAATTAAATCAATTTCTGTGCAGGTAAATGTTGGATCTTTGGAAAACGTTATTCGTGGATATTTGAAATCAGCTGAAGAACGAACTGAATCCGCTCGTGAGCATTCGCATCAAGCTGTCATTGATATCGACGATCTCGACAATCTTGCCACCCCTGAAAGTATTCTTTTGAGGTAATTTTATTGGAGAAAGACTACATTCTTTTTTCTTCAAGTTTGTAATATCGTTTTTCAATTTTCAGCGCTGTGAGCGGTGAAGGTGTTCAAGACAGAAGCGACCGAACTATTTTAACCCCATGGGTGAAATTTTTATGGGAATCGTACTGCCAATGTTTAGAATTACTTCGAACGAATACTTTGGTTGAAACTCTATATCACGATATTGCCAGAATGGTACTTGATTGATATTATTTTTTACTTTTCTTTATGTCATTGTATTTTGGTTAATTAATTATTTTTATCCTGCAGGCGTACCAGTTTTGCTTGAAATACAATAGGAAAACGGAATTTCGTAAATTATGCGATAAACTTCGTAAACATCTGGAAGATATTGGTAAACTGCCTCCTCAAGCTACAAACGTCAGTTTAACTCGGCCGGAAACCCAGCAGTACAATTTGGAGACTCGTTTGATACAACTCGATTACGCTATTCAAATGGAACTGTGGCAGGTTCGTTAATCGATGGGCTATATCTCTCTTGCAGTGTTCAATTTTCTCATCCTTTCCTTTTTCCTATAGGAAGCTTACAAAGCCACCGAAGATATTCACAATTTGATGACAATGTCGAAGAAACCTCCTGTACCCAAAATGATGGCGAATTATTACCAAAAGTTGGCTATGGTGTTTTGGAAAGCTGGCCCTAATTATTATCTTTTCCACGCAGCTGCTCTGTTTAAACTCTTCCAGTTGAATAAAGAAATGAAGAAAAATATTACTCAAGAAGATCTTCAAAAGTATGTTTCAATTTAGAATTAATTTATTTGAAGATTGGAAATACTATAAAAATGTTTATTTTTTAAATTCAGAATGGCAAGTCGAGTATTATTGGCAACGTTGTCCATACCTCTTCCTTCAGCTCACCCGGAATTCGATAGATTTATCGAAACCGATAAAAGCCCTATGGAAAAGGCTCAAAAATTGGCAGTATTATTAACCTTAAGTCAGCCTCCGACACGGTCGTCTCTTTTGAAAGATTTGGTAAAATATCCATCTCGTAAAATATCTCTCGTAATGTAAGATTTTACTCTACCTACTTGTTTTTATTTTCTAGGTTCGTTACAACGTCTGGAACATGGCATCTCCTGCCCTTCAAGAGTTGTACAATTTACTCGAAGTCAATTTCAATCCTCTTCAGTTGTGCGTCAAAGTGGATAATATAATAAAAGTTTTGCAAGATTCCGACCAATACGTTCCTCCATTGAGGGATGTAACCTTGGTAAACTTGATTCGTCAAGTATCCCAGGTCTACGAGACAATCACATACCCTCGTCTTCTCGAACTGTCTCATTTCACTACGCAATTCCACATGGAACGTTTGCTGGTCGAATGTGTTCGTCAAAATGATATGCAAATCAGAGTTGATCACGGTAAAGGAAGCATTCTTTTTGGAGCTGATTTGTCAGAGTCTCATAAAGAAGATAAACTCGAAGGTGTTAGCATCCAAAGTATGCCGAGCGAGCAAATACGTAATCAGTTGATTAATATGAATTCTGCGTTGAATAGATGTGTTCAAAAAATCAACCCTAATTTCTTCAAGGTATGTGATTGAAAATACTCGCTTTGTGAGGTGAATTTTTCGATTGATGTAATTATTTTTGTAGGGTGATCGAGAGAAAATTCATATGGCTATGGTGCAACGTTATCACGACCTCAAACATATGGAACACCAACGCATTTTAGCTCGACATAAAATCATCGAAGAAAGGAAAGAGTATTTGGAACAAATGAATACCGTCAGAGTACGTATGCTTTTTCAAATTTGAATTTGATTTGCAACAATGTTCATTATTACGAGCTTATTTCCCCTTAGGAACAAGAAGAAGCTAAAAAACTAGAAGAAATTGCTCGTCAGCAAGCGATCGCCGAACAAAAACGTTTGGAAATTGAAAGAGAAGAAAGAGAACGTAAAAGGCAAGAAAACGAACTGCAACTGATTCGTGATCGAACTTTAAAAGAAAAAATGCATCAAATTTCTTTGACAACTCATGGACAAAAATTACTGAAAAATTTACAAGGAGACGTAAGCATCTTCATTCTTCGTTCTTTATCTTTTATCTGAATGGCTCTTCAATATTTTGAATGTTTAACGCACAGGAATTGAAAAATCTAGACGCTGACAAAATCGCAGCTCGTGAAGCCGAAGAACTTCAGAAAGAACGAAAAGAACAACAGCAAAAGCGAAAACAACACGAAAAGAAGCTCGATTATTTCGAACGTGCTAAAAGAATAGAAGAAATTCCCCTACTCAAACAGGCTTGGAAAGATAAACAAGTGAGTGAAATCAAAACACGTAGGAATTTTGTAAACGTTTGAAGAATCGATGTCATTTTCGACGAACTTTTTTAGGAAGTCGATCGTAAATTTTGGCATCAGCAAGAAGTGGATAAAATTCAAACCATGAAACAAGAACGTAAATTAGCCCTACAACATCGTGGGCGTTTGAAACGTATGGAAGTTGATAAAAATGCTTATTTGGCCAAACTCGAAAGCCAACGATACTCTTCGTTCAAAGTAAGTTGCATCGGTGTGAAATAATCTGCCGCATCGAGGTCTAATCCGTTTTAATTTTCAGGATAAATTGGAGCAGTTCGATAAAGAACTGAATAAAATACGCAAAGTACGATTAGATAACCGTAAGAAAGAAAGAATCGAAAGGAGAAAACTTGAGCATTTTAAACAACTCGAAGAAGAAGCCGAACGCAAAAGACAAGAAGAGAAACGTAAACAAGAAGAGGAAGAGCGTAAAAAACGAGAAGAAGAAAAGGCTAAAGAGAAGTACGTATTATTTAACGACTACGTAACGTAGAATATAATTTACTCATCAAATTTTTCGCAGAGCTAGACGAGATGAATTAGACAAACAGAGTGAGCTGGCTCGTAAACGAGAGGAAGAAGCTTTGAAGAAGCACGAACAGCGTACTGGTAAAAGTACTGCACCTTCTGAAGCTCCTGAAAAATCTCTCTGGCGTGGTGCTAAAACAACCTCTGCAGATTCTAAACCTGACGATAAACCCATTGAAAGGTAAAATTAATCGCAGACACCGTCTCTAGTTAATTTTCATTGTCGCGAGAATCAACTTATTACTTTGTATATTTCAGAAAATTCCGAGATGACGATAGGAAAACCGATTCTGGCCCTAGACGAGGTGACGACGAAAGAAGATTCACCGATGATAGAAGAGGCCCAGCCACCGATAGATCCATGAGCGATTGGCGAAGCAAGCCTGCGAAGGATGAGTCTAGAACTGACGATGATAAAATGAGAGATAGGTTTGTGACGTGAAAATTGTAATTTTTTGTATTATGACGTGTCCATGAATATATAATACCAAATTTATGATTTATTTGCAGACGGCCAAGAGACTCTTTACGTAAACCCGACGAAGATTTTTCACGAAGACCTCGTCAATCTGATAACTGGCGCGATAAACCTAAAGATGAACCTGAACCTAGTCGATCAGAAGGTAGCAGGTGGAAATCAGATGATACTCGAGGTGACAGAAAACCTGATCATGATAATATGGCCTGGAGGCGTAATGCTCCAGCAGATGATAAATCCTCTGGTGGAGGAGGAGGAGGAGGAGGAGGAGGAGGAGGATCTTGGCGCAGTGGCGGTTCTCGAACCGCCAATAAGTAAATTAAATTTTTATCTACCGCGATAATGTCGATAGAGTAGTATTTTGTAATTTTGATAATTTCGATTTAATTATTTATTGTGAAACTCGAGAAGTTTCGGAGTAGACGGTAGAAAGTACTGAATTAATTTTTTTATTCCATATAAAAATTCACGACAGTGAAAATCCATCCATTACCCCTCGATACGGTATTATACTCGAGGATTGTATTTCCCTATTTCAATTTGCCATCATCTCATCAATTGTATTCAACTTGAACAAATAGTGTTCTTTTTCATTTTTTTTTGTATGTATTGTGCATTTCATTATTATGTGAATCAACTATTGTGATTCGAGCAATATAACAGACAACAGAGTAGAAAATATTTATATTTAGCTTTCTACCCGTAAAAATTCCATTTTAAGTACCTACTTTAAATTTTTGAAGGAGGTAGTTAAGATCTTATTCTTACTTCTTTTACTTCTTAACTTCTTAAGTCCTTATTTTGTTAAAAAATAAATTTTATAAGACATTATCATTGTCATTTATTATTATTTTGTCTTTGTCCGTTGTCGTTATTTTTGTGAAAGATTTTATAAAAAGTCATCGAATAGACGAATACCCATTTATAATTATAAATTATATTGGATGATCCATCGATCACGATCCATCTTCGATTTTCTGCTGTATCGCTGTTCGCTGATTAATCTGATGGAAATGATGGAATTCCTAAAAAAATAAATATTAAAAAATTAAAAAAAATTCTCTCAAGCTTTAGCACTCCTGGTGGATGAAAATTGAATTTTTTTTCATTTTGAAGTTGATAAGCAAAAATTCTCATCTTATTTTTCTGTGATCTTCATTCCAGACTTCCCGTTCTTTGTTCATTCTTCTTTCCCTGGAAAAATTGATTACTGTCTAGTTTATTATTCAAAAAAACGCGAAAGATGATTTTAAATCCGCAAAAATGCGCTTAAATTAATTAAATTAAAGAAACCAAAGTATTAACGTAATTCTGTGGTAAACATGCGTGAAAGCTTCCATTTAGCATAGTGCCATCGGCCGGAAAGTTCGTACCGCAGATTGATATCTACAAAGAAAACTACACCATGGAGTATATACCAGGAGATCCGATACTAATAAAGAACATAGTTACAAAGTTTAAATCGCAAGGAATATTCGATCAAATCCGCAAAGAATGTATCGCAGACGTAGACACAAAAGTGAGTACCATAATCTTGAAAAATATACATAAATTGCATCACTTGTACCAAAATAATATCTTTGTTAAAATACTCATTTACTATAGCCCGCGTACCAGAATCTCTGCCATCGAGCGGATAATCAAGTATCGAAATTATTATCCAAAGTGAAATGGGGTCCAGATTTGCATAAAAATCAAACTCGAGAAAATATACGCAGACAAATAAACGAGTACGTGTTTCAAATATCAACTGTTATTCTTCGAACATTGAAACGATACGTTTACGGTGTGATTTTTCTGTACACAGATGCAGCTTTGTTGAACCCGGTATCGCTATAATTGTAGATCAATTGGTGAATCCTCGTATTAATACGGAAATAGTACCAAAAGTCGAAGATATGTTGTATAAATTCTTGGGTATACCCGTAGAGAACATCCCTAGTCATAGAGAAATGAAATACGATAGAAATTTCTCTAAAGACGTATCTGATTGCGAAGTTCCTGGTATCTCCAGTAGGGACATGTACGATAAGAGAAAAGAAACCGACGGATCTGAAGACCATTACAGAACTGATAATCAAAAAAATAACGGAATATCTACGTCGAAGTACGATTCTTCCACGAACAAAACACAATCATCCGGTGATAAATACAGTCGAGATAAATCTTCCAGCGCCAAAAACGATCCTTTTGACGCTCTTCTCAGAGATTCGAGTGAGTAGAATTTTTTTCAAACATATTTTTTCTTTCTTCCAGTACTAAAATAATCTCGTTTATTTTAGATAAATGGATAAAAACGGAGCCAGAGAAACACTACCCTGGTACAGACTTGAAAACATCTCCGTTTTCCGAATTCGATACAGATTCCAGCGATGATGAAATGTCGCCTCCTTTCGAACCGCACGTTAAATCCGATAACGACATGTCCATCGGTAGCGGAGACTCGAATTTCAGCGAAATAATCGAAACGAGACCGCCTAACGAACCTGAAATACCCGGAGTCGACGACCAAATCGACGACTTGTGTAAAATCGACGATTCGAAGATCATCACCGAACACGAAGACAGTCTAGATTCCGTCCAAAGTTCATACTCAACTGCTCCGGAGCCAGAACCAGAGCCTATGTCGGTGCCACCGCCGGTAGCAGAGGCAGAACCAGAGCTGGAACCTGTGCCAGCTCCGGTACCGACGCCAGTTTTGGAACCGGAGCCGGAAAAAGTACACATATCGCCGATAGAAATACCTAAAACGCCGACGATTAATTACGAAACGTCGGACGACAGCGACGATTACGTCAAGAATAAGAAACTTCTAGACAACGTGGCCGTAGATGCGGCCGAACCTTTAGAAGTGCCGGAGGTTAATTTCGATAAAATTGTCGAAAATGTGATCGAAAACAGTACCGATTCCAAAGCTTTGGAAATGGTCGAAATTAAACCGTCCAAAGAAGAAGATACATCCAAAGATAAGAATAGATCGGACGATGCCAAGAAGAAAACTCCGACTAAACATAAAGACGATAAATCTGCTAAACCTGTCGAGAGCAAGGATAAACACCTCGAGAAGAAATCCGACCACAAGAGCGACAAAGACAGAAAATACGACAATCATCGATCCGAAGGCAGAAGTAAAGATCGAGAAAAAGAAAAACCAAAACACGATTCGTCAAAAATTCACAGCAGAAAGGACGATAAATCGCATCATTCGAGAGATCATTCCAAATCCGACTACGATCGTAAATCCAAAAGCGAACACAAGAAGGACGATGGCAAAAAAGATGATAAAAAAGACTCCGGTAGATCTGATCATAAAAAAGACGATAAAAACGATCATCGTAAAGATCCCAAAAGTGATCGTAAGAAAGAAGACGATAAGAAGCACTCGAGGGACGACAAAGATCGTAAAAGAGACCCCCACAAGAGTGGCTCGTCCGATGATAAGAAATCTTCCAAACCTCGGGTCGAAGATTCCAAACACAAATACCCAGATAAACCTAGAGACGATAAAAAAAGTAGTAAAAATGGCGACCATCATAAAAGCAAAAAGAAACCCGAAGACCCGAAAAAATCACGTTCTCATTGTAACCTCGACGAGAAGAAGAAAACCGACAGACGATCATCGGATCGTGACAGCAGCGGTCCTTCTACTTCGAATTCGTCCTCCTTGCACCATACTTCGTCTCAACATTCGAGCAAATCTGATAAAGATAAAGGATCCAGCAAACACAGACATTCGTCGTCTTCGTCTTCTCATAAAACCAAACGAAACGATTCCGACCATGATAAAATTCGATCCGAGAAACAACCCAATGATCCGGTGAAGAATCCAGCCACCGAAGACGATCTCGAAATGATCCTCGAATCTAGTCCAGATAAAGCTTTCCAAAACAGTGTAAAACCCGAAGTCAATTTCTCATCTCGTAAAATACTCGCTAATCAATCTGACCAGTCGAATGATCACATCGAAGACATGATGAACGAAATGTTCCAACCGACCAAGCCCGTCCTGAAAAAACCAAAAATAGCTAAAAATTTCGCAGATATTAGAAGAATAATGAAACTACGTAAACTATACGAAGAAGATTTCAAGCTCAAAGAATGCCTGGAGCAGAACGCCAACGATTCCATCACCGACGCAGACAAATCCACAATGTATAAAATTAAACTCCGCAAAACCGTCCACTACTTCGTCATGAGAAGATTCGGTAAAAATGGCAATAACCTAGAAAAATGCAAAGAACTCACCAACGCTATTATAGAAACACTCACCGATGTTAAATTGAACATAACGAGAGTAGATCGTCGATATTCGTTGGTCGACGGGAGTTGTACGTTGAGCAACGACGAAAACTGTCTCACTCTGGCCAACAACGTCGACGATGGAAAGAACAACGTCGGTGCGAAAACCAGCGACAACGAAGATATCGAAAATATACCCATTATCGAAGACGAAAGAGCCAACTTAATACTCGAAGATCTCGCCAATTCGTACAGAGATCCCAATTTCAAACTAGGTAACGTACCTACTCTGACCGAAGATCCATCGGTCGACAAACCACCTCAGCTGGAAGAAGACACCTTGAAAATTGTCCAATCTGAAATCAAAGCCAACGGTGCCAAGACTCGATTACCTGCGAAAATAACGCCTCCGGAAAACGACGATAAATCCAATCCAGTCGACGAACCTTCCATCAAAACGAAATCCGAAGAAGACGAATCTAGTCCTAGTTTGAAGCTGAAAATCAAATCGATCTCGGATGGTAAAAATATAACGTGGCAAGCCTGCGATCGAGTAGAACAAATCCAAGATCCAGTTCACTATTTACCTCTTCCAGAATATAATAGCGGATTTATGCAATACATCAACGGCGTGTTGAACGAAGAGTACAATTTCGAGGTGCAAAATCTCTCCATCGAAATGGATTATCCGGAATGTTACGATTTCATGTTTGCCAATTTCTTAGGAGCGAAAGTATTACGTCCGAAGCCAGACGATGCGAAAACTAGTCCTATTAAATATAATTCGCAAATTATTAATAAAAAATTAGGAGATAAGAGTATAATGTTAAGAATTAAGAAATCTTCGGAAACCGAAGAATTATCCAATACCGCCGCGGCCGTTGTCGATCAAAAAATACTCAACAAGAAAAGGAAACTCGCAGATGATTCGGGCGTCGAATTGGACCCTCATGAAGTGGCCAAAGACGAAGCTCAACCGGTTAAAAAGAAGAAGAAGACGTTAGGTATAAAGAGATCTTTTGTTAATCCACTCAAGATGAAGCTGACCTCGGGGCTATTGAACTGTACCACTGGTAGTGACAATCTGGCCGAAAATGTTACCGCTGTGGCGAAGCCTAAAAACTCACCGGTGCCTAAGAAAATGCCAAAACTTAATAAAAGCAAAGAAATGGCCGCCGCCAATGCTAATCATAAGAAGAGCGAATCTGAGAGTTCGGATGGAAGACGTAGTTCGGTGAGTTTATTTCGAGGTTTTTCTCTCGTAATACCATGGTTGGCAACTTAGCGAGACTCACAAAAATTCGAAAAAGAAATGAGCTGCATCCTAGAAAAATACAGACGTGCAAAAATTAAATACACAGTTCCTATTAGAGTTTTATGTTTTTTGAAGAAAAAAAATTCAATATCTTTTCGGAGAAATATTAATTTATATGAGAAATCTTTTGAAATTCCAAGAAGAATAAAAATCTCATTTTTTTTTAATAAGGAAATTAGGCATTTCTCAAATTTTTGGAAAAAATTGGTGAAAAATTTTTTAGAATATTTTTTTTCTTCATTTCGGTGAAAAATTTTTTAGAATATTTTTTTTCTTCATTTCTTTGGACTAAAAATGTTTCTGAAATTTTTAGTGTAGATATTAGATTTTTTTTCTTCTATTTTTTCAAATAAAGTTTTTCAACTTTTTGAAGTAGAAAAAAATCCTTGACTTTTTGAAGTAAAATTTTATTTTACGTACTATTTTTTGAAATGAAAATATTTCTCAATTTTTTCGTGGTAGGAAAATTTCTCAGTTTTTTTAAGAAAAAAAATTCTCGATTTTTCTGGGTAAAATTGTAAATCCCAATTATTTTCTTTGGTATTTGCACTTGAAAGATTTCTCCAAGATTAAAAATATTTCCATTAATTGCATTTCTTTAAAGTTGAAATTGTTTACATTTTTTTTTTTTTTTTTTTTTTTTTTGAGTAAGTGAATTTCCCATCATTTTGGAATAAAAAAATGTCAATTTTTTTGGAATATGAAATTTTCTCATTCTTTTAATTTTTTTTGGGGGCGGGGGAGGAGTAAAAAATATTTCCTTGTTTTCAGTATTTTATTGAAAAATTTTACATTATTTTGAAGCCAAAATTATTTCCCTATTCTTCTGAAATAATCAAAATTTTAAATAATTTTTGGAGTTTTTTTTTTTTAATTTTGGAGGGAAAAATTTGAAGTTTTTTGGAATAAAAATAAATTATTTTTTCATTGAGATAAAAAATTCTCAATTCATTGAAATAAAAACTTTGGCGTTAAATATTTTTAACTTTTTTGTGAAGTAAAATTTTTTTATTATTTTGAATTGAAACAAAAATCATTCTTTTTTGGTATAAATTTTTTTCAATTTTTTTTTCCAAGTTTTGAGGGAAAAATATTAATACCTATTTTGTCTCAGTTTTTGGAAAGAACTTTTTCATTTTTTCGATGAAAAAAGGGTAATTTTTTTAATAAAAAATATATTTCTTAAAGTTTGGAAAGAAAAATCTCTGTAGTTTTGAGATGAAAATTTGTTTGATTTTCTTGGAATTTGGCATAAAAAAATTCGTAATTTTCTGGAAAGAAATATTTTTCAATTTTTTTTGGTGTTACTTTTTTTTTCATTTTTACAAGTTATAAGTAAAAAATTTAAGTTGAAATTGTGGTAGAAAAATTTTCGTCATATTGAGGTGGAAAAATGTTTACATATTCTAGTAAAAAAAAAAACAATTATTTTTAGAGTAAAAAAATTTCCTCTAATTTCTTGTAGTGAATTTTTTTTCATTTTTTTCAACCAAAAAAAGTTTGAGTAAAAACTTTGATGTTTTTATCTCATTTTTTTGGGGTAAATATCTCAAATTTTTGGCAGAAAATCCCTAAATTTTATTGTGCAGAAATTTTTTTGATTTTCATGAGATAAAAAATTCTCAATTTTTCGGGATAAAATATTTTCCAATCATTTTTAGAGTATTTTTTTCTTTTCTCAAAGTAAAAATTTTTGAATGAAAATTATTTTATCATTTTGAAGTAGAAAAATGTTTCTATATTATTTATTGGGGCAAAAAAATCAATAATTTTTAGAATAAAAAAATTTAATAATTTTCATGGAGTTGAATTTTTTTTCAATTTTTTGTAAAAAAAAATATATACTTATTTTTTTATTTGAGTAAAAACGTTGATGTTTTTATCTCAGTTTTCATTTTAGATAAATATATTTCTCGAATTTTTGGCAGAAAATTCCCTAATTTTCTTATGCAGATTTTTTTTTTGAATTTCATGGGAATTGAGATGAAATAATTCTTAATTTTTCGGGGTAAAATATTTTCCAACCATTTTTGGAGTTATTTTTTTTCTTCTCGAAGTAAAGAATTTTAGATTGAAAAATTTGTTGATGAAAATTTTTTTATCATTTTGAAGGAGAAAAATGTTTCCATATTTCGGACCAAAAAAAAATCACCCGTTTTTAGAGTAAAAATTTCCTCATTTTCCCGGAGCTAAAATTTTCAAATTTTTATAAATTTTTTGTAAAAAAAAAACAATTTTTTTTTTTTTTTTTTTTTTTTTTGAAATGTTGGCTCTATTTCTCAAGTATTTTTGGTCTGGGGGGGGGGGGGGGGGTTGTTAATATACTTCTCGCATTCTTGACAGAAAATTCCTTAATTTTCTTATGCAGAATTTTTTTGATTTCCATGGTAATATTGAGATGAAAAAATTCTCAATTTTTCGTGGTAAAATATTTTTCAATCATTTTTGGAGTAATTTTTTTTCTCGAAGAATAGAAAAATGTTTTCATATTTATTTTCGGACCAAAAAAATCAACAAAATTTTCCATTTTTAAAAAAAAAATTGTAAAAAAAACAATCTTTTTGAATTTTTTTTTGAATTTTTGGCTCTTCAAGTACCTACTTGAATAATATATTTCTTAAATTTTTAGAAAGGAAGATCCTTGAAGTATTTCGAGATGAAAATTTTTTAAATTTGCTTGGAAATTATGATTTAAAAAAAAATCTGTATGAAGTAGATATTTTTTTTATTACTTGAAAATAGGAAAAATTTTGCATTTTTTCGGAGTAGGCATAGAATCCCAATTTTTTGAAGTAAAAAATTTTAGAATGAAATTTTTTTTTCATTTTTTGAAAATGAAAAAACCTCAAATTATTCTCACATTTAAAATTGAAAAATTTCCAACCCTTTATCCCTTGAGGAGAAAATCGAGCCACACTCTAGAAAATTTCATGTTGCCGATCCTTCATAATGCTTCAATCTCCAGTCGTCTAATTATAAAATTAAATATAATTTCAGGTATCATCATCTGGAACCAGTAGTACTCACTCGAAAGGTATCAATGAATCAGCACCTGCACCACCATCTTCTCCGGCACCAGCACCAGCGCCTTCCAAAAGTAAAAGTACGTATTAAAAATTATCACCTGTTGTAATTCAACATATCTCGAGTGATGAAGGAAAAAAAAACTAAATCTAATTTCGAATTTTCATTACTGAATTGCAGAAAATATCGCGTTAAATGATTCGAAAACAGATACGATAGAAACCAACGCTATCGAAGGTCCTACAACAACGTAAGTATAATATAGTGGTCATCGTTATTGATATTTTTTAAATTCCATAAGTCAACATTTGACTAGAAACCTCTCCAAAAAATTCTCGTTTCACTGGTCAAAATAGTATCCCTCTCGTTGACCTTATTCCGAACAATAATTTTATTAATCGATACGTGTGGTTTCCATAGGAAATCGACTGATCCTCCGCCGCCATCGAAAAAACCTATCGACACGAAGAGCGCAGAAGAGAAACGAAAACAAATTATAATGAAGAGTTATTACGACGAAAGCGACCTATACAAACCAAGACCATCGTTGAGGCTTACCTCGAGACGATATCGTGTAGGGAATACCGAAAACACCTGAGTATTCGATATAAAGAAAGTTTAATTTATGGTTTCAAAGTTTAAATGTACGTGCCTTTTTTTTGTTCTCATTTTCTTATTGTTTTGTCTAGTTTTGTGTAATGTAGTTTACACAAGTTTTAATATTTTGTGCAGTAGTTCGTGTATTATGTTTATTTGTAAAATATTGCAATTCTTTTTTTGTTAAGTGGATTGATACGTATATTGTTATTTTACTTCGACGGAAAGCTACTATTTTTGCAAAATATTTTATTTTGTAGTTGATTTTTACCAAATTTTATATTTATTTGTTAGTTGTGAGATAAATTTGTTTTAATTTTTTCCCCTCTATTGCTCTACTATTATTATTTTTATTCGTCGAATAAGTTTAATAAATTGATTCGAAATTTTTGTATCGATTTGAATAATTGATTTTGTTTTGTTGTGATTGTGTGAATGTAGCGAATTTTTGGAATATTTCGACCTTGAGAATTTTACGAAAAGTTTCGACCAATTTCGAATTGAATAAGCTACGAATTTTTGGGAGGAAAGAAGTGGTCGTGGTCAGTTGGTCATGATGACCTGGTAAATAAATCCCAAATTGAAGAAAAGAGATATTTGAAAAATTTTCCTGAAATCAATTCCAAATTTTACAGGTATAAAAAAAAGAAAAATTTCAATCAGAGTAATTTTTTTTTAAATTTTGAAAATGTATTCGAGTCCTCCCTCTCAAAAAACGTGTATTTTCCCATCTTCAATTTTCCCCTCTTTTTCGCTGGAGAAGGCGAAATTTTGCCTCTGCAAAGCAAAAATCTCTTTTTTTTAGGAAGAATTGAGGAAAAAATTGAAGATGGGAAAATACACGTTTTTTGAGAGAGAGAACTCGAAAACATTTTTAAAATTTACAAAAAACTACTCTGCTTGGAATTTTTTCCTCAAAGAACGTTCAAGGGCTCTTTCAAAAAAATATTTAAAAAATGACAGGAAAAATTCTTTTTGAAAGAAATTAGCACAAAAGAAGTTATAAGAAAAAATCAATTTTTCGGTTAATAATACCAAAAATTGGTTTGGAAAAGAGTATACAGAAAGGAAGTGTACAAAGTAGGTACTAGGTACTATAATTTCGACTTCAAAAAAAAATCTGTTAAAGATGAAAAAAAAATTGAGAAATTATTCAAAAATCATTTTTTTAAAATTATATAACATACAGTTGAAAATTTTTTCGTAAACAAAATAAAAAGTTCTGAATTAAAAAATGAATTTTTTAAAAACCTTTCGAGAAAAAATTCTGAGAGAGACTCAAAAATCGGTAAATATATATATTTTAAATGTTGTCGAAAATTTTTTCAACATCCTGTAAAAAAATATAAAAAACATTTTATTTTGCAAAAAATTCTATTTACCTTATTTACAAGAAAAAAAAAAAAATCCCAGAAAAAATTCGAAAATTATTAAGGATTGTTATTCAGGTTCAAAAAAAAGCGGCTAAAAAAGATATTAATTTTCCTGAAATTAAATCAAAAATCTCATTAAAGGCGGATTTTTTTGAAAAAATTTTCTTACATTTTTTCTAGAAAAAAAGATCAAAAACTCTTTCATTTTCTTCTTCTGAAAAAAAAACTTGCAGAAAAGGAATATTTCCAAAACTTATGTGAAAAATAAATAAAAAAACGTTGTCAAGATAAGAAATTATTTTTGAAAATATCTTTTGATTTAGATAAAGAAAAAAATCTGAAAGTTTTTTTGAATTTTTTCAAAAAATTATAAAAAATTATTTTTGAAAGAAATTTGTAGAAATAGAGTAACTACTTTTAAAACTTCTGTTTAAAAAAGTTCCAAAGTCATTTTGAAAAATTTATAAAAATTTGCTTGAAAAAAAAAATAAACTGAATAAAGTCGAAAGTTCTATAAAAGAATGTTTAAAAATTCACCGGTAAAAAATTCGCGGATGAGGGATGAGGAATATTTTAGAAATTTTCTTTCAAAAAAATCAACAAAATGTAAAAAAAAAACTTTCCGATTTTTTTTGTTGAAATTTGTGGGAATCCTTTCAAAAATCTATAAAAAATGATTACTTTCAAAATTATTTAAAAATATTTGAGAAATAATTTTTTTTGAGAAAAATTTGTTTTGTAAAGTTTTTCAAAGAAAAGTTGAGTTAAAATTTCAAAAATTCACTTTTTCCAGATTAATATGGAATTTTTTGGAAAAATATTTATTACTGTATCAAAAAAATAAATATTGTAGGAATCTATCAATTTGTTCAAGCAAAAAAATCTGACGAAAAGATTCAAATAAAAGAGATTTTTCAAAGTTTTGCTTGAAATAAATTCAAAAATCCAATAAAAAAAAAATTAAAATATTTTTTTGCAAAAAATTTCTTGGAACATTTTTTTAAAATGAAATTTTTTTCAAAAAACAAAAAATCATCAATCCAATCCCTTCAAAAAATATTGGAATGTTTTTTAGAACAAAAATTTCTGTTGGGATAAAATTTTCAAAAATGGATGAAAAAAACACGAGAAATGGGGTCAGAACTTTTCTACCCCCCCCCCCCCCCTCCTTCTAAATCAGGGTCGGACACAATAGCCATAATTTTTTTTTTAATTCGGCTAAAAAATGCTATTGAAAAAATAAAATGTATAATGACCAAAATTTTTTTTAAAAATCACAGGATGGTATCATTCATTAATTCATTATCTGCTCATATTTTAAACATTTTGGCAAAAAAATCTATAATCTTTTTGAAATTAAAAAAAATATGTAGGAATTTTATACCTACGTAATAAATATTCGTAGAAGAAAAAATCCAAAATCGTGTTTTTTTAAATTAAATTTTCTTGATTTTTTTGAGGAAATTTCAAAAGTTATTATTTAAAAAAATTGTAATGAACGTTCTTTCAAAAAATGTTGGAAAAATATTCTGGTACAAAAAATTCTCTTAAGATTAATTTTAAAAATAAAATTAAAAAATTTCCTTCAAAAAAATTGAAATTTTTTTCTTGCACCAAACTTAAGTATAGAAAAAAATCTCTTGAAAAACTTTTTTTTAAGAAATCAAAAATTCTTCCAAGAAATGTGTTTTTTTTTGCACAGAAAATTCTTTTGGAAAGAAAGGTTCAAAAAAATATTTAGTAATTTTTTGTGAAAAAAAAAATAAGGATCGTGTCAAGAAATTATAAAAAATATCTTTCAATAAAAAATTTTCTTGAAAAAAATCTAAGAAAAATTCAAAAAAGAAATCCCTTTTGAAAAATATTTTTTGATTTTAAAAAAATCTTATAGATCGTGGATATTTGCAGTAAGAAAATTTATGAAAAAAATCCTGTATTCCTTTTCCCTCTTGAAAAATGGTTTTAAAAAATAACGAAAAATTCTGTTGAAAATGTTTTTGTGAAAACGATTTTAGTTTTTTCAAAAAAGTTTTGAAAATGATTTTTAGGCAAAGAATTCTCTTGGAAGGCGCTTTTCAGGAAATACATAGGTACCTAATAATAAATTTTAAAAATCTTTCTAAAAAAATCAAAAATTAGTTTTTTTTTTTAAATACCTAATTAAATTTATTATTAGGTAAGTAAAAATGACGAATATTCGGTCTTTTTCACGAAATATAATATTATGACATCCGATATATATTTTGAATTGCAAAATTTTGAAGATATTGTAACTGTTGAAATATGTAAAGTTCGGGAACGTTTTATTTATCGTATCGTCCCTTCAAACCTCCCAGATAGTCAAAAATTGAAAATATAAAAAAATCTAGTTCAACCATAAGAAAAAGGTTTACAACAGCGTACGATATAATTTGGTGATAAATACAGGTAATAAGTACATACATTTAAAAGTAAATTTCAATTGGACTAGATAAATTTACAAATTAGCCCAATATCGACAACAAAATAATGATTTTTCACTAAAATACAATAATAACTCTACAAGGAAACGAAGAAAGGAATAGAAATCGAACAATAAAATGAAATATACAATATGAATTAAAAATTATCGAATTTTATATAATAATTAAAACGACTTATTATCGAAGATGTGCAAACTTATTATGTACAAAGAATTCCGATCGCTTTAAGGTCTAACATACTAATTACTTATACCATACGATGTAATATCTAAATGGATTGTGACTACTTTGTGCTTTTATAAAACTTATCAAGAAACTGCGTAGTGTTGATTTCAACATCAATCATCTATGAAAGACACTTGGTACGATGACAATTTTTTTATTTATACCAAATTCGTACACTAACAGATAAACAGGAATGTGTTTAGGAAATTTAATTTTTTAGAAACAAAGTAGTTTAATGGTTGGATTATTTATCGTATTTTACTTATAAATTAAAAACTAAAAATACATTTCGGCGATCCCGATTAATTTAGAATTTTTTTACCCCGCTGCTTTTACCCGACTTTTCATCCACAATAAAATAAAATAAAAAATAACTTAAACGAATTTTAAAATAATAAGAGTTATTACTCGGCGGCGTTTATGGTAACGGTTTTTCCTTTCGGATCGTCGAATAAATCCATAGTTTTGATATCAAAAATCATCGATAAACCTAACAATACAATAGTGACTAATAAACTGGAAACGAAAAGTCCACTAAGGATGGGAATGGTGAAAAAGTAAACGGTATCGTCGGCCATGCTGAATCTCATCGTGTGTAGATTACTCGAAAATTGAACCTGTAATACGAAAAGGTGTTTGTAGAAAAGTCGTAAGCACAGGAGAATATCAAAAAGGGAAGATAATTAACCTGTAACGTGTTGAAAGTAATATTGGTTTCAGCCTCCTTGTTGAAAAATACTACTTTCGAAGGTGTATGGAACGAGTTTCCTAACGATGTTGAAATCTTCAATGTAGTATTCATGACGATGCTATTTTGTGTATATGTAATACTTTGCAGAGTCCATGTTGATCCAGTGACGTTGAAATTAAAAGCTAATCGGATTTTCTTATCGGCAGAAGAAATATTTTTATCTTGAAACTGAACGACTAAAGACTTATCATCTTTTGTAGGCTAGAAAATAAAAATAAAAATAAAAATAATTAAAATCAAGAATAAACGAATAATTGATATTTTACGATGCCGATGTAACTTACTGGAGCAATCACCGAGGTTAAATTATATTGAGCATCCTTGATTCGGAAAACAGGCGCTGTCTTGGTATAGATCAAAGAGAAGTTTTGTAAATAATATACATTTTGTAAGTCTTCTACAGTCTTGGCTGGAGTTTCATCGGCTGTATTCTGCAATAAGCTACGTGCAATACGAACATGATCTCCTTCTGGGCCACCGGAAGATCCAGTCATAACGCAGATATACGATTTATATTGAGCAGCATGCTCGCTACAAGCTTTATGCATTATATTATCGGACATTTTCAACGTTTCAGTGTCATCTTCTCCTTTGGGAGTAATCTTTATAACGTGGATTTGTTTGGGATCGCTCGAAACCACCAAGTTCTGTACACCGGTGATGGATTCGTTGGCACCCTCTCGGAATTCTTTCGGTAACCCGTTCGATTGGGCAAAGAAATTCTTATATTCGCTTTGATCTATCATTTCTCTCACCTTCCGAAACACATCTTCGTTTCCATACTTCTTGAACAAATCTCGCGTAGAAAGGCTTTCAAGCATACCGATCAGTACATGAGTATCTTCACCAGCGACGGGTTTGGCAATCAGTTCGTCGACATCTTCGGAAGTAATTTTGCCCAAATTTGATGTCATTTTATCAATACTGTGGTGGTTACCCCATATCAGTACAGGAGCGGCCGCATTTTGCGAATATGCCACTCCCACGATGGCTAGAGTTGTTAGTAACTTGAAGGATAACATATTTACACGATATTTTCAATAAAATCGCACTAGAGATCGACGAATTTGCAAATTTTACTCGATTTTATAACATTTTTTAAAGTTTCGATAAAATTTTACTGATAGAAACACATATTACACGCAGTGTTACCCAAACCACACCCAAAGCTTGAAAGAAAAGGGAAAAATACGAAAAATAGCTAAATATTTCGTTCAAAACAGTGTTGCCGTTTTTGATAACAAAAATAACAAAATCGATTTTGGTCTCATAATTTTTTTTTGAAAATTTAATGCGATGCAATTTCCGGTCAATTTTTCCAATTCAAAATTTAAAAAAAATTAAAATTCAACTCCACAATCATTTTAGCGAATAAATTTTCCAAATTTCTCGAAATTGACCGAAAAAATAAAAAAATTGACCAATTTTATATCGATTTTTTCAATTTTTTGAAAAAACCGATCTAAAATTCGATAGATTTAATCGTTATTATCGATCTGCAAGGGGCATTAGCCCAGTGGGTCGTTTTATTTACAGATTCAATTTTTAAAAAATTTACCCCTACGTTCAACTTTCATATTTTCAAAACTGCTACAAACTTTCATCTAATAGCAATTAGTGAAATATTTTACTCGAAATTAAACGTTCTAGTATTATGAAACTTTCAGCACTCCCATTAAAGTGTTAAAATGTCGGTAGATCTGAATACAAACCGTACGTTGATACTGAACGCCTGGAAGGATGTCGTTGATGACAAAACAAGCACCAACTGGTGAGTAAATTTCAGTTATTTATCTTCTTGAAGTGATTTTTTCTAGACTAAGGGGTTTATACGATGCACACTGGGAAGAACTCTCTCAAATTTAGGCATTAATCGAAATTTATTTGTATTATTTCAGGGCTGTTTTTGGATACGAGGGCCAAACCGATGTGTTAACGGTGGTTGGCAAAGGAAGTGAGTAACGAGATCATTACATCATTTCTGCGAATCTGCTTCCTAAAGTGGAGATGCTTACCTAATCTTATTTCGATATGTGTTATTATTACAGATAACGGTATCGATGAAATGAAAGATGATCTGAATAGCGGTAAAATAATGTATGCTTTTTGTAAAGTAGTCGATCCAAAGACAAGTCTCAATAAATATGTGTTAGTCAATTGGGTATGTGAAACTTTCACCGAATACGTAGATTTGTAAGTTGTGTTACTCACGATAAAATTGTGGTTTGATCTCAGCAAGGTGAAGGAGCGCCGGTTTTTAGAAAAGGTGTATGTGCCAATCACATTCGTGACGTTTCGAATATTCTCAAAGGTACTCATCTCACTGTAAATGCTCGCACTGAAGAAGACGTAGATACGGATGCAATCACTGAGAAATTATCCAAGTTTACAGCTTCCGCATACTCTTTCGACGAAAGACTCGATTTATCAAAGGATGGCTTCCAGAAAATGGTTTGTTGTTTTTATAATCATCTCAAAATCTTAATGTCGATTCACTTATGCCAACGATTTATCTCATTTTCAAAATAGGATCCTGCTTATAAAAAAGTCGAACCTAGAAAAGAAATTAACTCCGTAGAAAGAGATAAGTTTTGGGCTCAGGAAGAAGAACTAGAAAAAAATAGACAGTTGGAGGAAATGAAGAAGAAAAAAGACGAAGTTCTGAAATTGGAACAAGAACGAATAAAGAGAGAGGTACGGTTGACTCGGTTATGCGTATCGAAGCGTAAATTTAGCATAATTTTTTAATACGTATTTTTTTTTCAACAGATGGAAGATGCGAAAAAAAGAGAACAGGCTGCTAGCGAAGAAATAGTTGTAGAAAAATCTCAAAGTCCTAAAAAAATAATCGAAACTTCCACTAATATTTTTAGTAAAATAGAACAAATTGAAAAATCAAAAGATATTCGTCAAGAGACGAGTAAAACTTTGAAAGATGTAGGTTTTTTGAAATTTTCATTTTTTATATTTTTATGTTAATTTTTTTTTAAAATCAAATTTTCAATTTTACAGGAAGCTAAAGCATTGATTTCGCGTAGAACTTCAGACGTGAGAGCGGTGTTTGAACAAAACACTTCTGCAGGTCAACTAAGTTCGTCTAGAAAATCATCCGCACAATTTAATGGTAATTTTTTGAAATATTGATCAATTACAGAAAACTTTACTGCGGATTTAATTAGGTAAACTTTAAATTTTTCAGAAATAAGCAATATTCGTAATGGATCGCAAGAAAATAAACTCAATGGTGATTACAAAAATGGGGATAGTCTCGAGGTATTTATTTAAATGCAAAAACTTCTAATTTCATTTCGTACAAAATTTAATTTTTCGTATTTGAATTTTAGAATAAAATTACTTCTAATGGCACTGAACCTGTTGAGCCAAAAGCTGAGGTCATATCAAATACGAATCTAGAAGAAAATGTTATTGGTAAATTTATTTATTTTCTTTAGAAATTTTTTAAGCAATTATATGTATACTAAATTAATTATGTTGCCTTTTAGGCATTCAAGATCAAAATGGCGACATTTATCACGATGAGTTATTAGATTCTGATTTGAAAGCTCAAGCTTTATACGACTATCAAGCAGGTTTGTAATTTTTTTAATTTTACGATTTTTAAGTTTAATTTACCTAGTAAATTATTCTTATTCTTATTTTTTTTAGCTGATGAAACTGAAATATCGTTCGATCCCGGTGACATAATCACCCACATCGAACGTATCGATCCCGGTTGGTGGCAAGGTCTAGCACCTGATGGCAGTTACGGTCTGTTTCCTGCCAACTACGTACAATTGCTTCCTTGAATAATTTCATTAAGTAAGATCCCATATGGTAATAATAAGAGAGCTGACTAGAATCATGAATTAATTTCTTTCCATTTTTGTTTTTTATTTTTTAGGTTTACTCAGAGAATCATTACCATCTCATCATTAAGTTATTTATTTGTTAATTCATTGTGTTGAATTTTAAGTACTTATTTGAAGTTCTTTTTGTACTTAATTTTTTTTTAGGTTAATTATCTTTTTTTATTCGAGTTTTATTCATTGCATTTTTCGTTAAGTTTTAATACTTCAATTTTGTCGTTTTATTTCTCTCGTGGGTACCTGAATAGAAATTTGTTAGTTATTTAATAACACACCGATACGTAGATCCAAGATGATTGTTTATTTATTTATTTTCTAGATATTTGCTTTAGTAATAATCAAATATTGTGCAATAATGTTATTTGTCGCCCATTACTGATTAACCATTTATAAACGTTTGCAATGTGTAGTTAAATTTAAATATACCATTCTAGTTGATTAAAGAGTGAAAGTTTTCACAGTTTGCTTATTTTTAAAGAACTATTTTTGTTTATAAATATTATTATTGAACATGGAAGAACGAGGCTTGTTTAAAAATTCAACCCAATTTACGTAAGAAGAGCAGTATAATTTGTCACATATCAACTTTCAGAACCTTGGATTTTTTCCTATAGGAGTAACGAGTTGAATTTTTCATGTTGAACGAGAGAATGGTGTTTTCTTCAAAAAATTGATTTTTAAGAGCATTTTTGTTCCAAGAAGTTGAGAATTTTTTTCCACTCTGAAGAAATTTAGAGATTAGAGATTTTGTTCTCCGAGAATTCTGAGATTTATATTTTATATTCCGAAAAAATTGACTAATTTTTTAGATTGGAAGAATTCTATTTTTTTTTAATGAAATTTTTTTTGTTTATAGCAAAATTTTTGTTTAAAAAAATTCAAAATATTTGTTTCGGAAAAATTGCGAATTTTTTTATTTCTGTTCCATAAAATTGGGAAGTTTTTTTACTCCAAAAAAATAAGAATTTGTCACTCAAGAAAAAATTGAAATTATTTTTATTTAAAAAAAAAAATATCCCCTCATTGAAAAAATTGAGAATTTTTTTTCTCAGATAAACTGAGATCTTTTCTCAATCCAAAAAATTACGATTTTTTTCAGTCTCCTTCTCTAGAAGAAATTGAAAAAAAAAATTTACTCTGAAAAAATTGACTAATTTTTAAAATAGGAGTATTTTCAATTTTTTAAGATTGGAAAGCTTTTTTACTCCAAAAAGTTAAGAATTTGCTTCTCAAGAAAAAATTGAATTATTTTTATTTAAAAAAAAATAATATCCATTCACTGAAAAAATTGAGAACTTTTCTCTCAGATAAACTGAGACCTTTTTTCAATCCAAAAAATTAAGATTATTTTAGTCTCCTTCTCTAGGAGAAATTGGAAAAAAAATTTACCCTGAAAAAATTCACAATTTTTTATTCTAACAAAATTGATAAAATTGTTCATTCTGTAAAAATTGACTAATTTTTTAAATTAGAGGATTTTCAATTTTTTGTAAATGAAAAATTTTTTGTTTTAAAAAAATTGCAAAATTCTTGTTTAAAAAAATTGCAAAATTTATTATTTCTGTTCCATAAGATTGGAAAGCTTTTTTACTACAAAAAATTAAGAATTTGCTTCTCAAGAAAAAATTGAATTATTTTTATTAAAAAAAAATAATAATATCCCCTCACTGATAAATTGAGAATTTTTTTCTCAGATAAACTGAGATCTTTTTTCAATCCAAAAAATCAAGATTTTTTTAGTCTCATTCTCTAGAAGAAATTGAAAAAAAATTTACCTTGAAAAAATTCACAATTTTTTTATTCCAACAAAATTGAGAAATATCTTTTCCAAAAAAAAAAAAATCTTTAAAAAATTCCCTTCGCCAAAAAATTGAGTTTTTTCCTCCAAAATAAAATGGAAAATTTTTTACTTCGTAGCAATGAATTTTTTTTGTATTCTCGTAGATCTTTTCTGAATAGAAATAAAAAAAATCTAAAAAAGTTGCATAAAATTGAGAAGTCTTTCTACTCCAAAAAATTGATAGACTTTTACCTCCAAAAAAAGTTTTTTTTCAGTTTTTCATCGGAAAAAAATAAAATCGAAAATTTTTACTCCAATTTCAAGTACAATATTAAAAAACTTTTTCACCATAAAAAAAAATGAGAAATTTTCTTCCCCCAAAGAAACTGAAAATATTTTATACTCCAATTTTCTCCAAAAAAACTCAAGATTTTTTGTACAGAAAAAATTAAAAAAATTTTGCTTAAAAAAATGATTTTTTTGAGGACCTCCATAAAGAAATCCAAAAATATTCTAATTTTTTGTTTAGGTAAAATAAATACCTAATAATTTGAATGTATATTTTTTACTCTTGAAGAAATTAAAAAAAAATTTCCTCCACAAAATTGAGATTTTTCCCTCAAAAAATGAGTTTTCCCTAGAAAAATAATTGAGAATTAAAAAATTTTTTTTTCCTTCAAAAGAAATTTAAATTTAAAAAAATGTTCTCAAGTGATTTCCTTCTCCAATCAAGAATTTTATTTAAGGAATATTTTGATTATTTTTATGCATTTTTAAAAAACTGTTAAATCTTTTCTAATAAAAATTAAAATAATAAAACTAATAAAACGTTTGATTGACAGATCGTAAGACGACGCGACAGGTGTGAGGTCATGATGAACAGGTGAACTTGGAAGATGAGTGGGAGGTGGATGGTGATTGGTCGGAGTTAGATTGTCGTGATGGAGGGGAACAAAACGAGGAACATGTAAGTGAGTGACGACGTTTTGTCTCGTCGTCGTTCGTGCACCACAGATAAAATGAAGTTCACTGTCAAATTTTTCTGTGATTTTGACATGTTTTTCTTTTCTTGTTTTCGTTTTCGTTGTGATTTGTGAATTGTGATTACTTTTCAAGTTGAAATTTAATGGATTTAATGAAAATGGAGTTATTCGATTGATTTAATTCGCCAATTATTTTAAAAGATTGATGTGTTACGAACGTTTTAAAACAATTTTACATTGAATTACTCTAACATGCAGTTGTTCAAAGAGATATGTCCATAGTTCCATAAAGGAAAACACCAGCCATGAGAATGCACTCTTGGAACCCCGTACCAGGGGAAAGAAGTTATGGCATTGGTAATTATTATTCTAAAACGTTCTCCTGAAATGATCAAAAAATAATAATATTATATCTTTCATGACATTAATTCAGTCGTCCCACCTCGATTTAAGTTTCGTTTTTACAAAACCAGGTACTTGAAACACTTGTTGATGACAGGCTCGTGGCTCTACAAGGTTGATATTTCCTCAGCACCCTTGATTTAAAGTTTATCTCTCTCAAAATGAGTAATTTATTTATCAAGAAAACCAAGGAAAACTATTTCTGTACATCTCTTCGTCTCTTCTTTGTCTTATCAACACTATCAAATTCGTGTTAATTTAATCAACCCGTCCGAAATTATTCATTCACATTCGATGAAACGATCCGTTCAGAGATGAGCATTCGATTATGAAATCATCGCCTAATTCATTACTGGTTTGGTAATATTTTGAGGCAGGTTTTCGGATGCTAGTAATTACATTAATGTTTATACTTCTTTATTTGCATACAGACAGATGAAAAAAAATATTCTCACAACTAGAACGTAATTACGGACACGATTACTCATATAGTATAGAAGCGATTAATTTGACCTTAATAAATAGTATCCATGAAAAAATATTAAACGGTGACAGTTCCCATAATAGTTTGGCACACATTTTAGGGTGCAAATTGTTCGAAATACCGGAAGCTCGTGTAACGAGTTATATAACACCTCTGAAAAAAATCTCCAAACCGAAACAAATTTCAATATATCATCTTTTATTTAAAGGAAAAAAAATCCAAAAAAATCGATCCAGTGGTGTAAAATTGTATTAAGATTAAGGCGAATTTCCATCTGCATCGAAACCGTATTTTAAATGGTCTAATTTACGTTTTGTTTCTGTATCATTACAGCCATACATAACTATCAGGAAGTGGGAGAATTTCGAATTAAACTCACTGTTGGGGAATGCGTGCGTATCCTACAGGAATGCGAAGACTGGTACTACGGTTACGCGGTTAAAAACAAACTGCTACTTGGTATTTTCCCCAGATCTTTCATCCATATCATGGATCCTTCGTATAAGGATACAGCCTGGTAAGTTTTTGATCATTTATTCGTCAATAATAATTATCGATATTTTTGTAATAATCATGTTCTAATAGTGGCAATTATTTGTACGGCAGTCAACCACATATCGTTTCCGAAGTTACCTCCGTTTTAAGGGAATGGGGAGCTATTTGGAGAAAATTGTATATTGTAAGTATTACCTATCAAATATTCAATACTTGTGAAAGATGCTTTATTTATTTTGATTTTTTTTTCTCCTAGACCAACAATCCGCACTTTAAAACGATAGAAAATAAAATGCACGAACTGATTAGGTTACGTTGTAAGATACTTTCTGGTACATTACCAGTAGATGAACTCAAAGAGGTGAAAAGACTAGTCACATGGTACATAGATGTAGGAAATAAGTAAGTATAATTATGACATCTCCTGTATCGTGATCCCTTTTAGAATACTATTAATACTCATTTTATAGGATTCTCGGCTTGGATATGGTGGTACGAGATGACCAAGGGAATATTTTGAATCCGGACAGTACATCGGTTATCGAGCTTTATCGACATCACGAAATTGCAACTCAACGGATATTAACGCCAGCGGTACGGATTGAGCTGAATTGTTTCAAGTCCAAAACTATACATATAAACGCCTAATATACGAAATTAGAGAGGAGGGAGGGGTCCAATCGAAATTTTTATTATAACCAAAATTATTTCTAGGATTTTAATCTACAACTTTTGTTTAAAAAAAAATTCATTTGGACCCCTACCTCCCTCCCATTCTTCAATAATGAGTGTTTTTTTTACTAATACGCAAAATTAGAGGGGAAGGGAGGATTCAATTGAAAAAATTTTCAAACAAAAATTGTAGATTAAGATCCTAGAAATAATTTTAGTTATTATAAGAATTTAGATTGGACCCTCCCCTCCCCTCTAATTTCGCATATTAGTACGAAGACATTCATTATTAAAAAATGAGAGAGAGAGAGAGAGGGGAGTTAAATTAAAAAAATTTTCAAACAAAAATTGTAGATTAAGATCCTAGAAATAATTTTAGTTATTATAAGAATTTAGATTGGACCCTCCCTCCCCTCTAATTTCGCATATTAGTACGAAGACATTCATTATTAAAAAATGAGAGAGAGAGAGAGAGGGGAGTTAAATTAAAAAAAATTTCAAACAAAAATTGTAGATTAAAATCCTAGAAATAATTTTGGTTATTATAAGAATTTCGATTAGACCCTTCCCTCCCCTCCAATTACGCATATTAGTACGAAGACACTCATTATTGAAAAATGGGAGGGGGAGAGGGGTTGAATTGAAAAAATTTTCAAACAAAAGTTGTAGATCAAAATCCTAGAAATAATTTTGGTTATTATAAAAATTTCGATTGGACCCTCCCCTCCCCTGTAATTTTGCATATTAGGCATTTATATAGTTTATTTGGACTTCTACGAGCTGGTCGAGTCAATGCGTTGATGATAATAATAAATTCTTCTTTTTCCTGTTCACAGAGCGAAATCCAAAACAGCGTTAGTCAACAAGTCAGCAACCAATCTCATACTTATACGTTTTACTTATCTGTACGCAAGCTGCTTTGTAAACCAATGGAAGATATCGAATTATTGATCACACTCTACGATCAGAAGTCGTCGAAACCATTTTCTGAGAATTACGTTATCAGATGTAATCGAGAAATGGTTCAGAATGATACCGAGAAATACCATAATTTTAGAGCTTTATTCATTGTAAGTCGTGTGGCAATTTTTAATGCCTACTTATAATTTTCGAAATCGTAACGAATTCTTGTTTGATTCCTTAGGATTTAGGTATCAGAGATTTAAGTCTCGAGAAAGTCTATCTAGTCTGTTATGTGATAAGAAACGGAGCCATGGAAGCTGATTCGAATAATAAAAATAATACGAAAAATGGCACCAACGATACGTACTCGGTTAGGAGACCGTATGCTGTCGCCTGCTACAATTTATCGCCTTATTTTAAAAACGCTATCGAACCGGATGAAGATAAACATCATTTTTTACCATTGTTGCCGTAAGTTTGTTTCGTTAAACAAAAAATAACCAACCTGATTGAACCTGAAACACTAATTATTATTTTGTTTCCAGTTGTGAAAAAGATACTCTCGATAATACGCTGAAGAAATGCTTCAATTTGAAGGAATTCCCTCTCAAAGATAATAAACAAGGAGTAGTAGTTAATTTCAAACTACTGCAAGCTGATTTGAAACAAGTACGGAATAATTATCTTAGGTTTGAATCGCAGATCGTTCAAAATATCACGATGAATATTCTTTTAATATTTTCAATAGGTACGAGAGGAAAATCCGCACCTCGTATTCGGTAACATCGCAGTAGTTCGTAAAATGGGTTTTCCGGAGGTCATTTTACCCGGAGACGTTCGTAATGATCTATATTTGACGCTGGTCAACGGTGAATTTTCCAAAGGCACTAAATCATCTGATAAAAATATCGAAGTCGTTGTTACAGTTTGTAACGAAAAAGGTGTCCCATTGCAGGTACTCTATCTACTCTTCATTTTTACTCCAACCATCGGATGTATGCTTAATGATCTGAATTTTTTTTTACAGGGTGGTATTGTATTAGGTTCAGGTATCGAGCCACAGACTGAGTACCATTCGGTGGTATATTATCACGAAGATAAACCACGATGGTTTGAAACGTTCAGAGTTGGAGTATCTATAGAAGAGTTCAAAGGATGCCATTTGAAGTTTTTATTTAAGCATAGGTACGTTGCCGATCAGAAACAGAAAACTATAACGTTCTTGTGAGTTTTATTCGTAAACCTCGGAAGGCATTTCGACGATGTGGATTAATGGTGGTATTTTTTTCACGTCCACAGGTCGTCTAAAAATGATACCAAAGAAAAAAATGAAAAACCTTTCGCCATGTCGTTTGTTAGACTTATGCAAGAAAATGGGACTACTTTGAAAGATGAATTGCATGATCTATTGGTGTATAAGGTGAGTTTGAAAGAATACGTAACTCGAGTATGCAGAATGAAATTGAATTTTTTGTTTAATTTTTTTCTCGTTTAACTTGCAGGTTGATCCAAAGAAATACGAACCGATTGATATAGCTTATTTAGAGTTGGCTTCGACCAAAACTGAATTATTAGAAGGAGGCAAAACAACGATGCCAGGATTAACGTTGTGTAATAAGGATTTTTTCATCATTCAGAGTAAAGTTTGTTCTACGAAACTGACTCAAAATGGTAATTATTACCAGTGATTTTGATTTTTTCGAATTAATTAGCCAGTTTATATCGAATTAACCTGATGATTTTTTTTTCTTCAGTTGATTTACTCGGATTGTTGAATTGGACCAGTGATCCTAGTCGTATTACTTTGAATTTATCAGCTTTAATGAAAGTGGACGGTGAAGAAGTAGTCAAATTTTTACAAGATGTTTTGGATACCTTATTTAATATTTTAATGCTGAATTCTGACTCGAGTGAACACGATGAGAAAGTTTTCGAATGTTTGGTACGTTTATTTTGATTATTTAAACTTTTTTTCGAGATATTTTTCTTTACCAATTCGTGTACATTTTGCAGCTTTACGTTATCGAACTAATTCTCGACCGAAAATATCAACATTTCCAGCCAGTATTAGATTTGTACATCCAGGAAAGTTTCAGTGCCACTTTGGCTTACGAGTAAGTGTATCTGTGAGATCATGGCCAGCAACTTAACCGTGTTATGATGCCCGAGCTAATCCCAACAATTTTAAAATTGAAATTGAATAACTACATTATAGAAAATTCCAAAAGTGAAAAATTGAATGCACACCTTGTTATGAAAAAACATTTCTCAATTATTATTTGGAGAAAAAATTCTAAATTTTCTTAGAATAGAAAATATCTTAATTTGTCTGAAATTGACTTGAAGAAATTTCTCAATTTTTTTCAAGTAAAGAAATGGATAAATAATATTTTTATTAATTTTTTTTTTTAGTTGATTGAGATTAAAAAATAAAAAAAATAAAAAAAACTTGATGAAAATAATCTTTAGAGAGAGAAAAAAATCTCAATCTTTATGAGAAAAAATATAAATTTGTTTGTTTCATTTTCTTGAAATAAGAAAATTTCAACTTTTTTGGAGAAAATAATTTTTAGGTAGGTATTATTTTGAAAAGATTTTTTTGGAGTGAGAAATTTATAATTTTTCCCGAGGAAAAAAAATTACATTGATTTTTTTGAGCCAAAAAGAAATTATTTTTTGGGATGAAAATATATCTCTAAAATTTTTGGATGGCGGGGAATTTCAATTTCTTATAAAGAAGCTGCCTATTTTAAATTATTGGCGTTTTATCATCTTCTTTGAAATGAGAAAAATATTAACTTTTTTTGGAATAAAATATTCAAGTGATTGAAGAAAAAAAATTCTCAATTTTTCGGAGGAAAGTTTTTTAAAATTCTTGGGGAGAAAAATTCTTCATTTTCTTATAATAAAAAATTCTGTCAATTTTTTTGGAATAGAAAATTTAAAAAAAATATTGGAATCAATTTTTTCAAAACTTTACAATTTTTCCGAAGGAGAATTTATTTTTTGGGGGCAAAGAAATTTCTCATTTTTTGGAATAAAATTCTTAAGTAAGTTCTTGTAGAAAAAAATTTCTATATTTTCTGAAAAAAAAAATCTATTTTTATTGAGGGTAAAAATTATTTTTCTAATTCTCGGAGAAAAAAATTTCTCAATTTTTCTCGAATAATAATTTTTTCAATTCTTTTTGCAATTGATTTTTTTTTTCAATTTGATGGAGTAAAAAATCTCTGTTTTTTCTGAAGAAAAACCTCGTATTTTTTGGCGGAAATCTTGTTATTTTTTTTTATTTTTCCGGAAAAAATTTTATCAAAATTCTTTTTTTTTTTTAAGAAAAACATTTCTGAATTTTCTTCGTATAAAAAATAATTCATTTTTTTGCATTGAACATGAAAACATTTCTCAATTTCCTTAGATTAAAATTTTTTGAAATTCTTGAAGAAAAATCTTTCTCAAATTATTTAAAGTAGAAAATTTATAATTTTTCCCAAATAAAAAAATCTGTTTTTTAAAGGAAACAAAATTATCAATCTTCCATTCCAAAAAAATAGGGAAAAGTCTAAATATTTTTGGAGAAAAAGAATTCTTAATATTTTGGAATAAAATTTCAAAGTTCTTAGTGGAAAAAAAATCATATTTTTTACAAAAAAAAAACAAAAAAATTTCAATTTTTTGAACTTGAAAGATTTTTGTAAAAAATCCACAACATTTCTGAAGAAAAAAGTCGTTTTTTTCTTTTTTTGGAGAAAAAATCTTATCATTTTTTTGGAACGCGAACGAATAAATGTTTATTTTTTGGAATTGAAATATTTTTCAAATTCTTTTGAAATATTTTTCAAATTATTGAGAATAAAATGACATTTGTGGAAGTTTTTTAATATAATTTTTTTCCTATAAAATTTTTTTTTTTTTTTTGGAATGAACACGAAAATTTCTTTATTTTTTTGGAATAAAATTTTCGAGTTCTTGACTTTTTTTTTTTTTAATTTTCAGATAAAACCTTTTTTGATTTTTTGGAGTAAAAATATTTTTTAAATCATGTTTTGTCTCATTTTTTTTGCGTGTAAAAAAAGTAAAATCTCAATTCTTGAATAGGAATTTTATCTTCAAATTTTTAATATTTTTTTCTGGTTTTCTTTTGCAGTAAACTCATCGTCGTGTTGAAACAATACGTCAACAATGTTACCAGTATCGAGAAGGATACGATGTTGAAAACGATGAAATCGTTGAAATATATCATGAGATTCATTACAAGATCTCGATATTTATTCGCCCAGTAAGATTTTTTCGCTTTTTCAATCACATGAAAAATTCGAAGAAATGTGTGACTTAATTTGCTCATTTTTCTCACTCAATCAGGTTATACGAAGGTAAAGACTTGGATAAATTTGAAGAATCGATGACCATCTTGTTGAAAAGCTTCGCCAATATGATGTGCCATAAAACGGACGCCACTTTATTAATCCAAGCCGCCTGTTTGAAATATTTACCTGCGACCATTCCGGATATTTTGACAGTATTTTCACCCGTTAAATTAAGGTATTTTTGTTGACAATAACCGTAGAGATTTTTTGGTGTAGAAATAACCTGAGGTTTGTTCGATTAGTTCCCTTTTGATGGAGTTGATAGGTAGCTTACCCAGTAACCGATTAACCAAACAGAAGATGATGACAATTGACGATATCATCCATAGCCCACTCTTTTTAATACCCGAATGCCGGAGAGTTCTCTTGACGCAGATATTACACTTGGTGAAACATTTATTGGAAAATTCGGACGAGGTAGGTGAATCAATTAGTAAATTTGGTGCGAAATACCGCATCCAGAATTTATCTACGAAACGACAAGGACTTTAAAAAAAAGCTCCTCTATGTCGTAGAGGATCGTTTTTATTTAATAGAAAGTAATACTTAAGTACCTCCTAAAAAAATATTCAAGTTTTTTTTTTTTTTAATGCGTGTTTAATATTTTGGTAAATAATGTTTGTTGTAAATCTCGCTTTGGGATTGTTGTGCATGGCTAAAATAGACGTAAACTGGTAAGTCGAAGATTGATATTTGTGTATTACGAATATTTAATCGTGTTTGTGTTTCGATTTATTTTCTAGCGTGTGCAATTATTTTATTCGCTTATTAGTATATTTACTACGATGTAGTTGACACTTTTGAAAGCACTCTAAAGACGAGAAGATTTTTAGCTTGTTTTTGCTGAGCACTCGAAACCACTGTGTACTTCGATAAATTATGCATATTTTGTGTGTTTTCTAACGTTTGTGATTTTTATTACTTATTTGTGTTTGTATTCTATGATCTCGTTCAATGGCTCTATCGCAACACCTTGGCCAAGAAGCTGCATCGTTCATGCTACCCTATTTTTTTTTTTATTTTTTTTTTTTGCACGTGAACTCTTCTTACGCATGTTCTGTTATGTATCTGTGTTTTTTTTTTCAATTTCATTATCTGCTTTTTTCGTTTTAGTTTTGCTCGAATTAATGTGAGGTTTGGTTTTTTTTTTTTAATGCTTAGTTTTGAATTATAGAAATGATGCTTGAAAAGATGGTTCATTTGCACGAATATTTATTGGCGAGCTTTACAATTTGTTTGTTTGGTTTTTTTTTTTAAATTTTTTAAATTAAATTTATATTTAGCTATTACAGGACGCGATGAGGTATCATTTTTATGGTATTTTTGTGTAATTACTTCTTATCTTGTCCTCTCTCTCTCTCTCTTTTTTTTTGTGTTAAATGGGTTATTTCTGCGGATTATCTGGTGAATTATTTAATAAATTGAAAAAATGGTATAAAAGCATTGTTCTAAAAATCCAAGGGAAAATCTTTGAGTAAAACAGAAAAAAATTATTGTATTCTAATAAAAAAATTCTCTAAAGAAAAAATTGTTTCTAAAAAATCGTTCAACATTTTTTTTTGATGAAATATATTTTTTTTTCAAGTCCTTTAAGCAAGATGAATTTTTGAAAAAAATCTCTCCGCAAAATTGCTGTGTATTTCTTTGAAAAAAATTTAAAATGATATGAGTAAAAAATTTGGTTAAAGCATTTCTTATCTTGAATACTTGAAAAAAATTCTTGAGTAAGAGAAAAAAAACAGAATTTTTCTTGAAAAATTCCTCTGAAGAGAGGATGTAAAAGAATAGGGCTAGTTTTACAATGCACGGCTTAACTAAGCCGAGTTTAGTTAAGCGAAACTTAACGATTGTTGCGCGTTTTAGAATGACGACTTTACGGGCAAATATTTTTGCATCAACTTACAATCAACAAACCAAGCTAAGTAGAAGCGAAAATATTTGACCACTAAAGCAAAACCATCTAGACACTACAAGCCATGAAGTTAAATTTGGCAACCTTGCCGAAGACGGCCGACTTGAGAAATTGAAAATACGTTTTCTGGGAAAACGAAGTGTTTTTCGAAAAAATTGATGAGAACCAAAATTGTAGAGGGAAAAATTAACTTTCGTTTAATGTATTCGGAATTTTGATTCGACTAATATTTCTCGAGTTACGGTCAAAAAACTGATTTGAAGATGGGCCGTCTACCAGATTTTCCCGGTCAAAGAAGCGATTTTCGTAAAAATTGATAAGAACAAAAATTGTAGCGCAAAAAATATCCTTTCATCCTAAAATCATTGAAGTTTTGATTCGACGAAAATACCTCGATTCATTAGCAAAAACTGTTTTCTCAGATATGTATATTTTCATATTTTCCTATTTCGCGGAAAAACAAAGCGTTTTTCATGAAAATTGACAAGAACTAAAATTGTAGAGCAGAAAAAATCCTTCAGTTTTAGTGCTTTTAAAATTTTTGATTCGACCAATTTTTTGAGCTATCGTCAAAAAACTATTTATTTTTTCATTTTCGAGGTAAACGACCCCTTTTTTTGTGAAAATTGATGAAAACCACAATTGTAGATCAAAAAATTTACTTTTGTTTGGTGTAGTCGGAATTTCGATTTGACGAATATTTCTTGAGTTATCGTCGAAAAACTGATTTTGAAAGTTGGCCGTCTACCAAATTTTCCCATTTCCCGGTCAACGAAGCGATTTTCGTGAAAATTGATACGAACCAAAATTGTAAAGCGAAAAAAATCCTTTCACCCTAAAATTATTGAAATTTCGATTTGACGAAAATACCTCGATTTCTCAGCGTAAAATGTTTTCTTGGATATGCAAATTTTCACATATTCTCATTTTCAGAGCGAACGAAGCATTTTTCGTGAAAATTGATCTGAACCAAAATTGTAGAGTAGAAAATTTTCTTTCGTTAGTGTGTTGTTAGAATTTCGATTCGATGAATATTTCCCGAGTTATCGTCAAAAAACGGATTGGAAAGTCGGTCGTCTACTACTCGAAAATGCGACGTTGCCTTTCTACGTTCATGGCTTGTATCTCTAGGTGGTATTGACTAAAGTCGTCATTCTAAAACGCGCAACAATCGTTAAGTTTCGCTTAACTAACTCGGCCTAAAGCCGTGTATTGTAAAACTAGCCCTTAAAGAAAGAAACGAGTTTGTTAGTAAAAGTGAAAGTTTTTTTTCAACAAAAATTTCCTCTTGAGGATTTAAAAAAAGAACATCTTCACAAACTTGTTAGTTCATCAAAAAAAAAAAAAAAAAATGAAACCGTCGTTTAAAAATTGAAAAAAATTAAAAAATGTAATAGGTAAATAATTATTCTAAAAACTTGAAAAATATATTTTTGTGTAGAAAAATTGTCCTAATAAGATTCCATGAAAGAGATTGTCTCATTGGCCGATACTTCTTTTTTTTTTCAACATTTCATGGGATATATTTTTAATTTTTTTCGCGAAATTGTCATTTCATTATTACTACCGTAACATGGGGTTACTTTGGCCCACTTTTTGAGACTTTTTTTTTGAAAATTCATCCTGCGTCTTTCAAAATTGAAGTAAGGGGCTCGGTTTTCACTCTAAATAGTGTCGGACACTTGTAGGAAGCTCTGTAAAATTTTTCAAATTTTTCGTCAAACCCCCTCCCTCTTCCGTGGTTAGTCAAAGTCATGGGCCAAAGTTACCCGGCTCTGGGGTTACTTTGGCCCACTTCTTTTTTTTTCGCAATAAATCGATTTCTAGGCATAATAATAACTCACCAAAGGCATGAAACTTCAAAAAAAAATTTGTTTAGTTGAAACCATATGATCAAACATCGGTATTTTAGAGATTTCCTGATAATGTTTATGCTTGGGCCAAAATAACTCCAAAAAACGACGAAAAACGGTACTCAGACGGGTAAATTCAATTTTTCTCACAACCACTTTACCAAACCGGTATTTTCATGACAGATTCCGACTCTACGTTAAATTTTCGATCGATTTTCATAGGAAACAAATTTTTTTCTTAATTTTTTGATAATATTTATGCGTGGACCAAAGTAACCCCAAAAACGACGAAAACGGTTCTCTGACCAGTAATTTCAATTTATCTCACAACCGCTTTACAAAATCGATTTTTCTATGCGAGATTCTGAATCTACATACAATTTTCGATCTGTTTCCATTAGAAAATTTTTTTTGGACCATTCATTATACTTCGTTTGAACAAAAGTTTTGAAGATGAAAAAACCACATGAACAATGTACTAATCCATAAAAAATCAGGTTTACCAAACTTGCGACACAAAAAAAGTGACAATCACATAGAAGTGAAGTATGAAGGCCCCTCTATCGTTGACACCCATTACAAACTCCCTCCACTTCATACAGTTGTGGCTGGACAGGCAAATATCTTTTTTCCGAGAGTGGGCAAAGTTACCCCCTAGGGCCAAAGTAAACCCATCTTACGGTATTTTTTAAAAAGTAAATAAATCTTTAAAACGTATTGTTAAAGAAAAAAAGTGAAAAAGTGAAATACCTAGACATTTTTCAAAATTCTCTCTCAAAAACTGTCAATTGATTTTGAAAAAAAAATTTATGTTATTTAAAAATTCAAAAAAAAAATCTCAAACAAATGTTTAAAGAAATTGTGTTAATCCACTGAAAAAAAAATATTTCAAAATAATTAATTAAAAAAAAAAAAAAAATCTAGAAAAAAAACTGCACTTAGATAGGTACACAATTTTTTAAGAAAAAAAAATCCTCTAAAAATTTTGAAAAAAGTTTTTTTTTTCGAATTGTTGAAAAAATTATTTTAAAAACAGTTTTCTTAAGAAAATTGACAAAAAAAAATCCTTTAGGCAAAAAAAGAAAAAAGAAACAGTTGTCACAAAATAGTTGATTTAATTTGCCTAAAAAACACACACTTTCTCCAAAATATTGAGATTATTTTCTCGAAAAAAAAAAAATGTTATAAAAGCATTGTTCTAAAAATATATGGGAAACTCTTTGAGTAAAACAGAAAAAAATTTACTTATTATTGTATTGTATCCTAAAAAAGTCTGATTACTTCAAAAAAATCAAAAAAAAATTGAGACCAAATTTCGAGTTTTCCTCAAAACATTGTGATTTTGTTCTCAAAATAAGATTTTTTCATTCCAACAAAATCAAGTACATTTTCTTCACAAAGAACTTGAAGAATTTTTTATTTCAAAAAAAATTTAAAAAGTAGTGACAGTCTCCTCCAAAATATTTTGAAGATTTTTTTCTCCAAAAAATTAAGAGATGGGTGTTTGAATTTATTTCTGAAAAGAATTACAAATTTTTTGATCCCAAAAATCGAATAAAAAAATACTCAAAAAAAATTAGACAACATGATTTCTTGAAAAAAAGTACAGATTTTTTTCTCCAAAAATTGAGCGATTTCCCCTAAAAAATTTAGATTTCATTCTCAATATTATATTGAAATCTCTTTTTCAAAAAAATGGAAATTTTTTTCTTCCAAATAATTATACGAAAATATTTATCATTATTATAAAAATTTTTTGCAAATCTGTCCAATCCAGAGGTGGACTTGAGGAAAGAATTTGCTGTATTTGAGGCAAACTTTCCAAAGTATTTCAACTGGTGTCAAGTACTTCGAATTATTTCCACAATCTTAATCATCATGTTTCTAACTTATTCCTTAAAGGCAACATTGGATAGCTTTACTCGTTGACTCTGATTGATGGTTGGACGATGGGTATTTTTTGGTGGTATTATTTGTAAGCTATTTTTACGTGTACCTAATATGCATTTTTTAAACAGCTTATAATTACGTATGTAGATTTAACATGCTTAATTTACTGGTGAATTTGTTTTGTTTTTTTGTTCTAATGTTGTGGGCATTTAGTACGGTAGTTTTTGAGAATTAATGCATTTCACAGGGTATTATGAGCGCTGAACATAGACGCAATAAATCGAAATCCGTTGCGAAAATCGCCAAGGTGTTGGGAGCCCGCGGTTTTGATATTATACTACCGCCAGACGAAAATATATCAAAAGTAAGAATAGGTACTGTAAAAATAATACTCCCCTTGTAATAATACCACGCAGGTCGCAGGTCTTACTTAGAGTGTGTTTTCAAAAGTGCATTGTATCGCAGATTGTTGGAAAAAATAACCTAAAATTTACTAACCGTACTTTCAATTGTAGAAAAACGGTTTTAACATCGGGTTTAAAAATCATTTTATATTCCAGCTTGAATTATGTATTAAAATACTGAGCGATATTATGGATCTGTTGTTTAAACCGGAATCCGGAAATACGGCCAGCGATATTAGGGAGATCATGTTGATCATTTTACGGACTGTCATTCAAACTACCGTTAATATGGATAGAGAAAGCTCTCTAGTGGTGAGTTTTTTTATTTTTTGGATGATAATTTTTTTATTTTTTAGGATGTTTTAAATTTTTTTCAGAACCTATTTCTCCATTTTTTGAAATAAAATCTTTAATTTAAAAGAAAAATCGCATTCTAGAAGTTGAAAATTTTGACTTTTTCGTCATAGAATTTTTTCTAAATGACTTCTCTCCAAAACATGTTTTCAACATTTTTTTTTTTCAAAACCTTCGTGTCATATTTAAAAAATTTTCAGAATTACCTACTGCCATAATTTTTCTCCTCCCATGCATCACATTTTTTTTTCAATTTTTTTATCTAAAAATTTTCCATCCTAAATTTTTAAACGGTTTTCAATTTGAAAATTTTCCAGCTTGTCTTAATTTCGATTTTTCAAAAACGTCATGCCTTTGTTGAATACGATGAAAATTGAAATTAAAAAAAAGAAAAACAAAAAAATCTCAAATAAACGTTCAACGCAAAAATTATTGGAAGTAAATTTTAAAAAATATTTTTTTCGTTTGATTTTTTTATCTATTTTTTAATATTGAATTCTGCAAAATTTTTAATTGAAAAAAATCATTTTTAATTTTTCAAAAATTTTATTTCATTAATTTGGTGGGTATTTTTTTATGTCCTCTTCATTTTTTTTTCGAATGTATTCAATGGGTTTTTCCAAGTTGTCAATATTTTATTTCAAATTTTTTCAAAATTACTGGGCCATCAATTTTTTTATGAATCGTCGTTTTTTTGAATTCGATGAATTCTTCATTCCAATTATTTATTTATCTAAAAATAATGTGGTGTCCAAAAATTATAAAAATATTTCTTATTTTCAATTTAAATTTTTTAAAAACTTTTCTCCAAAACTTTTTTCTTTATTATTTTTTTTTCAAATGAAAAATTTGAAGAAACTGAAACAGTAGTTTTTTCCAAAAAATTCCATGATTTTCTGTCTTAAAATTCTCATATTTTTTTAGAATGCTTTCTTATTTCTTTTTTCAAAGCCTTCTTGTCAATGTTTTATTTTAGAATTAAAAAAAAATTAATCTCGAACATTTTTTTTCGAACTGTTTCAATTCTTTCCTCTGAAAATTTTCTATTTTTCTAATTTAAAACTTTTCTCAATTTTCCTTATTTTGAATTAAATTTTTTCCATATTTAAAAAAAAATTAGCATATTATATTCCATAATTCTTTTAATGAAATAAAAAATTTCAAAAAGTTTTAAAGAATATTAGGTACGAAAGAAAAAAAATCAAAATAATGTACAATGTACAAATTAGGGGGAAAAATTTATTGCATTTTTCATCTGTAATACTAATACTCATTCAAATTTCTTATTTTAAAATTCTGCTAAATCTCGAATTAAAAAAAAAAAAATCACTACCTGTAAATTTTTCGGAACTAGACTTCTTTGTTAAGTATTCATTTTTTTGAAATTCTTCATTTCAATCGTTTTCGTCGTAAAATTTTCGAACAATTTTTAATTTACAATTTTTCTCATTTTGAGTTTAAAATTTTTTTTACGCCTTTTTATAAACTTTTTTCAAGAAAGTTTTCAGTATTTTTTTCAATAGAGAAAGGAGAGAAAATACTTTCAAGTAGAAAAATCTCATCTTGAATTTTAATACCTACTTAGGTATTTTTTTTTCAGGTTATAAATTTTCATAGATTTTCATTTTGTTCAACGTTTTTTCCTAAAATTTTTCCAATCAATTTTTTCAAAATTTATTCTCATTTTTAACTTTTTTATAAATTAAGTCGAATGTGAGAATGATTTTTTGCTCTACAAAATTGAGATATTTCCCCCTCCAACAAGGGAAGATTTTTCTCCAAAAAAATTGAAAATATTTTTACCCCAAAAATATGAAAAATTTTCTTTTCCACAAAAAATTGAGTTTTTTTTTACTATAAAAAAGAAAAAAAAATTAATGAAAAAATTGAATAAAAAAGTTGAAACAATGTTGACCCCTCCTCCCATCCCAAAAAATAGAATTTTTTTCTACAAAAAGTGAGATTTTTTTATTCCTAAAAAATAAGATACCTATTTTTATTTTAAAAAATGAGAAATTTTATTATGCTAAAAATTACCCAACACATTTTAAACCCCTCCAAAAATAAGATTTTTTTATTCCAAAGAATGAGGTTAGGTATTTATTCAAAAAAAAATGTGAAATTTTATTCTCCAAAAAAAAAACGTAAGATTTTTAAAAATATGGAGATTTTTTTACCCATTTCTTTACTCAAAAAAATGAACTTTTTTCGCTGACTCCAAAAAAATTAAGACAAGCATTATTTTTTATTTCAATCAAATTCTCTGTAATGAAATTGAAAATATTTTGTATCCCCAAAAAATTGAGTTTTGTGTGCAAAAATTTGGAAATTATTTTATAAGTGCAAGAAATTGACAAATTTTCTTTCCTATGTACATATTTGAAAAAAAAAATTGAAATATTTGCTTCTTTTGCTGAAAGAAATTTTATACCTTCTGTGTTTTGATAAAAAAAAAAAATGTATTATTTTCAATAATAAATTGACAGTCACGTCATCTACTTAATTTAATGAAAAAAAAAACAACCTAAAAGCAGTAGATGAATCTTCAATCTTTATCCATGTGCTTTGGTTCATTTCTCGTATATCTCGTATTGCGTTGAAAAACTATGACTCACTCACTGCTACCCATTAAGATAGATACTTCGTGTAACGGGTCATTCATGTGATGGTAGAGCCGGATGGGAAGATAAGGGAAGGGAAGGGAAGGGTAAGGGTTTAAATGTATACAAAGAATAGAAAAGACCCAAATGGAATACCAAACTTATTACTCAATACTCGATATTCGACGTTTTCTCGAGTAATTAATCGACCGTCGAAAGACATAGAAGGAGGAAGTGAAAAAATGTGAGAGAAAGAAAGAAAAATAAAGAAACACTATTTTCTGTAACATACATACGTAATATTCCTCTTATCGTCACTTATAATGAAGACCAATGAAACCTACAATCAGTTTGTTGCATTCGATAATTTGTTATCGAACATATTTTACTTACCATGTTAGATTTAGTATCTCTCTTCCAATGAAAATAATTCAAAATATTGTACATGCATCATGCAACAAAAAAAAAAAAAACACTATTTATCTTTGTTTTGTTTTTTCAACAGGGTAACTTGGCTTCGATAATGATCTCGATTTATCGTCAAATGTCACCTCAGCATTTCGAAGGATACATCAATCAATTCATAACTAGATCAGATTTATTGGATTTTCTAATGGAAATATTGATGGTATTCAAAGATCTGATATCCAGACCAGTTTACCCCACCGACTGGTGTGAAATGATCTTGCTACAAAATAGGTTAATATTTTTTCGTCATTTTTCACCCAGAGAGACCAATTCAACACGTACTCGAGTCATTCGTCGTAAATTACATATCTGCGAATTCAAAAAGACTCTTTCGATAACATGTAGAGTCGAGAAGAGGAAAGGAGAGGTGTATTAATTATAAATCTCGACCCATGCTCGAGATAAGGCGATATTATCCATCGTCAGCCAATTACAAGAAACAAATAAAGCTCCCCACTGAATAATACGATACGTGCTTAGCTAAAGGTGCAAGTACGTTGAATAGAGTCGGTTAATGTGGTTTGTTTTCTGATTGCAGCGTGATTCTTAAATCGTTACGATTCTTCTCGCATACGATTCGCGACTATTTTACCCTCGATTTCGAGTACCAAGTTTGGAATAATTTCTTCCAATGTGCCGTGTCATTTCTGACGCAACCAGCTTTGCAACTGGAGACATTTTCGCACAGCAAAAGATGGCGTATATCGACCAGGTACAAAGATATGAGAAGAATTGCCGGCCACGAAATACGTATCATGTGGTTTAATCTAGGTACGTGTGGGTAATATTATTTTTTCGAAACCGAAACCTAATGTCGTGAGTTAGTGTCCGAAGGGGGGAGGCAGGAAGGAGTATGCGGAATCAGGTTCTAATTGCAGGTAGAGTGTATTTATACGCCGGAGTGAATTTTCTTCCAAAGATAATTAATTCATCGGAGAGTAGATTGGGTTACGTCGTCATCTCGTCGAGTCTGTACAAATCTCAATGTAGGTAATATTATCGTCTGTGTATTTGACGATCAGCTATTTTTACGGAAACCCGTTGCTGTTCATTTGCTCATCTTCACGTTGACATTGATTTTTACCAAGTCCAGTGCTACGTAAATATTTTATATTCAAAATTGGAGAGGGAGGGAGGGGTCCAATCGAAATTTTTGTCATAACTAAAAGTATTCGTAGGACTTCAAACTACAACTTTTGTTTGAAAATTTTTTCAATTGGATCCCTTACCTCCCCCCAGTTTTTGATAATGTATTTTGAATAAGTACGAATAAGTTATAATACTCAAAATTGGTGGAGAAGGAGGGGTCCGATCGAAATTTTTGTTATAACCAAAATTATTCCTAGTACTTCAAGCTACAACTTTTGTTTGAAAATTTTTTCGATTGGGCCCCTTAAGTACCTCCATATTGTTTTTTGAATAAGTTGGATTATCCAAAATTGGAGGAGAGGGAGGGGTCCAATCGAAATTTTTTTCATAACCAAAATTATTCTTAGTACTTCAAGCTACAACTTTTGTATGAAAATTTTTTCAGTCGGGCCCCTTACCTCCCCCCTGTTTTTAATAATGTGTTTTGAATAAGTTGGTTATCCAAAATTGGAGGGAAGGGAGGGGTTTAATCGAAATTTTTGTCATAACCAAAAGTATTTGTAGAACTTTAAGCTACAACTTTTGTTTGAAAATTTTTTCAATTGAGCCCCTCTCTCTCCACTGATTTTGCATAACACTCCCAAGATACATACTAATTAAAAATTGAAGGGGTAGGAGGAAGTGTCCAATTGAAAAATGTTTGCAACAAAGTTGTAACTTTAAGTTCTAGGAATAATTCTGATTATGAAAAAAAATTCGATTGAACCCCTCCCTCCTCTCACCTCCAATTTTGGATAATCCAACTTTTTCAAAACATATTATTAAAAACAGGGGAGAGGCAAGGGGCCTGATTGAAAAAAATTTCATACAAAAGTTGTAGCTTGAAGTACTAAGAATAATTTTGGTTATGACAAAAATTTCAATTGGACCCCTCCTTCCCCACCAATTTTGAGTAATATAACTTATTCGTGCTTATTCAAAATACATTATTAAAAATTGGGGGGGGGGGGTGCAAAGGGCCCAATTGAAAAAATTTTCAAACAAAAGTTGTAGTTTGGTGTTCTACGAATACTTTCAGTTATGACAAAAATTTCGATTGGACCCCTTCCTCCTCTTCAATTTTGAATATAAAGTATTTATGTAGCACCGGACTTGAATAAAAAAAATCAACGTTAATTGGAAGGTGGGCAAATGAACAGCAACGACTTTCCTTAAAAATAGTCGATCGTGTGTATTTGTACGAGTTCGATATGATCGTTCATGATCATAATATACAAAATATACATAGACCATCTTTGTATTTCAAGGTCATCATCTGTGTGAATCGTATTATCGCTCTTGGGTAAAAAAAACCGTTCGTATCGTCTGTACGATTATCTCTTTCGTTCTAGACGTACCGCTTGCTGCGCTGCGAAGACTCGTACGTCGACGACGACTGAGCCTGCGAGTAAAAGCGTGTGCCATTCGTATTCGTAAAACGTGTGAATGTGATTAGATGTCGTATTGTCTACCCATTTCTTCTTGTTTTCACCACCGTTGAAACGTGACCTATTATATAATCGTGTCGATAAGTCGAGGCTGCGATTCGTTCATTTTCGATATGGTTGTTTTGCTTTTGTGAACGCAGGTCAAAATAAGAAACAGTTTGTACCTCAGTTGGTGTGCCCGTTCCTCGAGATGACCCTTATACCGGAAGAAGAGCTCAGGAAATTGACCATACCGATATTTTTCGACATGATGCAGGCCGAATTTTATTCCAATCGGGATGGACTCGACAAGAAGGATTCCAAGATTAAATATAATTTCTCCGAGGTACGTACATATATCACCGGTGTGTTTAATGTTTATCCACGTGATTGTGATTTTATTTTTTAAGACGTGGATTTGTCCCTTTATCGCGTATTTATGGTGGTTCTCGTGATGAGAGGGTTGTTAGAAAATTTTGTGCGGGAGGAGCAAGAAATAATTATTATCCATCATCGATGAGTTAATGTTGTGATAAGGTGATAAGAGTGTTTTAGGAATGTGTTTTTTATAAAACGTTAAAGGTATGAAAATTCGTAATATTTTTTTTATCTCAAATAATTTCGCCTAAATCTAAATTATCAGTTCATGGTCCTGGAGAAGAAGCATACGTGTATTTTAGTTAATGAGAAAGAGATAGCTACATATTTACAAGAATTATTTGATAATTTTTCGGGGGGAAATCCCAATTCCTTAAAAACAACTTTTGCAAAAATCGTATAAAAATATATTTTATGAGAGAAAATATTTCATTCTGAAAGAAATCAAAAATCTTATTGACATTTTTTTTTAATTTATAAAAAAAATTTCGAAAGGGAATTTCAAAATTTTTCTGAAGAAAAATCTAAATTCCATAAAAAATTTTCAAATTCAGAATAATTCTTCTGAAAAATGCAATCAAAAGTTTTATTTAAAAATATACCTACTTAAAAAAATTTCATGAGAAATTTTCCAAGATTTTTTTGAAATGAAATAATTTACCTATCTACACATTTCAAAACTTTGTTGAAAAAAAAATCAATAATAAAATTCACAAAAATCCATTTTTTAGGGGAAATAAGTACCTATTACAAAATTTTCCTGAAAAAATTGAAAACCATCTATTTTTTCAAAATTTGCGAACAATCTACTTTTTTTTTTGAAATGAAATTTCGAAATTTTTCTTTAAAAAAATCAAAAAATATTTTCTATAATTCCGCAAAAAATTCTCCAAATTTTTTTTTGAAAAAAATTTCATCGATTTGCTCGACCTTTCAAAAAAAAAAAATTAGGTAGGTATTTCAACTTTTCAAAAATTATCAATTTCCTCGACTTTTCAAAGTTATCAATTTTATCAATTTCTCTAAAATTATAAATAATTCCTTGTTTTTCAAAAATCATCTATTCTTTCAATTTTGTTAAAAATTATTATGGTTATTTTTCAAAAAATTTCAATTTTTTAGATTTTTTAAAAATCATTATTTTATCAATATTTTCAGAAATTATCAATTTCCTAGAATTTTAAAAGATTATTAATTTGCTTGACTTTTCAAAAATTATAGGTAAATTATTTCAATTTTTCAAAAATTATCAATTTCCTTGACTTTTCAAAAGTTATTAATTTTATCAATTTTTCCAAAATTATGAATGTACTCGATTATTTCAATTTTTTCGATTTTTCAAAAATTATTGATTTCTTTACCTTTTTAAAAATTATAATTTTTTCAATTTTTCGAAAATTATCAATTTCCTTGACTTTTCAAAAATTATCAATTTTTTTAATTTTTGAAGAATTATCAATTTCCTCGACTTTTCAAAAATTATAATTTTTTTAATTTTTGAAAATGATTGTTTTCAAATTTCATTGATTTTTTTAATCATTAGTTTTTTCAAGATGCCATTTTATCACATTTTTTAGAAGATTTTTTTTTCTAAAATTATTTTGTAATCATTTCTTTTTTCAAATTAAAAAAATTTCTTGCCAAACTGCTTAAGAACATTGTTTTTCACTTGGTGCTTTGCAAACATTTTCGTAAAAAAAAGGGCAATCATCATAAATTTTCTGAATTTTCTAGCTTTTCAGAATTTCTTTATGCTTTTACGATTTGCATAATTTTTTATTAAAATCGAAAAAGCTTCATTTTCTGAAGTTTCATTTTTTATCAATTTCAAAATTTATTATCTGCAGTTTTCAGTCTTATAAATTTTGTAGAGGATTAAAATATTGTTTTTTTTACAATCTTACTAAATTCTACATTTTTTTTACATTTTCTTCGAATAAAAATAGTTTTTCAAGTTGTAACGGAAAATTTTGTTGTTCAACTTTTTTTTTGCAACTAAAATTTTTTTTATTGTAAAAATTTTATAACTTGTTTTTTTATCATAATTTCCAGGAAGGTTATCATTATTTTTATCAATAGATTTAATAATTTTGGCTGCTGTTGAATTAATTTTTTTTTAATTTGTTGTTTTATACAATGTGACCTTTTTTCTGTTTTTTTTTCGATTTTAAATTCAAAGTAAGGGAAAGAAAAGGGCTGCTTTTATAAAAAAAAATTTAGTTTAGATATTTTCTGTTTTCATCCCCTCCAATTTTTGTGTGTATTTCATTTTTAGTTTGGTAAATTCTAAAATTTTTGAAAATTCAGTTCTATTCCGATCTCGTTGATTTTCAAACTATTCTCATTTTTTCTACAAATTTTTACGATTTCAAAAATCAGTCGTATATTTCGTTTGCTTCATCTTTATAGTGTTGCTCAATCACCGACCGATTATGAATCTATTTTTCTCAATTGTTTCTCGCGATCTCTTCTAAATGTTGTGAAAAAGTTCAAAATCACCCATACAAATACATCTAATACGCATAACGAATACTTTGTTAACAAATGATTTTTTCAAGGGCGTTTATCAATGAAATTGAAATGCACCATTTAGCAATATTGTTTTTTTCTGTTGATGGTGGTGAAAATTTCTATTAAAGCTGAAAACACTTTCGATGCACAAGTAAATGGGCAAAAACAGTCGGCTAGCTATGAAATCGCGACCACAGATAAAAATGTTCAAATGTACTTACCATTTCCAAGTGCTTGTAATTTACGAGAATAATGACATGTGCTTATTATGTTTTTTTGTTACAATCAGTTCGAGAACGAAATGATCGCCAAATTGGATAATCTCGTCGAAGGTGGAAGCGGAGATGAGCAGTACAAGAATTTGTTCTCTTCAATTATGATGAATTTGAGTGAAAATCATACCGTCATGAAGGAGCAAGTAAGCCCCCTATGTCTTTCCATAACTGTGGATCCATTGCATTTTATTTTTATGTTTTTTTTCCTTCATTTTTTACTTTTTTATTTGCTCAGGGTATCCGATTTGTGTCGATTGTGACTCGATTGATGGAAAGATTACTCGAATATAGGCGTATAATTAATGACGAAAGTAAAGAAAACCGTATGATTTGTACGGTTAATTTACTAGTGAGTTGAATTTTCATTTTCCTCCATTTTTATTCCAAAAAAAAAAAAAAAAAAAATCGCCAAATTACGTTACGACGTCGTTTAATAAACACAATGTAATTTTGCAGGATTTTTATAACGAAATCAACAGAAAAGAGATGTTCATTCGATATGTAAATAAATTATGCGCTTTGCATTTGGAATGCGAGAACTATACGGAAGCGGCGTATACATTAAGACTACACAGCAAATTATTATCTTGGTCGGATACAGAATTATCTCCATTATTACGAAGTCCCAAGTACCCTCATTGCGAAACTCATCGTCAGCTGAAGGAAGCCATTTATCAAGAAATGATCGCCTTCTTCGACAAAGGAAAGGTATGTCGAGTCGGGCGCCGTTTAAATTAATTTTTAATCAACGTACGTGAATTTTTTTCCATCATTTTTTTTTTTTTTTATAGATGTGGGAGTGCGCAGTTTGCGTTTGTAAAGAATTAGTCAAACAATACGAAGAAGAAACCTTCGATTACGAAAAATTGAGCACGTTGTTGAAACGAATGTCGCAATTTTACGATTGCATTATTAAACAACCCAGACCGAATCCAGAGTATTTCAGAGTAGCCTATTACGGTAAAGGATTTCCTTCGTTTTTGAGTAATAAAGTGAGTATTCTACTCTTGCGTAATTTGAGATAAGGCATTCGTAGAAAAGTGAAATACAAAACGGTTCTGCGATTTTTTTTCCTCAGGTTTTTGTACATCGTGGAAAAGAGTACGACAGACTGAGTGATTTTTGTAGTCGAATGATGAATCAGTATCCGAATGCTGAGCAGATGACGAAATTGACCCCACCTGGAAATGATATTTTAGAATCGCCCGGACAACGTATCCTTTTTTTTATGAACTAATTTTCGTTGAATTTTTATTCTACGTACAAATAAAAAAGTCATCGACGGATTTTCAAAAAAAATTTGAAAATAATTTTTCACATTTTTTTTCCAAAATTCACAATTTTTTGAAGCGTTATGATGTGCTTTTCAATTGAAAAAATTTCTGAAATTGGAATTCAAAAATTTCATTTAGGAAAACGTTTTGATTTTCTAAAAAAAAAACTAGCTTTCGATTTCAAAAAAAAAAAAAAAAAAAAAATACACACATTTTTTGAATTGAGAAAATCTTAATTTTTCAAGTGACGTATCGGAATATTTTCAAGAAAACAAAATTTTAATTTTTTGATTTTTTGGGGAAACATTTAAAAAAAAATTCTATAAAAAATAAAAAGTTGTTTTTTGAACTTGCAAGTGACTTCTTCAATTTTTCTGAATGGTTTTTTGGATTTAAAAAAAAAATGTTTTTTACATTATAGAAATCCAGCTTTCGATTTTTTTTTTTGTTTTAAAGAAATATTATTATTTTTTTTTCCAAAGCAATCAAATTCTTCAATTAGAAATCAATCTCTGAAAATTTAAAATGAACATTAATTTTTAAATTTAATGGAGAAAACTTTTTGATTAGGTACCTATTTAAAAAAATGTTTTTTAATTACAAAAACCCAACTTATTGCTTTTTTTTAGGAAAAATTTGCAACTTTTCAAATTTATAGTAGAAAGAAAAATTGATTTAAAAAAAAGGTTTTAAAATTTCGTTGAAGTAGGCGTGTACTTTTGTTTTTTGGAAAAATCAAAAATTTCCTATTAAAAAAAAACAACATTTTTGTTTTATAAAAATCAAATTTTTATAATTGAAAGCAACCATTTTTCCCATTTTTTAATTTAAAGAATCCAAGTTTTCGACTTTTTTGGGATTACTTACTTATTTTGATTTTTTGGAGAAATTCATTTTTTAATTTAAAAAAAAAATGTTTTATTTCATTTTCAAAAATTATATTTTTGAATTAAATTTTTAAATATTTTAAGTGATCTTCTTCTTTTTTTTTTTTAATGTGACATTTCTTTTTAGTTTGATGGAATCAGTTTCTTAAATTATTTTTAAAGAACGTTTGATTCATTTTTTGGTTGGGGGGGGGGGGGCTCTCCAATAAACAATTATTATTTATTATTTTTTTTAAAATAAATTGTTTTTATGATTTTTTAAAAATATTTTTCAAGAAAAATATTTTTTTTTTACTCTTTGAAATTTTAAAAATTCAAGTTTTCGACTTTTTTTTAGATTATTACAATTTTTTGTAAAAATCAAATTATTTTTTAATTTAAAAAAAAAGAAAAAATATTTTAAAAAAATCAACTTTTATTTTTTTGAATAACACTTGAAAATTTTCATATTTATTTGAAAGCACTGATTTTTTTACCTTCTTAATTTTAAAAAATCCACTTTTTCGATTTTTTGGGGATATTTTGATTAATTTTTTATTTTCAAAATTTATTGAATTTTTGAATTCAAAAGTAGAACAAATTTCTAAATATTTTAAAGTGATCCAAAAGTAGTTTTTTTTTTTTTTTCAATGCGACTTTTTTAGTTTGATCGAATCAGTTTTTAAATTCATTTTTAAAAAACGTTTGAATCAATTTTTTTTTTTTTTTTTTTAAATGCCAAAAATGTATATCATTTTTAAAGAAAAAATCAAATTTCTGAATTTGAAAGCAAAACGTATTTCTACCTTCTTAAATAACATAAAAAAAAAAATCAATTTTGACTTTTTTTTGGGAATATTTCAATTTTTTGGAAAAATTAAATTTTTAAATTAGAAGGGAAAAAATAGTGCTTGATTTCATGTTTTAATTTCTGAGAAACTCTTAATTTTTTTTTGAAAAATAAAATTTTTGAATTTGCAACCAAAACAAATTTCTACATTTTTAAAAGAAATCAAGAAATATTTTAAAAATATGTTTTTTTAGTGTCATTTCTTTTCATTTCTTTAAAATTTTGAAAAACAATATTTTAAACAAATTCCCCAATTTTTTCAAGTTTAAAAATACAAATTATTTTAGAATTTAAAAAAATAGAAACTTTTTTTTTTAAATACTTAGAACACTCTAGAAATCAAATTTGAAAATTTTTTAAGTTGATATTTTTTTTTTCAAAATCAAAATTTTCAATTTTAATTTAAACTTCTTTTTGCACTTTTCATTTGCAAATTTGAGAAAATACCCGTCAAAATCAGCATAACCTAGACTAAAAAAAAAAAAAAATCACATATACCAATCACATCGTTGTACATACTTTAATCCTTATAGAACCAATACAGATTTACAAATCAATCACGTCGAACCGATAATGGACGAAAGGAAGCAAAAATTAATTAGTAAACAAGTCAACGAACAAATTTTACGTTACCATAGGTGAGTTAATCACTTACTCGACCTCATTGGCGACGGTTTTATTTTATTTTCGAATCGTGAAATTCTCCACGTTTGTTTTATTGACACATTACGTATGTATATTTATCGCAGAAAAAACAGTATTTCCAAGTTCCAATACTCGAGACCGTATTACAGCAAGGATGGAGACGGCGACGATGATAACAGCTTCGCGAATTTATGGCTCGAACGTACCGTGTTGGAGATCTCTTCGCCGTTACCGGGTATTTTACGATGGTTCCCAGTCGTCGCGTCCGAAATCTACCATATTAGTCCGCTTAAAAATGCCATCGAAACTATGCAGAATTCTAACAAGTGAGGCGTCGATAATTTCGCATATTTTTCTAACTAAACCGTATACTTATGAATTTTATTTCAATTGTAGAAAATTAAGAGAGATGGTGATATCGTATAAAAATGACTCCACGTTACCTTTGAACCCATTGAGTATGAAATTGAGCGGTATCGTCGACGCTGCCGTTATGGGAGGTGTGAATAATTACGAAAAGGTTATTCTCGCTGATCGATTCGAATTCTCAACCAGTGCATCCAAAATGTCTAATAATTTTCATTCATTTTCGCAGGCCTTCTTTATACCAGAATACGTAGAAAAACATCCGGAAGATGTTGATCTCATTAATACGTTAAAAGACTTGATCGCCTGTCAAATCCCATTGCTCGACATCGGTATCCAAATCCACGGACAGAGAGCCCCGTCAACGCTGGCAGGTCTACAGAAACGTATGGAAGAGCAATTTAACGAAATGAAAATCAGAATAGAAGAAAAATATGGCAAAAAGGTACCATACCATCGACTTTCCCCCAATCAACAACCACCTTACTAAGTTTCCACTCATCGTGATTCGATCTCTTTCGCTAGGTATCCGATATCAAATACGACGCAGGAGTCAAATTCAGGAGACGTACCACCACCGGCCATTCCTTCACAGCGTATAATAGCGAAGATAGACTATCCCAGGCTAGTCTGTGCTCCGTAGAGTGAGTTATTTTATTACTCATACTCTGTGCGAATTAACGCCAAAAGTATTGACTTGAAGCACGCTTAGATACACTCGCACGCGCCAAGACGTTATTTTTTCTATGTAGGCTTGGCTCGATTTATATTTAGCGATTATCGAAACGCTTTTCGAAGTAGTTTTCCAATGTGTTTTGAAGTATTTCAGAGGTTACACGTGTTTTGAAGTGTCGCGTAGATGGATTTTAAGACCCCCCTCCCTTTTCTCCTCTGCAGCTCACTTCTTCAACGGGCTCTGTCTGTGTGCGATTTGCGTCAGTGCCGGATTAAGATATCTAACGTAAGAGTGTTTGTCACTCTAAGTTGGGGAAAATGTGTTTTATGTAATACTATGTCCGAAATTATGAGAACCCCAACCCCCTCCCAGAGAACCTAATTTTGCTAATTTTGCATGGTTTCAACAATATTTTAAAAATAGGTGTTTTAACGATGCTTTTAAAACGCCTTCATTATAAATTTTTTCAAAATTATTTCAATTTTTTTAAGTTGTTTTTTTCTTTGATTTTTGAAGATAATTTCTAAAAAAAACTGTTTGGATTTTTTAAAAATTTGGAATTATTTTAACAGGTCTTTCAATACTTCAACGATTTTTTACATTCGGAATTTCAATGATTATTTCAACGGGTTTGGATTAAATTTCATTTCAAAGAAGTGAAGTTTTTACAAAACTTTTCCATTTTTTAAATCATTTTTTAAAAAATTTAATTCTTTTTAGATTGTTTTTTTTTTTGGGGGGGGGGGGGGGAGGTTCTAACGTAAGCTTAATATTTTTTGCATTTCTAATTTATTTTTTCCAAGCTTGAATTTTCTATTCAATTCATTAATTTCAATTTTTTAATCATCATCTTGCTTTTTCTATTTTATTTCAATTTTCACTTTTCTCGGTTCTTATTTTCATTTCTTTTTTAAAATTTTGAATTGCTTTCTGAATTTTACATACCTACTTATAAATTCAACTTTAATTTTTTTTAAATCAATGATTTTAGTTTGTAAATTGTATTTCAATGTTTTTTTTTTTTTAATTTTTGTTTTTAATTTTGACATTTTTGATTTTTTTCGAAATTTTAATTTTGATTTTTTTTTAACTACAATTTTTATTATTTTATTATTTTATTAATTATTAGTTTTCTATTTCATTAGTCATATTCTAAAATCTTCTCAGACTTTTTTGAATTTAAACAATTTTTTTATTTTATTTCAATTTTTATCGGTTTTCAATAATTTTAATGTTTCTTAATTGCAATTTTTTCTATTTTTCAATTTCACTGATTTTTTATTATTATTTTTTTCAATTATCATTTTTTACCATTTCTAAAATTTTTATTTAAAAAATACCATTTTTGAAAAAATTCAAAATACAGGGTCTTCATTTAATCTTGGCACCCCTTCGGAGATTTTCTTGTTTGAGAAAGGTAGTTGGTAACATTTCGCATTGTTTGTAATGTAAAATGTTACCAACTGCCTTTTTTCAGACGAGAAAATCTGTGAAAGGGTGCCAAGATTAAATGAAGACCCTGTACGTAGTTTTTTTTTATTTTGAAACACATTTTTCAGGTTTTTTTTTTAGAAATTGCGAATTATGTCTTCTAGTTTCTTAAATTTAATTTTTTACGATTGAAATTGAAAATTTTCTTTTTCTTATCTTTTAATTCTATTCCATCCTCTCCCCCCCCCCCAAAAAAAAATTGAAATTGAAAATTTTCTATTTTTTTTTTCTTGCCTCTTAATTCTATTTTATTTCCCTCCAAGTTTTCAATTAGTTTTATTTATCATTTTTTTTTCAATTATTGTTAATAATTTTTTTCCTTGATTGCGAAAGTTTTTAATTTTGAATATTTTTCCTAATTCAAATTTTATTAAATTTTTTAAAGTCAAAACTTTTGATATAAGTACCAATTATTTATTATTTTTTTGAATTAAAAGAAATAGTCATTTTAGCTAGTGCATAGGTTTATGTTTTTTTTTATTCTTCTTGTTGTTTTCAATTGCTAATTTTTCTCTCTCTCACTTTCCTTTTTTTTGTTAAATTATTATTTTTGAATGTTTTTTCATTTTATTTACTCTAAATTTAATTTGTCTACAGGACAATTTCCTTTTTTTTCGAGTACTTTTCTCCAGTTTTCCCCAATTTAAAATTTTATAAATTTGTTTTCTATTTTTATTTTTTTAACTATTGATTTTTTTATTCTTTTTTTTCAATTTTTTAAAATTAAATTTTATCAATTAAAATTTTTTTGTCTGTACCTATACTTTTTTTGATTTTATAATTTTCTTTCAAATTTTTTCTTCTTTTTTTTTTGCTTTTTAGTGATTTAATTCTGATGGTGTTTTTTTTTTCATTTGATGTTTTAGATTTCAAAAATATTCTTCTAAATTCAAATTTTGTTTTAATTTTTGAATTTACGAATTATTATTTTTTTTTAAATTTTTAATATTTTTACAAATTTGTATTTTAACCTAATTTTAATTTTTTTACTCGATAAATTTTCCCATTTTTATTCATTTTTCTTCAATTTTTCAAATTTTGAATTTCTTAACCAAAACTAAATTAAAGATCAATTTTCTTTTTTCTTTTTAACTGATTTTTCATTTTCAAATTTTAGGTTATTTGCTTTCGATTTGAAATATCTTCAACTTTTATTTTTTTTAGTCTCAATTTTTTCCAAATTTATTTTTTAAATTGACAAGTTTTATTTATTTTTTGGTTTTGTTGAAGTTTGTATGGTTTTTTTTTCAAATTTTTAGTCACTATCATTTTTAAAAAAAAAATTTTCAATCTATTTCAATAATTTTAGCCTTTTTCAATTCTATTACTTTTTCCAAATTTTCTAATTTTTTTCAAGTACGACACTATTATTTTTTCCAATTTCTCGGATTTTTTTAAAATGAATTTTTTAAATCGTCTTCAAAGAAATTGAAAAAAAAAATTGAAGAGAAATTTTTGAAAAATTTATTTATCATTTTTTTCAATATTATAAACCATTTTTTCGATATTACAGCGTTTTTTCTACATCTCAACTAGGAATTTTTCTTTTAACTTTTAATTTTTGGGAAGTAGGTAGGTAGAAGTTTGAAGTTTGAACAAAATTTAAAAAAATTAATCTTAAAAATATTTTGTTTTTCAAAAATAAATTATTTAAACATTTAAAAAAAATGTTGCCGCCTCCAAAAATCTGATAGGGTAATCCGGCACTGATTTGTGTATGGCTTTTGAAAAGTTTGAAATCATAGTATCGTATTACTCGTATTTTGTTATGTTTGTTTTTTCTGCTTTTTTTGCGCATGTGTAATAGGGGACGATCTTTGAGAAGTTTTGTTACCCTGCCGAGTCCTTTTTCTTCTACTCCCTCCTTGTGCAGGTAATAATTGAGTAATATTTAGACCTTATAAGCATGTGTAGCATGATTTGTGTCTTGGATAATTCGTTTTTTTTTTAAATGTAGATATATTTTTGATTTTGCATGCTGTAATGGTTTTTCTTTTTAATCTGGGATTCATTTCTCAGAAGTTTTTGTAATACTGGTGGTATTTTGGGTCTCATAATTTTTTTTATTCATCAATTTTTTTTTCAAGTGTGTGTGGTGTGTTTTATAAGATAAAATTTTTTATTTTCATTTTGTAGTTTTTGGAGTATTGGTAACATTGACCTTGAAATATTTTTACTTTACCTGTAACCCCGCCGTAAGTTTTCCCCGATCCCTTTTTAAAATGTTAATTGGATGATAATTGAGGAAAAAGTAACAGGATCGAAAAAGGTAATTTTTTATACTCGTTAGTGTTACCCCTGCCTTATTTTTTTCAGAATCGTCATCATTTTAGTGCTAATTTTTTCCTACTTTTCGATTTAAAATCATTACCTATACAGGGTGTTTCGTAGCAGATGTAGTTCCTTCCGCCAGATAGATAGGCAACCATAAGGAACAAAAAATGTTATTTAAACATGAAGGGGCAAGGTGAAATTAGATTGAAACAAAGTAATTTTTGATTAGTACATGAAAAGTACTTTAAAAAAGAACTTTTTTTTGCTTCTGACATTTTTTGCCTACCTGTGAAAATGAAGGCGCATGAGAGATTTAAACTTTGGAAAAAACAGGTTCTACGATTTTCGAAGTTCTGTAGCTGCCTATCTTCAAAAATGAAGGAGCTACAGAGCTTTGAAAATAGAAAAACTTGTTCATTCAAAGTTTAAAGCTCTACTGGGCCTTCATTTTCATAGATAGGCAAAAAATGTTAAGAACAGAAAAAGTTTATTTTCTTTAGTACAATGTATGTATCCAACCAAAAATTAATTTTTCCTCATTTTATTCTTCTTAGTACCTTCAATTTTCAAGATAGGCAACATGTTTATATAACTTTTTTGTTTCTAATGGGTTGCCTATCCACCTGGTGGCAGGAACTATATGAACTACGAACACCCTGCACATTTTTGAGGTATCTAACTGATATTGTTCCAATATGATGTGAAAACTGTTCCAAAATATTCAAATAATTTTTCTAAATTTTTTAGAAATCGTTATAAATTGAGCAATTTTTTTTTTATACCATTTGTCTAGCTATTTATCACCTTTTTAAACAATTGAATTAATCTTATCAGTATAGGTGTTATTATTGCACGTGTCGTTTATCTCATATTCATAAATTATCCTCTGCCCTCTCTGCGTAGTTGTAATTTTGCATGTGTCTAGCTTGTCGAGCTTTTACTATCATTGTTGTCACTGTACATATTTTTTTTTAAAACTTGGTTCTTAAAATATGATAAAATCAACCTAATTAATATTCTAATATTATCGTGTGAATTTTTCTCGCCACCTCTCGCAGGAACCACAACGTAGCCAAAGCTTCATTATCAGCTACCTCGCTATCTTCGAGCCTGGCCATGTTTGCGGCTCCGGTTCTATCGAACTCTTCGGTAACACCTACTCAGAAATTCGGCACGATGTGTTCGCTTACGAAACGCGAAAAAAAAGACAAGAAAAAGCGTCGCAATCGTACCGAAAGCAAGATCTCCTTAGAATCGGAATCGTACTCTTCGAGAGATAGCGGCTGTGCTGGGAATAGCCAGTGGTATACGACGCCCGGCAGCGATGCCGACTCCATGTCTTTGTCTTCTTTCAATAGCAGTATTCACCAAGCCTCCACGATCGATTTGCAAGAAGTAAGTGGCTCTCGCAGTACAGTTGGATGATTCGGTCGGAGTGATGTGAGAATTTTTGGCAGGGTTGGTTAATTTTTTTAATCTTTTGTGTGTAGACGAGAAGCTTGAAGTTGGCCAGATCTGATAGTGACAAAGGCAATAAGTCGAGACCTTCGAGTGATTCTTCGTTCACCTTATTGGAGGCGACTAGTGGTCTGATGTTGCCCATGAATAGAGATTCGTTCGGTATGTGATATTCCATTCCTGTAGAATTTTTTTTTTGATGATATGTTTCGTTGTTGTGCGGTGTGTCCTCGAAGTACTGAACGATTTCTTGGCCCAGATTTGCAAAAATTATGGTTATACGTTGATTTTTTTTTGTATTTTGTGAATCCTGCGAATCCTCAATTTTTTAGATTTTTCCCCAGATTTTAATTTTTTATCGACTCTTTTTATTTCCATTTTTAAAATTTTAATTTTCCCTCCCACTATTTCATACAGTTGAAAAAAATGTTGATTAAAATCTTGTTCCAATTATTCGTTTTTTCAATGAATTTTAATTTTTTTAAATTACCTACTTATTTATTTTCTATTTTTCTGCATTTTTATTTCAAGTGTTGAATTTTTTAATTTTTTATCCTGTTTCTATAATTTGAATTTTTTTAATATTGACATTTTCTTTCATGTTATTTCAATTTTTTTCATTATCATTTTTCATACAATTTTTCAAGTTTAAAATTTTTTCCAGTTCAATTTTTTTTGTTTTCCATTTTACAATTTTTTCTATGTATTAAATTTTTTCCAAGTTTTTTTTTTAATTTTTTAAATTTTTTCAACTTTTTTATCTGGTTTTTCAAAAAAATTGCAATCGTAGTTTTTTCAAGTGGCTCCAGGTTAAATTCCTGTAATGGTAGAATACAAAAAAAAACTTTTTTCAAATATCTTGAACTGAAACTTTTTTGATCAGCCAATTTTCAAAATTTACTATTTTTTTCAATTTTTTCAATTTTTAAAATTTATTAGGTATTCAATTTTTAAAATTTATTAGGTATTCAATTTTTAAAATTTATTAGGTATTCAATTTTTCTACTTTTTTCATTCGCTTTCAAGTTTTTAAAATTTAATTTTTGTTGATCAACAAATTTTTTTAATCTTTCAACGGGCTTCTCTTACATTTTGAAAATATTTTGAATTTAATTTCTGTTCAGTTTTTCATATCTCTCCTAATTTTTCATTTTTTATTCAATTATTTTTCAATTTTTCGACCAGTTTTTTTTACATTTTTTCAAATCATAGTTTATTTTATAATTTCTGAAATTGAAATTTTTTTAATTACCTAACAAATTTTTCAATTTTACAACATTTTTTTCCTTTTTTCATTCAAAGAAATTTCTCAATCGGCCCTACGTGTTTTTTCAATTTTTCATTTTTTGTCTAGTATTTTTATAAATTTTTCAATTTTTTTCAATCTTTTTTCAGATATTTTTTCGCACTTTAAAAAAAATCGCAATTGAAATATTTTCTCAACTTCTCATTTTTTTTCTTTCAAAATATTTCTTCAATTCTTTATTTTATCCATTGTTTTGCAATCTCATTTCTCACCAGTTTTCTTCAGTTTTTAAATTTTTCTTTTGTAATTTCTAAACTTTTAATTTTTTAAATCCATTCATTTCAAAAAAATGTCTGTTTTTTACATTTTTTCATTGATAATTTTTTAAAGATTTTTAATTGGAAGAATCCCAATTTGCATTTTCCCTAATTTTTTTCCACTTCTGAGAATTTTTTCATTCGCAGTTTTTTTTTTCAAAATTCTTATTTCGATTGTTTTCATTTTCATCTAAAAAATCGCTTACAATAATTTTTCACTGATTTTTTCTTCTTCAGTGTTTTCATTTTTTTTTCATCGAATTTTTTCAATGGCCTTATTTTTGAATTTCCTAAATTCATTTTTTTTTTAATGAAGAATTTTTCATTTTTTCAATGTTTTTCTTTCCATTTAAAAATTTTTCTGTTGTATTTCGTTTTCATTTTTTTCATAATTTCATTTTTTTTAAAACTTATTTTTTTCAGTTTCAAAAAAATGTTTTCTCATTTTTTATTCATTTTGAAATTCATTATTCAACTCTTTAGCCGAATTTCTCTTTTTATCAATTCTTTTTTTTATATTTTTTTATTTTTCTGGTAATTTTCATTCATTAATTAGTATTCCTTTTTTCAATTATTACTAATTTTTGTGCCAGTTCTTTATACATTTCTTCAACTTTTCAATTTTTTTCAGTTTTTTAAAATTTTTTCAATCACAGTTTATTTCGAATTTCTTAAATTAAAAAATGTTTCAATTTTCTAATGTTTTTTATTTTCAATTTTTTTTTTATTTAAATTTTTTGAACCCATTTTTCCATTTTATTTCTTTTTAAATCTGTTTCCTCAGTTTTTTTATGATTTTTTTTTAAATCGTTTTTTTCATTTTTTTTTTTTTTTGATCAGCAATTTTTCTGTTTCTCAATTCTGTTTTCAATACCTATACCTACATTTAATTGTTATGCCAATGTTTTGAATTTAAATTTATTTTTAAATTTTCATTTTGAATTAATTTTCATTTTGTAATCAACACCTTTTCAATTTTCCAACATCGACCAAGTGCAATTTTTTTTTCATTTCAATTTTTTGAACCACTTTTACTATTTTTAAATTGTATTCTATTTTTTCAATCGTTTTTTCTATTTTTATTTCTATTTTAAACATTTTTGTTTTTCTTTCCAAATTTCATTGTTGATTTAATGATTTCAATTTTTATATTTTATTTTTGAGGTTGGAGGGGTGAGGGGGTTCTATTCTTGTAATCGTGTTCCTAGTCTTGTCTTTGTAAATGTCTTGTACATCTTGACGAAACTCTGCACTAATTTTTCGACGTTGTTCAGATCTTTGAGGACAAACCGTACGTACAATGTACATGTATATTGTGTAATTTTATTGTACCCATATATTTGAGTATTATAAATGTAGCACGTGCTTGACGACTCGCTTTTTAAATGTATTTGGTGTTGGCGGTGGCTTGGCTGTGATCGGACTACAATGATTTTGTATACGATCGTGTGCACATGTAGATGTTAGTCTGGTATGGTCGAATCTCTATGATAGAGTCGTATTAGGTACGAATACGGATTCGACGACGACCAGCGAAGACGACAGAGTTCCTCCGCCTTTACCTGCGAAGCATCGCGAAGTCGACTTGAGTGGCAGCGGTACCAACGCCACCAATGCCGCCAATACCGCGGGTCTGCACAGCCAAGATGTTACCAACTCGGCGACGACCACGGTGGATACTCCGCCATCGCCACCAATTCGCCATAATAACTCCAGTACTACTCCTCCTTTGCACAGATTAATCGATAAGGTAAGAAACGGAGGATTATTTCGACCTGTATTCACACCTAGGAGGCTACTAAATGGTTATATGCGTAGTTCCAGTCGCAGCAACCAGATGTGAGAGCTGCTGCTGCTGCCCAAGATCAGAGCGCCGATGAGCAGCCTCCGACACCTCCCCCAAAGAAACCGCTTCATCGGTTGAGCCATACGTTAGTGTAAGGACAAAAATTTACGCGGAGACGCGACACTCGACTCTACTTGACTTCTTTTTTTTCTCCTCTATTTTTTTGTCGTATAATTTGTGGTGATCCCTTTTGAAAAGGATTTGTTTTTCTTAATTTTCATTCGTAAGCCCCGAGTATTTTGAAGAAAAAAAAATTTGACCACAAATTTACAGATATACCCCTTGGATTAATATTATGAGTATTAAGTAATGAATTTAGGCTTCTTTTTCAGTTCTGTGTGTCAGTGTTTTTAATATGAAAGTATTTTAGTGAAATTTTTACCTAATTTTTTTTTTTTTTTTTTTTTTTTTTTTGACGCCGAGGGCACTTTTATTAAGCATTATTCGATCAGTTGATTTGTACAGTAATTTGTCTCTTATGTGTTTTTTTTTCTCTTCTGCCCGTGCCCTCTTTTTTTCCTATTGTTTATTTTGTTGCGCTTTAATAAATTTTTTTCTTTTATTGAATTGTTTTATTTTTTATTGTGAGGAGAGCTCGAGAGGTATGGGTTGAATTTAAGAATAACTGGATTACTAAGGCCAACGTTGATGAGTAAAATGGCTCGAAATGTTCTGTATAGGATATCCTCCTCAAAACAAAATGTCCCAGAGGATGGGGTGCACGGGGAGCACCTTTTGAAACTTCAGATTTGGATACAACCTGGTACCACTAACAAAAATCTTCATGTACACATGGTGCCAATTGGTGTCTATCTCGATTTTGAAGGGGCAGTGGTGTACGACACTTTTCAAATTTTGTGAAAACAATGTTCAAACCCGGTCAGGGTGTCTAAGGGTCATGAAAATCATGAAAAAGTCATAAAATTTGAAAATGGGTCATGAAAGTCATGAATTTTTAAAAAAATTAGTAATTTAGATATTATTTTTATAAGAATATTAACATTAATTTTATTTTTAAATTTAAAATTTAATTTTTTTTTTTTTTTGGTCATGAAAAGTTACGAATTTTACTCTTCAAAGTTCAAAGTCATGAATTTTTGATAATATTACCTGGGCAAAATTACAAATTCGCTTAAAAGTAAAATTATTTCAAACTGTTGCATCTTCTCAAAAAAAAAAAAAAAAAAAAAAAAAAACGCATAAAATATTGTGATTTTTCTGAAGAAAAAAATCAATTTTCTTGAAGATTTTTTTTTTCAAGGGGATGGAAATCTCTGTTTTTCGGGGAAAATCCTCATTTCTTGGAATGAAAAAAAAGACTTGCGAAAATGAATAAAAACGAATTTTTTGGTACAAAAAATTTAAAAAATTGTTTTGAAATAAAAAACATTTTCACGTCACTAGTCTTAGGTAGTTGCTGTACAAGGCGTCGAAAAAAATTCTCATTTTTTTTAAAAGTATAATTATTTCTTAATCTCTAGATTATAAAATTTCAATTTTTTGAATTTTACTCATTTTTTTTGAAATAGAGAAATCTCAAATATTGTGGAGTAAGAATTTTTTTGAAGGAAGAAATTTCAACATTTTTTGGAATAAATAATATCCAAAAATCTTTGTTTTTTTTTTGTGAAAAAATGTTAGACTAAAAAATTTTCTTAGGTAGAGATATTTTTTTTAATTTCTGTGGAAAAGTTTCTTAATTTTTTCTTTGTAAAGAAAAAAATTCGTCCCATTTTCGAAAAAAATGAGGTTTCTTTCAAACAATAATTTTAAAAATTCTTTTGAAATAATTGAAATGAAAAAATTCAATTTTTTGGAGATCAGTTTTTTTTTCTTTGTTAGTAAAGTGAATAAATAAAATATTTTTTAAACCTTTGGGGCAAAAAGAAAAAAATTTGAAATTTTTTTTAAACGCAATGTTGCCAATTGATTTTGATAGATAAAATACAGAATTTCAAAGCTTTCGTGTAACTCCTTCATTTTCAAACTTAGGCAATATGTGTATATAAACTTTTATGTCCAAATTCAGGGTGTCTAACGGTCATAAAAATCATGAAAGTTATGAAAAAGTCGTGAATTTTTCAAAAAAAATCACTAGGTCAAGAAAAGTCACGAATTTTTGATAATATTACCCGGGCAAAATTACAAATTTGTTCATAGTGAAATTTTTTCAAAATAGTGATTTCTCTGAAGAAGAAAATCAATTTTCTTGAAAAAAAAATTTCCAGGGGGAATCTATTTTTTTGGAAAAAATCTTCATTTCTTGGAATGAAAGAATAGTGAATTTTTTTGTGCAAAAAATTTTAAACATTGTTTTGGAATAAAGAACATTTTTACGCCACTGAACTTGGAAATTTTCTGTTCAAGGCGTTAAAAAAAATCTCAATTTTTTTGAAGTAAAAATATTTTTTAAACTTTGTCGAAAAAATTCTCATTCTTTTAAAATCAAAAATCTGAATTTTATTGTTTTGGGATTGAATTGTTTTGAAATAAAAATATTTCTCCAACACTGTAGAGTAAAAAATCTCAAGTTTTTGTAATTTTTTTTTCAATTTTCTGAAAAATAAAAATATTTTTATTTTTTTGGGAGGAGGGTCTATGTTTTTTGAAGAAAAATTCTCATTTTTAGAATAATTTTTTTTTTAATACAAATTTTTTGCTTCAAAAATTTTTTAAAAATTGTTTTGGAATAAAAAAAAATTACTCAATTTCTTTTTGAAATCGAGAAATCTCATTTCCTCTGGAGTATAAATTTTTTCGGAGGATGAAATTCAAGGATTTTATGGAATGAAAAATATTCATTTTTTTTTTTTTTTTTTTTTTGAAGAAAAAATGTTATACCTATCTAAAAAAATTTTATGTGAAGATATTTTATATTTTTTTCAATTTCTAAAAAATTCGTTTCATTTTTGAAAAAATCCTGGGATTTTTTTTCGAAAATAATTTTTTAAATTCTTTTGAAATAAAAAAAAAATCTCAATTTTTTCGGGATCAATTTTTTTTTCTTTGATTGTAAAATAAATTTAAAAAATATTTTTTAAACTTTGGGACGAAAAAAAAACATAGAAAAAATGTTTTTCAGTAGAAACAGTAGTTAAAAATATTTTTAGGAGAATTTTTCGCGTTAAAATTTTTTTTTTGTGCCATTTCCAGAAAAAAAAATCATGAAAACAATTTCAAGCATCTACCTTTTAGGGAAGAAATCGAATTACACCCTTGACAAATATTCTAAGTATTCATCAAACTTTTTTTTGAAATTATTGTAGATTTTTTTGGTACAAAAAATGGGTTTCGGAAGGCATAGGCATAACTTGGGGGTTCAAGGGGCATTCGCCCCTCCCTCAATATATTTTAAATAACTACCCATTTACCACAAAATATAGGGGAAAAATTGGGAATTTCTTCTCCCTACCCCTTATTTATTTCAAAATATTACGCTTATGCTGGAAGGGGGCCCCTGGAAATGTAGAAATATTGTTCATGAAAAAGTCATGAATTTTCAACAAAAAAAGAAAGTTAGACACCATGAAATTTCAAGTTTGGCAGACCACCACCGCACACCCTGTATATTGTACCCCCTCATTTTATAAGTTGATCAAAAAATTTCAAAAGTGAACAAACTTTGGTATCTTTTGAGTACCATCCTACCGTACCATATGCTATATCAAAAAATTCTGCTAATTTCATTTTCTCCTGCCCCTTCAATTTTTGAGGCAGGCAACATTTGTGTATGGAACTTTTTTGTTCTTTCTTCTTTCTTTATGGGATGCCCATGCCCAATGTCCATTATTTTACTCGAACATTGTGGATTTCTTTACATCACTCAGAGATCGCGCTGTATAACCGCGTTTTCTGTACGTGTTGGAATGGTGGGTGGTTAAACTATAGAGCCCTAGTTGAACGTCATACATACGAGTAGTTAGTTCACATTGTTGACCAAGATAACGTCGTCGGCGGATAAGAAAAGTGGTTTAGGCGAGAGGCAGCTACGAGTATTAAAACAATTTGTAGGTACGGAGTTCAAACACTATTGAATTGAATGCAGTTATGTTTGTTTCTTTATGTTGATAAATCGGTGATAATTCTACACAGTGTTGTGAAATCTTAACAAAATAATTATTAGAGGTATCTACACAACTACTTACCTATTTCTCAAACTTGATCTTTCACTTATGAAAATTTTTCAAAGCTTTGGTATATTTTTCGTGTAGAATATATTGGTTAATTTGAAAAGCAAAAAATGCAATTGTTACTACGATTTTTAAATTTTCTAAACGTATTACTGGGAAAGATTTGCGCGCCCCTTTACTCCTATTTCGCTAAACTTCCCCGGAAACCTCTACCGGCTCAAAAGCATCCCGAAATACTCAACACGAGCGCGACCATTTTGGCTGAAAAAATCCGAACCAAGCAGCTGACCAGTGAACAAGTAGTGAAGGCGTACATCGAACGATGCCAACAAGTAAACGGCCTGTTGAACGCCATTATCGAAGATCGATACGAGGCAGCCATAGAAGAATCTAAGCAAGTCGATCTCCTCATTCGAAGTAATGAAAAAACAGTGGAACAAATTGCAGAACAGACACCTTTGCTAGGAGTACCAATCACAGTTAAAGAATGCTTAATGGTCAAAGGTGAGTTGAATTTTGTAACTTGAAAAAAAAATTGAAAATGTTGATCATCGATCTAATGGTGATTTGGTAATTGATAGGTTCAAGTTATACTGCCGGAGCTCCATTGAGAAGAGAGGTTAAAGCCACAGAGGACGGTGCTGCAGTTGCCTCTTTAAGAAATGCAGGAGCTATACCAATTGCAGTGACTAACCTTCCAGAGCTGTGTTGTGCTGGTGAAAGTCGTAGTGAAATCATTGGGTACACGACCAGCCCCTATGATCCTAATCTTACTTCAGGAGGGTCCTCTGGAGGAGAAGTATGTATAGTACTTTATGTGTAGGTAAATTAAAAAAATTTAGAAATGGATAAAGTGAGAGGACGTATAATAATGAATAAATTTTTGTTATTTCAGTCTGCTTTAATTTCGTCAGCAGCTTCTGTCTTGGGCGTCGGATCAGATTTTGGAGGATCTATTCGAGTACCTAGTTCATTTTGCGGTATTTTTGGGCATAGGCCTACTTCTGGTATTGCATTTTGTCATCTAAAAATGTTATAAATAAGTTTTTTTTTTTAAACGTATGCGAATAAAATATTAACATTTTTCTTACGATATTTTCCAGGTATCGTGTCACTAGATGGACATTTTCCCAACAGTCCCGACGAAAATTATCAACTAATCCAGTCAGTAGGTCCCATGTGTCGTTATGCCGAAGATTTGAAGTTATCTATGACCATCGTGGCTGGCCCGAAAAATGCAGAGTTATTAAAACTTGATCAAAAGGTAAGGCACTGGATATTAATAGGTATTGAGTGGGACGCTAATCCACATGCTTTCACTTGGAAGTTGGAAAATTTACTCATGTTTTAAAAACTTTGCTTTTAAAAAATTAAAAATTCTCAATTATTCCAAAAGGAAATTATTCAATTTTTTGAAGATTTTTTTTTTGGGGGGGGGGGGCGGGAATCTCAATTTTTCAAAAAATGAAATCTAATTTTTTGATGAAAAAAATTCCAATTAATATTTCTTTAATTTTTGGATGAAAAAAATTCTGAATTTAGTCGGAATGAAAATAGTGCTGCTAATTTGTTTAAATTATTTTTGGAGTCAACGAACGTGCAAAAATTTATCATTTTTTGTAGGAAAAAATAATAATAAAATGTGAATTTTTTTCAATTTTTTCGATTTCAGTTTATTAGAAGGAAATTAAGTGAAAAAATTGAGAAAATTATAATTTTGTTTGTTGGGAATTAAAAAAAAATGCAATTATTTTGAATTGAATTCAAAAATAATTTTTGATACATAAGAAAGAAGTCTTTCAACGTTTTTGAAGAGGAAAATCCAGGGCCTATTCTCAGGAAAATTTAGAGCTGCGCGTTTAGCTCAATTACCAGAGTCATATCATATTGCATAGTATTGGTGTGTGGTTTGGGCGGGGGGGGGGGGTGAAACCCCCACTTGTGAAATGTTGATGGATTTTCAGAAAATTCTGACAAACACGTTAAAATATCGCAAAAAAATTCCTCGAGGGAAAATTATTTTTCAAAATGAAAATTTTTCGTGTGTTTAGTTTGGGTAGATAGTTTTTACTAAATTTCAAAAAAAAATCTTGCTTTTTTCGTTTTTTTACCGGCTATTTAGAATTTTCTCTTTGCAAGTTACAAATTCCTGGATCCCAAACTATCAAACACAGAACCACAGAAGTATTTGAGTGTACTTAAGATTTTTTTTGTAAGAATAAATATTCATGAAAAAATGTTTGCCAATAGATTCTAGAGAATTTTTTCTAAAAGATATAGTGATCATCAGACATGCAAAGTTATTTTTTAGAAAAAAAATTGAGATTTCTTTGGAAAATAAATTTATGATAGGATTTTTTGTCAAGATATTTTTTTTAAAAGATTTTTTGTCAAAAAGATACTTATTTCTTTGTCGAAAAATTTTTTTTCGAAGATTCTTTCATCAGAAATTTTTTTTGGTCAGTTTTTTTTCAATTTCTTGTCAAAAAAATTTTTGACGATTTTTTTTTTCAAAAAAAAATTATTTGAAGACTTTTCAAAGATTTTTTCATCAGAAATTTTTTTTTGGTCAAAATTTTTTTTCAATTTCTTGTCAAAAAAATTGTTGACGTTTTTTTGTCAAAAAAATATTTCTTTGTCGAAAAAGTACCTATTTTTCAAAGATTTTTTCATTAGGAATTTTTTTTTGATCAAAATTTTTTTTTCAATTTTTTGATGTTTTTTTGTCAAAAAAAAAATTTTCAAAGATTTTTTCATCAGAAATTTTTAATTTTTTTAGTCAATTTTTTTTCAATTTCTAGTCAAAAAATTTGTTTGACGATTTCTTGTCAAAAAAATCTTCTTTGACGATTTTTTGAATATTTTTTTTTTGTCAAAAAAAAAAATTCATATCTACCTACAAGACGTTTTGTCAAAAAAAAAATTTTGGAGATTTTTTGTTTAAAAGATATTTTTTTTGAAGATGTTTTTGTCAAAAATTAATTTTTAGCTGCACAAAGTAATTCAAACTGCACACCTTTTGTTTTGAAGCTCCACAAAATGGGCGGAACTGCACGTTAGAATAGGCCCTGGGAAAATTAAAATACCCCCTTTTGAAAATTCGAATAAATAACTTTAAAAATTGATTCAAGTTCAAATATTTAATAAAACGCCTCTAGCCTTTAGTAGCTGTACATGACGTTTAAAAGAATAAAAGTAAATAAAATTTCTAAATGATTGAACATTTAAAATGATTATATGAATAGATGATTAATTACCTTTACCACCTTATTAAAATATTGTAAAAATTTATCAAACTCCAAAAATTAACTTTCTAAACAATGTTCACAATTTCATTGAATTGAAAAATTAATGTGTACTTTAAGATTTGAAAAAAAAATAGAAGTTTAGCCGAATTTTTAAAATATGACTGTTGTTAAATTTTTAGTTTTTTACCTAACTACTTTTTTTTAAATTTTGATTTCAATGCCCCTTTTTTTTTGAAATTTCCAAATATTTTTTTTTTTGTCGAGGTTGTGTCATTAATTTTTCTTCAAGTTCAGTCATTTATGATGCCTGTTCTTATTGTTTAGGTAAATTTGAAAGAATTGAAAATTTATTACAAGCTTGATAACGGCTTCAAAATAACCGAAATCTCCGTCAATCCTGATATAAAAAAATCAATCCTGAAGGCTGCAGAGCATTTCAGAAGCAGTCACGAATGCTCCGTTCAAAAGGTAAAATATGTACTTATGTTCTATGATATAAAAAAATAAGCTCGTGGGATGGTCTTTTTTTCGAAGTAATCCAATGTAATCTTTTGATTGGTAAGCTTTGATTAGATAAGTAATTAATATTCACTTCCAGATTAACATTGCTGAAATGGACGACTCATTTGAAATGCTTATTAGCAAAATGCTTCAAATTAAAGATATCGATTCATTGATGGTTTTAAAAGATCCTAAGGTAAAGTATCTCCTTTATGGTCTTGTCTATTTAGTTACTTCCCATTAAAGCTCGTATTTAAAAAAAAGAAATAGATATTCACCTGCTTTATCCTGTTGTTTCAGAACGAATCTAGTTTTCTGAGCGAATTCCTGAAAATGTTCATTAATAAAGCGAGTTACTCGACGGAATTATTAATGACGAGATTCTTTATTAAAAGTTTCCCCATTTTAGTGCCCAAGAGCAAACAACCAGAGTACTTATCAGCTTTGAATAACTTGTCCAATTACCTCAAAGTAATCTATTTTAATTGAAGTTTGAAAAGCTTCATGCTTCAGTTGATAAATGACACCTAATTTGTTACTGATACCAATGGTTAAATTTTTCATTTTTAGGAGTTACTCCAAGACAATGGTGTACTATTCTATCCTACCTTTGCTTCTTTGGCCTACTATAAACAGGAGTCTTTTTGGAAAGATACTGCATTGCCCTATCCTATGATAGTAAATGTGTTAGGGTTTCCTGCTACTCATGTTCCTATGGGTTTGAATGAAAATGGCATACCTGTTGGTTTCCAGGTGAGTTTTATAAAATGCTATGAATCGATAACGATAGTTGTCAATTTACATAAATGTAGGTAATTCAGCTGAATGAACAGTTAATTTTATTTCATACGTTGATAAATGGTACATTAGAGACAGTAAAGGATCAACACAAGTAACTAAAAAACAAACACTATAATTTTCCAATGTTTAGGTGATTGCTGCTCCTAATCAAGATCGTCTCTGTTTCGCAGTAGCAGAAGAATTGGAGAAAGCCTTCGGTGGTTGGGTATCGCCTCCGATGAGCTCTTAAATACTCAATTCTTTGAAATACGAGTTCTTAATTTTAGGTTACTACTTATTTTTCTAAAAAAAAAGAAACTTTATTATTTTTACCATATTTTTAATAAATATTCATGTACTCGTATACTTACTGTTGTTGTTTTCTTTCCAAAATTTTCAACTTAATAATTTTCTCCAATTTTTTGAGTTCTATCCCGTTTTACATTGAACGTGTGTTGAAATTATCGAGACAGATTTTTATTGTACCTATATGTAATTTTTTGTTACATTTTTTTCTAACTTTCAACTTGATATTTTAACAAAATTTTGACAACTTTTTTTTTCAAAGATGGATACAATTTCTTTTTAATTAAAAATAAGAAAAAAAAAATCTTATTATTCGGGTCCATTCTGAGAGGTTCTGATAAAAAAATTTGGCGAATTTTTCAATTATTCCCATTTTTGAAAAAAATTCATTTTGCCATGTAATAAGTGGTGAATTTTAAATTTTTCTAAAATTTAATTTCTTTGAAAAACATTCTCAAAATTTTTTTTCTCGTTTTTCGGATCCATTCTGAGAGGTTCTGATGAAAAAATTTGGAATTTTTCGATTGTGGTGAATTTCAAATTTTCCTTAAATTTGATTTCTTTGAAAAAATTGCTCAACATTTTTTTCCTTATCATTAAGGTCCATTCTGAGAGGTTCTGATGAAAAATTATTACTATTTTTGAAAAAAATTCATTTTGCCATGTAATAAGTGGTGAATTTCAAATTTTTCTAAAATTTAGTTTCTTTGAAAAACATTCTCAAAAATTTTTTCCGCCTTATTCGGGTCCATTCTGAGCGGTTCTGATGAAAAAATTTGAAATTTTTCGATTATTACCATTTTTGAAAAAAATTCATTTTGCCATGTAATGTGGTGAATTTTAAATTTTTTTAAACTTTTAATTTCTTTGAAAAAATTTCTCAAAATTATTTTTCCTATTATTCGGGTTTATTCTGAGCGGTTCTGACTTCTGATGAAAAAATTTGGAATTTTTCAAATTATTCCCATTTTAAAAAAAAATCATTTTGCCATGTAATTCAATTTCTTTGAAAAAATTGCTCAAAATTTTTTTCCTCGTTTTTCATATCCATTCTGAGAGGTTCTGATGAAAAAATTTGGAATTTTTCGATTATTACCATTTTTGAAAAAAATTCATTTTGCCATGTAATAAGTGATGAATTTCAAATTTTCCTTAAATTTAATTTCTTTGAAAAAATTGCTATAAAATTTTTTTTCTCACTATTCGGGTCGATTCTGAGAGGTTCTGAATCTGATGAAAAAATTTCAAATTTTTCAATTTTTTTTATTTTTGGGAAAAATTTATTTTTGCTGTGTAATAAGTACGGGTTGTGACTTATTAGGTATTTAATTATTGAAAATTTATTTGAAATTTTCCGTTTGCAAAATTTCAGCATAAAAAAATTTCAATCCGATACTTTTGATTTTTTTGAATTTTTAGTTGATTAAAAAAAACCCTCTAGCCTTAGTTGCTGTACAGAGTTTTCCTAGACCAGTGCACGACCTTCAAACGAATGATGGAACTACCCAAACTACACTAGTGTATACATGTTTACCGATCCTAAGATTTGAAGGTGCAATGTTATGTACTCGTAATGATTTTTTTTCCGAATGTTGTAACTTCGTTGATAATGAAAATAGACAAAATTTGTTTAGCACTTTTTTGTAGACTTTTTCAAGTTCTACAAAATTGGTTATATTCGTGTTTTGCCTAGCTCCAAAATCGAGGGAGCTACAAGGATTTAAAAACTTGTGCGCATTATATCTCCTTAACTCCTTCAATTTTCAAGTCAGCCAAAATTTATAAAAATCAATTTTTGTTGATATTGTGTGCTCTAGGAAATGAGCTATTAATGGTTTGCCTAACTTCAAAATTGAAGGAAGTACAGCCATTCGAAAAATGAAGAGGGTAGCTTCCTTCAAAGAGCATAGCTTTCATGGTAAGATAGGTGAATTGGCCTCCAGTAAGAATTTTGAAACCAACTATATACATAGTGGAAGTTGATCCTATGGTTTAAAATCGCAGTGATGAAATTTGTAGGTCGCTACCTCACCCCCACCCTCTCCTAGGCCAAAAATGTAGTATTTTAGCATGGTATAAAAATGGTTTTACGATGACCTAAATGGGAAAAAAGGACCAACATTTGACAAAAAATTGAGTACCTAGGTTGGGAGGTCTAGAATGAGACTTTGGCATGCGTATTTTATAAGACATTAAAAAACTAGGAAAATTGTTTTAAAAAATTGATGACTTTCTGTTATAAACTTGAAAAAAACATTAAATCAATACCTATTGCAATTTTTATTGCAATTGATTTTTTCTACAATTCTTTTTCTTCAAAATATCCAAATCGACTTTAACAAAATTTGTATCCATTTATTTTCGGAAATGATTTAATTTTCGTTTGTATTTTGGCATCAAAGCGAAGCGAAAAGACTAAACAGCTCACTCTCACTTCATATTCCACACACGCGATCAGCTCTCTCTCTATGGGCTAATAGGTTTACGTGGTTTCCAAGTAGGTGTTGAACGTCATATAATTCTTCTATTTCTTCTGCAGAATTATATGTACTGCGCAATCTCCTCATTCACCAATGATTCATAAATACAAGAATTGGTAGTTGTCGATTATCTTGAAGATAATACATAGTTGACCAAGGTCGTCTGAAAAGTGGTTTAGGGAAGAGGCATCTACGAGTATAATAATAACAATTCGTAGGTACTGCGTTTGTTGAAGTTACATAGGCAGTTTAGTCGTTATTGAATGCAGTTTTGTTTCTCTATGATTGTGATAGTGCGATGATAATTCTACACAGTGTTGTGAAATCTATACGAAATAATTTTTAATAGAGGTACTTAACTAGTTACCTATTTTTCAAACTTAATCTTTTACTTACGAAAGTATTTCGTAGCTTCGGTATTTTTTTCGTGTGGAATATATCTATTGGGTAATTTGAAAAGCAAAAAATGCAATTGTTACTACGATTTTTACATTTTCTAAACGTATTATTGGGAAAGATTTGCGCGCCTATTTACTCCTATTTCGCTAAACTTCCCCGGAAACCTCTACCGGCGCAAAAGCATCCTGAAATACTTAACACGAGCGCGACCACTTTGGCTGAGAAAATCCGAACCAAGCAGCTGACCAGTGAACAAGTAGTGAAGGCGTACATCGAACGATGCCAACAAGTAAATGGACAGATAAATGCCATTATCGAAGATCGATACGAGGCTGCCATAGAAGAAGCTAAAAATGTCGATCTTTTTATTCAATACAATGAAAAACCAGTAGAACATATTGCCAAACAGACACCTTTGCTTGGAGTGCCAATCACATTTAAGGAATGCTTAATGGTTAAAGGCGAGTTGAATTTTATCTTATGAAAATTAATTTTCAAAGGTTGATTAATAGGGCAGCAACAAATATGCATTTTTATTCATTTTTACCACGCTTTTATATACTTGGTATGTATGTTTGTATGTTTGTTTGTATGTCTCATGGAACCAAGAGTATGTTTTCGACCAATCCTCTCTCATTTAATATTTTACTGGAATTGAAAGAACATAGTGCTCACATTAGGGGTTTTCGAGGTCGCTGAATTCGATTTTCGAACTCAAATTTACCCCCACCCCAAATTGAGTCCCTATGAGGGGGTTCAATTTTGAAAATTTCAGAAAATCACAACATTGGTATCGAAATGTAGGTTTTCGAGGTCGCTGAATTCGATTTTCGGACTTAAATTTACCCTCACCCCAAATTGAGCCCCTATGAGGGGGTTCCATTTTGAAAATTTCAAAATTCACAACATTGATATCAAAATGTTGGTTTTCGAGGTCGCTGAATTCGATTTTCGAACTCAAATTTACCCCCGACCCCAAATTGAGCCCCTATGAGGGGGTTCAGTTTTGAAAATTTCAGAAAATCACAACATTGGTATCGAAATGTAGGTTTTCGAGGCCGCTGAATTTTTTTTTTTTTTTAGATAGACATTCGAACCTAGTAAAACTATGAAATTAAAATATTTTCAACGACAAAAAGAGTTAAATAAAAATGTAAAAAAATTTTAAAAAACCACGCTTTTATTTAAAGTTGGTCACTTTGTAAAATGTTATTCATAGGGAAAGAGTAATACCTTAAAAAACAAAAAATAAAATTTACTTGAATACAAAAATGTGTCATGACAATTTTTTTTTCAAAAATTTTAATGATGAAAAGCATGGTGGGGTGTGCGAGGAGCAAACGAATACCTTTTCGATTAACGCCCCACCACGCTTTTCATCATTAAAATTTTTGAAAAAAAAATTTTCATGACACATTTTTGTATTCAAGTAAATTTTATTTTTTGTTTTTTAAGGCATTACTCTTTCCCTATGAATAACATTTTACAAAGTGACCAACTTTAAATAAAAGCGTGGTTTTTTAAATTTTTTTTTTTAAGTGTGTCTTAACACGGAGACGTAACTAGATAACTACCCCCCCCCCACTCCATTTTTTTTGAAAAGTCGACAAATTTCTGAATTTGGCAAATCTTGGGTCTTGTTAAAATTAAAAATCAAAAGTCAGCAAAATTAGTGATTTAAAAAAAAAAAAAAAAATTAATTTATTTATTACAAAGTCGCGTGTGTGTTTTCGTGGTTCAGCGGTTTCGCTATATCATACGATTATTATTAAATATAAATGCACTTGCAAATGATTCTATTACATTACACGAAATCAAGAATGTCTTGAGCTAATCTTAAAAATGATTTCCATTAAATTTTTAGCATAGTATATGCTTTTACGTAGACCAAAATTGAAAAAAACGACACCAAAATCAGAGACTAAAATCCGACATGTTGGGTTAGGTTACCTAGGTTAGGTTAGGTTATGGTTAGCACCTATTTTTGAAATAAAATTGCCCCACCACGTTAGTGTGGACTGGGGTACCTCGTTAAAAAAAAAAAAAAAAAAAAAAAGGTTTGGATGACATAAAAAAACTTGAAAATTTTCAATAAATTCGATTTTTTAGACATTATGTTAGACATTTTGAAACTTGTAATTTTTTTTGTAAATTTTATGATTTTTAGACATTTTCTAGACATTTTGTCAGGCATTCTGAAACTTGGAAATTTTTTTAGAAAGGTGACTTTCAGACATTTTGTCAGACATTTTGAAAATGACTTTTAGGCTTTTTGTCAGACATTCTGAAACTTGAGAATTTTTTTATTTATTATACTTTTTGGATTTTTATTTTCATTTTCATTAGGCTTTTTTTATTATACTTTTTTTATTTGCATTACGCTTTTTTTATTACCTATACTTTTTAGATTTTTTAATTTCCATTGAAATCAATATTCGTGACTTTTAGACATTTGGTCACAAAGTAAAAGCATACTATGTCTCATACTTTCAAACGTAGTGTGGAAATAGAGCCAATTTTTTTTTTAAATCTTCCCTTCAAAATTTTTCAAAAATTATTCCCATTAAAATTTAAAAAAAATCATTTCTATTAAAATTTTTCAAAAATTATTTCCATCAACATTTTTAAAATTCAAAAATTGTTTTCATCAAAATTTTTCAAAAATTGTTTCCATCAAAATTTGTTCAATATCATTTCCATCAACATTTTTCAAAAATTATTTCCATCAAAATTTTTCTAAAAATTATTTTTATTGAAAATTGTTTTAAAAATTTTCTATCAAAATTTTTCAAAAAGTATTTCCATCAAATTTTTAAAAAAATCATTTCCATTAAAATTTTTCAAAAATTTATTTCCATCAAAATTTTTTGAATATTATTTCCATTAGGTAACATTATTTTTTTTAAATCTTTTCATCAAAATTTTTCAAAAATTATTTCCATTAAAATTCTTCAAAAATCACTCCCATTAATTTCATCAAAATTTTTCGAGAAAATTTTTTTAAAAATCTTAGGCCTACCATTAAAATTTTTCAAATTATTTCCTTCAAAATTTTTCAAAAATTATTTTCATAAAAAATATGTTTTAAAAAATTAGGTATTTCCATCAAAATTTTTCAAAAATTATTTCCATCAAAATTTTAAAAAAATCTTTCCATCAAAATTTTTCAAACATTATCTCAATAAAAATTTTTCAAAAATTATTTTCATCAAAATTTGTTGAAAATTATTTCCATCAACATTTTTCAAAAATTATATTTTCCATCATAATTTTTCAAAAATCACTCCCATTAAATTTTTTTAAAAATCTTTTGAATCTTCTCATCAAAATTTCTCAAATTATTTCCATCAAAATATTTTGTTAAAAATTATTTCCTTTAAAACTAAAATAAATAAAATAAATAAATAAATATTAGTGACCGGGTCCTTGGAAAGGCGGTTAGTAGGCAAAACCCCTTATCAACGTTCTCAAAAACACATAACTACGCAATCTTTTTTTTAATACATTTACTTAACTTAGATTATTAAAATTTCTGTTCGAATGTCATCATAAACAATCTATAACAATTATATTATGTTGCGTAGCACGAAAAAATAATAGTTGAATCAAGAAAAAAGAAAGCTTTTTGTTTAAGGGGATTTGCCTACTAACCGCCTTTCCAAGGACCCAGTCACCCTTTTCAAAAAATATTTCCATCAAAATTTTAAATAGTTTATCGTTGAATAAAGTTTTGAAAAAAAAGATTATTATTCAACGTTTGGAAAATGAATAACCTACTATTGAAATTTTTAATTTGAAGAGTTGAGTAATCAAAAAAATGCTAATAAATCAATATTGTTAAGGAAAATTTTGAGACTATTTAAAAAAATTTTTTATAGGATTCGATTTTTTTTTTTAGAAAAATGTCAAAGTAAGTAATTAAAATAAGAACTGACTTGGAATTTTTTTTTTTTGAAATTTCAATAAAACTAATTTGATGAAATTTCAAAATATTTTTCAGAAGATTTTGAATTAAATTTTTTCAAAAAACAGAACGAAACAAATTTTCTCCAATTAAGTATTTTGATCGCGTTAACGTTTTTTGAAAATTTCGAAGCAATTTCAAACAAAAACTTTTCTGAGACAATTTTTGTAAAATTTTTTCAGAATAGGATTTTTTTTTTGATAGGTCCTAATTTTTGATTTTTTAAAAAAAGTTTTGATGTTAGTATTCTTTTTTTTTTGCTAAAAATTTTAGACGATTTTTTTCGAAGTTGAATAAGAAATAAAACTTGATAGGATTGGGTTTTTTGTTTTTTTTCGAGTTTTTGTTTAAGATATTTTTTGAGAGAATTTTTGGAATATCTCCATTCTTGAGAGAATTTTTCTAATTTTTGTGATGAGTATCTTTTGAAAAAATTAATTTTTGTTAAAAAAAAATTGACAAAAAAAAATTCTAGAAAGCCTTGGAAGAAAAATGGCGGTGTGGAGAGTGTACTTTTTTAAAGTTATGCATATTTTTGCTCATTTTTAAGAGTACTTTTGTCTATTTTAAAGAGCATATTATTTCCGCATATTTTGACTAAAATAAATGCATATTTGGTCCAGCCTCATTGACTAACAAATGAGTGGTATTATGGCACATGACAGGTTCAAGTTATACTTCCGGAGCTCAATTAAGAAGAGGAGTTCGAGCCACAGAGGACGGTGCTGCAGTTGCCGCTTTAAGAAATGCAGGAGCGATACCAATTGCAGTAACTAATCTTCCAGAGCTATGCTGTTCTTATGAAACCCGTAGCGATATAATTGGGTACACGAATAACCCCTATGATCCTAATCTTAGTTCTGGAGGGTCCTCTGGAGGAGAAGTACGTATAGTATTTTATGTTTAGGTTAATTTTTTTTAAATTTAGAAATAGACAAAGTGACTATAGTAATGATTAAATTTTTGTTTGGTTTAGTCGGCTTTAATTTCATCGGCAGGTTCTGTCTTGGGCGTCGGATCAGATTTTGGAGGATCTGTTCGAGTGCCTAGTTTTTTTTGCGGTATCTTTGGGCATAGGCCTACTTCTGGTATTGCACTTTGTGATCCAAAAATGGTATAAATATATTTTTTCTAAATGTGCGAATAATTATTAATAAATTATTTTTTTACGATATTTTTCAGGTATCGTGTCACTAAATGGACATTTACCTGATAGTCCTGACGAAAATTATCAACAAATCCAATCGATTGGTCCCATGTGTCGTTATGCCGAAGACTTGAAGTTATCTATGGCCATCATGGCTGGCCCAAAAAATGCAGAGTTATTAAAACTCGATCATAAGGTAGGTAATCGATTATGAATATTGAGTGGAAGCTAATCCACAAGATACTTAAATAGGCACTTGCTGATTCATGAATCACTTTCATGTAAATTTTCACTTAAAAATTGGATAAGTTTTTCGCATTTTAAAAATTACTCATAATATTTTAAAAATCGTGTTTTCAAAAATTGAATTCCACGTTTTAATGGAATTTTAAATATTCACAAAAAATTTTTAATTTATTTATTTTTAAATCTGTAGGTATTTCACAAATTAATATGGAAATATTTAATGTTGAATTCTTAAATTTTCCAATTTTTAAAATTGAAAATAAATTATGAAACTTTGAAAATTAAATTTTTAATAATTTGGATTAATTTTGAAAATTATTGGTTTCATTTCAAAAATTTATTCAAGTTGACTGAATATTGTTTCAATTGTGTTTTGGTATAATCCACTTAATTTTTTCAGAAAAAATCGGAATTTCTTGAATAAAAAAATATCTATTTTATTTTTTATTTTATTGAAGTAGGTATTAGTTCAAAATTTTTTGGAAAAGAATTTATTCAACTTTTTGGGAGAAAATCCCTTTCACTTTTTTACTTGGAAAAAAAACTAGTTTTCTGAACTTTTTTTTTTTAAGAAAAAAAGCTGACCTATTTTGGTAAAAGAAAAAAAAACACAATTTTTTCTCAGTTTTTCTGGAAAAAATGTCTTTAGTTTTTTTGGGGTAAAAATATATCTTTTCAAATTTTTGGAAGAAAAAAATCTTAGAATAGGTAAAAATAATGTTTACTTTTCAATTTTTTTGGAGTTAGCGTCCCTACAACAATAATTTTTTTTAAGTAAAAAAAAATAGTGAAAAATGTATCAGTTTTTTCGATTTTTGTTGAGAAAAGTTGAAGTTTTTTGTTGAAAAATCTGAATTAGATATGTATCATTAAAAAAAAATCCATTCACTTTTTTGGTATAAATTTTTTTAAATTTCTTTGAAGTAATTTTTTAATTTTTTCGATGGGAGAAAAAAATCTTTTAATTATTTCCTTTAAAATTTAAGTTACCTATTTTTATTTTTATTTTTTTCAGTACCTAAAGAAGTCATATTTTTGTAACAATTCTTTGAAATGAAGAAATCTTTTTTTTAAGAAGAAAAATCATTCTCACATTCAGGCCCGGCAAGCGATGGGGGGGGGGGGGACACAAGTCTTGACTCTGAGACTCTGGATTTCTCCCCCCTCACTTGATAGAACTCTCAAAGTAAAATGAAAAAATTTCTTTGGGGCCTAAGTATTTCATAACATTAAGAAAATGAACAGTTCAAATGAAAAATTCTAAATTTTATATCATTCGAGCAGTGAACGTGATCTCAATGTGTAAACAACGCGACCACAGAACCACATAATTGTAAAAAATTATTTTAAAGTAAATTTAAAAATTTTCTTCTTAACAAAATTGGAAAAAAATCAAGAAAAAATTGAATTTCGGCTAAAAAAATTTTTTCGACTTTTTCTTTAATTTTCGATTTTTATTTTTTTTTTCAAATTTCGTCAAAAAAAAACATTTTTTTGAAGATTTCTTTTTTGCATCTTACTTATATTCAGAAAATTTTCAAATTTCTTTAAGAACTTTTTTTTGGGGAAATCCAACTAGAACTTTTTTGGAGAGTTCTCAAATTTCCTTTCAATTTTTTAAGATTTTTTTTCTTGAAAAATTTTCAAATTTTTTTTGAAAAGCAGTTTTTTTTGAGATTCAGACAATTTCGTTGCATTTAAAATTTTTACAAATTTCTTTGAGAACATTTTTTTGAAATTCAGTGAAAAAACATTTTTTTTAAAATTTTGAATGAAAGGATTTTTCCATTTTTTTAAATTGAAAAATTTTCTATTTTTTTTTTTTTTTTGATTTGTTCACGTTTTGTACAGGAACAAATTTTATTGATTTTTTTTTTAATTTATTCAATTCCTTTAAATTAAATTTTTTTTCCAATCCTTTGAGAATAATTTTTTTAAATTCAGTAAAAATTCATTTTTCAAATTATTTTTGGTAATTTTTTTCACTTTTCTCAAGTTGAAAATTTTATGCATCAGGATATAATTTATTGGAAGTTTTGTTGTTGTTTTTGAAATTTAGTCAATTCCTTTACATTTAAAAAATTTTCAAATTCCTTTGAGAACCATTTTTTTTTTGTTGAAATTATTTACTTAAGTGAAGAAGCATTTTTTTGTTTGTTCAATAAAATAAAAAAATATGCGTTTCTTTTTAAGAAAATAAAAGAGGGTCCGAAAATTTTTTGTCCTGGGGCCCGACCTGACTCTTGCCAGCCCTGCTCACATTCAACATTTAAAAAAATTTGCCAGCTTACGGAAAAATTGGCAGTCCCTGAAACTACCACAACCTAATGAATAGGTTCAGTTATTTTTAAAATGATGAAAAATCAAACTGACAATTTGACTGCATTTTAAAAATTGACGTAAATTCAAAGATTTATTAAAATTTCTAACTGATTAAAAATTAAAGATATGCCAACTTTTTAAATTGTAAAAATTTAGAAAACTTCAGAACTTCAAAAATTGAATTTTCAAACGATTTCAACATTTTATCAAGGTTGCAAAATTATCAAATTCATGATTTTATATATAATTATTTATATTTTTTAAATTGTAACATGCATCAAATTCCAAAAATTAACTCTCTGGACAATTTTGACTATTTGACTGAATTTAAAAAAAATGGATTCGTCGTTTAAACCACATTCAAATTTTTTTAAAAATTGCCCAATTTTTATTTTAGAAAAATTTTGAAATTTTAATTATTTTTTTTAATTTAGAAAATTTTGTCAAAAAATATTATGAAGTGGATGATGAAAAACACTGCTAAAGATTCAATTCTCACTCGTATAATTTTTTTTATGTTCAGGTAAATTTGAAAGAATTAAAAATTTATTACGTACTCGATAAAGGCTTCAAAGTATCTGAAATCGCTGTCGATCCTGATATCAAAAAATCAATCCTGAAGGCTGCGAAGCATTTCCGAAGCACTCACGAATGCTCCGTTCAAAAGGTAAAATATGTACTATGTCATATGATCGAAAAAGACCCCCTCCCCCTCCTCCGAAGCAAGCCAATGTAATCTTTTGAATATAGGTAAGCTTAGATAAGTACTTCATATTCACTTCCAGATTAATATTGCTGAACTGGACAACTCAATTGAAATGATTATTAGCAAAACAATGCAAATTAAAGATATCGATTCTTTGTTGGTTTTAAAAGATCCTAAGGTAGGTACCTCTTTTATTGTCTATTTATGTATTTCCATTATGGCTCGTATTTAAAAAAATATAATATATATATATATTCACACTCTTCATCGCGTTATTTCAGAACGAATCTAGTCTTCTGAGCGAATTCCTAAAATTGTTCATGAATAAAGCGAGTTATTCGATGGAAGTATTAATGATGAAATTCGACATTAAAATTTGTCCAATTCTCGTGCCCAAGAACAAACAACCGGAGTACTTATCAGCTATGAATAACTTGTCCAATTACCTCAAAGTAATTAATCTATCGTTAACTACTTTAATTGAAGTTTGAAAAACTTCATTACACGAGTTGGTAATTAATTACATCTAATTTGGTTACTGAAACCGATTGTTAAATTCTTCATTTTTATAGGAATTACTACAAGAAAATGGTGTACTATTCTATCCCACCTTTGCTTCTTTGGCCTTCTTTAAACAGCAGTCTTTATGGAAAATTACTTCGATGACGTATCCTATGATAGTAAATGTTTTAGGGTTTCCTGCAACTCATATTCCTATGGGTTTGAATGAGAATGGTATACCGATTGGTTTCCAGGTGAGTTTTCTACGAGTAAAATGCTATGAATAAATAATGATTGTCGTCAATTTACATAAATGTAGGTAATTTAGCTGAGTGAACAGTTAATTTGATTTCATACGTAGATACAGCAATGGCTCATCCCATATGCAATTATAAATTAACAAACCATTACACCATAATTTTCCAATGTTTAGGTGATTGCTGCTCCTAATCAAGATCGTCTTTGTTTCGCAGTAGCCGAAGAGCTAGAGAAAGCATTTGGTGGTTGGGTGTCACCTCCGATGAGCTCCTAAATATTCAGTTTTTTGACATTCGAATTCTAAAATTTAGATTATTTATATTCCTAAAAATACCTACTTAATTTTTTTAATACACATTACCTAATAACAAAAACTTGCATTTCTTACTCAGGTAAACTTGATTTTAATTATCGATAATTATGGCCGGGACAAATGTACACCTAATTGAATATTGCACGCTAAAGAAATGAGCAAGATTATTTTTCTTGTATCTGTGTAAAATGGCAATAAATCATGCTGAACATCACAATTAAAAAATAATTGTTTTATTATTTTTACCATATTTTTAATAAATTTTTTATATACTTACCTATTTATTTTTGTTGTTCTCTTTATAAAACGTTTAACTTGATAATGTCATTTTCGTTACTTTTTTTTCAAACTTTCAACTCGACACATTTATAAAATTTTGACAATCTTTTCTTTTTATGATGCATTTTTTTTTTTTTTTTTAGATTTTAGATTTTCACTTTAAAAATAAAATACAATAATCACGTAATTTTTGCAAAATTTCTATCAATTCCTGTATCACTTTTCAAAATTTTCAACTTGTTTTTTTGAAAAATTTTGATACAATTTTGTTAGAATTTTCATTGCATAAATTATTTCAAATTCTTTTCCAGAGTGTCCAACATAACTCCAGTAACATTTTTATTACTTACAATTTCAGGGTGTCTAATGGTCATGAATAGGTAGGTCATGAATTTTTTTTTTAAAATCACTAGGTCTGGTAGGTCAAGAAAAGTCATGAATTTTTGATAATATTACCTGGGCAAAATTACAAATTCGCTTAAAAGTGAAATTTTTTCAAACTGTTGCATCTTCTAAAAAAAATAATAAAAATGCATGCATAAAATATTGTGATATCTCTGAAGAAGAAAATTAATTTTCTTGAAAAATTTTTATTTTTGAGGTGGAGGGCATCTCTATTTTTTTTGGAAAAAATTCCCATTTCTTGGAATGAAAAAAAGAAGAATTTTGTGGAATGAGAAAAAAATAAATTTTTTCATAGGTACAAAAAATTTTAAAAATTGTTTTGGAATAAAAAACATTTTCACGCCACTAGCCTTAGGTAGTTGCTGTTCAAGGTGTTAAAAAAATACCAATTTACTTGAAGTAAGAATTATTTTTTGAACTTTCGCGAAAAAATTATTATTTAAAAAAAAATCTGAATTTTATCTTTTTGGATTTGAATTGATTTGAAGTAAATATACTTTTCGAACTCTAAAAAGTATAAAATCTCAATTTTTGGATTTTTTTTTCAACTTTCTGAAAAATAAAAATATTTTTATTTTTTTGGGAAGAGAGTCTGTTTTTTAGAAAAAAATTCTCATTTTTTGGAATATTAGAAAAAATTAAAAACGAAATTTTTAAAAATTGTTTTGGAATAAAAAAAATTATTCAATTTTTTTTGAAATAGAGAAATCTCAAATCTTCTGGAGTAGAAATTTTTCGGAGGAAGAAATTTCAGGATTTTTTAGAACAAAACATACCTACTTATCCAAAAATTTTTTTGGGGGGGGGGGCGTTATAAAAATTTTTTACGCGAGGATATTTTTTAAAATTTCTGTGGAAATGTTTCTTAATTTTTTTTTTGTGAAGAAAAAAATTCGTTTCATTTTCGAAAATAAATTGGGATTTTTTTCGAACAATAGGTAATAATTTTAAACATTCTTCTAAAATAAAAAAAATCGCAATTTTTTGGGGATCAATTTTATTTTTTGATAGTAAAATAAATAAATAAAATATTATTCTAAAATATGAGACGAAAATTAACCACAGAAAAATTCAACTTTTTTTTGAAATTGTATAGATTTTTTTGGTTACAAAAGAAAAAGAGGTCTCGAAGGGCATAGGCATAACTTAGGGAGTTCAAGGGGCATTCATCCACCCCCTCACTCAATAATTTTTTAAATAGCTGTTCACCACAAAATATAGGAAAAAATTAGAGAAATTTTTTTTGTCTACCACATTTCTTCCAAATTACGCATATGTAGGAGGGCCCCCTGGAAATGTAGAAATATTGTTCATGATTTTTTTTTCAAACTTTCAACTTTAAATATTTTATAGAAATTATTTATTTTGTATTTTTTGAATTTTGTTATGAAAATTATTTTTAAAATCAATACCTATACTTGGAAAAAAATTTTAATTTCTTTTTTTTTTTTTTTTTTTTTGAAAATTATGATTTTTTCAAGTTTTTTGAAAAATCATGTCAAAATTTCGGCAGAATTTTTATAAAAATTCTATAGTTCCTATTTTTTTTTTTTTTTTTTTTTAGATCATTATTCTGGAAATCGGTTTGTATACTAAAATCGACCCCCCGTAATAGATTTCGATCGCTTTCGAAGCGATCTGGAGCCTCCAGAAAAATTTGACTTTTCTCCAGCACACTGGAATTGTTCTAGAAGAATTTCTCTTTTTCAAATTTTCGTTTTTTTCGAAATTTTCAACTCTATATTTTTTTTAATAAATTGAAATTAAAAAAAAAAATTATTGAGAATTTATATAAAATTTTTGTTGCATTTTTTCTCCCAAAATCATTAACAAAGCAACCTTCCTAATTCATCACTTCCAATTCAGCTGAAACTTCGCTCACTGAAAGAGCATATCACCCTGACCTCAGAACCAAATTTTTAGCTGCCGAAGTTGAATTCTCGATTTTTGGCGAATTTTTGAAATGACAAAAATATCCCATGGTAAATCAAATTTTTACAAAAATTGTAAATTTTGAGATAAAATTCTGGAAATTGGGTTGTATAGATACTAAAGTGGACCATTTTCAATTCATTTTTAGCTGCCGAAGTTGACTGCACCACCATCTTCTGGAACAATTCCAGTGTGCTGGAGAAAAGTCAAATTTTTCTGGAGGCTCCAGAACGCTTCGAAAGCGATCGAAATCTATTACGGGGGGTCGATTTTAGTATATAAACCGATTTCCAGAATTTTATCTCAAGATTTACAATTTTTGCATAAAATTGATTTGCCATAATATGGGCTATTTTCGTAATTTCAAAAATTCGTCAAAAATCGAAAAATCAACTTCGACTCCTAAAAATTTGGTTCTGAAATCTAAGTGACATGCTTTTTTAGATACTTATAGCCATATTTCAGAAAATTCAATTTTTTCTTTCCAAAAATTTGAAAAAATAAAATTTTTACTCCAAGAAAGCTAAAGAGATATTTTCCAAAAAAAAAAAAAATGAGAAAAAAATACCTAGTAATTTTTTTTCTCCCTACAAAAATAAGCATTTTTTCCCCTTAAAAAAAATCCTTCAGAAAACTGAGATTTTTTTCTACGTAAAAAAATGAAAGTGATTTTCTTCCAAAAAATTGAATAATTTCTTTGAGAAAGAATTTTTGACTTATTACTTCAATAAAAAAATGTTGATTTTTTTTTCAAACAGTTCGTATCTTGAAGAAATGAGAGATGCGAATAAAAAGTAACAGTTTTTTAAAATTTTCATTTCCGTCAACACTAAAAAAGAAATATTTAGCAAAAATTAAAAATTTTTGTAAAATATATTTCACCAAGTAGGTAGTTGGTACCTATTTTCTGAAAATTTTACTCGTTGTTTTTCATTTTTTTGAAAAAAGTTTTGTTAATTTTTTCAAAATTTATAACTTACTTTAAAAAATCTGTGTTAACTATTCTAATTTTAAACATTTTCATTTTGAAAAAAAGTTGATTGTACGTAGGTATATTTTTTTTGAAATTTTCGAATCAATTTTTAAAAAAAAATCATCTCAATAGGTATTTCCTAAAATTTTGTTTGCAATTTTTTTTCCTTTTAATTTTCAGTTTGATTGTAGCAAAATTTTCAATTTATACCTATGTATGTACTTTGTCATTTTCATATTTTTGAAAAATTTTCATCAAGTACATTTTTGTTATTTTTTTCAAATCTTTCAACCTGATATTTTTTAGAATTAAAAAAAAAATTGTCAGAATTTTCATTGCATTTTTTTTCAATTTCTTGCTAAATTTCAGATTTTTTTTTTAAATTGGTACTTACATTTATTTAAATTCGATGTCTTGGCAAAATTTTCATTTTATTTTTTTCTGAAATTTTTGTCCGGCAATATTTTGACGTTACATTATTGTTTAGGTACCACAATTTTATTTCACAGCGTAATCGCTCCTTCAGGCTTCTTTCAACGGTGATTTATAAATAACTGATTGAGTAGATAGACGGGCAGTTGTTGATTATCTGGGAAATAATGCATACTTGACCAAGGTCATTGGAAAAGTTGTTAAGGGAAAATGCAGCAAACAATGCATATTGCCTAGCTTGCTCTATAATTTATGCACAACATGCAAATTACTCTTACTAGGTACCTAGTTAGTTACTTCACATTTGTGATGGTTGTGTGGTGATGATAATTTTATACCTAATATAATTCATTTTTTACGAAATATTCGGTAGAGAAATCTCGCATACTGAATCACTCATCAACATACTTACATTTTTCTCGTAAGTGTGATATTTTTTTCGTTAATACAATATATTCGGTCAATTTATTTCTTTAAAATGCGATTGTTAGTACGGTTTTTAAATTTTCTGAACGTTTTATTGGCGACGATATCCGCTCCTATATACGCGTACTTTGCTAAACTTCCACGAAAACCTCTACCGGCGAAAAAACACCCCAAAATTCTCCACCTGAGCGCAACCGTTTTAGCTGAAAAAATACGAACCAAGCAGCTGACTAGTGAAGAAGTAGTAAAGGCGTACATCGAACGATGCCAACAAGTAAACCCCCTGGTGAACGCCATTATCGAAGATCGATACGAGGCAGCCATAGTAGAAGCTAAACAAGTCGATCTCCTCATTCGAAGTAATGAAAAAACAGCGCAACAAATTGCAGAACAGACACCTTTGCTAGGAGTACCAATCTCAGTTAAAGAAAGCTTAATGGTCAAAGGTGAGTTGAATTTTGTTGCTCTAAAAATAAATTCTGAAGAAGGTGGCTCAACGATCGAGTGGTGGTTTGGTACTTGATAGGTTCAAGTTATACTGTCGGAGCTCAATTGAGAAGAGGGATTAGAGCCACAGAGGACGGTGCTGCAGTGGCCCTTATAAGAAATGCAGGAGCTATACCGATTGCTGTGACCAGTGTTCCAGAGTTATGCTGCGCTTATGAAACTCGTAATAATCTTATTGGATACACCTGCAATCCCTATGATCCTAATCGTACTTCCGGAGGGTCTTCTGGAGGAGAAGTATGTATAGTATTTTTATGTTTGGGTATATTTTTGAAAAGGTATGGGAGGTGAAGTATGGTTGGTCTAAGAAAGCAATTTCGACCGTTTGTATGCCAAAAGTTTAACCTTGATCAGAAGAAATTTTGACAAAAATTTTACACCCCAGCGCAAGTATTTTGGGGTGGAGGGACCAAAATGTATTTTCTCGTTTTCTCTCGAATGAAGATGATAATTTCTCATTTCTTTATAATTATAATAATAAGAGATTTCATTTTAAAAATCTCAAAAAATAGAAGGAGCTTCCTAAAGAAAATTAATTTTTTCGCTCAATCCATCAATTGCTCATTTATTGAAACTTAAATGAGAGATTTCATTTTAAAAACAAAAATCTCAACAAATAGGTAGGAAAACCTTCCAAAAAAATCCATCAATTGCTCTACTTTTCCGCAAAAAAAATTGTAAGCATTTCCCCCCTTTTTTTGCTAATTTTTAATCTAATTTTACTAGACTACCAAAAAATTTTAAGATATTTTTCTCTGAGAAAATTGTAGGTATCTTTTATCTTTTTTTTACTTATTTCCTCTCCTGAAGAAAGGGGGGAATTTTTTTATTTAGAAAAATGGAAACCCCTTTTTCAAAAAAAATTCCCGATGAAAATTGAAAGTGTTTTTTGCCTCAAACAACTGAAAAATTTCCTCGCGTATTTTCTAACTTCAAAAAATTAGAATTTTTTTCATGTTAATTCCAAAAAAAAAAAAAAAATTAAAAGATAAGCACCCGAGCAGCACACTCGACAAATTATCGAAATAAAAAATCGACAGAATATCGAATTCGATAAAGTGTCGCGTTAGTTCCGCATAAATCGTGAAATTATCTTTCGATATATCGACAGATTATCGATGAATTATAGTTGGCAAAATCCATCAACAGATAAACTTTCGATAAAATCGAACGATTTTTCTTTTAAAAATCTCAAGATTATAGTTAGATACTTCATCGATAACCTATCTATAAATCGAAAGATAATTACACGATTTATGCGGAACTAACGCGACACTTTATCGAATTCGATATTCTGTCGATTTTTTATTTCGATTTAGTTTCGATATTCTATCGATTTTTTATTTCGATTTAATTTCGATATTCTATCGATTTTGTATTACGATTTTTTGTAGATTATCTAGTTTCGATATTCTATCGATTTTTTGTAGATAATTTAGCATATATGGGTATATGCGCGCGCACATTTTCAAGACCGGCTGGCGAGATTGAAGTCGTAGTTACGCTTAAGGCTGGCGAATTTCGTTCCAAATACAGCAGTTTCTACCAAAACAAGCGTCTGTTGCGAACATCGGAGTTCGTTCGCATAATACGAATTGGATTATAATATTCAAACATCTTATGCAAAATTGGAGAAGAGGGAGGGGTCCAATTGAACTTTTTATAATAACTAAAATTATTTCTAGGACCTTAATTTACAACTTTTGTTTGAAATTTTTTTCAAATTGGCCCCTTTTTCCTCCGCTCCTCCAATTTTGAATAAGTATCAACGGAGTATTATGCAAAATTGGAGGAGAAGGAGAGGTCCAATTGAAAAAATTTTCAAACAAAAGTTGTAGCTTAAAGTTCTAAGAATAATTTTGGTCATTATAAAATTTTCGATTGGGCGCCTCCCTCCCGTTCAATTTTAAATACTAAGTATTCACATAGTAATCGTAGTATTGAACTTGGTAAAATTTTATTTAAGAACAACGATCTGGTTTCAAGTAAAATACCTAGTAAACCAAAAAAACTAGATAACTTGTTTGAAAAATTTTTCAATTTTGATTTCGCATATTACTGTTACACGTAAGTAGGTAAATGCAAAATAATAGAGGCTAGAGATGAGGTCCAATTGAAAAAACATTTCAAACAAAAGTTGTAGAATAATATTCTGGATTTAATTTTGGTTATTATAAAAATTTCGATTTGGCCCTTTCTTCCCATCCAATTTTGAATATAAAGTAGGTATTTTTTGACTAGAAAAAAATCAATATAGTTTCAACAACTATCGTTACAAAATCGTTGAAATATCGAAGTCGATAAATTTCATATAATCTGTCGATAATACAGTTTTAAATATCTTCACAAAATCTTTAAAAAATCGAATTCGATAAATTTCAGATTATTTGTCGATAATATAGTTGTAAATATCTGCACAAAATCGGTGGAAAATCGGATTCGAGAAATTTCAGATTATTTGTCGATAATATAGTTGTAAATATATCTTCACAAAATCGTTAAAAAATCGAATTCGAGAAATTTCAGATTACGTGTCGATAATATAGTTTCAAATATCTTCACAAAATCGTTAAAAAATCGAATTCGAGAAATTTCAGATTATTTGTCGATAATATAGTTCTAAATATCGTCACAAAATCGTTGAAAAATCGAATTCGAGAAATTTCAGATTACGTGTCGATAATATAGTTTCAAATATCTGCACAAAATCGTTGAAAAATCGAATTCGAGAAATTTCAGATTACGTGTCGATAATATAGTTTCAAATATCTTCACAAAATCGTTAAAAAATCGAATTCGAGAAATTTCAGATTATTTGTCGATAATATAGTTTCAAATATCTGCACAAAATCGGTGGAAAATCGGATTCGATAAATTTAATATTCTTTGTCGATAGTATCGTTGACGAATATCGTCCTAAAATCGTAATACTATCGAATTCGATAGTTTTTAGATTTTTTGCCTATAAAATCGTACAGCTAAATCTGTATCATATCGTGAGAACATCTTTAGATTTTTAAACGATTTTTTATCGATACGTTTCAACTTTCGATATTATCGATCGAGTGTGCTGCTCGGGCATAATACTTATTTCATATCCTAAAAAATTTAGAAATTTTTTTCTCCAGAAATTTGGGAAATATTTCGCTCTGAAAAAATTGAAGCGAAATACGGTCTTTCAAACCCAAAAATTATCGAATTTTTCCAAATTTGTGCAGTAGGTCTTTATCCACAATTGGAATTTTTCCAAAATTTTTGTTCGACAACATATTAGTTTTTTTTTTCAAATCCTAAAAAAAAAAAAAAATTTATTTTTCTTCTAATTTTTCAAGAAGAAAAAAAAAGGAAAAAATTGATCAATTTTTTTTTACTCAGCATTTCAAGTTGTATTAATTTATCAGAAAATAATTCCCTATTTTTTATTTTTCCATAAACTGAATTTTAAGTGGCACCACCACTGCCACCAGCCTCCCATTTTCATTTAGAACATTTTGAATTTTTAAAATTTTCCTTTTTCAAAATGGAAGCTGGTGGTACTATTTACAATTTAGTTACGGGGAAAAATAGAAAATAGGAAATAATTATTTTCAGATAAAATTCAACAACTTAAAATGTAAAAAAATTGCTTATTTTTTCGTGTTTTTTTTTCATTATTTTTCAAAATTGAGATACTCAGAGCGGGCACTCCGCAAATTTTAGTTAAGGAAGAAATGAAAAATGGAGAATTTGTTTTTGATAAAATACAACAACTTAAAATGTGAAAAAAATTTGCTAAATTTTTTTTCATTATTTAATTTTTTTTTAATGGAGGGCCTCGGCCCGTGTAGCAACGTCGATGCTAATTTCGATATAAATGCCGACACATCGAAATCGGTCACTTTTCGATCGTACATGTCGACATTTATATCGACATCCACATCGACATTTGCAATGGTGAAATTTTGAAAAATATGCCAAGTTCAAATATTCAATATAAGTATATATTAAAATTACACCAAAAATAGTGTTCAAGCCAACATTTCGACATTTTTTGTCAAATATGCGGCATTGAGGCCACCTTTGTAGCTGGACACATGCGAGTGTCCAACTAACATAGAGATGATTCTTAGACCTTATGTACTAATTCACAACACACTTTATCTGCGAGTATCACAATCACCCTCAAGACGTCGACAGTCAAGTCGATGCATTATTCGACCCTCGACAATTAGATCGACATTAACTCGACTTAAAATTCCTCTGGTCAACACTGTCGACAGTTAAGTCGATGCATTATTCGACCCTCGACAATCACATCGACACTATCTCGACTTAAAATTCCTCTGGTCGACACTGTCGACAGTGAAGTCGATGCATTATTCGACCATCGACAATTATGTCGACAATAACTCGACAAGTCGTTGTATTATTCAAAACTTTGAAAAATAAGAAAATTTTGTGATTCTTTCAAAAATTATTTATTCCTGAGCTTAAAATGTTCTTATTAATTGTTTTTAGTTCTTTTTAGATATAAAATTTGTAAATTTAATTGGCAGAAATTGTCGACATAAATGTCGATGCGTTTATCGAGTATCGATTTTTACATCGACTTGTCTATGTAGAAAAACAACGTTTTCTAAATTATAGGAAAATACTGAGAAAAATTCAAAAATTTTGATTGAACAGTTATGTTTAACATAGAACATTACTTTAAATCTCAAATATCATTTTTAATTCATCGTTAACCGAGAAAAAAATGTGTCTGAATTTTGTCGACATAAATGTCGATGTCGACAATTGCTACACGGGGGGGCACTCCCCAAAATTTAGTTAAATAAAAAATAAAAAAAGGCGAATTTGTTTTTGATAAAATACTACTACTTAAAATGTGAAAAAAGTTGCTCAATTTTTTTTTTTTTTTGTTATTTTTTTTCATTATATTTTTCCAAATTGAGGGCCTCGATGCACCTCCTAAAATTTTGTTAAGGAAAAAATAAAAATGGGGAATAATTTTCTGATGAAATACAACAATTTAAAATGTGAAAAAATGGCTAATTTTTTTTTTGGAAAAGTTTGGAGCGCTCCAAGGTAAGTACCAGTTATAGGTAATAAAGTTGGGGAAAATAAAAAAAATCGACAATTTATTCTCATGAAAAAGAACAACTTTGATTTTCCATTCTTTTTTCAACATTATTTGAAGTGGTACCTCAGAGAGTCATGGAAAAATAAAAAATAGGGAATTATTTTCTGATAAAATACAACTTGAAATGCTAAGTAAAAAAATTTTGATCATTTTTTTTTTTTTTTTTTTTTTGAAAAATTAGGTGCACTACTTAAAATAAAGTTGAAAGAAAAATGGAAAATTTGGAATTCATTCTCATGAAAAGGAACAACTTTGATGGGTTATAACCAAAAAAGGGATAGATTCCAAAAATTTGCCAATTTTTTCATTTTTCTGAAACCGGAGGGGGGGCGGGCTAAGCTCCATTTAAATTTCAGGTTGAGCAAAAATGACAATTTGGAAATTTATTCTCATGAAAAGGAACAACTTTGATGGGTTTTAAGCAAAAGAAAGAGATTTTAAAAATCAGTCAATTTTTTCATTTTTCTGAAAAACGGGGGGGGGGGGAGTGCCTCCATTTAAAATTCATGTTGGGCAAAAATGAAAAATAGTAAATTATTTTCTCATGAAATGAAAAAAATTGGTGGGAGGGGTGTGACATTAAAAAAATCCATTAAGTCCAAAATAAGGGTCGATAACACGTATTCTGAGAAAAGGAAATTATTGTACCTTTGACCCTCCATTACAAAATGGAGGCTTGAAGTTTTTAAAATGCCATAACTCGACCCAAAAATTGACCAACAATTTTGAAAAAAAAATTTGGGTTCCTCTGACCCTGTAGAATCTACTGGAATTATCTGATTTGAGAAAAAACGAGAAAATTATGATTAAAAAACACATTTTGGCCCATCCACCCCAAAATACTTGCGATGGGGGTTTAAAAATTTTTGTCAATATTTTTTCTCATCATGGTTGACCTCTTGGCATACAAAAGTGGTCGAAATTATAGTTTCTTAGCCCAAACCACCATGGTTTTAACCTTCCATGTCCTTTAAAAAATTAATGAAATGAGACTAAATTTTTTGTTATTTTAGTCGGCTCTAATTTCATCGGCAGGTTCTGTCTTAGGCTTCGGATCAGATCTTGGAGGATCTATTCGAGTACCGTGTTTATTTTGCGGTATCTTCGGGCATAAACCTACTTCTGGTAATAAATTTTGTGAACAAAGTTATACAATGAAGTTTGTAAAGCGTGTGAAAATTAATGAGAATTTTATATGATGTTTATTAGGTATCGTGTCACTAAGTGGACATTTTCCTATCAGTTCTGACCAAAATTTCCATAACGTCGCATCAATAGGTCCCATGTGTCGTTACGCCGAAGATTTAAAGTTATCTATGGCCATTATTGCTGGTCCAAACAATGCTGAGAAATTAAAACTCGATCAAAAGGTAAGTACTTGATATGATTATACTGAATCGGATTCTCATATATTTTCACAAATGTTTCACGTTTCACATAAAAATTTAAAAATATATAATTTTTAAAAAGATTCACTTCAATACGCAATTTATAAAATAGATTAAATTTTAATAATCCCCCAGAATTGAAATTTTTATCAACTTTTCAAAATTGTAAGAAGTTACCAAATTTTTAAAATTATAAGAATCAATCTAACTTCCAAAATTTATCTTTTTTAGAAGGCAAAATAGGTGTAAAGCCCAAATATTTGCAGAAAAAAATCTTAAATTTTCTAGAAAAAAAATATCTATCATTTAATTCATTGGAGGAGAAAAAACGTTTTTTATTACTTAAACTGGAAAAATTTTAATTTTTTGAGAAGTAAATTTTAATTGTTGCCTCATTTTTTTGGAAAAAAATATGTCAAATTTTTAGAAAAAAAAAAATCGCAATTTTCGTGCAATACAAAATCAAGCTATCTGAACTCAGCACGAAAAAATAAAAAATTCTATTTTTTCAGATCTCTTTATTTTATTTGTGGATTTTTTTTCAATCATTTGGAATAAAGAGCTTCTAATTTTTATGAAAAATTTCTTATTTTCTTAAAATAAAAAAATATAGGTAAAAAATTACTTACCTACTCAATTTTTTTAAAGCAAAACATATTTTTCAAGTTTTTGGAGGGACAATTAAATTAGGTATTAGCCTATTTTTTTCAAGTACCTAGGTACATTTAAATATTTCTCAAACTTTTGGATAATAGGTACGTAAATCTATGATTTTTTTTTGAGAGAAAAATATATCTTAATTAAAAAAATAAAAATAAACTGAAATTATTATCTTAATTTTATTGTAGTCGAGTAAAAAAAAATTTCTCAAGTAAAGAAATGGGAGAAAATTTTAAATTTCTATTTTAGAAAGAAATCTCCTACTTATAGGGGTGGAAAATATCAATTTTTTGGAGAAGATAAATCGTAATTTTTTGTCTTATTTTTTTGGGAAAACAATCTCTCAATTTTTTAAATTTAGTTCCTGAAGCAGAGAAATCGTATAAACTTTCAATTGTTTTGGCGAGAAAAATTTTTCAACTTTTTTGGAGTGCGGAAAAAAATAATTTCATTTTTTTTTTTGAGAAATACTTCTTTTTATTTTCTGTCTCGTCAATTTTTTGGAATAATTTTTTCCCCGTTTTTTGTCGCCCCTGAAACTGGCCCAACTTCATGAAAATGTCCATTTACCTTCAAGTTTTCAATAAATGTGTTTAGAATTTGCAAAATTTTATGAAGCTACAAAATTCGTAAAATTGTAATAATTTTGTGGAAAATTATCATAAACATGAAAAATTCGTTTTTTTACGCAGCTCTGCAAATTGTCAAAAATTTATCGCGTCATTTAAAAAGAAACCGATATAAATTTTAGAAAATTTGGCAGTTTTTCAACATTGGCCAAATTTTTAAAATTTATTCTTCGATAATATTTTTCACGATTTAAAAACTGACATAATTTTAAAAAATTGAACCAATTCTAAATTTCAAAAAAGAAATCAACATAAATAGGGTTTCAATGAATTTTAAGAATTTATAAAATTTGAAAAATTGTATTAATTTTGTGAAATATTTACACTATTCTTAAATTAATTTTACCTATTTAGGTGAATTTGAACGAATTGAAAATTTATTACATGCTCGATGAAGGTTTCAAAGTATCCGAAATCTCGGTCGATTATGATATCAAAAAAACAATTTTGAAAGCCGCGAATTATTTCAAAAGCACTCACGAATGCTTCGCTCAAAGGGTAAAATATGTATTTCCTATGATCAAAGTTTGATCTTTTTTTGCAGCAACCCAATGTTATGTTGTAATACTCGTAAGCAATTGATATTCATTTCCAGGTTCACCTTGCTGCCCTGGACGACTCAATTGAAATGATTATAAGCAAAATGAATCAAATTAAAGACATGGAATCAATATTTATAGCTTTGAAGGATCGTAAAGTAAAGTACCTACTTTACCAACTATTTTCACTTGCTATGACCGACTGGTATTTTGAAAAATTATTCACCTACTTAATTATTTCAATTTTAGCACGAATCTGGTCTTCTGATGGAATTCATTAAATTATTGATGAATAAGGCAAGTTACACTATGGAAGTAATAATAATGAGATTCTATATTAAAATAGGTCACATTCTCGTGCCCAAGAACAAACAACCGAAGTACTTATTAGCTCTGAAAAACTTGACCTCTCGTCTCGAAGTAATCTTCTGTTAACTGCTTTAATTAATTAAGCTTTTCAACTTAATAACTACAAAAATTAAGACTTGACCAATGGTTAAAATCTGAATGATTTTTAGATATTATTACAAGAAGATGGCGTACTATTCTATCCTACTTTTGCTTCTTTGGCCTGCTACAAACAGCAGTCTGTATGGCGAGTTACTTCGCTTGGATATCCGACGATAGTAAACATGCTGGGATTTCCTGCAACTCATGTTCCTATGGGTTTGAATGAAAATGGTTTACCTGTTGGTTTCCAAGTGAGTTTTCTAACGTGTTTTTGACCTTACCTACCTCAACTTCCTCCTTATAGGTTTTTCTCATAAGTCTGAAATTTAAAAAAAAAAATCTAGAACACTCTTTTCAGGATTTCCTATGATTTTGAAATTTTCAAAAATAAAGTTGGATATTGGAATACCTCCAGTCGGTTGTCTTGGGATTCAGAAATTTCACCCAAATGATTTAAAATGCTACTTTTAGTTCTACGATATTTCAGAATTTTTTTGATCGATTCAGATTATTTCCTCTGTGGTTCAGAATCCCTGCTCCATGTCATATTTTAAAGTTATCCCTTTGAAATCCAAGGTCCCTACCTAGGGCCTATGCCATATTTTATAATTTAGTCCTCTGAGACCAAGTACCCCTCCCCCGGATCAAAGTTCCCACTTTGGGTCTACTTCATATTTTAGAATTTCCCCCTCTGGAATCCAACGTCTCCACCTGCTTTATCAGTCTTATTTTTATAGGTACTTGCTGAACCTTACCTAATATATAATTATTTATGTACCTAATCTATTTTTTTAAAAAGAACAGATCTATGTACATTGTACAAGGCATTTTTTTAACGTATTACCTCGATAGGCCAACTACTTATAAAAAAAATCTAAAACAAAAAAAAATTAATGTTTAGGTGATTGCTGCACCTAATCAAGATCGTCTCTGTTTCGCAGTAGCCGAAGAACTGGAGAAAGCATTCGGTGGTTGGGTATCACCTCCAATGAGCTTTTAATTCAGTTCATTGACACAACAGTTTTTCATTTTATGTAAATTACTTATCTGTAATTAATTAATTGTCTGTTTAATTATGTCATCATAGAAGAACAAAACTATGACATGACTTTTTTTTGGTAATTTTTAGAATTTTTATTGAAAATTCGTGTAAAAATTTCATGATCAAACTTTAAAAAAAAATTTCAACTCAATTATTATGTTCCTTGATTATAGTCAATTTTTTTCAACACTTTATCTCATATTCCTATTAGGTAGCAATTTTTTGTAGTGTTGATAATTTGACCGATTTTTAAAATTTTAGTTACGTTTACATTCTTAAAAAAATCATCTCATTCATTTTTGAATTTTAAAAAAATTTCAAATTTTCTTAATTTTTTTACATTTCTTTTATAATAATTTATTTTTTATTTTTTCAAGAACTTACCGCTTCTTGAAATTTTTTTGTTGGGTATAGTATAGATATTTTAAAAAAATGGCAGTAACAATTTTTTTTTTTTAATTTCCAAGTTTATACGAGTATTTTTGCAAAATGTGCACTGTAATTTTTTTGTTGAAATTTTTGTTTGAGAAAAATGAAAATTTGTCACTATTGACAACGTATTACCTAGTACAAAACATTTGTTTTTAAAAAAATATAGAATTTTTGTTAGGTATTCCAAAAAAAATTACTTTATTTCAAAAAAGAATAGAATTTTCGCTGCAAAAGATTTGGAAGATAATTTCCTAAAAAATCGAGAGAGGATTAATTTTCTTCTAAAAACAATTTGAAAACTTTTTCCACTCCGAATAAATATGTTTGTAGGTGTAGGTGATGCCAAAAATTAAAACAAAAATAAAGAATTTTTTTCATTCTTAAAAAATTAGCCCTTTAATTCTAAAACAATTGAAAAAATTTTCATTCTAAAAAATTTGAAAATTATTTCATTATTAGCTGATTTTTTTAAATTTAAATTTTAAAAAATTGAATTTTTGTTCATTCTAAAAAAATTGAGAATTTTATAAATCTAAAAAGATTTTTAAAAATTTTTATAATAAAATATTGAAAAAAAATTATCCTGAAAAATCAAATTTTCATTCCGAAAAAAATTCATTCCAAATAAATAAATTGAAAACAATTTTCATTCTAAAAAATGTAAATTTTTTTCATTCCAAGAAATTTTTTTCTTCATTCTATTAAACGTATTTTCCATTCTAAAAAATTGAATTCTTCTCCATTTTAAAGAATTAATTTTTTTTTTATTTCTTTTATATTAAATATTTCATTAAATTAATTTTTTCATTTTTTAATTTTACTAAAAAATAATCACAATTAAAAAATTATAAATAATTTTTTTTTTTATACTAATTAAAATTAATACATTATTTTAAAATTATAAAACCTAAAAAAAATAAATTGAATAAAAAAATTTTTTTTTTTTTTATAAATTTACAATTTATTATTACTATTTTTCATTCTAAAAATTGAAAATTTTATAAAGGCTATAGCAGGATACGCATAGGTGAATCGGCCTCAGACGCCATTTTCGAATTTTTTTCAAAAAATCTTTTTGTAGTGGTAAAAGATGGTTTTAGAACGTATCGTGAAATTCCCATCCCCCTCGAGGGGGCTGGTACCTCGAAAAACATGGTTTTCACTTTTTCAGCGTTATCTCAGCCGTTTTTCGGCCGATTGAAGTGAAACTTGGTGGATGGTAGAGGGTTACGAGTACCAATATGCACAATTTTTTTCAGATTTTTCTGACCTTGAAAATGACCTTGAAATGCGTTTTGAAAACTTTGACAGCCGTTTAAAAAAAAACAAAAATACACGCATACCGCGATAAAATTACCATATATTTTTAGGTGTATTTTGAACCTCTGTGAATTTTTTTGGATTTTTCCGAGTGGTGGAAATTGCCTAAAATGGCGAAAAACCGCGTTTTTCAACATTTTACGCATGTACGCAGGGTGAAATTGAGTTTTGGTTGTACGCTCGCATTATGCAGTACAATTTATGTATTAACAACCATTTCAAGACGTATTTTGAAATTTCGCTCCTTTTTAGGGAGGTGGTGCCTCAAAAACCACGATTTTCATCGTTTTCGAATATTTTTCAACCGATTGAAGTGAAATTTGGTGTACAGGGGAGGGTTCTGAGTGGAAACAACTCCAAATTTTTTCAGATTTTTTTGACCTTGAAAATGACCTCAAAACGTGGTTTGAAAACTTTGACAGCCGTTTAAAAAAAAACTAAGATATACGCACATCTCGAAAAAATTACCATATGTTTTTAGGTGTATTCTGAATCACCATGAATTTTTTCAGATTTTTCCAAGTGGTGGAAATTGTCTAAAATGGCAAAAAAACATGTTTTTTCAACGTTTTTCGCGTGTACGCGGAATGAAATTTGGTCAAAAATTTTTTTCCTCATAGTACATTTCTAAGCACTTCCTCGTACACCTTTAGCCCGAATTTCAGCTCAATTCGTTCATTTTTCGCGAATTCGGTTTTTTCACTTCTTTTGCGTGCATGAAATTGCAATAATCACAATAAATGATGAAATCAAAAAAATAATCGCGAATTTGGTTTCTGCGTGTCAAACTACCCCGATTTAGACCCTTTGCGCGAAAATTTTGCCCAAAATTGAAAAAATTGCATTTTTAAAAAATCGAACATGAAGAGAAAATTTTTTTTTTTAAAAACCACGCTTTTATTTAAAGTTGGTCACTTTGTAAAATGTTATTCATAGGGAAAGAGTAATGCCTTAAAAAACAAAAAATAAAATTTACTTGAATACAAAAATGTGTCATGAAAATTTTTTTTTCAAAAATTTTCATGACACATTTTTGTATTCAAGTAAATTTTATTTTTTGTTTTTTAAGGCATTACTCTTTCCCTATGAATAACATTTTACAAAGTGACCAACTTTAAATAAAAGCGTGGTTTTTAAAATTTTTTTTACATTTTTATTAAACTCTTTTTGTCGTTGAAAATATTTTAATTTCATAGTTTTACTAGGTTCGAATGTCTATCTAAAAAAAAAAAAAATCTTGACCAACGTATTATTGAGGTGAAAAAATGATTTTCTGAAATTTTCAAAACTGAACCCCCTCATAGGGGCTCAATTTGGGGTCGGGGGTAAATTTGAGTTCGAAAATCGAATTCAGATACCTCGAAAACCAACATTTTGATATCAATGTTGTGAATTTTGAAATTTTCAAAATGGAACCCCCTCATAGGGGCTCAATTTGGGGTCAAGGGTAAATTTAAGTCCGAAAATCGAATTCAGCGACCTCGAAAACCTACATTTCGATACCAATGTTGTGATTTTCTGAAATTTTCAAAATTGAATCCCCTCATAGGGGCTCAATTTGGGGTCGGGGTAAATTTGAGTTCGAAAATCGAATTCAGCGACCTCGAAAACCCCTAATGTGAGCACTATGTTCTTTCAATTCCAGTAAAATATTAAATGTGAGATGATTGGTCGAAAACATACATTTGGTTCCATGAGACAAACATACATACATACATACATATATACATACCAAGCTAATAAAAGCTTGGTAAAAATATATTTTTAACTAAAAATGCAACGTACCTAATTTAAAAAAACTGTTCGAATAAAAAAATCCACGAATGAAATTTTCCATTGTAATAAAAATTACCATATTAACTATGTATATTTTTTGAATGCAAAAAAACTTGACAAAAACATTGTGAACTGAAATACTTATTTTGAATAAAAAATTTTGAGTTTTTAAAATTGTCCTAAAAGAATTTTAAAAATCTAGGAAAATTTGCCCTCAATTGCATAGCTATTTGTTATCAGGGCCGGATTTAGGAAAAAAATGCCCCAGGACCATATAATTACTGAAGGCCCTCTTGCCTCTTTAATCCCCTCCCCCCCCCCCCCATCACAGTAATTGAAGTACACGTTTTCATTTTATTTCTTAGGTAAATACTAATAAAATCAAACTTAATAATTAATTCTAAATTAAAGACACGCGTCGAGATTTTTTAATAGCGAAACTTTCAATTAGATCGTCAAAGTTTAATTCGCGAAGTATGTCGTTTTCGGAACTCAACATCACCAAATTTTGTATTCCCTCCCCAGAATATTAATCCATACGCCATGTTGGACTGGAATAATCCGTAATATGCTAGCTTCAGTGTTTGTAAATTTACCAAATTTTTTAGTTGCCATAAGAGGAAATTTATTGAAGAAAGTTTTCCAGAAAGTTGGTCCACATGAGTGTTCTAGCCTAATTGAGACTCTATGTGAACCCCTAAAAATTTCAAGCAATTTACTTTTTTGACTGGTACTTGTATATCTAAATTTTGCACCCCTGATCCAAAACACATCATATTTGTTTTACTTACGTTAAGTGTCATTCTATTTGGGAAAGTGTTCATCAACCATTTTTTTAGAAAAAATTTCAATGAAAAGTTTTGAAAAAATTTGGGAGAAAATCAAGATGAACGATTTGAAAAAAATCTAATCCGCGATTCACTTGGAAAATCTAGGCATAGAAATGAAATCGATGAAAATTATTAGGAAAGTTTAAATAAAAAATTGAAAAAAAAATCAGAACAATTTCGATGAAAAATCTGAAAATTAATTCAATTAGGTAGAATTTCACAATTTACATGGAAAACTTTTTATACAAGTTTGAAAAAATTGAAAATAGGGATTCATACTGATTTTGAATTTTTTTCGTTTTTTCAACCCGATATAAGGTTTCTAGAGTCATAATTTTGAGAAAAATGTCGTCAATTTGTTGAAATCAAAATTTTATTCAATTAATTTTTGTTCATTTCAAGCTAATTTTGCAATTTTTTTCAATTCTTGCTGACTTTGCATTTTTTTAAAACCCTGCAACTCTAAGGTTTCTCGAGTATTAATTTTGTGAAAAATAGCAATTTTGTGGAAATTTGAATTTATGAGTGAAAACATTTTATTTTATCAATTTTCGTCCAATTCGAGCTAATTTTGCACTTTTTTTTAATTTTTGCGGAATTTGCATTTTTTTGTTTTTTTTACCTGTACAACTTTAGGGTTTCTTGAGTGATAATTTTGAGTTGTGTTAAAAATCACCTAACTTATGCGACGAAAAGTGCGCATGGGTAGATATTCGTATACACGTCTGGCTCCACTCCGATAAAACCGGCGAAAACAGCTGACTGCGTTTGATGCGTGTCGTTTAATTTGAACGAGAGTTATGAAAATCAGTATGAAATATCTTTTCACCATCTGAGCGTCCGTACTTTGCATACCCGCGTAATAACTGTAATTTTCAATTTTTAAGTGATCTGCCGGTAGCCCCTTTTCAGTGAAGGGCCCCTTTTGATGATGGGCCCCAGGGCCATGGCCCCGCTGGCCCCCCCTAAATCTGGGCCTGTTTGTTATGTATGTATAGTCTCGTATAATGATTAGGTAATCATTTTTCAACGTTTAGGTGATTGCTGCTCCAAATCTAGATCGTTTCTGTTTCACAGTTGCCGAAGAACTAGAGAAAGAATTTTTATTTTTTCGTGACGCGCTAGTAAAAATTAATTCGGCACCGCGTGAAGTGGAATACGTATACTTACTTACCTACCATCACCTTCACTATGTAAATATGTTCATTTGGACGATACTTATTACGAAACACGATGTTAAAAATGAATATAGTGCGATCATTTTTTTTAAAAAATTGTGCAAAAATTTAAGGTTTGTGAACTAATCTGTGTTGAATGATTGAAAATTCTTGAACATACAAAATTCAGGTATGTAATATAATATCTGTAATTCTGTATGTATGTTCAATTTACCAATAAAATTCCTTTATCAAGTTCATTAGTCGAATGATACATACCTATTTCATGTAAAAATAAACTGTAATTACTTATCTATACTAATTTACCATGGTAATTTTCATTCTGTGAATTCTACGATGTTCGTCAACTTTACATTGCTCTTCTACATTTTCAGATCATTAAAAAAAAATGGAATTATTATTAAGGATCATATTTTTCCTAAGTGTATTTTACGGATGGATTATTTCGTCCATCTATGGTCTATTTACAACTCCGCCAATACCTTTACCACGTCCAAAAAAAACAGAAATTTTAAATCTGAGCGCTACAACATTGGCTGAGAAAATAAGAACCAAAAAGCTGACGAGTGAACAAGTAGTGGGAGCTTTTATCGAACGATGCGAACAGGTGAACGGTCAACTGAATGCAATAATCGAGGATCGATTTATCGAAGCTCTAGAAGAAGCTAGGAATGCCGATCGATTAATTCGAAGTAATGTAAAAACAACGAAGGAGCTTGAATTTGAAACTCCTTTGCTTGGAGTGCCGATTACCGTCAAAGAATGTTGTAGGGTTAAAGGTGAGTTAAAAAGTGATAGGCTATGATTTTTTTGGGGGGAAAAATTTGAATTTACCTGGAATAAAAATACTTAGATATCAAAATCGCTCCTTTTTAAGTAAATTTTTTATAGAATAGGTAGGTAATAATTTTGTTGCAAAAAAATGCATCCGTTTTGTAGAATTATTCAATTTTTTTGTAGAACAAAAATTTTTAATTTTTTTAAAATCTCTGTTTCATTGCAGAAAATTTTTTCAATTTTTGGTAGAAAATAAAATGTTCAATTTTTTGTAGAACAGAAATCTTAATACTTTTGTAGAAAAAAATTTCTCAATTTTTTGTAGGAAGAAATTCACAATTTTTTACAGGAAAGAAATTCTTGAGTAATATTTGGTAAAAAAAAACAAAAAAAAAACCTAAAATTTTAGTAGAAAAAAATCTCATTTTCTTGTAGAAAAAATACATTATTTTTTGTAGAAAGGAATTCGCAATTTTTCGGACAGAATAACTTTTCAATTTTTGCTAAAAAATAAATGTTCAATTTTTTGTAGAAAAAAAATTCTCAAACTTTTTGTGGATAAATTAATTTTTACTCTACCTATTCTCAGCACCTATTTGGTAGAAAAATTTTCGTATGTAGAAAATAAATTATATTTTTTTTGTGAAACAAAAATCTCCATTTTTATTTTTTTGTTGGAAAAAAAATTATAAAATTTTTTTGAATACTTGAATTTTTAATTTTTTAGTAGTAAAATAATAAAATTATTTCTTAATTCCATTTCACTGTGAAGACTTTCTCAAATTAAAAAAAAAAAAAATTAAAAATATTTTGTGTAGAAAGAAATGTGTATTTTTCGCAGAAAAGAAATATTTTTAGTATTTTGTAGAAAATAAATTCTTAATATCTAAGTATTTTTTGGTAGAAAATAAATTCTTATTTAGCAAAAAATTCTTAATTTCATTGCTGAAAAAATCTCAATTTTTTGTAAAAAATCAACTTTTTTTTGTAAAAAGAAATTTGCATTATTTCGGACAAATGAAAATCAAAAGTTGGCAACCCTGTACTGAAACTTTTTAATTTTGCGTCAATAGGAGCCATTTGAGCCGATATTTTTAAAATAAAACTTCCTTCTACAAAATTTTAACGAAAAAATCTTAGATTTTAAGAATGTTTTTGGAAAAATTTTAAAAATATTTTCAAAAAAAAAAAATCGAGAAAAACAAAAAAGTTGAAAAAAAAAATTGGAAAAACTTGACTGTTAGAGAAAAGTTGTCAATTTTTGGTAGAAATAAAAATCTTAAATTTTTTGTGGATAAATCAATTTTTAATTTTTAGTACTTACATAGATTGTTTGTAACGAAAAATTTCAATTCCTTATAGAAAAAAAACTCAGTACAATTGCAGTAAAAATCTCACTTATTGTAGAAAGAAATTCGCAAATTATAGTAGAGAAAAACCTTAATTTTAGACAAAAAAAAAAAATCCTTATTTTTTCCACTACCTATTTAAAAACAATTCTCAACTACTTTTTGGAGAAGAAAACTCTGTTTTTTTGGAGTAAGAAGTAGGTAGGTAAGGTACTTAAAGTCAGTGTAAAAAAATTCTCAATTTGAAGTAGTTAGTTATTAAAATTAAAAAAAAAAAAAAAAAAACAGGTAAGAACTTCTCAATTTTTTTAAAAGAAATTCTTTTTATTTTTTGAGAGAGAAAAACATTCCAATTTTTTGCAAAAAAAGTATATTGCGAAAAAATTTGAAGATTTTTTGAGGAAAAAATTTATTTTGAAATTTTTTTTGTCATTCTTTTAGGTATTTTTTTTCTAATTTTTTGAAGAAAAGATTTCTCTATTGTTTCGGAGGGGAGGGATGAAAATTTATCAGTTTGTTTGTAGGAAAGAATTTCTCAATTTTTTTGAGAAAAATTACTCAACAAATTTCTCATATCAATTTCTTTTTGGAGTAAAAATTTTTCCAATTTTTTGGAAAAAAGAATCATTTTTACATTCAATATTCAAAAAATTTTAACCCTTCACCCCTTATGGTATAAAATCAAAGAAAATTCCAAGTTGTTGGCACTACAACGTACTTCTAACAGGTTTCAGTTACACTTGCGGAGCTCAATTGAGAAAAGGCATAAGAGCTTTCGAAGATGGTGATGCAGTTGCCTGTTTAAGAAATGCAGGAGCTATACCCATTGCTGTTACTAATATTCCTGAACTTTCATGTTATCTCGAAACTCGTAATGATCTCTTCGGATACACTTGCAACCCTTATAATGTGAATTATTCTGCGGGAGGATCTTCAGGGGGCGAGGTGATCGATAAAATCTGATGCTTATGATTTTTAGACGTTGTTGTTGTAAGTTACGATTTAATTAAAAACACCATTTATTACGTTTTAGGCATCACTGATTTCTGGCGGAGCTTCAGTATTAGGCTTGGGATCTGATTTTGGTGGGTCTATCCGAATACCTTGCCTGTTCAATGGTCTTTTTGGGCATAGGCCTACTTCCGGTACTATATTTATCTACTCATGGAAAATCCAAACACATTGAAAAATATTACCTATACGAATTAATGTTTTTTTTTTACAACTTTTTTAAAAAGGTATCGTATCCAATGAAGGACATCTACCTAACAATTCGAGCGAACATTATCAAAAATTACTCTCATTGGGTCCGATTTGTCGTTACGCCGAAGATCTAAAACTGGCCCTAAAAATCCTATCCGGACCGAACGCTCATCTTTTGAAACTCGATCAAAGGGTAATCATGGTGCAGGGATTCATTCCCATAATAATGTATTTTTGAACCTATAATTTCTTCAAATTGCAGCTTCCCCATTTCAGGTGAATCTAAACGAATTGAAAATATATTACGCTCGTGACAGAGGTTTCTTGTTATCTGAGATATCAGTTCATGAAAGTATAAAAAGATCTATTTGCAAAGCTGTCGAACATTTTCAAACAGTACGACAATGTTATACTCAAGAGGTAGGTCGCCACTAGCGTTAGTTGCTGTACATGGCGTTAAAAAAAAAAAAAAAAAAAAAAAAAAAAAAAAGAGGTAGGTACTTAGGTCTATAACCTATTTGCACAATGAATTCAATGAAATACCAGATTAATTATTAGTTTTTTTCTTCTTAATAGATCCATTTACCTGAACTTGATGATATGCAGGAAATATGCCTAACACAAATTCTAGAAATTAAAGGTGTGAAGAAAGTTTTACTTCTGAAGGAACCTGAGGTGAGTAATTTCATAATTTTTAACTTTCAACTTGTTATAGAAGACTAACGTCTAGATTGATTGTTTTGTTTACATTCATGGGGTGCACCTTCGATAAATTTTTACCAAGTCCAGTGCTACATAATACTTTATAGTCAAAATTGGAAGGGAGGAAGGGGTCTAATCTAAATTTTTGTAATAACTAAAAGTATTTGTACAACTTCAAGCTACAACTTTTGTTTGAAAATTTTTTCAATCGGGCCCCTTACCTCCCCCCCTGTTTTTAAAAATGTATTTGAAGGAGTTGGATTATCCAAAATTGGTGGGGAGGGAGGGATCCGATTGAAATTTTTGTTTTCACCAAAATTATCCCTAGTACTTCAAGCTACAACTTTTGTTTGAAAATTTTTTCAATCGGGCCCCTTACCCTCCCCCTGTTATCAATAATGTATTTGAATGAGTTGGATTATCCAAAATTGGAGTGAAGGGAGGGGTCCAATCGCAATTTTTGTCATGGACAAAATTTTTCCTAAAACTTTGAGCTACAAGTTTGTTGCAAAAATTTTTCAATTGGACCCATTTCCCCTTCCCCCTTCTATTTTTAATTAGTATTTTGGGAGTGTTACGCAAAATAAGTGGAGAAAGAGAGGCTCAATTGAAAAAGTTTTCAAAAAAAAGTTGTAGCTTGAAGTTTCGCTAATACTTTTGGTTATCACAAAAATTGCGATTGGACCCCTCCCACCCCTCCAATTTTGGATAATCCAACTCATTCAAATACATTATTGAAAACAGTGGGAGGGTAAGGGGCCCGATTGAAAAAATTTTCAAACAAAAGTTGTAGCTTGAAGTACTAGGGATAATTTTGGTGAAAACAAAAATTTCAATCGGATCCCTCCCTCCCCACCAATTTTGGATAATCCAACTCCTTCAAATACATTTTTAAAAACAGGGGGGGAGGTAAGGGGCCCGATTGAAAAAATTTTCAAACAAAAGTTGTAGCTTGAAGTTGTACAAATACTTTTAGTTATTACAAAAATTTCGATTAGACCCCTTCCTCCCTTCCAATTTTGACTATAAAGTATTATGTAGCACTGGACTTGGTAAAAATGTATCGAAGTTGCACCCCATGAATGTAAACAAAACAATCAATCTAGACGTTAGTGTTATAGAAGATGTCAGTATCTATTTAACTAATATTCTTCGTTAAAAATTTCAGACTGAACACCTTCTGGTTACTGAAGTACTCAAAGCTATAGTGAAAAAATCAGATTACTCGAAGGAAGTGTTAGTAACCCGATTGGGAACACATCTCTGTTTCTATTTAATACCTGAAAATAAAAGACCAAAATATATTACTGCCAGGAATAACCTTGCAGAACGATTAAACGTACTTTATCCTCACAATAATTAATTTTATCTAAAACTCGAAATTGAATCAAGCACTGTTTTAACGAAGTTAGTTTTAATTTTAGGAAATTTTACAAGATGACGGTGTATTCTTCTTTCCTACCTTTGCTTCCGTGGCACATTATAAATATCTGTCATTTGGGAAATACAATTCGGGTGGGTATCCGATGATAGTGAATGTACTAGGGTTTCCAGCAACTCATGTAACCATGGGTTTAAATGAAGATGGTTTACCAACTGGATTCCAGGTACGAAACGATTGATTAATGATTAACGAGGACGTACCTACTTGATTTTAAATTGTTTGAAAGCATCAAAACTATAATTGTGATTTTGATTTAATTAGGTGATAGCCGCGCCTAACCAAGATCGTTTATGTTTAGCAGTGGCTGAAGAATTGGAAAATATATTTGGTGGATGGGTTTCGCCATCGTCAAGTTAATGTTAATGACTGTTTCATTCAGGATCAGGATTACGATTTTGATTTTAATATGTTCAACAATATGTTTAGGTCTTAAGGGTTCTTTTTTTCTCATTTTTTCGCCCTCCACCCCATTAATTATCTATCCTTATTCCGTATTCCTTGCTAACTAATCTGTAATCTCCATGATCTTTAAAATTGCTGAAGATACCTAGGTCCTAGATGGGCAAAATTAGCATAGTATATGCTTTTACGATGACCAAAATGGAAAAAAACGACCCCAAAATCCGACAGGAAAATCCGACCCCAAAATCCGACAGTTGGGTTAGGTTAGGTTACATTAAGTTCCCCATAATTGAAAATAAACTTCCCCCACCAGGACTCTGGATTGGGGTACCAAAAAAAAAAAAAAAAAAAAAAAAAAGGTTTGGATGACATAAAAAAACTTTGAAAATTTTTAATAAATTTGATTTTTCAGACATTATGTCAGACATTTTTAAACTTGTAAATTTTTTTAAAATTTTATGACTTTTAGACATTTTTTAGATATTTTGTCAGACATTCTGAAACTTGGAAAAAATTAAATTTTTAATAAATTCGATTTTTTAGACATTATGTCAGACATTTTGAAACTTGGAAATTTTTTTAGAAAGATGACTTTCAGACATTTTGAAACTTGGAAATTTTTTGAAATTTTATGACTTTTAGACATTTTCTAAACATTTTGTCAGACATTCTGAAACTTGGATTTTTTTTTAGAAAGATGACTTTCAGACGTTTTGAAACTTAGAAATTGTCTAGAAAGATGATTTGCAGACATTTCGTCAGACATTCTGAAAGTTGGAAATTTTTTTAGAACTTCACTTTCAGACATTTTGAAACTTGTAATTTTTAAAAAATAAATTTAATGACTTTTTTATATTATTTTATTTTTTTTTTATTTTTAAAATAAATTATATGACTTTTAGACATTTTGTCAGACATTCTGAAACTTGGAAATTTTTTTAGAAAGATGAATTCAAATTAAAATTTTTATTGCTCAAAAATGAAATCATTTTTATAATTTTTAGACTTTTAAATTTCCGTGGAAATAATATTCCTGACTTTTAGACATTTTGTCACGGGGTAAAAGCATATACTATGTTTCATACTTTCAAACGTAGTGTGGAAATAGAGCCAACCAAGGGGCCCGGGTCCAAGGGGGTTTTTGTTAAAAAAAATAAAGGTTATCGGGGCTTAAGATAGGTGATTTCAGCCCAGAAACCGATTTGGGTCAAACCTACCCCAAAAGGTCGATCATGATGAGAAAAAATTTTGACAAAAATTTTAGACCCCCAACGCAAGTATTTTGGGGGTGGGGACTCAAAACGTGATTTTTAGTCAATATTTTTTGGATTTTTGCCAAATTAAGATAGAAATTTTGCGTTTTTTCTATTAGATTCTATGTCATTAGGGGAAGCTGTAGTGATTATTTCGTCTATTTTTCTCTCTTAAATTGGTCGAATTTTTTTTTTTCTTGAAATATATCGTTAATGACACCAATATACACCATCAACCCAAATTTGGACCAAATTCGTTCATTTTTCCCTTTTTTCCCAAAAATACCCAAATGACGCCATTTTGGGAACCCAAACCCAGAACCTCTTCACGACGCCCTATAGGGGCCTAAAAATCATGTTTGGGCTTGTTTCAAGCCAATATCCCTCATATACTGCAATTTCAGCAACGTCGAGCAACTTTGAATTTTTTTGCTAATTTTCAAGAATTGAGTATTTTGGACTTAACAAAAATTTAACATGAAATAAGTTGAAAAAAATCAAAGTAGCTCGATGTTGCTGAAATTGCAGTATATGAGGGATATTGGCTTGAAACAAGCCAAGACATGATTTTTAGGACCCTAGGGCATCGTGAAGAGGTTCTGGGTTCCCAAAATGGCGTCATTTGGGTATTTTTGGAAAAAAAAGGAAAAAATGAACGAATTTTGGTCCAAATTTGGGTTGATGGTGTGTATTGGTGTCATTAACGATATATTTCAAGAAAAAAAAAATTTCGACCAGAATTGACGTATTTAAGAGGGAAAAATAGACGAAATAATCAGTTTTTTGCATTTTTGACAATGTTGCACCACTTCAAACGTTTTGAAAATTTTACCGTACATTTTGGGGTACTTGACACGTTTTCAGTAAAAAACTTACGACTGTACCTCTGAAACTTCTATACAAAATGGCGGCTTAAAGTTTTCAAATCGCTATAACTCGGTGAAAAATGATCCGAATTCAAATCCACTATTTCTCTTTTTAGAACCAAAAAGAACCAATTCCATTAATTGGTGGTGGTTCTGGTTTTCATTGTAAAGGAAATTGAAAATGGTGGTGGTGATGGTGGTTTTTTATTTTCAAACCACTTTCTTGTGGTTGTGGTTGTGGTTATTTCAGCAAATGATTTTTCGTTGTGGTTCCAAACGGTTCTCTTCCCTGCCTTTTCGAAAGGAATTGGTTCTTTTTGGTGGTGGTTCTTGAATGAATTTTTGAAGTTCATTGTAATGGTTCCAAATGGTTTTGAAAACCAATTGAAATATCTGGTGGTGGTGGTGGTTTTACCCGGTATTGGTTTCAATTGGTTTTCTTCCCTGCTAAAAATAAAGAAATATTATTTGAATTTTGAAGTTCAAATTCATCATACATTGTAAATTTGTAACAATATTTCATTAATGAAAGCTCAAAAAGCTTGTTCAATTTTATTTCAGTTTTAAAACTTTCAATTTTTAATTTTTAAATTTAAAAAATTAAAAAATCTGTGTAAATTTGTCAAGATCATCGTAATTACCTGCAATTTACCGATGAAAATAACAATTAGACATTTGACAACAATGTTGGCAACATTGTATATTGTATTATTATTTTATTTTTAAAACGCAAATTGGCAGGAGGTGAAGGGTATGGGTAAAGATAAAAATATTAAACAATTGAACACATTTTTGCCGGCGATGTTTCATTAAATTTATCTTTACAATTATTTTCGAATTTAATTTATTAAAAATCGACCTACGTTGAATAATTAATTTCAGTTAAATCATCAATCATGAATACGTTAATGGTAAGCGATTGTTTCATTCATAATTCATATCTGCGTCTTATTTTTCAATCTTGAATTCTACGCTACTTATCATGATGAAATCTTACAGAATGTTAGGAAACTGTTATGCAGTCGTGGTGCCACAAATTTGGCTCGTTTCTACGGTGACGAACCGAATAAATATGAAAAAAGTGAGTTCATTTTGTATGCACTTGTAAGTTATGTTATCTCGATTCGTATCCATTTAATTTGATCACGATATCGCCTTGTGTTATTGCAGCTATAAATTCCGTCACGTTACTTGGCCGAGTTGGAGCTGAGCCGCAAAAACGAGGCAACGATGCACATCCTCTAGTCACTTTTTCACTAGCTACCCATACTAATTACAAAGACGATTCTGGTACGTTTCCCTTCATCTTTTCCAATCGCTACGCGTAGATCTATCGACTTACCAGGTTTTGCTTTTGTAGGTTTCAATCAAAAAACAGACTGGCATAGGATCTGCGTTTTCAAACCTAATTTAAGAGATAACGTTTTCAACTACTTGAGAAAAGGCCAACGAGTTTACGTTACCGGTAAAATAATGTACGGCGAAATAAAAGACGAATCCGGCGGTGCTCGTTCTACTACTTCCATTCTCGCCGACGATGTGATATTTTTCCAGTAACTTCGAGTTTGGGTGTTTATTTGTTCAGTACAAAATGTTTCTATTTTTTCATCTAGTGGGTTACATTTCTGTAATATTTTTCCAATAATTTATCGTGATAATTATTATGTTGAACTGTTGAGTCGTGTTTCAGTGGTTCAACGTATTGCAGTGTTTTTTCTATTAGGCTGAGTGTTTGTTCATAATTATTTGTATTTTGAGAATTGAGAAATTGTCCCTTTGTCTGTCCGAGAGCGTTATAATATTTATTGTGTATTTATACGAGTCGAAATAAACGTTTTGTAAATTCAAATTGTATTGCTGAAGATAAGTTGTAGTCTTATGACTCTTCGTATATTAATATCGAGTTTGTTGGCGCATTGGCGGATTGATTTCTCTATACATGGACGTACTATTAGAGAAATGGTTTGAATTTACGCAATAAATCGTGAGTTTTATTTTTCATTCAATAAAAAAAATATGTAAAATTTACAGGAAATGAAAAAAAAGAAATGAAGTGCCTCCGTAACTTTGTAAAGCCAGCTGAAACTAAAATCAGTGTAACCACAACCAAAAATAAAAAAATTACAAGTTTTCAAAAAAATCGAGATTAATATTTTTTCCATTAATTTTATCTCGCTGATCCTGAATCTGCCATTAGTTTTCAATTTCGAGCCTCTCTTCGCCATGAAGTGAGTAGTTTTTGCCAAAAAATCCAAATTAGGGGTACAATGAGAAACTGAAGTTGAAAACTAAGCTCATTTTCGTGGTCAGCGATCTCGAATTAGTATTCAACGATATTAGTAATGTGAAAATACGATAACTTTTGAAAAAGTGCAGCATTTTAGTATAAAAATTATCCCTAGAAATAACACGATAATGTAATATTGGAGGTGCAACGGCAGTCAAGAGCGCGCTGTAATGCAAGCTCATTCAAAGTAGGATAAAATACATTGGTTATATCATATATGGGAGAAATATAGTTTTTTGGATTTTACTCAAAATTGAGCGGGTTTAGACTTTAGGCGAAATTTTTATAGAACTTTATTTTTAGGAAATTAAATTTCCTATCAGATGATGTGGTCAGCGACATTTTTACCATAAAAAATTTTCCAACTACGCCATTCGATAGAAAATTTAATTTCCTAAAAATAAAGTTCTATAAAAATTTCGCCTAAACCCGCTCAATTTTGAGTAAAATCCAAAAAACGATATTTCTCCCATATAACCAATGTATTTTATCCTACTTTTGAATGTGCTTCCGCTAGTCGCCACCCAGATGTCAGCCACTTTGATTTGCAGCTCCAATATTCGACATCACCGAAGTTTCGTAAAAAAAAAGAACATAGTTTCACTTCTTCACTGTTAGATGGCGGGGTGAGTCACGCAGGCATTGATTACCCATAAACTGAAAAATTTTCCATATTTTATTTCCATTGTTTATGATTTTTTTCTTTTTTCTCAAGTAGAAAAATTACACACAGCTTCATAAAAATAATTATAATATTTTTTTACAAGAAATGAAAAATACATATTTTTATACGAGAAAAAACGGTAAAATATGTACAAACTTAACATTTACATAGCCCAAATTAATATCAAAGTGCTTTCAATACACATTTTGAGATCTTTTTAAAATAAAATATTTGATTTACTAATCAAAAAAACTGATTTTCACATTCGTGTGCCCGAACTACATAAAAAGAAAAACTCGAATCAAATTCCACATAGTGAAAAGCAAAAAAACAAAAAAAAAGCATCTTTGCAAAAACGACAAACAAAATTAAACGGTTAAATTAATTTTAAAAAATCCCTTATTTACAAAATAAAAGAAAAAAAAACAAGAAGAAAAATTAAATAGTTTAATAAATAAACTGGGATTACGTTCGTTGTTTGATTACTGGCGCGTTGCTTGTAAAATATGATCCGCGTAATAAAACCTTTCGTTAAAAAATATTATCGATTTATATAAAAAAAAAAGAAATCGAGGAGCATCTTAAAAACCAGAAATGAACACAACGTCGAACAGCCTTTTTTTTAGAAAAAAAAAACGAGATGAAATTCGAAAACATATTTCCCTTTTTTTTTGTTGTTTTTTTTTTTGAAACATATCACAGAATATTTAGCGACGTAATACTGATTGTCGATGCAATACTATTTTCAAGACTACGTGGCCGGAGAGCTGAATTGCGAATACGTTGCATCTATTGGTAATATTGAACGGTCGGAAGACAACGAAACATTTAACAAAAAATTAATTACCTGAAACAAAACAAAAATATCACGTTAGAATTGAAATATGGAATTAGAAGTAGAATTAATTACATGGCCAGCAACTTGGCATACAGCTGAAGTTTCAAAAGTGAAATGAGCTTTATCTTAAAGAACTCCGAAAATGCAAAAATTAAACACACACTACCACTTGAAACCACCTTTTTATGGACCAAAAATCTTGAATTTTTTTGGAAAAGAAATATTCCTCAATTTTGGGTGAAAGAAAATTTTGTATTTTCTTGGAATAAAACATATTTCAACCATTGTGAGTAAACGTAAAAAAATCGTTAACTTTTTGAGAAAAATCCCTGAATTTTTTAAGGCGGAAAAATGTAAAATTATTTGAGAGTACTCACATAAAAGTTTCTCAATTCTTCATGAGAACTTAATTTCTAATTTTTTGTGCAGAAAAATTTTTCATTTTTTTTGTAGAAAATTTTCATTTTTTTAAGGAAAAATATCTCTCAATTAGAAAAAAATTTAAAAAAATTTTCCATCAATTGTTCCGAAATATTTTTTACAATTTTTTAGGTAGGTATTTAAAAAAATGCTCAACTCATTTGTTGAAAATTTTTTCTTAAAGTATGAAAGAAATTCGTTAAAAATATCTGGATTTAAATTAAAAAATTTCTGTCTCAATTTTTCAGAGAAAAATAAATCACCAATTTGTTTGGGAGTCCATCGAAAAATGTACCAATTTCTTGAGAAAAAGTTTTCAAATTTTTTGTTCAGAAAAACTTCTTAATTTTTTTGTGTAGAAAAACGTCTCAATTTTTTTGACAAAATCTCTCATTTTTGTTAAAACAGTAAAAAATGCTCAATTTTTTTAAAATAAAAAAGTCTTGAAATTTTTCTGAGAAAAAATCTATAAATTTTGTAGAAAAAAAATATCTCAATCGTTTTGGACAAATTTTTCCCAATTTTTTCGCTAGAAAAATTGCTTGATTTTTTTATAGAAAAAATTAATAGGTACCTAATTAATTTCTTTGTTAAGAATGTTTTTCAATGTATTGAAGAAAATAATCCCAAATTTTTCAGACAAGATCTCAGTAAAAAAATTTCTAAATTTTTTGGAAATAAAAAAATCCTAATTTAAAAAAAAAAATATAATTTTTTGTTTCAATTTTTAATAGAAAAAAAAATCATCAAATTTTTTGGGAGCCCAGCGAAAAAATCTCCAAACTTCTTGAGAAAAAGTTCTCAAATTTTTTGTGCTGAAAAAGTACTCATTTTTTTGTGTAACAAGACTTTTCAATATTATTTTATGAAAAAATCTTTCATTTTTGTCGAAGCAATATTATAAGAAAGTCTACAATTTTTTTTAGGTATAAAAAATATTGAAATTTTTTAGAGGGAAAAATCCATAAATTTTTCAAAGAAAAAAATTCTCAATCGTTTTGGGAAATTTTTTCTCAATTTTATGGGTAGAAAAATTTCTCACTTTTTTATAAAAAAATGAATAGGCAATTAATTTCTTTTCTTTCTTTTTTTTTTTTTTTTTTTTTTCAAAGTACCTACTCTTATTGAAGAAAATAATCTCAACTTTTTCAAACAAAATCTCAGTAAGAAAATCTCTAAATTTTTTGGGAATATATATATATATTTTTTTTGAATGAAAAAATCTCAACTTTTTGAGAAAGAAGCTTAATTTTCTGTCTCAATTTTTCCGGAGAAAAAAAACTTGAATTTTAAGAAAGAAAAAAATCTCAATTTTCTGTCTCAATTTTTCAGTCTGAAATTTCTTAAAAAGTAAAAAAATTATAATTTTTTTGTAGAGAAATATTTCTAATTTTTTTTAGAGAATAAAAAATGTTATTTAGTAGGTATTTCAATAATTTTATTTTGGAATAAAAAAATTTCTCAAGTTTTTTTTTCTAGGGGAAAACCCAATTTTTAAAAGAAAAATCTCTTAAATTTTTGGGAAAAAATTTCTGAATTTTCTTGGAATTAAAAATGTCTCAATTTTGAGAGAACAAAAAAAATCATTTTTTTTTTTTTTTTTGAGAAATTGAAATAGCAAAAAAGAGTCACACCATAGAAAAATTCAAGTTGCCGGCCCTGTTGATTACTAATTTCTCAAATTACCTATACTAGGAAGCTTCTTCTACTTTGATTTGTATCTGAGACGAGATTGCGTTCGGAGAACTAGGTAAATTATCTAATTGTCTGGTAAAAGTTTCGCGAGCTTCCATGTTAACCTGAAGCTGCATCGGACTGACGCTTAAATCTTGGGGAAATTGAAACCGTTCTTGGGCATCTTTAATAACGGCTGGACTTTGGAGTCTGCTCGACGAGTTCTGATTCATGCTGAGATCAGTCGGGCCGACATCTTCTTCTATACTTTCTTCTTGCGGTTCGGGTTTCACTTTGGCCTGGTTCAACGACGGGCTCATTTGTTGCCGCAGCAGCGATATGTTTTTAATGCTTTTTAATTCGCTCGGATTTCGTAAAAATCTGCAAAAAAAAAACACAAGAAGGGAGAAAAATTCCCATATAAGATTCCATTTTTGTGAGAGGACTATTCGAAGATTCATTCTCAAAAATCTATACTCACTGGTAACAATGACGTTCTCCCTGAACTTTACGTAATATATTAACCCTATAATAATATCTTAAAGCTCGTGACATTTTGTCGTAATTCATGGACAGGTGATTTTTCTGTATACCCCAGAGTTTGGCTAAACCAGGCGGATCGACAATTTTGAACACGCCCGAGTCACGGTTCTTCCACGTAATATAATTCGTATACCTTTGCATCGAATCGTTTAACAATTGTTGTAAGAAATCCCACAATAGTCGTCCATCTGTAACGTGAAACAATTCCCAAATTAAGAAGACGATAAAGTAGAGAGCGGACGCAGTCGCGGAGGCCTCGCCTAAGAGGGCTATTTTTCACCCAACTTACTGGTATTTGGTTCCGACGAATTGGAGTTTTCGGACGAAGGGAAGAAGATCTGATTTGACGACGACTTCGACATAGGTCTAGGCGAATAAGGAGGTGAACTGGTGGACGATGCGAGCGGTATAGACATCGGTGAGTGTACATTGTCGCCATTTTCTTCTACTTCCGAGTCTGACTGATTACTGCCCGAATTATTCGCACCGTTTGTTACACCGTTTTTGTACGCTGCAAAATTTCAAAATATGTATTACAAATTGGAAAATGGGTTTTTAAATTAAAATAAAAAAATTGTCATCGATGACCCTTAGCACGACTTTTTCAAATGGTAAATATCCAAAATTCAATTTTTAAAAATTTAGAAACTTATTAAACTTAGTAAATTTGAAAATGATCAAATTCCGAATTTTTAACGATAAATCACCAAATTTGAAATTACCATTTTTTTTTTCAAATTATGAATTTTCATCAAAATTTTTAAAATCTATCAAACTTTACGAATCGGTAATTAATTTTTTAATTATTACAAATTTTGAAGGAAAATGTTTATTCGATATTAAAAAAAAAAAAGTAATAAAAATTCTTTTTAATAAATTTTGAAAATTTTAGCAAATTTCCAATTTTTATCAAATTTTAAAGAAAAACTAAATTGAAATTTTTTCAATTTTAAAAAATGTGAAAGTTTATTGAAAATCAAAAATTGATCCAATTTCAAATAAAGTACTTATTACAGTAATTTAAGAATTTGACAAAATTTCATTTTTCATTAAATTTCAAAATTTTTGCAAATTCGGAATTTTAGGAAGATTCAAAATTTTCATCAATATAAAACTTTTAACAAATTTTGAAGTTTTTCAAAATTCAAAGTTTTTATGCAATTTAAAATTATTACCAAACTGGAATTTTCAGTAAATTTTGAAATATTCATCCAATTTGAATTTTCGGAGAATTTTTTAATTTTTAGAAAATTACGAATTTTTATTAGGTAGGTACATAAATTAGAATTTTTTTAGCACATTTTACAATTTTAAAAAACTTTAGATTTTTATGAAATTGGAATTTGGGAAAATTTTAAATTTTGACAAAATTTTTAACTTTTATCAAACTGAAATTTTCAGTGAATTTTAAATTTTCCATCAAATTTGAATTTTCAGCCAATTTTTTAAATTTTATCAAATTTTGGATTATTATCAAATACAAATTTTCAGCAAATTTTCAATTTTTCCACAAATTTTCAATTTTTATTAAATTATAATTTTCAGAAAAAATTTTAATATTTTTCTAAATTCAAATTTTTATCAAATTAGAACTTTTTATTAAATTTGGAAATTTTAGAAAGTTTGGATTTTTATGGAATTTGGAATTTTCTGTAAATTTTAAAATTTTCATCAAATTTGAATTTTAGTTTTTTGATTTTTAGAGAGTTAAGAAAAATCAAAACTTTTCGTCATAATTATTGGAATTTTTTAGCACATCTTGAAATTATAGAAAAATTCGAATTTTTATTAAATTGGAATTTTAGACAAATTTTTAATTTTTTCAGAAAGTTTTGAACTTATAAAACTGGAATTTTCAATGAATTTTGAAATTTGACTTTTCAGACAATTTTTTAATTTTTAGACAATTTTGAATTTTTATAAAATTACAATTTTTTATCAAATACCTATCGAAATTTTCAGTGTTATTAAATTAGAATTTTCAGCAAATTTTCAATTTTTACTGAATTTTCAAACACAAATTTTCTTCTAGTTTTGAATTTCCAGTAAATTTTGAATTTTAAAAATATTTTATATTATTATCAGATTAAAGTTTTGAGCAAAATATCAAATTTTGAGTTTTAAAAATTTTTGGATTGTTATCAAATTGCAATTTTTACTAAATTTTAATTTTTATCGAATTGAAATTTTCAGTAAATTTTGAAAATTTTATAAAATTTGAATTTTCAGCGTTTTTTTTTTTTTGTAATTTTTAGAAAATTGAGAAAATTTAAATTTTCATAATATTGAAATTTTAAAACACATTTTAAAGTTTTAGAAAAGTTCGTATTTTAATGAAACTGGAATTTTCAGAGAATTTTGGTTTTTCATAAAATTGGAATTTTAGGCAAATTTTGAATTTTTCACTAATTTTGAATTTTTTATTAAATTACTTAAAATTTTCAGAAATTTTTGAATTTTTACTGAATTTTTAAATACTTACAAATTTCCTCCTAGTTTTAAATTTCTTACAAATTTTAAATTAAAAAATCTTTGGATTTTTATTTGGATTAAAGTTTTGGGCAAATTTAGATTTTTAAAAATGTTGGATTTTTTTCTAATTGCAATTTTTACTAAATTTTGATATTTTATAGAATTGGAATTTTCAGACAATTTTTTAGTTTTACAGAATTAGGAAAATTTAGAATAGGTATTCATCATAATTATTATTATTGGATTTTTAAAAATAAATTTTGAAATTTTTAAAAAACTTTGGATTTTTAATGAAATTGGAATTTCAACATAATTATAGATTTTCATCAATTTAAAATTTTATGTAAATTTCCATTTTTTAAAGAAAATTTTATACTTTTATCACACTGGAATTTTCAGCCAATTTTTAGAAAATTTTGGATTTTCATCAAATACGAATTTCCAGCAAGTTACGAAATTTTCAATTTTTAATAAATTAGAATTTTCATTACAAAATTTTCAAATTTTTACTGAATTTTCAAATACAAATTTTCTTCTTATTTCAAGTTTTTAAATTTTTTTATCAGATGGGAATTTTGAAAAAAAAAATTTATCGAATTGGAATTTTCAGTAAGTTTTGAATTTTTTGCAAATCTTAAATTTTTGCCAATTTTCTAAAAATAATCATAAAATTTGAAACATTTTTCCTATTTTCAAAATTGTAAAATCCAGTTAAACATTGGGAAATTGGACCAACCTCAAAAAATTATTCAAAAAGAACTTCAAAAATTTTAGTTCTTGAATATTGAAGAATAACAACTGAGTTAATTTTTTTTTCAAAATTGTATTAATTTAGCCAAAATTTCAATTTTCATTCCAAATTTTTCAAATTTCGAATTTCAAGTAAATTTTGGAAAACAACTATTTAAAAATTTTCCTCCATTCTCAAAATTGTAAAAACAGATTCGATTTTCTTTGATTAAATATTGAAAATTAATTTTAAAAATGCCCAATTTTCGAAATTGAGAAAATTTATTAAACATAAACAATATGTCCAGATTTATTAAAATTTAAAAATTATTTAGGACAAAAATTCAAATTTTCATCAAATTTCGAAAATGTTCCAAATATTTGAAATTTTAAAAATAAAAATTACTCATTTACTTTTTGAAAAATCAGTCACAAAAAATTTTTCTTTCACCTAAAATGCAATTTTGGCTCGATTTCTATGGTCTAATTATTCTACTTGACTAATACGATACTTACAATTGCCATTCGATGTAACATTAAAAGCAGACGAGGTGGACTGATCGGGCTGCTTAGGGCTTCCGGACTGGCTATCGACAGACGGAGCCGGACTCAGAGTAACCGAATTATGGAATGTACTAGCGACCGAACTAACATGTGAGTAATCCTGTGGCGGAGGTATAGGTAAACACCAAGACGGAGTTATAGGAAAATGAGGTGTTACAGGACTATGTGGTAAGTGTTGCTGACCGCTGCCATTGGTACCGTCTCGGATCAGCCATCGAAGCACATTATATATAAGGTCACCAGCTCCCGGGCACCTTTCGCCGAGATCTTGCTTCGTCAGCAAACATAAAGCTTTTCCTGCACAGAACCAAATCACACCCACAGATAAGATATTAGCTATAAACTCCAATCCAATCCATTGCAGTTCCTGATGATCTAGTCATCGATTGTTATAGCACACGGGGTCGTTTGAGGTCGAGTAGTCGGCGGTTGAATCACCTCTCTCTCTCGTGCTCGTGTGTATAAATAACCTTCTATCGTGTTTGTAAATTAAACCATATCGATATGGAAATCGAATTTTTCAACGTTCTTCGACGTTGTGTTTTATTTTCGTTAATTTTTCCAAATAAAATATTTCCAATGAGAAACCATAACTAAAAATAAAAACATTACACAAAAATATAAAATTTTGTCGTCTGGTCGAGAAAGAACGCGCATACGACGCGACCAGCGAATATTTCGACGAGTTTATTTTCAAGGTTGTATTTTTCATTTGTAAGCAATGTATGTAAATTTACGCGTAATATACGTGCACTTTCTCCGCGTAAACAATACGATAAAGTGGTTTTGATCACGTTGGAAAAATCATCGTTTCCTTTCAAATATGCGCAGAGAGGATGATTAATTTTTTTTTCGAAAATCATTTTTAAAAAAATTGAATTCTTGAAAAATTTGCAATTTAAATTATAACTCTATTAAAAATAATTTATAAGCCTTTTTTTTATTTTTATTTTTTTATTTATTTATTCAAAACTTCTAAATTCTACGAAGCGAAGCAAATTTTGAAAGATTTCGTGAAAAAAACATTGGAAGATTTCTTTTAAAAATGGATTTTTTTTCAAATCAAGTTGTAAATCAAGTTTTGTGGGAAACAATATTTTTGAAAAATTCATCAAAAAAATTTATGCTGGAATTTCGTTGAAAAAAAAGTAATTTTTTGCTAATGAATTGTTTCAAAATAGATACTAAATATTTTGGAATTAAGAATTTCTTGAAAAATGATTCAAAAAAAAAAAAAATTGTTAATATTTTTTAAAGAAAAATTCGCTAAATTTTCTTTTAAAAAAAATGAATATCTATCAACAAAATTTTACAGAAAACAAAATTCGTATACCATTCAAAAAAAAATTAATAATGATAAATGTTTTTAAAATGGTAGAATTCTATCATTTTGTAAAATGCTGAATTTTCTAAATTTAAAAAAAATCAAAAAAGAAATTTACTAAAACGTAAAAAAAATACAATTAATTGAAAAATTTAACAAATCACGTAATCTTGGATATTGTTATAAACACATTTTTTCAACATAATTGTGAAATTTTGTCGACGACGAATTTTATCAAATTTTTTTGAAAGATAATTTTTTTCTCATTTTTTAAAAAACGAAATAAGCTAAATTTTATACAAAAATTGTGTTGCAAAAAACAAAAAATTCAAAGTTGCTACCTAAATTTATCAAAAGGAACAATTTCATTAAAAATTTCAGTGGGAAAATTAGGCAAGAATTTTACAATAGTTTTGTTAAAAAGACCTTTTGCAACATAACAATAAAAAAATACAACTCAATTTCATGAGTTGAAAAACAAACTTAAAAATTTCAAAATAAAAGTTTGTGAAAACCCACATTTCGTAACATTTTTATATTTTTGCTATAAAAGAAATTATTTTAACCCTGGATTTTTTTTAGAGAAATCATAAAATTTTATTCAAAACTTGATTAGAAAAATTGTATCAAATAAATTAATAATATACTTTGTATTTAAAATATCCTTAAAAAAAATTACAAGTTGGAAAAAATTGTTGAAACATACAAATTTGGAAAAAATCATTTAGAAAAATGAACTTCGCAGAAATCTTGAACTTTGATGCAAAAAAAACAAAATTTTTGTTGAAGGTAAAATTTTCTAAAATTTTGTAAATTACACAAGTTTTTAATTATGCTTTTTCTAAAAATCAAATTTTATGAGATTATTGTGAAAAAAAGATTTTGCAACATTTTATTGATGGGAAATTAAAAAAAAAATTGTTTTAAAAAAATTACTTACGTAAAATTGAAAAAAAAACTAAAAACAATTGTAGTAGAATTTCGTAGGTACAAGGATAAATTGTGTAAAAAATTTTGAAAACAATTTAAAAAAATTGGTAAAATTTGGTGTATAAGTTAATTAAAAAAAAAAAACAATTTGGTGTTATGTGTATTTTCTAATATCCAATATTTTGCATTTTTTTTTTTTTTGAAAAAGAACTTCACAAGAATTTTTAGAAAAAAAATCGTAGAATATTCACTCGGATTTTCATAAATGATTTTTTTCAAGTATAAAATCTTATTAGAAGACGATTCTGCAAGAAAAATTATGAAAGAAATTTTGAAAAAAAATTTCAGAATTGAAAAAAATTGCTCACGGAAATGTTCAAATTTTCTAGATTTACCAAGTAAAGTTTTAAAAAAAAAAAAATCAGTGATAAAATGTTGTCAAAAAAGAATTCTGTGAGAAAAATTTAACAAAAATAAAATTTTAAAAAAATTGTAAAATCATTTAAAATTATTTTTAAATAAAAGTTTTCAAAAAAAAGAATAAAAAAAGACTTTTGTAGAGTACTCGGATTTTTATAAAAATAATTATTTTAGTAACAATAAAATTTTGTGAAAAAACAATTTCTGTGAAAAAAATTAAAAAAAAATAAATTTTGAAGAAAAAAAATCGCAAAATTATTTAAATTTATTTTTAAATAAAGATTTTAAAAAAAAGAGTTTTGTAGAATATAATCGGATTTTTACAAAAAATATTATTTTAGTAGAAAATTTTTGTCAAAAAAAATTGTGAGAAAAATTTTCAAAATATAATAATTTAAAAAAAAATGGTAAAATCATTTACCTATACCTATTTCATTTTTAAATAAAAAATTTTCAAAAAATAAATAATTTAGTAGGGTAATTGGATTTTTACAAATAATTATTTTAGTAACAAAATTTTGTCATAAAACAATAATTCTGTGAGAAACATTTTAAAAAGTAAGATTTAAAAAATGCAAAATCATTTAAAATTAAAATTTTGTTTTGTAAAATTTCATTTGAAAACAAATGTTATTAAAATTATAATATTTTGTTGAAGGGAAAATTTTGCAATACATATTTTGTAAAACACATTTTCTAAAAAAATATTGTTTTTTATTCTCAGAATGGTCAAAATTTCATTAAAACGAAAATTAAGTATGTAAAATTACTTATTAGATTTTTGCTACAAATAAATTTCAGTAACAATTTGCTTATCATGAAGAATTTTTTTTTGCGAAAAATAACTTGAAAAACAAATTTTGAAAAAAATGAATTTTATGATTCACAAAAAAATAATAATTCCGATTTCTACAAAAATGCGGAAACTCTTGAAGCAAAACAAATTAATTTACCCACAATTTTTTTTTGCACAGAACAGCCTCATTTCAGTGATCTTTTAGCAAAGGAACAAGGGTCGGAGAGTGGTGAAAAAAAATCATAAAAATCATACCGAAAACGTGAAAATCGACACAAAACCGATACTCACCATTCATTTGAAACAAATCGATATCAAAGCGAGGTAAATCGAATTCAATCTCGCACCAATGCAAAAAAGCTAGAACATCTTCTTTATTCCATAATCTAGGATCACAGGCTGCAACACCCAACACAATGAATCAGTACATATACGAAATTTATCGCCATTATTGACGGATGATCGATCGGATCGATCGATTGATCAATACAGATAACTCGAGTATACGTACCTAAATTGGTAGGTAAATGATTCTTAAAATCTAACGGAGGGTATGTAGCGGCTGCAGGCGCTGCCGACGAAAAAGTCAACGGTCCGTATCGCCAAATCAGTTCGGAATGGTTGAATAACGACATCCTATGATCCAAGTTCGCGTTACCGTTAACTGATTGACCAAATAACGAGCCGGCGGCAATGGACGAAGGCGAATGTAAGGGTGCGTCGTTATTTCTTGCATTCCCTGGCTGGATCGGCGAAAGCTGTATCGGCATTAATTTCATCTCAATAATAACAACTGGAATCAGAACAAAAAAAATTGCAAAATTTTAATTAATCGTTCGAGTAAAATGAAAAAAAAAATAAAATAAAATAAAACAAGCTAATAATGAAACTGTATCGAGTAAAATTACTGGATATTAAAATTGGAGGGGAGGGAGGGGTTCTATCGAAATTTTTGTGATAACCAAAATCATTTCCAAGACTTCAAGCTACAACTTTTATTTGAAACATTTTTCAATTGGACCCCTACCTCCGCCAATTTTTAATAATATTGTAAGTATCTAAGTCATATTATCAAAATTGGAGGGGAGGGAAGGGTCTAATCGAAAATTTTATAATAACAAAAATTATTTCTGAGAACTCAATCTACAACTTTTGTTTGAAAATTTTTTCAATTGGACCCCTCCCCCAATTTTGAAAAAGTATGTACCTCATATTCATATTATCTGAAATTGGAGGTGAAGGAGGTGTCCAATCGACATTTTTATAACAACCAAAATTATTTTTAGGATTTTAATCTACAACTTTTATTTGAAAATTTTTTCAATTGGCCCCACCCTCTCTCCTATCACCAATTTTTAATTTGTATCTTCGGAGTGTTTATGCAAAATCAGTGGAGAGGGAGGGGTCCAATTGAAAATTTTTCGAACAAAAGTTATAGATCGAAGTCCTAGGAATAATTTTGGTTATTACAAAAATTTCGATAGGACCCCTCCCTCCTCTCTAATTTTGAATATAAAGTATCTATGTAGTATTGGACTTTGTAAAATTCAACAAAAACGATCCGCCACCATGCCAACAAATTGAGTAAATTAGACACTGGTGTAAAATAGAAATAAAGATGGATCATTTGACGTGAAATCTACATTCATCAATATAAATATAATATCATATCATATCGTTCAATTTGCGCGTAATAATTATCAACACTCGTACTCGTCGCTCGTTTCTCACTGGTATTGCATTAATTATACTCGCGAGATCATTGTCCTGTTTATGAATGTTGCACATTCCTTTGCGAAAGTTCTTCTCTTTGATAAGCATCATCGACACAGCAACATATTAATTCACTCGCACACAATCTCTGCCATTCTATATCGCGCCCTCTCTGCAATCTGCACACACGCAGCTACAAGGTACGACGATCATCTTTGATAATACTACGCCCATCTTATAGATGTGTGTACAAAAGAAACGTATTAAGAAGAGAAAAATAATAAAAAGATGGTCTCTTATTTTCATTTACCCATCTCCTATTCCTAGTACATACATATTACATGGCGCGAAAATACGAGTAAATTTATTCGCCAGTTTGGACTTCCAATTATGGCCTTTAGGTAAAACATACGAGTAGATTTCTTGGAAAATCTCTCGCTACGACGCTTTGTAATTTTTACAAACTTATTTCAGGCAACAATAGACGAAAGAAATGATGTTTCGCTTTTGTACGTATACGCGGCCATAAAAAGTCTATGGAGGAATTAATCTCGCTCGAGATACGAAACAATGTACGGGTTAATAACAGTAGCTGCGACAAATAGTCAAGCGATGCAGTTATGCACGTGGTGGGTCGTAGAAAAAAAATATATTCATTCTCTTTGCCAACCGAGTGTTACGACTTCTCATGCAAATCGAGCAGCGAAAAGTTGAGATGAACTAAATATTTTTATGTAAGATTTTTAAAATCTGAAAAAAAAATTCATCAGATTAAAAATATATATACCTATGTCAGAATTTGGAAAAATAATTGAATACAATTTCTGAAAAATTGTTAAAAAAATTATTTAATAAAAATCAGGCTAGAATTTCAAAAAAATTAGAGAACAAGATTTTTTTTTCAAATTGTTGAAAAAATTCTTGTCTGGTGAAAAAATGTAACCTATTCAAAATTTTGAAGAAAAAAATCGTTGAACTAAAATTTATAAATCAAATTGTCAAGCCAAACTTATAATTTTTTTTATCAGATTAAATATAAAATTTATACGAACAAGACTAAAAAAATCACTGAGTACAAAATAAAAGTTGAGGAAAAATTGTCAAAAAAATATGACAAAATACTCATCGGATTAAATAAATTTTTATAACTTATGAAATCTCGAAAAAATTGTTGAATAAAATTTTGAAAAAAAGAAATATAAAATAATAATTGAACACGAATTTCCAAAAAAAATGTACAAAATTTTTAACAACCTGCTGAGTACAATTTTGAAAAAATTTAAAAACAAATGTGGAACAAAAATTTAGTAAAAAATTTCAACAGATGAAAATTTTTTTATTCAAGATTTTTAAAAAATCGCTGCATACCTATTTGAAAAAAAAAATTAACACTTGTTGAAATTCAATAAGTTAGGTACCAAAAAAAAATCGCTGAAAATTTTTTAAAAAGTGAGCGTCAATTTATTGTTTTTCAAAATTTGAATAAGAAAGAGGAAAGTTAGAAATTTTTAGAAAAATTAATATAATTTTTGCTATCTGATAAGAATTTTATCATAATTTTGTTCGACAAGTTTTTTCTTTATCTAATTTTTTAGGAATTTTATGCAATCTCTTATAAAAAATTTTGATCCGTTTTTGTTTTTTTTTTTTTTTGTTTTTTTTGTAGGTGCATTTTTTTAGGTTAAAAATATTTTCAAATAAGAAATGGGAAAAAAATTCTGAATGCCTACAGTTTGGAAAAATAGGACAAAAAAAATCGTAGAAAATAAATTTACGAAAAAATACGTATGAAGATAAAAAAAACTGTGGAATAAAATTTTGAAAAAAAAAATTAATAAAATAGTCAATCAAAAATTTAAAAATAAAAAAAATCATATCAGATCCACAAAAAATTATACAAGATTTTGAACAGACCGTAGAGTGAAATTTAGAAAAAATTTAAAAGGAAATCGTTTAACAAAAATTTTCAAAAAAAAATATCAACAAAAATTTTAAAAAACTTGAAAAATTGTGAAATGAAAAATTCTTGCCCTACGAAAGAAAAAAATTTAGAATTTTGAATAATTCGTAGTTAGCTGTAATAAAATTTTTAAAATAATGAACTAAATAAATCAATAAACCAAAATTTAAAAAAAATCGTATCATATAAAAAAAATTTCATGTCAAAAGATTCTGAACAAATCATACTTGGGATAAAATTTCATTAAAAAATTGTTGACAAAATATTCAAAAAAAAATTCTTTTTGGCCACAAATTTTTATACAAGAAATTCAAATAGTATTCGTTTAAAAAATCTTGAAAAAACTGAAAAAATCGTCGAATAAAAATTTTTTGCCCAACAAAAAAATACTTATTATTCAGGATTTTGGAAAAAAAAACATTGAATAAAATTTAGATAAAATTTCATTGGTTATGGTAAAAAATTTAAGGAGATTTTGAGAAATCGTACCTACTTGAAATAAAATTTTGAAAATACCTAATGAAATAAAAAAATTGCTGAAACTAATTTTAAAAATTCTCATCATATCAAAAATTCGCATACCTACAAGATTGTACAAATCATACTTGGGATTAAATTTCATTACAAAATTTGACCAAATATTTTGAAAAATTCTTCTTATTAATAAAAAAATCACTGAACAAAAATTTTTGAAAAAAATCATTGCGAGTCAAAATTAAAAAAAAAAATCATCTGATCAAAGAATTTTATGCCACAAATGCTAAAAAATTGATGAATAAAATTTTGAAAATAAAATAAAATAAATCTTGGAATAAAATTTTGAAAAAAAATTGATTTTAAAAAAATCATTGAAACAAAAATTTAAAATATCTTCAGATAAAATTTTTTTGGCATAACTCCAAAATTTTTGAATAAAATTTTGAAAAAAAAAAACTGAAAAAATTTTTGAATAAAATTTTGAAAAAAAAAACTGAAAAAATTTTTGAATAAAATTTTGAAAAAAAAAACTGAAAAAATTTTTGAATAAAATTTTGAAAAAAATTAATAAAAAAATCATTGAAACAAAGATTTCAAAAATTTACAGATCAAAACATTTTATGTCATAACTCCAAAATTGTTGAACAAAATTTTGAAAAAAATTGAAATTCGGCCAAACTCTGAACATTTTGGTAAATATCGTATACTTTCGACAGAGCTAACCTAAAATTTTAATAAACCAAAAAAAAAAACCAGCTGAGATGGAAATTTACGAAACTATCGAGGAAAAACATAGGTACCAAAAAGATTTTCAGTTTCAGGGGTTCTCAAAACCACTCCCAATGGAATATTTTTCCGAATAATACTCGAAGACGTCAATGTATTTCTCGAAACCAATTCTCGAATAAAATTCAAATAAAAGCCTCGAGTGTTTAACGTTGAGGAAATGAAAAAAAAAGATGAATCATTATTTTCTATCGCTCTATCATTTATTGCGAACTCGATGACCTCATCGAAATCCATAAATTTCGTCATCTATTTACCCATCGAAAATCCCTCCTTTTTCACTCTAAATTACGTTAGTTACATTCCACTTTGTTTATCAAATCGACCATTTTATTCGCCAAGATCGCATCACCTTTGCTCGTACGTAGCATCACTCATCATCCAGACAAAAAAAAACACCAACAACAATATGGAACTGCGCAATAACACCGCAGCAGTTGGATTGGAATTCCACCGCAGACAAGTCGGGTCCGTTAATGTTAAATCATCTCTATTTGCATCTATTCGAATCATATTATACATAGCACTATCATCGTACGATGCTCATACTTGTGGTTCTGTCAAGAGAGAGAGACGCAGGCTACAGACCATAGAGAGCCAGCCTCGACATCGCTGGCACTGGCAGCAGCCGGGGCGAAGATGAGTGCCGGAAATACCAGCAACGTTTCAGCGAAAGAATGTTGTTATTCGGAAGTTGACAGCTCAACAATAAGCATGCGATACAAGTTGGAACGAAATAAGACGGTGTTAAGTTGTCGTTATGATTTGTCCCCCTCGTCCGTCCCCCAGCCAGGTTCCATCGTCGCTTCCCCGGTCACTGCATCATTTCCATCATCGCCATCATGTTCTATGAATTTATAGCTTCTCAGAATGCCGATCTAGCAATCGTCCGATAATATTTTCCGTACGTACGAGTATAATTCTCTTCGTAGAATTTTCTCGCCGCTGAATTACCGCACTATTCGAGAGTTGGCCACGCTGGGCAGGGTTCTTGTTTTAAATACGCGCCTAGCTCGCGTGGAAAATCCGTTGAATAATTAAGTACATATCTCTCTATGGTATACCACTCTTCTTAGGCTTTTTTTTTTATTTATTTTTTATTCCGAGGCAATCCCACTCGCGGCCCAACTCTTGTCCTCCCATCGTGTACTTTTTACTTCGTACTCTGGAACACGTCACGACCCAAACAAGACAATTATTTATCGCTTTGTGCATCCAGGCGACTGATGGCAATTGCGTGCTGAGCATAAGCTTACGATCTATATGCAGCTTTATAATTTTCTCACAATTTGAAACTCGAGTCTGTCGTAAATACGAGAACCACGACACTGGGAGGGGGAACAGAGGAAGAAATCGACGAGGTTACATTGAGCTAAAGTCGAAGCTAATTTGCGAATTGAAAGTTTCGAAAATTTGGCTCGAAAAGTATGGTGCTTTGCTTATTTACCTTTTAAACGCCCTCGAGTCACGTATGCTTTCGATTTACAAAAATAGAATGATTTTAGAGTGTAAATGATCGAATTTATAGATTTCACACGAATGTATTTTTTTAATCCAAGAAATTCTTACATTTACTCCTTGTTCGAAGGTACCTACGGATTTTTCAAAAAGTGCTGCGAAAGTTACTTTTTTAAGGGAAAATCCTAAATAAAAAAATTGAAAGTTTGGAAATATTTGAAGTTCGATAAATTTTCGAAATCGGATAAATTTTCAAGTTTTGAAAAATTATTACAATTTTAAAAATTAAAAAAATTCATTAAATACCTACCAAAATTTTACAAAAACTAAAAATTTGATACCTAATTATTTTGAAAATTGTAATAAATTTGCAAATTGGTTCGATATTAAAAATTAAATTGAATCAGCTTCAAAATTTGAAAATTTTTAAAATTTGAAAAGAAAACTGTTGAAATTTTTGCAATTTTAAACATTATTTTATTTTATTTTTTTGAAATTGTGTAAAAAAGTTTGTAAAAATCCAAAATTTGTCAATTTAGAAATTGGTTTGATATTTTATTAAAAATTGAATCATCTTCAAAATTTGAAGAAAAATACTGCAATTTATATAAATTTTAAATTTTTTAAAAAAATGGAATTTTTTTAATTTCTGAATTTGAAATTTTTTTGAAGTTAGTTGAATTTTTCTAGAAATTGAAAATTTTCGTTATTTTCAAAATTTCGTGAAAATCCAAAATTTAGTAGATATTTTTTGACATTTTTCAAAAAATCTTAAATTGATTCAACGATACTAAAAATTGAATCATCTCAAAATTTTGAAAAAAAAACACTGCAATTTTAAATTTAAAATTTTACTGAAATCGGATAAATTGTTCAAAGATGAAGAACTTTCACAATTTCAAAAATTTGAAAAATCAAGTAATCTTTAAATTTTTTTTAATAAAAATTCAAAATCTGGATAAAAATTCAAATTTTGGGAGTTTTAAATCTTCCTTAATAAATTTTCAAAAATAATAAGTAACTATAGGTAAATGTTTAAAGTTTGATACATTTTTACAATTTTAGAAATAAAAATTTTGCTCATTACCAAAATTTGTATTGGTTCGATATTAAAAATTGAACTAAATCAGATTCTTCAAAATTTGAAAAAAATAACTATTGGAATTTTCGTAATTTAAAACATTGAATTTTTTTTGAAATTGGGCAAATGTTCAAAAATGAAGAATTTTTACAATTTATTTTTTAAAAATCATTTTACATACTCGTACATCTTTAAAATTGAATAAAAATTCAAAATTTGGATTAAAATTCAGATTTTAGGAATTTTAAAATCTAATTTCAAAAATTGGATAAATTTTTACAAAGTTTAGAAATAAAAATTTTGTTCTCATTTCCAAAAATATTTGATGAAAATTCAAAATTTATAAAAAATTTAAAAATTGAGTAAACAAAAGTAAAATTGCCTTTTATCAATATTGGAATGTCGATAATTTAGAATTTTGACCAATTTCGAAAATCAGCAAAGTTTGATGATTGATGAATTTTTACAATTTCAAAAATTTGTTCAAATCGAGTGCATCTTTGGAATTCTACTTATTTTTGATTTGGTAAAAATTCAAAATTTAATAAAAATTGAAATTTTGATCATTTTTAAATTTGAATAAAATATTTTTATAATTTTAGAAATTGAAAAAAATTGTAAATTTTCAAAATTTTGTAAAAATCCAAATTATTCTTATTTTTTTGTAAAAATTTAAAATTCGGTCATTTAAAAATTTTAATGCATAAATTTTTGCAAGTTTGTTCAATTTTGAAAATTAAATGAGTCATTTTAAAAAATAGTGATTTTTAAATTGTTCACTTTCAAGAAGATTTGAATTTTTAAAATTTGGTAAAAAAAAAAAAAGCTGATAATGGATCATAATTCGTAGTTTTGTATTGAACTCATTAACTTATCTTCAAAATTTTATAAAATTTTCCATTGTTGGTAAATATTTTAAATTTGAGAAGAATTTGAAAATTTGGTAAATTAATCAACTAAAAATTTTTAAAAATTACTTAGCATTTTTGAAATTTGTCGAATTTTTACGATTTTAAACATTTGAATTTTTTGTTTGGGATTTAGTAAATTTTTAAAAACAAATTTCTAGGTAGTTTAAAAAAGTCCTGTTAAAGGTCTTGCAAAAATGCTGCTCTGAGGCTGCCAATGACTTTCCTTAGGCTATAATAATTTGGCTGGTTTAATTTAATAATTACAGTAACACTTCAATTGTAATGCATTTTACTATAATGACGAATCATCATTGTAGTAAATTTGATTGTAATGATATGATTTCATTATAATGATGAATACATTTTATAGTTGGTTCAAGTGAATAATAATAATGATAATTAGGTACGCATTTTATAATTAATTTCATTATAATAATAAAAATTCATTATAATGATGAAATAACATTATAATTTTTTTCAACTATAGCTACAATAATGGCAAAATTATAATGAATCTCATTTTATGGATTCAATAGAATTTCAATATAACGTCTTCAACTATACCTAGTGAATTTTATTAAGATGATAATGTTAAATTCAAAATTATGAAGAAATCTCGTCACAATGAATTTCGCTTGAATTATAATAACACTTTCATTATAAAATGCGTATCTTTATAATGGTGACATTTTATTCATTTTATTTCACTTGATGACAAAATTGTAATCGATTTCATTAGAATTATAATGACACTTCAACTATACCCAATGATAAATATTTTCCAATTTCAATTTAAAAATGTCATAATACAATGTGATTGATGAAACCTCTCCAAACCAGGCACATTATAACACCAATAGTCTTCAAACCTGTGACAATTTTATTTCCACAAATACGAAACATCCTAAACCTAACCACACGACAGAGAATTTCGGCTAGCGAGGAAGTAAACGTCATTTAACACATCGTACGTCGTTCGAATGTCCAACAATCATGTAATACAGGTTTACCATAGAGTCAAGTCCTTGACGATTACCTAATCCAGCTTTGACCCACCGGAAATAAGAAGTTAATTAGCAATTGTAAATTGTGGTGGCTTTTATTCAGACGACAACGAAATTTCCAGCGTGTAAACCATACCCAGCAGGTCGGGCCGGACACAGTTCATTATTCAACGTTTACCTTACCGTGTTGATTTAAAAATTGGAGATATATTTGTATGCGTAGAAAGTAGTCACTAGTCACACCCTGTCGAGCGTACGGACCGCAAATTAGCCGAAATGATTAGCATCTTGGGTTCAAAAAGAGAAGAAAATCAGAGTTCTATTATACCTGCGTCGGGCCTCTCTCACCGATGGTTATAACTACTTAAAAAATATAGTAGCATTTGGGACCACCTTAAGAAGCCCTGACCAAATCAATACGCTGGTTCGAAAACTCATCGATCTAGATGCGATTAAAGCCATCAAAAGCCGACACGAACACGTTCCAGCACTCAATTTCCGTATACCGCGATTCCATTAACTGATTAAACTTTTCACAACGGCCTGTACCGCCAGCGCCATCCGTACGCACAAAGAACTTCTATTTTAAAAAGACAACGACGAGGGCGAAAAAAAAAAACATGCGAAAAATCATCCTTCTTTGTTTCACATTTTCGTCCTGGAATTTCCCTCCCTCGCCTACCTTTTTTCTGGATACGCATTTTTACGACCCACACACACACGTCAATGAAAGCAGAAGATGGACGAGATTTTACTGTAATTTCATTTCAATCGAGAAAAAATAAGGTCACCAGACACGAGCCTTTTTTCTCTCTCAAACTTCATTCAGCACCTTACAAAAACAGTGCTGGTGACCAAAAAAAAAAAAAAATGAAGAAATAGAAATCTTAATAACTGTGACCTGTCATAAGAAAACCAGGTTCTGGTCTGAAAAATCTGTTTTTGTTTTTTTGTTGATGTTAGTGGTACTTTTGGCGGTGATTTCACTGGTCATGTTGAAAACATTCTCAAACGATTCTGTTCGAGCACACAGCAAAGTAAAAAATCCAGAGAAAAATCTTGGTGCCCATAAATCTCAGCACGAGGGAAATTCCATTTCCAAAATCATCCCACTTAGTTGGAAAGTAGTTCCTGGAAATCGAGTGCACGACTTATCGAATTTTTTCACATTTTTCTTATTAAAATACCATCGAGGAGTCGTATTGTCCGAATATGATTTATAGACAGTCGATAGGTTTTTTTTTAAAGGCACTTCATTTGAAGTGATCATCAATAATTGAGGAAATTTCTAGAATGTGAGTGCACAACTTACTAAAAATTTTAAAAATTATTTTCAATTTTTCTTAGAGGGTAGTTTAAATAGTGCCTACGTACAAATTTACAGCCTGATCGGGTCAGTTTTGAGTAGTCTGTGACAATTTTACGAAAAATTTTATAAGCAAAAAATGGAAAATTCAATTCAACTCTTTTCGTTCGTATACCGGCTTAAATTTTGAGAAAATCAAAAAACCAAGACTAATACATACTTAGTAGGAAATCAAATTTCTAATGAAAAAGTTTCTTTTCACTTTTTGCCTATCTTCATTCAATATTTCAGAAGTTATTTGAGAAAATCAAAAATAATTATAGATGTAAACTCCTGAAATATTGAAGATAGGCAAAAAGTAAAGAGAACCTTTTTTGTTTGAAATTTGATTTTCTACCCTGTAATAGTCTTGGTTTCTTGATTTTCTCAAAATTTGAGCAGATATCTTGACTTGAAATTTCATTCAAAATTTGGAAGTTTTTGTTTTAAGAATGACAACACTGTCTGTAAACAAAAAAAATCAATAACCCTAGGCTAGGGAGTGAATTCGGGTTCACTTGCAGTGGCTAAATGAAAATGATGCCCCAAAAATCAGCTGGATCAGATGAACGGAATGGACTGTGTGAGAATTTTAAAATTTTTACTGCTCTCTTGTAAAATTTTGTCTTTCGAATCAGAACCTGGTTTCCTTATGACATGTCACAATTTATCAATTCGAAATCGCACTATAAATCCACGAAATAATAATACTTAATAAACTCATACAAAACTACAGTCAAGCTCAACTTTAGTAATACATATTTCTCTGGCCAAGTTCGTTAACACTCTGCGTGTGTACATAGCATCGGCATCGCACCGCGATCTCATAAAAATGCAATATCGCCATCGATGGTCGATGTCCTACGCGGGCGGCTCCACTATGCGTCGTCGTACCGGTTTCGATCCTGCAAAGATGATCGTCCAAGCCGCGTGGCGTGTTTACCGGTTACGTTTCTTGCCTCAGCATCTCTACCTACAGCTATTTCGCATCTTAGCTTGCCCTCTGTCCCTGCATCCATCTCAATGGTGCACACAATACCGCATGATCGTACATCGATAATTACTCCATCGCATCGTGTCATGCCGTCTTCGGTCTTCTTCCCATCTCTGTACGTAGGTACTTCCTTCTCGAGACTCTTTACTGCTGCATCTCCTACGCTAATCTGGCGCAGATCTGCGTTCGAACCTTGGATACCGGATTAACATAAGCTCTAGATGTGATGCCGCATCGTTGCCAGCAACAACCGCCATCTTAAATTGAAACTGTTTCAAATGCGATGGTCCGATGAATGATGGTTCTGCGCTACAGATTCGCAGGAAGGTTTTGAAAAAAGATGTAGAAAATAATCTCGATTCCGGTAGCTTTCATTTTTTCCTAGCTTTTTTCCCCTCCTCACTTGTTATGGGGCCAGGAAGAAAACACTTCTGTGATGCAATCGAGCGTATTTCAAGGTGAACGTATCGTGAATAACGCGTTCCTGCACTCATTTATGAGATACTTCTTTTTCAAACGAAATAAACACGTCTTCGGAATACAACGGGCAACTTAATTAATAATTATACACACGGTAAGATAATCTGACTGGTAATTGGTAAATTTCCCGATAAACAAATTGAATTACATTCAAAGTCGACGAATTAAGCGATTTAATCCGGAGTGCCGGAATTTCAATTTATCATCGCAGTTGAAATATTTTAATTATGTAACATCATAAATACCTAATTTTGTTATACTCGATTGAAAATATTACATTACAGCAAATTTCATTGCAATTATTTGATCAAATTATTATATCGTCAACTTGAACTACAATGAATACCATTATAATGGCACAATTTCATTGTAATCTAGCAAGTTTCATCGCAATTTTTTGGCCAAATCATTATAATGTCAGCATGAACTACAATGAATACAATTACAATGACCAAATTTATACTTTGATATCAATATTCCATTATAATTATTTTTCGGATCATTACATGGCTAATCACGACTATAATGCATGCAATTATGATGACACGGGTTCATTACAATTATCAGGCTGAACATTGTAATAGCAGCTTAAACTATAATGAATATCATTATAATAACTAAATGTCTCCGTTGATATCAATATTTTATTTTCAAGAAGAAAACATTAAGTAATGCACTCCTAAAAAATTCAATTATGAAATTGACTTGATTTTGAAAATTAATTTACTATTTGAGTATTTTGACAATTTTTGGTTCCAAAATCAAATCTCAACTCAATCAAAATTCACCGAGGTCCTTTTGGTTTCTGGTTTTCAAATCAATACCATTCTAAAACGAAACAAAACTAGGAACAATTTCAAAACCTAAGCCCAGATATAGTTCATACAGATCACGTTTATAATGACAGAATTTCATTATGACAAAGATTCCTTCTAATGAATGTCATGTCATAAGGATAATTCTATTAAATCATAATGACCAAATGCTATCTTAGTGACAAGATATAATTATAATATATTGACATGGATTTTGAGACAAAAGTTTATTTTAGTTTCGGAATTTCAACACAATAATTATTTGAAATGATTCAATTTTATTATAATGACAAAACTACGTTGGGTACAAAATTCATTATAGTTCCACAATTTCATTGCAATGTATTTCATTACTCGGTTCATTACACCGATGTTCATTATAAGTATTCGATTGAATTATAATGACGATTTCAACTATAATTACAAAATTTCATTAAAAATCAAAAATTATCACAAATCACGCGTGCTACCTCTCTCTCTCCCAAAAAAGGCTCTACTTATCTCAACTATGTGGATAACGGAATGTCTTCCATCCACTGCACACATTCTAGTGTCTGACTGGACAAACAAACAAGAGCCAATTGCAGAAGCAAAGACATACATGCTGGAACACGATCGCTCTATAAATGAATTAAAACGCGACATCGAGACCTAGAAACACATCGGCGTGTATAAACTTTTTCAGAATACAAATTAATTATGGTGAAAGTAATGCATGCGGGAGTTGGATCGGATAATTAGTCATTTCACGGTCATCATTGCGCGTGTTTACATTTGTAATACGTATAATTATATCTCGTATTTTTACATATACATAGTACAAAATCGGCTAGGATAATTTGTACATGGATAAGCTACCAAGAGGAGGTAAACCTACTGGATATCTTCATACCCAACGTTATTTTCTACATGCTTTTCTATCCGATATCGACAACTCACACACATATGATTATGTTCGATACCTAGTTACAATATTATAGGAAACGTACAGTACACAGCGAACCGTATATACAACGTCGACTATGTGGCCTCGAAATAGCGCTCGTTAAATCATTAATAGGAAGTAAAGAGAGAAAAAAAGACGTACCATACAATACGAACCGCGAAACGAAAGAACGAATAAACGAGCGCGCATTACATAACCTATCTGATTTGCAACTCGCGGAAGAATTCATTATTGACAATGTTTCACGGTTCGATGCTATGGCTGCTGCAGCTGTCGACGCCGTCATGTGGAAAACTACCTATAATAGCGTCGACTCGCGTCCAAACCTAAATTACTCATAATTCGTTTAATTAGTTTCTGTATCGAAAAAGAAAAAAGGTCTTCCCTTTGAGCGATGCTCGGTCAGCCCCTTGATAGGCATTTATAGTATGCAATTCCATACGCGATGACCTAATAACCCCCGGAGACCCGCACACCAACAAGAGATATTCTGGTTTCTCGATGCAGATGCAGCTTCCAGAGAACAGAACCAGGCTATAGTCGCCCTTCCGCGCTAAAGCTCTCGCCATTGTTCTACAGGTGACCTTGCAACGTAATCAGGAAGCACATCGAGTAAAGAACGCAAACCGTGCCACGTTTTACCCCACTTCCCATTACATGATCTTCCTTCGACGTCGTATCGTATCCACGACGTCGGCAAGCGACGCGACGCGCGGTACAGCACATACACAGACGTCATACCCATCGTAGGATGAAGAAGAGGAGTCGGTGCTCCACTCACTTCTGTGCCTGCGTCGCGTCCGTCCTGCCCCTACGCGCGCCCATATTCAAAACGTTTTCTTCCGGGTTGCCGACGACGGCACAGGGCGCCTAAACAATGAAGCGGTCAGCTAAGCATGAGAACTGCGGCTGATTTGGAATTTCTGTACCGGAAGTACGACCTTTTCCCCCACCTTGGTCTTCTTCTTCTTCGGTATGTAGTATTTTTGGCAATAAAGCCTGGTGCCAGGTTTTTTACCGGGTAACGATGGATGTCTGGAGACAACGACGTTGGCGATCGATGAAACCCCACGGGTTGCCGGGTTGGTCTTTTGTTTTCCTTTCTCCTCTTTTTCTTAATTTTCTTTCTTTTGGTAAATCTCAAGTGCTTATAAATCTACATGTGCGATTATTTGACATATTTGTAGCGTCTGCAGCGCTACCAGCGCTACGCATCACCCGGACCAGTTTCGCGTATGTTTACTTCTCTTACGTAAGCCAGTGAGCAGAACACTATTTAAGCTTAATCGCTATTTGTACTAATTAGTCTAAACAGAACATTTCGTCTGAATAAACTCGTACGTAAATATTAACCTCGTCGTGTTAGATCATTCGAACAGTCTCCTCTCCATGCGCTCGTGGGTGTCCACTTGAGTGCGGAGTGTATTAGGTAGGAATTCTCTTCACCCTTCTTACCACCTACTACATATTAATCAAACCTTGTGTACAAGGTGTCCTAGGAATGGTGGAGAATATTTGAGATTTGTATATACCAGAGTCCACCTGACGAGAAATTTCATATGTGACCCTGTCCCAAGAATGGGATCTTATGACTGAAATCATGTTTTTCAGAAACAATCAATTGACGTTTTAGAGGTGTATAGCCTTGGTTCAGTGCAAGATATCGTTTTGAATCTTTGAATAATCAATCAATCAATCAATGTTACCATCAAGTGTAATTAAAAAAAGTACTTTTGAGATTTTTCATCACCATATCAGCGGTGCCGCAGTGAGAAGCAAAAAATGACTAAAATGAAATTGTGATGGAAAATTTGTTCAACTTCGTGATATAAGGGTATTTTGACCTGCTGAATTTAAAAATCACATTTAAAATACCTTAGCTTAAGTGGATCCTTTCCTATGAGAGATAAAAGCCACGAAAACTTCATAAAAAGTACTAAAAAGCACAAGATGATATCTTTAACTGTCCACACCTCATTCATTTTTGAAGCTAGAAAGTTGGTACCACTTTCATTGGAAAGAGGAAGGTCTGAAGTGTCCGAAACCATCAAAACCTCAAAATCGAAAATTTAGTCATAAGGTCCCTTTCATGGGGCAGGGTCACATATACACATGGTGCCTATCTTCACCGAAAGAAATCATTGGGCATTTATGGGTAACCATTCCCCAAAATTGGGTAAAAAAGAGACGGCAATCAGAAGACGTGGTAAGTGATTCCCTAACTTTCGGGACTCATTCTCCAATGTTGAAAAACTTTTGACTGTGTCCGGCTTGATCCGGATCCTAAAATTTGGAAATTGGATCTAAACATCCAAAAATTTTAAATTTTAGATCTGATCTAGATCAGATCCCTTAACTTTGAAAGAGATCTGATCTGGATCTTTTGCAGATCCATCTTGACAAAAGATCTGGATCTGGATCTAGATCATTTTATTAGTGAATCTGCCCAACTTTGCTTCATTTACTAAGATAGACACAATGTGTACATAAAGTTTCTTGTCAATCAGACTCCGTTGTATCCAAATCTCAAAAATGTACTTCTCTCCTGGCACAGTGTACCAGGAGTGGTACACCCTGTGTCCATGTCCCTGTATACCGTTTCTACTACACTACATCAACACCATCCTTCATTTTATATGCTAGGAAGATATAGAATTGGAAATTTTTCTCAATTTCACAACTCCCTTTTACCCATTGGAGCGTAACAGTTCGCCTAGTCATATATGCGAATCGTGCTCTCAAACGCGGAAATATTTTCTCTCTTCGACTACCAACAACGTCGTCATCTACACAGCAGTTTCCACATCCTATATCGAATCGAAATGCAATATCGTCAAGACGAGAGCGGAAAAATCTCTACATGAGCGATACCTTAATAATATACTGTGCCTACTGCATTACTGCGGGTGTTATTTTAATAACAAAAATACAGTACCAGCACCAACCAGAGAGTACACCGTTTACCGTATTTCCCATTGGCTGGAGTAGCAAAACCAGCAGCATCTCGATACGCCTTGCCCATAGATCACTTCCTCATCGTCATCTCGCAACCTTTAAAATTACTCGTCCGAAAATACCAGCGAAACCTTCGATTACTTGGCCCGCGCCAAAATGCACCGATGCAGAACTCGCATTTGTGGCGGCGTTTCTTATCGGCGAATCAATTTATATCGATTTTCGTCGTTATAGGTAGTAGGTACAGATACATCGAATATACGCCGATGCGATGATAGATTCTCCTCGAATACGCGCATCAGGTTATTTTGTACCTATTATTGTAATTCACGAATAAGAAACGCCGTTTTTCCGACTCTTCCTAATTCCGTTATACTCGCGTCTATTTAACAGGTCAACGGATATAAACAGGAAATGTAAGTACATAATCGAGTCTATAACAAAGTAAACTTCACCAATAACTTCCTCGACGATTGAAACAATCGCGTAGATAAGATTTTCGACGGCGCGACGCGACGCGGCGGATATTGAATATTTGATTAAGGAACTTGAGGGCAACCGTAGCAGACGATAGAGTGGTTATTTGAAGGTAATGTGTCAAAATATGTATCAAGAGAATGCCTGATGTTTTCAGGTTATCCACTCGTATAGAAATTTGTGTCAGATCAAATTAAAATTGTCTCTGTAGAATATGAGGATTTTAGGAATTGCTAGGGGAGGGTGGGAGGGAGGGATGAAAAATTAGTAGATTTCAGTGAAAGTGCTTGAAGAGAGTGAATTTTGATTTAATAAGTTTCAATACAAAAAAAAAAAATCATTATAGTCGAAGCTGTCATTACGATTCAACTCTAGTCATAATGTCACAAACTTATAACTAGGTATAATGAATTGATTACAATGTGAAAATTCATTATAATGATTCATAGCGTGATGATTTTTATGATAATTTTTTGCAATGAAAATTATCAATCCAGTTAATCGCCAAAATTGAAAAAAAGAAAAAGAAAGCTCATTATAATAATTCAAGTATGGATCAATTTTTTGAATAGGTAGTCAAATTGTCAAATATGTATAACAAATGATGCTAAGACAAATTTCATTACAGTTGGGAAAATTCATTGTAATTATTAAACATGCAGGTCCAATAAAAATGATATTTTTGATTGTATTTTTTCCCCTCTCAAATGTGTAGCAATGTATAACTCAAATATCAAACTATAATGACTTCATTATAATTAATTTCATTAAAACGGTGAAAATGCACTATAATGAGTCTAAATAAAATTACAATTTCGAATGTAATGATTTTTTGCAATGAAAACTACCAAGTGACACGACAGTGCATAAAAATGCAGAACCCAACTTCAACTATAATGATATAACAATAATGAATGTCATTACAATTTTGACAGCATGAAATTTATTAGTTATTTTAAAATATATTTAATTTATATTATCACTGTAATTAGGTGACATACAACTCAAATTGCACTAAAATTACATATCACTTTGAATAAATTTCATCACTATTGCAAAAAATTTTAAAAGCCACTATTATGACGCAAATTAGCACTACTAACAAACTTCTGAAGAAATTCATAATTTGTCATTGTAATTCACAAAAAAAAACAACTTGATATTATAGTTGAATAATTATAATGAATTTCATTTAGTCATTGCAATTGCAATGATTCAGTATAATGATTCGAAATGTAACGTTAACATTAATTTCAGTTGTAATGTTTTTTCTCAATAAAAATTACAATGTAAATACTTACATTATAATGTTATCCTCAGAAGGTACTATAAAGAAATTTATTACATTTTTTTTTTTTGTAATTTCAACTCAAATATGACTCAATTTGAATTGTAATGACGAGTGATGTTATAATGAATAGTTGAGTGTAATGTATCAAATTCATTTCAAGATTCCCAACCAATTTCCCAACATAAAATAGTGTAATTTCTAAATTATGAAATTTCTGGCAGGTCAGAGTTGCCAACTTTGGGGGATTTTCTGCTATCTCATTGAACATTCTGGGTGATTCATGTGGGATTTGTTCAAAAGTGAGAACAAATTGAAAAATGAGCGTATTTTTATGAATTACAGAATATTTTCAATTAATTTTTGATATGAATTTTTTTCGTCGTTCTTTTTTTTGATCTAGGTTTGTCATAATCAAAAAATATATATTTGCATAGGTACTTTTTTTTTTTGTTAATTTTGATTCTATTTCAAATTTCAGTCTAATTATTTGTGATAGGAATATTTAAAAATTTACAAATAATTTTATTTTTAAATTTTATTTGATCAATTGAAAATAATATATCATGTAGAATATTATGACTTTATGAGCTTGATTTTTTTTGAAAATTATGACGTAATATTTTTTTTGTTTATTCATTTAATGCCAGAATAAACTGATATCTTTCACTATCTATATACCATACCTTCTACCACCTTTTCCCCTCTATAAATTACCACCTCGAGTAAATCCATCCAAACCGAAGCCATACTTGAAATTTTCAATTTTCGAGCCAGAAACCACTCGAAATGACGGCACAGAGTAAAATTACACATTCGATGAAACATTTCCACCGCAATAAAACGAATAAAAAAATAATTTTCGACCATCGTAGGTAAAATAACAAAATACACAAACAAATAGGTATATTCGAAAAACGGTGAAAAATTCACCATATCTTGTTGGCCTCCCTTACAAAAGCAGCACCTGAACGGTATTTCTGACCCAGTGCACAGCATTATTGTACGTAGCTGCATACGAGTAACTTCCTAGAGGAATTTCAGCTTCTCCCACGTATCGAGAAGGAGCACGAAAGAAAAAAAAACACCATAATTCACCCTTCAAAAAAGGTGTCACCTTCTCTACGCAGTAGATATTGTTCGTATTAAAAATGCTGCATCCAGAACCGCTATTATTTGATATGTCGGATCATCTTCGCGCAGGTAAAGAATTGGACGAGATTACGTATCAACCTGCCCTTATGGATGGGGTCAGGGGTTCTCAAAGACTGCATCCCCGTTATATGATTAATAGTTGTAGGGGAAATATCTATTTTTGATGATGGGTAATGAAATATTTTGTATAAAAATTGATAAAATGATAACTTTTTTTCTTTCAAAAATTGGGTCCATATTATCAGTATAAGTGGGTCCATATTTGAAAATTTTTCTCGTAATTACATAATCGGAAACTCGCAATATGGCGACCTTGCATGGGCAATTCGAAAAAATTATAAATTCGAGAGGAAATTTTTTTTCAAAAAAGTACATTTGCCTCTAATAAATTATCGATATTGTTACATATTTCGCCACCATTTTGTAACCTTCAGCCGTCGTTAAAATTTACACCGCGCCGAGTGCTTTCGTAATCGAATACAAATGGTAACCTAAAGTTCTTAGCAGCTGTTCTCGCTCGGAAATATTGTCAAATAACGAGAAACATTTTCGACGAAAACAAATTATGTACGTATCACGTTCGGCGGAAATTTTTTTCCCTTCGACGATCGTTATACGAAATACAATTTAAACTTCCGACAGCATAAGGGACCTTAGCATCGGTTCACAAAGTACAAGCCTTCCAAATACCATAATTACCCAGTACTTTTTCACTCGAGCAATTTTTTTTATCGTGAAATTTTCGTCTGGTAAACAAACCGCCGCATCACGGTACGAAATTCGACCAATGTTTTCTCGGAATGTATTACGTATTTGTGAAGTTTACGTTTACGTCGATCCGGCCAATATATAACCGATCGTTCCGTCATTTCATTGCGTTTCGAACAAAGGTCGATTATTTCCACTGGCCACGTTTACCGAACGTAAATTAAATAACCGATTCGTAAAAATAATTCTAAAATTATTTGCCCGTTCGTGGAGATACGAGTGTTTCTCATGATATAGCTTGGCACGAATCTATCGTATTCTGGCCACCTCTCCTTAAGACCACCGCACTATTACACAAACACACCTCGAAAATAAATTACTCGAGAGATACGATATCCGCCGATGATGCCCAATTTACTAGACTCAAACGTAAACACACACAGCACTTTCCATCTCCATTTTCCTTTCTTCCTCCTTCATGCTATTACCTCTTGCATTGCTTATCCAAAAACACAAATTTTTGGCCCTCATCTGGACGTTAATAAAAATTTTAAATACTACATTTGCAGAATCATCTGCTCACTTACGAGGTGGAATTATCGCGAACTCGAAAACACAACACAGATTTTCTTTGAAATTGAAAGCATAGGCGCAATTTCACGCTATCATTTCGAAAGAAATTCGTACAGAGATGTTAATTTTAACCGACTCGACGTGCCATTCGTATCGTCGTCTTTGTACAGTTGATATTTATTGTAGAAACGAAAGACGAAAAATAAAGCGTAACTTTTACACGCCCGGTATAGTATATGGTAGTAGTACTAGTACCTACCTACGTAAAAAAGACCTTCGCGGTGGTGCTCAAATAAATGCCAAAATAATACGCTCTATAATTCAAACCGTCTACCCGAATTCGTCGTACGAGTATAATTACCGAGAAAATACGTCCTTTTAATTAAAAAACTAACGACGAGTGATCGTTTACCGCAAGATTGCCGAGCTAAAGTGTGCTTCTTTCGCGAGTAGGTTAATACCTAGCTCGTTTGGCAGCGTTTCCGCACGTCTGAGGTGATTTGTTAATTATTATGATTTTCAAATATTTCGAATTTCGAGTCTTATTCGTCATAGAAAATACGGGTTTTCCAGTTTGGAAAAAATTATCGGTACTTCATTTACCAAAAGTGAAAGATACCTAAATTTTTTTTTTTTTTTTTTACAAAATTTTGTGAGCGATTTATAGAAGTTTTTCAAATTATTAAACTCCCCGAGCAGCACACTCGACAAATTATCGAAATAAAAAATCGATAGAATATCGAATTCGATAAAGTGTCGCGTTAGTTCCGCATAAATCGTGAAATTATCTTTCGATATATAGATAGATTATCGACGAATTATAGTTAGCAAAAATTTCGAGATTATAGTAAGATATTTTATCGATAATATATCTATAATATCGAAAGATAATTTCACGATTTAGGCGGAACTTTTGCGACACTTTATCGAATTCGATATTCTGTCGATTTTTTATCGATTTTTTATTCCGATTTTTCGTCTTTTACTAGCTTCTTTCTATAATTAAAAATCATTAATTAGCATAATTAATACATTAAACTATGCCTTAACACATTATTCATGTTACAGTAAGAGGATCATTTCAGAAAAAGTCAAAAAAAATTATAAAAAATCTGCCACCCGTGGGGCTTGAACCTTCTACCTCCTGCATGGTAATCCTCTTCCTTAACCACTATGCCATACTTTATCGTTGAGGAATTAGCAGTAAAACGCTTATAATAGGCAGTTTAGTACTTCCAGACGTGTTGGACTTAGAAAAATTTTCACCAATTTGGAAATAATTTCAAATATCGTCACAAAATCGTTGAAAAATCGTTCGACAAATTTCAGATTATTTGTCGATAATGTAGTTTTAAATATCGCCACAAAATCGTTGAAAAATCGAATTCGAGGAATTTCATATCACGTGTCGATAATATAGTTTCAAATATCGTCATAAAATCGTTGAAAAATCGAATTCGAGAAATTTCAGATTACGTGTCGATAATAAAGTTTTAAATATCTTCACAAAATCGTTAAAAAATCGAATTCGAGAAATTTCAGATTATTTGTCGATAATATAGTTTCAAATATCGTCACAAAATCGCTAAAAAATCAAAATCGAGAAATTTCATATTAAGTGTCGATAATATAGTTTCAAATATCTTTACAAAATCGGTAAAAAATCGGATTCGATAAATTTAATATAATCTGTCGATAATATAGTTTCAAATGTCGTCAAAAAATCGGTAAAATATCGAAGTCGAGAAATTTTATATAATCTGTCGATAATATAGTTTTAAATATCTTTACAAAATCGTTAAAAAATCGAATTCGATAAATTTAATATTCTTTGTCGATAATGTAGTTTCAAATATCTGCACAAAATCGGTGGAAAATCGGAATCGATAAATTTAATATTCTTTGTTGATAATGTAGTTTCAAATATCTGCACAAAATCGGTGGAAAATCGGAATCGATAAATTTAATATTCTTTGTCGATAGTATCGTTGACGAATATCGTCATAAAATCTTAATAATATCGAATTCGATAGTTTTTAGATTTTTTGCCTATGAAGTTGTACCGATAAATCTTTATAATATCGTGAGAACATTTATAGATTTTCAAACGATTTTTTATCGATACATTACATCTTCAGATATTATCAATCGAGTGTGCCGCTCGGGGATCCTTTTCCCCCAAAGAAAATAGTATCAAATATTTTTAAATTGGTTGGAAATCGAAAGAAGTCAAAATAAATTTTTATTTATGACCAAAAATTGGAAGAAAAAAAATTTAAAATTATTTTAAAATTCGGAATTGAAAAATTAATAAAAATGGGAAAAAAAAATTGAAAAAATTTGAAAGTTTGAAAGCATAGAATTTAAAAAATTCAAAATTTAGAAAAAATCAAAATTAAAAAAAATGGAAAATTGAAATCTAATTAGAAATAAATAGCTATTCACAACTTGGTAATAAATTCTAAAAAAAAATCAAATTGGAAAAATTGATAAAAATGAGAATTGAAACAAAAAATGAAATACGAGCAGAAAGCAGAACTAAAAATTACGGGAAAAAATAGAAAAAAATAGAAGATTGAAAAAAAAATTGATTGATTTTTTTTTAATACTAGGTAATAAGAAGTTGTAAATTATTGAGTTGGAATCAAAAATAACTGAACATATAAAAAATGTGATGGTTGAAAAATTGAAAGATAAAATGTTAAAGGGCACAAAAAAACGAGGACAAATTACAAATTTTTAAAAAAATGAAAAAAATGAGTTTGAATAATTAAAAACATTTTACCAATAGGTATAATTTGCAAAAAAAAAAAAAAAAAAAAAGTAGAAAAAAATTGCAAAAAATCGATACTTAGAAATTCGTAAAATATTGAGTTTGAATTGCACAAATGACTGAAAATTAAAAAAAAGAAAAGAAACTGGAAGTTTGAAAAAATATGGCAATTTTATAAAATCGAAAATCGGAAAAAAAGAAAATCTGGAACAGTTTTAAAAACTGATTAGAAAAGAAATAGCAAAAAATTTGCAAAATGAATTTTATTAGAAGATTTTTGCTAAATTTATTTAAGAAATGAAAAACAAATTTTTCAAGTAACCAAAAAAAAAAAAAACTTCTTATTTACAAGTAGTTTTTTTCGCTTCGTCAGGGGTCGAAAAGAAATTGATTGACCAGGGGGGGGGGGACTTCATAAATGGGCCCTGTGAGGAGCTGATCAAGTGGACTCAAACAATGAACGATAAAAAAATAAATTTCAGGCAGAACTTACTGAAACAACTTCATCCCCTTTTGTAATGCTTAGCTTATCTACTAAACTTCGTGTGTGAAAATTCGAAAAACTCACCTGCAACAAAGAAACAAAATAAACTGTAGATTAATACATTACAATATAAAATTTCATCATTATTATTTACCTAGGTACTAGTTATTATTAAATAGGCACAATCCTGCCTATCTGAAGTTATCTCCCTCCCAGCTCATTTCAACTGAACTCCTACTGAAGAGATATTGTAAAAAAATTGGGAATAAGTATTTTCTAAAAGTTTTTTTTTTCTGGAAAAATTTGAGAAATATAATTTTTTTCTTTCAAAAAAAATCTTGGATCCGGAAAATTTTTGAAAAATTTTATTCCCAAAAATTAGGGTTTAGAATTTTTTTCACTTCAAAAAAATCAAAATGAAATACTTATATTTCAAAATTTTATAAGAAAGGTCCCAAATGACAAAAAAAAAATTAATTAAAAAATTCAAAATTTATTTTTAGGGTACCAAAAAATCTTATTTTTTAGAATTTAATTTTTTGGAACTGAAAAATATTTTTGAAATGAAAAAAAAACTGAATTTTTTATAATAAAATTTTTGAATTTTTTCCGTGATTTGGGATCTTTTTAAAATGAAATTTTTTTGAAGTGAAAAAATGCTATTTCTTTAGAACAAAAAAAATCATAATTTTTGGGAATAAAACTTTTTACTTAAAGGTAAATTTTTTTCGAATCCGAGATTTTTTTTTTAAATAAATAATTTGGTTCTCATTTTTAAAAAAATTTTCGTCAATTTTTTTTATATTATTATGAAAAAATTTTATTTCTCAAATTTTTTCAGAAAAAACTAGGAATTTTTTTTGGTAAAGGGAAATCGGACGATAAGAAATTAATGGACTTTTGAAAATCGGATATTTGTTTTTGATTTTCAAATATTTGATTTGATTCATCATCAAATTTCTTCAATGTTTGTTATAGATTTCAACATTTTTGATTTTCAAATTTTTCAATTCTTCAGAACGTGAATTTTTTCAAATATTTAATTTTCGCAATTTTTTCAATACTTATCTCAGTTTGTTATCAATTTTTTAAATTTTTTGGAACATCTCCAGTATGTATAGATTATAATTTTCCATTTGTTCAAATTTTCCAATTTTCCATTTTTTTTTTCTGAATTCTTTAATGGCTTAAAATAATTTTCTGTTTTTTTTTATGATTCCTTAATTTTATCAAATTTTAATATTTCGCATCCCGAGCGGCACACTCGATCGATAATATCGGAAGATGTAACGTATCGATAAAAAATCGTTTGAAAATCTATAGATGTTCTCACGATATTATAAAGATTTATCGGTACAACTTCATAGGCAAAAAATTTAAAAACTATCGAATTCGATATTATTAAGATTTTATGACGATATTCGTCAACGATACTATCGACAAAGAATATTAAATTTATCGAATTCGATTTTGTAAAGATATTTAAAACTATATTATCGACAGATTATATGAAATTTCTCGACTTCGATATTTTACCGATTTTTTGACGACATTTCAAACTATATTATCGACAGATTATATTAAATTTATCGAATCAGATTTTTTACCGATTTTGTAAAGATATTTGAAACTATATTATCGACACATAATATGCAATTTCTCGAATTCGATTTTCTAACGATTGCGTGAAGATATTTGAAACTATATTATCGACACGTAATATGAAATTTCTCGATTTCGATTTTTTAACGATTTTGTGACGATATTTGAAACTATATTATCGACAAATAATCTAAAATTTATCGAATTCGATTTTTTAACGATTTTGTGAAGATATTTGAAATTATATTATCGACAAATAATCTGAAATTTGTCGAACGATTTTTCAACGATTTTGTGACGATATTTGAAATTATTTCCAAATTGGTCAACACGTCTGGAAGTACTAAACTGCCTATTATAAGCGTTTTATTGCTAATTCCTCAACGGTAAGGTATGGCATAGTGGTTAAGGAAGAGGATTACCATGCAGGAGGTAGAAGGTTCAAGCCCCACGGGTGGCAGATTTTTTATAATTTTTTTTGACTTTTTCTGAAATGATCCTCTTACCGTAACATGAATAATGTGTTTAGGCATAGTTTAATGTATTAATTATGCTAATTAATGATTTTTAATTATAGAAACAAGCTAGTAAAAGACGAAAAATCGGAATAAAAAATCGATAAAAAATCGACAGAATATCGAATTCGATAAAGTGTCGCAAAAGTTCCGCCTAAATCGTGAAATTATCTTTCGATATTATAGATATATTATCGATAAAATATCTTACTATAATCTCGAAATTTTTGCTAACTATAATTAGTCGATAATCTATCTATATATCGAAAGATAATTTCACGATTTATGCGGAACTAACGCGACACTTTATCGAATTCGATATTCTGTCGATTTTTTATTTCGATAATTTGTCGAGTGTGCTGCTCGGGATAGGTAATTTAAAAAAAAAAATTTAAAAATCTGAATGAGCCTCATTTAGAAAACATAATTTGTGCATAGGTAATTCGGTATCTAAATTTCCTGATCTATTTTAAAATATCTTCGAAAAATACGATTTCTTCAACTGTTTCTGGGGACACCTTGTACAGGAGTACGTATTTCCTAATTCCACCCAAAAATTCATTATACGTATTTTACGGAACGATGAACTCGAATAAGGCGCGAATAAAATTCTTATTCGGTTTAGTAACCGCGTATAAATGATGCGATGGCCTCGTCATCTAAAAAGAAACCTTTTGTGGAAGCTGGTGGAAGAGGAAAAAGGAGAAGAAAGAAGGGACAAAAAGATGCATATAGGTCTGGTACAGAGGACGGCGCGTCAGCGTTATTTATTTCCATCGTGTGAGAAGGTAAAGGTAGGGTATCCACGGTAGCAGGTCTTTTTAGAAAATCTTTCTATACTACTTGTTGTTCAGTAACCTGTTCTCTTTCAAGAAAGAAATCCACCCTTGTTGCGAGAGCCTAGAAAGAATTACAGCTATACACAGTTCAGTTCGGTTCTATTCGGTTTCCTTTCTACCGTGATGGCGATGGCGTTTCGCTGCTCCTTTTACTATCTGAGAAATCACGATGCTGCGTCTAACAACGCAAGGGTGGACGGCCAACGAAAGCGGTCTCTCGGTCTCACACACAGATTTGCAGGTGTTTTCTTCCCTTCCTTGGAATGACGAGGAGAGACGAGAGGACCCTCTAATCTAACACCACCCTTCCCTACGATGCGTGAGTGATATGGGTGACGACGACCATACGACCCTTTTTTCTCCTTACATCGTTCGTTGGCTTAGCGAGGCTTTCGTCATCGCGCCTCAATGCTGTGGGGACTAGAACGCGAAGGCGAACCTTGCACCGTGTCTTGGATTCTTGTGTCGCCCCCGCACCACCCTCCGAGCCTACGTCCTTGGCCTGCTAGCGTAGCGGTATCTTATGGCATCAATCGAGGGTTGCATTCCCTTTATGTATCCATTTGTCGAACGATAAAACCAACGTTTATACGGACAGATAGCTTGTGAATTTTTTTCTTCCTCGTAAACGCGAACGCACCCTGCACCCTGTGAAATAGCTGTTTTTAAACGTGCAGGCGGCTGCACATTGCACACAGAGATGTGTTTCCTAAGATAACGAAAAAAAAAAAAAAAAGGAGAAGACTATGGCCAATTTTCGAATATTAAGTTATTTAGTCGCGTATGGTTTAGGCACTTTTTTTCACGATAAGGGAGTTCACGAATCACGACATCGTTCTTTTTCTTCTCTTCTTTTTTTTTCACCATTTCATGCCGATTATATAATTAGCCCAAGTATTTTTTTTTTTTTTTTTTTTTTTGTGAAGTGCCAAGTGTCGGCCTTCTTGATCATTTTTTAAATTGGTTTGAAATTCCATTTACAAAATTCGTATCAGTTGTTTTGGTCGTCTCTCTTTCATCTGCGTTTGATTTCATATCGTTTTTCACGCTTCGTTTTAGATCAAAAAGATTTTGCGAGCTTTGTTCTCCGTACTAATTCGATAAGTAATCGTATTAACTGGTAATTTACCACGTGTGGCTTCCCTTTGTATTTATTACCAGTAGTCGAGTCGAATCGATCCTCAGCAAAGATGTTATAAACGAAATGTACAGCCAGAGACAGTTTGAGCAAATTTTTTTTGGGGAGTGTAGATCGAAAATGCCGAATGAAAATTTTCAAAATGCCGAATGATAATTAATAGGTACAACAGTGGGAAGTAGACCCCTGCGCTGAATTTTTTGAAAAAAGTGAGTTTTCGAAAGAAGAACTTCTCACTATCCTCATAGAAAAAATTTCAAGAACTTATGGTAGCATTAGGATTTGAATCAAAACGACTCTTGTTGCCCGAGCGAAGCGAGGGCGAAAATTTTTGAAAAAATTGCACTTCTAAAAGAAAAGATGGGCTTTTTTTGCAGAAATTTTGAAAACGTACAATAATTTCTGGTTTTTTAAAAGATGAAAAAGCGATACGTTGCCCGAGCGAAGCGAGGGCGAAAATTTTTGAAAAAATTGTAATTTTTAATTAAAAATAATGCACTTTAAGCATAATTTTTAATATTTTCAAAAAGGTCATGTTCATTTTTTTACGTTATAAGTTATAACAATTCAAATGCGCTGATTTTTGATTCCTATTCTGATTCTGAGAGAAAGATGAAGTAGTAGAAGTACATTGCCCGAGCGAAGCGAGGGCGAAATTTTTTTTCAGAAATTTACCGAATTTGTGATTCGGAATTTCTCTAAAATTTATCGAATTTATGATTCGGAATTTCTCAAAAATTTGCCGAATTTGTGATTTAGAATTTCTAAAAAATTTACATATTTGAAATTCAAAACTTTACCAAATTTTGTAAACATACCTAATTTAATTTGTCGAAAGTTTGCCGAATTTGTCGAAAATTTTTCGAAAATTTGCCGAATGGAAAATCACTGGAGGGGTGTTCCACCCCTCCCCAAACCCCCTCTCGCACCGGCTCTGTGTACAGCACCAGTGTTAGTTCCAGGAAACAGGTTCCTTTTAAATTAAAAAAAAAATTCAACCCCTTGTTTATCATGTAACTCAAAGAGACTACGACAATAAATTTTAAAAAATTAATCAAATTATTATTATTACTTCAGATTTCGGGTAGAGAACAAAAAAAAAATCATTCACTTAGAAGGCTTTTTTGGCATTAAAAGACATGAGGATTTTTTAAAAGATGAATCAAAAAAATGAAGGTATTTTTTATTCCAGAAAAATTAACAGATTTCTTTTCCATAAAAAAAAATTCTAAAAAATAGGAGAGTTCCTTTTACAAAAAATTCAGATTTTTTTCAACAAAAATTTGAAAAATAAAGTTCCGAAAAAAAACTGAGATTTAGTAAGATTTTTTTCTCTACCTGAGAATTTCTTTCTCAAAAAATGGGAGATTTCATCCTAATCAAAGAAGAGATTTTTTCACTATTTTTTCTTCTCCAAAAATTTGAGAAATACTTTTAGCTACTTCGGAAAAATTGAGAAATTTTCTTCTCCAGATTTTTTTTCTTGAAAAACTGATATTAATTTTTAAAAATTTCCCCAAAATAAGAGACCTCATTCTAAACAGAAAAACAGCTTTTTTTCCAGAAGTTCGAAAAAAACACCCCCCCCCCCCCAAATAACATTAAAAAAACAAACTGAGATTTAGTTAGATGTTATTTTTTAAAACTGAGAATTTTTTCTCCAAAAATGAGAGATTCATCCTAAACAAAGAAGAGATTTTTTTACAAAATTTGAGAAATGCTTTCACCTATTTCAGAATAATTGAGAAATTTCCTTCTAATCAGAAATTTTTTTTCGAAAAACTGAGATTAATTTTTAAAAATTTTCTCAAAATAAAAGATTTCGTTCTAAACAGAAAAACAGTTTTTTTTTTCTCAAAAAATTAGGGAAAAAAATACCCCTCCCCTAAAAAACTGAGATTTAGTTTGTTAACTGAGTATTTTTTTTCTCTAAAAATGAGAGATTTTCATCCTAAACAAAGAAGAGATTTTTTCAAAAAATTTGAAGATTTTTTTCACTATTTTTTTCATCTATAAAAATTCAAGAAATATACTTTTACCGACTTCAGAATAATTGAGAAATTTTCTTCTCCAGAAAATTTAGTCTTTTTCGAAAAACTGATATTTAAAATTTAAAAAAATTCCCAAAAATGAGAGATTTTAAGGTTGGTTCACAATGCACCTTAACTTTTTGCTTTTGCTTAACCAGTACATGTACAAACGTGTAAATACACAAATTTCTGGCCACCAGATTGGTGCAGACAGTAGTGAGTGTTAAGCAAAAAGCAAAAGCAAAAAGTTAAGGTGTATTGTGAACGATCCTTTATTCTAAACAGAAAAACAGATTTTTTCTCGAAATTTTTGCAAAAAAAAAATCCAAAAACCGAGATTTAGTAAGATTTAAAAAATATAAAAAAAACTGAGAATTTTTTTCTCCAAAAATGAGAGATTTCAGAAGAGATTTTTTTCAAAGAATTGAAGATTTTTTCCACTATTTTTTCATCTTCAAAAATTTGAGAAGATATACTTTTACCTACTTCAGAATAATTGAGAAATTTTCTTCTCTAGAAAATTTAGTATTTTCCCCCGCAAAATTGAGATTACTGGAAAAATTTTCCTCAAAAGAGAGATTTCATTCTGTAAAGAAAAATATACCTATTTTTCTCCAAAAATGTGAAGAAAAAAAATCGGAAAAAAATGAGATTTAGTAAGATTTTTTTCTTTAAAAAACTGAGAATTTTTATTTTCTCCAAAAATAAGAGATTTCATCCTAAACAACGAAGATTTTTTTTTCAAAAAATTGAAAAAAAAATTTCACTATTACTTCTTCTTCAAAAATTTACCTACCTACTTCAAAATAATTGAGAAATTTTTTTCTCCAGAATTTTTTTTTTCTCGCAAAATTGAGATTAATTGAAAAAATGTTCCCCAAAACGAGAGATTTCATTCCAAACAGAAAAACAGATTATTTGCTCCAAAATATTTGTCAACAATCAAGATTAGGTAATTTAAAAAAAAAAATGACAATTTTGAATCTCAATATTTTACAACTTCTCATCATTTTTTTTCAATTTCTGTATTTTTCTTGGAACTGAATTGGTTCTTTTTCAATTTTTCTAGTTTTTCGATTTTTTTTTTTTTTAGTAATTTTTAGTCCTTTGTACTTATTTAAATTCTTTTTTTTTCAATTCCAATTATTTCTCATTATTCCTCGTTTTTATTTTTTTTACCTAATTATACCTAATTTAAAAATTCAAACTCAATTTTTTCTAAATTTTTCCAATTTTTTTCAAATGGCTCCAAGTTTTGTTTATCATTTTTTTTTTGTTCATACACTAAATGTTAAAATTTGATAAAAGTAGAGAATCATAAAAAATGATGAAATTTTAAGCAATTAAAAAATTCAGAAAAAATAAAAAACGATAGGTAAATGAACAAAACTTTGTATGTGAAAAAATGCTTTATACAAAGTTGTTCCTATATTTGAATTTCTCACAAAAAATATCCATTTAACTTCCCTCTCGGAAGAAATTTACAACCATTTAACTTCCTACTTGGAGGATTTCACCCATTTACATTTTGAATTTGTTACCTATCTCCTGGTTTGGGGTCAAGAGCCGTCGCAGGGACACCCTGTGTACTACTTAGGTATACTCGGATTGGTCATCGATTCGGGCGACCACATCGACGTCGTCGTTATTTAGCCGCAAATGCGAGTAAAAATGCATTCTACCTTTGCGGAGGTACAGGAACGATGCTCGATATATGGGAAAAACCGGATACGAACACCCAGGGCGTTTTTGCTTTAATTTCCTGAAGATACTGTATCTCCTTGATATTGAAACGGACAACTACGTTCGTACAATTTCCACACCTAATGAACAAACGGAACTGGTATTTTCAGATGAAGGTTACGGACAAACTTATTAACTTCTTGCTTCGACGCATCCACCTTCCTTCCTCTTTCCTAAACGGTATATTCCGGACGACGTCAACGTGTACAATTGTTATGTTGTTAAATCCACTATAAGTATAGATGTACTTCTTTCCATTCTATACCAATTCCCTCTGTATTCATTTCCTTCCTTAGATTTGTTGTATTCTTTACCCCCGCCTTCACTCGATATCGTTTACTTCTCCATCTCACCTACGCTGTTGAGCTATTTTGTTGTCGTTTCCTTATAAATAATCGACATAGTACAGCACACAGCGAGTATACACGAGGTAAATTCCGCCTGTTAAATTGATCTTACTCGAGGGCGTCGACAACCCAGCCTGTATTCTCACCTGTTTACAGCTCTCTCGTTACGCTGTCGTGATTTTTTTAATACAAGCTGTGGAAAAAAATGACTCGTATCTTTTGTCATACTCATACAAGTACCTAGAGACCTACGAGTTATGATTATTTAACTCGATACACCTCTGTCATCACCAACTCACATACGATTATCTATCTCGATAACGTAATGACTGACCCATGCAGCTCGTTAATTACTCCGACGAATGTCGCTACTGTGATAATCGGCTACATTGAGGTAATTAAACAGACGAAAAACTGGTTTACCAGATGGTTACCAGTGTTGATAAGCTACTGCATGTAACAGTTAAGTACGTGTTACGCGGACGAGGTGTCTGACGAAATTGAAATTTCAAAAGATGACTTGCCTTGATGATTTTAGGGATCAAAAAAAAAGAAGAAAAAAGGCAAGAGTAACCTTTAGGGAGAATGATTTTTTTTTCGAAAATTTGTTTGGTAGAATTTTTTCTAAAAAAAAAATGATTACCTATTTTGGAATAATTTTTCAAGCCAGACTAGGCCTATTTTTTATAAGATAACTTTTTCAAAACATTTTCCCACGAAAAATTATTTTTTCAACTTTTTTATTTCTTCAAAAATTTTGTTGGGGAAAATTTTTAAATTTTTTTTCCCCCAATTAGAAATTAAAATTTCACAAGTAGGTACAGGGTTCGAAAATGACCTTACTCTGATTTTAGGAATCCAAAATCAAAAGCAAGAATAATTATTGGGGAAAATGAAAATTTTTCACTTTTTTGAAAATTTATTTGATACCTAGAATTTTTTATAAAAATAGAAATAAATCATTTTGGAAGAATTTTTTAAGCCAGACTAGGCCAATTTTCTTTAAGACTCAAAAGAACTTGTTTAAAACATTTTTTTCGGGAATTTTTTTCATTTTTTTTTCTTCAAGAATTTTGTTAAAGAAAATTTTTCAACATTTTTTTCCGAATAAGAAATTGAAATTTCACAAGTGCAGGGTTCGAAAATGACTTTGCTCAGATTTTAGGAATCCAAAAAAAAAAAAAGACAAGAGTCTTTTTTTGGAATTTTTTTTTGAAAATTTGTTCTGATATAATTTTTTTTAAAGAAAAATTGATCATTTTGGAATCATTTTTCAGGGCAGTCTAAGCTAATTTTTTTTATAAGAGAACTTTTGTGAAATATTTTTTTTCAGGAAAATTATTTTTTCAACTTTTTCATTTTTTCAAAAATTTTGTTGGAGAAAATTTTTTAACATTTCTTTCTGCAATATTTTTTTACAAATAATGCTTAAAATTAATTTTTGAATTTTTTGGCAATTTTTTTCTTTGGAAAAATTTTTAGGATAATTTTTCAATCGATTTTATCGTTCAAATTTTTTTCAAAAAATACGACAAGAAATTTTCTAAATTGCTAAATAAATTTTTAAAGATAAAAAAAAACAGGACTGGAAATTTTTTGAAATTTTGCATTTTGATAATTATTTTACTTTTTTTCATTTTTATTTTTTTAAATAAAAAATTTGAATTAAAAGCCAAAAGGTTGAAAAAACAACAGTATAATGACTAATGACTCAAAAAAGGACAAAATTACTACTTCTGTGCACTAGGAGTGACTTTTTGTCGCCCTTTTCACTTCTCAAGGATTTTAAAATTTCAAAATTGGATAGAAATTTTTTTTCCAGTACTAAAATTGGACTTGTTATCATCTCAAAAAGCAGAGAAAAAATTTTACATACTTTTTTTTTGTTGATTTTTTAGGGGTTTTAAATATTTATGAAATGAAGGAAAATTCACGACTGAAATTTTTTTTAAGGTGAACGAAGTGTCTGATGCGATTAAAAATTCAAGTGACTTTTCTCCCCCCCCCCCCCCAATCTTACAGATTTAAAAATGTCATAAATTGTGTAAAAATTTTCAAAATATATTTTTTGATATTTTCATCAGTTACCTCCATCACAAAAAGCAAGAAACTGATTTTTTCAGTGGTTCCAAATTTATATCAAATAAGATATAAATCACGATAAAATTTCAAAAATTTGGATTACATTTTCAAAGTAATTTTTTTTGAGATTTTTGTCAATAATTGGACATATTTAATACCTATTATAATTGCCAAAAGCAAAGAATTTTTTTTACAATTTTTTCGATTTTTAATAGGGGTTCCAAATTTTTACGAAATAAAATAAAAATCGCGATTGAAAAAATTTACGTATACTTAATAATAATATTATTATTTTTTAAAAATATTAGTATCGTGGAAAACAGGAAAAAGTTATCATTTTTTGAGGGCCTTTTTCAGGAGTTTCAAATTTTTCTCAAGTAAATTAAAAACCATGATTGAAAAAAAAAAACCACCTAATCCACATCCTATCTTTACCTCTACTCATACACTCGTACGTTCACGTTTGAGTAAATCATGCCCATCCTTTGATCATTTTTCTTTTATAATCCGTCCTGTCTCGAGATAAAAATGCCCCTCTATTTAAAAAATATATATTCTAAATTCGTGGCCGACGTCCAGAATAGCTTGTAAGAGTAAAGTTTGTTGACGGAAGTGCCGCTACGTTATGTCGTTCCTTTACTCCTTCCGTCCTTACGTCCGTGTAAACTCGTGCAGCATCAGACTTTAGCTTTCCAGCGTACTTTTTATTTTTAAATTTATAACCGACGAGCTATCTCGCGAACGTTTTACGAGCATTTTCGATACGTGTACTGTACTCTCTTTCTCTCAGCGTGTGTGCGTAATGTCACGGTCGTCATCGCGCCAGCATCGATAGGATGAATTTCGTTTGGAATGTTTTCACGTGATATTAATAAAAAAAAAAAACGTAATATCGAAGAAGAAATCCCTTCGAGATGTGATTTCTGTGACGTTAGGTTTATCACGTGTATGGCTTCTGGACTCGACAACGTCAAAGAAATCTAGAGTAAAGAGAAGACTTGCGTGGTTACGTAATTAAAATGAGAACTTTTTATAGTTTGTACAGAACAATACAACGTATTTTTTTTTCAAGTTCGTTAGGAGGAAAATGAGTCAAAGGATGGAATTGAATTTTGCTAAATTTTAATTGGCTCGAATTTTTCCATAAACTTACAACGCAGTCTTTGAAGATTATTCGTGTATAATGGATCGTTCAAATACCACTGAAAAATACATTTCAAAGTTTTCTTCTCTCCCTCAAAAAAAAAAGAAAAAAAGAATAATATTAATTTCCGATTTCTGTGAAGGGGAGGGGAAGGGGGGCTTTCTAATGTGATGTGATGGGAACATTTTTAATGGAAATTGTATCAAATGAAGAAATAAATTTACATTAAGGACTTATTTTCACGATTTTCTTCAATTTAATTTTTTTTCCAATTTTCTCTCAAAAATATTTTATAGTTTTTCAAAAAGCAATAGTTTAGATGCGATCTAAAGGGATTTTACAATTAATATTTTAAGAAAATGAGCTTGAGATCCATTTTTTGAGGGCCCTCTGTTCCTAGGACACATCCTCTTTTTCAAAAATCTTCTTATCTCTGTACTTATTGCACCTTGAAAATTTTTTCAAATAAAAGTTGTACATTGAGATCTTTGAAATAATTTTGGTTATTACAAAAATTTTAATTGGACTCCTCCTTCCCCTCCAAGTTGGCATAATACACATGAAAATCGTATGATAATTATTATATGTAATTGTAGGTACTATGGAAAATTGGAGTGGAAGGAGGGGTTCAATCAAAATTTTTCTAATGACCACAATTACTCCAAAGCTTTCAACCTACAACTTTTGTTTGAAAATTTTTCCAATATGAATTGTAAGTACAGAGATAAGAAGATTTTTGGAAAGGGGGTAGGCCCTTGGACAAAGATTATGTGATTTTAATACGTATTATGCGAAATTGGAGGGGAGAGAGGGGTCTCACTGAAATTTTTATAATGATCAAAGTATGCAAAATGATCTCAATCTACAACTTTTGTTTGAAAATTTTTCCAGTAGGAGCTCTAGGAACAGAGATAAAGAGATTTTTGAAAAGAGGATAGACCCTTGAAAAAAAATTCGGTGATTTTTATACGTATTATGCAAAATTGGAGGGGAGGCAGGGGTCCAATCGAAATTTTTCTAATGACCAAAATTATTCAAATGGTCTCAATTTACGTCTTTTGTTTGAAAATTTTTCCAATAGGAGCTCTAGGTACAGAGATATAGGGAGATTTTTTGAAAATGAGATGGCCCTGGAAAAAATTCACTGATTTTTATACGTACTATGCACCACTGGAGGGAAAAGAGGGGTGAAATCGAAATTTTTGTAATCACCAAAATTATTTCAATGATCTCAATCTACAACTTTTGTTTGAAAATTTTTTCAATAGGAGCTCTCATTACAGATTTTTTTTTAGAATTGGAGTAACCCCTCAAGAAGAAGCTTTTAAAAATGGCATACCAGACTGTTTACTTCACTCCTTCAACCCCCCCCCCTCCACCCCATTCGGCTATACTGAAAGTCAAAGTTGTATCGAGGCTCGAGGTGACAGCAAGCTGTACTAATTCAAGTTCAAGGATGATTTCCATAAGTATTTTGCAAAATTAGAAGGGAAGGAGGGGTCTAATCGAAATTTTTGTAATAACCAAAATTATTTCAAACACCCAAATCTACAACTTTTGTCCGAAACATTTTTCAATTGGAGCTTTAGGTATAAAGATAAAATTAATTTTTATAATGGGAAAATTCCCAAACTTGTTGAATAATCAATCGAATTCGATATTTTCAAAACAGACCAATAAACTAATAATACGAAAGTTCTTTAGTTGGCAACTTGAACAAGTATTTCCCAAAATTGATCCCGCTACCATTCTGGGTTTCATAGGCCAATTTCTCCAAAATTATGCTTTTATTTGTGAAAAAAATTTACAATAAAATTTTCAAAGTTTCTTTGAAAAATATCAACTCGAACTGGAATTTGAGAACCGACTGATGAGGTTTTTTTTTTTCATACGAAAAGTAGGAAAATTGTATACTTGACTCGTCATCATCTTCACACTCAATTTAACCACATCGACCTTTTCTCATCTCCCCCTTCATTTCCTCTCTTTCCGAAATCGATACCACCTGTTTCTTGAGCACCTTACAAAAACCTTTTATAGCCCCCCCCCCTCTCTTTAAATCTCTCAATTATTATTGCATAATATCAAATGAAGAATCAAATGAAAATTTAAATTGTGAAAAAAAATAATCGACTAAGTATAAATAGAGCTGACGTTGGCTGTTATCTATATATTCGAGTATTATCCTCGAGTCAACGAACAATTAGAAAATTATGGCGATTGTTTCGAATACCTATCAAGTAGTGTTTCATCGTTTATACGAAATTTTCACCAACTAACGGAATTGGCGATATGGTAAATCGTAATTATACGTCACGATTATCATCCTATCCTACGCCTAATAGATCAAATTAGAACGTTGATAGCACAATAGAAGTAGAGTAGTGTAAAACTGTACAATATCAATTTTCAAAGAAAAGAGAAACTTATCAGTTTGGTAAAATTGGGAAGTTCGACCAAGGTGACGTTTGAAAAAATTGAAAACTTTAGCTGAGCAACGTATGAGCTTTGGAATTGATTATCGAATGTTGTTTTCAGATAACGTAGAATTTTGACAATTAATCGTACGTTTTAAACAGTGTGAGTCATAATTGATAACGATAATTAGGGATTTTCTAAAGAGATATCCAACTTCCCAAATATCCACCGGGACCCAAGACCCCATTTTAGGTTGAAAAATTCAAAACTTCATACCGTTTAAACCAGCGAGAATAAATCTTCATAACGACAACTCCATAGAATTGATGAAGTGCACCAATCACAATCACTTGTTAATTGTCACCACACAGAACTATTCTCGATCGGCACAAACGTTCGCGTAAAAATTCGCACGAAAAAATTTCAAAATTTCACCCGCGTAAAAAATTATCTCACTGTCGCAAATTCGTCATTCGAACATAAAAAATCGAACCGAACGGAAATATAACGCACAGAACGGGGTAATTGAGTTGTTGAGCTGCGGCTCGCGACGAATCTAAATGGTGAAAGAAGCTAGGCTAGGGAAAAAAAAGCGAACCGAGCAGATAAAGTCATTAGTTCGTCGTTTCTCCGCTGCTAGTTTTTATCACTCGCGAGGGGAACTAGAACCGAACCGAGGCTCGGAGGCTATCTCGAGCTCCTCGGCAACTCCCACTATCCTCTTATCACTCCATTCTCCCCTCTTGGAAGTCTAGATCATACGTAATATCGCGACGTCGACGTCGAGCGTCTCTCTCGTCTATAGATCGTGCTCTGTGGACCATAGATCGAAGATCGAGTTCCGAACTCGTTCGTTAATTACAAGTTGCCGTCCGAGAGCCCCCGCCCCCGCGCACTTCACCTTCCAACTACACCGGAAGGAACTGATTCATGTGCAGGAATTAGCCAATGTGGATGTAATATTTCCATTGAACTTGATCGACGGAAATTAGTACCATAGGTCGTCATTTATTATGACGCAGACGCCGTCCTGAACCATTTTACCTAATACGACCCGTCCAGAATGCCATAAAAATGCGAGAAATTGATTCGATAATCGATCATCGCCATCTAGGTTTTATCTTTTACTAAACCACAGCAAATGTCAAGCTATAAGCTTTAGTCTTTGGCTTCGGTCAATTGATAATGGTATACCCTTCAAGTTGGTAATAAAAAAAAAAAAAAAAAAAACGATGCCACCGATACTCGTACCAGTAATTGGATTTAATCGATTTAATCCGTTAATTAGGTTAATCTGGGATTTTAATATTTTGTTTTCCACCATTTAGTATAGGTATGCCTTAGTCACTATGCGCCGTTTCCGGATTCCCAACGCAAGGCAAAGTCCCATATTGCGTTTCGTAAAAAGAATCAGTAGCGTGAAATGAACCAACCAACAACATGTTTATAACTTGATAAGTTATCGATGATTTGGCCATTGTATAATTATTTTCCAAAGGCAAAGTCTTCCGGCCTAGAACTGGCGAAAAAATGGGTAAATATGATAATTAGGGGAATAATTCGAATTCTACGAAAAATAGTAAAATTACTACGTATACGTACGTAGGTACGTTTTGATAAAAAAATGAAAATTCCTCGAAATGAATAAATTTTGAAATTCTGTTATCGACTTTGTTAAACTTGGTATAGCAATTAGCATTGAAGTTGAAAAAATTCTTCAAAAAAAAGTTTTAAAAATATTGGTATAAAATCGAGTGAGCTTTTTTCTTTGAAATTTTGCAATTTTTACATTCTCATAATGTTCGAAATTCATCTTCAAACTGATACTAAAAATTTTTGGAGGGTAATTCTGGATTTCCTCAATAATATTATTCTCGTAATTTTTTTATTTTTTTCATTTTTAAAATTATTGTTCTTATTTGAAAAATTAATTATAAACTTCTAATGAAAAAATTTTCGGGCCGTTTCATCAGGTCACTTTTTTCACTTTTTTAGTAAAAAGTATATAGATAAGAGTAAATGTTAGAAAAATAATATTTTTCCAAAAACAAAATTCCCTATTATTTTCGTTTTTTTTTTTTTTTTTTTTTTTTGTAACTTAGATAGAGATTTTTTGGAGTGGATTAGCAAGATTAATATGTTCGTACCTACTTGTACTTATCTGCAAAATTTTCAAGTTTTTTCTAAAAATCTTAACATAATTTTTTTCTATATTAAAATTAAAGAGAAAATTAAATTTATTCATTTTTCAAACTTTTACTCAAATTTTTATCAGAATTTTTTCTATAATTTTTTCTTCGTAATTTTCATCGTGCAGAAATTTCTAAAGAAAAAGGAGATTTTACCAAAAAATTTCAATAGAATTCTTCCATTTATTTTTATCTTCAAATTTCGATTTTTAAAAAAAATGATATTCAATATTATATATTTTTTTAATTGATAGGTACTCTCAAAAAAAAAAAAAAAAATCAGTATCTTTTTTCAATTCGAATTTTTTTAATTTGATGAGAATATAGCCTTACGTTCTAAAAAAAAATTATTTTCACCATATTCGAGAATTTTTATAGGTAAAATAAATTTTTGACAAATATTTCAGAAAAAGAAATCAATGAAAAGAACTACGAGATAAAACGTTCGAAAAAGTTTTGTGAAAACATTCCCTTTTTAAACAGTTGTTTTAGGGAAATTACGTATTAATCCTTTCATTAGAATTTCGTTCAAAATTTTTAATTCAATTTATTACTATTAATTTATTTTTTCTTCTAATTTTTAATTTTTTTATTCCTTAATGAGAAAATTTTTAAAAAAATTTTCAAAAAATTTCCATATACTTAGGTTTAGAATTTTTTTTCTAAATTTTTAATTCTATAAAAATAAACGAAATTAGGTGCTACCCTAAAAAAATTAAATTCTTCCAAACATTTCCATTTTCCACTCAAATTTTTACTTGTATTTCTTCTCTTGAAATGCCAATTTTGCCAAATCAACGCACTTTCTAAGAAAGAAAAAAAAATTGTCTAAATTTTTCGACAAATTTTTCCCTCTTATTTCTTTAAATTTAAACTTTTTTTTATAGTGAGAATAATTTTCAAAAAAAAATGTATTGGTACGTACATTTTCAGAAGAAATGTTTAGTTTTTTTGTTTTTTTGAATTAATTAGAGTAGGTAAGTTTTAAGAAAAAATTAGATAGGTATTACCTAAATTTTTTTCAACATTGAAAAAATAGGCACTCAATAAAATAAAAATAAAATTTCGATGAAAGTTTTACACCTAAAAAAGTCTATATTTTTTCTAGTTTTTTTTTTCAAAATTTCAATTCTTATATTGAAAAGAAGGATACTAATTTTTTTAAATGAGAACTTTTTCAAAAAATTCTCAAAAATTTTGTCCCATTTAAAAAAATAAATGATTTGAAAAAAAATCAAGTCAAAAATTTCCATCTGAACATTTTCTTACATTTTTCTCTCAAATTTTTCATTTTTCAAAGATAATAGCATCTAGGAATTGAAAAAAAAATTTAAAAAATCAGTTTTGTCAATAATTTTTAGTTTTTACCTGAAGTTTTTGAATAATATTAAATTTTTTTGCAATATTTTTTCTCACAAAATTTTAATTTTTCCAAATCTTGGATATGTAAGTTTTGAAAAAAAGTAAGAAAAAAATGCATTTAGGTACATCCGAATTTTAAAAAATAGCAAATTTTTGAAAAAAAAATCAAATTTTACTTGAATTTTTCCCAATATTCCCCTTCTCACATTTTCATTTTTTTCAAATAATTAGGGTAATTTCTGAACAAAATTATGTTCACTAAATTTTCCAATAGAATTTTCTGTATTTTTTTCGTTTGTTTCATACCGATAGAGAATCGCTAACAATTTTTACCTGAATTTTTCCTAGCATAGGTATTTTACTTTGAAATGTCAATTTTTCAAAATCGATAAGAGTAAGACGTATAATTTCAAAAAAAAAAAAAAAGGTTTTGATAAAATTTTTCAGCAGAACTACTAGCTTTTATTTGATTGGATAAATTTTTGAAAAGTATTTTAATATAGAGATGATAATGAAAAAACATCTAAAAAAGATATCAGAGAAAAATCAAAAAAAAAAAAAAAAAAAAAGTGAAGGAAAATATTTGTTGTCCTTTCTAAAATTACATGTTGACAAGGTCTCACAAAATGAATTTGAAAAATCTAAAATATTGTACGAAATAAATTTAAAAAAAAAACAAAAAAAAAACATGAATCTATGCGAATTTGTTTATAATCAAAGTTCACTTTTCTACTCAATCATATACTCCCTTCCACCCCCCCCCCACACAATCATACTAATTTAGTATTTGTAAAATTCATCCGAATCCAAATGAAATCTTAAATCTCGACTTAAATTCCAAATTTCCATTCACCAATCCTTTGACTTGACACCTCTCTCGACTGAAAAATAACCTATAAAGGACACGAGCGACGAATTTCCTCGCATAATTAACCAATCGAAGTAGAATTTACAAACACCGAACCTAAGCTACGTTTGGAAAAAAATGTTTATTTTTGGCATTGAATTTTCGCATAAAATTTCCTTCAAAATGGTCACCCATTTGACCCCTTTTCCTATCGTATAATTTACATTCGCCAATAGTCTTTTGACCTCAAGAATGCCGGGCGATCATCGAGCCTCAATAAGCCAGCTTTCTAAAAACTTGGAGCTAAATTTTGAGCACTAGAAAATTCACCACCTATACACAGAGAGGACCCGTTTTAAAATCCAGCCACACAGAAACACTCTAAAAAGCCATTTTCCAGTGTAAAAATCCGGGCATTTGTATACAAATACGAACTATACTCCTCGACTCGCTAGGCTAGTCCCTGCGCAAAAACGTCGAAAAACCTTTACACTGCATTTCTGAGTTTTTAGTTAACACGAATAAATACTTAAACAAAAGCCACTTTAGAATACATTTGCATCCAATTAAGCGACATCGTCGCTGCTGTTGGTAAATAATTCTTGAGGAAAAAACGACGAGAGGGTAACGGTGTTACGATGTGCACATTTACTTCGAGTCTTTGAAAAAAACACATTTTCGTGTAAATACGAGGTATTTTTTCCCCCAAGTAACCCCAATGCTCGATTTATCAATTAACTCACGACTTTAGGAATAAGATAAATAAATATACGAGTTCGTATCTCGGTTCGCTTACCTGATAATGCATCAATCCATCAATTTCCTCGTCAACCTGCGAAAATGAAAAACAAAAGGAATTAATAATAATGAAGATAAATCCCAATCGAGTCGAGTCGTCGAAACATGAAAATACCTACAATTACAACCTTGCACCGGCCATAACCTCACATAGTGTCAAGGTACAGAAAATATGATACACTTGTCGATGCCACACACACGCCCAGTGTGGCACTTCCTTTTCGAAAATATGCAACTCTCGGGACGACCCGAAGCCGCCGCTCTGTACCCAAGTTAGCAAATTCTTAGCATAAGTAAAAGACCTTTTTTTTTTTTTTTTTTTTTGTACGACATATGCGCGTATATAAACATAACTAAAAGCCAGTCCAAAACATTCTTCACTTGCCCCTGCCCTGGTTGCTTTCTTCCTATATATGGTAACAGGTTGTGTGGTTTATCGTTTTCGTTTCTACCAAACATACTGTAAACATGATACCAGGCTATGGCAGTAGTTCCCCTAAACCATATTTTTTCTTCTTTCCCTTCTATAAACCGAGTACATATGTCAAACATATGAATACACAAGTGCGTCGTTTTACTATATTCCAATGTATAGCTCACATCGTAGTATAATTTTCATACACATGTCTGGGTCTGAATCTGAATTCCTCCATCGTATTATCCTACCTTCGATGTGCGAATTTCAATTCTTTTTTCATAAAACTTGTTCCTGCGATGACTCGATGGACGTATGAGTTTCCGGTACGATAATTCAACTCATCTGGAGTCATCGATTCCCCAATAATTAAACAATTTATCGAATATTTTACTCAATTAAGCCACAAAAACGAGAGATGTGAGAGCTCGGTCGTAATGTAATGTAACGAGAATGCGAAAATGTGACAATGTTAACCTTGAATGTACAGGTATATATTTATCATTAAAAATGATTAATGCGACAGTTCGAAAATATAGTTTAATACATACGAACGCATACGCCTGTGTATGACTCCCCAGTCGTACGATATTATCAATATTATGCAGACTCGTCAGTGCGAAACATAAAAACGCACTATCAAACCAGGAAAAATTTTTCAAAGCGAAAATTTTCATCGAATACTTTCCTGTAAACGAAGGGAAGTATCTGCCTACGCAGACGTGATTTCTGATAGGTAAAGAATGAGATTAAAACGAACAGTGCGAAATTGCTGGTGAGTTGGATGAGGATGAGCAATCCTTCCTATGATGTACATATATTTAGAACATTCCAAAAGATAAACGAACGACGTAGGTAGTATTTTGATAATGGTATGGTTTTCTGGCTAACGTAAGTGGGTTTTGATTGGTACGTAATACGTAAATGGGATTTATTTGGATCGAGAGATTTGGATTTGGAGGAGGATATTGACGAAAAAAATATATTTAAAATGAAAATTAAAAAAAGAAAAAATTGGAAATGGAATTTAAAAAAAAAATGAAATCAAAGAAATTGAAAAATTAAAAGTTAGAAAAAAAATAAAAAATAAAAAATAAAAAATAAAAGCTAAAAAAAAATTGAAACAAAGAGAAAAATCAAAAATCAAAATCAAAATTGAAAAATAAAATAATAAAGAAAATTTAAGCCAGAAACGAATATTAAAAAAAGTGAAAACACTGAAAAAATAAAACATATAAAAAATCGTATGCTTGATAAATAAAATAGAAAACAATTGAAAAAATAGAAAATCAACAAAACTGAAAGAAATACGAGTAAAGCTTGAAAACGACACAAGAACAACATTAAAAAAAATTAAAATTACTTAATATGAAATTAAAAACATTGGATTTTATAAATGAAATAAAAAATGAGAAAAAACTGAAATAAAATAAAAAATTAATATAAGCCTGAATAAAAAATTAAAAACAGTGAAAAAATTAAAGAAAGCGAAAAACATACCTACAACTGAGCTTGAAGAAATTAAAATCAAAAAGGTAGAAAATTGAAAAGATAAGTTTGATAAACATGAATTAAAAATGGAAAAATTAAAAACTATCTAAAAAAAATTGAAGTTTACAAAATAAAATGAAAAATTTCGAGATTTAAAAAATTAAAAACAAGAAAATATTGGAAAATGAAAAAATATTTAAATTTTTGAAAACAAAATAAAAAATGAGGAAAAACTGAAAAATCAACAAAACTGAAAAAATTGGAGATTCAAAAAATAGTAAAAATCGAAAAATTAAAAAAACGAGTTTCAAAATGAAGATTAAAATTGATTTTTTTTTAAAAATTCATTTAAAAAAATTATGCTGTACACATAAAATAAAAAAATATGTCATAATACTGGAAAGACAATAAATTAAAATATTTTAAAAAATCCAAATTGAAAGTCTGAAAATTAATTAAAAATATAAAGTGATGAAAAATTTGAAAAAACTAAAGAAACAAAAACCAGAGAAAAAACATTTTGAGCTTTGAAAAAAATTAAAAATAGGTAAAATATTGTAGGAAAGAAACAAGCTAGATTGGCAGAAATTTAAAAAAATCCAAAATCAACAAAACTAAAAAAACTTCAAAAGAATGAGAAATAAAAATTGAAAAAATAAAAAACTACTTGAATAAAAAAATTACACGAACTAAAAAGTAAAAATCAAAAAAATTGAAATGAAAAATCGAAATACTTGACGAATTAATTTTTGAGAACAAATTTTCTTTTCGAAAAAATTGCTTTCAAAATTTTCATGTTCAGTAAAATTTTGAAATTTTTCAAATAAAGTTGTAGGTAGGTACGTTATTCTCATCTGACTTTTCAAATGTTCTATAGGTAGGTACTGATTTTATAAAACAAAAATTCATTTTTTGAGACTTTTAATATCGCAAAAGTGGTGTTTAGATCTAAAAAAAAATCAGAACAATAAATTTTCAATATTTTTAAAATTAAAAATTGAAAACTGACGTCATTAAAGTTGATAATTTAAACTTGAAGAAAATCAACGTGAAAAACTAAAAACTGAAAATCAGGAAAAATAAGTAGAATTGAGAATGAATACAATGAGTAGAAATTGAGAATTAAAATTGAAAAAAATCAACATCAAAAAACAGAACATTAAAAACTTGAATAAAATACTAAATAATGGTCTCAAAAAATGAAAAATAAGAAATCAAGAATTAAAATTAAAAATACCTACACCTATAATAAGTGAAAATATTTTTGAAAAAAATGAAATTCTGAAAAATTACCACTGGAAATGAGAGAAAAAATGACCCTATAAATTATTAAACAACCGATTCATGAAAGTGGAAAACTCAATCAACCTGATGATAAATTGATTCGATGAATCGAAATCAAAAAATTTAATGAAGAAATACTTTCGAAGGCCTTCGATGTAGGGGTCCCCAAAACAAAGATACACAAAATGAAATATATACCTACATAAAAGAAAAGTATTTTGAGCGATTTAGAATGGTGTAGGCATTAATTAAATAATAAATAGGTACATAATGTATTGGATTCATTTTCTCCCTCTAAAATCAAAAGATTCATCATTAAAAAAATATAAATTTAAAATTTTTTAAAAAAACAGAGATTTTTATCATTTTTTTTTTACTTTAAAAAAATCTCCAAAAATAAGGATTTTTTTTACTCAAAACAAAATTGAAAAATCTATACTCCGACAATTTAAATTTTTGTAAGTAAATACATTAGGTACTCTTAAGATTTTACCGCTCAAAAAATTTTAAAAATCTTTTTACCAAAAAAAAAAAAAAAAAAAAAAAATTGAAAAATATTTTTACTGAAAAAATTTGAACATTTTCTTACGCTCAAGTGCCCAATGGAAAAAATGGGTCAATTTTTTATTCCAGGAAAATTTCCTAAATTAAAATTAAAAGATTTTCACTCCGAAGATTTTTTAAAAATAATTGTACCTACCTACTACAAAAAAAAAAAAAAAAAAAAATCTAAAAATCAAATTTTTTTTCCAATTCTAGGCAAAAACATTGAGAAATGTTTCATATAAAAGGAGTAGTTAAGGGAAGGGCTGTGGAGAGAAAGCTTCCTCTGAAGCTAGTACCCAAATTTTGAAAAAGCTCTGAGGTCTCCATAAGTAGGAGCATGCCACTGCTAACATCTGATGAAAAATTGTTACAAGTATCAAAGTAGAAAAATGGAACACCCAATTATAAAAATATCGTAGCACAGTGTCGAAATTTTCCACCAAAAAAAGTAATTTACGTTTCAAATTTAAAAGTGAAAAAAAATTGAAAATAACCGAATCGAATTTTGGAAGGAGAGAGAGATTGTTTATCCAAAAATAAATCCTTTCAATATAAATTCTGTCAAAATAAAAAAAAATCAAGACATCGCAACCATTCATTTAATTCTTCACCGAACTTAAACACCTATAATTCAAAATGAGCAAAACACATCCCAAATTCCACCATTTATTTTTTACAAAACAAAAATAAAAAGTAAAAAATAACCAAATTTTTGGCCAAAAAAAAACCACACACACGTTACCACGTGTTCGAAATGATGGGTAATTTCATTGAGAAAAACATTTTTTTTCAATTAAACAACTCGATAAGGATTAATACACCGACGCCGGAAGGGTTTTCCCTCTTCACACCTGAGAGTGGGGTCGACGCAGCGAACGACCTTGGTATTTATTATTTTTCCGAGTAAATTGACCGACGAAATTTCCAACTAGTAGAAAAAAAAATTCCAGATATCTCTAGGAACGAACCTACTCTAGGAATTCATTAAGATATATATATATCGGATGAAAGTCGCACCTCGCATCCTCCCTTCCGCACGAGAAGTGGTTTTCAAGAAAAACCCACCCGCGTAACTATACTCGTGCCATATACAAAATGAACCTGTAACGCAACAAGTCAATTTGATGGAAATGAACTGTGGAAGGCGACCGAGGAGGTAAAAATTTCCTAATGTTGAAATCTTCGCTGCAGATGGAGAGTAGAATGGCGCAATACTATGTACAATTGTACATGTAAATACTAACATATTTGCATATATTGCTTTAATAATAAAGATTGCACGCGAGTTGCATGCTTCGTCGAGGGATTTGCATCGACTGTGTGTGTACTATGTGCGACGACAACGACATTGTTAGATCGTAATAAATTTAAACGTATTCCGCGAAATAATGTTATAAGGAAGTCGATGATAATTTATACCGAGAATATATGAGGAACAACTTGCATATGAACTAATAACATCAAACTGGCGGTAATTGATTTCGATTAGATCGTCAATAATCTCAAAGTACGATTCCATTATTCGTGATTTTTTTTCACTACGAAACACACAATTTTTTTCATCTTCCTTATAAGAACACGTGTCTTTTACGAATTGGTCCAGTAAAATGAGGAAATAAATTGCATTTTGGGTCACAAAATTTTTTTGATTTTTAAATATCTCTCCTGATTTACCATCAAAACATCCCCGAAGCTCAACTCCCAGAATTCTCCACCCCAATGAGCTCAAAAAATTCTTATTTGTTGTTTTTTACTGATAACTCTTCAAATATACGTTTAATCAAAAAAATGATATTAACTCAAATTAAAGTACGTTAAATTTGCAACAAAAAAGATTCTATTAATTTTTTTCGAGAAATTAACGGGTGGCGCAAAAACAAGCGTAAATATATATACTATAGGGAGAAAGAAAGGAGATTTCCTCCAATTCCGTAAATATGATACAAATATGGGGGGGGGGGCAGAGCCGCTCTTAAAGAGAGCAGGAGGGCAGCTTGCCCCCCAATATTTGAAAATACTGTATTTTAGTTGGAAATTTTCTGTTTGAGTTGGAAAATTTTGGAAAGATCAAACGAAGAAATGAAGTTGGAATTTCTAAAAGCTGGAATTTTCGAGATTTGCCCTTCCAATATTCTGACTTCAGTTCGGACCTGGGGGGGGGGGGGAGGGTCACATATATGCGAATAATGATACATCAGTGCTCCACCTCTCTTCCCTCAAGAATCGTTTCATACGTTCTTCCGTGTGAACATATTTTTTTTCAAACGTTATAATATTGTTCAACGGTGCCTCGAATCAGAAAAAAGTTCAAACAAACATTAAAGCATTTGAAATTTCCTACAAAATCGCTTCAGTCATTTTTTTCTACAAGTCAAAGACGACATTGTATCTTATTTGTGAAAATGGGGATTTTTCATTTTTTTTCACCCTGTATATTTTGGCGCTCATTTTCGCGCCACCCGTTCACTTTACAAAAAAATTAAAATAACATTTTTTGATGGAAATTTTATGAACTTTAATTTTAGTTATGACCATTTTTTTGTTTAAACGCATTCTAGTCGCACTGTAGGTCACACAAATATTTTCCGAAATATATCACATCTTATTTTTTTTAGGACACCGTGTATGTAGTAACGAACATTTTTGAGCCACTCGTTAACTGGTAGAAAAAAAATTACAAAGCGGATTTGTTGGAAATTTCACTTACTTTAATGTTTATCTTTATTTGAACATTTTTTTTGATTCGAGAAATCGTTGAAGAGTTATCAACATTTGAAGAAAAGAGGAATTTACTGTACGTATCCAATTGTCCACATAATGAATGATGATTCAGAAAGGAGATGAAGTGGGGGTTTTATGGGTCTATGCTGTATCATAATTTGTCTACATGCAACCCCCCCCCCCCCCGATATTGTATCATATTCTTGGTAGAGGACAATCTTAATTTTTTCCACCTTATATGATGTATACAGGGTGTCCCGGTTCAGAGGAACCAGACTTGAGATTGGGATACAACTGAGTACCACTAACAAAAAACTTCATGTACACATGTTGCCTGAATTTAAAAATGAAGGAGCTACAAAGTTTTAAAAATTTGTTTTTTGCCAAGAAAAATCGGTTGGCAACACTGTTTTCAAAAAAAAATCGACCCCGTGAGTGTATAGTACTTTGAAAAGCAAAAAAAGTTATAAGTACATTCGGTTGCCTATCACCGAAATTGAAGGAGTTATAGCCACACAAAATTCCGGTCAAAAATATTGCCTACCTCAATTTATCACGGTGCACTGACTGATTAGACATTGAAAAATTGCAAAATTCCATCTCAAGATAATTCATGGAACAGGTGTAATTTTTTGAGGGAAACAAAAAAAGTTATGCGAAAAGTTTGCCTATCTTTGAAATCGAAGGCACTATGTAGCTTTGAACTTTAAACTGATTTTCGAAGCTTTATGGTCCCTTCATTTTCAAAGATAGGCAAATTTTTTGCATAACTTTTTTTGTTCCTCTCAAAAAGTTACACCTGCTTCATTTATTGTCTTGCCGATAGGTTGAAATTTTTGTACAGCACTGCGACTGCTCCTTAAAAATCAAAGATAGGCACCTGGTGTACATGAAGTTTTTTGTAACTGACTTATACTCAAATCTCGTCTGGTTATTCTGAACCAGGACACCCTATATTTTGACGCTGATTTTTGCACCACCCGTCCACTTCTCAAAAAATGAATATAACTTTTTTTGTTGCAAATTTTATGTACTTCAATTTCAGTTATTATCATTTTTTTGTTTAAACCCATATTTTACGAGTAATGGGTAAAAAACAACGTAGATGTCACTTTAGGTTCACATTTAGGGGACATTTCGAGGAGTGAGGTTTTGGGACTTTTTGCTGGTTGATCAGGGCACTGAAGGAGGTATTTAAAAAACAAAATTTTTTTGCTCGTCCAGAATGCAATTTGCTCAATTTTTATGGTCCAATTTCACTCAGTTAAATGTGTTTTTAAATTTCGATGATCGAGATTCAGATAATATAAGGTAAATGTACCTCCGACATCGAACCAATCTGCCTTGAAATCCGCATCTTTTTTTTTTTTTTTGATACCACTTACATACTCGTACCTACCGGGAAATACATTAAGCACGTGTTCACTCGTTCGGGAATTTATTTTCTCAAAGCTAAAAATTACGTAAATCGTTTCGAAACGGAATCGCCGGCACAGAATGACACGAAAGAAGGATCCAAAACACGAGAAAAAAAATAGCCACGAAAAAAAACCATACAATCCGATAAAAAAGAGGGGAAAAACGTACGGAAAATAAAACTTAATAATTAGTTTTTTCTTCCTGAAAACGTAGGCATACACGATTCGAGTAGGTATGGAGCGTTTAGGCGAAAAATACACATTTCTGAAGGGGTGTGCAGGAGGGCAATGCGATAGAGAGAGGTGCGTTCAGCATGACCTTCATCATCGTCATAAAAATATAATACCAAAGACTATTATTCGGCAAAGCTTCCGCGTCCGACTCCGACTTGTTTATGGTGATTAATTTTTCGAACCGAATGCACCAATCTGGCAACACTGATATCGTCTCGAAACCAGGAAGTAAATTACAAGAAACGTTGCTCCGACTCCGATCCGTGCGCCCTTACCCGCGCTCGAGCTTGCGCCAGTGTTTTTCTTGTCGACTTTTTTACACGAGCGTTTTCTTTCTTGGTCGTCTTACACCTTGCCCCCCTCACCACCACCTCTGGCTTGGAAATGATTCACTTATCGGACGTACCGCGAGTAATTTTTTAATTTTTTAGAATTTTTTTTTAAACACCCAGGAGACGCCATTTCTTATCATATCTACTTCCTTAAAAAAGAAATTATAAACGTGGTGATGAACGTAGGACTTTGTCCCACCTATATTATTTTTTCTTTTTTTAATCACTAAACCGCAGACATGAAAAAAACACATCCACACATGGCTCTCAGTTTTCAAGCGAATACTGATAAGGAAACTTCCGCATGGTAAATTATGATAAAATATAATTACTTCACTATTTTTCCTTTTTTTTTTTTTTTCGTCGAAGTTGTAAAATATTGTACCAACATAACGGAAAATACCCGAGAAAAAATTACCATCGCGGTCGTTGTCCTAGTTTGTTTATATTTTTACACGTTCCAATCTACCTGCCTAATACACATTACATACCTAAGTCAAGTCGTAGAACTATTTACGCTGATCAATTAAATTCGCTGATAAGAAATCGCCATTGTCGCCTACATTTATGGCTGTTTTTGCGATAGCTAATGATTGGGTAATGTTTCACCTTAAGATTGTTTTTTTTTTAAAACTTTTTATAGCGTATTTTTTGCAAATTAAATTACTCGAATTTTTTTAGGGTTTGTAGAAATTCCATTTTATCCTTATTTTGGTTGTAATAAGTGATATGTAGGTGAGGAGAGAGGGTAGTAGTGAAATGGATGAGAGAATGTAATCTTGATCTTCTGAAGAAAATATTGCACAAAAATTAAAATTGATATAAATGCATTTAGAAAAAGACTTTACCCAAAATTCTTGATTTTTTTTTGGTAAAAATTCTAAAAAAAATAATTTAAGCCCCCCTCCCCCTATTTTTGATGGAAATCTATCGAAATGACAAAAACAGTCAAAACCCAAAAAAATGACAGATGATCAATTTTTTATTTTTATTAAAATTGATCAAAATAACGACTTTTTTAAATATTTCAATTTTTGGGATCAAAATTCAAAAAAATCTATCCAACTTCCAAATTTTTTGAAAAGTTTGACTTTCTCTTCAGAATTAATCAAAATTACCTTTGACTTATTTAGATTTCAAACTTTTTGTCAAAATCCACCAAAAATGAAAATTTTTGAGACATTTTTTGTCAAAATAAACAACTTCCACAAAAAATTCAACTTTACTGTCAAAATTCGTCAAAATTATGACTTCATTCACAGTCCTGACCTCACTTATTGAAATCTATCAAAATTATCAATTTCTCAAAAATTTTCGCATTTCTTGTCAAAATTTATCAAAAAATAATGATTTTTTAAATTTTTTTTTTTAAATCAAAATATTTAAAAAAATTAACCAACCTGAATATTTTTCAAAAAATTTGATTTTCTCGTCAAAATTTATCAAAATTGTGGATTTTAATTACCTAAATAATTATAATTATTATTTTGTCAAAATTTGTTGGAACCAAAGCCGAAAAATTTTTTATTTGAATTTTTTTTCTCAAAATCATAACTTTTTAAAAAATGTAGATAAGTACCTATTTTTGTCGATTTTAATCAATCAAGATTTTCTGTAAAATTAAGCAGAATAAAAAATATTGATAGTTTTCTCAAACTGATCTTTTATCAAAAATGACAAATTTATCACAAAATTTGCATTTTTATCAAAATTTTTGAAAATTTATTTTTAATCAAAATTTATTAAAATGGTAACTTCTCAAAATAATATATATATTTTTTTTAGTCAAAATTCAGAAAAATCTACCAAACTTACAAATTTCCAAAAAAAATCCATTCTCTCATAAAAATTGATCAAAATTAGGTATAAGTAACTTTATTAATTAATTTCAAACTTTACTGTCAAAAATCACCCGGTAGAAAAATTTTCATATTTCTCGTAATTTTTTGTTAAAATTTTTTTTCAAAAATTTGAAATTTTTTCTCAAAATGAAAACGTTTTTAAACAGTCGTATTTCTTTGTCAATCAAAATAATGACTTTATTCCAACTCCTGATTTCTCTATGACAAATTTTCAAAATTTTTGATTTTTTTTTTCTTCTTCAAAACTTATCAAAAAAAACTATTCAACTTCCTCCTCAAATCTATCAAAATTATAACCTTTTCAAAAAATTTGATTTTCTTGTCAATATTTCAAAGTATATGCATATTTTTTTTTAAATTCAAGACTAGCCCTCAAAACATGTTGAAATGAAAAATTTTCCAAAAAGGCCCATTTTTAGGAAAAAACAAGCCAAAATCATTTCTTTTTCAAAATCAAAAATTGAAAAAGTTTTATAATTTTTTTGTGATAATTCATAAAAATTTGTTTTGACATGAATAAATTATCCAGTTATTTGTTTTAATTTTTTCGGGGGGGGGGGGGATCCAAAAATTTGAGTACGTTTTTGGTATGTCAATTTGGCCACATTCTGACCTGAAGTCTTCCAATTTTGCTCAAAAAAATTTTCAGAGCTTGGTCGCTGAATTCGAATATTCACCAACTATTTTGATTTGAGGGGTCTCCCAAAGCCTCCTACTAGCACCTGAGGTCTTGAAATAGGCCATGTAAGTGACTTTGGAAGAGCCCAATTAAAAAAGCAAGTGAATATTATTACTGCCTAGAAAAAATTTATCACAATTATGAATTTATGATTTTATTCAAAAATTTTGAATTCTTGTCGACATATGTGAAAAATCATAAATTTTCATTTAGGAAACCCGACTATTTTTTTGAACCTATCAAAATGACAAGTTTTTCAAAAATTATGGCAATTTTTCCAGAATTCACCGGAAATAAGATTACATTTTTTTGTTTCAATTTCAATTTTTTTGTCAAAGTTGATCAAAATGGAGGTTTTTGTCGAACCCTACAAAATGACAAAAATTAAAAAACACGAATTTCTCATAAAATGTCTATCGAAGATATGCGAGATTTTTTTCCAAAAATTTCAATTTTTATCGTTGAAATTCATAAAATTGATATACTTCCTACTCTATACCTGCCCTTAAAAATTGCGACGTTCAATGCATTATTAAACACCAAAGAAATGTCAATTACCGGCACTAGTTCGCGTAGATTCCGACCTTCTACTACATATAGAAATTCGGCATAATTGCCATCTTCGTCGCATTCGAAACAATTGACGGAAGCGGAAAATCTAATCACACTTTGCAACACGAATTTAAAGTAAAACCAAAAAAAAAAAAAAAATGAAAATGGAATAAAACAAAACATAAGAAGTCTACTAAACACCGAACCGAGCAAACTATGTATATTCACGCAATTGAAACCCGTTAATACCCGATCAACCTACATTCGACTTTGTACATAGTAATTCCATAACCTAAGTCAATAATGTACGCTTCGTTTTAAATATTACATTAACTTATAGCACAACACAGCGACGATGGAAATTACGTAAATTTAGGAAACATATCGCGCATACCTATAAACGTGAAAGTAGAACATCGTACTAGATGCGTCTTTCCATCGTTTCGTCGATACGTATATAGGTTTACTTAAGACTAGGTACTCTGAGGCGTTTACGTAACGGGGTAAAAATCGTGAGAAAAGGGTTAAAAACGTGCTAATGTGTTCGCGCCAACCTAGCAGCGAAACAAATTCAAAACATACCATGTTCACTTGTTCGAGAACTCATGCTCATGTGGTGTGCTTGCATAGTACCATCTGAGAATGTGCTGATGGTGCATATAGCTCTCTACATGCATATTGGATGGGTTATGCAGGTCGAACGTTATACATTAGTCATGACTGGTCGTATTAACGTAAGATACGCACAATCCTACGATAGGTATCCTATTCTTATGCACCTCTTGCCATAAAACAACAACCGAAATATACTCGTACCTCGATGAATAATCGTACCTAGATGTACCAGTAAATACGCAGATAGGTATTTCTCGAGCACTAGTCATCGTGAAATCTACTGTTTCTATACCTGTACTAAGACACGTACGGAAGATGAAAACATTGTGAAAATCACACGATCGACGTGAATTTTTTACCCGTGTATCGCAGTTCCGAGCAAAATGTGGTTATCGCATACTTATATTAGATGGAAAAACCGTAGGAAAAGATTAGGTAGAATACTTGAAAAATAATTCCTCGATAAATATAGTCGCACGTTTTTATAACGGTATGTATCGATAATTAGCTGACGAATCCAGAAATTTGAGTGAATTTTTCAGATTACGTGAATGTGGTAGTTATCAGAGAACCATTAGATTCATTATGGTAATATCGGAAATCATCCCCCCTTCCTCCCAAAAATAGCCATTATCTTGAAATTAGAGAAATTTTTACAAAAAATCAACCAGAATTAGGGCCAATTTTTTTTCAATTATCACATCAAATATTATCTAGAATTTTTTGTAAAATTGATGCTTTTTTTTATAATTTCCAAGAATTGTTGATTTTAATAAAAACCTTTTTCATTTTTTTTAAACCCCAAGAAATGCCAATTTGCTTTCAAAAAACCTGTAAAAAAGACCAAAAACAAATTCTTTAAAAAATTACGAAAAATGGATATTTTTTAAAATCATCACTTGGTTGAAATTATACCTACCTACAAATTTTTTTAAAAAATCAAGAGGGATAAAACCATCAGAAATTATTAAAAATTTCAATTTTTTGAAGAATTACTTTTCAAAATTTTATGTTTTTAACAGCTTTTAATGCCTAAAAGTTACATAAAGCAACATTTTTACCACTTTTTTTTTTGGAAAATTACAAGAAATCCAGCTAGGTACCTAGTACCTACTTTTCAAATTCAGTTTTTCCAGAAAAAGGAAACTACGAAAAAGTTATCATTGAAAGAAATAAGAAAATAACAAACAATTTACCCAATTTTTTTTTCAAAACAACAATTTTTACCATAAACTTTTTTTTTTTTTGAAAGAGGAGGGTGTTAACAAAAATTTCACTATTTTTAAAATGAAAAATACTCGAAAAAAATACCAGAAATCATTATAAAAAAACCTCAACGCTCAACACAGACATAATTTCTTTTTCAAATTGAAGTTTCTTGGAAAAATGTACCTACCATTTTTCATTTTTTGAAAATTCTTAAAGGAAATTTTCAAAAATTATCATAATTACAGAAAATCAAATTTTATGGTACCTAATTTCCAGAAAAAAAAAATCAAAAGAAATCAAATATAAAAAACTCTGACGCATTAATGCGTCAGAAAAGCTGATTTTTTATTTTAATCATTTATTAAATTAATAAAATAATATTTTATCATTATAAATTTTTCTTTTTGATTTAAAAACAAAATATTTTATAATCAAATTCTTATTTATCAAAATTTTACATTATTTAAAATAATTTACCTACCAAAATTTACAAATTTACTAATAAAAATTTTTAAAACTATAATTTTTATTACGTTTTTTTAAAGTAGGCAATAATTTTATATATATTTTTTTCAATTTCAAAAAAATCATTTTGAAAAATTCTAAGTTATCAAAATTTTAATTTAGCTAGGTAATTCGAAGTATACCTAATATTTAAAAATTATTATTCAACAAAATTCTTTGTAGTGTTTTTTTTCTCAACTTTTAGAAGAAAAAATTTAAAATTAATAGAAATGTAAAAAAAAAATTAAAATCAATTAATAAATTTTTAATCATTTTTCTGATAATAAATAATAGAAAAAAATTCCATCTCTACGTTTTCGATTACCTTTGTTTCTTTCAAACACGCTGAGTTGTAGTCACCTTAGCTAAAAGGACGTGAATTATTTCTGTATGGGCAACACTGATCAGCATTTAGATCGACTAAATCGAGCTTATAAAATTTGATGCATTTTGTTTTATAATGCCTAGCATATTTCAATAAATGATACGACGCGACGTCGACGCGGTGCTCGTCGACGTCTTCGTCGATACAAATAAAGAGGGTAGAAAAGTTTAATTTTCTTCGACCTGAAATAATGAAATGCTAGGCAAAATATTTTTTCGAAATAATGGGTTAAATTGGTCTAATTTAATTCTGACCATTTCTTCCCAAATAATGCGTAGTAATGGTCCAAAATTGCCCAAAAACAATAGGGTTCTATTCTACACGGTCCCCGACCTCCCATTAAAATTTGAATTAAATCGGTCCATTAGAACGAGAGTTATCGCGCGGACAAAATTCAGTACAACATATCGCAAGAAATACATTTTTTCATAAGGAATATTTTTACCCCAAAACTGTAAAAGAAAAACCTAATTTTGAGTGAGGTTTTATGATACTTTGGAAAAAATGAGCAAGACCAAGATATAGGTAATTTTGTGAGAAAAAAACGAAAAATCAGACAATCGATTAATGTATTTCAATACTAATAGATTAATCGACTACTTGGTTTTCGTAATAATTGAAAAATTTATCATTTGAAAAAATCGATATCGATTAATCAACTATTTCGTTTTCAAAATAATCGAAAAATCGATCAGTTGAAATAATCGATTAATGAAGATCACTATTTGCAATATATTTTCAATTTCTTATAAGGAAATCGGAGTTGCACGATATCAACTTGTTTTTGATACTTATACGCAACTTATGAAAAAAACGTCATGGGTGTGCCAGATACTATGGTTCACCCATTTGTATAAAATTACAGTATTTTATACATACCTCAAGCTTGTTGAAGTTTGAAGCAGCAGCAGAAATGAAAAATCACAGTGAATGATAACAGTAATGAAGTCATAAAACGAAAACGCCAATAAAGTTTGAAAATCAGTCAAGATAAAATCTCACAATAACTTAGAAAAAGAAAAATAATTAAAAAATAATAATTAATAATGAGTAAGGCCCGGATTTTTATGCGCTTAAAATAGAAAAATAAGAGCTTATGTCAAGCGGTTAAAATATGAAAAATAAGCATAAATATGCCCTATAAAACAAAAAAAAAAAAAAAAATAAGTGCTTTAAAAATATACCATCATGGGTATCAAAATGCAAGTATTTTAAAATCGCTTTCGAAAAACCTATCAAATCGTACATATGTATAAATTGAAAGAAATGTAGAGCAGAAAAACATTTAAAAATTTATTTTTAAAATAAATAATGCGAAATTCAATAAATTTGAACGTGTTGAAATTTCACAATCCAAATCGATTAGATTGAATTAAAATTAAATTATAGTTTGAAAAACGCCCCCACTATTGAAAGTTCCTTCAAATTGCAACTTGAAAAGTAAAAAAAAAAAAAATTGAAAATACAAAATATCGTATTTTTCAATTATTTTTTTGACCAGGTTTTTCAATTTTTTCAAAAAAAGCGCTGAAAACTAAAAAAAAAGCACAAAATATGTGGGTTTTTGACGTTTTTTGGCAAAAAATAAGCGTTTTTAAGCATTTATACCTAAAATAAGCAAAAATAAGCGCTTAAAAATTTCACCATTCGTCTCAGAATTGCATGAAACGTAAAGAAAATTGTGATATGCCCTATCTAGTGCAGCAGGAAAAAATAAGCAATATCATAAAAATCCGGGCCCTAATAATGAGATAATAAAAAAATTGTCGCGGGTAATCGAATAACAAAATATTGATAATGATATTGAAAATTTTAGAGAAATTCTGTTTAGTGGCCGAATATTTCAAGATTCAAATGAATGTTTATTTTTTTTCATTTATTATTTATTTATTTTTTTTTAGAAAAAACAATTGATACCTATAAAAGCAATGCAAAAAAATTAGTTTATTTAAATTTAAATAATTTTAAAATTATAAATATTTTTTTGATATTAAAATAACTTGTAAAATGTTAACCGTTGAATAAATTTTAAAATTTTTATGAAATTAAATTTTTTTGGATTTTTTTCAATGGCCCAAGTTACAATTAGTTATATGAGATATTGTAAAAATACATGAATTATTTCTTTATGGGCAACACTGATCAGCGTTTAGGTCGAGTGAATCGAGCTTTTAATTTGATGCATTTTTTATAATGCCTAGCAATTTCAAAATGAAGCGACGTCGTGAAATTCTCTAACGTGCACCTCGACCCTAATAAAAGAGAAGAGAAAAATTTCATTTTCTTCAGCCTGAAATAAAATGCTAGGCAAAGCATTTCTTTAATTGGTCCAATTTAATTCCGACCATTTCTGCCCAAATAATGCGTAGTAATGGTCCAAAATTGCCCAAAATCAATACGGATCTATTCTACATGGTCTTTGATCTCCCATTAAAATTTTAACAAATTCGGTCCATTAGAACGAAAGTTATCGTGTGGACAAAATTTAGTACATACATACATACACATCGCAAGAAATACCAAAATCAAAACTAATAGCTGATTTTGAAAAAAATCAGCTAAAATTATTAGAATACAATTTTTACCAAAAAAAATTGCCAAAAAGACTAATTTTCAGAAAAACTGTCAAAAAATTATTTATTTATTTTTAATTGAAATTTTTTAGAAGAAAATTAATTAAATTACGTGGCAAACTTATAAAAAATATATATATATATATATTTTTTTTAATTAAATTTTTTTAGAAAAAATTACCCAGAATCACCACTTTTAAAAAAGAAATCAAAAATACAAATTCTTGGAATATGTATTATAATTATACCTAATAACAAAAAAAAATATTTCTGAATTACGATGGATATTTTTTTAAAAAATCATAAAAATATACAAAATTTGTAATAATTTTCCAAAAAAAAAATGTAAAAAAAGAAACTATTAAAAATTATTTTTTTAAAATTGGGGGGAAAATACTAAAAAAGCTAATTTGTTGGAAAACAGAACTGCCAATGTAAAGTTCTTACGAAAATTACCATGAAATACCATAAAAAAAGTACATAGAAAAAACATCAATTAAAGTATTATTAAAATAAAAAATCGCGAAAATTTTTCTTCTTCTTAATGAAAATTTTGAATAATTAAAGAAGAATTAAATTTGCGATGACAATTAAAAAAAAGAACATTAAAAATTCAAAAATTACCAACTTTTTGAAAGTAAAATTTTATCAATTTCATTGTAAAAATTTCGAAAGTAAAGTTGATATTTGTTTTGAAATGAAACCCTTTGTGGGTCTTTAAAAATAAATATGTCACAAATTTTATAAAATCTCCAAAAGGTCTATCTATTTTTTGTATCAAAGTTTTGAAAAATTATAAGTATTTTCAAATTGACAATAAAAGGCGCCTGAATTGATTTTTTTTCAATTATCATAGAAACAAATTTTAGGGAAAAAATTGATTTTTTATTTTTATTGTAACAAAATTTTAAAAAACTATCAATTTTTTTAGAATACCTAGCAATAGTTAGAAGAAGTTAGGTACCCATTTACTAAACATCACAAATCCAAAAAAAAATATCAAAAACTACCAAAAACACAAATTATTGTTTGTAAAATAACCAAAAACTTCTATTTTTTATTAAAATCTCGAAGGATTATCAATTTTTTCCCAAGTTATGATGTTTCTCAAAAATCATATTAAAAATGACGAAAAATTTTGAAAATTAATTTTTTTAGATGAATAAATTATAAAAATTTCCAAGATAAGAATCACAATTACAAAAAATACTCTACTTACCTAAAATTTCAAAAAAAAATCAAAATGTTTTTAAAATCTTCATTCATTTAAATTTTAAAAATTTTTCAATTTAAAAAAAAAAAAAAAATAACTAAGAAATTGCCAAGAATTACAAATTAAAAACAAAATTGTAAAAAAGTGACCAAAAACATCAAATTTTAAAAAAGTACTTTTACTTACTAAAAATTTCATTGAATTATTAATAAATTTGTCGGTAAAAATGGCTGTGCCTTTTATTCAAAAAAATAAATAAATAAAAATTTTATTTTCTGTCAAAATTGAAAATTTTGTAAGGCTGGGTATTAATTTTTTTTAAAGTTAGGTACACTGTTTTCTAAAAAAAATTACAATTTTTTAAAATTTAGTTTCTTAAAAATCGTCAAGAAATACGATGTTTTTGAAAAATTACCAGAAATTCGCGTTTTGTTGTTCTGAAATGGACTATTTTTTAATTTGACATTTAATCAAAAATTCTCCAAAGTTACCTACCTCCTCATCAGAAAAAACAACAATTTTTTGAAAAATGGTCAAAAATTTACGATTTTTTTTTTAGAAATTGTAATTTTATCAAGTAAGCAATCTTGATAAAAAAAATTGCCAAGGGTTACCATCTCTGAAAAAATTACCAAAAACACGAATTTTTCGGAGAAAAATTTGTCATTTATTTCATCTATTTTTATTATTAGGTATCATTTTCAGTTGATTTTTTTTTATAAATGGCAATTTTTTCAAATTCCCAAAAATTGACTAAAAAAAGACCAAAATAGTTATCATCTGAATAAAATTACCTAAAACATAATTTTTTTGAAAATAACCCAAAATTTTACTCTTTAGGTATGAAAATCATGAAAAATTATTTTAAATTAACATTTCGTTTTCAAACTATTTGCCAAAAATGACCAATAACACTGCATCATTCTTTTATAAAATTGTAGGTAGTTAAGGTATCCATCAAAATTTTTCAAAAATTACCGAATAATTTTATCTACGATTCAATGAAACGTTGATGAATTTACCACCTTTGGCGATTTCTCAATTTAAAACCGCACAAATATAGTATAAATTACGATCCAGTTAATTGATGACAAAATCATTCCAGGTATACGTTTACCATATAACAATTGTTTACGTCTAACAATAAGCGGAGAAGACGCCTTTGAAATATTTTAACCCGTACGTATACAATATACATATAATATACGTAAATCAACGATTAATCAAAACATTTTTGACACTTACTCTCGAATTACATCGACGTCTTCACCACTGCTCGGTAAATTGTCTTGAAATATCGATTCTGAAACACATAGAAAAAAAAATACCACAAGTTAATAAAAAGATGGTTTGATGCTTTAAAAAAATCTTTATCAACATGACGAGTATAACTAAACTCTGAAAAAAATTATGCTCTCGTTAAATTATTTAATAACCCGTCGAGAGTTTAAAAAAAAAACGCATTCTCGATTCTATAAATAATGAGAAAAACTCGACCGGAAACACATCAGCTTGTCGTACAGTTTAATTATAATGGTTTTAGAACGAATTTAATTTCGCTTCTAAATAGCGTGAAATTGCTCGAATGGTTGAAATTTTACCCAAATACACGTAAATCGTACCTATTCGTATTCAACCTCAGAGTACCTACACTTTGGGCAATGGGCTGAGAAGTTAATTAAAAATCAATACAGACGAGTCGATAATTTTGGCAGGTGAGTGAGAGGATGGCATGTGTCGGGAGGAGGCGGAGAAGCGGAAATCTCGATGATGCAATGACGATTACGGTGCGTTAGCGAAAGATCTTTTTTTTTTCTCCTCCAACTCTAGCTCACGAAATGATTCACCGTTGCTAAAATCTTTCACATTTATCCATCGCACATTCGTTTCACAAGTCTACCGTATAATGTATCAACTAGTATCATATAACAAATTTGACCTCACTTGTAAAGCGTTACTACCGCCTTCTTGCGTCATACATCTTGTTTATTTGTAGGCGGGTTCTGCTGTACTCGCACACAGAGATAGAGAGAAAGAAAGACAGAGAGAGAAGAAAAAAAGCACACATCGCCGCCACAAACGTATCTCTCCTCTCATTGGTACTTGCAACACACACAAGTACAATTACAGCAAGCTCGAATGTAGCACGATTTACTAGTACCAAGTACAAAGCGGAAACCATATAGCATTACGTCGAAAGGTTAACGTATAATCGTTCGCTGGTTCCTCCCCCGCCCGCCACAGCCCGAGCTCTCCTCGTCCAGCATCCAGATTCCCCAGCATCCCAGCAACACGAAACAATAACTTCGATCGGTCGAAGATGACAGTATATTTCTTCTTATGTCACGCGGTAATTCGTTCGACGTTTTACGCCATTACACCGACAGACATCGACACACCATATTCGCCACATCCACCATCGAAAGTGAACGGATATTATATCATTACGGCGCGTACCAGTGTTCGTAATTCGTCTACATTCAAATATCATACCATAAGAGTAATTTTCGTATACACGCTGTAATGTTATCAAGTCCACTCTACTCGTACTACATGGAAAGTAAAATGCAGATTACGTGTGCGTACTCTGCTCTGCGTGTAAAGTCTATAGGTACCCAAAGAGCCTATATGTCTATGTACTTCTTCGTCGAATATGCACCATTGCCCATGCCATGATTTTCCTCTCTATCTATCTCTTTCTCTCACACTCCTCTGTGGATAATGTACCTGGTATGAGATACCGTATCGAATTTATTCGTACCTTCCGGTCATTCGACGTGTACGAATCGATGGATCAAAATAGTCTAAATATATAAACTTGGTTATTGGATGACATTACCGCTTCCTTGTATCTACGTTGTAGATTGTAGAGACCATTTGGAGGTATAAATAGACTATAATATGCAAAATAGACATTTGAAATGATTATGTCATTTCCATGGTTGGAAAAGAGATGATTGTCAGAAATCACCTGAGCAGCAGACAGAAATAATTTCTAAATCAGTTTTACCTATATATTTTTAATGAATGAAAAAAAAAAAAATTTTTTTTAATAGGTATAACCCGTGTAGTAACGTCGATGCTAATTTCGATATAAATGTCGACACATCGAAATCGGTCACTTTTCGATCGTACATGTCGACACGATTGTGGATGGTTTGTCGAGCTTATTATCGACATGTTTGTCGACCGTCCAAATATAGCTCGACATGTCGAGCCATATTTGGATGGTCGACAAACATGTCGATAATAAGCTCGACAAACCATCCACAATCGTGTCGACATGTACGATCGAAAAGTGACCGATTTCGATATGTCGACATTTATATCGACATCTACATCGACATTTGCAATGCTGAGATGTTGAAAAAAATGTTAAGTTCAAATATTTAATGTATATGTTTTAAAATTAAACCAAAAATTGTGTTCAAGCCAACACTTCGACACTTCGTCAAAATTGCGGCTCTGAATTCACCTTTGTAGCTGGACATATCTGTGTCCAACTAACGAAGAGGTAATTCTTAGAGCCTTATGTACTAATTCATAACACACTTTATCTGCGAGTATCAAAAATCACCTTTAAGACGTCGACAGTCAAGTCGATGCATTATTCGACCCTCGACAATTACATCGACACTAACTCGACTTAAAATGCCTCTGGTCGATACTGTCGACAGTGAAGTTGATGCATTATTCGACCATCGACAATTATGTCGACAATAACTCGACAAGTACTTGTCTTATTCAAAATTTTTAAAAAATGAGAAAATTTTGCGTTCCTTCAAAAATTGTTTATTGCTGAGCTTAAAATATTCCTATTAATGGTTTTTAGTTCTTTTTAGGTATAAAATTTGTAAATTTAATTAGCAAAAAATGTCGACATAATGTCGATGCGTTTATCGAGTATCGATTTTCACATCGACTTGTCTATGTAGAAAAACAATGTTTTCTAAATTACAGGAAAATACCGAGAAAAATTCAATAATTTTGATTGAACAGTTATGTTTAACATAGAAAATTACTTTAAATCTCAAATATCATTTTTAATTCATCGTTAACCGAGAAAAAAATGTGTCTGAATTTTGTCGACATAAATGTCGATGTCGACAATTGCTACACGGGAAAATGAATATTTTTGATTTTTTTTTTCAGGACTTTAAGTTTGTTCAAGATTTTTTCAAGCAATGATTATTTTTTACAAAAAAAAATTTTCATACATTTTTCAATATTTTTTTCTTTCATAAGAAGAACTTTTATTTTTTTATAATTTTTGACAAGATTTTTTCAGAGAATTTTTCAAGTCATTTTTTCGAATATTTTCAATTTTACGTACCTAGGTATCATTTAAAAAACTTTTTTTTTAGTTTTCCTCAAGATTTTTTGAAAAAACTTCTTCAAAGTTTAATTTTTTCAGAAACGATTTACTTCTTGATTTTTTTTTTTAGGATTTTGTGAGCTTTTTCTCAAGATTTTTTTTCAGAGGATTAATTTTTCAAGCAAAAAAAAGTTTTTTTACAAAATATTTCAAAGTTTTATTCCAGAGTTTGTTTTTTTTTTTTTTTTTTTTTTACCAAGATGAGATTGACCTTCAAATTAAAAAACATTTTTCTTCTTGAAGTTTTTTTTAGAATTTTGTCAAGATTTTCAAGAATTATTTATAGATTTTTTTCACCAAAATTTTTGAACAATTTTTTGAAGAATTTTGTTCAAGATTTTTTTTTATCTATAGAACTTTTTTTCAGTTGAACTTTTTTACAAACACTTTTCTTTTTAATTTCTTTTAGCATTTTGTGAGGTTTCCTCAAGATTTTTTTTTCAGAAGATCTTTCCAGAAAAAATAAGTTTTATTCCAAAAATTTTTAAATTTATTGTTTTATTTCAGATCCCTTAGGTATTCTTTTTTTTTGGAAAATATTTTACCAAGATAATTGTTTTTCAAAACCATTTTTTTTCCTCTTTTTTTGTTGGAATTTTGAGAGGGTTTTTAAGAATTATTATTTGTGGATTTTTTTTTCTTCATAAAAGTTTTTCAATAAATTTTTTGTAAGTTTTTGTGAGATTTTTTCATGAATTTTTCGTAGTTTTTTCCCAGATGTTTGAACAATTTTTTCAAGATTTATTTTTTAGAGGATTTATTAAGCAAAAAATTTTTAAAATTTTTATTTTTATTGTTAGGTATAAATCTTTTTCCTCTTGTAGAATTTTTTTCAGAATGCTGTGCATGAATAATTTGTATTATGTAGATACCTAGTTTATTTATTTTTTTTTTTTATTATATAGGAATTTTTAAACAACTTTTTTTATAATTTTGTGAGATTTTTCAAAAAAATTTCGTACGTGTTTTTTTTCATCACAAAAGTTCTTGAACAATTTTTTTGAAGAATTTTCCCACGATTTTTTTTTCATCAAGGGAACTTTTTAAAAGTAGAATTTTTTCAGGAACACGTCTTTTTGATATTTTTTTTTTTTAGGATTTTGTGAAATTTTTTCAAGAATTTTTCTTTGTTTTTTTTTCTGTCAAAAGAACCTTTTTAAGTTGAATTTTTTCAGAGACAAAAAAAATTTTGAAATATTTTTTTAGGGTATTGTGAGTTTTTTTTCAATGTTTTTTTTTCTGAATTGGAGAGTTTTTTTAAAGATTTTCATTTGTTTGTCAAAAAAAATGTTTTCAATTTGACTTTTTCAGAAACATTCTTTTTTGTCTTGAAGAATTGTTCTACAAGAGGATCTGTCCATTCAACACAGTTTTCCTCTTGATGTTTTTTTTCTTTTCAAGATTTTGTGAGGTGGTTTTTCGGATAATGTCTTGAAATTTTTTTTTAATATTATAGGTATATTTTTTTTATTTTTTCTTATGTACCTAAACAATTTTTTCACAGGATTTTCAAAACCAAAAAGAATGATTCTGAACGATTTTTTTGCTTCAGATTTTTCAAACATTTTTTCACAATGCTTTTTGCTTGAAAGAAATTTTTTTGAAAATTATTATTTAAAAAAAATATTTTCTATACTTACCTAAGGACTTTGTGAATGGTTTTTTATAAATAGTTTATTTGACCTTTTTGGCAAGCTTTTTAAAGGATTTTTTTCAGATTTTTTTTAAAGAAGAAATTTTTGAAGTAGGTAACTTTTTTCAGAAATATTTATTTTTCATGAAATATTTTTTCTGAGATTTTTTCAAAGTACATTTTTTTCGTCGGATTTTTGACTAAAAACATTGTTTTTTGATTGAACAATTTTCTTTTTAAAAATTTCAAGTTTTTTTTTCCAAAATTACTTTTTTTTTACTTTAAGAGACATTCCCCCCCCCCCCAGAATGACTGGTTCTTCATGCAATGCCATTTTTAAAAATATCACAAAACCTTGTAAATATCTTCAAGAATAAAGATGAAAAAATTGTTCAATCTTAACATTTTTGCGAAAAAAATATAAAAAAACTCTATATCGTCACAAAATTGTAAAAAAGTTTGCACCTTTCATTCTCAACAAAGATCATATTTTCGCTTCATTTTGAAATTTTGTTTTTACAAATAAGTATACGTGTACTCGTACACGTAGTTTACCAACATGAGCCCTCGCAGTCTACTGAATGTTCAAAGTCACCACACACGTGTAAAGTAACCTTGGCCATAAAATTGACAAATTTTTATTCAAGTAATTTTCAACGAAAAGGCGAAACCCCACAGAATATGTTTTTTTTTATCAAGAATCAAAATAATTGTGAGTCTCTTTCGAAAGGATTTTTTTTCTTCAAAATTAATTGGGACCAAGGATAGGTATGGCGCGCTAGTGTACATTACGATCAAGTAGGTATTGAAAAGGTGCACCTTTGTTTATTTTTTCTTAAAAACAGATGGCTGTGTTGTGATGATTTCGCTAATAAGGTGCATTTTGTATTGATTTTGTCATGATTTGGTCGTGATAACATTTGAAAAATTTCAGTGATAAGCAAATTTTTGTTTATGGTGCACCTTTTCAGACCTTTTCATTTTTGCCGATAGAATTCAGCCACTCCGCGCTCGTGGTCCGAATAAGTATTTTTTTTTTTGGAAAAGCATCAGTGTGAGTAAAAAATTAATTTGCAGGGAAATTCTTCCAGATTTTTTTATTTTATTTTTGAAAATAATGAAAAAGAATCCCCTGAAAAAAAATCGAAATTCTCTTGAAAAAAAAAAAATAAATAATATTATTTCAGAAAATATGTTTCCAAGTTTTTAGCTCAAAAAATAATTTTTAAATAGTTGGTCGAGATCAAGATTTTTTGGTTTGCAGTATTTTAAAATATTTTTTCAAACGAATTTTTCGAGAAAAAAAAACAATTATTTTCGTAGCTGATATTTTTCAAATTCTTGTACCCATTTTTTGATAAAGAAAATTTTCAAGATTTTTCCAGACCAAATTTGGCGAGAAACATCAACTTTTCAAACTATTTTCCAAAAAAAAATTTGGGGGTTTTACTTTCTCTTCTAAAAAATTTCAATAGGTACCAAAAATATTTTTTCAAGATAATTTCTTACAGAAATTTTCTCAAAAATAATATTTTTCAAGTTCTATTTTTTATTTTTATTTTTTTCTAAAAAATAAATTTATGGAGAGAATTTTTAGTGAGAAACATTTTTCTAAACACATGATATTTTCATTTTTTTTTTTCAAAAAAGAATTTTTTCTTGTACCCATCTACCCAATCGACAATTCATAAAGCATTATGTTAGTATTTTGATAGCATTACATCGGCATGCTAGCATATTACTAGCATCAGTAGCATTATGCTAGCACGTGTTACGAAAATGCTAGCATTCATGTTGACTTTTTTTGGACCACCTAATAATGCTAGATGCTAGCACAATACCAAGTGCTAACAAAATGCTACTAGAATGCTACTAAAATGCTACTAGGATGATGCTAGCATCTCAAATTTTTTTTCGTCAATAGGGTAAGCTTGTTCCAGTAAATATTTGGCAGGAAAAATCCACATTTCTAAGAATTAAGCTTTCTCAAGAGAATTTTATTTTTCATTAGAAAATTTTTACAGCAAAAATTTTTTACATTGAAAAATTATCTTCTTGAATTTGTTTTTAATTTTTTTCACTCCAGAGGAATTTTTTCTAAAATTATTAAAAATTTTATGCAAAAAAATCTTGAACACAACAGACTTGTAAGTTGTAAGTTGTTGTTTTTTTTTTCAAAATGACTTTTCAAAAGATTTTTCGATTTGGAGGATTTTTCAAGTGCTAGAAAATATTTTTTTCAAAGTTCCATTAGCGAATTAACTTTCTTAGAAAAAATTCTCTTGGTAAAGAAAATTCAATATGAACAACCCTCTCCTTCTAGTCCAATTTTTAGTGATCTAAAAAAGCTAAAAAGTTATAAACCTGTTGTAAATACAATCGTCCTCGTCCATCGAATCCTGCACATCACACCTCACCACTCTAATCAAAATACCATCGATTCAATCGACTGGAATGTTTTTTAAAAACTCCATTTATCATTCTATCACACTTCCTCACTCGTCCTCTGTGTTTTTTTCTCCCACACCAATCAATCAAACCGAATAAAAAATCAATCTATAAAAAACCCACAACCGGCTCGGAGCGTTTAAAAAATTTAACTATTTCGACGCCAAAGTGGTCGTAACTTTTCTGATAATTACAATGTTACCAACGGAGCCGCAGCCGGTGCCTTGCCGGTGCTGTGCTGGTATCGCGAATTAATGGTATACGAAAATCTTGCCACAAATCACCGCGCGTGACTTCCATTTCCGCGATAATTTTTCAAAAAAATTTCCACCTTTCGTTCGGTCGATCGTCGCAATGCCTTTCAATGTTCGTGTATCGTCGAATACGCGATAAATTGGCGTATTTAAATATAGCACAATGTAGATGGAGCATTGCTCGAATCAGTCAGCGATATATTTTTCAAAGCTTTTAAATTACACCCATTGTGGAATAATTACTGCACCGGGCGCAGCTCGACTCGAGCGACCGATTATATAATCGTAATGTGCTCCTCGCACCTTTCGGAGCGAATTGTACTGTACATAAGGGAAAAAAACTCAGCGTAGGTAATAATGCGGAAGAATAGAAGGTCAAAATTAAACTAATGAACTGAAATAAAATCTGTCGTAGCCTATTCCTTTCCTGTTAGGTGTTCGACCTTAAAAAAAAATTCGTTAACCATGTTGCCACTTCTCATATATTTATATATTTATACTCGCATCAGCCTAAAAAGTGGCAAAACTTACGAGTGGAATGGAAAGAAAAATCTTTCAAAGTATGCGAAGGATCACAAAGGTAAATCAGACGGGATGGGGTAGTGCGGGGGATGAGATCTGGTATACCGACTACTACGCGTTTTTCAGTATACAGATTATAATTCCACGTGAAATATTTCCAAGCCGGAACCGGTTTATCAATTGAATTTAAATCGTTATACTATTTTTATTCGTCCACCGAGCTCTGCGGTCTCCCCCCAGTCTCCCACCGGTTGCTTTGCACCCTTCAGCCCGACGTCATGTTGCCCCTGGGACGTGTATCATCGCATAAGAAAGATATTGAAACCTACACACAAGTCGATATGGTAATGGCGTTTAGATTCTTGTAACAGGAAATGGCTTTGGTTGCGAGAGAACATCCAGCCCAGCACCAGCCACTGAAGAAAAAATTTTAACGCGCAGAAAACTATAAATTCGACCGAGTCGCGTTGCATTTTAATTATCCTCTTCGAGCTGTCGTTCGCGCAGATATGTACGGATTGCTCGTACGTACGATACTAATACAAGCGCACATACCGAAGAGGACGACGTAGACTAACGATGAAAGCTAATTGTCGAATTTAAATTGAGATGGAATTAATACGTCGATGTGAATGCTTAGAGATCGTGCTCACGATGATTCGCAGCCAACATTGAAGGCACTAGCTATGCCCGTGTCGTAGCTGTGCCGGAATTACGATCTTTTTTCGAGTACGTACTGTACGAGAGTGACCTCGACGACAGCGATGCGATACACGACGACGTGACAGCGGCTAGATGAAATTTTCCTACGTCGAATACCGGAAAGCAATTGGGCGTAGAAAAATGCACTAACATAAGACGGACATTTTTCGCTTTGTGAGTATACTATTAGGTATTTCCTGTTTGCGGTACATGGATTGTATCCTCGTGTTAAAATGTTTCTACTTTTTTTTCGCTAATTCGAGGTATCAATACTGCCGGAGTCTTGCTCGATTAAGAGGTGCATTAAAAAGACATCACGATTACGTCGTCGTATGTTATTCACCTTAGAAAAGTATCAGAATTTTTGAAAAATTAAAAATACAATTTTCAAAAAAAAAAAAAAAAAAAAATTAACTGAAATTTGAAAAAGTTAGGGATAGAAAATAACTAAAGCTGCCAGAACATGAAAAAAAATTAAAAATTGGAAATTCGATTTTTTTATTCCAAAAAATTGAAATTTTCTTTTTCCAGAAAATAGGAATTTTTTGTTCAAAAATATTTTTAAAAATTTTGTTCCAAAAAATATAATAGGTAGGTAGCAGGTAGATAAATTTTTTTATCAAAAAAATGAGAATTTTTCACCTAAAAATGAGAAGTTTTTCATCTAGGAAAAAAAATTCAATTCAAGAAATTGTATTTTTTTTTTTATTCCGAAAATTGAAAGTTTTCCTGGTCCACAAAATTAGACATTTTCGTTCAAAAATATAAAAAAATGTTTTCCAAAAAATGAGATTTTTTGTTCCAATAAAAGTGAGATTTTTCTTGTCCTAAAAGTTAAACTGTTCATTGTTTCAAAAATTAAGAGAATTTCTTGTTTCATAAAGCTGGAATTTTTTGTTCAAAAGTATATTTTTTTTTTGTTTCAAAAAAATAATTATCATTTGTTACTACAAAAAATAAGAATTTTGAAAATTTTCTTGTTCCAAAAAAGAGAATTCTTGTTTTACAAAATTGTAATTTTTTGTTCAAAAATATTAAAAAAAAAAAATTGTGAAAATTTTTTTTTTAAAATTTGTTTCAAAAAATAGGATGAATTTTTGGTTCCAAAAGAATTGAAAATTTTTGTATTTCCAAAAAATTAGAATTTTTTATCAGAAAATGAGAAGTTTTTTATCCAAAAAATAATAATTTTTCAGTTCAAAAAAAATTGTAATTTTTTTTCTTCCAAGTTTTTATTTGAATTTTTCGTTCAAAAGTATAAAAAAATTTTGTTCTAAATAATGAGAATTTTTCATTTCAAAAAGATGATGCATTATTTGTTCCAAAAAATTGATTTTTTTTTAAATTCCAAAAAAAGGGAATTTTTATTCAAAGAAATGAGATTAGGTATACCTATTTGTTCCAAAACTTTTGATTTTTTTGTTCCGAAAGTTGAAAACTTTTTTGACCCAAAAAATTAAACATTCCTTGTTTCAAAGAGAATTTTTTGTTCAAAAATACAATGCATCATTTTTGTTCTCAAAAAATAAGAATTTTGAAAATTTAATTTCTTATTCCACAAAATTAAAATTTTTTTGTTCAAAAATATAGGTAAAAAAAATTGTTCCAAGAAATAGTAAAAAAAATTTTGGAACAAAAAATATTTTTAAAAATTTGTTTTCAAAAAATATTTTTTAAAATTAAAAAAAAAAAAAAAATTTTTAAAACTTTTTTTAAAAAAAATATTTTAAATTTTTTCTTTTAAAAAAAAAATATTTAAAAAATTTTGTACCGCAAAAAATTGTAATTTTCTTTGTTCCAAAAAATATAAAAAAAATTTATTCCAAAAAATGAGAATTTTCTATTTCAAAAAGATGATGCATTATTTGTTCCAAAAAATTAAATGAAATTTTTATGTGAAAATTTTCTCGTCCCAAAAGAATTAAACTTTTCTTCTTCTAAAAAAATCTCATTCCATAAAACTGGAATTCATTGTTCAAAAATATATATTTTTTTGTTCCAAAAAATCTAGAATTTCGCTTCTAAAAACTGAAAGTTTTCTTGTTCCACAAAATTGGAATTTTTTGTTTCGAAAGACTAAAATTTATTCGATCCAAAAACTAAGAATTTCATTGCTTTACAAAAATGAGAATTTCTTTGTTCAAAAAATGAGAATTTCTTTGTTCCAAAAGTTGAAAATTTTCTAGTTCTAAAAAATTAAACTTTTCTTTTTCCAAAAAAGAGAATTTTTTGTTTCACAAAGTTGGAATTTTTTCTTCAAAAATATAATTTTTTTTTGTTCCAAAAATGAGAATTTTTCGTTTCAAAAAAAATTTTAATTTATCATTTCACAAAATTAAAATTCTAAAAAATAAGAAATTTTTTAAAACTTTTTTTCTTGCATCAAAAAGTGAGATTTTTATTCCAAGAGAATTAAAAAAAAAAAAAAAAAAAAAAAAAAAAAAAACTAGAAAAAGTATTTTGTGCCAAAACATTGAAAATGCCTATTGAAAAATATTCAAGAAAATTTGATTGTTGAGAAAATAGTTGGCTCTATTTCCACACTACGTTTGAAAGTATGAAACATAGTATATGCTTTTACTCCGTGACAAAATGTCTAAATTTAAATTTAAGAATGCCTGACAAAAAGGCCTAAAAGTCATAAAATTTTTAAAAAATTTTCCAAGTTTCAAAATGTCCAAAAGTCATAACATTTATTTAAAAAAAATTAAAAAGTCCGAAAGTCGTAAAATTTCTAAAATAATATCAAAAAGTCATTAAAATAAAAAAAAATTACAAGTTTCAAAATGTCTGACAAAATGTCTGAAAGTCATCTTTCTAAAAATTCCAAGTTTCAGAATGTCTGACAAAATGTCTCAAAGTCATCTTTCTAAAAAAATTTATAAGTTTTAGAATGTCTGACAAAACGTCTAGAAAATGTCTAAAAGTAATAAAATTTCAAAAAATTTACAAGTTTTAAAATGTCTGACATAATGTCTAAAAAATTGAATTCATTAAAAATTTTATATGTTTTCTTTATGCCATCCAAACCTAACCTAATATAACCGAATCTAACTTAACTTAACCTAACCTAACCTAACCCAACTGTCGGAATTTAGTCTCGGATTTTGGGGTCGTTTTTTCCCATTTTGGTCTCCGTAAAAGCATATACTATGCTAACAAGAAAACTGAAAGTTTCATGAATTGATAACATCGAAAAACATCAAATTCATCAGGAAAATCACATAGTTGAGAACATGAAAAAAATGAAGGCATCAGAAAACATCAAATATGAAGCAAATAAATATCAAAATATTGAAAAAGGTCAGAATACCAATAGTTAAAAATTGAAGTGCTAAAAAATATCAGAAATGTCAAAGAATTATTAATTGTATTGGGAAAATAAGAAAAATCATAAAGAAACTAGAAAATACCAAATAATTTAGAGAATAAAAAAAACCTAAAAATATAAAAAATACGAGTATCAAAGAATTTGAAAATATCAGAAATAACAAATAATTATTAAACGTTAAGAAAAATGTCAAAAATATTTTCAAAGTTATGCCAAAAAGATCAGAATTATCAAATGATTGTAAATACTGAAAAAAGAAAATATCAAGAATAAACAAACAAAATAAAACTTCACTTAGATGCCAAAATAGCAAAAAATATTTATGAAACGTGAAAATCAACACCAAAAAAACTTAATCAGATTTTTGAATTTCATTCTAAGCTTTTTTTTATAAAAATTCGTTATAAGTATTCTATATATTTTTTTCTTCAAAATATAGGTTATATTTTGTTGCTTTACTTATCAATCATCTTCATCACACTCGAATCTTACAAACTTTCTCACAACAACCTCCTGCACGTAAGACCACTTTTTAAAAAACAGTTCAAGTTCAATGCTACACCTGGAAGGCTTTTAAAAACACTATTCCCACTTCTGCACAGATCTATGACCTCTGTAACTCTCCACTTAACCCATACACGTACATATACTATTAAAGCAATACATATATTATGACGTCACATACACTTATTGACTAATCATTCATCAATTAAATACATGCCTACCTACACGATTGACGTTACTTCCACTTACAATTTATCCCTCGAACGACGACTCGGCGCCACAATATTATGTATCACGTTCAACTCAACTCTAAGGAAAGACTTATTCGGTGTATTCCGAATTAAAAATTCAAATTGGCTGAAACTATCGGTCGCGTCGGGTTGGCTAACATTTCCTCAAAATTCATAATGCCCAAAAAGGGTCAAGGCGAAGAAAATGGTCTCCGATATGTACACGGAAATCGCATACATTAAAAGTACTTCCCGTCTAGGCCTTACGCAGAGGTAAGCGGAGGGATTCGGTAACGTGTCGGTATGCCATAGATATTATACCACACGATACAAGAAAATTGGCCAGAAGAGATGGCTATGACGACGTAGCCAGTAGCACGCACATTAGCAATATAAACCTCTAATTAAGCATCAGACGAGTGTATCGAGAGCCGATCGAATATTAATAGAAAAAAAAAGAAGAAAAAAACACCAAACACCAAACGAGTAATTGTTTACAACCGGATGTACGAAATTTTTATCACTTTTCGTCAGCTCGTTGGTTAATTACTTTTTTCTTATTTTTCCCTCACAAACTGTGTAGGTAAGATGCTGCAGCACTCTATACGCACACAGAAGCTTAGTCGTCAATCCAGTTTACAAAATTTCCAGCATCACCAATCGATCGATGCTATAATATGGTGGCACGGTGGTGGTGGTTTCCCAATCCCCGACTATAGCGTGTATAAGTATCCTAAAACCGCAAAAGGGCAATAAACCAAAACTATATCTCGGCGGAGGTGTATAATTGACATTCTTACCAGCAGCTAAAAAGGTAGAATAAAAAAACAACTCAGACATTCGAACAGTGAGACAGACACACAAGCAGCGCAACCGGATTCTTTTGTACGTTTGTCCACATCCGGTTGATTCGAGTCGGTTTGTTCTTCGCCTGGCTCTCTGTTCGCTGTGTGCAGGTAATCTCTGCACGATGCACACCCGTGTCATGCTCTTTGCTCATCTTTACAAAAAAAAATCATCGACTTATCTCGTCGCGAGTTGTACTTCAGTTCGGTATTCCATCTTGGAAAACTGGAAAAGGCAGCTATGATTCAATCTAGCTTGGCAGTGGAAGTTGATAGACCAATTTTGTCAGCAAGATAATTACTGCCCTAATTGGTTAATAAATTGAAATTTTCATAAGAAATTAGGAGTTACTCAGAATAAAAGACTATTGATTTCAAGTTCAAGCTAAACCAATGAACCAGTTTCGGAGATTAAAAAGAAGATTCTCAAACCCCTGCATCTTGAATACAGCAGATGAGCAAAATTTGTACATAAATTTTTTGGGAACCAATTAAAAAGATCTACAAGAAATGATATGCACTATTTTCATCTTGAAGAGCTGGTTCTTAAGATATCTGCAAAGGAAATTTTCAAAATCCCATAACAACTTTAATACAGAAGATACCTTCGCAAAATTTGCACATACATTTTTTTGAAGCACTCGAAAAGACCTACAGAAAAAGTTATGCACAAAAATGTCATCTTGGAGAGCCGAGCCGGTTCTCAAGATATCTGCAAAGGAACCTTTCAATAAACTCATATAACATCTTAAATAATGTACAGCAGATAAGCAAAATGTTTACATAAATTTTTTTGAAGCATTTGAAAAGACTTACCTACATAAAAAGTTATGCACAAATGTCATCTTGGAGAACCGATTCTCCAGATATCTGCGAAGAAAATTTTAAAGCCCATATAACATCTTAAATACATACGCAAAATTTGTACATAACTTTTTAAAACACTTGAAAAGATCTACAAGAAATGTTATGCACTAATTTCATCTTGATGAAGAGCATGTTCTCAAGATATCTGCTAAAGTGCTAACAAGGGAACCTCGCCAACTCGTTACCTTCGATTGAGTTAAAATTTGGCTCACTGAAAGAGCATGCCACCCAGACCTCACAACCAAATTTTCAGCTGCCGAAGTTGATTTTTCGATTTTTGGCGAATTTTTGAAAATGGCTAAAACCGCCTCCAAAAAAACATTTTTTGAAAAAAATTGTGTATTTCAAGATGGAATCATGAAAATCGGTTTGTACACTAAAGTCGACCCCCCGAGTCGATTGGCGCCATTTTCGAAGCGATCTGGAGCCTCCAGGAAAAGTTGACTTTTGCCGTCTGGAGAGATTCCAGTATGCTGGAGAAAAGTCAAATTTTTCTGGAGGCTCCAAATCGCTTCGAAAATGGTGCCAATTGACTAGGGGGGGGGGTCGACTTTAGTGTACAAACTGATTTTCAGGATTCTATCTTGAAATTTACAAAAAAAAAAATTCAAAAAATGGTTTTTTGGAGGCGGTTTTTGCCATTTTCAAAAATTCGCCGAAAATCGAAAAATCAACTTCGGCAGCTGAAAATTTGGTTGTGAGGTCTGGGTAACATGCTCTTTCAGTGAGCCAAATTTCAGCTCAATCGAAGATGACGAATTGACAAGGTCCCCTTGTAAGGAAACTTTCAAACTCGCAAACATCTTAAAATTTGTGCATAACCGTTTTTGAAGCACTTGAGAAGATCTACAAGATATGTTACGAAATAATATCATCTTGAAGAGGCAGTACTCGAGATATCTACAAAGGAACCCATATAACATCTTGAATACAGAAGATGAGCAAAATTTCTACATAACCTTTTTTGAAGCACTTGAAAAGACCTACAGAAAGAGTTATGCACAAATGTCATCTCGGAGAGCCAATTCACAAGATACCTGCAAAGGAATTTTCAATCCCATAAAACATGTTAAATACAGCAGATACGCAAAATTTGTACATAACCTTTTTTGAAGCACTTGAAAAATCTATAAGAAAAGTTAAGCACAAACATCATCTCGGAGAGCCGATTTACAAGATATCTGCAAAGTAAATTTTCAATCCCATATAACATCTTGAATCCAGCAGATATGCAAAATTCGTACAAATAACCTTTTTCAAAGCACTCGAAAAAATGTATAAGAAAAGTTATGCACAAATTTCATTTGAAGGAGCATGTTCTCGAGATATCTGTGAAGGAAATTTTCAAACCCGTATAACATCTTAAATCCAGCAGATATGCAAAATTTGTGCATAAAATTTTAAATGGTGCTTGAAAAACCCAGAAAGAGAAGTTATGCACAAATTCATCTCTTAGAGCTGATTTCACAACATATCTGCAAAGGAAATTTTCAAACCCATGTAAGATCTTAAATACAGCAGATATGCAAAATTTGTACATAACCTTTTTCAAAGCAGTTGAAGAGACTTAGAAGAAAAGTCATGTACCAATTTCATTTCTATGACTATGAATCAGTTCTCAAGATATCTGTAAAGGAAATGTTTGAACCCTTATAACAAATTAAATACTGCAGATACATAAAATCTGTGCATATCCTTTTTTTATAGCTCTTGAAAATATCAACAAGAAAAGTTATGTATCAATTCAATTTCTGCGGATCATATAAAGTTTTTTGGATAAATCAGTGTTTCTGCCGCCAAAACATAGCTAGATTTTTTTTCTTCACAGCTCGGAACATTTCAGAATAACAAAAGCCACTTAACCACCCTCTGAGAAGTTGTATTAGATTGAATTTCTCTAATTTCGCCTCTCCAACCCCTTTATCGAGGATCTCCACAGAAGCAGGTAGAGAAAAAAACCAATACAATGATCCTGGTATCTCATACACACTCGAAGCAGCAGAATACAGCACACCGTGATAAAAATCTAACCGCGGTCTAGTCTTTGGTAAAAGGGGTAGAGAAGCTGGAAGTGGAAGATACACGTCTCTTTGTCCGAAAACACACACACACTAGCATCGAAGGCATTCACCAAGGTCACAGAAGCTAGAACCGGTGCGGCTTTTATACCATCCACAAGAAGAGCGAACCGAACCAGAGAAAGAGAGAGAGAGACAGACAGACAGACTGAGATAGCAGACCAAACAAGACACCAGTGGAGGAGCATGGGTGGAGAGATGAAGACGGACAAGAGGATATGAGCATGAGCACCGTGTCGACGATCAAATGGACCAATCTGTTTCCTTCCCGCATTCCACAACAGTATCCGCACAACACCATCCAGCAACGATGCTCTTCTAAACCGCAACCAGTTGCGACGAGTGCGAGGTTGCCGCCTTGTAAAAAGTCAACTATGTTATTTCGATTGCTATTTTCAACGCCTGCCTCACACAATCATACACGACACAGGCTCGTCTTACTTTTTGGAAAACAAATTCTACGAAGTTGGCTGGTGGAAAAAAATGCAAAACCATGATTTAAAAGGCTATGTCACATTATACCGCCGCGACAGGAAACTAAATCCACCAATTCCTGGAAACCAAACGACGTCCGCAACAATACAAAACCGTCAAATTTGCAAATATGAATAATAATAGAACGCGTTAGTCGCGTATAAGCTGTATTGCCATAACAATAACACCTCTCCACCCGTCCATCGCTTAAGCTCTCGTGTCGCCTTTACCCAAAATTATACGCCGCTGTGCTCTGTTTTTTACCTCTTTTCTCTCGCACTCCATCTCGTATCTCTCTGTACACACCCAACCAACCAACGTTTCCAACGCTAGATTTCCCGTCTAAATGAAATGCTTTTCCGCGCAATAAACAAAGCACCTACATTTAAACGTAATTACATACCATCTAAGGTGTTTAAAAAAAAAAGCTTCGCTGTTTACCGTGTTTTTAACGCGGGTAGATGTACTATAAGGTACTGGGCGGAATAACGTCGTAGGAAGGTAGTGAATTTTTATCTTTGTGTGTGTACTGTTTTTACTCGAGGAAATATTTGAGGTTGAAATTACGCTGACTTGGTAGGAATCCTTTTGAATTCATTGTGTTCCGCAAGTTTTTTCGTCCTCTTTCTGGGTAATCTTTTCCATTTTTTGAAGCTAACGCTAACGTAAAAGCTCGTCTTTGTATACAAGGTTCGCAGAGAATAAAGAATTCTGTACGGGAAAAATATTATGCTGACTGGGTATTGATGTGTTTTTTTTGTTCGATGTTATTATTATTTTTTTAAATGAAGAATGGAATAAATTAAAACGTTGATTTTCATTTTCCCATTTTCTTGGAGGAAAATTTTAATTTTCCGATGCTAAAGGTGATTCTTTTTTTGCTTACATTTGTGTTGGAATTTTTTCGATCGAATTTCATCGTTTTGCAGATAAATATTGGAAATCCAAACCCTTTCACGCCAGAAATGGGTGTGATTTGAGCAGAAATAATTTTGAATTACAGTTAGTAACTATTTTGGACAATTTTTTTTATTCTGTAGATTATTTTTCAAATTCTTAAATCACTTTTATAATAATTCCACAAAATTTCACTATAATTAATTATTTTTTAAATTGAATTGCGAAGATATTCCAATTTTTTCTAAAACTCGTCAAGTTTTATAAAAAAAGAAAATCCCTACAACTTTTCAATTTTCTTGAATTGAAATTTTTGGTTTGAGAAATAATTTTTAACAAAAATTTCAAAAATTGTATTTTAGAAAAAAAAAATAGAAATTAAAAAATATATATTTAGAGCAAAAATCAAAAAAAAAATTTCAAAAATAAAAATAGGTATAAGGAAAAAATACAAAAACATAAAAAAGTTTCGCGAAGATGTACATCAATATTTTATTATAAAGATCAAATTTTAAGCGAAACAAAAATATAAAATACGAATTCCACAATTTTTATTAAATATTTAATCAAATCTATCAAGTTTTTACGGTTTTTGGTGTTTTTATTTCATCTTATTTTTAAAAAATTCGAATTTCGATGAAATTCGAAACGTCGTCCAATTTATTTGTATTTTATATTTTTGTTTCGCTTAAAATTTGATCTTTATAATAAAATATTAAAAATAGGTATTTTTTCAAACACTTGGGTAATAATTATTATTATTTTTTCAAAAAATTTCTAGGTTAGATTTTTTTTTTCAATTTTTAGATTTTTCACAACTCTAGATCAATTTTCCACAATTTTTATTAAATATTTAATCAAATCTATCAATTTTTTACGGTTTTTGGTGTTTTTATTTCATATTATTTTTAAAAAATTCAAATTCTTACATATCTGACAACGAAATCTCATGATTAGGTACTGACAATTTTACTCAAGCTTATTACTTATTTTTCAAATTTTTTAAACTGAAGAGTTTTTGAATTTTTAAAATTAATTTTTGTTTTCAATATTTTACAATTTATTAAGTTACACAACTTTAAAAAAAAAAAAAATTAACGCAATTCATTAAAAATTTCTGAGTTTGAGACTTTTTTCGCAATTCTTGAATGTCTTTCAAAAAAAAGATTCCAATAGGGATTTCCAGAAGTGACGTCACATTTTTTGTTTACATCTCGATGGTAGGAAATTGGCATGAAATTGGTTATCAAAATTTCGACGATATTATACTAAAGCTTCTAATGAAACATCGATGTTTTGGGAACATTGATGAAAATTCCTACCAGCGAGAGTGTAAACAAACAAAAAAAATCACGTGACTGGAATTCCCTATAATCATGTAATTTAAAAAAATATATTTTTCATTTTTTTCTGATTAAAGAGCAAGTATAAGTACATAATTATGTAGGTAGGCATTTCATCAATTTTTCAATTCTAAAATTTGAAATTTTTATTCATTTTTTTTTTTTTTTAACAATTAGGTAAAATGTTATTTTACATAAATATACCTAGATACTATTTTTTTTTAAATTATGTCTTCGGATTCATTAAATAATTATAGGATTACTACATTTTCAATTCTTTTTAAAAATAAATTCTGGAATTGAAATTTTGGATTTTTTTGAATTAGAAAAAATGTTAATTTATTGAAGTTGCGGTGGGAGGAGCATCAATGATTATTTTCATATGAAAAATTTTGTAAAAAAAATAAATAAAATAAAATGCACATCTTAATTTTTTTTAAATACTTTCAGCTCAACTTGTTGCTGTTTTTTAATTGTTGCCTCAATTTTTTCTATAAAACTTTAGAAAAATTGAGAGAAAAAAAATTTTTCGTCAATTTTTTTTCTACTTAGTAAACTTCTGTGAAGTAAGAAAATCTAATTTGAAAAAAATCCAACGATATTTTGTTTGACGTTGGGAGAAAGAGAATGAATAAAAACCAGAGGATCGAACCTTTTATTGGTATGGAAAAAAATTCTTTAGGACACTTTTTCCATTTCATTTCAGTTTTTTATCGTTAAAAACTTATAATTGGCTTTTGTACACAAAATTTCCCAATATGTGAACTGAAATCTGGTTAATCGAGAAAAAAATACGTTACGACCTTTAGAATGAAACAACTTTGAAGCCACACTAATCAGAATATGGAAAATATTTGAGACAAAGTTCAAACTTTCATTTTGAAAAAAAAAAAAGTAGCCAAGAAACAAGAGAAACAAATCTGCAGTAGGGCATTCGTTTTTTCTGGAAGGATTATTTTTCGTGATTTTGGCGGTCGAGTTATAACTTTGATTATGATTTTTTTTCATTACGAACTTTGGCTGCAAAAATCACGAAAACTAAGCCTCCTAGAAAAAAAAACAAATGGGTTACTGCACAAAGAAAATTTCACGTTCTACAACTTTCATCATTAGCTTTTTTTTGTAGGACCCTTAGTTCAGCCAGAAATACACAGTCAATTACTTTTTCTCCAATTACAAAATCATCGACCATTTAATTAGGCCACTCTGCACAAATTTTGTTACGTGTTTCATTTCGAATTCGAATAAAATAAATGATTCGATAAATAACTAAACATATCAGCATGTTTTTTTGTAACTTTCGAGAACACCAGGTACACTGGTCAAAGTCAATCCTCTAATCAAACTACCTCTCGAACACTTTTCAAAGCAATTTTCCGATTACAGAATTTTCAATTAGGTCTTTTCAAAGTCTCGTTCGAGCACATCTCGCACACATAGGAACTGCTCTGACAGTGACATCTGAAAAAGCAATAAAACTATCGTATTTTCGGTACTGATTTCTCACAGACTGACGCAAATCTATACGCAACAGAGAAGATACCGAACATAAATTCGAATAAAAATTTTATTCCCCAAGATGTGTATCGGTTTGCCAAGTTTTCGGTGCTGGGCCGGGCACGGTTAGGCCGGGCCAACAAAAGTTGTTCCGTCGTCGAAAGTCGAAACAGCAGAGAAACTTGGCGTTAAGTTTTTTGCTCGCCTCGGTTTCTTGTTCGGGGTTCAAATTAAAAATGCTTATCACAAATGCAAAAGGCGTGTTTGCCATAGTTGGAAATTTTCAAAACATATAAAATACTATTTAATGGCTTTCCGAAAGTTTTTCCAACTCGGGTTCTTTGTACATTAGAGATGCATGCCGAGACAGAGACGATTTGTCTGTAGTACGTGCGCATCGCACCAATATACCCTATATTTTCTCTCCTCCCCCGCAATCGCCACCTCTGTTCCCTGCTCTTCCTACGCATTTTCCGGTTTCGCGATGATAGCTTTTCTATTTGTTTTTTGCCTCTTTGTTGGGCGCTTTGTACTTTTTATACTAGGTATGAAAATATTAAAGCTGTGATTTGGCCACCAAAACCCAGAAAGACGAGAAGGACGAGCTTTTGATGGAATTGGAAACATTTATGCGGCCAATAACGAACCTCTATTGTGATGCAAATCATACATCCGATTGGTTACGTATAAAAATAACAATCGACTGTCCAGTGTATTCTCAAAATATATCGTGTGAATTGGCCAGAAAAAAATTAAATCCGTTATTGGCGAGGTTAGCGTACTTTTTGGCGATTTAAAAATACCAACAGAAGCAGGGACATGGACAGCCCGAGCGGAGGGTTAGGGGTATACTGGGATGATCCCCAAAAAATTGAGATTTTTTTTATTTCAGAAGAATTTTTCAAATATTATTCGAAAAAATCCCATTTTTTTTCGAAAATGAAACGAATTTTTTTCTTCACAAAGAAAAAATTAAGAAACTTTTCCACATTTATATTTAAAAAAAAATTTTCACATGAGAAAATTTTATAACATTTTCTCTCTCTCTCTCTCTCAAAAAAAATAAAGAAAGATTTTTGGATATTTTTTATTGAAAAAATTTCTACTCCAGAAGATTTGAGATTTCTCTATTTAAAAAAAATTTTGAACCAAAAAATTCATTTTTAATTTTTTTTTATCTCAAAAAATGAGAATTTTTTCTCCAAAGAAAAGAGACCCTCCTCTCAAAAAATAAAAATATTTTTATTTTTCAGAAAATTGAAAAAAAATTGAGATAAAACTGCAAAGTGGATTTTTATTTGTTGCCCTTATGAAGTATTTGTAATTGTATCATTTTCGTCTTCCATCGCCACTTTTTCGGAATTACGTCTGGCATGAAAGATAAACTGGTCGAGTTCTTCAGTATTTGGAATATTTTGAGGCATTTTTGGTGCCTGATCTGACTGATTATTGTTAGACTTCTGCAGCTTCAGTTTCCGCTTTATCCTATTGTGAAAGGCCTGAGCGAGTTGTTCCTTCTTCCATTTCGGGCTTGGTGTAGTTTTGGTATTTTCATTATTAAAGCACTGTAGTTGGAGTAGTTGACAGTATCTGTGTATCAAGTTCTCGTAAACATACAATTAACCTATTCAATTTTTTCGTCATATCTGAAAAAATTTTTATATCACGAATTGATTTATATTCACGATGCAATTTATCGGCTTCTTTTGATACGTAGTAAATCCGGAAGGCTAAATAGATCAACGAGATATTTTCTATTTTTTTGGTACCAAGGATGATCAGTTTCCATGTTATCAAGCCCGGGTCATGCAAGTCGTCCAAGTCAATAAAATCAATCGTCTTGAGGAACCATACAAAAATTTCGAAGATCGATAACTGATCGATCGGAGGAGCTTGTTCAATAGTATGTTGCTTTGGATGGGTAGTTACTGCAGACGGTTTTATTAAATACGCTTCTCCTTCTTTTTGAACAGTATAGCCCTCCTCCATCAACATATTTTCTACATGATTTCTTCCACCAAACATGGAATTGCGATCGTGAAATATCTTATGGTGCGCCAAGAAATGAGAATCTTTTGCAAAAAGGCTGTTTTTCTCTAAATCCGCGGGGCTTTTTTAAATTAAATCAACATAATATGGAACTACGTTACGTATAACATTAGCACAGTCCCAAGAATGATCGAGATTTTTCATAATTTCTGATGGTTCTTCAAGCTCAGGAATGTTGTCTGGGTTTAGCTCAATTTCTTTTGAACACTCTGGACATTTGAACTCGTAGGTTACAGTTATTAAAGGGCATTTAAAAATACAAGCCATCGCGAAATAAAACTTTTTCATAGTTGCAATATGCACGTGAAGAGTAAACACAGCGAAAAAAAAAAGAAGCAAATGGTAGCATATAACACAAAACGACTAGAGTAAGTAATACAACGACCAGAATAATTTTAAAACAAAATTCTTTTGAAAATATTTGCAAGAGAAAATTTGTTCATCGTTATCTAAAAATTGGTATTCAAGATAAGAAAATGATAATTATGATAATTATAGAGACGATCGATCGGCTATTTGTATGAAAAACCCGCCTGCTGCTCATTTGCTCGCCTTGAATTTTACATTGATTTTACTAAGTCCATTACTACATAAATACTATTAATATTCAAAATTGGAGGGGAGAGAGAGGTCCAATCGAAATTTTTGTTATAATCAAAATTATTCCTAGAACTTCAAGCTACAACTTTTGTTTGAAATTTTTTTCAATTGGGCCCCATACCTCCCGCCACCCGTTTTAATAATGTATATTTTGAATAAGTTGATTATCCAAAATTGGTAGAAAGGGAGGGATCCAATCGAAATTTTTGTTATAACCAAAATTATTTTTGGAACTTCAAGCTACAACTTTTGTTGCAAAAATTTCTCAATTGGACTCTTCCCTCTCCCCTCTAATTTTTAATTAGTCTCTTCGGAGTATTATGCAAAATCAGTGGAGAGAGAGCAATCCAATTGAAAAAATTTTCAAACCAAAGTTGTAGCTTGAAGTTTTAGGAATAATTTTGGTTATAACAAAAATTTTGATTCAAGTATTTATGTAAACCTGGACTTGGAAATTTAATATTTTTTTTTCAGAACAAAAATTTTTTTTCAAATTTTTAGAATTTTTAAATTTTTCTAAAGAAACATTTTAAAAATCTTTTTTGAAATCAAGAAATGTCAAATATTTTTAAAAAGTAGGTATCTATCAGTTTTTTTTTTTTTTTTTTTTTTTTTTAACGAACTTCTTCCTTTTTGTAATTTAAAATTCTCAATTTTTGGGTTTAAAAAAATCTTCAAATTTATGAAGCAAGAAATGTTTCAAATTCTGACAAAAAATCACCACTTTTTTTAAAGAAACCTTTTCTTAACTTTTTTGGAGTCAGTAAAAAAAATCCTGAATTTGGGGAATTTTTTTAAAATACTCAAGTACCTACTTTTTGAATGAAAAATCTATTTTAATAATTTTCTAGCAATTAAATTTTTTCATTTTTTCCAAAAAAAAACCTTTCATTTCATTTGAAAAAATCTAAATTTTTTGGAAAAAAAATTCTATGATTTTTTTGGAATGAGAAAAAATTTTCTTTTTGTGGATTAAAAAACTAACTATCAATCAGGTTTTTTTTTTAAATCAAAAATCGACATTTTTAACCTTATCACCCCCTCTCCGCCCTACAGTGGACTCTCGGTCCGTAACTGAACACAAAATTTACGTATCAAGCGAGACATTTTTCAATCCGCAACGACTCGCAAAAGCGAGCTTTTGTTTCAATTCTTATACAAAAACCCGTGCTTGGTTTAGTTGGAAAACCTTTTAGAAATTTAATTTACGTCCGCGCGCGAGTCGGAATAAAAACCGAATATCTTCGGATATGTGCAAAAGTAAATTAAACACGAGATGAAAGAATATTGAATTTTGTACTCGTCTTTTTAGTATAACGTAATTCTTTTTTTTTTACCTTTTTTCGCTATATCTCCGCGTGTTGTACACATTGCACAAAAGTCGCTGCGCTGTGGTAACTTAATCACGTTACACGACGATGCTGATGCTTTTTAGCATCGTCGTTGTCATCGACTTTGCAACGACGAAATTTCCTTTCTGAGCAAAATAACAAATTACTTTCTCGTGTTAATGTCATCCTGGATACGATCTTATTTAAAAGCATTATTTTTAAAGGATAACCGCGCGAAATTACTTGCTGAATAATTTTATCCTCGAGTAGACGCTATGAGATGCTTTACACGACGAGATGTTGTGAACATTTTTCTATCTGTGATATCCTGCCCTTCTATCCGAGTCCCTCCTGTGATGGGTTTTTATTCGCCTTTGAAATCTCAATCTCCTTTCAAGCAACGCGAGTCTTTTGAATATGTGTTTTTCGTCTTATCGTATCGTAATTTTCAATATGAGTATGATTTGCGTCTTATCGTTAAATCTGCCTGGTCGTTGGTTTCCTTGTTGTTGTTGTTGTTGTTTTTGTCGCGTACTAATTCAATGTTTTTCGTCGCAGGTGGATTATTGAAATTTCGCAAAAATTTTCCAAGATATAAAATCAAAAGAATTATTAATTTTGGAAATGAAAACTTTTCAAAATTAAAAGTTGACAAATTTTGAAAAATTCAAAAATGTAAACATTTAAAAAACCGCAATATTTCAAAACACTAAAAAAATTTAAATAATAAATTAAAGTGGAAAATTTGAAAAATTAGCAGACATTAAAAAACTAGCAAATTTAAAAAAATTAGGTACCTAATTAAAAACTAAACAAAAAATAAGCTACATACTTACATACTTTTAAAAAAAATTAGTTTTAGAAAAATTGTCATTTTTTCAATTTGAAAAATTAGTAAACATCAAAAAAGTATACTTAAGTATACATTTTTTTAAAAACCTAAAAAAATTTCATAATTCGCAAAACTAAAAAAAAATTGACAAATTTGTAAAAAATGAGGATTTTTTTAAATTTAGTAAGATTTAAAAATTAACAAAATAAATTTTTAAATGTTTTAAAAATGGCCAAATTTGAAAAATAACAGTAGATAGGTAATTTCAAAAATTGTCAAACTTCAAATAGGTAACTAAATAAACTAATGGGGAAAAAAAGGAAAATTCTATCACAAGTTGAAAAAAATGCTAATTCTTGGAAGTTCATCACTTTAAAATTTTTCTGAAAAAAATAATTTTTCGAACTTTACCACTTTGAATTTTTAATTTTTTTTTAAGAATTCCTAGTTTTTTTAGTTTTTGCACTTTATATTTTTCATTAGAAAAATATGTCAATTCTTTCGGGTTCAACAATTTTTCTGGAATCAAAATTTTTTTAAATTTACCACTTCTAATTTTTTATAGTTTTTTTTTTTTTTTTTTTTTTTTAATGATTGGTTTTGTGAATTTTTACACTATTATTTTTGAATGTTTTCAAAATTTACCCAACTTTCAATTTTTTTTTTAGTTTTACAAAATATAAAAAAATTTCAATTTTCTGAAAATCTGCAATTTTATATAAGTGTATAAACTTTTCAACCTAAAAAGATACCTACAAACATTTATTTCCTTTATTTTTTTTTTCATTTTGCCAGTTGTTTTCAAGTTTGCTAATGTTTCAAATTAAAAAAAAGACAATTTTTTGAATTTTAAAAATTTTCCTGAAAATTAAATAAGTAAGTAGGTAAACTTTTCAAACATTACCTACCACTTGATTTTTATTCTTCATTTTTCAAGAATACTAATTTTTTAATTTTTGCTAATTTTCCTCATTAAAAAAAATTACCTAGGTACATACCAATCAAAAGTTTGAAATTTTTAAAAATTTTGGATTCAGATAATTTTTTGTTTTTTTTATTCAATTTTCAACTGTTCAATAATTGCTTAAAAATTTTCACTTCTTCAAGATTTAAAAAAAAAAAATTTTGTTATTTGTTTTTTATCAAATCCATCAATTTTTCAACATTCAACGCTTTTTAATTTTTTTTTTCAATTTTAAATTTTCTAAAAAATTTTTTTTATTCAGTTTATAATTTTTCAATTTTTCAAAATTTGTGAATTTTTCAAGTTTTTCAAATTACATTCAAATCAACAATTATGTACTATAATTTCGAAATTTCTTTTTTTATCTCTCATTGAAAGGGAACTCGACGTATTTATTACTGTTTCGGAAACCCATTCGAATATTTTAAACGCGATGTCACCGTCCAGGAATTCCTGCTGCGCGTTTTTTTCAATTACCTAATTTTTCAACTTCAACGTAATGAAAATCGGAAGTTCGTCATTCAATGTTTTTTCTGTTTATTTTTTTTTCATTCTCTGACGTTTTTCCAAAAAAAAAATAATAAATGAAGGAAGTTCATTTGGAAGATATTCCAAATCCTGTGAGTAATTTTTCCGCAGAATTTTTTTCATTTTAATAAATATATTTTTTAATTTGCAAATCGTTTTTATCATTTATTCGCCATAAACGGCTGAAAAAATAATTCGAGAGTCGTTCAAATTTTAAGGGGTGGGAAGAGAAGAGGAGAGGAGGGGGTAACATTATGCTATTTATTCATTATCATTTTCATCTAGAAATATTAAACTTTACAGGAAAAGGTACTACCTAAATCAAAATTTTGATACATTTCTATATTTTCGTTATATTTTCCTCTTTGTAGTTTGCAGAAGAGATAAAAGAACTATTTAGAAGAAGAGGGGTAAGGGAGGGTATATTTGTTGAAAAACTGCTTTTCGATGTCCGATCGAAATTGTTGCATGAAAAATGGCCAACTTTTAGTGTTCTTATCGCTTTTATTTGTATTTTAAATTTTTTGAGTCTGCCTCGAATCACCTTTTTCCTATGAAAAATAATTGGTTTAAGAGCTTGAACTTCGAAAATGTTCAAGAGGCTGATTAGAAGATCAGTAAGTACATTCTGAGTCAGGTTTGACCCTTCTGAAAAGTTGTATTTTCCAGTTTTTGGCCTTTGAATTCGGTGACCTTTGCCAATTTTTCTTCTCGGCTCAAAAGAAAAGCAAAAGTTTGAAATTTTCTACAAAAATTGATGGAATTATAAAGAAAAAGCTCATTCGTAAAATAAAATTGAAGTTTCTGAAAACACCACAGCCCTTCTCATCGTCGCCCAATATCGTTTCAGAAATGATGGCGAAATCATATCAGACCAAATTCGCAAATTGACAAGAAAAAAATACAAAAAAAATTCCAAACTAGATTATTCATAATTTTACTCGAAATCTCCGCTTGAAAACATACTAAACTCAGGTAAGAAAATTCGAGAGAAAACATCTACGAAAACGTATAATCAAATTCACAACAAACATAACCGGAGTAGTAAACAAGAAAGCTTCTTTTTTCGTAGCTGTTGTTAACGTAACGTCAAAACGAATAAATATTTTATAGATGGAAGGGAATAATGAAAAAAAGCAAGCTCTCTGCATCGACCTTATCTCGCTGTATCTCGCGATACTAAACAAAAATCTGACCTCGACAATATACGGCATTCGATAAGATTTCCTGCTAATAAAATAAAACACACTTTACACGGTACACGTCTTTTCGAATAATTTCTCGATACGTAGATTCTCAAAAGTGGAAAAATTTTTCCCATATTTTTTAGTATAATAAAGCCCATTATTGTTGCTTACTAGCGTCTATGAATCCGCAACCAATGAGTCACATTTACTCTCTTGAATTTTACAAGTCCAGAATCTCATAGATACCCGATATTCAAAATTGGAGTGGAGGGAGGGGTCCAATCAAAATTTTTGTTATGACCAAAATTATTCATGGAACTTCAAGCTACAACTTTTGTTTGAAATTTTTTTCAATTGGGCTCCTCCCTCCCCGCCAATTTTGGATAATACAACTTATTTAAGATACATTATTAAAAACAAGAGGAAGGTAAGAGGTCCAATTGAAAAAATTTTCAAACAAAAGTTGTAGCTTGAAGTTCTATGAATAATTTTGCTTATAACAAAAATTTTGATTGGACCCCTCCCTCCTCTCTAATTTTGAATATCAAATATCTACGAAGTTCTGAACTTGGTAAAATTCAAGAGAGTAAATTTGATACATTGGTTTGAACTGTTGAGAGAGCTTGAGGTGCTTGAAAGCTCGTCATTTGACAGGGAAGCAGGTTAAATTGAGCAATTTCGTCGACTTTAGTTTAATAGTGAATGTCCCAAAAATACTCCCTCTTTGAATCAGTCTTGTTTTTCTAGGGAAGTAAGGTCCCAAGGAAGGTCTAGTTTCTGTTCCAAAGTGAATAATCCCCTGTTTACTCACATCCTCTCATGATGAATTTAATTTCCAAATATGGTAAAATTTCTAACCATAGAGTTCGAATCTAAATCGAGTCTGCCAGTAGGGTCATCAACACTTCGAGGTTTGTTTAAAATTTCAAAATGAAAACATTTCTACTTACTGGTCAACGAACCATATACACAAATGCAAAACAATCCACACTATAGCCAGTTGGTTCAACTCGTTCGATATGCAACAAGATCGAAATAGTTTTCAAACAGTTTGGTACGATTATTTGAAACCGAATCCGAAATACTCGTACGTACAATAAATAATCGCGCAAAATTGCAAGATGAGAATTTTCTCAAAAATCAAAAAAAACGCCAGTCGATTAAAATTAAACTATTCGTCACAGGAGGAAAAAATTTAAACAATCGCCGCGCGAATCGGCTCAAAAAAAACAAAAACTTTCAAAATATCGTTATCGTACAAACCGATAAGCGCCGGGACGCGACAAAACGGTCTGACGCTGCGAAAACCACTAAACGTTGTAAGACGCGGACGCCGTCGAGCGCCAACCACCATTGGGACGACGAGAGACGAGAGGAGCAGGCGAGGGGAAGTCGGTAACGCGCACGTTTCAGCGATCTGCTCTGCGGTAACACGGAAAGACCGGAATACGGTTCGATTGCGAGCCAGCCCGACGCGACGCGACGCGTTACAGGTCGATCCCGAGTTGTAAAAACAAGTACCATCGGCCCATCGGGTGCTGCTCTGCTCTGCGACGCTAATGTAATTTTAATATTGTGTAATTTTTTTTCCTCACTGCCATTGTGTTAGGTGAGGATTCAATTTTTGGCAGGCTGAGTTGAATTTTAAAGTTTTGAAGATAATCGTACTTGATTTTTCCCCTCGAGAGGGTTTCCAAATTTAGATTCGAATTGAAAAGATGAGCATGGGTACTTGATAGTGGTAAAATTTGTGGATTTTTGAGCCCTTTTTTCAACATTTTACCCATCATCCAGCATGGGAACTTTTCACGTCTGTGTTTTAATATTTAATACCGTCAAATTGGCTGAAAATAAACTTCGTTCTATAGACATTTGTTTATCGTTTGTTTTTGCTTATTTCTACTAAGTAAATTCAAAGGAGATGTTATAATATGTTGAAAGGCTAATTCAAATAAACTTCCAACTGTTTAGCCCAGCAAAACTATAGTTGCAGTTAGAAAAAGATCAAATTCCTAATTGAAAAATGGAAAAATTTTAACTAGGTAAATAAAAAATATGTAACTGGAAATTTAAAAAAAAATAAATAAAATATCACAAATTAGTTTAAAAAAATTGAAACCATAAATAAAAATTGAGAAAAAATATTTGATTAAAATTGTCAGAAAAGAAGAAATGCAATGAGAAACTGATTTTATTGAAAAATTGAACAGAAAATTATAAACAAATTGATAAAGAAAAAAAATTGAATACTAAGGACAAAAATTCAAGAGAAATTCATTTGTAGTTTTTTTCATTGATTAAAAATGTAATTTGGCAAAAACCCTAATTTTTCAAAAATTACAGAAAATAATTTTTTTTTTTACAAAATTGATGATTTTAAAAATCTTTAAAAATTCCATCAGAGCGAAGATATTGCATTAAAATTGCAATAGCTTTTTTTATTGGTCAAATGTAATTTGGACAAAACTCTCTTTTTCAAAAAATTACAGAAAACAAAATTTTTCACAAAATCGTTTATTTTAAAATTTTTCAAAAATGCCATCAGAGGAGGATTTTGCATTGAAATTACAGTAGCTTTTTTCATTGATTAAATGTAATTTGGCAAAGCTCTCATTTTCCAAAAATTACTGAAATAGAAAATTTCTACAAAACAAAATTAATGGATTTAAAAATATTAAAAATTTCATCCAGAGGAGGATTTCGCATTAAAATTACAATGACTTTTTTTATTGATCAAAATACTTAATGTAATTTGGCAAAAACTCTAATTATTCAAAAAATATTGAAATTGAAAATTTTCACAAAATTGCTGATTTTAAAAACTTTTAAAAATTACATCAGAGGAGGGTTTTGCATTGAAATTACAGTAGCTTTTTTCATTCATTAAAATGTAATTTGGCCAAAGCTCTAATTTTTCGAAATTTACAAAATTTGAAATTTTCACAAAATTGATGATTACAAAAATCTTCAAAGATTCCATAAGAAGATTTTTGTTGGCAATTTCAGTAGATACCTAAATTAAATTAAACCACCTAAATTGAAAAATTGAAAAAATTAAAATTTAATCAAAAATTGAGAAAATTTCCAACTAAAAATATATTTAAAAAAATGAGAAAACCCAAAAAATGCGAAATAAAGAATGACTAAAAATTTAAAATAAAGACAAAAACTGAAAAAATTGAAATTGAATCAGAAATTTTAAAAAATAAATAGAAAATTTAGAACAAAAAATTGGGAAAGAATGATGAAAATTGAAAAAAAAAATTAAATTAGAAATAAAACTTGAAAATTGGGAAAATATGAGTTGAATAAAAAGAAATAAGAGTTGAAAAAAATTAATTAAACATTAGCGGGAAAGTAAACTAAAAAATCAAAAAAATTTTTTTTTACAATATTGAGACAATTTTTAAATTAAATTATAGGTAAATAAAAAATAAATAAATTTAAAAAAGCCAAATGAAATCAAAAATGACTGAAAATTTAAAAATGAAGACAAAAACTAAAATAAAATGGAAATTGAATTGAAAAATTGAAAAAACAGAAATTAAATCAAATTAATTGAAAAAAAAATTGAAAGAAAAATGAAATTTCAAAATACAATTTAAAAAAATAAATAAATGAAATGTCTAAAATCTAAAAGTCATTCAATTTTTAAAAAATTGGTAAAAATGAAAGCAATATCTAAAAAATGTCTAAAATAAATTGAAAAAAAAAAAACATAACACTTTGATGAAAAACTCGGCGCTTCGCGCCCCGCCAGGGGGCTTCGATGCCCCCCCCCCTGGTTCGCTCTATTTCCACACTACGTTTGAAAGTATGAAACATAGTATATGCTTTTACTCCATGACGAAATGTCTAAAAGAGCTAGGTACATTTTTAGTGTAGGTAGAACTGTCACGATCCGTGGTAGGTACTTACGTAAGTACACGAATTTTTTTCCAAAATGGAGCGATGTTTATTGGATTGATAAACATGTCTGATAAATTATCTAAAAGTCAAGAGAATTTTAACAAAAAAGGTTGGAGAACAGAATGTCTTACAAAATGTCCGATAAAATATCTAAAAGTCGTAAAATTTATTTAAAAAAAATAAAATATCAAAAAGCCATTAAATTAATAAAAAATTTCAAGTTTCAAAATGTCTGACAAAATGTCTAGAAAATGTCTAAAAGTCATAAAATTTCAAAAAATTTACAAGTTTCAAAATGTCTGACATAATGTCTAAAAAGTCGAATTTATTGAAAATTTTCTAAGTTTTTTTATGTCATCCAAACCTAACCCAATGGGGTCGGATTTTGGTCTCGGATTTTCCTGTCGTTTTTTTTCCATTTTGATCTCCGTAAAAGCATATACTATGCTAAAAAAAACATTAATGAATTGAAAAAAAATTTAAAATTAGAAAAGGAAAATATTAAATTGAAAATGGAGAAGAAATCAACTCGCCACCTCTTTGAGAGAAAATTGAGGTAAACTTTTAAAAATTCCAAAATGCTAGCCCTGCATTCATATTAAAGTTTCGAAAGAAATCTCTTACTTCTGATGGATAAAATATATTGAAGAAAACAATCTTTCAATTTTTCTGGTGCATGAACTACTTCTGAAATTTTATGGAGTATCTAGAAAATTTTTCAGTTTTTCTGGATTTGTATTTCTTAAATTTTTAAAGGAAAAAACTACAAATTTTTGACAAAAAATCTTTCAATTTTTGTAAAGAAGTCTCCAAATTTTCTCGTAATTAAAAATACATAATTTCAATTTTTTTTCAACTAAAAAAAATTAATTAGGTAAATTCCTTAAGTTTTTCAACAAAAAAAAAAAAAAATAATTTCTTTAAAGAAGGTATTTTTGAACAGGTTCAATAGGAAAAGTAATGGTAATGATAAGTACAAAAAATGTATCCTAAAACGAATGAATTGATTTTCAAAATAACTTGTTCGATTTTTCCCAACAAAATTAATTATTATTTTCAGGAATTTGATCGTTGATTTTTTTTTTGATTCATTTATAATTTTTCTAATTATTTCAAGAAACTATAAAATTGACAATTTTTCCGATTAAAAAAAAATCATTGAAGTACTTAAGTTCGATTATTTTTTTAAACAAAATTTGTCAGTTTTTTTTTAAAAACGTAATTCAAGATCATTTTTAAAATCCAATACCTATTAAAATTATGATCTTTTTCGAATTAAAACGCAGGCGTCAATCAAAAAAATTTCCAAAAATTTCTGATTTTTTCCTACAGTTAAAAAACTTATAAATTAAGGAACAGCGAGCTAAAGCATTGTACTCAAATTGATTTTATAAATTTTCCTCATTACCGAACTGATTCATCTAAGAATAGCAAATATACAACGGAATACGATACTGATATCTACTAATAAGTCGCGTTCGTATAATTATGCGGGCAATACGAGTCTACAGAGGACTAATTTGACCAATATTGTAATAAAGACTTTCATAATTTAGGTTATTGAACCCACGGGCCTCGTCGAGTTGGCGCTGACTATGAGCTTCAGCGCCGGGCATCTCCGGAGTACGCTATTTTGTAATTCGATCCTAATTAACGCCGTTATCGGCACCGAACTCCGAATACATTGAAGAAGATGAGCCTATGTCTATGTGTGGACAAACATAGTAACACCGACGCGAGAAATTCGATTCGTTTGAGCATGCTTTCTCGAAAGGTGATGAAGGAAAAAGTTCATCGCTTGTATGCAATTATCTTTCAAGCACCTGTGATATGATTATGAAGTGCGAGTATCATGAAATCGTGTATTATTTCGATCTAGCTTTTCTAATGATGTCTGATTTTATTTCCTTTTATACATCAATCATTCGTTGCACAAGCGACGATGCGTTATCGAAATGTCGTATTACTACCGCGTGATCCAATTTTTTAATTTTGATGAGTACTGCAAATTTGCAAAGTTCCTTCACTTCGCTAACGACAGACAGAATTCAGCCCGGAAATAATTTAGACCATAAAGAATGGGAGCAAAATACATTTTGAGCGAACAACGATTTCTTCAAATATTTCCTTCAACGGACTGTTTAATCACCAAAAAGCCTCCAAATGAAATCTCATCCCATTGAATGCCCCTCAAATGTAGACTAAAGACTTGAAGAGACTCCTTCGATGTTTTTCACTTATGCAGGGTGACCATCAAATTGCAAAAATGAAATTCAGATGGACTTTTCGAGCAAGGTACCTACCTATTTTTAAAAAAATTGCCAAGGGAATTTTTTTCAAGTTTTTTTTTTGCAGAAAAATACTTTTAAAGAAGATATTTTTTTCAAGATTATATTATGACAATATTTTTTTTTTACAAGATTATTTGGCAGAAGAAATTGTTTTAATGTTTTTGGACAGGACAAGAGGTTTTTCTATTTTTGTATTTTTTTTTTTTTTTGAGCGAGGAAATATTTTGCCAGTAAAAAATTTCTTAAGAGGATTTTACAAATTTTTTTTGGTAAAAATTTCTTTCTCGTCATAAAACATCTTGCCAAGATTTTTTTTTTCTAAAAAAGTTTCAAAAGATTTTCATACCAGAACTAGGTATTTATTTACTTTCAAGAAAAAAATTTTCCAGGACATTTTTCAATTTTTTTATTATTGAATTTTTTTTAAAACCAACTCTTTTTTGCCAAAAGATTGCCTAACAATTTTTTTATTCTTCAAAAATATAATTTGACAAGAATTTGGTAACAAGATTCTTCTTTAAACAGATTACTTTGCCAAGAGATTTACCTAATTGACTTTTTTTTTCGAGCAATGACCTAATTTTTTGAAGAAGATCTTCGTAACCAAAATTAATGTTGGGTAAGAATTTTTTTCGAGAAAAATGTTCATTGAAAAGATTTCTTACAAGAACATCTTTAAAAGGATTTTTTTTCTTCAAAAAATTCTATTTTTTTGCCAAGACAATTTTTGCCTTTTTTCAAGCGAGGAAATTTTTTATTTTGGGGGGGGGGGTAGAGCAATTTTTCAAGATTTTTCATTGAAAACAATTTTCCCAGAATAAGTTCTTCAACATTTTCGGGCAAGACCATTCTTTCTCAAGAAATTTTCATTTTTACAAAATTAAACATTTTTTCAATGAGATTTTATGCCATGAGACTTTTTGTAATTTTTAGAACGACTTAGGTATTATTTTTTTTTTAAATAAAATTTTCAAAAGACTTTTTACGAAAATTTTTATGGAAAATTTTTTCTTCTCAGAAAAGTTTGAAACTAGTACTTTAAAAAAAAAATCTATAATATAAAGACATACTTAGGTAGGTAGGTAATTTTTTTCAGGATAATTTCTCGCCAATTTTTTTTTTTTTTTTTTTTTTTAGGTACCTACTTTTTTACCGCTACTTTTTTTTAACGATCTTATGCTCAAGAACATTTTTTCACCAAGCAATTTTATTCAAATTTTTTCTGAGCGGGAAAATTTTTTGCCAAAGGAATTTTTTTTCTCAAGAAAAGTTTGAAAATATTTTTTACGAGGTATAAAAATAAAACTACCTTTTTTTAATGATCTTTTTGCCGAAAAGATTTCTAATCAAAAAATTTTCTCAATTAAAAAAAATGATAATTTGGTAAGTTTTTAAGTTTTTTTTCAAACAAATTTTTTTGCAATTTTTTTTTCGAACAAGGTAATTTTTTGAAATAAAATTTACCTACTTAAGATAATATTTTCAAGATTTTTTCCTCTAGAGATTTTTTTAAATAAGATTTTTTTCTGAAAAATTTCCGTGAAGAATTTTATTCCCAAAGATTTTTTTAAAAAATATTTTATATCACCACCACTTTTTTTTTAAGGAAATTTTTTCCCCAAGGCATTTCATTGAATTTTTTTCCGAGCAGAGAAATTTTTGAGCTGAGACTTTTTTCTCAACACTTCTGTTTTGTTGAGAGATTTTTCAAATTATAATTTTTTTTGTCGAGAGCATTTTTTTAAAAATACTTATTCAATAAAATTGTAATTGTAGTTGACAAGAAAAATTTCTTCGACATAATAATTTTTTTAAAACCTATTTTAGGATAAAAAATTTTCGTTAGTAATTTTTTTTTTCAATTTATTTGAACAAACTAATTTATTCATGATTTTTTTTACCAAAATAAATTTTTAAAAGGATTTTTATAACAAAATTAAAAAAAAAATTTTTTTATAAAGTATTTTAAAATCCGTTTTCAAAAAAATATGGGAATTTTTTTTTTTTTTTTTTGAATTTTCAATATAAAAATGATTTTTTTCAAGAATATTAAGTGACAAGACATTTGTACAAAAAAAATGTTGAGAAAACTTTTGCCAAGAATTTATTTAAGCTAAAGTTTTTTTGGGGGTCCGAACAATTTTTCAAAGATTCTTTTTGCATTTTTTGAACCCCCCCCCCCCCCCAAGAAAGATTTTTATTGATAATTTTGATGTGTGTTTTTCAGCCACTCATAATATTAATTTTCCGAAAAAATTAAATATGCAGACGATCTTTTTGGGTTCATATTTGGGAGCATCAGTTTATTGTAGAATGAAATATTTCAAAACTAAAAAAAATATTCCCTTGCCCAAAATTCAATTTCACTTCCTTATTTTACTAGTCTGTTTGAAATTGTGACTAAATTGTAGTGTTGACTCACCCGTTGGAAATAATTTCTGCAAATGACGAAAATTTCAAACTTCCTCCGTCAAAATTGTCTGAAACAAACCGTAACGAAATTCGTTAGATAAAATTGCTCACCTTAAAAAAAATCTTCCACCCTAATTGACTAAATTTACACCTTCCTCTACCAAAAGAAAAATTATATAACCGTATCTTTGGCAGATTCTTCCTGCATCCCTATTAAACCGCAAGTACCTACAATCTATAATAGCCTACAATTACAAAAGCAGAATGTAAGAGAAAAACTCAACCCGAAGACGAAACCGCTTCCATGAAACAATTCAATTTACAAACATCATTTCCACAATTCCTAAAGTGGTTTAAGGTTGACAATTAAAAACACAGCATGAAGGACTCTCGGTTAACTTCCTAGTTACATAAACGCGTAACTCGAATTATTTCAAATACGTACATAGAACAGAACGGACCGACGATCTAATCAGCATACGTTTGCTATACGCCAACGTGCGTTAAAATCTTATACTCCTTTTGGCTAAAGGATATAGGACGTAGGTAGTGGTGAGGTATGCACAATATACGAACTGATTGCGGGGACTAGCACCTGCTGCCTGTTGGTACACATAATACCAACACAGACTACCTATATAATGTGTATATAATATATTTTCGCATGCATAATTAACCCAGCGAGAAGATTCGAACTCGATTCGGCTATATCTGCTTCAGTCCACTTAAACATTTCCCTACGTAAATGTACCTATAGGTGTTGAAAATATAAGAACAAAGCGTTATAAATATAACGAGGAAATGGGTGAACCGGCGACCGGCTCGCCGCGGTGGCTTTATGGGATAATGTAGACGAAAGAAACAAGATACTACTCCAGAAATAACATGAAATCCGACCAATTGTATAATATCAAAGGAAAACTTACGTACAGCAGCGAATCTCCGACTGCAGCTCCTGTCTCCTCTCTTTCTTCCTCTCACCCTCTCTTCTCTGCACCATACTCTGCGGAGAGACGTAATCGTAACTTGTTTTTTAACGCAATATTTTAGTAATTTTAAATACCAGAATACCGTGCACTGCACGTTTTGTAATATGATTCACATTGACTGGTGCTTTATTGGGAATCGCTCTTCTCTTCCTCGCGCCTCTCTCGCTAGCCAGAACGTCGTGTCGTCTTATTTAGGTAGAGGTACATTATACTTGACAGAGTTAAAGGAGTATCTGAATTTGATACCTTTTTTTTTTACCATAAATAGGATTACTAGGAATGCTGAGTAGTTATGCGAGCGATGTAGGTCGTAGAACTAACTTTTGATAAAAATAAAAAAAAATCTTCAGAGGTTATTTTTGTACTAATTGAGGTGAAATTTGGGTCACTGAAAGAGCATGTCACCCAGACCTGGGAACCAAATTTTGAGCCACCAAAGTTGATTTTTTGATTTTTATTGAATTTTTGAAAACGACATAAGCAACTTATTGGTAAATCCATTTTTGTAAATTCTGAGATGAAATCCTTAAAAATGGTATATTCACTAGAATCTACCCCAGTACCCCCCCCCCTCGGAGTCGATTGTGACCATTTTCGAAGATATTTGTAACCTCTAACGAAAGTTGATTTTTCTCCAGCGCAGTGGAAACGCTCCAGGCGATGCTGTAATCAACTTCCGCAACTAAAAATTTAATCCTCGATTAGCACCGTTGAATCCAAAATCGGAGGTGATGAATTGACACTTGTATTTTTTTTACAACTCAATAAAATCTTGAAAAATCAATTTTTGCTGGAGGCTCCAGATGGCTTCGAAAATGACCGCAATCGACCTGGAGGGGACTATAGTATAAAAACCGATCTTCAGGATTTCATCTCAAGGTTTAAAATTTTTGTAAAAAATTGATTTGCCAATGGGCTATATTTTCACCATTTTAAAAAATTTGCCAAAAAATCGAAAAATTTGGTTTTGAGGTTTGGATGACATACTCTTTCAGAGAGCCAAATTTCAGCTCAATAGAAGTTGACAGGGTTGCCAAGGTTCACTTATTAAATTTTTTTATCAAGGTATTTTTTTTAAAATAAATTTTCTTATCGAGTTTTTTTTTTAATTCATCCAAAGTTTCTCAAAAAACTATTTTTAAAGTTTATTACCTTAATATAAAAAGAATATTTCTCAAAAATTGTTTTTTTTTTAAATATTATTTTAAAACACCAAAAAAATGTCTCTCAGCACTTTAAAAAAAAAATCATTTTATACCATTTTCTTAGAAATTTATTTTTCAAAATTGTTTATTCAACTTTTATTTTTTATTTATAATTTTTTGACTCAATTCTATCAAAATTTTGGTTTTGATTTTTTTTTTGTCTTTATCAAAATTTCTCCTTAAAAATTAATTTTAGAAAATTCCAGAAACTTTATTTTTTAAATGTTCATCATGAACCATTAAAAGAAAAAAAAGTTCAAAATAGTTGAGTATTTTCATATTTTTATTTAATAAACTTTTTTATTAAAATTGTTTCATAAATAAGTATTCTACCAGAGACCCTTTGAAATTCATTATTCCATATGAAGTAGAATTTTTATGTCAATATGTCATATTAGATCATTTTTTAAACACAATTTTTCCATTAAAATATTTTATCAATTTTTTGAAAAATTTTCAGATTAGGTACATAATTTTTTAAAAATTGATTCTTAAAATAAATAGTTTGAAAATTTTTCAAAAAAACTGCTTATAAGGGAAGTTTTGAAGATTTTTTTTTGGGGGGGGGGGGAGGGAGGGAGGGAGATTAAACAAAAACGGATACATTTTTTTAATTTAAAAAAAAAAATCAATTCAAAAATTTCAGAAAAAATTTATTCAACTTTTTTTTTAATTCATAAAATATTTTAATGGAAAAATTGTGTCTAAAAAATACATGTTGGTGGAAAAATTCTACTTATTAATGAATTTTAAAGAAGAATATTTATGAAACATTTTTTTTTTTTTTTCAAAAACGTATCTTTTACAATTTTTTGAAATTATTCATTTCTTAAAATTGATTTTTCATTATTTTACCTGATTATCTGCACAGGCGTAATTGCAGATTGTGCCAAGTGCCCTTTGGTAGGTATATTTTATTTTTTCCAATAAAACATTTGAATATGCTAGAAATTAGAAACTACCTCAATTTTTTGCAATAATAAAATTGTAGAAAAAAAGTTTTAGCTTTTTAGGAGAAAAATTGCTCAATTTTTTGAAGTTCAAAATATTTCTCAAATTTTTACAGAAAAAAGTTGTCAATCTTTGGGAGAAAAAATCGCGAATATTTATAGAGAAAAAAAAATCTAAAATAAAAAGAAAAATCTCCATTTTTTTGAGATTTTTTTTAAAACTTTTTAGGTTTGGAAAAGAAAATCTGAATTGATTTGGAGGATTAATCAAGATTTTTTTACAATTACTATCTTATTTATTTATTTTATTTTTTGAAGTCAGCTTAAAATTTTTTTCTTTTCATGTTTTAAGGTAAAAAAATTAGTAAAAAATCACTCAGTTTTTTGGGAGAAAGAAACTTTCACTTTCATCAGAGAAATAATTTCATTTTTTAAAAGAAAAAATCGTTCAATTTTTTTAATGATTTTTTTTTTCATTTCTTTTGGAGTAGAGAATATTTTTTAAATTCTTCGAGAAAAAATCAACATTCAATTCTTGAAATAAAAATATTTCCAAAATTTTTGAAGAAAAAAAATCAAAATTTCCTTGGAGTAAAAAATTATGCTCAAGTATGTCTCATTTTATTTCAAGGGGAGAGGGAGGTGGCAATAGTCATGGCCAGGTAATTTTTTTTTCAGCAGAATTTTTTTTTTTTTAGAAAGATTTTTTTCTCATTTGAAAAAAAAACATTCATTTTTTTAGAGTAAATTAAAAAAAAAAAAAAAAAAAAAGAAATCTTCCAAATTTTTTGTAGTAGGTACGAAAATCTATACGTAATTAATTTTTCTGTAGAAAAAATCGATTTTTTAGAAAAAATAAATTTCTCAAATTTTTGAAGTAAAATCTCATTTTTTCATTTCAGATTTTTTGGAGACGTATTAGAATCATTTTCAACTATTTTCTTCAAAATTTATTTCCTAAAATTTCTTGATTTTTTTCCGAAAAATTTATTTCACACGTACTTAACCATTTTTTTTACTCATTTCTAAAGATTATTTTTTCCTTTTATTAGTAAGATCTAATATGTTCGAAAACAATATTTTAAAAGTTGGAAAAACAGTCGACAAAAAACTCGAAAAGTACACTTCAATTTTTGAATTTTGATGGGAAAAAAATCACTTTCAAAGTTGATTTTTTAATTCCAAACATATTTTTGAAAATTAAATCTTTCTTATTTCTTGCCTAGTTCGACCTTGAACAAAAGTCATCTCTATTATAATTAATTAATTATAGAAATGTCAATCGACGACGTACGGAAATTGAAATCAAACACAACCACCATACACATTTCGCTGGATTATTGAATTCCATAGAATTCGTATCAGCAGCAGCCTTCACGATCACCTTCGAAGAAAATAATCACCCAAGCCAGCAATTTTGCTCGTGTACAACCATAAACGTAGACAGCTCGTCGCAATTGATATTCTCTATCGATGTCTGCGTTTTTGCACGATGCGAAAAAATTATTATTAAACGATTTGATAAGAGAGCCAACAAAACTAGCTGACTATGGATAGTTAAACGAGTAAAAAATGCTGACTAAGCTTAGACCTTTTTTTTCGTCTCTGGCTACTGGGAAGGCGATCGCGATCCTGCTCGGTGATTTTTTTCTCGTTCGCATCTTGGTAGCGCGGATAATTACGTTAGCGACGATAATTAGGAGGAGCGGAATGGAATTATGGAATTGCCGGTCAGTAGGACAGTGAAAGTGTTTCTTTTTTTTTTACCGCACCATTTAACGCGCGTATGGTGCTTTTACAATCGCCGTAGAACGCGGCGGCCACCGCGGCTGTTACGATGTACATTGCACAATATTGTTAAGAGGTAAACTCGACTCAATGGTTCCTCCGGGAAGCGCTCTACAAGAAACGAATGCTCCGCGCCGCGCAGCCTCCAAAGTTATACAATCTTTTTTGATTCGGTATTAGGCGTCGTTTACACGGCGCCTAGGTCTATAATGCTTCGAATGGTAAGAAGGTTGGCATGCTGAGTGGGTTTGTCGGGCATCAGAAAGAAGTTTTCAATTCGGTTCGAGTCGACGAAAAGGTCTGGCTTGCGGTGGGGATGAAGAAAACGTTCAATTGAGGAACGAAAATCGGGATTTTGTGATCTGAGGTGTAGTGATGGTAAAAATCGTGAAAATCGCTTATCGATAATTATCAATAAATCTGAGTGCCTTATCGATAATTATCAATAAGAATTCAGGTTGGGGGGGAGGAGGTTCAATTTTTTTTGGAAATTTTAGATTTTTGATAGCAATGATAGCCTGACAGGAAAACATTGCATTAAAAACTAAAAAAGTGCATCTGAACTTCAGGAAACATCAAATCAATAATTTTTTTTTACATTTTCACTCAACTTGCCGACTCATTGGTTTCAATTTTTCAGAATTTTAACATTTTATACCATGATTCTGTGTTGAAACTTATAAAATGAATATTTTGAGATTAAACTATAACAAAATTTTGAAAAACTGAAAAAATATGCCAATTTTGAGGGGGGAAATGCGAAAAACTGCGAATATCGATAATTATCGATAACTCCCGTGTAGCAACGTCGATGCTAATTTCGATATAAATGTCGACACATCGAAATCGGTCACTTTTCGATGTGTCGACATTTATATCGATATCCACATCGATATTTGCAATGATGAGATTTTGAAAAATATGCTAAGTTCAAATATTCAATATAAGTATATATTAAAATTACACCAAAAATAGTGTTCAAGCCAACATTTCGACATTTTTTGTCAAATATGCGGCATTGAGGCCACATTTGTAGCTGGACCCATGCGAGTGTCCAACTAACATAGAGATGATTCTTAGACCTTATGTACTAATTCACAACACACTTTATCTGCGAGTATCACAATCACCCTCAAGACGTCGACAGTCAAGTCGATGCATTATTCGACCCTCGACAATTAGATCGACATTAACTCGACTTAAAATTCCTCTGGTCAACACTGTCGACAGTTAAGTCGATGCATTATTCGACCCTCGACAATCACATCGACACTATCTCGACTTAAAATTCCTCTGGTCGACACTGTCGACAGTGAAGTCGATGCATTATTCGACCATCGACAATTATGTCGACAATAACTCGACAAGTGGTTGTATTATTCAAAACTTTAAAAAATAAGAAAATTTTGTGATTCTTTCAAAAATTATTTATTCCTGAGCTTAAAATGTTCCTATTAATTGTTTTTAGTTCTTTTTAGATATAAAATTTGTAAATTTAATTGGCAGAAATTGTCGACATAAATGTCGATGCGTTTATCGAGTATCGATTTTTACATCGACTTGTCTACGTAGAAAAACAACGTTTTCTAAATTATAACAGTTATGTTTAACATAGAACATTACTTTAAATCTCAAATATCATTTTTAATTCATCGTTAACCGAGAAAAAAATGTGTCTGAATTTTGTCGACATAAATGTCGATGTCGACAATTGCTACACGGGCTATAGCCGTTCTTATCGATAATAGTTAATTTTGCTCCTTATCGATAATTATCAAAAATTTACCATCACTACTGAGGTGGAGTTATTTCTCACCCACGAGATGGACGTTGCTTTGGTCAAAGGCACAGTCTGTTTATTTTAAACTTAATTTTTACAAAATTTTGACTAACTTCAATTCAAATTCATGAAATATTGAAAGGAATTTCAGCTCAAAGAGGTAATTGATTCATTCGAGTTTTTTTCCTGAATTGGAATTCTAATCACTTTTGAGTGAAACGTCTAAGTTTGATCAAAATTTGTGTCAATTTTCCAATTTTATTGGTATTTTTATCAATTTTGGAGCAGAATTGGTATTTTTAATCAATTTTGAGCAGAAGTGGTTATTTTGATCTATTTGGAGAAAAATGGACATTTTTGATTGATTTTGAGCAAAATTGGCATTACTGATCAATAAGTGATCATTTCTGAGCAAAACTGGCACAAGATGAAGATACATACCAAATTGGTATTATTGATCAATTATCGAACAAAATTGGAATTTTCAATCAATTTTGAGCAAAATTAATATTTTTGATCAATTTGGAGCAGAATTGGCAAGTAACTTTGAGCAAAATTGGATTCTTGATCATTTCTGAGAAAAACTTGTACTCTTAATAAATTTCGAGCTATCTGGCATTTACTATCAATTTTGGAGCAAAACTGGTATTTTCAATCAATTTTGAGTAAAACTGGTTATTTTGATCGATTTGTAGAAAAATATACATTTTCCATTGATTTTGAGCGAAATTGGCATTACTGATCATTTCTGAGCAAAACTAGAATTTTTGAAATTTTTTGAGCAGAAATGTGTTTTTTTTTCTAGTCAATTAATGAGAAAAATTGGAATTTTCAAACAATTTTGAGCAAAATTATTATTGTTGATCAATTTGAAGAAAAATTGACTAATTTTGAAATTTTTGATCAACTTGAGCGAAACATAGTTATTTTGATCCATTTGTAGAAAAGTAGACATTTTTGATTGATTTTAAGCAAAATTGGAATTACTGATCATTTCTGAGCAAAACTGGAATTTTTGAAAAATTTTGAGTAAAAATGTTTTTTTTTTTTGGTAAATTATTGAGCAAAATTGAAACTTTCAGTCAATTTTAAGCAAATTTATTAATTTTGATAAATTTGGAGAATAATAGGGATTTTTGACTAATTTTGAGCCAAATTGGTATTTTTGAACATTTCTGAGCAAAACTGGAACTTTTGAAAAAAATTTTTTAGACAATTATTGAGCCAAATTAGAATTTTTAATCAATTTTGAGCAAAATTGGTATTTTTGACCATTTCTGAGCAAAACTCGTACCTACTTTTGAAAATTTTTGAGTAAAATTGGAGTTTTTGATCAACTTGAGCGAAACTGGTTATTTTGATCTATTTTGAAGGAAAATTATTATTTTATGATCAATTTGGAAAAAATAGGCATTTTTGACTAATTTTGAGCGAATTAGCATTCTAGATTATTTCGCAGCAAAACTGATTATTTTGATCAATTTGGAGTAAAACTGACATTTTTGATCATTTCTGAGAAAAATTGGTACCTAGCTACCTACTGCTGATCAAAATTTTATCTGTTTGTGTTGATCAATTCGAAGCAAAGTTTTTGTTGTTGATCAATATTGAACAAAAAATGGTAATTTTGGTCAATTTGTAGCAAACTGGAAATCTTTAATGGAAATGGAGCAAAACTGGTAACTTCTACAAATAAATTTGGAACAAAATATAAAAATTCTAATCTGAAAGAAATGAGAGCAATTCTAATCATTTTTGAATAAAACCGTATTTTTGATTAATTTGGAGCAAAACTGACGACTTAATTGCTCAAATCACAATTTTGTTCAGAAATGATCAAGAATGCAAAATCTGCTCAAAACCAGTCAAAAATTCCAATTTTTCTTCCAACTGATCGCAATGTACTAATAAAATTATGCTCCAAATTGATCAAAATAACCAGTTAATTAGAATTTTTGATCAATTTGGAGTAAAACTGACATTTTTGATCATTTCTGAGAAAAATTGGTACCTAGCTACCTACTGCTGATCAAAATTTTATCTGTTTGTGTTGATCAATTCGAAGCAAAGTTTTTGTTGTTGATCAATATTGAACAAAAAATGGTAATTTTGGTCAATTTGGAGCAAACTGGAAATCTTTAATGGAAATGGAGCAAAACTGGTAACTTCTACAAATAAATTTGGAACAAAATATAAAAATTCTAATCTGAAAGAAATGAGAGCAATTCTAATCATTTTTGAATAAAACCGTATTTTTGATTAATTTGGAGCAAAACTGACGACTTAATTGCTCAAATCACAATTTTGTTCAGAAATGATCAAGAATGCAAAATCTGCTCAAAACCAGTCAAAAATTCCAATTTTTCTTCCAACTGATCGCAATGTACTAATAAAATTATGCTCCAAATTGATCAAAATAACCAGTTAATTAGAATTTTTGATCAATTTGGAGAAAAACTGACATTATTGATCAAAAATGCTAACAATAAGTAGGTACAAAACCGATAATTTTAATCAATTTGAAAGAAAATTGGAATCTTTTGATCAGTTTTGGGTAAAACTAATGTTTTAGATTCATTTTTGTGTAGGATTAATAATTAACATAAAATTAAGATTTTCCAGAAAAACTTGTAATTTCAATAAACTTTACTCATTTTAATCGGTACCTATCGAGCAAAATTTGTACTTATTGTTTTCATGTTGTAATGTGAGAATGATTTTTTTCCTGAAAATGAAACAAAAAATTTCCACGCAAAAAATTCTCCAAAATTTTTTTAACAACTAACTTTATGAACAGAAAAACCTGTTTTTTTCGCCCCAAAGTTTAAAAAATATTTTATTTGTGTACTTCACTACCAAAGAAAAAAAAAATGATCCCCAAAAAAATTACATTTTTTCATTTCAGAAGAATTTTTAAAATTATTGTTCGAAAAAATCTCAGTTTTTTTTTTTCGAAAATTAAACGAATTTTTTTCTTTACAAAGAAAAAATTAAGAAACTTTTCCACAGAAATTTCTTGACATAAAAAAAATTTAATAACATTTTTTTACCAAAAAATAGGAAAAAAAGATTTTTGGACATTTTTTATTCCAAAATAAAAAAAAAATACTTACTGAAATTTCTTCCTTCGAAAAAATTTCTACCGTAGATTTGAAATTTCTCTATTTTTCAAAAAAAATGAGTGATTTTTTTATTCCAAAACAATTTTTAAAAATTTTAAACCAAAAATTTGTTTTTAATTTTTTTCCCCCAAAAAATGAGAATTTTTTCTCCAAAAAACAGAGACCCTCCTCTCAAAAAATAAAAATATTTTATCTTTTAGAAAATTGAGATTTTATACTCACGAGTCTGAAAAATATTTTTACTTCAAAAAAATTCAATTCCAAAACTATAATTTGATTTTAAAAAAATATAAGAATTTTTTCGCGAAAGTATTAATTTTTTTTATCTTAAAAAAGATATCCAAATTTGACAAATTTTCGAGTTGAATGTATAATTTTTCAAATTTTACGTGAAATTTTAGGTTTCAACTATTTTTGAGTCAGATTTAAAATTATGATTAATTTTAATTCAAATTTTTAATTTATCTCCAATTTTGAAAAGGATTTCTCATTTATAGCGAAATTTTCTGATTTTTATCAATTTTGAGTGAAATTCAAAGTCTTGATTACATTACTAGTGTGACTTTTGATCATGATTAATTGCGAGTTGCATTTTTAATTTTTATCAATTTTGACTCGAGTCCTTATCTTGATGAATTGTGAGCTATTGTTTGATTTTAATAAATTCCAAGTTGAATTTGTTTAATTTTATTTTGATGTATTTTGAGGTTTTTAAACTTGACATTTTCATTTCAAACTCAATAATGTCTTTTTTTTACATTTTGAAATAACAGTTCAATTCCATCTCAAATCTGATAATCTGAAACCTCTACGAGTAAAACTCTCAATTTCTTCCAACCAGCGAAAAAAATCAACTTTTTCAAACGTCTTTTGAAATCATCACCCAGCGTTGAACGACCCGCTGGGAAGCGCACTCTCAAATGCAACGTACGATGTGCACACAATTCGTATGTGTTAAATTAAAATTGCGGGCAAGGAGATCGAGTGAATTTTCAAACACGAACCAACAATTCACATGCACACCGTACGCATTAAAAACATAAACCAGTAAGATATTTCCCTTTTGTCGCAACATGCAACACGTTAACAATGTAACACCAAACTCGCGAGTCCGCGACCTACAACAAGTGAACGATTAGGAAAGTTAATCGTCTCATTTAGCCTCATTCCGCAGACTCGTTTATCCTGCCTCCAATCCACCGATCCAAATTTTGGCCAAATTTTGAAATTTTTCGATCACCTCAAACAACACCATTTCGGCAGACGCGTTTACTTACGAAAAAAACAAAAAAAAAAAAACACTCAAAGGGCGGAAGAGTATTACGTCAAAACTTACGAAGAGGTATATAAGTTTTACAAAGTGCGTCCGGAACAGCTTTCCCTTATCAATGACGTAATATTACGTCACAGTAGTATACCTCAATAAGTCGAACAACCTCCTATCCTCATTACGACGCCGGTAACGTTGCATAACCACCGGCTCACCTATATCTTTCTTTATAGCCTAACTATTCTGTAAAAACAACTCATTTACCTTTCCTTCCGAATAGCACCCGTGTTACACCTCCCTCTCTATACCGCCTCCCACCCCAATTTTTCTCATTCTTTATCGGCGTGAAAATAAATTCCGAATTGGTCGACTCTCGTCTGCCATATTCCTACGTACACATGCATAAGTATGTAAAATTGGGTCAAAATATCATATACTTCTCGCCACACCATGGCACCGCAGTGCACCGCGCCCCCACACGCTCCCCGTCCTCTGAATTAAAACCGCCAACTGCGTAACGTGCTGGTCACTTGAGCGGTATTGATAAACGGAAATACTATTATTACGTTCTGCTTAATATTAGCGATGAATTTTCCTCATTCCTCGTATCATCGTCTCTTCTGCACTGGTTCGTGTGAGTTCGTATCACAATAAATGTATCATTGTTTGTACTTGATATGGAGCAGTAGAGTGAGCAATGAGCATAGGAGTGTGTCTGCGCAACGTGCATGTATATTTTAGAATAATAAATGGTTATACGAACTGATACCCGAAATAAGTACTTAGGCATTAACGACGTAATTACTTTTCATTTTTAAAGAATGTTTAAACCGAAAGGGATCTTAAGATGTGCTTTCTCGAATAATATTCGACTAGGAATTTGATGTGGAATATTGTATTACAAAAAATTGAGATGTTTTTAACTCGCAAAAAATTGAAATTTTTTCTTAGAAAAAATGGAATCAAAAAATTGAGATTTTGTGCCAAAAAGTTGAATAATTTTATTCAGCAAAATATTCGAAAGATTTTTTTTATTTCGAAAAATTGAAAAAAGAATCTAAATAAATTTTTGAAAAATCAGCCCGAAAAATTGAACGTGTTTTTTTCCCCTAAAAAAATGAGAAATTAATGTTCCACAAAAATAAAGTGTTAACTCCAAAAAAAAAAAAAAAAAAAAAAAATGTTTTCAACAAAAATTTGAAAAATAGGTAGGTAATCTACCTTATTATTCACAAAAAAAATAAAAAAATTGAAATAGAGGTAGGCACATTTAATTCCAGTGAAAATTCAGAATCTTCTTCCTAAAAATCTACTTGATTGAGGATTTTTTTTTCCAAAAAAATTTAGAAGTCCGTTTTCAAAAATTTGCGAAATAGTTTTACTTTAAAACAGGTTCAGATTTTTTCCTCCTAAAAAAACTTTATAAGAGGGGTTGTTTGTTTGCAAAAATGCAAGGATTTCTTCTTCGGGGATGATTAAAAAAGTTATCTACTCCAAAAAATTGAAAATTTTTCTCTTTCCAAAAATATTAAAGAGTTCATTTATTCCAAAGAATTGCCAAATTTTTTATTACATGCAAAGATTGATTTTTTTTTCCTTTGAAAAACATAGTGAATCATTTTTTAAAATTGATTGATTGATTTTTTATTCCAAAAAATTTGAGAAATTTTTTCCTCAGGAAAGGTTGAAAAATTTCTCTACTCCAAAAAATTTTTAATTTGTCTCCTTTCAAAAATATTGAAGAGTTTATTCATTCTAAAGAATTGTGAAATTTTTTATTAGATACAAGGAAACGAAAAAGTGATTTTTTTTTTGAAAAACATGGAGAAACAGTTTTTATTTCAAAAAATTTGAGAAATATTTTCAATAGATAAAAATTTTTTCCTTTCAAAAAATTGTTACATTTTCTACAAAATAAATATAAAAAAATTTTCATCTATTTTTTTTTTTTTTTTACTGAAAAATTGAAATATTTTCAATTCTAATGAAAATTGCAAATCAGTTAACTTATTAAGTACCTAATGAAAAAAAAAAAAAAAAAAAAAAAAAAAAAAATGGATAGATTTTTTTGTAAGTATCTTCTTAAATAAGGTATTTTTGTGTTACCTCTTTTCATTTTCAATTTTTCAAAAAAAATATCTAGTCATTACACATAATTTTTTTTCATATTTCCTGAATTTATGCTCAATCTTTTTCAATTTTTCCCCACAAAATCGAGTTCCAACTATTCATTTGAAAAATATGCTGAAATTAGAGTTTTTACAAAAAATCAAATCACTTTCAAAAATAAATTAATTCCAAATTGTTTTCTGAAAATTCATTTTAAAATTATTTTTAAAAAAAAATTAAAAAAATAAAAACTTTCATTCTGTACTTATTATTTATATTTTTTACTTGTTTTTTCTATTTTGCTGTTGTTATTTTTGCTTTTTTCAAACAAAATTTAGCTGCCATCGATGTTCATTTTCTCAGTAAGTTGTTAGTTTTTCGTAAACAAATTCAAACTTGTTTTATTTTATTTACTTAAATTTTTTTAAATAATTTTTTACTTAATTTTTCTAAATGTTTTTAGTTATTTTATTATTTTATCTATTTTTATTTTTAATTTCTTCATTCTTTTAAAAAATTAAAGACATTGAAATCTAACAATATTGGACCATTCACAAAGTTGATTTTAAATTTAACACCTAGTGAAAAAAAATCATACCACAAAGGGGGGAAATTTTAATCGTATTTTAAACATTTTGAGGTTAGCTGATTTTACAAATTACTCTCAAAATTTCTCAATTTGTTTAACCTGTGATTATTCAGAATTTTTAAAAAAAAATTCCGTATTTTTAAATTTTTCACTATTTTGCGATTTCTTAATTTTTTCTTCAAGTACGTTTTGAAATTTAATCAATTTTTCAATAATAATTACTTATATCTATTTATCAATTTTTTCTTCGTATTGATTAATAATTTTCCATTTTTCCAAATTTTTCAATTTTTCATGATTTTTAAACTTTTTAAAATTTTTAGTATAAGTTTATTAAATTTATCAATAATTAAAAAAAAAAAAAAAAAACAAGTGAAAAACATGAACGTATTCAAGTGCAATTTCAAGTAACTACTCTATTTACCATTTAAACATGCTGAGGTATATTTTGCCTCTTCCCTGTTAACTATTCAAGGGCGATTTTTCAAGGGTGAAGAATGTAGCTGCTTAAAAAAAAATCAGTAAATTAATTATGTGAAGTGATCATCCATAACGACGAACAAATCAAAAAAAATAAGGAATGGTTCATCTAAAAAGTGGACTATCTTGCTGATTAATTCGATGAAAAATTAAATTATCCCAATTAAATATCGACCAAAAAAATTGAAACTAAAGGAATGATCGCATAAACATGCCCATTGAATGCAAAATTAATCGATCAGTTGAATTGGAATTGGAAAAATAATCACTTCAATAAAATTGACACACTGATCAAAAAATTAATCTATCAATTAAAATTAAAAATTTCTTGAGTTGACGAAATCAGTGAAGCTATATAATCTATTAATTTGTTATTGATATTGAAAAAAGAATCAAAAAATTTATTATAATCGAGGCTGAGTAATCAAAATACTCGTATCTATCGATTTACCTATTGCAATATTTGTCGATTTATTAAAAGTGGAAAATTATCAGTTTACTTCTTACAACTTAAAGAAGTTGAGAAAATTGGATTAAAATCAAACAAAGTATACTTAATATAATATTTTTGCAAAAAAAAAAAAACAAGTTTTAAATTACCTAAGTATATCAAGTTTGAGAATTTAAAAAAAAATGAGAAAATCTCATCAATCTTTTCGAAAAAATTATAATTTTGTCTGATTTTATAGAATAAAAAAAATGGATGAAAATAAAAATGTGAAAATAATTGTTTTTTATTCTTGACCCAACAATTCAGCAAGAATTTTAAACAATAATTAAATGCAGTGATGAAAAATGGGACATGTGAGTCAAATCATTTCGAGAAAGTATTCCCTTCAACATTCATTTCTATTACAAAAAAAAAAAAAAAAAAAAAAAAAGGAAGAGTGAAAATAAAATAAATCGAAACTTATTAAGAATAAAAAGGAAAACTACTCTTCTTTTTTCAAGGTTTTTCAACTTTGATATTAATCTGATTATTAGACCATTGAAAAATCGAAATTAAAAAGTTCAGTTCCAAGGCAACCAAAGTCTAAATAAAACTTAGAAGTTGCACCTTGACATGGTGGATTTTTTCATGAAAATATTTTCCTCAAGTAGGTATTAGCATATTAAATAAAAAAGAATGAAAATGAAACACAAATCAAAGAAAATGGGAAATTGATACGGACACAAATGAAAATTTTGAGAATCGTGTAAAAGTAAACAAAAAAAAATATCTGAAAAAATTTCATCGAAAAAATTACATCAGTAAAATATGAAAGGCTTCAATTGAAAGAATTAGTATTTCAGGTGCTTCATTTCTATTGAAAAAAAAAGATACAGCTGCATCATTATTTTTGAAATTGATTATAGTTTTAAAAAATAAAAAAGTAAAGTATTAGAATGATGTTGATTTTAATTTTAATTTTAATTTTTTTTATTTTTTAAATGACTTGCTTTCATCTACAAAAAATAAAAAAAATAAAAATATATATATATATAAATCCAAATTTTAGAAAAAAGTATTGAAAATTACAAACATCACATCAAAAATAAATAATTTTTTTGGGAAACAGTTATCTACCCAAGTCAACACCAACGAATTCCTCTCGATTAAAAATTCCATTAGTCGAATTACTGATAAAAATCAGTATCTATGTAATCAACTAATCATCATCAGTCAAAGTAATAAAATCTACAAACAAATCATAATCATACAAAAACAATCGGAAAACAAACCCCCTTGGAAGTATGGGTCAACAAAAACACAAAAAATCAATGAAAATATAGGTGAGGTACCTATCAAGTGTTAATTCACTCGGTCGGCTTCGAAGCTACACATAAAACACCACAATATTACACAATTCATTATAAACAAATCAATATTATTTACCTCAATACGTAGTCAATCCTCTATTTCAATTCGAACCAAAGCAGCATCATCCCATTTCACCGAAAGCTCCGCTCAGACTGCTTCGTTTCCATAATCCACTTGTAATACGCTGTTCAACTTCAAGTTCACGTACAACACCGGCATCGTCGACTGGCCAGTTCCAAAATATTTACTCACGAATACGGCGAATTTTCCATTACGTGCTGTATCACCACAATAAAGATGATTAAAATTCTCATAAATTTAATAGCATTATAATTCGATCAGCGGTATCCATTGCACTTAAATTATCATTTAATTTTATAAGAATAAATAAAGCGGACATGGTCATTAATATAGAATGTCGGAAATAACAAATGAAATATCCGGTCCGCCGTTTTGTTTGGTCCAGCTTACAATCTATTCACTCCCAAATAAGTAATATCCTTTCGCCACTTGAGTATAATGTTACATATCCTGTTCAAAACGTTAAACTCTCTTATGGGCTTGGGGCACGACACACGTGCGACTTCATTTTTAACGTACGTATGTATTTTTTGTACGAAAACTTACTTTTAAAAGAAACTCAAGAGGGGTCTGCATGTCTCTTTCGCATTGTCTGTATATTTTTTAAGTTTTGAACGTACTCGTATATTGCAATTCGGTTTCTGTAAACAAACGACGAGCATTATTTTAAGATACCAATAGTCTACCTACATCTGATTGCATTGGCATGTACGATGAAAGATGAAATCCATTATTCGTATGTTTAAATAGTAAACTAAATAGATGCCTTTGTACTAGACCCTTCTTCTCGATTAAAATCAGTAAGATTTTAAACATAGTCATAACAAACTGGACATGACAATTGCCAATTCACCACATGGCTATTTAGTTACTACGTAAACATCATAAAGCAGATCTTGTGTTCAATGAACCAACGTTCGTTTGATAAGAGAAAAAACTATGCAGTAATTCCTCTGGTACTGCGCTCCGAAGAGACAGAAAAAATATCTCATTACGTAATTCGCAGATTACACTATCAATGGTCCAATACCTCGCGACAAAATACTACAATTCGATTACAATACGGCTTATTAGATAATGCATTCTAGTATTCGGTTCAGTTAATCTTCACGCTTCTGTAATTACCGCAATTTTAATAAATTTACCTTCGTCGAGAGTAGTTTTCCGCGTTTGAAAAATTTATAACATCGTGAAACCACATCGGATAACACGGATTCGTTACACCGGTTACATACGTAGTATTATTTTTGTACATTCGATACAAAATATACCAAATTTGCTCTCATCACAAACAGCTGATTCCAACCATGACATGGCTCTGAAAAGAAATAATCAAAATAACGTATTCAGAGATGAACAGACTTCAAAGTAAAAATATATTTCTAAAAAACTGTCTTCATTAACAAAAATATACATTGTTTACATTTGCTAACAATTTTATTATACATAAGTACACAAGAAATTAAACTAAAATAACAAAATCGTCACTGCATATAATTCTTCCCTGATAACACCTTTGGAATGATATTTTTCACACAAAAATGACCCAAAAAATAAGTCGAGATCAGTCGAAAGAAATCTTTTTTTAAATAAATTTTTTTTAGAAGAATGAGCAAATGATAAACTATGCAGTATAACTTTTATATCACTGTTTTTCGATAACCAACGTGCAAACATGTTAAACGAAATGTCTAACATAACAATTCATTAAAAAGGAAACAAAACATCGGGAATTGGAAACTTTCCAACCATTTTTAAAATAAATGTATCGTTAGGCATTCAAATTGACGAAAAAGAAAGAATTTATAACAAAATAGGATCTTTTCTTGAGGTAGAAAGATTAGAAGAACAGCTGGAATGCTGAATTTGGTCTAAGAATAGGTTTCTATAATATTGAATAAGTACATTCACTAACCTTAAATACTGGAAAAAGTCATTGCTGAATATCAATGGAATATATTTAAGGAATTCAAAATGACAAATTAACTATAATTGAATCACAAATTTAATTAATAGGTAAATTAAAACAAAATGAATCCTGAGAAGAAGTAGCGCGAAATGCGAAAACGTTTTTTTTTTTCAAAAAAATTAAATCGAGTTGATAACTTTTTTGGCTTTGAGGTAGTCGGTAATGTTCAGCTTTATAAATAACGAATGATTCGTTCATTCTTGTTTACACCAATCAGAATGTCTGTTGATGAAAGAATTGTTACAAATAGAACGTAAATACCCGTTACATAATTATACAATCTTATCAATTTTTAAAAAAAAAACAGGAACTGGAGTGAAAATTACTAATTTAGGTAAGTAATTAACTTTAAATTAATTAATGGCGGATTAATTAATTATTACACGAATGATTTAGATCAACTTATGATTATGGAGTACTTCAAATAGATATTTAATCAAAAACAAACGGATTTTAATTATTAAATGAAAGAAAATGATGATTAAAAAAATAAATATAGTTCGTAATACTCTTGAAAGTTTGAAATGAGAAATATTTCTTGGAAAAACTACACAAAAGAACATCAAATTCCTACATAGGCTACATAGGTACTATAATTTTACTTCTTCCTGTTTTCTACACATACCAGAACATTAATCAGATCGAATATTATTTTTTTAGGGGCCATAAACAATCAAAATTTCGTACATCTAACTATACCATTATCACGAACTACATTTATTTTTTATAAGTACCACGAAGACATAAATCTGAACATTACCAAGCCCTTAAAAATTAATTAACAACAATAACTATACGTTCGTAATTTCCTGAGAACGAGACAAAATACGCCATTGTAGCAGGCGAAGAGGTAGATACGATACATTTACTTCGGACAAAAATCACAGTAAGTTATGTACAAACGGGTGAACTAAAAGGAGAACACTGAATAAATAATTAACAAAAGTAAAAACAAAACATACATACATTAACGACAGCAGGAAAATTAGCGCGAAATTTTTTCCGCGTTAAATTTAACCAGATTATAAATTCTGCATAATGGATATGATGGTACCCACATCGTTTACGACAAATTTAACATTTAAATGCTTTACGCTTCGCACATTAATAAACCATGTTAGTAATTGATCCACGCGTCGAATTATAATACGATAGGTACGTGAAAAAATAAATATGTAAAAAAATTTCCATCATAAATGTACATAGGAACTACAATTTTGATACACCTGAGTTAGTTTTAATAAAAATTGAAAGATTTTTATCGCGCCAAGTAAATTTTTAAGTAGATGAAGGTTGAATTTTATCTTAAATTATTACCATTAAGATACTAAAAATTCTTTTATATTAAACGATTTTCGTATTTTTATAACAAAAAAAAGGTCAAAGAAAAAATATAAAAAGTAAAAAATATCTATAAAAAAAAGAAGATTTATAACAAAAAAATATCGTATAAATGATGAAAATAATGTATAAAAATAAATGACTAGAAGTATCTTAATAATTTACACAGTTAAGTGAAATTCAAATCGAAAAAAATTAACTCTTCCTATACGGTGCATATTTCAATTATAAATGTTGCGTTTTGCAAAAATTTCAATGCAAAAATAGAAAACAGAATACTATATAAAAACATAGGTAAGTACATAATAAGAACAATATATATAAAAAAAAAAAAAGAAATGCGAATAACAAATCAAGGCACATATTTGAAAGCACCAATTACATTGTGCGTTATTTTAAACTTTTTTCCCTTCTTGAATACAGAATACGCCATTAGGAAGAATTTCTTTTATATTGAACTAGGTCATCAATTTTCACCATTTTCACCGATTAAATGGCTATAAAAAGATGTTGGTACTCTGAACGTGGTGTATTCATTTGGTTCTAATTTAACGTGCTGTTGTTGTTGAAAATCTGAAAATATGTCTGCTAATAAATCAGCATCGTTCTGAAAAAATAGAAAATACATTCGTTAGTATTGATGTTACGTAATATTTAAATGATTTTTGGAATTTTTTTTTACAGAAGTAGAAAAAAGTCGTCCTTGCGATTGAAAGGTTAAAAGCGATTTCACGATTGATTCGTAATCGAAAACGTATTTTTTTTTTCAAATTCTTGTAGAAAACGTCTTATTTTTGGAGCAAGCAATTTTCCGTAGAAGATTTTTTTTTTTTTGAAAATATCTCAATTTTTAGAGAAGGAGATCTCCATTGTATGGAGGAGAAAAATTCTCTATCATTAGAGAAAAAAATGTCAATTTTTATCTCAATTTTTTTGAAAAACATATCTCACATTTTTTCAGGAGAAAATGTGTTCTTTTGAGAAAAAAATTTATTATTAAAAAAAAATAAAAATAATATATTGTGCTCCTCAAAATTAAGGAAGAAAAAAACTCGTCTAAAAATCTCATTAAAATCCCTTTTAAAAAAATTAAAAAATAATTTCTGTCTGATTAAAAAAAAATCTTGTGTGAAATTTTTTTCGCGATCTCTAAAAAAAAAATAATACTTCAAAAAAGTCACTTATTTTTAAAGAAAAATAATACCAATTTTTACAGGAAAATGATCTCAATTTTTAGAGGAAATGATTCTATTTTTTGTTCACATTTTTTTGAAAAAAAAAATCTTAAAATATTTTGAAGCCTAAAAATTTCTCAATTTTCGGAGTAAAAGTTTCTTGATTTTTATCCATATAGAGGGGGGGGGGGGGGGGAGAAAAGTAGCCTTATTTTAAGAATGAAAACATTCCTCAAATTTTAGAGAAGAAGTACCATTTTTTAGAGTAGGAAATTTTTTTTTAGAAATAAGCATCTGATTTTTAGAGCAATCCCTGGACCTCAATTTTCTAAGAAAAAAAAAATCTTCATTTTTTGTCTCAATTGTTTTGAAAAAAAACTTTTAATTTTTTGGAGCCTAAAAATCTCTAAATTTTTGGAGTAGAAGTTTTTTGATTTTTATCCATTTTTTTTTTTTTTTTTTTTTTTTTTAAGGGAGAAATCGTTAATTTTTTGAAGAAAAAACCTCATCAATTTCTTTGAATAAAAAAGTTCTTATTTTGTAAGAATAAAAATATTGCTTAAATTCTCAAAGAAAAAGTCGCATTTTTTGAAGTGAGAGAACTTTTCTTTTTAGAAGTAAATTTCTCATTTTTATAGAAAAGGGACCTCAATTTTTTAAGAAAAAAATTAATTTTTTTGTCTTTTTTTTTTTTTGAAGAAAAAAATATTAAAATTTTTTGGAGCCGAAAAATTTCCAAATTTTTGGAGTGAGCATTTTTTGATTTCAATCCATTTTTTAAAAAGGAGGGGGAGAGAGAGAAATCGTTAATTTTTTTGAGAAAATTATCATTTTTTGAAGAAAAAATCTCTCAATTTCTTTGAACAAAAAAGTTCTTATTTTTTAAGAATAAAAATATTCCTCAAATTCTTAGAGAAAAAGTCTCATTTTTTGGAGTAAGAAAACTTCTTTTTTTTTAGAAGTAAGTGGGATCTAAATTTTTTAAGAAAAAAAATCTTAATTTTTTGTTCCAATATATTTTTTGAAAAAAAATCTTAAAATTTGTATGGAGCCTAAAAATCTCTAAATTTTTGGAGTAAGAGTTTCTTGATTTTATTCATTTTTTGGAGGCGAGGGGAGGCGAGGCTAGGGGGATAAATCGATAATTTTTGAGAAAAAAATACCATTTTTTGGAGGAAAAATCTTTATCAATTTTTTTTTGAAGAAAAAAGTTCTCATTTTTTTAGAATGTAAATATTCCTCAAATTTCTAGAGAAAAAGTCGAATTTTTGGAGTAAGAAAGCTCTTTTTTTAATAAATAAATTTCTGATTTTTAAAGCAAAGAGATTTCAATTTGTTGAGAAAAAAATCTCGTTTTTTTATAAACTTTTTTGAAAATACCTAAAACCAATTTTTGGGAGGAAAAAACAAAAAAAAAATTTTTTTCGCAGGAAAACCCTCTTAATTAAACCTTAAAAAAATTAATTTTTTTTTGGAGCAAAATTTTTTGATTTTTTACACATAAACCTCCTCTTTTTTAGATTTGTATTTTCAATTTTTACAAAAAAATAATCTCAAGTTTTTGTTTCAAGGAAAAAAGTCCCTTTGATACCCCTTGCCCTCGCTGCTTACCGTACAACCAAAAGGGATAAAATAGTTCCTGTAAATAGTCGATTCGATTGAAAATTTTCCATACAATTCCATAAAATAAAGTTTTTTAACGATCCTTCTTTCCTAGGAAGTCCTTTATATCCGTTCCTAAGGTACCAATAAAAAATGTTTTCAGACCAAAGTTGTAGATTGAGAACCTCTAAATAATTTTGTTTATTACAAAAATTTCGATTGGACCTCACCCTCTCCTTCAATTTCGCATAATACGAATGAAAATCATTCAGTGAACGTTCCATGCAAAATTGGAGGGGAAAGAGAGGTTCAATCGAAATTTTCGCCATGATCAAAATTGTTCCGAGGATCTCAATCTACAACTTTTCTTGAACAACTTTTTCAATTGGAGCTTCAGGTACAGAGGTAAGAAGATTTTTAGACCTTTAAAATTTTTTTTTTGAAAATACGACTTGCATTACAAATTTGACATGAAATAACTTTTCGATCGCATGAAACTTCCATCTGTGACAGTATTACGAGTAAAAAAAATAACACTTACAGTGTGTTGAGTGGTAAGTTGAAGCAATTCTTGTAACTGGTTGATATATTCGATAGCTAATTGCAGCGTTTTGACTTTACTCATTCTCTTACTTCTGCAAAACAGAGTAAAAATAAAATTAACAAACCGTTAACAAGGTGGTCTAAATAATTAAAAAATTAATTCCTTAATATTTAATATATGCAACACTAACAACAGGTCGGCGTTGTAGCTTGAGGAAATCATTCGACACGCAGCTGCTTTAATGGTAATAATTTAAAATACTAAAAAGACGACGTTTTACGTCTGTACCTATATCGATCCATCGACACAATAAATATGGCAAATTAAAGACTAGCCCAGCATCGAAACGCCTCTCATCGGGTGTAAAAAAAAATAAAAAATATACGCGAGCGATTCGCATAAATCTTTCTCTTTCGATTTCGTCTCGTCGTTATCACTTCGAATGATTTCCATTTTCGATATTTCATCACCTTAGAAAAATATTCATTCGACCTGAAACTTACTTATTTTCTTCGATTGGTACGACTTTCCTAAGTCTCTGAAACGCTCCGTTTACCGCCTGCACCCTGCGGCGTTCTCTGGCGTTACGTCTGGCGACCACTTGAGCCGGTTTATTAACGGCGGGAGTATCTTTGCTCTTTTTCTTCTTTTTAGAGCCGTTCAAGTCATCCGTCGTTGAGCTCAGGTTGAGCGAGTAATCGGGACTTTGCATATCTTGCATACTGCCATCGGTACCATTGCAAATGATCGTTTGTTGACTGCTGTCCGAGTCTGAAGACCAACTGTCTTTAGGCGAGCCAACTTCTAAGGCAAAAAGAACCCACCAGTTAGATACATCGTTCGATTAATCAGATTAATATTATTAGAAAAAAAATTATTATTAAATGAGCGAAGCGAAAGACAGAAGAGCGAGACAGAAAAAAGGGCTAGAAATGTGAAAAAAAAAGGTGAAGGAACCCGAGTGCTGAGTACACCACAGACGGTATCTACCTTGGGTATTGTAGCATTTGCGAGCTACTATAGCCAGACGGATCCCATCTGTGTTCGAATGATGTGCTCCGGTGTACTTAAAACTATCACCATATGCTCAACGTATCCAAAATCTTAATGTACGAAAGAAATACTTATTCGTCGGGCGATACGCCACACTCTCCGCGTACTCCTATGGTCCCAAGACGAGGTGGTTTTTACAAAAAATATCCATCCATAGGCATAGGACGCGCGTACATAAGTGAAAAACAACCCACAACATATGGTTCGTACTGATCGTGCGTGAGCATACGTACTTCAGGTATATCATCGTGTACTCGGATTCTGTGTTTATACGTAGAAAATGTCGAGTGCGTATCCCTTTTTCTCTCTCTCTTTCTTGCCCTTTTCATCTTACTACTCTCATGTGATAACATATGCGCTCACGAATAGCTATAGTACCATAAGTAGGCTCTAGAACTCCCTCTAAGGTATAAAGAGAAATCGATGTTGCGAGGTTGGATACCTAAGGAGGGGTGAGGGAGTGAAAACACTCTTGGTATATCCTCCATACGACTAACAAACTGATTTGTGGTATCTTGGCTAAAAAATAATCGAAGAATTTTTCAACATTTTTTTCTGAGAAGGAAAAAAAAGGTACCAAAGAGAAGATTTCAATTCTTCTCAAAAAATTTCATAGAGAACTTTTTTTGAAAAAAAAAAAAAAAAAAAAAAATTGAACCAAAAGAAATTAAAAAAAAAAAAAAAAAATCAAAGAATTTTTCAATAGATCTTTCCAAGATTTCTTCTGAGAAAATTTCAATTCTTGTCAAAAAATTTTATGGAGAATTTTTTTTTGAAAATAATTTTTTAAAATTAATTTTTTAAAAATCAAGGAATTTTTCTACAGATCTTTCCAAGATTTCTTCTGAGAAAATTTCAATTCTCATTCTTAAATTGGTTGCAAATAATCGTAAATTATCTGATCTTCGAAAATTCTTACCCCACCCCCACCTCCTCACCCCTCAAATTTGGGCCAATTTCGTACAATTTGTATGATAATATGGTAGGAAATAGTGCTCCTAGTAAAACAACTGAACTAAACCATGTTTCGTCTAAAATCGTTACTTATTTCACGAGATACGAACAACGAAGCAAAAACCAAATTTAAGGGGCTGAAATGCATCTTTTTGGGGTTAAAAATTAAATTGAAACGACTTCGTCGATATCTCAACACACGTAGGGTTTCTCTAATGAGAATGACCTATGCTGGGATTCTCATAACACCTGTTAGAGATTTTGCATACTAAGAGCAATGCAGGCACTCGAATTGTCACAAGTTCACTACCAGTGGATCGAAATGAAATCTCAAAACCGAAATGCAGGATTTCTACTGAACCTTCATTCAATAGGGTTTTCAAAATGACAAAATTTTCAAATTTAGAATATTTACTAAATTTAAAAAAAAAAATTAAATTTTTAGAATGGTGAAATTTTTAAAGTAGGTACCTATGAAATTTTATGGGTACCCATTTTAAAAATCTAGTAAATCGAAAAAAATTACCAAATTTTGAAAATCTATCAAATTTAACAAACTGAGTTTTTAAATTTTTTAAAAAATGATCCCAACTTCAGATAATTATTCAAATTTAAAAAATTGACGAAATTGAATACAAAATATTCAATTTTTTACTCAAGAACAAAATTTAATCATTGCCAAAATTCTAATTTTAACAATTTTTTTTTCTTCAAAATTTCAAAGATTTACTCAACTTAAAAAATTTAGTAAAATTTAAAAAATATAAAAATTTTCAAAGAAGAAAGCTTTAAATTACAAAATAAATATTTAATTTCATTTCACTAGCAAAAATTGCAAAAATTTATCAAACTTGAAAATTTCACCCAATTTTTAAAATATATTAATAAGTAGGCATTTAAAAATCACCAAAAATTTAATTTTCATCTAATTTGGAAAATTATATTTAAAAATTTTTTACAATTAGGTATTAAGGATTCGCAAAATTTTTAAAAATTGTATTGATGATACATTCGAAATTTATTAAAACAAAAAATTTACCTAACTCTAAAAATTGATTCAATTTTTAAAATTGTCTATATAATTCTTTTCTTTTTTTTAAAAAATGAAAAAATTTAAATACCTACGACCAAATTTTGAAAAATATGCTAAACTCTCAAAATGTTCAAAATTCATCAAAGTCTAAAAATTGATTCAATAAAATTTGCTAAAAAAGTTTACAAATAACCAACATCCCATTTTTTCTGTTTTTTTTTTTTTGGTTCCTTAATATAAATTTTAGTTAATTAATTTTTTTTTTTTTGAAAAATGAAAAAAGTAACGCAACTTTTGTAATTTATTAAAATTGGAAAATTACCAAATTTTGAAATTTTGAACATATTTATACTCATTAAATTTTTACAACTGTGAAAATTACAGAAATTTATCAAGCTTGAAAATTTGATCTCACTCCTAAAATTTATTATACATTCTTAAAAATTATCAAAATTCCAATTCTTACCCATGTTTTTTTCAAATTTTGAAATTTAATTAAGTCCATATTTAAAAAATTGATCAAACGTTTGAAATTCATTAGGTAAAATTTAAAAATTATCGATCAAAGTTCCAATTTCAATAAAAATTAACAAATTACATTTTTTTTTTTCAACTTTTCAAATTTAATAAAATTGAGAAAATTAACAAATTACATTTTTTTTTCAACTTTTCAAATTTAATAAAATTGAGAAAATTGCAAAAATTCATATAATTTCAAGATTTTTCCCTCTCAATATTATTATAAAAATTTAAATATCACCATAATCCAAATTTTTACCATATCTTTTTTTCTTCAAATTTCAAAGATACCTATGTCAATTTTAAAAATTTCAAAAATTCACCAAACTTCAAAAATTCATCAAAATTTGAAAATTAACAAATTACAGAGGATCTAATTAAGGATACTTTGTAAATTTTTAATGTTGAAAAATTGCAGAAATTTATCAAATAAACGTCTAAAATTTGATCCAATTTCAAAGATTTATAAAATTTAAAAAAATTTATCCAACATCAAAAATATTTTAAAATTGTCATTATTATGAATATTTCCAACTTATTATTCAAAATTCAACCAAATTTCAAAATTTGACTTTACTAAATTTATACGATTTTTACCAAATTGAATTTTTTTCAAATTTTTAAAGATTCACTCAAAAAATGACTAAAATTTCAGTTTTTAATAAATTTTAAAACATATATCTACCCATCAAAATTTTGAATCGTGATCAAAATGTAAAGACATTTTTTTTTTAATCTAAAAAATACTTGAGTGTCAAATTAAAAAAAAAAAATTTAAATTCGATTCTATTTTAAAAATTTAATAATTTTTTTTTGGAAAATTAAGAAAATAATGATCGAATTTTTGATTCTTAATAAATAATACCTATCAAATTTTTAATTATTAGGTAACAAATTTTAAAAAGTTGAAGATTTACTAAATTTTGAAAAATTGATACGACTTCAAATATTTAATAAAATTTAAAAATTACCTAAATTTCAAGATACATTAAATTTTCAAAATTTTCATCATTTCAATTTTTGACAGATTTTGAAATTAATTAAAATTTTGAATTTTTACTCAATTTAATTTTTTCTAAATTCTAAAAATTTACTGATAATAATTATTTTTTTTAGATTGATCCAACTTCAAAAAATTTAATAAAATTCAAAAATTGACCAATTTTGAAAATGAATTAAATTTTTTAAATTGCAAAAATTTATCAGACTCTAAAATTTGATAAAATATTAAAAATTTACAATAATTTTTATTTTTATCAAATTTTTAATTTTTTTTTGCAATTTTTTAATTTATTTTATTTCAAATTTTTGAGTTAACAATTATTTTTTCTAATTTGGAAAAAATGGACCTTCAAAAGAAGACGAAACAATTTTTTGAACCTGCCATGAAATTTTACCGAACTCAAGGAGAGGATTTTACCTTTAATATCAGTAACCTAGAGCACAGCATCCAACACCACCGTCCACCACCGATGTAATTCTATAAGTATAAATTTTGGATTATTGTTCACCTGATTTGATAGGTGCCCACCAATCTGTCGAGCTTGTAGGACTGAATTGCATATAACTGTTTGATAAAGATTTAACCGAGGCATCTTCCAAGGAGCAATATTGTTGAATGTCGTTTCTCTGGATTCCAGCACTCATGATTTCATAATATCCAATACTGATTCTGTTTTTTATCTACGACGAAAAGTATTTATCCTTCCTACAGAGAAAAAAAAAACAGAAAACAGAAAACACATTCTATTAGATTCTGTTTACATTACGAATGGTTAGAAGAGTATTTTTCGCAGGCGCAGGCGCCGAACCATTTACACATAAAAATAAACAAAGTGTACCGAAGAATTTAACCCTTAAAAACTAGCACTAGCAACGTTTGGTACCTCTACCTACATCAATATCATTCCAATTAACTGCGGCATCGTAAACCCAGATTCAAAGAGATATTTTTCCAATTCGGGGAATTCGTATCCAAATATTTAATTAATCGGCGTTGTTGCCAGTACCACTAATACATAGATGGCCAAGAGCAACCCCTGCCTACTAAATGGTTCCTCTCTCATAGACTCTCGTGTACGGTGGATGATCAAAAAATACATTTTAGGTACCGAATTAAAGCACCCTTATCGCGCAGTTTCGAATTTCAATAAAAGATCTCGTTACAAGTGGAAAAAGAAAAAAAATTTCGCTAACGAAGCGATGAAGCCCTCTAAAAACGCGAGGATAATTTCACGTTCGCATATTGCTCTCTTTTATGATAAAAGATGGCATGGCCCAAGAGGAGGGGGAAAATACGTTAACGTGAAATCGCCTAAAGCGGCAAAAGTCCTCGGTTAGGACTTAATTCGGAATTCACGTCGAATATACGATACGAGTAATTCAAAAAACCGGAATTCTTTGGCTTTTGTTAGAAATAACAAACCCGTGAACATTGCCTATGCCTAAGACCCATCTGTTATTATTGTGTTGGTAATTTATTTTCCTCGATGCCGTTGCCAGCTCGAGAGACGATGAGCTAACGTAAGTTTGGTACACGAATTAAAACGATGAACCCGAATACAGTTTTACGTGGTACCCTCAATTTTTTCACCATAAGTCCCAAATCTCAAGGTTCGTGTGTCATGTTAGAGAGGACCACAGCGTGTTCTGGAGGCCCTGGCTTTCCTTATCAGTTTAGAAAAAAATAGCCCTAGCGTGAATAAGATTGATAAAAAAAAATACGAGTACGTATATCGAGGTGAGTAGCGTAGCGTAGGTCTTGTGTTGATTTTTTTTTTTTTTTTGTACTTTGTATGCTTTTTTTTCTTCGTCCATTCTTACGAGGATTTTCATTTCGTCGGCTAATTCTTTATGTCAGCGCGGGGTCTTTCATGTGGTATCGTCTCGTGGCGTGGATGCTTTTGTTGTAGAAGACATCACATCACGATGGGATCTCCTTTTTAGCCTTTTTACTCGGTTTTCTTTTATTTAAATATACGACGTGGTAGGTTTTGGCGATTATCGTGATGCTAGATTTTATAAGGGATGAAAAAAAGTACGTATAAAATCAAGAGGTATGGAGGGAAGCGGGATTGAATTAAAAATCAGAAAATACCGAGACGTACTTTGTGAAAAAATACTCGAAAGTTTAGGTTTGAAAATTGAAAGATCCTTTGGAAAAAATGACCAATTATTTCTAAAATCAAAAAAAGATTTTGCTCTCTTTTTTGCTCTCTTTTTTTAAATTTCAAAAAAAAAAAACATTGAAAATTTTTAATGTTTTAGAAGAATAAGAATGCCAAGTTTTTTTTCTGAAAGTGTTTTCTTTAAAAAAAAACACATGTTTTCCTAAATTAATTTTTTTGAAAAATTTCGAGTTTCTTCTTCAGCAAATCTTCATGAAAATTTCTTTACAATTTATATTCTTTTTTTATAATTCTCCAAAAATTGACTTAGTTGACTGTTCTACTTTGTTTAAATTTTTTTTCAAAACATTTTAATTTTTTTTCTCCTCCTTTAAAATCTACTTTGAAAAAAAATATAATTTTAGAAAAATTGTCAAATACAGAGAAATCAAGAAAAAAACTTTTAAATTTATTTTTTGATTTTTTTTACTTCAATTGGTCACATTTTAAAAAAAGTAGGTACAATAATGGTAGTTCGTTTTTGTATTTTTTTTTTTTTTTCTTTTTGTGAAGAACGAATTAATTTTTAGAAGATTTTTTCTAGGAAAATTTTATAGAATTTCTTCTTTAGTGTTACATTCCGAAATGAATTTTTCATAATTTTTTTGCATAGTTTATCCCAAATTTTACAAAAATAAAAATTTCGACTTCAAAGAAATTTCTGAAAACTTTTACAGAATTTTTTTCTCTCCCAAAATCTACTTCAATAAATGTCAAATTTTTAAAAATCAAGGGAATAAATCTAAATAACTTTGCTGTTTTTCTTCTAATTGTTTTAATTCTATTTTTTAAAAGTACTTTGATTTTTTTTTAAAAATCTTTCTTGAGAAATTTTGAAAATTGATAATTAAAAAAATTAATTTCATGACTTAAAAAAAAATCAAGAAATTTTTTAATGAACACCCTAAAAAAATTATTTTCCTTTCAAAATCAGTTTTGAAAAAAAATGTCAAATTTTTAGAAATCTAGAACAAAAACTTTCAAATTATTTTGGTTTTTACTGGCTTCCATTTTTCAGAAAATAAGTTTCCCTACTTAATCGACTCAAAATTTTAATGTTATTTGTTTTTTGAAAAATGTGTCACATTTTTTTCAAAGATTTTTTCTTCAATAATAATTTTTTAAAAAAAAACAAGCTCCAATGTTTTATTCTGAAAATTTTCTTGATTTTCTCTAAAAAATTAAAATCTACGACACAAAAAAAAATTGCTCAAAAACATTTTAAAATCAATTTTGAAAAAAAAATGTCAAATTTTTAAAAATCAAGAAAAAAAAAACTTTCAAATTCTTCTAGTATAGTTTTTATTTACTTTTATTTTTTAGAAAAAAAGTAGAAAAACAATCGTTTTTAAAAATATTTTGTTTTTGTTTTCTTTATTAAAGAACGGTTAATTTTTTCAAATAAGTTTTTTTTTCGAAAAATTTTCGAAGTCGTGATTTTTTTCTCTATTCAATTTATTATAAAAATTTTAGGAAAATTTTTCAAAATCTAAATTTGAAAAAAAAGGTCAAAATTTTGAGAAATTTAAGAACAAAAATTTTAAAATAATTATTTTACTCTTATTCGCATAAAAAATTACAAGTCAAATCTTTCTTCTGAAATTAAAAAAAAAATTTCGCTTTGATTTTTTAAAAATAAATTTCCAACAAAAAAATCTTATAAAATTTCGACAGATTCCCTTTCATTTTTTTTTTTTTTTTTACATAGCAACTTACAAGATTTTTTTGCAAAATATGATTCATAGAATATTTGATGTGCCTTGATCACCCTTGTTTTTCAAAGGTTTCTTGGAATCACTGAATTGATCTCTATAACCTGCTTTTCGACTTATTTAATAATTCACCTAAATTAATATTTTCTGAACTTTCAACATCCCTTCCAAACCTTCGCAAATTCCTGCATAAACAAATTAAATATCGACTCATACATGCCAATTCTAATTCTTCATACCTATGGTCTTGGAATAATCACTTTCCTTTTGCATTGGCTTCAAATAAATTCTTTAGAAATTTTTGTAATTCACATTTACAAGTATTCTTTTCAATGGCCTCTCAATATTTTGGCAAATTCCAGTACAAGAAAAATGAAATATTGGCCTGTGATGATTTTAATTCTTCTTAATATCTTGGTATCACTTTACTCTCCCCTTGACATGAAACCTATTCTTTTGAAATTCTCTAATTCGTCGTTACACAATTTTACTTCAACAAACTCTTAATATTTTGGCAAATTCCAGGACAAAAAAAAAGAAGTAAATGTCGACTTATGACTGGCGAAACTAATTCTTTGTAATTCCTTGGAATTACTTTCTCTTTCTCTTGGCTTCAAATCATTTCTTTTAAAATTCTCAAAATACACATACACATCTGTAAATATTTTCTTCAACGACCTTTCAATATTTTGGCAAATTCCACTTTAAAAAAAAATTAAATTGCGACCAATGACGATTCCAATTCCTTGGAATCGCTTGGAATCAATTTCCCTTTCCCTTGGCTTCAAATCACTTCCTTTGAAATTCTCAAAATTCACATTTGCCAATCATTTTTTCAACGACCTTTCAATATTTTGGCAAATTCCAGTACAAAAAAATTATATATCGGCCTATGATGATTCTGTAATTCTTTGTAATTCCTTGAAATCACATTCTTTTTCCCCGGCATGAAATGGATTATTTTGAAAACCTCAAATTCATCGCTGCAAAACTTCACTTCAACGACCTCTCATTTCTCAATATTTTGGCAAATTCCTCCTCAAGAAAAATTAAATTTCGGCCCATGATAATTCTAATTCCTTGGAATTTCTTGGAATCACTTTCCCTTTCTCTTGGCTTCAAATCAATTACTTTTAAATCTTCAAAATCTATTTGTATCAAACTTCCTTTCAACAGCCACTCAAAATTTTGACTAATTCCAATCTTCCAGTTTCTCATTCGCATAAATTAAACTAAAAACCGATCTCGAGACAAACCTGATCCATTTCCACACACTCTCAGGAAACCTCTTCAATACTTGAACTCCCCGCATTTAATCCGGAACCATACATACCGCATTACATCTTCGTATGTACCTGCTTCTACATCTCCGCACTCTTATACCATCGGTCTTCTCTCAAAGGTATCAAAAAGCACGTCTACGACAACTCTTCTATATACGTATTACTCGTCATACGCGTAAATTAAAATTAAAACATATTAAACTGAACCAAATAGTGAAGCCAGACGGCGTACGCTCGTAGTATAATTTCCGCTATAGACCGGTTAACCTTCACGAGGATGGGGAGATGAATTTAACTCGTTCAGTGGTAATTAAACTGCACGTTTATAATATTAAACTGTTACACATACCGTTTAATGGCTCGAAATTGTATACTCTCGGTACTCGTACGAGTTAACCATTTAATACACGCTGGAGAGGAGCTGCCATAGAGCCCCCCGCCCTGCACTCTGGACCCCATTCTTACTCGTAAAGCCGCGAGACAATGAGAGTAATTTTAGTCGTTTGTAAATAAGTACTTTGTTTAGGCTGTCGTCGTTAAATTATATTAAATCTAAAGTGAAAAAAAAAACACCTAAAGTTTAAGTAATACGCGTATACGCTTAAAAATAACAACCTCTCACACACACAAGTCCAAAGGCTAATGAACTCTTTTACTGTACAGTTTAGGTTTTTTTTCTTACTAGCACAACTCACTTGTGTACATATAATCGAGTGGTCTGAAAGGAAAAAAATTTTAACAATCCCTTGGAAAATAAAAAATAAATTAAAAAAAACGTAACGTAATCGTTATATATCCACCTCATTGGTACCTCGGTGGCTCTAATGTATAAATGAACCCGCATCAGTGATAGGAAAAAGTCGAACCAGTTACCCACGACATAAATTGACCATAACGTTTCAGATAAGCCGGCCAAATATCAGTCAAGCGTAAAAGTCGTGCACTTTTCAAACAAGTGTATTTCCTCTAGTTATCGCCAGTCGCCTCGTACTTTCTCACGGTTCAAATTTTACGCGACCGAGGCGAAGGCGAAATTTCCTATACCCAAAAACTGATACGTGTTAGGAGAACTTCAGGTAAACGTAATATACTAAAAATGACAACGACAACCTCTATATGTTTGCCATCCTCTTATAAATATGGCCGGGTCGTAAAAATGAAGAAAAAAAAGTCTACGCGACACGACGCATATATCTAGGTAAGCGCGATAGAGAAAGAGAGGAAATCGGCAAAAGAATAGGAAAAGGAATTTGTATGAGAATAATCCGGAGTTGGTACAGGTATTGTGTGATTTCTACCCTCTTTCGAGCTCTATAAGAATATGGAAGAAAAAGTATATAGAAGAGGATGAGGATGGGGAAGCGAGAAAGAGGAAAGGAGAGGACGTTTTAACACACACTGAACACCAAAATCCTCGCGCTGGGTACGAAGAAGGAAGTGTTCTTTTCACGTAGAAGAAATGCAGCTTCGGGACCAGGTATTCTGGCATTTTTATTTGTTTCTTATCCGGTTAAATGAATCGAATAGGAGCTTCGCGTATTTAATTAAATTTCGCCAAAACGGATGTATATAAATTTCATACCACTACCGACGTATATACCTAGAGAGCCCAGAACGGATATTCAAATCGGGGAAACGAAGGCGAACGCGATAAAAACACGAGTCTATGTGGAAAAAATTAAATAAAAGCTTACCTATTCTTCTCATTCACTCATTCTTCCAAAACTGTGACATTCCAGCTCACAACACGAAAAAAAAGACGAGTGGATCGCCCCAGTACTGTGTTTTTTTTTTGTTTTTTTTTTTTGCATCATGGAAAATTTACCATGTCCAACACTGCATAGATTTGATAATCAAAATTGGAGGGAAGGGAAGGGTCAAATCGCAATTTTTGTGATAACCAAAATCATTTTTTAGACTTCAAGCTACAACTTTTGTTCGAAAATTTTTTCAATTGGACTCCTACCTCCACCAGTTTTTAATAATAGAAGTATCTAAGTAATATTATGTGAAATCAAAGGGGGAGGGGAGGGTCTAATCGAAAATTTTATAATAACAAATATTATTTTTTGAAACTCAACCTACAACTTATTTTTAATTGAAAAATTTTTCAATTGGACCCTTCCTCCAATTTTCAAAAAAATATCTACTTGATGTTATGAGAAATCGGAGGAGAGGGAAGGATCCAATCGAAATTTTTATAATGACCAAAATTATTTTTAGGATCTTGATCTACAATTTTTGTTCGAAAATTTTTTCAATTGGACCCCTACCTCCACCAGTTTTTAATGATAGAATTATCTTATAACTTGATAAGTCATATTATGTGAAATTGAAGGGAAGGAGAGGGTCTAATCGAAAATTTTATAATAACAAAAATGATTTCTAGGACCTCAATCTACAACTTTTGTTTGAAAATTTTTTCAATTGGACCTCTCCCTAAATTAAAAAAAATATATGTACTTGATGTTATGTGAAATCGGAGGAGAGGGAGGGGTCCAATCGAAATTTTTATAATAACCAAAATTATTTCTAGGATCTTGATCTACAATTTTTGTTCGAAAATTTTTTCAATTGGGCCATTGCTCCCCTCACCCCTCCAATTTTTAATTGGTATCTTCGAAGGGTTATGCGAAATCGATGGGGAGGGAGGGGTCCAATTGAAAACATTGTCATACAAAAGTTGTAGCTTGAAATCTTGAGAATAATTTTGGTCATTACAAAAATTTTGATTGGAACCCTCCTCTCTTCCAGTTTTGAATATAAAGTATCTATGTAGTTTTGAACTTACGTTAGTAAATTTTCGACGATGCCAAAAAACAGTACTCCGAGGATCCGCTCGTAAAAAAACCACCCACGTGATTGATGAAGTTTTCTCCCCCCTCCCTGCCCCTGCAAGCCTTACATCGGGGCATAATTATTAGTACCCGACATAGATTCATCTCGAATTACGCCTCATTTCTCGCTCACGTCGTATTTTTATCCAGCACGTGTATGAAAACTCATACTATATGTACCTACGAGTACGTAGACGATTTTCGAAAAAATTCATTGATTAAATACCCCTCACACTCGCGCAAGAGTCAACTTGACGGCTCGTGAACATGATAACGAGCATACAGCCTATACCAAACGACGCATCACAGATACGTTATTTGATTAATAAAACTGATAAAAATACCATAAACCGAGCCAGATTATCATTTCATACCTAGCACAGTATAAACAAACCGAATAAACGCCTCGTATGGCGCATTATGGCACAAAATTTCAGTTACTCGTGGTAAGTAATTTGTCGATAGAGATAAGCAAAATCTTGATGCACTTAGATGCGATTTAAAGAAGCTCAAGTCTGACCAGTTCAAATACCCTATAGGCTCCAACCAGTCTTGCAGCGAATGTTAGTAGACGACGAGAATACCTAATCCCGAGGATTTTTTCGCTATAAAAGGGTAAAATGGTAGGTATCATAAGGTATAGAAATGGTAGTAAGAAGAGGACGACACCCTGCGATAAAAAGAAGCCGGTTAACTGGACTCGGGGAATCGAGTCCGTTAAACGACTAAAATTAAGGCCAAAGATCAACGATTTTTCAGAGACGTGAAGAAAAAATTTAAATACGAAGAATACATCTTGGGAAGATACCAACCATAGACGAGAAGTATCTACTATGTACCTACAGAGACAAATGGACATTCGAGTATATATAATGGGTATATACTTGAAAGGTTTCTTTTTCTTGCGCCAAACTCCCTTGAGAGGTATCGTCAATGTGTAACTTTACGACACCTATGGGTGGATTTTTCGGCTCTCGTCTTTATTATCGTATACGTAGTTTTGGGCATATTTGGTAGAAAATCGTCTGTGTCATGCATAACGTCGTAAAAGTAGCCCCGAGTAGGGCAGACTTCCGACCAGACCAGACTTTTGAAAAGAACCGTATGGGATGAGGTAACGAATAACAGATCAGAAGGATGACGTGCTGTGGCATCCTTTGGAGGTTATACATGATTTTTAAAATTTCGAAAATCTTCTCAATCAGGAATTCAGGATAGAATTACTTTTGAAAAAAAAAATTCAAATTTAAAATGTTTTTCATTTTTTTTTTTTTTTTTGAGAACAAAATTAAACCTCATTAATTGAAAAAACTCAAGATAATTTATTCCTAATCACAATTTTCCTAAAATTAAAAAATGCATAAAATTGTAAAAAAAAAAAACGACTGATAGGTAATTCGTTAGACAAGAAAATTTCAAGCAATTCGAGAAAAAAATAGACGAATTTACCTAAAAACAAATTTTCAAAAATTTTGAAAAAAAATTAAAATAATAAAATCCAAAATTTTTAAAAAATATGAAAAATATAAACCAAAAAAATTATTCAAGTTGAAAAATCTACCTACATTTGAAATTATTCTTAAAAAATTCAATAAAACGATGAGATTAAATTGGGTAAAAAAATTCACTTAAAATTATTTTAAACATATCATAAAAACATAAAATTTATGAAAAACAATTCAAGTTTTCAAACCCATCAAACTAAAACAAAAAATCAAAAATTCACAAGATTTTTGTAAAATTAAAAAAAAAATCATATTTTCCAAAACCGATATAAAATTTGGAAAAATTCATAAAAATTTAGAAAAATCACAAAACGAAAAATTCGAGGAAAAAATCGTGCGTTTTCAAAATCATATTTTCAGCCAATTCAAAAAATCCATAAAATTCAGAAATATTCCAAAGTTTCTAGAATTTCAAAATAAAAAATAAAATCCAAAATTGTCATAAAATTCATGAATTTTGAAATGCACTGATGAAAGATTTGAAAAAAAAATCAAAAATTCAAAAAAAAATCTTTAATAAAATATTTAGAAATTCCAAAAAATTTGAACAACTTTACATCAAAATCAGTGCAAAAATTTGGAATTTCAAAAAATTAATGTTGGACACTTGATCTTCCGAAATTTTGAGTTTCTCTATTTACAAAAGATTAAAAAAAAAATAAGTAAAATAAAAATCAAAAACAAATAATACAAAAAAAAATCTTGAATTTTCAAAAAATTCCTGAAACTGATGTAAGACTTGAGAATACCACAACTGCTGAAATTTCAGGTGAAATTATAATTAAGGGGTACTTAATAATTACCAAGTCCTCGGAACTTCATGAATTCAATTTCTAAAATTGTCATAAAATTTGGAAAATAACAAAAATGGAAAATTCGAAGAAAAAAAACTCGAGCTTTCAAAAATTTCAGAAATTGATAGGTATCATGAATTTTTAGAAATTTAAAATATTCGCATTTCTACATTTTATTCGTTATTTTTCGCTTATAACTCTTCAAATATGCGTTTAAACAAAAAAATGGTAACGACTAAAATTGATGTAGATAAACTTTGCAACAAAAAAGGTTATATTCATTTTTCCAAAAAAATGAACGGGTGGCGCAAAAACACTCTTCAAAAAAATTTATAGCATAAAAAAAAAAAGATTGCACCCATATTTCCTCGAAAGGCATAAAATGTCGAAAGTACTGAATATATGCGACTGAGGACACACCATAGATTACAAAAAATCCCTCACCTACCCTCTTTCCAGAAATGTGCAAACCATTTTTTTAGCTGATTTTTTCATTTTGAAAAAAATCAGTTGTTATTTTCTTTTCAATTTTCAGTAACACTTGAACCGTGTCCGAACTCAAAAAAAAGTTCAAATAAACGTTAGAGACTAACGTCTAGATTGATTGTTTTGTTTACATTCATGGGGTGCAACTTCGATAAATTTTTACCAAGTCCAGTGCTACATAATACTTTATAGTCAAAATTGGAAGGGAGGAAGGGGTCTAATCGAAATTCTTGTAATAACTAAAAGTATTTGTACAACTTCAAGCTACAACTTTTGTTTGAAAATTTTTTCAATCGAGCCCCTTACCTCCCCCCTGTTTTTAAAAATGTATTTGAAGGAGTTGGATTATCCAAAATTGGTGGGGAGGGAGGGATCCGATTGAAATTTTTGTTATCACCAAAATTATTTCTAGTACTTCAAGCTACAACTTTTGTTTGAAAATTTTTTCAATCGGGCCCCTTACCCTCCCCCTGTTTTTAATAATGTATTTGAATGAGTTGGATTATCCAAAATTGGAGGGGAGGGAGGGGTCCAATCGCAATTTTTGTCATAGCCAAAATTTTTCCTAAAACTTTGAGCTACAAGTTTGTTGCAAAAATTTTTCAATTGGACCCATTTCTCCTTCCCCCTTCAATTTTTAATTAGTATTTTGGGAGTGTTATGCAAAATAAGTGGAGAGAGAGGGGCTCAATTGAAAAAGTTTTCAAAAAAAAGTTGTAGCTTGAAGTTTTGCTAATACTTTTGGTTATCACAAAAATTGCGATTGGACCCCTCCCTCCCCTCCAATTTTGGATAATCCAACTCATTCAAAAACATTATTGAAAACAGGGGGAGGGTAAGGGGCCCGATTGAAAAAATTTTCAAACAAAAGTTGTAGCTTGAAGTACTAGAAATAATTTTGGTGATAACAAAAATTTCAATCGGATCCTTCCCTCCCCACCAATTTTGGATAATCCAACTCCTTCAAATACATTTTTAAAAACAGGGGGGAGGTAAGGGGCTCGATTGAAAAAATTTTCAAACAAAAGTTGTAGCTTGAAGTTGTACAAATACTTTTAGTTATCACAAAAATTTCGATTAGACCCCTTCCTCCCTTCCAATTTTGACTATAAAGTATTATGTAGCACTGGACTTGGTAAAAATTTATCAAAGTTGCACCCCATGAACGTAAACAAAACAATCAATCTAGACGTTAGTACGTTAGAGCACCTACGTAAAGTTTCCGACAAAACCACTTCATTTATTTTCCCCACATTCACCGAAATTGACGTTGTTTTTTTTTTGCAGAATTTTTTTTTTCTTTTAGAGAAAATTTGGCCATGAACCTGCATATAAGAACTCCCAATTTCACAAAACCAACTCCAAACCACTTTTACCAATATCTTTCCTTGTCTCTTTCCTCCTTTATATATGTTTCAACCTTCGAAAAATAGACAAAAAAAAAACTACTACCACCATATTTGAGGAAACAGATCCGATATCTTGGATGTACCGTTCGACCTGGAAGTCGTTCGAACCCCGTTTCTAAACCACTCGATAACCCACAATCCTATTGAATTCGGTTAAACCGTTACATAACCCGATCATTAGGATATCCGTTGGTAATATTTTTTTCAAATTATCTCCACCACGTATAGTAAAAACTAAAAAAATACCTAGTTAGACAAAAATAAAAAATACCCATAGAGTCGGGCCAGCGTACCATATTTGAAAAAGAAAGACCTTTGGTTGATACAATTTGCAAATTTTACCACCCACTGCTGTTTGTAATTTTTATTCCACCTACGTATTTCCACACGTTGTAAAATGTACATACATATACAATGTGCCTGGCTGCCTGTGCGATTACGTAAATGTACGATGATATATACCTATAACTAGACCGATAAATATATCTCAATAAGCTCATTATCGATTAATGATGACACAAGAACCCAGCACGATGCTCGATATGAGACGACGAAGCATACAAAGTATATGTAATGCATCCAATCCAATCGTTCGCCAACACCGATAAATAATTCAAATACAAGGCGTGCGAGTCGACTAATCGTATTACACTCGTTCGGCAAACAAACTGATTACTGATCAACGTTTCTCCAACTCCAAGTTGTGTTTACTTTGTCGAATGTCGAATTTTTCAAAATACATACAAAATGACGTGAAAAAATTCCAACACAGAGGACAGCAGGAGGCATAGGTCGAAAGGCCGAATATGATGTTTATGTCAACTCGTATATCTCCTGGTCTGGTACGATTGCAAGCATGATTTCTACTCGGATTTAGATTTCTTTCAATGGTATAAAAATGCTGGGTAATTTTTTCTTTCAACAAAAAGTCTGTACCGTTCACCATGGCGATACGGCCACGCGTATAAAAAATCCTATACCGATGGCATTGTGTAGGTAGGTCGAACAATGCTACGCGATCATCCTTTATCCGGCAGTATTATTCGCAGTAGGATACGAGTCCCTGTAGGACATTCATTCTGCTCATTGTAAGTAGCCATCGCGCGTCAAAAATACTATACGCGAAAATATTTCATATTATAGGGTGCCTTGGTACCTTTATCAAAATCCATCTCTATCGAATCGAGAATCATCGATGACAAAAGTCCCCACTGCAGCTACCTAAATATCATCTCAGGCCGAAAAAATCGATAAAATACTAGTTGATTCCGACTCTAGTACGTCACAACCTTTCATACGGTTACAGGTTTTACACTTTGGAAAACCAGAAGGAGTCCATAGGTCGTATATTTTCTAATTAATTAAACCTTATAATTTCAATTACCATCGAATGCGATCGAAAAACACATCGAACAGACTCCCTACATAGGTCTAATCAATTTTACTCCTCGTCAAAAGTGTATCTTACTTATTCACGAAACCAAAAACAAGCGGTAGCCGAAGACCAGTTATAAACTTCTGATAAGAAAACCCAATAGTGTATTCCAATCACGTATCTATACCGATTTCGTGGCATTTCAACCCAAAAAAACCTTTAAAAATAACCTGTATGAGGAAAAAAAAAAAAGTACAAAAATGTGGGACAAAATCTCTATCGGTGCACCGTTAAAACCGCTATCAATATCTGACCCGCATGATTATCGTAGAAAAATACGTGAAAAAATAAATAACCGACGACCTTGGTCCATCTTCACTTCACATTCAAATGGCGTTTTTTTTTTTTACCAAATTAATTACATGTGGAAGATTAGATCTTATAATTAATCCGGCTCGTGGTTGAAATTCCAAGTACCACGAGTATCTCGGGAGTACTTTTTTTTTGGCAGAATAAAATCCACATGGATATTGTGTCGTGTGCCTGCCTGGGCCATCGCATCGTAGCGTGCTCGTGAAGACTCGTACTTTCACCCTGGAGTGTGATGTGCATTTTTTTGGTAGCTTTGGTAGAAAATTCTAGCTTCTGGGTAACGCTTTTCCCACGATATTTATACCTAAATGTATATATAGACCTATACACTATAAGGGTCTACATAGATAGAGGACTTCTCTCTCTCTCCTCTTTCTCACTCTAGTGGATCTAGTAGTAGAATATACCTGAATGAGAAATTCAGGGTGCATATAATCGTTATATATATATATCTGTACCAGGTCTACCGTTTTTAGGTTTATGTTCCATATCATATTGGTATCCTTTGAATAACACCTACAATAACACTATTTCCAGGTAAAAGAGGAAACGAGTTGATAGCAAAAAATATACGTATATCTAGGTACCTATGGGTAAACCGCCCAGCCCATCAAATTATATGTAGGTACATGGGAATTTATAGGACTAGATCTGTCCAGTGGTCCACTCCCACCCTCACCCACTTCGAGAAGCTCCATTAATATTTTCTATAGTTAGGTCTATCTATTTTTATGAATTCATCGAGCTATGAAATTCGAGAAAATATAGTCTTGCCAGGATTGATTCGAGTGATTGAAAAAAGGTAGAAATTGTACGAATGATTTGATTTCAGATTCAACTTTATTTTTAATAAGCCTATTTCAGAAAAAAATGAAATTTTATTAAAATTGCAGTATCAGTTCATAAAAAATTAGGCTTGGGCTAAAAATGACCAGCTTTTCCAGAAAATTCCAAAACTTTTTTTGGGGGGGTGGGGGGGGGGGGGAGGATTGCGAACAAATCTAAACGATTTGCCTACCTATCTTATTTTTAGCTTTTTTAAAAAATATGGATCTAATCCTAACATCACTTTTCAAAAAGTTTTTTAAAATATATTTTTAGATTTCGAATATTTTCAATTTAGTTTTTTAAAACTGATTTCGTAACATCAATTTTAATTTAAATTTCTTAAAATTGATCCATTTCCATCAATTTTGATTATTAAAGACTTATTTTGCAATTTTTTTTTGCTTTCGAATGATTTCGACCTTAAATTTTAAAAAATCGAGCTATCATTTAAAAAAATATATATCTGTCAAAATTTAATTTTCATTTTTAATTCATAAAAATCTAATTTTAAAAAATTTTAACAATTAATTTTTTAAATTTTGATTTTCAAGTTGAATTTTTGGTGAGTAAGTCCAAGAATAAATTTTTTAATTTTTAGGCTAAATTTTTACATTTATAGAGAAAAAACATCAAAATTACGCCTGTCCCACTCACAATCTTTCAATCCACAACCTAACACCCTTTTTACTCCCTCCAAACATTACTACCATCACTTCTTCAACGTCTCAACCTGTCCAGTGTGTTACATCTCTTCCTATAATCTCTCCTCTTCGAAGCGTGACCACCACATCATAAAGCAGCTCGATCGTATAATCATGGTGGTACTCGAAAAGTAAGCTAAATTCTTTCAAACCCTCTTTGAAGCCTTCACGTTCTAGTCTGCGAGCTTTATCGCACTTCCATCTCACATCCTTGTCAATCTACTCGCGTGAATAAATAAATAAAGCACACAAGCGACGCTACTGGTTCTCCACTTCGGCATCACTTCACACACTGACCAAGCTATTCACCAAATATGATGGTACCTTGGTATTTGTATAGTATATGTACTTGCGTAAAATTTCGGACTTAATTAAGACCGCTTCGGATGGACCGATTCTTATCGATTTTTCTTTCCAATCCTGGTGGAACACTTTTGAGAGGATGGTTTATCACTGGATTTCGATCGATTCCAAAATTTCACATAAAAGTTTACTCTATTTACCTACTTCGAGTCTATAATATGGTGTGCTAACTAGACCAATACGAATCTCTCACTAGTTACATACATCTGCACCTCAGCAGCAGTAAAAAGACAACACCAGCATGTACATACTAGTTAATTAATCGTTAGTGTTTGAAGACACGTACCAAGATATCATTACGATGATGTTATTAAAATCGATCAAATATATAGTCAAACCGAGATAATGGAAATAAGTCCCTCTAAAAAAAAACCAACCTCTTGACGTAAGTACGATATATAGCGTAAGGTGTGCTGTATTAACGGTATACGTAAGAAACGGGTGCCAAGTCTACACCCATAAGGGTACCAGTAGGTAAAACTCCACAAGACATCCAGGAGTCTTATGGCCTTCATGGCACGGGTTCATCTAGTTAATTCTAGCATATATATTTGTCATAGTCTACATTTCAAGGACACTGTTACCTATATACATTAGTATCATATATATGAGGAATTATTTACATATACCTATACGACGAATGTCTTGGACCATAGTATGCGGGTACATATTATCGATGATGAGTTTGTTTTGTAGTGTATGAGAAAGCCAGATCATCTTCACGTGTAAATCACCCGTTTGTTTGTCGGTTACTTCTTTGTGCACAGGTAGAGACCGAAATAGAAAGAGAGGGACGTGGATATAATGGCAAACGGATCATATTTTTTTACACCTTGCCATATACAGGGCTAATTTAAACTTGCGGAGTGCCTCTACTACGCTACGTGTCACCAACTCAGTTTTGGGTACGTTTTACTTCTCTTAGATAAATGCTGTAGAGAAAAGTACTTAAGCTCAACGAACTTTTGGTAAGTAAACTGGACAGTTACGTGTTATTCGTTAGAGGTCTCCAATCCCGTGCCTCGACTACACCATCAACCCATTTTTGTGTATGTTTTACTTCTCTTAGATAAACGCTGTAGAGAAAAGTACTTAAGCTCAACGAACTTTTGGTACGTAAACTGGACAGTTTCGTGTTATTTGTTAGAGGCCTCCAATCCCGTGCCTCGACTACACCATCAACCCAGTTTTGTGTATGTTTTACTTCTCTTAGATAAACGCTGTAGAGAAATAGAACAAAGAACTTAAGCTCGACGAATTTTTGGTACGTAAACCAAACAGTTTTGTGCTATTCTTTAGAAGTCTCCAATCCTGAGCTCGTGGTTGTCCAAATCTCCATTTGAGATCACTGTAATAGGCAGAATATCTCTCTCTGCACTCGCGGTTATCCATTCCATTTGAGCTCGCAAGAAAGTAACTAGACCTTCTCTCTTCCCTACACCCTCTACTTCACCTGCCTGTAGTACTCCCAGGCCCAATGTAACCCTCACCGATACACTTGTGCGAGACATTATTGTCTCAACTCTGAATTTTAATTATCCCTCGCATGCGGAGTAATTTTACCCTTAACGAACGTCAACTGCCATTGCCAGGATATGTTTGATCTGACCATCGAGACACGATAAAACCATAATCATGTAATTCGCCCATCGAGGTACTAATTTCGAACATGCCGAGGCAAACTATTGATTTCCGTCGAGTCGCTTCGACGACTACACATATGGCCTGGCCAAAGGAAATAATTAAGTTTTCCAGGTGGACAAGTCGTGCCGAGTTGGCGTTTGGGACATTACGCGAATAATTATCATCGATATTGTTCTTGTCCACGTCTCTGAGTTTGATGGCGAGTGCATTAGCGCGCGAGCGAGGTGAGATCCGAGTTCCGGTTTCCGACCATGTAATATGGGCTTACAACCCCTCGTCGCTCTGTATTAAGATGTAGAAATTTGTTGTTTTTGTAGGCACTTCAAGTATGGGAAATTCTATCCGCGAACGCACTTGTCTATCACCCACATGAACGTGCTACCCCGAACATCTGGCTCCGAGCTCAAGCCATAGCCATATACCATCGTACATCTGGTATCCCCTTTTCCTCTCCATGCAGCTCATTTTATCCAACATCTAACCCCTTGGACATCGAATTTGTTGCAGCGAAATTTACATGTTTGTACTAATAACTCCTTTCCTATTTCCTCTTTGGTGTTTTTCCATCCCTTCCGTAGCTTTCTAGAAATTTCTACGTTGGCCAGTTTTCGCAACAAGTCGTCTAGCACAGTTTCCATGCGACGTCGCACAAACACACGCTAGATATAGGATAAAATTCACTAATACTAATACTAATCCTACTTCCTGTTAACTGACATGCACAACTTACAACATATGGTGGATTTCACGTTAAACCTACACCTCACTCACACACATCCCATGTACAGGGGAAAAAACGGGAGCACGACAGCGGAACGCGCCTAATATACTCTCACTCTCTCATTCTCTACCCTATACCTACTGATCTGTATAGAGAGAAGCATGGCACCTAAGAAACCGCATTGCTAATAAACAGGGTAGAACATTATAGAGGGTAACTGGTTGCCATGTACCAAGGATCCGGATCCGCGATTCAATATGCGAACATACATAGAACAGGGTGCCAAGGACCGGTTCACGTACTAGCATATCGGCTCCTTTGGTGGCTGATGGTTTTTTTTTCGAGACTCTTTTTGAAATATCTAAATATACCTATGTAGATGTTGAACTGGTTATTGAACTTGTCTACGTGGTAACGATGTGGAAAATAAAAAAAAAGTTTATCGGTTAGATCGTTAATTCGTTGCAGAATTAATAAGCTAATAACAATGTACAATTAATGTACACAAACTCGGTGTAAAAATGGTAAATAAACATTCGCCTCGAGTATAAATAAAGAATTATTGAATGTCGATGAATGAGAATTCTTAGTGGAAGGAATACCAAAGTGATTTAATTGCCATGGTTTGGACTGTGTTCTAATTTGACTTGATGTAGATTGAGGAAGTGATGGAAATGGGGTTACTGAAAAGGATACAGGAAGAGGGAAGGTTCGATGTAGGTTTTTGAGAATTTAGTTGAATTTCAAATTGAATTTTTAGTACGATTTTTCAAAAAATGAATAAAAATTTCGAAGACTTTTTTGAGAGGATTAGTTTTAGAAAAAAAAATTATGAATTTCATCGAAAGCACAGGAGAAAGGGCAACTTACATAAATAAAATTGAAAAATGTATCAACTTTTTCATTTTTATTTTTTTTGTTTTTGAAAAAAAAATTAAATTGTCAGCTCTCCTCTCCCATCATAATTACCTCAGGTAATTGAGTTTGAAATTTAATAATTTTGACAATGATAGTTCCAAAATTCCATTTTTTTAAAAATAGGAAATATTTACCAATTTATCATTGAATTGAACACGTAAGAATTTAGAATTTGGCATTAAAAAATATTCTACAATGTAACCCAATGTTCCATCATTTTGAATTTTTAAAATAAAAAATTTATCCAAATGAAAATTGTTTAAATTTTTTTCTTGAATGCCTTTTAAAGACGTTCTTAAAACGTAGAAAATTTCATTCAAAACTTCAAAAGGATTAAAGCTAATTTTTCAATTTTTCTTGAAGGGAGAATCCTCTCCCCTTCTCCCCGAAAAAATGCTTGAAGAAGTTATGAAAACGTTAAATTTTTTATTCAAATGGATTCAAACTGATTTTTCAATTTTTTATAAATACTTTGAATTTTTAAGTACGTGTCGTTTCCCCCTCTCCCCACAAGATTTGTGCAGAGATTTTTCGATTTCGAACATGGAAAATTTCACACTGATTAAAATAAATTTAAAAAAATTTCTCCAGTGCTTAGTACCGAAAAATTCCTCTTCGCCCCTCCCCTTGAAAAAGTTCTCAACAAATTTTGATAACTTTAAAAATTTCATTCTAATGGATTGAAACTAATTTTTAAATTTTTCTTAAATGATTTCAATTTTTAGTGATCCTTGAAAAACAAAAAATCGCTCGTTTGGATCAAGGAACAACTCTCCCTTTCCGTCTCCCCCTCAAAAGGATTTTTGGAAAATTCTTGCAACGTGAAACGTTTCCTTCAAATGGACTAAGATTAATTTTTTTATTTTTCTCAAATTTTTTGAAGATCTTCTGCCCCTCTCCCCCTTGAGAAAATTCTTTGAAAAATTCTTAGAACAAGAAAGATATGGTTCAAATCAATTAAAATTAGTTTTTAATTTTTCTGGAAAGCTTTCAATTTTTTTAGCCTTCAAAAAAAAATATCGCTCATGTGAATCCAAGGAGTTCCCTCCCTCATAAGCTTGAAATTTTGTCAAAAGTTTATAATAGAACGTGGAAAATTTTACTGAAACAAATTGAAATAAATTTTTCAATTTTTCTCAAATTTAAAAAAAAATGTAGTTCTCAGGACGAGATATCGCTGCAGTGGATCCAAGGGGTCCCCCACAAATTCCAAACTACGAAGATATGATTTTTTAGACATTTTAACATTCTAAACTGATTGACCTGTTTCAATTCCAAATCATCCAAATAATACTCAACAATTAGGTATTGAGAACACCATTTTCGTCCAAATTTTGAAGTATTTTCCATCCAAAAATTAATCATTGCACTATTTCTCAAATCGTAAATTTCGAATAACCAAACCACTCGTAAAAATTTCCCAATTTTCTTCATAAATTCACCAGCTCGAAACACCACTCATAAATCACATTTTCCCTCCAAAACTAAACACCCACCTTTCGCAACTCGCCATAAAACACGTACGAGTATTCGAGAAAAAAAATTCCATCCTTATCTCGGTAACGCGCCGATACACAATTGAATCAGATATTTCGCATTTTTCTCGTTCGAACCGTTACGTGAAACGGTTCACCAACCCCCCAACCTGCCACCCTCATCACGGGTGAAAAGTTACGAAAGCTCTAAAAGTCCGTTACAAAGCTACGGAGACTTCAACGTCGGTATTCAAAATAGTAGAATTATTGGTACGCGCGGTTACCATGGATACGAATCTTCTAACGGACTCTTATATGCACTTAACTAACGTATTTTCTACTATACGACTACTCTTCTATCGCATGCGGGCGAAGGCGAATTTTTCACGCACTTTAACGGATTTCCTTCCGATTTGGAAGTAGTTAAGGGGATGGTGGTGATAAATTTTCGAATTCCCATACAATACCTTATGGTTGTGTATCCACCCTCTATGATATGAGTTCCAAAGTCGTGAGAATCTTAATCGTATTAGATGTGGTAATTTATTTTACTGAACGGGAACGAATTGGGATGTTGAACGGATATTTGCTATTAGTCTTTTCCTCCTTTGGTATTTTTTTGAGAAAAATTAGTTTGGGATTTAAATGAGCGTTACTTTTTGGTAAATTATTTCAAGGTTGGGGTGGTTAAATGGGAGAAAAATAGGTTACTGGAAGAAGAAGGTAGAGGAACACATGGAAAAATGAAAAATTGTGAGATGATCTCGATCTGGAATTCTATAAGAGATTTTCCCTAAACAGTAAACAGTGGACATTTTTTTGAAGAAAATTGAGCATCACAGACTTATAATTTTGATGTAGTTTGTGAATTTACTCTTTAAAAAAAATACCAAAATTAAAGTAAGTATACGTACACGAAAAATATAACCAAAAATAAGCTAGCAAATAATTGATCAAAAAAAAAAAATCAAAAAAAATCCCTCGAACCAGAAAACTCGAAAAATTATCAAAATTACCATCTTCTCATTTTTATCAATTCATAAAAATAAAAATACGACGCGAGAAGAGCAAAACTACGTATCTAAAAATACATCCCCTCGAACGGAGCGAAACACCACGAAAAAAATCCTATTTACAAATAACACGTACGAAAAAGCAACACTAGGAATAAAAAAAAAATCGGCAATAAAAAAAATAATAAAAGCATGAAAAAATCATTGAAACTCACCAAAGTCTCTATTGAATTGGCCAATAAATCCTAGAAACAGACGAAAAATCACGACCGTTAAAACTCTGTTCGAGAACTCAAAACTACGACAACAATCCACGAACCGAATAGGAAACGAAGTAACGTTTGGTACTACTCAAAACACCAACTCGAACTCGATGTACCTAGAAGTTGAGCAGGGTTGCCAACCTCCCCACCAACCGGCTTTGTCGCGGTGTCGCGCGCGCACCGCGGCACTCGTACGCCAAAACACCTGGACTTGTGTACTAGTTTAAAAGAGGCACGCGCCAACCCCCCCAACTCGCACCACCGATTGCCTTTTCTACTATGTACAGCCACAGCGCCGTTCTAAACTACCAACTTCTAATATTTATGACACCTACCTTCTCATCGGCAACTTCAATATTTCTCTTTGTGCTTCTGACTTTATCTCTTCTCTTGCGGCCACGGTGCTTCTTCATCTCCGCTCATGGCGCTCTTGCACTTCTATTGCGACGACCAGACGGAGAAGCACAACTGGGGTGGCTCTGAGCGGAGAGATAACGTCGTGGCGCGTCGTATTGTGGCGAAAAGGCGACAGATAACAATTACCATCAACATCAGCATCGCCAGCAGCGCCTAAGAGTCCAGACGTAAGAGATACGGATTATCAATCATATCTTCAAGTTGATTCGTTTGTGCTGGAACAGTAAAAATTTTTGATCATCAGTTTGACCTGGTATTATGAAAAGTCAAAGCTATAACATAGTTCAGCAGATTTTTAGTATCTCTATCTTGGGTCATATAGCTAGGCCCGTAGACAAGGGGGGCAGAGGGGGCAATTTGCCCCGGGCCCGAAGTTTTGCTAGGGGGTCCAAATTGAATTTTTTCAACCAAAATTGGAAAAATCACATAGTTTTTGGTCAACAATGCCCTTGAAATAAAGCCCAAAATAATTTTTGCCCAGGCCCATTTTGGCTCTCGACGGGCCTGCATATAGCTTGCAGATCCCCAAGATGGCCACGGTTCTTTGAAGTTAGAATGCAAGTCCCTGGAGAATATTTGTATTCGAGAATATGTACTTTCATCCAGTAATGGTCGTGCCGATTCTGATACAAAACCAGGTGATAACCTCGATGGCTTTAGTTCAAAAGAGTCGTGTGCCGCAACAAAAAAGGTTCTTTCCGCGACGGGCTAGACTAGATTTCTTCTTCTGTTTTCCTCAAGAGAAGATCTTACGACGTTACGAGAAAGAGACAAAAGTCCTTTGAAGATTGGCGCAACCAAATCTCAATTCTCAGGTGACTTGACCTTTTGTGACTTTTCTTTTATTCCTGACCAACTCTGTATCCATCTTCCATCGTTCCCAAATGATTATTTATGGATATCAATTCCATCTTGTTTAGTTTACTAATTACTTCAAAAATTATTTCAAACGCAGTATCACAGAAAAAAGTCACGAACCTAGTCACATTTTTGATTTTACATACTTAATTATTTCAATCTCAAAAAAAAAATAAATAAAAAAAATAAAAATGGTAAGCACGGAAGAGAGGTTACAATTTTTGATTTTGGTCTATATGAAAAGTACTTCACCCGAAAAATATTCAGGTGCAGTTTTGATTTTTGATCTCAGAAAAATAAATATATCAACACGTCAGCAAGTCACATTTTTGATTTTTGATTTTTGAATTTCGATCCTAAAGAGATGTTCAGGTCCCACGTGTTTTAGATTTTTGATCAAAAAACCCAAAAAAGTAGTATTCAATTATTCCGTCGCTTTTGGTTAAATTTTTGATTTTCAACCTCAGAAAAATATTCAGGTCACATTTCTGATTTTCATCTTAATTTTTATTTCCAATCTCAAAAGAATATTCATATACGATTTTCGATGTTCGATTCCAGAAAAAGTATGTAGGTCAGATTTTTGATTTTTTGATGAATATAAGAAAAATATTCAGATGATTTTCGATTTCATAAAAATATTTTCAGATCAGATTTTTGATTTTCGAATTTCAATAAGTATTAAAAAAAACTATTCAGAGGTTAAGTTCGTCACGTTAATTATTTTTGACCCCAGAAAAATATTCAGGATGTATTTTTGATTTTGTACACATTCAGGTCACATTTTCAATTTTTGATATCAGAAAAATGTTTGATGCTTTGGTTAGTCCGGTTTTTTGGTTTTTGATCCCAAAAAAGTATTTAGTTATACCTTCGTTTTTGTTTTTTTTAATTTTCAATTCCAGAAAAGTAGATATACTTACTTACAGATGACATTTTTGATTTTCAGCTCCAGAAAAATATTCAGATCACATTTCTTTCTGATTTTCATTACACTCATTATTTCCAATCTCAGAAAAATAAAATGTCAGATTTTTTTTGATTTCTTAATCCGACGAAAATATTCAGGTCTCATTTCAAATTCTTTTTTTTTTCAACAAAATTTTCGATTTTTATAAAGTTCGAAACTGCTGTAAAATTATCGATTTTTATAGTGTTTGAAATCCCCGTAAAATTATAAAATTTAATGTAAATTTTTCAATTGTACAAAAAATACCTAGTAAAATTTTAAAAAATTGTCAATTTTTATTGATTTTGAAAAATTGTCAATTCTCATCAATTTTTGAAAAATTGTCAATAAATATTCACTACCTAATTTCAAAAAATTGTCAATTTTCATAAATTTTGTAAAAAATGTCAATTTTCATCAATTTTGAAATTTTTTTATTTTTTATCAATATTGAAAAATTGCCAATTTTCATCAAATTTGAAAATTTTTGAATTTTTACCAATTTTAAAAAATTGACCATATTCATTAATTTTGAAAAATTGACAATTTTCATATTTTTTAAAAATTGTCAATATATTCATTAATTATGAAAAATTGCCAATTTTCATCAACTTTAAAAATTTTCAATTTTCGTCAATTTTGAAAAATCGTCAATTTTTACTAAATTTCAAAAAATTGTCATATTTCATCAATTTTGAAAAATTGTCAGTTTTCACCAATTTTGAAAAATTATCAATTTTCATTTTTTTTTAAATTTTCCATCAGAAAATTATTCAGAGCTTTATCCTGCCTTATTTTTGATTTTCAATCTTTTTCACGTTTTTAAAGTTTAATCAGTTTTTTGCTTTTTTTTGAGTCAGCATACAAAATAATTATATTTTTTTAAAACAGATACATATAAAAATCTCCAAAATAACTTTTCAGTTTTCTTGAATAAAAATTATTTACCTATCTTTTTTTTGGAATAGAAAACGTTCTCTACCTATTTTTGAGTATTTTTTTCTTTCAACTTGTACGGAGTGAGAAAGCAAAAAATGTTTTTTTGGAACCAAAAAAACTTTTAATTTTTCGGAATGAAATTTTTTTCAATTTTCTGGGGAGTAAAAAATTTTGGAAATAAAAAATATCTAAATTTTTCAACACAATTGAAAATTTCCAATTTTTTTGAAAATTTTTTTCTCATTTTTTAAAATTATTTTAAAAAAATTTTTGGAACCAAAAATTTTTTAACTGGTAGGTACTTGATGAAACAATTTTTCAATTTTTTGGACAACAGAAAAATTTCTTAATTTTTTGGAACCAGAAAATCTCTGAATTTTCTGGAATGAAAAATTTTCCAATTTTTTTGTTTAGAAATCTTTTAACCTGTACAGAGTGAAAATTCATTTAAATTTTCAGGGGAGCAAAAAATTTCTCACTTTTTTGGAACCAGAAAATCTCAGAATTTTTTAGAATAAAAATTTTTCTTAATTTTTTGGAGTACCTAGGTAGATTTACTTGTAGGTACTTAAAAGGACTGAGTGAAACGATTTCTCAATTTTTTGGGAATAAAAAAATAACTTGCGTTTTTTGGAATAAAAAAACTCAATTTTTCGGAATAAAAAATCTTATATTTATTTATTATTTTTTTTCAATTTTTTGAAGCAGAAATTTTTTTACTGGGAGCCAGGTAGTACGTACTCAGTGAAACATTTTTTCAATTTTTTGGGGAGTAAAAAATTTCGAGAGTGAAAAATTATCTCAATTTTTGGAAACAAGAAAATCTCAACATTTTTTGGCATGACAAATTTTCTAATTTTTTTGGAGTATTTTTTTTTCAATCTGTGGAACAGTAAATTTTCTGGAGCACAAAAATTTTCAACTTGTATATGAAACAATTTTCAGTTTTTTCAATAAAAAAGAAACACTGAATTTTTGGGAATAAAAATTTAATGAACATTGTTTTGAGTAAAAATTTTTCTAACCTAAATTGAGTGAATCAATTTTTCACATTTCTGAGGAGGAGAAAAATTTTTCAATTTTTTCGAAATAAAAAAATTACCTCAATTTTTCTTGAGTAAATTTTTTTTACCTGAACGGAGTAGAACAAATTTTAAATTTTTGTAGAGTAAAAATTTTTCAATTTCTTGGGAGTAAGTAAAATATTTTTTAATGTTTTGGGGAGTAATTTTTTTTCAATTTTCTGACGAGTATAAATTTCTCAATTCTTTGGCATAGAAAAATTCTCAACTTCTTACAATGAAATCATTATCATTCTTCAATTTTTTGGAAGGAAACAACCAAGCTGAATTTTTTTGGAATATTTTTTTTTTAAACCTGTACGGAATGGAACAATTTTTAAATTTTCTATGGATTAAAAAAATTTGTCGATTTTTTTAAAATAAAAAATTTTCTCAATTTTTTTGAGTAGGTAAAAAATTTTGGAATTTTTTTAATATTGAAAATAATGAATCCACAATTAGAAACTTTTTGCGAAATGACTTTCCTCCTGTAAAATTATCGTTCATCAATGACATTGAAATAACCTCTTGTGAACAAACCCAGCCTACTTTTAGAACGATTCGCAACAAACATCCATAAACAAACTCCAAGAATTCTTCGAGTTCGAATTGGTACCTCTACTTTTTTTCCCTTCAAATCCTCAATGTTTTTTTGAACTTGTGCAGACTCGACTGTGGCCAATAGGTCAACAGGAACGTGACTCGATACGGCAACCCGACAACAATTTAAATATAGATCAAAGCTTATCAGCACGGTTATAGTTGCAGCGTACCGTCTGTAATTATCCGTAACCCGAAGTCCGCAATTACCGCAAAACAAAATGTATCGGTAATTGGTAAGTATACTAGTAACACCCACACCGTTACAATTATGGGCGCGAACAATCGCAAAGAAATTTTTTACGAGCTCGCGACGCGCGTGCTAAAAAATTGCTTCATTTTCTAAATTTAACGCCCAAATAACGAGCACAGATGTGCCTCAAAAAAAAAAATCACGGTCGACGCCTTCGTCATATTACTATAATATAATCAGCTGTCACTTGGTGGGGAGGAACTTTTGGCTTTTTCAGCGAAAAATTCTTTTTAAAATGACCACCGTACGAGATGAGCACATGATCTTCTTCCCTGTGTGGTAATAAAAGTCTACTTCGGGGAAAAAAACTTCAGAGTACTCCCGAAAATAACCACCTAGAACTAGGTACTTACGAGCACGGTTACAACTCTTAGTACGAGCGTACTTTTTAATTAAATCTTGTTTTTTTTCTCGTACCTCTTTATTGTTCTATATGTACAAAGCCTAAATTAAGACATTAAAACAAAACAAAAGATGACTAGAACCAGTTAACTCGGGTAATTTATGATCGTTATAGTCTCTTTTACAATCATCCATATTTTTTCGGCGGCTCAACTCAACATTGGTGTCTCTATGGTGAAAAAGTTTTTTTTTTAATGAAACCAGTTCTATCGAAGTAAAAAAAAAAGGGTTTTACGCGACCTCAGTGCGCACTACGTACTGTCAAGACAATAATTTGAATTCTTCGATCGTGTTTTTCTACACGTTTAACTATTTTACAAGGTACCCAGCGTTAAAGACTCCACGCACAAATCTAAACGATACAGCCACCAAAATCTAATCAGCTTTACCCTTCGCTTTTTTCCTTCGGTTGGTTACCTTCGCTTCGATCAAAAAATATAGGTAAAATTATCATCTGTCCAATTAAAGCGCCACCGAACAATCGAAATTTTTTATAGCTTTACCTGTATATATTCGAGCCCGAATTTTTATAAGGAATAAAAAATAATGAGTTTTTAAATCCTTTTTCCGAACGTATAAACAATTTTCGAACCGATTCGATATTCAGAGTGCGACTTGTTGATTAGTGCTCGGAGCATCCAACCTGGCTCGTTACCGTTTTCCTATTTCCACACTATTCGTATTTTTCACCCTCCTCCTCACCGCTTCATAGGTCTAGAAGTGTTATTTATGGATTTATTTACACGTTTGTGCAGATGGCGCACGTGATAAGATAAGTATGAACGACAGTTTGGAATCATTTAAATGCTGACTTCTGCGAAAATGATCTGAACAAAGCGTCCGGTCAGGCAAATATATGTAGCAGACCTATGCAGACCCTTACCTAGGCTACACATTGTTTCGTACGTACAAATCATTTATTACGAGCCGAGCATGATGCTTAAAATTACCTAAATTAGTAGGCGGATTTAAATTAGGAATCTGCTAGGTTTCCTACAGTGGTAATTTTTTTCCACTCCTGAACTATAAATTTTCGATGCAGTCACGTTTCGTGTTCTAATAGGGGTTGAGTCAGAAGTAGGTATGGGTAGGTACCTAATTTCGGGTGTGAATATTTTAATGATAGTCCTTTACGTCGAGAAAAGGAATTAAAATTTAGCTTCAAAGATACAGAGTCGGAGTATGCGCGTGGTCATATCAATACAGTGTACTACGAGTATAAAGCTGTTGGTGAAATTACAAGGGTGTCAAGAAATAGATATGGTTGTGGGTGGATGGCGAAGAGAAGGGTTGAAAGAGGATAGGTATTTTTCAAGTTTTTTTGTGAAAACGAGTTTTACCTAAATAAGATTTAGATTTGATTTCTGACTAATCTCAGACGTCTTCTTCCCAAAAAGGATTGGATTCGTGGTTGATACGGTGTGGAGCCTTTAGAGGAATCGTGTGTGATTTCAATTTAAATTATTAGAAGATTGCTATTTTGAGATGAATCAGGAAATTTGTAGGATTGATTCGAAAAATAGAAAATTTCAATTTTGATTTCATTAATATTTCAAAAATGTGAGTAATTTTCTTTCAATTTTAATATCTGACTTGAAAAAAATTTTAAGTTGCAATTTGGACATGAAAATTAAAAAGAAGTCATTTTTAGGACATCTTAATTTTTAAAATCAGAAATCTGAAAAATTGTACTAAATCATTTAAACAATGAAAATGTTAGTCCAAAAATTCCCATTTTGATGAGAAAATTATTGTAACTGTGATTAACAAATTTTCAAAAATTTCCAAAACAATTTTTATCCAAAAAATTGAAGAATTAGTTTATGTAGGTATTTTATTTTTGGAAATTGCAATATTTTTACTCAGAGAATTGAAAATTATAATTTTGATGTAAAAATTGCAGAATCATAATTTCTTTTTGAAAACTGCAATTTTTTCACTAAAACAATCGAGGAATTCCAATTCTGATTCGAAAATCTTAAAAATGCCAACTTCGCACTCAAGGACTGGCTCTTTGTAGCGCAACGGGAAATTGAGAATTAAAAGGGCTCTTGCAGTTACTTGAAGGGAGGTGTGCAGATTTTTCCAGCTCGAAATTTTTGGATGGCATTTTGTTGCAGAGGCACGCCACTTCAAAATTTTGGGGACCCATTTGTAATATTAAAAGGCTCTTTTTCAGACATTTTTTTCATATTTTTGGAAAATAAAAATGCGTGCGTACAAAATATTTCACAAATTTTTTGAGAAAAAAACGTGTTTATTTCTGCTGAGAAAAAATCTCAAATACCTATTTAAAAAATAAAATTTTTTGTCTCAATTTTTTTGGAAAAAAAATCCCTCTTGATTTTTTTTGGAGTAAGTAAGTAAAATATTTTTTCAACTTTTGGAAAAAAAATCGATTTTTTTTATTTTATTTTTATTTTTTTAAAGAAGAAGAAGAAGAAGAAATTTGCTTTTAATTTTTGTTGGAGTCAGCATGAAAAAATTTGTAACCTTTTTAAAGTAAAAATAATTGAAGAAATTTTTTTTTTTTTTTTTTTTTTGAGAGGAAATCCCTATTTTGTTGCCTGATAACCGTATTAAATTATTTTTTTATTTCATCAACTTTTGGAGTAAAAAATATTTTTTAATTTTTCAGAATGAAAACATTTCAATTTTTTCTGAAAAAAAAATTCTGATTTTTTTTTTGAAATTAAAATATGTACCTAACCTACCTAATGCTCACCATGAGTATTTATTTTTTATTTGTTTGTTTGATGTCAGATCAGTGTGAAACCAGTTACTAATTTTTTGAAGCAAAAATGGTTTTGTTTTTGGGAAAGAAATAAAATTTCTTATTTATGGGAAGAGCAATCTATTATTTTTTCAGAAAAAATCTCATTTTTTATCTCATTTTTTTTGGAAAAAGACTTTAATTATTGGAGTAAAAAAATATTCCACTTTTCTCGAAGAAAAAACATCTGAAAAACATACTTAATTTCACTGTAGGTGGGTATATTTTTTTTCGTTTTTTGAATTGAAAATTTTTTACATTTCTTTGGAATAAAAAAACTTTTTTTTTTTTTTGAAAAACAAGTCTCAATCGTTTGAAAAAAATACCAAATTTCTTTATAAAAAAAAATATGCGTTTTTTTTCTTTTTGAAAAAATTAAACTCATTTTCACGGTAAAAGCTCTTATTTTTGACGTTTTTTAAAGAAAAAATTTATCAATTTCTTGTATTGGAACAATTTTTATTTTTTTTCAAATAAAACAAATCTTGAAAAATCTCTCAATTTTTTGAAAAAATATGATTGAATTTCCTTGGGAAAGAAAATCTATCTTTGTTTTTTTGAAAGAAAAAATCTCATTTATGGAACTTTTCGAATTCTTTTAGGGAAAAATCCTAATTTTATAAAAAAAAAAAATCACTGAATTCTTTCAAAAGAATGTCAATTTTTTGGAAGAAAAGAAAATCAAAAAACAAAAAAAAAACAAAAAAAAAGTAAAAAAGATAACTTTTTGGAAATTGTAATATTTTTACTGGAAAAATAAGAAAATGTAATTACTTGATTGCGATTCAAAAAATGGCAGTTCTTAAACAAAAAAATTGCGATTCTGATGATTTTTTTTTGGTGTGTTTTTAATTTCAAGAGTATCTTACGTACACATTTGAGAAAAATGTAAAAAAAAAAAAAATAGGAAATAAATACTTTGTTTTTTTCAACGTTTTTTTTTCAAGTTTTTGAATCTCATGCAATTTTTAAATATTACCTAGTAAAATTAATATATTTCAAACTTTTACCCTACATTTGGAATTTTTTGATCAAAATTTCAGTTTTTTAATTTTTTACATTGGAATTGAAATTTTTTAATTTTTTAAATTGAAAAATTACGATTTCCTACTTAATAAAAAATTTATTTATATTTTTAAAATTTTGACGTTCAAGTTGCAATGTTTGAATGTTTCAAATTTCAATCAAAATTCGAATTTTTAAATCGTTTAGTCTAAAAATCACGACCTAAAAAATACATGTCATTGTTTATTTATTATATTTTCCCAGGTACATTTTTCCAATTTTCGAATTAGAGTGTGATTTAAAAAAAAATTAAAGCATGAGAAATTCTTTTTTCAGTTTTTAAGACAAAAGCACAATTTCTAAAATTTAAAATTCAGAATAAGGATTTTCTGTTTTTTTTTTTGAAATACCTACTTGTATTTTTAAATTTCACAAAGGTTTAATAAATTACAATTTTTATTAAGAATATTTTTTCATAATATTTTTGAAATTTTTGAAGTGAAAAATTACAATTTTTACAAAAAAAAAAAAATTAACCAAAATAACTTACAATTCAAAATTTTGAATCTTAATCAGAATTTTTCAATTTTTTGTGTAAAAAAATTGCAATTTTCAAAAAAAAATTACTGTCTTATACCTATGTACTCGTATTTTCTGATCTAGAGGATACGTTTCGATCAAAGTCCAGTTTGCCTGGTTAACCATATACTTGGTTAATATGCAATTAACGAACGTTTATATACCGCAAGATTATATTATTCTATAACTTGATATTATAGTCGTCTACGACTTAATGGCTATTTAATGATCGAAGAGGATACGATTTAAATAATTATTAACCGCTTCGGTAGTTACAACCAATATACTTATACGTGGTACATTGTAATAGGTAATTGGAAATACGTATCATAAATTTACCAACAGCGTAGCTTATGTAGAGCTGCCGGCTACATCGATATCGAAAGCTCAAACAATATTTGCATTTTTTTCGGCAACATTGTATCTCGTGTCTCGTGCCAATATTAATTACATACATTTCTCGGTATCTACGCAGGTACGTACCATGCAATGGTGCCTATTTTTTCCACCGACGAGAAAGTAGATTAGGTATATTCGCGTGTATACATATAAATCGCTGATTATTAAATTATAACCACGAATTTCCAGTATCTTTAACTATTTCTAGGTTATTTACCTCTCCTCTTATAGGTTCTTTTTTGGCCAACTTGAAAAAAAAAATACCCGTGCTAATTGGAGAGTCGAAGGGTAGTAGAACATAACACACAGTAGACCTCTATAAATGTCTCGATGTATCTGTTTCTATATAAATACTGAACTGAAGAAAGTGCTGATATGCCTGGAGCTGGAATGATTAAGTCGTCACTGGTGTGAATACTAATTCAACCTGTGATTAGCGTCTTGAATGGTTAAGTAAGCGATTCATTCGAGTGCTAATTCTAACAATTAAAAATCGCTAACTGGTAATTTAAATTGGCATTATTTTATGATAACTCCTCGGGCTGGATTTAGTACTCGCGTATATTCATCCAGATTCCAGTTCGCGGGCGGTGCGGGTGTGGTCTGCTGTGTTGAATTGCATGACTCATTACAACCGACTTCTGATTTTTTTCTTCTAACTATTATGCTTCATTATAGGTACGAAGATGCGAATCGATGTCTTCATTTTGCCGAGTATGAGGTTGTTGAAAGGTGGAAGACAGATTGGAGAGGTTTTATAGTAGTCTTTATTAAGTATATTTTGTTGATTTTTATTTCGATGATAAGATTGACTAGGCTTGGGTATTAATTAATTAATTTCTCATTTCGTGGTCTGTAATATTTGTTAGGTAGGTATTTTATATTCTATGACTGGTGATTCCGAGAAAAAATGTGGGATTTTATAGTCGAGGTATCATTTAGATTTTCCTCTTGGAAATGTAAATCGAGACGTCAGAAACTAGAAATTCGAGATATTTAATAAATTTTGATATAACTTCAAAATTAGGTAATTTATTATTTTTTAAATTTATTTTTAAAATGGGATCAACTTTAAAAACTTTTTTGGATTTTTATAATTATTTATTAAAATATGATTGAATTTTCTGTGTACTAATAATTTTTTTATATTCTGTCAAGGTTCAAAAAAAATGTAATCTAAGATTATTTTCTACAAAGTTTAGAAGTTCGTCAATTTTTTAGATACCTAGTAAATTATTAGGGTTTGAAATTTTTTAAATTATTGAAATTTGGCAAGTTTTGAATTTTAATTCATCTTTGAAATTAAAATCGATTTTTAAAGTTCGTTGAATTTTCAAAAAATTAAAATAATAATGACACACACAATAGATATTCATTATTTTTTTCGTACTTAAGTTAATATTTCTATTTTTTTTTAATTCAGTAGCTTCGATTTTCCCATCACATTAACATTTTCCTATTTTTTTTTTTTTTTTAATAAAAATAAAAATTACAATTTCATGATTTTTCTGTGAAAAAATCAGATTTTTGAATTTCCACTCAACAAACTGCAACTTTCAAATTTTTTGGCCAAAAAATAGTTTTTCAAGTCAAAAAATGACAAATTTTTGATTTTACAACCAAAATTTACAATATTTTGATTTTACAGTCAAGTCAAAAAATTTCAACTTTTTTCCTGTAAAAATCACAATTTTTTGATTTTTACTCAAGAAATCACAAAAAAGAAAAAAAAAACAGTGAAATTTTAACCTCTATCTAAACAAATTAATAGGTATGTAATTATTTTAGAAAATTTCATTTTTCAATTTTCATACCAAAATTTTTTTTTTCAAGGTGATTTTTGTTTTTGGCCAAATTTACAATTTTTCAAGTTTCCCAATTTTCATATCAATATTACTAGATTTTTAAAATTTTTGAATTGATTGAAAATTTTTCTTTTTCTGAAAAAAAAATCCTTTCTGAACGAAAATACAATTTTTTGAGCAAATTGAGTAGAGAAAAAAACTGTATATACAAATAAATTTTCTACTCCGACGACTTTGGCTTTAAAAATGTAGGAAAAATGTAGTTACAACTCATGATGAGAAATTTTTATTCAAAAATTGGAAAAGATAACATGATTTTTTAACTCAATAATTTAAAATAGTCGTGGTTTTGATTTTGTAAATTTATGAATTATTGTAATTTTCATCCAAAAACCAAATGACCTCAATTTATTTTTTTCGTTGAATTTCAAACATGAATAATATCAATTGTGGTTTTAAACTTTTTTAATGAAACACCTCAGTTTTGGGTTTCAAGTGAAAAATTTTGATTCAAAAGTAAAAAAAATTTCCCTCGAGAACCAAATGTAATTTGCTTTAGTATTTTAAAAAGTATAATTTTTACTCAAAATCAAAGAAAACTAATTTTGACTATTTGTTGATTTTTAAAAATTGAAAAATCTCGCCCTTTTTTGGAAATTTACAATTTTATTGATAATTTTTTAATTCAAGAAATTGATACTTTTTTCACTCAAGAAATTGATAATTTTTTCACTAAAAAAAATTGATAACTTTTTCACTCCAAAAATAGGTAATTTTTCCCCTCAGAAAAATTGATAATTTTTCCCCTCAGAAAAATTGATAATTTTTCCCCTCAGAAAAATTGATAAATTTTTCACTCAATAAAACTGATAATTTTTTCACTTCAAAAATTGATAACTTATTCACTCCAAAAGTTTATAATTTTTTCACATAAAAAAATTGATAATACCTAGGTAATTATTTTTATTCAAAAAAATTAATAATTTTTTTATTCCACTTTTTAATTTGAAAAAATGACATATTTTTTATTCCAAAAAAATTTTAAAAATTTTTATTCCGAAAAAACTAAAAAAAAAAAATTATTCCAAAAAATTTGATTTTTTTATTAGGTATTTCAAAAAAATTGAGATACCTACATAGACACATATTTTTTTGTAACAGAAAAATTTACAGCTTCTTTTACGATTTTTTTGCTTATTTTTATGACTTCAAAAAATTTAGTGACTTTTTACCTATTCTAAAAAGTTGAGGTTTTCCTCTTTGAAAAAAGTGGAAAGTTTTTTTCTCATAAGTAAGTATAAAATTAAAATAAGTAGGTAGATATATTTTTTGGAAAAATTGAAAAAAATTCACTTGACCTTATCAATTTTTTTATTCCATTTTTTTATAATTTTAATACTTATTTCAAAAAAATCGGGACAAGTATCCAATATTTGTTTTCAGAAAAATTTCAATTTTCTTTTCCGAAAATATTTTGCCTATTTTTGTGACTTTAAAGATCAGTGATTTTTCATTCTAAAAAATTTAGGGTTTCTTCTTCAAAAAAAGTAAAAGTTTTTTTTCTGATATAAAATTAAAATGAGTATTTTTTCGAAGGAGTTGAAAAAAATTACTTATCCACCTTAACAATGTTTTTACTTCAAAAAATTTAAGGAATTTTTTCATTCCAAATTTTTTTATAATTTTAATACCTACCTATTAATTTCAAAAAAAAAAAAAAAAAAAAAAAATGAGACAGTTACCCAATTTTTTGTTCTAGAAAAATTGAAAGTAAAGTTTCTTTTCCAAATTTTTTTTGCCAGTTTTTGCGACTTCAAAAAAATTAGTGATTTTTCATATCTTTAAAAAAACTAAACACCCCAGTTCGAAGTTTTTAATGAAACATTTCGATTTAAAAATAAAAAAATAAATATTTTGACCGTAAAAAGTTCAACTGAAAAATAAGCTTATTTTGGTAAACTAAAAAATATATAATTTCGATTCAAAATTCGAAAAATTTCAATTTTGAGTTTATCTTCATTTTTAAAATCGGAGAAATCTTGATTATCACTTAATCAGTTACGTACCTACTAAAAAAAAAAAAAAAAAAAATGATTTAAGAAAATCAAAAAAAAAGAAAGATTTTTATCCCAACACCGAAACCAATTAATCTTCCATAACTGCCTATCTCATTTCTCAGACTAATTTCAATTCAGAACACACCTCGGGAAAAAAAATTCTATTTTCGCCATCTCAAACACTTTCTCATCCTCACGCCCCAAACCTATCCAGTTTACCTATTACAGGCGACCATTCGAAACAGATTTTTATCATCATTCGATCGCGTTTTTCTTTGGCTCTGCATTGCATCCGATCTATCGCCCTTTTTAATCTATTAAACGGCGTACTTTATCGATCCGAGTTCGATAATTTTTTATTATTTTTCTAATCAGGGGGATGATAGAGGTATAGGTAATTTATTATTTATATTGGAAGACAGACCCTTTAGTGGCGATGGCAATGGCGATGGCGAACCCTTTAAGACACCGCGCGCAGACCTAGACCCATTTGCCCCGTAGATAACGCCGTGGTAATTTATTAAGATGAACGAACTGACCTATCGTTTAAAGTATTTTAATTTGGAAAACATCATTTATTACTTCTCATAACCGAAGGGTTTACAATACATTATAGACAACAGATTATAATACGGTTAGTACCTCGTCTAGCGTTCGTCACACAGGTGAGGTTTACAAGTTGCGATTGGAGAATTTTTCTATTTTCATTTCAACAAGTACACTGCGTGTGGAAATGTCAGAAGGTGCTTGGGTATTGGAAAATACCTACAGATTGGCCTATGTACCGTTAGGTGTTGTATTGGTGGCAGAGAGCAGATGAAATTCGTTGGCCTCATGTGTAGAATTGGAGGGGAAAAAAAAATGTCAAGTGCAGGGTAGCTAGGTACATGGGCATGAAGTCGAATAATCACTTGTATATCGAGGTTCCCCTTTTATTTTTTTATTTCCAAAGTACACTAAACATCTGCTCGGGTATTTACCTTACACAATGAATCGTAGTATAAAATTTTAGCTCCTACGCATAAATATATGCGATAAAATTCAAAACAACCTCCTTCCTATGTTTGGCTAGTGCTACACACGCACACAAACCCAACCTTTGGAGCTCATTGAAAAAAAACTATACAGCATAGATGAAAATTTCAACTCGTGTAATTCTTTCACAGTGTAAATGATAAATCATTGATAAAGATTAGGGTTAGTTATACGAGCTGGGGACCCCGATACAGCCGAATCCGAAGCCGGTCTTTTTTTTTACCTTTGCATCGGCGCTGGAGTTGGAGCTGGAGGAACTGGTAGTGGTAGATTTCAACCCTGTGATTTGTATTCCACTACTAGTCAATCTAAATCGCCCAAGTCTGTCTACGTGCTCCCCTGCCTGCCTGCCCAGCCATGCCAGTACCTGGCCACCCCGCGTACGCGTCGTTTTTAAGGTTCGTGCCTACCGCTAGAAAACACCTGGCCCCTCGGGCTCGCACAGTGGAGAGTGGACCCCGGATTTATAGTATTTTCCTTCCCTATTGTAGACGCGTGGCGGACGCGTGGTATTTCAAATGCATAGCTCGCGTACGAGCGCGAGCACCGCTGCGGCGAATTCCTGCGCACCGCTCGTACCTATACCTCTAATACATGGAAAAAATTAAATTAATCCTGCCTTTTAATGCTGCCGCTGTCGGGGCTGCAGCCGCCCAAATGTCCGCCTAGGTATAGGTACGTGAGTAATTGGTAGAGTGTGTTGCCAAGTTGCCCTCTCGTATCTACTTATGTAATGTATGAGGACTTTTTTTTTGTATTTCTTACCCTGTCTCTCGGGTGTGTTTTCTGGATCCAGAGGAGAGACTTCTCGATCAAAGTCCAGTTTGTGGAGTTAACCACGTAGTTATAGGCAATTAACAAACGTTTATTGTAGTTATACCGCGAGGCTGTATACTTCTGTAAGGTATCTGTATAATTTGATATTGTAGTTGGGTAGAATAGGTTGGCCCTTATTTCGGACTTTCGATTTCTTTTTTTTTGGTACCATCCCCCGAAAATTATTTCTTTTTATGAGAAAATAATTCTATATTTTTTATTTGCCTCCCTAACTGAATTTTAAATAGCCCTCGGTCATCCTCCATTTTTTAGACAGAAAATCATGTGCCTTTTTTGGTTATAACCCAACAAATTTGTTCCTTCTCATGAGAATTTATTTGGTCCCAAATTCTTATTTTCTCCAGATTAATTTCAGGTACGAATAAAAAATTCATTTTTTTGTAATTTTTTGCATTTTTGACATTTTTTTATTCTGTCACCTTAAAAAACTCTCAATTTTTCAAAAAAAAAAAAAAAAAAAAAATTGACCTAGCATTTCAAAGTTGTTCTTTTTTAATTCGAAGATAATTCTCAACATTTTATTTTTCCCTCACCTGAATTTCAAGTGGTGCCACTATAGCCCCCCCCCCAAAAAAAATGAAAAAAAGAAGAACTACTAATTTTAAAAATGAGGGAGGAGCAGTAAAACTGCTTGAAATTCAGTTAGGGAAAATGGAAAAAAAAATTAAAAATGGAGAATTATTTTCTCATATACCTACCTAAAGGAACAATTTTAATAGGTTAGATTAGAACGAAAAAAATTGAAAATTAAGAAATTTTATTGATTTTTATTTCATTTTATTTTTCAAAATGGAGAACCAGAGTGGCACCACTTGAAATAAAAAATAGGGAATTAGTTCCAAATAAAAAGCAACGACTTTAAATGCTTGGTGAAAAATTTAATTTTTGGGGTGGGGGGGATCTGTACCAAGGTATCACATTAAATTATGTTAGGAGGAGAATGGAAAAAATTGGAATTAATTCTCATGAGAAGGAATAACTTTGATTGGTTATAACAACAAAAAGGCAAAATTTAGAAAAATGTTCAATTTTAATTTTTTGCATTTTTGACATTTTTTTATTCTGTCACCTTAAAAAACTCTCAATTTTTCAAAAAAAAAAAAAAAAATTGACCTAGCATTTCAAAGTTGTTCTTTTTTAATTCGAAGATAATTCTCAACATTTTATTTTTCCCTCACCTGAATTTCAAGTGGTGCCACTATAGCCCCCCCCCCCCAAAAAAAATGAAAAAAAGAAGAACTACTAATTTTAAAAATGAGGGAGGAGCAGTAAAACTGCTTGAAATTCAGTTAGGGAAAATGGAAAAAAAAATTAAAAATGGAGAATTATTTTCTCATATACCTACCTAAAGGAACAATTTTAATAGGTTAGATTAGAACGAAAAAAATTGAAAATTAAGAAATTTTATTGATTTTTATTTCATTTTATTTTTCAAAATGGAGAACCAGAGTGGCACCACTTGAAATAAAAAATAGGGAATTAGTTCCAAATAAAAAGCAACGACTTTAAATGCTTGGTGAAAAATTTAATTTTTGGGGTGGGGGGGATCTGTACCAAGGTATCACATTAAATTATGTTAGGAGGAGGATGGAAAAAATTGGAATTAATTCTCATGAGAAGGAATAACTTTGATTGGTTATAACAACAAAAAGGCAAAATTTAGAAAAATGTTCAATTTTAATTTTTTGCATTTTTGACATTTTTTTATTCTGTCACCTTAAAAAACTCTCAATTTTTCAAAAAAAAAAAAAAAATTGACCTAGCATTTCAAAGTTGTTCTTTTTTAATTCGAAGATAATTCTCAACATTTTATTTTTCCCTCACCTGAATTTCAAGTGGTGCCACTATAGCCCCCCCCCAAAAAAAATGAAAAAAAGAAGAACTACTAATTTTAAAAATGAGGGAGGAGCAGTAAAACTGCTTGAAATTCAGTTAGGGAAAATGGAAAAAAAAATTAAAAATGGAGAATTATTTTCTCATATACCTACCTAAAGGAACAATTTTAATAGGTTAGATTAGAACGAAAAAAATTGAAAATCAAGAAATTTTATTGATTTTTATTTTATTTTATTTTACAAAATGGAGAACCAGAGTGGCACCACTTGAAATAAAAAATAGGGAATCAGTTCCAAATAAAAAGCAACGACTTTAAATGCTTGGTGAAAAATTTAATTCTTTTTTTTTCATTCTTCTTGTTTGGGGATCTGTACCAAGGTATCACATTAAATTATGTTAGGAGGAGCATGAATAAAATTGGAATTAATTCTCATGAGAAGGAACAACTTTGATTGGTTATAACAAAAAAAAGGCAAAATTTAGAAAAATGTTCAATTTTTTGTTGTTTTTTTTTTGAACGAGGGGTAACCATAACCAGCACAGGAGTCACTTAAAATTCAGTAAAAAAAGAAGAAAAAACAATAATGAAACAAAATAAAAGAAAAAGAAAACTTTTAAAAAAAAATGCCCAAACAGCTTAAAAACAATTTTTTACTCAAAAAAATTAACGTTTTATAAAAATTTAGACAAAAGCTATTTTTTTTATTTTTTCAAAAAAAAAAAAAAAAAAAAAAAGAATACCTAAGAAGGTTTTGTATTTTAAAATTTTTTTTAAAAAATCGACTTCAAAAAACTTAGAGCATTTTTTCTCTTCAAGAATTGAAGGAATATTTTTATTGCCACATAGGAGAAAAATTTTTTTTTTTTTTTTTTTTTTAAATCAAGACAATAGGTATCTATTTGAGATTTTTTCTCAAAGAATTGAATTTTTTTTTCTCTAAAAAATAAGAGATTTCTTTCTTCTTTTTTGGATAAAACAATTAATAATAAAAAAGTGATTCTTTTCGAAAAAAATGAGATAAGAATTTTAGAGATAATTTTCTCTACAGACGAATCACTTTTTTCTTCAAAACATTGAAGTTTTCCCTAGAAAGAAATTGAGTTTTTTTTTCTCAAAAAATTCGGGAGACATTTTTTTCAAAAAATTGACATTTTTTATTCTAAGAACATTGAAAATTTTCAAAAATTGAATGAAAGATTTAAGATGTGAACATTTTTCAGACGTGGCACAAAAAAAAGAATGGCTTACATCCCAGGCAAATTGCAAACAAGAGTTCTTTTCAAAAAGCATAAAAATTATTACACTGAGACCCCGCTCCTCGGCTCTTGCCGTCAGTGTTAATGAGTAAAGTTGACTCCCCCCCCCCCTTTGAATCAAACTTTCCCGCTTAAAACTGAAAAGTTTAAAGTTTTTTTTTTTTTTTTAATTTTTAAAACCAAAATTAAAAAATACTTTAATGTTTGGAAATCAACAAAAAAGAAAAGAAAATTGAGGTTGTTTGATTTTTGAAGCAAAATTACAGTTCGTTAAGTTACAAAATCGAAATCAAAATTTTAAATTAAATATTAAGTCAAAAGAAACATTGGTCTTTTTTATTGAATTTTTTTCAATTTTTGAATCAAAATATCTCGTCTGGGTCTCAGGATTTTTCTATTTTTGAGCCGCCATTAATTTTTTTTGAATCATTAGGTACCTAAATAAAAATGAGATACTCGTTTAAAATTCGAAACTATAATAATTTCATTTTTTCGAATTTTTAAGGCCAGAATCAAGATTTTTTCATTTTCCAAATCAACAAAAAATCAAAATTGAAGTTCGTTGATTTTTGAATCAAGATGACTTGTTGTGTAGGTAATGACACAAAAATCGGGATTTTTATATTCTTAAAAATCAATTCAAAAATCATAATCAAGGTTTTTTGATTTTTAAAAATAAAAATCAATTTTAGTGAGGAGGGGGGGGGGGGAGGGGATCAAATCGAAACCATTATCTCAAATATTTTCAAAGTTACAGAGTGTTTAGACTTTACGTCATCTCCATCCCTTCTCTCATGTAATCTTCAAGTTTTTCAGGGGCAGCTTATATGTACTATTCGCACGTATCCAACGCAAAATCGTCGATAAGCTCCACTGAACCAAAATGTATATTTTCCATTTTTGAATAAAAATGTTTTTTTTTTCTTGGATTGTGGAAATCAAACCCAATATTTTAAATCATCGAGTCAAAATCATACCTACCCATTTTTTAAATTACTTTTTTGGATTTATAAAATTGAAAACAAGAAATTTTCATTTTTGAAAGTCAATGAAAAGTTGAAATTGATATTCTATGATTTTTGAATCAAAATCCATCCCATTTTTTGGCGGCATTTTAAATCGAAACTACAACCGGAAGTTTTTAATTTTTGATTGGGAATCTTTTTCTCTCTCTCAAATTCAAAAACACAATTTTGCAAATACGTATTAAGTATGTTTTAATAATTAAATAAAAATGTAAAAAAAATTTTAAAAACCACGCTTTTATTTAAAGTTGGTCACTTTGTAAAATGTTATTCATAGGGAAAGAGTAATGCCTTAAAAAACAAAAAATAAAATTTACTTGAATACAAAAATGTGTCATGAAAATTTTTTTTTCAAAAATTTTAATGATGAAAATCGTGGTGGGGCGTTAATCGAAAAGGTATTCGTTTGCTCCTCGCACACCCCACCACGCTTTTCATCATTAAAATTTTTGAAAAAAAAATTTTCATGACACATTTTGGTATTCAAGTAAATTTTATTTTTTGTTTTTTAAGGCATTACTCTTTCCCTATGAATAACATTTTACAAAGTGACCAACTTTAAATAAAAGCGTGGTTTTTTAAAATTTTTTTACATTTTTATTTAACTCTTTTTGTCGTTGAAAATATTTTATTTGAAAATTTTCAAAATTGAACCCCCTCATAGAGGCTCAATTTGGGGTCAGGGGTAAATTTGAGTTCGAAAATCGAATTCAGCTACCTCGAAAACCAACATTTTGATATCAATGTTGTGAAGTTTGAAATTTTCAAAATGGAACCCCCTCATAGGGGTCCAATTTGGGGTCAAGGGTAAATTTAAGTTCGAAAATCGAATTCAGCTACCTCGAAAACCAACATTTTGATATCAATGTTGTGAATTTTGAAATTTTCAAAATGAAACCCCCTCATAGGGGCTCAATTTGGGGTCGGGGGTAAATTTGAGTTCGAAAATCGAATTCAGCGACCTCGAAAACCTACATTTCGATACCAATGTTGTGATTTTCTGAAATTTTCAAAATTGAACCCCCTCATAGGGGCTCAATTTGGGGTTGGGGGTAAATTTGAGTTCGAAAATCGAATTCAGCGACCTCGAAAACCTACATTTCGATACCAATGTTGTGATTTTCTGAAATTTTCAAAATTGAACCCCCTCATAGGGGCTCAATTTTGGGTCGGGGGTAAATTTGAGTTCGAAAATCAAATTCAGCGACCTCGAAAACCCCTAATGTGAGCACTATGTTCTTTCAATTCCAGTAAAATATTAAATGAGAGAGGATTGGTTGAAAACATACTTTTGGTTCCATGAGACATACATACATACAAACAAACAAACAAACAAACAAACATACATACCAAGCTAATAAAAGCGTGGTAAAAAGTTAAGCAATTTTGAGAATAAAGAATTTTTAAAAAATTTAAAAATCAAAATTAGATCAAGGTATTAAGAAATGTAAAACCTTGAGAAATTTAAAAAATTAAAAAATAACGAAAAATTAGGAAAAGTAAGTTGTAAAAAAAGGGGGGAAATTCAGAAACATTAAAAAATTGAAAAATCACTAAAAATGTGAAATTTTCAAAGAATTGAAAAAATTGAAGAAATTAAAAAAAATTAAAAGTCATAAATAAAAGATATAAGAATTTTGAAATAATAAATTAAATATTGATAAATAAGTAATTGCAGAACATTTTCAAAAATGATTGATTATACCCAGATACCAAGTCAAAAATTGGGATTTGAAAATTTTTGTGGGTGTATGCACTATGCAGCAATACAACATATCTATCTCAATTTTTTTCAAAAATCTGGACAAAATTTCCAATCCTTTGAATTTTTGTAGTAACTCTGCCAATCTGCCACTTACCACACAATTAAAAAATAAAATAAAAATGCCCCGAGCAGCACACTCGACAAATTATCGAAATAAAAAATCGACAGAATATCGAATTCGATAAAGTGTCGCGTTAGTTCCGCATAAATCGTGAAATTATCTTTCGATATATAGATAGATTATCGACGAATTATAGTTAGCAAAAATTTCGAGATTATAGTAAGATATTTTATCGATAATCTATCTATAATATCGAAAGATAATTTCACGATTTAGGCGGAACTTTTGCGACACTTTATCGAATTCGATATTCTGTCGATTTTTTATCGATTTTTTATTCCGATTTTTCGTCTTTTACTAGCTTTTTTCTATAATTAAAACTCATTAATTAGCATAATTAATACATTAAACTATGCCTAAACACATTATTCATGTTACGGTAAGAGGATCATTTCAGAAAAAGTCAAAAAAAATTATAAAAAATCTGCCACCCGTGGGGCTTGAACCTTCTACCTCCTGCATGGTAATCCTCTTCCTTAACCACTATGCCATACCTTATCGTTGAGGAATTAGCAATAAAACGCTTATAATAGGCAGTTTAGTACTTCCAGACGTGTTGGACTTGGAAAAATTTTCACCAATTTGGAAATAATTTCAAATATTGTCACAAAATCGTTGAAAAATCGTTCGACAAATTTCAGATTATTTGTCGATAATGTAGTTTCAAATATCGCCACAAAATCGTTGAAAAATCGAATTCCAGGAATTTCATATTACGTGTCGATAATATAGTTTCAAATATCGTCATAAAATCGTTGAAAAATCGAATTCGAGAAATTTCAGATTACGTGTCGATAATAAAGTTCTAAATATCTTCACAAAATCGTTAAAAAATCGAATTCGAGAAATTTCAGATTATTTGTCGATAATATAGTTTCAAATATCGTCACAAAATCGTTAAAAAATCGAAATTGAGAAATTTCATATTACGTGTCGATAATATAGTTTCAAATATCTTTACAAAATCGGTAAAAAATCGGATTCGATAAATTTAATATAATTTGTCGATAATATAGTTTCAAATGTCGTCAAAAAATCGGTAAAATATCGAAGCCGAGAAATTTCATATAATCTGTCGATAATATAGTTTTAAATATCTTTACAAAATCGTTAAAAAATCTAATTCGATAAATTTAATATTCTTTGTCGATAATGTAGTTTCAAATAACTGCACAAAATCGGTGGAAAATCGGAATCGATAAATTTAATATTCTTTGTCGATAGTATTGTTGACGAATATCGTCATAAAATCTTAATAATATCGAATTCGATAGTTTTTAGATTTTTTGCCTATGAAGTTGTACCGATAAATCTTTATAATATCGTGAGAACATCTATAGATTTTCAAACGATTTTTTATCGATACGTTACATCTTCCGATATTATCGATCGAGTGTGCCGCTCGGGCATGGTAATATTTCTCTCGTCCTTGGCGTATTTATAGCACGCTTCGAACATTTCCATTATACAGAACTTCCTGTTGCGAAAATTCTTGGCTTAAATAAAAATCACGTCTCTTCGATCTATTTCGATACGTCACGTCGCGTCTCTTCGACGAAATTGCAACAACGTAAATTCTCGTCTTGACCGAAATATACATTTGCACATTTGGGTTTCTAGAATGACGAAGGTTGTCTGACACACTGTAAGACGACAAAATTGGTCGATTAGTGGTTTTTTTTTGCCATCGCGAATACGACTAACGAGCCGAGGGAAGTGGCAGAAAAAAACAAAATCGAAACCTAGCATTAATTACTTTCCGTATTTATTAGTTTTTTTTTTTTTAAGGTAAAATTTTACGATTATATGGGTAATTAAAATGCAAAACGGTGTCTGAGCGTCGTCGCGCAGTTTCGCGGAACGATGCATATATCAAATGCATCGACCATCGGTACGATCGAGTGCAACTTTCGAAAATGATTCGCGTTATCGAAATTCGCCATAACACGTTAGACCTGAAATTTAATCAAAATATTATCTCGTAAAAAGATGATATATCGTCTGAAAGTTCCGGTAAAGAAAATGCTCCCATATTGGAAATTGCCTATCGAGGCTTATGGACGTGACACGGTGCTCCGTCTTTTAATTTGGCAGCAATAGTACTATAAAATATTTAATTTTATGTTTTCATTAACTCGTTTCGTGGTCAGCTTTCTGTATAATGTATATACAATGTATATATACGATGGGCTAGGGCCCTGCGATGGCTCTGGCGGGAGGTATAAAGAACCTGTGCACAGCTGCCTCTCTCTACTCTGGCTCGTGTCCGGTCTGGCCTGTCTTACGCGATTAACAAACGTTTTCCATCTTTGTTACTCTGTAAGGGACTCGCACCGCCTCATGTTGCTTCTCGGTTGACTGGATCGTGGCGCAAAACTGTCAGGTGATAGCGCCTTTCGTGGTCCTCGTGCATGGCTCGCGCGAGACGAGCTCCACACTCCAAGCTTCCGAAATGTCAACAAGGCTAAGTGAAGAAACATTTACAGCCTAAGAGATACCTATCACTTATCAGAAGCGTCGCTAGTTTAATCGTATAGTCGCAAGTCCGCACATTCGTACTAATTGCGTATAAAAATACAGCACCATCAATGGATCCAGGAGCAACAAACTTTTCAGCGGTTTTATGAGTTTTGGATTTATGGCCGAGATTAGAAGTGCCGAGCTTGACGCATAAGTACAGATTTTTATGCATATGTTGTAACCTCATCTCATCTCATCTCGCAATGCTCGTATATCTTCTCATTTGCTCATCGCGTCTTCGTCTTAGTCGTGCTACGCCAAAATCACGGTCCTCGTTTCCTGCCAGTGCTACGTCGACCTTATAGGCTTTTTCGGAGAGAGGATGTGTTGTAGGGTGCGACTAAACGTGCCGAGACGTAATTAAGTCGTCGCAGTTTGAGAGATTTTTCACATTTTTCCCGCGTCTCTTTTGATCATCTCACGTAATCTAAGCATCTCAGTCATTCATCGAGATTTTATTGTCGAATTTTACGAGTGTGTGGACATAGTTTCCGCGCGTAAAGAGTCGGATTATTATCTTCGCAACTTTGTTGGTTTTTTTTTTTTGGAAACTTTGTTTTATTTTGGACTTGACAAACCTGTTGAGCGAAATAATGATCGTAATATTTTGAAAAAAAATCTTCTTAACAACAGAATAAAAAAAAAAAAAATGTTGGCAGAAAATACTATCAGATGAAAAAATTGGAAAAATTAATTCTTGTCAAAAAAAAAGTTCTGACCAGAACTGTCTTTAAGAAAATATCTCAAATAAAAAATTGCCTCAGCAAAAAAATGAAAAAATTCCTTGCCAATAAAAAGGTTTTCAAGAAAACTTATTTTGCAAGAAATCCTTCCAACAAAAAAATATTTTCAATAAATGTTTTAAGCAGAACATCTTCTAAAAAAAAATCTATCAAAAAATTTATAAAAATATTTTTCTTGAAAAAAAAAACTCGAGAAAAAAACCAATTAAAACATTGAAAAATCATTTTGACCAGAAGTATGTTCACCAAAAAATTCCATAGAACCTCCTTTTTTCAGCAGAAATTCACATGGAAAAAAATTTTCTACTTGAAAAATGCCTGCCAAAATAATCTTCTTAAAAAGGTTGCTACCCACTTAACTAGAAATGTGAAAAAATCTTGGAGAAAAATTATTTTGGCAAAAAGTACCTACCCGTTTAAAAAATAATTTCAATGAGAGAATTTTTTTAAATGCATTTTAATAAAAATGATAAATCTACTGTAAACATTTTTGTCAAAAAAAATTTTTCAAAGAAGTTCTACTTAAAATTTATTTTACAAAAAATTGTCTCATAATTTTTTTTGATGAGCAAGACTCCCTCTCACGAATAATTATCTTCGCAACTTTGTTGGTTTTTTTTTTTTGGAAACTTTGTTTTATTTTGGACTTGACAAACCTGTTGAGCGAAATAATGATCATAATATTTTGAAAAAAAATCTTCTTAACAACAGAATAAAAAAAAAAAAAAATGTTGGCAGAAAATACTATCAGATGAAAAAATTGGAAAAATTAATTCTTGTCAAAAAAAAGTTCTGACCAGAACTGTCTTTAAGAAAATATCTCAAATAAAAAATTGCCTCAGCAAAAAAATGAAAAAATTCCTTGCCAATAAAAAGGTTTTCAAGAAAACTTATTTTGCAAGAAATCCTTCCAACAAAAAAATATTTTCAATAAATGTTTTAAGCAGAACATCTTCTAAAAAAAAATCTATCAAAAAATTTATAAAAATATTTTTCTTGAAAAAAAAACTCGAGAAAAAATCCAATTAAAACATTGAAAAAATCATTTTGACCAGAAGTATGTTCACAAAAAAATTCCATAGAACCACCTTTTTTCAGCAGAAATTCACATGGAAAAAAATTTTCTACTTGAAAAATGCCTGCCAAAATAATCTTCTTAAAAAAGTTGCTACCCACGTAACTAGAAATGTGAAAAAATCTTGGAGAAAAATTATTTTGGCAAAAAGTACCTACCCGTTTAAAAAATAATTTCAATGAGAGAATTTTTTTAAATGCATTTTAATAAAAATGATAAATCTACTGTAAACATTTTTGTCAAAATTTTTTTTTCAAAGAAGTTCTAATTAAAATTTATTTTACAAAAAATTGTCTCATAATTTTTTTTGATGAGCAAGACTCCCTCTCACGAATAATGTTCTACAAAAAATCTTCTTCAGAAGAAAATTTACTTTGGTAGAAAATCCTTCCTCTAAATAGTCCTGTTATTATTATTATTATTTTTTTTTTTAGAAAAAAATCATGCATTAAAAAATTTTGACAGGAAAAATAACCCATAATTAAAAAAAAATCTTATCAAAAAATTGAATAAAAAGTCATTTTTATAAAATAGTTTTTTGGAAAAAAATTCCCATTATTGAAAAAAAGATCTTGTAAAAAAATCTTCTGAAAAAAGTCCTAGGCCTAATCATTTGAAAAAAAATCTTATTCAAAAATAATCACTGCATGAGCACAAAAAAATGTTTTGCCAAAAAAATCTCCTCAAAAAAAAAAAGCTTGATTGAAAAAAGAAGGCTTGTAAAGAAAGTCTACTAAAAAAAGTCCTATCCAAAAATTCATTTTAAAAATTCTCCCAGCAAAAAAAAAAAAAAAGATTGAAAAAAATTAGTTACCTACTCGTACATACGTATCAACTTTTTCAATTAAAAAAAAAAAAAAAAACTTATTTTTAAAACAATTTATACCTATAAAAAAATCATAATTATTAAAAATCATGTCGACAAAAGGCCTTTTTCACAAAAAATATTTCCAGCAAAAATATTTTGGAAATATTTTTAGTACAAGATAAAAAATCCTTCACGAAACATAAAATCTAATTTCTATCAAAAAATCTTTTTAGAGAAAAGTCCTTCTCACAAAGAGATATTTTCAGCAAAAAAATTTTCCAACACAAAATCCTCTCAAGAGCTCTGTTGAAAAAAAAATCATATCAACAAAATCTTCGCACAAAAGTTATTCCAACAAAATACCTATATTATTTCTTAAATCTCATAAAATTAAAATTTTCCTGCCAAAAAAATCTTATCAAAAAATAAAAAAAATAAAAAATTCAGTAATAAAGAGCACTTTTCATAAAAAATATTTTAAACAAAAACATTTTTTAGCAAGGAATTCTACTTGAAAAAAATCAATTAAAATAAATCTTGGGGAAAAAAGCCTCTGAAAAAATCTTACCAAATATGAAAAATATGTAAAGTAGTTTTCCTTACAAATAAATATTTTAAGTAAAAAAATTTCAGCAGAAAATTCTATCAAAAATAAAAATTTTCCTAGAAAAAAATTCTTATTAAAAAATTTTCTCAAAAATGATCCACTAAAATAATTTTCTAGAAAAATCTCACATAAAAAACCTTGAAAAAGAAATCCACAAATAAATTTCTCGCCAAAAATTTATTGTCAAAAAATGAAAAAAAATCATTTTATCAAAGAAAAGTGCTCCTCATAAAAAACATTACAAACAAAAACATTTTTCAGCAGAAATTTTCAGGAGAAAAAATCTATTTAAAAAAGTCGGGGCAAAGAAAAATCTTTCAAAAAAATGGTCAAAAAAATTTTTGAATTAAAAAACACATGTTGGCAAAAAGTCCTCCTCAGTTTCCCACAAAAAATATTTCAGCAGAAAATATTCTCAGATAAAGTCTATGTATTTCAAAAAATTTTGACAAAAATCCTTTAAAAAATTTTATCTATCAAAAAATATACATTTTTTCAGTGAGTGAAAAAAAAATCATTTGGATGAAAATTCTTCTTAAAAAATTGAAAAAAATTCTTCTCAGCATGAAGATGTTCAAAAAAAAATTCAGAAAAGAATTATGTAAGAAAAATCTTTATAGCAAAGAAAGTGGTCTCAGAAAAAAATTTATTCAATTTTTTCATAAAATATTTCTTGAGGAAAATTTACCAAAAAAATTTCTTGACAGACAAATCTTTGGAAAAATTTTTGCAATAAAGAGGTGCTTTCAACATTTGTTTTAATAAGAAAAAAAAGTAGAAAATCTTGTCAGAGAGGATTATTTTGCTTAAAAATGTAAAATCTCGCCAGAAAAAACTGTTTCAACTACAAAAATAAATTTATCAAAAAATCTCAGGAATTTTTTTTCAAAAAATTCCCTCGTCGAAGAAATTCTTTCGACAGAATTTTTTGAACAGAAAATCCTTTAGAAAATCTTTCGTTAAAAAAACTCTCCATTAAAAATCTTCTCTCAGATTCCACATCGTTAGCGAAAAAATTCCTAATCTAATTATCAATTTGGTTATAATTATGGCTCCTAGATCAAACGACAGAAGAATGAAAGAAATCTTACGCAGGGTTGAAAAATAAAATACCAACGGTCGGTAAGTATTTCTTTACACCCGAAGGGTAGTAAAAAAACACCATTAGTCGGTTACATATTATAAAAATATTATAACCCACATTAAGAACTCATTAAGGTAAAAATCGTCTTATTCTCTGGTTATTTTCTATTTAGCTTATACCTATATTGCCATTTACGAGTATATAGACGAAGAATTAGATAATATTGCAATTTACTACCACATATTATTTACGATGAGCTCGTTAAAATATCAGGGATCCGCGCAGATGACATAATTACTGGCACAATTCTATGTAGATATTAAAAAAGATACTACACTCCAGGTGACGTCATTCTATCACCTGTCGCACGACATAAAATCTAAAATTAACTCCACGATGAAACGGATTAAATTTCCAGAAAAACAATTAAATTGCCGATATATAGACCACACGATGATTTTTTCAACACGTTGCGTTGGTTGCATCGACAAAATGACGATTTGATCAGACCATCGGCATCGATCGGGTTGCATTTCGCGACGAGCCAAACTATCCAGAATGGAAAACGATGTTAACACAGATAAAATGTAATTTCGATTCGATATTAATTTGTCGTCTTATGCCAATAAATGAATCCAGTTTTACTGGTGCTATCCCATACATATATGTTAAGTAATTATGCATCAGCATCACACAGGGAACAAAATATCAGAAAGAAAAAAAAATAGGAAAAAGAAGATGAGAAAAAAAACGTTCAACGAACCTTTAACTAACTATAACGCTGCATCAATGGTAGATTAAAGAAATTAGCATTAGCGTTTGTAACTACCACAGAAAACAGCATTCCAGCTAACATCTCAACATATCAAAATGCAGCTGACCATAGGAAATACACTTTATAGGGTATCGGGAGCGCAAAATAATATTATTCGTAATTTGTGACTAAGGTGCCCGCTGACTTTCGGACAATTTTTCTCATCCGAGGCCTCTCATCTCGACTCGAGGTTTGGCCACATTTCCAAATATGACAAGCGAAACACGTTACTCGACGTTATTACTCGAGACCGAGGTGTTTATAGTATTAATCATTCTGGCACCTACTACCGTCATCATTATTATACATATTTGTACCAAAGCAAAGGTGAGATTTTTCAATTATTTAACTGACATAATGGTGCCGAAATGTAATCTAATAGTACCTATAAGTGCTCGTTATTTCGGTGCGGTAGGTACAAGGTATAAAATTAGACGAGTACTTATTGAAAGCTACCTGTAATGCTGTAAATGTTGACATAAATCTGGTACCAGATAGACACCTTCGCTGGTAAGTGATATCCGAGTAATCAGATTTACAAGTACGACGATAATCGAGTTTTTATTTTTAAAAAGGAGTCAATATACTCGCACTCAATTTCCATTTTATATTTTTCTTGGGATTTAAAATTCAAAATACGCCAATTTTTCGTATTAAAATTTTTTCCATTATTGGAAAATTTTTCACAAGAAAAATATCAAAGAATTACTTACCTCAATTGTCAAAAAAATTCCAGAAAATGTTTCTGAATTTTCTACAAGAATCCCATGAATTATTTCAAAAAATTAATTATCAATAAATCCCATAAGATATTTCAGAAAATTTTAAGTACCTACCTAATATTTTTAAAAATAAAAAAAAATAGAAAAAATAAGGACTTTTTCATTTTTTTTTTTTTTACAAAATTATGAAAACTGTATCAGAGATTTTTTTCTTTAAAAAAATTTCACACAATTTTGCAAAAAAAAAAAAAAAAGTCGAGTGAATTATTCCAGAAAACTTTTCATCCGTAAATCCAAGAAAATGTTACACAAAATTGGAGAAAATATTTCAAAAAAATAGACGATTTTTCACAATAGGTACCTAATTATTTGGAGATAAAAAAAATACAAAAAAAATTTTACAAAAAAAATAGTACCTAGATAAATTTTTCAATTTTCCAAAAAATTATAGAGACTGCTCCTGAGATTTTTCTTTATAAAATATATCAGATAATTGTCAAAAAAAAGTCTGGTGAATTATTCCAGAAAACTTTTCACCATAAAATTCAAAAAAATTCCAAGTACACAAAATTTTAGAGATTGCTCAATAAATTTTTCATTAAAATAAAAGTATCTACATACCGATCATAATTACAGTAAATTATTCAAAGAAAACTCTCACTAAAACATTCCAGAGAATGTTCCAAAAATTTTCAAATATTGATTCAAAAAAATTGAGACAGATTGCTCACACAATTCTACATAATTTTTCCATTCAAAAAAAAAAAAAAAAAAAAAATCAGAACTAAATAAAAATTCCAGTGCATTAATTATTCCAGGAAATTTAAAATAACAAAATCATAGAAAAAGTTCTAAAATAATTTCAAAGAATATTTCTAAAATTTTAAAACTTTTTACGAAATTCCAAAATGTTTTCACAAAATTTCAAAAAATATTTCGGAAGAAAAATCACAGAATCTTTTATTACTTATTCGTATTAACAAAGTATTAGAAAAATTTTCGTAAAGAAATCAGTGAATTTTTTTCAAAAGTTTGGTGCATTTTGGGAAATATTTCATATAAAAATTATTGAAAATGTTTTAAAAATTTCATTGAATTTCAAAGAAATTTTTCACCAAGTTTTAAATTATTTTTCCACAAAAAAAATCGTAAGTAGGTAAGTATAATATTTTCAAAATATTTCTGAAAATTATTAATAACGAATGAGATCACATAAAATTTCTCACAAAAAATATCTGATGATTTTTGACAAAATTCCGCAGTAGATTATTTTAATAATTTTTTAGCGAAAAAATATAATAAAATGTTATAGAAAAATTCAGAAAACGTTTCACAACGTTTTTGAGAATTTCTAGATTTTTTATAAAATTTTAGAGATGATTATTACGAAAATCTTTTTTTTTTGCTTTGAAAAATTCCAAAAAATATTTTTCAAAAAAATAATAGAGCTTTTCATAAAATTTCTGAAAATTATTATCAACAAAATCTCAAAAAAAGCGCTTTGAAATTTCAACAAAAATCTGGTGCGTTATTATGGGAATTTTATTTTTCATAAAATATCACGTAGTAAATAAAAAATGTTTCTAAATATTTTCTATTTTAAAATCCCAATTTATTTTACAAAATTCTAAAAAATATTTCACCAGAAAAATTGAGAATTTTTTCAAAAAATCTCTCAAAATTAATTTTAACGAGATCACAGGAAATTTTTCATTCATAAAATATCTGTAAATTTTTCACAAAAATCTAGTGGATGCTATTTTTTATTGGAATTTTTCACGAAAAAAAAACACGCTTTTATTTAAAGTTGGTCACTTTGTAAAATGTTATAGGGAAAGAGTAATGCCTTAAAAAACAAAAAATAAAATTTACTTGAATACAAAAATGTGTCATGAAAATTTTTTTTTCAAAAATTTTAATGATGAAAATCGTGGTGGGGCGTTAATCGAAAAGGTATTCGTTTGCTCCTCGCACACCCCACCACGCTTTTCATCATTAAAATTTTTGAAAAAAAAATTTTCATGACACATTTTTGTATTCAAGTAAATTTTATTTTTTGTTTTTTAAGGCATTACTCTTTCCCTATGAATAACATTTTACAAAGTGACCAACTTTAAATAAAAGCGTGGTTTTTTAAAATTTTTTTACATTTTTATTTAACTCTTTTTGTCGTTGAAAATATTTTAATTTCATAGTTTTGAAATTTTCAAAATGGAACCCTCTCATAGGGGCTCAATTTGGGGTCAAGGGTAAATTTAAGTCCGAAAATCGAATTTAGCGGCCTCGAAAACCTACATTTCGATACCAATGTTGTGATTTTCTGAAATTTTCAAAACTGAACCCCCTCATAGGAGCTCAATTTGGGGTCGGGGGTAAATTTGAGTTCGAAAATCGAATTCAGCTACCTCGAAAACCAACATTTTGATATCAATGTTGTGAATTTTGAAATTTTCAAAATGGAACCCCCTCATAGGGGCTCAATTTGGGGTCAAGGGTAAATTTAAGTCCGAAAATCGAATTCAGCGACCTCGAAAACCTACATTTCGATACCAATGTTGTGATTTTCTGACATTTTCAAAATTGAACCCCCTCATATGGGCTCAATTTGGGGTCGGGGGTAAATTTGAGTTCGAAAATCGAATTCAGCGACCTCAAAAACCTACATTTCGATACCAATGTTGTGATTTTCTGAAATTTTCAAAATTGAACCCCCTCATAGGGACTCAGTTTGGGGTCGGGGGTAAATTTGAGTTCGAAAATCGAATTCAGCGACCTCGAAAACCCCTAAAGTGAGCACTATGTTCTTTCAATTCCAGTAAAATATTAAATGAGAGAGGATTGGTTGAAAACATACTCTTGGTTCCATGAGACATACATAGACATACATACATACCAAGTATATAAAAGCGTGGTAAAAATACTACAACATGTGACAGAAAACTTTTTAAAAAGTTTCAAAAAATTTGAAGAATGTTTCTATGTTTGCACAAGATTTTAGAAAAATGTTCACAAAATTCCAAAAAATGCTTCATAAAAAAATAAAACTTGAGAAAAAAAATCCCAGATAGAAAAATCATAGAAATGTATCAGGAGATCTCAGAGAATACTCATTTTTCAACATTGGAGTGTTTTTTTCCGAAAAATTTTCATCAAAAAACATTAGAAAATGTTTTAGAAAATTTAATGGAACATTGCAAGAATTTTTCCATTTAAATAAAATTTCAGCGCATATTTACGTAATTCCTAAAAAATTACCAATTTTTCATAAGTTAAAAAGTCTAGAAATTTTTTCAAAAGATTTCAGAGAACGTTTCACAAAATTCTATTGCATTATTTTGGGAAAATTTTTCATTAAAAAATACTATAAAATTTTAGAGAATAATATTTTACAGAATTTTATAGTTTTTCGATTTTTTACAAAATTTCAACAAAAAATATGTGATAAAATTTCAAAAAATATTTCGAAAAAAAAACACTTCAAAATTATTCAAAAATTTTCAACGAAATCCCTGAGACATTTTCCATAAATAAAATATTCTAGAAAATGTCTCCGAAAAATTCAGAGAAATGTTTCAAAAAATTTCGGTACATTTTTTGAGAAAGTTTTAATCAAGAAATACTATAAAATTTTTCAGAAAATTTTAGAAATTTTTATAAGAACCGAAAAAAATTTCACAAAAAAATTTCAAAAAATTTCTGAAAATTGCTGACAAAAATTATTCTTAGATAAATTTAAAAATGCTGGAAAATATTTCAGGAATTTCAGAGAATTTTTCACAAAAAAAAAAATGGAATCTTTCAAAGTTTTTTTTAATAATTTTTCAATTTTTTGCGAAATCTTGGAAAATCCAAACTCAGAAAATTTTTAAAAAATCATTTCAGAAATTTAAAAAAAAATGAATTACTCTCCAGAAAATACATTTTAAAAGATCTTTAATGAAAAGTTGACTCGCCAATTTTTTACCCTTGAAAATTGATAAAGAATTAACCCAAATCCAAAACAAACCCCCAAAAAAAGCTCTGCCATTCTTTTACTTACGGAATAAAGCATTTAAAAGACGTTTCAGACACGAAAGCAGCCCTTCAATAGACACTTGTTGATCCCAAACATACCTAGCTCTATTCTACGGATGCAAAGACCAAGCAACTGTCCAAAGTTTAAGAACAAAAAATGGGTACTTTTCAGGTTCTTTTTTTCCACCCCTTACCACTTTTTTTTTTACTTTTTATCTTTTTAATATTTTGTTGATAAAATCCGTTACACAATGCAGGCATAGGCCTATATTTTAATTAAACCCATTCGAGCATGTAGAAAAACATTTTTCAGGTACGTGATATGCTAATTCGAAAGCGAATAGGTAGCAATGAAAAGAAGTGAAAGAAAAAAATGTATCTCTTTTTGAACCATATACATATATCTTGTCCTAAGTATATGTAAAGGCTTTTATACATGGAAAGGATAGGTAAGGTAGGTATACGTAAATACGACGGTGACGGTGAATATTTTCGCGCCAAAGTGAAAAATATGTGGTACATGCTAATGTAAGGCCTAATAAGGTCGACCGTCAGAATTACTCGGGCAGAGAGAGAGAGAGAGACAGACAGAGAGGGACCTTAGTCAAGTTAGAGATTTCGTGCAGTTTAACGTGATGTGCCACAAATGCTGGATTATAATTGTACGTTCGGTCTTGTAATAAAGGCAGGATTTTTGTACGTTATAAGGCAGTGATTCTCAGATTGCTAAAGTTATAGTAGCAGGATAGGGTGTCTTAGGTTTATGCCAAGGGTGGCTTAGGCTCGCTTGGGTGCTAGGTACAGACTGGGTTTGTTCAATGTCAAGGTACTATATAATCGACGTTGGTAGGTATTTTTTGATTTTTTTTTTTTTCGTTAAAGAAGGATCAAACTTGTACAAAAAATTATGATATTTGTAACTCCGTTGAAAGTTATTTATTTTTTTACGAGGAATTGATAGAGAAAGAGGGATGTTAAACAAATAATGTTTTCTCGAAAAAAAAAGTAGACAAAAAATGTTTTTTTTTTCTCTTCTATATTTTTTTTCCACCACCAAACGATACCATTTAAAAGAAAGGCCTAAAGGAAACAGTTTTTTCTCTTCTTTACGAAGTGTAACAAATTTGAAAGATTTTTTATTTAAACTATATACCTATCACTTTTGCTTTCACGTAGCACAGGCCGGCATATTCATTAATCATGCTGGAAAACGATACACCTTTTTTTTTCATCTCTTATACACCCAAAGAGCCACACACGATCGACTGAGAACAATCCGATAGGCGTTTTCGATATTGAAATTACCCGACTGGGTGAATTTTTTACTCGAAAAATGACGGGGAACGGGCGAGAGGTGCAGGCGATCGCGTATATTATAATTTTAAGAAACCCTAGACGCGGAGTACGCAATATAAGATCCCTTTACTCTTCTCGCATGCAACAAGGGATCTAATGATTGTATATTTGAATGGCTCGACAAGTCAAGGTATCGCGCGAGGGGAGGTACCAGGTCAGCTTCTATTATACGCGCCGAAACGTACATAGAAAGGGTGTCTGTGTATGGGGTTGCGGGTTGAAACGACTACGAGTTTTTCAAACTGGTTTTCTCCCCTTTTGGATTTTTTTTCTACTTGTACGTACGAGGTGCGCCTGCCCGCCTCAACCACTCCATCTCTCTCGCTCTCTTTCCAGCCCCTCGCTGCATTTAGCTCGTAGCTCGAAGAGGCTCTCTTTCGGTGCGTATGCGTTAAATAGGTACACGTGAGTTGAAAGCCGAGGTTTAAAGTGCTCCCCCTCTGGCCCCGCTGCCCATTCTGTACCTATTCAAACGCATAGACCGGTAGACCTTTGCGAGAATATGAAATATACGCGGTTGTAGCAAAAAATATCCGAGCATATTAATGTTTACAGAGGAAAAGCCGCCTTGTACAAAGAACCAAAAGTGAAAAAAATTACCTATACTTAATAGGCACGTCGTCGTAATTTTTTTTCTCTTTCGAACGAGGGATGCGTTAAAAACACGACTTTCAGGTTCATTTCGTTCACAAAACCGCTTTTAACGTTTCGAGCCAAGTAATTTCAAGTTTAAGTAAATTCACAATTGATAATGATAAATTTTTATTTGACCAACTTTTGTGAAGAGAAAAAAAATTCTCAACAGAAAAAAATCTAAAGAAGAATAAGAGACTGGTCACTTTAAAATTTTTGTAAAAAAACAATTCCAAAAAAAAAATCAAGAAATCTTGAATAAGTAAAACAAAATTTTAAGAATTCGATTTTATAGGTATGTGATTTTGGTTTATTTTGAGAAAATCTTTCTATTCATATTTTAAAGAAAAAAAAAAAAAAAAAAATCGAAACATTTCTTGGAATTTTTTGAAAGAATTTTACAAAGTCACTTTTTTAGGAAAAAATTTTCATGAGAAAATTTCAGTTCTTTAGTAGGTATAAAAAATATTTACAGATTTTTTTTTCTAATAATTTTTATGAAGAAGTTGGACAAAATTTGTAGGTTACTTAAGAAACAAATTTTTTCAGATGTTTCTGAAAAATTTTCTAAGAATTCAAAAAAGGTGAATTTTTAAAAGTAAATCTGAAGAAAAATGAGGCATTTAATGGCAATAATTATTTTAAAAAGTAATATCATTTTGCTTGAAAAAATCTTGCAACAAAATAGAGAATTTTCGTGTTTTTTTTTACGTAACTTTATGGTAGAAATTTTTAATAAAAAATTTTCTCGCGCATTTAAAAAAAAAAAATATTATCTTCGAATGTGATTTTTCCGAAATTTTTATTGAGAACTTTTTGGATTTTTTTTCCCCAACAAACATTTGTAAAGAATTTTTTCAAAGGAAACTTTTCAAGATAAAACACTCCCCCCCCCCCCTCAAAAAAAAAAATTATCAAAATATTTTTTTAATGAGAATTTTTCCAGGAGAATTTTTTAATAATATCAATATTTTCATCAGAAATTTTCCGAAAGAATTTTTTGAAGAAAAATTTTTTTAAAGTAATTTTTCTAACAAATTTTTAAATAAATTTTTCGTGAAAGAATTTTCTAAAGGAAACTCTCAAAATATTTGGAAATTTTCTACAAGATTTTATTAATCGGAAATTATCAAAATAAAATCTGAAGCGTATAGGTATCTTAAAAATTACTCGAATGAGAATTTTTTAAAAAATGGGGAATTTCTCAACAAATTTTTCTGCAATTAATTCCAAAAAAAATTTTTAATGAGAAAATTTCAATTCACTTTATAAATTTTTTAAGACAATTTTGTGAAGATTTATGTTTGTAACTTTTTTACGAAGGAATTTTTTGGAAAAGAGAAGAAAAAGAAAATCGTTTCAAAGTATTTAGGAATTTTATCCAAAATTTCAAAGAGAAATTTTCAAAAGAAAATCATAAAAAAATTAATGTGAGATTTTTAAAAATCTCTTAAAAATTTTCTAAAAAGAAAATCTAGGAATTTTTCAACAAACAATTTTTTCCAAAATAATTTAGGATTAGAAAATCCTGTTCATAAGGAATTTTGATAATGATTTTTTTGGGGACATTTGCTTGGAAAAAAATTTCCTAGGAAATTTTTATGTAAGTTTTTTATTAAAAGTCATTTAAAATATTTGAGATTTTTTTCAAGATTGCAAAGGTTGATTTTCAAAGAACAATGCAAAGAAAAATGTAATTACCTACCTATTTTTTTTAAAAAGCAAGATTTTTTTTACAAAACACAAAAAACTAAGAATTTTTAAAAAATTTTAGAAATTTTTTCAAAGAAAACTTTTGATGGAGAATTGTAAATTTGAAAAAAATGAAAATTAAAAGAATTTTTTTAAACGAGAATTTTCAAAATACTTCGGAATTTTTTCCAAGATACCTATGCCAAGTAAAATTTTCAAAACTAAAAAAAGCTCGAATTTTTCCCCCTAATTTCAAAAATTTGAAGCTAAATGTGAAAAATTTTAATACCTAATACCTAAATCAATCAGTAAAAAAATGAAAACTTCAAACATAATTTCAAAAATTTGCTCTTGAAAACCATTTTGATTGAAAAAAATTGATTTTGAGTAAAATTCTAAAAATTCGTCTTTCAAAGAGAATTTTAAAAATAAAAGTAGGTATTTTTAAAATGATTTTTGACAATGAGCAAAATTCAAAAAACTTCAACAAAATATGAAAAAACTCTTTTGATTTTTTTTATCTAAAATTTATTCAATCAATTACATTTTGAAGAGCTGATTTAAAAAAAAAATTAAGATTTTTTTTGCATAATAATAGAAGATAACTGATGTTTTTTACAACAAAATTTCCACAGTTAAACTATTAAACAACAATTTTTTTAATTCAAATTTTTTTTTTGAAATTTTGAGGAATATAGTTTGTTGAATTTGACAAAAATAAAGAAAATTGGATTTTAAAAAAATAAATAGGTACCTAAAAAAATATTATCGATTTTTTTCAACAATTTAGAATTTGGCCATGAAATTTAAAAAAAAAGTGCTTACCTTAGGTAATTTCATCGTTTCAATAAAAACGTTTAGGTACAAAAAATTTTTAAGTAGAATTTTAAAAATTGTTTCTCAAAAACAGATTGATTTTTTTCAATTCATAAAAATCATTTCGGAGAATTTCTCTCTTGTTGAAAAATTATTTTTAACAAAATTTCAAAAATAATTTTTAAAACATTATTTAATTTCTTTCAAATCACAAAATTTTACTTTGAAAGAAATTTTTGAATTAAAAAAAAAATCATCTTGAATTTTTTTAATTAAAAAAAAAGAAAAAAAGAAAGAAAGACAGTTCATATAATTCTTTATAAAATAATTTAACTGAACGCTGTTTTTTCATAAAATTTTAAATATTGTTCAAAATTATACTTCGTCATTTCCAACCTCACAAAATAGGCCTATATGCAAAAAAAAAAAAAAAAATTACAAATTCAATCTCTGAATCGCTATCTAATACCTATATAATATCCCGAGGTAAAAAACTAAAAACCTTCTTCATCTATTCATTCGCTCTTCAAAGAAAGATCACACACCGACGTACATACATTTCACAATCAAAAAGAAGAGCTGTAAAAAAATCACGGAAATGTTTCTTCCTGAGGAATCAGTTCGATTAAAAAAAAAAAAAAAAAAAAACATCTCTCGAACAAGTTTTAAATTTCATTGAAAACACATTCGGTACATTGCAAATCCGCTCCATTTCGCACAATCGAATCGCATACATTTTATATTCGATAAAAGAGAGCATGAAAGAGTACACCATCGTATGAATAAAACATGAATGAGTAGGTACCATTTTTGAATACCTGGTGATTACAGGTAAAAAGATGAACGTTTTCTAGGCAGCATTTAGCATTTTATTATAAGGTTGATTTACACAAGTAGGTAAAATTTCGATTCGATGGTTTGTTAACCCTGCTAGAAGGTCTAAGATATACCTAGACTAGATTGTAACCTAACATTCACTCACACACACACAAATACAGAAATGTTGGGTTGAAATATTCGACATTGTGTTATTGATTTTCAACCGTTCTTATTATTATTTACTCAAGAATATGAAATAAGTAGATAGGTATAACTTATGTGTAACTTTTGCAAATGGTTCTCATGAGATAAAATTCACATAAGTATAAAGAATAGTTCGTTTTTCTTATTACTATTTATAGGCCTACCCACAGAGACTCTAAATCTTGGTACCTAGGTTTAAAAATGCATCTTTAAAATCGACTCGTTTGACCTACACATAAACGAATACTACGTACGTGAGTCTTGTCCATCCACCGGCATAAATTAATCTACACCAGTCAACGAGCCAGTAAATCAATGATTGGCGAAAATAGTAGATAGGTAATTGACGTACGTGTAATAAATTTGGCCGATTTGGTTGTCGAACGTACACATCTTTTAAACCAGATTACCTTCTCTTGTCCGGTTACATGTACTAGAAGTTCGTACGAACCAATTTTTTTTCAATATAAGTAGTATTCCAATAATGTACAAAATATACCGTTTTTTAATTCATCCGGGCAAAATGTAGCCAGCCGCATTATGATTAAACGGTAGGTACATTCTGGCACTGGATGCTCTCGGTGCATCATTTATGTATATTTTCGCGATACAACTCGAGGCACGTCGACCAGTTATATATCTCTTAATTTTTTTTTCGCTGCATTCTGGTCCTCTCTAATTATGCTATAAATTCGGCGATATTCATTATTCGGTACTTGTATGTAGTACGTTCGTATGTAGATGGATAGATCCCTCGAATGTGAAAAGAAATTATATATTTTATCGTATAAATTAATCCATACGCCCGAGCTGATGGAGCTGCTGGGTAACCGAAGGATCCAAAAAGGGGGTACGTAGGGTATTCTTCGAGAGGTCGACTCGATATTAATTATTCATATATTCTAACATTAAAATATAGTATAAGGATAGACGTATACTAGAATAGTAGACTAGTTTAATGGTCGGAGAATAAAAGAAACTAGACAGGAGGGGGGACTATCTCGAGATGGGTTTGCGTTACAATTTCAATTCGACGACGGGGATGTGTAGAAAACCGAGTTTAGTATGGTTAGATTGACTCTTTACGAGCATTAGATCTAGTAATTTATCATCGTTAAGTCTGATTAATTGCATCAAGCATGCTTCAAGTCTTTTTTTTTTTTATAAAAAATTCCTCTAAAAAATTATTTGAAAAAATTAAAAAATTTAATTAAAAAAAATATTGGTAGGTACCTATTGAGAAGAATTTTCTGCAGAGAATTCTTCAAAATTTCAACATTAAAAATTTTCTTGTAAAAAATCGCGGAAAAATTTGTTAAATTTTTTTTTCTTCAAAATCTCACATCGTTTTATTTTTTTCTTCTTCATTTCTTCTCTAAAAAATTCTGCATAAAAATATTGAATTTCTTTTGAAAATTTTCCTTCGAAATCTTGCGAAAAAAACCAGAAATATTTTAAAAAGTGCTCATCATTAAATAATTATTTTGTGAGAAATTTCTTGAAACAAATTATTTTCCAAACATATCTACACAAAATTCTCCGTAAAAGTTCTTAATATCTAAGAATTTAAATTTTCTAAAAAAAAAAAAAAAAAAAAACAGAAAAATTTACCTGAAAAATTCCTAGATTTAAAAAAAAATTATCATGAATTTTTATGAATTTCACATCATCTTGCTTCAGATTTTTTTTTTGGTAAATTTTATTTCTTTTTGAAGACTTGGAAAAAATTCTTAGGTACCTACCTAAATATTTTCAAGTTGTTATTATTACATTTTTTTTCTTCAAAAGTGATTAATAATTTTTTTTGAAAAAAATTGTTTCCCAAAAAAATGTCTCCGGGAATTTTTTCCATGAAAATTTCTGACGAGAATAAAAATTCTCTAATTAAAATATCTACTTATTTTCAAAAAAAAAATTGTTGAAAAATTTCTAGACTTTTTAAAAAATTTCATACGAAATTATCTTAATTTAGACTTTCTTTGTAAATTTCCCTTTGAAGTCTTGAAAAAATTTTTTACCTAAATAATTATACTTAGTATAGTAGATATAATTATTTCGAGGTTATAATATATTATTTTTTTTCTCAAAAAATATTTTATCATTTTTCTGCGTGGAGAGGGGGTTACTTTCCAAATAAATGTCTCCAGAAATTTCTTCCTGAAAATTTCTAATTAGAAGTAAAATTTTCTAATTAAAATACTTATTTTCAAAAAAAAAAAAAAAAAAAAACAGGAGAAAAATTTGTTTAATTTTTTTTTTTAATTTCATATCTTGCTCTGAATAAAAAATATTTCAAAGTTATTTAATTAATTCTTTTGTCAACATTTTTTTTAATAATATTTTTTTTGGAAAAAAATTTTTTTAAACAAATAAAAACAAATAATTTCTCCAAGAAAATTTCTGATGAGAATTAAAATTTTCTTGGAAAAAATTCCAGAAAAATTTGTTGTAAAAATCCAAGATTAAAAAAAAATTAATGAAATTTTTTAAGAATCACACGACATAGGGCCTATTGTTTCACATTTTCTTTTGAAAATTCCCCTTTGAAGCCTTAAAAAAAATTCTCCATAAACTTAAGTTTTTTTTTAAATTTCAAAAAATTCTTTCATAAAAAATTTATTTGATTTTTTTTTGGGAAAAATTATTTTCAAAAGAAGTCCCCGAGCAGCACAATCGACAAATTATCGAAATAAAAAATCGACAGAATATCGAATTCGATAAAGTGTCGCAAAAGTTCCGCCTAAATCGTGAAATTATCTTTCGATATATAGATAGATTATCGACGAATTATAAGTTAGCAAAAATTTCGAGATTATAGTAAGATATTTTATCGATAATATATCTATAATATCGAAAGATAATTTCACGATTTAGGCGGAACTTTTGCGACACTTTATCGAATTCGATATTCTGTCGATTTTTTATCGATTTTTTATTCCGATTTTTCGTCTTTTACTAGCTTTTTTCTATAATTAAAAATCATTAATTAGCATAATTAATACATTAAACTATGGCTAAACCCATTATTCATGTTACGGTAAGAGGATCATTTCAGAAAAAGTCGAAAAAAATTATAAAAAATCTGCCACCCGTGGGGCTTGAATTATCTACCTCCAGCATGGTAATCCTCTTCCTTAACCACTATGCCATACCTTATTGTTGAGGAATTAGTAATAAAACGCTTATAATAGGCAGTTTAGTACTTCCAGACGTGTTGGACTTGGAAAAATTTTCACCAATTTGGAAATAATTTCAAATATCGTCACAAAATCGTTGAAAAATCGTTCGACAAATTTCAGATTATTTGTCGATAATGTAGTTTGAAATATCGCCACAAAATCGTTAAAAAATCGAATTCGAGAAATTGCATATTATGCGTCGATAATATAGTTTCAAATATTTTTACAAAATCGGTAAAAAATCGGATTCGATAAATTTAATATAATCTGTCGATAATATAGTTTCAAATATCTTTACAAAATCGGTAAAAAATCGGATTCGATAAATTTAATATAATCTGTCGATAATATAGTTTCAAATGTCGTCAAAAAATCGGTAAAATATCGAAGTCGAGAAATTTCATAGAATCTGTCGATAATATAGTTTTAAATATCTTTACAAAATCGTTAAAAAATCGAATTCGATAAATTTAATATTCTTTGTCGATAATGTAGTTTCAAATATCTGCACAAAATCGGTGGAAAATCGGAATCGATAAACTTAATATTCTTTGTCGATAGTATCGTTGACGAATATCGTCATAAAATCTTAATAATATCGAATTCGATAGTTTTTAGATTTTTTGCCTATGAAGTTGTACCGATAAATCTTTATAATATCGTGAGAACATCTATAGATTTTCAAACGATTTTTTATCGATACGTTACATCTTCCGATATTATCGATCGAGTGTGCCGCTCGGGTCTATAAAAAATTCCTTGATTTTTTTCAAGCCGAATCTTTTTAAAAAATATCTAGGCATTTATTACAAATAGTAAATTTTGAGATAAAATTCTGAAAATCAGTTTATACTAAGATTGATCCCTGAGTCGATTCTTAAAAATTTTCAAAGCTGTCTGCAGCCTTCAATACAATTTGGCTTCTCTCCCGATCACTGGAATTCCTTCAGAAGGCAGTATTAATTAGCTTCAAAGTCGACTCAAGGGGATCAACTTTGAAGGGTACGTAAAATTTTGGATGATTTTTTGAAGAAATTGACGATTTCGGAATTTTTTCTCCAAGCTCGAGATTTTTGACTTAATTATGAGAAATACACGTGTATGGTGCTTATTTTCGCATTATGAAAAATTCGCTAAAAATCGAAAAATCGACCTCGACAACTGAAAATTTGGTACTGAGATCTGCGTCACATGCTCTTTCAATGAGCCAAATTTCAACTCAATTGAAATTGACGAGTTCACATAGAATTCCCTTGCAAGCGAAAAATATTCATAACATAAAAAATTCGAATAAAAAAAAGGTAAATTTTATTAAAATTTTCAAAAGAACCTGAAAAATTGGAAAAAAATAAATAAGAAGAGTAATAAAAAATAAAAAAAAATTCAAAATAGAAAAACTTTCGGAATTCAAAAAACTTGAATTTTCAAAAATTTCAAAATAAATTCTGTCACAATTTTTAAGGTAATTTTTTTCAATTGAAATTTCTACCAAAGTTTGGGCCTGGTGAGAAGATTCAAGGTTGAAAATTTTTTACGAGTTGGCATTTTCTCGATATATCTGAAATGAGACTGGCGCAGTGGCGCCACTGATAACGTATCGTCGTCTCGAAGTCTTTCACTGACACAAAAATCTAATATGGACAGCTGATAAAGATTATAAGAATTACCCTACGCTCGTATTTGACGACCTAGCCAGATTTTCATGGCTCAGCGAAAATTATGCCGAGATTTCCTTATCCAGCATATTTTAATACTTCTAATCACGGTAGTAAATCTATAGAGACGATAAAGAGAGCCAGACGTACCAACTACCAAGATACCTAATACGTCTCGTAATCTCTACCAAGTCTACTATGTATGTAATTTTCATAAAAACACGCACCACATTGCAGAATATGACGAGCATGCCGGTGCAATGTGCAATGTGCACGCACGTAGCGCAGTAGGTTAGGTTAGGTTAGGTAATTATCCACGTCTTAAGGAAGCCAAGACGACTTTCAGTGGCAACACTCCGCCTACTAATTTCCTGAATACGGTGAAAAATTGATTAAAACATTCGTCGTACTCGTAATGAAGGTTGACATTATTTAGACATTTCGTAAGGATTTTTGGCGAACTGGCGCTGGAGGTGGCGGGCAAAAGTGGGTCTTGCTGAGATGGACAGATGGTACATGTGTAGTGTGTACGTACGTGCGACTGGGCTGCACGTGGATCTCGCGTATGGTGGCATTCATTATGGTGCGAGTATTTTCGACATTTCAAATCTTTAATTTACCATTTATCCTTCTCGGTGCCAGTGCTGCCGCCGGTGTTTCTCTGTTTATGCGCGAAAGGGTAATCGCGGCTACCTTTTTATAAATATAAAGGTTCATAGCACAAGTTTTCGCCAACCTATTGATGGAGAGTTTTTCATTGAAAAAAGGCCCAAGCCAAGGTGTACACTTACAGCATCTGTCTCGGGAAGGAAAGGGGTAAAGGCTCGTGTTATTGGCCGCTTGCGAACGCCGTGCCAATGCAGGAGCGGATGGGTCATGGGGTCGAGGGGTTTTTCCTTCAAGGTCGATGCATTTGGGTGCCAAAGAGTTGAAAGAAATGGTGTACAACATTCGTAATATTTTTGGTACTTCAAAAATCAATGGATATTGTGGCAAAACATTCCAAAATTTCAAATAAAATAAACACAACAATTATTTCGAAAGGCGTACCCCTGGTTAAGATAAGTGATTCGGCCATGACTTCATTTTTCGAAATTGCCTGTAAGATATTACCTACTAACAAGGGAACCTCGCCAACTCGTCACCTCCGATTGAGCTGAAATTTGGCTCACTGAAAGAGCATGCCACCCAGACCTTACAACCAAATTTTTAGCTGCCGAAGTTTATTTTTCGATTTTTAGCAAATTTTTGAAAATGGCTAAAACCGCGTCAAAAAAACATTTTTTGAAAAAAATTGTAAATTTTCAAGGATCCCTGAAAATTGGTTTGTACACTAAAGTCGACCTCCCGAGTCGATTGACGCCATTGTCGAAGCGATTTGAAGCCTCCAGAAAAAGTTGACTTTTCTCCAGCGCACTGGAATAGCTCCAGACGGCGCTGTAATTAACTTCGGCAGCTGAAAATTTAATCCTAGCGTTAGTATGATGCCATCTATCGATTGACGTAGTTGAATCCAAAATCCGAGGTGACGCGTTCGCACGTGTTTTTTTTGACAACTTGAAAATTCTGCGTTTTTAAAAATTTTTCCAAAAAATCTATTTCTCCAGCATATCACCCGAAACTTCGTCTACCCCCTAAAGTCGATCCCCCCTAGTCGATTGGTTCCATTTTCGAAGCGATCTGAAGCCGCCAGAAAATGTTGACTTTTGCCGTCTGGAGAGATTCCAGTGTGCTGGAGAAAAGTCAACTTTTTCTGGAGGCTGCAGATCGCTTCGAAAATGGTGCCAATCGACTCAAGAAATCGACTTTAGTGTGCAAACCAATTTTCAGGATTCTATCTTGAAATTACAATTTTTTTTTCTTCAAAAAATGGTTTTTTGGAGGCGGTTTTAGCCATTTTCAAAAATTCGCCAAAAATCGAAAAATCAACTTCGGCAGCTAAAAATTTGGTTGTGAGGTTTGGGTGGTATGCTCTTTCAATGAGCCAAATTTCAGCTCAATCGGAGGTGACGAGTTGGCGAGGTTTCCGTGCAAGAAGAAGAACCCTACAATTTTCCAAAGTTGAAATTTGTTTTAAACTTAGTCTCTCATAATTTTTAATTTTTAATTTTGTAGTAATTTGTAGTAATTTTAAAAATATGTTTGATGGCTTCTTGATAATTGTAAAAGGTCACTTTCTTCGAATTTTCTTTTTTGCAAATTTCTAATTTTTGTTGAATTGGTTCCTAGTTTTTTTCCCAATTTTTGAATTTCCAATTTTTTCAACCACGTACATATTTTTTTCCTATTTATTTTGATTTCTTTTTCGAATTTTTTTACGCGTTTTAAAAATATTTTACGTATTGAATTTCATTCTGCAATTTTGTAAATTTAATATTTTTCTCAACGTTTGGTGTCTTCCATTTGGGGGGGGGGGGGTTCTAATGTTGATTTTCGTCAATTTCGAATTTTTCACTTTGAATTACCTACTTATCAATTTTTTCTACTTTGATTCAATTTTCTTCTTAATTTTTTTTTGTTACTAATTTTAGTTGTTTTTAATATAATTATTTTATTAGAATTCATTTCGATTTTGAATATTCCTCTGCTTTAATTACGAGCATTTCTCCCAATTTTCAATTTTTAAAAATTTTAAATATTAATAATTTGATGTCTGTACATCACGGCGTTATTAAACAAAAAATAAAATAAAAATACAGTTGCATTAATTTTTTTGATTTTCAATTTTATTCTCAAATTTTGGTGTCTTCCATTTTGGGGTGGGGGCATCCTAATGTCGATTTTCATCAATTTTGGATTTTTCACTTTGAATTACCTACCTACTTATTAATTTTTTTCTACTTTGATTCAATTTTTTTCTTAATTTTTTTTTGTTGCTAATTTTAGTTGTTTTTAATTTTATTAGAATTCATTTCGATTTTGAATATTCCTCTGCTTTAATTACGAGCATTTCTCCCAATTTTCAATTTTTTAAAATTTTAAACAATAATAATTTGATGTCTGTACATCACGGCGTTATTGAACAAAAAAATAAAAATAATAAAAAATAAAAATACAGTTGCATTAATTTTTTTGATTTTCAAATTTTGGTGTCTTCCATTTTGAGGGGAGGGGGGGGGGTCCTAATGTCGATTTTCATCAATTTTGGATTTTTCACTTTGAATTATCTACCTACTTATTAATTTTTTTCTACTTTGATTCAATTTTTTTCTTAATTTTTTTTTTGTTGCTAATTTTAGTTGTTTTTAATTTTATTAGAATTCATTTCGATTTTGAATATTCCTCTGCTTTAATTACGAGCATTTCTCCCAATTTTAAATTTTTTAAAATTTTAAATATTAATAATTTGATGTCTGTACATCACGGCGTTATTGAACAAAAAAATAAAAATAATAAAAAATAAAAATACAGTTGCATTAATTTTTTTGATTTTCAAATTTTGGTGTCTTCCATTTTTTGGGGGGGGGGATCCTAATGTCGATTTTCATCAATTTTGGATTTTTCACTTTGAATTACCTACCTACTTATTAATTTTTTTCTACTTTGATTCAATTTTTTTCTTAATTTTTTTTGTTGCTAATTTTAATTGTTTTTAATTTTATTAGAATTCATTTCGATTTTGAATATTCCTCTGCTTTAATTACGAGCATTTCTCCCAATTTTCAATTTTTAACAATTTTAAATATTAATAATTTGATGCATGTACATCACGGCGTTATTAAACAAAAAAAAAAAACAGTATTGTTGCATCAATTTTTTGGATTTTTAATTTTTCAAAGTTTTGAATTTTTATTAAATGATCTAAAAAATTTTAATTTATAGTAATTTTTCTTCGTTTTTGGTTTTAGATTTTTAAATAAATTTTAAAATAAGTAGATACCAGATACATAGATAAAAAATATTTATTTAAAAATTTCTATGAATTTTAGGCTTCTATAAAGTTCTACATTTCATTGAGGTGATTTTGTCTAACGCCCTGTAATTATTGGGAAAATTTATTTGAAAGATTACATAATCACTATACCAGGTCAGTTTAGATCATTGGGTGACGTATGTGCTCAAGCGGGAATAACAAAAATGTTGGTAATGAAATGATACAAGGTACATTAGATACCCAAATTAGTAAGAGAAAAAAAGCTACATGGCACATTGTATACAATATATGCACTTTTTAGATAGGATATCAAGTTTGAAAATATCACGAATTTAACCATTGCCTTTAGACACGACAGGAACATTTGACAAGTAGAAATTAAAATTGGTGCATTATACGGAAAAGGAAACTTAATTAAGGTATCTAATTTCGTCGCATAGTCGAATTAATAATAAAACGTGGCTGGATCTCGGTCTCGGTCGCGTGATCAACACACTCGTACAAATATCTACTCGTAGTCTCGTATACTGATGGAAATGGAATGGAAAATGTCAAATACTCGGACCAGCGCAGCGAGTCGCGACCATCGTATAATAAATTGATCAATAGTAAAATAGTAGAATGTTCAATTAAAATAGAGCTTATTAGTGCGTGTATGTGTGTGGAGAGGTAGGTAAAAGAAGGAAGAAGAGAATCGATCGAGAAGAATACAAAAAAAGCAGATCGATAAATCGCGAATGCGATGTTGGAAATTGGATTCGGCTACCTCGAACATTACGCCGCTGCGATCACTACACTTGTATGTAGATTGCACTATCGAGTAGCGAATATATAGCAGTATTAATCTTGCCAGTATTTAAACCGGATAATAGTCTTGGAAATGTGGAAAATTTGGAAACCGGTATTGAGGAATTTGGTCGAGTGTGATAGTCCCCGCGCGCGTCATTCAATTACCGCAGAAATGCCAAGTGGAGAAAAAATAAAAAGTGATCGAGGAAAACGACAGCGGTGCTCGGGCTCGGGCTCGGGCTCGGGCTGGTAAATTAAAACATATTTATCGTGGTATCTGAGTTAATAAAATCAACTCGACGGCGGACGGTAATACCTATACCTATACTTTGTATTATGATAATTCGAGAAGACGACTGCGAATAGCCGATTATACCTAATACAGGTGCCGGAATCTCTCGACGATCGCCTGGCACGACAAGAGAATTGTCGTCTCTCTGGCTAATCGTCGACAACACTTTAACGCGGAAATTTTATTTTTTAATTCATCAAATATTTGCATCGCGGTGTAAGGTCAAGAGCGAATTAAACCACGAGGCATGCTGGAGCGGAGGGGCGATTTTAAATGATAAAATATAGAGAAAATTTTTGTGAGAAAATGGAAAATACATTAAAACAAAAAATTTTTCAGAACGAGAAATCTTTCAAATGTTTTGCAACACTTATTTTTTTTTAAATAAAACAATTTTTCATTTTTTTAAATTTGTTTGCAGAGTGAATTTCTTATTTTTCAGGGAATTATATTTTTTCAGTTTCTTGTGTTTTTTTTAATTTTATTAAATGAAAAAATTTTGATATTATTTTGATAAAAAAATCATATTTTTTTTTTCAGTAGGTATAAAGAAATCTTTCAATGGTTTGGATTGGAGCCCTTGAATTTTTTTTAATAAAACAATTTTTTTGGTTATTTTTTTGGATTTTTTTTTCAATTTTTTTGCAAAGTGAAATTTTTTATTTTTTTGGGAGTGATTTTTTTCAATTTCTCGTGTTTTTTTGATAAAATAATTTCGATTTTTTAGGTAATGAAAAATCTTTCATTAAAAAAAATACCCCCTTCCCCACCCTGCAAAAAAAAATGAAAACCTACTGAATTTGAAAAAATTCAAAACTGAAACAAATTTTAATAAATTATATAAAAAATATAAAAAAAACTGAAATTGAAATTACAAAGATGTACAGCAACTGTTAAAAAAAAGAAAAAAATTGAAATTTTGCAACAATGGAAATTAAAAAAAAATCAAAACAATTTTAAAGAATTTTGAAGTAACTGAAATGAAAAAAAATCGAGATAAACATTAAATTAATACTTTAAATAAAGAAATAACAACAACTGGAAAATATGAAATTAAAAAATTATTGATAAAGTAAAAAATACAAATTTGGTAGAAATCTACCTATAGTAGAAATCAAAGATGAAAAAATGAAAATTTAAAAAAATTGACATATGAAAAATTTAAAAATACCAAAAATCAATTACTTATATTATCTGACTCAAGTATAAATTAAAAAAAAAAAAAAAAAAAAAACAATAAAAAGTTTTCAAACCCAAGTCTAAAAATTGGGAGAAATTAAAGGGTTAAAACATTTTAGATATTCAATTTAAATATTGAAAAAATAAATAATCTACTGAAATAAAAAAGCCTAGAGAAAAATTAAAAACTGGAAAAATTGCATACGAAAAATTAAAAAAATTAAAAATAAAACAGTGATGATTCTAAATTTAAAAAAACAATTATTAAGAAGTATCATTAAAAACTGTGAAAATTGGAAAGAACCGAACTGACTGATGTTTTAAAAAAAAATAAAATATTTTATTCGGAAACTGAAAACAAAAATACTGAAATAGTAATGGCGCAGAAAAATCAAAAATCAGAAAAAATTGACTTACACGAAATTTAAAAATAATAAATATGATATGGAAAAAAATTCAAAACGAGAATAAAGCTTAATAAAATTGATTTACAGATGAAAACTGACGACAAAAAAAGTGATAATAAGGGGAAAAATTTTAAATTCTAAAAATGAAATGGAACTAAAAAAAAAAAAATTAGGAAAATCATTAATTTAATAAGGAACAGAAAATGTCAACATCGATAAAAATCACAAGACAGCTTTTTCAAAGGTGCATCATTAAAAATTGAAATAAATTTAAGTTTGAAAAAAATGGATGTCAGTTTGTTAAAAAAATAAAATAAAATACCTAAATTGAAAATTGCAAAAATCTAAAAAAAAGTTTAGCCGGGTTTATAGGGGTGATTTGGCCCTGAGCACCGTCTTTTGAATTTTCTAGTGGAAGTTGGTCCTTATGGTCTAAAACCCCCGTGACAAAATTTTTAGCTCGATATCTCACCCCTAGCCTCTTCTAGTGGGGTTTTTTGTGGATTTTCGTTTAAAAATTTCAACTTTGGCGGTTTTCAATCGATTTTTTTCAAGCTTGGTAATTTATGGAATTTTTTAGAAAAAATTTTGAGCACATTTTCTAAGGTCAAATGGGCATTTTAAGCTTTCTAGCGACCATTTTGGTAACCCCTTTCAGAGGTGCAATTCTGAAAAAAATATATATTGTGTACTTTGTCTAGATGTACAACCCCATATATATGCAGAATTTGAAATCATGGTGCGTCACTTTCAAAAATGCAAAAAATTGATTTTTTTGCCTATTTGTCCACCTTAAATGGGTCATTTTTTGTCAAAAAAAATTTTCCTCCAAATTAATCAAAAAATACGTATTTTTACACCACTGCCCCGATTTTCATTCAAATTCATCCATTTTTCATGATGTATGTGATTTTTGTTTTTTTGCATCTGATATGTGAATTGAAAAATTGAAAATTAACGATTTTCATGAACGATGATTTCAGATGAAAAAACTAATTACAGATTCGTGTTCAGTTGGTCAAATAACATCGATAAACCTTATTTAATAACAAATTGACTTGAATTGTTAATAAAATTCACATTTTTACACGCTAATTCTTTGATTAAAAATTAAATGATTAATTATTTTTTATAATAAACAATTTTAAGGGCACCCCCATTAAATAGGTGAAATGCCCTTGTTCTCAGAATTTGGAATAAATCTGAGATATTGTTTGCGATACCACTAATAAACATTTTCTGTCGAAAAAAATTTTCCGCCCCCGTCCCTACCAAGTGCTCGATTGAAAATTTTGTTCTTCAAAAAATTGATTATTTTTTTAAAATATATTTTTTGTTTCATAATTTTTTTTTCACAAAAAATTGAAGATTTTTTTAAAAAAATTGATGGATCCCATCCCCAAGAAAATTCAGAAATGTTACTGTACCAAAAGATTGAAGAATTGAAAAAAAATATTTATTCATTTGTTTTAGGAAAATTCAAAAAAAAATCTACCAAAAAATTGAAGTTTTTTTCCAAATATTGAAGGATCTTTTTTCTTTGACAATTTGAAGATTTTTTTTATTGAAGTTTTTTTTCTCCCAAAAAATTGAAGGATTATTTTTGCAAAATATTGATAGATTCTATTTTTTTACTTCAAAACAATTGAAAAATTTTTTTAAATTGAAAGATTTTTTTTTTCCAAAAAAATCGAAGAATTTTTTTCGTCCCAAAAACTTTTAATATTTTGTTTTTCTTTTTTAAAAAAGAATTATTTTCTTTCAAAAAATTAAAAATAATGATTTTTTGTTTCAAAAAAATTCAGAAATTTCTTTCAAAAAAAAATTGAAGGATTCCTGTCCAAAATATTGAAACACCCAAATGAAGATTTTTTATTTCAACAAAATTCAGAAATTTCATTCTATCAAAATATTGACTGGCCAAGAGGGGTGGGCGGGAAAATTTTTTCAACGGAAAACGTTTTTTAGGGGTACCATACAATATCCCAGACTTATTCCAAAATCTGAGAACAAGGGCATTTCACCTACGAGTATCTTAATGGAGATACCCTTTAATTTAATTTTTAATCAAAAAATTAGCGTGTAAAAATGTGAATTTTATTAACAATTCAAGTCAATTTGTTATTAAATAAGGTTTATCGATGTTATTTGACCAACTGAACACGAATCTGTAATTAGTTTTTTCATCTGAAATCATCGTTGATGAAAATCGTTAATTTTCAATTTTTCAATTCACATATCAGATGCAAAAAAACAAAAATCACATAAATCATGAAAAATGGATGAATTTGAATGAAAATCGGGGCAGTGGTGTAAAAATACGTATTTTTTGATTAATTTGGAGGAAATTTTTTTTTGACAAAAAATGACCCATTTAGGACAAATGGGCAAAAAAATCAATTTTTTGCATTTTTGAAAGTGACGCACCATGATTTCAAATTCTGCATATATATGGGATTGTACATCTAGACAAAGTACACAATATATTTTTTTTTCAGAATTGCACCTCTGAAAGGGGTTACCAAAATGGTCGCTAGAAAGCTTAAAATGCCCATTTGACCTTAAAAAATGTGCTCAAAATTTTTTCTAAAAAATTCCATAAATTACCCTTGGTACCAACTGTCATCCGTGTAAGTTTGAAAAAAATCGATTGAAAACCGCCAAAAGTTGAAATTTTTAAACGAAAATCCACATAAAACCCCCCTAGAAGAGGCTAGGGGGTGAGATATCGAGCTAAAAATTTTGTCACGGGGGTTTTAGACCATAAGGACCAACTTCCACGGGAAAATTCAAAAATCGGTGCTCAGGGCCAAATCACCCCTATAAACCCGGCTAGACTCTTTAAATTGAAATAAAACTGAGACGTGGTGAAATAGGTAATTGAAAAAAAAAAATGTATAAAAGTGCAAATATTTAAGTTTACGTAAATTTGGAAAAAATTTCCGCTTCTAAGAAAACAAATTTTTGCTTGAAAAAATTTTCATCTTTGAAAAACAGGAAAAAGAATTACAATTTTGAGCTATACAAGCAGAACTTATGCAAGATTTTTAAATTTTAAACCATTTGAAAAAAATTGATACCTAATATTATGATTTTTTATGAAGATAGTTTTCACCACGAATATTCCTATAGGTATCAACTTTTTTTTTTTTTTTTTTTTTTTTTTTTTGGTAAAAAATCGACAAAATGTTTTGAAAAATTCTCACAACTGATTATCATTTCATCACTCAAAGCGACGCTTCACACACAGACAAAACATAACATACCTAGCTACTCTATAATTTAATATCTCCCTCTCATTATTCCTCTTGCCCTCACTAAACTCACCACTGAAAAAAACCACCATATTAAATTTATCGAATCAACCCAATTTTTTTTATCCACACACGTCACCTCATCCACCTTCGAATAATTTTTCGGCCGGTCAAAAAATCACGATCGCCATCGCAGCTGCAACATAAAATTTAATTTCTACGAAAATGGCAACGTTTTTATATTTCCGATTCGTGCTGCAGCTCGGCTGGCGCTACGAATAATCTTAAATTTCTGGGAAACGCGTGCCGACTGATTAGATGGTCTCGATATTTACCTAACCTTCAACCTCTGGCTAATTAATAGATTTTCGACTTCTAGGTCGGTCAAATTTTCGCTCGCAGACCGCAAAAATTAGCCAACACGCTAAACCCTTTTCCGGTCTGGAAATTGAAATTGGAAAAAAAAGTCGAGCGAATTTTTACGACTCGAATATGCTACCAGAATTGGGGGGTCGAGGTGGACGGGAGGGGTCGAGGGGAGATCGTCATTTATACCGTATCGAGCCAATCGGCTCATTCTTTTTTTTTCCTTATTCAGAAACGTGAATCTTGTTATTTTTAAGTATTAAAAGGTTTCTGTTAAAATAACATGACAGCATTGATGAGTTGATTGTTGATTGTTTGAAGGATCTAGTTTGCGTGGTGAACGATGCCAAACACAACGGGCAGCTGGATTTTATACGTATTCCAAACCGTATTATGATAATTGTAAATAAGCTCCTCGGTGTACCCATCGACAAAAACCATCGCATCGCATCGCGCCGTTTAATTTCATAAATGAAATTACATATCTTCTATATTACGTATTGGATTGGATGTGGCTGATGCTGACGTTGCGTCTGCCAGTGCCATGGTCATTGCTTATAAATATTATACCTCTGTACGTATCGATTAATTAGAGTCGACGAAAAAATAAAGACGGCCAGACGAGCTCAATAATGATCATCTTTTATGTCTTAATTACTAATGCATTCTACCAATTCTACCTTTAAGCTATTTCGCTGCTCTGTTCTATACCGCAACCTTTAATTTAATACAATTGCTATCCTATCGCGCGCCACACCATAAATACAAGCTCTAAATCGATTTACAAATTTACGACATTAGAAATCGAATCGTATTCTATCATCGAAGTGTATAGGCCTAAGAATTTATCGCCATTTGGCATTTACAGTAGCACAAGATAGAGATATTGGAAATTTATTAAAAAACTTCCAGGCTTCAGCTTCTGAGAATCTAATTTGAATATCTCTTGACGAATTTATGTTTACTTTCCTCGTATATTTATACCATCAACTTATAGGTTTCCAATTTGAGCAGAGAAATTAACGATATGCAGTTTTTTTAATTTCTAGTTTCGTAAATTATGGTCTAATGGACGTTATGGTCAAAGCCCATTAGAAATTTTAACATTTGTTTTCACACAGTTTACATTATTCTAATAACCTAAAAACATATATTGAACTAATTCCAAAATGGGAATATTTTATTGCCTCAAAACAGCCTCCTTACGTAGTTTTATGTAAGTATATCTTACTTTGTAAACCGAAAATTGTCAAATTTATTGCAAAGCGACGCTCTAATTGGAAATTAATCGATTGATTAAAATAAAGGCCACTTAAAGTTTTGCAGATGGTTGAAAAAATATAGGTACTCAATTATGCAGGTAAAATATGCGAATCGGAATTACATTTTTATCAAGTACATCTGACTAACTTTCGATCCAGATGTACGCAAAGTATTTCATCATCTCAAAGAGGAAGAAGTTTCATTTAAAAAATTTCATATAAAAAAGTATCAAAAAAAAAAAAAAAAAAATGCTCTGGTACCTAACCTACTATAAGGAAGAGAAAAAAAAATTTCGAAAGTAACGGAACATGGAATTTTTTGGCTTTTTATTTTATTGACTTTATTTTTCTATTTTTTGCCAATTTCTGAAGCTCATTATAATTTTTTAATTTTTTGAGAAAAAAAATCTTTGAATTCCTTTAAAGAAGAAAACACTTCAAAAAATGTTTGTACCTACCTATAATTTTTTTTTTGGAAAAAGTTTTCGATTTTTTCAGAGATTGTTTTGAAAAATTAAGTACACTCTTCGTTGGGGGGAGGGGAGTCTTTAAATCTCTTTTGATGAACATACTTTTTAATTAATTATATTTTTTGAAGAAAATAATATGTTCCTCTATTTTTCTGTACTAAAAAAGTCACCTACTTAATTTTTGTGTAATATCTTCATACATTCTTTTAATGTATTTTGAATTTTAAATCGAAAATTTCAATTCTTTTTAATAAAATAAATTAAAAAAAAAATTCTTCTATGAAAAATTTATTAAATTTAAAAAAAATTTTTGAATCAATTTTTTTTACATTTTTTGGAGTGAAAATTTTACAATTTTTGAAGTAGGTACAGATTTACAAATTTTTGGAGTACATATTACATAACATACATTTTTTTGGAGCAAAATAATATTTCTTCGTTTTTTTTTTTTTTTTAGGTTATAATTTTTCAATTTTTGAAGAAAATTTTTCAAAATTATTTCGGAAGAAAAAGTTATTCTCAAAAAAATGTTCAAAGAATTGACAGAAAGAAAACTACATATTTAAAAAAAAAAAAAAAAAAAAATTAGGAAAAAATCCACAAAAATTTCAAAATTTTTCCAAAAATAAACCTCTTAAAACTCTATTGAAAAAAAATGATCAATTTTGGGACCACGGTCCAAGGGACTCGTGGGATGGCTCATCTGTCACTGTTTTGAATACCTTCAAGAATTATAAAAAACAAGACTAAAAAATAAATAAAAATGTAAGGTTCTCAAAAAAAAGTCAATAAAATACGAGTAATATTTTTAAGAAATTTTCGAGCCAGCATTTTTCACAGTTTTACAATTTGTAAAAAAAATTTCATTTCAATAATATTAATTACATAATAAATTATTTTAATTTTAAAATCACCATTTTCCAGATTTTTTTTTTCAAAAATAGCATTTTTTATGCCATTTTTTGAACTTTTTAAAATTTACCTTATTTTTAATTTTTTTCAAAATTTTCAAAAAAGGTAATTACTCAAAAGAAAATTAATTTTATACTACAATATACCTATTACTTTTTTAAAAAGTACATTTTAAGTCCATTTTTTGCATTTTTCAAAAGAGATTCGTTTTCGGATTTTTTCAAAAAATTTCATTTTAAAAATAAAATAAAAAAAATGTCATTTTATAAATTTTTGTGGAATTGGAATTTTTTGATTTTTCAAAACGAAATGGGATTTTCAAATTTTTCAACAAATTTTATGTTGGAATTTTCAACAAAAATCCATTTATTTGAATGTTGAAAAAAAAATTAATTTTTCAAATTTGGAAAACATTTTATTTTATAAATCAAAAGAAAATTCACCTTCTGAATTTTTAATTGTCATTTTTGAAATTCTTAAAAAGTGGCTATTTTAAATTTTTTAATGAGTCATTTTCAAAAGAAAATGTAGGTAATTTTCAAGTTTTTCAAAAATTACAATTTTTTGGGGAATTTTTCAGAAAATCGTAATTTTTTTGAATGTTGAAGAAAATTCAACTATAGGTATTGGAATATTCCAAACTTGAAAAAAATGCATTTTTCAAATAATAAAAAATATATATGCATTATTTAATTTTAATTTTCATGACACATCTTGAATTTTTTGAAAGAAGTGTTATTATTAAAACATTACTTTTTTTAAATTGTCATTTTTATAATTTTCAAAAAATATGTATTAAATATCTACCTACTTCTAGAATTTTCTGAAGAAGCATAGAATTTGCCCAATTTTTAATTTTCTAATTTTTTTCACATTTTGGTGAAAAATAGTTTTTGTAAGAATTGCAATTTTTAGAATTTTTCAACAAAAATTTCTATAAGTAAGTACTTACCTATTTTAAAAATTTAAATGTCACTTCTTAAATTTAAAAAAAAATATATTTTCTGATTTTTAAAAAAAAAAATTTATTACATTTTTAGATTTTTTCAAAAATGTCACTTTTGAAATTCAATGAATTTTTATTTCTTAAATTTTCAGAAAATGAACATTTTTAACCTTTTGATTTTTGTAGAAATATTCATGATTTTTAAAAATAGTCATTTTTCGAATGTGAAAAATTTTGTTTCGTTATTTTATGTTAAAAATTCGCTATTTTCAGATTGTCGTTTTTGGGTATTTTGAAAACTGTTCGTTTAATTTTTGTAAAAAATTGTATTTTTAGGAATTGAATGACATGCACGTTCGATGATTATAACCAATTGTCATTTTTAGAATTATTATTGTGTTGAAATTTGTCATTTTTTGAACTTATCAAAAAGTGTTGGTTTTTAAATTTTTCAAAACGTTTCATTTTTAAATTTTTTCTGATTTTTTTTTTTAAAAGTGTTAGTTTTGCATTATTATTAAAAAAGTGTCATTTTTAATTATTTAAAAACTGCTATTTTTCAAAGTGTCATTCTTTCAATTTTCAAAAGGTGTAATTTTTTCAATTTTTTCCAGAAATGACATTTTCTTAATTTTTTAGAGTGTCATTTTTAAATTATTTAAAAAAGTGTCATTTTTTGAATTTTTTAAAAAGTGACATTTTTTGAATTTTTCAAAAAGTAACATATTTTGAATTTTTTAGTGCCATTTTCAAATTATTTAAAAGCGTCATTTTTAATTTTTTTCAAAACGTGTCATTTTTTAAATTTTTTAAAGTGTCATTTTTTGAATTTTTCAAAAAGTGACTTTTTCTAAATTTTTCAAAAAGTGACATTTTTTTGAATTTTTCAGTGTCATTTTTAAATTATTTAAAAGCGTAATTTTTAATTTTTTCAAAAGTTACATTTTTTGAATTTTTCAATGTCCTTTTAAATTATTTAAAAGCGTCATTTTTAAATTTGTCCAAAAGTGTCATTTTTTTAATTTTTTGAAATAGCGCCATTTTTACAATTTATCAGAAAAGTGCCACTTTTTGAATTCTCAAAAAAGTGCAAATTCTGGTATTTTTTCAAAAAATGACCTTTTAAAATTTTCTAAAAAGTTATTTTTGAATTGAATTTGTAAAAATTGTCTCTGAAATTTTTAAAAAATAAAATCGTTAAAATTACTCAAGAACCCGTGTAGCAACGTCGATGCTAATTTCGATATAAATGTCGACACATCGAAAAGTGACCGATTTCGATGTGTCGACATTTATATCGATATCCACATCGACATTTGCAATGATGAGATTTTGAAAAGTATGCTAAGTTCAAATATTCAATATAATTATATATTAAAATTACACCAAAAATAGTGTTCAAGCCAACATTTCGACATTTTTTGTCAAATATGCGGCATTGAGGCCACATTTGAAGCTGGACCCATGCGAGTGTCCAACTAACATAGAGATGATTCTTAGACCTTATGTACTAATTCACAACACACTTTATCTGCGAGTATCACAATCACCCTCAAGACGTCGACAGTCAAGTCGATGCATTATTCGACCCTCGACAATTAGATCGACATTAACTCGACTTAAAATTCCTCTGGTCAACACTGTCGACAGTTGAGTCGATGCATTATTCGACCCTCGACAATCACATCGACACTATCTCGACTTAAAATTCCTCTGGTCGACACTGTCGACAGTGAAGTCGATGCATTATTCGACCATCGACAATTATGTCGACAATAACTCGACAAGTGGTTGTATTATTCAAAACTTTAAAAAATAAGAAAATTTTGTGATTCTTTCAAAAATTATTTATTCCTGAGCTTAAAATGTTCTTATTAATTGTTTTTAGTTCTTTTTAGATATAAAATTTGTAAATTTAATTGGCAGAAATTGTCGACATAAATGTCGATGCGTTTATCGAGTATCGATTTTTACATCGACTTGTCTACGTAGAAAAACAACGTTTTCTAAATTATAGGAAAATACTGAGAAAAATTCAAAAATTTTGATTGAACAGTTATGTTTAACATAGAACATTACTTTAAATCTCAAATATCATTTTTAATTCATCGTTAACCGAGAAAAAAATGTGTCTGAATTTTGTCGACATAAATGTCGATGTCGACAATTGCTACACGGGAAGTTGTGATTCAATAATTTAAATAAAATTCTACATATTTTTAAAAAATTTTGAAGAATTTTGATTCAAAAACATTTTGTGATGTCAATTTTTCTACATTCGTCGAATCTCCCTTTCCCTCGCCCAAAACACATCACCTTCCCAGCTACGATACTTCATACAAACCCAAACACCATTCAATCAACAACCAACATTCAACAAACAAACCTTTAAAAAAATTCTCCACCGGAATTTCGAACCGAAACAGGAGCCATCATTCTCGACACGTCGAGTAGCGATTGGAAATCATAGATAGATATACTATCTCACCGAGGAGGAAAAAAATGACAACCCCATCATCCGAAGCCGTTGATTTCTACACCTTTGTAGAGAACTTAGAAGCCACATCGGACCTCTGGACGTCATTCAGAGTGAGGCAAATAGAAAGCACACGAGTTATCTATGTGACGTGTATTTTCATAACATCTCATTTATCATTTCCAAACTGTCGATGAGTTCAGAGGATAGGCCCGGATCAAAGATAACGAGCGCGATTATGGTTCAGAAACGACAAGTTATACCATACTATAAGTCAAATGAAGACTATATAATAAAAACGAGTCTTAAAACACCGGGCATGGCATGAGCAACCCGGTGCACGAGCAAGAATCGAGCATCGGGCACAGGGCACACGTTTAGGTATATTGTGATTGATAAAGATATATGTAACCAGATACCATCATCGGGATGAACCTTAGCTGGCAATAAATTGTCTAAATTTACGTCGAATGTTGATTTGATTTTTTTTTCTTCGCCATGTATAGTGTGATTTGCGATGCAGCAAAAAGGGCTACGAGAGTATGACTCCCCATATTGTATGTAAATAAAGCCAAAAAGACCAATTTAAATATCGCCTATGATTATAAGAGCGCCAAAAATTTGCATTTTACCGTCGACAAAGAGGTTGAAGTAAACCCAACTGACAACATGACATCCCGCATGCACAATTTATCCTACAGGGGTAAATAAATTTCGATCGTTGGCCAGAATTAAGTCGTTAACAATACCACACGTATCTCATAAAGCACCATATTTCTCTCCATTCTGCCTAGATGCCCTTTTATTACGATAAAATATTCGAAAAACAAGTCGGCGCCTTTTTTTTATTATTTTTTTACTAATAAATCGCGCCATTAGTAAGCCCCTAGCTAAGATCTAATAAATCAGGAAATACCTCGCGTTAAATTAAATTAGCACCGTCGTATACATTGTATCGAAAATTACACCTCGACGGTATTAAAAATATAGCCAAAAGGTGTAAAATTTACAGACCGTTTTATCAACAATCGAGTTCGAGAAATTAATTTCCATCTCGAACCAGATCATATACGAGAGAATTCTCAAAACACGCCAATTTTACCTTCCAACGATAGCTAATTATTCACGGTTCGTAATTTTCGCGCCAGCGTATAGGCAAAAAATCGCCCAAAACTAGTATTCTTAATGCATTCGTGCACGAAGGTGCAAAATCACAAATACGTTACATCTTTTTTTAAACACGTAAAAAATCTAACACACTATGCTGGGTATAGTTTTCTAGATTTATGATGTCGAGTAAAAGAAAAAAATTACTAGAAATTCGATATAGATATTTTTTTTGTTAATTTTTTAAAGAAGTTTCGGAACCCTCTTCATGGAGCTGGTTCCATTATTTGTCGTATAGGTACGAGAGAGAGGTACCTCTCTACCTATATACAATATAATGGAATGGTGTTGATTTCAGTTACACTGTACGATAATCTTTTCATCATTACCGGCGTATTTTTTTACCTCCAGTTTTATTTTTAAGGGTGTATTTTACAAAGCTAGACCTATCTATGTATTACGTAGGCCAGCAGCATTATGTGTACTGTATTGGATTGCGATAAATTAGCTAGAATTTGATAGCTGCGTGCTTTTTAATGGAAAGGAAATCGACAACCTATACGAGTATAATACTTGACAATGCAACGACAATGTGACAAATTAAAAAGGTAATTGAAGGGGAACGAAAAGGGAAGGATTTGTGAAAAGCCAAGTACTTGAGCCAGAATTTTTAAAGAAAAAAAATATTATTCGTCAATTTTCCAAAATTTAACAAATTTTTTACAATTTTAAAAATTATAAAATTAATAAATATTTATTTAAAAGGGACTGTCCGGGTAACATGGTGAAAAGTGCCTCGTCACCGATTGGGACGAAACTCACCCCAAATGTTGGTATTGATGTAAAACTACCCCAAAAATTTTTTTAGATCCCTACCACCCACCCCTACCCGAGAAAAATGGCCGTATATGACGAAAATTCAATATTTTCTGTACGGGGAGGGGGTGATCCAAATTTTTTGAAATTTTCACAGAAAATAGTGTCTGTGCAGGTGTATGCGTGAGAATTTTTTCAAAAAAAATTTCTCGAATTTTCCGGATTTTCCAAGGGGTTGAAATTTTCAAAAATTCATATTAAAAAAATGGGGAGGGGGTCATGGCTGAAATTTTTTTCAAAACTGTGTTATACTCTCAAGTATAACATATATTTTACTCGGGTCCCAAAAATCGGTGCAACATGGTCAAAAAAAGGAAAAACATGTAAATACCGCGTTTTACTTCATTTTTTCGCCATATTTTAGATGTTCAAGGTCAAAATTTTGGAAAAAATCAGAATTTTGTGTAATGTACTCGTAAAAGATACCAAAACGAGGTACTAAGGTAACAATATCTAAATACTAGCCGTAGGGCCCATGGAACATGGACCCTGCTTGTTTTGAGCACTTATAGGGTGGTCTTTTTTATACTTATTTGTGAAAAAAAAATTTGAAATTTTGAGCGGACCCCCCCCCCCCTAGATTGGTTCTATTCCATGAGAAAATAACCCACAAAAAATTTTAGCTTGATCGGTTCACCCCCCCTCCCCCCACCTATCACAGGTGCATTATTTGAAGAATGGTGGTCGAGCGCGCGAGCCAAGAACTTTTCCACGGCAGTTCGCCGTAACGCGTCATGTAATCTCTCGGGCTCGAATTGACTTCTAATTCACATTTTTGTTTCTCTCCTGAAAGTGATTTAAATATCGAAATTTGCAAGATCCGTATGTAGATATAGGTTATCGAGGGCGCTGAATTCGATTGTGGAACTAAAATTCACTTTTGACCCCAAAATGCGCCGCTGAGGGGGGTTCAATTTTTACAATTTCGACATTTACAATATTGGTATCAAAATATAGGTTTTCGGTGGCGCTGAATTCGATTTTAAAACTCAAATTCACTTTTGGCCCCTTAATAAATCCCCAGGGTGGTTCAATTTTTATAAGTTTAAAATTGAAGTACAGGTATAAGATTGCAGTGCAAATTTTAAAATTATCGAAATCGAACTCCCTCTCGAGAGCTCCATTCGAAGGTCAAATGTGAATTTGAGTTTTAAAATCGAATTCAGCGCCCCCAAAAACCTATATTTTGATACCAATATTGTAAATTTCGACTTTATCAAAATTGAACCTCCCCTCAGGGGCGCATTTTGGGGTCAAAAGTGAATTTTAGTTCCAAAATCGAATTCAGCGCCCTCGATATCTTTTACGAGTACATTACACAAAATTCTGATTTTTTCCAAAATTTTGACCTTAAACATCTAAAATATGGCGAAAAAATGAAGAAAAACGCGGTATTTACATGTTTTTCCTTTTTTTGACCATGTTGCACCGATTTTTGGGACCCGAGTAAAATATATCTAATACTAGAGAGTATAACACAGTTTTGAAAAAAATTTCAGCCATGACCCCTCTCCCCATTTTTTTATATGAATTTTTGAAAATTTCAACCCCCTGGAAAATCCGGAAAATTCGAGAAAATTTTTTTGAAAAAATTCTCACGCATACACCTGCACAGACACTATTTTCTGTGAAAATTTCAAAAAATTTGGATCACCCCCTACCCGTACAGAAAATATTGAATTTTCGTCATATACGGCCATTTTTCTCGGGTAGGGGTGGGGGTAGGGATCTAAAAAATTTTTTGGGGTAGTTTTACATCAATACCAACATTTGGGGTGAGTTTCGTCCCAATCGGTGACGAGGCACTTTTCACCATGTTACCCGGACAGTCCCTTTGAAAAATAAAAAAAAAATAAAAAACATTTTTTTGGTCATTTTTGAATTTTAATAAATTTTTAAAAATTGGATCAATTTTGAAAATTTTATGTATTTTATTTCACTTAAAATTGTATAAAAATTGAAAATTTGGGTTCAAAATTTATTTAATTAGGTAATATTGGAATTTTGTTAATTTTTAAAAGTTACTTAATTTTTAAATTTCGTATTTTAAATATTCTGAAAATTTGAAATTTAGTAACCCACGCGAAAAAATACCAGTGATCACCAGTGGTGACCATTGGTTACCGCTGAATTTTACCAGTGATATATTTTTACCATTGGTATACCGCTAACCTCCACCACTGATATATTTTCATCACTGGTGATCACTGATATACCACCAATTTTCATCAGTGTTGTATTTTCACCACTGGTAACCACTGGTATGCACTGTCCAGTGGTAACTATCACTGGGCAGTGCATCGTTCTGCTACTCGCTGGTAAAGTATGCTGCCGAATAGTACATAAGCCACATAGAGCAACTATTACAATCAGTGGATTGTTGTTATTACTACCACTGGTGACAGGTAATAAAGTTTCGTACCAGTGGTTTGTACTATCAGTGGTAATAACCACCATTTTTGACTAGTGATTTTGAACACTTCTTGTAATATAATTAAATGACCAGTTGCGCTACCACTGGTAATTTCGTCAAAATATCACTGATAATTCACTGGTGATCAGTAATACTTCCATAAGTGGTTTTTGACGAAATTACCAGTGGTGTAATCACTGGTAGTTTTAAGGTATTTATCATTGGTATATGCATAGATTTCATTGAAAGAGTCTAAGTGGATTGAAGGGGGGGGGGGTGTTTTTTGGCCCTATGAGAACAGTTCAAAATTTTTCCAAGCTTCCTGCAGTCGAAATTCTGTCAAGTTGAAAATTTTTACAAATTGAGTGTGAGAATGATTTTTCCTCCCTAAAAAATTAAGAAACCAAAAATTAGCCCAAAGAAATAATTTTTTTATCCAAAAAATTGAAAAAAAAATTGCTCCGCAAAACTGGGGGATTTTTTTTTTTGAAAAATTAGGAGACGTTTTCTTCGAAAAATCAGTAGTTTTTTTTCTTCGAAAAATAACGAGATTTTTCTTTAAGGAATTAGAAGGTTTTTTCTTTGAGAAATTAAAACATGTTTTTTCTTCGAAAAATTAGAATTTTTTTTTTTGAAAAACTAAGAGATTGTTTTTCTTTAAAAAAATTGGAAGATTTTTTTCATCGAAAAATTAGATTTTTTTTTCTTCAGGTTTTTTATTCGAAAAATTGGGATTTTTGTTTCTTCGAAAAATTGGGATTTTTTTTATTCGAAAAACTGAGAGATTTTTTTTCTTCAAAGAAATTGGAAGATTTTTTTCTTCGAAAAAACAGGAAATTTTTTCTCTTCAAAAAATTATGCGTTTTTTTTCTTCTTCGAAAAATTAGAATTTTTTTTGAGAAATTAAGAGATTTTTTAAAAGAAATTAAAAGATTTTTTTCTTAAAGACATTAGGTAAGATTTTTTTCTTCGAAAAACTAGGACTTTTTTCTTTAAAAAAATTGAAAGATTTTTTTCATCGAAAAATTTGGAGATTTTTTTCTCTTAAAAAAATTATGAGTTTTTATTTCTTCAAAAAATTAGAATTTTTTTTCTCGAGAAATTAGTAGATTTTTTTCTTCGGAAAACTAAAACATTTTTTTTCTTCAAAAAAATTGGATGATTTTTTTCATCGAAAAATTAGGAGATTTTTTTCTTTAAGAAATTAGGAGGGTTTTTCTCCAAAAAAATTAAAACAGGTATCTCTTTATTTAAAAATTAAATAAAAACGAAGTTCATGGATTTCTAAGATTGCCTTCTCTTGTCCATGTCATATTTATAGATTTTCCCTCTGACATCAAATTTCTAAGGTTCACATCATGGATTTATGTTATATTTCAGATTTTGTTTCAATCAGTTCAGAATATTCCCTCTAGTGCTCAAGATCCTCTCCATGGCATATTTTCAAATTCACCCTCTTTAAATCCAAGTTCTTCACTTTGGATCCATTTTGAATTTCAGAATTTTTTTCGGATTGGCTCAGAAGGCCCCTTCTGAGTTCTGTCATGATTCAGATTTTTTTTTCAATCAATGAGAATATTCCCACTGGGATTTAAGATCACCTCTTTGGACTCATGTCATGTTTTCGAATTTACATCAGATTCCTAGTAAAATACACATTTAAAAATTTTGTGAAATCATTTAGACTCCTTTGAATTTTGTCAATAACTATTTTTGAAGTCTTAGTTCAATTTCAATTCTGTGAAATTTTCGAAATTTTTAAAAGAATTTCCTAAAATTTGTCCATTGCTTCAATTCTTTTTTCAATAAAAATATTCAGAAATCTTGTGAATTTTTTAAAAATTCTGTAAAATTTCAGTAATCTTTTGCATAATATTTAAAATGGCATTTTCGAAAATTATAATTTTCTTAGTATGCAAATATCAATACAATCTTAACTTTGTGAAATTTAAGAGAAAAAAAAATATATATTATAAAATCTTCAATAAATTTTCTCAATCATTCAACCATTCTCTCGAATCAATTTCTCAATCCTTACTGATTTCAATTTTGTAGCAAAAAAGAAAATCAACACATGAGAATTTTTACGATAAGCGAAAATACCGATACAAGTGAAAAAAATCCCATTCATGATAACACTCTTGTATCAGCATTCCACTTACTTTACCGTTTTCAAATACTCGTACCTGGGCTACCTCCACGCAAAATACATGTTCCGATAATGGAACCGATAAATTGAAACATTATAAGTTGACGACCGAAGTAGGCAAATTACGTACCGAACGTCGAGTCCTACAGCAACCGAATCTTTCAACTAATACGCGATAAACCTCGTAATAAAATTTACACTGCATCGAGTAATTTGATTCATTTTATAGCAACAAATTACCTATAATAAAATCCCTCTACACGAGAAACGTATCAAATGAATCGCGAATTAAATGACGAATTAGATGCGAATTAAAATAAAAAATAATAAAAATGTTTTATAGCCGAGATTTGGCGATCTTCCGGTCGCAACGGCGGCGTCAAGTTGCTCGCGATTTTGTAGACTGGGTTTTTCAATGGGAAAAGTGAATGGGCGTTTTATGGAGAATATGCTTTTGAGCGAATTTTTTCCCCAAACTATATGAAATTACTATTGTATTGAAGTGGAGATGAAAAGGCAAAGTGGATTGTAAAGCGATAAAAAAGGTAGTCGAAAATGTAGGGGAGGGGGTCTGAGTTTGGAAGGGCAGGAACCTTTGGATCCCTTCGATATTGTTTTCCCAGTTTTTTTCAGTTTATTACAAAATTTTTCTGAATTTTAAAAATTGTTCTATTACGAATTTATTAAAATTAAAAAATTGTCTAATTTCAAGATTTATATAAACAATCAAAAATTTCCAAAAAATTATCAAACTTCGAAAATAAACATTTTAGGGTGTCCATTATTTCAAATTTTTTTGAAATTGTCGACTGCTCCCTCTTGATTCTTTTCTTTACCTAAAATTATTCCAAGAATTTTTTCAAATAAAATTAACCCTCTCCATCTCCACAAGAGTCTCAAATTTTAGTAGGTACAGATGATTTTTTTCTCAAAAATTTTCCAATATTATGTTTGAACAATAGGTAATTTAAAAAAATTTTCAAGTTGAAAATTGAATTTTTGTCAGGGGTTCAAAAAATACGAAATTTTCATATTAATGGGTGGTGTACATATGAAAAAAGTGAACAAAAAAATATCAAATTTTGGCAGGGGTTCGAAAAATAAGGAATTTCATGACCTTTCAAAACACATCACAAATTCATGTTGAAATTAATTTGAATTTTGATCAAATTTTTCGAAATTTTGTTCAAATTGTATTGAAAAAAAAGGAAATAAAAGGTATTGTGACAAATTATGAAAGAAAGATCTGCTACTTCCTTTTTTTTATAAAACGAAAAAATTCAAGAATTTCGTGTTTTTAAGCGAGAAATTATTTTTTGCACGACAAAAAAGTTTGAAAATAAGTAAAAAAATCATGTAAAAAAATTTGTAAAATGCAAAACTGAAATTTTCAATTTTTTTTGTGTAGGTATAAAGTTTGAGAAAAGAATATCTAGGTATTGAAAAAATTGAATTTTTTAAATTTTTAAATTGATTCAACTTCAAAAATTTATTTAAATTTGAAAACTACCTGCACTTGAAGCAGTCACACTTTGATTTTTTTTTTCAAAATTTACAATTTAAAAAACAGTCATAGGTACTTTGAAAATTACCGTCGTAAAAAATGATTTCAACTTCAAAAATTTATTAAAATTTAAAAACTAACAATATTATATTATTTTTTAATCCAATTTTGTGTCATAAATTTTTTACAAATTTAAAAATTGTTAAAAAATATTCAACTTTGAAAATAAACTTATAAAACATTTTTAGAAAATTTAGCTGGAGTTGAAATCGTTTTTTTCTCTTTTTTTTTCAAAACTTGTAAATTTCTCTTCAAAAAATAAAACTAAGTACCTACTTATTATTTTTTCAAATTTAGAAAATTTAGCTGGAGTCTAAAAAATTTAACTTCAAATAAACAATTTTTTCAATTTTGGCACATTTTGAATTTTTTTATTTATTTAGAAAATAAATGTTCAACTTTGAGAAAACTTTTCAACATTTGTGGCATTCCATAAGAAAAGGGTCAACTTTGTCGCTCGGTTTGATTTCGAGTTAGGCACATATTCTGAATCTACATTAAATTCCCTTTAAAATGAGCTATTGGTGAGCCCTCTACCTACAAAATTCACGCTTGGGGACGTGTTTGAAGTTTGAACTTTAAAAAACCTAGTTTTGAGAAAAATAAGTTTAAAGTTTTCTGATCTGAAGTAAAAATAATTTTATAAAAGTTATCAAACCCCCAGAAAATATCAGAAATACCTAGTTTTACTTAACTTGGTGTTCCTTGATGCCATCTGTGCCAGAGACAAAGTTGACCCTTTTCTAAGTCACTATCTCGCCCGACCTTCGATGGCATGTTCGATGTTACCACGGTGAAAAAATGATTTCAAGGGTCCCAACCACTCTCACGTGAAAGTAGAAGGATGATAGTGTACGAATCTGTCAAAAACCAAAAATCGATATTTTTGACCCGAAATCACATTTTTGCGTTTTTCTCGAAAAGTTGTTTTTGCCAAAGTTGACCCTTTTCTTATGGAATGCCACATTTTTAGAAAATTATAGCTGAAGTTAAAAATTAATTCAATTTCAAAAATTTTGTCAAGTTTGAAAATGCTCAATTTTTGAATTATTTTCATCGAATTTTAATGTTTTGAAAATTTAAAAAATTTCCTTAAAAAATAATACATAGATAATAATTTGTATTCAACTTGAATTTTTTCTAAATTTAAAAAAAAACAGGAGGCTATGAAATTTAATTCGAATAGTTTTTTTAATTTTTAAAATTGCCAATATTTCAATTTGTACTCGTATTAAATTCTGCAAATTTGCCACATTTTTGAATTTTTAACAAATTTTTGAATTTTAATAAAAATACCTAAAATTAACATTTCAACCTTTTTGGTAAATTTAGCTAGAGTTAACTTCAACAATTTCGTTAGGTAAATTTAAAAAAAAAAACAATTTTTACTTTTTTCAATTTCCAAATTTAAAAAAAGTGTGAACTTTGAACATTACCTACCTACTCATTATTTTTTTATTTTTAGAAAATTTAGCTGGATTATGAAAAATTAAACCTCAAATAATTTTTTCAAATTTAAAAATCACCAATTTTTATTTTTTATTAAATTTTGTAATTTTGCCACACTTTGATTTTTTTTTTCAAATTTCTGAATGTCAAAAAAAAAATGTTCGACTTTGAAAATGAACTTTTTAACATTAAAAAAAAAATTGATCAAACTTATAAAATTTATTAAAATTTGACAATCGCCAAATTTTAAATTTAAAAAAAATCAACTTTAAAAATTATTTTTTTCCAATTTAGGAAAATTTATTTTGAGTTCGAAAAATTCATTCAACTTCAAATATTTTTTTGAAATTTAAAAATAAACAATAATTTTTTTTATGAAATAGGTACCTACGTATTTTTGAATTTCAATAAAAATACCTAAAATTAACATTTCAACCTTTCTGGTAAATTTAGCTAGAGTTAACTTCAACAATTTCGTTAGGTAAATTTAAAAAAAAACAATTTTTACTTTTTTCAATTTCCAAATTTAAAAAAAGTGTGAACTTTGAACATTACCTACCTACTCATTATTTTTTTATTTTTAGAAAATTTAGCTGGATTATGAAAAATTAAACTTCAAATAATTTTTTCAAATTTAAAAATCACCAATTTTTATTTTTTATTAAATTTTGTAATTTTGCCACACTTTGATTTTTTTTTTCAAATTTCTGAATGTCAAAAAAAAAATGTTCGACTTTGAAAATGAACTTTTTAACATTAAAAAAAAAATTGATCAAACTTATAAAATTTATTAAAATTTGACAATCGCCAAATTTTAAATTTAAAAAAAATCAACTTTAAAAATTATTTTTTTCCAATTTAGGAAAATTTATTTTGAGTTCGAAAAATTCATTCAACTTCAAATATTTTTTTGAAATTTAAAAATAAACAATAATTTTTTTTATGAAATAGGTACCTACGTATTTTTGAATTTCAATAAAAATACCTAAAATTAACATTTCAACCTTTCTGGTAAATTTAGCTAGAGTTAACTTCAACAATTTCGTTAGGTAAATTTAAAAAAAAACAATTTTTACTTTTTTCAATTTCCAAATTTAAAAAAAGTGTGAACTTTGAACATTACCTACCTACTCATTATTTTTTTATTTTTAGAAAATTTAGCTGGATTATGAAAAATTAAACTTCAAATAATTTTTTCAAATTTAAAAATCACCAATTTTTATTTTTTATTAAATTTTGTAATTTTGCCACACTTTGATTTTTTTTTTCAAATTTCTGAATGTCAAAAAAAAAATGTTCGACTTTGAAAATGAACTTTTTAACATTAAAAAAAAAATTGATCAAACTTATAAAATTTATTAAAATTTGACAATCGCCAAATTTTAAATTTAAAAAAAATCAACTTTAAAAATTATTTTTTTCCAATTTAGGAAAATTTATTTTGAGTTCGAAAAATTCATTCAACTTCAAATATTTTTTTGAAATTTAAAAATAAACAATAATTTTTTTTATGAAATAGGTACCTACGTACGTTTTAAAATTTGGGGGTTTTCATTAGCTATTGCTGAGTCGAATTAATTTATCTTTTTTCATCAATTTTCTCATTCACCTCCATTTTTCGCCTTAATTATACCAGTTTTCACAGTTTACAAACAAAAAATCATAAACAAAACCGCAGCTGGTAAAATGGACATGTAATTTGAAACTTGTTGCCTCCATCGCCACTTGCCACCACATACACTGCGTCTTTTTATAACTTAATCAAAACATCGGTATAGGTAAAATAAATATCCGAAATAATGCTTCCTTCCTGGGAGCAGGGTAAACGACAAAGATGGCAAAAAATTATTATAAATGTAAATTTTATTACTTGGTACGCGATGAAATTTTCACATTAGACGTGTTTAAAAATGGACCGAAGGCCCGTCTCCGAATTTGTATAAGCTTGCACCATAAAGCCTTCTGTAATCTGCATCTGGCTCTGGCTTTGGCTCTGGCGCGGTATCACGAGTAGAGGTAAATTCGGCGGGGCAATATTTGATATAAATAATGACCACTTAATTATGAAATGGTCGTCATAAAACGAGAATACGCGATAATTCATTTACAATAATGTCGTCCTGTATGGCGGACTGGTATCGTTATGGGGTATACTTAATCGGCGCAAAGCGGTAGTCATAAAAATTGATGTAATAGTTTGATAATTATAAGTTTTCCTAATGAAATAATACTATTTCACGGCACTCGGCACTCTGTGGCGTTAAAAGACAACAAGAAGTTACCACAACTGGTTTAGCATCTTTGTGTATTAAAGCGCGAACACCGCCTAGTGCCACTATTGGCATGCAACATTGTATCATGCTGATTAGAGGAGCTCGAAGATGGCAAGATGAGGAGAAGTAAAAAAAAAATAATCTGATAATTTGGTATAAAATTTACACGGAAATAGTACCCGGGTTGTATTTTTGTTTTGTCACCGTGCGCGCATAAATAAATTAGTATTTCAGTATTTTTACGAGCTCGTATAATTAATGAGTTAGTATGTGTGAGTCCGGCGCAGAAAAACAAGAAATGGGTTCATTATACTTTGTTTTTTTCTACCTCTTCTTTCTGCAACGTGTACTCTGGTGGACATCTTCGCGTCCTTGCCCCTTCGTATATAATCCTCGAGGTAAGCAATTATGCTAAAATATTGTCGAATCTTTTTCAATAATCGTTCCAGTAGATATTGGATTATTTATGTGCTCAGAAATTCTCCTCATAGGTTGGTTTAATTGTTCGACTTTTTTTTTTTTTTTTTTTTTTTTTAAGAATAGGAAAAGAATACGCGTGTTTGAGAGACAGGGGATGGCTTGAAAAATATTCCAAACTAAGATTCTTGACCGGTGCTCTTAATAAGCGATACCACAAGAGGTAGGGAAAAAAAAGGGTTGTTTAAACGAACACCACCTTAAGGTAGGAGAGGGTACCATGGTGTGGCGTGCGTTCGCGTTCGAGTTTGTGAGCTCGAGCTCGGTAAATGATAGACCTACTGTAACTGCTACGGTCCAGTCAATTAAAACACAGTCTGCTGATTGCGGTGTATGTAAGTAAACAGGTGTAAAAAAACGATATTCATCGTCTTTACTACGAGGATTAAACGTTGCGGCTTGCGGCGGCGGCAGGCGCGACGGCCGCGCAGTGGTTTAACTACATTCGTGCGCCTCGATCTTACGCATACGCCTTATCATTTGTCTAACCATATAACGAGCAACGAGCTTTAATCTGGATCCGAAATGCGCCTCTTGTCCAATATATATATCTCTCTCTCTCTCTAGGTACAGAGCGAGAAAATTGAAAAATTCGAGTTTATTTTTATATGTCTTTCGGACCAGGACAGGTGAATTTGGTTTACTCGTTTTCGTTGATTTGTCTTAAAAGTTAAAATAGGGTACAATATCGTATCTATGGGTAGCTCAGCTCAGAGGTTCTCCTATGCCAATTTTTTTTCTTAAGTCATAACACAGGTTATTTGTAACGGCATCTTTATCGATTTTTTATCGTCATTTAGTAACTCTTAAATTACAAAGATTGGAAGACAAGTCGCCATACTCCTTCGTGTGAATTTTCTAGGATACATCTATAGCATTTTTTTATCTAAAAAAATTTAGCATTCATTTCAGAAGAAAAATTAGTATTTTTCTCAAAAAATAAAATAACATTTTTTCACAAAAAATAAAATAGCATTTTTTCACAAAAAATTTAGCAATTTTACACTAGAAACATTTATAATTTTTTTCCCTAAAAATATTTACTCAATATTTTTTTTGCTAACAAATTTTAGCAATAATTTATTCACTAAAAAAATTAGCGTTTTAAAAAAAATCCATCTTTTTTCTCGAAAAAATTGAGGTTTTTTTTCATTTAGCATTTTTTTTACTGAAAAATTCTAGCATTTTTTCACCAAAAAAATTCAACATTTTTTTCACTAAAAAATGAAGCATTTTAAAAATTTATTAAATAAAAATATTTAGCCTTTCTTTTTAAAAAATTTAGCATTAATTTCACTAAAAAAAAGTGTTTTTTTAACTATGAAAATTTTGGGTTATTTTTCATTATAAAAATTTAGCGTTTTCCATTTGAAAAATTATTTAGCATTTTTTTTTACCAAAGAAATTTAGCATTTTTTTACCAAAAAAATTTAGCATTTTTTTTTTTTCACTAAAAAATTGAACATTTTTTACTACAAAATTATAGGCATTTTTCACTATTTAAAAAAATGTAGCATTTTATTCACTAAATTTTTTCAAGCATTTTTTAAATAATAAATTTAGCATCAATTTCATTAAAAAGAATGTTTATTTTTTGCAAAAAAATTTAGCGTATTTCTCACAATAAAAATTTACTGTTTTTTCACTTGAAAAATTTTGCATTTTTTTTTTTTTTTACTAAAAAGATCAAGTATGTTTTTTTTTCACTAAAAAATTCAGCGGTTTTTTTACTTGAAAAATTTAGCGTTTTTAAAATTTATTAAATAAAAATATTTAGCCTTTCTTTTTAAAAAATTTAGCATTAATTTCACTAAAAAAAAGTGTTTTTTTAACTATGAAAATTTTGGGTTATTTTTCATTATAAAAATTTAGCGTTTTCCATTTGAAAAATTATTTAGCATTTTTTTTTACCAAAGAAATTTAGCATTTTTTTCACTAAAAAATTGAACATTTTTTACTACAAAATTATAGGCATTTTTCACTATTTAAAAAAATGTAGCATTTTATTCACTAAATTTTTTCAAGCATTTTTTAAATAATAAATTTAGCATCAATTTCATTAAAAAGAATGTTTATTTTTTGCAAAAAAATTTAGCGTATTTCTCACAATAAAAATTTACTGTTTTTTCACTTGAAAAATTTTGCATTTTTTTTTTTTTTACTAAAAAGATCAAGTATGTTTTTTTTTCACTAAAAAATTCAGCGGTTTTTTTACTTGAAAAATTTAGCGTTTTTAAAATTTATTAAATAAAAATATTTAGCCTTTCTTTTTAAAAAATTTAGCATTAATTTCACTAAAAAAAAGTGTTTTTTTAACTATGAAAATTTTGGGTTATTTTTCATTATAAAAATTTAGCGTTTTCCATTTGAAAAATTATTTAGCATTTTTTTTTACTAAAGAAATTTAGCATTTTTTTCACTAAAAAATTGAACATTTTTTACTACAAAATTATAGGCATTTTTCACTATTTAAAAAAATGTAGCATTTTATTCACTAAATTTTTTCAAGCATTTTTTAAATAATAAATTTAGCATCAATTTCATTAAAAAGAATGTTTATTTTTTGCAAAAAAATTTAGCGTATTTCTCACAATAAAAATTTACTGTTTTTTCACTTGAAAAATTTTGCATTTTTTTTTTTTTTTACTAAAAAGATCAAGTATGTTTTTTTTTCACTAAAAAATTCAGCGGTTTTTTTACTTGAAAAATTTAGCGTTTTTTTTTCACTAAAAAAATCGAGCATTTATTTTCACAAAAAATTGGTCTTTTTTCATTAAAAAATTGGTCATTTTTTTTAAATTAAAAAATTGGACATTTTTTTTAAATTAAAAAGTTGGACATTTTTTTTAAATTAAAAAATTGAGCATTTTTTCAAACTAAAAAATTGTTTTTTTTTACTAAAAAAATGTATCATTAATTTCACTAGAATAAATTATGTAGCGTTTTTCCACTCAAAAATTAGCCATTTTTCACTTTAAGAAATGTATAGCACTTTTTCCACTAAATTTTTTAAAGCATTTTTAAATAATAAATTCACTATTAATTTCACTAAAAGAAATAGTTTTTCTTTTTTTGCTAAAAAATTTAGCGTTTTTTCACTTGAAAAATTTAGTAACAACGTTTTTTTACTAGAAAAAAAAAATTAATTTCACTAAAAAAATCGGAATTTTTTTTAATAAAAAAATTTGGGTATCATTAAATTTACCTACTAAAAAAAAATAGCGTTTTTTTCACGAAATATAATGTAACATTTTTTTACTACGAAAATGTAGCATTTTTTCACTAAAAAAAATTTAGCATCAATTTTACTAGAAAGTAGTGTTTTTTCACTAAAAAATTTAGCGGTTTTTCCCCATAAAAATTTAGCACTTTTTTTACATAAAAAATTTAGTACGTTTTTCACTTGAAAAATTTGACATTTTTTCACTGAAAAATTGAGCATTTTTTTAAACTAAAAAATTCATCATTGATTTCACTAAAAAATTTCATCGTTTTTTTTAGGAAAAAAATTATTCAACACTTTCTTACTGAAAAAATTCGACATCTTTCCACTAAAATTTTTTTAGAATTTTTTACTATAAAATCGTTGGCCTATTAATTTTTCACATTCACACAAAAAAATTGCACATTTTCACTAAAAAAATATGTAGCACTTTTTTTCATCAAGAAAATGCAGCTTTTTTCCTCAAGAAATTAAGCATTTTTATCACTAAAAACAAAATCAGTTTTTTTTTAAATTTTGCATTTTTTATTTTTTTTCAACTAAAAAATTCATTATTTTTTTTAATCAAAAATCGTATCATTTTTCTTCCACAAAAAACAAACATATTTTTACCAAAAAAAAAAAAAAAAAAAAAAAAGTAACATTTCTTACACATGAAAATGTAGCATTTTTCTACAAAAAAATGCATATTTTTACTTCTTTTTAAAAAAGTAGCACTTTTTCACACTAAAAGGGTAGCATTTTTTCACTAAAAAAAATAAAATCACACCATTTTCCTCACTAAGAAATTGTATCACTTTTTCCAAAAAATTTTTTTCATTTCTTCACTAAAAAATAGATTTTTTTCACAAAATTCCATTATATTTAATCATTTCTTTTTTTGAATTTCATCTTCGAATATAATTATAATATTTTTGAAAATTTTACTCTAAACTAATACGTACTTTACTACGAGTATACATAAACTATAGTGTTTTGAAATTTCACTAGAAAATTCTATACTTATTATTTTTTCGATTTTTTTCAGTTGAAAAATCTAGTACTTCATTAGAAATATTGAATGCAATTCTTGAAAAAAGAGCTCAAAATTTTTTCAAATTAAAAATTTCAATTAATAGTTTAGAATTTACCTACAAAAATTATTGGATTGGAAAATTCATTTTAGGTAGGTATATGAAGGAATTCTGCAAAATATGTCCTCAAAACAAGTTTGTAGAAATGATTTGTTTTAAAAAATAAATGGAATGAATTTTCTCAATTTTTTTTTTTTATAAAAAAAGCACCAAAATATTGTATTTGTATCAATTGATTCAAACCCTCTGGTTCTAAATTTTTGGTCGTGGACATACTCTCTCAACAAAACAAGACAAATATTACTCGTAGTATGTATACACGATCAACAGGTACTCATCACAGGGGCGTAGCGTCCAGGAGGGTTAGGGGGGGACGTTCCCCCCCTCGGAGACTTTAAAAAAGTCGAAATGTTGGCAATTTTGAGTTTCAAGTTGGCAAAAAGTTGGCAAATGCAGTATTATGTTGAAAAAAAATTGAAAAGTTGGCATTTTGAATGTATATTCCCCTCTCAAAAAATCATTACGCTACGCCTCTGACTCATCATCACGCCGATGAATGGTCTAGCGGCTTGGCGCGTGATCATCTCGTACTCGTAGGCGTATTACACGTATAGCGAGAAGCATATTAACAAATCATTCGTGCCGCTTTAAACGACGGATAAAAAACCAATTACCATCGAATGAATCTCATTACAAACAACTACCAGTTAAAACCACTATACGGTACATTGGTTCGAGCTGGTCGGATGGCGGCGCTATGACTTTCATGTAGAACACCGCATCAAGCGCACGACCACCTCAACACAGCATCTTGAATCGCTCGTGCCGTTATCACTCAGCAGCACTCACGTCGACGCGGCCGTCGCGTCGACAATTATCGGTGGCTTATTATCCTCCGAACAATAACTTCATCTTTGCGAAGACGAAATTATACGAAAAATAAATACGCGACGAAACGACGCGACGAGACCATTGAAAAAAAAAAAAAAAATTCAAGCACGCGAGACGATACTTCTTCCCAATCGTCAGCAAGAAACACGGGTTGTTTACATAATGGGTGTTTGATAAATAACCAAACATCGTCAAATTTATGATGAATCATTCGTTTAACTATCGGTTAAAATTAATAAACCAACAAAAAATTAATTAATATAAATAGGAATCTATTATATACCTGATATCCGTAGATAACGCGTTCGTATAAATGGATCCTTTTCCTCTTCATTCTGTTTTTTTTTTCATCACGCTGCTGGCGACGGCGTGTATAATTTTCTTATCAAATCATACAAAGATCCATCACTAAATGAATGATCTTGCAATATTCCAACTCTCAATGGGCCAGCTTCTCCGTGTAATCCGTTTACATAAATTTGGTTGTATTTTTACTGTAAAATCAATAAAAAGAAGAAATACCTTATTAAATAAGAATTCTACCATTCCCCCCCCCTTTCAACTTTTTTCTGCCTCGCATGGTACATAAAAATGGAAATTCATTCGGATTTTTTTTTTTTTTTTTTTTTTTGAATTTATTTACAAGTCATGTTATGTGTATTTTGTATGTGATTAATGATTGTATAAAATCACAATTCTTATCAATATGTTGGAGGAATATCATTAATAATGAGATAACCATTCGGTCTGAATGGCGAACCAGTTTCGTTTAATTGAAAAAAAAAATCGATTAATGAGGAAATACGAACGTATTTTATCGTGATTTGTCTGAGATTGAAGGAAGTTTGGACTATCTTTGTAGAAGCTACTTACTATGAAAATGTGCAGTAAAATTTCAAACTATTAATGAAGGGTAGGGAAGGCAAGGCAAGGCAAGGCAAGAGAAGGGAAGGCAGATCAGGAAGTAAATATATCGAACACCAAATTTGCAGCTCTTTTTCTTCCTCCTCAAAACAACTCAAGGGAAAAATTCAAAAAGTTTATCTATTCAATTTTTTTAAATTAAAAAAGAAGTTTTCGAACATATACAATTTTACAAAATTTTGAAAATTTCATCAACGTGCAATTTTTAAAAGTTTTATCGATGTAAGCAAAATTTTCAATTTCAGCAACTTTAAAAGAATAAGTTTGAAAATTTGGTCAGAAAATATTCTGACCAATTACGTATTTTTTTTCTTATTTTCTAATGAGAATTTTAAAACGTTTTGCTGAAAAATATGTTGCTATAACTTTATTTATTTATTTATTACAAAATCGCTTGTGTGTTTTCGTGGTTCAGCGGTTTTGCTATATCACACTATATGCACTTGCAAATGATTATATTACATTACGTGAAATCATAAGTAGGTACATATAAATTTTCCAAAAGCCAATTTTTTAAAATTTCGATCAAAATTATTTTTTTAAATTTGGTCGAGAAACAGTTTTCAAACTTTTTGCTGGAGATGGAAATTTTCAATTTTTTTCAAAGACATTTTATTCGGAATATTTTCTTTCTTACCTAACTTACTTTCAACTTTGTTTAAAAAATAGGGGTTCAAAGTTTGCTTGAAAGATTTTTTTTTTAAATTTTATCAAAGTGAAACTATTCAGCTCAATTTTCTTTTTGTTATAATAATTCGCACGAAAAACAATGTTTCAGATTCTCCTTTACAAAAATTCTTTAATTAAAAAAAAAAAAAAAAAAATTAGAAACGATTTATTGAAATATTTTGTTTTGTGTACATTTTATTTTTACATTTTTTAAGGTGCAAATAACTGAAAAATTAGCATTACTTTAATTTTAGGTTTATATTTCATTTTAATTCAACTTTTTGAATATAAAATACTTCAATTTAATATTTCTAATTCAATTTTATTTTCAAATTTTTTTATTTGTTTGAAAAAATATATTTTTTAATTTTTTTTTAGAAAGACAATTTTTATAAATTTTTTTGGGTAGTCTTTGTTTTGGACATTTAATTGTTTCAAACCATTAAAAAAAAAAAATGTCAAAATGTAAATAGATTTTGTTGAAGATCAATTTTTGACACCTTAATCAAACAGTGCAGTGTAACTTATTAAAAATTGTTTGAAAATCATTTTCACGTCATTTTTTTTCTCCAGAAAACCAATTTTTTATTTTTTTTTTAGCTACAATTTTTTTTATTATTTTGCTTGAAATCACTTTTTTAAAAGTTTTGTCCATATAAATCCCAATTTCTTCAATTATTATTTAAAAAAACCTCGGCGGGACGGCGAGGGACAGCTGAGGGACGGCGAGGGACGTCCGGGGACGGCCGAGGGACGGTTAGGGATGGCTAGGGATGGCAAGGGACGGCTGAGGGCCGGCTAGGGATGGCGAGGGTTAGCTGAGAGACGGCTAGGGACGGCTGAGGGACGGTGAGGGATGGCTGAGGGACGGCTAAGGATGGCTAGGGACGGATGAGGTACGGCTGGGGACGGCGAGGGATGGCTGAGGGACGGCTAAGGATGGCTAGGGACGGATGAGGTACGGCTGTGGACGGCTGAGAGACGGTTCTTGGAAATGAGAAAACAGATTTTCAATTATAATTTTTTTCTAGAAAACAATTTTCATTTTTTTTTCAAATTTTTGTTTTTAATCGACTTTTTAAAAATTTTGTCAAAATGCAATTTTTTCAATTTTGTTGAAAATAACTTTTTCAAAGTTTGCTCAAAAATTTGATATTTTTTCGAATTTTATTTAATTCTTTTTTTTTTCAAATTTCGTTGAATGGGCAATTATTTGTATTTAACTTGAAAAACTTTCTCTGTTATTGATATTTTGTAAGAAAAAAAACCCTACATTTTTTTTTTAAATTTTGCCAAAATGCAGTTTTTATTTTTTAAATTTAAAATGTTCAAATCTTACTATGAACCAATATTTTTCAAAATTTCAAAATTTTGTTCAAAATTAAATTTTAAAAATTTTATGAAGGTACCGAAAATTTTCCTATTTTCCATACATTTTTTCAGAGAAAATTTATCGTCATTTTCCGATTAATATAATTTTTTAATGAACCAAAACATTCGAATAAATTTGAATCAGTATACAAAGTAATTTCAACCTGAATCCTTTATTCATCCCAAATTCCAAATAATTTCCCATGAAGGTCGATTCCATTACGAGCATAAAATTCAACAGGAGATGAACAATTTTCCACTTGTTCAACATCCTCTGAAAACGCTACAGACAATCTTACTCCTCTTCAATATCCTCCAACCAAAGAGACCGAAACCCCCATCGATGGGTTAAAAAGTCAGCCAAAATCCCACGACAACGTCGATATCTAATTTATTCGTGGAATAAGGTAAGTATCTTATACGTTGGAAATCCGGCATTAAATTCGAATCACGCCACGAGGGCGAGGGGCGGAACCGGGTATCATCGCGTTGAAATGCCAAATTACCATCTCAAGATTAATGACGGTATAACGACAAAAAACCGATTACAAACATCAGATCACGCACAAATATGGTTACATGTCGCTTCCAGATACAATTTACACTCGTTCTGGCCGTTTGATTACGCTGAATAAATCGTTTTTACGAGGGAAAAAAAAGTTAAAAAAAGAAGAACGCGATCGAGAATCAATCGGCCGTCGATGCCGAATCCATTCGAGCGCAAAATACCGACGATGATGGTTCATTTGTCGAAGCGTATCGGTTTCACAGAGACCAAAAACTACCGCCATCGTTTGTAGCACGCGTCAACGTACGTAATAAGATTTAAACGACCAGATTTACCCAAAATCATCGCCATCGTCTAAGCTACGACTACGACTACGACGAGCATTTCAGCTACACGAACGTATTTATTCGAGCGTAAATGCTGAAACCGCAAGGGGCAAGGTCGACTGCAGTCTTTTGTTTTGATGTGGTCGTTTGTAATGCACACCGAAGACCGAACAACGAACCGACAGCGCCATAGCCATAATGTCATAGCATCGTCAGGTAGCTGCACCGATAATTGTACCGCAGTTTAAGTGGTTATCTGTGCTAATCACCTTCATTGATTATAGCCCGGCAGAATGTGGTTGTACAGATATTTCTACCTTATGATGTCAATATACCTACCGCGCGTGATACCAGTAATAAGTGACTAATTTTGTGTGTAAAGACTCAAAGAGTTCAATGAGTTCAAAATAATATAGATCGTAAATATCAATAATGTTCATGCTCCTTTTCGCCCATTTGGTCGGTAACAAGGTTATTTGGCTTGTTACTTTTAAATACGAGCGAAATTTTAAAAGATTTTGAGAGTCCCGAAGGGGTTGAATATTTTGTTGAATTTTATGCAGGGCTGGCAACTTGGAATTTTCTCGAGTGTAACTCGAATTTTTCGGAATTGGAAAAATTTTTATGTTGAAAGTGAGAATGAATTTTTTCTACAAAAAATTGAGGGATTTATTTCCGAAAAAAATGAGCAATTTTATTGATCAAAAAAAAATTGAGAGATTTTCTTCCTAAAAATTCAAAAATGTTCTAAATCCGAAAATTTAACAATACCTACTTTAATCCAAAAAATTGAGAATTTTTCATCCAAATTTTGAACTTTTTTTCAGTCAAAAAAATTGAAAAAATTTTTAACCCGAAAAATTGAAAATAAATTTCAACCCTAAAATTGAAAAATTTTTATTCAAAAAACCAAAAAATTGAGACTTTTTAAACTCAAAAATTAAAAAATTTCAATCTAGCAATAGCTAAATGAGAATTTTTTCAAACAATTTTTTTTTTATTTTTATCCAAAAACCTCAGAATTTTTTCTAACCGCAATAAATGGAGAATTTTGATCCAAAAAAATTTCTTTTCAAGGAATTGAGACTTTTTAAATCCAAAAATTCAAAAATTGATAATTTTTAATCCAACTGCAGTTATCTACTTATTTTAATCCAAAAACTGTTGATTTTTAAATCCAAAAATTAAAAAAAATTTATCCAAAAGTGAGAATTTTTCAATCCATAAAATTGAGACTTTTTTAATCCAAAAATTGAAAAAAAAATTAATCCAACAATACTTACCTACTTAATTGAGAATTTTTTCAAACCAAATAATGTAGAATAATTTTTATACAAAAAACCAAGAATTCTTTTCAAACCAACAAATTGAGAATTTTTTCCAAAAAATTTAGAACTTTTTAATTCAAGTCATTGAGACTTCAAAGATTTTCATACAACAAATTGAGAATTTATCAAACCGAAAAACTGAGAATTTTTTTCAAATTGAAAAACTGAAAAAAAATTTCAAATCAATAAAGTGAGAATTTTTTTCAAAAATCAAAAAATTGAGAATTTTTTCAAATCAAAAAAGTGAGAATTAACTATGTTTTCAAATCAAAAAATTGAGAATTTCTTTTGTGAGAATTTTTCAACCAATCTAACGAATTCAGGATTTTTTCTAATCAAAAAATTAAGAATTTTTCAAATTAAAAAATTAACAATTTTTTCAACTCAAAAAATTGAGAATTGCTTATGTGAGAATTTTTCAATCCAAAAAATTGAGAGTTTTTTAATCCAAGTAATTGAGACTTGTGAGGCGCTCTGTGAAAAGGTACCTAAACTCGGAAAACGCAAATTTTTCAGGAGAGCAAAAAAATCGAAAAAATCGATTTTTCACTTTTTGATTGGATTCTCAAAAAAAAAATACTTTTGGCGCAATTTCGAAGCGTTTTTCTCCAATGATCCGTTTTCCATGTGAGAACTTCAAAGTGGTATATCTCGGTCAATTTTCAAGCAATTTTCGATTTTTTTGTTTTATATTACGCAGGAAGAAATTAACTTTCAGATAAGCTGAAAAAATCTATTTCGATTTTTCCGAGTTTAGGTACCTTTTCACAGAGCGCCTCACACTTTTTAAATCCAAAAATTGAAAAAAAATCCAATCTAACGAATTGAGATTTTTTTTTCAACACGAAAAATTGAGAATTAGTTAATTGGATGGCATTTTTTCTCGTAAAAATTTAGAAATTCCTTTGCTCTATACGTATAAATAAGATAGGTATTTTTAAATTTAAAAAAAATTCTTTCCAAGAAAATTTAGAATTTTTGTTCTCCAAAAAATAGAGATTTTTCTCTTCATAAAAATTGAAATTTTTTATGCCAAAAGTTGAGAATTTTTTTTATTAGGTACAAAAAATTAAGCCCTATAAATAACTGGTAGGTATCTAAAAAAAGTTTTTTCAATTTTTTCCAAAAAATTGGTACCTATCTACAAAAAATTACTTTAGTCACCCAATCGGCTGGAAAATTATGTTCCGAGAAGTACCACCTCCCAGAAGAGGGGTGGACACGCTACGGTATGTCCTAAAATTATCCTTATTGATATAAAACGATTTTTTTTTTTGCAGAGAAAAATGTTGTAAGTAGATTCATCATTCTTATGTAATAGCTCGATACTTTTCAATATTGTTTTAACAACAGGTATAGCATTTTACATAATAAAAGAAATAACGACTGGTTCCTCATGAAATTTAAAATTTTAGACATATTTTGTACATCTGAAATGATTTTCATCAATATTTTTAATGATTAGGAATAAAAAAAAAAATCAAAAATTCAAAAATTTACGCAAAAAATAAAATAAAAATGGAAAGAAAACTCATTGGGTTGTATTTGATAGACCAGCGTTGGTATATATACTTTAAATCTTACAGTTCCTATCGGTGGCCTGAGGAACGAAAGAATAAACAAACAATTTCCACTTACTCCGTAGTGCCGAGGGTTCACTTTTGCGAAAAAATTTTTTGTATTTGTAATTTCTTTCAATTGAGTGGAACGAAAATGGAAGGGGGTGGGTTCGCGTTCAAAATGGAGATTATTTATAAATTTTCAATTTAATCTCTACAAAAGTTATAGGTATCTATAAATAATAAATTATAATAAGTAAAGGTATTTGTTTTTTGGACAAACAAATACGTATTAAAGGCATTCAATTCAATCCAAAAAATGAGAATTTTTCCATCCAAAAAATTGATAATATTTTTCAATTCAAAAATTGATAGGTAGGTAAGTAATATTATTTTTTAATCCAAAAATTGAAATAAATTTTAATCCAACAAGTTGAGAATTTTTTCAAACTGAAAAACTGAGAATTTTTTCAAACCAAAAAATTCAGAATTTTTTATTCAAAAGTGAGATTTTTTCAACCCAAAAAATTGAGAATATTTTAATCCAAGAAATCGAGAATTTTTTAATCCAAAAATTGAAAACAATTTTAATCCAACAAATTGAGAATTTTTTAACCCAAAAATTTGAGAATTTTTTTAACCCAAAAAATTGAGAATAGGTACCTAAACAGGATGACATTTTTTTCTCGTAAAAATTTAGAAATTCCTTTGTTCTAGAAATAAGATATTTTTAAATTAAAAAAATTTCTTTACAAGAAAATTTAGAATTTTTCTTTTCTAAAAAAATAGAGATTTTTCTCTTCAAAACAGCTTTGAGAGACTGAGAGTAATTTTAGATTTCTTTCAAATGAGATTTTCTCTCCAAAAGTATGATTTTGAACTGACACTTGAAAAAATTGATATAGTTTATTGCAAAAAATTAAGCCTTATAAGTATTAAGTACCTACCTAAAAAAAGTTGTTATTTCATTTTTTTCCAAAAAAAATTCTTAAATTAGCCAATTGGCTGGACAATATATCAAATGAGAAAATTATGCTTCGAGGTACCACCTCCCAAAAGAGGGGTGGACACGCTACGGTATGACCTAAAATTATTTTTATTGATCTTAATACAAATTTTTTTGCAGAAAAAAAGTGTAAGTAGATTTATCATTCTTACTCTTACGTAGTATCTCGATCCTTTTCAAAATTGTTTTAACAACAGGCATAGCTTTCACATAATAAAAGAAATATCGACTCGTTCCTCATGAAATTTAAAATTTTAGACATATTTTGTACATCTGAAATGATTTTCATCAACATTTTTAATGATTAGGAATCAAAAAAAAAATCAAAAATCAAAAAGTTTACGCAAATAATAAAATAAAAGTGGAGAGGAAACTCATTAAGTTGTATTCGAGAGACCATCGTGGTATATATACTTTAAATCTTACGATTTCTTTCGGTGGCCTGAGGAATGAAAGAATAAACAATTAATTCCCACTTAATCCGTAGTCCCGAGGGTTCACTTTTGCAAAATTTTTTCGTATGTATTTTGTAATTTCTAACTCCAATTTGAGGATTTTTTGGGACAGTACAAAAGTTTGAAAATTTTTTGCAGGAAATGAAACTCTGAAAATCATACCTACGTACTTCCCAATTTAAAAAATTGGAAAAAATGTTTGTGACGACATTGATACATTTTTACATGCTCTAAAAAATCCACTAATTTTTTTTTAAGGGCCGATTCCGTTTACACGTTTGCCTATCCTGCTCCTTGAAAAACAATGAAATCTTTAATCCTTCAGATCTAGAGATCTACCAGATAAAAATTGATGAAATTTGAAATATAGATAACTTGAAGTGTAATAGAAAAAAATGTCGTATGCTTTTTACGATTGATTAATTTTTGGAGCTATATCACAAATTATAAATCAAGAAAGAGGAAAATTAGAAATTTTTAGAAAAATTAATATAATTTTTGCTATAATTTCAATTGGAATTTTAGGATTTATTGTATGAGCCCATCATATATTCACTATGTTTCTAAAAAAAAGAAAAAGAAAGAAAATTTCAAGAAAAAAGTTTAAAACACCCAAATCTTGGACTATATTTTCAAATTCTTTTTTTCTCAAAAAGTACTAATTCAATTAAAAATCGCATACGACATTTTTTTCTAAATGCTTTGAAGTGTGTATATTTCAAGTTTCATTAATTTTCATTCATTACTTCTCCAGATCTGAAAACTAAGATTCTGCCTGTAGCTTAGGCAAAAAAGAAAACGGAATCGGCCCTTAATGATCAATGCTTTTTTTAATGAGTATAAAAATTGAAATAAATAAAAGCGTACCATAGGTACCTAAATAAAATTTTGAAAAAAAAAATCAAAACACGAAAATTTCAAAATTCAAAAAATTAGGTAATGAAAAAAATTAAAAACTTCAAATTGAGAAATGATTTTTTTTAAAGGAATAAAAAAATTACAAAAGAAAAGTGATTTAAAAATGAATTCAAAAATATAGGTGCCTATGAGGCACTGGATTTGTAATAATTTTTTTTTTTATAAATTCGAATAAAAAATCGCACAAGAAAAAAATTTTGAAAAGAGGTTTTAATTTTCTCTAAAAAATTTAAAAAATTTTGTTCAAAAAAAAGTTAAAGAAAATTTTTTAAATCAAGATAGGTAAAATAATATATTTTCACATTAATGCTTCAATTTTTTTTAAAAAAATTTTCAAGAATTTCTAAAACGATTTGCTGCTTAAAATTTTCTCGAAAATTCTGTTTCCTTTATATTTTTGAAAAAACTTTTTTTTTGGGCAAACAAATATTTATGGGATTCAAAATGACAAAAAAAAAATGTTTAGTTCGTCATCATCAATCTTACCTTACCACCCATGGATTTAAAAAAAATTCGCATATCAGTTTAAAAAATGCAAAATAAATTAAGGCATTCCCATTCTGTAGAATTTAGAAACTCCCTTCCATTTCATCCCCATTTTACATAAGAAGTACAGATTTGAACGAAACATTCGTCGGCGAATCTTTTACCTCGGTATCTCTATCACGATAATATCTGACCCATCTATACAATCTCGCAGATTGACAAAGGTCTGGATAAAAGTAAGAATCGATGAAACGTAACCCCCTATGAAACCTGTAGCACACTTCTTCACTGGTATAATGTACGATATATATGTATATGACCTGCATTTGATAGTTTAATTATCATATACGTTGAGACTTCACCACAGCCACAGCCTAGACTCTCGTATCATTTTATATTTTCCATAAATCTTGTAAAAATAATCACACGATAACAAGCCAAGTGGGGTAGGTTAATTAAATCGAGTATATTTTTTAGTTTACTCCGTTATCAAAAAATAAATGATGGTTTTTCCCCTTTTTTTTTTTTTTGTTTCGTAATAAAACAATAAACGTCTAATTAATATACGATTACATAACCAAACGCACAGAAGGAGAGGGCAGGCAGGCAGAGGGAACGAATTTCAGGAAAATTTATATTCCTACCCTTTTATATGTTGTTGTAGACCACCTGAGATGAGACGACGAGCCGACGAGGTGGTTAAAAAATAAATCCAATAAGACACCCCGATTAAATTATTATGAAAATCATCTCCCTAGTCCGAGCCATGGATCCCGTTATACTTAGAACCTGTGGCCCAGTGGCCGATAGAGACGCTCGTATAATCTGAAACGTAGTAATTTTCTTTGAAAAGTGGACAGAAATAAAAAAAATTACGCCTCGATGCTGCATTTAAACGAGCTCAAAAACCCGACGAAAATATAACGAAAACACCTTGCACACACGTTCGATACAAAATTACAACCAGTAGGTACATTTGGGTACACATTTCACAGGTAAAAAAAAATGCAGCTGGCTCGTGCCAGCTAGATCAACTTTCTCCGGCTTTTCAATCGCAGATTTTAAATTATATTTCGATAAAAATCGTATTGTAAACATCTGCATTCGCGAGTAAAATATATAAAAAAAATTCCCCATACAAAATATGCCGCCAATATGTATAAATACCCACATTGAAAGCAAACAAAAAACACCTCTGGAAGTAGGTATAGGTTAATTAATTAAACTCGACACTATACCGATGTACCTGGCTCGTGCCATATGTAGGTAAGAATAAAAAAACGAACTTTTTTCTCTTATCTATTTTCGGAGATCAAAACAAAAGTAAAAGTTGGAACAGATTCTCAAAAGGTAGCTCCGAAGATAGGTAATTAACACCGCTTGACCGCGTGCCATGCTGTCTGTGTACATATGTCGGTGTCTGCGCACGAGAGAAAGCCAATAGAAGTCGGCGTGATTAACGAATTAATCTCATTGGATGAATAAGGAGGGGCAAACGTTGATTTGTATTGTTACATTGTTGGAAAACACAACCGGCGTGCGTTAAAAATTATACCTACAAGCTGAGATAATAAGTAGCTTCCCTGTATAAGGAAGAGTGGGAGGCACTAACTTGATTTTTTTCCTCATACCATTGCTCGCCTGCGATCACGCTCTGGTGCTCCGACGCTCGTTACCTCGATCTCAATGGCGGGCACAACAGTCCAATGAAATTAGACCATGGAAATGGTAAGAATTGCATTCTAGATCATCGAAGATTATTTTGATTTTGAAGTGTTAAAAAAGTGCCCAAACCTCACCTCTTGCCAACTACCACGAATGTGAACCCAAAGTGACCATTTCGCTGTTTTTCGCTTATAAGTCTTCAAATATTTGTTTAAACGAAAAAATTGTCATGATAAAAATTAAAGTAGATAAAATTGACAACAAAAAAGTTTATATTCATTTTTTTCGAAAAGTGAACGGGTGGTGTAAAAACTCACGTCAAAACATACAGGGTGAAAAAAATGAAGATGGCTCCCATTCTCGTCAATAACAAACAATTTCAAAAGTGGTCGATTACGGATTACCTATATGCAAATGAGGACACATCACAGACTCCAAAAAATTCCCGACCCCCTTCTCCTTCCCCAAAGAATCTAAAATGTGAGCAGCCCATTTTAGAAAATGCCAATAAATCGTCAACTGTGTCCCAACTAAAAAAAAAAAAAACCTGAAGAAGTTCAAATGAACGTTGAAGTATCAAATGTGTGAAATTCCATACAAAACAGCTTCATTCATCTATTTCTATTACAAGTTGAAGGTGAGATTGTATCTTATTCATGGAAAAGGGGTGAGATCTCCATTTTTTCCACCCTGTGTATTTTGACGTTTGTTTTTGCGTCACCCGTTCACTTTTAGAAAAAAATTAATATAACATTTTTTATTGCAAATTTTATCTCCTTTAATTTTAGTTATGACCATTTTCCTGTTTGAACGCATATCTGAAGAGTTATGAGCAGAGTTATGAGCAAAAAACAAAGATGGGCAAATTCAAAATTTTCAAAAAATAGAACTTTTTTACCAAAATATATTTTAAAAAAACTCGGCGCTTCGCGCCTCGCCTGAAACATAGTATATGCTTTTACTCCGTGACGAAATGTCTAAAAGAGCTAGGTACATTTTTAGTGTAGGTAGAACTGTCACGATCCGTGGTAGGTACTTACGTAAGTACACGAATTTTTTTCCAAAATGGATCGATGTTTATTGGATTGATAAACTCTGCGAAGAAGTTTATTTTTTTTTTCGAATAAAGAAACGTTAGTGCGTTTACCACAGAATGTCTTACAAAATGTCCGATAAAATATCTAAAAGTCGTAAAATTTATTTTTAAAAAATAAAATATCAAAAAGCAATTAAATTAATAAAAAAATTTCAAGTTTCAAAATGTCTGACAAAATGTCTAGAAAATGTCTAAAAGTCATAAAATTTCAAAAAATTTACAAGTTTCAAAATGTCTGACATAATGTCTAAAAAGTCGAATTTATTGAAAATTTTCTAAGATTTTTTATGTCATCCAAACCTAACCCAATGGGGTCGGATTTTGGTCTCGGATTTTCCTGTCGTTTTTTTCCATTTTGGTCTCCGTAAAAGCATATACTATGCTAAAAGAAATAAACTCGGCGCTTCGCGCCTCGCCAGGGGGGGGGGCTTCGCCCCCTGGACCCCCCTGGTTGGCTCTATTTCCACACTACGTTTGAAAGTATGAAACATAGTATATGCTTTTACTCCGTGACAAAATGTCTAAAAGTCATCAAAATTAATTTCCATGGAAATTTAAAATTAATAACGTTCATTACGAAAATATCTAAAAGTCACGAATATAAATTTCCATGAAAATTTAAAAATCAAAAAATTCTAATTAAAATTTTAAAAAATTCAAGTTTAAGAATGTCTGATAAAAAGCCTAAAAGTCATAAAATTTTTTTAAACAATTCCCAGTTTCCAAATGTCTGACAAAATATCTATAAAATGTCTAAAAGTCATAAAATTTCAAAAAATTTACAAGTTTCAAAATGTCTGACATAATGTCTAAAAAGTAGAATTTATTGAAAATTTTCCAAGTTTTTTTATGCCATCCAAATCTAACCTAATGTAACCTAACCTAACCCACTGGGGTCGGATTTTGGTCTCGGATTTTAGTCTCGGATTTTGGTCTCGTTTTTTTCTATTTTGGTCTCCGTAAAAGCATATACTATGCTAATTAAAAAAAAAATAAATAAAAATACTTACACATTAGAATTTTTTGAAAACAAAATTCAAAAAATGAAAATTTTCCCATCAATTATTTTAAAGATCTTATTTGAGCGAAATTTGTGAGAAAAATGAAATTGAAAGTTCCTAAATTAAACAGAATTTTGAAAATGTTCATATTACCTACTTGAACGTTTTTCAAAAATGGATTTTTAAAAATTTTGTTTCCAAAAAATCAAAGAAATTTTAAATATCGGAATTCTTTAAAAAGAAACAGAATAATTCTGAAATTAAATTTTTTTTGAATGAAAATTTTGTAAAAATTCTAATTTTGAAAAAATTTATAAAAAATGATTCTGAATAAAATTTTTAAAAAATGACTTTTTTAAAGCTAACTTTTACTACTAAAATTGAAAAAAATTAGATGTTTTTTTATGACAAAATTCTGAAAAGTGAAGAAAAATTTTCATAAAATATTGCTTGGATATATAATTTTTTAAATCCCCTACAAAAACAAAAAAAAAAAATTATTTCACCAATTTTTTTTTTTTGAAAATTTTTTATTCAAAAATAAAAATATGATATTTGGTTTCAAAAAATGCCTATCAATTTGTTCAATTTCTAAAAAAAAATATTAAAAAAATTATTTAAAAAAAGTTTCTTCATAATTTTATCAATTTCTTCAATTATAATTTTCTTCTGCCAAAAAATTTTAAAAAATTTTCATGTCACCAAAAAATTAAGATTTTTTCAAGAGAATGCAAAAAAATAAAGTAGATAATTTCAAAAAAATATTTTTAATTGAATTTTCTATCCCAAAAAAAAAAAATGTATAAGGTATATTTCCAAGAAGAGAAAAAGTTTTTATGCCATGCCATGAAATTTAAAAAAAAATTAATTATTGCCATCTTGATAATTGAAAAACATGTAAAAATTTCAAGCCAAAAAATTGAAAAAAATTCGATTTTTTCTACTCGTTGTTGAAAAAAAAATCCATTCAATTTTCTACGACATAGATTTTTTTATTTATTGAGGAAAATAGGTACCTAACTACCCATGTAAAATTTTTAAAAAATTTTGTTAGCAAAAAACAGCTTTTCCCAATTTTGTTCGAGGGATTAGAAATTTTAGTATGCTCAAATAAATTCAACAATTTGCCAACTTGTTTTGTTTTTTAGTCCGTTATTTTTTTTAGTAGATAGGCAAGCGAAATTTTTATACAAAATTTTTTTGAAAACATATTATACAGTTTTCTTGAGAAAATCGTCATAATTTTTCCAACACCAACTAATAAAAATTATCCAGAGAGAAGCTCCCTCTACCCCCCCCCCCCCAAAAAAAAATTAAAAATCAGCCAGAATGAAAAAAAAAACTGTATCAATTAAAGTGGTCTTAACATACATATTTTTACCCTAAAACCCCATTTATGGCGATTTTTCAGCTTTACCTCAGTTTTCAGGAACTATGCCTCCCCCCCCCCCCCAATAAGTTGGCTACCCGTCCTTATTCGCATATATTCGACTCCTTCCAAAATTGTATATTGTATGTTAATCGAGGAAATTAAGAGCATTTCTTCCACCCGGTATATTTTTTGACACGTGTTTTTGCGCCATCCGTTCACTTTTTGAAAAAAATGAATATGAGATTTTTTGTTCAAAATTTTATGTACATTAATTTTAGTTCCGATATTTTTTTTGTTTAAACGCATATTTGAAGAGTTATAAGGGGAAACCAACGAAGGAATCACTTCGAGTCCGCTTTGAGGGAGTTGTCGAGCGATGTGATAAGGGGGTCTTTTTGGTGGTTAATCAGGACACCGAAAGGAACACTTCAAAATAAATAAAAATCTTTAATAACCCAAAATTCAATTTCATTTCCTTATTTCACTGGGCTACAATCAAATACCTACTTAACATTCGATGAAATTCTTTTCATTCTAAAAATTTGCCCGACTCATTCTTCGTATTCGAAGGATGCGAAATTACAGGCCGTCCCTCGTCCGTCAAATATGTGCGAAAAATCACATTCCCACAGTTGATTATCGCGAAAAATACGAGTAGCCAGTTAGGTTCGCGAGAACGCCGACACATAATAACGGATTTTTACCACATAGATATAACCTTGGCCAACGTACCATTGTAATCTTTGACTCCTTTTCATAACAATGAGTTGGTTTCAAAGGCCAATGCCAGCCTTAAGAAAATCTCCAGCATAAAGAAAGAATGCCTGAATCTGGTATCGTCAATGATGTATTAGATTTTATCCGAACATATAGGTACCTTCCTTCACTTTTTGGAGAAATAATCATCGACTACAATCTGAATCTCGCAAAAACCAACCTTCCATTTCAATCAACCAAAAAGTTTTATGATTCGGGTACATTTCTTCTCATGTCTCATGATGGTGTGGCATACAGGGTGTCCCGTCACCAGTTGACACCCCTTCACCAGCGACATAGTCAACTCAAACTAAGCTCATGTATGCATATTTGCCGACCCTGTGAATTGAAGGGGCAAAGATATGCTCAACTGAAAATTTTCATTTTCCAGTTTCGTTTCAGATTTTTAACCATGCGTTATTCGACAGCCGAGATAGGTAGAAAGTTGCACTTTGCGGCGTTGGAAAGGAAATTTTGTGTAGAATTTTTTAGTGGGGTTGATAATTGTACTAGGTAATCAGGGGGGTCTGTACTGCACTAATTATCTTAAAAAACGTGTTCAAAAATTGCGATTTTTTTTGCAATTTTTGAGGAAATCTCAAAAAAGTTTCATCATTTGGTATTATTATAGGTTTCCCTTGGATGAAAAAAGTTTGACCTTTTGAATGCCGCAAACCGGACTCTTCTATCTCTCTTGGTTAAAAAGTTATAGCAATTTCAATTTCAAAATCTTAGCAGAAAAAAAATTAATTTTTTGAAAAAATTTTAAAATTCCTTTTTATGTTATTTTTGAAACTTGATACCTAACATAACTAATGATTTTGAGTGAAACTCGATGTTTAAAATAAAGTAAACAACATTTTAGAAAAAAAAAATTTTTTGAATTTTTTCATTTCTTTTTTTTAGACCTGATTTTGAAATTGAAATTGCTATAACTTTTTAACGAAATGAGATAGAAGGGTCTGGTTTGCGGCATTCAAAAGGTCAAACTTTTTTCATCCAAGGGAAGCCATAATAATAATACCAAATGATGAAACTTTTTTGAGATTTCCCCAAAAATTGCAAAAAAAATCGCCAATTTTGAACACGTTTTTCAAGATAATTAGTGCAGCACAGACCCCCCTGATTACCCAGTTCAATGATCAACCCCACTAATGAATTCTACACAAAATTTCCTTTCCAACGCCGCAAAGTGCAACTTTCTACCTATCTCGGTTGTCGAGTAGCGCATGGTTAAAAATCTGAAACGAAACTAAAAAATGAAAATTTTCAGTTGAGCATATCTTTGCCCCTTCAATTCACAGGGTCGGCAAACATGCATACATGAGCTTAGTTTGAGTTGACTATATCGCTGATGAAGGGGTGTCAACTGGTGACGGGACACCCTGTATATCGTATTTTAAACATCTCAATAGTCAGATCTCGGCGAGATTTTTGCCATAATGTACATTCCCTTTGAAAAAAAAGTGAGGAAGTGAAGTAGAGATATCGTTATATACGTGGGTTTTGAAAAATAGAGCGTATCTTCTCGAGAATGGTATCTTATCATTGTGTTGCTAAAGTCGTCTGAGCTACTGCTATGACATGACATCATACGTAGAACTCTTCCGTAGGGGAAATTAATGTCGCCAATTTATCAATTTTTACTTCCGAACGCAATTTTTACAAATTTAAATGTATTTGATTTTGGCTCGTATCGAACGGAATAAAGGATATTGACGATATCGTTTACCTCTCTCCCACCCAACACTCTTATCATGAACCATGTCCTTGAGAAAAGAAAGAAAAAAAAACACTGTAGTGCATAGAAAGTGAACTATAGGTATTTTTAAAAAAATTTTCGTAATAGGCGAAAAAAATTGAACAAATGAAAATACAATGAGAAATTGAAAAATTGGAATTAATACAATATAAAAAACGATTCCATGGGGGGAAGGGGGTGTGTTGACTTAGGTATAGTATAAACCGATTTTCAGAATTTCATTTCAAAATTTACAATTGAGTATTGTGAAAAATTGATCTACCAATTCGGATATTTCGTCATTTTCAAAAACTCGCCAAAAATCGAAAAATCAACTTTAGCAGCTCAAAATTTGGTTCTGAGGTCTGGGTGACATGCTCTTCTAGTGAGGCAAATTTCAGAGTTGACAAGTTCGCCACGATTCCCTCGAAGTCATTTTTTTAAATAAATAAAAAAATTTTAAAAAGTCAAATTTTTTTTTGAAATTTTGGAGGAGACGAAAAAAACGTGTGCAATACACTTTTTTTCCCTTCTGTACATTTTCGATGACATTTTCAAAAATGTGACTTGACCTGTTTTTGCATGAGCCGATTCAAATATGAATTTAAAAAAAATAAATGCAATTATTAAATTACCTGAAAAAATAAAATAAAATATGAAAAAAAAATCTAAATAAGGTAAAAAAGAAAGAAATAAAAATTAAAATCTAAAAAAAAATTAATCAAAATTGAAAAAGCTAAAAAACGTTATAAAATAAAATTTAAAAAATTTCTTTTTTGAAAAAATTGAATTTTTAATGATTTTAAAAAGTAAACATTTTTTTTTTAAAATTATCATTTGAAAAGTTGAAAAAAACACGTACCTATTAATCGAATCAAAAATTGATCGAATTAACGAAATTGAAAAATTGCTCAAATTACCTGAAAACATAAAATTAATGAAATAAGATAAAAAAGAAAGCAATAAAAATTAAATCCATTTTTTTTTAAATTTGAAAAGGCTAAAAAAACTTAATTTTTTTTAAAATCTTATTTTGAAAAAATTGAATTTGTAATGGTTTTGAAAAGTACAAAAAATTGAAAAAATTACCATTTGAAAAGTTGGAAAAACACATACCTATTAATCGATTACTCGATTAATCGAATCGAAAATTTATTGAATTAATGAAATTGAAAAATTTCTCAAATTACATGAACAAATAAAATAAATACTTACTTACCTAAGTTGAAAAAAAAGCAATAAAAATTAAAATGCTAAAAAAATTTAAAATCAAAATTAAAAAAGCTAAAAAACGAAATCATTTTAAAAATTTCTTTTGAAAAAATTGAGTTTTTAATGGTTTTGAAAATGTACCAACACAAAATTGAAAAAAAACAAGGTTTGAAAATAAAAAAAAAAAATTTTAAAATTAAACATTACTCGAATAATCGAATCAGGAACTTATAGAATTAAAAAAAATCTAAAACTTGCTCATTTGAAAGATAGACGTACCTACCTAATTTAATTTCAAAGGCTACCATTCGATCCCATGCAAAATCCTACCCTAACTGAATTTTTCTAAATTTTTATTTTCCTTGAATTTCAAAAATTGAGAAATTACAATTTATTTAATAAAAAAGGCTACCATTTAATCCGATGCAAAATCCTACCCTGAAAGGATTTTTAAAATTTTGTATGCTCATTGAATTTAAAAAATTGAGAAATCGCATTTATTTAATAACAAAGGATACCGTTTGATCCAATGAAAAATCCTACCCTAACTGAATTTTTCAAAAATTTTATTTTCCTTGAATTTCAAAAATTGAGAAATTGCATTTAATTAATATCAAAAGCTACCATTTTTGATCCAATGCAAAATCCTACCCTAACTGAATTTATCAAAATTTTTATCTTCAGTAATTTTCAAAAAATGAGAAATTGCATTTAACCAATGAAAAATGCTACCCTAAGATCCAATACAAAATCCTCCTCTGAAAATTTTTTTGAAATTAAAAAATAAATCGATTTTGTGAAAATTTTTATTTTTAGTAGGTAATTTTCAAAAAATGAGAAATTTCATTAAACCAATATCAAAGGCTACCACTTGATCCAATACAAAATCCTACCCTAACTGAATTTTTCAAAAATTTTATTTTCCTTGAATTTCAAAAATTGAGAAATTGCATTTAATTAATATCAAAAGCTACCATTTTTGATCCAATGCAAAATCCTACCCTAACTGAATTTATCAAAATTTTCATCTTCAGTAATTTTCAAAAAATGAGAAATTGCATTTAACCAATGAAAAATGCTACCCTAAGATCCAATACAAAATCCTCCTCTGAAAATTTTTTTGAAATTAAAAAAAAAATCGATTTTGTGAAAATTTTTATTTTTAGTAGGTAATTTTCAAAAAGTGAGAAATTTCATTAAACCAATAACAAAGGCTACCATTTGATCCAATGCAAAATCCTACTCTAACTGAATTTTTCAAAATTTTTATTTTAAGTGAATTTCAAAAATTGAGAAATTAAGTACATTTAATTAATATCAAAGGCTACCACTTGATCCAATACAAAATCCTACCCTGACTGAATTTTCAAAAATTTTATTTTCCTTGAATTTCAAAAATTGAGAAATTACATTTATTTAATAAAAAAGGCTACCATTTAATCCGATGCAAAATCCTACCCTGACTGGATTTTTAAAATTTTTTATGCTCATTGAATTAAAAAAATTGAGAAATCACATTTATTTAATAACAAAGGATACCATTTGATCCAATGCAAAATCCTACCCTAACTGAATTTTTCAAAAATTTTATTTTCCTTGAATTTCAAAAATTGAGAAATTGCATTTAATTAATATCAAAAGCTACCATTTTTGATCCAATGCAAAATCCTACCCTAACTGAATTTATCAAAATTTTTATCTTCAGTAATTTTCAAAAAATGAGAAATTGCATTTAACCAATGAAAAATGCTACCCTAAGATCCAATACAAAATCCTCCTCTGAAAATTTTTTTGAAATTAAAAAAAAAATCGATTTTGTAAAAAATTTTATTTTTAGTAGGTAATTTTCAAAAAATGAGTTTCATTAAACCAATAACAAAGGCTACCATTTGATCCAATGCAAAATCCTACTCTAACTGAATTTTTCAAAATTTTTATCTTCAGTAATTTTCAAAAAATGAGAAATTGCATTTAACCAATGAAAAATGCTACCCTAAGATCCAATACAAAATCCTCCTCTGAAAATTTTTTTGAAATTAAAAAAAAAATCGATTTTGTAAAAAATTTTATTTTTAGTAGGTAATTTTCAAAAAATGAGTTTCATTAAACCAATAACAAAGGCTACCATTTGATCCAATGCAAAATCCTACTCTAACTGAATTTTTCAAAATTTTTATTTTAAGTGAATTTCAAAAATTGAGAAATTAAATACATTTAATTAATATCAAAGGCTACCACTTGATCCAATACAAAATCCTACCCTGACTGAATTTTCAAAAATTTTATTTTCCTTGAATTTCAAAAATGGAGAAATTACATTTAATTAATATCAAAGGCTATCATTTGATCCAATGCAAACTCCTACCTCAACTGAATTTTTCAAAATTTTCATTTTCAGTGAATTTGAAAAATTGAAAAATTACATTTAGGTATATTTCTGCACTGATAAAAAAATTCCTCAATCATTCTAATTCAAAAAATGTATCGACCTTCGAAATCTGAAAACTACTCGATTTATGAAAATCATGAAGACACCGAAATTAGCCAATTCAATCAAATCAAACCATCGACCAAAAAAAATCAGTTAAATTAATAATCTAAATCGAAAAATTCGTCAAAATAAAAAAATAATAATTTCTCACTTTTTTGAAAACTTGCCATGCCTATTTTTATTCACATCAAGTCAACTAACCCCTCATTCGATTTAAAAAACAACTCCACATAAAAACCACTCTATCAGATTTCTCAAATTTATTCATTCCTCTGTCTGCGGTCTCCGGACTGTTGGTACCTTCACGCCACATCTCCAAAACCGAATTTTTAATTTTCCATACCAAACACTATAGGTAGAATTCTCAGCATGCCTGGCACATCAGATCTCGCCGGACTAATAAAATGGTCAGACCGCTGGTACCGTTGAGGAGCATTTAGCACGATAACATTGTATTCGAACGAGCATAAATAACAATTATATCGCCGTCGATGTTAATAACGTTTTCAGAGTTGTAACGTGGAAACACGATAATTACACTTGTAAATGTGAATCTCGGATGGAGGTATTTTCATATTTGAGCGTTTTCTGACAACCGTATGATGACATTAAAATGAAGACATAAAAATTTCGATATAATAGTAAACCAGAGAACGCGACGGGAGCACCGGAACGATGACAGAAAACGGCTTACCTGGTACCTGCCATAGAAGATACCGCGAATAAAAAACCCTTTTACGACTACTTTTTTTTTTTACTCCAGCACTCTACGCGGTAATGAGAATTTCATTTCTGGGTATACTTATTTCGTTTACTCAACGTGTCTGTGTGTGTGGATATTTGACTATGGGAGAGAGGCTGCATGGAGCTGGAGGGTTCGGGTGTAATTCGAGACGACGATTGACTTTTGTTTCTTAGTCAATAATTGGAGTTATTTACGATCGAGTGTTTACTGCGGGGGTAATGGGGCCCATGGTACGAAATCAGACCCCGTGGCGAGGCTTCGATTATGTTTGTTCCGTTAAAACAATCCGCGCATCATTTTATCGGAAACAGCATCTTGGAAATCGAGGTTATTGCGACTGCTACGGATGGTATTGAAAATGCTGTCCTAGGTACCGCAAAAGCGATCGACATTTTTACCTGGTCGAGGGGCTTATTCTATCCATCTCCCTTCGATCTTCTCGGCTGTATGAAATATGCTCGACTTTTAACCATGTTCTAGATGTTCGTTCGGATTAACACGATCGATCGGTGGTACATTTGGAACAATGTAAATGTCACCAAATTTAATTTAATGGTGTCGCGTGGGTTTCTTTATTGCTATGATAATGAATTTTTTCGCCCAACTACCCATGTTCGGCTCTTTAATTGATACGCGATCGCCGGATCGGACGCGCTATAGGGTGCTTGCGATGTGGTTTCGATTGCCTTTAAACAACGACCTTTGTTTATTTTTCGTGCGTATAATAGTATAGCCAAGAATAGAGGAGTACCAAATGCCTACATGGGCGAAAACAAAACGTTGTCCTTGGAGATTCGAATATTAAATTGAATAAGAATAGTTCTACAGAAGGGGGTAGGGGAGACTTGAGAATGAGATACGTTTTTAGTGAGGATTGATCAAACCAAAGAGTAAAAAATTCTGATCAATTGTATTTACCTAGTTTACATTTTCTTGGGAAATATCACTAAATCTTTAAGGTTTGTCAGGCGTTTCGCAAATTCGTTGTAAGTCGACAATTTTTTTTTCTAATTTCGAACATTTTTTTTTCTTCCCATTCAAGATGAAAAATTTTCCCAATTTTTGAAGTTGAATTTTTGAAACCAAGAGTAATAATTTTTGACCATTTTTTTATGCAGTTCCACTTCAAAAATTTGCTCAAAAAAATCTCAACCATAACTGAGTATTTATTTTTTCAAACATTCACCCCCTGCCCCTTCCACTTCAGTTTAGTACTAAAAAAAAAAAAAAGTATTTCTGATAAAATTTGTGAAAAGTATTCGTAGGTATACAAGATTTTAAAAAAACTGTATTTCATGCTAAATTTGAAAAATTATAATAGGTTTAAATACTTGAATGTCAAAATACTCATGTTTAATTTTTTTACATTATTTTTGAGAAGATTTTTTAAAAAATCAACTACCTATTGATTTTTTTTAAGTATTCAAAAAAATAAAAATAAAATACCTACTGTTTTCAAAAAAATTGATTTTAAATAAAATTATTGAAAAATTGTGATCCTGCAAAAAATGACAGAGAAATTTTTTTACCATCAAGATTGAAACAATTGGCTCTTTCATAAAAAGGAAAAAAATGGATTAAAAATAATCAACATTCATATTTTTTGAAACTTTTAATAAAAATTTTCAATAGGAGATTTGACGACTTCCATAAGAAATTTTAAGAGGTAAAATTACAAAACAAAATTGTAAAGGGCTAAAAAAATTATATCAAAATAAAATTAGAAAAACGATGACTTAAAAAAAAATCAAGAAATTTTTTCCCATAAAATTTAGAAAAAGTTGTTTTTTTTCAAAAAAAGAGAATAGGTATGTAGGTGTAGATGGAACAATTTAAAGAATTCACACATTCAAGTTTAAAAATTGAGGTTAAGAAATTTGTTTTTATTTTTGAATAGAATTTAAAATAAAAAAATTAGTTTTTGAAAAATTGGGGAAAAATTAAACACATAAGTATTTATAATTAATTTTACATACCAAGTCCAAATAAAAATTGAAAGAAATTAGTTTTTTCAAAATTGGAAAAAGTAAAAAATAAATGCAAAAAAATCTATTTTTAAAAAGTAATTAAAAAAAATTGAATACCTAGGTAGAAAGCTAAAACCTGCAGTTGAAACAAAATTTGCAAAAATAATTTCAATTTAGATATTTTTGACCCAATTAAGTTCTAAAAAAAAAGAAAACATTGTTTAAAAAATTAAAATTTTAGGTACCTATATGAGAAGAAATTTGAATTGTTCATGTTTTAATTTGGAAATTTTTTAAAAATCAGTGATTTTTTGAATGGATTTTTAAAATTTAAACAAAATTTTAATCAACAAAACCAAAAAATTATTTCCTGTTCAATTCAATTTTAGAAAATTACAATTTAATGTATGAAAATAAAAACTTGAGATGATAATAAAAAAAGTTGATATTTTGAGTAGAATTTTTCAAAAATTCATTTCAAAACAAAAATTCCCAATTTAAAAAAAAAAATCTATTCAATGTACAATTCTGAATTATCGATTGGGGGATGATTCTTTTTTTGAATGATGAAAAAATTTCAATTTTTGAAGAAATAATCTCAATTTGATGGAAAAAAATTCCCAAATTTTAGAGAGGAAAAATATTTCTTAGCTATATTTTTTGGAGGTAAAAATCTTTTAATTTCTCCCTAGAAAATAAACATTCTCTCAATTTTGGGTTAAAAAATTCTCCCCTTTGGGGGGGGGGAGGTTGGTAAGTAAAATATTTCTGAATATCTAACTTTTTTGCCAAGAAAAAAAAATTCATCATTAATTTTTTTTTAAATATAAATTTCTTAAAGTGAAAATTTTTCAATTTTTTCCGAAAGATTTTTTGATTTTTTGATCTTTTAAAAGATGAAAACTTTTTAATTTCTCACAGCAAAAATTTATTCATTTTTTTTTGTTGAAATTTCTCAAGTTTTCTGGTTAAAAACTATTTCTCATATTAAAAGGATTAGAATATTTCAATTTTTTGTAGAAAAAAATCTCAAATTCTTGGAAAAAAACATTTCTAAATATTTTTAAAATCAAAAATTCTCAAGTTTTTTGGCATGAAAAATTTTTTTAATTTATTTTTGGAGAAAAACTCTAATTTTATTACAATTTTGTTGAAAAAAATCGTTCTTTTTGAAAGATGAGGATCTTTCAATTTTTTGGAGAAAGAATTCGGGCAGAAAAAAATCTTCTAAAAATTTTTCGGGGGTAAAATTTTTTTAATTTTTATGAAAAAACTCTCTCATTTTTGGAGAAAAACATACTTGAATTTTTTGGAGTATAGGTAAGAGTACCTAATAAATTCTCAACTTTTTGGACATTAAAAAATTTCTCTATATTAATATTTAAAAAAAAAAATCTTGAAATAAAAATTTTTCAATTTTTTTGACGATGAAAATCTTTTAGTTTATTTTTTTTTTAAGAAAAAAATTTCATAGATTTTCTGGAAGGAAAATCTTTCTTACATTTTTCGTAGTAAAAATCCCTTATAGTTTTAGTTTTTTTTAAATTCTTTAATTTTGAAGAAAAATAAAAAAATTTATAAATTTTTTGGAAAAAAATATAGTGAGAACATTAAAAAAAAACATTGTGGCATAAAAAACAACATTCATTTTTGGAAAAATTTTCTTAGAATATTAAATTTTTTAGTTTTTGAAAGATGAAAACCTTTTAATTTTTAGTAGAAAAAAGTTTTTTTGAAGAAAAAACTGGGTAAGGTTCTGAAATTTTTTCATTTTTTTAAAGAAAAAATATTCTTATTATTTTGGAGGTACCCGAGCAGCACACTCGACAAATTATCGAAATAAAAAATCGACAGAATATCGAATTCGATAAAGTGTCGCGTTAGTTCCGCATAAATCGTGAAATTATCTTTCGATATATAGATAGATTATCGACGAATTATAGTTCGCAAAAATTTCGAGATTATAGTAAGATATTTTATCGATAATATATCTATAATATCGAAAGATAATTTCACGATTTAGGCGGAACTTTTGCGACACTTTATCGAATTCGATATTCTGTCGATTTTTTATCGATTTTTTATTCCGATTTTTTGTCTTTTACTAGCTTCTTTCTATAATTAAAAATCATTAATTAGTAAAGAATTTTCACCAATTTGGAAATAATTTCAAATATCCCCGTGTAGCAACGTCGATGCTAATTTCGATATAAATGTCGACACATCGAAATCGGTCACTTTTCGATCGTACATGTCGACACGATTTTGGATGGTTTGTCGAGGTTATTATCGACACATTTGTCGACCGTCGACATGTCGAGCCATATTTGGACGGTCGACAAACATGTCGATAATAAGCTCGACAAACCATCCAAAATCGTGTCGACAATTTTGAAAAATATACTAAGTTCAAATATTCAATATAAGTATATATTAAAATTAAACCAAAAATAGTGTTCAAGCCAACATTTTGACATTTTTTGTCAAATATGTGGCATTGAGGTCACCTTTGTAGCTGGACACATGCGTGTGTCCAACTAACATAGAGATGATTCTTAGAGCCTTATGTACTAATTCACAACACACTTTATCTGCGAGTATCACAAACACCCTCAAGACGTCGACAGTCAAGTCGATGCATTATTCGACCCTCGACAATTAGATCGACATTAACTCGACTTAAAATTCCTCTGGTCAACACTGTCGACAGTTAAGTCGATGCATTATTCGACCCTCGACAATCACATCGACACTATCTCGACCTAAAATTCCTCTGGTCGACACTGCCGACAGTGAAGTCGATGCATTATTCGACCATCGACAATTATGTCGACAATAACTCGACAAGTGGTTGTATTATTCAAAACTTTTTAAAAATGAGAAAATTTTATGATTCTTTCAAAAATTATTTATTCCTGAGCTTAAAATGTTCCTATTAATTGTTTTTAGTTCTTTTTAGATATAAAATTTGTAAATTCAATTGGCAGAAATTGTCGACATAAATGTCGATGCGTTTATTGAGTATCGCTTTTAACTTCGACTTGTCTATGTAGAAAAACAACGTTTTCTAAATTATAGGAAAATACTCAGAAAAATTCAAAAATGTTGATTGAACAGTTATGTTTAACATAGAACATCACTTTAAATCTCAAATATCATTTTTAATTCATCGTTAACCGAGAAAAAAATGTGTCTGAATTTTGTCGACATAAATGTCGATGTCGACAATTGCTACACGGGTCGTCACAAAATCGTTGAAAAATCGTTCGACAAATTTCAGATTATTTGTCGATAATGTAGTTTCAAATATCGCCACAAAATCGTTGAAAAATCGAATTCGAGAAATTTCAGATTACGTGTCGATAATAAAGTTTTAAATATCTTCACAAAATCGTTAAAAAATAGAATTCGAGAAATGTCAGATTATTTGTCGATAATATAGTTTCAAATATCTTCACGCAATCGTTAGAAAATCGAAATCGAGAAATTTCATATTACGCGTCGATAATATAGTTTCAAATATCTGCACAAAATCGGTGGAAAATCGGAATCGATAAATTTAATATTCTTTGTCGATAGTATCGTTGACGAATATCGTCATAAAATCTTAATAGTATCGAATTCGATAGTTTTTAGATTTTTTGCCTATGAAGTTGTACCGATAAATCTTTATAATATCGTGAGAACATCTATAGATTTTCAAACGATTTTTTATCGATACGTTACATCTTCCGATATTATCGATCGAGTGTGCCGCTCGGGAAAGCTGTTTTTTGCAAATTTCAAAAAAAATGGGCTTTAATAAATGTGAAAAAAATATTTTTTAGCAATATTTGAAAAAATTCTTTTTTAAACAATTAATACCTAGGAAAATTTTCGGTTCAAACATTATTTTTTCAAAAAACAGTCAATAATTATTTTTAAAAAAGTCTGAAATTTTTTTACAGATGAAAAATAGTTATCTTGGAAATTTTCGAAGAAAAAAGTTCAAAAACACTGTAAGAAAAACTATTTAAATGATTAAGAAAAATTTCGAAAATTTTCTCAAAAATTTACAAAAAATTAAAAAAAATATATTTTGAAATTTGACGTACAAACGAAATTTAAATAAATCTATCCAACGAAAAAAATATCTATCATATTCTTTGATTAAGCTATTTTATCACATTTCTGTAATTTCTTCGTCCTCTTCCCCTTCCTCTACACCTCGAATAATCATTCACCCAAATTCTCACCAATCTCTAAATTAAATTCCAAAATTATAACACGACGCGACGCACCTAAAATCACCTAAGACGTGTGAAATTGTTAATAAGCTCTACCACATATCTACCCAAGTATTTCGCATCAGCTACGCTTGAACTCACTAGAAGATGTCACATGCAAAAACCTCAAGAACCACACAACAGCCGCAGCGGGTACTAAAGACTCAGACAAGGATATAACAAGAACAAGATACAAAGGTCATTCGAGAATTACTACAGAATTTGATATAATTTCCAGGCGATTAGAATGATGAAAATGCTAATGAATTCTAGGTGGTTCTATGTGGACGGCTGGACGAACGTAACAACTTTCAGACTATTTATCCTTCTCCGTTATTCATCTTCGATCATATACAAAGTCGTTTCGCAAACTACTCCGCACAACAGGGGAGCAGGTGTTTCATTACACTCTCGACCTTATACACGAATTTTTTTTTCCTACAAAACCACCGGCTAACCGAATTATATGAAGAAAAAAAAATCACCAATCGTGCAACATTGTTTTGAAAACACATCTCACACATACGACTAATTAAACAATAAACCAGACACTCGAGATGAAAGACAAGGTAGCTTCCGTAGGTATAGACATACAATGGATATATTTTCGATATCGATTTAAAAAGCATTTTATTCATCTCGTTCGTGAATTAATTTTTTTTTTTTAAATGCATCGTAATTAAAGAAAGAAGAAACAACTCTACAGATAAGAGAGGAAATAGCTGGTTCGAGCACTATTAGGGAAAAAACAAGTTGCACAGGGCACGGGACACAGGCAGCAGCCACAAGCCAACATATTATTAATTGATCCGAACATTCGAAAATACACCTGCTTCTATGCGGCAGTCTTGCTGATAAGTTTACATTTAGATTGTAGGTAGGTATATAAAAAAAAAATAAAAAAATAAGAAGGCGATTGCATTCTCAAAATGCGTTATAGAAAGTGCAAAATACCATTTACGCAATTCACCGAGACTTTAAATTAGTCAAGGTGCATTAATATGGAATGGAAACATTGTGAAATGTACCACCGAGTGGACCGAATGCTCGTATTTTGGGCAAATTAACGCGGGTAATTGAAATCGGATGCGTTTTTTGACATCAGTGCCTATCATAATTGATCTGGGTGATTTTACATACCGACGAGTGTATCTCGTTAAAAGCTTGTCAACAATTTAGTTTGTCAACCTGAGATTATAAAGTACCATCTTCCAGAATACAGCTTATGCAGCTGGAATTAGACCCGTACTTTTTCCACCTCGGATCGAATTTCGCACCTGCGAATAAAAAAATTATTTTTCAAATGGCACGAGTTTAGTCCTCCAGGTGCAAACTTAGAAGTATATTCCAGGCAATCCGGAAACAACTTCACAATTGAAATCAATGCGGAAAGTACTATTTATTTTATAGAATTAGCTGTTCCTTCTTTATACTATCTTCTACCAGTGTATTTCTACCCTCCCCCCCTCTCTCTCTAGCTCTCTCTCTCTAGAGACAGAATACCTAAATGCAATTTCGGAATAACTTCTAAAACCCTCTCGACGACGCCAATACGAACGAGTAAGTATAAGTAGGAAATGTACACGCATCATCGAGAGGATAAGACACGAAAAAATATTTAATGCTAGCCCGACTCTAAGTATCTATAGTACTTACGAACGATGCGAAAACTATTGCGTAGGTCGATACGAGACCAGGCTACAAGGTAGTTCCATTAATGCAGGAAGTTGCATCACGTTTAGCCCGAAATGAACTATTAATATGAATTTTTCCAACAAAATATAAGGCGCAGTTGCGCGCACGAGGCTTAATTTAAACAAGAGGAGTCTGTTGCACCTGTTCTTTGGAGACCAAGAGCGAAAAGAATAGCTGAGGTCTCATTGGGTTCGAGTGGTTCGAAGCACGAGTCTTTGACGCGAGCTTGTGCAGGAGAAATGGAGAACTCGATGCTGGTTTCTTAGATTTTTGCTGATTTTATCGTCACATGGTATTTCTTTCTTTCTTTCTTTCTTTTACGTGAAGTGTCGACAGTTCATTTATTTTGGCTGGCACATCCTGATTCAATGATCCACATTCAGTGCAATTTTGTAAAAACAAAATGTAAATCCTTAGAAGTCATTTTTTTATAATCAAAATTTATGAAAATTGATGCCCCTGTGTTTTAAAATACCCCAAGTATGGGGCTTTGGGAGACCCCAATCAGAAAAATAAGTAAATATTCTAATTCAGCACCATCAAAAACATTGCAAACGATATGCCACATCATAATATTGTTGTCTCCGCCACTTTTTTCAAAATTTAAGGGGTCGTGGTGGGCTAGGGGAGAGCCCTATCAAAAAATTGAGGTAATACTCGAACTCAGCACTACCATAAATGTAACAAACAATATGCCACACAATTTTTCGATTTTGTGAATTTTTTTCAAAATTTGAGTGGTGGGGGCTAAGGAAGGGTTCTATCACAAAAGTAAGGCAATATTTGAACTCAGCATCATTAAAAATGTAACAAACCATATGCTATTTTTTTTTTTAGTATTTTTTGAATTTTTAAATTTGATGTCAAATTTTGGGACGTCAAGCCCCCCCTCCCTCCCCCGAGGGTCTTGAGATCCTACGATGGAAATCATTCCGGTGAATGTGATATAGAATTATCTACTAGCAGACATTTTTCTAATTTTTTCTGTTGTAAGCCTCGAATTTGGTATATTCTTGAAAGTTGAGCTTTTTTTCAAAAAAATGTACAACTTTCAATTTTCAAAAGGAATTCTGAATCTTTTTCCAATTTTCTTTAAAACCCCATTTATTGATTTTTGCTTCCTATTTTGAAGAAATGTCAAATACTTTCTTTGCAACTAATTTTACGTAATTTTTTAGCACAATATTTGTTACGGGTTTTCTTTGTTATTTTTGCACAAAAAGTGCCAAAAATATTGCTAAGATTTTTTTTTAAAATACCAAATACTTTGATACTATTTTTAACAAAAAATTTTGCACTATATTTTGTTTTGTCATTTTTGGACAAAAAGTGCAAAAAACACATTTTTTTTCTTCAATTTGGCACTATTTTTTTACAAAACATAATGTGCACAAAATTTTGGTTCCAATTGTTGGTTGTTATTTTTCAAAAAAGTGCCAAAATATTGCTACAATTTCAAAAAAAAAAAAGTAAATTCGGTTCTGTAAGTACCTTTTTAAAATTTAACTATATTTTATGAAAATCACTACCATTTTTTTGCACTTCTTATTTCTACAGCTCTGCCAAATTCTTGAAGATACCTACCGAATAAAAGGAATAAAAAAGGTCAATTTTTGGCAAAAACTCTTCGTTACAATTTTTTTGCTGTTATTATTGCACAAAAAGTGAAAAAAATATTGCTACAATTTTTGAAAAAATACCAAATAATTTGATAGGTACCTACTATTTTTAACAAAAAATATTGCATTATATTTTGTTATGATTTTTTATTTGTCATTTTTGCAGAAAAAGTGGCAAAAAATCTATTTTTTTATTTTTTTATTTTTAAATACACTTATTCTTTTAAAAAACTTTTTGCACAAAATTTTAGGTTACAATATTGTTGTTTGTTATTTTTGCAAAAAATTGTCAATATTGCTACAATTAGGTAAAAAATAATTTAAAAAAAACTACCTATAAGAAAATAACTACCAATTTGTGGCACTTCTTTTTTCTACAGATGTGCCCAATTCTAGAGAATGGTAAATAAAAGGAGTAAAAATCGTCAATTTTTGGCAAAAATTCTTTATTACAATTTTTGTTTGACGTTATTGCACAAAATGTGCAAAAAAAATTGCTAGGATTTTCAAAAGAATTAGCACTAATTTTTACAAAATTTTTGGTACAATATTATGTAAAGATTTTTTTTTTTGTCATTTGTCATTTTTGCACAAAAATATCCGATTAAAAAAAAGTAAAATACCTACTTTGACGTTAAAATTAGAGATCTTTTTCTCTCCCTCCAAAAAAAAAATTAAAAGTTTTCTTCTCTTCAAAATTCAAGCGGTTTTGTCTCCGATAAATTGAAAGTTTTTTTTTTTCTTTTTTTCAATGAAATTTTGAGTGTTTCCTCCAAAAGTTTGAGAAATATTTTTACTACGGAAAGTTTGCAGTTGAAGAATTTTCTTCTACTCCAAAAAAAATAAAAAAATTTTCATTAGGTATTTTCGTTAAAATTCAGAATTTGCTTCTCTTTTTTTCTTCAATAAATTTAAATAAAAAAAAATCATCAAAAAAATTGAGACAATTTTATTCTAAGAAAATTTCAATAGGCATTTTTTTCTCTCTCTCAAAAAAAAGTGATATAATTGACTATAAAAAAAGGCAACAATTTAAGATTTTTCTGTCAAAAAAAAAACAACTACAATGAGATATTTTTTCCTTCAAAAAATATAGGGATTTTTTCTCCATAGAAAAATTTATAAAAGAATCTTTTTCTCTATTTTACTCCAATGAATTGGTAGAAATTTTCTTTAAAAAATTAAAATTATTTATCCTAAGAAAATTCATATAGTAAATTCCTCATTTATCTATATAACTGTATACTTTTTCCTTCAAAAAAGTTGTTTTAGATATTTTGATCTCCAAAAAACTGATATTATTATGACTCTAGAAAAATTAAAAAAAAAATTTTAGTCCGGAAAAATGATAGAATTTTTGACATGGGTAATGGACAATTATGTCTTGTGACTGAGGGGGGGGGGGGGTGGTCCTGAAAATGTATACGTTGCGTTTCTCTTCATTTTTCATAAAGTTAAAATAAAAAAATTACGATTGTTTTCTCAAAAAAATAAAATAAAATAAAATTAAGACATTTTTTATTTTTTTTTTTATTTTGAAAAAATTGAGATGTTGAGATTTTTTTATTTCAATTTTCAAATAGGTAATTGAAAATTCGAGAATTTCAGAGAGAATTTTAAAACATAAATAAAATAGGCCCAACTTTAAAAAAAAATCAATTTTCAAATTTTTGTATTTGACATTTTTTTTTTTTTTTTGGGACACTTCTTTCACAACCCTAATAATTATTTTAAAAACACCGGCGAAATATTGGTAGATAAAAGTTTTCAATTTTTCTTATCGCTTTTGCACAAAAAATGCCAAAGAACATTATCACAATATCGAAACATTTCAAATCAGTACTTTTGCAGTTTTGCCACTATTCTTTTAAAATTGTATTGCAATTGCATGAAAATTTTCACTAACCCAAGTATATGAAAATTAGTGGTAATTTTTGACTTTTTTTTGTTGAAAAATTTAGGTATAATCAGTCTCCAAGGCCAAGATAGACCACTACCCAGACAGTTCGATCTCTCTAATTTGTATTTTATCAGCAATTAATCTTGGGTTTAAAAAAATATCTGCAAAAAATTGAGAAATATGTATCTCAGGAAGGGGAATTTTTCAAGGATATTAATTTTCAGCTTGTTTTACGATGTCAGTTTACGAAAATTATTCAAGACAACTGGAGAAAATTAAATTTCAAAAAGTCAATTTTAAACTATTCCAACTTTGAAGGTCAGGTCCTTGTAGATGGTAATCATTATAAACGAAATTAATTACCAAGATTCCAGGAGCGGTTCGCTGATGTTTGTGACTTATAACGTGACAACTTAGACAAACCTTTTGGTAAATTTCAAGACCCCGAATTGCATCTAATTTCCATTCATTTACCTACTCGAACGATGCACCCAAGAGCACCAATGTCAACAAAAATTCCCATTATATCCGAACACTTTTCTAGTCTCTCACTTGAGTCTTGATTAAACCACCGCGAAGAAAAAAAATCCTCCAACAAATCACCTTAGCGCAGACATCTTACGAGTTATTTCGTCATAGCTGATTCGGCTAAGAGGAATCTCAACGAAAACGAAACCTATTATTACAGCATTAAGTTGTCATCTCGAATAAGCGACTCAATCTCGCACACGAGCACGAGCTAACACTATACACATACTCAATCTTATTTAAAAAACTTGGCATTTGCATATTATACTGTTAATCAACGCGATCGCGACTCATCGGCGGTTGTAAGTTGTGCACGACGTATCGCCTCATTCATGTTATAATCCGTTTAAAATATGAGAGAAAAAAAAATAGAATACCTGGCACGTTTTCATACTTGTAACACTATGTCGAACCGGTGCAAATTATTAGATAAATTTTAAGCCAATTCTACGGCGGTAGCACCTGTTGCTAGTGAGGTTTGGACGGCCTAAGAAGAATTTATTTATAAGCCATGTTGTCTAAAAAATAATGGATGCAGTTTGGTTCAGAAACGAGAAAAATTATGATCACTTTTCGAACCACTGATCTGTATTATAGTTGTACATTAAGTGAAGAATTTCCTGAAATACGCCGTGGCGTGCGCCAAGCACCTTGTATTACATTTCTTCGGATCCTGACACTCGGACTTAGTTGTGATGATACGCTGGGTTCTTGGAAGCGAACAGGTGTACCAGAAGAAATGCTCGGAGATGGGTTGGAAATCAAATGAGAATAAAATGGAATATAAATGTGATTATTTCTTTGAGAAGATTTTTTAAGAGATAAGTACGAGGTCTTCTGAAGGGGTTCAAAAAATCAGAGATCTTGGATTTTTCGTAAGATAAGCTAAAAAATCTCGTTTCTTCAGTTGAACTGCTCATTCTGATAAGGGACTTTGACAAATTGTCAACTCCAATTGAGCTGAAATTTGACTCACTGAAAGATCGTGTCATCCAGACCTTAAAACGAAATTTTGAGCTGTTGAAGTTGATTTTTCGATTTTTAATGAATTTTTGAAAATTGTGAAAATAACCCATAACATGAGGGGCTGAGCTATGATTTTTCCCCCAAAAAATTAAGAATGTTTAGTACTCATATACAAAAAAACAAAAAAAAATTATTCAAAAAACTCGCAAAAAAGAATTTCTTCAAAAATTTTGAGAAATTTTTTACTATTGAGAAAACTGAAAAATTATTTATTCATATTCCAAAAAATAAGAAATCTGTTATTCTTCAAAAAAGTAAAATATTTGTAAGCACCCTGGAAAACTTCAATTTTTTTCAAAAAAAAATACAAGTTTTTTTTTGATTTTGAAAAATTGAGGTAGGTATTTTTTAATCAAAAAATTGAAAAATAATCTTCTCTGGAAAAATTTGAGACTTTTTTCCTCAAAAAGTTCAGAAATTTTTTGCTTCCTAAATTTTTTCTTAAACAATTTGCAAAATATTTTTCTCCTACAAAATTACAAATTTTCTCTTACCTACTCCAAAAAAATAAAATTATTTTTTGTACAGATAATTGTCAACAATTTTTTCTCGAAAAATTCAGAGATTTTACTACTTTAAAAATTGAAAAAATGAAAAAATTTTCATCCTTGAAAATCAAAAAATAATTCACTCCAAAAAAATTTTTAAAATTCACTCCTGAAAATGCAAAATTTATGAATTCAAAGATTTTTTACTCAAAGAATTGTACATTTTTTTTCTCCAAAAAGATTAGAGATATTATGCAAATACCCCCTTGCCCCCCAAAGTCGCCCTCTAGAGTCGATTTTGACCATTTTCGAAGCGATCTTTTTCTTCAGCTCACTGGAATCGATCAAAACAGAGCTGTAGTCAACTTTGACAGCTAAAAATTTAATCTTAGCATTATGTGAGATATCATCAGTGGATTAAAAATTATTTTGGAGAAAAAAAAACACCGGAAAATTTTTTAGGAATGATAAATTTTCTGGCATATAAATTCTTTTTAAAATCTCCCTAAGAAAACACTTTGAAATCCCTTTTTTGGTTGAAGGGTGTTTTCAATCAAAGTGGTGTTTTTACGAGAAATATCATAACACCCCGAAATTTGAGATTTTTTTTTTCACCAAAAAAACAACTGATTTTAATCAACAAAAAAAAAAAACTCGAAAAATTAAAAAAAAAAAAAAAAACAGGAAAATATTTTTTCTTCCAAAAAATAGATAATTTCATGGTGCATTGAAAAAAATTCCAAAAAATTGGAAAAATTGTTTTATTTCCAAAAAAAAGTCCGGAATTTTTTTTTCAAGTGATCCAAAAAATTAAAAGATTTCTTACTCCAGAAAATTAACATTTTTTGTTTATTCAAGAAAACAATAATTTTTTTTTTTTTTAAATAAAGCATTCTTTAAATCAAGAGATTTTTTCTTCAAAAAAATTAGAAATTTTTCCACCAAAAAAGAAAAGAAATTTTTTCTCCAAAGAAATTGAGAAAATATTTCTTTCTAATAAAATTAAAGGACTTTTTATTAAAAAAAAAAAAAAAAAAAAAAAAAAAAAAAATGGAAAATAGAAAATCGCTATACTTGGAAATTTGAAAAAAAAACAAGAATATTTAAAAAGTGTTCCAAAAAATTGAATGATTTCTCATTCCAAAAAAAAGTTGAAAAATCCTCCCCCCCCCCCCCCCCCCCAAAAAAAAAGGTATTCTTATACTTGCTTACTACAGAAAAATTGTGAAATTTCCCCTTATTAATTTTTTTTTGGGTAGGTATTCAAAAAAAATTAATGATTTGTTATTCCAAAAAAAAAAAAAATCGAGAAAAAATAAGTTTTTCAAAAGAAATAAGAAATAAGTAGGTATATTGTTATTTGTTACTCTCGAAAAGTAAAAAAAAAAAATACGCTAAAAAAATGAAAAAAAAAAAATCAGAAATACAAGATATTTTTCTTCCGAAAAATAAAATATTTTATTCTACAAAAAAGTAGCTTTTCTATTCAAAAAATCTGTTTTGAATAATAAACAAACTGAACTCAAAAAAGAACAAAAAACTTGAAATTCAAATTGATGAAATTAAAAAAATTGCTTCTCCTTTTTTTTAAGTTACATCTTACAAAAGTTTGAAGATTTTATCAGAAAAATCAGGAACTTTTGCTGAAAAGTTGGAATCTTTGCTGAAAATCAGTAGGTCTTTGAAAAGGAAGGAGAGCTCCTGAAAAATCAGGAGCATTTGTTCTCATTCGCATATATTTGAAGCCTTCCAAAATTGTACGTTATTCGCTAAAATTGCAACAATCTTCATTTTTTCCACCCTTCATATTTTGATGTGTGTTTTTGCGCGTCCCGTTCCTTTCTCGAAAAAATGAATGAAACCTTTTTTGTTGCAAATTTCATCTGCTTTAATTTTAGTCAGAAGCATTTTTCTATTTAAATGCATACTTGAAGAGTTACAAACGAAAAACAACGTTGCTCCATTTTTTTTTTTGTATCCAACATTCCTGGGTTTTAATCTCAAAACACTCTCAATCATAATTTAAAATTCTCCATTTACTTTCTACGGCCGAATAAACTCTCATGGCGTGAATTTTCCCCAAAAATCTCCTCACTCGTGCGCATCTAGTACATCTGGCTACCTCCTCAGACCGGCCTGAATTCGAAAACCCCACCGAGGAACGAGTATAAAAAAGCACGCACGAATACTAAGATGATTATCACCGACATGGGACTACAATTGCCATAAATTATGAAATAGAATTTTTTTTTCCTTCTACGCCACTAGAACGCGAAGGCAGCAGCGGTAGACTTTTTAAATACGGTATTTCGAATAAATTTATTGCTTCATTACAACGAAGCAATTTCGTTTGTACCCCGAAATATAGGTATACCAAGAAGACAGAGACACGAAGATGCAATAGATAAAAAAGTGCAAACGCTGTTTACAATTTGTACCTACTCTCGCAGAATGCAATTCAAATTCATCTTTGCATTACTTCGCTTATACTACGAATTCCAAATTTCAACTTTTTATTGTTCGCATCGTCCAACTAGTCCCGGTTCTTTGGGTTTAGCCGGTTGATTTACGGCGTTCGCGCGTCTCTCTCAAGATTGATGAGGTTTATCGTATTGCCGGGGCAGCGGGCAGCACGCCGAGTTTTATTTAAAAATCAATTTCAAACAGTACCACGCGTCTTCTTCGGTCACTGACCACCAGAAAAACAGCTGATCGACGTACCATACTCAAGACCAAACACCGTGGTAAGCACGTAACAATGGAGACTCTTTGGTCCACCCACCGTGTATGAGTATTCGTATATAGGCCTATAGGAGGTTTTGAAAGTTGCGTATTTTAATTACCGCTTACCTGGGTGATTTTTAAAAATCGCTTCGACTATTCCAATAGACTTTTTATAGACTTCGTGCTGGGTATTTCGTTCTGGAACTATGAATGCGCCACAATATGACCAGTTTATTCTTAAGAGCCACCGGAGTTCATTTTCAGCCTTTACAATCGTCTTCTTCTTCTTTTTTTCTCTATCGAGAAGTCAATGAAAAATTCACCAGCACTGGGGAGTTTATAAGCGAGCAGTTTTCTATTCTTCATTGTGGTCATCATCACTGGTATCTTGGCTTGGGTCTTGGCACATGCTACCTACGTCAGAAAATAAGAATCAAACGACATTATAAAAGTCAAACGTCCACCGAGTATATTAAATAATGAACAGGTAGCACTTATAGAGTCCGAAGACGGATTAATGTAGTCTTGTATAAGAAAAGGTATGGGCCGAAATTCTAGGCATTCTTGTGTGCCATATTATAAGATTTCGAAGAAAATTCGCCTTTACATGTAAACAGCTAATGGCGCTTCATTTTTGTAGAGTTGGTGTATTTTGGGATGGCGTATAATAGAAACTCGTAAGCGAGACTGGAGAGGTGTTCGAAATCAGGTTAATAGATTTTTGCCTTCGATTTCGATGAAATGGAATTCAATTCGATATTGTATACAAAAAATATTGGATATGGTGGATTTTTAAAATTATTTTAAAAAAAAGCGAGAGTATGTATAGCTAATCATTGGAAATTATGAAAAATCACTACAAATAATTTCAAAATATTAAATAAATTTTTAAGAAATATTTTGAAAAAAAAAATCAAAAATGTTCTGAAAAAAAATGAAACGCGAGCAAAAAATACCATTTACGAAAGATCATTGAACCTAGAAAGTTTGAAAAAAAAATTTTTTAGGACAGAAATTTACTTCCTCCAAGAAAAATTCATTTTTAAAGAAAATTTTCTAAGAAAAATTCTACCAGGAAAAAATCTTCAAATGCTTGATAAATTTTTTGAAAAAAACCCTACGAAAAAATTCTTTGAAGAAAACGAATAACAAAAATTTCTATTAGATATAAAACTAGATAATAGGTAATATAGGTAGGTACCTATTTTATTGAAAAAATCTCTTATTTTTGAAGAAAAAAAATTACTCTTTTTATGGGAAAACAATTTTAGTTTTTCATCTCAACTCTATAAAAAATGGGAAAATAGGACAAACCCCTCCCTTCTCCACAGCCAAAAGAATAATTATCCATTAGCCATGTAAAAGAATTCTATCAATTTTTCTGATTTTTTTTTTCAATTTTAATTTTTCTGTAGTGATAAAAGATAAATATCTCAATTTTTTGGAGAAAAAGATGTAAGTAAGTAAGCATATAAATTTTCTCAATTTTTTGAAGGAAAAATTATTTTTTTATTTTTTATTTTCATGAAAAAATATCAGTTTTTGGTCTAATTTTTTTAGAGAAATAAATACCTACCTAGATATCTAAATTTTCTTAAGATAAATTATCTCAATTTTTTATAGAAAATATTTATCAATTATTCATTGGAGTAGAATAGAGCTTTCAATTTTTCCGGAGAAAGAATACCTCAATTTATTTGAATGAAAAAAGTATCTTTGTTGTTGTTGTTGTTTGACAAAAGAATTCCTTTTTTAATGGTAGGTACCTCATTTATTTATTTTTTTTTGAGAGAGAGAGAGAGAAAAATCCATCTGAATTTTTTTAGAGTAAATAATCTCGTTTTTTTGAAGATTTTTCATTTAAGTAAATTTATTGAAGAAAAAAAGAGAAACAATTCTGAATTTTCTTGAAATAAGAAAATTCCGAATTTTTTCAATTTTTTTGGTATAAACAAATCACTTTTTTTGAAGAAGAAGAAAAAAGAATAAAAAAATTTAATTGTATCAAACTTTTGAAGAAAAAACTCTGAATTTTATTGAAAAAAAGCTTTCAATTTACATGAGACAAAACATCTAAATTTTCAAGAAAAAACTTTTCATTTTTTTTTTAAATTCTTGCATGGAAACAACTTTTTGAGAAAAAATCTCTAAATTTTTTGGTGCATAAAAATTCTTCTTTTTTAACCACTTTAAAAAAAAAGAAAAAATCGTTCAACTTTAAAAAAATTATACCTATTTCACTTTTTCTAGATTTTTTTTTTTTTTTTTTTTGTTAAAGAAACGATTTATTCGCCTATTTATTTTTTAAAAAGAGAATCTTTCAATCTCAATTTTTCTGAAAAAAAAAAACAATTAATTTTTTGTCTTACCTACTTAATTGAAAGAAAAATCAATTTTTTGAATGAAAAATCTCTTAAATTTTCTGAAGAAAATGATTTTGATTTTTTTTTTTTTTTGAGGAAGAACCTCTACTTTTTTAAGTGAAAAATCCACCAATTTCAATTTTTCTCTAGTGAAAAAGTTTCTCAAAATATCTCAATTTTTTAGAATTTTTTGAAATAATTTTTTGTCAATTTTTTGAAGGGAAATTTTTTTTTAATTTTTCAAGTAAAAAAATCTAATCACTCTCATATTTAAAATTCAAAAAACTTGAAACCGACAACCTTTCGGGAGGAAATCGAGCTACGTCAACTTTTACGCAGATATCGACTTTACTCGAAATGCAACAAGTTCTCAGTCTAGCTGTGTCATGTGTGAAGAGTTCACAAAGTGTAGCTTTTCCTTAAAATGCAGCAACTTTTACGATCACCCTTGAGATTTATCACATTGAAGAAAGAAAAGTTCTTTTTTTTTTTTTTAAATAAATTCTTCACGAAGTTGAGTTATTTTTCTCTAAAAAAATTAGATAATTTTTGTCCAAAAAAAGTAAAAGATTTAAAAAAAAAAAAAAAAAAATGAGAAATATTTATATGCATTTTTTTAATTTTAAAAAAATAAGAAAAATGTTTTCAAGTTGACCTGACCTCAAAAATTGAAAATATTTTTTACTTCAAGAAAATTCAGAAATTTTTTCGTTAAAAAAATTGAGGCAAAAATTAGAATTTTTCCATAACACATAAAAATAGAGCGAAGTTCCTCAAAAAAATTGTATTATTACATTTTTTTTCCAAAGTACCTAGTTGAATTGAATGTTTTTTTTATCCAAAAAATTGAAGAAAAAAAAATGAGAAAAAAAACTAAGAATATTTAAATTTTTTGTTCAAAAGAAGAATAAGACAAAAAAAATGTGAAAGTTTTATTTTCTTCAAAAATTATTTAAAGATTTTTTTTTATCCAAAAAATTGATGTTCATTTCAAGAAAAACATTTACAGATTTTTTTTCGTTGAAAAAATAAGGATTTTAAAGCTTGGGTGAAGTGTTTTGAATTTTTGGAGCTTTCTAGAAAGTAGTTCATTTCATTTTTCAAATTTGGGATATGCTGCATGCTGAGGACTGTCAAGTTGCCAGCTATGTATAGAATAACATTTTCTCAAGACTTCTTATAATATCTCAAATTCGAAATGATAAAAAATCCCAAGCACCAACAAAGCATGCAAATAACACCAAGATGCCAAATCGGCTGCATAAATATTCGCCACCAGGCAACGTTATAATTATTACGTCACCGACACATGATCTCGCTGGCTGAGACATCTTTCCTTTCGCATGTCTGCAGACAAGACCACCCCAACTTAAAAGTGTGAACACCGGATGCTGAGTAACATTGTTCGTGCATCGAGTCGAGATGCGAAAACTAGTAAATTATTCGTTTGACGAGTTATACCACATCTCTCTCTACGTACACGTACCTACACTTCGTTGTATAAAGACGACAATGTAATCTAAAACCATTCCTCTTTTTCTTTTTTTTTTTGCCTTAGCGTGAGGAGAAAAATCGTCACATTTCGTGTTATTGTCGGACAAGAACTATTATTAAACAAATACAAGACGACACGCAAAGACGCCTAAAAATCGCACCTAGCACCGTATATCTCGTCCGATAGGTCACGACTGAATACTACCCAACCCAGTTGACTGGTAAATGGAAACTGCATCTCTCGTCGCGTTTTGTAATTCTACGTTACACGACGACCAAGTAATCGTAAAAATGCACCTAATAACAATGCGTTCGCTAATTGCAGCCATTTGTTTATACGAACCCAGGGCCGGGGAAGTCACAAAATAATAAAACAAAAAAAAACTCACCAAAAGAGCAGACCGGTTAAAAATAGTAGGGAAACGTTTCAAGCTCGCAGTGAGACTCGGGTAAAACAAAAAAAAAGTAAAAAAAAAAAAAGGTTAAAATAATAACAATTATTATGGTCTTTAAGTTATTGAGAAGGTGGAGAAACGGAGCTAATTTTCATGGCGTTGCGCGATAGGCTTACGCGGTTTTTTTTTATTACGAGCCCGGTCTTATTTTAACGACCGTAATTACACAGTACTTTAAGACGAACGAGCCGGTAGAAGTGGCGACGGACGCTAAGGCGAAACTCGGCCAACGTGCTTCGCGTTAGGCGTTACGCATGTACGTCCGAAATCTTCCCAGAAGGCTACTGACGCACCGTACCATGCATTGGGGACTGTCTGGCGGTATATACTCGTACTTACTAGGAGTACGGTGCATCAGGGTGTCCCAGTTCGTGGTAACCAGACTTGAAATTTGGGTATAATCGACTGCCAAAAACAAAAAACTTTATACAGTGAGTGAGTTCCTTCCACCAGGTGAATAGGCAACCCATAAGAAACAAAAAAAATGTTGCATATAAATATGTTGCCTATCTTGAAAATTGAAGGGGCAAGGAAAAAAAAATTGAATCGAGAAAAAATAATTTTTGATAAGGCCATTAAATAGTACTAGAAAAATTAAGTTTTTTTGTTCTTGACATTTTTTGGCTACATTTGAAAATGAAGGCGCAGGAGAGCATCAAACTTTGAAAAAAAAAACGTACTTTTCAATTTTCAAAGCGCTGTAGCCCCTTCATTTTCGAAGGTAGGCAAATTCACCACATAACTTTTTTTGCTTGTCTCTAAGAGTTACACCTGTTTATGCAACATCTTGACAAATTTTGCAGTTTTCATTTTCCAAGGATGTCCACCGATAAATCGAAGCTCAAATAAACAATAGCTCCCGAGCGGCACACTCGATCGATAATATCGGAAGATGTAACGTATCGATAAAAAATCGTTTGAAAATCTATTGATGTTCTCACGATATTATAAAGATTTATCGGTACAACTTCATAGGCAAAAAATCTAAAAACTATCGAATTCGATATTATTAAGATTTTATGACGATATTCGTCAACGATACTATCGACAAAGAATATTAAATTTATCGATTCCGATTTTCCACCGATTTTGTGCAGATATTTGAAACTACATTATCGACAAAGAATATTAAATTTATCGAATTCGATTTTTTAACGATTTTGTAAAGATATTTAAAACTATAATATCGACAGATTATATGAAATTTCTCGACTTCGATATTTTACCGATTTTTTGACGACATTTGAAACTATATTATCGACAGATTATATTAAATTTATCGAATCCGATTTTTTACCGATTTTGTAAAGATATTTGAAACTATATTATCGACACATAATATGCAATTTCTCGAATTCGATTTTCTAACGATTGCGTGAAGATATTTGAAACTATATTATGGACACGTAATATGAAATTTATCGAATTCGATTTTTTAACGATTTTGTAAAGATATTTAAAACTATATTATCGACAGATTATATGAAATTTCTCGACTCCGATATTTTACCGATTTTTTGACGATATTTGAAACTATATTATCGACACGTAATATGAAATTTCTCGAATTCGATTTTTCAACGATTTTATGACGATATTTGAAACTATATTATCGACACGTAATATGAAATTCCTCGAATTCGATTTTTCAACGATTTTGTGGCGATATTTGAAACTACATTATCGACAAATAATCTGAAATTTGTCGAACGATTTTTCAACGATTTTGTGACGATATTTAAAATTATTTCCAAATTGGTGAAAATTTTTCTAAGTCCAACACGTCTGGAAGTACTAAACTGCCTATTATAAGCGTTTTATTGCTAATTCCTCAACGATAAGGTATGGCATAGTGGTTAAGGAAGAGGATTACCATGCAGGAGGTAGATGGTTCAAGCCCCACGGGTGGCAGATTTTTTATAATTTTTTTTTACTTTTTCTGAAATGATCCTCTTACCATAACATGAATAATGTGTTTAGGCGTAGTTTAATGTATTAATTATGCTAATTAATGATTTTTAATTATAGAAAAAAGCTAGTAAAAGACAAAAAATCGATAAAAAATCGACAGAATATCGAATTCGATAAAGTGTCGCGAAAGTTCCGCCTAAATCGTGAAATTATCTTTCGATATTATAGATAGATTATCGATAAAATATCTTACTATAATGTCGAAATTTTTATTAACTATAATTCGTCGATAATCTATCTATATATCGAAAGATAATTTCACGATTTATGCGGAACTAACGCGACACTTTATCGAATTCGATATTCTGTCGATTTTTTATTTCGATAATTTGTCGAGTGTGCTGCTCGGGCTACGAATGAGACATAGAAATTGAAAACATTTCGTCAAGATGATACACGAAACAAGTGTAACTCTTCGAGATAAGCAAAAAAAGTTATGTGATGAATTTGCCTATCTTCGAAAATGGAGGAGCTAAAGAGCATTGAAAATTAAAAAACCGGTTTTTCTCAAAGTATAAAGCTCTCTTGCGCCTTTATTTTCAAAGATAGGCAAAAAATGTCGAGAACAAAAAAAGTTTATTTTTTTAGTACTATTCATTGAACCAATCAAAAGTTATTTTTTCTCAATTCAATTTTTCCTTGCGCCTTCAATTTTAAAGATAGGCAACATATTTATATGTATAACAGTTTCTGTTCCTTGTGGGTTGCCTATTGATCCGGTGAAGGGAACTCAGTCAGTTATGAAATACTCTGTATACATTGTACCCCAGGTGCCTATTTTGATTTTGAAGGGGCAATGGTTTAAAAAAAAATTCAAAATGACATCACCAAGACAATAAAATGATGCAGAGATGTAACTTCCTATGAGAGGAACAAAAAAAAGTTATGCGAAAAATTTCATTATCTTTGAAAATGAAGGGGCTATAAAACTTTGAAAATCTGTATATTTTTGAAGTTTAAGGCTCCATAGCGCCTTCACTTTCAAAAAAAGGTCAAGTTTTCATATGACCTTTTTTGTTCCTCTCAAAAAGTTACACGTATTCCATGTAGTTACTGTCCTTATGATAGAATTTGCAATTTTCATGTCTCATCAGTCCAGTAAAATAAAATAGGACCAAAAAATGGTGCAACCTACATTTTGAATTATATGAAAAAAAATGCTTAATATATTGTTCCTTTCGGTAATTGATTAACCAAAAAAAAAAAAAAAAAAAAAAAAAAAAAAGTCCCCGAAACCCATCCCTCCGGATGTCCCAGGAATGCAAATCCGAATAACTTTTGGAATATGCGTTTAAACAGGAAAATAGATATTACTAAAATTAAAGTAAATGAAATTTGCAACAAAAAAGGTTATATTCATTTTTTCAAAAAAGTGAACGGGTGGCGCAAAAACACGCGTCGAAATATACAGGAAAGAAAAGAAGATTGCCCCTTACCCCATTTCCACGAATATCACACAGTCAGTGTTGGCAAAAAGAAATGTTTTGTTTTTGGTTTTTGGTTTAGGTTATCGTTCTTTAAAAATAACGTTTAGTATAAGCTTTGTTTTGTTAAGAAACATAACGTGTTTTTTTTTTGTTTTATTACTTAATTTTTTTATTTGGATTATTTTCTCAAAACAGTGGTGAAATATTTTTTCAAAATTTTGTTCAAAATTATATTTTAATGATTTTTTATTGTAACGTATTTTAAATATTTGAAAATTATATTCAAATACCTATTTTAAAAACTGTGGAAAAAACAAATTTAAAAATTACTAGAGTTGTGTAATAATTTTTTTTAGAAAAAAATTTTTACTCAATAGTTTTTCACTTTTTTTTCTATGAAATTTTGAAAATTTTAAAATAATTTTTAATTTTCTCCAAATTGATTTTTTTTTAAATTTTATTACCTAATAGGTACCCTGATTTTTTAACCTGTCCAAGCAATTTTTTAGTGTTTTTAAAAAGTGATTTCAAAAATTGAGAAAAGAGCAACTTGAAATTTCTGTTCAGACGATTTTGATTTTTTTTTAAAACAACAATTTCATAGAAAATTTATTTTTATGTTTTTTTTTTTGTTTTTTTTTTTAAATTTCATTCCAGCAGTTTTTGCGTTTTTCTTTTAGTATATAAACTTTAAAACTTTTAAAAAGAACAATTCCAATTTTTTATAATAGTTTTCTGGAAAATAATTTCAAACATTACTTAGGTATTTGAAATTTAATTTTGAAAAAAATTATTGCAAACGAATTTTTCATTTTGAATTATACTTAAGCAATTTTTTAATGTCTCGCGATGATTTCAAAAATTGAGAAAGGTACAATTCTCAAAAATATATCGATTTACATAATTTTAATAATTTTTTTCAAACGAAATTTTATTCGAACACCAATTTAAAAATTTGTTATTTAAAATATCATCTTGCTGAAATAAAATACTCGTAATTATGAGCAAATTCGTAAAATTTTCTTTAAATCACTTTACCTACTTTGAAATGAAATTCAAAAATTGAAAATGAGAATGATATCAATTTTTTTTTATTTAACAATTTTTCATATAAAAATATGGTCTTAAAAGTTTTTTTAAAAATTCAGACGGTGTTGAACACTAAAATCTCTGTCCGGTTCTGAATGTTTTTAAACGTTCAGTGTGTTCGAGCCTGGCACAATTATCCGTCTCATCACACTCGAGGCAATGCAGTCTAAGTCTAATGCACTCGTACATTGTGTCTGGGAATGGATGCCTGTTTAATGTACCTTCTCGGAGGATACGCAGGGAGACAGTTAAACGAGGACTCTGGGGAGCCTCGGACGTAGCTCTGCCATTCCTTCTTCGTTCTTAATGTCATTTGAGCTCGAGGCAAGGTTCGTAATGAATTCGCAACGTAACACGTCTCGGTATAAAATTAGCAGAAAAAGGTCTTGGAAAAGTATTAGACAAATCTCAGGAGCCTTTACGGTTGATTTTAATGATCATTTGGATGCTAAATAAGGGTTACGTTGCTTTGGTAGGTATAGTCTGTGAGAATCTGAGACTGGTCGTCGGTTTTAATGTCATTTTGGGTGCTTAGTGTATTTGTATGCAAGTCGAAAATGAATTCATAAAAAATAGTCGCGTCCTTGTGAACTGCGTTCGGAGCACGAATACTCTTAGGTATTATACAGGGTGTCCTGGAAAAAAGAATAACACGACTTCAAATTTGGATACAACCGAATACCACCAACAAAAAGCTTAATGTACACGTGGTGCCTAAATTTGAAAATGAAGGAGCTACAACGCTTCGAAAATAATTGTCATTTCACTCAGCAAAATCGGTTGGCAACACTGCTTTTGAAAAAAATTTCAACCTTGACATTGGATAGCACTTACAAAAAATAAAAAAAGTTTTAAGTGCATTGGGTTGCCTATCTTTGAAACTGAAGGAGTTATAGCAACACGAAATTCCGGTCGAAATATTGCCTACCTCGATTTATCACAGCGCACTAATGCCCAGTAAAATTAGGAAACGAACCTCATATTTTGGGCTACATGTATGTTTTTAAATTGCGTTCCTTTCGGTGTCCTGATTGGCCAAAAAAGTCCCCAAACCTCCCCCCTCCGGATGTCCCCCAAATGTAGATCCGAAGTGACCCCCTCGTCATTTTTCGCTTATAACTTATTGAATATGCGCTTAAACGGAAAAATGGTTATTACTAAAATCAAAGTAGATGAAATTTACAACAAAAAAGGTTATATTCATTTTTTCAAAAAAGTGAACGGGTGGCGCAAAAACACGCGTCAAAATTATACAGTGGGAAAAAATGAAGATCCTTTCCCCCATTTTCACGAACAACACACAATTTCGAAAGGAGTCGAATGTATTCGCCTGAAGACACACCATAGACTTCCAAAAAGCCCCCTTTTTTCGAAAAGTAAACGGGTGGCGCAAAAATAAGCGTCAAAATAATATAAAATTTTCAATCTTTTTTTGCTGAATAAATTTTTTAGTAAATCACCTATTGAAAATCTCCCCCTCAAGCCACCATGGAGTCAACTCTATCAACAAGGTGTCCAAAAAAAAAATGTAAATGATTGATCGATAAAAATTTCCTAAAAATATTTAACTAATTCAATTTTATGCCATTTTGCCACGTGTACGTTGCACTCGTACCTCGAATGCATTTTTTTCGCAGCCATATTTCTGCACCATTTTCCCTCCCATTATTCTGCGCAAAGCCGCAATGACGATAACGAGTTTAATTCGAGCCCAGGCCTAGATTATTTATTAAACGCAGGCGCGCTTCAAATTGATGGATTATCAGACCCATTATTAAAAAAAAAGAGAAAGAAGAAGAAAAAAACGGCGGTGTTGAATTTTGGCTTTGTCATAAACATCCAAAATATTTGATGTACCAAGAACACCTCTTTTTGTTACAATATTAGGGAAGATGCCTTGCAGAAATTCAATAGCCATTCAGACGATTGTATGTGTACGTATGTAGCTGCAGTACCTACTACCTACTCGTTGTACGTTTAATATGAAATTAGCGAGTACATGACTGGAGGAGGTGTCTACCTAATGATGCTCTTTATATATAGGTAGTACGTCCAGAAAGAGCGATCTTACTTCGTTAATGATCTCCGCATCGGTATCGAGTAAAAAGTTAACAACGTATATTTAAAATTTTTAATACACGTTGGCTGGTCACTGAACACAGATGCAGTTGCAATGTATCTGTACGAACGAGTACTCGTAACAACCGTTCGTCGGCGAATTGAACTTTTCGCAGGGTGTTGAGGTGTTATTGAAAAATAAATCATTTATTGAAATTTATTATTGGTAACGTGAACGAATCGACTAATTCGACGGCTCTGGCCTAAAAGCAAATTTAATTCGTGTACGTGTGGAAGTATCGGTATTATTTATTACAGAGAGATCTCGAAGTACGTAAATTAGGTACTCATTGTAAAAATATATACGCGAAATTAAATCAAATTAGGTTCACACGAGTTTAGATCTCACGTATTTTTGACTAATGAGTTCATTTACGAGATCTATGGTTAAACACGTCTATTGCAGGTACTTCTGATTTAATGTAAGTAAATTATACTCGTACTATAAAATATATAGTAATTACTCGTTTTTTTGACAGCTGTCGAAATATCCGGCAAAAAGGAAACTATTTTTTTTTTGGTGTCCACGTCTTGATGAAAAAAAAATTAAAATTGTATTTTTAAAAAATCGCTTTGAAGAAAAAATTTAGTTATTTCAAGAAAAATTCCAATTTTTATCAGAAATACAGAAAAACGTTCAACGGTTAATTTCTTTAAATAAAGAGATTTAATTCAAATTTTAAAATTTTAAAAACGAATTGAGTTTTTTATTTTAAAAAATAAAATAAAATGCACGATCAAATTGATTTTTAAAAAATTAAAAAAAATATTTTCAAAAATTGAGGAATAAATATTGAAAAATGCACTCTTTTTTCTTCTTAATCTCAAAAATAAATTTTATAAAACTTTTTTAAGGAGTTATTTTTGCAACGAAATTTGAAAAAAAAAAGTTTTTTGAAACATTAAAATAAACCTTGTACCTAATCCAAATTATTTTTCTACTTGAAAATTGAAATTTATACATATCTGCACTCGAAAAAAATTTAACATGTATTTTTGTTCTTTAATAAAAATGTAAAAAAAATTTAAAAAACCACGCTTTTATTTAAAGTTGGTCACTTTGTAAAATGTTATTCATAGGGAAAGAGTAATGCCTTAAAAAACAAAAAATAAAATTTACTTGAATACAAAAATGTGTCATGAAAATTTTTTTTTCAAAAATTTTAATGATGAAAATCGTGGTGGGGCGTTAATCGAAAAGGTATTCGTTTGCTCCTCGCACACCCCACCACGCTTTTCATCATTAAAATTTTTGAAAAAAAAATTTTCATGACACATTTTTGTATTTAAGTAAATTTTATTTTTTGTTTTTTAAGGCATTACTCTTTCCCTATGAATAACATTTTACAAAGTGACCAACTTTAAATAAAAGCGTGGTTTTTTAAAATTTTTTTACATTTTTATTTAACTCTTTTTGTCGTTGAAAATATTTTAATTTCATAGTTTTACTAGGTTCGAATGTCTATCTAAAAAAAAAAAAAATTCAACGGCCTCGAAAACCTACATTTCGATACCAATGTTGTGATTTTCTGAAATTTTCAAAACTGAACCCCCTCATAGGGGCTCAATTTGGGGTCGGGGGTAAATTTGAGTTCGAAAATCGAATTCAGCTACCTCGAAAACCAACATTTTGATATCAATGTTGTGAATTTTAAAATTTTCAAAATGGAAACCCCTCATAGGGGCTCAATTTGGGGTAAGGGTAAATTTAAGTCCGAAAATCGAATTCAGCGACCTCGAAAACCTACATTTCGATACCAATGTTGTGATTTTCTGAAATTTTCAAAATTGAACCCCCTCATAGGGGCTCAATTTGGGGTCGGGGGTAAATTTGAGTTCGAAAATCGAATTCAGCGACCTCGAAAACCTACATTTCGATACCAATGTTGTGATTTTCTGAAATTTTCAAAATTGAACCCCCTCATAGGGGTTCAATTTGGGGTCGGTGGTAAATTTGAGTTCGAAAATCGAATTCAGCGACCTCGAAAACCTACATTTCGATACTAATGTTGTGATTTTCTGAAATTTTCAAAATTGAACCCCCTCATAGGGGCTCAATTTGGGGTCGGGGTAAATTTGAGTTCGAAAATCGAATTCAGCGACCTCGAAAACCCCTAATGTGAGCACCATGTTCTTTCAATTCCAGTAAAATATTAAATGAGAGAGGATTGGTCGAAAACATACTCTTGGTTCCATGAGACATACAAACAAACAAACAAACATACATACCAAGTATATAAAAGCGTGGTAAAAATAAGAAATTTCTTTCTCAATAAATAAAAACCAAGATTATTCCTACAAAATTTTTACTTCAAAAAATTTAGATTCTCCCCTCTACAAAAAATTAGAAATTTTATTGAAACAATTAAAGACTTTTTGTAAAATTTTTTCTGAAATAGAAAAAAAACAAGTTTTCTTCAAAAAAAAATCTATTCAAAAAATTGAAAACACAATTACCTACTTTAAAAAAAATAAAATTATAAAGATTTTTTGCAATTGTGATTTTATTTCTAAAAATAAAAGATTTCTTCCTAAAAAAAAAAATAAATAAATAATTCTAAGATTTTTTTTTTATAATATAAATCAAAAATTTCACTTACCTAATGTATCATTTTACAAAATAAATCTTCGTAAAAAATTTCATGAGAATAATTCGAGAATTATTTTAATAGGTAGATAGGTATTTGGAAACAAAATTTCAAGTACAATACCTACTTAATTCTTTTGTAAAGAAATTTGCAAAAAAAATCCAAAAAATTCTTGTAAAAAGTTGATTGCATTTTTAAAAAATAATAATTTTTTTTTAAATGTTTTTAAAACAATTTTTTGAACAAAAAATCGTCTACAGAAAATTGCGAAAAAGAAATATCTACCTAGGTACTAACTTGAATTTAATTTTTTTTTTTTTTTTGAAAAAAAAAATTAAATATCATTTTTACAAAAAATCTTTCTATGAAGTTTTTTCGAAAAAATTCATCAAACCCGTGTCTGGACAAAACTTTTCAAGTAAAAAATTTCAGTTTTTAGAAAAAGTATAATTTTTACAGAAAAAAGTTATAAAATCAAAAAAAAAATACCTACCTACTTCAAAATAGTTCGTATCCCGTGTAGCAATGGTCGACGTCGACATCTACATCGACAACAATAAAACCCCTTATTTTTACTTAAATTGACTCTTCCTACCTTGCTGGGTTTTTTTTGATCCATGAGAATGTTGGATTTGTCAAAATTTCCAACATTTTCGTAATATTTTGATAGATAAAGAAAACGTCGATATGATACCTCGACAAGACGACATAAAATTCGACCGTCGATTAATTCATCAACATTACCATCCACAATTTCTCTTGATCAAATTTTCTGTTAAGGATATCAAAAAGTGTTTGAAATGGTTGGGAAAATGTTTTCTAAAGGGGAAAACACGATTTCTGCAAAACTAATCTACAAATTCTTCATTTTTTTCATAGCCTTGTTTTTTCGATGATTTGGTGATGTAAAAGTCGATCGTCGATCAACTCATCGACATCAGTGTCTACACTGTCGATCATTTTTCAGGTGACTATTTTATTCTGTCGAGGTGTCGATGGTTTTGAAGATGCATTTGTCGACGTCAAATCCAATGTCGACACATCATCGACTTCACCATCGGCACTGTCGACCATATGTCGATTTGAAATTCGACATCTCAAGAGTGGTTTTGATACTCGCAGATAAAGTGTCTTGGGAAAAGTATATAAGGTTTTGAGGATTTCCTTGATGTTAGCTGGACTCGTAGAACTTCAGCTGAAGCCTGCAAGGGTTATTCCAGTTCTGTGTCAGGACTTTGACAAATTGTCAAGGTCTTTACTTGAACTTTGAAATTTTTGATAATTGGCGCATAAATAGCTTGAAAAAATATCAGAGATGAAATTTGAGATAGAAATGTCGATGTCATATCGACCCAAATGTCGAGGTTACTGTCGATCCATGGAGATGTTATTTTCGATGTAAATGTCGACACATCGACATCCGTCACTTTAGGACCTGACACGTCGACGTAAACATAGACGTCCTATGGAGCCAAATGTCGACGTAATTTTCGATCCACAGAAGGTCGACAATCACGTCGACATTTGGTTCGACAGGCCGTCTACACTTACGTCGACGTGTCAGGTCCTAAAGTGACGGATGTCGATGTGTCGACATTTACATCGAAATTTACCTCAGCATTGCTATACGGGATATTATACTTTTATAGGTAAGTAGATATGTTTGAAAAATACTATTAGGAAAAATAAATTTTCTGAAAACAAATTGCAAAGAAATAAAAATAAAAAATAACATATGGAAATTCAACAAAAAGTTTTGAAAAAAAATTCGTAGGTATGGGTACTTAACAAAAATTGATAAATCTAATGAAACAATTTTTTTTTAATTTTGACATTAGGTAGCTAAACAAAAAGATAAAATTGCCATAACTTTTTTCCAGACTTTTTATACGCCTATTTAAATTATTTTCTTATTTTTCCAAAAAAAGGAATTCTTTTTCAAAAAAAAAAAAAAAAATGAGAAATTTTCTACTTACACATTTTTTTTAATTATGTAAAATTGAGAAATTTTTTAAATAAAATTGAAATTGTCATTTTTTCTTCATAGAAATGAGTTTGTTTTTCTATAGAATCAAAAAAAAAAAAAAAAAAATTCTCCATAAAAATTTAGGCATTTTTTTAACTATCACTCCAAAAAATTAAAATCAAAAATCCAATCAAAATATTCAAAAAAATATAGGAAAATTAATTTTTGTGTTGTATGAAAAATTATTTTGAAAACAGATTTTCCAATCTTTTGAAAATTATTTTTTGAGTTGGAAATTTTAAAATGAGTCTGAAAAACGACTCAAATAGTATAAAAACCTTTTTAAAGAAATTTCTATAAAATAATATTTTTTTAAATTTTCAAAAAAGGAATCCTTTCATTTTTGAAGTTCTGGTTTAAAAAACAATCAAAATGCAATAAAATTTTTTAAAAAAACCTATTAAAATTTTTTTTAAATGTTCGAAAAATGTTTTTTTACAAGTAGGTCGAGAATTTTTTTTTTTTTTTTTAAATCCAGAAAGCAAAATCTTCAAAAATTGTTCCTAAAAACATTTTTTTTAAAAATATTATGTACTTGATTTTTTTTTTTTTTTTTGGTGAAAAACTTATAAATTCTATCGAAACATTGAAAAAAAATTTTGAAGAGTTTCAAAAATACTACATGAAATGTCTTGAATAAAAATTTGCAGAATGACTCTACTACCGATCTCGAATACCACGAAAAAAAATGCAGAAGCCGCCAAAAACCTCTTTATAATTTCATACAATCAATTTCCTCAGGCTTGAATCGAATTTTCGTTCCATTGAAATTCCCAAATTCCTAAGTGATACTCGTACTTAGCTTCGGGTATCATAACTACATACAAAATGACACTAAAAAGTACTCCTAATTTTTACTTTCGATGAAAACAATCCTTCTCGGCTCCTTAATTTTTTTTCTACACGATGCTGGGAAAAAATGTCAAAACGCCGAGCACCGCATTTAATACCAGCAATTACCAAACCTATTAGTCAAAGATGGCTCAAGGGTCCAAAACGTGCCAGACAAAATAACCCACGTTGTACTCGACCCGACCTTCCATAAAATTCCAGTCGTACATACGCTCGCGGTAAGTAAATACGATCGCTATTAAAAAAGCGCATCTGTATTACAGTTTACGACTTCATCGACCAATACTCGTGCCACTTGCCCACCCAGCGAATGCTCATCTTCTCAAAGTACAACTAAAACTATACTATACCTTACATACAGGGTGTCCGGGGAGCGCTTTGGGAAAATTCAGATTCGGATACAACCGAGTATCACTAACAAAAAATGTTATATACACATGGTGCCTATCTCAAAAATTGAAGGGGCACGGGAAAATAAAATTGAGGAATTTTTTTTTGATTGAAAGTATTCGAAATTTTTTCCGATGCTTTCAGGGAATAGGTAGTAGGTAAGTACTAAGTACACAAAAAAAAACACAGTTTTAATTACATTGGAATGCCTACCTTTGAAATTGAAGTAATCAAATAAATTCTTTACAGGGAATTTTGAGCTTTACCTCCAGACAACTTTGGGATATTTTTAAAAAACTATTATAAAATTATTGAATACCTGCGATTTTTTTCAAATGTTAATTTTAATATCTAGGTGTCTAATTTTTTTTAATTTTCCAAATTCTTATTTTATTGAATTAGTCATGATTTTTTGAAATTATTTTTTTTTCCAGTTTTCATTTTTTTTTTCAAATTCAATGAAAAAATCAGAAAATTATTTTGGGGTGAAATTTTGTTTAAATTCTTAATTTTAACAACTTTTCATTATTTTTCAATTTTTTAATTTCATTTTCAAATTTTTTTACATGGGTACTTTTGGTACTTTCTAATTAAAATCTTATCATTATTATTCATTTTATTTTTTTTTAATTTAAATTTTCTAAAAAAAAAAATAAGTAGGTAGTACTTAATAAGGTAGTTGCACCAGTCGTTGGCCACGACCCAGTGGTGGGTCACTTGAGAAGAAAAATGTTTATAATTAAGCGTATTTTTAAAATAGCTTCAGAAATTTTTTTTAGAGCAAACCTGGAACATTTCTGCATAGAACCACATAAAAGTTTTGAATCAATTCTGTTCAAGTAATTAATAATGATCGTCTGAAATTTTTTTGTTAGAACAATTTTCAAAATGATGCCAATTCTAAAGATTTTTGTTAAGTCGAAGTGTTGTCGAAATATGAATTTTACACTATTAAGATTAATAAAACTTGAAATATAACCATTTGGACCTGAATCAGAAGAGTTTGGAGATTCCATTTCTTCATTAAAATAAAAAATATTGCCAAAATTCTATCAAATATGGCGGTGACTATCTACTGGAAGGAAAAAATGGTGTTTAGCCAGTAGTTGATCATTTTGATCAAGTACTAGACTTACGAAATTTTTGTAAAGTTCTGGTGGTTGATCATGCAAAAAATTGGTAAATATTTACGAAAAATGATAGTTTCTCTTTCTCATGGCTAATGAGTGACAATTTTACCGAATACTTATTGATTTTTTTAAAAATTAAGTGGTTGAGAGCCGTTGTCATAATCTGATTGACCAACTACTGGGTGATCAACTACTAGCGCGTGACCAACTACTGGGTGGTCAACTACTAGATTATCTTGACCAACTACTGGACTTTTCTATTTTTTCACTTAAAATGGTCGTAATTTTCAAAGAAATGAAGTAAAATTAAAAAATTATAGCGCATTTTGTAGTAGAATACACAAGGAATCGTTTGGTATATTCACCATTTCGCCAACGTTATTAGTTTTTAAACCAAAATGTTTTTTATAAGACACTTCCACTATAAGGGCCCACCACTGGTGCAACTACCTTACCTAATTTAATTTTTTTCATTATTCCCGAGCAGCACACTCGACAAAAAATCGACAGAATATCGAATTCGATAAAGTGTCGCGTTAGTTCCGCATAAATCGTGAAATTATCTTTCGATATATAGATAGATTATCGACGAATTATAGTTAGCAAATATTTCGAGATTATAGTAAGATATTTTATCGATAATATATCTATAATATCGAAAGATAATTTCACGATTTAGGCGGAACTTTATCGAATTCGATATTCTGTCGATTTTTTATCGATTTTTTATTCCGATTTTTCGTCTTTTACTAGCTTTTTTCTATAATTAAAAATCATTAATTAGCATAATTAATACGTTAAACTATGCCTAAACACATTATTCATGTTACGGTAAGAGGATCATTTCAGAAAAAGTCAAAAAAAAAAATTATAAAAAATCTGCCACCCGTGGGGCTTGAACCTTCTACCTCCTGCATGGTAATCCTCTTCCTTAACCACTATGCCATACCTTATCGTTGAGGAATTAGCAATAAAACGCTTATAATAGGCAGTTTAGTACTTCCAGACGTGTTGGACTTAGAAAAATTTTCACCAATTTGGAAATAATTTCAAATATCGTCACAAAATCGTTGAAAAATCGTTCGACAAATTTCAGATTATTTGTCGATAATGTAGTTTCAAATATCGCCACAAAATCGTTGAAAAATCGAATTCGAGAAATTTCATATCACGTGTCGATAATATAGTTTCAAATATCGTCATAAAATCGTTGAAAAATCGAATTCGAGAAATTTCAGATTACGTGTCGATAATAAAGTTTTAAATATCTTCACAAAATCGTTAAAAAATCGAATTCGAGAAATTTCAGATTATTTGTCGATAATATAGTTTCAAATATCGTCACAAAATCGTTAAAAAATCGAAATCGAGAAATTTCATATTACGTGTCGATAATATAGTTTCAAATGTCGTCAAAAAATCGGTAAAATATCGAAGCCGAGAAATTTCATATAATCTGTCGATAATATAGTTTTAAATATCTTTACAAAATCGTTAAAAAATCGAATTCGATAAATTTAATATTCTTTGTCGATAATGTAGTTTCAAATAACTGCACAAAATCGGTGGAAAATCGGAATCGATAAATTTAATATTCTTTGTCGATAGTATCGTTGACGAATATCGTCATAAAATCTTAATAATATCGAATTCGATAGTTTTTAGATTTTTTGCCTATGAAGTTGTACCGATAAATCTTTATAATATCGTGAGAACATCTATAGATTTTCAAACGATTTTTTATCGATACGTTACATCTTCCGATATTATCGATCGAGTGTGCCGCTCGGGTTTCTAGTCTTTAAATTTTTGATTTCATCTCATTTTCAATCTTTCTAAATTCTTTGTTATTTTAAATTTTCTGAACTTATTATAGTTTTAAGAATTTGAAACACTTCTGAATTTAAATCACATTTTAATTTTCAACTATTTTTAACTTTTGATCGTTTAAAGTCAAAGGTTTTTTAAAATTTATTTACTAGAAACAATTGACGATCCACTGATTGTTTCCCCCTCAATTTTCAATTTTTTCGAATTTCTTGATTTCAATGCGAAATTATTTTTAAAATGATTACGAGTTGAAATTTCGTTTCAATTCGAAATTTTGACAAATTTTCATCATTTTTCAATCTTCCAATTTTTTTTATTCCATTTTTAAAAATTTTTAAATTCTTTCCAATTAAAATTTCAAACTTATTTCTCATTTTTACTTTTTTTTATTTTTTTTTATAGAGAAAACTTCTCATTAGATACACATTTTTTTGAGATTTTCTTTATGCATTATTTCCAACCATTTAGGTACTTTTTAATTTTTTTATTCAAAGAAAAACATCACATGAATCTCATTCATTTGATTTTACAGTTTTTTAACTTTTTAAAAAATCATTTCAATTTTTGCCAATTTTTTCCAATTTTTCAAAAATTATTCAATTTTTTCAATTTTGAAAAAAATAGGTAACCATTTTCTTTTATACCGATAATTGGTTTTTCTCATTTTTTAAAAATCGAATATTATTTTTTAAATTTGAAAAAAAATCAAAACAAATATCAATTTTTGAAAAATCATGATCTTGTGTAAAAGCGTAAATTTTTGTGAAATTGTAATTTCTTGATTTAAAAAAAAATTGAGGGTAATAATTTTTGAGAATTTTCAATTTTCGTGGAATGAAGTACCTATCTAATTAAATCTTGTGAAATATTTACTCATTGATCATTGATGGTAGGTATATAAAATCTTGTAAAATAGGCAATTTTTTGAGAGATTATCAATTTTTGAAAAATCTTCAATTTTTGATAAATTATCGGTTTTTGAAAAACTATCAATTTATGAAAAATCATCAACTTTTGAGAAAATTAACAGTTTTCGGGTTTAAATAAAATTGAGGGTCGTAAGTTAAGGTGAAATCTCCAACATCTTGTAAATCTTGTAATATACTTATAAATATTAATAAATGAAATTTTTTTTTGAAAAAAATCTTCAGTAATTTTTCAAAAATTTTCAATTTTCAACTACTGTCAATTTTTGAAATATCTTCAATTTTTGAAAATTTTTAAATTTTTAAGAAATCTTCAATTTTTGAGATATTGTCAATTTTTGAAAAAGTTTCAATTTTCGAGTATTGTTAATTTTTGAAAAATTTTCAACTTTTAAAAAATCTTCAATTATTTTGGAAAAATTTTAATTTCAAATATTGTCAATTTTTGAAAAATCTTCAATTTTTGAAAAATCTTTACTTCTCGAGATATCATAAATTATTGAAAAATCTTCAATTTTTAAGAAATCATTAAATCTGGTAAAATATTCCATTTTTGAAATATCTTCAATTTTTAAGAAATTATCAGTTCTTGTATAAGTCTGAATTTATGAAAAATCATGAACTTTTGAGAAATCGTCTACTTTTGGGAAATTGTCATTTCATGGTTCAAAAAATAAAATTGAGGGTTGTAATTCTTGAAAATTTTCATTTTTTGTGGAATATTTAATTAAATCTTGAAAAATAATTGATGCACGTAGAGTGAAACTGTTTTTAGTTTCTATTTTATCTATTTCATTTCCCCTTGCCCCTTCAATTTTTGATATAGATACTACTTGTATACAACATTTTCATTAGGGACACCCGGTTGTATCCAAATTCGAATTTTTGTACAGTGCTCGTACAATACTCCCCGGACACCCTGTATAGCTGAACCTGAACCTGGTGATAGTCATCGTTTCTCACTCGATTTGTATCTTTTTTCTCAAAACACTCTTATATACGAGTAGATTATCGATCGTGTCCGATGACACGGCTGAGTAATAATGGCAAAAGCATCTTCAAGAAGGAGAAAAAAAACAAACCCTTTGAATCTGGTGGTATTGTACTCGGCGTTGAGAAAAACACGAAAATCATCTTTGACGGGGGATTTCTTTTGACGAAACATTTGAATTTTGATCAGATAGGTATAGGATTTGTACGTTCGCTCGTATCGATGGCTTTCGAAATGAAATACCTGCGTACTTTCTACCAGCACAAATCACTGTCGATGATTAAAAAGGGTTTCTTTATTCGATAATGTATCCGCCCACCTCGGCTGGTCGATTTTAATCGTTTCACGTAGGTACCTACATATAGAAATTCCAAGCCAGAGTTTTCGATCAAACACCCGATACGGTCGAAAATCACGTTTGCAAAAATATCCTTCATTTTTGGCCAAGTAGAGGTAGGACGAGTACACTCGAAAACCCATGATCAAATTGAAAGGCTCGAAAGGGGTCTCTCAATCTCATTCGACACCCACAACACGGTTTAATATAATACTACATCCCATACACACGTTTATAAATGGACCAATGATGGTGGAAAAAAAAAGGGTTTCATCCGGTTGTTATTCGTTATTTGTAACCAGTTGTTCGGTTCGGCTCATTTTTCCATTTCGACTACCACCGAATTCGTCGTCATTTCGCCGCAGCTTTACTTTTACTTTCCAATTGATTCTCATACACAAAACACCACGAAAATAAGGACAGCTTAGCACACGAATCACAGCTGTACCTTTACCCTTTTTTTCCCCCCAATCTTCGTTTCTTTTTTCATTCATATATAAGTAGATTTATTCGGCTATAGTTATATTCTACACGTAATTATTTGTAGGAAAAATTTACCTATTTTTATCAATTCTCTACCTATAAACCGGTTCCAACTACGAAAAATATATTAATCGTTGTTTGTTTAATCCTTTTTAACGTAAGTATCTTTTTTTTAAAGGTTTTCGGCGCCGTTTTTTTTTCTCCTCCTGCGAGTTAAAAAACCACCTCGAGCCAGCAATACCTGATCTACCGAGTCGATGGGAAGTATAGAAAAATAAGGAAAAATATAATTAAAAAGAAATAATCAACTCGAGTATGTAAATAACTTTTTTTCCCTCTCAAATTGTAATTACATTAGATAGCGTAAAATTATCACTATCTGGGATCGAGACAGCGTCATACTCGCGTATGTATTGCCAAATTCAATATTTTTTAATGTCTGTAACATCACACCGATTATTAATTTCGCCAGGAACGCCCCTCCCTGAGTACATAAATCAATACGCGAAATTCCACGAATTAGCGGCCATTTGTATGCACTTCATCGAGATTCGAGATATATTGGCGGTGCTGCTGTAGTATTTTATGGAGAACAAGTTGCTTATCTGATTCAATATCGAATCATATGCAGCAGGTACATCAATTATGCAGTTAATTGACACCATCCCAGGCGAGGGTAATTATTTTACGAATATTGAAAAAAAAACTCGTCTAGTATTTCAATTTAACTCGATAAAAAGAATACAATTATACGACTCGAGTAGTCTAATGATGGAGGAAGTCGAGCATGGGGGATGGGCAATCGGGAGTACCTCATTTAGGCGCAATTCGGAATTATTTTCGGCATTACTAGAAGTAGGTAGGTACAGTGGAATTCCAATATGGTAATTTAAATCATGAGGGGTTAATCGTGTAGATAACGAGTGGGTAATTTGACTATTTTGCCGTTTCCAGTGGCGAAAGAAGTGAGAAAAGTGAATTTAGAATTAGCAGGTATTTTTCGGGTGTATTTTTAAAACGCCCGAGAAGATAAAAATTATCATTTTTTGGGCGTTGATTCGACAGGTGAATAGAGGAAAAGGGATAAAAAACAAGAAAATGGTTTTGGTAGTCGTCGAGGATTTTTTCAGGCTACACTATTTTTTTTATTCCCTGTTTTTTCAGTACCTAATAATTTTTTTAGTCGATTTTTAAAAAAGTTCTTCATCAGTTTAATTTTTTTCAAATTTCTTTTTTTTTTAAATATCATTCATAAGCATAACTGGACGTTCTCATTAGGTTGTGAAGGTTTCAGAAACAGCACTGGGAACTTTCTAGAGTGCAGAACTCGATTTTTTTCGAAGGAGTGTTTTCAGTGGACATTTTTTTAATGCTGGATGTAAGAATATTTTTCTTCTCCAAAAATTCATTTTTTTTTTTAATTCTAAAAAATATAAAATACTTAAAAAAATAATTTATTCCAAAGATATGAAAAAAATTTTCATTCCAAGAAATTGAAAAAAAATATATCTTAGAAAAAAGAAAAAAAAATTAAAAAATTTAAAAAAGTCGATTCCAAAAAATTGAGAATTTTTTTTCCAAAATAAAAAGATTTTTTTCATAATAAATTTTTTTTTTTTAAATTGTCACCCCAAAAAATTTGTTATTCCATAAAATGGATGATTTTTTTTTTCTCGAAAATTTTTTGTAACCAAAACAAATCTACAATAATTTCAAAAAAAAAGTTTAGAATACTCAGAATTTTCGATGGTTAATTCAATTTCTTCCCTAAAAGGTGGATGCTTGAAATTGTTTTCATGATGTAATGTGAGAATGATTTTTTTCCTTGAAATGAAACAAAAAATTTTCACGCGAAAAATTCTACTGGAAAAATTTTTAACAACTTTTTCTACGGAATTTTTTTTTGTCTCGAAGTTTAAAAATATTTTATTTATTCATTATTTATTTTACTATCAAAGAAAAAAAATCAAAAAGTTGATATTTTTTTTATTTCAGAAGAATTTTTAAAATTATTGTTCGAAAAAAAATCCCAGTTTTTTTTTCGAAAACGAAACGAATTTTTTCCTTTACAAAGAAAAAATTAAGAAACTTTTCCACAGAAATTTTGAAAAATATCCTCACATAAAAAAAATATTATAATATTTTTTCTTAAAAAAAAAGTTTTGAATATTTTTTTGTTTTAAAAAACCCTGAAATTTCTTCTTCCAAAAAAAATCTATTTTTTTACTCTAAAGTTAGAAAAGTGTTTTCATTTCAAAAAAATTCGATTCCAAAACGATAAAATTCAGATTTTTAATTTCAAAAGAATGAGAATTTTTTCGCCAAAGTTCAAAAAATATTTTTACAATTGAGATTTTTTTTAAACGCCTTGTGCAGCAACTTTTATTCCAAAGCAATTTTTAAAATTTTTTGTACCTAAAAATTCATTTTTTTCATTTGTATCTATAATTTTATCAATCAAAAACAACCACTTTTCAAAACAAGACTCCTGAACTTTTCAATTTTTTCTAAATTAAATTTACTTATACCTATTTTTTCTTATTTTATTTTACTTTTTCATCTTCATTTATATTTTTGAAAATGGATAGTTTGGGACTTTGATGTTTTCTCTTCTTCTTGAAAATGTTCCTAGATTCTTTTTTTTTTTTTATAGATTTTTTAAGAACTTCTTCGCTTGAAATTTCCCATTAAATGTTCTGTCAATTTATTTTACAAAATTATTTTTATAAAAATTTAAAACAAATTTATACATTTTATCAACAAAAATTTTTTATTTCAAAAAAAAAAAAAAAAAAAAATGAATAAGAGTGTATTTTGTTAGGTATAAATAGGTAATTTCATTTTGTTATTTTTTTTTCATTTTTTCATTAAAATATCTACCTATTCGGACCAAGGATAGGTATGGCGCGCTAGTGTGCATTACTATCAAGTAGGTATTGAAAAGGTGCACCTTTGTTTATTTTTCTCAAAAATAGATGGCTGTGTTGTGATGATTTCCCTAATTTCAACTAATAAAGGTGCATTTCGTCATGATTTGGTCGTGATTAAGTCGTGATAACATTTGAAAAATTTCAGTGATTAGCAAATTTTTGTTTATGGTCATTTATGGTGCACCTTTTCAAACCTTTTCAGTTTTGCCGATAGAATTCAGCCACTCCGCGCTCGTGGTCCGAATATCTGCAAATTATTTGTCAATTTTTTTTCAAAACAATTTTATCATAGGTAGGTAATAGAAATAAATTGTCCATTTTTATCAAAAAATAACAAATTGAGATTTCAAAAAAAGAAAAAAAAGTGAATGGTTTAATTTTTTATTTGAAATGGAAATTAAAGCAGAGGTGATATTATTTAGATTTTTCCATTTCTTTTCCCCCTTATTTACCTACTTTTATTATTTTTCATACCTCACAATATGTTTCTCAACTCAACACTTTTTGAAAGTATCCAGGAAATTCGAAAAAAATTAGATATCTAATTAATTTAACTAATGAAATAATGTTTTTTTCTCTCAATTCTGAATAAAGAACAAAAATCGATTTTTAAAAAATCTCCAAAAAATTTAACAAATCTACGCCATTACTTGGAGCAAGGCATTTTCATAAAGTGTCATGAAAAAAAAAACGACCAATTCTATCTAGAAAAAAACCCTCTTATATCGGAACTCCGGAATGGCCATCAACGGCATCATTTGAAAATTCTCCATTTGAAACGTTTGAAGAATCAATATGATTTCTCAGAATGATTAAAACATCTCCGTAAATAAAATAAAAATCGAAATATAACGTATATTTCATCATCGTGAATAATTCACATACACAATTTGTACAAACTTGGAAATAAAAACTGACCCAGACGTTTCTCTTCAACGTCCACATGAATCAATTTATGTATCACACGTAACAAAAATAACAAAAAAAAAATCAGAATGATTCGCCCTTTGCTTGGAAAAAAAGAACTGGGAAGAAAATAAAAATGGTAGGACGCGACGTATCGTTATATTATTTTTTTACGAAATACCAATACGTAACTCATATTTCTTTCAACCATCACTTCATCAGGCACCACAAAAGCATGCGTGGTGGAACACTTCAAAAATGACCACACAACCGCAACCATCGCGTTTCGATTTTCCCCCAAATCTAACTACTTGGACATGCGAACACCCTCGAAAATTTTTTTAAAGGTTACCTTTTACTCAATTTTCTCGAACTTTTCTTCCTTAATCTTCCATTCTGCTCGATACCGTACAACTTAATATAACCTATAAGGGTCAAAATACCGATAGAAATTAGTACATGATTTTTCTTCGGCAGACAAATTATAGTGAAAAAAAATTATCTCGCGTTTTTCCTTTTTTTTCATAGTGGTTTAAAATCAAAAAAACAAAAAAAAATGTTAAGTAGTTTACGAGTCGACTAAAAAAAAAATCAATTTTAAAATAAACGCATAAATATAAATATTTAGAGAAAGTATATGAGTTATGGAAGTACCGCAATCGCGACGTGACGTTTTTTCTTCGACAATGCAAACCAACTGGATATAAAATTTATCTGTTCGGTGAGGGTGTATTAACTTTCTAGGAATACTGTAATCACAGCGAATATAATAAATACAAATCCGCCAACAATGGTAACTGCGAAAAAAAAAATCAAAAATAAGAAAGTATTATTATTAATAAAAAAAAGGAAAAACGTCAAATAAGTTGCATATCTGAACGCCTGATTGAAACGTTCACACGATACGAATCTACAACGAATTCAGTATTGCGTGTTAAATAAGTTGCATACTCGATTTGCCGTGAAAAAAAGAGAATCCTCAACAGCGTATCTCAGGGATTAAAAAAATGTGTTTGAGAGACTGAGAGTTAAGTTCAATTTTTGAATTAAGAATGGGACTGAAGATTGTCCATTCCAGGGCCATCGAGAGCCAAAGTGGACCCTGAGCAAAAATTATTTTGAGCCCTCTTCCAAAGGGCATTGTTGACCAAAAACTATGTGATTTTTTCAACTCAAGCTGAAAAATTCAATTCTGACTCCTGGCAAAATGGCCCCTTCTTGTCTTGTCATTCCCACCTTGGCTACCTCCTTTCAATTTCTACTATTGGTGGAAACCTCTAAAAACAATATAAGTTGAAAGAATGAAGCCGAGGAGAACAATAAAAAGGCTAGAGCAATGTGTTTCAAAGTATGAAGAGCCAAGCTGATTTCTGACTTGGATTTTTATTACTTATTGTAAGTATACTTTTGACTTAGATTGTTATAACTTGTTGCCACAGATATCATAGGAGAGCACACCACTGTATTACAATCATACTCGGCTCAAACTTACCTGTTTTGACTGAAATTTTCTGCGCGATAAATCTACCGCCAATCACAGCTAATCCGGTGCAAATTCCATGCCCAGCGATACCACCTAAGGCGACACCATACACATTCTGCAGACAAATTTACACCGTGAAACACCCTCAAATTTTCCACATTTTTGAAATGATCATAGTGCAACTTGAAATACTCACATCTCTCGCCGCCAATATAATCGTGGTGAATTGAGATCTGTCACCCCATTCGGCCAAAAACGTCAGTGTGAACGCTTGAAAGATGATGTGCGATAAGACTTTGAGTATTTTCACTTTGGAATTCCTATTAATATATCCAGACTCTACGTCTTTCGTGAGAGTTTCTTTTTCAAACTGAAATCAAACGATAAAATAAATTCTGCGAATATAAAAAAATTTCATCTCATTTCAGGGTTTTGTTAAATCATATCGACGTGGACGTGTCAAAACCACGTATGTCGGGTTTTTCAGCAAAATCACTTTTTTGGGGTTTCTTATAGGAAAAAAAATGGAAAAATCTAATTTTGATCAGCTCGTATGTCGTAGTCGAATTCTAACGTTCCAATCTGTTTATTTACTTTTAAAAATCACGTAAGACGCGTGTATTTTTGGCGACATTTTTTGTCTCTCCTGTAAAATTTTGATATTTCAACATACGTGGTTTTGACACGTCCACGTCGATATATGAAATCTTAAAATTCTAAATGTAGGTGATTGATGGCGAGTGAGTAAAAATCAATGATGTTGCGCGGCTGACGATTAATAAGATTTCAATGTTTTCGCTGTCTCTGTTAAATTGGAACATAATACGATTTACTGACATCCAGCATAGAACTGCAGAACTTGCATATAATGTGACGTAGGTACATTAAATTGAGAAAATACCTATTGAGGCTCTTTCCATTAACCAAAATAATACGCGCTTAAATATAAAATGTTAGTTTTAGTAAAGCTTATATTTTCAGCTCTTGACTACGACACTCAATAAAACATACCCAATTCACCAATTCAACAATAAAAATGAACAATAAGCGTCAAAATTATCAACTTTCTCTCTAGATAATTGTTTTTTTTTTTTTTCAAAAACACTTCAATCTTATCACAAGTACTTTCAAAAATATCTGCATTTCACACGAGTACAACAGGAGGCATACCCATTAAAATGATACAATACTTATTTATGAAGTACTCGACTCATTTGTCAATATGAGTAATAAATAGCAATAAACCACCCATAAAGACCCAATATTTTATAGAAGGTACATAAGTACAACATTTACTCAACACAGCACCGTGGAATTATTACATTTTAACTACCACGATAATATAGTACCGCAAACATTAAAAAATACGATTAATTAATTTGCAAGGCATTGATTTCAAATGTAGGTACTACATACTAGTTTGCACTTTGCACCTTTCCTTTACAGACAGATAATCCATTCATCAGTCGCGCATTCGTGCACTATTTGTCTATTTACAACATATTCCCCTATATAATTGGTTAGGTAGGCAGAACAAACCGCATACACGTGTTAATGTTTAACATAGCATTATTACTAAAGGCAAGGAGTGTTGCTTTCATCTCATTTTCCCCATATGGAATAGCACTGATAACAATTTGTTATTTACACCTTACAATAAGTGAATGTCTGACTAATTTATAATCAGATATCCATTGGTGGATAACGTATCCTTATGATTTCCTGGTAGTAGCAATAAAAAAACAATCGTGGTTCTTCCTTTATTGAATCTTTCAGCCAAAGAAGAAAGATGATGGTATGCAAACTGCAGCCAAAACTAATGTGTTCTGCTACTGTAAGTACATACTTACAATAATATTAAAGTTGTAGAAACTTTTAATATTATCGTACTAAACTGGTTGCTCAAAGCACAACAATTTGGCAGGCATATTCACACTCAAGAGCGGTTGATTTATTCTAAAGTAAAACATTCTTCTACCTTCAAACTAACTAAATTATATTTAACTGAAAAAGAAGTAGACAACAAAATATAATTCAAGCATAATATCGTTCAATGAAATCGAATGTGGTGCATATTATCATACTGTAAGAATAAAAAAAAATTGAGTACATCCTACAGATTTCGCATAAATGAAAAATACACACATCTTTCCAATCTATTCCTATTTTCCTATCTCATAATACAAATTGATGGTCAATTATGTGCGAGTCCTTATGGCTCTCACGTCAGAATACTTTGTTTTTTGTGTGTGAAAGGCATCACAAAGCAAACAGAAAGACATCAAAGAGGGGGTTGTGCATTTAGAATAAAGAAAAATAGGAAAAAAATTAACAAATCAGGTTGATGGTGGAGGGTCCATTTCGCCAGCCCCGCCCATTTCGAATTTGGAACTCGGAGTAGGGGCATTCGTTTGTGCTCGGTTTGTGCTGATTTGTGCCGTAAAAATTTTCGTTTGTGCTGCCCCCCTTCCAGAGATATTTTGAAAAACCCTTGGGCGGGGCTGGGGAAATGGTTTTTTTCAAAATTCGAATTTTGGGTCAAAATTGGTGTCATTCGTTTGTGCTAGGTTTGTGCTGATTTGTGCCGCAAACATTTTCGTTTGTGCTGCCCCCCTTCTATGGGCGGGGCTGGGGAAATGGTTTCAAGTAAGGGGAGAAGAAGGGGTCCAATGAAAATTTTGATACTGTCAATCGTTTGTGCTAAGCGAGTAGAGATTTGTGCCGTACTCAATTTTCACCTCTACCCCCTCCATCCAATTTTCAATAATATTACCATCGTTAATATACGATTGGGAGCAATGGTTAGGTTGCATAATTTTCCATTTTTTTTAGAAAATCTTTCCTAATGAAATGAAAATTTTTTTTTGAATTCGATGTCATTTTTTTGAATTTTGTAATCAACAAATTAAAAAGATACGTACTTATACATTATTTCATAAAGCAGACCCCAAGAGACTTTTTAACAATTTCTTTTTCTTCGTCATACGTACTTCAAGAAGTGAACCTACATGAAAATTTAAAAAAAAAATTCTTTATTCAATTTTTTTAATTTAGGAAAATTTTGACTTCATGGCCTAAATAGAATGGCCAGATTTCGAAAATCGAAATTTTTATGGCCATTTTCGAATGAAAAATCTTAATTCTGAAATCAAATATCTTCACTCAAGAAAATTACTTGAACAAATTAAAGAGAATACACGAAACTTGAGAAAGAAGGTTTTAGTACCTATACACAGGCTCAAATAGGTCCAATGGCTCGAATACTGTTTGTAACATACATCAAAATGTGAAATATTTTCCATGCAAAATTGGCTGTGATTGGCGGGTGGAAATTAAGTACCTTCTGTTGGAAATTATTCGAAAACATTATGCAAAAGATTGCCAGGGGAAAATAAATGCAAAAAAACTCTGACGCATTAATGCGTCAGAAAAGCTGATTTTTTAAATTATTATTTTATCAATTATCATTATTAAATATTATCATTTTTTCATTTCAAATCAATAATTTTTGTCAAAATGTTTTTTACTCGCATTCTCATTTAAGTATCAAAAATAAATAAAATTTCATTTTTCTCAATAACTTTAATATTATTATAATATTTTCAAATTTTCATTTATTTTCATCATTTGAAAAAACAAAAACTAACCAAGTTTCGTTTTTCTTTGAACTCCAATAATTATTTTTAAATTATTTTTTTTCTTTTTCAATTTATTTTATTATTTTCTCAGAAATTTTCAAAATGTTCATTTTGTATAATTTAGTCTGTCTAAAAATATGGTATTTCTTTCAATTTTCTCCAATCCAGCAAACTTTTATTTCAATCCGCAAAATTTTATTTCATTTAAAATTTTATTAATTTTAAAGTCACTTCTTTCAATAATTTTCTTTCCTTTTTCATTTTTTCCTTATCAATTATTAGGTATGAATAAAAGCGGCGAATTATTTCTTAATTGGCAACACTGATTAGAGTTTAGATCGAGTAAATCGAGCTTATAAAATTTGATGCATTTTTTTAATAATGCCTAGCATATTTAAATAAAAAATGATATGACGTCGACGCGGTGCTCGTCGACGTCGACGTCTAAAGAGGGGAGAAAAGTTTTAATTTTTTTCGACCTGAAATAAAATGCTAGGCAAAATATTTTTCGATTAATGGATTAAATTGGTCTAATTTAATTCTGGCCATTTCTTCCCAAATAATGCGTAGTAATGGTCCAAAATAGCTCAAAAACAATAGGGTTCTATTCTACATGGTACCCGACCTCCCATTAAAATTTGAAATAAATCGGTCCATTAGAACGAGAGTTATCGCGCGGACAAAATTCAGTCAATACATACATACATACATACATACATACATACATAAATACATATCGCAAGAAATACCAAAAAAATCGAAGATCAAAACTAATAGCTGATTTTGAAAAAATCAGCTAAAAGACGAGGTAAGTGCCAGCTTGGTATTTGAAAAATTGTTCGCGATTTTTTTTATCGGGTAATTGTTTCAAATTCAGAAAATAATTTTTAATGATGATTGAAAAATAGCTTTCCATTCCCAATACTATAAGTGAGAAAAATTGATACAAGAATTTCGAAAGAAGAGAGAGGTTTCCAAAATAAAATTTAAATGATCACCACTTCCTTGAAATTGAAGTTCAAAAAAAGTATGGAATTTTTTTCTTCAAACATTCGTGGAAACTTTGAAAATATTCCAAACAAAACTAAGTAGGTATGTGTTAAAATTTTTTTTAAAAGGCAGGAAAGGAAAGGAAAGAAAAAATGAAAAAAAAAAAATTGAAATTTTGTACAAAGTAAAAAATTGAATTTTCATTTCATTAGGAAAGATTTTCTAAAAAAAATGGAAAATTATGCAACCTAACCATTGCTCCCAATCGTATATTAACGATGGTAATATTATTGAAAATAGGATGGAGGGGGTAGAGGTGAAAATCGAGTACGGCACAAATCTCTACTCGCTTAGCACAAACGATTGACAGTATCAAAATTTTCATTGGACCCCTTCTTCTCCCCTTACTTGAAACCATTTCCCCAGCCCCGCCCATAGAAGGGGGGCAGCACAAACGAAAATTTTTACGGCACAAATCAGCACAAACCGAGCACAAACGAATGACACCAAGTTTGACCCCGAATTCGAATTTTGAAAAAACCATTTCCCCAGCCCCGCCCATAGAAGGGGGGCAGCACAAACGAAAATTTTTACGGCACAAATCAGCACAAACCGAGCACAAACGAATGACACCAAGTTTGACCCCGAATTCGAATTTTGAAAAAACCATTTCCCCAGCCCCGCCCATAGAAGGGGGGCAGCACAAACGAAAAATTTTGCGGCACAAATCAGCACAAACCTAGCACAAACGAATGACACCAATTTTGACCCAAAATTCGAATTTTGAAAAAACCATTTCCCCAGCCCCGCCCAAGGGTTTTTCAAAATATCTCTGGAAGGGGGGCAGCACAAACGAAAATTTTTACGGCACAAATCAGCACAAACCGAGCACAAACGAATGCCCCTACTCCGAATTCCAAATTCGAAATGGGCGGGGCTGGCGAAATGGACCCGATGGTGGATGTCGTTGATGATATTGGAAGAAAAAACATTTTAGACAAACAAAGATTGTTTCAAGGGTGAAAAATCTGGGTTTAGAGTTTTTGAGGGTCTTCCACCACCAGAAAAAAAATAATATTTGAATTTTTCAATCACCGCATATTTGAAGCAACGTGTAGATAATAAGCTTTGAAATCTTATCCATACCAAGGAACATTTTGAAAAAATTCCAGGGATGGCCTTTAGTGGGGTTCATCATCCCTGCAAGTTTGCAAGAATTCGGTTGCAAATCGCAGAAAATAAAGGTTCATTTTGAAAAGCTCATTTTGTCTCTTTGACGGGGCATGAATAGGATTGAGGTGAAGGGCAAACAACTTGCGCACTCAATTTCAAAATCCCAGTCTCACTCACCACTTTTGGATCTCACATTTTCGAGGCACCTATGTAAAAATGAAAAAAGAAATTCCCCAATAGTCCACTTCACTTTAACTACCTATTCTATTTCCTCCAAAGTTAGGTATATTTGGGTTGATAATTATATACCTACTTTACAAGGTAAGTCATTGGGGGGGGGGGGGGGATATGCCACACTATTCTTGGAAAAATTTCCTGGTTTTCCTGAAAATGACCCAAATGACCAACATGTTGATGGATATAGCAATCAATGACATTTTTTCACCCTCTCCCCTCTCGAAAATTAGAATAAGGAAAAAATTCATGTGTGACCGTATTACCCCCCCCCCCCCCACACCAAAGAGATGAAATTTTTTCTATCCAGGTTAGTTCCAGTGTTACCAATTTCATTTATCAAAATGCATTAAATGTTTTTGTTTTGTTGTTGAAAAACTAACTATTGCGAAATTGAAGTGGGGAATACTTTTGATGGTGACCAGGATCACCAAAGGAGTGAAACAGGACAGGTCCCAGTTCATCATTACCTCCCTTACTTCCATAGAAATCTCAAAAGGGATGGCATATCCTTTGAAACTTTATTCGCGAGTTCACACCAAAGATACGCGCTCTACAGATCATTCTTGCAACTGTATGAATATGGGATACTTAAATACGTCATATAAGGGGAAAATACTGTTTTTTAAATTTTTTAGCAAATTGAGCGGGTTTAGGTGAAATTTTTATAGGACATTATTTTTAGAGAATAAAAAATCCTATTGAATGGTATATTTGACGAAGTTTTTATACCTTTTTTTCATTGAGATTGATCTCTTGAAAGAATCATATGATAATGAGAACTTGTAATTTTTTACAGTTTACTCAAAAATGAGTGGGTTAAGAAGAATTTTGGAAGAGACTTTATTTTTAGAGAATAAAAAATCCAGTCGAATGGTCTATTCATCGGAATTTTACATGTAGTTTACTCAGAAATATGGAATATTAAATTATTCAAAATTCCATAGATCTGAGCAAACTGCATTCAAAATTCCGATGAATAGACCATTCGACTGGATTTTTTATTCTCTAAAAATAAAGTCTCTTCCAAAATTCTTCTAAACCCACTCATTTTTGAGTAAAATGTAAAAAATTACAAGTTCTCATTATCATATGATTCTTTAAAGAAATAAATCTCGATGAAGAAAAGGTATAAAAATTTTTCCAAATATACCATTCAATAGGATTTTTTATTCTCTAAAAATAAAGTCATTTCAAAAATTCTTCTAAACCCACTCATTTTTGAATAAAATGTAAAAAATTACAAGTTCTCAATATCACATCATTCTTTAAAGAGATGAATCTCGATTAAGGAAAGGTATAAAATTTTTGCCAAATGCACCATTCAATAGGATTTTTTATTCTCTAAAAATAATGTCCTATAAAAATTTCACCTAAACCCCTCAATTTTAAAAAAAAATCCAAAAAAATGAAAAGCCACAATCATCCAGTATCCCATAATGGTCTGTTTAGTAGCGCCAACATCAGCGCTCCAAGCTAGTTGTGAACTTCCCAATCTTCTTTCCAATATCCTTATTATCAATGTTACCAAAACGCAAAGTGGAAATAACAAATCACCAAAGCAGTAATAATGTAGATGGGCTATACTACAATTCAACCCAAAAATCACTTCCTAACCTACATTAGTTTCAGTGTTATCAGCTTATCACTTTTCTTGCAGAGACATAAAAAATAATCACTCGTCATTTTTCCCCCCCCAATTTCAAAAAAATTAGTAGTGAAGTTAGGAAAGGGTGGGGGTGGGGTAATTTTGGTTGAGTATCATTATGACAAGCAACGCATAAAATATCATAGGTCCCAGTTTCCCAACACCCCTTCCTTCAGATATTGAAGGTGTGGCATATTCCTCAGAATTACCTCGACTGTCTTATTTAATTACTCGTTAATTTTTTTTTTCATCTAAGTACTACATATCTTATCGTTAATTTTTATATTCTTTTGAATGGCATTAAATAAAAGAATTACGCAATAAGAATGAAAAAAAAATAATTTTCTATGACCATAAAGTGATGATGAAACACTCATACAACTTGTTGGAATGTTTTACTAATTCTATAAATATACCACCCAATTTTAGAGCATAAAGCAACCAGTAATTAAATTCAATGAAGTTGACCAGGATGGAGAAGGGGGTAAAGGACAAAAAAATTATAAAATTTTACAAAAATTTCTGCCAGATTTTTTTCTCCAAACTCATCACTTTTGTTTCGTACCAAATCCAAATTCTACTTTTTCATGAGTACAAAACTTGAACCCATAAGACAAAAAATACACGACATGGAAGACACAAACTCTGATACTGACACTAGACAGTTGAGCACCCATCTATCCTAGCCAACCTCGAAAAACCTCTCTCAAGCCAGACCATCACCTCACCCTTGTGCTTATACATAATTATAAATCACACCATAATGCACATTATGTAATCAATGCAATGAGTGAAAATAGATATTTTTAAACGATGCAAGCAACCAAACAGGCATTTCTATGCGCCAATACTGTTTATTAATATAGGAGCAGTATTCAAGCTAGATGCGTAATAAATGCATATACGAAGATAATGAATTCTCCATTATTAAACTCTCGTAATGATATAGCTAGCTTCACTCTACACAGATCTCTGGACTCTTAACACATTTTTAAATTACTACAGTATGACTACCAGCATCTAAATAGGTACTCTCTTCACTTAAAATCAGCCTGCAAACGGACATTCTTCAAAATCTACAATAATTCCAACACCAAGACGCAAACCCAACAAAACAATACCACCATCTGATGACTTATTCTCTCCAACGCCATCGTAGCCAAACAATTACCATCTTCCACCAACTTACACGAAGAATGTTTTACTTGAGAAAAAACAAAAATCGATCAAAAAAAAAAGAGGGCAAAACAAGAGGGAAAACACGCTCTAAAGTGCAAATAATAATTAAAGCAGGGCGAACCTTACCTGGGGAATAGTTTTGGATTTATCCTCGTCTTCTTTTTTAACATTTTTCGAGGTATCGATTATGTCAACATTGACTGGAAGCACCTGTATAGCACCATCCGAAGGTTCTACCATAGGAGATACAGCTTCCTTCTTTGGCTTTTTCGATTTTAATTTTTTAGCGTGCTACCATTCACGAATTCCCACACCAACAAATGAATAATAAACATACAAATATATTTTAACAACAATATTGCCAAATACCTATGAATAAATTTCTACTGTAAGTTTATTAAGATGGGGTTTTCCTCGGTGGCAAAAGGTTTTATATTGAACTTAGTTCACCAATGAAAAATTTATCAGGTTAGTCTAGAAGAATTTATATAATCAAGTAGGTACATTGAGATAAAGTATAAGTTTATTGAAAAAAATGAACCCAAGGGGGAGATACGTGTAATCATCCGTCACGTGCATCTTTGCCGTGCTAAAAACCGCAAAAACCTTTGTAATTTGTACATCATCGAGTAAAATATGGGCAACTATACGAGCTCGAGTTGTTATCTCAAATCACGTGATTTGTATAGTAATTTATTGAACCAAAAATGATATGAAGTTAAGTTCTTGAAGGCTACTTGACTTTGATAACGGTAATCGGGTGATATTCAGGTACATATATAATGAGTATAATGTACTAACACTAAAATGTGGAACATGAGGCAAATGTGATGCAAGCTTCGACATATTTAGCTACTCACTTCTAAAACTACCAAAAAGCTAATGACCGCCAAAGTTTTCAAAATAGGTAGTTCCAAAATTAGAAACTACTCATGGGAAAAAATCTCAACTTAATAAGAAAACAGCTAAAAGAATATCTCGATACAGTCGATTTCAATAAAACCCAATTTCAATCAAAATTACAGACTTAAGAAATTATGCACAACATTGCACGACTTTGTTTTGATCTTATTTCAAATATCCATAAAAATTTGGTCTGAAATTAGATACTTATGTCTGAGTTATGACCTCTTTCAACCTAAAAATTGTTTCAATTGCTCGGACACCTTTATCAAATTTACGCATTATTTTTGCACGAATTTTTCCATTCCAGTTCTAGAAATATGAACTACCTTATCGCACGAGACCTAACGATAGTGACGATAAAATTGGCGATTTTATTACATTTTAGGAATTTGAACGTAGATATTTGTTCCATTAATAACGGCGGAAAATTTTGCTATTAGATTCGTCGTATTGTGCAAATATTGGAGAATTCAAAGGAAGTTATTAATATCCAAAGCGTTCTGAAAAACTTTACGGTGTTTTAAAAATCAATAAAATTAATGAACAAAAAAAATTTCACAGAGAAAAGAAAATGGTTTTAAAATTAATTTATTATTATTGAAATCCATTGACGTGTCAATCACATTTTTCTTGGAGAGATTCGTGATAGAAATGCCGAATAAAATTTAAGAACCCACTAACTAAATGACTAATTAGATGTAAAATATAACAACAAAAATATCAACTTAAGTGTCAAAAATTGTAGAAATGGATGTATTATTTTTATTTTTTCTAATTCAATCAACTTCAAACATTGATCTAATTTCAACAATTAAATAAAATTCAAAAACTTACAGAATTTAAATTCCATCAAATTTCAATCATTTTAAAAATTCCTATCTTATAGAAAACAATTTACAATTTTTTTTAAAACTTTAGAAATTTACTGAAATTTGAAAAATTAGCCATTCTAAAACTTGTAAAAATTATTCTCTTTTTTTTAGACTTATTCACACGATTTTAAAAATTTATCAACATACCTACTTAGAATTTCAAAAATAACTATATAAATTTCAAAATTCTATCAAATATTGAAAATTGTAAAAATAAAAATAGGTAAATAAAAATTTAAAAATAGATCCGATTTCAAAAATAAATAAAAATCTTGAATTTTGAACAATAGGTATTTAAAAAAAATAAAAAATAAAAGATTCACTTAAATTTTTAAAAATTGTCCAAATCTTTAAAATTAAAAAAAAAATGGACTCAGTGATCCAATTTCTTTCCGATTTTTTTTTCAACTCTAACAAATTTACATGCGAGTTTGAAAAAGAGACACAATTTTAAGTGGCAAAAAACACTCTTTAAAATTTTAAAAATAAAATTAATCTAATTTTAAAATTTTCAATACTTTAATTACTCACTTTTAGACTTACATCAAATTTTTTAAACTTCGAGTTGAAAAAAATTACAATTAATTCGAAACTTTAAAGATTTTTTTGAATTTTGAAAAATTGACCAACGCTTAAAAACTGTAAAATTGATTTTCTATTTATTTTTTTTTCAATTACAAAAAATTAAAAAATTAATCTCATTTCAAAAATAGAATACAAGTTTAAAATGACCAAATTAAAATTTGATCAAGAATTTAAAAATAATTAGATATAAGTTTGAAAATTTATTGAAACAAAAAATATTGTAAAAATCAAGTTGGCAGAACTTGAAAAAATTATTTTCATTACAATTTTTAAAAATCATTAAAATTGAAATATTAGGTATCTAATTTCAAAATTCCATCAAATTTTAGAAATTTTGAATTTCGAAAAATTCTATAAAAATTTCAAGCTTTGAAAATTTATCCTATTTTATTTCAAAAATTGTAAAAAATTAAATTTTAATTTTTTTTTGTTGAAAAATTGATAGAATTTCTAAACTTGATCTGATTTTTAAAATGTATTAGGTATTTGTAAAATTTCAAATCTCAAAATTCTATAAAACATTAAAAAAGGATTATGTTAATATTTTTACAGATGAACCATCTGTTTTTTTTTCATTCGACTACTTTACCAAAAACTTTATTATCTTTTTTTTCAAATTCTATAAAATTCAAAATTTTTCGGAAATTAATCCAAATTTGCCGAAATTCTTAAATGTCAATTTTCGATATGAAAGAAATATCACAATCCTTTCTTCATTCTTTTTTCTAAATTTGTTGAAAAAATATTTCAGTAGGTAATTTTTGTTATTTTTTCAAATAAATAAATCAAAAATTAAATTTCTTAAAAAATTTACACGAAGTTTTTTTTCCTTCAACATTTTTTTTCATCAACTATTTTGTTTAATTTTTTTTTTATTACATCGTAATTTTGTTTCAATTCTTTTTAAAAATTCTTACGTGGAATTTCGATACCTTGCAATATACTCAAAAAGCTATTAAAAAATGAAATTCTCCTCATCCATTTATATGCTATTCAAATTTTAAAATTTCAAGTAATTAAATAAACGAATTTTCAATTTTTTCCTACGGTCGTAATTTTTTGCTGAAAGAAAACCCACTTCGCGAAACCGTTCGATCTTCGTAAAAAAATTTAGTGAATTTAAAATTGCTTTGAAAATTTCATTGTATATCGTAAACATCATTAACCCATATAAACCAAACAATCAACGCTTCACTCTTCCACCTTCTCTGCTCCATTTGAATGAAAAGAAAACACACCGAATCAATAATCTGTTCATTAATCACACACATCGGTTGTCGAATAGCAAGAACCTAAATCGATAGGTTACTAGAATTGAAAAAAAAAACTACGTAACAAACCACACCACGTTCGAACTTCCATCTATTCAATTTAAAGCCCCAACACAACTTATTATTAGAATGACGAATATTTCAAAAAAGGTGAAATAGAAGTCGACTTCTCAAACTTGTTCTTTCGACTTACGATTGTTCGTACTTGTACTTAATTTTTATTTTTATTTTTTAAATCTATACGTAATTCTGTTTAATTACACCTCGATGGTGCATTTATTTACGTATAGTCGTATACGTAGATAATTGTCTTAAAAATATAAATAATCGTCAGTGGTTCCTCAATCATGCACAACAGTTTACCATCACATCATCTTTAAAATTTCAGCAATTTTTATATACAAAATACATTCGTATAAACATACCAAGCTACTCAGTACTCGCCCAGTTTGATTTTATGCACAAATATTACACATTATACAGACGTAAATTGAGTGCTACGTTTTACCAAACTGTATAGCGGTTTAGCGATACGAAGAATTGTTATCTAACGTACCTATGCTATTTTTATTTAATGTGCATAATTTATCACGAATAATAATTATGAAATAGTTCCAAATAATATTATGTTAACAACCTTTTAGGAAATTATTCTTATCGCGGAGCTGTCACTCTCGCAAACATTGTCTGTTGAACTGAATAGTTCTTTCAAATTGTGACTATTATTCTCAACATAAAGAGATAGAAAAGAGAAGGTGAAGTTGTCTCATATGCCTCCAATCTCGTAGTTAAATAATAATAATTTAATCGTATGAATAAATTAAATTTAGCTTTGATGTTCATACCTTATCATCTTATTCGTATCAGAGAGGCAATGTCTAAGCTCTTAGGAGCCAGGTTGTATCTCCTGAGATAAACGTAAATATTACATGGCAATTTTAGACACTTTCTTTTGTTCAAAAATTTTTTAAAAATTGGTATACATACTGCCAAAACCACCTAGACACTACAACCCATGAAGTTAAATTTGGCAACCTTGCCGAAGATGGCCGACTTGAGAAATTGAAAATACGTTTTCTGGGCAAACGAAGTGTTTTTCGAAAAAAATGATGGGAACCAAAATTGTAGAGGGAAAAATTAACGTTCGTTTAGTGTATTCGGAATTTTGATTCGACTAATATTTCTCGAGTTACGGTCAAAAAACTGATTTGAAGATGGGCCGTCTACCAGATTTTCCCTATTTTCCCGGTCAAAGAAGCGATTTTCGTAAAAATTGATAAGAACAAAAATTGTAGAGCAAAAAATATCCTTTCATCCTAAAATCATTGAAGTTTTGATTCGACGAAAATACCTCGATTCATTAGCAAAAACTGTTTTCTCAGATATGCAAATTTTCATATTTTCCTATTTCGCGGATAAACAAAGCGTTTTCCATGAAAATTGATAAGAACTATAATTGTAGAGCAGAAAAAATCCTTCAGTTTTAGTGCTTTTAAAATTTTTGATTCGACCAATTTTTTGAGTTATCGTCAAAAAACTATTTATTTTTTCATTTTCGAGGTCAACGATCCCTTTTTTGTGAAAATTGATAAAAACCACAATTGTAGATCAAAAAATTTACTTTTGTTTGGTGTAGTCGGCATTTCGATTTGACGAATATTTCTTGAGTTATCGTCGAAAAACTGATTTTGAAAGTTGGCCGTCTACCAAATTTTCCCATTTTCCCGGTCAACGAAGCGATTTTCGTGAAAATTGATACGAACCAAAATTGTAGAGCGAAAAAAATCCTTTCACCCTAAAATTATTGAAATTTCGATTTGACGAAAATACCTCGATTTCTCAGCGTAAAATGTTTTCTTGGATATGCAAATTTTCACATATTCTCATTTTCAGAGCGAACGAAGCATTTTTCGTGAAAATTGATCTGAACCAAAATTGTAGAGCAGAAAATTTCCTTTCGTTAGAGTGTTGTCAGAATTTCGATTCGATGAATATTTCCCGAGTTATCGTCAAAAAACGGATTGGAAAGTCGGCCGTCTACTACTCGAAAATGCGACGTTGCCTTTCAACGTTCATGGCTTGTATCTCTAGGTGGTTTTGATACTGCTCGATTCTTTTTTGAAAATTTAAAAACTAAGGTAAAAGCTTAATAAGCTTTTAGCATTATTTTTTATCATATTTCTTTTCAACTCGTACAAACTGTTTTATCATTTTTTTAATTTTTAATTTTTCTAAAAACAGACATTAAAGTAAAATTTGAATTTAAAAAAAAAAAACTTCAGAATATTTTTTTGAAAGCAATTTTTTCCAAATCTCAACTTTAAAAAAAAGCATATCTTTTTAATTTTTTAAAAAATTTGCTAATTTTTTCAAAGATTAGGTGTAAAATAATTTTTTTAAAACTTCAATACTTTTCAAATTAGTTCAGAAATAAAAGTTGAATGTTTTTCAAATTTATATTTTTGATAGCAGATTTCTTGAAATTTTGCTGAAGTGTAATTTTGATTTTTTTGAAAAGTAAAAATACCTATGATTATTTTTCACCAAAATTTTAATTTTTTTTTTAAATGATTATAAAATTTCCTAAAACAATTTTTTCCAACTTTACACATTTCTTTTTTCAATTTTGTTCAAAATAATTTTTCTTTTAATTTTGTACACCAATTTTTTCAAAAATTATTATGTTTAAAGCTATTTTTTAAAAACTTTGTTCAAGTACAAATTTTTGAATGTTCAGTCCTTGAAAATTTTTTTTACCAAATTTAAATTTAAAAGATTTTTTTATTTTTTTGCAATTTTGCAGCTTCTTTGAAATTTTACTTTAAAATAATTTTTTTAAATTTTCGTTGAAATATAAATTTTTGAAAATTTAATTCGACTCTTTTTTCAATGATCAAAAAACTTTTTACAACCGAGTTGACAATTTTTTGCCATGTTTCATTTATAATTTTCTTCCAATTCTGAAATTTCCACAGAATTTAATTCGAAATAAAATTTTTCTCAACTTTTTACAGGTACTTTCAAACTTGTCAACAGTTAGCTCAATTATTTTATATTTCGTTTAAAAACATCATTTTAAACTTTTCAAGTAAACTTTTTTTTTTGATTAATATATATTTCTAACTACACTTTTATATCTGAAATAACTTCTTTGAATTTTTTTTGAACACGGGCATCAGGGCATGTTTTGAGGCTGGAGAGAGAATTAGTATGAAAATTTAAAAAAAAAGAGAAGAGAACAAAGGAGGGAGTCAGCAAAATACTGCAGTCAGTTAAAAATATCTTGATATGTTTTGAAGGGGATTATAATAAATTTAAAAATTAGGAATTCGCTGAAATTTCGAAAAAATTGAAAAATACCTACAAAGAAAAACACCAATGGTAAAAATAAGCATGTGTGTCGACGAAAAAAATGAAATGAATTGAACTTCTAACTTCAAAAAGAGTGCAATGTTACACATTTTCAGAAAGCTGTTCAAAAAAAATTATAATTTTTTGTTACAGTGATTCAATTTTTTTTAGTGATAGAAATTATGATTTTTTTTTTTGTTTGTTTTGTTTTGTAAAAACTGAAACTTACGACATTTTCAACAAAAGTCACCACTTCGTGAAAAAAATATTAAAACGTGTATTTATGCACTCGTGTGATTATTACGTATTCAATGTTTTTTTTACGAAATGTGGAAATTTTTCAAAACTATCAAACTGTCTATTTCGAAAAATGCAATTTATAATTTTTTTGAAATATTACACCACGAATTGTCAGACGATAAAATAACGTTACTATTACAAAACAAAGCACCTCAAGACTTCAAAAAAGCGATAATAGAATTTTAAAATGTTTCATAACACGAGGAATGGGCAGTGCATGAACGAAATGAAAAATTAATGCAATGAAATTTCAAATTGAAATAGCCTTTTTTTTCTTTTTTTTTTTAGAAAAATACTCCTTGAGAAATTTTATTACTGTGAGAATTTCTTCAATATTTTTTTGACATTTTTTTTTCTTCATATTATACTTAAAAAGGTTCCACTTTTTTATAAAATTTTGGCGTGAAATAGCATTACTATTTTTTAAAAGAGAGAATTTGAATGAAAAGCCCTAAATGTCACAAGAAAATTATAGAAATGTGAGAAAAAAAAATGACAAAAGATAAAGGAAATGACTACTTTCGAGTCTCATAAATGTGTATAATCAGCAGGACCGGATTTAGGAAAAAAATGCCCCAGGACCATATAATTACTGAAGGCCCTCTTGCCTCTTTAATCCCCTCCCCCCCCCCCCCCCCCATCGCAGTAATTGAAGTACACGTTTTCATTTCATTTCTTAGGTAAATACTAATAAAATCAAACTTAATAATTAATTCTAAATTAAAGACACGCGTCGAGATTTTTTAATAGCGAAACTTTCAATTAGATCGTCAAAGTTTAATTCGCGAAGTATGTCGTTTTCGGAACTCAACATCACCAAATTTTGTATTCCCTCCCCAGAATATTAATCCATACGCCATGTTGGACTGGAATAATCCGTAATATGCTAGCTTCAGTGTTTGTAAATTTACCAAATTTTTTAGTTGCCATAAGAGGAAATTTATTGAAGAAAGTTTTCCAGAAAGTTGGTCCACATGAGTGTTCTAGCCTAATTGAGACTCTATGTGAACCCCTAAAAATTTCAAGCAATTTACTTTTTTGACTGGTACTTGTATATCTAAATTTTGCACCCCTGATCCAAAACCCATCATATTTGTTTTACTTACGTTAAGTGTCATTCTATTTGGGAAAGTGTTCATCAACCATTTTTTTAGAAAAAATTTCAATGAAAAGTTTTGAAAAAATTTGGGAGAAAATCAAGATGAACGATTTGAAAAAAATCTAATCCGCGATTCACTTGGAAAATCTAGGCATAGAAATGAAATCGATGAAAATTATTAGGAAAGTTTAAATAAAAAATTGAAAAAAAAAATCAGAACAATTTCGATGAAAAATCTGAAAATTAATTCAATTAGGTAGAATTTCACAATTTACATGGAAAACTTTTTAAATACAAGTTTGAAAAAATTGAAAATAGGGATTCATACTGATTTTGAATTTTTTTCGTTTTTTCAACCCGATATAAGGTTTCTAGAGTCATAATTTTGAGAAAAATGTCGTCAATTTGTTGAAATCAAAATTTTATCAGTGGAAAAATTTTATTCAATTAATTTTTGTTCATTTCAAGCTAATTTTGCAATTTTTTTCAATTCTTGCTGACTTTGCATTTTTTTAAAACCCTGCAACTCTAAGGTTTCTCGAGTATTAATTTTGTGAAAAATAGCAATTTTGTGGAAATTTGAATTTATGAGTGAAAACATTTTATTTGATCAATTTTCGTCCAATTCGAGCTAATTTTGCACTTTTTTTTAATTTTTGCGGAATTTGCATTTTTTTGTTTTTTTTACCTGTACAACTTTAGGGTTTCTTGAGTGATAATTTTGAGTTGTGTTAAAAATCACCTAACTTATGCGACGAAAAGTGCGCATGGGTAGATATTCGTATACACGTCTGGCGCCACTCCGATAAAACCGGCGAAAACAGCTGACTGCGTTTGATGCGTGTCCTTTAATTTGAACGAGAGTTATGAAAATCAGTATGAAATATCTTTTCACCATCTGAGCGTCCGTACTTTGCATAACCGCGTAATAACTGTAATTTTCAATTTTTAAGTGATCTGCCGGTAGCCCCTTTTCAGTGAAGGGCCCATTTTGATGATGGGCCCCAGGGCCATGGCCCCGCTGGCCCCCCCCCCTAAATCTGGGCCTGATAATCAGGTAGATTTCAAAATAGGTATTCATCTCGTGACACTTCCCTATAAATCAATTTTCTACTCATGATTCAGATCACATCCACCAGATTAATTGCTTCAACTCGTATAAATTCAAATTGCTCCAAGATCTTGATCCTTTTCAAATCCTTTTCAAGGATTTTCACCCTCGCTATGTGCACCTAATTGAAGATACACGAGTGAACTACGCGAACCATACCATCAACATTCTCTTCCTCATAACGTAATCTACATTTTAACGCACTATCGATTACCAAGTCCTCCGCATAAAGAAAGATATGGAAAATTGGGCGCTCAATAGAAAACGCTGAGCTGTTGGAGCGAAACAATTCAATTAAATATCACCGACGAAGACGGCGACTGCCTCGAGTGCAAAACAAACCACTCTCAATGTCTAGGTCAACCGATATAATCGATTCTTTCGGAACAATCGTCGTGTAACGCATCAATTCGCTTTTTTTTTTTTTTTTGTTTACAAGAGACGTAAGATTCGATAATAATAATATCAGGAAGTCTCTGCAGAAAGGGAAAGAAAAGAATTCATTTTCTTTACGACATCGGTGACGTCACGAAAACGCACCAGATAATATCAATAAAATTGAAAGTATGGCCTATAAAATTTCAACACGTGGATGAACCGTTCTGACACATAATATTAATAATAATAAAAAGAAGACCGAATAGACTGACGTGAGGGAAAGAAAGAAATTTTGCCAATACAAACAAACACGCTACCTACATTTTTCATACATACCAATGCCATTCAATGACATTGGGGAAAAAATCAAATTCTAAATTATCGGTGGTCATTTCACCGAAGTTATGTTGCTCAAGTTAGAAATCGTATGGATTTTTATGTTGGATGTAGGTACTAAATTTTTTGATAACGAGGAAAACATCGTCGAACTATTGGAATTCGAAGAAAATAATTTTTCAACAAATTTTAAAACTAGAATTATTACTGTAAGTTTTTTGTAAAATGACATTGCAAGCTTTTAGATAACCTTTTTTTGACCCCAAAAACCCATCAAAAGTTACAAACTAATTATTATGCAAACCACAATTTTTTTTTTTCATTTTCAATTTTTTGTATAATTTTTACCACGAAAATGAACCACCAAAGAAGGTTTTGTCGCCAGAGTAAAAATAGCACCATTTTTTAAATCATAAATGTTACCCCTATCTCATGGCCGGCAATTTAATAGTAGCTCGGGTCCCAAAATTTCAAAAGTAAAATGAGCTACACACCAGAAAACCCAGAAAGTGCAAAAATAAAAAATATATTATTCAACAATTTTTTTTTTGAAGAAGAAACCTTTTTTTTTTTGAGAAATACATCATTTAAATTTGTTTGGAAAAAATTGCAAATAAGTAAATAAATCACTGATCTTTATTAAAAAAAAAACTGATAATTTTTTGTCTTTTAAATTCTCTCAATTTTCTTAAGCAAAAATTGAAACAAAAAAATATTGATAAAAAAATTTAAGCGAAATATGTTTTTAATTTTCTTTTAAAAGCAAATTTTTTTTTTTTAATTCCTTATTTTTTAAATCAAGAATTTACTTGATTTTTTTCAATTAAAAAAATTTCTCAAATTTTTGGCGCATTTTTTAAAATTAATCTAAAAAATAAAATTTCTAAATTTTTTGGAACAAAAGTTCACGATTTTTTAGAATGAAAAAATTTCTCAATTTTTCAGAGCAAAAATATTTCTCAATTTATTAAGGTAACAATTTACCTATTTCAATTTTTTTAAAGCAACAAAATTTTGAATTTTTTATAGCAAGAAAATGTCTCAGTTTTTTATAGAAAGAAAATTTCTCAGTTTTTGAAGCATTTCTTTTTTTTAATTTTGTTAAGTAGATAAGTATTAAATTTCTAATTATATTTGAAGAGCAAAATGATTTTTTTTTAGCAAAAAAATTACCCAATTTAGATCAAAAGAATTAAGGACCGTTCACAATGGAGCTTTACTTTTTGCTTTTGCTTTTTGCTTAACACTCACTACTGTCTGCACCAATCTGGTAGCCAGAAATTTGTGTACTTTTATACGTTTGCTTATGTACTGGCAAAAGTTTAAGCAAAAGCAAAAAGTAAAGCTCCATTGTGAACGGTCCTTTACTTAATTTTTAAAGCTGAAAAATTATTCAATTTTTTGAAGCAAAAAAATTTCTCAATTTTCTAGAGATTTTTTTTCTACTTTTTTAAAAATACGTAATTCATGAAATTTATATATTTTTAGAGCAAAAAATTTCTCATTCCTTTGGAGCGAAACATTTTCTCAATTTTTTTAAACCAATGAAATTTACATAATTTTTCTGGAATAAAAAGTTTTCTAATTTTTTTGGAGCGAAACATTTTTCCATTTTTCAATAGCAATAGGTAAATTTTTATTTAGCAAAAAAGTTTCTAAATTTTTTAGAGCGCAAATTAAGTTTCCTATGTTTGGAGTAAAAATATTTTCCCAGTTTTTGGGAGGAAACAATTACTTATTTCTTCTTGAAAAAATAAATAGGTTTCAATTTTTATGAAAAATATCTGTTTTTTGGGGAAGAAATCCCTCATTTTGAAATTAAAATTAAAATCCTATAATTCTTTGGGCAAAGCCTCATTTTTAGAGGAAAAAGTTTCACAATTCTTTGGAGCAAAACATTTTTGAAGCAATAAAATTTATAATTTTTTGAGCAAAAAAGTTCACATTTTTTTTGAACAATTTTTTTTTTGAGTAAAAATATGTTTTTTCATTTTTGGAGGAAAAATTTCTGAATTTTCTTGGAATACCTAATAAGATTATTTCCATTTTTTTGGATTAAAACGAGTTTTCATTTTTTTTTAAAATCTGTTTTTGAGAAAAATTTCTTATTTTTAGAGAAAAATCTTACAATTTTTTAATTTTTTGGAGAAAAAAAAATCCTCATTTTTTTCAGAAATAATTGTATTATTTCTACTTTTTTTTTTGGGGGGGGGGGGGATCTCATATTTAGAAGCGAAAATTTCAAAACTTTTTTTCTGAAAAACCTAATTTTTTTGGTAGAAGAAATCTAGTAATTTTTTTTGGATCAAAACAAATATTCTCATTTTGTTGGAACAAAACTACTTCAATTTTTGAGGTAAAAAAAAATTTTTTTTTTTTTTTTTTTTTTGAAAACAATCTAGGTATTTTTTTTATGGGAAATAAATCTTTTAATTATTAAAGAGAAAAAAAATCCCAATTTTTTGAGGGAATGATTTTGAATTTTTTGGAGAAAGAATCTAAATTTTTTGGTGAAGAAATTTTCAAATTTTAAGAGTAGGTAAAAAATTTTGTTTTTTTTTGTAAGATTTTCCAATTTTATGCAGAAAAAAATGTAAACTATTTTTTTGGATAATATAGAGAAAATACACATTTTTTAAAGTAAAAAATCTTCATCACATTCAACATTCAAAAAACTCAAAGTTTTAACCCGTCGATCACCTTGGAAAAAACGAGCTACACCCTACAAAATCTCAAGTCACTGTCCCTGACCCGTTTCTTTTTTTTTTACTAGTAAAAATGGTAAAATATTCTCGTTCTCGTGTATCGAACGAAAGAGAAAACTGATAGTATTTTGTAGCATGAATATAGAATCATTTTACTCGCACATATACGAGTAGGTAACCAATCATACAATAATTTCATAAAATTACACATTACAGAATAAAAAATGAAAAATTCATCATTACCTCTTCCTCCTTCTTCCTCAAATCAGCCTGTACTTCTTCGTATTCTTCTTGGGCATCATTCGGCGACATTTTCAACCCATCTCGAATCATTTTCACGCCAAAAATAAGGAATAAAATTGTACTAGCGTAGTAGGTGTACTTTTTAGGAAAGAACGTAACAGCCCATCCAAAAGCAACTGAAAACAAGAAAAAAAAAAAAAAAAAAACGTCAATTTTTATAAATTATTATTTAACCGACCGGCGACATCTTCAATCTAGTCAAGGACGCCGAAACGAACACAGCGATGTGTCTTCTATTGTAAAATATTCACGCTAAGATGGAAATTCGTTTCGGTACATGTGCTGAAAAACAACACTATCTATTCTATCGTCTCATGAGGATAAATTCTTATGGATTTTCCGCTCGTTATATTAATGCATCGAGTAGGTAATCCCATTTCAAAAAAAAAAATAAAAAATAAAAAATTCTCGATGTATTTGACGAGAAGTTGTATCAATGCTGAGCAATTTTCGAGCCAATTTTTGGGGTATTCTTTCACCAAACTCGACTCGCGACAGGTGCCACGAGACGATAGAACTACAAGTTATAATAATTCTATACGTAGAATCAACGTAGAATGTTAATTTTTCCCAGCACGAGAACCTTTAAGAAATTAATATCTCTATGTCCTCGAGAAGTTGACATAATTTAACGATACGATTAACGAGATAGGAGAGCTGCTGATGAGTGCTTAATTTGAAATATGTTTACTATGTTGATTTTTTTTTCTTTCTTCGGCTGATCTACAAAGTGTATGAACGACACGACGCGACGCCATATAAACCGAACACGAGTACCCGTCGTTTTTCAATTACGATAAAAGCAACGATTAAAACTTTTCTTTTCGTTAAATTCGACTGTACTACGTCATCGTGCTCTTCGTAGCCAAATTAACTATACAAACAAGAATGACGTTTTAATTTGGATCACGTCCATAATTCAAAATATCTTATTTACAAAAAAATTTTCAGTCGTTGGGTCATGGTTGTTGTATTTCGATTTCTTAGGAAAGTATTTTTGAGACTGTCGAAAGTTGCAAATTTGATGGTTGTCGAGAGTACCAGAATGTGTTTGAAATTACGTTCGTCTGGTGGTAAAATACATGTGTAAAATTGGATACAATATGAATCAACGTTATCAGCTGAGTGGAGTATTTCATTACGAGCAGATGAACCTTCGAATGGAGCGTAACTAGAGAACATAACTATACGGTTAAATACATATTTATCGTCGCAATATCAACGTGCTTGTTTGATACCGGTGGTAATCATATCGCGATTAAATACTACATAACGTAACTGAAAGCTCTCGTATCACGAAACCGTGTAACACACAAAGAACACTCGATCTTATGTGAATTACCTGATAACACGGTCATAAATGCTAAAGCTAATATAGCTCCAAGGAAGACCATAACTCTGGGATGTCTCATAGCCATGATAGCAGCGATGAAAAAAGTCTTATCGCCCAGCTCCGAAACCACGATCACCGAAAACGATCCGATGAAGGCTTGTATGAAACCCAAATGCTGCTCCACTGGCGTAGCTTTGGTCGACGATGCGACCGGACTCTGAAAGAAGAAACACATCCATTAGTATTACCATTCACTAATCATAATGGTAATTAAGAACGATTAAAGGTCGACAGATCAAACGAAAATTTCAAATCGCAAATTCCTCGACGAATTCATAACGTGAGTAAACAAAACGAGCGAAAAATATCATCAATTGACTTGGTCTAGCTCTAACCAGTTAACTCGAGGAGTTATTTTTCGTTCGATGTTCGCAGCCAGATATATCGAGATTTGGTCTTTCGTAACGCTTGCAAAATTAATAGAAAAAGTAGACGACCTTTTAATCGATCTTGACCAAAAATATACACCATTCTTACCGACGCAGGCATAATAACTTCATCGTTCGATGGCTTATTTTCGTCCAAAGCGCCACCGCAATTAGGAACCACACAAATTATAAAAATTAAACAAAAAGAAGTAACAGCACCTAGCTCCATTTTGAATTAACACAAAAAACAATTACTAATGGGAAATAAACGCGAAAAATATCGAAACGAGGAACTAACAGGATCGAATCAGCTCTCAGTAAGAATCCGGCACATTTTCACATACACTGTAAAGTAAATCACCGCCGATATGGAAAACAATGAACATTTCTAATTAAATTAGCTTTTAAAGTAGAAAATTAAGATTATGTTATCATTTTTTAATACAGAGTTGAACGTAGAAAATAACTCGACACGGAGAGCAGATACTTTTTCAATGAAGGAATGAAAATAATCAACCAAATCGACAGAAGAACGCAGAATGCGCACAGTAACACGAGTAAGGGCAAGGACGGAAATGTTGACGCTGGCAAGGTGTGCGCAGTGGCCGAATTTCGCGCATTTCTCCTCTACTGCGCATTCGATTCTCCTGTTATTGCCGGTAATATTGAATTTTTCAAAAAATTATCAAAAAATGTACCCCTCGGTCTATTCTTCACAACTTTTGATGAACTTTACCGATCAAGAAGTCACTTCAGGCGTCAGGCACTATTATACAAATTAATTAACGATAAATAACTCATATGTTTGAATGTTTATCTACGATCACTCTATCTTCTGTAGTTGGAACTTTCAATTATTCTTCGAGAAAGATGAAGTTGAAATTCAACAGAAAATTCAAAATTAAGACAAAAATGGCATTCTTATGACAACGTATCTGACTTCAAAGTTCTTTGCCAAAGTTGAAAGTTGCTATGAGAGATGAGCACTTTCTTCAACTTGAAAGATGAAAAATCCATACGTTTTCGTAAAAATTTTCAAACAAAAGTTGGTAGGTTTTAGCTTTATTGAGCTCCTAAAAAATCATTTTGGTTAGATTATAACGAAATTTTCGATTGGATCCTTCGCTCCCTTCCAAATTTGCCTTAGATACTTGATAGGTATTTAACATTGAAGGGGAGTGTGGTGTTTTCGATTAAAAGTTCTAGGCTGAGAGAAACAATTTTGTTCATTATGGAAATTTCGATTCAGACCCTTACATACCCTTCAATTTTGAGTAATTGAATATCTACGCAAAGGAGGGAGGGAGGGAGGGGCAAAATCGAATTTTAGTACAAACGAAAATCATCGATTTTTTTTTTCAATTGACCCCTCCCTCCCCTCCAGTTTTTCCTAATACTACGCAGATTATTCGAAACTGGTTGAAGGAGAGTCCAGTTGAAAGATTTCTCAAACAAAAGTGTAGATTGATTTGATATCATTATAGCATCATTCATTACAAACATTTCATTGGAATTTGGAACTCTCCCTCCTCCCTTCCTTCCAATTTTTAATAATTGAATAGGGGGAGAGAGGTACAATTGAACATTTTTAAACAATCAAAATTTATTTCTAGGATAAGGTATCAATCCATAACTTTTGTTTGAAAATTCAAAATTTTTTCAATTAGAGCCTCCCTCCCCAACCTTCCACAATTTTTCGACTTCGACTTGTATCTTCGTACTGATGAGCAAAATTAGAGAATTGGGAGGTCCAATTGAAATTTTTGTAATAGCAAAAATTATTTCTATGATCTCGACCTATAACTTCTGATTGAACAATTTTACAATTGGATAATACTTCCCCTCAAATTTTTTCTAATACTAAGTAGATTCAAAATTGTAGGGGGGGGGGGTCCTACTGGAAAAATTTTCAAACCAACGTTGTACCTATAAATAAATCCTAGAAGTGAAATTTTTGTATCATTACAAAATTTTAATTGACCCCCTTCCCATCCCCTCCAATTTTGAATAACTAAATATTATTATAGTGTTATCTAGAAGGGGGAGGGGGTAAAATTGAATTTTTTATGACAACCAAATTATTTCAATTCATAACTTTTTTTTTCAATTCTCAATTGGACCTTCCTTCCCCCCAGTTTTTTGAATAATAAAGTAATACCTATCTAAGTAGTGGTATGTGAAATTGAAGTGGAGGGGGAGGGGAGGAGGAGGGGTCCGATCAAAATTTTTGTAATATGCAAAATTTTTCAATTGGACCTTCCCCCCAGTTTTTTGAATAATAAGTATCTACCTAAGTAGTAGAATGTGAAATTTAAGAGGGAGGGGAGGGGAGGGGTCCAATCGAAATTTTTGTAATAAGCAAAATCATTCTTAAAATCTCAATCTATAATTTTTGTTTGAAAAAGTTTTCAATTGGACCCTTCTCCCCCCTACAATTCTGAATATTGAGTATCAACGTTGTATCGAGCAACACATGAATGGAAGAGGGGGGGGGGTTCCCATCGACATTTTTTTAGGATCTAAGAATACAACTTTTGTTTGAAATTTTTTTCAATTGATTATTTATTTAGTGTTATGCAAATTTTGAGGGGGGGGGGGGGTCCAATCAAAATTTTTATAATAACCAAAAATTATTCCTAAGAATTTATTCTACAAATTTTGTTTGAAAAATTTCCTATCGTGAACAATTCGCTCATTCTTGAGAAAAATAATCATGAAGAAACGAATCTCAATGGAAACTTTGTTCAAAATAAACTTTTTCAAAAATTTAAATTCCTTCTTGAGGTGATAACCGAAACACTGAAGCGAGTGATAAGTCGATATTGGAATATTTTCAAGATTAATTAGAGATACAAAATTTTGAAAATTTGATCAACATTCGTGGGTTCGATAAATCTCTTATCTTTTACTTCCGGTCAATGATATCTCGAGTGATTTTCCAAAATTCTAGTAGAATTTTTTACACGAAACATATTATATCGACACCTTTTGAAGAATTTATTCAATCTTGTACCATTTTCTACCGACAATCATCACATTAACCACAACCAAGTCCTTGCTAAAAAGAGAAATCACAGAGTAACTCGAATAAAACCCAAATATGAACACTTCACCTCATTATTTATACATATCTACGTACTAATTACATCCTTTTACTATAATAAAATACTTTATAATGAAATAATAAATCGTAAATGTTCATCTTACAAATACTGAAATGACTCGGATGAAGAGGAAAAACGAGAGTATATCGTAAACGAATCAATAAAAATTACCCGTATATCCATTTTAATAAGTACAAACATCGAGTAGACGAAGTAAAAAGCAGCGTATTAAAAATTAAATAGATCAAAGAAAAAAAAGAAAAAAAAAGGAATACACAAACAAAACAAAACGATAATAACAACGGTTAGGTATTTTGAATTTTTCACGAGAAAAAAAAAATGATCCAAGGTATAGGGTAGGTAGGTAATTAAAAGTAGGTATAGATTTTTTCAAATTCTTAATTCAGGGATTTTTCAATGAACATAAGTATCACAAATTTATATCGTATAAGTATGTACAAATAAACAACGACCGTGTTAACATAGAAACTTACAGTATATTGCGTGTTAAATAGAAAAAAAAAGAGAGAAGAAAAATACGGAAAGAGAATTAAAAATGCAAAACCACCTGAAAATACGTACTACGTCAAAATCTCAACGAACGGATCCGACGTACGATTCTGCCACATTCGATAAAAACGTAGTAAGATAATGTCGCATACTCGTCGAGAGACCAAAGAAAAATTATACGTAAAATATTATCATTATCTGAACATATTACACAATAGGTACATTCGTACAGAACAGCTGTTTTACTGAGCACGCGCTCCTTCGGCGGCTACTTCTTGCGGAGCTAATCTGCAAATGATGCTGATTGTGCTCAATACGATATTTCGTACGATACCCGGTACCGATGGTTTGTTGACGAATGATTCGAAAGCGTGTCGTAGTTCGCGGAACATGATACGATTGTGAGGGTTTCTGCGTGAGCTGTACCTCAGCGTTAAGAAATGGAAATACACCAGTGGTGTGAATAAGCCGGCACGTCCCAAGAATAATAACATGACGACCAATGGCATTAAGAAGATTTCGGTGAAGGAAATCAATTTCAAGATATTTCCAGCTTGAAGTTCGACCAATGATATTAATAATCTGGCACCCCACCATGAGTTCTGACCGAGAATCTGCGAAATGTAAATTGGTTCGACATTAATAATTGAAATGCATAATTTATCGACTAACCTTACATTATAATAATGGTGCTTGTGGTTTCGTGTGATTGATAGATTACCCCATTATTACGTTTGACCGTCGTCAAGACAATATAAACTGAATACAAATTGCTATTAAAGTAAGCTTCGGACATCGATAACCACATTTTTACCATGTCGTATATTCACTTATCGACTAGTGTCTGGTTCATTCAATTTGTTGGATAGTTTTTGTTGAATTTTACCAAGTCCAATACTACACATATACTTATATTGAAAATTGGAGGGGAGGGAGGGGTCCTATCGAAATTTTTCTGATGACCAAAATTATTCCCAAGACTTTAAGCTACAACTTTTGTTTGAAATTTTTTTCCATTGGACCCCTACCTCAACCAAATTTTAGTAATTTTAGTCATATTATGCGAGATTCGAGGGGAGGGAAGGGTCTAATCGAAAATTTGATAATAACAAAAATTGTTTCTAAGACCTCAATCTACAACTTTTTTTCGAAAAAATTTTCAATTGGACCCCTCCCTAATTTTGAAAAAGTATCTGCTAGATATTATGCAAAATTGGAGTGGAGGAGAGGGGATGGGAGGGTCTAATCGAAAATTTTATAATAACAAAAATTGTTTCTAAGACTTCAATCTACAAAAAAATTTTTAATTGGACCCCTCTCCAATTTTGAAAAAGTATTTACCTGATATGTGAAATTGGAGGGGAGGGAGGTATCCAATCGAAAATTTTATATTAACCAAAATTATTTTTAGGATCATTATCTACAACTTTTATTTGAAAAAATTTTCAATTGGCCCCTCTTTCCTCCCACCTCTAATTTCTAATTAGTATCTTCGGAGTGGTATGCAAAATAGGTGGAGAGGGAGGGGTTCAATTAAAAAAAATTTCAAACAAAAGTTGTAGCTTGAAGTCTTGGAAATAATTTTGGTTATTACAAAAATTTTGATAGGACCACTCCCTTCCCACTAATTTTGAATATGATCTATTTAGTATTGGACTTCCTAAAATTCAACAAAAACGATCCGCCACCATGTAAACAAATTGAGTAAACTAGAAACTAGTCACTTATCGCTTTTGTTGTGTTCACAATGAGAATGAATACAACACGGAGAAAGCATTACTAATATGGTAAGTATTTCCAAAGGTATACATTTTCGATGATTCGAAAGTTCAATAAAAAGAGATCTCGCCGATTTCAGTTCCTTTTGAAAAACATTCGATGGGGGGGGGGGGGCATATAACGAAAGTTTAACAATCTTTGAATTATCATTGAAGTATTGTTTGATCACAACATGTGACTAAATGATGGATTTTTTTTTTTTTTAAAGAATGAAAATAAAATTCAAAAATTTAACAATCAAAGTTAGTACCTATTAATTTAGCTTTGATAAATAACTTTCCCAAAATTTTATACGTATTCTTCATATTTAATTTAACTATAATTTTGAATTTTAAATGGTGCGAAGAAAATTAATTACATCGCGTCCAAACAGACGATTAAAAAACCACCCACATGATACAAACATAATAAGTTTTTCAAATGTCATCAAACTAAAACTGGTTTCCTTCTTCCGTTTTATTACACCGACGACGAGCTAATTAACTCGAAATATACATTTTAATGAAACAAACAAACCATACTTACATCCAACAGAGTAAGCGAGTAACTAGCGAAATGGATTAAACAGAACAAGAACACTGGTAGAAGTACAACTGTAATATTTTATAAGGAAAATTACCTCATCTCTTCGAAACCTTTCCTAATTAAAATAAAATTCTTTGTAAAAAAAGGATACGTGTTACTGGTGTAACGTAGAAGAAGATTAACGAAAAAAGTAGATAATGACAGCTATCTTCGGAAAATAATTTCAAAAAGAAATCTCTGCTTATCGATGGGCGAGGTAATCTTTGATGTAGGCGGATTGCGCTTATTGCTGCGTTAGCGAGTAATACTCTGTAGTAAGCATTGTATGGGTTTCTGAAAAAAGTAAAAACGAAAAATATGCGTTAAATTTAATCGTTTACCGTATAACAGTTTATTTCATCGGCGGTATATTTCTCGACACGCGAGATACATTGAAATTAATTAATGGGTTGTGGTTTTCTCGTTAAAATTTGGGAACTGAAAAAAATGTTACGCCGCATCTAGGTACAAAAATACTTGTTTTTAGTTGTACTACAAGTACACATATTGCAGCAAGGTCAACAAGTAGTGAACTAGTTGCAAGTCATTTCGGCCCTGACTGTGCAAAATGATTACTGTACTGGGTCCACTTTCTCCTTTACTTCCAAGTTTGAAATTTACAAATTTATATATTCAAATATTTACTAAATTAGTTGAAAGTATTACCCGATGATTGGGATGAAATAGGCGAACGTCAGAATGATAGATACAGCTCGAATACCCCACATGCACATATCCAAAACATGTTCGACAGCATGTCGTTTCAAAGCTTCTATACCAGTTGTAGGACTAGATGAATCTGCCATTTTATCACTTGTCAACTGATCTGCAATAAATTTCAAATATTCGTTAATAGAAATAACATTTTGAACTAGTTCTGCCACACCATGAAATTACACACATGAATGAAAATTACCACAGAAAACTCAACGTTGATGTAACTCACTTGTTCAAATAAATCGAAAGATGAACTCGAACATATACCAATCTGAAATACAACCTATTATATCGATTGTATTCAACTTCAAGTTGAAATCACGTGAAATTATTAGTAAATATTTTACGCAGGTGAGAAAAAATTGCGTGACGTTGTACACAAACTTCCGCGAGCTTTGAAAAAAATACAAATCAAAGTGCGAACTAAAGGGAAAATTAAAGACTTAACGATGTAACAACAAAATATAACAAGAATGTAATTATTTTAAACGATAAAACATTAATTAAAAATCTCGATTGCACAATAGACTCAATTTCGAATAAAAATTCATCAACTTATCACGAAATACACGATTTTTCTGAAATTTTTTTTCCAAATTTTCTTCATCGTCATTCATTCAAAAACTGGATAGAGCAATAAAATGTTTTCAATTACCTATCTGAATTGAGTAGGTATTTTCAATGCTGGCTAATTTTTCGTTTGAAATTATGCCAAAAGCCAAAAAATTTTCAAAAGTTTTCCACAAACAAAAAAACGTGGAAATCTATGGAAACCCGCCACCCGGTCACTGACTTTTCTAGAATTTTCTTCATTTTGTGTTTTTAAGCAAACTTTCAGGAAATTCGGTTGATTTATCACTTTATTCGTTATCTGCGGTCATTTTTTTCGTATTAGTTCCCAGCTATAAGTATCGACTGCTTGATAAAAAGCCCATAGCTGCACTTTCATTCGAACGTTTTCGCTGAACTTGAGCTAGTTTCGAGTTGCTATCCTGTCCAAAGGACCAAAGGTAAGATAAATTGCTTTAATTTTGCTGTTAATGCGTTATCATCGTATCTTACGACTTGCTAAATTCGCAGATGGTGAAGCCACCGCAAGAAGAAACCATCGACGTGACTCCTGACCTCGATGGAGGAGTATTGAAAACCATCCTAAAGGAAGGAGAAGGCATTTCGAAGCCTTCCAACGGCTGCAAAGTTTCCGTCCACTATTTGGGTACATTGACCGATGGCACTGTATTCGATTCGAGTCGAGAAAGAAACGAACCTTTTGAATTCGAATTAGGAAAAGGTATAAAAATTGGACTCTGTTAACGTGCTAATTAGCATAATATTTTACCTACTCCGTTCGTTTCACAGATCACGTCATAAAAGCATGGGATATCGGTGTGGCCACCATGCGTAAAGGTGAAATCGCCAAGTTGACGTGTCAACCCAAATACGCCTACGGATCGAGTGGAAGTCCGCCGAAAATACCACCCGATGCGACTTTAATTTTCGAAGTCGAAGTAATCGGCTGGAAAGCCGAAGATCTAAGTCCTAAAAAAGACGGCAGTGTTTTGCGTACGATTATCGAAAGCGGAGAAGGCTTTTCTAGTCCTAATGATGGTGCTACCGTCGATATTCATTTGACCGGAGAATATAATGGCCAAGTATTCGAAGATCGTGATGTTATATTTTGTCTTGGAGAAGGTGAAACTGCAGTTTTGCACTATTTACGATAAAAACATTCTCCTGTTAACACAAAGTTGACATTTAGGTTCCGAGCATGGTATCTGCGAAGGCGTTGAAAAAGCTTTGGAGAAGTTCAAAATGAAAGAAAAATCTAAACTACAAATCAAGTCGAAATACGCTTTTGGTGCTGAAGGCAAATCGGAGCTCAATATTCCGCCCAATGCCGACGTCGAATATACCATTCGTTTAAATAATTTCGAAAAAGTAAGCATCTATGATGAGATGACTCGTGAGTGAATATATCTCTAACACTGATGTCTGTTTTTCTCTCAGTTGAAAGATTTCTGGACGTTAGACGCTCCTGAAAAAATAGCCCAAGCTTCGTTTTTCAAAGAAAAAGGTAGCAGATACTTCAAACAAGGAAAATACGAATTAGCCGCTAAATTCTACGATAAAATGAATAGTTACATCAATAGCACACCTGGTAAGCCATTTCTAAATTCGTAAATATCTGCACTCGAATTATTCCAAAATACTAATCAAACTGAAATCTGTTCAGGTTTCACCGAAGCCGAAGAAGCTGAAGTAAAAGAATTGAAAAAAGCCATGAGTTTAAACTTGGCCCTTTGTTATTTAAAACTTAATCAAAATTTGGAAGCTAGAGAACAATGCAATAATGTTCTAGAAGTCGATCCAAATAACGAAAAGGCATTATTCAGACGTGGCCAAGTACGTATTACCTGACGCTACGTATTTCGTTCCAACCTTCTCATCTAACTCAATTTTTTCTCCTCCAGAGTTATATGAACTTAGCCGAACCCGAACCAGCAATAAAAGACTTCGAACAGATATTAAAATTAGATCCTAAAAATACTGCCGCAATTCGAGGTATACAACAATGTAAAGACTTGTTGAAAAAACAACGTTCTCAAGAGAAGAAAATCTACGCCAATATGTTTGAAAAATTCGCCAAACACGATAAAGAAGTAAGTTATCGAAATTATTTCGCCATTCGTATTTTCTTCTTTGTTTTAAACTGTTCAAGTGTAAACAGAGTTGGGTTTACGGTTGGTGGGACGGCAAAGGTGTACAAACTGACAAATATGTGCCACCTGAAAGCGAGAAAGAAGAATTGTTGCAAAGGAAAAAGGAAAGAGAAGCTTTGCTAAAAGAGTTGGAAAGAAAAAAGCTACAAATGCAGAAAGAAAAAGAATTACTCGAAGCTGAAAAACTGAAAAGTACCGAAATTCAGGAACACCCTTCCGATAGCCCTGCTCCTATGCAGGATAATCCTGAGAACTGTTCGGGCAATATTGATGAACCTGTTGCGAGTACTTCTTCACATAAATTAACCGACTAAGTTTTCTGGGTGAGAGATGTTTGTTTCGGAGTGAATTAACAGTTTGAAGTGTCCTAACCGTGTGAATAACCTCGTAGCACGTCGACCTAATTAATTCCTTTATTTAATTGTTTACTTACTCTTTTTCGTATAATATGAGCAATTTCGTCTAATTTCTTGATGCATATTTTCTGTTAAGTAAGAAAGAAGAAGAAGAACGAAAACAGCTACCAGATGTGATGAAAACACTCGGCGAGTGGGGTGAAGACGAACGAGAAAGGGAGCCAACGAAATTTGAAAAAGAAAATCCAAATATTTTCATGTTAGATGGCAACGGTGATTTTAAAAATATGTAAACTTCGTACTACGTCGTGTTACATAACTGCATACTTTTTTCCTTTTTTTTTCAAAAACAAATTCATTTTTACATCATATTTTTACTGCCTTTTTTTTTTGTACCTTTTATTACAATATAGATTTTAAACGGCTTCCTTATAGTATTAGTCTCGATTACGATATCGTGTCACTTTATCCTTCATTTTTTGTTCGTATTTTTATCATGTTCGTTTTCAATTTTCATTCGATTTACGCTGGACGGTATCAGTGTGTGGGGGATTAAAGTTAAGAATATTGTTGTGGGTAATTAAGATTCGAAATAAGGTATTTTACTGGCACAGTTTTTATGTGAGAACTCGATGTATTCGTATTTTTTTCCTTGTCATTTTAAATTATTGAGAATAAATGATACGACGTTGGTGTCTGGTGTAGTTATTTGGCGAATGGTTTCAGAAGTCGATAATTTCTCGATGAAATATGTAGGTAGTAATTTTTCAAACAAAATTTGTTGATTGAACCCCTAGAGGCTTAGATACGAATAATTTTGGTCATTGCAAATGTTTCACTTAGATCTCTCAACCATTCCATTTCACATAACACTGGTGTATGAAGAGTAGGGTGGACCTTGTTTTTCGAATTTGGAATTTTGGTCTCCCCCCGGCGCCCAAAAGTTGTGACCTCTGATGAGAAAATAATTCGCTAATTTTTTGTTTTTGCCCTCCGTGAAAACCCATCCCTGTGGTAGGCCCCATTTTTCAAAATTAAAAAAAATACAAGTTTTCATAAAAATTTTCAAAATTTAATTTTTTCAATGCCAGTGCCTCAGTGTGGCTCTCAATTGTATAAAAATGACTCTCAGAACGATTTTAGCCCCCCACCTCCCTCCCCTCAACTAAAAAAAGCTTTCTTAAAATGAAAAAAAAAACTGAATTTTTCATAAAAAAAAAAAAAAAATGAAAAATATTTTTCCATTCAAAAAAAAATTATAATAATAATACCTAATAAGAAATTTCATTCGGCGAAAAATTGAAAAATTTGAAAATTGGTCTACTCGGCCACTCCCTCTTCCCCCCAAAAAAATGCAGATTTTTTTTCAAGTAATTTAAAAAATTTCTTATGTACTCCAAAATAAAAAAAATAATAAAATTTTATTCAATGAAACACGACAGTTGGAAAAAATTGAAAAATACTTTAGTCCAAAAAAAAAAATAATAATAAAATTGAGATTTTTTTTTCAAAACATACCTATCTAAAAAAAAATTATTTTCATTTCCAAAAAAATAAGAAATTTTTTCTCAAAAAAAAAATTGAGAAATTTTCTCTTTAATAGTATTGGAAAAAAAAATTCTTTCCAATAAAAATAAAATTGTTAATAACTTAATAAGCTTTTTTATTCAAAAAAAAGTAATAATTAATAAGAAATGAATAAAATTTGTGAACGGTCCTACTTAATAAACACAATACGTACCTAATGGAAAATTGCTTTACCTGGGTATTCCAAAAAATCAAAAATTCTTTACAATGAAATTGAGAAATTGTTTTTCTCTCCGATAAAGTTGAAAAAATTTTTATTCGAAAAATAATGGAAAATTGTTTGGGGTGTAAGTACTCACCATTTTTCTTGAAAAAAATTGTCATTTTAGCATAGTATTTTATGCTTTTACGGACACCAAAATAGAAAAAAACGAGACCAAACTCGGCGCTTCGCGCCTCGCCAGCCTGGACCCCCCTGGTTGGCTCTATTTCCACACTACGTTTAAAAATATGAAACATAGTATATGCTTTTACTACGTGACAAAATGTTTTAAAGTCACGAATATTAATTTCAACGGAAATTTAAAAGTCTAAAAAGTATAATAATATAATATGCTAAAAAAAATCCAAGTTTCAAAATATCTGACAAAATGTCTGAAAGTCATCTTTTAAAAAAATTTCCAAGTTTCAGGATGTCTGACAAAATGTCTCAAGTTTAAGAATGTCTGATAAAAAGCCTAAAAGTCATAAAAAATTTTCATAAAATTTTTTATAAGTTTTAGAATGTCTGACAAAATGTCTAAAAGTGATAAAATTTATTTTAAAAATTTCTAAAATGCTTAATTAAATAAAAGTTTTAAATGTCTAACAAAATGTCAGAAAGTCATCTTTATAAAAAAATTTCTAAGTTTCAGAATGTCTGACAAAATGTCTAAAATAAGTTTTTTTATGTCATCCAAACCTAACCTAACCCAATTTGGTGTCGTTTTTTTTCATTTTGGTCATCGTAAAAGCATATACTATGCTAAAATGTGACAGTTGGGTTAGGTAGGTTAACATTAGGTTAGGTTTGGATGCCATAAAAAAACTTTGAAAATTTTTAATAAATTTGATTTTTAATACATTATGTCAGACATTTTGAAACTTGTTTTTTAAATTTTATGACTTAGACAATTTTTAGACATTCTGAAACTTTTTTCTTAAAAAATTGTCATTTTTTTTTTGTAAAAAATTTGTCATTTTTATTTTTTTTTTCCGTAAAAAATTGACATTTTTTTTTGTAAAAAATGGTAATTTATTTCAGAAAAGATTGTCATTTTTTTAGAAACAAATTACTAGGTATTTCTTTTTGGAAAAAAATTCTTTTTTTTTGAAAAAATCATCATCATTTTTAAAAACAGTCATCATTTTTTTTTTTGAAAAAACTTTTGATTTTTTCGGAAAAAATTGTAATTTTTTTTGTAAAAAAAAAGGTAATTTTTCTTTTAGAAAAGATTGTCATTTTTTGGAAACAACCATTATTTTTTTTGAAAGAAAAAAATTTCATTTTTAATTTTTTTTTTTTTGGAAAAAATCGAAATTATTTTTCTTGAAAAAAGTCATATTTTTTTTGAAAAAACTTCTATTTTTTTGTAAAAAACTAATTTTTTTTTTAGACCAGAATTTTTATTTTTTATTGAAACAATAACCTAATATTTTTTTGGAAAAAATCAAATTTTTTCTTTTCTTTTTGGAAAAAATAGTCATTTTTTTTTGAAAACGTTATCATTTTTTTTAGAAAAAAAATTATCATTTTTTTTGTTGAAATATTGTCATTTTTTTGGAATGAAAATTTTTTTAAAATTTTAAAACACAGACTTGAAAAAAATTCTTGTTTTTTCAATGCCTACCAACAAACAGAACAATTTTCCATTATTTTTCGAATAAAAAGTCTTTCAACTTTATAGAAAGAAAATTTCTCAATCTCAATATTTTATTGCAGAGAAAATTTCTCTTTTTTTTTTAATAAAATTTTTTTCAATTTTTTTATTTTGTGAAAAAAAAATGTTTAAAGACTGGTAAAGCAATTTTCCATGTGACCTGTTATAAGAAAATAAAACCAGGTTATAATTCGAATATCAGGAAAAAAATTGAATTTCCAATAAAAAATGATTCTCTTCAATTACTTTTTTGCTGGAAATTTAATTTTTCATCATGTAATAGTATTGGTTTTTTGATATTTTGTTTAAAATTTGAGCCAATATACTAGATAAGAAGAGTTGAATTTTCCACTTTTTGCATACAAAAATTTCACGATCAGGCTGTAAATTTGTACTACGCTTATGACATAATAGATAGTCAATTTGGTATTGGAAATCATCGAATTCAAGTAAAACAAAACAGCGAATTTTTTGTATAAATTTATTCTCATTTTGAACGTGAATATAAACGTACAAGTACATAAGGAAAAAAAAACTTGAATTAATAATAAATAATCATACTGAAGCTTCCAATATACTGCTCATTTTTTTTTTGTTTTCCTTAGAAACAAACTCCCAGTCATGGGGTTTGCCTCGGTGCTAAATGAATGCATGTAAAAAAAAATTTACCACAAATAGAACACGAATATTTACCTTAAAAACTACATTGTATATCTTACAAATAAAATATACCTTTTCGATCGATGAAAAGTAAGAAAAATTAAACATTAAGCTGAGAATCAAAGACTTGGTCGCGAGCTTTCGATTATTATTCGTAACGGAGACTAGAACTATGAATTCTCTTGGTACCACATGCATAGGTAAACGCTGCTTACAAAAAAATATCCTTAATATCAACCTAGATGACTAGTTAATTATACTAACTAAACCTGTGAATAGCAGCCATTATCTATACGGTACGTAACTTCCGCGTGGGCGAATGAAAATTCGCCAATTTTGTAAACACCGCGTGTCTTTCGAATAATTAACCCTATCTTTGTATAAATTTACGTAAAAAATACTTAAGACGATCACAAATTCACGTACTGATAGGCCGTAATGTTATTTTTACTCCATATCATATGCTAATTATACAATTTTACTAAATTTTTCTCATATTTTTTTTATGTTTTTTAAATTAAATCATTTTTTGACTTAGGTATAGAAAAACGTAAATAATAATAATAATAACATTCGTAACAACGTAGAATAATATAACTTTCAAGTAAACAAACCATTTTATACAAAATATAAAATACTTATTAATTAAGCGATAGTAACCGATAAAAACTTGAATAGTAGGCTCGGTGAATAGAAATATATTTATGAATAGAGGAAATAGAAATAATAAAAAAAATGATTTCTGTTTTTTTTTTTTTTTTTTTTTTGTTTCAAATGAAAGGGGGATTTTGTTGGATATATTTTTTTTTCGAATGTAATAATGTAAAATAACCTGATTATTGTTCAGTCTCTACGAGGCCTTCGTTTACGAGGTGACGAAGGTACACCGGCAGCTGGTTGACTATCTTGAGGTAATTCTTCGGGATCCATTTTCGATTGCTGTTTTTTGGCGTTTTTCTTCTTGTTCAATTTCGCTGGTGGGACTGGCGGTTGTTCTTCTTCTTCCGAGGATGGTCTGGATTGTTTTTCCTCCTGAATAAATGAAAAAATAGTACGTAAGTGGTAAGTGGATGTAGCAGCGTATAAAATTTGTTTTTTAACAACGCAAAGATGATTAGAATTTTTTTTAATTTCCAACTTTTATTAAAATCATAAGAATTAGGTATGTATTTTTTTTGTAAATTTTGGAACAAGTGAGGATTCTCTAAAAAATTTTGAACTTCTTTTCAATAAAAAATTTACTGATATTTCGTGAATTTTTTTCAATTTCTCAAGTTTTTTACATGTTTTTTTTTCAAATTTTGTGAATGTTTTTTTTGACAAATTGGTGAAAAGTAGTCCTAATAAGTTCGGTTAACAAATCACTGGAATTTTTGAGATTTTATTTCAATTTGTGAAAAATTTGCTGAAAATTTTGAAAAATTTAAAAAAATTTTCAGAGGCTTTGAGAAAATTCTTCATTTGACAACTTTGTGACTTTTCCAAAGGTTTTTGGTACCTCTTTGAAATTTTGTGGTTTGTGGAAAAATGCCTAAGATTCTATAAAATCATATTTTTCTCGAAATTTTTCAATTTTTTGTAAATTTTTTCGGTTTTTTATGAAATTTTTCATATTTTGCGCAAAATTTTTCAATTTTTTGTAAAATTTTTCATATTTTTTGCGAAATTTTTCAACTTTTTATTTTTTATTTTTCGTATGAAATTCTGAAAAAATTATCTGTACTCTTGAGAAAATTTTAGGAAAACAATCTAAATTTTGAGTAAAATTCATTGAGAATTTTGCAGAAAGTTTAATGATAGGTAATTAGGTATGTAAAAATTTTTTCGATTTTGTAAAATTTAATCAAATTTTGTAAGTAATTCACTGAAAATTTTGTGAAAAAAAACGAACGACGGCCTTAAATTTTTAGAAGTAATTATTGAAAATTTTCAGATGTTATTTCAAAAAAATTACTTAAATTTTGAGGAAAATTTAATGAAAATGGTTAATTTGCCTAACTTTGATTACATTAAATTTTTTAGAAAATTCTGAAAAAAATCATGGGATTCTGTAAAAATTTTCAAAATTTATGTTTGTGAATATCTCTCATAACTTTCTGAAATTTTCAGAGAAATTCATCACCGAAAATTCTGTGAAAAAATATTTTTAGAATCTGTAACAAAATTTTTTGAAAATGTAAAAAAAATTCTAAAACCATAAAGAAAAATTGCCAAAAATTATTACAAAAATTCATCAAAAATTTTCTGATAAGTATTTTGAGAAAAATTTTCCCATGATTTTTATGGAAAAATTTTATGAAAATTTTGAAACATTTTTTGAAATGTGAAGAAATTTTTGAGATTCCATAAAGCGTTCAAAATTACAGAAAATTTTTCTTTTGCAGTCGTGAGAAAAATTCACTGAACACTTTGTGAAAAATTTTTCTAGCCTGTCAAAAATTCACTTTTTTTTTTAAATTTATTAAAAATGTTCTGAACGGGGTTTCCAAATTTTTTTTCGTACCATCTACAAAATTTTTAGAAATTTGTAATGAAATCTCTGGAAATTTAACAAATGACTTTTTTAAAAATTTTGTGAAAAGGTCAAAAAACTTGAAAAAAATTCTTAGGAAATTCTGTCATTTTTCCAAACTTTTGTAAAAAAAAATTAATTTTTTTTTCAAGATTGCAAAATATTCACTGAATTATTTGCGACTTTTTTTTTAGAAATTTTGAAAAATTTTAAAAAGTTCTGTGGAAAGTAATTTTAAATTTTTTGTGAAAACATTCTAAAATTTTTTGAAAAAATAAATATCGAAAATTTCGTGGAAATTTTCGATATTTCTAGAATTTTGAGGAAATCTCAATTCAAGATTTTTTTCAAATTTGTAAAACATTAACTAATACCTATTTTGGGATTTTTTTTAGATTTAAAATTTTTTTATCAAGTTTGTAAAAAATAGTTTAACATGTTTTTTAAAAAAATTATCTAAAATTTTTTAAAGACGCATGGGAAATTTTTTGACTTCCCCATTGAAGTTTGGTAAAAAAAATTCAAAAAAGTTAGTAAGTAAATTATTTTGAAAATTTTATGAAATTTTTGTAATTTTCCTAAAATTATATTTATTTGTTTCGTTTTTTGGATTTTTTTTTCTGACGTTTTATTAAAGAAAATTTTCAGAAGATCTTCTAAAATGTTTTCTCAAGTTTTGTGGAAATTCTCCAAAATTTTGTTAAATCATATTGAAAACTTGTGAAAAATTCCCTGATTTTTTTTTTTCAATTTTCTGAAGATTTGCAAAAATTTGTAAATTTTGAAGATTGAAAAAATTGAAAATTTCCACCCCATTACGAGGTAATCTTTGGGATTATATTTGCCTTTTAAACGAAATATTATTCTTTTACTTGAAACCATTCACCTAAACTCGATGAAAAGTGTCAAGAGATGATTATCACTTCATCAAAAATTATTTTAAAAAAATTCCATCATTTTTCATTCTGCTCTCTTTTTAAAACGAAAATGAAAATTTTTCAACAAAAAAAAACAACTTCAGCAAACTGTTTTGAGCAAATCAACCAAAGTAAGCCATGCGTAAAACAGTAACTAAGGTCACCTCAATAATAACCAAATGTCACGTCTGATAAATTCCGAAAAATTTCAAACTCCATAAAATTCTACTATTTTGTTTGTGAAAAAAATATATACATACAGGATCGGTATCGTCAGCTTGGTCATTAACATCGCCACCTTCGACAATATCTTTATCGCCAATTAAATCATCTTCATTAGTAGCTTGACCCGGCTCGCCTCTGCTAGCGAATTCGTCATCGGCTTGGTATTCGTCAGTCTTCTTATGCAATATTTCTCTTTCGAAGTCGTCTTTATTCTACGTAAATACACAAACGAGGTCGTCATAAGGTGCAATTCGAACATCGCAGTAAAGAGTATAGGAATATTTACACTTTGACCAACAATACTTACTCTTCTTAAACGTAAACAACAGGTACCAATAATGCCAACAATTATAGCTAATACCAATACATATACAGCCCACAGCCACGGGTAATTGTTGGTGTATTCTAAGAACATCTTGTAAAAACTGACCTACAAATGCACAATGGAAAAAGGTATGATGAGCTACGTAATAAACTACAGGATTTTGCATGTTTTTTTGGTGGTAATTTGAGAGGAACGTCTACGTGCTTTTTATTTGAAAAGGGTTAAATCGTATTAGAAAACCTTTCGAATAACGTCTCGCATATACAATATGTATAATGTAATTGGTACGAGACAGTAAACTGCATATGCTGCCCACCAACCGGGTTTAAAATTCATTTGTTTAAGTAAACGTCCTTTCAAAGTGACCTGATCAAAGTCTCGATTAGATTGATGACTTGGAAAGCTGTCAGCAGATGTCGGAATTACTTACACTTTCAGCAGCTATGCTCTTTTTCTTCAAAGCCCACGTTTTTTCAGTCCATTCGTCGGATACTGAGTCGTTATCAGTAACTAAGATATCATCGAAATACATATTGTTGACTAGAGTCCAAAGTTCGAAACCGATATAGCCCTGAAAAAAGAACAAATTTCAGGAAAAAGCTCTAATAAAAGCTAACTAGGCTGATACGACTTACGATAGGAGAATTCTTCAAAGGAGTTTCATCGTGATAGAAATCTGGATTCGCGATCTTCCTCGGGATCCATTTACCTTTGTAGTCTGGATTATCGATCATAGGTGCCTTCCATTTACCTTTATATTTAGGATTATCGATCATCGGTGGACTCCAAGGACCACATCCAGGAGCAAGTTTACAGACTGGATTTTCAACCATTGGTGGTTCCCAATCACCATCCATTTCATCATCCCTGTCGATAGAACACAATTAGAAACGAAATCGACTACCTTATTGGATAATTTTACAATTATTTACCAGTCTACTGGTTTGACTGCTTCGATATCAGGAATGGTCAAGGGTTCATCGTCGAGCCAGCCGTCTGGTTTGGATGCATTTGGATCAGGAATTTCGCTGGGTTCGTCTTCGTTCCAGCCTTCAGGTTTGACTGCGTCCGGATCTGGGATCTTGGCACGATCGTCCCAGTCTTGTGGTTTAACATCGTGTACGTCGACGATCTCTTTAGGTGGGTTAATCGGTGGGTTGAACGTATCTTCGTCTAATAAATTACCTTGATATTGTACCTAGAAATTTGGCAACGTTAATTAACATCGAGATTTAATTCAGTACTCGAATAATCACGATGTTTACTTCGTTATCGATATAGAAGGCGAAATCGTTATTAGGTTCGATGACTAATTTCAATAAATGAGGTTCTTGATCCTTGTACAGATTATCGTCAACTTTCAACTTGGTACAATGTTTCTCGACGATGGTGCCATTGATAGGATTTTTATGACGGATAATAAAATGCATCTGAAGAGAAAATTATCTCCATATGAGTACTCATTGTAACAAGAAACTTCAACTGATAAGATTACTCTTCACCTTGGCAAGACCACCACATTTATCCGGGCCAAACATAATCGTATATGGTGTTTTATCATTGAACTGAGATAAATCTCTGAGCGCCCCGTCAGTCAAAAGTTTCACATAAGCTCCGCCACAGTCGACTGTTTTCTGGAACGTGACAACGTACTGTACGACGAACTTCTTTTTACCATCGAAAACGAAAGGTTTATTGAACTTGGCAGCAATGGCGGCGTGTCTACTTTCGGTCACAAGTACCAAACCAGTATCTCCTTTCAAGGCGAACCTTTCCAATTGTAACAGGTCCCACTTTCCTGCAGAAAATTTCGTCAATTAATTCAACTCTAATGACGAATTATTCGACGAAGCGTGAAAAATTACCATCGTATTGGGCCAGGTCTTCACTGACGTCTGGTTTTTTAGCTTTGGAAAGAACCCATTTTCTTTTAAATTCGTTCAAATTATCGAAATGTTCGGCGAAATGGATACTACTCGTTTTAATAACCGGACTGCTGTAAGGTATCCCTTCGATTTCGACATACTCCTGAAATCAATTCCATAGTTAGTTTTGGGGCGGCATAATCAAAGAGATAGAGTTTAGATACGAACCTGTTTCAATTTCTGAGCTTGATTTTCACCTTCGGCGTGGCAGTGAACGATTATCGACAATAAACACCATAAAAAAGCCAACTTGGACATTTTTACTGTAAAAATAACGGAAAAATTGATCAACTCGAAGTACATAGAATTACTTAGTTTAAAAGCCAGGAAACCATAAAAGTGAACAGTTCGTTCAATCGTTGTACATTTTCACACATAGAAAACGTGTCTACATACGATTTGAAAGGGTATTGACCACATACAAATAAATGCTGTAAATTTAACGCATCTTTCACAAGAAAAGGTAACCGGCGGTGATTAAAAATCGTCGTCAGAGATAAGAAAGAGGACGTCGAGTAGTATGAGGTGATTAAACCAGGTACTTACTTTTTTTCTTACTTCGTATTCTGAATTAATCATAACACTGGAATAAATATCATTTAATACTCGAGTAAATTAGATTAAATTAAATTATTCTAATTTCATTAATCAAATTATTCGCCTCGGCATTGTGGTAAAAGATGATAGGCAGAAAATATCACCACAAAAGTCAAGGTAGAAGTGGTGACGAGGTGGGTGGTCTTTGATTACGTAACGTTTTTACTGGTAAATTTCGTGTAATAACGGGTATTTTTTACAATAAAAATTGAACAAATTGCAATTTTTTTTTTTATTTAAAAAAAATAATAAATCCAAAAAATAAAATTGTCAAACTTCAAAGTTTTAAAAAAAAAAAAAAAAATTGAAAAATTGCTAAAATTTCAAAAAAGGAAAGAAAAAATATAAAAAATTAAAAATAATGTTCATTCGAAAATTCAAAAATTCTCAGCCACGGGTGCTTGATATATTCAAAATTAAAGGAGAGGGAGTGGTCCTATCAAAATTTTTGTTATAACCAAAATTATTCCCAAGACTTTAATCTACAACTTTTGTTTGAAAATTTTTTCAATTGGACCCCTCCCTCTCTACCAATTTTGCATAACACCCCGAAGATACAAATTGAAAAATATGGTTGGAGCGGAGGGAGCCGGAGAGAGGGCCGAGGCTCGTCGAGGGTCCAATTGAAAAAATTTTCAAATAAAAGTTGTAAATCAAGAACCTAAAAATAATTTTGGTCATTATAAAAATGGGTTTTTTCGGTCCTTTTGCGTCAGTGAAATTGCAATAATCACAAGAAATGATCGAATCAAAAAACTAATCGCGAATTTGAGTTCTGTGCGTCAAACTACCCCGATTTAAACCCATCGCGCGATAATTTTGCCCAAAAATGAAAAATTTGCTTTTTTGATTAAAATTTTTTTTCCTCTCTTCATGTTCGATTTTTTAAAAATGCAAATTTTTCAATTTCGTGCAAAATTATCGCGCAAAGGGTCTGAATCGGGGTAGTTTGACACACAGAACCCGAATTCGAGATTAGTTTTTTGATTCGATCATTTCTTGAGATTATTGCAATTTCATTCACGCAAAAAAAGTGAAAAAAACCGAATTCGCGAAAAATGAACGAACAGAAGTGAAATTCGGGAAAAAGGTGTACGAGGGAGTACTTAGTGATGTACATTGAGGGAAGTTTTTTTGATCAAATTTTACCCTGCGTACACGAGGAAAACGTTGAAAAACATGTTTTTTTTGCCATTTTAAACAATTTCCACCACTTGGAAAAATCTGAAAAAATTCACAGTGGTTTGGAATACACCTAAAAACATATATAAATTTTTTCCCGAAATGCGTTCATTTTTGTTATTTTTTAAACGGCTGTCAAACTTTTCAAACCGCGTTTTGAGGTCATTTTCAAGGTCAAAAAAATCTGAAAAAATTTGAGGTTGTTTCCACTCAGAACCCTTCCCTGTACACCAAATTTCACTTCGATCGGTTGAAAAATATTCGAAAACGAAGAAAATCGTAGTTTTTGAGGTACCACCTCCTTAGAAAGGGGCGAAATTTCAAAATACGTCTTGAAATGGTCGTTCTGAATAATGCGAGCGTACAACCAAAACTCAATTTCACCCTGCTTATGTGCGTAAAAGGTTGAAAAACGCGGTTTTCGCCATTTTTAGGCAACTTCCACCACTCAGAAAAATCCGGAAAAATTCACGGTGGTTCGAAATACACCTAAAAACATGTATAAATTTTTTCCCGAAATGCGTTCATTTTCTTTTTTTTTTAAACGGCTGTCAAAGTTTTCAAAAACATTTCAAGGTCATTTTCAAGGTCAGAAAAATCTGAAAAAAATTGTGCATGTTGGTACTCGAGACCCTCTACTATACACCAAGTTTCACTTCAATCGGCCAAAAAATGGCTGAGATAACGCCGAAAAAGTGAAAACCATGTTTTTCGAGGTACCAGCCCCCTCGAGGGGGATGGGAATCTCACAATACGTTCTAAAATCATATTTTACCACTACAAAAAGATTTTTTGAAAAAAATTCGAAAATGGCGTCTGAGGCAGATTTACCTATCTTATCCTGCTATAGCCTTTTTCATGTTTGCTGCAGTTTTTCTCTTCGTGTACTGTTAGTCATCATTTTTCAAAAATATAATAATAATTCGAATATTATTGTTAGGCTCAAAGCACAGTGGATACGATACGAGATACGATTTGAGATCCGATACGAGAAATCACGAAATCTTACACATTTTTTGAAAAAAATTTCTTTATTACCAAATAGCCATTAATATCTGAACGCATGTAAGAGCGGAAAAAAAAGCTCGTAAATGCATTCAGATATTAATGGCTATTTGTTAATGAATAAATTTTGTTTCAAAAAATCATCAAAAAATGTATAAGATTCATTCGTATCTCGTATCCACTGTGCTTCAAGCCTTATCTTTAATGGTGCGTTCAGCTCATCGGAGAGTAAAGGCTCGTTCACAATGCACCTTAACTTTTTACTTTAACTTTAACCAGCTAAAGTTAAAGTAAAAAGTAAAAAGCAAAAAGCAAAAAGCAAAAAACAGTCAAAACTCCTACTAACCAACCATTTCCAAAATGAATTTTAAGCTTTTTTATGCTTAAAATCGTTTTGAAAATGGTTGGTTAGTAGGAGTTTTGACTGTTTTTTGCTTTTTGCTTTTTACTTTTTACTTTAACTTTAGCTGGTTAAAGTTAAAGTAAAAAGTTAAGGTGCATTGTGAACGAGCCTTAAGAATCAGGAATAAGATAAGAAAATAACGGAACCTCACATACTCGGCCACTCAAGAATTAACTTAATTTTTGACATGTACCTAATTTTTAATTTGCTACACCAAAACCACCTAGACACTACAAGCCATGAAGTTAAATTTGGCAACCTTACGGTAGACCGCTGACTTGAGCAACTTGAATATGCATTTTCCAGGCAAACGAAGTGTTTTTCGCAAAAATTGATGAGAACCAAAATTGTAGAGCGAAAAATTAACTTTTGTTTAGTGTACTCGGAATTTCGATTCGACGAATATTTCTCGAGTTACGGTCGAAAAACTGATTTGAAAATGGGCCGTCTACCAGATTTTCTCTATTTTCTCGATCAAAGAAGCGATTTTCGTAAAAATTGATAAGAACAAAAATTGTAGAGCAAAAAATATATTTTCATCTTAAAATCGTTGAAATTTCGATTCGACGAAAATACCTCGATTCATTAGCAAAAACTGTTTTTTCAGATATGCAAATTTTCATTTTTTCCTATTTCGCGGGCAAGCAAAGCGTTTTTCATGAAAATTGATAAGAACTAAAATTGTAGAGCATAAAAAATCTTTCAGTTTTAGTGCTTTTAAAATTTTTGATTCGACTAATTTCCTGAGTTATCGTCAAAAAACTATTTATTTTCTCATTTTCGAGGTCAACGGCCCGTTTTTTGTGAAAATTGATGAAAACCAAAATTGTAGATTGAAAAATTTACTCTCGTTTGCTGCAGTCGGAATTTTGATTCGATGAATATTTCTTGAGTTATCATCGAAAAACTGATTTTGAAAATTAGCCGTCTATCAAAGTTTCCCATTTTCCCGGTCAACGAAGCAATTTTCGTGAAAATTGATAAGAACCAAAATTGTAGAGCAAAAAATGTCCTTTCATCCTAAAATCATTGAAATTTCGATTTGACGAAAATACCTCGATTTCTCAGCGTAAATTGTTTTCTTGGATATGCAAATTTTCACACATTCTCATTTTCAGTGGGAACAAAGCGTTTTTCGTGAAAATTGATCTGAACCAAAATTGTAGAGCAGAAAATTTCCTTTCGTGAATGTGTTATCGGAATTTCGATTCAATGAATATTTCTCGAGTTATCGTCAAAAAACGGATTTGAAAGTCGGCCGTCTACTACTCAAAAATGCGACGTTGCCTTTCTACGCTCATGGCTTGTATTGTCTAGGTGGTTTTGGCTACACACAACACAGCGTCATCAAATTTGTTTACCTATTTCGGCTCATTTCAAGTGGCCGAATATTTCGGAGTTCCGTTTTCTTATTCCTTATTCTGCGATGAGCTGAACGCACCATTTATAAACGATGGGCATTAAAAAGTTACGATTTTTAGTTTACCTATTTTTACTGTTATAATTTTCCAGTTTCCACAGTTTTTCCAATAAGCAACAAAAAGAACTAAAGGTGGTGGTAAAGTGATTCTAATCGTCGGAAACAGAAAATGTAATTTTTTAAAGAGGATCGTTTCTGTTTTTAACTTCAAAAAACCTTTAAAAATAAGCCCCCCCCCCCCCCCCAAAGTCGTATTGATCGATTGATTCGTAGATCAGTGACTGCTGTTCTCAAAAAAATCGACAGAAAATGATGTAGTTTAAATCAAGACGCAGTCATATTAATTCTCCAATTTTATATAATTTTCTACTACCTTCTCTCTTTCTTATTCAAAACAGAATCTGACCATTAGATACTAGATAATTATGTTCTCGATAAAAAAATTTATAATATCGTAAGATGAAGTACTATTCTGATAATCATAATTTTTTCGGAGCAAATAAGTTTGCTTTATCACTTCTATACTCGTAGTCTCGTACCCGTATGTTACAGAATGGCTCCTTCACCACAGTTACTTTTATATTTTGTAACCAGTTTTTTAACTGTTTTAGTTTTAAATTCGGAATTTTTAAAATCAGAGCCATCCAATGAATGCGAAGATTTGACTTCGCAAGAAAACAAAACACTGTATAAATTGCCGGAGAAAGCTCGCATTCCATGGTTACTAAGTATTCACAAGGAAAAATTACGTGCTAAAAATCGGCGTATCAATGCTAAAAATCGGCGTATCGATGCTAAAAATCGGCGTATCAATCAACTCAACGACGATCTGATAAAAGCGAAAATTGACTATGTAAGTATTAGTAAGAACAGTAGATAAATACGAAATAGCCTAATTTACTGAGATAACCGCTTCACAGAATTTGAGGTTCTATTACTTTCCCGACCTCTTGGCATGATTATTTTTGTTGAGTAGACTGAATAAGCAAACATTTGAATGAAGTATACACAACTATGGAGAACGAAATGAAATGCATAGCGTAAGCAGATATTTTTGCAATAAGTGAAGAAATGTTAAACCATAGGTAGCGATAGGTGCAGACTGGAAGTAGTTTTTGTATCAATTTTGGATTATTTTTTAAGGCTTTCGCTTTACCGCTTATACTTATCATTATGTTAGTCGAATTCACCCTGAGTAAGCATGCTGAATCTTAATGAGCAGGTTATGCCTTGTCTAATTCTCCATGGTGCCATTCTTCTAGAGAACCAACCCTCCATTTTTCGAAGTCGCTCGGCGACAAAAATTCTTATTCTTTTTTATGCAGTTTGGTAACGGACACTTAAGATACTTTCCCCACTCCGATTATATGTTTACTTTCCTTGGGCACGGTCACAAATTCACAATGGGGCGCTACACCCCCTTAAGTGCGATTTTTGGCCCAATTCGTCCATTTTTTACACAATAATGGCTATGTAGACGGCATACGGTCGGTGGGACAAAAAAAAAAAAAACGCGTAGCAGTCAAGATGCTCCGCGACAGCCGAATTTTTTTTTCAAGTTAGTCTACTACTTTAAAAATGTTTTCATCCATGGTATTTCAGTTTCAATATCAGTTTCAACTTCAAATTCAGTTTAAAAATGTCAGGTTTTTGTCTTCAGTTTTAGTTCCTCTCTGCATTGAAGATTTCATCTTCAGATGGGGGCTCCGCCCCCATGCCCCTATTGGGGGGCTTCGCCCTCAATAGGGACATGGCAGGAGAGGATTGAGGGCTTCGCTCTCAATCCCCTTCACACTTTCAGCTCTTCAGACGAGGGCCAACACACCAAAAAAGAGGTTGAAACGTGAAAATTTATGATTTTTGACCCTGTACGGGGGTCAAATGGTGCTCAAAAGTCGAAGCCCCCAAAAAGCACATCAGTGACCTCTACTGACCCCACATCCCAAATTTCGATTGTTTAGGTCTTTTAGTTTGGGCTGTAGGCTGTTCAACGCGTCAGAAAAGACAGGTTAAAACTTGAAAAATATTGATTTTTGACCCTGTATCGAGGTCAAAAGGGGTTTAAAGGTCAAAACCTACAAAAGGCACATCAGGGGCATGAACTCGATCTATGATAAAAATTTAGGCCCCCCAGCTCCATTTGGGGGGTCTTTAGCCTGATCAACGTGAAAAAATGACCTCAAAATCCACTTTTTGGGCCCTAAAATGGGGTGGGAATGACTTGGGAAGCTGAAATTTGGATACAGTGGAGACAATCAGAGTCACTGTTGTTGGTAAAAATTTCAAATTATTTTGTCAAATTTGAGCCTCTTTAGAGCCCCCCTCAAAAAGGGGCCACCCCCAATTTTGAGGCTCAAGGGCCAATAACCCCAAAATGCACCTCAGTGACCCTTACCTATCCTAAATACCAAATTTTAGCATCCAAGGTCATTTGGTTTGGGCTGCAGGCTGATCAACGTGCCGAGAAGCGAGAAAAAACATGAAAAATTGTGAAAAATCTTGATTTTTGACCCTTGACAGGGATCAAAGGGGGCCCAAAAGTTGAAACCTACAAAAGGCACATCAGGGGCACAAACTTGATCCATGATGAAAATTTTGGCCCCCCAGCCCCATTTGGGGGGTCTGTAGCCTGATCAGACCCCAAAATCCACTTTTTGGGCCCTAAAATGGGGTGGGGATGACTTAGGGAGCTGAAATTTGACTATGGTGTAGGTAATTAGGGTTTTCATCCCTGGGGCAAGTTTCAAAAAATTTCATGATACTGGGGCTCCCCCGCACCCCCCTCAAAAAGGGGTCATATCCCCAATTTTGAGTTAGGTCCCCAGAGTGCGACCTATCAAAATGCATTAAAATTTCGCGAGAAGATTAAAAATCATGATGACAATTTTATATGAGTATTTTTTGAGAATTTTGAGTGTTTTTTCATTTTTGAGAATTTTAAGCCTGATAGGTAATTGATTTTTTTCCCGATATTTTCACATAAATTTAGTGCGACCTATCAAAATGCATTAAAATTTCACGAAAAGATCAAAAATCACGATGAAAATTTTATTTGAGTATTTTTGAAGGATTTTGGGCCTGATATTGATTTTTTTTAAAAATATTTTCACATAAATTTAATGCGACCTATCAAAATGCATTTTCACGAATAGATCAAAAATCAAAAATCATGATGAAAATTGAATACGTCTACGTCACCTCAAAAAGGACTTAATTAAAAAAGTTTTTTTTTTTTCAAAATGGCGATTGAAGTATTTACAATAAAATTATGTATTTCTCAAGTAGAAATGGTTGAGATACGATCTTGTGAATGTCGTAGAGACGAGGATGCCATACAAACATTATTTTGGTTTCGGAGCCCTGGCTCAAACATGTTTTGTTCAAAGTAGCCCCGCTTTAGGTAATAATTCGAGAACAAATATTAGTTTTTTCAAGTCCAACATAAAAGCCAAAGTAATCCGAAGGTTGCCCTCGGGGCGGCGGAAAGTAATATGGGAAATTGGAGATGAAGGGTTCAATTGGTTCAATAGATTTTTTTATACGCCGATCATTTTTCGGAAGCTTGGCGCAATGCAAAAAAAATCGTTGGTTCGTTGGCGGTGATGGCGTGGCGGCGGCGGCACACAAGTGTACCTGTAGGTAGATTTACGCGGTGCGTCAGGTACTTCATTAATTGATTGATTTTTTTTTACAGATGTTTGCCAGTTTTATGTGCGGATTGAACCTCATCAGACAAAGTTTGGAAGCGCTGATCGAAAGGTTAATAGGTCAAGAAAAGCAAGACATCGATAATCAATTTTATTCTAATCCGAATGAGAGATATATTTCTTCAAATGCCATGCGATTAATTAGGCGTATAATGCCTCCCACCATATCCGACCTGACTGACCGTGAGAAGGATATAGCTGAAGCATTTAAGCTATTCAAACGTTTTTTTTGTGCCATTCGTTATGGCGAAGCTTCAGATTCAAATGCACCCTTAGCGAAACTCAGGACCATGTTAACCAACAACAACGTCCGCATTTGGAAATGCGCTGCAGTAGCTGCTGGAATCCGCAAATTGTGCAATAATTACATGCACCACAACCGATCAGAGGCTGTACTAATCTTTCGAGCATTCTCAGAACTACGTGATGGATGGACATTCTCGCAATGTGTGCTAAACTTCAACTCTTGGAGCGTATCGGAACGCGATATGTCGATAGTTAATTTTATTATCGCTGCTATCGGTGACGCTCCGATGGGGTTCGAAAAGGTTGGAGAGAAAGGTGGTAGGATGATTGTCCTACCGATGCAGGACCCGAAGTACGCAGTCTCACTTTGTTTATAAAGTAGGATTTTACGTATATGTGTAACAAACCTGTGTATTGAGATGCTAATTAATACTTATTAACAGCTTAATCAAAGGACCATTTTTTGAGCTATTACACAAGAAAAAAAAAACTTTTTTCAGCCTTGTTTTTTCGATTTTGAATCTTGTAGGTCTGTATACTTTGCCACGAAATTCATAAGTTAGGAAGATGATTTCTGCATTTTTACACCTTCTTGAACTGTTGAAGCTTTGTAATGATTTTTATTATTAATGTGATAGATATGACAACACTGTATTATAAGATGTATTGTAAACAGTGAATCTTAGCCCTGATCCTGATGCAGAGCCCAACGGTGGAAATATTGAACATGAAATAATTGATGATAGACCTATAGCACTTCGAAAATCAAGAAGAGAATTAAAACCGAGAGATCGTTTGAATTTATAATGTATAATTAATTTTGTAGAAGTATTTTATTTTATTTTATTTTATTTTATTTTATTTAAAAAAAAAAAAGGAAAGATGTGATAGATATGACAACACTGTATTATAAGATGTATTGTAAACAGTTTGGTTAATAAAGCAGTTTGTATCTCGAAGTCATCATAAAACAATTAACTAGGGGGCTTCGCCCCATGGGCCGCTTCGCGACCCCAACCCACTTGCTCCTTTCCTCGGGCTTAGCTTAGTGCTTCTACCAGAAATGAAAAGAAGGTTGGAAGGTCAGAATCCCCAAAAGGCACATCTAGGACTCCTACCGAACATGCATGCCAAAGAACAGCCTCCTATGTAAATTAGGGTGGCCTGTAGCCAGGGCCGGATTTAGGAAAAAAATGCCCCAGGACCATATAATTACTGAAGGCCCTCTTGCCTCTTGTAATTTTCAATTTTTAAGTGATCTGCCGGTAGCCCCTTTTCAGTGAAGGGCCCCTTTTGATGATGGGCCCCAGGGCCATGCCCCCCCCCCTAAATCTGGGCCTGCCTGTAGCCGTGACACAAAATTTAACAAGGCAAAAAATAGCAAAAAATGACCTCAAAATTGCGTTTTTGGGGGTGGAAGGTGATGACAAATGGGTTGGAAGGTCGAAACCCCCAAAAAAGCACATCTAGGACCCTACCAAAACTACATGCCAAAGGACGACCTTCTAGGTCAATTTGGGTCACCTGTAGCCGTAACACATAATTGAAAACAGCGTAAAATGACTTCAAAATCAACTTTTTTGGGGGTGTGAAAGGGTTGTAAGGTCGAAACCCCCAAAAGACACATCTAGGACCTCTACCAAATCTACACGCCAAAGGACGACCTCCTAGGTCAATTTGGGTGACCTGTAGTCGTGACAAAAAATTGAAAACAGCGTAAAATGACCTCAAAATCGACTTTTTTGGGGGTGGAAGTGGGTGGGAAAGGGTTGAAAAGTCGAAACCCCCAAAAGGCACATCTAGGATCCCTACCAAACCTACATGTCAAAGAACAGCCTATTAGGTCAATTTAGGTGGCCTGTAGCCTTGACACAAAATTGAAAACAGCGTAAAATGACCCCAAAATAGCGTTTTTCGGGGGTGAAAGGAGGTGAAAAAGGGTCGGATGGTCGAAACTTCCAAAAGGCACATCTAGAACCTCTACCAAACCTACATGCCAAAGGACGACTAAAATTAATATTAAAGAGATTAAGAGATACTTTTTCAAAATTGGGAAAGGGGTCCAATTGAAAAAATTTTCAAACAAAAGTTGTAGATTGTGGTCTTAAAAATAATTTTTTCATTAAAAAATTTTCGATTAGACCCTTCCCTCCCACCCAATTTTGATAACATGAATTAGATACTTATATTATTAAAAATTGGTGGAGGTAGGGATCTAATTAAAAAAAAATTGCAAACAAAAGTTGTAGCTTGAAGTCCAAATAATTTTGCTACTTAATTACAAAAATTTCGATAGGACCCTTCCCTCCCCTTTAATTTTAATATCAAGTATTTATGTATAGTATGATACATTATATTGAACTAATTGGTCAAATTCAACAAAAACTATCCCCCACCATGTGAACAAATTGAGTAAACTAGACACTAGTGAAAAAAAATATAAATAAATAAATTAGAAAATTTTCCGCAAAGATTTTTTTTTTGAAATTTATAAATTAAAATTGTTCGTCGGTACCTTCTTTTTTAAAAGATTTTTTTTCAAGGAATGAAAATTTTTTTTTCCTTTATTTATGAATTATTTATTTTTTATATTATTATTAAAATTATTTTAATGAAAAATTTAATTTTATTTTATTTTATAAAAGTTAACACATGAAAGTTTAATTTATTTTCAAAATAAATTTATTTAACTTAAAAATTATATTAATTAAAAAAAATAAAAATATTAAATTAATAAATAAAAAATTTAAATTTTCACCTTCAAGCCTCGATTTCTCTAGATTTTTTTTGGAGAAGAAACATCTTATTTTTAAGAAAAGAAATCTCTCAATTTTTGAAGAAGAAAGAAAAAAAAATCGTCTCAATTTTTTTGGGAAACATCCTAACTTAATCCTATTTTTTGGAGTAGAAAGTTTTTTGAATTTTTTTGTGGTACAAAATCTCCTAATTTTATGGCAAAATGTTATTTTTTTAAAAATAAAATAGTATGTACAATTTTTATTTATTTATTTTTTTTACATGCAAACAAATTTTAACTACCTCCTCGTGGAAGAATTCTTTTTTTGATATTTTTTCTTTTTTTTGGAAGCAAAAATATACTTATCTTTAATTTTTTTGGGCATATTTTTAAAAAAAAAATTTTAAAACAAAATCTCACATTTTTAGGGAAGAAAAATCTTTAGATCATAAAATTTTTTATTTTTTTAGAGCATAAGATTTTTCAATTTTTTGGAGCGCAAAATTTTTCAATTTTTATAAAGAGTTTTTTTTCAAGTTTTGGAGTAAATTTTATTTAATTTTTTGTGGGAAAAATCTCTCAATTTTCTCGGAGTAACAAGTTTTTTAGGGTAAAAATAATATATTCAAAAAAATTTTCGAAGTTGATGAAAATACCTAGATCTTAAATTTTTACATAAAAAATCGATTTCTTTGGTCTCAATAATGTTTTCGGAGAAAAAAAATCGTTCATTTGGGAAGGTAGAAGGTCAATTTTTTATTTAGATACCTAATTTTTTTGAAAAAAATTTTCATTTTTTTTAGGGAGAAAATCTCTATTTTTAGGAAAAAGAAAAAAATCTCTATCAAGTTTCAATTTTCTTGGAGGATTTTAAAAAAAAATTTAGAAGAAAAACTATCTTATTTCTAGAGAAAAAAACTCGTGATTTTTCAGAGTACAAACTTTCTCATTTTTTATGAATAGAAAATTTTTAAAATTTTCAAGGACTGAAAATCTTTTGATAAATTTTTGAAAAAGAAACATTTCCTGGACCTTTGGATAAAAAAATTCTGAATTGGTTATTATTATTATTTTTTTAATTTATTGGAATGAAATGTGGACATGTAGTTCACTTTTTTTTAGATTTAGAAGTTTCCCAAATTTTTAGGATAACAAAATTTCTCCTCAATATTTTTTTGAAAAAAATTAGAAAAAATCATTTTTACGTTCAACATTGGAAAAAAAATGGAGAAGTGATGGTAGGCATTTGCCTGTTGAGGTGTTGTTCCTCCATAGTTCATAACCATAAAAGATAGTTTTTCAAGTTCACCATTCCCACCACCAGGCAGCCACTCACCGTTGTTTTTTTATCGTTAACGACAACGTTTTGAAAAAAATTCCTTTCATATGCAATAAAAATTTGACGAATTGTTCTCTTTAAAAAAAGACAACAGCATTAACCAAATCCGAACACAATAACCTAACCTAGTCTTAGGTCATTTGTTATCTTGGCAGCTGTTTTTTTTTAACTTGAAATTCAAACGAATGATATGACAAACTCAAACTGTCCTTGGAAAATATATGTATGTATTGAACACAAAAAAAAAAAAAATTCACTGGAAAAATGTTAAATAAAATTTCACATTTGTTACTACAAAATTACATAGATAATTATTAAGTGGAAAACGTTGTTATTCCTATTCATTCATTATGAATTTAAAAGTATTACCACGTGAATTATTAATCAAATAATTAAAATCTATTTACACAGAATATTTAAATGCTTTCTCTCAGGAGCGCTACCTTTCGATAAATTTTACGCAAAGGTTCTTCATTTCAGATTCATTTTTTAAAAACTTAATTTATGGAATTATTTGGTAACACCCTTATTATTGTCCGATGAAAAATTCCTTCGTAGAATCATTCAAATTTATATAAAGTAGGTTTAAATTGAAAGAAAAATAAAATAAATAAAATCATGCGGAAATGATAATGTGCTCCAGTTATCGAACAACTTCCGAACCGACGGCTAGGTCAATCGAATAATCGCCACCGATAACGTACCAAGGGTCAAGGCTTGCTTGTTTTTTTTTGCTTGACTAGATGAAAACGAATCACATTTCTGCCTCGAGGGTAAGGAACTCACTTACATACTTGGAAATAGTTTTCAAAACATAAATTTAAAAATAATATCGACTTATACGTATTAAAAAACTAAATATAAAATCAAAACGCATCAAATTAGGAAAAAAATGTTGAGGAATGATCATAACTCTTGAAAAATGATCACTGGAGTGTCACTTGTGTATTACAAATTTAATAAACGAAACGTTGTTTTTGACTATAGTCTAATTTATCTAAATTAGGCAAACAGGCGAAATTAATCATCGGTGGAGGTCCGCACATTAAAACCAAATTATCACTTTCTGGACCATAAAGATGGGACGCGATCATTTCGGCAGAAACGAACCCAGTACTGTATTGCCAATCTGAAATAAAATTCCAAAATTAATTATAGCTCGTAGGGAGGATTAAAACAGCACCGAAATTAACTTACCTTCGGAGGGCGTGTCAACGGTGTACCATATTTTGAACTGATCAGGATGCTCTTGAGCTACTTGTTCTAGTTCATCGCGTAATAGAATATCTTTCTCAGTTTGGTTGGCGAAAAGTAACGCTAATTTGGTGTCATCTTTTGGGTCTTTAGTTATATAACGAATCAGCTGCAACATTGGTGTAATTCCGGTGCCACCTGATTGAAATTGAAAATATGACATTTGTAGACTAATTCGAGGAAATATTGGATGAATAAAAATTAAATGTACGGACCAGCAATCATGGATAATTTTTTAGCGTGCACTTGAATCGGAGGCTCTTTACTTTTGACTCGGATACTAAAAACTCCATACCCAAGATATTCCAGTTTACCGGTAGGTCCACGGAAATCAATCGTAGAACCGATGCTCATATTTTCAATGTATTGACTAAGTTTACCTCCGGCTGGAAATTTTGGATGTGTATCTTTGAAGTAAACCTGAAAAATGAAAATCAATTTACGTAAGTAGATGTTCGAGTTTCATCATAAAATAATTTCTATACCAACAAAATACCTTAATAACGAGATCCACAAATCCGAAATCTTCATCAGAGCTGACCGGAGTATAAGCACGACTTACCAATTCGTCGTTAATTTTAGCACTAACGTAGAGATGCTTTCCAATAGGTAATCCTACACATAAACAAATCAACGATAATGCTGCAATCGTACAACTTACCAGAGGAAAAGCTTCCCATACCTAGAACGTGTTTATCTGATGGCAACTTGAATCTGAATTTTCTCGTATCGTGACTGATGATTTCCTTCTCCATCAAAGGCAAAGCAACTTTTTCATCCGGATTGACCAAAGTACGCAGAACCTTCTGCTTCTTCTTCTGATTAAGGAATATAACATAACCGGTGGATATGATCAGACCGAGTCCAATCAACATGGACGTTACTCCCTGCAATAGGTCATCCATCAGAAACACACTAACTACAACATAAACCAAAACCGTCGTCAGTATACTCACAAAACTCCAATTAGGAAACATTTTCCCCTACCGAGCCAAGTACGAGATAATCTAGAAAACACACAGCACACGATTATTTCAAATGTCACATAAAGCTTTAACCGGTATCAGAACGTTGGTCTCGGACGACGTGATTATTTTCACGTACCAGTATTCACCTTGAGGCACAAAATAACTACATCTAACTGAAACTTACCTACTATTAGGTTAGCAAAATCAAGTCTATCAACTCAACGACTGGTGACTTTTCGGCAACGATAATTTGCAGGTATGGACGCACCACGGTTAATGAATCAAATGAGTTGTTGTGTACTAATCTCAGGCAACATATCGTAACCGCAAAAACTTGCCGAAATACCCATTAACGACATTGCACAAGCATTAAATTCATCCACACCACTTCTATTTTTACTCTCGTAATTAAAATTGAAAGTGATAGATGATAACCTCGTGCGTTATCTCATCATGCGCAGAAAATGGGGGGAAATGGAGAATTTATGCGCAATAGAGCAAACTCTTGCCTAGATGTGGTTTGCAGCATCCGAAATGGAAAGAAATGGCGATCTTCCAGCGTTCAGCCGCATTGTTTCAAGTATTTCTATAATAAATACAAAGAAAATCAATCATTAATCTAATTATTAATAAAATTATTTCGATTTCGTGCAGAATTTTGCAATAAAATTAATAAAAATTAAAAAATAAAACTGTCGAATCAACGAAAACAAAGCAAAAGGTGTGTCAATGCTGCCTAATCTGAAAACACAAAAAGTCAATAAAATTCAAAGTTGTTTATTTTGAAGAAAAAGAAAAAAAAACAACTTATTTGTCACGAGATTGCTCCAAAAATTTGAAAATTCGAATCGAAAAAACGTTCTTTAAAGTAAAATAATACTTAAATGTGTCCAAAAAAGTGTATACTCTGACTAAGTATAATATAACCATGTTTAAAATATTCATTCTAGCGTGTATTCTGACCAAATACTCAGGTAAGAAACACCGAAACACCTCCGTTTAAAGGGTGTGGTAAATTCATGAATCATTCTCATAGATCTCAGTTTATAGTAATTTTATCGTAAATATAATCTCACAACGTCCTTATAATTAATCTCCGTCCATAAGTTGATCTCCTCAGATCACCTAATTCTTGTGAAACACGTATTTACAACTCCCAATGTGTGACTACATCTCAACAAATTACTAACATTCATCTTATTTTTTTTTTAATACAGCGGATGCAATATGGTGTTACCAATGTGTATCAACTCACCCCGGTTGTGGAACTCCTTTCAAATGGATCTGGTATAAGACAGTAACGTGTCACGACGAAAATGACGAATGTGTCAAAGTTATCGAAGTGAAAGATGGTACGAGAAAAAAACACCTTCGATTTCGTACGTTATCGTACTCTTCATTAACAAAATTTGATTTTAGGGCAAGAAATAATAACTAGAGACTGTCTAAGTAGTCTCAGAGGTATAAGAACTGATCTGCCAGCCGATCGTTATGAAGGATGTAGACCAGCTACTGTAGATGTTAAGTTAGCCAACTATGTGAATAGTTCGATCAAAGAAATAGATATTAAAAGGTTAGTAATCTAATTAGTGAGCACAGGTATTTTTTCCACTGATTATAGGTATATTGATGAAATAATTGGTTTAATTTTCAGAGACTACTACGATTCGACAACTTTCTGTTTTTGTTACTTCGATAACTGGTGTAACAGTGGATCTCACGTATCTGTATCTATTCTTACTTTCTTATCAGTCGCTGTTGCCCACCTCTTGAGGAGGATTTGACGATTTCAACGTGTGTTTAGATGTTTAAATTATTCCTCATTATTGACTATGTAAATTGGTGTATTTTTTACATTCCCACTCGGTATTTTATACTTTTTTTTATATCACTTTAGAAAAACTTGAAAGTTAAAATTTTTTAATTCCAGTATTACGCTTCTCGACTTTTTTAAATTATTATTTAAGTAGAGTAATCTCAATTTTTATAAATTTTGTGATAATTAATCTCGTAATCCATCCACTTGGTAGCAATAATATTGTGTTTATAATAATGCACAAATCCGTCCAATAAGATCTGTGTTCATTTTTTGTACGTATTATACATACAAAAAATATATTTTTTTATACTTAATCATTGACTTGCATTTTTAACCAAAATATTATTATAGGTAGTTTGAATACGTTTCCGTTACAAATTATAAGGGTCAACAATTAGGAATTTTTTAGAATGTAGCTCAATTTTTTACCCAATTAGTGAATGATTGAAAATTTTTAAACATTCATTATCAAAAATATTTTAAAAAATTTTTACTCAAAAAAATTGAGAAATTTTCTTCTCCAAAACAAATTTATATATTTTTTCTCTAAAACAATTGAGGAATTTTTGTCCTCAAGAAATTAAAAGATTTACTTTTTCCAAAAAACAAGCGATTTTTCCCCCAAAAAATGAAGATTTTTTTCAAGAAGTGGTGAACGAGACCAAAAATAGGAGTTCTTTGTAACAAAAAAATTACTTAAATTTATTCCCAAAAAGTCTCGATTTTTTTTACTTTTGATTTAATAAAATTCAAAGACATTTCTTTTTTAAAGAACAAAATATTTTATCTCCAAAGAAATTGAAAAACGTTTTAAAGTACAAACAAAACGAGTATTTCTTTAAATCCGAAATTTTAAAGAAATTTTTCCATTCAAAAAATAAAAAAATAAAAATTTGAAAAAGTTGAAAGACTTGTTCAAGAAAATCAAGACAAAAAAGAATAAAGATCTCTTTCTAATAATAGGTAGTTGAAAAAAAATCATTCATTCATTTATAAAACTGAGAATTTTTTGTTACCTACCTACAGAAAAGTCCAGAAAAAAAAATTATTTCAGAAAAGTTAGGCATCTTTTTCATTGATAAAACATCAATTCCAAAAGAATTCAGAGTCTTCATTCCAGAAATTAGAAAAAAAATATTTAGGTACTTTAAATTTTTTTTAGAGATTTTCTCTTCGAGAATGTGAGAGGAATTTTTCTCTCTAAAAAATTGGAAATTAGGATTTCCTTCGAGAAATAATTTTTTTTTTTAAGATTGTAACATTTTATTCCGTAAAAATAATCATTTTTAAAAACACAAAACAAATTTATTCCAACAAAAATTAGATTTTTTATTGCAAAAAAAAAAAAAAAGTAGGTACCTATCAAAATTTTAAAACCACTGTTACAAAATTCATGTTTTGAATAATCTTCAAAAATTCCACGAGAGTACGATTTCTCCTTAAAAGTGCAGCAGATTTTTTCACTAATCAGTTGCAGTTTTGTATAAATTTAAATTTTTGAAAATTGTCAAAATTTTAGAATTTTACAAAATTCATGATTTTAAAATTTTTCGAAAATTAAGATTTTCTCTTCAAAGTATTACAGTACCTAGCTTTTTTCATTATTCAAATACAATTGTGCCGAAATTCAATTTTTTTTTTAATTTTTAAATTTTTAAAAATTCTTTAAAGTCCTGATTTAAAAAATCTTCAAAAATTTCATCAAAGTAGGATTTTTACTTTTGAAGTGCAGTAGCTTTTTTCACTAATCAGTTGCAGTTTTGTTGAAATGTAAATTTTTTGAAAATTGTCAAAATTTTAGAATTTTACAAAATTCATGATTTTAAAATTTTTCGAAAATTAAGATTTTCTCTTCAAAGTATTACAGTACCTAGCTTTTTTCATTATTCAAATACAATTGTGCCGAAATTCAATTTTTTTTTAATTTTTAAATTTTTAAAAATTCTTTAAAGTCCTGATTTAAAAAATCTTCAAAAATTTCATCAAAGTAGGATTTTTCCTTGGAAGTGCAGTAGCTTTTTTCACTAATCAGTTGCAGTTTTGTTGAAATTTAAATTTTTTGAAAATTGTCAAAATTTTAAAATTTTATAAAATTCATGATTTGAAAAATTTTCTCTTGAAAGTATACCAGTTTTTTTTTATTAATCAAATGAAATAAGCTCAAAATTCTCATTTTATTATAATATAAAAATTTTAAAATTTTATAAAAGGCATGATTTGAAAAATCTTCAAAAATTCCATCAAAGTAGGATTTTGCCTTGAAAATGCAATCAATTTTTTCATTAATCAATTATTGTAATTGTGCTAAAATTTTTAAAAAATTTTAAAATTAATTTTACAAAATTTATGATTTGAAAATTTTTTGAAAATTCCATCAGAGTAGGATTTTGCCTCGAAATTCATATTCTTTTCAAAATATCAAAAAATTCATGAATTGTTTCTTAAAAAATTCCATCAGGGCAAGATTTTGCCTTGAAAGTACAGTACGAGTAGGTAAATAGCTTTTTTCAGTAATCAAAAACAATATTGTGCTGAAATTTTAATTTTTTAAAAATTTAGTAGTATTTTTTCACTCCATAACAGCTAAGAGATTTTTACTTCAAAAAATAAAAGTTTATTTAAAAAATTCATGTTCCAAATCAGTTCAAAAAAATGTTTTCCAAAAAATTCACAGATTTTTTTTCCTTCAAAAAAATTGAGAAATTTTTTTATTCAAAAAAATCTAAGAATTTTTGTTCTTAAAAATAAGAGGCATTTTTACTGCAAATAATTTAAAAAAAATGTATTCCAATAGAATTGCAAGAACCTGATTTTTTTTATTCCAAAGAATTTATTGTAAACGTTTTTTTATTTCAAAAAATTTTGGGAACTAATTCTATTCTAAAAAATTGAGGAATGTTTCTCTTAAAAAAAATTAATAGATAAGTATTATTTTTCAAAAAAATTCAGATAAAAAATTAAGATGCCTTTTTCTTAAATTGAACAATTTTTTAGTTCAAATTTTTTTTCGTCAACCCAAAAAAATGCAATTTTTTTATTCCAAGGAAATTCAGACCCCCTCCCCCCCCCCCAAAATAGATTTTTTTTAAATTAAATAAAACCGAAGTTTTAATACGAAGAATAGCTATCAATAATTTTATACGGTGGGACTTCCTTTGACATTGATAATTATTCAATTTTCTCGAAATTACATGATTTTCCCATATTTCGTATCTTTCAAAGCATTGACAATTCTGCAATAATCCAATGTCTTGATAAGGAGACGACATAAAGGTTAAAGTTCTATTTCGGATCGAATATTTAATAACAAGGTTAATAAGCTATTTCAAAAAACCGAAAATCATTTATACCGTTCCCGAGTTTACTTCTACGAAACGTAAGTATAAAATTTTTCGACACTACTCCACTTAATTAACTGAGTATGTTCCAACTGAATACTATACTCATCAAACATCAACAAAGGATTATCTGAGACACTAAACAGCGAATACCAAACAACCCCTAATGGAATGCGAAGACAAATCGTTATCATTTATATGCGTACGTGAGTTTTGGGGTGTTCTCCAATACCTCCGAGGCTAATTTCCTTATCGTCTGTCATAAATTTTTAATCGTTTTTTTCAGTCGAACCGAACTGAGCCACGCGACCAATCATTAACGTACAATAATGACCACAGGTTCAAGCATCATTCAGTCTCGAAATATATTGCATAACACGTAGCCAGACAAATATGCCTGCTTAACGCCACCACCACAGCCATCCACCAAGATACAGATCTTCGACCTCACGTAGTACAAAGGTTATTATTACATAGTATTTACCTACAAGGTTATTGAAAAATATTTTATAACACTTAAAAATCAATTTCCGTATCCAAAAGATGTCCATTTCTAAATTGAAACTAGTAATAAAAACCACGCCAGGGACATGAGCGGAGTTATTTGCGTTCTTTTCGAGTTTCGAACTTAACTCCGCCTAGAAAAGTTGTCTAGCATGTGTCGTGCTTTGCTCGTTTTAATCCTTACGACCACAACTGCGTATGGTGAATCTAATAAAAGTGAATCCAATAATACCGATGTAACGTTCATGACAACGGTAAGTGTGTGGTAATGAATTGTGTAATTTTTTAAATAAAATTATTGGCTCGATTTTTGCAAAGTTGAGGGATAAGAGGGATTTTTTGGGCAAGGATGAGCAAGTTTGTAGGATCAAATAATCCGTGTAGGATTTGAACGCGATGTTTTCAAAGTAATTTTATTATTATTTTTTGATGGATATGTTTCATTAGGTGAGTTTTTAATTTTAATTTTTCTATTTACAAATTTACGAAGTTTTTTTTTCAAGTAATAACTTCGAAATATTTTTCAAGCTGTTGAAATATTGATGAAATATTCGTCAATTTTTTTGGTAGTTCAGTATTTCCATCAAATCTTTAAAATGAATAAGTAATTCTGAATTATTTTTAAAATTTTAGAAAATATAAAAATTTATCAAATCATACCTAACCATTCACCCAATTTGAAAATTTATGAAAATTTAAAAATGACCAAAATTCTAATTTCGATCAAATTTATTAAATTTGCTAAATTTAAAAAATAGGTAGGTAACTAAATTTCGAAAAAAATTATGAAATTTTGGACATTTTTCAAACATTGAATTTTTGCCTCTTAAAATTTTTTGAAAATGTATTATGATTTCTGAAAATTGAAAATTCTAAATTACTTATCCAATAATCTTAAATTGAATTTACATCAAATTTTATAAATTTTATAAAATCAAAAATTGATGCAATTTGAAAATTTATGAAAAGTTACCAATTCCAATTCCTATCAAAATTCAAAAATTTATTAAATTTTAAAAAATTACCAAATTTCAAAAATTATTTTAAACTACGGAAATTCGATTTTTATAAAATTTTGAATTTTGTAAAAAATGTTGGAAATTGATCTAATTCAAAATTTTAGGAAAACTTAAAAATGAGAAAATTTTAAATTTTTATAAAATTTTGTAATTTTAAAAATCAAACATGACCAAATTTCAAATTTTTGTCAAATTCAAAAAAAAATTGCAAAATTTAAATTTTTACCAAATCTAAAAAAAAAATGATCAAATTTTTTTACAAACTGACTTTTAATTTTTGTTTGAAAACTTGGCTGAATTTCAAAAATTGATCCAATTTTTTCTTGAAAAATCATTTAATATTTTTACTTTAAAAATGAATTCTGATTTTCTAAAAATTTAAAAATTGGCGATAAGTATCAAACTTTAAAACTGATCTAATTCGTAATTTAAAAATCAACAAAACTCCAAATACTAGGTACCTTATCAAATTTTAACAATATTTTTAAAAAATGACCCAATTTTTAAAACATGTAGACATTTCAGAATTATCAAATTTTGAATTTTTGAAGATGATTAATAAAGAAATAGTAGATAGTAATAAATAAATTTTATAAAAATTTCAAAATTGGTTGAATTTCAAAAATTTATTAAAATTTTAAATGACCAAAATAGGTATAATTTTTTTTTGACAAATTTTTAATTTTTGTAGTTTTTCAATTATTCAAAATTTTTTGAAAATGTTTCATTAGGTATTAAAAATTGTAAGAATTTAAGTATAAAACATGAAAAATTAAAAAAAAATTAAAGAATGGATTGCTGCTGAAAAATGTCTAGGTATTAATATCTAAGTACTTATTTAACGTCAAAAAATTTTCATAAGTTAAATTTTTGATTGAATGACTAAGTATGTAAGTAAGTTTAAAATTTAAAAAAAAAAACTTTATCCCAATAACAGAATTTTTGTAGATTTTTTTTTTGTTTTGAAAATCCAGTATGCTTACCTTTATACAAAAAGTTAGTGCTTTTTCAGGACCAGCAATACGAATTTTTTCATTTTTTCTTTATTCCATAAACATTTCAAGCATCTGTAAAAATAACAAATTCTTTTTTTCAATTTTTCAAATGGACGAATAATATATTACAAATAACTAATAAGTTCATTTTCTTTCAAAAAATCAATCCAAAACTTGATAGCAAAACATTTGCCCTTCATATCGAAGGATATCGTACAAATCAGGCACTAAAACAATGCAAATTCGAAGAAAAACTTCCAACCATGAAGTCACGACAATACCAATTATTGTTGAAAATGACAAGAAGATGATCTACACGATAAGTAGATAAGTAGGAACTCGTACATACGTAGACGTACGTTGGGTACATTTTAAAAAGCTACCACAATAGGAAATTTTCTTTTTATGTGCCTCCTGAATCTTATCTTTAGAAATAAATCTTTCCCAAATTAATAGCAAATTAGGAAAACAAGCAACGATGCACCAACGTTCGCCATTTTATTTTTGTATGTAAACAACTGTGAAGGATCCTGATCCTATAACATAGTTATTTTTTGAACTAAAAAAAATAGGTAGAAAATTTTCTAAATTTTTTCGAAAAAAAAGTTTCGTTACTTTTAGGAGAAAAAAAAATCGTAAAAAAACCTTTCAATGCTTTACGTACTTTTCAAATTTTTGGAGAAAAAATCTAAATTTTTTGTTAATTTTTTGGAGTGAAATTCTCATTTTATGAAGTACAGAAATAATTGAGATTTCTTTTTTTACAGAAATATCTTATTTATACCTACTTAAATAAAACCTCACAGTTTTTTAATGGAAATTTTTTTTTTGAAAAACAAATCTTTCAATTTCTTGGATTTTTTTTTATATAAAAATAATATCAAAATTATTTTCTACGATAAATTTTTTTTTGGAGAAAAACCATTCTCATTTTTTGAAGTAAATGGTGAAAAAAGATCTTTACATTTTATTGAAAAAAAAACTCACTTTTTTCAGAGGGAAAAAAATTCTAGATTATTACTCGTATTTCGAGTACATAATACTTATTTCCCATTTTCCCTAATTATTCGGGAAAAATCAGTCAATAAATTATTGAAATAAAAATATTTTTAAAATTTTTGGAGATGAAAATTTTAGATTTTTCTTGGAATAAAAAACTATACCTACGTACCATTGTACCTAGATAGGTAATATACTTGGAAGAAAAAATCTCAACTTTAAAATTCCCTATGTTTTGGAAGTAAATTTTTAAAAACATTTTAAAATGAAAAAATCTTCAAAATTTTCGAAAAAGAATTATTAAAAAAAAATTGTATTTTTTTTTTTTTGAGTAAATTTCTCAATTTTTTGGAGAAAACTTTAAATTTGTGGCCTGATTTTTTTGAGTAAATAATTTTTAAGAATTTGGAGAATGAAAAAATTTGTAATTTTATAAGTAAAGAAATGGTTGAAAAATTCTACCTATCAATTTTTCAGGAGAGATGCCCCATTTTTTTGAGTAAAAAATTTTAAAAATTTGGCGAAAGCAAAAATTTATAATTTTTGAATTAAAGAAATGGTTGAAAAATTCTTTCAATTTTTCAGAATGTGCCTCATTTCTTTTTTGAGTGAAAATTTTTTTAAATTTTGGGAATGAAAAAATTTATAATTTTTGAAGTAAAGAAATGGAAAAATTTCTTGTTTTTTGAACTATAGATAGGAAAGTAAAAGTTAGTAAAAAAATTTTCAGAGACAAAAACCTTTCACTTTTTTCGGAAAAAAATTGTGATTTTTTGGATTACAGAAATATAATTATGTATATATTCCAAATTCTTCGAAAAAAATTTATCTAATGATATTTCTCAAATTTTTGGAGAAATAATCTCAGAATTTTCTAAAAATTTGATTAAAAAAAGTAAAAAAAAAAAAAAAAAATTAATTCCAAAAAATTAGATATACCTAGGTATATTATTTTTCTTGTTATAAAAATAATGTATATCTAATTTTTTGGAATTAATTCTTTTTTTACTTTTTTTAATCAAATTTTTTCCAACTTTTTCAAAATGAAAAACTTTTCCAGCTAAAAGTGATTCATTTTTGCAGCAAAAATCTTTCAATTTTTATTTTTAGAATAGTAAGTGAAGAAATCTTGATCTTTTTTTTTTGAAAAAAAAAACTCCTAATTTTTTGGAGCAAAAAATTTCTCTATTTTGTGGAGAAAACCCTTAAATTGTCTCATTTTTTTGAAGTAGAAAAATATCTCAATTTTTTGGAATAAAAAAATTCATCCAAGATGATGATCTCGACTTCTCAACGTACTTCACATTGTCTCTACGTAACATGTTCCACATTATCAAAGCCGGTAGATTGCCATCTAAATTTAAAACAAACGAACATACGGTCGGTCATCACGATGAAAGGTCTTGAACTTGATCTTATTTAACGCGATCTTGGCCTTGGATGTAGACAAGGTGGCGCGGTAAAGGCGAAATTAGATTCGTATAAGGGCAGGGCAGTTTTTCAACAGGTTTCGTATATCTACCAGATTTTTTGAGCAATAACGACAACCAATTTATGATGTAACATACGAATTAGAATATGTTCATATAAACAATGCTTCTCGTTCTCGTATTGACATTTTATATTTTGTAAACAGACCCAACTAATAAGTCATTGGGGATATGAGGTCGAAAGCCATACAATCAAAACAGAAGATGAATACATTTTAACCATACATCGAATACCAAATCGAAGGAGTAAATATTATCCTATTTTGATACAACATGGCATTCTCATGGCTTCCGACAGTTGGGTTCTCAGAGGACCCAATTCAGACTTAGGTATTGCAGAGTACACTTCCTAACATATTTTTTTATATATTCACTTTTGATTGATTACCAAAATAATAGATTACAATGTAATTATTATTATTTATTTTTACCCCACAGTTTTACTCCTCGCTGACCAAGGTTTTGACATTTGGTTAGCCAACACTCGAGGTAATTTCTACTCCAAAAGTCACTCCACTTATAAAAATATGCAAAAAAGATTTTGGAATTTTGGGTAAGCTTCATAGCCCCCCCTCCCATCTTAAATACCTCAAAATACAATAGTTTTGTTTCACAGCTGGAACGAAGTTGGTTTATACGACATCCCATGCATGATACGTCACATCCAAAAAGTAACCGAACGGCCGAAAGTCGTCCATATGGGGCATTCCATGGGCACAACTTCGTTCTACACCATGCTCGCCAAGAAGCCAGAAATGAACGAGAAGATATTCGCTCACGTATCTTTGGCTCCGGTCGCCTACATGGATCATATGAAATCTTTGCAAGTGTTAAGGCCCATCGTAAAGCTCATTCAACAATTTATCGTAAGTACGAGATCGAATTATATTGACTCGATTAGACAGATATGATCGATGTTTGTTTAATGAGGTTGCCAGCTCGTCAATCGCGTCCAAGTGTATAGGCACTAGGCAGAGATCATACCCATATGATGGTATACAATGATTGAGTGATGAATTTTATGAGACGTGGACATTGACCAAAGGACACTTCCTTACGAATTTAAAAGTGAACGTTTTTGATCCGCGGTTTAAGGGCAGGGTCGACGAATGTACGGAAATTCGAGAGGGTACTTATAATTGGATGATGAATGTGGGAAATTTAATGAGGAAGAGACTGTTCTGACGAAGGATGAACATTGAGTATGGATTGTGCTAACGCTACTCGTATTTCGAAAAATTAATGCATGGTTCGAAATTCATTTTCAAATTTTATCTAGAAGAAAATATTTTGAAATTTCGCTCAATTTTTTTTCAAATTTTGCAAATTTATTTTTGGACTTGAATAACAAAATTATTTTTGCTCAAAAACATTAATTAGTTGATTTTTTTTTTAAAATCGAATTTTGCATATTTAAAAGCAATTTAAAAAACAAGCTGTATGGTCAAAAAATAAATTTCAATAAGAAACATTTTCAAATTCGTGATTGTATACTTAGCTGTTTGAAAACAATTTTGAGGGTAAACAATTTTTTAAAATTTTTCTCATTTAAAGAAAAACGTTTTTGAATTTTATTTAAATAGGTAAAGATTTTGTTCTTCAAATTTTGCTAATTTATCGACACTTTTTTTGCATTTTGAAAAAAAATATCTTTAAAAAAATACCCCTGTAAATTTTGTTGAAAATGAAACATGTCTGATTTCGTATGGAGACAAATTTCGTTTTTTTCCAAGTTTGAGCAAAGTAGTCAATTTCATATCAACGAGGAAAATAAACAATTTCCGCAATTTTTTTCAAATTTTTTTTCAACTCTCTTGAAACAGCAGTGGTTACAATTTTTTAAATTTCACGATTTTGTCAAAAATAAATGTTTTGACATTTTTCTAGAATTTTTTTTGTTGAATTTTATCAAAAAATTAATTACTACATAAGTTAAACTAAATTTTTCCAAATATTCGAAAAAACAATTTAAAAAAATTATTTTAAAAGACCAGAAAATAAAATTCAATTGAACACAATTTTTTCAACGTTATTCTAATTCATGATTAGATATGACACATGAGCAATTTCTTGGATTTTGATAAAAAATTTATTTTATTTTTAAAAGTTTTTTGAAAAGTTTAAAAATAGATTTCTACTAACAACCGATTTTTTCAAATTTTTCAAAATATAGGTACCTAAAATTTTCATTTTTTTCATTTTTTTTTTATGAAAAAAATAACAGCAGTTATTGTGTAAAAATATTTTTTTTAATCCAGTAGGTAGAAAATATTTTTGTTGAATTTTAGGTACACAAAAACATTTATCCAAAAACTTTTCTCATTTGGTAGAAAATTTGAATAAAAATTGGAAACATTTTAAAATATTTTTAAAAACATTTTTTTTTTCAAATTTTATACAAAGACAATTAAAAAACAAATTTTCTAAAGAATGAAAAATAAATTTGAATGAAAACACTTGTTTTTTCAAATTTTGTTTGTAAGTAATAAGTTTCCAAAGTTTTGCTTGAAGACATTTTAAAGTTCTGCTTAATTAAATTACACGATTTTTTGTTGGATTGAAACAAATTAAAAAAAAAACTATTATAAGTAATTTTAAAATTTTGTTCAAAAATAATTCCTGTGAATGAATTTTGCACAAAAACAATTTTAGAATCAACATTTATTTTTAATAATCAAAAAAAAAAAAGAAAAAAAAGAAAAAAAGTATTTTATTGTGATGACTGATGAAGAACAAAATTTTTTCAAATTTTGCTTCTAATTCAGTTTGAAAAATTGTACTTTCATTTTTCTTTTCAAATTTTGTTCATTTGAGAGTAAGTAAGTATTTTCTTGGATTTGTTTAGAACTTTTTTTCGATTCAAAAATATTTTTATAAATTTTTTTTTGAATAATTTTACAAAAAACCAATTTTTTTAAATTAGTATATTTTCTTATTTTTATTTATAAAAAAATGGATAAAAGCTGACTGCATAGTATTTTTAAAATTTTGATTTAAAAAAAATGTTTCCAATTTTATATAAGTATTTTATGTAGAAATAATGTTTCCCCTTTTGTAGGTATGCAAATAATTTTTTCAAGTTTTGATTGATTAGGTATATTTTTTTTTTTTTTATAGTTCAGTAGAAAATATTTTTGTGAATTCTGCACAAAAATAATTTTGAAACAAATATTTTAATAATCGAAAAAATGAATTTTGATGGAAAACAATTTTTCTCAAGTTTTATTTGTATCTGTAACTAACTAATTTTGAAAAATTGTGTTTCAAAACCGTTTTTTAAAAAAACCTTGCTTATTTATGAGCACTTTTTTGAATTTGTTCATTAATATTTGCAAAAATATTGTTTTTTAATCTATCCTCATTGTTGTTGAAAAAAAATTGTTTTCGAATTTCGCACAATAATTTTTTTTTTAATTTTTACTCATTTGTAAGCAAATTTTGTTAGAAAACAATGTTGGAAAATTATATTTTTAAAATTTTTTAAAAAGATATCTACCTATCTTAAAAACATAATATTTTTAAGAAAATTATTTTCAATTAAAAACAATTTTCTTCAGATTTAATTTTTCTTAAAGACATTTTTTTTTCAAGTTTTGCTTATTTATGATGAATTATTTGGATTTGAATGAAAATAAATTTTGTGGAAGACTATTTTTTTCGAAGTTTTCTTAATAACAATCTGAAGAAAAAATTAAAAGGCCTAAAAAAATTTGATTAAAAACATTTTTTTAAAAATTTTCTTTGTAAAATAATTTTGAAGAATTTTGCTTAAAACACCTTTCAAATATTGCTCATTTACTTTGAAACAAATTTTTAGATAAATTTTTCAAAAATATTTTCAACAATCTCGTTAAGTTTTTATTTATTTTTTATTTTTTAAATAGGTAGCAGAAATAAATTTCAAATGAATTTCAAATTTTTCTTCATTAATGTAAGTACTTTTCTCGATTTGAATAAAAAATTAATTTTATATTCATGTTTCCTAAAATTTTCCCTAAAGAAAGTCTTAAATTCTTAAACATGCCAATACAAATTTTAAAGTAAAATAGCTGAGTACCAACAAAATTATTCTAAATAAGGTACCTACCTACTTGATACCTAGAAAATTCCATCAAAAATCACATTCCATATCGGGCACGTATCATCTCACACGCGAATCGTGAAAAACTACAAGATTAGGTACTTTGTTAAACGATTCAGATCTTCACGTTTTCCTCCTCAATTAGGTATTATTATTATTAGAATAAATCATCTAAAAACAACCAAGATGAAATGCATTAAAATCCAAACAAAAAATCCCAAACTTGAAACATCGAAATTTTTCGCCGTTTCATTTCCTTTTCCTTATACCTACGAGTGTAATTCGATAACAAAGTAAAAGCTATATTATAAAATTTGTTCCAGTAGACTCTTCAAAACAGACTAAAATGGTACGATTTATTCGCTCGCGACTATCGCATAACCAAACTGATTCACAGAATTTGCACCGTTTCCAAGAAAAATAAACGGTTATGCTATAAACTGGCGTTTTATTTCATTGGATTTGATTTCGCTCAAGTGCAAGAGGTACGTAGCTTAGCTTCGTAATATTCGATAAGTAGACCTATTAATTAAGTATTTATTTAAAAATTAGCTTGCGTTTTCTCGTCTCAATGAATATGACGAAAATGAACTCGCTTCGTTGGGTACGCGAAAATTACACACCCATCAACGTGTAAAATTTCCAAGTGTTTACATAACGACGAATTTATTTCGAAAAAAAAAAAAAAAATGTACTCGTGCAAGGGAAATTTTTCATTTAAAAAGATATTTCAAGGTGATGGAAAATTGAAAAAAATATATTTCAAGGTGATGAAAAATTAAAATTAGACAATAGACGAATCAATCTTCTCAAATTAGCCCACCTAGTTTCAAAATTGAAAATAAGAAGATCAGACACTGATGAACGATCAGTTCAGAGAAAAAAAATCAAATTACGATTTTTTAAATTACACGTCAATAAAGAGGAAAATTTTACATACTTAGGTCTGACGTAGCTTACTTTGATAAGACAAACAATATTGTACGACTAATTTACTCGCATGATTAACAACTATTCGGACGTTTATTGATAAAATTGAAAAAAATAATAATTCGAATAATGGGAGGCAAGTACGTAAAACAAAAACATACTTTGGGCTCGAGATGAGAATGCAAATAGTCACCTTGATAATGAGGTGGTAATTTTTTGAAAAATGTAATACGTTCTCGATTTCTTTTAATTATTCAATTTATCTATTTCTGTCGTTTATTAGGAATATTTCGAACGAATCTTGGGCCATTTTCCATCCGGAGCTTCATCGACCATGCTTTTGCATTACTTTCAAAATGTTATTTCGAGTACGTTCGTAGTTCATTAATTTTCCTATTAATTTCAATTTACAAATAGCTAAAAAGATAATTTAAAATTCGCAGGAGAGTTTAGAGAATTTGACTACGGGCACATGTTAAATTTGGAAAAATACGGTTCTCCAGTTCCTCCTCATTATAACCTAACCAAGATCACTACGCCGGTATATTTATACTACAGTACCAACGACTACTTATCCAACAATACGGTGAGTACGAGTTCCTAAACTCATCTAAGTATGCAACCAGATACCAACCATGTTAATAGAATAGTATACCTAACGCCGTAAATACGTATTACGAAGTCATTAACCTCTGTTCTGTACCTATCGTTCCAGGACGTGGAAAGATTAGCCAAAAGGTTACCAAACGTTAAAAAAAAGTATATCGTACCGTTCAAGTATTTCAATCACTTGGATTTCATGTGGGCCAGAGATGCCAAGCGATTGCTGTACGACGATGTCGTCGATACAATGAAAAATTTCCTCGTGTAAATTCGATCTGTGATAATGTGACGATGATCTCGAGCCATCGATTCGAGATTGACTGATTTTTTCTAATGTGATCCTTCTATTGGCGATTTATCTAGCGTTATGCGAGCATAAGTAGCATATTATTAATGCATTGCTATAGCGTTAGATTAGCACATAGCAGCAAATAAGCATTGAAGTCTTATGAACTGTAAGAGGTGCAATGCTGTAGCATCTTGCTAGCATATTTTTTTGCTGAAAAATTCGTATTAGCGGAAGTTTACGTTAGAACTATCCTGGCAAGATGTGGGCCGATGGGCCGATGCAAAATGGTATCATTTGGAGCCATAGTATGCGGATTTTGAAGCTCCAGTCCAAAAAATTGATTATTTACCAAAAATAGGACAAACTAATTTCAAATTTTATCAAAGCTAAGTCTGATATTTTTTCTATCGATATTAAAACTGGCTCGGTTTGAAATTTAGATGTATCTATCTTGGTCATCGGGGTCTTTTTTTTAAATTTCACCACTACGTCAATTTTTTTTTTTTTTTTTTTTTTAAATGACCCAGAGTAAAATATTTGAAACTGAAAGTTTTCAAAATCAAAATTTAAATTTAAATTTAAAAAAAAAATATATTTTATACTTAAACCTTTTTTTATTTAATTAAAAATCATTAAGTAAGTATTTTTTTTAAATTGGAAAATTGTGCAAAATAACGAAATTTTGAAGAATTTGAGTTATTTACAATTTTTCCCAATAGATACATAATTTGTTTTTCACCAAAATTTATTAGAATTTGTATTTCATACAAGAAATTTGAAAATCATCTGTTTTGTCATAAAATTTAAAAAAAAAAACTAACAAAATTTTTAAGAATAATTTATATTTTGACAACAGTTCAAAAAAATTGATTCTAAATAAAATTTAAAAACTTAGATTTCAACTAAATCTTCAAAAAATTGTTTCTTAACAAAATTGTATAAATTTGTACCTGAATTAAATTTTTTTAAATTTAAGAGGAAAACAATTAAAAAATTTGTTAAAAGAATTCAAGAAATAAATACCTTCAAACCGATTCCAAAAATATTGCTACACAGTAAAATTTAAAAAAAATAAATAAAAAATAAAAAAGTTTTTCATTATAAAAAAAAAAAAAAAAAAAAAAAAAGTTTAAAATTACCTACTTATTTAGGTAGTACAAACAATAAAGTTGAGAATAAACAGTTGAAAAATTTGTACTTATTTTCATAAGAGTTGAAAAAATTTTCCTCAAAAAAAATTATAAATTTTCGTGAAAATTGAAAAAAATGAAAAAATTAATTTAAACGAAAAATAAAAAAATGTAGGTAATTAGCATGAAATTTGAAAATTGCCTGTTTTTTCACAAATTTTGGAAAAGTTTGCAAATGATAAAATTTTATTCTGAAGATACATAAAAAAATTTGGTCCTTTATGAACTTCTGAAAAATTTGATTTCATCCACCAAAATTATAAGAAATTGCTTCTTGACAAAATTTCATGAATATTCGCATTTGAACTAAATTTTAAAAAATTGAAAAAAATGTCCCAAAAGAAATTTTTTAAAAATTGAGTTTGAAAAAGGTAAAAAAAAAAAAAAAAAAAAAAAACTTTCAATTTGCAGCCTAAAAAACTGTTAGGCTTACCTAAACATAAAAAAATTGAAAATTGATTTGTTATAAAAATTTAAAAAAAGAGTAGGTATCAAAGAAAACTTTAAATTAGAAAAAATATATTTCTTTTATTGCACAATTAAGATAAAATTTGATTAAAAATTTGTGTTCTAACAATTATTTATTTTTTTAAAAGTTCTTCAAAATAAATAAATAAATAAATAAAAATAACAGTTTAAAAAAATTAGAAAATGTTATTCTTAAAAGAAAAAAAAATTGAAATCCATACCTATAAATTGAATGGAAGTGTCTTACCTACCCCATTTTCATACGAAATTTGAAAAATTGACTTTCAACTAGAATTGCGAAAAAATCACAGACAAAATTCTAAAACTTCGTACTTGAATAAAAAATATTGTTCGTCAAAAGTAAAGTTTTCAAAAAATGGAGTTTTATAAAAATTGAAAAATTTAGTTCCGAAAAATATTTGAAAAAAGAAAAAAATACCCTTAGCCTTCATAGCGAATTTTTTTACTCCCTCAAAAAAAATGTTCACTACCAAAATTTAAAAAATTTTCTTTTGAAAAAAATAGACAAAAAAAAAATTGGAAAAGATTTGTTTTGGTGATTAGATAAAGTGTACTGAATTTATTTTAAAATGTACATAATATATATTTCCAGACAAAATTTTAAAAATTAGCTTTAAAAATTAAAAAATAGTTTCTATATAAAATTTTAAAAAATGAGTTGGAAATAATAAAATGAAAAATTTTGTTGTAAAATACCTACTTATTACAAAAAATAAAAATATAAAAATTATTGAAAAAAATTGGAGAAATTTTTTGCTAGTAATACCGAATGAATTAAAATTGAGACATAGGATAGGACGAGTAAGAAAAATTTATAAAACATTTTAGCTTTAAAGATTTTCAAAATATCTATTAGTTAAGTACGTAAAAAATGAGAGAGGGAAACTGCTCACCGGTCGAAAAAAAATATTTTGCAGAAAATTTTTCAAATTCGTCCATTTTTAATGAAAAACTTCAATTAATTTTCACATAAAATTTTCCCTCAAATTTTCTAATGAATTAAAAAATAGTATATACTCGTAGATAGGTTTAGGTACCTATAGAAATTTTGAGGAACTTATTTACTCGACACACTCGACATTTTCTTCAAAATTTTTCTTTTACGAATTTAAAAACTTTCAATAGAAAATTTAAAAATAAAATTGATAATATTTTTAAAAATTCCCACCCAAATGGGGGAAAATTATAAGATTTTTGTGTTGTTTTTTTCACTTGAAAAAAATCAAAATGAAAAAGATTTCAAAATTTTATCTAAAATAAGGTCGTCTCAATATAACAGAAAAAATTCAAAATTTTTTAGGACAAAAAAATCATTTTTTTTAGAATTTAATTTTTTGGAATGAAAAAATGCAAAAAATTTTTAAATAAAATTTTTGTGATTTTAGACAGTCCTTTTTTTGAATAAAATTTCGAAATTATTTTATTTTGATTTTCTTAAAGCAAAAAAAATATCCAAATTTTGGTAATAATTTTTTTTTTGAAGATTTTCTGGATCTGAGAATTTTTTTCTTAAAATAAATAATTTAATTATATCTCATTTTATTTTAAAATAATTTTTCTCCCATTTTTTGAAAATAAAAAATTATCTATATTTTTTTCTCAAATTTTTCTAGAAAAAAAAAATCTCTAAATTTTTTTTGAGAATCAATAAGGTCGTAATGTGCAAAAATGAAGAGAAATTGTATAATAAAAAATTAATCGACTTTTGAACATTCGATAATGAAAAAAAAATCTCATGAAATTTTTTGCTCGTATAATCGAGAAATGAGATAATTGGAAGTCGTATAATCGAGGTTCTACTACACCAATATGTATTACAACTCCATGTTCAAGAAGTTGACAATTTTTTAAGCCAATATTTATGGTAAATTTCGAGTAGAAAAAATAATGTATACTTTTTTCAAATAAATTTACCTCAGTGTCGAATGTCAATAAAACATACACCAACGTATAAATCTGATTTCAATATTCAATCGCTCCCATAAGGACTCGCGTCAGTATCTCAACAACCTCCACTCCAGGAAGGTCTACCAGACCATTCGACTCGATTAAGATTAAACCTTTGTCGATTTTTTCATTACACTTTTCTAATCAATAATCCAGATCAAGGGCTTCGATTACCATAATTTCGCGAATAATTCAATTCCTACCATCAAGCAGCAGGCAGGCCCCCTCGTTTGCGAGTAATTTGGCAAAATTAGACTTAAAACTGAAACCCTAGTTAACTAATTTCGAATTAAAAAACTAAAAACCATAAAAATCCGTGACCCAAATAAGTATATACTTAGTATAGGTAAGTCGAACACAAGAGTAAGTTAACTAACCGCTCTACCTGCTGTTCTATTCGCCTCACAGAGTACTTTTTTTTTAGCAACAAAATGCCCGTCAATAAAGCTAATTACTCTTTATTCATAATTTCATACCTACTATAGAGATCCGTTAAATACTGCAAAGCGTAATATTGGCCAAGATTCCATACGACTTAATGGCGGCGTGATTGAAAATATTTTTACGACGTGTTGTTTGGAGCACACAATCCTGGCTGGTTAATCGTTTTAACCTCTTATTACATCTCGACGACGTAATTACGCGCCCTCCACCCACATATTAATTATTATAGGAATTTTTTTCTCGCTTGACCGAAGCGTACAGTCCGAAACAGTACCGTTTGATGTTCCTTTCCTACCTTATCTTTACTTAAAAGTAGGAGTACAACTAAATGGTATTCATTAAATCAGAAAATTATACTCGTACATCTTACTTACATACAAATTGTACACTCGACGATATAGGTTAATGCTAAATAATTTCGTACAAAAATTCTGCCTATTCCACGACATGTTATTTTTTAAAGCCCGCATTAAAATACAACAGAATTTACCTTGAACCAAAAAGCAAGAAAAAGGCAAGGTCACGAGTCAATAAAAGAAAAATAATAAAACAAATTCGCGTAATTTTACAATAACTTTGGAATTTCTTTGACCAGTGTTTTTTTTTCTTCCCTCTCATTGATCACTTCTCATACAAAACGTATCTATGGAAGCGAGAAACCGGTTTTTAGCTTTTTTTTAGTGTATTATTTGGCCGGTATCGGGGTTCGCGATATTCCTGTGTGGAAACGGACATCGAGTAAAAATTACGCTGCTCGGAACCATTACAACACACCCAGACCCACAATCTGCAATAAAGGTCGAGCTAGCAATCGCGGTAGCGGTGATTCAATGATTCAATTCGATAGGTAGTTTATGGTATTAATATATGCCAATTTGTTCTGACAAATATGCTGCCAATTTGCAACCGACATCGCCACTGCAATCACGGAATCGATTTTATTTGCACAGATGTATCCGTACGTAAAATTTCGCGTTAGTTCGTGGTACCTGAAATGCGGAACATAGCGAAAGTGATTAATTTTTTACGCAGGTTCGCGGTAATTTCGATATTTTCATTAGTGCAACAGCAATGCGCGTTCGGAATTATAGAAAGTGGCTTGAGTTTGGTTGAAGACGGTTTGCATATTTTACGCAGAGGGCTGGCTTTTTTGAACGAAGATCCGGTGGATTTTGCCCATCGCGTGTATGGCAGCACGGTGAGTACGATTTGGATTAATTTTTTTCTATTTTAAAAAAAAAATGTTATACCGGTTTTATCTGATAGATTGGGTATAGTATTATCAATTTGAAATTTTACCGGTGTTTTTTCATTTCCTTAAATTTTAATTACTCAAATTGCAAGCTCCAATGAATATTGTTTTGAAAACTTTTTAAATTATTGAAATTGAAAAATTATTCATCAGAAATGAATTTGATAAATTTTTGAAAAAAAAGGTCCAATTTTTTCCCATAAAAAGGCCATATTACCGAGTATTTTAGTTTTTGATATATTTTTGAACCATAGAAAATTTTTAACGTTTGAAAAATATAATTACTTATTGGACGAAGAAATGTTGGTCTGTCTCTGCTGATAGGTAAATATTAGAACCTGTTTTGCACCATCATGTACGTCAAGACCTTGGATTTTGACATCAGGACATTGTTCAAATTTTTTGACGAGAGAAATTTCCATAACATACACCGATATAATATTTCTTCTGAAAATGCACTCGTTTGTTAGCCATTATCGTGCAATTTGAGTCGTACATATTTTCCTTTAAATTACGATTGCTTAAAAAAATAAACGCTGAAATTGAAAAAATTATAGCTATTCGTAAATCACGCTTTAAATTTTTTTTTAAAGTTTGTATTCGAGCAAAATTTGTAAAAAATGGCAAAAATAAAAAAACAAAAAATAATAATTTTTTGAAAATTTTTAGGAAACTTCCATTTAAACAAGATTAAAATTAAACTTGAAAAATTCAAATTTCAAACAAAATTGAAAAAAAAACTGTTCTTAAACTAAATCTAAAAGAAAAAAATTACTCAGTATATTCAAAAAATTGAAAAATTTTTTATTCTGTTGTAAGCCACAAAATATTTAAAAAAATTGAATCTTTTTTTTAATCTAATTTTGAAAAAATATTGTTTTTGAACAAAATTAAAAAAAAAAAAATTTTTAAACAAAATTGATAAAATCTGAGAAACTTTTAAAAATTGTGTTTTGAAAAAATTAGGATAGTTAATAGGTATTTATTTTATGAAAAAATTAAAATTTTTACACAGGTCAATTTTGAAAATTTTGCTATTCACATAATCTTTTTTAAATAGCAAAACTGAAAGAAAAAAAATTAAATGAGTATTTGTTCTAAAATAAAATTCAAGAAAATTCATTTTGAACTTGGAATTTTCAAAATTCATGTTTGAACGAAATTTCAAAAAATTAAGCGATAATCCTGGTAATTAAAAGCGCCCAAAAAAAAAAAAAAAAAAAAAAAAAAAAAAAAAAGAATAAAATTAATTTGTAAAATTGCATAAAATTGAAAAAAAAAACGATATCCTATAGGAATTTACGTAAATAAAAATTGTAAAAAACTTGAAGAAAACGTTGGGAAATTTTTTTAAAAGTAAATTTTCCAAAAAAAAAAAAAAAAAACAACAACAAAAAAACAGTAAAGTTTGCAAAACATTGTTTATTTAACAAATTTCAGTTTCATTATTACCTATCTTTTATTTAAAGATTTTTTTTTATTTTGAACTTAATTTTTAAAAATTTGTTCATTGATAGGTACGAGTATTTTCAACTGTTTTCCCCAAATGTACTAATGAGAACGGAATTTTTGAAATTTTAGGAGTCAACAGTATTCTTTATTCAAATTTTAAAATCAAAATTTTTTCCTTCATTTATACTCATTCATGGCAAATCACGTCATTTTTCTGAAAGTCCGGGGTTTAAAAAAAATTATCGATTTCATGTTCAACTAAACGAGAAAAAAATGAAAGAATAAATTTTCGCAAAATTACAGTTCTTAGAAAAAATTTTCTGCGAATAAAATTTACCAGCACCTCTCTCCCTCCCTTTGCAACTAAACGAAGCACAAAACCGAATATTCTATACCATAAATGACGTTTCTAAATACTATGCTAAAAAAATTCGATCATTTTTCACTACTTTTCAGAATGGTGGGGGGGGGGGGGGGGGTTGTGCGACACCTCCTGAAATGCACAAAAATGGTCATTTTTACCATTTCTTAAACTTTTTTTTTCTTTTTTTTTAATACTAATTTTTTATTAAAAATCAGTGAATTACTGTTTCAAAAATGAAAAATTACCCGAAGAACGAAGAAATTAACTCTTGAATACCCTCTCCCTCCCTCTATTTTTTTTTTACAAAATCTGAAAAATCTTCGACAAATATACACTTGAAAAGAAATTCTCAAAAAAAATTGAAAAAAATTGAAAAAAATGATCAAAAAACTTCAAGTTTATTCTAATAAACAATTTTTTATCCTTAAAAAAATTCTTTGAAGAGACTATGATGCCAAAGTCATTAAAAAATGATTTGATTACATACACATGCATCAAAAATCTCATAGAAAAAAAATTCTAAAAAATTTTCTTGAACAAAATTCTTCAAGAGAAAAGTCCCATGGAAAAAAGTAGGTAGGTATTGAAAAAATTCGAAAAAATTAATAAATAGGTAGGTACTTAGGTAGTTATTCAAAAAATCAATTTCTGATACATAATTCTTTAAAAAGAAAATCCGCTAGAAAAAGATGTTGAATTTTTTTATTTTGTTTTATTTTTTATTTATTTTTTTGAAAGAAGTTGAAGAAAAAATCATGTTCAAAACTATTTTCCTAATACAAAATTTTTCCAGAAAAATTCACTGTAGAAAATTGTGACAAAAAATTCTTTAAAAAAATCGGATAGAAAATTCTTTGAGAAGAAAATTTTGAAAAAATAATTTTTTAAAAAGAAATTATAAGGACAGATTGTATTAAAATATTAAAAAATCCTCCAAGAAAAATATTGTTTAAAAAATGATTGAATAATGAAGAAACTGGAATAAAAAAAATTAACGTTTAAAAATCATTTTCCAATAGGTACCTATAATATTTTTTAAAGAAAAAATTCTCTCAAAACAAAGAAAATTGAAAAAATTAGGTAATGTTTAAAAATTTAAAGATAAAAACTTGTCGAAAAATAACTCTTCAAAATTTTTTTGGATATTCTCTTAATAGAAAAATCCTATGGGAAAAATGTTTTAAAAAAATAATTTTCTTGGAAGAAGTTCATGAAAAAAATTGTAGGTATTGAAAAATTATTTTTTCAAAATCCATACAAAATTTTTCAAAAAGGAAATTTTCTTTAAAAATAACTATTTTAAAACATAGGTCATTTTTTAGAATTGAAGAAAATTTCTGCCTGAAAATTATTAAAGGATGATACCTAATTCTGGAAAAAACTTTCTCATTGAAAAACATTGATGATAAAATTGCGTCAATTATTTTATTTTTAAATATACCTACAACTAAAAAATAATTTTTTATGCAAAATTCTTCAAAAAAACCTATAGAATTTTTTTTTTTTTTTTGAATGAAAACTGATGAAAAAATTGAGTTTATTTTTTTCAATTCGTCAAAAAGTTTCCTGGCTCACACTGAATTCTTCAAGAAGAAAATTTTCCAATAAAAATTGTTGAAAAAATAATTTTATTGAGAGTAATTCTAGAAAAAATTGTATCTTTTTTCAATAATTCATCTAAAAAATAAATTTCTTATGTAAAATGTTTTGAAAAAAAAAATTGAAAAAAAAACTCTAAAAAAAGTGCTGAAAAAATTATTTTCTAAAAAAGATTGAATTTAAATTAGTTATTAAGAAATTATTATTTATGAAGGTAAATTTCTAATGCAAAATTTAAAAAAAAATCATAGTATCCTTAAAAAAAAAAAAAAAAATCAATTAAAATTTTTATATCATTTCAAAGCATTTATTAATAATATGTTTGGGAAAAAATTCTTCTGAACTACTGTAAAAAAAAGAATACCTAATATTTCAAATTCACAAAATTAGGACTCATCAAAAATAATTGTTCGATTCATTTACTACGAAATTAGTCATTTTTTTTATTGATTCAGTTATCATTCCTATTAAAATCCCAGTCAAAAAATTTCCTAAGGCTGGAAATATTATTCTATATAAGAATTTTAAAATTTTACCTTGAACATCTCAAAACACGAGTTCATTGTTGGCCCAAATTCTATTTTTGGTTGATCTTAATTTCTCATAAGAATTTCAGCTCATTTACAAAATTTACGAGTATAACTTATAAGTACCTAAAATTGTACCCTTGTACCTATCAACTTCATTTGCTGGTTTTTTCATTTTACAAAATGAAAAATCGTCTAAAACGCCGATCAATAATAGAAGAATCCATATCGGTCAAAGTCACCATACCAATTCAACACTCGACGAGAGCACTTTTGGCGCCACGAGCCGATTAAATGACACGTGTCGATGATTACAATTTGAACACAATTACCCATGTGCTCCGAATTGGAAATGGAAAGACAACTATGTTACACGGTCTACGTCTCATTAAAATTCATCTTGAAGCGTATAAACCTAACGGTGGCTAATTTTACGGCTATAGGCATCTTCAAACCGCAACCCAGAGCTGAAATATTTTCGCGTAACATTGATCTGCGGCTAGATCGAGTAATCTACTAATAAAAGAGTCTTCAAGGAAGTGAAATTATAAAATGACATTTTGACGCGAACTGACGAAGTTTTACAAGATATCTAGGCTCGTATACGTCGCGTCGCTCGTTCGTGTACAAGAGTCAAGGATTATGAAATCCGCGACATGCGCTTATTAATAATGAATAAAAATATTAAAGCTAAAAATGTAAATAATGAGGTTATGGCCCTTAGAAGATGAATATTTCGCAAGGCTCGGTGCGACTTGAAAAGAAGTAAAACATCAGCATCAGCGTCACAATAAATAAAAAAAAAAAAAAGCACATAAGCACATGTGATGAAACATCGCACCATGCGAGCTTATAAGGACAACAAATTCGGACGAACTTGATCATGAAAAAGCAGGTTATACTTGTATCGTAAATATGAAAACGTTTCGTCACTTTTTTTTTAATTTCGTGTTTTAGTAAATTAATACCTTATTAATATGTGACGTGTGAGATGATGAACGATATTTAAATCGAACTCGGGTAATTTTATGGTAGTGGTATTTGTATCATTTTTATTCAACTGTGAGTTCGAGTACGAGTAAGGTGAATCGAGTAAATCTGGTCTACTCTTATATTTTTGCTTCGGAATTGGACGAGAGTTGAATAACCTTGGGTATTGGACGAACGAGTGCTTCAGTTGGAATGTGAGAGGAAAAAAGTCGAGATAATACGAGTATAGTAGATAGTATTAAATGAGAAATTAGATAAGAATAAAAAAAATAGAAAAAAAATAAATAAATTATATGTATCTACATACACAGTTTTTTTATGCTGTTGGGAAGGGAATAAAATTAAAAATTTTCAGTCGAATTCTTCCAAAATTATTAGCCCTTATCAAAAAAAATTGAGACTTCTTTTGTATGTTTTTAAAAATTTTTAAAAATTTTCATTAATTTCATTTTAATTTTTTCAATTTTCCTACTTTCGTTCTTTAAAATTAACTATTTTATTTTTTTCCTCAATTTTTTCTTCAATTTCATTCAAGATTTTTTTTTCTAAAGGATTTTGAATTTTATTTTATAACAAAAATTTAATTTTTTAGATGAATTATTTTTTTGTAAAATTTTTATAGGTACCTACTCAATTTCATCTTCAATGTCTTTCAAGAAAATTATTTTTTTTAGCATTTTTTCTATTCTTCTCAAAAAAATTTTCATCATAAAATTATTTCTAAAATTATTATGGATATTAATTTTCAGACACAAATTTTCTTCAACTTGAAAAAAGAATTTACCTACTTTTTAAAATTTTTTAAAAGAAAATTTCCTTTTTGGAAAAATTTTGCACAGAAAAATAATTTTTTTTAATGATTTTTAGCACACTTTTTTTGAATTCCTTCCAAGAAAATTATTTTTTAAAACATTTTTTTTCACCGGATTTTTTTTTTTTTTACAGAAATTCGAATCATTAAAAAAATGGCACTTTTTTTTAGGAAAATTATGTTTCCAATATTTTCTTCTTGAAGAATTTCGTTAACTACTTTTTTTTGGGATAATTTTTTGACAATTTTTTTTTCAACGTCTTTCAAAAAATAGGTAGATATATTTTTTAAATTTTTTTCTTGAAGAATTTTGTATACAATATTTATTTTTTAGAAAAAGTTTTCACAATTTTTTTATAGAAATTTATTTTTTAGATGAATTTTATTGGTTTAAAAATGTTTTCACCCAATTTTCTCTTTGCTACTTTTTTTATTTTTAGATATTTATTTTTTTATTTTTTTGTGTCAATGACTTTGTAAAGGACGCAAAACTTTGAACTGCAAATAAATAAATACGTATCTCATTTCATTTCATTTCAAGGATATCAAAAAAAAAAATTTAAAGAGTTATTTTTCGACAAATTTTTGACAAAATGTCATCTTCAAATTTTTAAAGATAACCTATTCCATTTCTTTTTTGAAAAATATGGTGGTGTTGGAAATTATTTTCCAACCCCATTTTTTTGTCAACTTCTTCCGTAAGGAATTATTTAATTATTTTTTGAACAATTTTTTCATGAAGAATTTTGCATCAGAATTTCATTTTCCTCCTTTGTTGAAAAATAATGTTTATTAATTTTTTAAAAAATCATTTTTAGATGGACCTTTTTCAATATTTTAATACAATTTTTCCTCAATTTCTTTTTAAAATAATTTTTCACACCATAATAATTCACTTTTTTCCATAACTTTTAAGTGTGTTTTTCTTTTTTTTGGAAAAGTTTTGTATCAGAAATAAGTTGTTTTTCAACATGACTTTTTCTCAAATTTTCATTCACATAAAAAAAAAGTTGACATTTTTTTTTGAATGTAGGTAAAAGGTAGATAGGTAGCTAACTCGTGATTTTTTGAAAACATTTTCTCGTTTTTTTTGTTTTTTTTTTGAAAAATGAGGAAGGGGGCATAGACAGTACAAAAAAAAAACGAAAAATTCGAAAATTTGGTCATTTTTTAGGATGGTTGGTCTGGGTGCATCCCCTAAAATTCATTTTGGAGAAAAATATGAAATTATTTTCTGATAAAATACAACTTAAAAATGCTGATTAAAAAATTTTTAAGTAGGTAGGTAATTTTTTTTTTTTTTTTTTTTGAAAAATGAGGAGCTTTTTTAGGTGCTACTTAAAATTAAGTCGAGGGAAAAATAAAAAATTGAAAAGTGAAATTTTGAAAATCAGTCAATTTTTTTTTCAATTTATCTGAAAAAAGGGGTGAACTAGGTCCATTTAAAATGCATTTGAAGCAAAAATAAAAAATGGGAATTAGTTTCACATCAGGAGAAGCAAGTTTAAGGGGGTAAGAGCTGGCATAGACAGTACAAAAAAAAACAAGAAAATTTGGTCATTTTTCAATATTTTTCAAGATGGTGAGCCTGGGTGTACCTCCTAAAATTCATTTGGGGGAAAATGAAATAATATGGAATTATTTTCTGATAAAATACAAAAACTTGAAAAAATTTGAACTCAACGAGTAAAAAATTTCACTCGATAAAAAAATTATAATTTTTTTGAGATTTGGGACCTTTTTTTTAGAATAAATTTTTTTTACAATTTTTTTAGAATTATTTTTTTCAATTATTTTTTAGAATGTGAAATTTTTTTTTTATTTTTTAGAATTTTTTAGAATGAAAAAAATTCTAATTTTTTGGAATAAAATTTTTCAAGTTTCTAACTTTTTTTGAAATAGGTAAATTCCTAATTCCTTAAAGGTATTTTAAAAAAATAAAAAAAATAATTTTTCCACATTTTTTCAATATTACTTTTTTGAAATAAAAAAATGATTTCTCAAATTTTTCTAGAAAATTTAGGGCAAAATTGAAGAAAAATCGGCTAATAAAAAATTACCCGATTTTTGGGCATCAGATAATCGAGGTTCTACTTTGTAGGGTACCTATTACAAAGTCTTTTTTTTTGTGAAAAAATTTACAACATTTCTCACCCCCCCCCCCCCTCTCACTGCCCCCACAATGTGAGCACCACTTGAGAAAATAATGATCCGCCGGCTATGACCCTAATAACCGTACACATTTCATATTTGCGAACCAGTTCTCGAGATATATATTTTATAAGTTCTTTGAAAAAATCAGCGCTTCAACCGCGAATCTACGTCAGAATTTTTTCTCTCCTATGCAAATGATGACGAATGCGATAAAAAGTGCAATGTGCATTCACTACACGCGGGATGAACGACTCGAGTCGTGTGGATCGTGCGTAGATGGATTTTAATATTGCATGCTGCAGGTCCCTATGTTGTAAATTCGCCTGCGTAGGTACGTTGCCTGTGCCTATGCCTATACGTACCTTAGATGCATCGATCATCCAAGGTTAAGCACTAGTTTTTACTCTAATTTAAATAATAACCTAGTTCGCATAAACCGGTAGCCGTAGCCGTCCAGTGGTCATTATACCAATCAGCCACATTGGTCATTTCATTTCCCCTGCATCGAGGCGGCGTTCCAAGTCAAACACTCGTACGTACTCTGGACAATCGTCCATCGAACAATTAAGCCGGCTCGATAAATCACATGTCAAGCATACTCTGCTGGTACGATCTGAGATGAATTACCACATAGGTACCAAGTACCAACCGGTTCTGCGGCGCGTTCGAGATGACACACGTCGTCTTGGGACGTGGACGTGCATAAGCCACAAGCACATACTCGTACATGGCACAGGTGATATGAAAAAGTAACACGGCTCATTCAAGGTCCCCCCAAGTAATGAATGATACCCTCTCTTTCGTCCATTTTCCAGAAGCTAATCCGTACCACGTTCTTCGGCTCAGCGAATAGTATAATTTTCTTATCATTTAATTCGCGAAATAATTATCGATCATATTTACTCACTAGAATAACAAACACTCCGTCAACGCAATCAGGTCGAAGATGATTGATAGATTAATATAGTGTAGTCGCTGGCGGTTTTTTGTCTCTTTTTTAATTTTTTACGTTCGCTCGGCCATAGTTTTTTTTTATGAAATGAAAATATTCGCAATATACGGTCTGTTTCAAATTTACCTCTTGTTATGGATATTCGTTTGTGTAATGAGTAAAAATTCGACAACCACTGAGGTTAAACAACAACAACGACGGTTAACGGTGCTAAATAATGGTTATAAATTGCTAAGAAGTCGACTCAGGTCCGTACGTAAGCCTCGATCCGAAAATATTACTACTACGGTGAGTACCTAGGTTAAAATTTAATTTAAATACTAACAATTTTTTTGCATTGTTTTTCCCATTTGTAGTTGTTAAATTTGAATACAAATTACCCGCAGATTTTTATCTGTCTAATTTCCAATTAAACCAATGGTGTTGTTTTTTCTCACACGTGTAAAAGTACATTTGCATGTATATGCTTCTTCTGTAATCCTCTGCCAAACCATTTTGTATAATTTATCTACCTATTCAATTAACAAATCGACCGAGCTTATGCTATCATCACACAGAAGATTAAAAAAGATCTAAGCAGCCCCAATCTATGAAAGGTAATCAATTTATATCTGGGACCACCATAATGGCACGACCTTTTCAATCTTACATTTCAAAAAAAAAAATCTCAATAAGTCGTAACAATTGCACAGGGGAACAACCATTTTGAGAATGGGTCCAAAATAGGCTTAATCGATAGTATAGACCTAGAAACAAAAAGCAATTTCTCATTTTTTAATTTTATTTGCTTTTGCGGGTACAAGGGGGGGGGGGGGGGTTCAAAGTGGAAAATCGGGGTTTTTGCACCTTTTCAACTGCTCATAGCGCCATAAATATTGCTCTACGAACGAAACCAATGGCAGATTCGGAATCTACGTTAAATTTTGAGAAAACATCTCTGTCCGTTTTTCCAATTTCCAATTTTAAAGTACCTTGGTAGCGTTTTAATTTTGTTACCGAGATCGTCGCCGTTCCGCGCGGAGACAGTCCGATAGGGTTTCCGTCTCTTCCCCCGAATCCCTTTTCCCGATGGACATTTTCCCGAATAAAAAAGTTCCCGAAAGTCAGTTTCCTGAATGTGTTTTCCCCGAATTTTTTTCCCCCGAATTCTTTTTCCCGAATCCGTTACCCCGAATGATTTCCCGAAAATTTTCCCGAATTTTTTTACTAGTGAAAATGGCGATTTTTTCAAACAAATGTTGTAGATTGAGGTCCTAGGAATAATTTTGGTTATTATAAAATTTTCGATTACACCCTTCTCTCCCCTCCAATTTCGCATAATATGACTTATTTAATTAATATTATCAAAAACTGGGGGAGGTAGGGGTCCAATTGAAAAAATTTTCAAATAAAAGTTGTAGATTCAAGTCTTGAGAATAATTTTGGGTACTACAAAATTTTCGATTGAACCCCTCCCTTCCCTCCAATTTCGCATAATATGACTTGAATAATCAAAAACGGAGGGAGTAGGGGTCCAATTGAAAAAACTTTCAAATAAAAGTTGTACACTGAGGTCTTGAAAATAATTTTTGTTATTATGAAATTTTCGATTAGACCCTTTTCTCCCCTCTAATTTCGCATAATAAATGACTTAGATACTTGAAAAGTTATAAAATTATTAAAAGGGGGGGGGGGAGGCTAGGAGTCCAACTGAAAAAATTTTCAAACAAAATGTATAGATTGAAGTCCTAGTAATAATTTTGGTTATTACAAAATTTTTGGTATGTACCATATCCCTTCCTTCACTAAATTAACCCCGAACTCAATGTCCCGAAGGACAATTCCCCGAATTAGTGATGTTCGATAGAGAGTGATTCGGGGGAAAAAATTCGGGTTTAAAAATTTCGGGGTAAAAATTTTCGGCAGAACAACTTTCAGGAACTTTTTCATTCGGGAAAACGTCCTTCGGGACGATGGATTCGGGAAAATGAACGGGAATCGTCCGATAGTTACCGAACCGTTCCCACGCGTAACGTCGGCGGTCTCGATAAAAAAATTAAAACGCTACTAAGGTACTTTAAAATTTTAAATTGGAAAAACGGACAGAGATGTTTTCTCAAAATTCAACGTAGATTCCGAATCTGCCATTGGTTTCGTTCGTAGAGCAATATTTATGGCGCTATGAGCAGTTGAAAAGGTGCAAAACCCCGATTTTCGCCACCTTTGAACCCCTCCCGTACCCGCAAAAGCAAAAAAAAAAAAACGAAAAATGAGAAATTGCTTATTGTTTCTAGGCCTAAACTATCGATTAAGCCTATTTTGGACCCGAACACAGAAAAAAGTTCAAAAATTGTTCCCTAGTGTTGTTTACCCAATTCTTTTTGTCCTCGTCACTCACCTCGTCCAAAAAAAATATATTGTTTATCATCAGGTTTAATTGATGAGTCCAGGAGAAAGATGAATGTACCTGGATATTTTTCGAGACTAACATTATACATATCTATCATTTGTTTTAAATCTGTCTTTTCTGTCTCTCTCTCTCTCTCTTACACATCAATTTTCATCTTCATTTCAAATTTTTCGCATAATGATCCGGTTCAAGTGATTTGATTTTTTTTTCTTCTCGTTTGTTTACGTTTCAATTGTTATATCATTCGATATGATTAGATTAGGTAGGTAGCTTATTCGAACATGTTTCTAATCCCAGTTCTGCTCTGCTGTAATCGTAATCGTAACCAAATGCCGGTTAGTTTCGGTTCAAGTTTCATTCCATTTTTCCGGATTTTTTTCTCCATCGTTCCAGTTCTAACTCTAGGTCATTTTTCTATATCGAGTGTTTTTCCAGTTTGTAGGTTCACGTTTCGGGTTGAGATTTCCTGCTGAAAATCAATGTCTCGATTTTTTTAATAAGGTGGAATTTATGTAATTTTAAAAAAGAGTCCCCTACAGTGCGTGAAGAAATCTTAACAACTTATTAAAATGCGAAGGTTATTGGGGAGTTAAAATTTACCAACAAAAAAAATTGAATACAAAAACTGACGAAATAAAAATTTCACTCAAGAAATGAAACTTAAAAAAATGTATGAAAATAATAAACGAAATTAGCTTTAAGAAATAATCAAAAAAAAATTTTAAAAATGTTTCAAAAGGGCCAATTTTAAAATATTTTTTGAAAAAACATATTATTTACTAATTTTTTACCAAATTTTTCACGTCTTTGATTTGAAAAAAATTACAAATTTTTTGCAACACCAATAAAATTAAAAAAATTTTGCGAAAAAATCAATTGAAAAATTTTGCACGGAAAAATGTGCAAATACCTATTTTGCAAAAAAAATTTAATTTGCTGAAGAATTAAATTTTTTTTCAATTTACCTATAATAAAAACTATTTTGTGAACAATTTTCTTTTCAGAAAATACATGAAAATTTTCGAACAAAATTTCTCGTGGACGACATTTCGAGAAGAAAACTCTCCATTTCACAAACTTCTACATGTTCATTGATTTCTTTTGTAGAAGATTTTGCAATCATATTTGAAACATTGCAAATCGAAAGAATCGCGAATTTGGCAATTTTTTCAAAATAGTGTATTTAATTTACGAATTTTTTGCAAATTTTTTAAAATTTTGGCATTTGCAATATATTGCAATTTGTTTCAATTTGTCAGGTATTTCAATTTTACCAAATTATTCAAAAAGACAAATTCGAATACTTCGCAAAAATATGGTTAAACAAATTATTTCAAAAACTTTCAAAATTTAGCAAAATTTTTATGAACACGAATTCACGATTTTTTTAACAAAAATATTGTAAACGTCCTTGATTAGAAATCATTTTTTAAATTCTTCGCAGTGCCAAAATAAGAGGCATATTACGAAAAATTTTGCAGCAAACTACAAATTTGGGAAAATTCTGCAAAACGTAATTTTACAAAAAATATTCCACTTTGAACATTATTCTTACAATTTTTTCAATGCAAGAGATTTTGAGGAAATTATTTCTTTTGGAAGAATTTTTCCAATTTTTTTTCTTATGGACGAAATTTTGAAATGACTAAGTTTTAAAATACTTTCAAAAAATTGAACATTATCAGCTTTGATAATTTCGCAATTTTTTTCGCAAGTGTGAATTTGAGAATTTTTACTCTTGTGGAACAGAAAATTATTGCAATTTTTGAGCATCGACAAAATAACCAAAATTTCCGATGATCAAGAACTATTTGATACCTTACAAACTTTTCAATGTCTAAGGAAAGTTTTCGAATTTTTTACAATTTTTTTTTATTTCGGGTGCATTAAAAAGTTTAAGGCAACTTTTTGAAAATAAAAATTTTCGAATACTTTGCAAACATTGTCAATTTTTCAAAATGGCAAATTTGTGAACATTTTATCGAAATTTTTCATTTTGAGTTCATTAGAAATTTTCGTAGAAAATAATTGGTTAATATATTAAGTTTTTAAAAATATTTTGAAAAAAATTGATCACAAGTAGAATTTTTTTATGCACTGACAATTCATTTTTCAACCAATTAATTGGAAACTTTCAAAATCTATTTACAGTTTTTTATTTAAAAAAAAAAAAAAAAAAATATAGCATAATTTTTCCACTTATAAAAATTTAAATTATAATCTTTCTTAGGTATATAAAAATAATGGAATAATAATTTTTTCATTCTAATAACAAATGAATGGATAAATCAATAAGCATTTACAATATGGATAATAATTTTTGAGAATAAGTAACGAGAATTCTCCAATTACGTCTGTAATAATGAGTGACGACCCTCCCCTTACCCTGCCAACCCTTTAAACATTTTTAAAAATACAATTTTGATTTTTTTTAAATCCAAACAATTTTTTGAAATTTAATTTGAAAAAAGAATTGGACTCTATGATAGAACAGATTTTTATTTTTAAAAAAATTTCTAAAGATTTTGCGATTTTGTAAAAAAATTTCCACTTTTGTTTGGGAAAAAAGTTAAAAATTTCGTTCGATTTTTTTTCAATTCCAATTTAAAACAAAATGTAAGTAATTTTTCAACTTTTTTTTGAAAAGTTTACAAATTAAAACAGAAACAAAAAAAAGAAAAAAGAAATGGGTATGTTGAACAACAATTTTCTAAAACTTTATTTAAACACAAAATTTTTTTAATGTTCTAATGTTTGAAAGTAAATTTTATTAAAACTGACTTTAAAAACATTTTTCTCAATTTTTAGCACTTTTGTAAATTTTTTTGAAATTTGTGTAAAATTCCTATTAGTGAATCAAATTTTAAAAAAATCAATTCCAAATGAAAATCTATTGTTTCCTTTTTAAACAGTATTGACTAATGACCCTAAATTTTTAAAAATATTTTGTAACTTTACTGATTTTATTTTTTAAATTTTGCTCAAAAATTTTTTCTCTCAAATTTCGTTTAGTGTTTTACCATTTTCATTCAAATTCAGGATTTTTTTTTAATTTTATACAATTTTACAAATTAATTTTTTTTTAATTTTTTAAAATTTTGTTCAAACATGAATTTTTAAAATTCCAAAATCAAAATAAATTTTTCCAAATTTTATTACCTACCTATTTTAAAACAAATATCATTCTACCCATTTCATTATTTTCATTTTTTTTTTCATTTTTGCCATTAAAAAAGTTATGCGAAAAGCAAATTTTTCAAAATTGACCATGTTATAAAATTTTGAATTTTTTCATCAATACGATCCTGAAAATTTTCAACACACAATTTTTTGAAGTTCTCAGATTTCATCAATTTGTTTGAAAGGAATTTCTGAAAATTTCGTTTGAACACACAATTCTTTTAAAATTAAGTTCATTTTTTTCTATTTTACAGCTAACAATAGAATAGCAATTTTTTTCAATTTTTTGAAAATTTTACTTGGTAATTTTCACAAATATTTTTTATTTAAAAACAATTTTTTCAAATTATTTTAAATTTTTTGAAGAGTTTAATTTTTTTCTTCAAATTTTTATAGAGTTTTTGATGAAATAATAACATTTTAAAAATAGCTTCATTTTCGTAAAAATTAAAAAAAAAAAAAATCAATAATTTTTTAAGGATTTTTTCAGAATAAATAAATGAATAGAATGAAATGATTTCTGTGTCAATAATTTTTTTTTTTTAATATTTCAGAACCTAATTTAAACTTGGAGTGATTTTTTAAATAAATTAATTTTTGAAAATTCCCGAAAAAATGTACTAGGAAGGTAAATAAAAAGTTGAAATAGTATTGAAAATTTTCGAATTTGAATTTATACAGTCTCAAAAATGCTCTAACCTTGGCTGTAATAAAAAAATCGAAAGGAGAACTGAATTTCCATTTTTGACGAAAACATACGAATTATTGAGTTAATATCATTTTAAAAAATCAACACTCGCTGAAATGCAGTCAATATTTAAAAAAAATGTCACTCAAATCGTAAAACATCACCCGAGTATACCTCTCCTTGAATTTTACCATCGTTTCGAGGCTGGATCAACAATCAAGATCATGTAAACATTTTCTTCCTTCAAACGTGACACTTTTTTCGGTACAACCATGACAACAGTGACATGTACGAGTACACGAATAAATACATTTCGAATTAAGTATATTCCATGTACGTACACTACGAACACGTACGAGAAGATGCATCCTCCACTCGCATACACAGGTACTCGGATATCCACATTTTATACTAGGTGCCTAACATAATCTTCCTTCACATCATGATCCCTATCATCTTCATCTCCTTGGACTTAAATGTTTTTACCAATTTCCCAATTTTTATGTACTCGTTATGTGGTAATCGCATAGGCTTCTTAATAAAATGTGTCTGCGTCTCACACAAAAGTATGGGTAATATCTGCTATACATATTTGTAGGTATATTTACACCGCAGATATGCAGCTATTAAACACACATCCATACAACTACATACGTGGGCTATATACTATAAATATAGAGTATTCTATACGATCAGACAAAACGAATTAAAAATTTTCGTGCTTGAGATTCTTACGTCATTTCGTATTAGAATATCTAACACGACAACGTACAAATTAAATATTATTCGCAGTTACATATTTACACAATTTTTTTTTCACCACTCATACCTACGAATCGAAATAAGAGCACCCTAAACCTGACATACCTCCTCATCTGCCAAAGCTTAACATTAAAAAATCTTCAATTGTCGATAATCATATAGCTCTACATGCACACACACACGATATTTCAAAACACCTCGTTGACTAAATCGTTTGACCCATTAAAAACACAATTGAACTTTTGATACAGATGCCTTCAACGCCTTCGGTTAAACTCGTGACATCGCGCGCTGCAGTGTCGACAAATTACGTACAAATAATCGACTCAATTATATAGCAATAAATAAAACGCGAATAATTAATAAAGAATCGAAGCGGCGGCGCATAGCCGTTGTATAATGTAAAATGAAAGTTCGATGTATGATAAAACTTGAGAAAAAAAAATAACCTAGGTATCTGGTTACGTAATATTTTTAACGTATCAATTGAATACAATACTTTGATGATTAGGCGTTGACAACGGGGCCCGCTTCCTATTATTTTTTCAACTTTTGTTTACGAACTACTGCTTGTGTCCTATACGTCTCTATGTACCATATACTACATATACGTACTACGCGCGAATGAAAGTATGACAAATTACGTGTGGTATTTATAATCAACGCACCGAGAGAATCGAGACGCAGACCTGCGATCTTGCGTGCACATTGCTCTCGTCGGCGAACACCCAACAGTCCCAACGACAACGTCTCAAGTCGAAGTCGAAGCTAACAAACTCATTCTCTTCGTCATTTACAGTAAAAAAAAATAAAAAATCACCTGTAAAGGTCAAAAGGTAGTATGTCATGGTTGAGTACGATATTCGGATACACGATACGACCTTGCCGAAGTATCGCATTTTATGTGTATCTTACTACAACAACCTCTCTCCTAACTCGTGCCCGTCCTATACAGCAACCGTTAATGATACCTTCCATGCATTTTTTTCAACTTCTATAATGACATAGTTTACACTCCATTCGATGTAGCAAAAAAACTAACTAATGTCTCGTTTGATGGGTTTGTTTCGATGAAGCTGGATGGTCGTTGTCAAATATGCGTGACTGGAAGGGGAAGGGGGAGTCAACTCGAAAATTTTATGATGACCAAAACTATTCCTCGAACATCCAGCTACAACTTTTGTTTGAAATTTTTTTCAATTAGACCCCTACTTCTTACCCAATTTTTTCAATAATATAAATTTATAATTCGTATTATGCGGAATTGGAGGGGAGGAAGGAGACTAATCGAAAATTTCATAATAACCAAAATTATTTCTAAAACCTGTTGGAAAATTTTTTCAATTGGACCCCTACTTCTCCCAGTTTTTAATAATATAATATTATCAAAGTCGAACTATGCGGAATTGGGAGGAGGGGAGTCTAATCGAAAATTTCATAATAACCAAAATTATTTCTAAAACTTCAATCTACAACATTTGTTTGAAATTTTTTAAATTGGCCCTTGCTCCCTCACTCCTCCAATTTTAAATAAGTATCTACGGAGTGTTATGCAAAATCGGCGGGAAGGAAGGCAACAAATTGAATTTAAAAAAAAAATAAAAGTTATAGCTTGAAGTCCTAGAAATAATTTTGGTTATTACAAAAATTTCGATTAGACCACTCCCTTCCCTCCAATTTTGAATATCAATTGGACTTGGTAAAATTCAACAACAATGATCCACCATAAATTTACAACTTTTGTTTAGGAACATTTTTCAATTGGACTCCCCCCCTCCCAAACCATTTCGCATAAAACTTCAAAATTAGAGGAGTGAGGGGGAAGGGAGCCAAGGGACTAATTTGAAAAATTATGAAATTATTCTAAAAATCCAAAACAACTGAAAAATTGAGAAACTTTTTTAAACAAAAATTTTTTTACCTATCAAAAAGAACGCGAAATCAAAAAACAATTATTTACTCCCAAAAAACAAAAAAAATTATTCTAGAAAAAAATTGAAAAAAAAAATCAAAAAAGATTTTTAAAAAATTTATTCCAAAACATGGAGGAATTTTTTTCCTAAAAAAATGATGCTTAATTCTTTTTCCAAAAAATCAGAAATATTCTTAAAATTTAAAAAGTTATAAAAAATTCTTATTTCAAAATTAAAGAGACGAAGGTGAGTATTTTTTTTTCTCAAAAAAAAAATGAAAAATTTTCTCTCCAATAAGTATACTTAATTGAAAAACTTTTCATTAAAAAAAAAGAAAATGAATATTCGTTACCTATAGGTAGGTAATTAATTACTACCTAATTAGGAAAACAAAATCGAGAAATTTTTTCTCAAAAAAATGAAAAATACATAAATATACCTACTCGCACTTTTACTCCGGAAAAATTGAGAAAATCTCCCTTGCCCCCAAAATGATTCTTTTTTAGTTAAAAATATTTCTACTCACAAAAAATGTGAAATTCTATCCTACAAAAATTTTGAAAAAATATAACAGAAAATTAAAAGATTTTTCACTAAAAAAAAAATTAAAACATTTTTCTGAAAAAAGATTTTGAAATAATTTTATTTCAGAAACATCGATAAATTTTTTTCTTCAAAAAAAAAAAAAAAATGGTAATCCCGAAAAATTGAAAAATTTTCCCTTCAAGAAAATTCAGGGATGATATGATATTCGAAAATATCGATATATCATGATATATCATAATCATTACATATCATAGCTTATCGATATTATCATGATATAATTTCATTTTTTCCTCACCAGGATCGCGTAAGTTAAATCAACTCTTATCATGATATTTATCATGATAAAAGTTGATTCAACTTACGCGACCCTAGTGAGGAAAAAATGAAATTATATCATGATATTATCGATAAATTTATCAATATCAGCTAGATATCGATAATTATCGATATCATATCATATCATCCCTGAGAAAATTGAAATATTTTTTATTTAAGAAAAAAAAATAAAAATTTTTCATCCAAAGAAAAAATTTTGAATTTAATCAAAAACTGAGAATTACTGCCCAAGCGAAGCGAGGGTGAAAATTTCCAAATAAATTATCATTTTGAATAAAAAAATATGCATTTTCTGAATAAATTATGTACTCCTGAGAAATCTTACGTTAGCGTACCCCTTGGTGCTTGAGGTAATGTACCATCATTTGAGAAACACTTGAAAATTTTTTTGAATAGAAGTGTTCTAGATTAAGATCCTAGAAATAATTTTGGTTACCTAACAGAACATTTTCGATTAGACCCCTCCCTCCCCTCCAATTTCGCGCAGTACGACTCAAATACATATATTATTAAAAACTGGGGGATATAGAGGTCCAATTGAAAAAATCTTGAAACAAAAGTTATAGCTTAAAGTTCAAGGAACAATTTTGGTTTTTACAAAATTTTCGATTAGACCCCTCTTTCCCCTCCAATTTTGAATATTAAATATCTATGCAGTATTGGATTTGGTAAAATTTAACAACAACAATCCACCTCCATTTAAACAAACTAGACACTAGATATAAAAGATACCTATTAAGCCCTCTCGCCATACCAGGTTCACATACAAAAAAATTTATCTATGTACTTTTTCACCCCCCCCCCCCCCCCGGCCAATTATTAAATGATCATCATTAGAAGTATCAAACGTTTCAATTTACCTTCGAAAACTTTTCAATTTTTTAAATACCATCCGCAATTTTCTTTTTTCACATTCGCACACAGTCATATTAAAATACCTACTTCGTCTCAATTGACCAGTGTAATCGGCAGGTATAATATTGTACATGATTTCATGTCCTCGGTACACGCACATTCAACGATAAATTAATGAATTAAAATTTTTCACGGTAATTTATTTCGAATTATTGTCCACGATTCCAATAAGCCATACCACGTGCTTGTTTGAATAAAACAACCCAATTGCAGTCGCAGTCTCGGTGTTTGTTCGATGTGGGCAATTTTTATGACCTTAAACCTCGCCAGCTACCTGTATTACCTTATAGGTAGATTAAACACACAGCTGATCTTGAAAAACTTGGGATGGATAGAACATAATGATGGGTCGTTGTACCATACCGTCCATATCGTGTCGACTGTAGGGTTTCTAATTGGAAGAAGATGTTTGAGAGAGAGAAAGGGTTGTATGGGGTCGCGCTAAAATATTAAACTCAATTGAAATTTTCAATTTATTAAAAGAGAATTTTTTTATTTAAGTATTTTTTTTTACGAGTACAATAATTCTTTATTTTATTAACACTTTAGAATTTAAAAACTGTTTTTCAACTTATAATTTTGGCAAATTTTCATTTTTTTTTTTTAGTTTTGACATTATTTTATTCAATTTTTATACCTATTAATTTTTTTTCAATTTTTCAATTCACTGAAAACTTTTCAAATTTACAATTTACCTATGAAATTTAAGAAAAATTTCCTCACTTTTTTTTTAAAATTAAAATTATTTTGCAAATTTTACAATTTTGTTAAATCGTGGAGAATATCTCGATTTATTCAATTTTACTAATTTTTTATTTGTGGTAGATATACTTTTTCAATAAAATGATTTCCAATTTTTTTAATTTGTGAAAAAATTTCCAATAGTTACTTACACAAAGCTTTTTAAATTTTTAATATTTTTTAATTTTCATAAATTATAAAATTTTAAAAAATTTTCATCAATTTAAACTTTTAAAATAATTTATTTTCTGAGAATTTTTCAATTCATTCAATTTTTAAAATTTTTTGATCAATATTTTATATTAATAGTTTTTCAATTGAATTTTTTTTAATTTTTTCAATTTTTGAGAAATTTCTTGAGTTGTTAAAATTTAGAAAAATTTCCTATTTATTCAATTTTTGTCATTACAATAATTATTATTCTTTCAATTTTTCTCATTTACTTACCTATTCAGCTTTTGATGAATTTTCTCATTTATAATAATTATTTTATTCAATTTATTAAACTGTGGCAATTATAACTTTTAAATTTTTATAAAATATTCAAGTTTTGCGAATTTTTAATTACTCAACTTTTTTAATACAAATTTTAATTGATTGATTCATTTTTCAAATTTCAATCCATTAATTTTTCAATTTATTCATTTTTTGTGAATTTCTAATGAATTATATTTTCAGAATTTTGATTTTTCTAATTTTTTCAACTTTTTTAAATTTTTTAATTTATCATATCTTTGCAATTAAAATTTTTTCCTTTTTTCAGTTTTTTAAGTATTTCTTGATTTTTGTATTTTGTTTGTTTGTTCGTTTATTTTAATTTTTTTTTTTTTAAATTACCTATTGTTTTTTATTATTAAAATTATAATTTGATAAATTTTGAAAAAATAAATTCACAAGAAATTTTCTGATTCGAAAAAAATTATTTATTCATTTTGTTTGAAATTCTAGACACTTAATAAAAGTTTTTGAAGAATTTTTCAATTTATTCAATTTTTACAAATTTTAGATTAATTTGCAATTTTTATTCCAATGTTTTTGAATTTTGATACGTAAAATATTGATTAAATAATTCATTAATTTTTGTAAAAAATGGTTCCGAATTTGTAATTTACATATTTCATTAACTAAATTTTTATACTGAAGTGTAATTTGGCAGGAGTATAAAAAGTCGTAAATCTCGTGCATAAAATGTATACTTATTCATATTATGACACTATCAACGTCTTCAAAATACCTAATATAGATTCATGACGTTAATTTTCTTCAACTTCTGCTGGAAAATTCCACATCAATATACCTAGTTGCCTTCCATTTCAAAAGTGAACAATTTATAAGATAAGCAATCTATAATATTTGGTCCAAGTCCAAAACAATACTTAGTCGCAGCGGCGTTGTCGCGTTGTCTTATACTGATTATTAATTAAATAATTAGTTAGTTGGTGTAAACTTCTTCCTATCTCATAAGTTCAATGCCTTGGCTTTATTCTAAAAATATCTTAGGCACTCCAACTCTGGCTGTTTGCCCGTTTCCTTTCAATACCTTCAAATGTGACTGCGTGAGAAGTGAGAACATCCTGAGTCAGGATGTGCTAATGATTCATGTTACAAAAAGAGCGAATAACAATCAAACTTTCCTATCTCAATACAAAAATAATCAAATGCAAAAATTTTATGATGAAACAGCCAAAAAGAAATTGAGCCAACGATATCAGGTTTTCCCAGGCGGTCACCCATCCAAGTACTAACCTGACCCGATGCTGCTTAACTTCGGTGATCGGACGAGAACCGGTGTATTCAGCATGGTATGATCGTTGGCAAACAAATGAAGCACTTTTTAAATTTACAACTCATCCAACTTCCAAGTTACACGAATGCAAACGTCATTTTAAAATTTTTTCATAATTTTATGTACCAAGTCTACCTATCTCAAATTCTAATTATTCCAAATATCTTTGGAAAAAAATGATTTACGTTTGACTTGACAATTGACATACATATTTTTTTGAAGGATTTTTCAATCCACCTATTTCACCTTTGATAAATTAAATAAGAACAAAAAGCAAAAATTAAAAAAATAAAGCTAAACTAAAACATGGATTGAGTTTTGAAAAATCCAGAAAAAATGTGGTTAATGAAAACTTTTGTAAAACAAAAATACTATTAGAAATGTTATGCAATAATTATTTGAAAAATGTTAAAAAATATGCGAGATAATTTTGAGAAAAAGGTGAGCCAACGATATCAGGTTTTCCCAGGCGGTCACCCATCCAAGTACTAACCTGACCCGATGCTGCTTAACTTCGGTGATCGGACGAGAACCGGTGTATTCAGCATGGTATGATCGTTGGCAAACACTAACAGCACTTCTAATATTTACAACACTTGAAATCATATGATTAATCTATCTTCATATTAATTTATCTCAACTCCCATGCGTAAGAGGAATTTATTTTTACAAGAATATTTTTGAAAGAAAAAAATTAATTCATATTTGACATGGATAATAATTTTTTTGAAGATTTTCAATGCTCTCTTCAATATTTTCAAGTACCCAAGTTTCTACCTTTATTTAAATTTAAGAAACTACCAACGGGTTTCGGGTGAAATTAAAACAAAACTATAAAACATTGATTAGGTCGCAGTCTCTCATAGAAAATCAATAATCCATCAACATGAAACTTAGGTATCGGGTTCATAAAATTTATCTATTCATATATTTTTGCTCGTGTTAACTGCATTCGTCAGACTGAGTTTATTTGCTGCAGATTTTTTTTTTCAAAATGAATAAATCAGCAACTTATAATATGATTGGTAGAGACTTTCATAAAGAAAGAACATTATAAGCTTGAAGGTATATTTTTTCAAACTATAAAACTTGGAAGACTTTGAAAAATTAAAAAAAAAAATGAGATATTTTTGAAAAAAGTTGAGCCAACGATATCAGGTTTTCCCAGGCGGTCACCCATCCAAGTACTAACCGGACCCGATGCTGCTTAACTTCGGTGATCGGACGAGAACCGGTGTATTCAGCATGGTATGATCGTTGGCAAACACTAACAGCACTTCTAATATTTACAACAATTGAAATCATACGATTAATCTATTTTCATATTAATTTATCTCAACTCCCATGCGTAAGAGGAATTTATTTTTACAAAAATATTTTTGAAAGAAAAAAATTAATTCATATTTGACATGGATAATAATTTTTTTGAAGATTTTCAATGCTCTCCTCTTCAATATTTTCAAGTACCCAAGTTTCTACCTTTATTTAAATTTAAGAAACTACCAACGGGTTTTGGGTGAAATTAAAACAAAACTATAAAACATTGATTAGGTCGCAGTCTCTCATAGAAAATCAATAATCCATCAACATGAAACTTAGGTATCGGGTTCATAAAATTTATCTATTCATATATTTTTGCTCGTGTTAACTGCATTCGTCAGTCTGAGTTTATTTGCTGCAGATTTTTTTTTTTTCAAAATGAAGAAATCAGCAACTTATAATATGATTGGTAAATACTTTCATAAAGAAAGAACATTATAAGCTTGAAGGTATATTTTTCAAACTATAAAACTTGGAAGACTTTGAAAAATTGAGAAAAAAATGAGATATTTTTGAAAAAAGTTGAGCCAACAATATCAGGTTTTCCCAGGCGGTCACCCATCCAAGTACTAACCTGACCCGATGCTGCTTAACTTCGGTGACCGGACGAGAACCGGTGTATTCAGCATGGTATGATCGTTGGCAACATAATGAGAGAAATTGGCACTTTTAATATTTAACTACATTAGCTACAATATACAACACCTCAAAATTCACATTACACGAAAACAAATGTAAGTTCTGGCAATTTTCTCAACATTCTCAAATTCAAATTTGTACTACATAGTTTAAAAAAAAAAAAAAGTTGATTCATTTTCAAAGTTTTGGCATTGATATTTTTTTGGAATTTTTAAATTTTTTTTACCTTTGTAGATTCAATAAGAAGTTAAGAAAAAAAAGTGAAAAATGGAAAATTAAAAATTAAGCTAAAACACAGATTACATTGTAGAAAATCCCCCCCAAAAAAATTAAAACTTTTGTCAATTAGAAAATGTGCAATGCCTAATGTAACTTAATTCGTAAAAGATAAAAGGATGCAAAATAATTTTGAAGAAAAAAAAGTGAGCCAACGATATCAGGTTTTCCCAGGCGGTCACCCATCCAAGTACTAACCTGACCCGATGCTGCTTGACTTCGGTGATCGGACGAGAACCGGTGTATTCAGCATGGTATGATCGTTGGCAAACACTAACAGCACTTCTAATATTTACAACAATTGAAATCATACGATTAATCTATTTTCATATTAATTTATCTCAACTCCCATGCGTAAGAGGAATTTATTTTTACAAGAATATTTTTGAAAGAAAAAAAATAATTCATATTTGACATGAATAATAATTTTTTTGAAGATTTTCAATGCTCTCCTCTTCAATATTTTCAAGTACCCAAGTTTCTACCTTTATTTAAATTTAAGAAACCACCAACAGGTTTCGGTTGAAATTAAAACAAAATTATAAAACATTGATTAGGTCGCAGTCTCTCATAGAAAAGCAATAATCCATCAACATGAAACTTAGGTATCGGGTTCATAAAATTTATCTATTCATATATTTTTGCTCGTGTTAACTGCATTCGTCAGACTGAGTTTATTTGCTGCAGATTTTTTTTTTCAAAATGAAGAAATCAGCAACTTATAATATGATTGATAGAGACTTTCATAAAGAAAGAACATTATAAGCTTGAAGGTATATTTTTTCAAACTATAAAACTTGGAAGACTTTGAAAAATTAAAAAAAAAAAAATGAGATATTTTTGAAAAAAGTTGAGCCAACGATATCAGGTTTTCCCAGGCGGTCACCCATCCAAGTACTAACCTGACCCGATGCTGCTTAACTTCGGTGATCGGACGAGAACCGGTGTATTCAGCATGGTATGATCGTTGGCAACATAATGAGAGAAATTGGCACTTTTAATGGTTTCCGTCTCTTCCCCCGAATCCCTTTTCCCGATGGACATTTTCCCGAATAAAAAAGTTCCCGAAAGTCAGTTTCCTGAATGTGTTTTCCCCGAATTTTTTTCCCGAATCCGTTACCCCGAATGATTTCCCGAAAATTTTCCCGAATTTTTTTACTAGTGAAAATGGCGATTTTTTCAAACAAATGTTGTAGATTGAGGTCCTAGGAATAATTTTGGTTATTATAAAATTTTCGATTACACCCTTCTCTCCCCTCCAATTTCGCATAATATGACTTATTTAATTAATATTATCAAAAACTGGGGGAGGTAGGGGTCCAATTGAAAAAATTTTCAAATAAAAGTTGTAGATTCAAGTCTTGAGAATAATTTTGGGTACTACAAAATTTTCGATTGAACCCCTCCCTTCCCTCCAATTTCGCATAATATGACTTGAATAATCAAAAACGGAGGGAGTAGGGGTCCAATTGAAAAAACTTTCAAATAAAAGTTGTACACTGAGGTCTTGAAAATAATTTTTGTTATTATGAAATTTTCGATTAGACCCTTTTCTCCCCTCTAATTTCGCATAATAAATGACTTAGATACGTGAAAAGTTATAAAATTATTAAAAGGGGGGGGGGGGGGGAGGCTAGGAGTCCAACTGAAAAAATTTTCAAACAAAATGTATAGATTGAAGTCCTAGTAATAATTTTGGTTATTACAAAATTTTTGGTATGTACCATATCCCTTCCTTCACTAAATTAACCCCGAACTCAATGTCCCGAAGGACAATTCCCCGAATTAGTGATGTTCGATAGAGAGTGATTCGGGGGAAAAAATTCGGGTTTAAAAATTTCGGGGTAAAAATTTTCGGCAGAACAACTTTCAGGAACTTTTTCATTCGGGAAAACGTCCTTCGGGACGATGGATTCGGGAAAATGAACGGGAATCACTTTTAATATTTAACTACATTAGCTACAATATACAACACCTCAAAATTCACATTACACGAAAACAAATGTAAGTTCTGGCAATTTTCTCAAAATTCTCAAATTCAAATTTGTACTACATAGTTTTAAAAAAAAGTTGATTCTTTTTCAAAGTTTTGGCATTGATATTTTTTTGGAATTTTTAAATTTTTTTTACCTTTGTAGATTCAATAAGAAGTTAAGAAAAAAAAGTGAAAAATGGAAAATTAAAAATTAAGCTAAAACACAGATTACATTGTAGAAAATCCCCCAAAAAAAATTAAAACTTTTGTCAATTAGAAAATGTGCAATGCCTAAGGTAACTTAATTCGTAAAAGATAAAAGGATGCAAAATAATTTTGAAGAAAAAAAAGTGAGCCAACGATATCAGGTTTTCCCAGGCGGTCACCCATCCAAGTACTAACCTGACCCGATGCTGCTTAACTTCGGTGATCGGACGAGAACCGGTGTATTCAGCATGGTATGATCGTTGGCGGATATCAGTCTCCATTTTAATAATAACAACTCCCCAAATTACACCTAACTCCTCGTCCATTCGAAAGTAACATTTTCATTTGAGTACTTTTATGATTGATTAGTACGTTGGAAAGTGTACTCTCGTTTTTGAGGGTGATGTAGGTACCTACTTCCTTTTTTTTCTTCATCAAATAGGTACTTGAAACTACTGATTTTTTCATCAAAAAACTAGACATACTTTTATCCAATAAGAATAACTATAACTTTAACTTTAAAACGTTGAAATAAAAAATCGAGGTTTTTGTTTCTCTAATAAAAATAACAGATTGCTTTTCCCAAAAAATTGGTGGATTTTTTCTTCCAAGAAAATTCAGAATTTTTTTCTCCAAAAAAATTAAAACATTTTTCTATGCCTACTTATAACACAAAAAAAATGTCTTTTTCTATGTATAAGAGTGAGTAAGCCATTTTTTTTTTTTTACTAAAATTGTTTTTTTTTCGAAAATTTAAGAAAAATTGTTTAGGTAGGTACTAGAGGTACACACACTCCAAAAAAAATCAATCTTCAAAAATTTGAAAAATACTTTGTACTATTTAAGGAAGTTGAGCAATTATTTTCTCCAATTTTAAAAAAAAACAGATTTTTGCATAAAAAAAAGACAAGCAATTTGAGGTAAATTTTTTTTTTTTACCTCTAAATACGAGAGATATTATCACCAAAAAAAAACTAAAAAGTAAAAGGATTTTTCTTACAAAAAAATAAAACATGTTTTTTTTTCTTCAAAAAATTAAGAAATGTTTCAACTTTTCTTTGGCTTCAAAAAAATTGATACCTATAATATCGTAAATTACAAGAAAATTTAAAATTACTTTTCTCCAAAACAATTGAGATTTTTTTTTTCTCCACCAATCAATTGAAAAATATTTTTACTCCAAGAAATTAAATTTTTGTAGGTATTTCAAATTTTGGGGTAGCTGTTGCCTCTTTGCGTACTTTACCCTTTTGCTCCCATCCAAAAATGAGGTTTAGTTACACTACTCATACTGCTGACTACAGAGGTCATAGGGCTGTGAAATTGCAGCAAAATTTAATACACCTGCACAAAGCAAATCTGCTGCAAAGCCTCTCATCTTCAATTCCTCATCAACTCTTACGAAAATCACGCACCTTCATCTTATCAAATCAAATCTACGAAAAACGTTGCACATAAATAAAACAATACGAATCAAATATTGACAGTCACGTTGAAAAGAAGATACCTATATTAGGTGCCTATGTACTTTTCAAAACACGAAATCTTATCATAGAAGCGGAAACTGAATCAAAATCCTCTCACGTAATTCCTCAGAAATGATAGGTAGGTAGCTACTAGCTAGGTACCATATACGTAGTACTCGTACTCTCAGTACGATTCATCGATCAGTGAACTTCAACCAAATATTTTCTGCTCGAAGATACCAGCACTGGTCAAGGTTGGTTGAAAATAATTTGCATTTTTACATTGTCATTCCGTTCGCATTAAATTCCCAATATATTCGCGCGATAATTCAATTTTTCATGTTCTTAGCGTGAGAATGTAAACACTGGGTCGAAGGACGATCGAAGAAGTTAACCCGGGCACGAGTTATTGCCACATTAATGAAACGAAAAAAAATGCATAATTTTCTGTTCCAGTTCGATTTCATCAAACGCGAAGGCTATCCCGTCGAAGTGCACAATGTTACCACTCCCGATGGATTCAGATTGGTCATGTTCCGTATACCTTATGGTAGAAAGTCAACAAACATGGAGTACAGGCCACCTGTGCTAGTGGTGCACGGCATCTTATGCAGTTCGACCGACTGGGTCATCGCAGGCGCCAATAACAGCCTGGGTAATCGAGTCAGATTTATTAAAGGGAGATCTATGATATCGCGAGTAAACTAGTTTGCCATTAAAGGGGAATCCGAGGAAGCTATCACGTAATATATTCGAAACACGTGGTTAGGTACTATTTGACCTTACAGAGGTCTACGAGCGAGTTGAATTATAAACATCTTGTTTAGGTAGATCATATATGATGCACGAGCTCATTTTCACGATCATTTCAGGTTTCATATTGGCAGACGGCGGATACGATGTTTGGCTGGGCAACGTTCGCGGAAATACTTACTCTAGAAGGCACAACAAATACGACGAATTTAGAAATAAAAAAGAGTACTGGGATTTTTGGTACGTAATTTATCTTCATCGGTTTTTAATTTTTTGCAAAAAAAATTTTCTAGAATAAAAATTAATCGCGGTGAAAGGATGGACCATAAATTTACAGATAACCTTTCTATAAATATTCGCCGATTACACAAAATTTTCTAAAGCCTTATAAAATTAGTGGATAGGTTTTTTTTATTCATATACAGGGTGTCCCGATAATGAATAACCAAGCTTGAAATTTGGACACAGACAAGTACCACTAACAAAAAACTTTTTATACACATGGTGCCTAAATTTTAAAATGAAGGAGCTATAAAGCTTTGAAAATTTGGTATTTTTGCTAAGCAAAACTGGTTGGCAACATTGCCTTCAAAAAAATTTCCATCCTCGGCAGAGGACAGTATTTTGAAAAAGCAAAAAAATATTCAAGTACAATCGGTTGTCTATCTCCAAAATTGAAGGAGTTAAATCCACTTGAAATTCCAGTCAAAAATATTGCCTACCTTAATTTATCGTGGTGCACTGATAAGACATTAAAATTACAAAATTCCATCACGACAAAAGGTACATGGAACACATGCAACTTTTTAAAAGGAACGAAAAAGTCATGAGAAAAATTTGCCTATCTCTGAAAGTGAAGGTGTCATGGAGCCTTGACCTTGAAAAATACTGATTTTTCAAAGTTTTTTTTTGCACAACATTCATTTCCAAAGATAGGCCAATTTTTCACATAACTTTTTTGTTCCCCTCAAAAAGTTACACCGGATTCATTTATATTGTCTTGGCAGAATTTTGAAATTTTTATAAAACTTTGTCCCTTCAAAATCTAAATAGGCACGTGTTGAACTTGAAGATTTTTGTTACTGGCAATCGGTTTTACTTACTCAAATCTCAAGTCTGATTACTCTGAACCCAGACATGAAATCCACTATTTTAATTTTTTTATGGGCTTTAATGTCTAAAAACTGTTTAAAAAGTGACCAAAAAAATGTTGAAAAGTGACCGAAATTCAAACCCGCCGAGAGTAAATTTGAGAGGGTTAAATAAGAAAATTTTCCAATTTTCTTTAACGAGCAAATTTTTTGTTGGGGACGCGGACGGGCACACTGAATTTGGCAGTCATTATAAAAAATGTATTTAGGTAATTTAATAAAATGACAACAAATTTTTGAAAAAACTTCACTAAAAAATTTCTTGATCTTTACCTAAAATTTTGTTTTGTTGCGTTTTAGGAAAGAAAACTAGAACGTTAAGTAAAAAATATGCTCAATTATTGGTCTTAATTTTTTCTTGATAAAAAAAAATTGGAGCAATAAAATCTTATAAATTTTTTTTGAAGACAAATCTCTAAAATTTATTGGAGTCAAAATCTCTCAATTTTTTTAGAGTGAATTTTTTTAAAACTTTCTATTTTTTTTTAAAAATCTCAATTTCTTGTCTTATTTTTTTTGTTGAAAAAAACAAGAAAAAAAACAACTTATTTGAAGTTGAAGACATCTTTTTTTTTTTTTTTTTTTTTTTTTTGGAAGTAAAAAACATTTTAAATTTTTGGAGAAACCCCTAATTTTTTGATGGGGAAAACTTTTTTTCGTCTTAAAATCTTTCAGTTTTGCCGGAAAAATCTCTAAATTTGTTACGTATATTTGTGGTAACAGAAAAAAAATCTCTATTTATTTTTTTTATTTTTTTTTCATTTCTATTAGAAAAAAATGTCAATTTTTGGTCTTCTTTATTATTAAAAAAAAACTTTCGATTTTTTTGGTGTAAAAAAATCTCTTAATTTTTTGAAGACAAATATCTCTCAATTATTTTTTGAGTAAAAAACCTTAGATATTGTTTATATATAAAAAAAAATCATTTCATTTAAAAAAAACCTTAAGTAACATTTTTTTAAAAGCAAACAGACCCTTCAATTTTTTGGAGAAAAAAAAAATTCATCTACCATTTTTTTCTATAGGTAAAAAAATCCCACAATTTTTTGAAGAAGAAAATCTTATACTAGGTATATAATGTTTTTGGAGTAAAAAAGAAATCCAAATTATTCTGAGAAAAATCAAGAAAATCTGTTTGTTCCTTTTTTTGAGAAAGAAATCCCCCCCCCAAAAGTCATATTTTGTCCTAATAGATATCATTGAAAAAAATCAATTTGTGGAGTAAAAGAGAATTATTTTTTTAGAAAAAATCTTCTTCCAATTTTTCAATTTTTCATATTTTCTTTGTTGGTTTTCAAAAAGACATCGACAAAAAACTGAAAAAAATGACTTTGGTGACCATTTTGGGCAAATACTGAAAAAAAAAAACGATCAACATACGAAATAGTAAAAAAGGTACTGAATTTCATGACTGCAAACCGGGACACCCTGTATACGAATTACGATTAGTATGAAATTTTAATAATGCCAAACGAGTATGAAAAATTCTCATTTTCGTAATACTTGTACCTATAAAGGATTCGACGAAGCGTGAAAACTTCACGATGCAGATGCATGATTATTGATTAATTATACATTTATACGCATATTTTCGTTTAATCTGAAAAATTTACCAATTATAACCTTGTATCGGTCGAGTATGAAAATTTTTGTCACCTTTGTCGCTATTCTGCTATTTCAATTTTACCTTGTTTCAGTTGGCACGAGATGGGAATATACGATATGCCGACAAGTATCGATTATATTTTGGCTCAGACGGGTCATAGTCAATTGTATTATATTGCCCATTCCATGGGTACTACCATATTTTATGTGATGTGCTCGGAACGACCTCAGTATAATAAGAAAGTGAAAGCGATGATAAGTTTCGCACCCATTGCCTATATGAATCACGTTAGGAGTAGGTTTATGCGATTTTTGTCAACTATTTCCGACCCTCTTGCGGTGAGTAAAATACCTACTTATTATTGGAATTGATAAATTTATTAATGAAGGACTTCGAAAATAGAAGTTGGAGGCAGAGCTTTTGTTGAGGTAGGTACCTAATTTTTTTTAGACGAGTTCCCTTCAATTTTAATTGCATTTACCTCAACTTTTTTCAAATAGGTACTCAATTAAAAATTGATGATAAAAAAATTGAAAACTATAGTTTTAAAATTTTTTGTGAAACAATTTGTTCAAATTTCGTTTGAAAATAAAAATGAAAAAATTATTCAAAAATAAAATTTAGAAAAAAAAATTGTTGAAAAACTGAAAAACAAGGGTTGAAAAAATTGTAGGCATGGAAAAAAAGTAATAAAAGAAATATTTTTTGAAAAATGTTAAGAATTAATTTTTAAAATTTCAGCATTAAAAAATTAATTTTCAAAAAAAATTAATTTTCAAAAAAAAGGAATTGAAAAAATTATTTGAAAATAAAATGGGTAGGATACGTCTTCCTTGTCACAAAAATTTTTCATTTTTTAAAACTTTTGTAAGAATTCAAAATCAATAAAAAATAATTTGAAAAAATTAAAAGTACTGTAAGTAGACACGTACTTACTTACCTTGATTTATATAAAAATTGCTTTAGAAGACAATTAAAAAAAAAAAAAATCAAAAAATGTTTAATTTGATACCTATGCAACTTTCTTCAGCAATTTATTCAAAAAAAATAAAATGAAAAATTTGTAGAAAACATAATTTGAAGGAATTTTATTGTTGAAAAGCATACTTGTAAGTATTTGAAAAAAAAATATCCAATGTAAAAATAGATGAAAAATTATAAAAATGTTATTTGAGAGAAAAAATTTAAAAAATTTCGAAAATAATACTGTAACTTGTATGAGATTTTTAAAAAAATTGGAAAATTTATTTCAAGTAAGTAATACGTGTTACGATTTTTTTTTTCAAAAAAATTTAATTTAAAAAAGTTATTTATTGAAAAAAACAAAAGAAAAATTAAACGAAGTTTCAATAAAATTGTCATGAAATTGATACGCGTACGAAGCGTTTTTCCAAAAGTTTGTCCAAAAACAGAAATAAAAAAATTGTTGAAAAAAGTTTATTTAAAAAAAAAGGTTTAACAATAAAATCAAGATTTAAAAAAAAAATTTAATTGAAAAAATGTTCAAAAAAATCGTTGAAAAATGATTCAAAAGATATTGTTTAGCAGGCAATAAAACTTGAGAAAAGATTAATGAGTGTGAATTTCGTTTTGATGTAAAACATTTTGTTCAAAGTTTGTTTTGAAAAAGAAAAAATGTATAATTATATTGAAAACAGAATAGGGAAAAAGTTGTTGAAAAACAAGATTTAAAAATAGATGAAAAAAAGAAGAAAAAAAACATATCGACAAAAGTTTGTAAAAAAAATAAGGTGGAGAAATTTTGCTGAAAAGAGAATTTGAGAAAAATTGTTTAAAAGCATGATTTAAAAAAATGTAAAATGCTAGTAGTACTTACCTAATTGAAATAGGTATTTGAAAAAAATTGTGAAAAATTATAAGTAAAAAGTGTTTAAAAAATTAATTCAAGAAATTTTTACTGATATTTTTTTGGAAAACAAAACTTTAAAAAATGTTATTTGAAAAAAATATATTTTTTTACACTAAAAATTGAAAAAAAATATTAAAAATTGTCGATTTGATATAAAACATTTTTTCTTCAGTTCAATAAATCAACTAAATAAAAATTTGCTAGAAACAAAATTTCAGAAAAAAAATTGAAAAACGCGATTTAAAAAATGTATAGGTACTAATTCAAAAAATGTAAATTGTCATTTTTTGAAATTTTCTGATAATTAAATTTTTTACAAACTCAGCTAGAGGAGGATGCATTGGCGCTTAGGGTAGCTTTTTTCATTGATTAAATGCAATTTCTCATGTTTTGAAATTTACTGAAAATAAAAATTATCACAAATTCGCTTAGGGTAGGACTTTGCATTGGTTCAAATGGTAGCCTTATTAGGCACCTACAACCGAAGAAATATTTCTAAAAATTTTAATTTAAAAAAAAAATAAGCGAATAAAACTTGGGAAAAATTACGAAAATAAAATTTTTTTCGAAAAAATTTATTGAAAAATAAATCGAAAAATTGTCATTTTGATCTAAGTTATCATTTTTAAAATTAAAAAGAATTGTTGGAAACAGAATTTGAGAAAAATTATTGAGAACATGATTTTCAGAAAATATGCAGCTCCAAAAATTGCATTAAAAAAGAAATTTTAAAAACTTTTAAAATATTTTGGAAAATTACAAACGTAAAAGTGATTTGATAAAATTAAATTTCAAACTTAGATAGTTGTTAAAAAAAGATGAATAGGTGATTTTTTTTAAAATTGGATTTTGGAAAAAAAATAATAACAAAATATACTTAACAAAAATCTGAAATAAATTATTCAAAAAAAAATTATCGTATTGACATACGTACTTACTTAGTACTTAAATAATATTTTTGAAGAGTTTTGTTGCAAAAAAATGCTGAAGAATGAATTTGAAAGACGTGTTTTGAAAAAAAAATCAACAATATTCCGAATTAAAAGAAAAGTATTAAAAACTTTTAAAATATAAAAAAAATATTGAGAAAAATAACGAAAGTAAAATTGAATGTGTTTTAAAGAAATTAATTTTTTTTAGAAACAACAAAAAATTGATATTTTTTCGAAAAGAATTTTTTCAGAATTTTTTGGGAACAGTTCGAAAACTAAAAATTGTTTTTAAACTTTGAAAAAATAAAAATAATAGGTATGTGGAAAAAAAATTGAAAATTGAAAAAAAAAATCGAGAAAAATCCAAACTCGAAGACAACCAATATAATTTCGAAGAAACCTTAACACGAACAAGTATACGAACAAAATTCCAAATCATCTGGCTCCATTCCATTCAAAGAACCATTCCCAATCAAAAATCGCCAGACCGACTCCAAACCCTAAATTCTTTTCCAACTTCCACATCACGACTTGCACTTCCTTATCTAAAAAACTTTCCATTAGAAAAATGTCGAAATAAAATCTCACCCAAGTATTCTGGAGGCTGTACCATTCATCCAAATTGCTCACATCTGCATCGGAGCCAGCCGCTTATAATGAATTATGCAACTAATCCCAGACTACTGCACACTCGCCACATAACTCCACACCACGTGTATTATTATTTATTCGTGACATAATTTTCGATAATAGATTTATCCGCGATGACATTCTTATCAGCGCCATCGTCTTTAATAAATTAAATTCATTATAGGTACGTCTGTTTCATAAACACGAAATTAAAATGCAAATCCAAATACCGAGCCGGGCGAATTTTTTAATTTTTAATAATTATTGTAAACAAATATGCCTGCTCGGTGTTCGCCCTCCCTGCGACTAAATATGCAAAATAATGATTCTCTATGAATGTATGATAGACAACAATGGACCACGTTGGTGTGGATGTTTCGAAACTAGGAAGTACATGTAATTCCATTTCAGTGGCTGTGTAACTCGATGGGGTTCTACGAATTCCGCCCTGGTGGTAAATTCTTACTCTATGCTGGTCAAATGGTATGCAAGAGGAACGTTGTAACTCAGAATATCTGCAACAATGTGTTATTTTTGATCGCCGGCTACGACACCACTCAGCTAAACAAAGTAAGCTGGACGCCCTCTTCAGTCATTTCACAACCGTACTAATTGCTACATTGCAGCATCACCACGAATAATTCGTTAATGTTTAAATGCTAAATATGTTAATTTTCTCTTGTATTTTTCCCCCTCTGCAGACTTCGCTGCCTATGATACTATCGCATTCACCCGCCGGCGCATCTTCCAAGCAATTAACACATTACGCTCAGCTCATAAGAAAAGGTATTTGAGAAATTATAATTTATTCGATAAAAGCATAAAGACGGTTTCCGATTAACGTATAAATTAATTCCTTCGGGGCTCGAGCACTCGTATCTCGAATTTTTTTTCAGTCAAATGATAGACATCGTAACGGGACTGTTGCCTTGTCATTCCCCCCCCCCCCTCTCTAAATGGTCTTTGGTATTGATTTGGGAGATTTTTTCCACATTAAATTTGGAATTTCATACTCGACTTGTTACGACCATGTCATGTCATGTACATACGATTCGGTTATTAATTAAAGAGTATTCGCGTTCGCCTAATTCCTACATTCTTCGATTAGGCAGCTTATTTAACGTTTCGTTGAGCATTACCAATTTAATAAATTGCGAATCTCTAATCGAGAGGTATATTTTTTGAAAACTATTCACAGTCCTGTTTCGAAATAACCACTCGAAAAATTGTAATAACCTTGGAATTCCGTAAACAAAATTCATAATCTTTTAGTTTAACTGTATTTATACGTGTAACATTTTTAATGGAATTTTTTACCGAATTTAATTTTGATTTTAGAGCGTTGGTTTGGCCAGTACGATTATGGAACCGCTGGTAATTTAATGAAGTACGGTTTGATTAACCCACCGAAATATGATCTCAGTAAAATCAAAGTACCTGTATCGTTAATGTATAGCGGAGATGATTGGTTATCATCCAAGGAGGTGATTATCAAAATTATACATTTTATTATACGAAATGAATCATAAGAATATCTTATCTTGTATACGTTTCGCACGAGGTAATTCGACAAATCGCCGTTTGTAAAATAATTGGATCCTTAATCTTGAAAAAAAAAACTCCCATCTACGTAAAATGTGTACTGAGTATACGAACTGTGACTAGAAAAATCTTCCGAATTGGGGCATTTTTGAAAAAAATTTATTAGCAGCAAATTTTTTAGTTTTTCGATGAACATTAATTTTTAAAATAAAATTAAATGTGAAAAAACTCAACAAAATTTTAGAAAAAAAAATGTAGGAGAATTTTCTAGTTAAAGGACAAATTTTTCATGGAAACATTTTTTTTTACGAGAAAATATTAAATCACAACTAAATTAAATTTCTTCTCATGTAGCCAAACTAGAATTAAAAAAATATTAGTACCTGAAACAAATTTTAAAACATTTTCTGGTAAAATAATTTTTGGAAAAAATTATACCTAATGAACTTCTTTTCCAAAAAATGAAATTTTGAAGTTTTTAAAAGTTTAAGTACTTATGTAGGTAAGTAGAGGTACATAGGTAATAAGTATAAAAAAGTTTTCAAAATTTTTAAAATTTTTGAGCGATAAATTTTCAAAAAAAAATTTATAAATAATTTCTAAAAGGTTCTCTTAATTGGAAAGTTTTTAGTATTTTTTTAATAAATAAATTTTCAGAAAAATTAATTATTTTTTCACATGAAGATTTTTTTTTTCATTTCTTGTAGGTAAACAAAAAATCCGGAAAAAATGAAATAAAATTTTTTTTATTTTTATTTTTTTTATCAAAAAATTAAAAAAATATATTTTTATGCTAAAAACAAAATTTCAATTTTAAAAAAGTATTGGGTGCCAAAAAAATTCTTCAAAAATTAAAAAAATTTGTACACCCACCCACCCACCTTCTACTCGTACTCTTTTTTTGTGGACCGAAATAATCTAAAGTCAGACAAATTTATTATAACATAATATAGAATTGCTAGCTATTTATAGCTCATAAATTGAATATCTAATAATTTTATTCACGAACAACGAGATCAAAGAAAATTTGATAAAAATCATACGTACATATGTAAGTACATTGAAGAAAAACTTATGTAGAAAATGACGTAATTACAGCGAGGAAAAACCAATGGAAAAAACCTACCTACTAATCTACCTAAAAAAAACTCTTCAAAAATTTTCAAAAATTTGGATAAACAAATTGAAAATTTTTTAGGTACAAATGAATTTCTAGAAAAAAAAAACTTTACAATAAAAGATTTTTTGTTTTGTATTTTTCAAAATGAAGGTAAGTGTTATTAAAAAACAAAATTGAATACAAATTTTTGTTTCTTGAAAAAAGTTTGTAGTTTCGTCATCAACAAATTTTTGTAGGTATTGAAACAAAATTTTATCTAGACTTTTTATTTTCAAGTTATTTTTACCTCTTTTAAGAAATAGAAAAATACTACTTAGGTAATATCTAATTACCTACTAGTAATAAAAAATTGGACAAAACATTTCAATTGTTTTGTTCATCGACAATTAAATTGAAAAAAATCTTCAACGTTTTTTAAAGTTTTGGGTAAACAAATTTTCCACTTTTTTGCACAAATAAATTTTTAGAAAAAGTCTTTAAGTGAAAAATTTTGTATTTTTTAAAAGTGTGTATTTTTTAAAAAGAAATTAAATTTAATAAGAAGTTTTTATTTTTTTTTTCAAAGTTTTGGTAGTCCAAAAAAATACTTCAAAATTTTTAAAATTTTTGGACATAACAATTTTTTTTACAATTAAATATTTAGAAAAATCTCATCAAAAATAGTATTTTTTTATGAACAACTTTTTTGCTTATTTTTTTATAAAAATTAAAATTAATGTGATTTCTAAAAGAATTTTTGTTCGACAAATTTTAAAATATCTTTATGCGTATTGAGATGAAATTTCAATTTTTTTTTTATTAAAGCTTTAGGTAAGTAGTAAGCACCTAAGTGTCAAAAAAAAATACTTATTCAATTTTTTTCAAGTTTCGGTTAAAATCGTTTCTTAGATATTTTTGATTTTAGAAAATTATTGTCAATTTCTTTGTTATCAACAGTTTTCCTAAATGTCTTTATACTTCTAGGTACTTACTCGAAATAATTTCTCTTTTTAATTTTTAGAACTCAAATTAAAATGTTTAAAACTTAAAATATTTGAGTAGGTGCAAACATTTCACCAAGTATTCATTTTTAATTTTAAAAATAAATTTCTATCCACAAAACAGAATTTGTATTATTTTTCATAAAAAACTTTTAAAATTACATTTATTTTAATAAAAATTTTTAGATTTTGAAAAAATATCAATTTTTTTCCAATCAGCCTTTCTTTAAAAACACTATTAAAACAATTTTTTCGAGTTTTGGTTGCTAAAACTCGTTTTTACCCAACTTTTTTTTTTTTTTTTTTTTTTTTTTTTTAAATAGGTAATAATTGGAAAAAAATTTCGAAGAACAAATTTTGATCTTTTCTTGTATGTACTTTTCAAATCAAAAAAAAAAAAAGACACTTCACTTAAAAGTTTTGGTTTTTGAAAAATATTCGTTTTTCCTGAACAAAATTTCAAACACATTTTTGTAGCTACGTAATTAAAACAATTTTATCCTCTTTTTTTTAATACTTAATAGAGCATTAAAAAATTAGAAAAGTTTTTCAAATCACAATTTATTTTTATTTTACAAAAAAAAAAACAAAAAAAAAAAACTTGAGATCAGATAAATGAAAAGTTTTATCGATATTTAAAAAAAAAAAATAATCAACAGCTTTTCTTATTTTATGCACGGATTAAATTTTCTAAAAACAAATTACAAACAAACTTTTAAAATAATTTTTCAAATGAAAAATTTTGTATTTTTTTGATGAACAAATTTTTGGAAATATCTTAAATATATCATCGAGAAAATATTTATAAATTTTTCAATGTGTTGGAATCGAATTCCAAAAAAATTTAAAGAAATTTTTTCTCAGTAGATTCACTAAAAAAAATTGATTATCTATCGTATTTGGGTAGGTACTTGAAACAAATTTTAAAACTGAAAAAAATTTATCAATAATTTATTTTATTTTTTTTTTGTAATAAACATGATTTTTTTCGAGAACAGATTTAGTAAAATTGAAGAAATAATTCGGATGAATTTTTAAAATTTTGAAAACTGAATGTATGCAGAAGGGAAGCGTGAGTCCTGTTCCTGAATTTTTCGGATTTTTGAAATCTCTAAACATCTTTATTTTTGGTTGATTTTATCTCCTTTTTTTTTAAAAAGGAAAAAGTTTTGCAATTTCTTTTCAAATGATACTGATAAATACCTACAAATAATTGTTTATTTATTATAAGTTTTTAAGTCTAGAAAAAAAGAACTGATGATTTTTTTTTTTTTAATTACAGGATGTCCACATGTTAGTTCAAGATTTACCAAATGTCTACGAAATTTTCAAAGTTCCTGTTCAACCATTTAACCATTTAGACTTCATATGGGCAGTGGATGCTAAAGTCTTAGTATACGACGAAACTCTCAAAATATTGAACCATTTCAGTAAAAAACATTAATTTATTAACTCCTCTAAAATATGTAATTTAAAAAAAATGCATTTCGTTGTTATTTTTAATCATTTTTTGTGCATAATTTTGTATCATTTTTGCATTGTTTTCTCGGCAAAAAAACCAGTACTTGCATACGTATACGATACTCTTACATTTATTTCATAATCAATAATTTTATAAGTTCGTGACGTATCTTGATAGGTAACAGACATTTTCCTCTATTTTCAATTCGATTTAATCACGATTACGATTAACGAATCCAAAGATCTACTTTTTATGAGTCATGTGGTAGACGTCAGAAGACTTTAAAATAAATAATATTTTGCCATTGTTTCGTAATCTGGATCAACGTGTGCTATTTTTTTTTTATTTGTCTGCGTACGCATCGGTAAAACATTTTAATTTTAATCTAATCAAGCAGCAACGGCCTTCAAATGATTTTTCTCTTGGTTCAATAAATGAACCAATTGGCTCGAATCTTTCGATACTTTCGATTTATTTGACAACTGCCGAAATTCGTCAAACATTACTGCTTATTTTTGATGCAAAATAAGCACTCAAAAAATCAAACAATACTTGGGAAGAAAAACATTCAATTTTTCTCAAAATATTTACAGTGGCAACTTCAAAATATACAAACAAAAGATGAAACGAATACGTAAACCTGATCGAAAAATCATTTTTCAAAATATTTTTAATTACTGCGTTTAAATACCACAGAACCTACATAACATAAAATGTATGTACATTGCGATTAAACTTTTTTTTTTTTTTTTTTGAAATCTGACCATAGTATCAATGGAAATTTTATTCAAATGATTGTTTGTGACGCAGCACAGAGGCCATTTCAGGGCACATTTCAATTGTACAAATAAAAAAAAATATTAGGCTTATAAAAGAAATTGATACCAAACTGAGCAATCTCATATGTCAAAGAGATACAATAACAGGATATGTACAATAATAATGGAAATATGCGAAAGAATACGTCAGATTATGACTACAGAATTGTATCAACACAACCTAAGTTTATGCACTGTACCATTTCAAACACAGCACTATCTCGTCGTTACTATCTGAGACGAGCACGTTTTTTCCTGGTAATAAGGAAAAAATTTTAAAATCTTGGAACAAAGCAAACAAAGACCAAATCATCTGGTTCAAACTTGAAGTACTCTGTAAATAAATTATCGATTAGTTTTCAGAGGGTTTTCTTTTTTTTTTCAAACGTCGCATCGAACGTGGTTATTTATTTTGACCTATCCAAGTATCAATCCATCGATGAATTAAGTTCATCTAAAAGGTCAAACTTTTCGATAAGAGTAACTACATATAGTATACTCGTATGTTATGTACCTACATTGAAATTGTTGTCGAAGAATGACTCATCTGTGTACGGAAAATGAAATCTCGATGATGCGGATAAGAGAACGAAAATTGATACGAAATTTCATATAAAATAAAGATTGGATTCGCGAGTGCAATCATTTTCAAACATCTCTTTTAACCGATAGTTCTGTTCACGTTGATTAGTCGAAAAAATGATTCACGAGAGAATTTTCAGTTTAATTGTTTTCGCGTTTATAGTCATGACTTCCGATACTTGCGCGTTCAGAGTTGGTAATTATTTTAGAGATTTGCAAGCTTCACCTGCGAATTCGGATACGTATTTGACTCCGGTAAGTACTTTGGCATTTTTCTCTCAACTTTAATGTATTCGAAATAAAAAATTGTCAAAAAAACTGTACTTTACAAAAATGTAGGAAAAAAAACTCAAAGTGAAGTAAAAAGTTAACTGGAAAAAATTAACATTAAAATTAATTAAAATCAAGAAAAAAAATTGGATAGGTTAAAAATGAGTGGTTGAAAAATGAAAAATCAAAAACAATGAAACTTGAACGAATAAAAATTTTAAAAGAGCTACATTATTTTTGAAAGAATAAAAACTGGAAAAAATAGGAAATTGAAAAACATTAAAAAAAAAAATTAAATTGGAAACGAGTAAAAATTGGAAAAAATTGAAACTTGGGATTTTTAAAAAAATGAAAAAATAAAATCAAATTGAAAAGGAATAAAAATTGAAAAAATACATATAAATATATCAACTTCGCATTGAAAAATAAAAATCGAAGAAATTAAACTGAATTGGAAAAGAGTAAAGCTAAAAAAAACATGAAAATTATCAAAAAATGAAAAAAAATGAAATCCAAAAAATTATCACAGTGGATAAATTTTTGCAACTGAAAAAAATAAAAATATCAAGAAAGGACACAAAAAATTTTGAAAAATGATTTAAAAAATTAAATTAATTTTAAATGAGCGAAAATTGTAAAAATAAATTGAAAACTTCAAACTGAAAATGATTAGAAAATGGGAAAAACTTAAAATAAAAAAAATTACCAAAATTTTAAAATTAAAAACCACTAAAAACTAAACAGAATGAGAATTAATGAGCAAAAATTAAAAACTATTGAATTAAATCTTGAAAAAAATTATATTAAAAACATGAGGAATTGTACAAAATTTTACGATAAAAAGTAATAAAAAAAACGGAACAAATTTTGAATAGGATGAAATCTGAAAAAAAATTCATAAACTTCGAGTTAAAATTTAGAAAAAAAACCCAAAAAAAAACAAGAACAATTGAAAACACTTTATACCTAAGTTCTTAGGTGGAGGGGGGGGGGGGGGGTGTGAGAATGAAGCAAATTAAAAAATTGAAAAAAAATAAAAATAGAAATTTGGAAGAGTAAGATTACAAAAAAAAAATGAATTAAAAATCATTAAATACTTACTAAATAGATTAAAATTAAACGAATAAAAATTGAAAAAATTGATATTGAGAAAATAAAAATCTAAAATTTAAAAAAAGATCAATAATTTTGAAAAAATAAAAACTTGAATCAAACCTTGAAATCACAGCAAAAAAAATAGAAAACGCAACCAAAAAAGAACTAAGAATTGAAGAAAAAAAACGATAACTTAATTTTAAAATTAAAAACATTTGAATTTTTTTACGGAAGTACGGAATGAGAAAAACTTAACTAAAATAATTTTGAAGTGGATGGAAGCTAAAAAAAATCATCAACTTCAAATTCAAAAGAATTGAAAACGATTACGCACATTGAAAAAAAAAATCAAATAATGGAGAAAATGAAGAAAATTTAAAAACTAAATAATGATAGAAAATTGGAAAAAATAAGATTACAAAAATTTAAAAAAAAATTATTAAAATCTGGAAACAAATGTAAATTGAAATTTAAAAAATAAAAACTTGTAAAACTCGTGAATTCAAAGAACTAAAAATCAAATCAAATTGTAAATGAGCGAAAATTGAAAAAAAAAATAGAAAAATTTTGGGACCAAAATAATAAAATAAAATAAAACTTATTCAAAAATCACTGAAAATGAAACAAATCAAAAAATGAATATTATCTGAAAATTGGAAACAATTTTAAACCTGAAAAAACTTGAAATTTAAAAAACTTTAAAATTAAAAAAAAATAATCGAGAAAAATTTAAAAAAAATTTGAAATGTATGAAAACTGACAAAAAAAATCATAAACTTGGAATCACAAATAAATTGAAAAAAATAAAAAATAAAAAAATTCACACAATTTAAAGAATCAAGAAAAAAACTGAATCAAACTGTAAATAAGTGAAAATGGGAAAAAACTCTGAATCAAGTGAAATACAATTTATTCAAAAAAAAGAAAAAAAAATAGAAAAAATAGAAAAAATTTCACAACCAAAAAATAATTAAAAATTGAAAAAAAATCAAATTAAAAAAATTTCAATTAAAAACTTTCAAGAAATTGTTGCACACTTCATCGGATATTTTTTTTACGAGATAACCTCATTCAAAATTCTTAAAAATAAATGAAATTTTCCACTCTGCCATGATCGTGCTCCCAAAATAAATCATACATGGTAATATGTATTTTCCTTGGAACACAACAAGATCAGATTATTTTACTCGTAAATCATGCATAATCTTTTTATAATGTACAACATAACCGAACAATTTCTTAATAATTTCTATTAAACGAAGGCGAAGAATGAATTACGAGAAATCAAAGTACAAGTTTGACCTTCTTCGATAAGCACAATTTACGATAAGCTGAGTTAACCATACCATTCGTATGGCATGGTATAGCCATATGTACATTTTCTTCGAAACACAATAACACATTTTTTTGCGATAATATTCGTAGGTGCAAATCATTAGAAAACAAGGGTACCCAGCTGAAGCTCACATTGTCGAGTCACAAGATGGATATTTTTTGGAATTGCATAGAATACCTCATGGAAAAGCAGGACCCGGAGATAAGAAAAGGATTCCAGTATTCCTGCATCATGGTTTACTCTGCTCCTCGATCGATTGGATAATAAATGGGCCTGGTAAATCGCTATGTAAGTAAACCCTCGAAAAAATTTTCATAGCTCTGATGTGATTACTGATTGAATATAGAATGATAGAAATGAAATGTGTGGTATTTTTTTTTTTAGCTTATAGGTTGGCTGACGAAGGATATGATGTATGGATGGCTAACGCTCGTGGAAATACTTTTTCCAGAGGTCATGTTAAATATTCCCCGCAGCAAAAAGAATTCTGGGATTTCAGGTATTTTTTCTTACACCTGCTTAATGTATTTTGTATTCTTAAAATATTATAGTGAATTTTAAAATATTCCAATTTCAATGGTTTATGATTTAGTTTCCACGAAATGGGTGTCTACGACTTACCAGCAGCCATCGATCATATTTTGGAGACCACTGGTGAAGAACAATTAGTCTACGTTGGACATTCCTTGGGAACTACTGTATTCTACACGATGGCTTCCGTTTTACCTGAATATAACAAAAAAATCAAGTTCCAAATTAGTATGGCTCCGGTTACTGCCATTCCTCATGCAACCTCAATCCTCAGATTATTAGTTCCTTATTCGAAAACGATCAACGTAAGTGTACTGTCTTGTACCTACATCAAACATTTTCAAAAAAAAACAAAAAAAAAATCAACACAACATCAGCTCGAATATTTCTCTAAAAATACGATTCTTACACTCAGGATATGACAGATTGGTACAACAAAGGAGCTTTTTTGGAGCACGACGTAATGACTAAAATCTTCATGAAAATGTTCTGCGGTACGAAAACATTCAGCATGGATACTCGTGTTTGCGAACAATACATTATCTTTGGCCTTTTTGGAAAAGATCCCGAGCAATTTAATGCAGTAAGAAATTTGATCACATAAATAGTTACTCGAATCATTTTACCTCTCAATAAAAATAGCTAATTATCTCTAATCATTTCAGTCCTTGCTTCCTGTTATTTCGAGTAATATTCCAGCTGGAACATCGGGTAAAAATATGATCCATTGTGGGCAATTAATCAGCAGTAGTGAGTACACGTTTATACTTGAAATTAGTCACATTTGCTTGCATCAAAACTAAAATTTTATTTCTTCAACAGGCTCGTTTTCTTATTTCGACTATGGCAAAGCAGAAAATATTCGAAGATACAGTACCGCTTTTCCTCCAAAATACAACCTCAGCAAGATTAGCGTACCAGTTAAAGTTTACTACGGTGAAAATGATGCTCTAGCGGGTCCTCTCGTAAGTCTGAAACGAAACTTTGAATGTCGAAACTTGAGATTTTGTCCATCATTGTAAAATAAGGCACTACAGAACTTTAAATTGGTATTTTCTAAGCAAAACCAATCGATAACATCGCATTCAAAAAAAAGGGTACTTCAGTATTTTGAGATGATAAACATAATAGGTAGGTACATGAAAAAAAAAAAAAAAAAAAAAAAAAAACATTTAAATTGGATATTGGAATTTTAAAAAGCACATCAGGATGCTTATCTTTGAAACAACGAAAAAGTCGATAGTATTGCCTAATTGAAAATTTGTAAGGAAATTCAATGACTTGAAATTGCAATTCTGTAAAAAAACATGTAAGTAATTAATTTTGGAAATTTTAAAAAATTTACAAAAATTTAAAAAATCAAAAATTTGCAAAAACTGATCAAATTGAAACATTCTCCCAAGTCGAGTAAATTATAATTTGTGAAAAATTCCATAAGAAAAAAAATGAAGATTTTCAAAACTTCAATGAATAAAAAAAAATTTCAAAATAAAAATCAGGAAATTTTTCAAAATTAAATAAAAATAAATAAAAATTCGTAGAAAATTCAATGAGAATAAAAAAAAAATTGTAAAAATTAAAACGAATTTTTGAGATAAGAAAATGTTTACGAAAACTTCATAAATCAGAAATTCGCAAAAACTTGTTAGGTAAGTTTAAAATTTTTCCAAAATTAAATAAATAAAAATTTGTATAGAACTCAGAACAAATTTTTAAAAAGTAAAAAATTAAAATGAAGATTTGTAGAATGAGATTAAATTGAAAAATAACTCAAAATTGATTTCAGAAGATTTCCCAAAAATAATTAAATTGAACATTTGTAAAAAAAATCAAAGAGTTGAAATAGAAAAACACTAAAAAAATAAAAATGGAATGAAAAATATTTCTCAGTACACGTAAGTACCGCTACCTATTACGAGTAGAATCGAGCCAAAATTGAATAAATGTGAAAAATTTAAAAATTTAATAAATCAAAAATTTGTAATACTTGACTGAATAATAAACTGAAAAATTCTCCAACATTTAAAAGAAGAATGAAAATCATTAAAAAAAACTAATGACGATTTATGCAACAAAAATAAATTGAAAATCTCCTTAAAATTTAATAATTCAGAAAATTTCAAAAATTTAATAAATTTAAAATTTACAGAAAATTGAAAATAGATTTTTTTAATTTTAAAAATTGAAGACTTACTTATAGAATTTAAATAAATGGCAAAATTCACAAATATTCAATAAATCAATTTTTTTGAAATAAATAAAATTGAAAATTTGTAAAAAAAACAATAAATCGGAATTGAAAAAATTTTGATCGTATAGGCTTAAAAATATTATTTTGAAATTCGGAGAAATTTACAAAAACTAGAAATTAAATTAACTAGAATAAATTGAAAAAATTAAAAAATATAATGAATACAAAATTGCAAGAACTAAGTAAACTGAAAAATTCTCCATCATTGAATGGATAAATTGAAATTTATAAAAAAATTGAATGCCTGAAAAACTTCAATAAATTGATAAATTCTTTAGAGTTTTCTACATCAGAAAATTTTCCATTTAATAAATTAAAAATGATGATTTGAAAATATTTACAAAAACATAATAAATCCAAAATAAGCAAAAGTTGAATAAATTAGTTAAATTTTAAAAATCTAATTAATCAAAAATTCGCAAAAATTGAGAAGTTGGAAAGTTGTCAAAAATTTAATAAAGTATAGGATGTATAAAAAATTCAATTACTTAAGTGAACTGACAAATAATGAACTTTTGAAATTTAATTTTTTTAATTTTTTCATTCGCCGATTTTTCATAAAATTGTTTATTTTATTGAGTTTTAGAGAATTTTCTGATTTATTAAATTTTCTCAAAATTTTCAATTTATCAATTTTTTTGAAATCTATTTCTCAAAAAAAGTTGATTTATTAATGAATTTTTTCACAAATTTTATTTTTGTTAAATTTTTGAGAATTTTTCGATTTAATAGGTTTTTGTGAATTCATACCTAATTTATTCAACTTTTACTTTTTTTTAATTTATCCAATTTTTTCGAATTTCTAATTCATTTAATTTTTGTAAATGTTTGAAAGTTTAAAAAAAATCGTACCTAATTAGTACTTAGTTGAACAATTTAATTTTTTTCGATCTTGATTGAATTTTTGCAAATTTTCTGATCTAAGTATTAAATTTTGGAAAAATTTTCAATTTATTGAAATTTCGTAAATATTTTTGTTTTTTTTCACATTCCTTTAATTAATAATGAATTTTTTACCAAATGAAATTTATTGAATTTTTGGAACATTTTCAACTTGGGTATCAAGTTTTTGCAAATTCAAGATTCGTTAAATTTCTATTACGAAAACTTGAAAAATCAAAAGTTCGCAAAAATTTAATAAATCGATAACATTTTTAATGGAAATTTAACGAATCATGAATTTACAAAAACTGGATGCCCGAGTTGAAAAAGTTCCCAAAATTCAATTTGTTTGGTAATTTTTTTTTTCAAGGCAGGAAAATTTTTTACAAAACTATTTTCGTTCTTTTCAAGAGTTGTGTATTACCTTGACGAAATTTTTGTAAACTACTGCCTCTTCAAAATCAAGATACGCATCCGGTGTAAATTAATTTTTTTCAGTGATACTTATTCGTATTTTAAAAAATCTCAATTTTTGATATTCGCTTCCGGAAACACACTACACATTTTGCAATTTAATCAACTTCAAATTTAATTTTCCAGGACTCGAAAATCCTATACCAAAAAATACCCAAACCTCTCGGCCTGGTACGAGTCAACTGCGATAAATTCAACCACGTAGATTTCTTATGGGCCAAAGACGTCGATAAGCTCCTAAACAACGAAGTAATCGCATTCATTAAAAACGGCACCGATCACTTCAGCGGATTTGATTTTATTCAAGATACCGTCATCCAAGCTCTGGACATCAGAAACTCCACTCCTCCTCCAGTCAACGTACCTTTTGACGAAACCTCATTCATGACCACAGTGGCCGGTGACATGTCCGGATTTTCCTCTATACCATTGCCAATGGACGCCAGCGAGTTAGCCAAGTACCCCAAAAAAGTAGCTGATCAAGCATACGCCGGCGCGAAACAAGTCAAGAAAGGTTGGCAAATGTTGAAAAAAATCCCTTCAATGATATCGAACGTATTTTCCTAATACGAGTATGTATCTGTTGTGAATTTTAGAAATCGAAGGCGCCGTAAATACCGCCCACTCTGCGATGGAAAATGCCGTGCTAGAAAGTGTAAAACAGGTTCAAGTTCACGGAAATAAATTCCGCTCAGATATGGAAAATGCTGGAAATATAGTTAGCGAAACTGTCACCAATCAAATTTCGAACGCTCAAAATGCTATAGAAAAAAGTACAAAAGAATTAGAGAAAAAGATTAAAGATTCACTTGAGAGGTTGGGAAGAGTGTTGACGTAATTTTGAAAATACTTATTACAAATATTGGAATGAAAATTTTTATGAACACTAGTTTATTTCATTTTTGAGAGGGCAGTGATATTTTGAAACGTGGGTTCGAAAAGCACGGTAATACTGATTAATTTTAATTTTAAGCTTTAAATTGATATTTTTTTTTTGAGAATTAATTTTTTTTCGAGAGACTGACAATTTTTATTCGATTTATTTTTCAATTTTGAGGGAAAAGTTTGCGTATTTCAATTTTCAACATTCGAATTGACACTAGTCTTAAGTATGTCTAGTCTAGCCTTATGTCATATTTATACGAATTATATGTATTATGTTTGTACGTAATTGATTTTTTTTGGAATTGTCGACTGTCGCCAACTATAGATCTTTTCTTTATTACCTGAAATTATTCTCAGAATTTTTTCAAATTTCTTGAATAAAATTAATCTACTCCTCAACAGCTTCGAAAATGTTCAAAATTGGGAATCCTTTTTTCTTCAATATTCTTTGCCAATAATATTTTCTTTACTTATCAAATATTTAAAAAAATTCAATTAGAAAATTGGATTTTTGCCAGGGGTTCGACAAATATGAAATTTTCTAAATTTATGCATTTTCTAAAATTTGTCTACATCAATTCTTTCACTTTTTTTCAAACATAAAAACAAAAAAAAATGTTCAAAAATTGAATTTTGACAGGGGTCCTAAAAGTGCGGAATTAAAAAAAAAAGTCATTTTATGAAATTTATCGACGTTAATTTTTTTATGTACTTTTCGTTCAAATATCAAATTGCGATTGGACCCCTCCCTCCCCTCCAATTTTGGATAATCTAACTCATTAAAAATTTCAAATACATTATTGAAAACAGGGGGGAGGTAAGGGGCCCGACTGAAAAAATTTTTAAACAAAAGTTGTAGTTTGAAGTACTCTTTGTTAAAAAAAATTAACGTTGAAAACTGAATTTTTGGCAGGGGTTCAAAAATATGGAATTTTTCAAATCAGTGTATTTTCCATAATTTGCCGACAGTAATTTTTACACTTTTTTTTTCAAACTTTGTAGCTAAAAAAAAATCAAGTTGGAAAATTGAATTTTTTACAGGGGTTCAAAAAATATATAATTTTCTGGATTGGGCATTTTCTATTATTTTTCGACATAATTTTGTATTCTTGTTTTTCAAAAACATCAGTGTAAAAAATTTTTATTCAAAAATTGAATTTTTGAAAGAAGTTCGAAAAATGTGGAATTTTCTAAATTTGATGCATTTTCTAAAATTTGTTACAGGAGTTCTAAAAGTGAAAAATTTGGTGCCTACAGGAAATCCCCTAAAAAAATTACTAGGTACTTTTTCACTTAGTTTTTACTACTACCAGCAAAATTTTTAGACTCTCCCCCCCCCCCCAAATACAGAGTGTTGAGGAGCCCTCTAAAAGTCAACTCCCCCCCAAAAAAATTAGGATTCAAATTTATTATAGAAAAATTTTCAAATAGAAGAAAAGTCTCAATACAAAGAAAAAATTAGCTATTTTGTTTACAGACGAAATTGATTTTACGATTTTTAATTTTGATTTTTTCTTTACTATGTACCATGATCCATTTTTCGAATCACTACTTTTTCACTTCCTTCACCAGCTTGTAGACACCATGCAAGGATTCAAAAAGAACAAAATTTTTGAAATTTTGAAATTGATGCATTTCCTAAAATGTATCGACATCATTTCATTTTTTTTTGAATTCTTGACAGGGATTCAAAAAATGTGGAATTTTCCAAGTAGAACATTTTCTAAAATTTTTTAATAAGTACCTATATTAATTTTTGTAACAGCTTTTTAAAAAAATACAGTAAAGCAAATTTCATTTTTGACAGGGGTTAAAAAATGCGAAATTACATCATTAATTTTTTTCAATACACACATAACAAATGAAGGTTCCATTTTTACAGAGGTTTGAAAAATATGAAATTTTTGGAAATGATGCATTTTCCAAAATTTATCGACATAATTTGTTTCCCTTTTGTTTCTCCAACATGTTGTCAAGCAAAAAATAATTGTCAAGTTGAAAAATGAATTTGAAAGTTGAATTTTTACAGGGGTTTGAAAAGTGGAAAATTTTTGGAAATGCATTTTCCAAAATAAATCGACATAATTTGTTTTCCTTTTTTTCCTCCAACTTGCTGTCATGCAAAAAATAATTTTCAAATTGAAAAATTAATTTTTGGCGGGGATTTACAATATGTAGAATTTTTCAAATCGAACATTTTCTAAAAATTTTCAAGATAAATTTTTGTACTTACCTACTTTTTTAAAAATATTACAAAAAAATATGTACGTGAAAATTGAATTTTCAACAGGGATTAAAAAAGTGCCGAATTTTAGAAACATTAATGAACTGTCCACATTTTGGTAGCATTTGATATTTTTTTTCGATATTATTGATACACAAAAAAAAATAAAAATTAAATTTTTACATGAATTATTTGAAGAGTACAAAATGCATTTTCCAAAATTTTTCGACATAATTTGTTCAACTTTTTTTAAAAAACGTTGTTGTTATGCAAAAAATAACTTTTCAAGTGAAACATGAATTTTTGAAAACGAACGGTTTAAAAACACAAGATTTTTAAATTGTTACTTTTTCGAAAATTTTCTTATTTTTTTCACTTATTTTTCCAACTGAAGTAGGTACGTTAATATCTTTTTTGGAAAATTCGACCATCTTCAAACTGGTTTTAACAATAATTTGAAGTGTTTTGGAGAGTTATTTTTGGCCTTTTAATCAGCTACATGCATGAGCACCGCAAAATGTATCCCAAATGTACAAAAAAAAAGTGTAAAAAATAAATTTCAAATTTTTTCTGTTTGGAAAAATTTTTTAAAAACGTATCGATTTAAAAAATTTATAATTTTTCTAACCCCCGCCAAAATTTAATTTTTTAATTTGATTTTTCATCAGCTACACTGTTTTGAAAAAAAAAGAAATGCACAAATTTAGGAGAAAAAAAAAACTCTACCGTAGAATCTGCGGTAGACAAGCTGATTTTTTTCTATTTTTCTTGTTCTTATGAATGTCTCTCACTCCTATCATATCATTGTAGCTTTCATTCAATTATAAAATTACCTGATCCTGAATTATGATGGAATTCATTTCCTTTCTTCAATATTTAATTACCTACTCCCATAAATTGATAATGGTTATTGGACACAAGAAAATTGTGAGAAATGAATAATCGAACACATTAAAAAATGAATCAAAAATGCAGAAAATTTCCTTCCCATTTTTATAGACTTAGGACTATCTAAGGTATTAAATACCTCAGGTATAATCATAATAAATAATGTATTACATATAAGAACTGCATGTTGAGTCCAAGGATGAAATCAATTTTGAAAAAAGTAGTAAACAACTACCCAAAAGATCCTTTTTCATCCAAAATTGGAGACTTGCTTGTGTACGACGCTGGACTTCGCTCATTAGATGCTGGAATTCGTATTTGTACACGTTTGTAAGATTTGGAACTTATTTCAAAAGAGGAAATATTTTGGTGTTTTTCTGAATCAAACTTGAAAAGACATTTTATTTTTAGAGAATAAAAAAAATACTCATTGATCAATTCATTTGAACGAATCGTTCGCGACCGACTGATTCATTTGAACAAATCATTCACGAACGACTGATTCATTTGAAAGATTCGTTTGCGAACGACTGATTCATTTCAATGATTCATTCGTGAATGACTGATTCAATTGTACGAATCATCCTCGAACATTGATCAATCGATTAAATAAAGATCGCGGATATCTCGCGGGAGTGGCTAAATCCACAACAAGTAATCACCAAAATGAACGAACGAGAATTCATATCATATTCTTGTTTGAAAACTCGTTGTCGTGGATAATGGACATCGAGATTTTTCCACCAAGCTTAATAAAATTTAATAAAATATTTAAAATTTTTCCAAGTTTTATATTCTTCAAATTTTTCATTTTTTTTTTCGATTTCAATTATCATTCCATTTTTGAAAAAAAAAACTTGAAGAAATTATTCATCACTCATCGAATAATTATTTATTCTTATTTTTTCCTCAAATTAAATTTTTCATTAAATATAAATTTTTTCTGTTTGTCGTTTAAAACAACTTGAAACTCATTTTAAAAAAATAATTATATATTTTTTCTATTTTTTCATTCAAACTTGCCAATAATAATTTTTTCATCAAAATGCAACCAATCTTCATTATATTTTTTCAAATTCATTTTATGAAATTTTTAATGAATATTGTTAATTAAATTTAGTTTTAAATTTTCATTTAGATTTTTAAACATTTTTCATATAATTTTTTCATCAAAAATACTTCTAAGTTCTAATTCTACTATACTTATTCAAATTTTTCTTTTGAAATTTCTTTCAAGTAAATTTTTTATCAAGTTTATTTTTCTGAAATTTTTTCCGACTTTTTTAATTTTATTTTTTCAAGAAAATTGTTCATACTCCCCTCATTTTCCAATAAAATTTTCAATTGATTTCATTATCAAATTGGTCATCAGAATGTTCCTATTTCTTCTCCGAACTGGCAACTTGACTTCTCATTCGAATTTTTCCAATAATTTTCATCATTATTTTTTTGTCTTCTAATTCTTATCGAGTAATTTCTAATCGAGTAATTTATAAATTTCTTCAAGTAGATATAAATTCCAATTTTTCTTCAAATTTACTAAAATTTTAATATTCAGAATTGAGTAAGTACCTAAGTAGCTAAGTACTTAACTCAGAGCCGGTGCGAGAGGGGGTTGGGGGAGGGGTGGAACACCCCTCCAGTGATTTTCCATTCGGCAAATTTTCGACAAATTCGGCAAACTTTCGACAAATTAAATTAGGTATGTTTACAAAATTTGGTAAAGTTTTGAATTTCAAATATGTAAATTTTTTAGAAATTCTAAATCACAAATTCGGCAAATTTTTGAGAAATTCCGAATCATAAATTCGATAAATTTTAGAGAAATTCCGAATCACAAATTCGGTAAATTTCTGAAAAAAAATTTCGCCCCCTTCATCTTTCTCTCAAAATCAGAATAAGAATCAAAAATCAGCGCATTTGAATTGTTATAACTTATAACGTAAAAAAATGAACATGATCTTTTTGAAAATATTAAAAATTATGCTTAAAGTGCATTATTTTTAATTAAAAATTCCAATTTTTTCAAAATTTTCGCCCTCGCTTCGCTCGGGCAACGTATCCCTTTTTCATCTTTTAAAAAACCAGAAATTATTGTACGTTTTCAAAATTTCTGCAAAAAAGCCCATCTTTTCTTTTAGAAGTGCAATTTTATCTAAAATTTTCGCCCTCGCTTCGCTCGGGCAGCAAGAGTCGTTTTGATTCAAATAATAATGCTACCATAAGTTCTTGAAATTTTTTCTATGAGGATAGTGAGAAGTTCTTCTTTCGAAAACTCACTTTTTTCAAAAAATTCAGCGCAGGTGTCTACTTCCCACTGTTGTACCTATTAATTATCAGTCGGCATTTTGAAAATTTTCATTCGGCATTTTCGATCTACACCCCAAAAAAAATTTGCTCAAACCGTCTCTGACTTAACTACTTACTGAGGCTACTGACAGTACAGACTTGTTGAAAAAAAATTGAAAAATTAAAACATAAAAAATACCTAGGTAGAATGAAAAATATTTTGAGTATTTTGTGAAAGAATAAATTTGTTTTAAATAAAACATCAAAGTTTTCAGAAAAAAAAACTTGAAAAAAATTTGTTTGAAAAAAAAAACTTGTACGAAAAAAAAATCATACAAATAATAAAGAAGAATGAAGATGAATAAAAAAGAACGAGATCGCCCTTACAATGTGATTACTTATTGTGGATTTAGCCACTCCCATATCTCGCGAACCCGCGAACTGATTTCACTCAAATTTGGTACTCTGATAGATCTTGAAGAGTACTATTTAAAAAAAACTCACAGCTCTTCACTTCATCAAAGGCATGGTTCTCAATATTTGAGATTTTTAATTTTTATTAAAAATTTAATGAGAAACTAATTAAACAGAAAACAGAAAATAACATTATTAAATTGACTCTAAAGTTGTCGTGACGTACCTATCTACGTACTTACCATTTATGTAAAACGCACTTCATCATAACGTTTCAATAATGTTGTTACAGTAACGTTACTTTAACGTTGTTTTTTTAGTAGTGATTGAGATTTTTCAATCAATAACATTATTTTAATAACGTTATTGATGATAAATACCGAAAACACACCATAGTAACGTCGTCAATGAAGCGTTATAATGATGGAAATCTCACACAAATAGTGGATACGTCATAACAACAATAACATAAGTTCAAAAACATTTAAATATCGTTACTGTAACGTTATTGTTGCGTTTTTTATTGAATCTCAATCACTACTACAGAAAAAGTTATGAACAAATTTTTTTCAACCGAAAACGAAACAATAACGTTACAATAACTTTATAGAAACGTATTGTAGTGATGCTATTGATGAAATATAACGAAAAATGCAAAAATAACGTTACAGTAACGTTATAGTAACGTTACTATAATAACGTTATTGAAGCGTTATAATGATGTTTTTTCACACAAATAATAGATACGTCATAACAACATTAATACCAGATTAATAACGTTACAATAACGTAACTGTAACGTTATTGTTACATTTTACAATGCTATTGATGAAATATAACGAAAAATTCAAAAATAACGTTATAGTAACGTTATTATAATAACGTTATTTAAGCGTTATAATGATGTTTTTTCACACAAATGATAGATACGTCATAACAACATTAATGCCAGAATAATAACGTTAAAATAACGTTACTGTAACGTTATTGTTACGTTTTTGGTTAAATCTCAATCACTACTATAGAAAAAGTTATGAACAAATTTCACCCATCTGCCATATTTGAGGAGCTAATGAGAATATCTCGCGAACCCGCGAACAGTTTTCGCTCAAATTCAATAGGCTTCTATTCCCAATGACCCTCTACCATTGACATAAATTTCAACTAATTCCATCAATTATAACTCGAGTTATCGCACCAACAAATTTTGGTCTATACATACATACATATATATAGTTATATGTAAAGAAATACCAAAATGCGAAATTAGTGCCAATCGTCATATTTTGTCATAAAACGTCGATAAATATCACTCCCACCCCCCACTGCTACCAACGGGTCAAATTTAATAGCTGATTTTTTCGAAGAAAAAAATCAGCTAAAACGTGCAAGAAAAAGAACATGCAACCAAAAGAAAAATTAAATTTTTTTATCATAAAAAATTTTAAAGTCTATTTCCGATTTGAACTTTGAAGTCGGTATTTATCATACAATTTCGGTTTCCACGTTTTATAATCCGTTTTAGTATTGAAAACGGAAATATACCAAAAAACTTGTCTTAAAAAAAGGCAAGAAAATCGATACATTGTTCGAGAAATAAGGCCAAGTTTAGTTGATAGCATTGTTCAGTGCAGTTAATTGCGAGACAAGGATAACTCGATCGAATTAATGACTTGGTTTTTTTCTTTACCTACAAAAAAAAATAAGAACTCCCAAAAATTTAATCTCATACGGAGATAAAAATAGCTAATCTAAAAAACTAAAACAAATGTAATTAAATTTCCAAATATTCACAAATTGAAATTTTCGAATGGAGAAATTATTGCGAATTTTTCATTCAGCTAAGATCGATTATTCTGGAATATTTTTCAACGAAACTATTTTTAAACCCCAGAAGTATCGAATATATTAAGTTATTTGATGAAGCAGCCAAAGCCATTTGTACAATGTGATAGATATTTGCACGATAAGTTGCCAGAGATGAGCATCACAGGAGGAAGAAAAACTTGAAATATCATTTCGATGAGGTCACTTTTAAAAATACCTATACGACGTATATTTTTATTAATTTTATTCCGTTTTCTTTCCAGCACAGGACCTTTTAGATTGCGTTTGTAAACATGGAAGATTCCTACACAAACAATACCATTTACGTAGATCGTCGAACCAACATAAATTTTGCTAAAGTACAAGGAAGGGTGGGAGCATTACAATTTCAAGAAAAACAAAAATCTTTACAATGAGAATGAAAACATTGCCGCAATACTACTTGTTTCGTCTCATGGGTTTAATTCAAAGTTGTTAAACGAGTTCTGGTTTTATTTTATTGGAATAAAAAAAATACGAAGTGCGTAAAAGAACGGGCACCTATATAAAAAACAAATCAAATTAATTTTTCCAAGTGAATCGTTTACGTACATAGTGAAATTATTAGATAATTGTATGAGTCCTATTAGTACAGTTATTTGATAGGTAAGTACATCACACAATTTGTACTTCATTATCACATGATAACAGAAATTCGTTGTATGATTTATCCTTAGAATGGTTCTTTTTTCTGACCTCATAAATATGATTCAGTTTGACCAATGAAAAAATAAACACGCTTTTCCAATAGTAAAACCGTATGGTATAAAATTTAAACCCGTAATGATTCACTTTTCCGAACGGAAGCAAAAAACCAAATCCCGATTACGTAAATAGGTATTTGTATAATAACTGAATTTTAATTGAACCGTAGGTATATACAGCAAAAATTACAGCCAAGGCTTCACTATAAATCGGATGTGAGGCGCGGAAGGATCATTTTTATACATTTTATATTAATCGAGAGTACCTAAGAGGATAGAAATGTCTCCCGAGGGTGTTTTTGGGCTACTTATTTTCGCGTTTGTCTTTTTGATTTCCGGTGTTTTTTGTGCCCCTGGAAGGAATAATAATATTTTTTTTAAGGATTTGCAAGCTGCGGAGACGTATTTGACGCCGGTGAGTTTTCATTATATTCCATTATAATGATTTTTTTATTTAAATAATTTTTTATTGGATTTTTTTTCGTAATATTTTTTCAATTGTTTTTCTTACAAAAAAAAACAATTTTGAAAATAAGTCACTGTCAAGTCATTTTTTTTAAAACAAATCGTTCTATTAACTCATCCTTTTAATTTTTTATACCCAGAAAGAAGTTTTTTTTGGTTTTTGGTTTTTTCAAATTCTGTTCATTTTTCTAGAACTTGATATTATTAGATGATAAAAATTGATCAAATGACACATTTTTTTTTTTAAATTTTAAAAATCTTATATTTTCAAGCTATTAGTGATTAATTAAATACGTTTTTTGAATACTTACTTTCTTTTCGGTCTAACTTTTTTTTTCCAAATTCTGTTCAAACAATTTTTTGAAATTTATTTTATTTTTAAATTTTGTTTTAAAAAATCATAACCAACAAGTTTTTTCAAAAGTTTGCATTTTTTCCCTCACATTTTCAGGTATTTAATTTATTTTCTCAAATTTTTCTAAAATCCACATTTTCTGATTTTTATCTTTGCAATCTACCTACGTAGGTACTTCTTAGAATCTTCTTATGTTTTACTTATGAACAACTTCTTCTTTTTTTTTTTTTTTTTTTTTTTTTTGAAAAGTAATGAATAGGTATTATTTTTAAATGTTGAAAATTTCCTAAATTTCGGTTCAGCTATAGGGACAAATTTTCTTATTTTTGTTCAATTTTATTATTATTTTTATTACTTTTTATCTAGGTACGTATTTAAGTACTATAAAATATTATATTTTTCAATTTTTTTAATCAATTGTCTCAAATTCAGCTTAATTTTTTTTTGCACAAATATGTACTTAAAAATCAATAATTTTTTCCTGTTTTTCAATAAAACTTTTCGAATACTCGTACTTAATCACTTTTTTTTGATAATTAATTTTTAAAGATATTGCTATGATCAAATTCAACTCAATTTTTTTTCAAACATTTTTTTGATCGAATTTCGTTCATAAAAAAATCTACTTATTTCATTTTTTTTTTTTTTTAATTTCAACTTTCATTCAATTTCAGGGTTTGTTTCAATGAACAATTTTTATTTACATTTTTATTCTTTTTTGAACAAATGATTGATCATTCCATTTTCTTAACGATTTTTTTCTAATTTTGTTCAAAACTTTACGAAATAATTTTTATAAAAAGGTTATTTGAAGCAAGTTTTTTGCCAAATGTTTTCAAATTGTTTCACAAGATAATTTTTCAAATATAGGTAGGTAACAAATTTTTCTGACCCCCCCCCCCCCCCTCCTCATCATTTTCAGAAAATCTGCTTACATTTTATTAAAACCATTTTTTAAAATTTATATGTATTTTTTTTAAAGTAATATTTCTTAAAATTTTTTGTCAATCAATTTTTTTTGGACAACTGCTTCGTTTTAAGATTTTATTCACAGACGATTTTTTCATTTTTAATCCAGTACGTAACATGAAATTTTTTGAAGTATGTGGGTACGGTACATCTTTCATGCTGATTAATTTTAGAAAATTTTTAGAATTTTTTTTTAAAATCAAATTCTTATTTTTTAAAACTTATCACTTATTCATTTTAAAAAAAAATTTAAATTGAAACTATCATTCAATTTTAATTTTTATCGATTTCAATGGAATAACTACAATTTTTAATTCTTTTCTGCAAATACTTAAATTTGATTTTCTTTTCATAACAAATTAAATTATACCTATTACAAACTAATATTTTTTTAAACAATATTGTCACAAATTATCTAGAATGAATTTTTTGGAAAAATTTTTCAAATTGTAATGCCTTATTAGAATTGTACTTATAATTTTTTCAAAGCATTTTTTTTTTGCCAATCAATTATTTTGAAAAATTTTGAACAGTGATTCACGAACTCAACCTTTTAATTTTTTCAAAAATCTGCTGATTTTTTTCAAGAAGATTTTTCAAATTGCTTCACAAGATAATTTTCTCAGGTATTGAACTCATTTTTCAAAATTTTGCTGAAATCCACTACCTACTCAATTTTTTTTTCTCGTAAATCCACTTCTCATATTCTATTAAAATAACTTTTTTTTTTGGGGGGGGGGGGGAGGAGCTGTTCCAAGTAGTTGAAATTTCTTCTTATTTTTAATTTTTTTTATAAAGTATTTTTCGAATTTCTACTTTGATTTTTTGCATTACTAATTAATTTAATCAAACTTTCTTTTTTAATCATTTTAAATCATTTTTTCCAAAAATTCTTAAATCAAAAATTCTGTTTTTACATGGATTTTTAAATTTTTGTAGAGACTCAAATTAAAAAAAAAAATTCATGCCATTAAAATTTTTAAAATTCGACAAATGTTTAAAAACCCACAATCCATATGTATTTCTTCGAAACATAATATAATATTATATTTTTGGTAATCTCAGTTGAAAATCGTAAGAAAACATGGATACCCTGGAGAAGCACATATTGTCAAATCACAAGACGGATATATCTTGGAACTGCACAGGATTCCTCACGGAAAAGCAGGACTGGGAGATAAAAAAAGAATACCCGTGCTCATACATCATGGTCTACTATCTTCCTCAATCGACTGGATAATCAATGGGCCTGGTAAATCATTAGGTAAGGCGTTGAAAATGTTTTAAAGCAGAGATCCAAAGTGAGAGAATCTAACTGAAAATTTTCACTCGCAGGTTACAGGTTGGCTGACGAAGGATACGATGTATGGTTGGCTAATGCCAGAGGAAATACATTTTCTAGATCTCACGTCAGGTACAGTCCTCAACAGAAGGAATTCTGGGATTTCAGGTTTGTGTGAAATTTCCTATCAAATCTACGTAATATTATTAGCTTCTGTTTCAAAATGTTTAAATTATATGATACGTATGTTTATAAACATAGTTTCCACGAAATGGGTTTCTACGACTTACCAGCAATCATCGATCATATCCTGGAGATGACTGGAGAACAACAGCTGATCTATATGGGGCATTCCCTGGGTACAACCGTATTTTTCGTGATGACTTCCACTCTACCTGAATACAACAAAAAAATTAAATTCCAAATTAGCTTAGCTCCGGTGACCACAATTACTCATGCAACATCTTCGTATAGAATATTGGTACCACAAGCTAAAACTTTCATCGTGAGTCAATCGTTATTTTACAAATAAAATTTTCTTAAAACTGATTCATAGTTAAACGAATATGATTTTTCCGCAGAATATGTTGGATTGGTACAACAAGGGAGCCTTCTTGGAGACTGCCCCTATGACTAAAACTTTAATGAATTTCTTCTATGGCGAACCAAACGTTATATTTAGTCTTTTTGGAAAAGATCCGGATCAATTTAATGCGGTGAGTGTTTCATAAAAGACTATTTCAATTTTTTATAAAACAGTCGGAAACATTATTATTATTATTATTTTTTTTTTTTAGACCTTGTTTCCAGTGATTTCGAAAAATTTCCCTGCAGGAACATCTGGTAAAAATTTGATTCACTGTGCACAGTTGATCGGAAGTGGTAAATATATCGAATTATTTTACCTCATAAAAGAAGTGTTTAAGAAAATAAAATAATAATTAACTGCTTAATTTTTCAACAGGAACATTTTCTCAATATGATTATGGAAAGACTGAAAATATTAGAAGGTACGGATCAGATCTTCCTCCCAAATACAATATTAACAAGATCAATGTACCAATAAGACTTTACTACGGCGAAAATGATATCTTATCTACTCCTCTCGTAAGTACCTACCTACCTACCAATGAAAATATCATAAATCAACTCGTATTTTGACACCTTCGCGTAATTTATCAAACTCTTAATTTATTTTTTTCAGGACACTAAATTACTGTATCAAAAAATCTCTCAACCTTTGGGTTTGAAACGAATAAATTTCGATAAATTCAACCACGTGGATTACTTATGGGCCAAGGATATCAATAACCTACTGAACGACGAAATAATCCAATTCATTAATAACTCGACTAATCCTTCCAGCGGACTGAATTTCATTCAAGATACTCTCCTTCAAGCTATCGACATCAGAAACAAGACCCCTGCTCCGGTCGATACGCCTTTTGATAGGAAAGCATTTTCAAACAAGATTAGCAACGAAATACGTGAATTTTCTTCCTTACCTTTCCAATTCCCTTCAGATTTTGGAATTAATATTGGACGAAATAATAAACAAAGAAGTGGAGACATTTACGATTTTAGAAACTGAAAATTTGCAAGCAGTTATTTATGAATAATTTTACGTTTCTTTTTTACTTTCCTTTTCAATTAAGATGACAGTCACTAATATAATAGAACTTTTTTTTTCAATTTTAATTAATTATAGGAATCTGTGTATCTAGTCTTGATATATTTTTATAAAAATAAAGTATTTTCGAAATGATAAAAACATGTTCGTTGCTTATGCATTAAGCATTATGAATATAATGTTTTATGTACTTTCACTAGAACCAATATAATGTATTTTGACCTTGGGTCACAGTCACTTAATTAGTATGCAATCAACAGAATACGATGATGGCAGTTGTGCGTAGAGTAAATCTGCGCCTGAAGTCTGCAGAACCACTACTTATCATGCATGTAAATACTTAAATTCTGAAAGGAGTCCTTAAAATGAGATTACCAAAATTAAAATTAAAAATTTAATAAAGTTAGAGAATACATAAATAGATAGGTAAATAGGTAGGTATAAAAAATTGAAAAATTTCAAGCTATTGAAAAAATTTAGAGGAACTGAAGAAATAGGGGGAAAATATAATAATAATTAATAACAAAAATACCTAATCAAAACGTTCAGAAATTTTTTTTAAAATGAATGTAGAAAAAAAATTACCAAGAAATGGGGAATTTACAGGAATTAAAAAATTTACAGATTTGGAAAAAGTACAAAATCAAAAAAATGCATATTTTGGAAAAATAAAAAATTTGATAAAATTAGGAAATATATTGAGCAATTAAAAATTAAAATTTTTGGAGAAATTTGAAAAAAAATAAAAATCAGAGAACTAAGAAAAATATGAAAAAGTACATCGAAATTTTCAGATAAATAAAAAAAAGGAATACTTATTTGAAAAAATAAAAAAATAACCAAGACATGAAAAATTTAAAGTTCCTAAAAAAAATGAAAAGATTCGGGAAAAATAGTTACCCACAAAAATAGAGCTTTTCAGAAATACAAAATATTAAAAATGTGATAAAATTAGGAAACTGGTATAGCTATAACATAGGAAAATTTTAAGCAATCATAAAATCTGAAAAAAGTAGAAATTGTAAAAAAGAGCAAAATACGAAAGTTATTAAAAACTGAATAATTTAGAAAAAACAATTTTGAGCAATTTTGGAAATATTAAAAATTTAGTCAAATTAAGAATATCATAAGAAATTGAAAAATTCAAATAATTATTATAATACCTAAAAAATTAAGAAATTTTTTTCATCAGAAAAATCAAATTTTTTATCAAAAAAAAAAGAAAAAAGAAAAGAAAGATAAATTTTATCCTAGAAAAATATTTCATAAAAATCGAGAAATTTTTTTCTTAAAAAAATGAAAATTACTTCCACTTTGGTAATTTTTTTTCAAAAAATTAAAAATATTCTTCAACCGAAGTTGAAAGAATTCAATAATAAAAATAAAAATTGTCATATCCAATAATTGATTCTGATTTTGAAAATTAGGAGATGTTTTAATAAAAAGATTTCTTATTTATAAAAAAAATGAAAATGAAAAAAAAATCGTTTTATTCCAAAAATATGAGAAATTTTTTCTCAAAAAAATAAAAAATACAAAATTATACTTTTATTTTGGAAAAATTGAGAAATCTCCTCCACCCCCCCCCCAAAAAGATTCTTTTTTAATGTCCAATACTTTTACTCCTAAAAAATGAACAATTCTAAATATCCTAAAACAAATTTGAAAAAATAATATGTGACCTTGCCTCAAGAAAGGATGCTTGTGACTAAATTTTCGATTGGAGTTTTGATGGTTACGGACACTTCAGACCTTCTTCTTTCCAATGGAATTGGTCCCAACTTTTCATAAGATTTTCGAATTCAGGAGGTCAAAATACCACTATATCACCAAGTTGAAAAAATTTTCCATCACAATTTCATTTTAGTCATTTTTTTGCTCCTCTCTGCGGCACCACTGATATGAAGGTGAAAAATCTCAAAAGTACTTTTTTTATTTCACTTGATGGTAACATTGACTATTCAAAAATTCAAAATGATATCTTGCTCAGTTGCTCTAAACCAGATCTATACACTTTTAAAACTTGAATTGATTGTTTCCGAAAAACATGGTTTTAGTCATAAGCATCCTTTCTTGAGGCAGGGTCACATAATATATGTAGGAAAAAAATTGAATTTAATCAAAAACTGAGAAGTGATCGTTACCCAAGCGAAATAAGGGCGAAAATTTTCAATTTGAATCCCCATTTTGAATTAAAAGATAATTTTGTGTATTTACTGAATAATTTAAAAAATATGTACAAATTCAAGTAGGAAGTAGGTATGGCATGTCGTTAGCATTAAGCTGCCATTGTCGTCGCATACCCCTGAGAAATCTGAACGTACCCCTTGGAGTAGGTACACGTGTCACCATTTGGGAAACAATGATTTAGAGAGAAAGTTAAAAAAATAAATGAGGCAATGTAAAGACTAAAGTGGGTGAAAACCCCAAACTACCAATAATAAAGTTATCTCATCTTATAATTTTTGCAGATCATATCCAGATTGGATCAGAGTCAAAAATAGCTGATCATTGGATCTCAAAATCCCTTTCAACATTATAGGATCCGGATCTCACAACTTCTGCAAAATATAAAAAAATTGAAGAAAAAAATTATGTAGGTAGGTAATAGGTAATTTATTTTCAAAAGTCCAACTAAATATTGAAAAGTTGAAAAAAAAGTGACCAATAAAAATGTAAAAAATTTATAAAAAACCACGCTTTTATTTAAAGTTGGTCACTTTGTAAAATGTTATTCATAGGGAAAGAGTAATGCCTTAAAAAACAAAAAATAAAATTAATTTGAATACAAAAATGTGTCATGAAAATTTTTTTTTCAAAAATTTTAATGATGAAAATCGTGGTGGGGCGTTAATCGAAAAGGTATTCGTTTGCTCCTCGCACACCCCACCACGTTTTTTACAATTAAAATTTTTGAAAAAAAAATTTTCATGACACATTTTTGTATTCAAGTAAATTTTATTTTTTGTTTTTTAAGGCATTACTCTTTCCCTATGAATAACATTTTACAAAGTGACCAACTTTAAATAAAATCGTGGTTTTTTAAAAATTTTTTACATTTTTATTTAACTCTTTTTGTCGTTGAAAATATTTTATTTAAAAATTTTCAAAATTGAACCCCCTCATAGGGGCTCAATTTGGGGTCAGGGGTAAATTTGAGTTCGAAAATCGAATTCAGCTACCTCGAAAACAAACATTTTGATATCAATGTTGTGAAGTTTGAAATTTTCAAAATGGAACCCCCTCATAGGGGTCCAATTTGGGGTCAAGGGTAAATTTAAGTCCGAAAATCGAATTCAGCGGCCTCGAAAACCTACATTTCGATACCAATGTTGTGATTTTCTGAAATTTTCAAAATTGAACCCCCTCATAGGGCTCAATTTGGGGTCGGGGGTAAATTTGAGTTCAAAAATCGAATTCAGCTACCTCGAAAACCAACATTTTGATATCAATGTTGTGAATTTTGAAATTTTCAAAATGGAACCCCCTCATAGGGGCTCAATTTGGGGTCGGGGGTAAATTTGAGTTCGAAAATCGAATTCAGCTACCTCGAAAACAAACATTTTGATATCAATGTTGTGAAGTTTGAAATTTTCAAAATGGAACCCCCTCATAGGGGCTCAATTTGGGGTCGGGGGTAAATTTTAGTTCGAAAATCGAATTCAGCGACCTCGAAAACCTACATTTCGATACCAATGTTGTGATTTTCTGAAATTTTCAAAATTGAACCCCCTCATAGGGGCTCAATTTGGGGTCGGGGGTAAATTTTAGTTCGAAAATCGAATTCAGCGACCTCGAAAATCTACATTTTGATACCAATGTTGTGATTTTCTGAAATTTTCAAAATTGAACCCCCTCATAGGGGCTCAATTTGGGGTCGGGGGTAAATTTGAGTTCGAAAATCGAATTCAGCGACCTCGAAAACCCCTAATGTGAGCACTATGTTCTTTCAATTCCAGTAAAATATTAAATGAGAGAGGATTGGTTGAAAACATACTCTTGGTTCCATGAGACATACATAGACATACATACATACATACCAAGTATATAAAAGCGTGGTAAAAATGAGACAAAATTTTCCGGTTGATTAATCCCCATCCATGAGACATATCCATATCAATAATAATAAAAATTGTAATTAAAAAAAAAAGATCAAAAAAATTTTTTTTAGAATGCGAATTTAATAAAATATATTTTGAAAAACTGAATAATCACCAAAAAGTTATCGTTCTGCAAATTAATCTTGGTCTAAACCACTATTACCGCTGGATTGTCTTGACCATTGGACTGGTATGAACAACTGCAGCAGTCCAGACCGCTGACCTTGTCTGAACCACTGGTGAGGTCTAAACGACTTGACCATTCTGGGTCACTGGATCAGTCCGCACCAGTCTACGTATACCACTGAACCCGTGTGGGCTACTGAACCTCACTAGTTTCATTACATGAAAAAATATATAAAAAATTTATCTTAAATTTTTTAATACAAAATTGAGGTGCTGCTAACATAAATGAAATCCTGCTACAGTGCCACACCTAACGCAACGTGACTTAAGCTGTCATTTGCCCTATAAACCTAAGTACCTATATACCATAACTTCCTGCAGCTTGTAATAACAACACATGCAATGTGCAAGTTCGTTCGAAAAAATACTTCAGAATTTTTATGTTCTTTGAAAAGATAACTATTTGTAGTTTAAAAAGCAGGATCTTCCACAATATTACATTTATGAATACTTGAAAAAATGCACAAATCAAACGTTTCAAGTACAAAAACAAAAATTTACAGTGGAATATGGTTCGCTATTATTTAACTGCTGTGCTATAAAGTGAGACCTTGAAGAACAACTAATAAATTCATTGTAGTAAAAGTAAGTTCAGGTCAGTTCGAAATACAAACGACAATTCTAGACAGGTTTATAATATTTTCGTTCATTTTCTCAGGTCAGTTCGAAATACAAACGACAATTCTAGACAGGTTTATAATATTTTCGTTCATTTTCTAACTAAAGATCAAATGGACCCGATGAATGGAACATGCCCACTCACGTCAACCTACACTTTCCTCAAACCATTATCCACCTTGCCGATTTTAGCACCTCTAATTATCTCAAACTGCCACCTCGTAGGATCATACCCAAAAGATGAAAGCTCACAGGTCTTTCAACAACACCATCCCGAATTTGATTTCATCATCGTCGGAGCAGGATGCACCGTAGCAAATCGTCTGAGCGAAATATCCGATTGGCGAATCTTGCTCATCGAAGCAGGACCTGATCCTCCCATAAATTCGGACATCCCTTCCTTATTCGTGAGCTTATACAAATCCTTCTACGATTGGAATTACCTTACAGAACTATCAGACAACTCCTGTCTCGATTTTATCAACAAACAGTGCGCTTGGCCCAGAGGTAAGCTCCTGGGAGGTTGTAGTTCCATGAATTATATGTTATCTGTAAGAGGAAATCCAAAAGATTACGATAATTGGCAATCGATGGGGAACCCAGGATGGAGTTATGAACGCTTATTGAAATATTTCAAAAAACTAGAACGTCTACGTGATCCCAGGTTAGGCGATGAAAGCTTACACGGGTACGATGGGCCCTTATATATAGAAGATTACACAAACGATACCATTTTTCATTCTCAAGTGATGAAAGATTATATCGTCGATTATTCTACCGAATCTGGGTATCCAATTGTTGAGGATTTCGACGCACATCCTCAAACAGGTATTACCATTGCGCCTGGCACGTTGAAGGGATGACGTCAGATGGAACGCTGCCAAAGCATACCTCGAGCCCATTCGCAATAGGCCTAATTTGGTGGTCATGAAGGAAACTCAAGTAACCAAGATTTTAATCGATGGGCATAAAAGAGCTTAATTGAGTAGAAGTATACAAAGATAGTGAATACAAAAATATTTATTGCAAAATGGAAATCATCGTATCGGCTGGAACCATTAATTCGGCTCAGTTACTCATGCTTTCTGGTGTGGGTCCTCGAGATCACTTGAAAGAACAAAAAATTCCAGTAATCCAAGATTTAAAAGTAGGATACAATTTACAAGACCGTATTCTAGCTTATGGTTTAATTGCAAAAGTTCATGGCAAAGGTTATACCGAGGGATCACTTTCGTTAAACTTCCTTTACGAATATTTATCGAAGAGAATAGACTTGGGGTATTCATATTGGATACCATATTATTCGTTAACACCACAGAGTACACTATCGATTATCCGAATATACAAATTTACCACATTGTATTTCCTCAAACCAGTTTTCCCCTATCTTTAATGTATTTGGTCATCTTTTATTTATACAACTTCAGTTTCGAAATCAGCCTCGAGTTCGTGAAAATGATACAACAGGCGCCAATCTTGTTCATACAACCAGCTCTGATCAGACCTAAAAGTAGAGGACGTATTTTTCTCAAAACCAAAGATCCTCTGCAACATCCAAAAATATTCACCGGATATTTGACCGAAAGAGAAGACATCGAAGCCTTAACAGAATCATTCCGTATCATTGAGAAAATTTCAGAAACTGAGGCCTTCAAGAAATATGGCGAATTAAGCTATACACCTGTTGCAGGATGTTCCCAACTCGTTCCACGTTCCAACGAGTATTACGAATGCTTATTGAGGTATTTGGGTGCAACGGTGTACCACCCTGCTGGAACGTGTAAAATGGGACCCAAGGAAGATGCGAGTTCTGTAGTGAGTGCTGAGTTGAAGGTACATGGTATTAAGGGGCTCAGGGTGGTTGATGCATCTATTATGCCAACCATCGTCAGCGGGAATACCAACATACCAACTATTATGATAGCGGAAAAAGCGTCTGATATGATTACAAAAGATTGGTTATGATTTTGTTGAAAATTTCTCTATACATGATTATAGTGCCCTTTGCACGCAAACTCTTTTTTTTTTTGGCAAAAATTTTAAATTTAGCTAAATACAATTGTATTTATTTTTGTTCATTACCTAAATTAACAATATCAAAGATCTAATCAAAAAAATGAATCAATTCGTCAAAATCAATTTTTCTTTTCAATTCCAGAAATCGAACAAAAAATCAGAGAAAAATTCCGAAAGAAATAGGTAAGCATTGCCAATAAAAAACTTCATTCACACGATGCCCAAATTTGAAAATAAAGGCACTACAAAGCTGTTTGTAAATCGATATTTGATAAGCAAAATTGGTTGGTAATACTGCGTCTAAAAATTTTCCGATCCCCGGCCTGCAATGAAAATAGCACTTCAACAAAACAAAAAAAATTGCAAGCCAAATGTGTTGCCTATCTCTGAAATTAAAGGAGTTATAGAAACACAAAATTTCAGCCAAAATGGTATCGTTTACCTCAATTTATTACATAATTTAAGCTGCACGGGTGAGACATGGAAATTGCAAAATCCTGTCAGGACATTACAGAAACAGGTGTAACTTTTTGAGAGATACAGTAGGAATAATGTGAAAGATTTGCCCATCTTTGAAAATGAAAGCACTACGAAGCTGCCATGTCCAATTTGAAAGTTTACATTTATTCAATGCCTACTACTTTTTGGCACGACGAATCAACTTTATACTCGAGAAAACAAATTTCTTCAAATTATTTGCATTTCATAACAATAAATTTCCAACATTTTTGTCATGCTGACTACTAAAAAATTGAGCTCCTTCAACTTCTGATAATTTTTTCCACTTCCAACAAATGGAAAAACTTTTTTTACTCCAAAATATGTGGCATATATTTTTCAAATAAAAAAACGGTAATTTCGATGAAACGAGACAGTTCAAAAAAAGGTAAATCTCATTTAGGCATAGGTATGAGCTGATAACAATTGTGCAATTTTTCCAATTTTTCAACAACAAAAAAACAAATTTGTGAAAACACCTATTGTGAGATAATAACTACTTACTGTGTTTTCTGAGAAATGAAAAAAACAAGTTATTAGCTATCTTTTATTTTTATCAAAACAGCAATAGGGAAGGCATCTATAAAGTAAGTAGATAATTGCTAACAACTCTTCAAAATTTCCAATGAAAGTACTTGTTTTAACGCAGTCGGACTGAAAAACATAATTTCTACAGCAGTAAATTCAACGTTTATGGTTTCTACCTACTTTCTAGACGCCGGTCAGTAATATTGCTTGATACTATTTTAACAGGTAATTAATTTTTTAAATTGTAAGTTGAAACTTTCACGTGCCAAAAAATAACGACCTTTGATAGGTCCATTTGAGTAGTCTGTAGTAATGACATAAAATTGAAAATTTCGAAAAATGGTACTAAAATTTAGCATTATGTAGGCGAAAGAGGAGTAGAAAGGGATAGACAGGCTAAACCCCTACAAGGTACATTTAAGAAATTTGGATGGCTTGTAGGCATGACAAAAAAATTTATGAAAAATGACCCTAAAATTGGCCGTTTTTGGGGGGTTGAGAGTACTGCGAAAGTTGAAACTCTCAAAAGGCACATCTAGGGGCCTCATTAAATCTCCATGCCAAAGAATGGTGTCCTGTCAATCAGTGTTGTCTGTAGCCATTATACAAAATAGAATTAATTCAATTTAATTCAATGAGTAATTTTATTTGGATCAGTTGATGAACAACTTTTTCATAAAAATTCAACATAGGTATTTAACAATTGAAAAAAATGAATAACAGATTAGGGATTCAAACTTGAGAAATATTCTGAAAAATTCTTGGTCGGAGATGACAGTTTGAAGTAGGGCCGATTAGAAAATTAAGATTAGTAGTTTGAGTTGATTTTTCATACATACGAGTAGATTAAGCCAAAATAGGATTGAAAACAGGAAAAAAACACCTGAAAATTAAGTTTCTTCGAGATGGAAGGAAGCGGAAAGGAAGAGAAGATCGAAGCCTCTAAAGAGCGAATCTAGAACTCCAAATGAATCTACACGTCAAATAATTACTTAATGAGTCAATCAAGTGAACTGTTAACCAGTCATAACACAAATTAAAACACCTTGAAATTGATTTTTTGGGGGGTGAAAATATGTAGGCGGAAGGAGCAGAAGGGCCAAAACCTTCCAAATGCATTTCTGAGGCACCAAATAAATTTACATGCCAATGAACGACCCTCTAAATCAAATAGGATGGGGTTGTAGAATGTAAAGGTCCCTTCAAAATCGAGATAGGCACCATGTTTACATGCAGATTTTTGTTAGTGGTACTCGGTTATATCCAAATTTCAAGTTTGGCAGATCACTTGCCGGACACTATGTATATTAGTGTGGAGCAAAAAAAAACATACCTCGGATTTCGACTAAACCCACAGAGATTATTTACTTTGAGTTGAGAACCTCCCAAAAAAAGTTTGAGCTCCCTACCTCTCAGGGGCGTGGAGCTAGGGCTCTCAAAGTAGGGTCACTTTTGAAAAAACGCAGTTTCTCGCTATTTTCGGGCAGTGGCACTCGAGTTACCCCCCACCACACCCCTCTGAAAAAGTGCAGTTTGAGTTTCTACACCTCCCTAGACCATCGATTTTGAAGTTGGATACCACTTATTGCCCTCTACAAGGGGTTGAAAAGTTGCAGATTGCTGAAAAATCTCGATTTTTAAATTTCAAAAAAGGGAAATATCACCTTCTGGGCGCCAAAACTGGGATCAAACGGCTCATATTGACGCAAGAAAAAAGTTGAAAACTTTTCATTGCAGGTGTGCCAACTTTTGATTTTCCGAAAAAATCTAAATATCCCAATTTTCAATGGCAAAAATCCTTGCTTTAAGAAAATCAGAAGTTGGCACACCTGCATTGAAAAATTTTCAACTTTTTCTATCGAATTATTTTTCTACTTTTTTTGGGAGGTTCTCAACTCAAAGTAACCTCTGTGAGTTTGGTCGAAATCCAAGGTATGTTTTTTTTTTGCTCCACCCTAATGTATATATTATACTCTCTCCTTCCTTTATTCCCTCCCTACAACTCACAAACTTTGTAACACTGTAATACCATTGACTTCTTTTTTGACAGAATGAGAAACAAATAAGCTTAGAAAATTAAATAATTCGTGACTAATCAACTTTAATTTCTTTATTTTTTTAGGCCAACGTCATATTCACAATGCATCAAACATGTCCCTTCACATACACTTCATCCACACCTGACCTATCATCTGCTATACGTAGCCTAACACCTCTCATAATGCTAAACTGCCAAATTATGGGATCCTATCCATCAGACCAGAGTTCATTAATATACCAACAATCCAACCCCAAACCTGAATATGATTTCATAATCGTAGGAGCCGGATCCGCTGGATGCGCAATTGCAGGCCGTTTAAGTGAAATAGCAGCTTGGAAAATTTTACTCATTGAAGCAGGTGATGATCCACCAATCAATTCTGATATACCTTTCTTGTACTCTACATTAGTAAAGTCCCCTTACGATTGGAATTATACCACTGAAGCCACAGGAGATACATGCCTGGGTTCTATCAATAATCAGTGCGCGTGGTCTAGGGGAAAAGTTCTGGGAGGGAGCAGTTCAACGAATTTTCTAGGTGCGATACGTGGCAATCCCAAGGATTATGATAACTGGGAATCTATGGGTAATACAGGCTGGGGTTACAAAGACGTACTGAAATATTTCAAGAAACTGGAAAACTTACGTGTGCCAAAATATACAGATAAATCAGCTCACGGATATTTTGGTAATGTTTTCCTAGAACAATACACAAACAATACTGTCTACGATAATGTACAAGCTAAAGATTACATAGTAGATTACTGCATTGAAGCTGGATATAAAATAGTGCCAGATATGAATGCTCATCACCAAGCTGGGATAACTTTATTGCCTGGCACAATGAAAGATGACGTCAGATGGAACACTGCCAAAGCTTACCTCCAACCTGCTCGGAAGAGGCCCAATTTGGTAGTTATGAAAGGAACGATGGTCACTGAAATATTGATTAATTCTCAAAAAAGTGCCTATGGAGTTAGAGTTTATAAAAACGGAAAATATAAGAACATCTTTAGCAGAAAAGAAGTAATTGTATCAGCTGGATCGATCAACTCTCCCCAGCTACTCATGTTATCTGGAATAGGTCCGAAAGATCACTTGAAAAAATTTAATATTCCAGTTAAGAAAAATTCATGTGTTGGTTGCAATTTACGAGATCACCTTGCAGCGCATTGCTTCATAGGTGAAATTAATAAAGAGCTGGATGGTTACTCAAAAAACCATCCGGCATCATATTATTTAAAGGAATATTTAACTAAACGAAAAGATATAGGTTTCGCTATGGACGCTATGTTATTCATCAACACAACAGGCTACACGGCTGACTACCCCAATATACAAATTTTTCATATTATCCTTAATCGCGATTCTTTCTTACAGCCATATTACTTGAATGTGTTTTCCTTGAAACCAGAAATAGTCGACCAATCTGCGAAATCATCCAAAAATTATCTTTCTCTAAACATATTTCCGGTGCTGCTAAGACCGAAAAGTCACGGACGTATTTTCTTGAAAAGCAGAAATCCGTTCGTACATCCTGAAATTGTAACTGGGTACTTGACAGAGAGAGCCGATGTAAATGCGTTCATCGATGCTTTACGTATTATAGAGAAAATTTCGCAAAATGATGCTTTCAAGAAGCATACAATTTTGAAGACAATACCAGTGGATGATTGTGTGAGACATGGTCTATATTCGGACGCGTATTACGAATGTCTAGTTCGATATTTTGGTACTACTACCTTTCATCCATCTGGTACGTGTAAAATGGGACCTTCTAGTGATCCGAATGCTGTGGTCAGTCCTGAATTGAAAGTGTATGGAATACAAAGATTAAGAGTGGCTGATGCATCCGTAATGCCTCAATTAACTAGCGGTAATATAAATATACCAGTCATTATGATAGGTGAAAAAGCTTCTGATTTGATTAAGAAAGACTGGTTGTGACTTTTTGAATTTTTTATTTTGTAAATGTCAACACATTTTAAATAAAATTTTTCTAATTTCATGCGAGTAAATTTTTGGCATAAATGATGTCAGTATATCTACAGAGATCTGAATTTAAAGCGAAAAAAAATCATTGAATTGAATTTTCAGCCCATAATAAAATTATAGTCAACAGGTGCTTAAGTATTATTTAGTGAAAACTGGGGTAATATGTGAAAGGGTTTTTTGAGCATTTATTTTATCGAGTTTATCGAGTATTCATTTCACATCCATTCAAAATCAGTTGAAAAAGCGAGTAGGTAGTCCATCAAACTATCATTGCATGATAAGATATATTATAACAAAATGGAAAAAAAACTTGCCTAACCATTAGACCATTGAGTCAGTTTTACGAAAAAATTATCTAACAGGAACCAATTATGTTCAAGATTTCTTTTAAAAACCAACTTTCCTTCGCGTTTAAATAGAAATATTTTTCATTTTCTATCGAATAACAACTTGAGGAAGAAAATGCCAATGGCTTAATAATTGAGTAAGAAATTGCTCAATTTTGTGACTTCTGGATGTGACATTGAAGCTTATACTGTTACTACCTCTTTGGTTTTAAATCGCAAAATTCAGGTCAGTAATATTATAGAATATTGATACCATACCCGTTCAACTAGAAATTGATACTACTGATTACATATGGACCATACCAAACAAAAATTCTAAAAAAATTAAATATTGAAGGAAATAAAAAAGTATTTTGAAGATGAAATTTTAAAATTGTGTTATTTGTGTTTTGAAAATTCTAAAAATAAATTTTTAATATTTGAGATTAGTTCATGATTACTTATTATTTAGGTGCCTATTTTATTTTTCAATTTTTCATAGTCTCGATTTTTTCGATTTCAATAATACATTAGGTATAAGTATAATTATAATTATTAGTTTTTATTGGATTGAATAATTTTTTCAGCTCCTATTAAATTACTGTACTTTATTTTGAATTTAAAAAACATATTATATGACAAATGTAGCACCATGCAAAAGTTCAATTCTGGAGAAACATTCATTGTACTTTTTAAATATAAATTCAAAAACTGCCTAAATACACATTTTTATCAAAATAATGTTGAAAATTGCAATAATTTTTGAAGGCAAAAAAAAGCTATCAAGCTTTAAAAATACGTATACTTGATTGATGTTCTAAAAAATTTGAATAAAATTTTGAAAAACGAATGAATGTCATCAAAATTTTTTAACATTATTCACGTATTTTAGCGTTCAAAAAAATTTTCATTGTTCAATTTTCACTTGAATGACATAGTTTAGAATTTGAAAAAAAGAACTTTCAATCTATACAAGACCAGCAGAATGTTTAGAAAACTAAGTAAACATGTAAAAACTCCGATAAACATTATTCATTTCAAGCACGCATAACGAAGAGAGATAAGTCTTATCTAAATTTCCACCAGGATGCCATGTATGGTGATTCCATCAGGCATTGGGCATGAGCAATAGTGGAAAATTTGTAGCAATAAATGGATATAGTTCGTCGTGTTTTCCCAATGGCAACATGTTAATTTGAAAAAAGCTACAATAAGCAAAGAAACCTTCACAATGTAAACGTCTTGTTGAGATATGAGTACAAAACAGAATACATTTCACAAATAATTGTTCAAACTTGAAAACTACTCAAGAAAAAAGCATGTCCGAGAAAGTGATCGTTACAGTGAGTGAAGGGAAAATCCAAGGGTTTAAAAGCACATCGCCATTCTCAGGAGTTGATTACTATTCTTTTCTCGGAGTACCTTATGGACAGTCTACTGCGGGTTATGGAAGATTTAAGGTAACACGAAAAATTTGTCTTTTCCAAGTAGTTACGAAACTTAATTTTAGATGATAAGAAAATCCACATGTAATGTATACAGGATCCAGTGCCAGTTAAACCCTGGAAAACTATTTTAAATGCAACTTCTGAAAAAGGAGGATGCTTGCAGTTCTCAATGCTTAAAAAACGAATAGATGGATCTGAGGATTGTCTATATAACAATATTTATACACAAAAAGTAATATTTATACACAAAAAGTATTTATGGAATATCTGATATTGAATTTTTACCTACTTACCATAGGCCTGCCTAAGTGAATATTAAAATTTTCTTTAGATACCTCACAAAATTGAACATGATACTTTGAAACCAGTGATAGTTCTACTTCACCCTGGAATGTATATGCACGGATCACCAGATCCAGAATATTTCGGATCACCTGACTTCGTCATCCATAATGATATAGTATACGTTGGTATATCATTTAGATTACATATACTAGGTGAAGCATACATCTCATTCGTAATTTCGTGTTGTATGAAGTAAAATAATTATTTTATGGTTTTATCTTTAGGTTTTTTGAATTTAGGTTTGGAGGAATGTTCAGGCAATCAAGGTCTTAAAGACATTATACTGAGCTTAAAATGGATTCAAAAAAACATATGCAATTTTGGTGGTGATCCCAATAATGTAACATTGCTCGGCAGTAGCAGTGGTGCGGGCTTAATAAATAATCTAATGATATCACCCCCAGCCAAAGGTTTGAATCAATTTAACCATACATGATACGATTGACGACTGACCATTATATAAACATGATAAAAGAACAAATTTTGTTGATCTTCACTTAGGATTATTTCATAAAGGGGTTATCATGGGTATGTACAAATACTGCCCTAGCATCATTGTGAGAGAAGAGAACTACACCATTGCATATGAACTGGCACAGAGTTTGGGATACAGTGGTACTTGTGACAAAAAGAAATTATTATCATTTTACAGGAGATTAGACATGGCAAGCCTCATATTTGCAAGGCCAGACCGTTTAATAACGAATCAGGTAAAGTACAAATTAATTGATTTGTATTTTTTTTAAACCATCATTTCTTCAAAAAAGGATAAACATGTGTAAGTATATGTTATGATTGTTACGTATATGAACTGCAGTTGAACGCTCCATTTTATCCTCTTTCTCCATTCGTCACAACAATTGATTGTGGTGAAAATCCAGCTTTACCAACATCCGACAAACAAAAGAACCTCGAGTCAATGATGCGAATCCCAATTATGATTGGATTTGGGCAATATGAAGCAGCCATGGGATTTCTTAGTGAGTTTCAAACAAACCTTCTATGGCGGTTAACTCGTTGAATATTAAAAAATCAATTTCCTGAAACTTAGCACCATTTAGAAAAATGGTAAATGACAACTTTTACAAATCCATTCGTCAGAATTGTTGGGGTTGGGGAAGTAAACTGACCGACGACCAACTTCAAATCATTCAGAAGAGAACAGAATCTTATTATTTGAATGGCCAAGCAACCGAAAACGCTCCACTGGCGATAAAATGCAATGTATGAAGAATTTTGATCTCACTGTACCAATATTATTGACCGATTGAAGTGTTATTATCAGAGTCTACCCGCAATTTTTTTCAGATTCAATCAGATATCGCCCTATCTGACTTGTATAGTTCACTTATTAATGTGGTTGCAGCGGATCTTCCATCATCGGTTTACATTTATAAATTCGAATTCGAAGGAAACGTCGCTAAACTGAAAGACGCATTCGATTTCACTTTCGAAGAACCATTATCAGGTGAGACAAGAAACAAACAAGGTGTTGTTTCATTTAATATTATTCCTACGTTATCTTTTCTCAACAGGAACTATTCATGGTGATGATTTCACGTATTGGGCTCGATTTGATTTCATTAAGGAAAACAATAGTTTAGGAAACCTGACACCAGAAACAATCGAAATGATAAATAAGTTCACTAAGCTTATCAGCACGTTTGCCAAAACTGGGTAAGAAATTTTCTGATTTACCAAAAAATGGTAATTAGAATTACATTTCATATAAATGAAAAATAAATGATGTTTTCAAAAGCAATCCGAACTGTGAAAGAATAACAACCCAATGGAGACCAACAACTATTGAAAATCCTTGTTACTTGAGTTTAAACAGTGATTTACAAATGGTAGAAGGAAAATTGAATGGAGAACCGATGGATTTTTGGGAAAATATAAAAGAAGAATTTGAAAAAGGAAATCTAACGTCTGTCTAGATCATTTCATCTTTTGATGTAAATCAGTATTTATGTTGGAACTTGATAAGGAAACAATTAAAAACCAAATTAAGTGGTTTTTCTACACCTCTTTGTAACTTGTAATCAATTACTTAGTGAATTGTATAAGTGATATGCACCTCAGCCTAATAAGTACAAGTAAAAAAAAAAAAAAATCAACAAAAATAAATTTCTGCGAACTTCATCCAATTCACTTTTTTCATGTTTTAAAAACAGTTTCTTCCCGTGTATCATTTTTAAGGTCACTGCACTGAGTGTTGAGGACACTACAATACAACTGAGGTTAAAAAATAAAATGGAAAAAGTGATTGCACGTGTACTTATCTAAAAGTGATGGTTAAATTTTTGAATGAATCTTTTGATGTAAATCAGTATTTATGTTGGAACTTGATAAGGAAACAATTAAAAACCAAATTAGGTAGTTTTTCTACACCTCTTTGTAACTTGTAATCAATTACTTAGTGAATTGTATAAGTGATATGCACCTCAGCCTAATAAGTACAAGTAAAAAAAAAAAAAAAAAATCAACAAAAATAAATATCTGCGAACTTTATCCAATTCACTTTTTTCATGTTTTAAAAACAGTTTCTTCCAGTGTATCATTTTTAAGGTCACTGCACTGAGTGTTGAGGACACTACAATACAACTGAGGTTAAAAAGTAAAATGAAAAAAGTGATTGCACGTGTACTTATCTAAAAGTGGTGGTTAAATTTTTGAATGATAAGACAGTAAAACTAAAACATAAGGATGGAAAATGAAGCGAAACCTTTTTCACTTTCTGATTAACTTTACAAAACAAGATAATTCTTATATGAATTTTTAACAAGCGTACCATATGTGGTCAGCCTTCCAAGTACTAGGAAATATTTACTCGTAGTATAGGTACAAAGAAAAACCTGCACAAGGTAAATTCATTGAAGTATGTGTGAAAGGTGGTAGTTGTCATTTTACAAATAATAACTGTTCTACAATTTGAAATTTCACAGGACAAAAATATGTCTGAGAAAGTAATTGTTTCATTGAGTGAAGGGAAAATTCAAGGATTCAAAAGCACGTCACCATTTTCAGGAGCGGAATTTTATTCTTTTCTCGGGGTACCTTATGGGGAATCAACCGCAGGGTTTGGGAGATTCAAGGTAATGTGAAATTTATTTCATTTCGAGTGAGTAACTTTATTTCAAGTAAAACAAAAAAAATTCAAGCATGGTGAATTCAGGATCCTGTGCCAGTCAAGCCTTGGAAAACTATTTTGAATGCAACAACTGAAAAAGGAGGTTGTTTACAGTTTTCATTAAAAAAGAAGCTCGTAGATGGTTCGGAAGACTGTTTATACAATAACATTCATACACCAAAAGTAATGCATTAATACTACTAAGTATTACTTGTTTATTACGCGAGATAAAAATTCAATTCATTTCAGATACCTCGAAAAACTGACAATGATCCTTTGAAAGCAGTAGTATTTTTTATTCATCCAGGAAGTTGTATTCATGGTTCACCAGATCCAGGATATTTTGGGTCACCTGACTTTGTAATGCATAATGATATAGTGTATGTTTGCGCATCATTTAGAATACATATATTGGGTAAAATAAAAATTTTATCTTATTATGTCACTTGGATGGTTTCACTAGACAAAAGTATCATCTAAACTTTTGATTTTTAGGTTTCTTGAATTTAGGTTTGGAAGAATGCTCGGGCAATCAATGTTATAAAGACATAATATTAGACTTGCAATGGGTTCAAAAAAACATAAGTAATTTTGGCGGCGACCCCAACAATGTAACATTACTGGGCAGCAGCAGTGGCGCTCAAGTTGTTAATGATCTAATGATATCGCCTCGAGCCAACGGTTTAACAAATTCCATTTCGCATTTTGTACCAAACTGATATTCAAATAAAATAAGTCGACTGGTTTTCTAAAATCTGCAAACAGGATTATTCCACAAAGGTGTAATCATGGGTATGTACAGATACTGCCCCAGCATCATTTTGCGCGAAGAGAACTCCGTAGTAGCTTATGAACTGGCACAACGCATGGGATTCAAAGGTCCTTATGATCCAAAAAAACTATTATTGTTCTACAGAAGATTAGACATGAACAAATTTTTGTTTGCAAGGTCAGATCGTTTGACACTACATCAGGTACCTTACCTAGTACTTTTCAACTTTAAAAAAAATGTAGGTATCATTACTAAAAGGATAAACATGCGTAAATCCTATGCACGCAGGAGTACGCTCCATTCTTTCCTGTATCTCCATTCCTCCCAACATATGATTGTGGGGAAAATCCTGTCATTCAAACATCCAATAAGCAAACGATCCTAAAATCAATGATGCGAATTCCACTTATGATTGGATTTACTCAGAATGAAGCAGCGCTGGGATTTCTAGGTGAGTTTCAAACACATATCATCTTTGCGATTAACTTATTTGAAATAGGTATTCAAAAGATATTATGTAACCTCAGGACCATTTAGAAAATACTCCATGGAGAACTATTACAAATCACTTCGTCAGAATTGTTGGGGCTGGGGTTATAAATTGAGCGATGACCAACTTCAAATCATTCAGAAAAGAGTAGAATCGTACTATTTGAACGGTGAACCAATTGAAAATGCTCCAGTGATCATGCAATGTGACGTATGAAGAGTTTTAATCTTAGTCAAAGAAACACGTTTAGTTCAATCAAAGTGGTAATAAGGTAATAAAATTCTGTGATTTGCTAGATTCAAACAGATATAGCCTTATCTGACTTGTATACCTCACTAATCGATGTGGTGGCAGCAGATCTTCCTTCGTCTGTGTATGTTTATAAATTTGAATTCGAAGGAAACGTTATTAAAATGAAAGATTTATTTACTTACAGTTTCGATGAACCATTGCCAGGTAGGTACAACATACCAAGAAATACATTTTACGAACTCACAACTTTTAAAGAAAACAGTTTAATAAGTAACCACCAAGATGAAAAAAGTAGCTATTCAACAACTATTCCTTGATGCATAAAAATTTTCAACAGGAACTATCCACAGTGATGATTTCACGTACTGGTCTCGATTTACACTTCATCATCAGAAGAAAGACGACCCTTTGAAGATTCTGGCCCCCATTGATGATAAAAAAGACGACCCTTTGAAGATTCTGACGCCCAAAACTATAGAATTTATAAATCAATTTACCAAGCTTATCAGCACCTTTGCCAAAACTGGGTAAGAAATGTCTCTTTTTTCAATTCTCAAAAGAGATATAAATAAATGACATCTATGTTCCATAGCAATCCAAACTACGAAGGAATAAAAATGGAATGGAAACCAACAACTGTACAGAATCCCTGTTACATGAGTTTGAACACTGATTTTTGTATGGTAGATGGTAAATTGAATGGAAAGTCGATGGAGTTTTGGCAAAATATAAAAGAAGAATTTGAAAAAGGCCACCTAACATCTGACTAAGCTCGTTTATTTCCAACTGCATATTCTTTATTTATAAAAAAAAATGATTTGTTTATGAAATGTTATGTCACTCTTCTTACTTAGCTACGTCCTACATAATATGTACATATTGTACTTGATACTATTATCATCAAAAATAAATAAAATTTCAGCGTTCTGTTTCTCGCAAGACAGCTGCAGGTCAACAACCGCGGCTATCTTGGTATTTCTTTTTTTTTCCTATAAAAAATGATTCGTGTACTCACTTTTACATCAAATAAGAGAATGTACCTAAATAAAAATTTAAAAAATCAGAAGAAAAAAAGAAAGGGGACATAGGTTGAAATAGTAGCAACAGATAGGGGAAAAAATGTTATGAGATTTTTTTGAATAAATTTGTTTAATGTTCATGTAGGGCAAAATTCAGTAAAAAGTTTTTCAAATTGGTGAAAACATATTTTTCTGGCGAATTTTTTTCCTCAATTTTCAGCAAATAATCCCATAAGGATTTATGCTTTATCGATTTTGTAAAACTTTTAGGCACTTTCAAAGTCAATTTTAAAAAGTTACTCTAGATACTGATATGTATACGAGTATCTGAGATTTTAATTTGTACCACATTGTATGAAACAAGGTACCTAGAGATTGAAAATGAAAAATAAAATTTTACAGGAGTTATCTACTCGTATACTATTTTTAGGCAATAATTTCAAAAAAGAATTTGGAGTAAAAATTACCCGGAAATCCCACCGACTTGATTTCTTCGAAATAGCAATTATTTCTGTCTGAACCTACCACGCCTTTTCAAAAATTCACACTATGTAAAAAAGTTTACCCGCTAAATTTTTTATCGCATGAAAGTGATTGAAACATCCATACTTTGATTTTTGAATTGTACATTATATTATATGGATATAGGGTAGGTATTGTAAAAATAATCATTTAAAATATAGCGAAAACGTCAAAATTTTCGGATAAAATTCACGATACTATGTAATTCTTATCTCAATTTTCGAAACCTATAACTTATTTGGCATGTCATGTGCTTTGGAAAATTTTGTTGTAGATACCTAGTAAAGAAAGTTTCACAATGTTATCGTGTTGAAGTAATACGTGCAAAAGAGTCGTCATTTTGCAAAACTCGTTCAGCAATTCTAAATTTTACAACAAATTAATATGTCAGAGAAAGTAATTATTTCTGTAAGCGAGGGAAAAATTCAAGGGTTTAAAAACATCTCACCATTTTCGGGAACTGAATTTTATTCTTTCCTCGGAGTACCTTATGGACAATCTACGGCAGGTTCTGGAAGATTCAAGGTAACGTGCGGCATTTGTTATTTTCAATTCGAGTAAGTAACTTAATTGTAATAATTAATTCAGGATCCTGTGCCGGTTAAACCTTGGAAAACTGTTTTGAATACAAGTACAGAAAAAGGAGGATGTTTACAGTATTCAATGAATAAGCAATGCATAGATGGTTCAGAAGATTGTCTATACAATAATATTCATACACCACAAGTAATTATTGCTTGACGGCAATACACTGCATTGAATTAGTAATAGGCAAAATGAAAATTAAATTCACTTTAGTTACCTCAACAAACTGACGACTCTCCTATGAAAGCAGTTATTTTTTTTATTCATCCTGGAAGTTGTATACATGGCTCGCCAGATCCAGGATATTTCGGATCACCTGACTTTGTTATGCATAATGATATTGTATATGTTTGTGTAGCATTTAGATTACATATATTAGGTGAGGCATCAATCTCACAAAAGTACATATATCAATTCATTGATATCAGTACGAATAATTTGTTATACTGGGTTTCAGGTTTCTTGAATTTAGATTTCGAAGAATGTTCGGGCAACCAAGGACTAAAAGACATTATACTGAGTTTACAATGGGTTCAAAAGAACATAAGTAACTTTGGTGGCGATCCCCACAATGTCACATTACTGGGTAGCAGCACTGGCGCAGAATTGATAAATAATTTAATGATGTCACCTAGAGCCAAAGGTTCTATTAAATTCAATCATAAAGCTGATTATTTTAAATATGGGCAACAAGTTTTTATAAATCTTCATACAGGATTATTTCACAAATGTGTGATCATGGGTATGTACAGATACTGTCCCAGCATCATAGTGCCCGAGGAGAACTTCACCGTAGCATATGAATTAGCAAAAAACTTAGGATACAAAGGTCCTCGCGACAAAAAGAAAATATTATTATTTTACAGAAGATTAAACATGAACAAATATTTCTCAGCAAGGCCAGATCGTAGTGTATTTGATCAGGTATACTAGTAGAAATTTTAATTTAAAAATTAAAAAAAAAAAAAAAATTGAAATATTATCATGTCTTGCATTCACTGCAGGAGAGTGCTCCATTTTATCCCGTTTCACCGTTCATTACAACTGCCGATTATGGGGAAAATCCTGTTTTGCCAACATCTGATAAAAAACAGAATCTTGATTCAATGATGAGGATACCACTCCTGATTGGAATCACTCAAAGGGAAGCAGCAATGGGATTTCTTGGTTAGTTCACACCTTCACACCTCCCTGCAATACATGTTGTTAATTTGTTAAAATATTAAGAAGTCATTTTGTAAATTTAGCACCATTCAGAAAACTCACCAAGGACAACTTTTACAAATCCATTCGTCAGAATTCTTGGGGTTGGGGAGGAAAATTGAATGACAACGAACTCCAAATCATTCAGAAAAGAGTAGAATCATACTATTTGAATGGTCAATCAACTGAGAATGCTCCATTGACAGCGAGATGCGATGTATGAAGAATTTTAATATCACTAAATAAATCTTCAGAATGATCAAAGTGATAATGAAATGAGATTTTATGATTTTTTCCCCCTTTTTTTTAGATTCAATCAGGAATTGCCTTATCTGACTTGTATACTTCACTTATCGATGTAGTTGCAGCCGATCTTCCTTCATCGGTTTATGTTTATAAATTTGAATTTGGAGGAAATGCCACTAAATTAAAGGATTTATTTGATTTTACTTTCGAAGAACCCTTACCAGGTAACACAATGAATAATTGAAGCTCTTCCTGTTACTTAATATCAGTTTGACGTCAAAATTCTCAACAGGAACTATTCATGGTGATGATTTTACACATTGGGCTAGATTCATACTTCCATATGAAAAGAAAGAGGATATTTTGACGAATCTAACACTTGAAACTATAGAAATGGTGAATACGTTTACCAAACTCATCTCTACCTTTGCCAAAAATGGGTGAGAAAAGCTCCTTTTTTCCATAATTATGCCGATAAAATGAAAGTAGATAGGTAAAAATAAATTATATTTTCAAAAGCAATCCAAACTACGAAGGAATAACAACCCAATGGAAACCAACAACTGTAGATAATCCTTGTTATTTGAGTTTAAACAAAGATTTACAAATGGTGGAAGGTAAACTGAATGGAAAATCGATGGAATTTTGGATGAATATCAAAGAAAAATATGAGAAAGGAGACCTAAAGTCCGTCTAGGCAGATTCATCAATTGCTGTACATTTTTAACATTTAAAAAAAAAGCAGAATTCGACGAATGAAATCTGAAATCACTCTTTTGACTTATGCACTGTATAATCAATTATGGTAGGTATAAATTTCAATGTCAATACAAGTTAAATGTTTCATTCCTCTCAACTCATTTTTCCAAAGAATTTCAAGGGGGAAATTTTGAAGGAAAAATCAAAAAATGCCTCAGAACCATTTGCACCTTTGCTGAAACAAGTTGAGAAATATTTCCTCAACAGAACAGAAAAAAAGTCGAAAATCTACAGTCAGAGAAGAAAAAAAATTCCTTTTTGAATAAGAGGCAGTCATTAAAAAATTTTCAATTCGTTTCACTTCACCAAAAAAAATTCTGTGTTCCTAGAAATGAAATCAAAAGACTAAAGAAGAAACTATTCTTTCTTTGGTTATAGGTACTGCATTTTAGTATTTTCTACTCCTCTCACATGGTAATATCTTGAGGACACAATTTTCACCATGTAAAAGCACTGAAAGCCCTGAAAGTTTTTAAATACCCAGAAGTGTTTAAATGCAAAAAAAAAACTATGATTCAAAAATAACCTGTATCGTGATAAGTAAACAGAGGTGGAAACCCTTACTTAAAGATAGAGAAGTATGTCACAGGCTTGTGATAAACCTATCGAATACTACAAATGTATGGAAAATTCCCCTTGAATAGTGACAAAACCTTCGCAAAAAGTAGAGTTTAAAACAGTCATTAGATACTCTAACAATATAAAAGCTCAATAATTGTAATACAATTCTCTAATACAACATAAATTTTTTAAAAATGTCTGAGAAAGTAATTATTTCAGTAAATGAGGGTAAAATTCAAGGATTTAAAAACACGTCATCATTTTCGGGAGCCGAATTTTATTCATTTCTTGGAGTACCTTATGGGCAATCTACAGCAGGTTCTGCAAGATTCAAGGTAACATAACTAAAATTACTTCGTTTTAATTATATGATATCAAAAATTTACAAAGTTCAATTTAGGATCCTATGCCTGTAAACCCCTGGAAAAATATTCTAAATGCAACTACTGCAAAAGGTGGTTGTTTACAATTCTCATTGTACAAGAAATGCATAGATGGTTCAGAAGATTGCCTATACAATAATATACACACCCCAAATGTAATGATAAGACTATTCACTAATACTTATAATTAAATTTTCAATTTCGAGGATAAAATTGAATCATTTCCAGGTTCCTCAAAAAACTGGCAATGTTCCATTAAAAGCAGTAATATTTTCTATTCATCCTGGAGGCTATATACATGGTTCTCCAGATCCAGAATATTTTGGATCCCCTGACTTAGTTATGCATAATGATATAGTATTCGTTTGCGTATCATTTAGGTTACATGTTTTAGGTGGAGCATCGATCTCATTGTCATTAGTCACTTCACTACTATCACTAGAAAAATTTATTACTTGGAAGTACAACTTTTAGGTTTCTTGAATTTAGACTTGGAGGAGTGTTCAGGTAATCAAGGACTCAAAGACATTATACTGAGCCTGCAGTGGGTTCAAAAAAACATAAGCAATTTTGGTGGTGATCCCAACAATATAACAATAATGGGCACCAGCACTGGCGCTGAATTGGTAAATAATTTGATGATATCACCCCGAGCAAAAGGTTTGAAGCAGTTTAATCAAACAATTGACCATTAAACACAATAGGCACACTCATTTTTGGAAATTTTCACTCAGGATTATTTCACAAAGGTGTAATCTTGGGTCTGTATAGATACTGCCCTAGTCTCCTAATCCGAGAAGAGAACTTCACTACGGCATATGAACTCGCCAAAAATTTGGGGTGCAGTGGTACTTGTAACAAAAAAAAATTACTATTATTTTACAGAAGATTAGACATGAAAAAATTCTTATTTGCAAGGCCAGATCGCGTCTCACTCGATAAGGTAGGTAGTAGCTGTATTACACCTTTTCTTTAAATGAATATCTTAAAAAGAATTCCAAGTGGGAGATATTCATTATAGGAAACTGTTCATATTTATCCCTCTTCTCCATTTACCACATCGATTGATTGTGGAAAAAATCCTGCTTTACCAACATGTAATAAAGAAAAAAACCTTGCATCAATGATGCGAATTCCACTCATTGTTGGATTCACTCAAAATGAAGCAGCGATGGGATTTCTTTGTGAGTTTCAAAAGATTAATTCTTCAACTTGTGGTTAATTTGATAAAGTTTTGAAATATCATCTTTTAAACTTAGCACCATTCAGAAAAATGGTAAAGGAAATATTCTACAAATCCATTCGTCAGAATTCTTGGGGTTGGGGAAGTAAATTGAATGAAAATCAGCTTCAAATCATTCAAAAAAGAGCGGAATCGTATTATTTGAATGGCAAACCAACTGACACTGCATCACTGACAATGAAATGCGCAGTACGAAGAATTTTAACTTCATAGAATAAAATAATCTTAAAGACAATCTAAGAAATGATGAAAAACCTGCAATTTTTTTAGATTCAATCGGATATTTCTTTATCTGACTTGTACACCTCACTTGTCGATGTGATTGCAGCAGATCTTCCTTCATCGGTTTATGTCTACAAATTTGAATTTGAGGGAAACCCCACAAAAATGAAAGACTTGTTTAATTACTCGTTTGAAGAAGCGTTACCAGGTAGCACAAGGAATACCCAGTTATTGTGTTATTTCACCAATCTCCATGTACCCGAGCGGCACACTCGGTCGATAATATCAGAAGATGTAACGTATCGATAAAAAATCGTTTGAAAATCTATAGATGTTCTCACGATATTATAAAGATTTATCAGTACAACTTCATAGGCAAAAAATCTAAAAACTATCGAATTCGATATTATTAAGATTTTATGACGATATTCGTCAACGATACTATCGACAAAGAATATTAAATTTATCGATTCCGATTTTCCACCGATTTTGTGCAGATATTTGAAACTATATTATCGACAAATAATCTTAAATTTCTCGAATTCGATTTTTTAACGATTTTGTGAAGATATTTAAAACTTTATTATCGACACGTAATCTGAAATTTCTCGAATTCGATTTTTCAACGATTTTATGACGATATTTGAAACTATATTATCGACACGTAATATGAAATTCCTCGAATTCGATTTTTCAACGATTTTGTGGCGATACTTAAAACTTTATTATCGACACGTAATCTGAAATTTCTCGAATTCGATTTTTCAACGATTTTATGACGATATTTGAAACTATATTATCGACACGTAATATGAAATTCCTCGAATTCGATTTTTCAACGATTTTGTGGCGATATTTGAAACTACATTATCGACAAATAATCTGAAATTTGTCGAACGATTTTTCAACGATTTTGTGACGATATTTAAAAGTATTTCCAAATTGGTGAAAATTTTTCTAAGTCCAACACGTCTGGAAGTACTAAACTGCCTATTATAAGCGTTTTATTGCTAATTCCTCAACGATAAGGTATGGCATAGTGGTTAAGGAAGAGGATTACCATGCAGGAGGTAGATGGTTCAAGCCCCATGGGTGGCAGATTTTTTATAATTTTTTTTTGACTTTTTCTGAAATGATCCTCTTACCGTAACATGAATAATGTGTTTAGGCAAAGTTTAATGTATTAATTATGCTAATTAATGGTTTTTAATTATAGAAAAAAGCTAGTAAAAAACAAAAAATCAGAATAAAAAATCGATAAAAAATCGACAGAATATCGAATTCGATAAAGTGTCGCGAAAGTTCCGCCTAAATCGTGAAATTATCTTTCGATATTATAGATAGATTATCGATAAAATATCTTACTATAATCTGGAAATTTTTATTAACTATAATTCGTCGATAATCTATCTATATATCGAAAGATAATTTCACGATTTATGCGGAACTAACGCGACACTTTATCGAATTCGATATTCTGTCGATTTTTTTATTTCGATAATTTGTCGAGTGTGCTGCTCGGGTACTATGTCAAATTTTCAACAGGAACTATTCACGGCGATGATTTTTCGTATTGGACACGAATCCCAGAAATTTATGACAAGAAAGATGACCCTTCGAAGGCTTTGACACCAGGAACTGTAGAAATGGTGAATACATTTACAAAACTCATCTGCACTTTTGTAAAAACTGGGTAAGAATTTTTTTTTGTATAAAATTGCAACATCATGAAAGGTAAATGTGATTTGTATTCTAAACAAGTAATCCAAACTACGAAGGAATGACAACCAAATGGAAACCAACAACTGTGGAGAATCCTTGTTATTTGAGTATAAACACCCATTCAAGTATGGTAGATGGTAAATTGAATGGTGATTCAATGGAATTTTGGAAAAACATTAAAGAAGAATTTGAAAGAGGCGACTTAACATCTGTATAGGCGAGTTAATCTTTTGCTATACAATTTTTCATTTCAAAATACCTAATATTTGATACCCAATTTGATTAAAATTTGCTCTTTTAACCTACAAACTTATATAAAAACAAAAATAAATGACACTGAGATTGAATAAGCATATTTATTAATTATCTAATGCCCGTCTGAGGAGAAAAAATTGTTTCTTGACTAAAAAGTAGCCAGCCACATTAGAAACAACCTTCTTTACAGCATTAAAATCGAAAACTTAAGGGGGGCTACTTTTAAATCGACTTTTTTTTATTACATAGAGTACAAATGTATTGACAGTATAGTTGAATACTCCAAGACCGGACCATCCCCGGCTCCACTGACTCCAAAAAAAATAGGAAATTAAAAATTTCAAAAATTCCAGTTGAATATTTTTGAAATTGTGATTTCCTAGATTTCGTAGTAAAAAATGCATAGAGTTTTTGAGACTTCAAAATAATTCTGTTTCATTATACTTTGGTCAACAAAATAACAAAAACATATGAATGTATTATTGGAAAATCAAAAAACTCTTAATTACCCTTTTTCTATCCTACCCATTTCACATGAATGCCCCATTATCTCAATAACTAATGGAGGTATCGAGCTAATCTTTTTTTAGGGTTGTAGAAGAAGTTCTCCCCCATACTTTAACGAGAGGATTTTGCAAAATTTTAATTTGTCGACGATTTCTTTCGAGTTGACTGGAATACTTCGATGAGAAACTATGAGAGGGTTTGATAAAATCGGGTAGAAAGTAGGAATTTTGCAAAATCCTCTCGTTAAATTACAGACCAAACTGTACTGAATACAAAACATTCTGAGGAAGAACCTCGTGGGTTGCATAGTTTTTCTGGAAAAGGGGCATTAAAAAAAGTCGCATTGTTTTCCAATTTTGACGCTTAAAATTTTTCATTTTCAAAAAATCTATCAATATTTTTTGCAAAACGACATCATCAAAATGCAATATGAATATAACTTTTCTTTTTTGAAAACTCCATGCATTTTATTTTTCAAAAATCAAAAATTAATTTTTTTTGTAAAAAAATGCAAAATGATTTTTGTTTCCAATTTTTCCTCGATACTTCAGATAAAAAAAAAAATCAAAAATGCATCATATAAAAAAGTCTTAAAAAATTCCGCTTGTCAACGCTATGCATTAAAAAAAATATTTAAAAGTAGCCCCCCCCCCCCTTTAACCAAAATAAATTAGACGTGTTCCAAAAACCTGAATCGGAGAGCAATTTTTTTGATTTGAGCTCACGTTTCTTTCTACAGATATTCTGCCTTTTTCTTACTCCTCCTCTATAACAAAAAGACTCCTTATTGTCAAAATTAAAGTATTTTGTAATAGGTAACTCAACAAACTGACGACTCTCCTTTGAAAGCAGTTATTTTTTTTATTCATCCTGGAAGTTGTATATGGCTCACCAGATCCAGGATATTTCGATCTCCTGACTTTGTTATGCATAATGATTCAATTCATCGATATCAGTAAGAATAATTTGTTATATTGGTTTCAGGTTTCTTGAATTTAGATTTCAAGGAATGTTCGGGCAATCAAAGACCTTAAGACAATTCGTGAGTTTACAATGGGTTTAAAAGAATATAAGCAACTTTGGTGGAGATCCCCAAAACGTAACATTGCCGGGTAGCAGCTGAAAAATTTCTGGGGGAAAATTCTGAATAATTTTTTTTAAATGCTTCGGAACCACTTGCGCTTTTTTTTAAAACAAGTAGAAAAATGTTTCCTCGTTAAAAACAAACAAAAAAAGAATAGAGAAAAAAATAGTCAAATCTTTAACAGAAAAGAAAAGTGCCGATTTAATTTTTGAATAAGAGGCCGTCATCAAAGCATTTTTTTTTTTCAAATTTGTTTCACTTCACTAAAAGGAAATGCCATATTTCTAGAACGGTGCAGGTCGATTGCGGGCCAGCTAATGATTTGGACCGCAAATTTTCGACTCTATTGCGGGCCAAAAAATACTGCTGTCAGTGCCTTTGTTATTGAGAACAATGGTCAAATTTTAATGCCTATTGCGGGCCAAGAAAGTAAGGTTGGCTCATTCGATTCCTTCGTGTAGGTAACTACATATCCTTCCAAAAGTTTCCTCGAGTTTGCATATGAAAACACGAGTTTTTCAATCAAAGTCGTATTTTTATATAAAAACATAATAATTACACCAGAAAAATGAGAAATTTTTTGATCCCCCTACAAAAAAAAAAGAAAAAGAAAAATTGAAAATATTTTTTCTTCCAAGAAATAGGAAATTTTATGGTGCAAATAATTTTTTAAAAATCCAAAAAAGTAGAAAATCGTTGTTCATCTAGGTATTTATTCCAAAAAAAAATCCGAAAAAAATCATTTTTCAAATGAATGAAAATTTTTATCAAAAAAATTAAAAGAATTTTTATTCCAAAAAACTTGATTTTCATTTCCGAAAATATTATCTCCACTAAAATTGAGAAAATATTTTTCTTTCCAATAAAATTGAAAGGCATGAAAACAATTGCTGTGGCCTAGATAGGTATTTATTTCAACAAAAATATATATATATATATATATATATATATATATATTTGCCCGTTTCCAGACATGTCGGCCACTTTTCATATATATTTGTACAATTTACGAAAGATGTCAAAATTGAAAAACATTTCTAATCTTTGTTCTAATTAATTTATAAAAATTTCAATCACAGATTCGATCTAATTATACAAGAAATACGCATTGGAAAAAATAATGAGACTCTTAGGATGAAGTTTACGGAAAAAAATTTGAAAATTGGCCTAACTAATTCAAATTTTAAAAAGGTCTTCAGATTAAATATAAGCCTGCAGTGTATTAAAAATTTTGGTATCAATAACTTTTCTGTGCATCAATAAAATACTGAAAAATTATGAGTCAAATTTGAGATCTTGTATATCTAGTTTCGGCATTTCCGTACATGTTGGCCAGTGCTTGTGATTCTACACACTGTGCATTGATTATAGAGCCCGCGTTCATCCCTGTGACTAGATTTTGAAGGATTGCGCGGACGTGATGAAGTTTGTGAAACCCTGCAGTCAAGGGTGGCTGAGAGTGGCCGACTTGTAATGTAAGTTTAACCCGGAAGAAATTCTACAAATCTATTCGTCAGAATTATTGGGGATGGGGCAGTAAATTGAATGACAAACAGCTTCAAATTATTCAAAAAAGAGCCGAATCATATTATTTGAATGGCAAACCAACTGACACTGCACCACTGACAACGAAATGCGCAGTATGCATAACGTTAATCAATCACATACACAAATAAATCTAGATATCAATTGAAGTATAATGATGAAAACTTGCTATTTTTCCTAAGATTCAATCAGATATTTCTTTATCTGACTTGTACACTTCACTTATCGATGTGGTAGCATATGATCTTCCTTCGTCTGTATTTGTTAATAAATTTGAATTTGAAGGAAACGTCATCAAAATGAAAGACTTGTTCGGTTACACTTTCGAAGAACCGTTGCCAGGTACCACAAGGAATACCAAATTAAGGTGTTATTTTACCACTCTCATGTCAAATTTTCAACAGGAACAATTTCAGATATTCTGACTTTTTCTTACTCCTCTATACCAAAAAAACTCATTATTGGCATCACTCGAAATATTTTGACAGTTCAAATGTTGAAAAAAAAAATCAATTAAGTATAGTCATAAAAAGAAAATATAAAACAGATTTGAAAATTGAACAGAACCAAAAACTTTTATGAATGCTGATAAACTTCAGAGAAGAAGATAATTCTTATCTGAATTTTAAACAAGTACTTATGCGAAGTGTGATTAGCTATTCAGGCATTGAAAAATAAATCAATGTAAATCCTTCAAACCATGAGTACAAAACAGTTACTATTTTGCGTGTGATAGTTCAACAGTTTACAATTTTATAAGAAACAAATAATGTCAGAAAAAGTAATAGTTTCAGTGACTGAAGGGAAAATTCAAGGATTTAGAAGTACATCACCATTTTCAGGAGCTGAATTTTATTCTTTTCTCGGAGTACCTTATGGGCAATCTACTGCAGGTTCCGCAAGGTTCAAGGTAATACAAAATCACTTCTTTTTTTTTTTTTTGGAAAATAAAATCATAATTTTTATGGGTGTTGAATTCAGGATCCTGTGCCAGTTAAACCGTGGAAAAATATTCTGAATGCGAGTACTGAAAAAGGAGGTTGTTTACAGTTTTCATTATTGAAGAAGCATATAGGTGGCACAGAAGATTGCCTATACAATAATATCCATACGCCAAAAGTAATGATGACAATCCACTAACACACACTGTTGAATTTTCAACATTTTGGAGATAAGTTGGGAACACTACTAATTTAAAACACTCCTAGTTGGGGGCATGCTTATTGGGAACACAACCATCGGTATCTTAATATTTAGGTAGTTTCCAGTTATCTAGTAGTGATCCCAATAATAACCCTGAACCACCTTACATGTTATCAAATTTCCAATATTTCTGATGAAATTAAAATTTTCTCAAGGTACCCCAAAAAAAGGACAATGATAGTTTAAAAGCAGTAATAGTTTTACTTCACCCAGGAATGTACTTATATGGCTCACCAGATCCAGGAGAATTTGGTTCTACTGATTTTGTTATGCATAATGATATTGTATACGTTGGTATATCATTTAGAATACATATTCTAGGTGAAGCATCCTTATTCAATGCTTCGTCATCGGTTCTGCGAAACAAAATGATTAATTGGGATTTCAATTTTAGGTTTCTTAAATTTAGGTTTGGAGGAATGTTCAGGCAATCAAGGACTTAAAGACATCATACTAAGTTTACAATGGATTAAAAACAACATAAGCAACTTTGGCGGTGATCCCAACAACGTGACATTATTAGGCAGCAGCGTTGGCGCTGAATTAATAAATAATTTAATGGTTTCACCTCGAGCTAAAGGTTAATAGGATTCAATCATAAACAGACAATTCAACACAATATTTACATCGCCTTATTTTTGTGAAGGATTATTCCACAAGGGTGTAATCATGGGTCTGTACAGATACTGCCCTAGTATAATAATTCGCGAAGAGAACTTCACCGCAGCATATAAAATGGCGCAAACACTTGGTTACAGCGGTCCATGTGACAAAAAAAAATTATTTTCATTTTATAGAAAATTAGACATGAAAAAATTCTTATATGCAAGGTCGGATCGTTTGGCATACACTCAGGTACTAGCCATACAAAGTCTTTTTATTTGAATGTATCATTTCGAAAAGAATTTATAAGCCCATTTTATATGTAATGCAGGAAGACGCGCCAGTTTGTCCTATTTCTCCATTCACCACGTCATTTGATTATGGAATAGATCCTGTAATACCAAGTTCTGATAAACAAGAGAGCCTCGAATCAACGATGAAAATTCCTCTCATCATTGGATTCACTCAAAGTGAAGCAGCAATGGCATTTGTGGGTTAGTTCCCAATACACTTGCTTTTATTGCCTCGAAAGTTTCAATACCCGGATATAATTTTGTTCAATCAGTACAATTTAGACAATTGGTGAAGAAGAACTTTTACAAATCCGTTCGTCAGAACTGTAGAGGTTGGGGACATAAATTAAACGACAGCCAACTTCAAATCATTCAGAAAAGAGCAGAGTCATATTATTTGAATGGTCAGGCAACTGAAAAAGCTACGTTGACAAAGAAATGCGAAGTATGAAGATTGAAGGATTTTAATCTCATTGGGAAAATTTTCATATGTACCGAGGAAAATGTAATGAAAACCCGCAATTCTTTTTTATTCTTTTTTAGATTCTATCAGACCTGGCTTTATCTGACTTGTACCCTTCACTTATCAATGTAGTAGCAACAGATCTTCCTTCATCTGTGTTTGTTTATAAATTTGAATTTGAAGGAGATGCCCTCAAAATGAAAGACTTGTTTGATTTTACTCTCGAAGAACCATTACCAGGTACTTACTACTTACTGCAAGAAATTAGTGAGAAGTTATTCTATTAGATATTGTTGTTCTTACGTCAACTCTTCGCCAGGAACGATGCACGCTGATGATTTTTCATACTGGGCTCGATTCACTCCAATCTATTTAAAGAAAGATGACATTTTGGCCACTTCACCACGTGAAACTATAGATTTTGTGAACAAGTTTACTAAGCTGATCTGCACTTTCGCCAAAACTGGGTAAGAAATGTTTCATTTCTCTATGCTAAATAAATTCGAAATAGCTAAAAATACTTAATTGGTATGTTCAAAAGTAATCCGAACTACGAAGAGATAGTAACTGAATGGAGACCAACAACGGTGGAGAATCCTTGTTACATGTGTATTAACACCCATTTACATATGGTAGATGGTAAAATGAATGGTAATTTGGATTTTTGGGAAAATATAAAAGAGGAATTTGAAAAAGGTGGCCTAACTACTGCCTAAGCTGGTTCATCTCCAGTTGTCCATTTTCTCAGGGTAAAATGTTCGATGACATGACAAAATATAATCTCACTTATTCCACTTACGTACCTATAATTAAAAGTGAATAAAATTTAATATTTTCCAACAATAATTCTCTTTCTTTTTATTATGAATTTCTCAAATGTTACCCTAGGAGCAGATAAGAGGGTGCCCAGAGACTGAAAATTTAAAATAAAGTCTTAACCGAAGTTTTTTTTGTATAACATTTTCAATAGAGAATTTCATTGAAAAATATGTGAAAAAAAGTCCCAGATAAAGTATCAAGAAAATGATTATGGACAAAAAAATTGAAACAAATTTTTATCATGTAATAATTAAACATTATGAATACTTTGACCAAAAAAAAATTGTAAAAAATGAAGTTTGAGCAAAAAAAAAATCAAAAACACATCAACTAGTTAAAAGAACGAATGATGGAATAAAAATGAATCAGATGACCGAAACCTATGTCAGAGGAAACACAATTGAATGAAATTGCCCTCAACTAGATAAGGTAACCTCCTACCTAAAGTAAAGATATCCATATTATTGTACAAACCCAGACTTCGTTCTATGAACAAAAGATAACAATGAAATGGTTTTACCGAAAACACCTCTAATGTCTACTCACTTGATAAGCAACTAAGTAAAAAAAAAAAAAATACAAGGTTTACGTACTAAGTACTTGGAAAGGTCAGAAAAAAAAAAGGTAATACCGACTAATTTCATAGAGAAATTTGGACACTTTTCGACTTCAGAATTCTAATGTAAAGAAAACAGAACTTGATGCAATTTGAAAATCACCATTGACATCGCTGAGTAAGTAGAATTTTTATACATAGTGGTAGAAAAAAAAACCAAACAGAAGTAAGTATCTGTCGCGGGTCCATTATGGAAATAAGATTGAAGAAATGTGAAAAATGAAGAAATGTGAAAAAATTGATTACAAAATTACAATTTTTGAGAAAGGCTCTTGTTGTGATAAGGGGGTAAAATAGACTTTGCGTCGGTCGAATTTCAATATTTTTCAAGGGCTCTGATTTGTTAGGGAAAAATATGATTTTAGAGTGTATCGGCGATCCTTGACCTCATTCCTTAGAAGGCTAACCTCATTTCTTGGAGGGCTAAAGTCTAGAAATACCTGATTTAAGCTAAAAGTGAGAAATTCCAAGTCACTTGTTTTGGGGCTCCAGCCTCCCAAAAAATGAGGTTAGTGATCCCTGATGATACGCTCTAAAATCATGAGAAAAAAAATTGAAATCCGATCGACGAACATTTCGCCCCCTTACCACACCAGAGCCTTTTTAATCTGACTTATTAAATTTGAATCCACCATTATTTCCCACTTTCATAACCACCTTCTTCACAATCTTTCCACAGATCGGCGCGAGAGTTTAGATTCCTCGATAACATCATTTATAAAATTCCAAAGCCAAATACCAAATAATGGATCCCGCAAACGATGCATCATGCCCACTCTTAGGAAGTTCCAGCGCCCTTCAATTCTTAGCTGCGGTAAATTTATTATCACCCTTAATTCTCAACAACTGCAATCTCGTCGGATCTTACCCGAAAGATCAAAGCTCGAGAGTATTCGCAGGACCCCGTCCAGAATACGACTTCATCATTGTCGGAGCTGGCTCAGCAGGAAGTACCATTGCTAATCGGTTGAGTGCAGTACTGAAATTCACGGTTTTACTCATCGAAGCAGGGGAGAACCCAACGATCAATTCCGATGTACCAGGTTTGGTCGGAACCTTATTAGTCGCACCTTATACCAACTGGCAGTACTATACCGACCCATCGAATGACACTTGCTTAGGATACCTTAATAATCGATGTTCTTGGCCCAGAGGTAAAGTTTTAGGAGGTTGTAGTTCAACAAATTATATGCTAGCTATTCGAGGCAATCCTCAAGATTACGATAATTGGGAATCCATGGGTAATCCAGGCTGGGGTTACCAAGATGTATTGAAATATTTTAAAAGATTAGAACGAGTACGTGACCCGAGATTGGGTAATGAAGACTTACATGGGTATGATGGAAACATATACATTGAGGATTTCACAAACAATACAATATTCAACATAGAAGCGGTGCAGAACTTCATAGCCAAGTATTCGGTCGAAGCAGGATACCAAATAGTTGAAGACATCAATACACATCATCAAACAGGTATGACCCTTTCACCGGGCACAGTGCACAATGAAGTTAGATGGAGTACTGCAAAGGGGTACCTTCAACCTGCTCGGAACAGGCCCAATTTGGTCGTTATGAAAGGAACACAGGTCACTAAAATCTTAATCAATGATCAAAACAAGGTGTATGGAGTTCAAGTTTCCAAAAATGGCATATCCAAGGAGATCTACTGCAGAAATGAAGTAATTGTATCTGCCGGAGCTATCAACTCTCCGCAGCTACTCATGCTTTCTGGAATAGGCCCTCAAGGCCAATTGAATAAATTTCAGATTCCAATTAAAAAGGAAGCTTGCGTTGGTTGCAATTTACAAGATCATTTCATAGCGATTTTTAGTTTATTCGCCGAATTATACGATGTGGATTATTATTTCGATACGCTTGCTCTTCCTTACCCAGTTTCATACCTTGTGAACAGAACAGATTCCGGAATTATACCAAACACAATGCTGTTTATAAACACAGCTGGGCACGAAGCCGACTGGCCAAACATACAATTCTACCACAGTATAGTTCCCAAACTTAATATTCCTATATTTTCTATACTGCCATTGGGTGATACTTCAACTGAAATGACTAATGAAATCTTAAGACAAATAGAAAGTAGTCCAGTATTACTTATATTCCCCGCACTGCTCAGACCCGAAAGCCGAGGACAAATATTACTTAACAGCGACAATCCTTTTGAATATCCAAAAATAATCAGCGGTTACCTCACCGATAGAAGAGACGTAGATGCAATAATCGAATCATTACGTACATATTTTCAAAAAATATCCGAAACCGATACTTTCAAGAAACACGGCTCAATGAATTACATCACTATACCACAATGTTTAAAGTATGGAAAAAATTCTGACGCATACTTGGAATGTTTATTACGCCATATGGGCACAACCATTTATCACCCGGTTGGCACATGTAAAATGGGCCCCTCAACAGACAAAGATGCTGTAGTCGATTCTACATTGAAGGTACACGGGATCGAGAGACTCAGGGTGGCGGATGCATCTATAATGCCAACCATCGTCAGTGGTAATACCAATATTCCGACTATTATGATCGGAGAAAAAGCTTCTGACATGATCATTGCAGATTGGTCGTGATGAAAGTCTTATTATTATAAGATACGTAAATATCCATATTACATTTATTCCAGTTTAAAATCATGAAAATAGATCCAATTTTGAAAAGTATGCAATTAAAATTTTAGAATTACCAACCTAGCAAATTTTTAATAAAATATGTACACAGCTTTATTACACATTTACCTGGAAAGGGGAAAACTACACACAATTTTAAACTTTTATCAAATGTCGAAAATTTTCCAAATTTTGAATTTTTACTTGATTTTAATATTAGATGTCTTATAGAATTTTAAATTTTTACCAAATTTAAAAAATCCATCAAACCTAAAAAATTTAGCTAAATTTTAAAGATTAACACTATAAATTCTGAAATTTCAAATTTTATTGAATATTGAATTTTTGTCAAATGATTCAATAGATATTGTAGAAAATTTTACCCTTTTGAAGGTATCAACATTTTTTTAGAATTATTTATTTATTTTTTTTTGAAGTAATACTAAATTTTAATTTTTTTTAAATAACTTTTGACACTTTCCTTTGGGGGGAGGGGGGGGGGGGGGAGAATACGTATTAATATTTTTTAATATAATTTTTTTGTTACAATCATGAAGTATTTTGTAGGTACTGAATTTTTTTCCTGAATACCTACGTACATAATTACTTTTCAATAATACTTTCAACACAATTTTTTCTTCAGGAAGTTTTTAGAATGAACTCATATCATGACACTTTGTAAAGAAACCAAAGTCTCAGATTGCACTTCAATGATTTACTAAATCTTAAAAGTGACGCAATTTCAAAAATTCATTAAAATTTAAAAATTATCAAATTGCGAGTTTTCACCCAACCTTAAATATTTAGGCAAAATTTCTAAAATTTTCAAAATTAATGAGCTTGCAAAAATTCATCAAATTTTTGAAATTAATTATAATTCAAATTAATATGAAAATTTCAATTTTCACAAAATTATGAACCTTTGTCTATCAAGTTTTCAAAATTTTCCGAATTTTAAAATTTTTTCAAGTTTTATAAATTCATCACACTTTAAAAATTTACTAAAATTTGAAATTCAGTAATAAAATTGTTAAAATTTATCAAACTTTGAAAATTGTTCTATCTAAGTACTTTTAAAAATTTATTTGAATTCAAAAGTATTAAAATTTGAAGTTTTCGCATTTTCAAAATTTCAAAGGTTTCTAATATTTAAAAAAAAAAAAATTGAAATTTTAAAAATTTATTCAACATTGGAAATTGATCCGCTTTTGAAAATTTAGTAGGTATAAAGTACAAAAAAGCAATTGTACTATATTTCAAATTTTCATCAAATTTTGAAAATTGTACGAACTAACAATCATTTTTGAACAGCTATAAGCTGTATTTAATTTTGGCATTCAACAAAAAAAAAAAAAAATGATGAATAAGTACCTAGGGTAACTAGGTAAGTAAATAAATTTTTAAACCACTCTTCTGCGAAATAATAAAAGTGTAGATACGTGCTAAAAAATACGAAAGAAATCGGAAAAACATAGTATCTGAACATAAGTAATCGGTTACTTTCGGCTAAAATTCCATTCACGATAAGAAACATTTGTACGTTTGTAGATATTAACTTAACGAGCTTTTCTTATGGGAAATTTCATGACGTAGCCTGGAATTCATTTTTCTTTATCTTACGGGGTACAGTCGCATAATTTTTCAAAAGGAAAGATTTTTTTTTAAACGACACATACCTACCTGCCTAAGTATGAATGAGGGATTATACTTATTTAAATTATTTGCACACTAATACATATTTTAAAAGACAGTTTACGTTGAATTTAGAAGCCAAAAAAGTACTCAAGTTTTTCAAATACTTTTTCTCTCTCTAAAATTTATGGAAGCAATATAAAAAGTGTACTCATCAATGTGAAACCTTATCTTTGATATTTGATAACAAATGCAAAAAAAAAAGTAAAATTCCACTTGACCTATTCGGAAATAATCCCGAATGAGAAATAATTTTAAAAAATCAAGCATGCTTAAGAGAACTTTTATTTCATTCAAGATCACTCGTGTAAATATTCCCATTTTAGTTATATTCTGTTTTAAATCTGACCCTCCCTCTTCATTGTTGTACAAATTTCATAAAATATTTCCTGGTATGAGTGGCCGATGCTTGAAAACATGAGAGTTTTTAGAAAAGTTGACTGTACTTGTGAAATGAGAAAGAATTTCACGAAACGTATCGTAGTACTTGTAACTAACGTAAGTACATCGCAGGGATTTTTCGGAGAAATGATAAAAATGCTTTCAACAAATGAAATTTTATTCTGGAAAATGAGTCTTAGTGATGTGTTCAATATTTGTATGACTGAACATGAAAGAAGTATCTACGTTGAAATTAAAAATGAAAATAAGAAATCGAAAGATTAATTAATTTACTAGTAGGTACAGAGTGGAATGAATTTTGTAACTTCTCACTCCCACAAACTATAAAAACACTCACAATACCATTCAATTCGATTCAACTATCAAGTCAATAATAAGTAAGTAGGGTATCGTCATTTCCACGACATTATTTGTTGAACAACAAATTCTTTATTTATTTACTTTTTTTTTGTTAAAAATCAAAATATTGAATTTTTTTTTTTTTTTGAAAAACACATTTCTGATTTTTTTTTTAATACACACTTTAAAAAAATGTTGACTTAATTTTTAAACCAAAATTTAAGAATTTTTTCAAAAAACAAAACTTGAATTTTTCCTGATAAATTTTTTAAGAAATCAATTTTTATTAAAAACATTTTTTTTTAATTTTTGAAAAACTACTTTTTAATATTTTTCTTTAAAAACAAAATTTTCAAATAGGTTTGTTGAAAATCAATTTTTTTTAAATTTTGGTAGAAAAGCACATCTATGAATTTTCACTTGAAAGTTTTCAAGTATTAGGTAGGAAAAAATCAATTTTTATTGAAAACAAAATTTTTGAATTTTTCTCAAAAACATTTTTCAAAATTAAAAAAAAAAACTGTTTTTTGTTTTAAACCAAAATTTTTAAATAGAATAAAATGTCTCAAAAGAACCTCTTCGAACAATAAATAATTTACACTTCAAGTTATATAAAAAACATTTTGAATAAAATCGTAAAACCGATTTTAAAACTTATATGTATTTACTCGTACGACATTTCAAAGAAATTTGCTCTAAACATGATTTGGTTTCGAGGCCAACCTTTGCGATAACCGAACTTAATAGTAGGTCGTTATTATCGCCTACACAAAACTTTGTCGAAACTTAAAGCATCGTCATACCCTGTAAAATACCTCCGATGATTGAAGAATGAGTGACAAAATAATCGTAACAGTCAACGAAGGGCCCATTCGTGGAATCAAACAAAGATCAAAGTTTTCTGGACTCGAGTACCTATCTTTCTATGGAGTACCTTATGGACAACCGACAGGTGAACGTTCGCGATTCAAGGTAATTTCTCGATTATTATTGTAGATTTATTTATTCCACACGATACATCATTACACCTTATGAACATAATAGGATCCTGTGAAAGTAAAACCTTGGAAAAATGTATATGATGCGTCGACGCAAAGAGAAGGATGTGCTCAATTTTCCTTGCAAGCGTTCGATGTTTTAGGAAATGAAGATTGTTTGTATAACAATATTTACATACCAAGAGTAAGTCATTGAAATGAAAATGTGTATACCCTAATTAAAGTATACGAAGTCTATCATCTTTCAAAAAAATTATATTCACAGCTGCCACGAAAAGGCGATGCTGAAATTCCTGTCGTCGTTCATATTCATCCGGGATCTTTTTATCATGGAGTTCCAGAACCTTCGCAATATGGATCTCCAGATTTCGTCATGCAACACGACATAATCTACATTTGTATTGGATTCAGATTACATATTCTAGGTAAAATGAAAATACCTAATTCAAAAAAATAATGTTGGGAAACTGACACTTACGATAATGCAAATCCATAAATTACAGGATTCCTCAACTTAGGCCTGAAGGAATGTTCTGGCAATCAAGGTTTGAAAGATATTATATTAGGACTTCAGTGGATCAAAAATAACATACGGTTATTCGGTGGAGATCCAGAGAACATAACGTTATTGGGAAGCAGTACTGGAGCAACAATTATTCATTTTTTAATGCTATCACCCGCCGCAAGAGGTAGAATTTGCTCGAATTGAAAATTCACACTGCTTTAGTTGGTAGGTAATATTTTGAAAAATATTTCAGGTCTATTTCACAAAGGTGTAATAATGGGAAAATACGTTTTTGGCCCAGTTTATCGTTTCAAAGAGAGTCACGAACAAATCGCCTTCGAATTCGCTCAAGTATTGGGATACGAAGGGCAACTCGATGATAAAAAAAGATTACTAGCATTTTTAAAGAGAGTACCTCCAGAAAAGCTCAGCGAAGAACAATACTATTTTACCAAAAGATTGTACGAGGTATATCATCATTTTTAATGACGTGATCTACTATATAAATCATCTTCATTGACCTGTTCTGCCAAATTTTTCTTGATGTAATTGGTTACAAAAAAAAAATCAAATTTCAATTTTAAAATTTGTAAAAATAAAAGTGATTAATTTTTTTTTTGAACATTCAACAAACATTGAAAATTGATTTGATCTAATTTCAAAAATGAACTAAAATTCAAAACTTATAAAATTTCAATTCTATTAAATTTTAATAAATTAAAAAAAATCATCTTTGAAAGATTCTTTTAAAAATTGCTAAAATTCAAAATATTAACCAAATTTTAAAAATTTTAAAAATTTTATAGACTACCTAGATTGTATTCTTTTCATTTTTTTTTTTTTTTTTTTTTTTTTTTTTTTGGAAAACTTGTCAGAATTTAAAAAAAATTATTTACATGAAATTATAAAAATTGTAAAAATTTTTGGATTAATCCAGTTTTAAAAATGAATAAAAATTTAGTTAAAAAAATAAACAAATTTTCAAACTTGATAAAATTTTCAAAATTTTGAATTTTGTACAATAAAAGAATTTTTAATTATCAAAGATTTACAGAAATTTTGAAAAATTGACCAAAGCTTTAACATAGCAAAAATTGATATTTTACAACTTTTCAATGAAAGAAGTTTAAAAAAAATTAATACCTACGTACAATTTTCAAAATTAATAAAAATTTTAAAAACGTTGAATTTTCAAGTTCCATCAAAGTTGAAAAATTCGAATTCTGAACAATGTATAATTTTTTTTTTTAATTTTGAGGATCAATTAAAATTGACCAAGTCTTTAAAATTCAAAAATTCATCGTTTAATGTTTTTTTTAAAATGGCAGAATTAAAAAAAAAAAATTTAGGTACCTATCCAACTTTAAAATTGAGTTTAAATTCATAAATAACATAATATTTTCAAATATTTTAAATGTTGATCATTTTTATGGTTTTTATTTTTCATTTCAACTTTAATGATTAAGTACAATATTCACTTGAGTTTTGAAAAGTGATCAAATTTCAAAAGTTGTAAAAATTCAACTTTTAAAATTAAAAGATTGCTAAATTTTAAAAATCAACTCAATTTGAAATACCTATTTCAAAATTATCAAATTTTCAAGTTTTACACATAGATTTTATTACATTAAAAAAAAATTATCAAATCTTGAAAATTGCAAAAATTGATCTTTCAATTTTTTTTTTTTTTTTTTGAAAATTTAACCACATTTTAGAAATTTATTTTTAAAATTTTCAATTCAGGAGTTATTTTTATTTGAAAATTCATCAGAATTTCAAAAATGATCAAATTTTAAAAACTCGTTGAAATTTCAATAATTGTAAAGTTCTACTTACAGTACTTCAAAAATTAAAAATTGGTCATATTTTAAATATTTTAAAAATTACCTAATCCTTTAATTTCATTTTTTGAAAATTTAGCGTAATTTCCAAAATTTATTATTATTTTATAAAATTTCCAAGTTAACAAATTTCAAAGTATTTAGATTTGGAAAATGAGTTATAGGTATATAAAAATTTTAAAAATGATTTCTATTTCCATTCGCATCATTCGGCCATTTTTTCTAAAATTTTATTACCTAATGGTTTAAAAAATTTCCAAATCATATAATATAATCAACATTTTATCAAATGAGACAAATCGTTTTGAACTTATCAAATTTTGGCGAAATTTAACCCAAATTTTCAGAAATTCCAGATCGTGAAATCGCTTGGGCAACTTCTACCCCCGTTTTACCCTGTTGCTCTGATTATCATCTCTACAGTGACTCTATTCCGTAGGATTATGCACCAATTGTACCGATGGGGGCGTTTCTACCAACTGTTGACGCAGGATCAGATTTCTCTGTACTGCCTCAATCTCCAAGAAAATTAATCGATACGATGCTTCGGATACCATTAATGGTGGGAATCTGTGATAAAGAATCATTTATGGGATTTTGTCGTAAGATTATTACTTTTATGAAATTAAAATTGATTTAGGGGGTATAATGGTCCAATAATGGATAATTTATTTTTGTTTCAGGAGGGAAATTACGTACCAGTACACTAAAACACTTCAAAACCTCAGTTCGTCAAAACTGTTGGGGATGGGGAAATGATTTGAGTGATGCTGATATCAATGAAATTTCCGAACAAGTTGAATCATTTTACTTCAATGATCCCACCGATGATTTACTGGAAGTTAGAATGAATGTGAGTTTGACATGATATCGAATCATTCTCCAAGCACGATCATTCCCCTGGTTAAATTCATCAAATTTCCAAAATCAGAGCAACGAAAAGCGTCATGATCAATTCAATTTTTGGATAATTAACCGATTAATATTTTCAGATTCAAAGTGATATCACATTTAGCGACATTTATGACACACTAATCGATCCGGTAGCAACTGATTTACTTTCCTCTGTATATGTTTATAAGTTTGACTTCGAAGGAAAAATAGTCAGTATGAAAAACATAACGTATTTTCTTTTTGATGAGATCGTGAAAGGTACAATTTTTTTTACTGTTGATTAGTACATAGATAGTATACAAATGCAATTAAAACAAAACCAATAAAAAATTTTTAAAACCCAACAGGAACTGTGCATGGCGACGATTTTTCTTACTGGACTTGTGTTGAAAGCCCTGAAAATAATGAAACCAAACAAATGATAGAAACTTTCACAAAACTTATTACAAATTTTGCAAGAACAGGGTTAGTATCCACAATTTAGAGCAATGTGTCACATCATTCTCCAAAGAAAAAAATTCATTACTAAATTTTTCTGAAATTCTGATGTTTATTCCCAGGAGCCCAAATTATGAAAATTCGCAAATCGAATGGAATCCTTCCACGCCAGATAAACCTTGTTATCTGAATATCAAAAATAATACGGAAATGATTGATGGTAAATTGAATAAGGAAAGAATGCAGTTTTGGCAGAATTTGAAAGAAAAATATGGCAAAAAAACTCCATAGTGGTTTCTGTTCAAGTTATCGCAATGAAGATACTATTAGCGATCTTCATTTTCTCGGAATACCCATGTGCGGTTGATAATGTAGCCTTGTATTTATCGAACCATTATAAAAAGTCATAGTAACCGAAAAATAGTTCGAAACGGATTGGGTCGAAAATAATTTACGTTTTTCGCTTTTTAAATGTTGCAAAACTGTGCAGAAAATAGATAGGTAATGGAAAAACCATCTATGAAGTACTAACGTTATTCATTTTCAAAAAAAAAAAAAAAAAAAAAAAAAATGAAAAAAGTAATTTTTTATAAATTTTTTCATAAATATTTATTTAAAAAAATTAGAGTTATCTAATTTTCAAAAAATGAAAAATTGTTATAATTCTTTTAAAAGTTTTTTTCGATAAAATAAGAAAAAAATAATAATAAAATAGTGTAGATATTGATTTTATTAAATCGAAATTATTTGTTGAAAAATTGTAAATCAATGAAACGGCTAAAGTTTGGTTTGCAAGCAACTCAACTTTTGGCGCGGTGGTAGTTCTCAAGGTCAAGGACTGATGATGCCGTTTGATTAGTATCTCAATGTGACGCAAAAGCACAAGTTATAGTAGTTGGATAAATTATTTTACGTTACGAGGGAGAAAAAGGCTTCTTTATACTACCGAATTGAGCAACGATAATTATTCAAATTCCGTCCGTTTTTCTTGGAAATTCGATGATAACTACCGAAAAACATTTACCAACTGCTCAGTACGTATAACAACAGAAATTCTTGAGGTACCTACTTACATGAAATGATAGCATGGGAAGATTTCTGATAATTTTTTTTAGAAAAAACGCAAAAATGCAGGCCGTAGTGAAATATTGTTAGAAATGGGCTTGTTCGACTTTTTATATTATTTAGGTATGATGGCTATATTCCATGGTCCCCTGGATCCACTCAACGAATACGTAAAAACTTTACAAATAACGTCAGATCCGGACACCTACTTGACCCCAATGAGCACTTCATTGCCTTAAGAAATAATAAGCTAGGCCCAATGTGAGGTGCATGAGATTTTTGAAGTGAATACTTCTTTATAAGGATTTTAAAATATACATAGTATATCTCGCATTCTGTATCTTCGAAATGACATCAAAGGTACCATCACCAGCACCGAAAAACCAACTGCGAAAAAATATCAAAAATAAAATTAACGCTCCAAAATTCTGAAAAGTGACTTTCGGGGATTTTCGAAGACGTTGAATCCATCTTTTCATGTATGTAGTTTTGATTCTAAACCTAAGGCGGATCTCGGTAAGGACGGGCAAAAAATCCAAAATTACCACAAACGGCATGTGTGATATGGGAATCTAGGTTTTCATACCTCCTTAATCCGTTTTTTATATTAATTTTGAGGAATTCTCAACAGAGACTTCAAGAGGGAAGGGCTAAAATTCAAAATTATCCATCAAACGTCACGTATAGGGTATGAAGTATGGAAATTAGAATTGGGCAGATCTGGATCCTAAAATTTGAAAATTGGATCTAGAGATCCAAAGATCCAAAATTTTGGAAGATCAGATCCTTTAATTTTTAAAAAGATCTGATCTGGATCTTCAGAACTTCAAATTTTCGAAAAAACAGATCAAGATCCAGAATTTTTTTTTTACTATTCATCACATTTTTCTGTGTAAATTGAATTTTTCACTGTGTTTTCAATTCTTCAATAATAAACATTTATTGTGATCAGTATACAAAATACTTTACACTAACAGTAACAATCTTATGTTATAATGTCTTGAAGGAGTTTCCTTGTTACTGTTAGTGTTGAGTATTTTGTATACTGATCACAATAAATGTTTATTATATTAATTCTTCAATATTTAATTTGTGAAATGAATGAAAAGTGAATCATAAAGGAAGCCAAAAAACCTTAAAAAATTCTAACTGTGCGGAATTATTAACCCTTTATTCAAAATAAATTGAATAAATTTTTTTTTTTTTTTTTTTAATAAATTTACAATTAATTAGGTACTACCTAATTATTTAATCTAAAATAAGAATAATAAGCTGAAATTAAGCTTTTAAACTCATAATTTAAATATAGATTTATTCTTTTTTCTTTAAATAAAATTTTAAATCATAAATAAATTTACATTTTATTTATAAGAATTAACAAATTATTTAATCTTCAAAAAATTAAATTAAATTTTAAAATAAAATTCCTTGATCAGTATTCTAAAAAAATTGAAAATTGGATCTAAAGATCCAAAGATCCAAAATTTTGGATCTGATCTGGATCTTTTGCAGGTTCATTTAGACAAAAGATCTGGATTTGAAATCTAGATCCTTTCATTAGTAGATTTGTCCCACTCTGATGGAAATCAAGAAATCCATTTTTGATATAATTTTTTGAAAAATTCTTAACAGGGGCCTAAATTAAAATGATACAGGCAAAAATCGAAATTCTCAAAGATGTCATGTGAGATAGGTAAATAGGTATAGAGAAGTTTTCTTACTTCCCTAATTCATTTTTGACAATATTACAATTTTCATTTCGCTGACCCAATGAAGAAGTATTCACTTTAAGCAGTGCTCGAGTGTAAAGGTTGCACACACCATTTTTTACCATGATTTCTTCATAGCCTCAGATTATCAGACGGTATGGGTTCCAGTAGAAGTCTACATTATTCAAACTGAAGATGGCGTCTTACTAGAGTTAGACAGAATCCCTTATGGAAAATCAGGAAGAGGAGATGGAAATCGACATCCCATACTGTTAGTTCATGGATACCAATATTCTTCATTTTCATGGATAGCTAACAAAGCAGGAAGAGCCGTTTTTTGATTTAGGGTACGGCTGGAGAGTTATTGGCAATTTAAAAAAACGGGGGTTGCCACGTATCCACATTTTAGACAAGTTGGGGGAGAGGAGGGGGTGACAGCTTTTTTGGAGTCTATGGGGTGTCCTTAATAGAATATATTCGACTCCTTCCGAAATTGTGCGTTATTCGTGGGAAGGGGGGCCAATCTTTATTTTTTTCCCTTGTATATTTTGACGCGCGTTTTTGCGCCACCCGTTCATTTTTTTGAAAAAAATGAATATAACCTTTTTTGTTGCAAATTTTATCTACTTTAATTTTAGTTATAACAATATTTCCATTTAAACGCGTATTTGAGGAGTTATAAGCGAAACACGGCGAGGGGGTCACTTTGGATCCACATTTGGGGGTGAAGCCGAGGGGTGTGGTTCGGGGACTTTTTTTTGGTTAATCAGGACCACGAAAGGAACACTTTACAAAAAAAATTTTGGGTAGCCCAAAATGCAATTTCATTTCCCTATTTCACTGGGCTATGAATAAAAATTCAAAAATTTTATCAACATAAAAAAATCCGAATTTTTTTTATTTTGATAAAATATTTTCAAATGTTTTTAAAATCAAGTAAAAAATATTTTTGGAAACGAAGAATTATTCTCATCGAAAGAAATTTGCCGAAAGGTGACATTTTAAAATTTGCCTAAATAAAAATTTCAAAAATTTTATCAAAAAAAAAATTAAAAGATCACAACATTTAACTCGATTTCTAGTATTTATACCTTTTTCCGCAAAGGTTTCCTGCTCCTCAATGCTATAAAATGAACCTCTAGACATTCTCTCCCAAAGGAAATAATTAGACGGGTGTCGAGAAATCTGCACCCTATTTACTTATTACATTATTCTGAATAATTTGCATTTATATATTTCAATGAACTCATCAATTCATCATATCAAGATAACCTTACGTACTTCGATTATGGCCCACAAGAGAACCTGAAACTATACGGAACGCCACACCCCCCCACCGTACATCATCAGCAATATACGTGCACCCCAAAGAATGTATTATGCAAATTTTGATATAATAGCGGATCCCTCAGTAAGTATATTATTAAAATTTTATCTATTTCTGTTTCCTTCCTCCCTAGGATGTCCGTAACTTGTATGAAAAGATGCCAGTGGGCGTTGGAATAATCGAAATATCCGATCCTGGGTTCAGCCATTTGGATTTTATTTACAATAAAAATGTCAATGAACTGTTAAATTATGATGTGGTAGAATTTATAAATTATGTCGTTCATGGTACCAGTTAGAGTTTTTAAAGTTCAAAGAATGGTTTTTACCAAAAATTTCATGGTAATATACATACAAATAAGAGAAGTCTGCAAACAAAAATAGAACTGATAGTAATACATTTTTTATTGATTCATTTCACTTTATTGATTTGTTATCCTGTTTGTTCAATCGACGTCACGTTTCTTAAACCACATTGGTACAACTGGGCCTCAGAGTTATTATACACAAATTCGTCGGATGATTTACATTGAAAATCGATAAGAAATTTGTAAAGAGCCAGAATAAACAAATGAACATTTGAATACAATTTCGTCCAATTTCAGGAATCGATTTTTTTTATCAAGTCATTACAACTGAACATCGATGGAAATACAATTTCAGGGTTACAACAGGTAAGTTCAGAAATTATCTTGAAGGAGTTCAAATGAAGGCTACTCACATACATTTTTCATTTGTGAAACATTATAAAGATATAACAGATAGGTAATGGAAAAAGTACCATGGGAGGCGCATTTCAGGGTTACAACGGATAGTGAAGGTACTCCAAACAAGTTTTGCCGAAGATTATCTACATTTATCACTTTTGAAATGTTATAAAACCGCGTAGAAAATGGTTTATGCGAAGAAATGATCAAGTAGTCAAAGTCAAAGTTTAAAAAGTATTGTAATCATAACAAAAATTCTTGAACAACTTTTAATGAGATTCTTGAAAAGATACTAAATAATTTTCACGATGAAATGTAAAAAAAATGCATGTCTAGTCTAGGTATGCTATGTTTAACCAAATATTACTACCATACTTCCAATTAAATATTCTGTTGTGAAAATGGCCCTGTTCCAATTTTTATTTTATTCACTCCTGTTGACTATATTACAAGGCCCTGTGAACCAACTCAACGAATACGCAAAAACTTTACAAATGACATCAGATCCGGACACCTACTTGACTCCAGTGAGTACTCTTTAGCTTCATAAGTGGAAACATATCAACGCCAAATGTGATATGACTTTTTTTGGCAATGATTTAATCATATAGCCTCAGATTATAAGAAGATACGGATATCCAGTAGAGGTTTACATTATCCAAACTGAAGATGGATTTTTACTAGAGTTAGAAAGAATCCCTTATGGGAAAGTAGGGAGAGGAGATGGAAATCGGTATCCCATACTATTAGTTCATGGATTCTTATATTCTTCATTTGCGTGGATTGTTAACAAACCAGGGCGAGGTCTGGGTCAGTAGATTATTGAATAGATTTTATTTATCGCACGAATATTTGTACCAAAGAAATTAAAAACTTCTATTGCCTGGCAGCCTACATTTTGGCAGACGAGGGCTACGACGTTTGGATGATGAACTGGCGAGGAAATACGTTTTCCAGAAGCCATGTCTATTATACTCCAAAACAAAAAGAGTTCTGGGATTTTAGGTAAGAATTAATAATATAGGTAGGTATTTGAAGAAATGAAATCAAGTTAAACTCCCTTTATGCAGCCTCCACGAAGTGGGTGTCTTCGACTTACCAGCTACCATTGATTTTATACTCGAAAAAACGAATTATGAAAATTTACTCTACATAGGACATTCTTTTGGATGCTCTGTACTCTTCATTCTGTTATCAGTTTTGCCGGAATATAATAGTAAAATTTTAACACAAATTAGCTTCGCTCCATTACTAGTACAGTCTTTAGAAAAAAGAGAATGGGCTGGATTGGATGCGATTTTTTACAATGCCATGGTAAGTTGTTTCACATTACTCATTGCTCTTATTCTGTTCCACTTTGAACAAACACAATACCACAAAATTTACTTAAAATTCTCATACTAGCAAGAAGTAAACTGGGATACCCCAGGAGATTTCCAAGAACATGATCTACTAACCAAATTGCAAACAGCACTCTTCAGTTTGATTCAGTTTGCAGGTTATAACCTCAATGATTTTGAGTTATGGATAGAGTATGGTTTACGAGCAGATCACATAAATCGGGTAATAATTTTAGTCTTCATAAAAATGATAATGAACTTGGAAATACGATTTTTTCAAAATTAGTAGGTATCTTTACTCAACCAACAAGTATTATTGTACTCGTATGAATTTTTTTACAATTTTTTTCAGGAATTAATGCCCAGCACTTATAATAACTATCCAGCGGGCACTTCAGTCAAAGCTATACTTCAATTGCTTCAGTTTTTCAGTAAGTATTGTATTTACTAATTACTGCAATGACTGACGATTCGGAGAGGTGATTGGCGAGGTTATTGGATCGAGTATATATATATCTTTCCTAATAGACTCATTGTATTAGATAACTTTACTTATTTCGATTACGGCCCACAAGAGAATCTGAAAGTATATGGAACACCGCAACCACCTTTGTACAATATTAGCAATATACGTGTACCTCAGCGAATTTATTATGCAAATTCTGATCCCATAGCAGACCCTTCAGTAAGTATCGTTTTGATGTATTACTTACAATGTTTATATAATAGGGGTCAATATTGATATTTTTGTATACAACTGAGTTCAACTAACAAAAACCTTTTTGCACACACGGTGCCCATTTTGATTTTGAAGGGACAGTGGTTCACAAAAATTTCAAAATTCTGTTGAGACAATACATGAACATTGTTTGCCTAGCTTATACCTGCTTCATGTACCTAACTATTGTCTTGATAGAATTTTAAAATTTCTGTGCCTTCTCAGCGCTTTTCAATAAATTTAGTACAATACTTTTGACAAGGATTTCTTGTTGCTGTAACTTCAGTTTCAACAATTGGCCACCCAATATGATTAGAACTATTTTTGAGATTTCGAAATGCTACGAATAGAGTTGAAAAAAAACTCTACCGCAGATAAGCTGATTTTTTTCTTTCGCAAATGACCGATTCATATATACATATATATATATATATTTGCCCGTTTCCGTACATCTCGGCCACTTTTCATATATATTTGTCCAATTTACGAAAAATGTCAAAATTGAAAAAAATTTCTTGACTCTGTTCTAATTAATTTATAAAAATTTCAATCACAGATTCGATCTAATATACAAGAAATACGCATTGGAAAAAATAATGAGACTCTTAGGATGAAGTTTGCGGAAAAAAATTAAAAAATTGGCCTACCTAATTCAAATTTTAAATAGGTTTTCAGATTAAGTATAAGCCTGCAGTGTACTAAAATTTTTGGTATCAATAACTTTTCTGTGCGTCGATAAAATACTGAAAAATTATGAGTCAAAGTTGAGGTCGTGTATATCTAGTTTCGGCATATTTCCGTACATCTCGGTCAGTGCTTGTGATTTTACACACTGTGCATTAATTGTAGAGCCCGCGTTCATCCCTGTGACTTGATTTCTAAGGGTTGCGCGGAGTTTGTGAAACCCTGCAGTCGAGGTGGCTGAGAATGGCTGACTTGTAATGTAGAAATAACCCGTATGCGCCAAACCATGGCCGAGATGTACGGTGGCTGACTTGTAATGTAAGAATAACCCGCAAGGTGGCCGACATGTCCGGAAGCCTATACCTATATATATATATAAAGAAATACCAAATCGCGAAATTGGTGTCAATCGTCATATTTTATCATAAAACGTCGAAAAATATCACTCCCCCCCCCCCCCCACTCTTACCAACGGGTCAAATTTAATAGCTGATTTTTCATTTATGAAAAAATCAGCTAAAAATTGAATGCAGTGTTGTCAATGTATTTTGCTTATAAAATACCAATTTCCAAACCTCTGTAGTGCCTTCATTTCTGAAAATATACCACGTGTTCATCAAGTTTTTTGGTAAAATGATTCTGTACACTAAAGCACCGATGATGGAAGTCCATTTTTTTTCGACTTCGAGATTTTTATTGTTTATGAACCTACAAGTGTCCAAAATTCAAAAAACGTAAAAACCTCGAAGTTGAAAAAAATGTGACTTCCATCATCGGTGCTTTAGTGTACAGGATTCAGTTCATCGTTAATCCAATTTCAATTTTCAAATAGTGTCAACCACTCGCCAGATACTCTTCATAAATGTAAGGGCACCTGACTGATGAATTACAGAAATTTTACTACCTTCCTTCTCTACAGGATGTTCGCGAATTGTATGAAAAGATACCAGTGGGTGTTGGATTAACTGAAATATCTGATCCTGGATTCAGCCATGTGGATTTCATATACAATAAAAATGTTAACGAACTATTAAACTACAATGTGATAGGATTTATTAATTACGCCATTCATGGAACCAATTCGAATTCCGCAAGTTAGTTCAATGGTTTAGACTGAGGACGAATAAGAAATTAGAAAAAATAATGCTTAATAAATCTATGAATATCATTTTATTTCATGTTTGGTAACACACAACAGGTGAAGAAATTATTTGAAACGAGCTATGTTGAAGGTTACATCCTTTTAGCAAAACAGGAAATAAAGATAGTGATTTTCAAGGTTATACTGATTTTGAGAGAGAAAAAAAAGGAAAAAAAGGAAATCTCCATTAGTAATTCACATATCTTAAAGCACGTGAATCATTGTCGCAATCACAGAACAACATAGTTATGGAATATCGAGTAGGTACTTGGAAAAAGACGTCAGTTTAAGTTGAAAAGTCATTTATAAACGGCGTAGATAACAGAAACAGAATGAAGTAAGAAAATACGAGCGAAGACCTTATCGAAACTGATTAGATATTTTATAGTAAACTCTACTTTTTCAATACCTGCATAATTCACTTACTTTCGCGAAAAACACATTTTACACCAGAAAAAATACATTGGAAAATGTCTTTTCGAAAAGTTTTATTTCATGTCACATTATGGATGTCTTTTTATGGTTCTATACACTCGATCAATGAACTAGTTAATGGTACACAATTCACACCAAATCTAAACCAAAACTTGTCACCAGTAAGTTATATTTTATTGCCAATGTTGCCAATCATTTTCAGAAATATCACCCCACGTTCATGCCTATACTTTAGTCTGAAATAATTAAAAGCCATGGATACCCGGAAGAAACCTACTACGTTCAAACTCCAGACGGATATATACTTCAGTTATACAGAATACCTCATGGAATAAAAACCGAAGAAGGAAGTCATTATCCGATTCTACTAATTCACGGATATGTAGATTCAGCTTACAGTTTCATTGCAAATGGACCTAATCGAAGCTTGGGTAAAGCGAACAGAAACCTTGATTTGAAAAAAATTACTTCAACCTGATTTATCTTTACATACAGCTTACTTATTGGCGGATCAGGGATATGATGTTTGGATGTTGAATGCACGTGGAAATACTTATTCCAGCAATCATACTACTTATGCTACGACGGATGGTGAATTTTGGGATTTCAGGTGAAATGGTCTGAACTATTATTCATGTACAAATTTCTATCCACCCGAGTGTCTAATTTTATGCCTAACGTTATTACAGTTTCCATGAAATCGGTATCTACGATTTACCAACAACCATCGACTTTATATTGAATAAAACAAATCACAGACAACTGCTTTGTATCAGTATGTCTGCTGGAAATCCGAAATTTTACATTATGTTATCCGAGTTGCCAGAATATAATGATAAAGTAATCGCCCAAGTCAGTCTAGCACCATTTTATCATAAATCTGACTCAAAAGCATCCCTGTCAGGACCTTACAATTCGGTAATTTTCATTATACCTGTATAAAAATTTTAGGAATATTTTTCTGTGTTCACAATAGTAGAACTTAACGTATTTAAATACTGATTTTAGAATTTTTCTGGTCCATTCTTTGATCGAAATTTCATAATGGAACTCGGAATACAAATTATGAGCAGAATAGGATTGCCATTGTCCGGTTACAATTTATATGATTTGGCTTTATATTTCGTTTTTGGTTTATTACCTGATCACATAAACAGAGTAAGAATCTGAGTGCCCTACACAAAATCTAAAACAGTGCCATCAAATTAGACCAGTATGCGACGAATCATTTCAAAATTTATTTGCTGAAATTCTTTTCAGGAGATCATGCCAGGAGTTTATGACCATTACCCGGCAGGTACCTCGTTGAAAACATCACTGCACTTAATGCAAATGCAAAGTAAGTACCTACCACTGCAAATATGGATGTGAACTGTTTTACATTAAAAAATTGAATTTTCAATTTCATTAGACTCCTTGAGCAACTTCGATTACGGTCCAACAGAAAATTTGAAATTATATGGCACCACCTACCCTCCTGAATATAATATCAGTAATATACGAGTTCCTGTGCGAATTTACCACTCAGAATATGACAAATCAGCTTCTCCAGAGGTAAAAATAATCAGTATTCACACCTCTTACTGTTAAATTACCAGATAACTTGCAGTTCACAAATTCTTTCACAGGAAGTACAAGAACTGTATGATAGACTGCCAGTAAAAGCAGGAGTGGTGCAAGTATCTGACCCATTGTTTAGCCATTTGGACTTCCTCTACAATCGAAACCTTAATGAACTATTGAATAATGATGTATTGGCATTTGTGAATGATGTCATCAAGAATAGTTCAAACAATACAGAAAAGTCGCAATCAAACTAACATCTTCAAATACTGGAGTCTCAAAAATATCAAGATGTAGAACAATATTTCTCTTCTCCTCTGATAATTTCAAAAACATTTTCAATATACTTCAACGTTCAACCATATCCTCCTAAGTCTTACAATACGAATTCCCTCAAAATTTCGTCACTCATTTGAGGCAATTGGTGAAGTTGATCCAAAAGAGTGAAAAAAGCATAAACTATAAGATCTTTACAGTAGAAAATTTCAGGGTTCACGAGGTAATATTGGATGATAATGCGCAAAAAAGTTTTTACTTTTGCTTTTCTGTGAATTTTAAGAATGAAAGAAGATATTTTATGGAAAACAGCAAAAAAAAAATCAACACTTTGATAACTTATGTACCTATCGTAATAGTTACTTAGTGATAAATATGAAAAGATACGAGTCTGTGAAAAGTTTTAACCTTTATTTTTCCGGAAATGGTAAAAGTTATCAACCACCATACTCGACGACTTTCTTTACAGGGAGTATTTTGTTTTATGTCCTGAAAACGAAATTTTTCACAAAAACATTCCTTGGAAAATGTCATTACTGAACGAACATTGATTTATTTCGGGTATTTTATGAAATAGTAATCAACAGAGAATTTATTACTAGTTGAAAGAATCGAAAATCGTTAAAATATCACAAAAATTGCTGCAATGTTGAAAGCACCGTAGGGCATATATGTATGTTCACCAATTTTTCAAACATTTTTGTTCGATATTTTAAACCAAATTTTGGAATTTTTTGAATAACAAATGAGTATTTTTGAAAATACAAATTACAATTTAAAAAGAATTCATTATGAGAGAACGTTTCAAATTTTATCCAAAAATTAATATACATACCTATTATATATTTTTTTACAAGAAAATTTTGGAAAATATTCTGTTCAATTTTTTTCAAGGGCAATTCAAGATATTTTCAAAACAATTTTAAAAGAAATTGTTGAGAGAGAACCTTACATTTCCTTTTTCAAAATATAGCATTGTTACAATTTTGTTGAAACATAAGAATCAATGCAAAATCCTCTTCTAGGAAATTTTTGAAAATTTTGTTAAAATTTTTCATTTCAGTAAATTCAGAAAAACTTTCAAATCGCATTTAACCAATGAAAACAGCTGCCATAGAAATCAATGCAAAATACTTCTCTGACGAATTATTGAAGATTTTTAAAATCATCAATTTTGTTAACATTTTTTAATTTCAGTAAATTAAGAAAAATTGATTGTATTTAACTATTTAACCAATGAAAAAAGTTACCATAAGAATCAATACAAAATCCTCCCTTGACGAAACTTTTGAAATAATCAATTTTGCGAACAATTTTCATTTCAGTAAATTCAGAAAAATTGTCAAATGGCATTTAACCAATAAAAAAAGCTACCATAAGAATCAATGCAAAATCCTTCTCTGACGAAGTTTTGAAGATATTCAAAATCATCAATTTTTTTGAATTTACTGAAATTGAAAATTTTCATAAAATTAATGATTTTTAAAATCTTCAAAATTTCGTCAGAGGAGGATTTTGCATTGATTTTTATGATAGCTTGTTTCATTGGTTAAATGCAATTTGCAATTTTTCTGAATTTACAAAAATAAAAAATTTTAACAAAATTGATTATTTTAAAATTTTTTAAAAAGTTCTTAGAGGCGGATTTTTGAAGATTTTCAAAATCATCAATTTTGTGAACATTTTTTATTTCAGTAAATGAAGAAAAATTGCAAATTGCATTTAACCAATGAAAAAAGACACCTTAAGAACAAATACAAAATACTTTCTGTTTAATTTTTTTAAAACCTTCTTTTGAACTTATTGTTGAATAACTTTTCTTTAAAACCATTACAATAGTTTTTAAAGAAATGATTGAGAATTTTTCTAATTCTGTTCAAAAATTGAAACAAATTTTCAAAAATTCCTGTCCAATTTTCCTTGAAATGCATTATGAAAATGCAATTTAAAAACAAATTATCAAGACAGGATTATCAATTTTTTTCAAAAATTAGGGTTACTTTTCAAGCAATTTCTTGATTTTCAGATTTCAAATAATGAAAAAAAAAGAAAAAATTTGTTCAAAGTAAAATTTTCAAAATTCAGTTGAATTTGACGATGTTGCACAGCATAATGTTCAAACTAGTTTTTTAGTTGGTGTAAAAAAAACCGCTATGTACGTAGGTATAAAATAAAAACAGCTTGATAACTTAGGTACATGGTAGATAACAAAAAATTCCAAAAAAAAAAATTCGTCAACATGAAAGGTTACCAAATACCAACCAACCAACGTACTTTACTTCCTTTACAAGACGAGTCTATTATAGGTAGGTATATAATCGTAGATCTCGAAAACTTAAGTTCTGCACAAAAGCGTGCGTTTGAAAATGCAATTGCTGAACAATTTTATTTACTTAATTTTATTCATTGGTACACACAGTCCTATTTATTTGATCAACGAATACGTCGAAAGCTTACAGATCACACCAAATCCAGATACTTATTTAACACCGGTAAGTTAATTTCATCAGCAATACAGTAAGTATTTCTCTATTTATGGAAACTAATTTCTTATTTACATTCAAATCGAAGCCAGAAATTATCATCAGGCATGGATATCTTGCAGAAACCTACAATGTTGAAACTCCAGACGGATTCATACTTGGATTACATAGAATTCCTCACGGAATAAAGCACACAGCAGAAAATAGGTTTCCAATACTATTAGTTCACGGATTTTTTGATTCTTCATTTGCCTGGATTGCAAATGGACCAGATGGAGCCTTAGGTAATCAGCAATCGAGTGGATAAAAACGAATCCGAAAAATTGAAATAATGGTAGTTATCCACGCAGCTTATTTATTGGCTGATCAAGGGTATGACGTTTGGATGTTGAACACTCGTGGGAACACATTTTCCCAAAGTCATGCAAAATATACACCAATTGAACGAGAATTCTGGAACTTTAGGTAAATACCTACACAATTCATTCATAGTATGAAGTATTGCGCAGTATTCAAAGGTCTGATTTTTACAGCCTGCACGAAATTGGTCTTTATGACATACCAACAACTATCGATTTCATTTTGAAAAAGACAAACCACAAGCAATTATTTTTTATTGGTGATTCCGTTGGAAATAATGGATTTTATATCATGATGTCAGTATTGCCGGAATACAACGATAAGATTATTGCTCAAGCTAGTCTGACACCATTTTATCACCTATCTTCGCCAGTTATACTCGAATTATTGTATCCGATTTTGGATCCTGCCTTGGTAATATGTTGTGTTAGGTGGATCGCCGCAGTATACTGTTTTCTTAGCACCATCGAAATTTTACGAAGTCTAATATACTACATAGATAAGGGTGTTGTATTTCCACCCGCCTGGGTTAGTAGTTGCTCGGATTTGTAGTGAACATGAACGAAATTGCTCACACCACCTACTTCCATCAGTTCAGATTCTGAACTTGGAAAATTTCTTTCAATTAACATGTAATTTATTCGAAATTGAAGGGAAGGGATGGCTCCAATCGAAATTTTTGTAATAACTAAAATTATTTCCAAGACTTCAAGCTACAAGTTTTGTTTGAAAATTTTTTCAATTGGACCTCTACCTTCGCAATTTTTTAATAATATAAGTGTCCAAGCCATTATGCAAAATTGGAGGGGTGAGAAGGGTCTAATCGAAAATTGTATAATAACAAAAATTATTTCTTGGACCTCAATCTACAACTTTTGTTTGAAAAAATTTTCAATTGGACCCCTTCGACAAATTTTGAAAAAGTATCTACCTGTTGTGAAATTTGAGGAAAGGGAGAGATCCAATCGAAACTTTTATAATGACCAAAATTATTTTTAGGATCTTGTTCTACAACTTTTATTTGAAATTTTTTTTAATCGGTACCTTCCTCGCTTATTTGGACCTCTACCTTCGAAATTTTTTAATAATATAAGTGTCCAAGCCATTATGCAAAATTGGAGGGATGGGAAGGGTCTAATCGAAAATTGTATAATAACAAAAATTATTTCTTGGACCTCAATCTACAACTTTTGTTTGAAAAAATTTTCAATTGGACCCCTTCGACAAATTTTGAAAAAGTATCTACCTGTTGTGAAATTTGAGGAAAGGGAGAGATCCAATCGAAATTTTTATAATGACCAAAATTATTTTTAGGATCTTGTTCTACAACTTTTATTTGAAATTTTTTTTAATCGGTACCTTCCTCGCTTATTTATCTGGAATTTTTAATTAATATCTTCGAAGTGTTGTGCAAAATCAGTGGGGAGGGGGTTCAATTTAAAAAAACTTCAAACAAAAGTTATAGCTTGAAGACTTAGGAATAATTTTGGATATTACAAAAATTTTGATTTAACCCTTCCTTCCCCTCCAATTTTGAATAAAATAAAATGCCAATCGAAACTTGAAAGAAATATTATTCAAAGTCCAGAGATTCAGTTGATTCATTTCTATGAACTACTCGCCCAGGCGGGTGGAAATAACATCGCCCCATAGATGAAATTGATATTCAAAACTAGAGGGGAGGGAAGGTTCCAATCACGATTTTTGTAAGAAACAAAAATATTTCCAAGACTTCAAGCTATAACTTTTGTATGAAAATTTTTTCAATTGAGCCCCTACTTCCTCAAGTTTTTAATAATACACGTATAATGCAAAATTGGAGGGAAGGGGAAAGTCTAATTGAAAATTTTATGATAACAAAAATTATTTCTAGGACCTCAGTCTACAACTTTTATTTGAAAAATTTTCCAATTGGACCCCTCCCCCAATTTTGAAAAAGGATCTACCTGGTGTTATGTGAAATCTGAGGAGAGGGAGGGATCCAAATGAAATTTTTGTAATAACCAAATTACTCCTAGGACTTCAAACTACGAAATTTTTTTTAATTGGCTCCTCCCTCCCTCATTCCTCTAATTTTTAATTAGTATCTTCGGAGTGCTATGCAAAATTGGTGAGGAAGGAGGGATCCAATTAAAAAAATTTCAAACAAAAGTTATAGCTCAAAGTCCTAGGAATAATTTTGGTAATCACAAAAATTTCTATTGGACCTCTCCCTTCCCTCCAATTTGGAATATCAATTATGTATGCAGTATTGGACTTCGTAAATTTTCGATGGTGCCAAAATAACACTCACCCACTAAAAATCGTATTATAATGAGGTAAATGATCTAGGCAATACAATAATTCAACATTACCAAGATTTTTCCCATTTTAATATGGATTTCCGGTGGAATTATTATCAAACAAGACGTTATTACATTCAGCTATTATTGTCTTAACAGAAATATTTGTATTTGAATACTCCGGGATCACTTGTCGTACGAGATCTCCTATTGAAAGTATTGATACAAATTGCAACATCAGTGCAACTATTTGGATACGACTTATACGACGTGAGTTTACGCATTCTACTTGGTTGGCGTTTTGACCACATCAACAAGGTAAGAAATATTTTAACAAAAAACTAATACAGAAGTCGATAATACTACAAGTACTTTTTTGTTCAGGAAATAATGCCAACTCTTCATAATAATCTCCCTGCAGGCACTTCGGTTAAACAAACCCAACATTGTTTTCAACAACGAAGTAAGAGTAGTCCTAATTTTAAAATTAAAAAAAAATTTGTATGCATACGCACATTTGCACAGATAATTTTTTACTCAAATTTCAGATTCCTTTGCTCAATTTGATTACGGCCCGGAGGAAAATTTGAAATTATATGGCACAAGTACCCCTCCAAAATACAATATCAGCAATGTACGCGTACCAGTGAGGATTTACCATGCGAAATTTGACACAATAGGAGCTTTTCCCAAGGTAATTTTAATTTCAACCACCCTAAGAAGAAATAAAAATAAGTAGGTACCTAATAAAAGTTTTCATGAATTATTCAGGATGTGCAATCATTGTACGATCAACTGCCAGAAAAAGCTGGAGTATATCAAGTGCCTGATCTTGGATTTACTCATGAAGACTTTATATACAATAAAAACGCCAAAAAATTGTTGTATGATGACGTCATTACATTTGTGAATAATGTTAACGTTAAAATTGGAATAAAATAAGAAATGACCGAAAATTGGGGGAAAAAATTGATTGAGATAAAATTAAAAATTAACCTGGGAATGTTCCTATCGAAAAAAAGAGGAAATATTCTAATTCAAGCTTTTAAGAAATGTTCTATGCCATTATTTCGATTTCATCAACTTTTTTGAAAGTTGATGGCATTTTTTGGGGTGGAAGGGGGGGGGGCTTAGGAAGAGTCCTACTAAAGAAGCAGGGTTGTGAAACGTAACGTAACGAAAAACGAAATAACGAAAAAATTGTGGGAAAACGAAACGAAAGGAAACGAGGGACCCCAAAGTTCATGAAAAAACGAAACGAAACCGAAAACGAAACAATTGATGGAAACAAAACGAAAAAACGAAACGAAACTTTAATTTTGGAAATATCAAAACGAAATAACGATTTTTTTTTTCGTTATTTCGTTACGTTACAAAAAAAAAATCAACTCCGTGTCGAGTTGACTGAAGACATGGCTATGGGGTTGTGCATTATATAATTTTCGACTTTTTCAATTATTCCCAAAATGCGGTATATCCAAAAGATCTTTGCGAATCTTGAAATTTCGAGTTGATTGAGCCCCATATGTGTTTTCATATTTTTGCATATTTTGGCCAAAGATGTCAATTTCGTCATATTTTGAGCATATTTTGACTATAATAGAGCATATTTTACCTAAATTCCCCAAAACTACCCATTTTTTCAATTTTTCGCTAAAAAATTCAATTTTTGTTCGCTAAAAAAAAAAAAAAAATGACTAATGAAAATCAATGAAAATAAAATAAATTTATAATTATTTAAATCATCGTTTTCGTGAATTTTCAATTTTTTCGTCTCCTTTAATAGTGTTGCCCTTTTTTCAATTAGAATTTTTCGAAATTTATTTAATCATTTTGCGCCATAATTTTTGTAAATTCAATTTTCGTATTCGCAGCTCCTTCGTGCTATAGTGTTTGTATTTTAATTTTCAATTAGATTCTTTTTCGTTACGTTTTACAAAATTATTTCGTTATTTCGTTACGTTATCACCCTGTGGGTACTCAAAATTTCGGAAATTTTGTGGTGAATTCAATTCTGCAATAAGATTTTAAATATTTCAATATCTAACTGATTAAAAACTCAAAAAAGAAAGCTTTATTTAATTTAATGTAAAATGTAATGCATAGAACATTTTTTTTTTTTTTTTTTTTTAATTTAAAAGTGAATGGATTTTTTGTTAGATTTAGAATAAAAATTAATTAAATTTTTTATTTTTTCCTTTAAGCTAATAAGCTTTTTGAAGTCCTATTTTTTATTACTTGAATGTTTTTCATTTTTAAATTTAAAAAAAAAAAATTGTTCTTATGTACCTACTTATTACATTTTACATTAAATTACAATACAGTTTTCTTTTTTGAGTTTTTAATTAGTTAGATATTGAAATATTTAAAATCTTATTACAGAATTGAATTCACCGCAAAATCTCCAAAATTTTGAGTACCCACAGGGTAATAACGTAACGAAATTTAACGAAATAATTTTGTAAAACGTAACGAAAAAAATGAAAAAAACGAAATAACGAAACTTACATGAAAACGAAACGAAACGAAACTAGGCACCCCGAAGTTAATAAAATAACGAAAAGAAACCAAAACGAAATACCTCTGGTATAACGTAACGAAATAACATAACGAAACAAAAATAGTTTCGTTTCACAACCCTGTAAAGAAGTGACGCAAAATTTGAACTAAGCGCTACCAAAAATGAAACATACGAAAGGCATCGTGTCCCCGCGAAAATAATTGTTGTCAAATCAAGTTAGGTGGAAAATTTAAAATAGATAATTGTCTATTTTCTCATAAGAAAAAACAACATTGAGGGATGAGATTTAAAAAAAAATCCAAGTACAAAATAAGGAACACTCATGAGCACCTTTCGCTATATGCATTTTTGTTCTACAAGCATAACTCAAAAAAATTAACAAAAGTATTTTTCAAACTTCGTTAGATTTTAAAGAAAAGCATTTTTTTATTCACAAAAAAATTGGAGACTAATTTTGTGACTTTCAAAGAGATATCCTGAATTGAGAGTACCTGCACTGAATTTTTTCAGGAAAATTATGAAAGATTTCCTAATAAAAAAATTGGACATTTTTAAAATAATTATTGAAAAACTTTTTGATTTTTTTCGAGAATTTTTTTAAATATTTGCTCCCAATTAATTTTGATGTTTGCGTTTTCGAAGTTTTCTAGTGGGTAAGGTAAATGAATTACTTTTGAAATTTTGGATCCAAACTACCGCTAAGTTGTCGGCCATGGAACTGGAGAAGAACTACGGCGCTTCAATGAAGAACATCCACTCACTTCAACCATTAAATTAAAATCACAGTGAAATTTTTTTTTTAATTTAAAAATGAGGTAAACATCGATGAAACATTCCATCACAGTAGGTATCAATAAAAGGAAACACTTTTCAAAACAATATGAATCACACTTTACACCGCAAAATCAAAATTCAATTTTCCCAGCTATTATTGATTCGGGTACAATGCTATACATAGGTACAACCTTTAAAAATGCTCAAGTAGTTGAACCTCGTCAACTGGAACCAGTTGGAGTCGTCGAAATCAGTTAAGAATTAATATATGAATCCGAGTTATTAACAAAGTTGAGCTCCCAAGCTCTTCTCTTAGAGCTTGAGCTTACTCACGTTTGGAGGTAATCTAATATTTAACGACTTCACAAATCTAGGATTTACAACTCTACCAGAATAACCAGATTTCATTATCATATCATATTCATATTCATATCACTCATGACTCATATGACATCAGTCAACAGTCACTTTTCATCCTGGTCGAATCAATCGTAATTTGATAGACATATGCAAGTAATTAATATGTACGTACACATAATATACAATAATTTTTATTTACATACTTTGAAAACGCAGAAGGCTTCAAATTTTCCTTTAAGTATGTCCGGCAATGTGATGGAATGCCATGAAGTCTCCGCTCTCCGCCATAGTCTCTGCTCACCGATAAATCCTTCAGTTTCAACACCTCCATGGCTAAAATTTAATAATTTATCGTTTTCACTTCACCAATAGCACTAGTACATATTACGTTAAGCATAATTAATACAATATATTAAACACCGAACATATTAAATTAATCCATTTTTGATTTTGAAATTGAATTTCACTTCAGCGATTTTTATTTATCTTTCTTTTTTTTTTTTAAATCCTACGACAATGTACGAAACTTGCCGATACTATCCGAATGCTCAGCCTCCCAAACTGCAATCTTACGTTTTAGGAGCTGACGTCAAAATAACTCCACAACTGATCCCAAATCCAACACGCGAAGCGTAAAAATTTCATCCATTCCTTTTGAAAATTTTTTTGATGGAAGCAATTTCGTAAATTTGCACATTTTGTGGCGTTTTTATTTAATTCAAAATGGTAAGTCTAATTATTTATTATATTTATTAGCATATCTATTTCACAATTACACCTTTCACCGCATAGTTCTTGGTTCCACTCGATCTATTACCTCAAAACGTAGTAGTCCGACGATCTGTATTGCCACCTAACCCAATACCTCACACTCGCAGCCTAAAATAATCAAATTCCATGTGTTTTTTCAGAAAATTTTATACGTTTTTAATAATTTCTATGTTCTTTACAGGGTCGCGTACGTACCAAAACCGTGAAGAAAGCCGCTCGCGTCATTATCGAAAAGTATTACACTAAATTGACTCTGGATTTCCATACCAATAAAAGAATATGCGAAGAAATTGCTATTATTCCGTCGAAACCATTAAGAAATAAGATCGCTGGGTATGTTACGATTTACATTGTGAAATTCCACTCTACAGTGAACCATTTGTGTACTAAATGGGCTACTTTTTCGTCTAGATTCGTAACTCATTTGATGAAAAGATTACGCCACAGCCAAGTACGTGGTATTTCCATCAAACTGCAAGAAGAAGAAAGAGAAAGAAGAGATAACTACGTACCCGAAGTATCTGCCCTGGAACAAGACGTTATTGAAGTCGATGCTGATACCAAGGAGATGTTGAAAATGCTAGTAAGTTAAACTCTTCACTTCAAGATCGTACGTATTACTCAACGGTGTTCTTTTAACCGGTGATTTTTTTTTTCCCTAGGATTTCTCAAATATTTCCGGACTACAACTCCTGCAAGCTCAAGCCCCGCAGTATTCGAGACGTGCTTGAAAATATTCTTTGTTATCGTATCGCTTATTTTTTAAATAAAACTGTCGTAAGATAATTTTCTGCGTTATAATTTACACCCAAAAATATTCGACACAGTCAAAAATATTTATTCCGATTTTGTACACTTATTATATAAATTTTCAAATAACAAAACGTATAATTATAAAATCCTCTGGCTATAATATGATGAGTAGCAGGTCACACAACAAAATAACAAAAACGGAAGATATATCGCCAACATGATAAACAACACAGCGATTTTTTTTAAGCTTACTTAATGCCCTATAATCGAAAGTAAAATAAACGTCGTTGCGTTTTAGAAATTTATAAAATGCAATAGGAAGCTTTTTCTTTACTTACGTGTGAGCAATACAACACAACGTTTGAGAAATACAAATAAAAACACTTATTTACAATAACAATACTGAACAGTGTAGTTGTTCCTTCAACTAATTTCGTAATTGGTTAATGTAGATACAGCTAAAATTCATAATACGAGTTACGACGACGAAGGAGAAGCTGGCAATCCTAGTCTAGCAAATGTCATTTCTTTTCGATATCTTACGATTTCCCAATACATGTCTTCAGCTGTAAAAAAAAAAAAGGAAAATTGAATTCATCGTCAGGATAAATTATTTATGACTCGAATAACTTAGACTTACCAGAGCTTTTAACTAGGCCTCGTCGTATGTATCTTAAATAATTTAGAAAATTACATACTGAAATGATCTGTAGGAGAGAGGAAATTTTTATTATAACTTTTTTTAATAGAATGTACATCTGCAAGTAAGCTCGTGTTATTCTTACCCTATTACGACATATTTGAGATATGCAGTGCCATTCGTCTGAGTCTGATATCTTCATACGATAATAACATAACCTTGGCATTTCCATGAGAGCGCATTTTCTGTAATTAAATTAAATTAAATTAATCGTCACTTAAATACATATACGAATAATGATGGTTAAAGTACCTAAGTACATTATTATTATTTTTTTTTTAATTATCACAACATTGCAAAGAACAACTTTAAAAATTAATTTTACAATTTATTAACTGGTAAAAAAATTCCACCAAATTGTCGAGAAATTGGTCGACCTCAAATTAACCCAAATGCGATACGGTTTATGAAAAAATTCACTACCTGTGCTCTGGTAACTAAGCAACCAAGTTACAAGTAGGAATAAAATTGTATCGAATTTCAGGTGGCATTCGCCACATGTCGTTTAAGAGTGGGAAAATAATCATCGTACACTAAATGGGTTAAATTTTATTACCCAGACTTGAAAATTAGATCAACTTCGAGCATGGTAATTCGAATTAAATAATCAAACACGCTATAATAAAAAAACTACGAAAAGAATCCCACACCTATTTGCAGCCATATGTATAAGTTCGTACATTGCTACAGAAAAATAAATTCTACGTATAATTTAAACAACAACTTTGACAAATAACGCAGTCGATAACAAATTTGTAAAAAAAAAACTCGCTCGATGATTTTGCGTCAGGCTCGATACACAGGAATCGTAGCGTTTTGTGTCGCACATGGCGTAGAATAGTAATTAACTAATATATATTTGTCGCAATGTGCCCGCAAAATTGCAACCCAATTGAGAATTCAGAGGAGTTCTTTCGTTCTGTGCCGACTGCTTGATTTTTTCCGCATTCGTTGATTGAATAATGTTGTAGTAGGTACAAATTAGAGAATTAGAGGCATTGATCCCCCCCTCCTCCCCCTCTCCATTTGATTGATTAATTTGCCCTTTGTTGTATTTTGATTTTAGAAGGAGAGGAAAATTAATCAACAATTTTTTGCGAGGGTTTTTGAACGAAGGCCATTTTACGCAAACTTACTTTGGAAAATGGCATTTAGATTTATCTACTGCTTCGATGAATATATTCTCCAAATCGATGGCTTTCTTGACCTCGCTGGCTAATGAACTGTTATTGAAATCCAAACTTTGATCTATGTCTTCTCTGTAGATTCTCGTTATGAAGGGGTTATCTTTTTCCAAAGTTGGATTTTCTTTCCACATGAGGAACTCTCTATGTACATTTGGATCCATCTGTAACAGCGAGAAAAATGCAAATATGAAATTTTGATCGACAGCGATAATAGGTATGAATTCGTACAAAAAGAAAAACCTAAAATATCGTATAAATTTTTTGGAGAATTTTTTGCTAATTTCATATTGATCAATTTCAAATCGAAGCTTTGAAAAAATCGCTGAAAAGAGACAAAAATTGATGCGATGTTAAAAAATCAACACATTTTTTTAATCAAATTTCTGTTCAAACAATTCTTCAGTTTTTTCAAAATATTTTTAAAAATTGAAAAAAGAAAATTATTTCGTGAAAAAAAAAGGTTATAAAATTGGTAATTTTTCAAATTTTGTACAAACTTTGAATTTTTACAAAAAGTATTCGGTATTGTTAGATCATTAATTTTTCAAAAATTTATGATCGAACAATTTTTTCAAATTTAGTTAAATTTTTAAAAAACAACAACAACATCAAAAAAAGTAAGAAACTTCAAAAAATTCATTTGAAAAATAATTTTGATATATTCTTTTTTAGCAATTTTGTCAGTAAACACAATTTTTTTTAAAATTTGTGTTCAAACATTTTTTAATTTTTTCAAGCTAAAATTTTTTTTAAAGAATTATTATTTTGTTTAAATAACTTTTTTTTTAAATTTTGTTTAAACTTCAAAAATTCACCAATTTTGTTGGATCATTACATTCTTGAAAAAATTTATGATAAAGGAATAATTCATAAAATTAGGGGAAAAAATTATTTTTAAGCTGAAAAAAAATCAAAAAATTTAATTTTGAAAATTTATGTTCCAAAAAGGTATAAAAAGGACGATTTTTCATAATTTTGTTAAAACATAAATTTTTCAAGTTAAATTTGTTTTAAAAATCCATTTTAAATGATTGTGAAACAATTTTTCAAATTTTATTAAATTAAGTAATTTTATAATTTCAGAAAAAATAAAAAATAAAAATAGGGTAACAAATTTTATTATTTTTGTTTTCCTTCAAATTTTTGCGTATAATTTTTCAATTTTACGTTTGCAATTATTTTATTGCAAAAGAATTTTTGAAATTTTGTTCATCAAACTTGAATTTTTAAGTTTTATTATAGGTAAAATACAAATTTTTCTGTTTCAACAATTTTTTATTCATTTGAACTGTTGTTGTTGTTTTTGAGAAAAAAAAATTGCTAAATGCCACATCTTGAAATTTTGTTAGGTAATTTTTGTTTTAAAAGTAATTTCAAAATTTTATTTTATATTTTTAATGAAAAATATTAGATAATTATGTCAAAATATCACAAAAATCCTAATTTTTCAAAAATTATTCCAAAAAAAAATTGAAAAAATAATTTTTTCAGAAAACAATTTTTAAAAATTCATAACGATTTAAAATTAAATTTTTAGAAATCTCTTGCGAAAGCATTTGAAAAATTGTTTTGTTCAAATACATTTTTTTTTAATTTCTGCTCAAACAATTTTTTCAAATTAAAAAAAAAATAATAATTTTAGAAAATTTTAAAATAAATAAAAAATTTAAAAATTCTCTTGAAAATAATTTTGCGGCAACATTAACGTGAAAAAATTGTCATCAATTTTATTTTAAAATTTCGGTTTATCAACCTTTCGATTATTTTTATCCCACAATTTTGCAAACTGAAAAAAAAAACAGAAAATTTTTTCGAATCCAGTGAAAACTTCAGTTAAAATTACTATATTTTAAAAAGTTTTTCTTTTTTTTTTTTAAATGTTAGTGTAAAAGAATTTTCGAAATTTCTGTTTAAATTTTTTTTCATTGTTTTCAAATGTTTGAAAATTGAAAAAAAAATTAAGGAAAAAATAAAGTTTAGAAAAAATTATTTTTGAAATTTTTTCGGGAAATTTTTCCTAAAAAAAATCTAGTTTACACCTGGAATTTTCACAATTTTGTTGAATTATTGATTTTTCAAACTTAAAAAAAAAACAATTTAAAAACTGAAAAAAAATTCTTGTTTGCAAAATAATTTTTTTTTATTGAAACAATACTGAAGATTTATACTTACATATTTTGAAAAGAATTTTTCACAATTTTGTTAAAATACGAATTTTAAAAAATTTCTTGTTTAAACAATTTTTCAATTTTTTTCAAGTTAGGTACCTACTTAGCTACCAATTGGAAAAATTATTAATCAATCAACAATTTTGTTCTAATTTTTTTTTTAATGATTGTGATTTTTATTTTTTTCCCAATTAAAATTCCAAACAAAATTCCAAAAAACTTTGGAAAATAATTTTGAAAATTTTCATGACAAAAATTTGTTAAATTTTGTTTTAAATTGCATTATTACATTTTTTTTAGAACCTTGATTTTTCACGCATTTCTGTTCGAACAATTTTTCAAATTTCAAGTGCAAAAAAAATATTTTCAAAATTTAAAAAAAAGTGCAAAAAACTTTTTAAAAAAATAATCAAATCCTTTTTTTAAAAAATTAAAAAAAACTGAGATTGAAACATTTTGTCAAAATTTAAAAAAAATTCCAAAAATCCTGGAAAGAAATTGAAAATTATTTTAAGTAAAAATTTGTTTAAATAAACTTTTTTTTTTCAACCCGGTTTTAATTTGAATTAGTGTGTTTAAAATTCTGTTAGAACTGCAAATTTGTAAAATATTGTTCAAAACCAAAAAAAAAAATATTCTTTAGGGAAATTTGATGGTTCTCACGTAAAAATCTCTTTCGTGATCTCGTCTCTCATCCATTACTCGAGAAAATTATTTTCACCCGAATTTGTGACATGCTTTGGCATAAATTCTTCGCAAAGGAGATTATATTTTCGCACGTACGACGACAAACCTATCTCTTCGACGGTATGATCGACAACATGATAGAAATATTTCTAGTAATGAGTACAAAAGTACGCAGAAGAAAGAGATTCAAGGTTACACTGCACTGTGGAGATACCTAGGACACTAATTCGACCAGGTACTTCATTACGAAACTAATTATTGTAGTGGGAGAATGCAGGTGGATTAAACAATGCAAAATCTTACATAGAGGAATGAGTACAATACACGATGAGCTGCATAGGGCAGCGTCATAGTAGTACCTACTCGTATTTTATTCGAATACAATACTACAAAACACATTCCAACTCGTCTTTGCAAGTTCCATTATAAAGAGCAGAGCAGGCGAACTTCAGTACGGTGTTATTTACGGGATATAAAGAGTTTATTACTCGTATACGTTTATATAGAAAATTGGACAGGTACACGTTTCATATTTCTTCAACGTACTTCAACCGTATCTCCTAGAGTCAGCGTGTCAATCCAACGGAAACCCATTATAGGTACAGGTTGTGATGCTTTTTGGGTAAAAGCTACGTGTCGAAATATGACCTTTCGATCACGCAATCTCCAATTGCAAGAGCGAACATTTTCATTTTAGACTTGGTGTAAAATGACACCTACGTATGGAGGTATAAATGAGCAAGCATGGGCCTATAAAGTAAACATACTAATAAGTAATAATCTACCTGCAACTTCCCAGCGAGAGGGAATTTCACACCGTTAACACATTCCAGTCACGCTCTAATATCCAATGGGAAAATTTTAATTCCCCTTGGAATAGTTTTAATCAATTATTTTGCTCGGTTTGAATGCATTTCAAAATTTGGCGAAAAAAACACCAACTCGTGGCGAGATTAGTTGAACGAGAATTTTTATCAAACCAATAATCCCACAGAATACCTAAGTCAATTGTCTGGGGCCTAATTAGTAATTACGAACATTATCTGCTTATCACTTATCAGCGTTAATTCAATACGTTATCATTTATCAGTAAACGGAATTATATAGTTTGACGATGAAAATAAACTTCGAGTGTTTAATGGTTATGTCATATTAATATATGTAAATTATTTTGATTCTTGTGCTGTCATAAGACGAATTTTTTCAACGACGAGGGGGGTCATGAGAGGTATGTCTACGTGGATGTCTTTTACATGGCCATGATTTAAAAATTTCCTAAAGCAAGAAGCAAATAAGATAAGACAGTCCTTAAGGCAATCCTCGTGATTTTTTCAAAGCAGGTACAACTAGGTACTAATTCTTTTATAATGAGTTGGTTATGGATTTTTACTGATTTCTTTAAATTTTCATATTTTAATAGTTTCTTGATGTTTTTCGAGTTTTCATTTTTTTTGTGGGCTTTTTCAATTTTTCACAATTTTTTTGTTATATTTAGAAAATTAATCGTAAAAAAATTCAAAGTTGATTTTCAATATTTAACAAATTTTTGCAATAAGTATTTTTTTAAAAGGAATTGTTAAAAATTCAAAATTTATTAAATCTAATTTTTTTTTAATTTTGGTAAATTTTTTAAAATTTTGAAGACGTCAAGTGAAACTTGACAAAAAAATATGCACCAAGCTCAATTGTCGGAATTTTCAAAAAAATATATTTTTTATTAAAAATCTCGAAATTTTCAAATTTAAAAAAAATGAAAATTTCAAAAATACTTATCGAGAGCTGTTATTAAAATTTCTTACGAAGCAACTGCCACAGAACAGCTAATTTTTAGAATCAACTTCATAAATTCTTCACAAAATTTCGTAAATCTTTAAAATTGGTCAAAAACCAAAAATTTCATGAAAATCTAAAAATTGCGAATATTAAAATTTCAATTAATTTTAAAATTCGACCATTTTTTAAATTGAAAGAAATCAATTTCCGACAAATTTTTACAATTAAAAAAATTGAAAATTTCAAAAATCTTCAAAATTTTTAAAATTTTGCACATATTTTTAAAATTTAGCAAAATTATCTAATAACTTTAATATGCCAATTTTCAAAGTGATGATAATTGTTTCTTGGGCACGACATTCATTCAATGTTTTGTTTTTAAATTATTTCCATCATAAAAACTGAAAATTTTTGAGAAAGTCAAGGAAAAAAATGCAGTTAAAACAAATCAAAAATTTTTAATTTCGATTCTTTTCAAGTTGCATGAATTACTTTGGAAAGCAATTAAACTTTCAAAAAAATCAACACCAGTTCTAAAAACTATCGAAAAAAAAAATCAGATAGAGATGACACGTATTGACGATATGAGATGTAAAAAAAAAAAATGTTAAAGTCGATGCCGTTATTTCGGATATACCTACAAAAATTTTAAACTGTTGGCAATCCGAATGCAAGAATTTTTCTCAACGAATACCCAAATTGAAATTTTAAATTTTAGTCATATTTGAATTGAAGAGAAAAAAAAACTTAACAGTTACCTATCATCAAAATTTAAAACAAAAATTAAAATAAAAACTGATTTCAACAGTTTTGTTTTTCAAAAATAATTTTTAAAAATTTTCCTTATCTTGAATTTTTTAAAATGTAAGTACATATTTAGGTAGGTAGTAATTATTGAAAAAAAATTTAAAAATTTTATGAAAGTCATTTTCAAATCAAATATTTCAAGAATATAAATAAAATAAAGCAGAAAAATAAGGAAAGTAAAATATACTTCTCAAAGGAAATTTATTTATTTTTTTTAATTTTTAATAAATAAGTATGTAGGTAAGTACCTAATGATTCAAAAAACTTTTTTCAATTTTTTTTCAAATTGAAGGTTGGGTAAAATCTGAAAATTGTTTTCTTTTTTTTTAGAAGAGTTGTTTTAAAAATGTTCTTAGTCAAAATTTAAAAGCAAATTTTTACCTTCTAAGCAGAAAAAAAATTAACCAAATTGTTGAAAGACAAAAAACGTTTTAAAATATTCAATATTTATGAATAAAAATAATATCTAGGTACTTACGTACTTAATTAAAAATAATTTTTTGAAGGAAAATTCTGTAAAATGCAATTTTCAGCAAAAAGGAAAACAAATCGTTTTTTTTTTAAATCAAAAAATGTAAAAAATCAATTTTTTCAACGAATACGACAAAACTAAAAATTTAAATTTCAGCCAAATTTGAAAAAAAAAATGATTTTCAAAAAAATGCCCAAATGTACCTACAAATTTTAAGCATTATTTAGTTATAAAAATGTAAATTTCAGCAAAAATTCCAGAAATAGTTTTTCAGCAAATTTTTTAATATTCTTAAATTAGTTAGCAATTTTTTTAATCGGAATTGTTTTTTGGGTGATTTTTTTTTTTTCTTAAATTATGAAATAATTTTTATTATACCAAATGTTTGTAAAAACAATTTCTTATACTTTTCACTATGTAGTTCATTCCAGTTGATAGTGGACAAACAAAACCTAGAGATTCTTCAATGTTTTTGGTTTATTTCAATCATAAAGGAAAGAGATTGGCTCAAAATTATTAGGTTTGTTTGTCCACTCTCAACTGGAATGAACTACATAATTTTTTTGGTTTTAAAATATTTCACTATTTTTTATATTTTTCAACTTTTTAACGATGAAAAGGTACCGACCTAATGAAAAAACTCACAATTCAATCAAAATACTAGAAAATATATTTTTCAACTCAACTTTCCATCAAAAAGATGGAACATTTCATTTTTTTATTTTTTTCATTCTTTCTCACCTTTAATGTAGCACTTTCGTAAAAACAAAAAAAAAAATGAAAAAATGATTTTACCAAATAAAACGCTGCTTTTAAAGAAACGATGAAAATTCAAGCGTATTTTTTTCAACTTGGTTTTCCAAACGAGCTTTTTTCCATCGCTCGCCTCATAAAGCCTTTTCTGTTTCAAGGTTACTCAATCACCACCCTTCTGGCCAAGTCTATTAAACGGTATTAATTTTAAGCAGGGATTTAAAAAATATGGCAAGCAACGTACCGAATTTTGCGTAGGTAGGTTTTCTCGTTCGCGAAAACGAGAAAGATTCGTTATTATTCGGCAATTTCGTCGTATTCTTCAATATTAGGTACATATTTCTAACCACGACATACGCACAGGATTTTCCTCATTCGAATAATACGTATAATAGTTTTTGATATTCTGATTTTTCATTTTAGTTTATGCTTCTTTTTCAACTGAAAAATCTTGCTATTTTTCTTCTCTCGCCGAGATGGCCCCATTAAAAAATATTTCAGCAGCTGACAAAACCTCAAAGTTTGATATTACGAGATTACGAGATTTCATTTTTTTTTTCTCTTGGTATATATTATTTTCGCATATCCCAAAGGTTTATTTTTATTATTAGAATATATTATATGGATAAGGTTTTTTTTTTGTAATATTATCATCCTTATATTTTTATTTTATCCATTTTTTCTTCTAAATAGAAAAAAATTATGTTCGGTTTGGCGATTTAAATAGACATTTTGGGGGATTTCATTTTGTCGAAGTCGAGAAATATGAGTTTTGGTGTAACGAGACATACATACATAAAATAAAGATATTTTTGCTCGAGGGAAATTACGTGCTTCGTATCCTTTTGATAAAATATTTCGTCGTTTTTTCCAAACTTAATTCGGATTTATGTATATTTTTCTAGCGTATTACCCAAATGACCACATTGTATCGAAGGAAAACACATTTTGCTACGTAATTTTATTTTTATCTATAAATGAATTTATCTTATCGTTTTCGCGAAAGTTTGTTTGATATTTCTGACGTTCTATATATGAATTATGAATGTGCAGCTAGGTACCTACGTAAAATATACGAATACGATAGCACATTCAAAAGTCGTATATTTAAAAATTACATTTATTAATCAAAAAATAAATAAAAGTGTAAATTGATAAAAGTTCTAAGAGACAGTTGTACGATCACAAACAATGCATTTTTTTTCAATGGCAATTTGCCAGTTTCATTTTTCTCTCCAACAAACGTAAAATTGATTGTATCGAATTACACACGTGCTCGATGCACATGCGAGTGAAACCTTCATCACAATGACTGGCTCATCGTGCAAAATCTCACTTACTATTTTTTTCACGACGAAAAAAGGAAAAATTGTACAACGAAAAACTCATTTTCTGAATCAGGTATACGTACTTGACTCGTTTTGCAGTAAGTATTTTTTATTAAACCGTTAGAAGCACGAGATCAAAGTACATACATGTGTACGTATCACGCAATGCATGACGAATTCGTAGTTTTCATGCATTGAACGCATCACTTAAAATGCTGACTTTTGCATTAGTCCTAATTGACCAACAAGTGGCAGAGAAAAATTACCCAAAGTTCAGGTGACCCGTGATACAAAATATATAAATAGTAGAAAGTTCTTAGGTAGAAATAAGATAGCAACTTTTTTTTTATCAATGAGAGTTAAATTATGGTTTGTTGAATAACGTAGGTAAGGAACAGGAGGGAGGAAATATTATATCGATATGTTGGTTGAATTAATTGATACGTATCCAATCTAACTTACCAATACTTATCGTTAGAAAAGTAGTTCAAAGTTAAATTGTTCATTTCGTTGATTTCGTCATGACCACTTTTGCAACAACTACATACGTATGATTTATGCTTATTGCAATTTAAATTAAAAGGAAAAAAATAAAGTCTTCGAAAAACATAAGAAAAACACGAACTGGTTCATTCAAATTCAAAATACACACATAGATCTGAATTAAATATTAGCTAGGTAATTTTTTACCATTTTTTTTTTTTTTTTTGCTGAATATTTTTGTGTTTTTTTTTACAAAATCGTAATTTATAATTTTAAAAAAATTCAAACATTATACTTACTATGATTACAGTTAATTTTTTTTTCAATTTTTGAAATATTACATTTCAAAAAAATAAAATACTAATGTTTTTGAACTTTTCAGAAAAATTTCGAGAATCTCTTTGTAAAATTTCCTGATGAGATTTTGTATTTTTTCAAAACAACTTTGAAATACTTACTTATTATTTTTCAAAAAATACCCAAGATTAAATAATATTCCTTTAACATTTTTTTTGAAATACTTCTTTCAAAATTTTTTTAAAGAAAATTGATAGGAGTTTTTGAATTTTTCAGAAAAAGTTTTGAATTATTTCCTTTTAAAAAAATTATAGAACCTTTGTATTTTTTTCAAATTTTTCCAAGTTTTGATTAGAGTCTTGAATCATTTCAGACCAAAAATATTTCTTCCTAAAAAAATTTTTTTTGAATTTTTTTTTTTTTGAATATTGATGAGTTGATTTTAAAATATTTTCCTAGTAAAAAAAAAGTTATTTTCAAAATTTTGAAATATTTCTATACGAAAAAATTTTTTAATGCTTTTTTGTTTACTTAGGTAATTTTTAAAAATTCATGTAAGATTTTTGATTTTTTCAGTATTTAAAATTTTTTAAGAAAATAGTTATCAAATGAAAAAAATGATAGGGATTTTTCAAAAAAAAAAATCACAAAACTAGTTGAAAAATTTTCAAGAAGATACTTATTTCAAAATTTCCCCGAAATTTTGAATTTTTAGTGAAATTTTGAAATATTTTCTATTCAAAAAAATATTCGTGGGCTTCCTTTTGTTTACTTAATACTTATTAAATAAATATGTTTTTAAATTCTTGATAGGATTTTTTAATATTTTTCAGAAAAATTTTTGAAATATTTTTCCTAAAAAAAATTTAAGATTTTTTTTAATTTAAGAAAATTATGAAATCTAATATTTTTGATTTTTCTTACAAAATTGTCTGCAAATAAATAAAAAATTAACAGGGCTTTTGAATTTTCCAGAGGAATTTTGAAATATTCCTTTCCAAAAAAAATTTCTGAGCCCATTTTCTTGGTTTATTGAATTTTTAAAAATTTCGATACAATTTTTGCATTTTCCAGGAATATTTTCAAATAAGTATCTCCTTTAAAAACTATATTTTTTAGAAAATTTTTTGTGAAAATTGAAAAAAACAAATTGAATAAAGTTTTGTTCGGTTCGGTAGGTATAGGAAGGTACATTACATTACTTTTCATAAAAATATATCGGTATTTTGTGAAATTTAAAAAAAAAGAAATTGTTTGACAGAATTTTAAAATTCTTTTAAGATTTTTTTTTATGAAACTTGAAAAAATTGATATAATTTTTGATTTTTTTTTTAAGGAAAATTTTGAAATTTTTTCTGTTTTCTTCATAGGAGAATTTTTTATCAGAAAAATGTTTTAATTTTTTTTTTTGAAATACCTCAATTTGGCGAATTTTTTATGTAGGTAGGCATTCAAAAACTATTTTCAAAATTTCAAATTTTATTTTCAATAAAAAACTTTTTAAAGAATTTTTTGTTACAATTTTCGAACTTGTCTTTCTAGAACAAATTCTTTGGAGTAGTTTGGTTTTCTCTAAAAATTCATTTTTATTTACAAAAATAGGTAGGTAAATACCTAAGTACTTATAATTTTTTGAAACAATCATTTTTAAAAACGTTTTCATGCAAATACAAATCAATGTTTGTATTCAGTATTTTTTTTTAAAATTTTTATAATATCTGTACACTTTTTAAAAAGAATTGCAATTAATTATTTTTTGAAGAAATCTCGTTTTACAATTTTTCACATAAATCAGCAGATTTCAATTTTTTTTTTCTTGGAGAAATCATACTTGAGTACCTATTTATTTGTCATTTTTTTGTAATTTCTAAAAAATACCACAAGTATTTGGAATATTGGAACATTTTTTTAATTTGCAAAAATTTTCACACGTCAGTTTTACTTTTTTCAAAAATACTTAGTTTCTCGTTATTAGGTAGGTATTATTTTTTATATATTTTTTGGATTAGGTATTCTTACTTACTTCGACCTTTTTTTTTCTTTTTCTTTTTTTTTTTCAAAAAATACATTTGACTTTTTTTTAAATTTCTTATGTAAGTTTACAGTTCAAAATTATTTTCAAACATCAATTTTTGTAATTTACACAAATCAATTTTACAGTTTTTTTATTTATTCCAAAAATTACAATTTTATTTATAATTTTTTAAAAAGAGCGCTTTTCAAAATTTATTCAAATTAATTCTTGTGGTAGGTACCTATCATTGTCTTTTTTTTTGCAAAAATCGTAGTTTTTTCTCATTAAAAAAATAATTTAAAAAACTCTTACTTTTTTCCGAATTTGTATCAAAATCCAACCATAATAATTTTAAAAGCTCGAATCATTTTTTTTCTCGAATTCCTAAGTAAGTATAAAAATTTTTGCATTCTTTGAGCAGTACGTACAGCCACGTGCACGTACTCATAAAGGATTCGTCTGCGGTATGGTAGGGTTCAAATTGAAAAAAATATTGCGCCATCGAAGAGACCACAATCTACGACCGCTTAATCGATAAATATTATGTAGAAAGTGCCCACGAACCGCTATTTCATACGTCTAATCTCTCTACACAGACACTACACGGTCATCGAGCAAGAGAGCAGGGAACTCAACGCTCATATAAATTCCATCGGTCTGCTAGAAACGCATTGGAGCACGAACCAGAGAGAGAGAGAGAGAAATAAATAAATAAAAGGAGTACACCTAACAGTTAACATTACCCACGAAAAATTCAACCATTACGCATTTCCACCTTCACATGATAAATACCACCTCCTCCTCCTCCTCCTCTCCTACTGCCAAAGGCAAACCTATGCCCATAAGGTGCTAGGTTTCAAAATACCTATACAAATCGGCTACACGCTGAGTTTGCTTTCGCTGAGCGTAGTAGAAAATAAAGAACCAGTTTTCATTTTGTGCGAGTACATATAGTAGTAAGTATAGATTTTTACCTCGTAACCATCCTTAACTTCGAGGGGATCGCTTTGCAAGGTATGATTGATATCTTCTAATGAAAGTTGACTGGGCGACGAATCGCGTCCGTATTTTAAATCGAAATGAGATGGCGATCGTTGGTGGTTTTTCTTGAAAAAGCTGCTAGCACCGTCTGCGAAATCATAATAATCGATAAATTAATACCTACCATCTAAATTATAGAGAAGAGTATACTATTAGATGTTTGGACTGACTTGATGCGGGAGTATCTTCTTTGGTTTTAGAAGGCATTTGGCCATGTAAATGGAGATTTGGTTTACTCGGAGTGGAAGTCAAGACTAGAGTTTTTAACGCAGCTACTTCGGCTGTCAGTACATCTACCTTCATTGTACTTTCTTTTAAAGCTTTCTCGGCTGCTGCTTGTTTAATATTGGCTTCGCGTACCATACGATGAGCTTCCTGAAAGAAAAAACACGAAAGTATAAAACTAGTGTCTAGTTTACTAAACTTAATTTGTTTACATGGTAGTGGATTTTTGTTGAATTTTACCAAGTCCAAATACTACATTGATACCTAATATTTGAAATTGATGGGAAGGGGGGGGGGGTCCAATCACAATTTTTGTAAGGATCAAAATTATTTCTAAGACTTCAAGCTACAACTTTTGTTTGAATTTTTTTTCAATTGGACCCCTACCTCCGCCAGTTTTTAATAATTTATAAGCATCTTAGTCATATTATACCAAATTGGAGGGGAGGGAAGAATCTAATCGAAAATTTTATGATAACAAAAACTATTTCCAGGACTTCAATCTACAACTTTTGTTTGAAAATTTTTTCAATTGGACCCCTCCCCCAATTTAGAAAAAGTATCTACTTGATATTATGTGAAATTGGAGGAGAGGGAGGGATCCAATTGAAATTTTTGAAATAAGCAAAATTATTTCTAACACTTCAAACTACAACTTTTGTTTGAAAATTTTTTCAATTGGACCCTTCTTCCCTCATTCCTCTAATTTGTAAATAGTATCTTCGGAGTGTTATGCAAAATTGTTGGAGAGGGAGGGGTCCAATTGAAAAAAAATTCAAACAAAAGTTGTAGCTTGAAGCCGTAGGAATAATTTTGGTCATCATAAAACTTTTGATTGGACCCCTCTCTCCTCTCCAATTTTGAATATCAAGTATCAAACTTTAGACACTAGTAAAAAAAAATTATAGTCACGAGTAATTCTTTTTATTTTTTCTCATCGAGTTCTCACGCCTCGATCTTATCTTTATCTGTTTTGAAAAAAGCAGGAGAAGAAATCTCGCGGAAATTCTCATCGAAATTCATCCTATTACGCAAGACACCCCTCGGCCCTCGCCCAAGAGAACCAGTTCTCCAGCACCGCGTCAAGGTAGATGGGTCGGCGACATTTAATTATTTTCGCGTTTTTAATTAATTAAATCGCGACTGGTGAATTATCAATGTTTACATCTGGTTGATCGAAAAAAAAACAAATTTCTCATTCGTTAATAGGATTAATAACTTCCTTTGTTCGGATGAAATACTCGTACGTAGGTTAGATACAGACAAAGTGAGGTGAGGTAGGTACTGGAACATGTAGAAATTCCTTCTTTTCGTGTGATTTTAATTACTCTAATGAAATACACGTAATATTGGCGCGAGTATTGTTTTCTCGATGGCACTGTTACGATTTCTTTTCAACTACGGCGCGGCGGCTTTAGCTGTTTCACGAATCGTCCTTCTTTTCGTACAATTAGCTCTCGTTCGCTGTTTAAATTCTTATTGCGTTATTCTCTCACGTTATAACTTTTCCTTCCAAAATATCGCGATCGTCTCTCTTTTAATTATGTTCCTTGTTTAATGATGTCGTGCGTGGATAAATCGAACCGCGGTGTCTGGTATTTACTCTCGAGAATTTATCCTTTTAGTGGGTTTGCCCAAAGATAACGATGCCTAGACCCCTCTATTTCGACCAACATTTAGATTATAAAAGGTCTTTAGTCGAGATTTAAGTATGTGCCAAGAAGGCTAACATCTTGGAAAAGGTATTTCGACTCCATTATGGATTCAGTTTCGATAAAAGGTGTCAAATTGATATGATTTATTTCACCATTTACCCATTGTATACCGGGAGCTAATCATTATACTCATATTCCATCCTATTATGTGAACTTTTTACTACGAGGTTTCCTCTGAACTATTTTTCAAGCCATAAAAGAGATTCGATTCAATATTTTTACACATTACAAGAGAAGCTACAGTGAATTAAAATGAAGGTATCTAGTCAATTAAAGTACATTGTATGAAAGTCCCATCCATCTCCTCATCAGATGGAATCCAGCAAAATCCTTTTTGAAGATTTTTATTATTTTATTTTACCTATGTTATTTTTATGAAAATTGTATTTAAAAAATTGATAAATTTGACTACCTAGACATTATTTTAAATTTTAAATTTAATCATTTTTACAGAACAGCGTAGGCTATTTAAACATTGTAATGAATCATCAACTCAACGCGTGTTAATTAAATCCCAAAATTAGGCAACACTGTCTTTGAATTATACGACAATAGCACTTAAAATAATGAAAACTTGTCTAATAATCGAAAAATATGACAACTACGTAAAACAAATCGTTGGTGAATGATTTAATTAAACGAAGTAGACAAAAATATCCAAGTCGTTGGCGAACCATTCGCAGAAAAATCGAGTAGGTATTGAAAAACAATTCTTTTAGGCTTCATTTTTTTAACGAGTGAATAGTTTTTTTGAAAAAAAAAAAAAAATCCAATTGTTGAAATTCATAAAATCGACAAAATTTTGAAAAGTAAATTTAATTTTTTAATTTTTAAGAAAACTGAAAAAAATTATTTTTGAAAAAAAAAATCATAAAAATCCATGGAAATGAATTCTCAATGAAATTAAATATTTAAAAATGTTACGAAATTCACAATCAAAAAAATGAAAAAAATCTCAGATTTTTTGATTTGATAAAAAACAGTGTTTTTGACAAAATTCTGAAGATTTCCTTTTTTTTCTCTCCATACTGAAAAGAATTGAGCAGAAATTATAAAATTAACTCTTTTTTGGCTTTTGAAGAAAATTGAAAAAAATATCCAAAAATCCATAAAAATTACCTAATCTAAAATTTCTTTTAAAATGTTTTCAAAAATAATTTTTAAAAGAAATTCACAAATTAAAAATTAAACAAAATCTCAGATTTCTTTCAACTAGACAAAAAAAAACCTTTTTGAAAAGTTTCATTTTTTTACTCTTGAAGAAAATTTTAAAAATCTGTTTTTGAAAAAAATTTACAAAAATCCATGGAAATGAGTCTTTAATAATTTTTTTTTCAAGTTTTCAAATAAAATTTTAAAAAAAGTTTTCAACAAAATTCACAAAAAAAATCTCAGATTTTTGGACTTAAAAGCCAAGTTTTTGACAAAATCTTGAATATTTTCATTTTTTACTAGGGGACCTACTGAAAAAAATCGATCAAATATAAACTTGAATCTTTTTTTACATTTGAAGAAAATTGAAAAAATTGTCCAAAAATCCATAAAAATTACTCCTTAAAATTTTTATAGGCTTAAGAGATTTCAACGAAATTCACAAATGAAAAATTAAACAAAATCTCAGTTTTTTGTAACTATTAACCTAAACGAAAAAAAAAAAAAAAAATTTAACAAAATTTTGAAAAGTTCCATTTTTTTTTTACTTTTTCAAGATCGCATTTGAAAAAAATTGCAAAGAGCCCATGAAATGATTCTCAGTAAAAAAAATTTTAAATTAAAATTTTTTTTTAAAACAAAATTCATAAAAAATGGACAAAATCTTATATATTTTTTATTTAAAAATAAAGTTTTTAACAAAATTCTAAATATTTTCATTTTGAAAAAAAAAATTAAATTGCACAAAACCAAAAAAGGCTTTTTTACTTTCGGTGAAAATTTGAGTAAAATTATCCAAAATCCATAAAAAATTACCTACTTATGTACCTACTTACTCCTAAAAAACAAAATGTTTTAAAAAACATTTTCTCAAATAAAATTTTTAAAGGAAATTTCCACGAAATTCACAAAAAAATATTGAAAAAAATCTCAGATTTTCTGATTTAAAAACTACGCTAAGTTTTTGACAAGATGTCGAGAATTTTTTTTTGCTATTGAAAAAATTGAAAAAAAAACACGAAATCTAAAAAATAAATGCATCTTTTCTCACTTTTGAAGAAAACTGAAATAATTACACAAAACTATATAAAAAACACTCCTCCATAAATTTTTTTAAAAAATTCAATGAAAATTTTTTTTTTGAAAAATTTCATTTAATTTACTTTTGAAGAAATTTGAAAAATTTGCTTTTTGAAAAAAATCTGCATAAATGATACTTTCAACAACATGAAAAAAATGTAGGTAAACAATTTTTTTTTTCAAATTTCAAACCAAATTGACACAACAACAAAAAATCTAACAAAATCTAAAAGTTGAAAAAGGAAATTTAAAAAATGATGAAAAATCAATAAAAATACCTATTCCTATTTATTTATTTTCAATGTTTTAAAATACCTAGATAAAAATGTTTTTAAACAAAAAAAAATTAAGAAAATCTCAAAAAAAAAAAAAAATTAAAAAGACTACCTACTTATTTTGAGGAAATACTGATTTATTTTCTTTTGAAGGAATTGAAAAAGAAATAAACCAAAATTATTTCTTCGTCGTGAGTAATTCATCGAAATTTTTTTGTTTGATGAGAGATATAAAACACCTTAAAAAAAGGGTACAATTCAAACAACGAAAGAAAATACCCATTCTAAAATTGGAATTTCCCACACACGTATGTACCTCTCGTAGTTCTAAAATCAACAAAGATGGTAAATTTTTCCACGAAAATGGCAATTTTTCAACCCAACGACGCTACCCGAATCGATTAGATATACCATTTGTTTCCTCAATCGTCCCTTTATCCTTCAAAATCCAATAGATATAGGCAAACAATGAGCTTCTCACTCGCACCTTAGCCTTGCTGATACTTCGACAAAAGCTGCGAATAAAATTCACCATTACATAGGACACCTTGCGAGTTGTATGACGATGCAAATATTTACTCCGCTGGTTCTACGCGAATATATTGTTATTTATTCAAGGTAGGAAACACGATAGTACTGTATAGGTAAATTCATCTCTATAGTATATTAAAGACAATCCGCGATGACTCCGGCGATACTTTCGATGTAAAATGTAAACACTGCACAGTGTACTTTGCATGCATAAGAAAAAAACCCATCAAATCAACTCATCTCGCCTTCCCGCGAGCAACTTTTTTGCACAAACGACACACGATATACCCATAGAAGGAGAAAACTGGTTTCTGGGACATTAATCGATAAGATGAATTTGCATAAGAGGATGAAAATGATGGGACGCGATCAAATCGAGTAATTTCGAGCTGGTTACTTACTTGAAATAAACTAGCGGTTAATTCTTGTAATTCGGTTTCCACATCTTGTCTTATTCTACTAAGTTTCAAGACTTCTTCATCTCTTAACCTGAGGATCTCTCTGGCATGCTGCAGTTCTTCTTCTAATTTAGTGAAAGCGTGTTCTTTTACTTCGGTTACAGATTTATCCCAACTCGAAGCGGCCGATTCGAGCCCACTGTCGTCGGATGGCGCGGTCCGATCGCAGCCATTTTTATTTTGAGCGAGTTGCTCCTGAGTCCATATGGCATTTTGAGTATCGGCACTGGGTTCGGTATCCGAGGACGAGGAGGTGCTCAGCTTGGCCACGGTGACGTCGTCTTTGCTCTCGCTAAACTTTAGGTCTCCGTTAACCTGGAGTGTTTCATTGAGTTTATTCATGTACGTGACGTCGTAACCGTTAATGTTATTTACGTCGCATTTGTCGATGATTGGCCCATTATAAACCATTTTTTCGCTCGTATCTGAAACCAATAATATAGATAAACGAATCGTTACAATGTGTGTAATACATTCGCAGGTATTTCTTATGATTTATATACCTAGTTATAATAAGGTTTATGTAACGAGCTAGGTCACCTTTCGCGGAAAGGCACCTATCAACGACAACCGATTGATTTAATTATGTTCACGTGTATTTAGATAGCAACAGTTTCTCGTGTATCGAGGAAATTGATCAATGTTGGTAATAATTTGTACACAGAAGCATGCACATTATTATTGCAAAGAATGCAATCAGTTTTTACGAAAATTTACTCACATTATTTAAATTTTAAATTATTTTTACCCAAGTAATTTTTCATTCAAAAACATACTTATTTAACTACATTTTTCCTTCTCTCTCTCTCTCTCTTTTTTTTTTTTTTTTTTTTTTTTTTTGTAAACATTTCACGTAGAATTATCTACGTTTCAGAAAATTCGCGTAGTAGTTTCAACATTGACGTTGTGCCAAATCGTTAAATCCACTGTTGAATTCGAGTACCTACCTACGTATCTACTATACCTAATGGAAATCTTAATACTTTTTGTGTGTTTCACGCAGAAATTTTGATAAATATTTCCAAAAAACGTACTAGACATGAGAAAAGATGCAGGTTGACAAGTACCTTAGCACTCGTAAAGGAAGATTTGTTACTTCAAGTTTTCCTCGTCCGTCGTAATGAAAACGTAGATTAGTTTTTAGTTCACGACCCGGAATAAATCACAATGGTTGAGTAATTTCGTTGGAAAATTATACCAACGACGAAATTCTTCTCGTGTTGGCACCCTCTTCATCATTATATAATGGAAGATATTTTTTATTTATTTTTTGACATGTTGTTATGGAAACAAAAATTCGTAGAGATGGTAAAAATTATTTAAGGAATATGAAATTTTCAACAAAAAAATATATATATTTTTCAAACAACTTGGAATAAAAATTCCATATTTTGGAATTTAAAAAATCCATGTTTTTTTTCATTTTATTAAAATGGATTGAATTTTGAAAATTCTGTTAGAATTGATAAAGAAATTAAATTTAAAAGAACAACATATTTTTCAAAATTTGAATGGGTTTAAAAGAGGAAAATAAAACCTTTTTTTCCTTCAAAAATTCATTTCATTTTTTTTTTAGTTTATGTACCTACCTATACCTACCTACCTACTATATATTATTTATTATACACTTATACAATTTTTGGTAATTTTTTTTCAAACTTTTCAAAAAAAAAATTTCTATTTTTTTCCTTTATTGGAATTTTTGATTTTTCCTTTTCTACGAGTATGAAGATGAAATGAAGTTCGTTGATCTGATAAAAACTGAAGAAATTAATTTTGAAAAAAATATATATCTAAAAGGTATATTTTCCAAAATACTAATATAAGAAATTGGAAGAGGAAGCCAGAAGAATTTTTTCCCAAAAATCAGTTTTATATATTTTTTAAAACATGTACCTACAGTTGAAGGTCGTAGATTTGATAAAAATTGAACAAATTATTCTTCAAACATTTTTCAAAATTTGAAAGAATTAATATAGGTAAGACTATAATGTTTTTTTTTTTCATTTTATGGGGATAAAATGTAGGTTTGTAGATTTAGGAAGTGACTACGTACTTCATACAATTTTCTATCTTTATCAGTTTTTTTTTTGTTTTTTTTTTGACAAGGGCTGTATATTTGGTAAAAATTGAAAAAATTATTTTTCAAAATTTTTTACACATTTCGAAAGAGTGAGAGGGATTCGCAAGAGGGAGTGAGGCCTTTTTTCAATTACCATTTTTTTTTTTTTTTTTTTTTTTTTTTTTTTTTTTAACGCCATATACAGCAACTAAGGCTAGATGCGATTTTTTTTTAATTTCATTAAAAATTAAAGAAATTCATTTTGAAAAAATGTATATTGGTATTTTTCAATATTTGAATGGGATGCTTGGAATAGGAGCCAAGAGTCCACCACCAGAGGCCATTTTTGTTTCAAATTGAAAAAATTACCTCCAAATTTTCGAAAATTTTCATTTTCAAAATCTTGATAATTTTTTCTTAAAGTTTTATTTTTTAGATAAATTTACAAAGTTTTCCAAAAACTTCTTCATTGAAATTTTCAATTTTTTTATTCGATGAAGGTAGTTACTTAGTGCCTATTTTGTAAATTTAGTGAAAATTGCACAAATTTATTTTCAATAATTTCTTGAAAATTGAATCAAGACAGGAGTTCGTAGTAAAAGATAAATCCCAGTTTTTTCTTTCAAAAATAGATTTTATTTTTTTATTAGGTAGATATTTCGTTTTATTTTCTAATAATTCCGTCATTGAAACTTTCAATTTTTTTATCTTAGGTATATAAAGTTGAGATTACGGTCGTAGATTTGAAAAAAAACAAATAGTTTTGAATTTTTTTTCGATATTTCAATTGGAGGAGGGTGGTTAAAAGATGAGAATAAAAGCAGTTTTAAAAAAAATTAATTTTGATTTTTTTTTCATTTTACGGAGATGAGATAAAGATTGTAAACGTAGAAAAATTGCATGAAATTAAATTATCTACAAAAAAATCATTTTCCAAAATTTGAACTTAGATGAAGGGGGGGGGGGGATAAAGATAAAAATTCTTCCTTTTGAAATTTTCAAAAAATCATACTTGAATTTCTTTCGATTTCTAAATTTAAATCAATTTTTTATTTATTACCTTAAGATCTAAAAAAATTAATTTTGATTTTTTTTTCATTTTACGGAGATGAGATAAAGATTGTAAACGTAGAAAAATTGCATGAAATTAAATTATCTACAAAAAAATCATTTTCCAAAATTTGAACTTAGATGAAGGGGGGGGGGGGGATAAAGATAAAAATTCTTCCTTTTGAAATTTTCAAAAAATCATACTTGAATTTCTTTCGATTTCTAAATTTAAATCAATTTTTTATTTATTACCTTAAGATCAAAAATGAAAGTCATAGTTTTGATAAAAGTTTAAAAAATTATATTCTCAAACAAGCTAAGAGATTTTTTTGTAAAATCAACTTCAAAATTTTAAAATAAATTTTAGTACAAAATTTTATAAAATTTTGCAACTTGAAATTTCAACTATTTTTACTTCAAATTTTGTTCTTTATTAATTTCTTAAATTTCATAAAATTTTATTTATAGAAATTTTCAATTTTTTTTTTCATTCATTTATGATATAATAAAGATTGTAAATTTGGTACCTAATATAAAAGTTACAGAAATTAAAACTCCAAAAAAACATTTTAGGATAAGAATTTTTTCTAAAAAATTAGTTCATTATTAAAAAAAAAAAAAAAAAAAAACAAGTTTCAAATTTTTAACAATAATTTTGCATCCAACAAGTATGAATAGGGATAATTTTTTTTTAAATTTAGTTTCAAATTTTCCAAAAAAATTATGTTTCAATTTTTTGCAATAAAAATTTCGACATTCTTTTCTTAAATTTTTTTTGTTTAGTTTCTTCCCTAATTTTTTTTCATAATATTATGCATCTGCATATAGATGAGATGAAATTATAAAATTTAAACTTTTCAATTGATAAGCTAAAAATTATCAATTTATGTCTGTGATGAATTTTATTCATTTCTTCGTCCACTTTATTGTTCCTTGAAAAAAAGGAAGTGCCTACATACACAATTTTCAAAAAAATAAGAGTATCATATGAGGGGGGGGGGAGTTCAGGAATCCTTTAAATACCTATAATTTTCCAACATGAACAGTTCAGTAAAAAAGAAATAAAAAAAAAATTTAAGAAACACGATAAAACTGTGTTGAAAAATCTCTTTAAAAAATCTCATGTTCATTAGAAATTCTTATCACACGGTAGTATAAACTTTGACAAAAATACATGTAAACAAGCGAGGCGACCCAATACCTCAACATTCGCGATATTCCAGTTTACACGAAAAAATCTACTTTTAAATACTCGGTATACACCAACTCGTTGGATATACTACAAACTGGACACAGGGTATGAATCTTAATTTACAAAATAAATCTTTATTTTATCTCGCTTGAATCTAGCGAACCGCATTCGAATCAGGTTAGACCAGTCGAGATCAACGTGAATCACGAACTACAAAATACAAGTCGCAGATTAAAAACTTGGGTACCTAGTACGACCTTTGACGCAGTTGATTTTTTTCCCACTTTAGAATAAAAACGAGTACCTATCTATATAGAAAGAAATTAAAATGAACGGGTAGGTTAGGTATGAAAGAAGGTAGATATAGGAACCTACCTACTAGTTACCTATGTGTACAAAATTCGGTCATGTAAATTCATTTTTCAATGTTGCAAACCGCACTCGGATGGAATGAGATAATTTGCAGTGGGAAAATCGTATCATGAAGGACAATACGTATACAAAAAATTTACATAACAAAAATCATATTACGTTTAATGACTCACGACTGATTTTATTCGTATGAAATAACCTCCTGTCCCAGGCTTTTGGTTCATAATTAATCTAAGTCTGCTTCTTTTAGAACGTGCTTATAGGCCTATAGTGATGAATAAGACGAGTAGAAAAGTAAAATTTCAATTCTTTCAATTTTATTCAATTTTTAAAAAAATGAATAATAAATTTACTTATTTTGAAAAGAAAATAGCCTCAAATCAAAAAGACCAAAACTCAAATTCGAGTTTATTTTTGTACGAGACTTTTCTGAAAAATGCCAAAACCTCCCTTGCATAATTTACCCCCACCCTACAACCCTTAAGTACTTTTTAAACGATTTTAGAATCAGTATGGCAACTCTGGTTACGTTTTGAACGGCTTCAGGATTATTAAGTATGCTCATTAAGAGGTGATATTTTTAAACATCTTCAAGATCACATGGGCTATTTCGAGCACGCAATTTAACACTTTATTACCACCATCGCATCGTCATCCTTCACTCGGATCGCTGATCAAATTCACTTCCATGTCCATTATCCGATCCCCTTGCCCCGTTCGTGAAACCTACAGTACAGTCCTGCTTATTCCATTCCGTACACTTGGCAGAACCTCATTTCTCATTTATACGAATAAATTAAATAATCGGGGACAAAAAGAAGGCAGCAAGTTGATAATAGTGTAGCTAGGATGTGCATTCAATTTAATACTACCTTTTATTAAGCTCGAAACTGTGTTAGCATCGCATGCAGACTGGTACCGAGTAACACCACACAAACAGATCATACCAGTTCCAAGCACATTCTTTCTTTTCTCTCCATATCACATAACGTCGAAATTACAATATATATATGGAAGCGTAAGTAATTATACGAACTACGATCATCAGGAGGACGACAGAGACGTCGACGTCGGCATATTATAAAACGCGTATCTAAATTATTCACATTATTTTGAATAATTATCACGTCGAACTTGATGCACTCGCATGGCTCATTTTCGCGTAATATTTTTTGACCGAGTCGACTTCACGACTTGTGTGATAACTTAATGCGACCGTTTCGACCGAATTATATAGCGGTCATGCGATCTATTTTGGCCATGACAAATATGATCAACTTAATTGGGTTTTTATTTTATAATTTTTTTTTTCTGCAAATAGTGCGAACAACAGAGTCTATTTTCCGAGTATTTGATAAGATATGAGGTTTAATACACACCTATTTTTTTTTGTTGAGTATCTTCGAACTCTCAATGAAAAACACCCAAATAATTTATACTTAATTTGTCTGGGGGAAAAAAATTAAAATTCACCTCTTTTGAATAAAATATATATAAAAAGTTGCGCAAATAAATTTAAAAAAAATTTGTTTTCAAATAAATTTTCGAAAATAAAATGTTACTGCTCAAAAATTCAATGAAACCAAAATTGTTATTTAAAAAAATTTTTAAATCAAAAATTGATGTAGGTAAGTATTCTTTTCAAACAAAATTTCAAAATTTTGAGGTAACTACTACCTATTTATTAGGTACTTCCATATTATGTAAAAATAAAATTTTTGAACAAAACTTTTGAAAAAATTTCGTACAAAAGATGATAAATTTTTTTTTTCAACGTTTAAAAAACTGAGAATTATTAGGTTTCGAATGATATTTGAAAGAAAAAATTAACGAAAAATCAAAAAGTTTGCTGTCTGTAAAATTTGAAAAATTTGTTTCGGAAGTTTTGAAAAAAATATACATACCTACAACATTTGAGAGGATTTGTTTTAATCGAAATAATTTTTGAAAAAATAGAATATAGGTAGACCTTGGTACGTAAGAGATAATTCAATCAAAATAATTTAAAATCAATTGCATCTTGAATAAAATTGCAGAAAAATTATTGTGACATAAAATTGGAAAAAATTATTACCTAGATAGTAGCAATATTTCTTTTCAAACAAAATTTTAAAAATACGGAGCATGTAAAAATAAAAATAAAAAATCATTTTTGAACAAAATTTGAGTTTTAAAAAATTCAGACAAAATTTCAAACGATTATAAAAAATTAATGTTTTCAAAATTTGAAAGTTTTGTTTCTGAATTTACGAGAAAAAAAAATGTAGAGTTGACAGAAATTTTTTTTAGCAGGAATGAAATAAAAATTTGAAGGAAAACAAATTGTTTTAGTAGGTAATCTGTTGAATCGAAGAAACTAATCTATGAAGTAACCAAACTTTTTCAATTACATGAGTTTGAAATCCCCTCAACAGTCTTCAACATTTTAAAAAAAAATCTTTTTAAATCCATTTTTTTTCAATTTTGAAACGCATTTTTTAAAATTATGTTTGAAAGAATTTTTTTTAAATTTTGTTCAAATAAAAATAAATTTTTTTTTTTTTAATTTTTTAAAATTTTGTTTGAATAAAGGATTTTTTTTCAAAATTTGGTTTCAACTCAGATCTTTTGAAATTAGGTTTGAAAAAATTTGATTTTTTATTAATTTTGAGCAGGATTTTTTTTTTTAATTTTGAAATGAATTTCCTTCAATTTTTGATAGTTCTGCGAATTATTTTTTCAATTCTGTTTGAAATAATTTTTTAATACCTATTTTGTTCAAATCTAATATTTTTTTCAACTTGAATTGATTTTTTTTTAAATTTTGAAATAGCGTTTCTTCGATTTTTTGAAGTTCCGCGATTTTTTCTTTCAGTTCTATTTGAACCCTAATTTTTTCAATTTAGTTTTTTTAATGGTTTTTAATTTGAAGCAGGATTCTTCTTTTTTAATTTTGAAAAGCACTTTCTTCAAATGTTGGCAGCAATGCATTTTTTTGAATATCGTTTGAAAACAATTTTTTTTTAAAATTTTGTTCGATTTTTAAAAAATTTCAGTTTTATGGCAAAATATTTTTTTCCAATTTTAAAAAAAATTATATTTAGGTAGGGGAATTTTCTTAAAACTATGTTTAAATATCTACGATTTTTTCACCAAATTTAATTTTTTTTTTGCCATTTTCCAATTTTTAGGATATTTTTCTGAAATGTAATTCCTCCAAATTCGTTCAAATATTTATACAAATTTTTCAAAATTTAATCAGAGTAAGATTTTATCAATTTTTATCAGAGTAAAATGTTATCAATTTTTTTATGGGCTTCCTTTTTTTAATACCTATAAATTTTTTTGCAATAATTTTCTCGAATTTTTCCAAATGTGGATCACGCCGCAGTTTTTTTATAATTGTGCTCTTTGACCTTATAGTATTTTCAAAATAAAATTTGAAGTTAGTTTTCGAAATTTTGTTCAGATACGTTTGAATAAGTATATTTTTTTTTAGTTTTATGTTTACAGCAATATTTTAATTTTTGGCATTTGAAAAAAAAAATTCAAAATAAAGTTCAACAGCATAACTCATAAAAAAAACTTCTTTAGTATTTTCTTTTAATTTTCTTCTTTTTTGGGGGGTAAAAATTTTATAAGAAATTTTTAAGAATTTCGTTTGAACACATTTTCTTCAAAATTTGATTTAAAAAATTAATATAGAATTAATAGATAATTTGAAATAAAATTAAAATTTCAAACAAAATTTCAAAAATTTGTTGCGTTAATAAAATAAAAATAAAAAATAATAATAAATAAAATAGGACAAAACTTGAATACCTAATACATTTAAAAAAAAAAAAATCAAAAGATCATAAAACATGAATTTTTTTAAATTAAAAAAATTGCTTCTGATGTATTTTCGAAACAAAAGTAACAAAAAAAGTTATAGCAATTTCAATTTCAAAATCTTAGCAAAAAAAAAATTAATTTTGAAATTTTTTTTTTTAAATTTCTATTTATGTTGTTTTTGGAACTTGATACCTAACATAACTGATGATTTTGAGTGAAACTCGATGTTTAAGATAAATTAAACAACATTTCGGAAAAAAATTTTTTTTGAATTTTTTTATTTTATTTTTTTTTTAGACCTGATTTTGAAATTGAAATTGCTATAACTTTTTAACCAAGTGAGATAGAAGAGTCTGGTTTGCGGCATTCAAAAGGTCGAACTTTGTTCATCTAAGGCGAGTCATAATAATAATACCAAATGATGAAACTTTTTTGAGATTTCCTCAAAAATTTCAAAAAAATCGCAATTTTTGAACACGTTTTTTAAGATAATTAATGCAGTACAGACCCCCCTGATTACCTAGTACAATGATCAACCCTACTAAAAAATTCTACACAAAATTTCCTTTCCAACGCCGCAAAGCGCAACTTTCTACCTATTTCGGTTGTCGAGTAACGCATGGTTAAAAATCTGAAACGAAACTGAAAAATAAAAATTTTCAGTTGGGCATATCTTTGCCCCTTCAATTCACAGGGTCGGCAAACATGCATACATGAGCTTAGCTTGAGTTGACTATATCGCTGGTGAAGGGGTGTCAACTGGTGACGGGACACCCTGTATAGATTGGACTAATAATTGAGGATATCGTCCAGCATAATATTAAGATTATAGCTTGGAGTGCACTTATCCTGAACACCGTTTAATCTTATTGCTATGAGTGCCCAGACACGTATAAAAATTTACCACATTTTTACCCAAACCCAAAACTCAAAACCGGTTGAGATTTTTCTAATACCGCGTGAAATTTTTTCGATTGCTGAGAAAAAAAAGTATTTACAAGCGACGTGACCAACGAAGCAAGAAATGTAGGTACTCGTAATGTCGGTGGTAATTCGGCGTAGAAGGCCAGTTCTTTTTATCAGCAGTTCGCTAGCCAGCAATATAGCATTGCCACTTTACCATCAATGTTGTTATTACCGCGTACAATACACCTTTACTTAGGCGGCTATTACCGCCCTCCGTCGTCCTAAACCAGTTTTTAATATTGCTCTAAACATCGTATAGGTATCTACATAGATGCAGAGACTATGAAAACATAATAAATGAAAAAATTTCCTCTTCAAAGTTCATAGGTTTGAAAGAGTCTCGGTCTGATAATTCGCTAAAAACAAAGTCCTGCGGTTTGGCACTTTGATAAAAAAAATCTCGAGGAGATACGAGTATTCTTCAAATTGACCAACCAGGGAACCTATTGGTGCGGTGAACGTTTGATAAAATGCTCAACTTTAATACTGGTTTTGCAACTTGTGTATGCGAAATTTAAAATTCAAATACGATAGAAACGCATCAACGATCAACGAGTCGCCCTACAATACCCAACACTTGGAAAAATACCTTCATTAAAAACGAGCTCAGCACATAACGGGGGTTCACGTGAATCGAGTCATAAAACCGCACATAGGAAATATACCAAAGTCGATAAAATCATCGTGGCACGTAGAAATCATTTGTCAAAAAGTGAAGAAGTTATACGTATAGCAGAAGCAACGACGATATAACCATTAATTCGCACATTTCACGTAGCACAACCTTCAAATAAGCAGACATGATCCAATTACTTTGAAACTGACGTTTTCCTTTCTTTAAAAGTCCCATCTGTCCCTGCAGAATTGGATATACTCGTAGTTGAGCTTTTCAAGATTGTATCTGACGTTTTGTAACTTTTATACTGGGGACTGAACGGAAACCATTAATTTAAACGAGAAGCTCTTCGATTGCGAGAATCGGAAAATATCTCGAAAGTTTTAAAAACTTGAAAAAGCAATGGGATTAAGTAGAAAATAAAAAAATTAAATAAATTGGAAATGAAGGTAAAGTTCTACTGTAATTCCATATTTCCAAATTCGATTTTTCGATTAAATATGATTGTTTTTCAGTTCACTCAAAGTTTTTTCTATTTAAAAAAAAAAAATTTAAAAAAAAACATTATTAAGTATTATTTTATTTTTTGGAAGGAGTGAGCCTTTATGAGGAAATAGAAGGAGCGACTGAATTTCATTTGAAACTGCAAAGAGCAAACGTAGGAAAGTTTTTTTTTTACAGAGCTTTTCCAAAAATCCAAATTACTCGTAATGATACGACTTGCATTTTTAAACATTTTATCTAAGAAATTTTTTTACGTTTTTTTTGGCAGTTGAAAGAAATCATAAAAAATCTGAAGTAACGAAAAATGAAAGGGGAAAAAATGAAAATTTTGGCAAAACAATTTCTCAAAAATTTGAATAAAATCATGAAAAACTAATTTTAGAAAATTTTAAATTTAAAAAAATGATAATAACGTCGAAATTCTTTTTTTTTTTTAATGAAGAATTGTTTTACGAAACAAAGAAAAAGAAAAGAAAAATTTTAATGAAAATTTTTTTAAAATCATTAAAAATTTGAAAAAATGATAAAACATTGAGAAAATAATGAGAATTGAAAAAAAAATGATAACGAAGATTGGGAAAAAAATTGTGTTATGAATTTGGAAAAGAAATTATCATAAAATATTAATTAGGTATAAAAACTTTAAGAAAGATCATACAAATTGTCGAAAAAATTAATTTTTGTTCTATAACAACATTCCATGAAATTTTTTCTTCATTCTCAGTTTAAAAAAGTAAAATTTAATGTTGATAAAAAATGAGGCAAACATGATTAAAAACTTTTATCCAATCGAAACTTGAGAAAAAATTACTAATTTTGAAGAAAAAAAAATAAAAAAATTTTTTATGATTTTTTCTTTTAAAGAAACATCCCCGAGCAGCACAATCGACAGATTATCGAAATAAAAAATCGACAGAATATCGAATTCGATAAAGTGTCGCGTTAGTTCCGCCTAAATCGTGAAATTATCTTTCGATATATAGATAGATTATCGACGAATTATAGTTAGCAAAAATTTCGAGATTATAGTAAGATATTTTATCGATAATATATCTATAATATCGAAAGATAATTTCACGATTTAGGCGGAACTTTTGCGACACTTTATCGAATTTGATATTCTGTCGATTTTTTATCGATTTTTTATTCCGATTTTTCGTCTTTTACTAGCTTTTTTCTATAATTAAAAATCCTTAATTAGCATAATTAATACATTAAACTATGCCTAAACACATTATTCATGTTACGGTAAGAGGATCATTTCAGAAAAAGTCAAAAAAAATTATAAAAAATCTGCCACCCGTAGGGCTTGAACCATCTACCTCCTGCATGGTAATCCTCTTCCATGACCACTATGCCATACCTTATCGTTGAGGAATTAGCAATAAAACGCTTATAATAGGCAGTTTAGTACTTCCAGACGAGTTGGACTTAGAAAAATTTTCACCAATTTTTAAAATTTGGAAATAATTTCAAATATCGTCACAAAATCGTTGAAAAATCGTTCGACAAATTTCAGATTATTTGTCGATAATGTAGTTTCAAATATCTGCACAAAATCGGCGGAAAACCGGAATCGATAAATTTAATATTCTTTGTCGATAGTATCGTTGACAAATATCGTCATAAAATCTTAATAATATCGAATTCGATAGTTTTTAGATTTTTTGCCTATGAAATTGTACCGATAAATCTTTATAATATCGTGAGAACATCTATAGATTTTCAAACGATTTTTTATCGATACGTTACATCTTCCGATATTATCGATCGAGTGTGCCGCTCGGGTCAAAACATATCGAAAAAATTTGATTTTTGAAATGTCAATGAAGTTGATTTTCGAAAAAATCATGAAAATTTTATTTTCTACAAAAAATTTAATATAAAAATAATTTGAAAAACAATGATAGAATTTTTTTTAAAAATCATAAAAACTGTGGAAAAAATTTTAATGAAACTGAAAATTTTTTTACCCAATTTCTACAAAAAATTCAAAAAAAAAATTAATTCAACAAGAAGATTTTATGAAAAATTGAAAAAAAATTGAATAAAACTTCAAAATGAAAAAAAAATGAATTGATAAAAATGTTAAGAAAGATCATGAAAATTGTTTAAAATAAATTCTTCTCCATGAAAAATTCCACGATTTTTTTTAAATTTTTGGTAAAAAAAGAAAACTGTCGATAAAAACGAGGAAAAGATTACTAAACATTTTTACAGTCTTGAAAAACTTGGTGAAAAAATTCAATCTTTTTTTTAATGAGTAAGTAAACTTTTCAAAAAATTTATTTAAAATATGAAACTTTGAAAAAATTGTTTCAAAAGTTCTAATGAAATTAATTTCTTGTTTCATATCGATTCAATGATTTCTTTATGTTTGAAAAAATGATGAGAAATTGCGATGAACATTTTTTATAAAATGAATAAAACATTGAAAAAAGATGAAACTTGAAAAAAAAATAGTAGCAAAATTCTCACTCTACGAAAAATTCCAATTACCTATATTAAGATAGACTACAAAAGATGATAAAATTTTTCTCTAAAAATTGAAAAAAAAAAAAAAAAATGTGGAAATTTGGAAAATTTGAAGTAGTTTTTGTTCAAATGAAAAAATTCAATGATTTTTTTTGTTTCAAGGGAAATAAGTAAAAAAAGTTGATAAAATTTTGAAAACAAACTAATAAAAAATGTAAAATTTAAAAAAAAAACATGAATTTTGTTGAAAAAAAATTAAGAAAATAGGTAGAGGAAAATTTCTACTTTTTCTATGAAAAATTCCAATTTTTTGTTAATTCCAGAAGTAGGTAATGAAAAATTGTCATGAAAAATTGAGAAAAAGTGATAAAAACTTAAGAATATCTACCTAATAAAAATTTAAGAACTGATTACCTATGTAATAAAAATTTTGGGAAAAATTATAAAAATAAAAAAATATATTACCTACTTATTAATTTTGGAAAAAGATGATTTTTGTTTCATGTCAAAATTCAATGATTTTTTAAAATAATTAAATGTGAAAAAAAACAATAATGTTTATGAAAAATTGGAAAAAAGTTATTCGGAATTTCTTATGGAAACATGAGAATAAATCTTATTAATAAAATGATGAAAATTAAAAAAAATATCGATAAAACTTTTTGAAAAAATTATGAAAAGTGCATCAAAAAAATTATCTAATGAAACTGAGAAACATTTCTTTTCCACCATCAAATATTTGAAGAAAGTGATTAAAAAAAATTAAGACTGTTTTTAAATCTTTAAAACATTGAAAAAAAAGAAGAAACTGATTGAAAGAATTTTATTTAAGAAAATTAAGAAAAATTTCAAATTGACGAAAATAGTAGGTAAGGTAATATTGAAATAATAATTTTTTTTAAATATTTTAAATTTTTACCTAATGAAAACTAAAAAAGTATTGCTTTAAAAAAATATTAAAATATTGGAAGAAATTAGGGGGTTTCCACGAAAACATCCAATGATTCATTTAAAATTGATTATTTTTTTTTTAAATTAATAAAAACTTGAGAAAAACAATTTTCAACAAAACCAACAAAAAATTCCAAATATTCAAAGATACAAATTATAATTACAAATTCGAAGAAAAATTCGCAAAAAATTGAATTTCCGAAAATCTTTACCTACTTATTCTACAAAAAATTCAAATAAAATAAGAATTCATCATGAGAAATGGTTCAAAGCAAAACTAATTTTTTAAGATAAGCACACCTAAGAAAGAACCACTTTTTTGAAACCCCTGTAAAAAAATTCACCTCTAGCAAAAAAAACCACCAACCATTTAAGCAAATTACAGCGCATAATTTCTCATTAAAATGAAGAAGAAAAAAAACTGTTGCAATTTTCTTCAGGGTGTTTTAATTTTTTAACGTAATATTTTAATTAATTTGTGTAAATATTTCGGTCACTCGATCCTGCCTCAGAGTCGCTCGGAATATTAAATATTTTCAAATAAAACACGCTATCAGAATAACGTGAAATTTTATAATTAAAATTTTAAACTGGAGATTTTTCATAAAAATACCCAGACTCGTAAATTGAGACCCTTTTTCAGTCTCCTATAACGTCTCTCGTTACTCTACGACGCGACGTTCCCAGAAACATTCCATCATTATACCAATTTGCAAAATTAAATATAATTTCACTCGTTTATTTCATCTCATCATTTTATCTTTCTTCTTCAATAATTCGATACAACATAACACAAGTAGTAGGTACGCGTATTTCATTTATTTAGACTCTTACAAAAGGGGTCAAAAAATGAAGGAAATTTTGAAATAAGTGAATCTAATAAATGTAACAGTCTCACGTACAATGTACATAGACATACGTCCCTATTTCTATATATTTTGGCATCACGTACACGAAAAAAGATGAACCTAAACTCTCTCGAACGATTTTTTTTTTAGCTATTTGATGTGCACAACAATCGCAAACCATATGATTTCAAAATAACGAGATAATAATCTATAGGAAAAAAAAAACTCTCGATGAAGTACCATGTTCGGTAGACTGCACCTACTTATGTAGCTTCACAATTCACCTACTCGTGTCTCGTAATAAGAAATTAGTCAATAGAGTAAAATTCAAGGCTAAATATTGGCAGAATTGAGTCATAAAAACCCGTAATCGAGAATCAAACTATACGAAGAAGAAGATGACTCCTCCGATATATGCACGTATCGTATCTATCTAAAAAAAAAAAAACACCATATCACCCTCTCTCACAAATGTATGTATTCTATAGCTAAGACTACCCTTTCAACAACACTCGTACTCGTACACAGCCTCCTTTCTAGAAGCAGTAGCTTTATCGATTTATTGTCCTTCGTCCCTTACGATGGAACGCGTTATTTTCCATAGAAACCCTGTACACTTTGGTGGGGTTGGTACTTACCGCGACAACAAAATAATTTCAAAAAACCGCCCAAACACATTGATAACGTTTTATACTGTAGTCCACTGCTCGGTAAAAAATCAACTAAAATGATCTATCGAGAAAAAAAATTATATAGGTATAGTGGAATAATGACTATGAGGACGATAAGGGAGCTAATCTGAAAAGATAAGCATATTCTCAAACGGCCACGATCGACTAAATTTCACCACTTGGTTGTATTCCGTAATCTTCACAATTCACATTTACCATTTTTTTTTAAAAGTCTATATCCAGACTTGAAAAATTGGCTTCAAAATAGAGTCCAATTGAAAAATTTTTCAAACAAAAGTTGTAGATCGAGTTCTTAGGAATAATTTTGGTTATTACAAAAATGTCGATTGGACCCCTCCCTCCGCTCCAATTTTGCTCAATACTACGTAGATACTTTATTATTTCAAATTTGAGGGAAGGAGGGGTCCAAACAAAAAATTTATAATGACCAAAATTATTTCCAAGGTCTCAATCTACAACTTTCGTTTGAATTTTTTTTTGATTGGACCCTACCTCTCCAATTTTGAATGCGAAGTATTCTCCAAAGTGCTGTGTAATAAAAACTGGAGGGGAAGGAGAGGTCGAAGTGAAATTTTTGTAATGACCAAAATTATTCTTAGAATCTCGATCTAAAACATTTGTTTGAAAAAATTTTCAATCATACCCATCTCTTCTCTCCAATTTTGGATATCAAGTCTCTACGTGTGGCATTAGGTAAAATTGGAGGGGAGGGAGGAGTCCTATCGAAATTTTTATAATAACAAAAATTATTCCTAAGACTTCGATCTACAACTTTTGTTTGAAAATTTTTTCAATTGGACCATCATTTGAAGCCAAGTTTTGAAATCTGGATACGGACTTGGAAAAAAATGGTTAAGTGTGAATTGCGAAAATTACGGAATAAAAGCAAGTGGCGAAATTTAGCCGATCGTCAATTGGCCAAGCCCCAGGCTAAGTGAAATTGTAAATTTAATGAATTAAAAAATAGAGCTTTTAATGATAATGAAGAGAAACCAATTACTATGTTCTATCTCGTAACAAGAAAGAGTAATTATTTCCTATTGTTAACATCAGGAAGTTGGTGAATTTTACGTTTACGTTCCGAATGCCTGGGCCTGTCTGTAGTTCTGTACATACTACGGTGAAAATATTCCAATGTGTAAATCTATATACACGCTTTGGCTGACACGAGAGTTGAGAGCAGGCGAGGAATCAAGATGAAATATATTTTTTAATGATAACGAAGCTAATTTCGTATTGTATTTTTACGTGAAAATTCCATTCCACTCCCCTTCCAGTCCAGGTTGTTGAATATAAACACAATAATATACATAACGGGTCGGATTTCGTGCCTGTGTAGCACACACGATTCGCATTCGGGTGAGATTTGAAGTAATTTTTCATTCGATTCGATATACTTAACTTAGGTAAGTGCACGAACGATCGAGACGTGTAGGTAAATAAATAAAAGTAAAGCGAGGGCCTACCATTTTGAATATTTGAAAAGTTTAGTGTCGAGGTCTTTGAACTTATCCGACGATGGGATTTTGAACAGTGTTTTTTTAGGAGGTGCGAAGGGAGATGGAAAATTCTCTATGGCTCCATTCAGGTGATAGTTTCTGTTTTCTGGTCAATGGTTTAATTATACTGAACGTCGTTTATTCGATTTCAGAGTTGCTCTTTTTTTTTTTAGTTATATTAATCGAGTGAGATGTAGCGAATTTTTCCGCATCGTTTGACATCTCTCAGGAAATAGTTACGTAATGTTCGTTTTTTTTTTGATAGTCAGTGTTAGTGCTGCTTCGATGATTTTTTGAAAAATTGGGAGATCCATTGAAATAGAAAAATTCTACCAAGCTGATTTTTCCGAAGAATTATGAAATATCTCGAAAGCCGGTTCACTAAAGTGAGATGTGATTATTATATAATAAAAGTTTATGAATAAGTTTTACGTAGTGATTGTATTCGAAAAGTTTAATTAGAAATCTACATTGTGGATGTCTCGAAAACTGATTCAATGAGATAAAATTAGGAAATGACTCATAGAGAAAAAAATATCAGTATTTTGAGAAATAATATTACTCGTTCTTTTATAAAATAAAATTTCTCATTCTTTTATGCAAAAATATTTCTTAAATTTTTACTTAAATTTTTATAGAGAAAAACTTTTGATTATTTTGGAATAAAAAACATCTAATTTTTTGGAGAGGTAGGTATAAGCGTAAAAAATTTTACAACTATTCGGAGGAAAAAAATGTTAAATTTTTCGGGAGAGGAAAACCTTTCACTTTTTTCAAATCAATTTTTTGCAGTAAAAGATCTGATGAAAAGATGTCTCAATTTTTTCGAAAAGAAAAATAACAAAAATATTTTAACTTTTTTGGTTTTTGGAGAAAAAAATCTGATTTTTAAAAAATTTAAAATTAGGTAACTCAATTTTTATTCAAAAACCACTTTTCTTTTTCCGGAGAAAAAATCGAATTTTTTTATGTGAAAAATCTGTTTTCTGAGAAAGAAATCTCTTATTCACAAAGAAAAAAACTTCCGTTTTTTTTGGGAGGGGGAATATTTTTAATTTTTAGGTAGAAAACATTATTTTTTAATTTTTAAAGATTTCAAATTATTTCAATTTTTTGGAAAATAAAATATTTCTTAAATTTTGGCAGACGAAAATTTTCTGAATTTTTTGAAATAAAAAATATCTCTTTTTTGGTGACATTGATGTGAAAAATTTATCAACTTTTTGGAAAATAAATCGTTTAATTTTCCAGACGAGGAAAACTTTACTCTTTTTTCATCTCTATTTTTCGCAAAAAATATCTGATTTTTGAAGAAAGAAATCCCCTTATTCATAGATGAAAAAGTGTATCAATTTTTTCAAAAATCAAAAAATTTTCAAATTTTTTAAAGTGTACAATATTTTGCAAATTTTTGAAGAAAAAAGATTATGAATTTTTGGTCGAAACCTCTATTCTATTTCCTCGGAGAAAAAATCGCATTTTTTGAAATGAAAAATCAGTTTTCTGAAGAAAAAAAATCAAAATTTTTTGTTTCAATTTTTTTTTGGAAAAAATATTTTCAATTTTTAGGAAGAATAAAAGATTTAATAATTTTTTTGGATTAAAAATTACCTAGTTAGGTATTCAAATTTCTTGAAAAATAAAATTTCTTAATGTTTTTCACACAAAAATATTTGTTAAATTTTTGCAGAGAAAATCTTGTGGTTTTTTTGAAGAAATTATCGTAAAAAATTTATTTACTTTTTGGAAAATAAATCGTTCAATTTTTCACTCAGACGAGGGAAACCTTACACTTTTTCATCCCAATTTTTTGCAGTAAAAAATCTGATTCTTGAAGAAAAAAATCTCTTCTTTGAAAACGAAAAGGTGTCTCAATTTTTAAGGAAAAAAAATCCTTTAATTTTTTGAAATTTTTTTAAAAAAATTAAAAGAAACAAAATTTTAAATGAAGTTTTTCAAATTTTTTGTGGAAAAAATATTTTTTCAATTTTTTGGGCTAAAATACCTCAATTTATACAAAAAAATAGTTCTCAAATTTTTTAAGAAAATGTTTAGAATTTTTGGAATAGAAATCTCATTAGGAAGAGGGGGGGGGGGGAGTAAAAAAATCGGAGAAAGAAATTTTATTAGATAGGAAAAAAGGTGTCTGAATTTTTTTCGAGGGAAAAAAATCGTGAAATTTTGTCTCGATCTTATTGAACAATGAAATCTTTTTATTTTTGATGGAAACCCCCTTTCTTTTTTTTTAAGAGAAAAGATCTCATTTTTGGAGAGAAAGTCTGGTTTTTAGAGAAAGTAAATAATAGAGAAAAAATCTTAATTTTTTTGTTTCAAATAAATTTTTTGGAGGAAAATATTTTTAAAAATTTTTGAAGAAGAAATTTCAACTTCTCAATTTTTTTGATAATTTTTTTCTCGCATCTTACAGGCTAGCAAAAAATTCTAAAATTTTCTAAGACTAAAAATGTTCCATTTTTTAAAAAAAATCTCAACTTTTTGGTGCAAAGAAACATTTTTAAAATTTTTGGAGAGAAGAATTTCTCAATTTTCTTGTAATATAAAATATCTCAATTTTTTTAAGGTACCTAGTAAAGAAATTACCAATTTTTTGAAAAAGAAATCGTTAAATTTTCTGGGAGAGGAACCCCTTTCTTTTTTCAGTGAGAAAGGAATCTCTTATTTACAGAGAGAAAAAACCAATTTTTTTTCGAATATTTTGTGAAAATTTTTTTCAGTTTATTGAAAAAAAATTATTTTTTACTGTGTTTTGGAGAGAAAAAAAATCTCTTATCTAATTTTTTTAGAGCAAACACCGACTGATTTTTTCATAATGAAAAATAACGTAAAATACCTGGATTATCTTATAAACCGAAAAAACTTATCGAATTCGCGAAATTTGATAACTATAATCGAAAAATTATTCCATTTTTCTAATTCAAAAATGGATCGATTTATCAAAATAAAAATTTGAAACCCTTTGATAAATGTCGCCAACTTTGATAAATTTCTACACTATAAATGAGAACATCTCCAAGTCCAACACATAGTTCTCCAAATACCCGACTTCGGACCACTTATCTTTTTAACGGACGACTGCCCCCGCTATTAAAAGCTACACGTTTAATTTATGACCAAAACGAAGATTTTTTTTAATAGCCTAGAATTACATTATTTATGAGAACTTCCAACTCTTATCCGCATCCATTATTAAGTTAAGGGTACGACACAGAAACTTCGTCCAGCAGGAATCATACACATAAATTAAACGAGGTCAAATGATAATAAAAAAACTTAAGTTCGAGCAATAAAATTATATCCGAACCTTTAAAAACGGTTTCATTTCCATCGAACTTTTTTCTCCAACATAATCAACGTTAATTCCAAAAGCAGATAATAAGGAATAAAAATTTCTGAGGAAAAAAGTAGGTATCGTACACAACACACGTATGTCGTAGGTACACAAAAAATTGGTAAATTTTTCACGCAACTCGTACGATTATTGAACGATGCGTAAAAACAGCCTCATTTGAATAGGTTTCTTTTCACATATTCCAAATTTTACGAACGAGTGAGTAATTTCTGTAGTATATGCCTTCTTGAAAAAGGACTACGAGCAACGCCCTCCTCCGCAGGATGTTATTAATTACTCAATTATCGCTGAACTGGTTAATTACACATGTTACTCTAGAGGCACGTAGGAGTATAAGTATGTGAAATTAGAGAGAAAAATGCAGCCGGTGCATTAACACCAATTATGTCAACGTATTAGGTAGGTATCGTGTATAGTAAAAGAAAAACCATTATCAACGCTTATCAATTGTCGTCGTTAGTTTCCGAATTTATGGCGGATTTATCGTTTTACTTGAAATACGAGTATATACCAATTTATATAGACATTTACTTTCACAAACTTCAGTTTATCGATGTATGTTTTGGAATTCCCAATAGGTCAAGTTTTTTTCCCCAATTCAAATTAAAAATATCTGCTTGTACTGAGGTCTTGTAATTTTTCGCAGATATTTTCTCTACAGCAATCAATTTCTATCGAAATTCCATTAGATTAATTACTAGGTCCCAATGGTGGTTTATTTTCAGTCCCTGGGTGAATTACGAAATCAGCTAAAGTGATGTTTAAAATAATACCCTCGCGTCGATGTAAACAATGGCAACGATCCGTTTATATTATTAACCAAGTCGTATGGAAAATTGATGGAAAAGTAGGCTTTTATTAATGTCTTTTCAGCGATACTATGAACGTTATACCAAAACTATGGTAATAAATAATGGCTATTTGAAATTTAATTTCATTACGACCATTTTCCGGATCCTATTTACAGATTGCTTCTTGCTTCTTGCTTTTTATTTATCATAAAAGCATTTGGCACAGAGCTACGTTCACCTTCGTCCTTCGACTTATATTTACTCAATTTGTTAAATATATAATCCGTAATAAAAGTCAATTTTCCAAATTACCAAATTCTCATCGAGATGTACATAATTTATCCCTCGAGGAGTTGCAATTCAAAGACATGAAATACGTATACAAAAGGAAAGAGTAACGAGAATTGTATGTATCTCGAAAGCAATATTCTCTCACACGAAAAGATGATTTCGATTATCAAAAGAGGAAACCACAAAGAGCAAAAGTTACATTGACGTGTTCATTGCTTCAATTAGATATGGCACGAATTCGATCAGCACAAATAGCATTCAAAATGTTGAACCGCGAAAAATTACTTGACTGTTATTTGCAACGAGAAATATTGGTATTTTTTTGTCTTCTGTCACACAATGGAACTTTTTTCATTGACGAGAGTCGTCGAAATCGGTAAATTCTCATTATGTCACTTTTTTCCTTCAGATTCGTTTGTTAATTAAGCAGGTGTCGAGGGAGGGGTGTGGAATGAGTTCGAGTTGGACGATTAATTATACGAATAAATAAACAAACAAACGGAGAGATAATTACTTGGGTTAACAGAAGTGTTTTCAAATTTGTGTCGAACAATTGATAAATTTATAAAAAACCAAGTTTCCTATCATAATATTGAGATAATGAGATAATTATTTAGGAAGTTAAGTTCACAGAATCTGGATTTGATTCATTTCAGTCACCCACAAACATAGATAGGTACCTATCTTAGCACTAGGTAGGTTTTCACACTAAATTCTAAACTAAAATAATTACTGTACTATCCCAATAAGTTCCATATTTTTAATGTGATTAAGACAAATGAACGTAGATTAGGTGTCTATACAAACCTTCTTGCTTTCAGGCCAAGTTTCACTAGATTTGACACATTCATGCGTATTTTTTGGCGATAATTCACGACACGATATTTGCTGAGTGTTACGCGATATTGTCAGTAACTTTCACCAGGTAAACGTTAACAAATGTGCATTAGAAAATATTTATAAGAAATTATGCACGAGCACAGCACACAACGTAAATAAACACAGAGAACGCAGCTCACAACGAGTACATTCACCGAGTAACAAGTACAACACTACTTGTAACTTGTAGGTTTGCATGGAACCGTATAGACCCCTGCGCCGAGGCGACAATAGTCAGCGGCGTGATATTGAGAATTTTCAGTCGGCGTGAGCGGCGCGCCGGCGTCACGCCGATTGCGATGATCGGCGGCGGCTTGGCGGCGTTTAACGGCGTGAATTTTTTTTTCATCATTTTATGTTCATTTTTTCATGTCATAGCAGTTTGAATGCATTGATTCTTGATTACAATTTTGATTTTGAGAGAAAAAGAAAGCGGCGGCAGAATATTGCCCGAGCGAAGCGAGGGCGAAAATTTTTTGATTTTGAATGAAAAAAAAAAACATTTTAATCCTTGACGCCGCCGGTTCACGCCGAAATTTCATCGGCGGCGTTCAAAAAATGGTGAAATTCTCAGAGCTGGCGCGACTCAGAGTTTCGAGTGTGAGTCGCGAGAGTCGCATGCGAGCGACTCTGAGTTCGACTCTGAGTTCGACTCTTTTTCACAAGGAGTCGAAAAAAATTTGAAAAAATCGACTCATCACTAAGAGTCGAACATTAAACTGATTCACGACTCTTCTCAATTTGCGACTCTTTTTTACTCACAACTCTTTTTTTACTTGCGACTCTTTTGATTCACAACTCTTCATATCACGACTCTTTTCATCTCTCAAACTCCCTTTTTCCGCGATTCATGGGTAGTGCAACCTCGTGTGTTGTGTTAGTTTAGTTTTGATTTCAATTAATTTTCGAATTGTTTCAAAATCATTCAGTGATGAAAAACTTCGAAATCTATTTTAAACACACAAGATCTACAAAAGGCAATGATACTGTGGTAAATTATTGAATGGTGGCATTTTTGATTTTATGAATGTTCAAGAATTTTATTTCTTGTTGTAGTTTTTTTTTAATATTTTAAATTTAAGATTAGATTACGAATTTACTGAGAGTTTACTCAGAGTCAGAGAAGATGTTTCTACTTTCTAAGTTTCTACTTACCTTTTTTTCAAAAATTTTTAGCTTTTCCTTTTTTTACGAGAATATGAAAGTTAAAATAAATTTTATTGATCAATTTATAATTGATTACTGTACTTGAAAATTGAAAAATAATAAATATGTCGCACTAAAAAAACAAAAAAAGAAATTAAATTACAGAACATTTTAGTTTTTAAATGAAAATGAAATTTGAAAAGTGAAAAGAAAAATTTAGAGAAAAGAGTTGTAAAAGAATCGTATGAGAACAAAAATAAGAGTTTAGAAGGAGTCGGGGGAGTGAGTCGGGAATTAGTTGAAAAAAAGAGTCGCGAGGAGTAGGAAAAAAAGAGTTGCGAGGATTCGGAAAAAAAGAGTCGCGAAAAGTCGTTCATTAAAAGAGTCGGACTCATGAGTTTAATAAAATTTGTAAAGAGTCGCAAATTGAAAACTCTTCGATTCATCTAGCAAAGAGTCGACTCCCAAAAGAGGTGAGTCGCGCCAGCTCTGCTTTTCCCCATTGGCGTTTCCAGTATTATTAATTTAAAGTATTTGGTAATACTTATCAGCTAACTGTTTGCAAATTTTAGTAACTTTAATTTTCAATTTTTTATACTATATTGTCAAGTAATTATGCTTTTTATTGATTGAAATGACAATATTATTGAAGGAAAAGAGAAAATTGGTACGTAAAAGATAAAAAACGAAAATTTACTTCAATGAAAATTTTTGATTTTATATAGCGATCCTAGCGTTTTTTTAACAAAACCAAATTTTAAGATGAATAACACGGCCGAAATCATGTTGGTCGCGTGAATGTTCACGAAATATTTGAACTAAGGCCATATTTTTAAAAATATTAAAGGTATTTGCAATGTAAATACTTCATTAGAAAGCTGATTTCATGAGCTTTCCACCTACAATTTTTTCATTATTCATAATTTTCATTTTCATGATTAAAAAATCAGTTTAAAAACAGTGAAATTATAGATATATGCGAAACGCAAAGAGCTAAAGTTGTTTTCAATTTTCTACCGTCCTGGCTGTATGTGTCTTTGTGTGAGTGTGTATCAACATAAACAGTGAATCTTCCTTCGAATGTGGTCAATTCTAACTCCATATTATCATCCATTTTTTACTAACAAAAACTAAAACATTAAAACTTACAGTTTCGAAACTCACTTAGGTGTGGTCTTACGCGGGTCAACATTGATAGTTCGAAGGTTCGGATTCTGATTTCGAGTAACAATTCGCACCAGTGGGACCGCCGTCTTAGGGCTGATAAGATAAGGGCTGACAAGTATCTACGTCACAGTCACGTGATACACAGCTAAAATCACCCAAAAGTTTCCATTATTTTTTATTTGTGACTAGGCATAGGGCATACGAAAACCAGGTTAGTGTCCATTCTGATTTTTACGCAAAAACAAACTTGTTTTTCTTTGATTTAAATGGTTTCTGAATGAAAATAACTAAATTATATTAATTTGTTCATTACTTCATTTTAATAAACGTAACTTAAATTACAATTCACATTGAAAATCGATTCAATTATAATTAAAATTGATTTCTTGTGATGTCTGCGATTTGGAATTTTCGAATGGACACTAACCTGGTTTTCGTATGCCTAGTCACAATTTATTTTATGCCCCATTTTAGTATTTTTTATTGGATGTATGAAAGAGTGATGCAAAAGTTTTTTCGTTTTTCTCGATAATAAAACTTGAATATTTTATTTAAAAGTTGTTATTAATCGTGTAAATTTTATATAACTCATGTATAAAGTGAATTTTAACATAACCTCCCTATTTTAACATTCGTATTGATGTTTGAAACGTGCTCACTCATCTTCTAATATCACCGAAAACATGGCCCAGACCGATAATCTCAGGGTTATCGAAACGTCAGTTATTGCCGAAAAGTAAGCTTCTTTGCTCTTATTTTCATACCGTAATGGTTAATTTTTCACACCTATAAATTGTCCTTGGTTTTTAGAATTAACGAATGCAAGAGGTTAGTCGCCAAAATTGGATACAATAACAGCTTGCTGGGTAACGACGACCCCCGGAACAGTACGTTGTTTTTTGAATAATACATAAGGAGAATTTACAAACGTTCCTAATTATGGCATATGTTTCAGATTTTCTCAAATTTTTATACGACTTGGTGAAAGATGGGGTAGCCGGTGCAAAAAAAATTAATAAGGAGGCGTTTTACAGTATTTTAGAGCAAATTATCGTAAGTAAATATCGGTTTCTCATTTTGTGTATCTACGTCGATTAACGTACGATATTTTATAGGTTATGCATCCCGATATGCCGTCCGTGATATTGGATTTGTATAACGTTATGGATACTGAAACGTGTAATGATCCTCAGTCTATCGAGCGGTTAACTTTAGGTTCTCTTGTAAAGTATACGGAGAAGGTATGTTGATTTTTTTCCAACGTTTGTACTATCTGAGCATCTATTAACACGATATCTATATTTACAGATGGTTACGGATCGTTTGCTTAAAGAAAGATTGGAAATCGATACGTTACACGAGATGAAAGTACTTAGCAACAAAAATTTTTCCACCAAGTTTATTAAAATCAAGACGAAATTATAGTAAGTGGGATTTTCTCGGGGATTTCCCATCCTCGTAACACTTGACTGATTACTTTTCTTTTCTTTGTAGTTATAAACAAAAAAAGTATAATCTATTTCGAGAAGAATGCGAAGGTTATGCAAAACTGATAACTGAACTGAATCAGCGGAGCAATACTCAAAATTTATCGTATACTATGGATGTAATTAAATCGCTAATTGGTTAGTAGCTTCCACGTTGATTCTTCATTTGGTTCAATTTCATAGCTCTAATTCTCATTTTTGTTTAGGTTGCTTTAATTTGGACCCTAATCGAGTCCTAGATGTGATATTGGATTCATTCGAAAGTCACATCGACGAACCAGAATTTTATTTACCATTACTCAAGGAGTACATGCCTCAGTCGAAAACGCTCAGTGATGTGCTGGGATTTAAATTTGTATATTATTACGATTCGTGCATCATGACGCCGAAATCTTTGTACATAATTACCGCTTTCCTGCTGCAAAACAAAGCTATATTGATAGAAGATGTTTATGGCTGGGTCAGTACACCTCGTTACGTTGCTCAAAATGAGCTGCAAATGCTTTGAAATGTCTAACTTGAAATACTTTACAGTTACAACCTGACGACAATTATATTAAATCTGAATGGGAGAAAAAAATCAACGAGGCGAGACAGAAATTTAAAGAAAACAGTGCTATTGTTGTGTCAACGAAGGAAAAAGAAAACGAAGAAGCGATTGCTATTGACGAAGAAACTATGAATAAGGTGAATAAATTTTTTTACAAAGTAACTGTACTGGTTAGATAAGTTGGATAATTTTTTTTTTTTTGAAAATTACAGAATGACAATAACCAAAAATTTGGTCTACTCGAGGCTCTATTACGAGTCGGTGAATGGAAAATATTCCACAAAATATGTAATAAATTACCAACGACGTTCATCGTCAGTCAATACCCAATCGCCTATAATCTATGTCAACTGATGCATCTGCTTATTGATCCTCTGTACAGAAAGTAAGCTCTATTTTTTTCCTCATTTGTAACTTTCGATGTGGACCTTTATTAAAAATGCTGTTTTATTGCAGGTATTACGAAGCTAAATATAATTTATCAAACACCACTCCTAAGACGATTTCTAATCCATTAGCACCAAAACAAGTTACAACGTTTTTAGAATTAAAAAACGATATTTTCCCAATGCTGTATACCATCGGCTCGTACCTTAGTTATGATCCGGAGCTGGTTTATAAAATCATAAGGCTTTTGAAATTGGCTTTGATTCAGGTACGTTCGTTAAACAAAAAGTAATAATAGGGTAAAAATTTACCCATTTTATCAAATTGTTTCTTTTCGATTCAGGCTGGAGTCACGGAGCAAGGACCACCACCGACCGGAGATTCGTTGTATTTTGAAATATTGACCGTTTTAGATTTAACCATACTACCGACGTTATCTGCGTTGAAATGTAATTGCTGCGTGGCCGATGAAATATGGGATATTTTGAAGCTTTACCCGTACAATCATAGGTAATTTTGTAATATTTTTTTCTTATTCAATTCAGTTCATTTTATTCATTTTTTTCTTCTCAATTTATTCAGATACACTTTATATTCTCGCTGGAAAAACGAAACCACTCACAAATATCCGGAAATATTAATGCATAACTGCGAAGCATTGAAAAAGATTAAAGAAATAATGAAAAAAATCACCAAAGAGACCACCAAACTGGCCGGAAGACAAATCGGAAAATTAACGCATTGTTTACCCGGTTTCATCTTGGAATATGTAAGCTTACTCATCGGTAATTATCACCTATTTTTATTTTTTGGTTTATTCACACGATTTCGATCTTCTGTCTGTAGATTCTCAACCAAATCATGATGTTTGATAACCTAATAGTGCTGGTAGTCGAATCGCTGAAGTACTTGACCGGATTGTCTTACGATGTGCTGGCATATTGTATTATTGAAGTCCTGATGCAGCCAAATCGTGCGAATTCTAAGCAGCATAATGGTATGACTGCTGTCTGGTTGGTCAATTTGTCAGTTTTCTGCGGATCTATTTATAAAAAATACAACATCGAACTAGTCGGCATTTTACAATACGTTTGTAATCAAATGAAGGTGTATAAAAGGTAAAATTTCTCTTACAGTGAAGTTTATAAAGATTGGATCGGCTTTTAATGGATTTTTTTTTACAGTTTCGATTTATTGATACTGAAAGAAATCATTCAGAAAATGTCTGGTATTGAATTCAGCGAAGATATGACCACTGAGCAACTAAGTGCTTTCTCCGGTGGAGAAATACTCAAATCTGAGGTATTTTACGAGTCATATTAGCCTAAGAAAAAAATCAGATCGAGGTATAATGCAATTTTGGTTTTATTTCACAGGGTGGTTACTTTACACATATCAGAAATACGAAAAAATCGAGTTTCCGTTTGAAAGACGCCTTAATGGAGAATAATTTAGCCGTGAGTTTATGCCTGTTAATTGGTCAGCAAAGGGATTGCATTGTTTATAAAGAAAAAGCCATCGTTAAGCTTGTTGGCAGTCTTTACGATCAGGTTTGTAATTCAATCTTTTATTTATTTTTAAATTAATTTCAATTGTAACTGTTTTTCTTGCCTGTGCAGTGTCAAGATACCTTGGTTCAATATGGTACTTTCCTAAATGGAGTATTGAGTATTGACGATTACGTCACGAGATTACCACCGATTGAGGCTTTATTGACTGAGTATCATTTGAGAACCGACGTAGCCTTCTTTTTATCCCGTCCGAAGATTAATTTCTCTATTCAAGTGAGTTGATATTCAGAAGCTTAATTTATTATGTTTTGTTCATTTCAAATCTATTTTGTTATATTAAAAATTGAACGTTTCAGGCAAAATTCGACGAATACCGCAAAACCGATTCGAATTCGAAAAAATGGACAGATAACACGAAATTGGAAAAATATTACGGCGCTGTAAACGAAATCATTACTCCGGTGATTGATTCGATACGACCGCTATATCCGGCCAAAGTATGGGATGATATGTCGCCGAAATTTATCATCTTATTTTGGTCCTTAACCTTATACGATCTCGAAGTACCTTGGAATTCGTACCAAAGGGAAATCAAAAAGCTGCGTAGTACCAATACAGATCTTCAAAACTCCACCGAAATGGTAATTTAATTGAAAGTTATACAATTTGTTACATTAAGACAGTTCAATGACTAATCAAAATTAATTTTTGTATTCTCTAGACCTCAATTAAGATTAAAAAAGAAAAAGAACGCAATACTAGTTTAATCGAGAAGCTAAACGAAGAAATGAAAAAACAACAAGAACACATACAGAAAGTCAAGCATCGTTTAGAACAAGTTGGTTTCTTCTCCAAAGAAAATAAAATCCATTTTCGATCAAAATAGTTCAATTTAATTCATATTTCGTCTGTTTTGCAGGAAAAATCATCATGGTTCCTGTCTCGTAATAACGTAAAAACAGCCAAAAACGAAACCATAACGCAATTCCTGCAGCACTGCGTGTTCCAAAGGTGTATTTTCACAATGGTAGACGCGATGTATTGCGCGAAATTTATCCACGTTTTGCATTCGCTCAAGACGCCGAATTTCTCTACGTTATTGTGCTACGATCGATTATTCTGTGATATTGTCTATTCGGTTACGTTATGTACGGAGAACGAAGCCAGAAGATATGGCGGATTTTTATGCGCAGTTCTGGAAACTGTCTCGAAGTGGCATGCTGATAAAGATACCTTCGAGAAGGTAAAAATTCGGGCTGAAAGCTTCATCGAGCATTTTGAAAAATATTTATTTAATCGAATTCGCGAATATTTTCAGGAATGCGCCACGTTTCCCGGTTTTGTTACGAAATTCCGTGTAAGTAACCAGTACTCCGAATCGAACGATCATGTTGGATATGAAAATTACAGACACGTTTGTCACAAGTGGCATTATAAAATCACCAAAGTAAGTTTACTATTTTGAGACCACAAATTAAATTCAAAAGTGGGTCCTATTTTGTATTCTAATCCTCTTTCGTATCTTTTTTCAGGCTCTAGTCGTTTGTTTGGAATCCAAAGATTACATACAAATTCGTAACGCGTTAATTATTCTGATTAAAATCCTACCTCATTTCCCGACGCTTATAAAATTGGCGCAGATAATCGAGAAAAAAGTGGAAAAAATAATCGAAGACGAAAAAACCGAAAGTAGAGGTTTAGCGACGTTGGCTGTTTCTTATAATGGCCTACTAAAGACGAAAAGCTCTCAATTTATGAGAGAACAAGATTTCCACCTGGTGAGTGCAGTCAAGCTGGCGTCTGAAAATGCTCAACAAAAAGCCGCAGCCAAATTAAACGGTAACGTCTCCTCTCAGGTCAGCTCGAACCAAAACAAAACGGAAGTGCAGCCTGTGCAGTCAGTCGTTGATAATTCTTCGATGAGCAACCTGATCAGCGTTGTTGTTGGTAAAGACGGTGTCGTACGAGATGATTTGGATAAAAATAAAGGTAAATGGATCGTATTTCCAGTCGTAAAATAACGAATTTATCGAAATGACTAATTTTTAATTATATTTTTTTGTAGATCAATCGAAATACGTTCCTTTGTCGAGTCAAGATGCAGAAAAATTGAAAATTATCGATTTAGTTCACGAAGAAATTAAAAACGATGCTAGAAATTCGGCGTAAGTTTCATTCTGTTTGAAAATACTCCATCAAATATCTGGATGATTCAATTATCATTTTTAAATATCGTTTTCTAGATACGAACGACCTCCACGAGACGACTACTTTGACAGGGAAAAATCATCGAAGGAAGATAAACGAGATGGCGATAAAAAGTCCAAAGAGAAGAAAAGCAAAGACGAGAAGTTCATTTACGACGACAGAAAAGTAAGCACAGCTTCGAATCTCATTATTATCAATTTCGTTGAAAAAAAAAAAAAAAAAAAAACTGACGAGTAATTCGTTGATTTACAGGACGACTACAGAACGAAAGAAGATTCGTTGAAGAAATCCAGCTCCTATCGTAGCGGTTCGAATAATTCATATCCAGAGTACTCCTCTCCTCGCGATGACGATGTGCCTCCTGTGAAAATCATCGAAAGTTACGACAGAGGAGGTTTGCACAGCTCATCTAATTCTTATGAAAATTAATTTTTGAATTTTTAATCAATTCTCTCATTCATTTTTCCAGAACCGAAACGCAGAAAAACCGCCAGCGGTGTATCATCTACCAAGGTAAGCATGCCGGAAGTGATGCTCTCTCGATAGAAGAACGCACGCGTTGTTACCGGGAGAACCGAACGTAGAATTTTATCGTATTTCTACCTTATTTTTTTTCTTTTTTTTAATCGTCTATTGCGACTATTTTAAATTGTTGTTGTTTGTTCTTAAGTCTACTTGTAGTAAAGTGACCAAAGGTGATGGAATTACATTAAGACGAAATCTGCCATCTCGAACCGTAATGCCCTAATGTCGTGCTCCGAGAAGCCGAACCAGCGGAAAATGTTTTCACAATGAGACTCGAGAAGAAATCCTTTCGTTTCGAGAAGATTTTTTGCGTTCGAAAAATACCTGCGCGGTTTTGACTTACGATTCGTCGCGGCTGAAATTCGATTTTCCGGCGGTCAGATTTTGGTTTTGTTTGGATTGTACGTTTATCGAATGGTCGAGCTCGAGATCAAGATTACGTTTTGAAATGTTTGCAAAATTATTCCCAATTCACCAGTCGAGTTTTGGATCACGATAGTTCGCAGTTTTCGAGAATTACGATACGATTCCAATCACGATGTGATTCAGCTGTATAATATTTCGCCAGTCGACCAAGCAGTATATCGCAGAAAAATTTGAATTGAATGAAAATTTTGAACGGAATGGTTACGAAGTTCCTGCCCAAAGCGAATAAATGACCAATTGATCATTACAGTACATTTAAATCAATGGATCGACGTACTTAGTCAATTGAAAGTTCGATTGCCATCCACTACAACGCCTATTTCGATAATTCATGGTTCCAGTACTATCCAAATGTATGGCCAATCCGAGTGTTACAAATGTTCAATAAATGGCCGATTAATAATTCTCTTCATACTAAATTTTATTACTGAAGAATCGATGTCACTCGAGAATACCTGTACCAGTCGTCACAATGCTGGTTCAGTCGACTGATTTCGTTGCCCATAAATTGATGTTGATCGATTTTACCTGCTCTGGCCGTTAGACGTGATACGAATATTGCTGAAGTGATGACGAGATGAATTCGATGGACCTTTTATTCGATTCGATGATTTTACCTGTTCTGGCCTTTGTACGTGATTTGTTTATTGCTGAAATGATGAGAAGAAGAGTCCAAAAGACTTTATTCAATTCGATGAAACGAGCTGAATTCGACTGTGCAGTTGTATGCCTTGCTGTATTTGATAGCGTTGAATTATTCGCCCAGTATCGCCTTAATTCATGATCCAAAGACGTATACGTTGTTTTCGATGATTGATCGACGTCACATGTTGCGATTATCAGCTCTGCAGTGATGAAAAGAGCAAAAATTGATGTTTCCATTCCAAAGTGGCTGTGATAATAATTTTGTTAAATATTCGTCAAAACTAATACGAACGCTTGTCCATAAAATAATCCAGTGAAGTGCCCAGAATTGTTCTTGTTAATTGAAAATTTGCCAACCATGATACATCGACGAGCGATTGTCCATAAAATAATCCAGTGAAGTGCCTAGAATTGTTCTTGTTAATTGAAAATTTGCCAACCACAATACATCGATGGATCGTGAAGTAATTGGAATTATTGATGCGATTTAAAAAGAAAAATACGACATCGATCGACGAAGCAGTTATTCCAATGTTTCCAAAGCATCTGCGACGTTTTTCCCAATACGAATCTGCGACCTATTTATGACTTATTTGGTCCATAAAGTTGCCAAGCGCCAATCCTTCGAATAAAGTACCAAATCAAAGCTGAAAAATTCGAAGTAAAACTCCACTCGAAGTTTTAATACGAAAATGGTTGTAAAAATTTTGTATTATTTGAATCGAAAAGTGGAGAATCCGTCCATTCTACGTATGTTCACGAAACCCGTTCTCCGATCAGCAGCAAAAATATCAGTTCCTGTCATGCAGTCCCACTGTTCCAAAATATGAATGAAATAATTTCACCTAGTCACATTTCTTCGTATCCGTTTGTGTTCGGTTTTCGTCGCATCGAAGTTGTATCGTCGTGTTCAGTGCATTTTTAAAAAAAAAAATTTTAACGTAATACTGTGATATGCGAATCTTAATTATTGTATCAAGTTTTTTGTTTTTGTCTTTGCTTTTTGTTTTTTTTTTATCATGTTTTGTTAATTGTTTTAAAGCACTCAGTGTTTGTTTTCGTTTAAAATGAAAGAAAAGTGTATAATTTTTTAAAATACTTAATGTTTTTTATACAGAGAGAAATATTTTTTCATATCTTAATTTTAATTACCTGTGTTATATCTATTTGAAAAATAATTTACTTTCATAATCGAAGATTTATTCTGTTTTTAAATAATACGTTGTGTGACAATCCTTTAAAAAAAAATTAATTATCGAAATATTTTTAATATTAAATAGCCATATTTTTTATTGTATTTTACGTGGTCGCAATATGAAGATATCTGTTTATGGAATGTTTTTTGCATCATTTATTTGAACATGTTTTGCCCGTGTGATAATTACAGTCGAGTAAAATAAAAAGCTCCAGTAATTCTCCGGACACCTACAGTCCGCCCGATAAGAAAGAGAAACGTCCGAAATCCAAGAGAACCACCAGAGCGTCCTCAGTTATTGATCTCTCAGACCAGCCTATCAAGGAGAAGAAACGCGAAAGCAGCAGTCGAAAGAGGGTCAGTGTACATCAAATAATTCCTTCACTTTTAACGAATTAACTTCTCATAGGTGTTTTTTTTTATCAGATAAGGGCCGAAGAAGAAGAAATTTTGTTGGAGAAGAAGAAAAAATCAGAAGATAAAGGTGATTATGGTTATAAAGACAGAAGTGAAATAAGGAGACTGAAAACCTATAAGGATTAATTTTTTCTGCGCAGCTTCCAGATCATCGCATCAGAACGGAGATGATTTAGACGTTTATTTAGAAAAACATCATCATCATTCGGTGAGTAGGCTGGTAAATGCACTTACTCAATTGAGGTCGAACGTGTTTATTAATGTTTATTTTTGTTACGCAGAGTGCTACGTATTCGAAAGGACACGACAGAAAACCCCGAGATAAACAGTATCCTTTTACATTATAAATAGTAACTTTAGTTTGGGGTGAGAAAAACTTGCGAGAAAATTCAACGAGTGCCACAATCTTAGGAAACGTTCGAAAATTGATCAAATTTCTTTCTAAAGAAATACGATTTAAATAATTTTTTTAAAAGGGGCCTGCAACATGGAATTATCTAAAATATAGCTCGATTTTTTCCCAAAGGAGTGACAAGTTTAAATTTTTTAAATGTTGAATAAGAGACTGATTTTCTTCTCCAAAAAAATTTTCGTGGAAAAAAAATAATAAAAATTTTATTCCAAAAAAAATCAAAAAATTTAATTTTTAAATTTTGTACCAAAAAAATTAAAAATTCTTTTACTTTAAGAATATTTGTGAAGTTTAATTCTTTTCTCCCCCTCCCCCCAAAAATTGAAAAAAAAATTAGTTCTAAACAATTAAGATTTTTTCTTCACTCCAAAAAAACAAAATAATTTTTCACTCTGTCAGAAAAATTTTCAAATTTCAATTCCGAAAAAAATCAAGAAAATTTGTTATTTTAATTCCAAAAAAATTTGATTCAGAAAAAATTTTAAATTTTATTCCAAAAGAAATCAAAAAATTTGATTTTTAAATTTTTTTGGAAAAAAATTTTTACTTCAAGAAAATTTCGAAAGTAAAATAATTCTCAAGAAAATTTCGAAAGTAAAATAATTCTCCCCCCCCCCCAAAGGGGAACATTTGGTTCCAAAAATTGAGCTTTTTTTACTCCAAAAAACTAAATTAATAGTTTTTCAACTATTTTTTTTCAAATTTCAATTCCGAAAAAATCAAAAAAAATTGTTATTTTCATTCCAAAAAATTTCAATTTCAGAAATTTTTTTGTTTCCGCCCAAATTTTATTTTATTTTGAAAGAGTTGAAAAATTCTTTTATCCCTAAAAATTAAAAATTTTCATTCCAAAAACATGAGAAAATGTTCTATTTTTTTTAAAAAGTTGATAAATTGCTTCATCTCAAAGAAGCTAAAGATCATTGTTATTCCGAAAAAAAAAGTTTTCTTTTTTTACTGTTAACATAATTATCAACAAAAATTAAAAGGTTTTTCTGCAAAAGAAATTGAGAAATATTTTTTCTCCTAAAAAGTTGAAAAGGTTTTCAATAAAAAATCTTGTGTGAAAACATTTTGTTTTTTAATTTTTTTTTTTTTTTTTTTTACTAAAAATAATAATATCTAAGTTGAAAAAAAAAACATCTACAGTACACATGAATTTTTCCCCCAAAAAAGATTAAATGAATTTTCACTCCGAAAGAATTGGGAATTTTTTGATCCTGAAAATGTTGCGAAATTCTTTCATCCTAAAAAAATTGAAAATGATTTTTCTCAAAAAAAAATGAAAATTTCTTTTTCTTTTTATTTAATTTTTAATTTTTTTTTTTTTTTGGAGAAGTTGAAAAATTATTTCAACCCCAAGAAATCAAGAAGAATTTTTTCCAAAATAAGAATCAAAAATTTCTTTATATTTTTTGTTCTAAAAAATTGAGAAATTTCATATTCCAAAATTAAGAATGTTTGTTGATTGAAAAAGTTGGGAAATTCTTTCGTGTCAAATAAATTAGAAAAGTGAGGGGAAAATTTACTCCAAAATGTTGTGAATTTTTTTCTACTGGAAATTGATAGACTTTTTTTCTCTGAAAAAATTGAGAGTGCTTTCTAACCAAAAAATTGAAAGATGAATAAAGAAAATTTTTTACGTTGCCTCCAAAAAATTGTAATACCCCCCCCCCCCCCCCCCCCCAAGAAAAATCATAGTTTTTTTAACCTAAAGAATTGAGAGATTTTTTGCTACAAAAATTTATTGATAAAATTATTTTATTCCAAAAAAATTTTAATATTTTATTTTTAATTGACAATATGTATTTGTATTTAATTTTTGTGTTTTTGGAGTTTCTTACGCTGTAGTTCATTTCACATTGGAGCTATTGCTAAGTTACCAGCCATGCTCCAATAAATATTTACGTATCTTATTTTAGTTCTCGATTCGATATCTTTGCATATTTTCCTTGACCGTTACCTTTTTCAGTTATTATAAAAACGACGAACTTTAAACCATCTTGGAGAAGCTACGAACGTCCATTTGAATTTAATTTTTTGTACCTTAAGTTTTCAATTTATTTATTAGTTTTTCACGCTACCTTTTGTAGCTGAAAGTTTTAATCGAAAGCATAATTTTCTTCTGTAAATACCTGCATATTTTTTTTAACGAATGTTTTTGTTTGTATGTAAATAAGTTGTTGACTGGTGATTGTTCTAATACTTTTCATTTTGTGGTAACGAAAATGTGTATAAATGTAATTAAATTATTTCTGTCCAATTACTCCTTGTTTGTGTAATTTCGTAAATTGCTTAGATTTTTCGACAAAAGTCTCTATTGAACATTGATCCAAAAATTCAGCCGCCTATTGATGTTTTTAAATGTACCACGAAATAGACGATAAATTCTTCTTTTTTATCTGAGCAATGAATAGAAAAGAACGTCGGTTTTGAACAATAAAAATAAGTCTGTTTTACATGAATTCTTTATTACAAGAATTTTATAATAAGTTCTAACTCTATTTTCAGATATTACACGATCGATTACAGAACGAAAATGTAGTATGCTTAAATTTACTCGACCAGAAGTCGTATCGGGATGATGATAAATTTTCCTACGAATTCTAGCTCGTTCTGTTTTTCACTGGGTCTTCGCATGTGATATCAGCAAACGTTATGTTATCCACCTCATTTAGGTATGTAAATAGACACAAACGCATTAATGTATGGAAATTGGGTTAAATTCTTTTTTAGTCGATTAATTATTATTGAAAAGATCATAACGGAAATGAAAAATTTATTCGAGGTGCAATAGGAATGTAATATGTCATCAGGCTTAATCCTCGAATGAAAATTTTTCCTAATAAATGGCACATTTACTGTAACGAGTTGATGAGCAATTTTACGAGGGCCAAACAAACCAAAACTCGATTAATTATACTAAGAATAAACCAATCATTAACGATAAAATAACAAATTATCATAAAGTTTTCTCTTACCATGTATACTTATTAATTTAGAACACATACAAAGTACCTAACATACTTATCTATAACACGTATCAATTAATAAAAGCTTTTAATAACCAAAGCACAGTTCACCTCTTGATCGGCGATTCACAAACGTAAACTATGACTTGAAAAAATCCTTCAGCTTATAAATTAAAGTCTTAAAATTTTAAAAAGCCAATCGACAAACATAACATCAATATTAACGTAATAAAAAATACTAAAAAAGAAACAAAATTATTATGACTTTGATCGAAGATCGAGGATAATTCTTTCTCCGTTTCAACTCTCATCCTTATAATAAATAAGACCAACTCGAAAACGTGAGATATGAATTTCAAACGATACACCGGAACTTACAACAAAAAAATTCCACATTTTAGGATACGAATAAATGGAGATGATTCAACCGATCTACGGAGAGTATCATCTCCTTAATAAATTACTTAAAAATAATTTATTAAAAAAGAAAAAAAATTGAAAAAAAAAACTAAAACATAAAAAGGAACACTACAGTGCTCAACGATAAAATCTTAATACCTAAAACCCTAAGTTAATTCATGTTTATTGTCATTTATTTCAACGATGGAAGAATACAGATTAAAATATTATTCAGGGAAATCCAACGAGTATGATAGATATTTACAAAGCTAAAACTTAAACCTAGGTAACTGATAAATATGTAAAGACACACAATTAATAAACAATACAACGTTAACGGTAAAACAGAGAGGCCTTAAAAATAGAAAAAAAATCGGCGATTTTGATTTCGTTATTGTTACATTACTGGAAGACATAATGAGGAAAATCTACACCTATAGATTTCCAACGATGGAATAAAATTATTGTCGAAATTACACAAATCACTCCGATTACACGAAATTACAAACGATGCATTAAGCAATGAGAAAAAATTTCAGCATCGAAGCGTAAAAAGAGCTTAAACACTAAAAAATCTTAATCTATAGCACGCGTAGGTATAATATTATTATTACTTATTGTCACCCGAAAAAAAATACGAAGCATTAGAAAAACAATTATTGTCGCAGATGTATCTCATTGGAAGACATGCGATTATTGGCAATGAATAAATACACCGAAGCCATTTACAATTACAGCAAATTTACAAATTATTATTTTTTCTGCTTCTTGCCTACTTTACGCTCATCTGCGTTTTCATCATCGCCATCCTTGGCATTCTCAAGTTCTCGCATTTTCAACTTTATCTCCATCAGGTTCTGAGCGACGCTGTTATTCAACTGGGAAATCTCATTGGGAGACAAACACTGGTGTATTTTTGTCTTATGCTTCTGCAATAAAAAATTACGAGTGAAGGTAGCGAAACACATTGTACATTTGAAGGGACGTTCGCCGGTATGGATCAAAATATGACGCTTCAGATCCGTCGTCCAGCCGAAAGTTTTCGAGCAAATATGACACGAGAATCGTTTCTTTTTCACACCATTCGCTGTGTCTGCGCTGTTACAAACGAACGACGAATTTTCATTGCTTTTCGGTGGTTTTTTGCTTTTGATCGACGTATCTGGAGATTTGACCGGCGGTTTGGAGACAGCTTGGTCTCCGTTCGAGGACGAAGAGTCGTCGTCGTCGTCCATTGTAATGGCGCAGTAGACCAGTGGATTGAAGTAGTCGAAATCTTCATCTTCTTCCGGTGTCCGGATTTCGTCTTCGACGTCGTCGTGAGATTTCTGTTTCAGGAATTCGATGGTTACATCTGGAGAGATATGGTAGCTAAAGTTGATTTGAGGCCGTTGGTTGAGTAATTTTGAGGTGTTATGCGAGAACATGATGGCAAAGATGGATGAATTACGTTTTCCTGAAACAGGTCATCGAATTAATTAGTTAATTGGAGTGTTACTTTCGTCGAGTAGGTATTCTTAAGGGTTGTTTTCAGGTTTCAAGGTGCTAAAATTATTTGTAAAAAGACTGATAAAGTTGAACAAACCATAGTAAACTGCTATTAGTGGCAATTCAAGTTTTGAGATTTTTTTCATTATAATATCAAAATTTTTCAAAAAGTGTCCTCAGTTCTCACACATCTTGAATAATAATGTATCTAATCAAAAATAATTCATTGCAAATACTTGTAAACATCTTCTCATATTATTCACTAATCCATCAAGGATCTTTCCAACATTTTCAAACAAAAACACAATGAAAATTGACCAAATTCAAACCAGAGTTATCATCTTCTTCTAGTGGAATATTTTCAACCCTTGTTTAAACTTTTGGTAAAAGCTCAACCCCAAGTCAAATTTAGACAATTTCGTGACTTTTTCTTCAAAATAACTCGATATTTGGGAAACTATGTGGTACGAAAGGATGAGAACTTCGTCGTAATCAGTTCGCCAAAATTTGCTGATTTAGGGTAGAAAAGATACACGGGGATGAAATTTTCAGGTGACGTACCTATCAAAATGACTAAATGAGTACAAAAACACTAATAAATAATTAAATTAATTAATAATCTTACCAAAATTTCCGAATTTGTTTCATTTTCCAAACTTCAAATTCAATGAAATTTTATTTATTTTTGGGTTTCCAAGTAACCCCTATTTTCGTTTCGCAACCCTTTCGGGGTGGATGCCATATCACAGATGAATACATGCGGAAACGTAACTGAAAACTTGAAAAGTTGATTTTATCTGCTTATGAAAATGGCGCTGTATCGAAGAATATCAACAAATTGGTGTTTTTCTCAGAATAATCGCCATTAAGAAACATTATAAGTCGGTTATCGTAAATTTGGTGTTTAATTAAAGACGATAATTTATTTGGAAACGTCAAAACGATATCAAACGTGTAATTATTAATAATCCCAGGTACATCCCTAATTTTACGAACAATCTACGTAGAGGTCGCTTTTCAGTTTTTCACATAGGTAGGAGCCCGTAGGAGGCCAGAGAACCCTGTTGGAATTGGAGGGGAGTGTTCGGATTTCCCCTACCGTATAGAGAATCAGCTGATCGTCTGCATATGAATGAAGATGGCCTTGGTTGGAGTGGGTTCTTTGGGTTGGTGGTGGAGCCTCGACATTCCTTGACAAGTAGTCAAGTACTGCATTTTTGCCGATACATCGGTATACTCGAATCAGACAGTTGAGTTTTGTAATTCGACGTGTGCTTACGGTTATTGATCATCTGTACGAACCGGCTCGTGCATTTGGAAAATTCTTTACGTATATTTTTTCTACTATTAAATGACTGAGTGAATTTTCTAGTTTTATTTTAGCTTTCGTAGACATTTTTTAATATTAAATTTTAATTATGGATTTATTGTGCGCCGAAAAAATCTCCGCCGACAGTTGTTGCGCTCTAAAAGATGGGACAGTATTTGAAGACGAACGTGTTCTTCAAGAGTTATTAAATATGGAACATTTGTACGTTCCTCAATGTGATTATTTTAAAACTGTGCAAACGGACGTTGAACCATTTATGCGAAAAATTGTCACTAAATGGATGCTCGAGGTAAGGAATTTTTCAATATAGCTTCAGGTACAATACGACGTTGTTCGTACTTCGTAGATCACATTCGTTGGTTTGGTTTGTTTGGGTGTCTACGTCTAGACTAGAAGCTTCCAACTCCAAGACCCAAGTGCGAATCGAGAGGCCTTTTTGTAACGTGCACGTTTCTCTCTATTTCGCTATGTTTTTCGCCACTTATTAGGCCTATATCGTGCTGCATTTCCACTCGTAATATCATTTAATCCTTGTATTCGAGTGTACCATTTTTGGTGCACGTATTTTTGGCATCGTTTCGATAACGTCATTGTGCATGATGCATCTACAAAATTATAATTTTGTGTGTAGAAAGCCCTCAAACGTGATGATGTGATTTACGAAACAATAAGTAGGTACCATACTAGAAAAATTTACTATTGATTTATGTATACTTTATTGTGTAAAATTGCAAATGGTGCTCGTATCATTTTTTTTTTGGCGCTAATTAACGACCTCAGATCTGAAACACAAACAAAAAAGACCCTTTTATCATCTCCTGGCATCCCTATGGTATTTTTTTTGGTTTTGCATGTCTCCTGTGCTAAATTTATTCGGTATTACGCGCAATATGGAATAAGTAATTTATTTTTTCATCATCGCATATGTTCATTTATCGTAATTGCTGGGCGCAAAAATTCATTCTATCGGAAACATGTGCTGTGCGAGAGGGCAATTTAAGATCTTCGAAGGAGAGATAAATCTTGTGTAATTCTAAAATTAAAATATGTACATTTTTCCAAGCTGGTATACAATGTAATGACATTTTAATTGAAATGCAAGAGGCAATGTCTTGTTAACGAGTTTTTAAAAAAATATCGTCGTCGTTCGCCTTCTTCCTGAATGGTTAATATTTTCCATCGTATCGTAGTCAATGGATTAACTTTGAGGTTCGGGCTGTAAAATATTCATATTCGACGAACGTTTTTGCAATATCAATATTAAATTTTATGTGAGCGTTTATTTAACGAGGGTGTGATTGTTTTGGAATGCGTCTTGAATGGCTGTACGAGCGTTTACATCGTAATTGGGAAAAGTATACCAGGGGTCGTCTTCAACAGGTCTTCATGGTACCTGTCGCTGCTTTGATGTCTTCAGACCATCCAGAGAAAACATAGCTCTGGTTTTGTGCCAAAAAAGCCAATAAACCACTTTCATTTTAGCATAACCAATCCACAGTCTGCAGAAAGGTTTTAAAAATTTATTCACCTAAAAAAAAAAAAAAAAAATCACGATCAGTCGACCCGATTTGAAATGATTGATGGAGAATGCAACGCAGTAGACATTCCTCAGTCTGGGTTATCGAGAGATGGAAAATGCAATCCGAAGCAGTTTTCATTAATTTGATTAATTACTCTACGACGCGAACAAAATGGAAAGCAAATCAATTAATTGCTAGGCTGGGTCGATTTTCACTTTTCGTCCAAAAATCCAAATTCAGTGGTGCTCAATTTTTTGCCAACTCGTCGAATGGATGGATTTTCCTTAGTTTAGAACTCGAATCTAGTTAGATAAATTTTTTCACATGGAATTGGATTGTAGTTGTTCAATTTACCAAATATAATTCCAAGTATTAGATACTTGATATTCAAAAAGGGTGGGAAGGAAGGAGGGAGGTCTAAACGAAATTTTTGTAATAACCAAAATTATTCCTAGAATTTCAATCTACAACTTTTGTTGAAATATTTTTTTAATTGCACTCTACCTCTCCCCAAATTTTGAATAATAAGAACCTAGGTACGTTGTATTATACAAAACTATAGGGGAGGGAGGGGCCCAATCGAAATTTTTGTAATAATCAAAATTATTCTTAGAATTTCAATTTACAACTTTTGTTTGAAAATTTTTTAAATTGGACCACTACCTCTCCCTCAATTTGGAATAATACGTTTCTGCGCTGTATTACACAAAACTAAGGGGAGGGAGAGACTCAATCGAAATTTTTGTAATATCCAAAATTATTCTAGGATTTCAATCTACATTAAAAAAAAAAAAAAAAAAAAAAAAATGTTTGGACTCCTATCTCTCTTCTCTTGAAATAATATAGGCGTATACGTTGTATTATGCAAAACTAGAGGGGAGGGAGGGGCCCAATCGAAATTTTTGTAATAATCAAAATTATTCCTAGAATTTCAATTTACAACTTTTGTTTGAATTTTTTTTAAATTGGACCCCTACCTCTCCATCAATTCGGAATAATACGTTTCTGCGTTGTATTACACAAAACTAAAGGGGAGGGAGGGGCCCAATCGAAATTTTTGTAATAATCAAAATTATTCCTAGAATTTCAATTTACAACTTTTGTTTGAAAATTTTTCATTTGGACCACTACCTCTTCCCCAATTTGAAATAAGTTTTCACGTTGCATTATGCAAAACCAGTGGGGAGGGGAGGGGTACAATTGAAATTTTCGTAATAACCAAAATTGTTCCTGCAATTTTTGTTTGAAAATTTTTTCAATTGAACTGTTTCTCCCTTTCTCCCCTCCTCAATTTTGAATGAGATCTACGAATTGTTTTTCAAAACCGAAGGGGGGGGGGTCCAACTGAAAAAATTTTCCAACAAAAGTTGTAGATTGAAATCCTATGAGTAATTTTGATTTCGACCCCTCCCTCCCCTCCAGTTTTAATAAAGTATTTACGTACTCTCATACTTGGTGAAATTAAACAACCACGATCCACTTCCATATAAACGAATTTATCAAACTAGACTCAATTCTCTTATAGATCGTTCTATGAGAGTTCTCTGAAAATAATTTCGATTTTTTTTTTGAATGAGTATTCTCTTGCCAAATGTTCATTTCGGTGTGAAAAAATATTATCTAATTTTTTCCTGAATGCAAAATGAAGATCTTATCAGAGGATGTGTGCGGTTATTACTTATTAGATAATCTCATCCTTCCTTTTGTAAACTGGACTAATGAATTTTACGTCAATGATTTCGGTCTAATGGGTATTAATAAGTATTCGTGAATTAATTCGCAGAACACGAGGTACTAGGTATAGATTCCTAGGCGTAAGTTCGATGCTCCCAAAAGATCCAAAGAGGAGCTCGTAAGTTTGTTATTTTTGCTCCTGTGTCTAAACGTAGATCATACAATGTCTCAACACTGCGTTATCTGTACCGGATAAATGTTATCTCGGTAACTAACTTGGGTATGACCTACCCATTCGATAAGCATTGTATATGAGGCCACGAACGTGTATAACTACATTAGACAGAATACCTACTTACGTCACGAACGCAGCAATTTGGCGGACTGTTTTGTGAGGAAATCAACCCGGCCTTAGAAACCCTTTGAAATTTACTTGTAGAAAATCATCGTTAGGATTTTTCACTTCTTCGAATACCATAACGACCTTCCGGTGGTGATTTTTTTTATTTGACATGTAGATGAATTAATCATCGCGGTGCAATTTTCTACGATGCATATATTTGAATGTATAAAATTACACATGCAGTTTTCATACTTATACCTTTTGGTATATGTCTAATTAATGAAACCCAGGTGTTTTAAAGACTAGAAATCCGATTTAATGAATCGTGTCCTCGTGTTCTTACATTTAGTTTTTTTTTCGCTAGTTCAACATCTCATCGTACCCCAACTTCGAAATGATAAATAGGAAATGCAACTAGCATAAAAGTGGTAAAAAAAATTCACCTTTGAAAATGCACCTCGTATAGACTGGTGCGAAATATCGAAGGGTTTATGTGTTTTATGCGTTGGATTTTTTTTTCATTTCTGAATTCTAAAGCATCCCTGCAGAGTGGTTGCATTTTCGTCGAGTTGATTTATTTTTCTTGCCAGGTTCGCGAGTGAATCAAGCAGGGTTGAATTTATGGTATTCAATCGGTGTTGCTTTTTGGAAATCTAGTTTGTACCGATAGAGGGTGTGACTAATTAAATCGAGGATATATTTTTTAATTCGACGTATTATAAAGTGGTTATGTATAAGAAGAGGGAGCCAGACGACGGCGAGTTATTGATGTATGGGGTTTTCATCCTGCGAGTACAGACGATTCTCGTGTTTATTTATGAAATTGCTATTCAGAGCGGTTCTCGATTTAACCCTATTTATTAGCTGGCTAATTTTTAAATGAAGTTTTGTATCTTTTCAATTACTCGAATGTCGAGGTGAGGTGTCGTCGTTGGCACCTGGTAAACTTTTTGGTACGACTTGTACGATTAAGAAGAGGTTATGCGGGAGTGGTCGATGTCTCTGTGAGGTTTGATGGGAAAGTTGAAAATAGCTGGGGATGAAGGAAGTTTTTCAGTTTTAGCTGATTTTTTTTTATAGGCTATTGTGTGAGTTAGGTCCTAATTGAGAAGCAGGATAATAGGGTGACTTTTGATCATACCTTTGAATTTTTAGATTTTGACAAATTAGCCTAAATCGCAATTTTTACGAATAATTTGGGCTTCCAGCCCCAAACCTATTTGACCATCTAAAGAATTTTAAGAAACATGTTTTTAAAAGAAAATTTTTACTATACCTATTTTATAATTTTTTTCGAAAATAAAATGTAAAAAAACACAAGAATTTGAAGGGAAAAAAACGAAGAATTGTTCAATTTTTTCAGAGATTTTTTCTCTGAAAATTTCTTTAAATGAAATTTTATTGTGCTGTTTGTGGGTTTCAATCTTTGGAGCCTTTTTGACTCTTATGTAGTATCAAAAATCGAAAATTAGAGGTCATTGATTCTCAATTTGGGAATTGAACCTTTGGGACAACTTTAGTGCAAGACACTATTTTTTAAAGGCCTCTAAAACAGGTCCAAAATTTATGAAAATTTTGAAATTTTCATAAGTAACGAGGACTTCTATTTTATTCATTCAATTCATGCAGATTTCAACTTTCTAGGTCTACCTCCTCTCTTATTAGGCTCCAAAAATTTAATTTTTGGGTCACTTTTCCTAGTTTATTAGCCTGCAGATTTCTAAAATTGGCTCAAGGGTTCCAGAATTTCAGCATAGGTCGAGTTTATGCCCCTGTTGAGCTTTTAGTTCGTTTGGACCCTTACACTTCTTAGTTCTTTGGATGGGGTTAAAATTCAAAAATTTTCATATTTTTTCAGTTTTTTGATACGTTGATCATTGATCAGTCTAGAGCCAAAACCAAATGACCTGGCTAGAGGAGGGGGAGTAAAAGTTGTTAGGCTAAATCGGTGGAGATCACTGAAGTACATTTTGGTCGTTTTGACTTCTGAGGCTAAAGTTTGAAGCAAGACCCCATTTTTTAAAGACCTGTATAACTGGTTCAAAAATACAAAAAATTTTGAAAATTGTCGCTGTGATGGGGACTTGTATTGTCTTCAATATTTATTCAAATTTCAGCTTTCTAGGTCACCCCCAAGCCTCCGAAAAATCAATTCGGGATAACTGTATCACGTTGACTAGGTCCCAAAATTTCAGAATAGGTCAATTTTATACCCCTGATCGGCCTTTTGTGGGTTTAAACCTTTGGACCTGTTTTCACCCTTATTTAGAGGAAAAAATTGAAAATTTTCATGATTTGTTCGTTTTTGGTGATTGATTGGCCTAAAGCCAGAATCAGATTATTTGTGTGTGGGGGGGGGGGGGGGGGTAAAAAGTTACTACGTAAAATTGGTAGAAGTCACCGAGGTATCTTTTGAGCGTTTTTATTTCTAGAGATTAAATTTAGAGCAAGGTTTTTTTTTTTTGAAAGCCTTTGAAAGTGGTCCAAAATTATGAAAGTTTTTGAAATCTGCACCTGTGAGGGAGACTCATATTATCTTCAATCTGTGCAAATTTCAGTTTTCTAGATCATCCTCGCCCTTTATTAGGCACCAAAAAATGCATTTTGGGCTTACTTTTTCACGTTTATTATCTCACAGGCCCCTGAAATTGGCCCAAGGTTCTCAAAATTTCAGAGTAGGTTCAGTGTATGCCCCTAATGTGCCATTTGTAGGTTTAAACCTCAGGACCTCTTTTGACTTTTGTACAGAGTTCAAACTCAAAAATCTCAATTTTTTTCATGTTTCTTGTTTCTTTGATCGACCTTTAGCCCAAACCAAATGATCTAGGGTACTAAAATTTGCCATGTGGAATTGATATAGGCCACGGATGTACTTTTTGTAGATTTTGACTTTGGGGCTCAAATTTTGGGCAATACATTATTTTTAAACCCCTTTACACTGGGTTCAAAATTATGAAAATTTTCGAAATTTGCATCAGTGATGAGAAACTAATGAACTATATCATCTCCAGCATAATATGCAAATTGCAGCTTCCTAGGTCATCCATTCTACACTCGTTAGGCCCCAAAAAGTGAATTTTGGGGTCATTGTTGTTTCCAACTTTTCACTTCTGTTTTTTTAAAAAGTTTGACCCATAAAAAAATCTGCCTTCACGTCGCAGCATGACTTAACTTTCAACGACTTCTTTCATTCAAGTAGGCTTTTTAACTGAATTTAAATTGATAAGAAAATTGTAAAATTATCAAAAATTTCAATAATATGCAATTAATTTTTGGCAGTAATTTCCGTGTTCCCATCATTATTGCAAACCTGTCGGCATCTTTGTAGAAGAATTATCGCCTAGGGCTACACTTTTGCCAATTTTTTGGTCTTCTGCAAAGCTAAAACATTATCAGAGGTGTTCATAATATCTCCAGGCGTCGGAATTGTTGGCAGTGTATTTATTGTTTTCTTCACTGGTCTCCCTAGACTTCGTCTCCATGTTGGCATCTAGCTTTTAATCCTCCTAGGCGATCGTTCATCAGGTATAACACCTGTATCGAGAAAATAATCAACTAATCGAGTTCTGCCAATAAAAAGCATTTCAATCGATACCCCACTTGACCCATTTAAAATTTGAAACCCGTCATGATTTCGTAACCTTCTCTCGTGACGATCGCACTGTCCAATCCACTTGACAGCCTGAAAAAAAATCTCACAGCGAAATTAATTTGTATTTTTAGCTGGAAATCCGACAAAGCACCATATGTTTATTGGTAACCGGTCCGATGACCGGAAGTGGACGACAATGACCCGTAGTGAGTTTGAAATTCGAGCCATGCGAATGTCGGTGGCGCTTCAGTGGTCCGTTATCGGCACCGTAAGAAAAGTGAATTTCTTCGGAAACCTTTCAAACGTGCGGATTGCCCGAGTGGTCGTAAATTTTCCAAATGGACTGATGTGTCCGCCCTTAAAAATATCAATCACCCTGAGAGACGTATTTCCTTTATGTGTGAGTATTGGCGAGATGCTGAGGAAATTGACATCAGGCGTCACGAGGTCGTCATCGTCGGTATGGTAGATATGCACAGATAGGGGATGAGTCGAAGGGAAGAATTTCCAAGAAGGTATCAGGTGTATACACCCTGAATCTGGATAAATACCAGTCGAAGAAATTCGGCCTCTAGGGTGATACGAGGCTAACAAGGGCGAAGGGAAAGAAGATACATTGCGATTCGACCAAAGCCTTAAGGAAAAGATTCATCGGTTGGCTGGTTTGTTAGTATGTTGTTTTTATTAAAGTGTGCGCCAGTATTGGTGCTGGTTGGGCTTGTATTGGTGTGTCGGCTAAATTCGGAGAACTGTGGTGAGAAATTTAGATCCCTTTTCGGTAGTGTTTAATGGGCATTAGTTCCAAGAATTATTCCACCCCTAATACGTTTTCAATGGAGCCTTCACTTCACTTGTTCGAGAGAAAAATAATGCCTCCCTCACACGGCTGGAATGATGATTTCTCTCTTTCTCGAGTACAGCCAGGCAGCCTCCTATCTGGTTTAGGTATCGTTTACACTGATGGAATGCCACAACCTGGATCCCTACTAACGGGATCCTGGGGCCTGGGCTGCGGGGACAGGATATAAACCAGCAGTTCGTTAGACCAGAGAAGAGATGATCGGGCTGAAAATTATGGTATCGTCTTACTCTCTCGTGTAAGAGAACCTCTCTGATTTTTAGATTCGGAATTCTTTTTGGGTGGTAAATAATAAACGCGGAGCGCCGCAGTGAGCGGAGGAGCGGGTCGGGGGAGTATTATCGGCCAACCTGTCTGTGCGACTTTTTAAAGAACTAGTCGACGGTGGTTCCCTTTTTAAGAACGCCGTGTACAGATTTACTTATATGCTGCGGTTCAGTCAAGGCTGCCACTAATTTTCAACCTGACATATCCAATTTATCACGAACCGTATCTCTCCGGTGCGCCTGCCTGGTCGCTTGTATGCCGCTGTGTCACGCGTTTTTTGTGTTTTTTTGAGCCGCATACTCGTGCCCCTTGCAACCTCTTTGGGCTGGAAATTTTCACCGAAATGACCACTGTGTCCTGTTTCATCCTTCCCAGTCCGAGGAACATACCTCCAGATCTCTTTCGGACGCAAGGCCGGTGTCGAAAATCCATTGAAAAATTGAAAGTTTTTGACAAATAAATATGTTATAAAAATTTTTCCAAGGCCCCGATCAAAAAATTTTTCAAACAAAAGTTGTGTATTTTGATCTAAGAAACAATTTTGGTTATTATAAAAATGTTGATTGGATCACTCCTTCCCTTTCTTTTCGCATTTTACGTATGGAAATCACATGGAAAATCACGTACGTGCAAAATTGGAGAGGAATGAGTGGGCTAATCAAAATTTTTGTAATAACAAAAATTGTTCCTGAGATCGAAATACACAACTTTTGTTTGAAATTTTTTTCGATTGGGGTCTTAGGTACAGATAATATAGGGAAAAGATGGATCATCTCGCTCTCTATGAGATTTTCATAGGTAAAATGCAAAATTGGAGGGGAAGGAGTGATCCAATCACAATTTTTGTAATAACCAAAATTATTTCTGAGATCAAAATACACAACTTTTGTTTGAAACTTTTTTCAATTGGGGGCTATTTTTTTTTCTTCAAAAACTCGTCAAAAATTTAAAATGGATTTTCAATACCATTTTTTCGTTTTTCCAAAAAAAAACCACGTAGGCATTCTGACAATTCCATTTTTTGTTCAAAAGTGGAAAGATATTTTCCATCATTCAATAATTGGATTTTTAAAACCGTGCACTAATTTGTTCTTTTCTTCATTTTCTATGTTTTTGATAGGGTGTTTCTCATATCTACTGTTTGGGAATCAAATTTTCTTCCAATTATCATCATTTAAAAAGTGAATATCACACTTCTACTAAATTTTTAATTTTCAAAACTGGTTTAGTCAAGAATGCATACTCATCAATTTGAAAGAAAATGGATTTTTGGTATGTGTATTGAGGGTAGTGGGCTGAAAGGAATCAAGGGGTCTTGGAATATTTTATATCATACGGATATTAAAAGATAATGCTTTATTCTGGGCTAGTTCGGCTTTGGGTCCAAAGGGGATATTATACTCTTGGAAGTGCCACAACGCTGGAACAGAATCAAGCACCACTCGAAGGACACACAGTTTGGCTCCAAGACCATGAAATACTCGTGTCCCTTGCAACCTCTTTGGGCTGAAAATTTTCACCGGAACGGAAATGACCACTGTGTCCTGTTTCCTCCATCCCAGTCCGAGGAACATACTTCCATATACTCTTGGAAGTGTCGTAACGCTGGAACAGGATCAAGCACCACTCGAAGAACACAGTTTGGCTTCAAGACCATGCAAAATCACCCAAAATCCACCCATACAGCTATTTCTTCGAATACCACCTCATCCTTGTTAATAAAATATGCTCTCGTTGCGCCAATCGACGCGACTACCACGTCAGATTTCAAGAAGAAATGTACAATGTACACAGCACAGAACCACTGGTGTCCATTGGAGAACAATTCACAAAAGCGCCATCGTCAATTTTTTTCGTCACGTTCATCTCCCATTCCATTGTCCTGGTCGCAATAAAATACGCACACAATCTCGGTATGGTGGTTTCCGAAACGCTATGTAGCATTCTTGTAAAGTCGAGAGAAGACGATTTAGGTGTTTTTTTCCTACTCGTACTTCACTTCTTCGCAGCTCTTCTTCTCGCGTGTAAAATGAATATGGCGTAAGCGTGACCGGCGCCGGTGGCGGTGCCGGGACCTTGTGAAATTTTACGTTGTTTTTTTTTTTCGCTCTTCTCCGTCTGTCTCCTTTGGTCGAGAGTTAAATTAAATTTTATAAAGAGAGAGAGATTTCAATAGCGCTGATATATATTTTTATGTATTAGAGAGAGGCGAACAATCGCTAAATTCTCGTCACACGCCATTAACTACTTAATAACACCCAATTAAAGTATTTTTCATTAATGAATTTTTTCCGTTGTAGCGATGACCCTAAGCCCCTAGGAGAGTGTTACAGAGTCTACCAGTCTGTTAGCCTGGTCGATGGTGGCAAAGTGCGAACCATTCGAGCCTTTTTTCCCCCACTTCGTACGACTGAATTACGAAGTCCAAGTTTAATCGGTGTTCCGATCGTGAGTTTGAGATTGACGTCAATTTTTTCCAAGAATTTTGTAAAAAAAATTGGGTTAGGTTTGAGTGAAATTGATGTTTTCCTCGCAATAAGGAAAGTAGCCAATTTTTGGTAAAATCGCGAATTTTTTTGCGAATTATTTATTTTTTCAACTTGATGGAATTTTTGTTTTCAAGAGAATGGACAGTTTTTAATGAAATTTTGAAAGTTCCCAAAATAAGTATCAATTTTTTCAAGTTGAGAAAATTTTTAATTTTTCACGTTTTTTGGTCTCTTTTTTCGGATTTCTTGGTTTAAAAGAGCGGAAAAAAATCGTTGAATTTTTTGTTTTTAAAAAAAAATCAGCAACACATTAGAATTTAATTTCTATTCATTTTTTTTTGAGAGGTGCTTTTAATTTTTTGTTGATTTAAAAAAAAAAGAACTTATGAATTTTTTGAAGTTTTTTAATGTGTGTTTTTTTTTGTAATTTTCGGAATTTAAAAAAAAATGATTAAGGTAGTTGCACCAGTGGTGGACCCTTATAGTGGAAGTGTCTTATAAAAAACATTCTGGTTTAAAAACTAATAACGTTGGCGAAATGGTGAATATACCAAACGATTCCTTGTGTATTCTACTACAAAATGCGCTATAATTTTTTAATTTTACTTCATTTCTTTGAAAATTACGACCATTTTAAGTGAAAAAATAGAAAAGTCCAGTAGTTGGTCAAGATAATCTAGTAGTTGACCACCCAGTAGTTGGTCACGCGCTAGTAGTTGATCACCCAGTAGTTGGTCAATCAGATTATGACAACGGCTCTCAACCATTTAATTTTTAAAAAGATCAATAAGTATTCGGTAAAATTGTCACTCATTAGCCATGAGAAAGAGAAACTATCATTTTTCGTAAATATTTACCAATTTTTTGCATGATCAACCACTAGAACTTTACAAAAATTTCGTAAGTCTAGTACTTGATCAAAATGATCAACTACTGGCTAAACACCATTTTTTCCTTCCAGTAGATAGTCACCGCCATATTTGATAGAATTTTGGCAATATTTTTTATTTTAATGAAGAAATGGAATCTCCAAACTCTTCTGATTCAGGTTCAAATGGTTATATTTCAAGTTTTATTAATCTTAATAGTGTAAAATTCATATTTCGATGACACTTCGGCTTAACAAAAATCTTTAGAATTGGCATCATTTTGAAAATTGTTCTAACAAAAAAAGTTCAGACGATCATTATTAATTACTTGAACAGAATTGATTAAAAACTTTTATGTGGTTCTATGCAGAAATGTTCCAGGTTTGCTCTAAAAAAAAATTCTGAAGCTATTTTGAAAATACGCTTAATTATAAACATTTTTCTTCTCAAGTGACCCACCACTGGGTCGTGGCCAACGACTGGTGCAACTACCTTATTTTTTCAATTATTTTTTTTTGTTTTTGACAAAAAGTTGATGGTTCAAATTGAATTTTGATTCATTTTTTCCTTTTTTTTTTTTTTTTTTTTTTTTTTTGGAATTGTTTGTAATTGAGATTTTTTGAAAATCATCAATTTGTCACAATATCTACGTATTATTTCAAAAAACACTTTTTAGATTAAAAAAATTTCAAAGCATAATTATTTTTGTTAACTTTTTTATGTATTTATTTATTTTTTTGAAGAAAAATGCCAATTTTTGATCGAATTGTGATTGTGAATATTTTTGAAAATCGATAAAATTAATTGAATTTCGAAACGAATTTTCAACAAATTGAAGATTTTTTAACAATACAATTTTCTCTCGATTTTTTTTTTTTTTTTTTTTATGAAAAACACTCTCCCCCGTCCATAAAAAAACTAATCTTCGGTCTATAAGTTGTTATAAATAAGACAATATTGATTTTACCTGCGCTTATCTATTTCGAAAAATATAGTTCTTTACAAACTAATATTCTTTATTTCAATTTTTTTCCAGGTTTGCGACGAACTTCACTGCGAAGATCAAGTGTTCCCGTTAGCTGTAAATTTATTCGATAGATTCCTATGCACTTGCGATACGCCAAAGAAATTTTTACAATTAGTAGCCGCCGATTGTATATTGATGGCGTCGAAAATTAGACAAGCTGTTATCGTATCCATCGATACATTATGTTATTTTACAAATTACAGCGTATCCCCTTGCCAAATGAGGGTAAGTATTGCACTTGATTCGCCTCCAACTTAATAACTAAATGTTTATCGTAATTTACTTAGTTGCATTATTACCCTTTGTGTGCGTACCTACCTACTGCGATAATGATAGGCTAGTTCAGCACAAGCACCGAAAACCGATGATTAGTTGTTTTTATTTTGAAATATTTTTCACGGTTATATTTTTAAAACCTTTGCATCGGTTCTTTCGAGTGATGAAGATGGGGTGTGGGAAATGCAAAGTGAAAGATATCCTATGACATTTCCAATTTGTTAGTCCCCTCCTCCATCTTTCGACTCTTGCTGTCGATAGGTTGATTTGAACTATTTTTGAAAAATTTCGAATGCACCTCTTGAATGAGTTAAATTTTTGAGATTTGCTTTTTTTACAGTTTCAACCCCTGAGAATGTCGATTTTTGATTTTTCTTCTATTTTTTAATTTTTTCATTGTAGTGCATTTCTCGGTCCCCCTCGTACCCCCTCCATCAATTACAGAGTTGATTGAAATAATTTTTGTGCATATTTCGAGCCTGTGCCTTTTGGGACAAACATTCCTAGGCCTTTGAGGTTTGATTTTTTCAAGATTTAAACACCTAAATTTTTAGGCTTTTTTGTCTTTCGATTTTTTTTCAAAAAATTTAATGAGTATTTTTTTTTTAAATGAATTCCTTATTTTCTTACGATTTTTTTTCAATTGCTGATTTTTTTCAAAAAATTTGTTGAAAAGGATTTTTTTATCAAATTCAAATTTTTAATTTTTTTTTCAAAATGCAGAATTTTTTTGCTCATACAAACTTTTTTAATACTTTTTTTTCAACAAATTTGTTAAATTTTTTTTTTATCAAATTCAAATTTTTCATTTTCTTTCAATTTCTAAAATTTTGTTCAAACTTCTTTCATAATTTTTTTTCCAAAAAATTTGTTGAGTAGAATTTTTTTAATGTTGAAAAAGATTTTTCAAACCAAAATTCAAATTTTTCAATTTTTTCAAATTTCTGAAATTTTGCTCACACACACAAACTTCTTTCATAATTTGTTTTTCAAAAAATTCGATGGGAAGATTTTTTTATTCAAAAAAATTGTGGAAAGGGATTTTTTAATAAAAATTTAAATTTTTCAAATTTTTTCAAAATGCTGAAATTTTTTTGCTCGAAACTTTTTAAAATATTTTTTTATTCAAAAAAATTGTTAAAAGGGACTTTTTTTATCAAATTTTTATTTTTCCACTTTTTTCAAATTTTTTCAAATTTTGCTCACACAAACTTTTTTTATTATTTTTTTTTCAAAAAAGTTGTTGAAAGGATTTTTTTATCAAATTCAAATTTTTCACATATTTTCTTCTTCAAATTTCTGAAATTTTGCTCATACAATCTTCTTTTAATTTTTTTTTTTTTTTTTAATTTGTTAAAAAGTTTTTTTTTATTGAATTTAAAATTGTCACATTTTTTTCAAGTTGCTAAAATTTTTGATTCGTACCAACTTCTTTTATAATTTCTTTTCAAAAAATTTATTGAAAAGATTTTTTTTTGACCACTCAGACTGCTGGGAAATTTTATCCTCGAACCCAATCTGAAAGTACCCTGGAAAAAGGCTAGTTATTTTAATCATGTACTCGTCCCTGTGTTTCACCGTCGTATGTGTCTCTAATTCGAATTAGTCTTCGATGGCAAGTACGAGTACATCAACATGGGCGGTTTCGTTTGATTAGCGACCCTGACGATGGAATTTCGTCAATAAAACTGGTTCACAAGAGCTCGCATGAGCGCGCGGTCCAAAGTATTTTCACGTTTTATAGTTTCGGCTGTACACATAAGAAGTGTCGTGCTGGTTGATGGAACATTATATACACAACACACACACAGGTAACCTACCTTCCTAACCTCCTAGTGATGAAGCTGCACGAAGGAGGGGTAGTTTTTACCGAGAAATCTATATATTTAATATGATGAAATTGAGCGAGGCTCGAGCTCGGTCTGCGGCTATGTACACTGTGTATTATCGACATGTACTACCGATCCCCTCTACTCGTCACGTTTACCTCGCCATCCAAAAGGATGGTTAACGAGCTGCAGATAAAAATCTATCAGGCAGATACATTTATTTATATACTCTTTATACCTATACGTTGACAAACGAATACCTCCTCTAATTTTTTTCTTTTATCGTGAAGGTGTTGTTTTGGGTTTTCTTTTACGGGGACAAGATGACCGTAAGCTATCGGGGTGGTTAATTACAAGGAGGCTGCGTCGGCCCGCGCGCCTTATATATATATATATATATAGTATATATGACGGGTGTATTCATTATCGCCTATTTAAATAGGCTGGTAGAATGCGGTCTTGTGGAAGGCGCGATTCACTATCTCATCTCGTGAGAAATCGGTGATGCTGAGCGCCGCCTGCTCTAGGGCTTGGGCTTTTCATATAAGAGAAAAGATGAAGGAAAAAAAAGGCGCGAGCCGAACAATACACCTGTATGGGTATTTGGAGCGTTCGGCGACCGGAACTGGATACGTATGTTTTTGGTCAGTGCTTTGCGGTAGATGCGAGTACGCATCGAGGACGACATCTTTTTTGAGAGCAGCTCAGCACAGCGGAATCGCGCGGTATTGGCGAAAAAATTCAATTGAATAAAGGACCATCGAGAGAAGAAAATAGGTGTACATAATACACGTATAGAAGGAGAAAGAGTTGTAGAGGAATGATAAGGGTCCATTAAAGAATCGGAGACGTGCGATGGATTGGGTCTTCGGTGGAGTGGAGGCGAACGGGGTGTGCCAGACTGCTCTTAGCTGACGGCGAAGAATTCTCACATTCACTATAATAATCTGGTTTTCGTGAATGGAGTGCGATCGTTTCTCTCTTTTTAACGTCTCCTTGAACAAGTGAGTTGGAGAAGAACACGAAAGGGCGAACGAAGGCTGGTCCGGCGAGGGCGACGGGGCGCTGCTTTTTATTTTAGTTAATAAATCTATTGTGGAACACACACACGCACAGACCAACTTGCATAACAAAGATGAAAGAACATTGTGACGATGGTCGAGAAAGGGGTAAACAGAGGAGAAAAAATCACGAGAAAAGAGTGAAAAAAAAAATAGAAAGCGAGCAGAGTAGAGAATTTATGTGAAACCTCAGGTACGAATTAACAATCTCGTCGAGTATTTTGACACCCCAATTGGCAACACTTTCGTTGTTATAAATGGTCATCTTCGCCGCACATAGGCCTTTCCAGCATATCGAAGATAGAAAATCAAAACAAGCCAACTAGTAAAAGAGGAAGGAAAAAAACACAGGTATTTAGAGGGCGCCTTCTTCTTTCGTTCTTTCTTCGCATATAACAAACCGGCAAATAATAAAGGAATTCCAAGCTTAATGGATGTGTTCCAGGGGTCGCTAAATGAAGCATTAAAAAATATTGTCCCAGGTCCGAGGGTTGTAAATTGTACCTATACCCAAGTTCTCTTATATGGTTATAAATGATAACCGTTGGGTTGCTGCGACGAGATTCGAGTGTTTTTTTTACTCTTTTTTTTAATAAGTAGACGTGGTTTTGTCATCTGATTTATGGCGGGATGAATGGAGCGAACATGTGATCGTCTGTAGGACCATATTGAATGAAAGTACCGCAATCCGGGGTTCTTGTAGAATTTTTTCAACCTGCTAGAAATCGTACTGTGTTTTACATGAACCGAAAATGGTCCCGTTGTTGTCCAGATCTTCATTCAGGGTAACAAGTGGTATTCGAACAATACCGTCGATTGATTTGCAGCCTGTGATGAGAGGCCCGACCGAGTATTTAAGATTTTTCTCGGTTTGTGAGGTCTTTCGACGTAGTGCTTATTTTTTTCTTGTCTGTTGATTCCTTTTTACTATTTTAAGAGAAAGTATACCTAATGTTGGTTTTTTTTAGGGCGACAGGGATTGACGTTTTGTGAAAAAGGGAATCATTTTATTGACCATGTTTCGGAGTGGTTTATAATGTTTGAGGAAGGTTTTGATTTTGAAAAGTAGAATGAAGATGGATTTATGGGCTTTCGGCATTTACTATGTTTTGTTTTTGTATCTACCTGTACCTAAGTGGAATTAAGCTCGTGAATATTTTCAGTTTGTAGATAGAATTGATGGAATTTTAGGCGCAATCCGATCGATGCCTCGACGGTGTAATTGAAACATTTTTTGGGGTTGGTTCTGAGGAAGAAGTAGGGCCAGGAACCAGTAGAAACTTTTCCTTGAAATTCCCTTATCTTCATTTTATTGCTTTTTAAGTTATTTAAAGATTGCTTTGATCTTTTCTAGAAAACAATTTTATTCACTTTCGTTGAAAATTTTTTCTTTCAAAATTTTATTCTTTTAAATCATCCTGAGAAACAGTTCTATTAAAATTTTATTTTAAATGAATTTCCTGGAATTTTTCAATAATCTTGTTCTTTTTTTCCCTCAAATTTTGATTTGTTAAAATTTTTAAAAAACATGTTGCTCGAAATGTTTTTTTTTTTTTAATTTTACCAAAATTCAACTTTTTATTGTTGAAAATTGGAAAATTGGAAAAATAACAATTTTCACATTTTTGTTTTGGAACATTCTTTAATTTTTTTTTATTTAAAAAAAAATTTTGTTGAAAACAATTTTTCTAATTTTATCAACAATTACTTTCTTAAAATTTTCAATAGCTGCAATTTTGCAATTTGCTACTTTTTTTGTGTCAAAATAAAACTCGTTTGCAAATGTGAATTGTAGATAATTGTTGTTGTTGTTTTTTTTTGTTTTTAGTTTTTTGAAAAGTTTTTTTTCCTTTTTTATCAAATTCGCTGCAAACATTTTGTAGGTACTTTCTTTCTTTCTTTCTTTTTTTTTTTTTTTTTAATAAAAAAAGTATTTTTTTATTTTCAATTTTTTTCAAAAATCAGATCCTTTCAAATTTTTATTAATGAACCTTTTTTCAAAATTTTGAAAAATAAATTTTCAAACCTTCGACTGTGGACCATTTTTTAAAAAAAATCATGAAAAACATTTTTTTCTTCATTTGTCAAAAGACACTTTTTGTAAATTTTAATTTTAGAACAAATTTTTCAAAATAAGTTTTGTTGTGAAGATTTTTTCAATTTTTTGTGGAACATTTTTTTCAAATTTTATTGAATTATTTAAATTGATTCATTTATCTAATTTTGATTTTTTTTTCTTAAAAATTTTGTTTATTGTTTTTTAAATTTTTTTTTTAAAAATGTTAAGTATTTTTAAGTTTTGACTGTGAGAATTTCAAAAATTTTTATAAGAATTTTATTTTCAATTTTTACCGATGGCCAATGCTCAAATTTTTTTAAAAACAATTTATTACCTACACCTTTATTCATAATTTAAAAAAAAAAAAACATTTAGGTATTTTAGTTGATTTTTTTAAAATTCTGTCAAAAAATTTCGAATTTTGGCTGTGGAAAATTTTTCGAATGTTTACTAAAATCGTTTAAACTCCATTCTTTGTAAAACCAATTTTTCGCATATTTGTTAAAAATCAATAAAAAAAGTTTAAAAACAACTTTTTTGAAATTTTTATCAAATTTTTTTCTTTCTCATTTAAAAAAAAAAAAAAAAATTCTAATCAACATGTATCTAAACAATAGACATTTTTTTTTAAATTTTACTGAAACGTCTACAATTTTTTTTTATTGTAGACTTTTTTTTTTAATTTTGTCAAAAATCAGACGTTTAAAAATTTTTTGAGAATGAATTCTTCACGTTTTAACGTGGAGAATGTTTTTTCCTTCTTAATTTTTTTTGAATAACGAGTTTTCTTTAATTTCTGTAGATACTTTTGAATTTTGCAAAAAATGGAATTCTTGAAAATTTTATTTTACTTAAATAATTTCTCCAAAATTGTTTTTGCTTTAAAATGTTGTCTGAAGAAAGTAGGTATTTTTAAAATAATTTTTGAAGGTTAAACTCTCAACTTTTGATTGAGTACATTTTTTTAAAATTCTGGAGTCTATCCCCCCCCCCCCCCTCCTGCCAAATGCCAAAGCTCAAATTTGTTTATTGTCAAGAATTTCATACATTGTTCTAGGAAGTTTTAATAAAAAATCGCTTGAAAAAAAAACTTTTCTAAATTTATTGAAAAATTCATTTTTCAAAATTTGATTATTAAAAAAAAAACTCGAAAAACAATTTTTTTAAATTTTATGAAAACCTAAATTTTGAATTGCAAACAACATTTCATAGACTAAAATCTGAAAAAAATAATTTTTCTATTTTAGTTGATTTTTTTCAAAAAAATTTCTTTAAAAATTATTTTTTAAAACTTAGTAAAATAATAATGAAATTTTTCAAAATTTGATAAAAAAAAGAATGCAATTTTCAATTTTTGACTATGGGTAATTTTTTTCAAATTTTAATAAAACTCATATTTTTATTGGAAACAATTTTTTACATTTTTGTTGAAAATTTGAAGAAAAAAAAACAATTTCTATTTTCATGTTAACGATTTTCTTAAATTTTGTTTAAGAACAATTTTGAAAAAATTTATTTCAAATTAAATTTTTTAAACTTCTCATTTCTCTGATATCAGCATTTTTTATTGAAATTTTTTTTTCAAGTTTTTTCAAAAATGAGATTCATTAAAATTTCGTTTATTTCAACACCTTTTTTTTTCAGTTTGTCGAAGACTCAAATATTTTTAAATTTTGTGAATTGAATTTTTTATTTGATATTTAATAGACTATTTTTTTTTTTTTGCTATTGATCAATTGATTTTTAAATCGCTTATTTTTGATAATTTTTGTTATCGAATAATTTTTTACGCCTCGTAGATCCTATTCCCATGATTTATTCAAGACGAATTCCACGTTCAAATGAGATAAAACTTCCCTCACTGCCAAAGGCCGAAGGCAAAACCTGCATAAATTTTGGCCAAGGCAGTGGCATGGCAGTTCATTCGCTCGAAAAGCTTCGACACAAACGCCCGACCTTGATGAATATTCTTTCCCAAGGCGCGCCCTTTCTTCGAACTCGCAGATTTAAACCCATTGAAAAGAAAAAGAAGAACAGTTGGTTTATATGGAAAAGAATTGAGAGAAAAAAAATTCCTTCACAACCCGCAGCACCATTCATTTTGGCGATCCGATCCGATCCCGAGCACATTGCACGTACACAACCAGAACGACTCAATTGAAAAATTGATAATTTGCCAAATCAACTTTGTCGTCGCTGGTGATGTGGTCGATAGATAGACATTATAGAGTACAACGTATTAAATATCTTACATAATTTCGCCGTCATCTCAGAGATCGCGATCGCAGGCTCGGTACAATTTACACTAATCTATCAGGGCAAAGGGGCGGCGAAGAAGTGGGAAAAATATTGTTATAATTTGCTCACGACGACGCCTTGTAGCAAGTACCTCGAATTGCGCGGAGAGGGCTGATGAATAAAAAAATAACCATAAGAGCTCTGGCTCTTTCTCTCATCTACGATGTCAACCGGTCTTAAGAGCTAATTGAGTGTGTTAAACATCGAATCCGGTGCTGCGATGGTCGTTTACTTTTTTTTTTCAGCTCTATTCTTTCCTCGTTTCTTGTAAACGTAGTAATGCCGGTCCATACCAAAGATAGAGGATCAACATCTCTTTAAAAAATTTTTAAAAAACGCGTACGTGTATTTTAATGATCGTGGGAACAACGATGACGGGAGTATGACTTAAGGATAGTCAAAATGTCTGGTCAGTTTGTTGCCGTTGCCGAACTGTCTACCTATTAACATTGCCCCTTCGTCATTTGCATATACTATAAGACGACGTGGCGTCGTCTACCTCGACTCGTTCCCTTTCCAGTGGTTTTTAATGCTGCGTAGTATCATATGAAAATGCCGATGCTGCCGGTGTTGTTACGGCGGTTGATTTTGCGTGTGTGAGAATTTCACCTTTAGGATGACATACGGTAGATTATTTGGTGTAATTTTTTTCACGTTTCACCTAGTTTTTCTTTTTTTTTTTCTACCTTCATGTACCGCTATGACCATCATGGGTGGTTGATTTTGCACCCTGGTTCTTCTTATCGAAGAAGAAGTCCGGTGTATTGGCTATTTCGCATTGTATAGAATTTTTCATCTTTTTTCCTCCTATTCGCCGGGTTGATACGTTGAAATAATTAACGACCATGTACGGTCTGCGACTTCCTGACAGAAGTGAAAAAAATAAGCCAGACTTTCTATTATACGAGCCAAAGGTGCGTAAACAATTGGTCTTGGATAAGCGCAGATGTAAGATCAATTTCATCCCTAGCACCTTTCATCATCTCTCTCTGTCTGTCTGTCTACGTTGACGATACGTAGTATAAATAAAACAAAAGAACAACTTGCTAGATTATCCCTCGTGTTATAATTTCTATGCATGAAGAAAGAGGGGGCACTTTCTTTTAATCGATGGCATGCGCCCTCGACTAATTTTTAAAAAAAAAATCGTCTCCCATATGCGAACCTTGTATTCATCGTATCCATTCGAAAGGTGCATGTACCGTAATTCAACGGTTCGACGTGTCTACGTAGCCAGATATTCGGGGAAGTATTTTCTCACATACATTCGTCTGATGTACTCGCGAGAAGAGAGTACGTACATAATAAGCCGGCCACCGAGCAAACAAACCCCCCTTTCGGATGTTAATTCGTCAACTGAATCCGCCAATACAATGGTGCTCGATGGTATGTCGAAAACAATAAGGAAAACCTCCTCTTGCCAGTCTGGAAATATGCCGACGTCTGGACAAAAGTTGCATATTTGTCGTCTCAGTCTCAGTCTCACAGTGCTCAATAATACGCCACGATCGTCTATTGTCAAAAAATCCACGTACCAGACCAGACCCTTCTTGTAGACGGGGTGCGTTATTTTGCAATATGTTCTGTTTTGCCGAGAGAGTACTTTAACAATGAAATTCGCTGGCATAGGTGAGGAAAAAATATCGAAAAATTAGTAAGAGGAGAAGAGTATGAGAAATTTTATACGGTGGAGTGATGTAAATGGTTTGTGCACTTGATGGAATGTGAGTTTTCAGCAAGGATGTGGAAGTGGTATGCTGAAATCTGCCCAATCGTCTACTTTGTTATTTTTATACAAACAGGAAGTAAACAATATTATCGATATTTCTAAAAACCGATTATCATTTTTTTTTAAATTTTGACCGATATTTTTCGAAAATATTCAATTTTTTTGAAAACTGATGACTCAATTTTTTTTGAAAACTGATGACTCAATTTTTTTTGAAAACTGATGACTCAATTTTTTCGAAAACTGATGACTCAATTTTTGGAAAATTGATGACTGAATTTTTTGACAAATGATAACTAATTTTTTTGAAAATTGACGACTCAATTTTTTTTTTAAATTAAAGAATCATATTTTTTTTAAATTGAAAACTCAATTTTTTGAAAAATTGATGACTTAATTAATTTTCAGAAAATTGATACCTAACTATTTTTTTGAAAATAATTGACACAATTCTTTGAAAATCCATGACGTTTTCACTCGATTTTTTTGAAAATTGGTAACTTGATTTTTTGATAATTGATGACCCAATTTTTTTGAAAAGTTATAACTCATTTTATTGAAAATCTTTGACTCAATTTTCAGAAAATTGATTACAATTTTTTTGAAACTTGGTGAGACAACTTTTTGAAAATCCAAAATCGATGAGTCTTTCACTTGATTTTTTTGAAAATGGATAACTAAATTTAAAAAAAATTGATGACCTTATATTTCTGAGAATTGATAACTCAATTTTTAAAAAAATCGATGATTCAGGTTTTTCAACTCGTTTTTTTTAAAATGGATGACTCAATTTTTTGAAAATTGATGACCAATTTTTTTGAAAACAGATGACTCAATTTTCTTTAAAATTGATAACTAATTTTTTTGAAAATTGATAACTCAATTTTTTCAACTCATTTTTTAAAAATTGATAACCATGTTTTTGAAAATTGATAACTCAGTTTTTTGAAAATAATTGATGACTCAAGTCTCGATTTTCTGAAAATGGATAACTCAAGTTTTTTAAAATCAATTGCTTCATTTTTTGAAATTAATAACAATTTGAAAATTGATCACTCAATATTTCTGAGAATAATTGATAACTTAATTTTTTTTTGAAAATTGATGACCAAGTTTTTTGAAAATCCAAGACTCAATTTCCTAAAAATAAATAACTTTTTTTTTTTTTTGAAAATCCATGACTCAAATTTTTTGAAAATAATTGATGACTTGAATTTTTTATAAATTGTGTACCTACTCAATTTTTTGAAAATGGATTGCTCAAGTTTTTGAAAATCGATTGTTTCATTTTTTGAAAATAATGACTCATTTTCTGAAAATCCATGACTCATTTTCTGAAAATCCATGACTCATTTTTTTGAAAATTGATGACTTGATTTTTCTGAGAATTGGTAACTCGATTTTTTTGAAAATAATTGATGACTTCAATTTTTTATAAATTGTGTTCCTAACTACCTACTCAATTTTTTGGAAATTAATATCTAACAATTTTTTTGAAAATAATGACTCATTTTCTGAAAATTGATGACTTGATTTTTTTGAGAATTGGTAACTCGATTTTTTTGAAAATAAGTCATTTTTTTTTTTTTTTTTTTTTGAAAATTAATGACTTAATTTTTTTGAAAAACGATTATTTGACTTAATTTTTCGAAAATTGATGACTATTTTTTTAACAAAATAAAAACTCGATTTTTTCAAAGATCGATGACTCTTTTTTTTTGTTGAAAAAAATTGATCATAATTATTTTTTAAAGGTGACGACTAAAATAAACTTTATGACTCAATTTTTCGAAAATTGATTACTAATTTTTAGAACATAGATAACTAAAATTTGATGATTCGACTTTTTTGGGAATTGATGATTTATATTTTTCAAGATAATTTTAATGAATTGATTAAAATTATGAAAATAAATCAACTATCGTTATTTTCCAAAACTGAACACCGATATTTTCCCAAAATAATAGCCCGAATATTTTTTATTCGAGTTTCAATCCGAATCACATATTTATCATTATTGAAAAATCTCACAATTCATTAGTATTCAGTAATAACAAAAAATGTATAGTTGATTTTTTTAAATTATCGCATCGTATCGATTAGCCTGCAGTTTCAATAACAATCACGTCCACTTTTGCATTTCCAATTACTGGCTATTTTCTATTATCGAATATTCCCAGGCATGGGTACTCGATGTGTGAATTTACATCTTATTTTAAGCTCAATTACTAGAAAATTAACGGGATTCAACCTACTTAGTCTGGTGTGTATCGAATTGTACATATGGATGCGATTGCTGCAATGCTGCTGATTCTCTAATACCGAGAAATTTATCGCATCCACGAGGTGTATTTTGCATGGTATAGTACCATATTTATTCGTTTACGAAAGCGAAAAAAGAAAATCCACGATACCGGTTGGTTTCATTTCAATATTTTTGTCCACTAAGCTTATTCGCACGTAGTGGTTTTTTTTTTGTAATTTGCCGCTGGCAAGCCTCTCTTCTTCCATTCATCGGGTCGAATTCGTATACGTAAATAAATACCTCATCAGCTGGTCGAAGAATATACGTCATCGATATAAAGGCTGTGGAATTTTTCTCGACAGTAGTAGGTACAAGAGGGCGATTCATGGGTTGATATTTCTCGGTATACGTAAATGAGGAATAGAGTTGGTAGAGTCACGTTGGAGGATTTCTACGATTGTATGTATTTTTAATGGATCCGTCGGTCGTCGGAAAGATTAAGATTTCTATGGTGTGAATGGGGTGGTTTGGATAAACGAAGGAAATGGTATATTATAAACAATACGACCATTTAATTATACTTTTGTTTATTCGAAATTGTCCTTTTACGTGCCGAAACATAGTAACTTCCTTCGTTCTGCGGTTACGACTTGAAAAATATTGAGATTGGCCAGAAACGTAAACTGTGCTGGAGGAGTCTCCAGGGTGAATGAGTTTGAGGGAAAAAACGCGCCATCGTCAACGCGTTTGTAAAAGGAAGACATAAAGAACTTCCTCTTTTTGTGGTCTTGGAAGAAAGTTACACTTTGTTTTTGGCGCGAGGTATTAAAATTTCTTATGTTTTGTCCTTTACTCTGGCAAGAGGATACACCTCATGTAAGACGCGCGACGTAGTAATTAACGAAGTACACGATAAAGAGGAAAACTATACTCGTATCCAAGGTAGGCATTTGTAACGTCGTCATCCCTTTCACGGTCTAATGGAATCGGTGGCACGCATCTTATTATCCGTCATCTGCCCGGCCTCGGCGGACCTTACGTTACTATACGTTGTTTTGGAAAAAAGAGTCACCTCTTCGTTACACTCGAAGGAATTCGAATTGAATAGAGAGAATTTCTTCGCTATGGTGGGTTTTTTATTGAATATTTTTTCCCTACCTTGTACCCCTTTTTGACTTCCCGGATAAAGGAGATGCCCGGCTAAGAAATTAGAGATAATCCGGAGCTGACGCATATGCCAGGCAATTTTTCTCTAACGCGTAATTTACTCGAGCTAGAGGTGTTTCCGTACCCCTTGTGTGCGGCTTTGGCTTTATGGCTAAGTAGCTACGCGGGCATAGGCTCGATTAGAAAAAATATGTACTGGCGGAAATTCTCATGGAGCCGTGAAATTTTTCATATCACCTGTTTCGTAGCGATTACGATTGACCTTGATTATAGACTGATGATTTTTTTTTTCCTTATCGATGTTTCAGAAGTACGAATTATTACTGGTGACCAAATTGAACTGGGATCTGGCAGCAATAACGGCTTTCGATTTCGTAGATCATATTCTGCAAAGGATCAAATGGAGTAGAAAAGACGACATGATTCGCAGGCATTCGCTCATTTTACTACATCTATGTTATACTGGTAAGTACGACGCAAACTGGTTGTTAATGGGTTTTATATTTAGTCAGTTGTACGGATGAATGGACGAGAAATGTTTTGGTCCTTGAGTATGGGTACCTAACCTACCTATATGTATGGAATACGAAGAGCGGATTTTTTTTCTGCGCTTTTTTTTTTATGACTCGAGACGTCGTCGACGAAGACGACGACGACCAATAGTTGGCAACGTCGTACCTACAACAGTACGTGCCCGCCAAATATATTTCAGGAATGTAACGCGACAATGTATACCGAGTGCGGATTGTTTTTCATTCTTTTAATATATAGTTCAATGAATGAGTGTGAGGGGGTTCTCAGGGCTTCTTCTTGTTCGCCATGTCGAAGGCCATCTCGTTCGTGGCCTGCCTTACCAAGTCTGCGTTATGCAATACAAACTACACATGCAGGTAGTCTAGACTATTGGTTCATACCTGTTTGGCCGCGCAGACCATTTCATTATGCTCCAAAACAACAAAACTTACATTTGAATAAGATAACGCGGAAGTTTTTTAATCGATTGGAAAACCATCGACGACTGTTTTACATACGTGCTCCTCCTTCCCCCCCCCCTCCCCAAAAGGGTACATGTCGCCGAAAATCCGCGCCGCCCGTTCAATTCAACACTTGAGTATTGATAAAGAGAATAAAGTTGATAAATATGAGTAGATTATTGGTTATTTGTATTCTAAAATGTGTGGAGTGTCACTTTAATTTCTTTCGTAAATGTTTGCCAAATTACGTCATTTTTTGTGAAAAATTTCTATTGCGATAGCTCGAAAGAGTGTTTTCAATTCGCGATTCGATTATTATTCGTTTCGTACAGTAATTTGGAGCGGATTTTGTGTGAAAAAATATGACTTTGAATGAAAAATACCGTAAATTTGATTGATTACCAAATTTACCGTATTTACCGGTCAAATGCCGTATTTTATTAGACCTGAAATTTAATCAATTACTGTCATTTTTGGTTAATACTACTAAATTACTACTGATTACGTGCGATAATCAAACAAATTGCCAAGTTTACCGTAATTACCTATCAATTACCGTATCTACTTGCTTAATTACGGTAATTTTTGGTTAAAACGACTAAATTATTAGTAATTAATAATTATTGGTGTGAGGTATGACAAATCATTCAAATTTGAAATTATCAAGTTTATGATAATTACTGTGTCGTGTTTACGGAAAATTACCGTAATTACATGAATAAATGCGGTAATTGACGGGCAATTACTGTAAACTTGATAATTTTATTGGTTTATCGTGATTACGTGGACGGTTGTTGTACAATTTTTGAATTTTACCAATAGTGTAATACCACATAGATACTCAATATTCCAAATCGAGGGAAAGGGAGGGGTCCATTCGAAATTTTTGTAATAACTAAAATTATTCCTAGGATTTTTAGCTACAACTTTTATTTGAAAAAATTTTCAATTAGACCCCTCCCTCTCCTTAAATTTTGCATGACACTATGTAAATATCATTCGAAATTGTGGAGGGAGAGAGGGACGGTCAATTGAATTTTTTTTCAAATAGTTATAAATTTTGAGGTCATTATGAAAATATTGTTTGGAACCCTCCCTCCCTTCCCCCTTTCCAATTTTGCATAACATTACATAGAGTCGTAGATACATATTCAAAATTGAGGGGAGAGGTCCTACTGAAAAAATTTTCAAACAAAAGTTGTAAATTGAGACCCTAGAAATATTTTAGGTTATCATAAAAATTTTGATTGGAACCCTCCCTCCCCTCTAATCTCACATAACATTACGTAGATACATATTCAAAATTGAGGGAAGAGGTTCAGTTAAAAAAAATTTTAAGCAAAAGTTGTAGATTGAGGCCCTAGAAATAATTTAGGTTATTATAAAAAATTTGATTGGCCCTCTCCCTCCGCTCTCACTTCAAATAATACTACGTAGATCTAGGTACTTATTATTAAAAATGGCGAGGAGTGGAGTTTCGATTGAATAAAATTTTCATCAAAAGTTGTAGAATGAAATACGATATTTCGTGCCATTTTTCATCTTTCTGAACTGACATCAGGTTTACGATCCAATTAGCGTTGAATTTTACTACTTTGTTAGTCCATTTATTCGATCTTCAATCAAAACGTAATCAACTTTTGAAAACACTCTTCTGCTGTAAGAAATTGTCATTCAGCGATTTAAACGGTTATAAAAAAAAGAAGAAGACACAATCGTTCATTAAAAAGGAAGATATTTTTACCATGAATTACGCGCAATACGTTCGGTTTCCAAAAAACCGGTTTTCAAGCGAAAAATTTCATCGATATTTTTCCTGCTTTGGGATTTTTTTTTAAAGAAAAGAAAAGAACCGTGAAGAAAAAATCCAATCATAATTGGAATAGAATTTTTTTTTGATAAATTGATGTTTTTTTTTTCATTTTCATTCTTCGATAAATCGAACACCATCATGCATCGTCGATATATGGCATAGAGAGAAGGTGAAACAAAAAATAAAAAGGTACACGGACAAGTAAATTAAATGGGTCGCAGATGATGCGTAATATAATAAAAAAAACGCGTACTTGTGTGCGTATACAGAAAAACACTACGTGCGAGAGAGACAGAACGAGAAGGCGAGAAGGAGAATTTTATATACCATGGCGAAAGGTGAGGGTAAGAAGAAGGATGAGGGGCAATGGAATGGAGAGTACTCGGCGGTATGTGCAGCAGGAATACATATATAAAAGGTAAAAAGTCAACACAATAGATGTTTTCAGCTGTCGAACAGCTTGTCTCCAATGTATCAAAATGGTATACGAGTAAGAGAGATACGTATAGTGTAAGGGAGTAAAAAAAAAAAGGCAAAACGAGTGCTCTCCTGTGTACATTGACATTTGCCGAAATTGTTCGTGATAAGGATCGAGAGACAAAGATGCAGAAGAGGAGAAAAAATCTCCTTTAATTAATTCCTTATTTTTAGAATATCGATCTAGTTCTTTTTTTTATGGCGGCGATCGGAGACGAGATGAACTTGTGATGAATGGTTTCCGGACACCGATCGAATCTGATTAAATAAGGACCAATACTCTATCGACGAATTTATATTGCTTACCTATACAGATAATGGTGAAGTAAATTTTCTATCTGAACCGGTTGGCTCGGTAATCAGGCGGGGTGTATAGGATGGCTAAACGATAAATCAACATAGATTAAATTACACTTTTTAAAGCAGCGAAAAACTTATCCCAAATGGGCCATTAACGCTAATCGTCTGCTTATATTTTCGAACCCCCTCTTGCGCGAAGAAAACATGTGGCAGACGAAAGATGAGTTTTCCAGCCCGAGCACGTGATCTGTTTAATTGGACGATTGCGGTATTTGTAGATTCTAGATTCTTGTGGGGGTACTTTCACCCGAAGGGTTTGTTTGCCTTTGAAAAGGCACGCGTTTCGAAAATATTTAAAAGGGTTTTTGGGTTTAGGATGTGACAAAGAGTGAGAGTTTTGTGTTTTGTGCTGATAGAATGGCAAGGTACGTGTGTATTTGTGTAGGATACTGTTTTTAATGAAAACATCATCTCTTTGTTAGTTTAGTTGTTTAGGAAATTTTTCAGGTGTGTTTTGACAGTATATACTTCGGTAACGCTTGGGTGACTTTTCAAGTATTAACTAAATACTAATAACTGATTAACGAGCGATATGAAAAATATTTCACAGAAATATACAAATACGACGAGGGTTCTGTCGCTCGCGCTTATAATACCTTCGTATGCACACGTAAGCGGTGTGATCAAGTACAATGATGATGATAAAAAAAAGTGGAATGCGAGTACGATTATAATTCGTGGCGCGGTTTTGATATGTTAATTTAGTGTCTGGTGTGATTTCTTACCATTTTAATCCTTTTGGCAAGGATGAAATAAATTTAATTGCCCAATTAGAAACGCACCTGTTTCGGGTTGTCGTAAAGGCGCGATAATATATTATAAGGGAACATTATCGTTCCAGTGTTTGTGTAATGTGTACGTCTTCGTATGACTAAAACGCTTTACATGTTTACACTTCCAAGTACAAATTGCGTATTGTGAAATTAAGGTGGATGAACTTGCCGATAAATGAAGGCAGCTGTGGGGGTTTGAACGGGGCTCTTGATTAGAGAAGTCCTTGCGAGGGTATTGAGCTGTCGAATGGTTTAATTGAGATAGATGAAATATTAATTTCACGGAGTGTTTGGATAATATTGTTGATGGTTTTCTCGACCTTGGTCACGAATCCATTCTGCTGTTCGATGAAATCTAAAAATGGAATAACTCAAAATAAAGTGTCTTTAGCATATTTTTTCAGTAAAAAAAAAAAGTCTTCCACGTTTCAAGTTGAAAGGAATCTCCTAAAAAAATTGATTCGAATATTGATTTATCGACGTTACAGAGTAGTTGATTTCTTATCGATGATATCACAAAAAATGGGATCTGGCCCAGATAAGGAAGAATTATTCCTAATGGTAAAAGATTTCCAAGAATCAGCAAACATTGAACCATACTATGACCCTATTCCTGCCTCTCACGATTTCTTGAACCATTAGTTTTAATTTGAGGAGGTATTCGACGAATCTTGATGGAAAGAAATTTTGAAGATTTTCTCAGGTTATCAAGATACATGCTCTTTAAAGAAAATGCCATTAAAAGACTTAAGAAATAAGAATCTGCTGAAAATATTGGCCTTATTTCAAGATTCGTCAATGAAGGTTATTCATCGTGAAATTTATGCAATTATTGCGAAGATTTTGTTTGCTGGAATCGTCTGTTTTTTCAAAATTGCAACCATCGAAGTACCAGAAGCTCGGGATCTCCTGAAAAATATTAGTTTTGCTGGATGATTCCTCAATGGATATGTTCAATCGTCAATTTTCTGTCAAGATTACGACGACTTATGAGTTGAAAAATCATTATTCTGTCGTAACATGGTCATCGAAGTACCATATAGACTGGGAATCTCCTAAAAAAATCGTACCAGTTCAAAAAATTTTGAATGGAACAGCTCGATCATCAATGAAATAATATTTGTATCATGAGCTATTCTTGAAAATATTTTGGTACAAGGTCATCGAGATACCAAAACTCTAGAATCTCCTGTAAAAATCGTCCCAGATCAAAAACTTTTGAGAGAATGAACTCGGTCGTCAATTAAATAATATTTTAATCATAATCCATTCATACAAATATTTTGGTACAAGGTCATCGAGGTACCAGAGCTCCAGAATCTCCTAGAAGAACTCATTTTGTTGGATGATATCTCAAAAGATATGCATAATTATCAAGTTTCTGTCAAGATTACGACGATTTATGAGTTGACAAATTATTATCCTATCATAGCATGGTCATCGAAGTACAATTTTCTTGGAATCTCCTAAAAAATTGTTTGAATTTCGAAATACTGCAATTGAAAGACACCATCATCAATAAAATAATACCTTAATGATGATCAGTTTACAGAAAAATTTGGGTACAAGGTCATCGAGGTACGAGGGTTCTGAATCTCCTGAAAAATTTCGTTTTGGTTGATGATACATCAAAGGATATGTCTATTTGTCAATTTTTTACCAAAACTACGATGACTTATGGACATGAAAAATTACTACTTCCTTATGACACGGCCATCGAAGTACCATCGTGTTGGAATCTCCTAAAAAAATCGTTTCAATTCAGGAAAACTCGAAAGATAAAATCTTATCATAAATAAAATAATATTTTTATGATGATCAGTTTGCAGAAATATTTTGGTACACGGCCATCGAGGTATCAGCGCTCTAGAATCTCCTGAAAAAATTCGTTTTGTTGGATGATTCCTCAAAGAATATGTCTTTTCGTCAATTTTTTGTCAAGATTGCGACGACTTATGAAGTCAAAAATTTATTTCCTCCTCCTGGCACGACCATCGAACTATCACCATTTAGGAATCTCCTAAAAAAATCGTTTCAATTCAGAAAAACTCGAAAATAACCTTATCAACAATAAAATGATATTTTAATGATGATCAATTAATGAAAATATTCTTTTACAAGGTCATCAAGGAACCAGTTGTCAAGAATCTCCTAAAAAATTTCATCTAATTCAACAAAACACACATTTGACCATCATTACCCATATTCTTATTGAAGTCTGCACCTTCCAAAGGTACAAGACCTCGTCAAAGAAGCCGGACACGAGTTACCGGGTTGGAAAAAAAATCGAAAATGTCACCCCAATTATCGCACCTAATGAGGCGTCCAACTCATAAATTACCACCTCCGGTCACTGCATGAGTAAGCGAAAAATGCGAAATGAAAAAGTGAAAAGCAAGGGTGTAGGGTGTACACCTCGTTAACGCGGCGAAGTAGAGACAGTGCGTGGCTCATTTAAATATAGTAGACTTCTGGTTATTGGATGATTGGCGTGCTGTTAACGCGCAATGACTCTCAGCTGTCATTTTTTCTCTCTGTCTGTCTCTCTTTGGTTGGTAAGTTGATTCGGGCATTGCACGGTGTGGCGTAGAGAGTAGTACGAATACAAGAAGTACGTATAAATGTACTAGGTACATACTCGTAGGTACGACAACGCGTTGGTTCACTTTTTTTTCAATATTTGTGTAAGTATGCCTACTAGTGTACTAGTAGTTTTAGTACACAGCTGCCTTTAGCGGCGAATAATACAACACCCCTGTCCTCTTTGTCCGTCGTAATGTGTGCAGGGTGGTTCTTGCTGCATGTACCACGTGCTACCGGGTATTATAACGCGTTGTGCTTTTGTGGAGCCGGGCCGGGGCAAGACTGCAGGGTAATACATTGTCGAAGACCGGCGTACATGATTCAATGACTTGAATCCGAAATACTACGCTTTTACTATTAAGCTATAAGCATTTTGATACAGAGTAACCCATCGATACACCTGGTTTCTTTTTGGTACCTCTGCTAACCCGCCCCTGCCCTCGGCCTCGCGCACGTACCGCAATTTTTATACCACACCAGGTACTAGTATATGCGTAAAGTGACAGGCGTTTTGGATTAATCGAAGCATCTGGCGAGCACGGACATTTTTCATTTCGCATTATTTTCATTATTACGTCGGCTTTGATTTTTCGTTTCATTGTGTCCGAGAAATTACGCGCATATCGTCACCTTATGATCCCTATAGCAGCGTCGATGTACGATACGATGCAATTATAACCGCAACTAATTCTATATTTAGGTCATATTGGCCATAAGTTTCGTAGATAAACGAGAGAAAAAAATACACGAATGTTTTCATTGGACGTAATCAAGCTGAATACCTAATTATCGCGAGCGGTAATTTTTCACCGTATTTAGGAACCTCTTCATTTTCGCTTTTGCCAGTACCTACCTACGTCAAACCGAATCGCTAAATCGCGCGGCGACGACCTACTTCTATCTGCAGCTACGCAAATAGTTTACGGAAATTTTTATTGCCGGGAAGTGGCGTTTAACCTGCAAAAAAAATCGTAATCAGCAGTGGCGTCACTCTGATTTTCTAACCGTGGGTGCTCAAGTCTTTCTTCCCTTGAATTTATACAGAAGGAGCTCAAAAACCGTGGGTGCTCGAGCACCCACGGAACCCATGCTTCCGACGCCACTGGTAACCAGGATTTTTGAATTGGCGCTGGAGTGTTGGATTTGGGGTAATTAGCCGAGGAATGGGTTTTGTTTGAAGTTATTCGAGGTCGGAATTTTGGCGAAGTATGAAAGTATTTTTGTCCTGTTTTGAAGTTAAAATGCGAGAGTGCGATCGAAATAAGTAGTTTTTGAATTAATCACCATCACCACTACATGTTGGTCAATTTTTTTTAAATTTGTAAATGAATCACAATTTTTTTTTTAAAATTATTTTTTAAAAAAACAATTTTGATTGAAAGTAGAACTTTCAAAAATTCTGTCAAAAATTTTGTCCAAAAACAATTGTCATCAATTCTCGTTCCAAAGTAATTTTCTAGATTATTTTTAAAAATTTTAATTGAATGACATTTTTTTCATTTCTTTTTAAATTAAATTACAATAATTTTTCTGAAAGTAGAACTTTGAAAAATTTTGTCAAAACTTCAAAAGTGAAATTTTCCTCATTTACCAAACACATATTTTTTCAAAATTTTGTTTGAAATAATTTTTTTCTCCAAATTTGTTCAACATCGTATTTCAAAAATTTTGTATGAAAGCTGGATTTAAAAAATCGTCCAAAGTAATTTTCTTGATTTTATTGTAGAAATCGGATTTTTGAAAATTTTCTGGAAAATTGATTTTTTAAAGATTCAATTTGAAATTAATTTGGTACAAATTCAGTTAAAACAGAACATTTTTAAACACTTTGTTTAAAGTCATTTTTCCGAAGTACCATTCTTTAAAAATTTATTAAGTCCTTTTGAACCGCAAATTTTTCAAAATTGTGTACAAAGCGAGGATTTCCAAAATCAAAAACGGTTTTAACAATTTTTCAAAAAAAAATTATGAGTTAGTTTCTGTTTTTTTATTTGTTTTTTTTTAATATTGTCCAAAAATATATTTCTTTAAAATTTGCCTGGAGTAATTAATTTTCTTAAAATTTAGTTTAAACTACACGCATATTTTTTGAAACTTATTTGATCTAAATTAAAAACAGGGTTTTAAAAGTTTGTCCCAGAACAGTTTTTTTTTTTTGTTTTTTTTTTGCAATTTTGTTCGAATACCTATGTACTTTTTTAGTTTGGTTCAAACTCAGATTTTTAAAAAATTACTTGCTTAATTTTTTCAAATTTAGTTTCCAGTCTCGTTTTTTTTTTTTTTTTTTTTTTTTTTTTTTAATGGCGTTCAAAACAGTTTATTTTTTAAATTTGCATTAAACTACACATTTAAAAAAAAATAGAAACTTTTTTTTTCAAATAAAATCAGAAATTTTCAAATTCCATCGAAAAACAATCGTCGTAAAATTTTGTTTAAAAACCAAAAGTTGCCAAAAACTTTTTCTCTTTTTTTATTCGCTCGAAACAAAAATTTTAATTAATTAAAGATTACTTTTTCCTGTAACATTTTCTTCAAACACATTTTTTTTCAAATCTGGTTCGAAAACAGGTTTACCAAAATTGTATTCGGAAGCAATTTTTTCAACTTGGTTCAACTTTGAAAATAGGTTTTTTCAAATTTCTTTCTAAATATTTTCAAAATTTTTATCCTAGACAATTTTTCAAATGTTGTTTAAAAGCAGGGTTTTAAAAACTTTATCCTAAAGCAATTTTCACTTTCGTCTTTTCAATTTTTTTAAAAGTTGATTTTTATTTTGTCCAAGAAATTTTTTAATAAATTGAGATTTTTTTAAAAATTTGCTCATCACATTTATTTTTATAAAAACAATTTTCTTTTTTTATTTAAATTAAACAACACATTTTTTAAATTTTACCCTGAAGATATTTTTTCAAATTTTATTCAAAAACAATTTTGGTCAGATTTTGTTTAAAAAAATTGAATAGGTAGATTTTTTTTTATCCTTGATCAATTTTTTTCAACTTTGTTCAAAACCAGATTTTTTCTAATTTCTTTCAAAAATGTATTTTTTCACAATTTTTTTATTAGTTTTTTTTTAATTTTTCATAAATTAAATTCTATTTGTGGCGAATTTTTTAAACTGATTTTTTCTAAATTGGAGTAAAAATTGTTCTTTTTCATTTTTTCCAAAAAAAAATTTATTTCACAAATAATTTCTTTTAATTTCCAAAAAAAAAATCCCTATTGATGTTCTATATCGAATACGAAGGTAATCGAATTGTTACTTTAGTACACAAAAGTAACGATCATTTTCAATTTACTCATCTGTTAAAATCCCAGGTAAATTCTCTTCCAGCTTCCTAAGAAATTATCACAAAAATAAATTTCAATGCAGAATAAAATAAAGAGGGGAAAATCACCCCTCATTCGATATACGTAATTTTCGCGTTTAAAAAATGATCCAAAACATAACGCTTTTTCATCATCTACCTTTTTTTTTTGCTCCCTTTAAAAAATACTCCATTCTCAATTACGAGAATAAAATTACTCCCAGTGCTTCGCGTGAAAAAAAAATATGAAAAAACCGAAACAAACGTTACACCGAATTGATTTTACGCACGTCTGCGTCTCGCATCCACACTTCTTCGCTGGCTCTGGTGACATGTCAAAGGCTCATACATAAATTACCCGATTACGCTTGCATACAAAGTGTATAAGTATTTTATTCGGTCCAGCATAATAAAAGAATAAGACGATTAACGAGATTTACACGTTGTCCATACACACAGAAGAGATGACCACTGTAAATACTACTGCAGCCGCAACTCGATGTACCAAAACGCAGACAAATGAAAAGATCGCGATGTGATAAATGTGTATTGACCGATGGCCTCTTCGTCTAAATAGACGATGATTTTTAACAAGATCATACTCTAAGGACATGGCTGGTTTTTTCTCCCAAAGCTCTTCTACTTTGGTCGCCTTTTACACGCTCTGATTGGCTCCGAGTTTTTTGTCATGATAGAATGTTTCTAAAATGGGTCGATGCGACCAGGGAATTTGCATAAAATTCTAGAGTATCCGGTTCTAGGTACCCTTTATTTCTTTATTTTCTTTTTTTTTTTTCTTTTGAAGGATCGACGGATCGTTGCCACTGTAAATATTCAACGGCTTCGTAATACCAGTTAACCTTTTTTTTTCTATTCTTGGGCCTGTGTGTACCTTCGAGAAGGTTTTTCTTAATTTCCCAATGATAATACATTTGGTATCTTTTGATTCTTTCGCTTTACCTGTACCTTACAATAGACGATGGTTAGCTCGAAGTGGCAAATTATCGGAATACTAAATCAATTCGGAAAAAACGTGTCATGTCGTATAAAAGGGTTAGAGGAAAAATTATTACACCAAGTGCAAATGCCGTAAACGGTCGGAATGGATTCCGTTACGTATACTTAGGCTCTCTTCATGTCTTTCTAATGGATATCCATAAATGAAGATTTAGATACCTTCGTCGAATGGCCTAGCACAATGTACCTAGGCATTATAGACCCTTGGAATATCGAGTTGATTGAACTCTTTGCCAAATTTATTTGCTACTGGAACGACGAAAAGGGTATTTTGCATGTTTATCACTCGCCAGCTCCAGTATACTCAGCACAGAGATAATTTCCAACCAAAGAAATTAGCATTTTTTCAATTTTATTTCGCCGAACGAGGTGATCTTGTATGTAGTTTGATCTTCTATCGGTATATTTTCGGTACCTTTATCGGTTCGAGGAATTATTCGTATCTGTTTTTCTATCGCAGATACGATGCTACGACGAATCAAAATAATTTCATGAGGGCACTTTTTATACTTTCGCGAAAGCTATTATCGCAGGCTTCCTACGATGCGATGCGGTATTGCGAATGTGTTTTTTTATAGGCTATTACGTAGGTAGGTGCATGAAAAAATCGATAGTCTTATCGTGTCTGGCGACGATTGTCCCATGTCCCTATTAGAAAAGTGCTCTTTATCTGCGATCCGACGTGAGAAATGTGTCTCTTGAACGTCTCTTCGTCGTTGATATCTACCGAGTTCAGAATATTGCAAGCTGGTCACTGCTGGAAAGGAAAAGGTGTTGGATTGAACCAAGGATAAGAGGCTCTGGCTCCAAGTAAACTGGATGAAAAGTGTAGTAGATGTGAAATTACCTGTTCTGAGAGGATCTATACGAGAATAATGAAATGGAAAAATTAAAGAAAAAACAACTTATCGTATCTGTTGTTGATAGAGATTATTCGAAGAATGATGTACTCGTGTTGGGGAAATCCAAGTTGATAATCTTCAGACTTCAGAGATGGTGATAAGAAAGCATATGTTTTTCTATACATACGTAAATTACTTTCATCATTTTCTCACGTTGCATTCTTTGCACGAGGGGAATTGGTAGGTATTGAAGATTAGGAGCCAATTTTTCGAATTTGCAATCTCTTTGAAATAATTTTCAATTGCATTTTGAATTTTTTTTACCAAGATCGTTGTCCAACTGGAAACTTAATTTTTTTGAAGATGATTAATTTGCCTTTTTTCTCGCTGGATGTTGGTCTCCGGGGGGGGGGGGGGGGGCTGAAATTTGAACTATTTGAAAAAATCAGTGTGTCAGGAGATTCTAGAAAAAAGGAAATTGGATTCGTTGACTGATTTTAATTTTTTTATATTGTCAACTAAATGGTCAAAAATTTCTTAAAAATTATGAAATTCGTTTGAAGTGATCCACATCTTTTTTTCAAATTTCAGGTAATTAATGGTTTGAAATTACAAAAAAAAATTGAAATCCTGAAAAGTTGTTTAAAATAATTTACCAAGTCTCAGGCATTAAAGTGTGGTTACTCTAAAGTAACTTTCTTACTCAATTTGTTTGAAGTTACTACTTTATTGTTACTATTACTTGCAAAAGTTGATAAATTAGTTACTTTTTGCTTTTTTCTTCTCTTTCAAATTACCTACCATTTTGTCAAAAACTTGACAAAATTCGAAGAAAAGAAATAGAAAATTTCTTTCAATATTAAATTTTGAAATCAACTTCAAAAATTATATTAATAATGGAATTTTACAATATCGCTTTTAAAAATAATAAAAAACTCAGTAAAACTGAAAAATAAAAAATATTGAAAAAAATTAATTGAAAATTTTGTTTATAAGCTGTTTTTAAAAATTGCTTTTAAGTGAAAATTTTTGAAAAATGACAAAAATTTAAAAATTGAAATATTGGAGATTCAAAAAATGAACGAAATTTGAAAAAAATTTCTTATAAGCAAAATTTTAAAAATTTGGGAAAACTGAAAAAAAAAATTAAAATTAAATTTGAAAAAAAAAAATGCTTTCGAGTTGGAAAAACAAATTATATTTGAACAAAGTTTTAAAAAGTTGCTCCAAACATAATGTAGGTATTATTTTTTTCTGAAACATTGAATTTTTCAAAAAATTGAACCAAATTTTGGGAAAATTGTGTTCAACCTTTTTAAAAATTTCTTCTAAGCATAGTTGAAAAAAATCTGCAAAACTGAAAAAAATTATACTTAGTAAAATACTTTTGAAAAGTTTGTAAAATAAATTCTGTTTGAAAAATAAATAAATTTGTGTTTCAAAAAAATTTCGAAAATTGCTTTAAAATAAATAGGTTTAAAATGTTGGTGTGGGGGGGGGGAGGTAATTTATTATTGAATATTTAATTGAAGAATTAGATTTAAAAAATTTTAAAGATAATTTTATTTTTTTTAAGTATAAATATATGGAGTGAGGGGAGAGAGGGGAAGGAGTAGATTTGAAAATGACAATATTTAGGTTTTAAGAAAAAGTCAATAATTTAAGTTCCTAAAGTACATGTCAGAAAATTTAAAAAAAAAATGAATGTTACTTAGATTTTCTGACTCGATAATTTCAATTTTTTATTAAAAGGCCTCTTAAATGAATTTTTAAAAATTACTTATCAACATATTTTTTACGTTTTAATGAAAAATTTTCAAGTCACTTTCGATTAGTTTTTGAAAATTTAAATTATGAAATTTTTCTTATTATTTCTTCAAAACGAGTCTAGTAATTTGAATATTTCTTGATTTCTTCAAATCGTTAATTCTGAAAAAATCTTTCAGTTGCAAAAAGTTTGTTTAGGGGTTTTTTTTTCAACTAAACAATTTTTGGGGATTTTCTGATAACTCAATGGTCAAAAAAATGAAAATGTTTCAAAATCATGGAAATTGTTTTAAATTTTCTAATTATTTTTTCAAAATAAATCGAGTAATTTTTTTGAATATTTTTTGATTTCTTCAAATTGGCAATTTTGAAAAAAAAATCTTTGAATTTGGAAAACGTTTATTTAGAGTCCTTTTTTCAACTAAACAATTTTTCGGAATTTTTTGAAGACTGAAATGGTCAAAAAAAGTTGAAACGTTTAAATTGTTTAAAAATGAAAATATTTTAGTTTTATGGTTCAAAAAAATTTTATTCAAAAAATAATTTTTCTCTTTTTGAAAATTTTTCTATCCAAAATGCTTTGGAGTTTCTTTCGTAATTTTTTTTAAAAAAAAGGGTTTAAATTTTTTTATTTTTTCCCCTGTACCCAAGATATTTTGTAAAAATGAAAGAATTTTTGTGGCAATTTTTAATTTTTTTTTCTGCACAACTTATCAAAAGTTTTTTTAAAAATGAAAAAATAACATATACTATGCTAATATAGAAAAACTCCTCAAAAGTTTAGCCTTTTTCTGGCAATTTCAACATTATTTGTATGAATTAAAATGAAGTCCAAAATCATTTTCCTTCTAAAAATTTGATACTGTTGAAGATACTTGTTATACTCTTTAAAGCTCCCAATCATGTTTTTGTTTTTGTTTTCACATTCAATCTGAAATTTAAATCTGTCCACTATACGCATAATTCCACCTTCGTCCCTCACCCCGACTGCCTTCACTTCCTTAAACTTACTAATAATATTCACCTTTCTGGTTTATACGCGGTCATAATCCTATGGGAAAATAAAAATAGAAAATATGATAGAATCTACATATACTACGACGTAATTCATTCGCAGATGGCCTTTCTTCAATGCGTTTTAAAAAGCTATCTAGCGGCCTTTTAGCCTACCTCGTGTTAATCTTTTGGTCGAAATCTGGACACGTTTTATCCAAGTTCACAATTACAAAATATCCTAGCTCGGGTCACTGGCGTCCCATACCCTATGAAAACTACCCTATCCGGTCATCAAATTCGAAAAAAGGAAACGTAGCAACTTGGTCTTACAAACGCCATCATCACCAAAAGGTGCCCGGTACATGGTGAAGTGAGTGAAAAAAAGAAGAGAAAAGAAAAAACTCGGACGTAACCCTGTAATTACAGGCTATTGCACCGGAAATGTATCAATAGTATCCATTACAAAATATACTCCGAAGTACTGTAACCACCCCTGAGACTCGACGTACGTAGTATTTTTCTTTACATTACAAAATACTCACCACGTAGGCCTGGGTATGGTATGATTGAATGGCTTTGGAAAAATTCTCGTCTTACAAAGATGTAAATTTCAAAACTAGCTCGATGTGTGATGTGATAGGTGCACGTCATCGTGATTCGTCATATTTTACTCTCAACGTGAAGGTATCGGTTTCTAGGGATGAATACGAGACGAGAGGTGATTTTCATAAAGTTCAATGAAACCTGATCAAATTGATACCAGTTGGTCTCGACGCTCCGGTCAAAGGTCTGCAGTCTGCGAAAAAGCAACATCTTTTTTTCAGCAGCAGAGACTAGACGATGGTCGGGGACACGTCTTCTTAGACCAGTCATTGCGAGCCGTTGCAAAATAAAAGAAAAACAGCCTAGCACCCTGAAAAGAATTGAAAAAAAACTTGGTAGACGGCAACGTAGTATTGCTTTCGGTGTATTCAACTTACACCCTCTTTTTTTTTTTTGCTCCTCGTCTTTTATTATGGAGTTGGTGTGTGTTGTGAGAACTGGCTTGGAAAACGAATAGTGAAAAATTGCGATGAAGTTAATTCTGGTGTATGTCGATGTTCTCTCATTACACGTCGTACACCTCGACTCGATATTTCAGACTAGTTACATATAAAAAGATTGCTAAACAATTAAACCAGCGAGATACTTACTCTGTCTACCCCTGTAGACTGGCTCAGCTCAGTTCGCAATTTATTTATAATAAACCAGTAAAAGGGTGAGAGCCTCGACCATCAAGTGGGGTCTAAACCTTAGATAAATACAAGTGAACCTAACTTATATCCAAATGTCTCAAAGTATCACCAACTAACCTGCTCTCGCAGTCTCCTCCATAGCTCTTGTTTTTCGCATCTCTCTCTACGTTTGAAACACATTCACATCTTATACCATGGTAAGATTCGGTTCGATGGACCCCTTTTTTATTTTTTGAAAAATTCTAACGTCTAGTCTACACGTACTAACCCCCTATTGTTACCAAAAGCACTGATCTTTCTTCCTAAATGATTTACAATGATGTATTCGGCTCGTCGACCGCACAGCGTCGCGTCGTCGTCTCACCAAACAACAATTTCCTACGGTGTCTGGAATTACCTTTACCTACGGTTTTCTCCTGCTCCTGATGGTACCTTTGGTCGACTCCTAGTTGTCGTAATTATATCTTGAAATATAGTCCCTGTATTTGCTCTCCAGTCTACGATGTCGTAATCTCGTCTGCTGAAAAGCTCACCTCACGCAGCATCAAATTGAGCACTCTCGAATCGCTGATTTGGAAAACCACAATCGCGACGAGATGCTGGGGCTCGGTTGAGATGAGATTTTGTAATCTCGAGTGGTTGGGAAGCTTTGCGGGTTGGAGATTAAATCTTCTATGTACCTCAGAAGCTGGCTAATTTTTTATTACGCAGCTGAAGAGCTAATTAAGTGGGTTCTAGTGAAGTGTACGATCAAACGATCTAGGTACATCGAGTACACGTCGAAATGATGACCTATGGATATGAAAGGAAATTCCATTCCAATGAAAGGTCTTGTTATTTTTAGTCTTTAGGGGGGAATTCGTCGTCGTATCGAATTCCTCGATTTGTTTATATGGTTTACTCTTCTCGCTTGTCTTCTTGCAATTCGTATTATTTGTTGCGTCATGGCGAAAAATTGCTGATTGAGAATGGTGCCACGATATATGAGCTTTATTTTTATCTCTTAGAGGAGATGTTTTCTTTTTAATCGATGGAGATACTGGAATATGAAATATGGTAGAATTTGTTCCTTTCTACGTAAAATGTTGATGCTAGAAAGTACTGATATCGATTTTCGAATTTAAAAAAGTAGTGATCTTTGAGAAAAATTTCCTAGTTCAGAAAATCGATTTCGATATTCGATTTATCACAAAATTGAAATTTAGATAAATCGATTTTTCTGCTTTTTTTTTTTTTTTTTTTTTTTTTTATATATATTTTTTTTTTATATTTTTTTTTGTCTTTTTTTTTTTTTTTTTTTAAGCTCAGTTTCAAGGAGCAAAATCTCCGAATATATAATCATCATAGCTTAATTTAGAAAACACATTGATGCCGACGGCTTCTACAATGTGTTTATATAATTTAGAGGTCGAAAAAGACATTTTTAAGAACCTAAGATTTTAAATCATACGCCAAAAGTTTTTTTTTTTTTTTTTTTTTTTTTTTTTCAAATATATACAGAAAGATGCCGTCGTTTTGCCAAAATTAACCAAAATCACTTAATATCCAGAAGGAATCAGAATATACCAAAGTGGAAATTAATGGAAACATTTTTATACTTACATGATAATTATAATATGTACAATGACGACATAAGTGAGATAAACTCAACGCGGGTATAGAATGCTAATCGGGTAAAAGTTTGAGTATTTGTGAAAATATGATGTCAGTATTACTTACTATGGAAAGCCATATCGTGTGTATTGCCTCTCCATAATTTCCCTCGATAAACTAAGGAAATACTTACTGTAGTAGGTTTCAGGATTATTAAAATCTATTGTGTCTTTATATTTATTACGTAGATCATAATTACATGGACAATCAAATAAAAGATGAGTGGACGTTTCTAATTGCTGTTCATTAAATAATACGGTACATCTACACAGTGGTGATGATGCTTTTTGAAGTTTAGAAAATCTAAATTCTGAGAAGTTCCCATGGTTGCTAAAGATTTGTGCTGTATGATAGTTTAATTCTGTATCGGATTTTAACCAGGTTTTAATATTTGGTATTAACCTCTGAAATTATCTGAAAAAGTTGATATTTCGATAAAATTATTCGAATTCGTGATAATCTAAATCTAAAAAAATAAAGTACCTACTTACCTACTTTTTTCAATTTAAAAATTTTCAAAACTAATTTTTTCTAGGTCCAAAAATTGATACCCATTGTTTTGAAATTAAGTGAATGTGTTTTTTTAATTCAAATAAGTTTTTCTTTTTTGGGGACAATTTTTTTTTTAGTTTTTTACAATTTCGAGGGTTTTATTGGTTTTCACATACATTTAGGTTTTAAAAAAAAAGTTTAAGCCTCTCTTCTTATTTGAGTGTTTCTTTTTTCGTTTATTTATTTATTAATTCATTCATTATTTTATTTGAAATAATTCAATCATCTCTTACAATCTGAAAATTTTGTAGGTAATTTATAATTTAAAAAATTCATTTTTTTTTTCAATTTCTATAAGTTAATTTAATTAAGTAATTTTGTATTCCTCTGTTCATTTTTTCAAGTTTGACCACCTTGAGTTAATCGTCTCTATTTTTTACTTTAGGAAAAAAAACACTTTTACAATTTTAAAAATTTTGTGATTTTTAATTTTAAAAATTCTTGATTTTTTTTTTTTTTTGAAGAAGAAGTAAGAATTATCTGTTATTTTTACTAATCATTTTTTTCAATTTAAAAATTTGTATCCGTTCATGTTTTTTCAAGGTTGATCAGAAGTTTTTCCCATCATGCCTTGTTTTTAATTTGAAAAAAACCACTTTTTATAGATTTGAAAATTTTGTGATTTTTATTTCCAATTTTTTTTAATTTTTTCAATTTGGAGAATTAAATTTTTTCATAGGTATGTGTAATCATCTATTTTTTTACATACAAAAAAAAAAGTTTTTTCATTTTTCAATTTGAATTTTTTTTGGTGATTTCGTTCAAATTTTAAAAATTTTCTTTTTGGAAAAGTTAATTTTTTTCGCTTCTGGGCCCAGTTTACGAACTTGCGATACGCCTTGTAACGCAGCGATATGAAATACCTCTTTGCCCCGTACGGCCCCGTATCGCCTTCAAAACGCATTTCTCATTACTTACATATCGCTGCGTTATGACATATCGCAAGTTCGTAAACTGGGCCCAGACAAAAAAAAATCACTTTAATTTTTTTTCAAGTTTGAATATCTTGATTTTTTTTTTCAATCAGTTTTTACACGTACTTACCATATCAATAATCCCTTGTTTTTACTTTGAAAGAAGTTATTTTTTCAGATTTGAAATTTTTTAATTTTTTCAATTATTGAAGTATTAAATTTTTTCAGAACTTTTATCAAATTTTATTTTTACGTAGGAAAGAAATCATTTTTTTTTCAATTTGAAAATTTGTTGGTAATTTCGTTCATTTTTTTTTTTTTGTTTGAGTTCAATTATTCATTTCTTATTTTTTCTTTACAAAAAAACACTTTTATTCTCTTATTTCTAATTTAAAAATTTTAATTTATGAAAAATTTTCATTTTTGAAAGTGTATAAATTTACAATTTGAAAAGAATTTTATTTTTTCCATTTTCCAATCAACATTTTCTCTCGCAAATTTTGAATAAGTACTCATTTGTTGTTTAAAATAATTTTTCATTTTTATGTACGTTGAAACCCCCCAATTTTAAAATTTAAAAAAATGTATCATGTTTTAAAATTTGAGTTACTCGTATTTACAGGAAAAAATGGTACCTATAGAGCAAAACATGTTCCACGTGAAATTTCCCTTGAAAAATTATATTAATAAATTTAGCTTCTTACAACCCCCCCCCCCCCACCCCCTTCCGAACACTCCGAAATCGAATGACACAAAAATAAGTTTCGAACGAAAGTTGTTCATTTTCAAATTACTGTATACAATAAAAATTCTTACAACTTTTTTATTTCAACCAGAAAAATTCACCTAAAATTACAGCACTCGTTGCCTAAACTTGAAATATTTCAATTTTGTTGCAAATTCTACCACAATTATTATAGTGACAATTTAAAAAAAAAAAAAAAAAAAAAAAAAAAAAACAGTTTAGTGACTAAAACATTGTTTTTTATACGATTTTTTAGAAATGTCATGAATTGCCCCATCACAAAAGAGGGGTCACAAAAGGCCTTGGGTCCGGTCGTAAAAATTTCTAGGAAAATCATCGCAGATGATGAATCATTTCGAAAATCCCCCATTGTATAATTTTTCTCTTCTATTGTTTTCCCATCTACGAGAGAAAAAATCTCATACTTCTTCACAATACACGAAAATAGTTACTTATCGGTGACGAGCAAAAGAACCAACTCCAAAGGGAGCCGAAAAAACGCTCGGAATATTTTACCACCCAAAGTGCCAAAGCCCAATGCAATTCATACCGACTAACTGGAGGGTGGGGGATGAAAAAACGTGCCAATTTGTAATGTACAGTTATTCGACGTAAAAAAGCCCTGTTTCTTTGCAAATTCTTATGTAGGTATACGTAATTCCACATACCACTGACTTTGGCATCTCGTTTCCTTTATAATAATTCATTATCTGAGATAAACTCGCGGCCATTTAACAATTACAGTTGCCGAACTTGTCAGATAAATCAGGGCAAAGCAGTCGATATAATTCTAAATGATAATATTTGACCACGTACGTATGTTAATTGTTAGCCAATCGGCAGGGAAAGAAGGGAAGGGTATTCCCTAAAATATTACACATCTATAGAGATAACCACCACCTTCCTCATCCTGGCTGTGGAGAAGAAAAATTTTCATTCTTTGGCAAAAGAATAGCACTGGCTATAATAGCCCCATTGATGTGCGACGTGTGTTCTGTGTTAGTCTATGTTTCTGGAACTAGAGCAATGATCTTAAAGACGCGACGCGATCACGTAACTTATAATCGCGGGCACACGTCCAGACCAGGTGGAAAGATGTGTAAGACGTTTGCACTTCTCTATCCATATAAATAGTACAACAAATACGTATAAAAATGGAAGAAAAAAAATAAAAGACGAAGAAAGAAACATACACAAGGCGATGTAATCGATAACTTGCGTTATTTATAATGTTCGCATATGGAAACAGGAGTTATGAGCCCGGGCACACGTCTTACTACCAATCAAAAGCCTACAAGCGGAACTATGCCCAAGCAGTTGGCCACGCTAAGATCTCCCATTGTTACGAAAAACTCAAAGAAGGTATCGAAAATTGAAAAGTTTTTCGGTAAATTCGTTACTTACTGCTCCCCCTCGTGTGTCTGGCCATATATCTCGGGTCGAGCCCTGCCCGTCTGCGCGTTGTGGATTAAATAATAGTAAAGATTTGACGAAGGGATAATACGTACTCCCTTACGGTATTTATGCAAGACGGTTAAAGACTGTTGGCACGTGGTACCGAGTACCGACCGATCTTTTCTTCTGGTCTGGTCTCTCTTTCTTTCTCCCTCTAGCCGATTTTCTTCTTGCTCCGATCTACAGGAACAATGAAAAATTGAACGTCTAACACCCTAGAGTACGTTGCGTTGGCCCGGTCGCCGGCCCGATGCACACGTACAAGAGAAAGATCTTTTTAAAAAGGTATTCTCCGCCTTTGGAAAAAAAAAATCTGTTTCAGACGTAGGTACTACTACAATCGTCTGCGGCGTAGGATGTCAAACTTCTTCTGCATGCTGATAACACTCTACGTAAGACCCACACACACCTGGATTAAGCAGGATGAAATTAACCCTCTTTGTAAAAATACCTATTGGTTTTTTATTTTAACTCCTTCGTGACTTCGCGTGACGTGCGTTTTGCCAAAGCAACGGTTCTAGTCAGTCGAAGACCTCTCTCTGGTGCAAGTTGCTCCAGATTTTGATTTTATGCTGTGGGTCTTAATAAAAATCTAATTTCAAAAAATTGATCATTTTTTTTTTAATTTATGAATTTGATAAGATCTCAAAATTTTACAAAATTTTGAAAATTGACCTTTTAAATTTTCTGCAAATTTAGGCGAATTTCAAAAGTTGATCCATATTCAAAAATGTATTAAAATTTAGAAATAACCTATTTTTAAAAATTGTAAAAATTTAACAAACTTTGAAAATTAACTTTTTCAACTTTTTTTGGAAATTTAACTGAATTTTAAAAGTTGGCTCAACTTGAACTTCAAAAATTTACCTAAATTGGATCTTTTTCAATTATTTTAATAATTTTTTGAAGTTTAAGTTTGGCAGCTTTTTACAGTTTTCTAAATTCGTTATAAAAACCAAAAATTTGGCCATTTATAAATTTTAATAGAATTGCAAATTTTCAGATTCACTCGAGTTTTAGACAAATTTTTTTTTTAATTTTTTGAAAATTTATTCAAGTTTAAAAATGATTATATTTTCAACGTATTTTGCCAAAAAAAAATATCAAACTTGGAAAACAAATCGTATAAACTTTTTTGAAAATTTAGCAAAATTATGAGTTAATTATTTTTGTTTCAAAGATTTATCGAAATTTATAAATTAACCAAAATTTGGGTTTTTATAAATCAATATTTTGAATTTTTTAGGAATTTTCAAAATTATAAAAATTTGTCAAGCTTTTAAAATGAATCATTAAAATTTTTTTGAAAATTGACTTACAAGTTCCATTTTGAAAGTTGATCTACTAAAATTTGTGAAAAAAATTGCAAACTTTCAAAATTATTATTTTAGTTGTTTTTTTGTTTTTTTTAATTTAACTGAATTTCGACATTTGATCATTTTTTAGAGAAATTCAAAATTTTGAACCATTCACGAATTTTAAAAATGAAATTGTAAAAATTCATTTTTTATGAGTTGATCTAACATGAAAAAATTGATTGAAATTTCAAAATAATCAAATTTTGAATTTTTATCCTTTTTCAAAAATTTTAAAAATTTATCAAGCTTTCAAAAATTGAAGAATGAAATATTTCTGAAAATTTAGCTGAAACTTGAAAGTTGATCCAAATTCAAAAATTTATTACCTAAAATTTTAAAAAGACCAAATTTTGAGAATTCGAAAATTGTAAAAAATTATCAAGCTTCCAAAATTGATATGTACTCAGCCGAATTTTACAAGTATCTCCAAATTCAAAAATTAATTCAAAATAAAATAAATTTAATGTAGAAAATTTAGAAATCATCAATTTCAAATTTTTTACCAAACTTTAAAAATTAATACAGATCTAGTCAGTTTGCTTTTTTTTTTTTTTTTGAAATTTCAAGTGAACTTTAAAATAATGTCTAATTTAAAAAAATCTTCAAGATTTAACTGTTAAAAATTACGAAATTTTGAATTTTTGACGATTTTTCAAAGTACTTGTTTTTTTTACAGAATAATTTTGCTAATTTTTTTTAAAAGTTAGTTTTAACAAAGATTTAAAAAATTCTTTTTCAGAAAATTTTCAAAAATAAATTTACAGAAAAAAAAAAAAATTTCCTTTTTTTCACAAAAAATAATTTAAACCGGATAGATTCTCAAAAAATCTAAAGTTGCCTCGAGATGCCACCCCACAAGATTCCAAGATACGAAATAATCATTCCATTCATGCACGTTACCATTGAGACAAAACACATTGTGACGACTTAACCGAATACTCGATCATTAATAAATTCCACGTCACCTTGCGTACAATAAAATTCCTAAACAATCTATCAGTCACAAGACGCCACATAATTTATATTTAATCACTATTCGCGCCCACGCGAAAACCTCTCCTCAGAATACGAATGACAAAAATCAGATTGTACCATCTTCGTAAGACACTACAGTATGTATGTACTAAATTAGCCATCATCAGAGAGGCCACATCCACACAGAGCCACCAGAACACCAAACCTCTTATGTAAATTCGACGAATTTTAACCGCACGTCTTCAAGCCTCCCCTTGGCGTAAAATATTTTAAAATTTTCTATCCTCTGGCTTAATTCAAATTCAACGAACATTTTTTTCATATCCGGTCGTACCAAGATTCGATGATCATCTTCGAATGCATCGAAGAGAGGAAGAATCGCGTCAAGTTCGCATAGATCGCCATCATTTCATTACATTGGCATCATCAATCCCTTTGAGAAACCCTGCATTACTACGCATAATTAAATGTGGTATGAAAATTGATAGGGTAAACCAGACTGAACCAGTTAATAGGTAAATCTTTACCTGTTCGTGGTCTGTGTGTCCGCGTCGTAAATAACGAGCATTTATTTTATTTTTTTCGGTGTACTCCTGTTAGGTATGTGTATTATGGTGTCGGTGCATTAGCTACGTACACAAATAGGTAGGTACATTTATACAAATCCCAAGACTATTCGAGGCGACTAGATTCGTTATTCTGTAAATTTAATTTATCAGATCTTAAATGTACGCCCGGTTAATGAAATTCTTTCCTGGGACTCCGATTAATGATCGGTTTATATTCCGCATCAAAGAGAACAGTCGATATATCCGATCAACGATATGTACATATGAAGACGAGGGGTGACTGCGAGGGACTGGCGATGGCGGTAAAATAATCAAAGTGCAATACGCATTCCAGTTAGACCTCCATAAACGAACATTGTCCTTCGTAGGCTTAAAAGTTGAAGTATGCAGGAATATGTAGCCCTTTGCAACAAGGCGAGATTTAGGGTGTGGTTCATGGGGCCCAAGGCTTTGGGCATCCATAAAAAAAATTGATAGATGAATGTCGAATTTAAAAAAAAAATAAAAGTTGATATTTTTTTGCAATTTTCAAAAATTGATGAAAATTCAAAATTTCGTCATTTTGCAATTTTATGAAATTTTTGAGTTTGGATTAACTTTCAAAGTTCGGCTTAATTTTCGAAAAATTTGCAATTATTTATCATGAAAATTTGATAAATTTTTACAATTTTTGAAATTTTGGTAAAAATTCAAAATTTGATCATTTTTATATTTTAATACATTTTCAAAGAGAAATCCATTTTTGAAAAATTTTGAATATCAAATTTCGAAGTTTGATGTGTTTTTTGCAATTTTTTATTGAAACACAAAATTTTTTGAAATTTTCTTGCAAGTTGAATTTTTGAAAATTATTCATATTGGGAGCAATTTTGTACACTATTATTATAAACAACTTTTTTTTACAATTTTTTTTGATTTTTTTTTCCTATAAATTTTAACAAAATTATTCTGGATTTTTTTTTTGTTAAAATCCAAGTTTTTTTGAAAATTAGTGACAATTTTTTTGAATTTTTTTTTGCAAAAAATTTTAAAAAATGTCGTTGAAATTATTTTTCTAATTTCGTTTTGAATAACAAACAAAGTTTTTCAATTTTTTTCTGCATTTTTAAGAAATTTGTTTAACATTTTTTTCAATCATTTTCATTTTTTATTCAAAGATGAGTCCTCCCAGCAATGCAAATAGTCAAATTTGTGCTATTCAGTGAATCCCTCTGGATCTAACCTGATCAGAAAACAATCTTACATTCAACAATGAAAAGACCTCAAGTAAAATTTAATCCTCCAACCCATATCCGAGTAAATCGCATTTGTTTCGAGTTGCAAAAAAGAGAAACTGCGCCTGCAGACACCAGCAGAATCTGCCTGGAAGTCTGGCAACCACACCGCAGACATTACAACATCTCAATCCATTCGAGAGCAGGTAAAATTCCGCACCAAAATCAAAGCTCATAAATTGCAACCGGCTCGGCATGTGGTAGGCTGGTTGAATTACGAGTGCTGGAAATGGAACAAAAGTTGCAGCAGAAGAGACCCAATAGTATTGGTTTTTATAGCGCAAGAACAAAGCCGAGCTACCGGTGCCGAAGCCCGAACAACACACTGGTATCTCGGCTACGGCCAATAAATAATAGCTGTTTTCATTGCGAAACATTCTGCGCGACGCCCTTGAGCCGGATAATACCAATAAATCATTTCCTATTGGCGCACCACCGACGACCCAGCTTACATGCAATTTTTTTCCCACTTTCATCGCCGGTGATATAGAACTCAATACGACAGTGTTGTTGTTGTTGTTTCTCTGGTTGGCCGAGAGAAGAGCTCAAAAAATCCGAACCAAAAACAGTGTACCCGAGTGAAAAGTGAACCAGGTACGCATAGTTGCACGCGCGCACGTTTGAAAAAAAATTCTCAAGGTTACTACAATGAACTCGTATGGGTCAGCCCAAACTTTACAATACGACCTTAAACGAAATTATCGATTCCGACTGCGCGGAAAGAGAAGGTGAGCGCGGAGCGTTGTTAACAATGCGCAGGGTGAAAGATCCGACGAGCTATATCGCTTTCGGTGAGTGCACAACTTGCATGTGTACATTTTTAATATGCGGTTAAACGTGTACGTTTACAGACTTATAATTATCGAAAATGTGTGTATATGTTTATAGTAATCTAAAATCGTCAAAATATCATTAGTATAAAGGTTGAAACCTCGTAGCGATTGTAAATACCACTTTCGTACTCGTCGATAAAACAGTTTCCGATTTGAAATTACCTGTTTTAATTAACCACGTTTGACGGCTTCCAAATGCAGCAAGAGGAAAAAGAAAAACAGAGCAAAAATAATAGTTAATGATGTCTTCTCGTATTACTCATCCGGGTTTCGGTATTTCTTCTTTTATTACCCCCCCCCCCCCCCCCAATCGTATGAAAATCTCTTTTAAAAACTTGCGATAATTTTTTTCTGCTCCTTTTTATTGCCACCGATCCTCGACAAGAAGAGATGGGTAATTTTCAGATAAACTGTAACGGAACTTCATTTGTAAATAGGCTGTTCAGCTCGTCGTCAGCAGGGCAGGTCATATTTACCGAAATATTTTGTACACAGCCAAAGAAATGGATGATAAAAGTGCTGTGTAAAAATATACACAGTACATATCTTGTATGTACCCAGAGCCAGACCCACAACAACGTGTGCGAGACTTGATTGATAAACGTGCCAAGTCTACAGCCCGGTCAATGTTTGGGTGCGCAACACGCGTCGTCTCGTGTACTCTTGTTATGTTCATTCAACACCTGATGTTGGAAGTATACCTACATTACTCACAAATCGATAATTATCCGGCTATCGGAATGGGCTTCGTGATGCGAATGGTGTTATCGTGTTTGCATAGTAGGAATTTTTCGCATCGTCACGAAAATGTGGTTGTGGACGACGGCCCTGCTAAATTCGAAGAACGTGTTGCTCCGAGGTGAATTTATGAATGGCTTCGGAGGTGTTGGTCGAAAATCACTTCTAATCGAAGCACGCGAATTAAGTTTCGGCAGAATTTTCGCGTTTCTAGAAAATCGGCGCATGAATTACATTTTTTTTTGCTTTTTCGAACTATACTTAATGATTGGGTATTTTCCATTAGCTCTCGGGTGTTATTTTCGAATTTACGAAGTGAGAAAATGAAGAAGAAGAAGAGTGTTAGACTGGAAGTCTTGTAATTATGTTGTAGCTGAAATGACGTTTTAATTTAGTTTTTTTTTTTCTGCGTTCATTGTGACTGGATCCCTTACTTCCACCCCCTCCATTTTTGGGTAATTTTTCAGTTTTTTGATACAAAATGCAAATTTCAAATTCAACTGGACGTTTCGTTTCATTTCAATTTCAAGTCATTGTTCCTTAGATTCCCTCAGGGTTTCATTATTATTGCTCAGATTGTCTCAATAATATTATTAATAATGATTCTTACCTTCAGAAACATTACAATGATTCAATTTGCTCTGAATTGCAATGATTTTTTTGATCATTATGAAGTATTGTTTCATTATTCATTCTAATGAGTAATGAGTATTTGCATTACAATGTCTCTTGAGATGGGTTACAATGCACATTACATTACATTTTACATTATTTTCATGTGGTTTGTAACAGTAAAAAAAAAAACATCAAGTCAGAATATTAATATACATTATAATTATATTTATCTGAATAATAATGACCTATCAAGTATCCATACTTCACAGTAATTTTCATTGTAATAACATCCAGTTCTTTTCTAACTTCAGTTCCGATTGATTGAAGAAGTAGATACTTAGGGCGTGACCTCGTTCGCGATAAACAACCCGTTAGGGCGTGGTCTTTATTTTGACTGGCTGCAATGATGAGACAAACCAATTTGGTAAGGAAGAGATGTAATATAGAATTTTTTGGATCAATTTTTTTTTAACTTGCGACTTCAGGATAATCAACTTTTTCGTTAAAAAACAAAAATTTTGCAACTCAAGAATTGTTTTGAAGGTAATCTACCTCCTGCTCTTCTGGTTGTCACACAGTCGACCGCCTCTTTAATGTGGATTTAGTTGTCTGCATGATTGTTCGAAGTGGACTTTTGAAGTCATTACTATTCTCACTATTCATGATATTTTGAGCAATAATAATTTTCATTGTAATGCCATTTATGAAACATTGTAATGAATTTTCTAATCATTGCTAATTAGCTAGGTAATCTTTATTGAGCAACAGTAATTCTCAATACAGTATAAGTAATTTCATTTTCCAATGATTAATAATGAACTTTTTAATGATCATTTATAATCTTTATCATTGTAAATATTCAGTATTGACTTATGACTCATACTTTTGATAATGAATAATGAAGATTATAATTTTTAATATTATTTAGACTACTCTTCAAGTAATTATGATGAATTTACCCCTGTAACCATTTTTTCAGTCATTATTAGCTTACTGTTTTTATTGCACCCCCCCCCCCCCCCCATGAATAATAATGAATTGATAGTAATGAGTAGATAATAACTTTATTTTTTTAAAGTAATGTACCTACCTTTCAATGAATTATGATGAACCTTACCCTCTGCTTCGCTAATTTTCATTGAGCAACAATAATAATTTCTCAAAAAAAAAATTGCTACTCCATGAATAATAATGAATTTTGTGTTGAACAATGATAATTTTCATTGTAATGTTCTCTCCTCTGGTAAATTGTAAAGAATTTACAATGATCATTATTTTAAATTGTGAATAATGCCACGTGCAATAACAATAATAATGTTGAATATAATTATATATCTAATGCATTATTCAATGAATCTATATTTACAAATTTTTTAGCCATTACTTCCAAAATGTCTTCAATTGTGAATAATGACATGAGTAATAATAATGCTTCATATGCTTAATGCATTATTCGATGAATTATAATGAATCATTATGGAATCTTCTCGTTAATAATGATGACTTTTATCACAGTATTGTTTGTGGTAAATTTTAATTGAATGAATTCGTTTGTAGGAATATTTTGTACGATGGCTACCTTATGAGTTGCGGGGGGGGGGGGGGGGGGGGGTATGCATTTATGTGCATATAATATTTTTTGGAGCGTCCAAACAAAATTTCTTCAAGCTTTTTGCGTTTCAAAATATACTGATCTGTATAAAGAATTTATTAATGCATATTTGGTGCATTTTGCGCCATAAATAAATGCATTTTTGAAATTTAAAAAAAAAGTACCTAGAGGATAATTTTTTTTTTTAGTTTTTTGATAGAACTTCTAAAATTTTTCTGGAGACTTTTAAAACTTCTCGGTTCAGAATTTAATTTTTTTTTTTTTTTTTTTTTGAAAAAATTTTAGAATGATTTGATTACTTTTAACTTTTTTTCAATTCTTGATTTTTCAGAAAAATTTTGAAATGTCTCCCCTTTCTATTTTTTACCTCAATTCTTTAATGGAAGTTTTGAATCTTTTCAGAAAAATTTTCAATTTTTTGATAGGACTCCTGTTTTTTTACTGGAAAATTTTGAAATCTTCAATTTTATTTGATTTTTTCCGTTTTTTGATGGAAGTTATAATTTTTTTCAGGGAAATATAGGTACGTTTTTCAATTTCCTCAAAAAAAAAAAAGTTACCTAATTAAAAATGAAAAATAGCACTTAACTTACTTAGCTCAACTTTTGAAAAATTAATGAGCTTTTTTCCAAAAAATTGTCTTTTGAAGAATAGTTCTATGCTTTTTCGAATTTGACCTCCTATTTTGAATGTTTTCGGTTTTTATTTCTTTCAGAGGCCGGCGACCCCCGTTTGGGAATGTCCCCCCCCCCCACAAAAGAAATTTTAGGAAAAATTTACTTAATTTGGGGAAACGTTGGATAAAATGGAAAACTTTTTTATAAAGTTGGGAAAATTTAAAAAATTGGTGAAAATTTCAGTTCCCCCACTGTGTTTCACTTCGTCAGGAAACTGATTTCTCTCGATGATTATATTATTATTTCTTATCAAATAATCTCAATTCGTTATTATTATGAATTATCACTCGTTTTAAAAAGAATCGTCATTATAATGACTCAACTTAGTCTTATTTACAAATGGAGATATCTTAATTGGCATTATTAATGTGTTTGGTCGAATTACCACCTACCAAAGTAACAACTTTTTCAGAAATTAAAATTTTCTCTACATATTATGCATATGTTTCTACCATAATAAAGCCACATTACTAGTACGTACACTATTATTATTATTATTATTAGTGTGGAAAAATCAGTGTTTTCTTCGAAACGCGAATAAATCGAAAGGAGACAGACAAGCAAGGGCGCGGAGGAGGAAGCGAATGGTGCGACGGAGGCGCAATAATTTTCATACACGTGTCACGTAGCAGCGTGTACCCAATGTTCTTATAATTTTTATATTTTATTGCCCGACATTAAAAATTCTGGCCACGTGAAAATGACCACCTCGCCGGCTGCCGGCGACGGGTACTCGTATATAAATTCGAACACGATGTATCGTTATCTGTCCTTGGCGCATACTTCGTATATACACATAGAAGGAAAAAAAAGAACTAGGTACTCGTACCTGAAATTAAATTGTATGTGGTTTGTGCGTGTGCAAGGGGGTCTGGGTGTTTAATATTTGTACAAAAAGTGCCCATCTGAGGTAAATTTGATTCCGTATGTAATAATTACTCGATCGTTAAATATATATTAGATCTTTTCTATGGGGAGATGACGTGAAGTGAAAAGTAGGTAAAAAAAGGATGAATTTTAATACACAAATATGAAATTATAAGAAAGTGTGCCCTCGTAATGAACACCGAATGTGCACGCATCATCAGGCATGAGATTCATACATTATGTATATTTTTTTGTTTTTTTTGTTTTCGATGAGTAATATGGAAAGGTATACTATAGAGAAGATGAGGCGAGCAGATCGGGGTACCCATTAAAGGGACATTGTTGGGTTCTTGAACTTGTTATAAGATACGTAAAAATAAGAGAGAAAGGTGCTAAGGAAGTGTGCATGTACTCTGCGTACGATGGAACGCTCTTGAGAAGAACAGCTGCATAAAGTCGTATCGCTGGTGCTGTTCACCTTTTGCGAGCGTCGGCGGCGGTGTCAGTCAATGTGTATAGTACTTGTTAAATTTAATATATCTATACTGGTTTACCTGTTTCTGCCTTCCTTATATGCATGTGTGAATGTCTTATTGACAATTGACATACGATCAACTCCGATGAGGTGTCCGATTCGGAGAGTGAAGAGGATTATCTCATCGATGAGATTACGTCTTATGCTTGGTGATCTTTGGCGCAGATCGCTGAGTACCTGATACGATTTCCGTTACGTCGATGATGATGATGACCAATGGAGATGGTTGTGGGGTAGGAGGGTGACTCGAACATAAGGGGATAGGACCTGAGTAGTGAGTACCAAGTCCAAAGGTATACTTACCTCTCTCTCTCTTTCTCTCTCTCATACGACTTGGAAAATAAGTACGACGACGTACGAAGTACGTATACTTATATATACCCAGATGTAAAGTACAAGATAATTGTACACGGGTATTATAACATGTACACCGGTGCAACGCCATGCCAACGTTTGCTTGCCACCCTCACCATATGGCGTGTGTACACTGTACAGGCATCCAAGGAGTTTATGTAAAAAAAAAAGACTGACGACCCCGAAAGGAAAGAAAATATTAACGCAATGCGTGTGTGCTTGTGCTTTTTTTCTACTCTCTCTCTCTCTCTCTCTCTCTCTCTCTCTCTCTCATTTTCCAGCAGCAATGGTCTTGATGGTATATACGTTGACCTTGGTTCAATTCGTTTACCCTTATGGTTTTTTTCTTCTCCTTATGTGTTATCTGGATACCGGTATCTTGACCTCTTATCGATGCATCGTCTTTTCACTAATTTTTTCGGATCTCGGGAGCACGTGCTTCGCGTTGTGTTAGTCTTCGTGTCATCTTCTTCTTCTTCCCTTTTTTTTCAAGAGCAAATACATTCGTAGTACGAGCATAAAGGAAAGTAGAACGGCTGGTGATGGAGCTGGAGGTGCTATCAGTGGCCTGCTGAATTTGCTTGGTCTGTAGGGAGAGGAGGGGAAGGGACGAACTATCACATTATAGTAATTTTTTCGAGTATATTATATTTTGAAAATTGTCGATTCAATTCGATTCGATTCAAGTGCGAAATGGAACAATTTTTGAAATTTTGATCCATTGGTGTCAACAATTTTGAGAAAATTTGTTCTCAATTCTAGTTGAATTTTTTTATTGTCACTGAAAATTTTTTCAATGTTGAATGTAACAATTGTTTTTTCTTCTCCATTGAAACTAGATTTTTTTATTTGAAAAAATTGATATTTTATTTCTGTAAAAAATTAAAAAATTTGAGAAATGGATATTTCTATACAAAAAATTAAATTATTTTTTTCAGAAAAATTTAGACAAAGATTACTTAACATTTTTACTCCCAAATTTAAAAAAAGAATCTACTCCAAAAATTGAGTTTTTTTTTTTTCAAAAAATTGAGTTTTTTTTTTCAAAAAAGTGAACGATTTTTTTCAAAAAAATTGAGACAATAAAAATAAAAAATCTACTTATCTTTCCTCCAAAAATTTAAGAAATTTTTCTCCTCCAAAAAATTGAGAAATTTTTTTCCTTCGAAAAATTGAGTTTTTAAAAAAAAATTAAATTGAGTACCTATCCACCTACCTATATTTTTCCTCGAAAAAATTAAAAACTTTTTTTACAAAAAATTGAACGATTTTTTTGTTAGAAAAATTGAGACAAAGATTCATATTTTCACTCCAAAATTTAAAAAAAATTCTACTCCAAAAAAATTGAAAATTCTTTCCTCCAAAAAAATTGAGTTTTTTTTTAAAGAAATTATATTTTTCCTCGGAAAAATTGAAAACATTTTTTTTTTTGAAAAAAAATTGAAAGATTTTCTCCCATAAAATTGGAGAAATTTAATTTTTCCTAAAAAAAAAATAATCAGAAAAAAGTTATCTACTTAAAGAAAAAGTTGAATGATTTTTCCCCAGTACGTACCGTATATTTCTCAAAAAAAAAAAACTTTTTTATTCCAAAAAATTGAAAAAATTTTATTTAAGAAAAATTCAAAAAAAATGTTATCCTTATTTTTACTCCAAAGAATTAAGAATTTTATAGTTTTGAAAAATAAAAAATAAAATTTTATTCAATTTTTTTTATTTTGAGAACTTGAATTATTGCAAAAAATAATGTGTTTTGAGAATCTTTTTATTTTGATAGATAATAAATTCAGATTTTTCAATTTTAAAAAATGTGAACCTTTCTCCCCCAAAAAATCAAGAATTTTTCAGTTTAAAAAAACTTTTAAAAATTTATTTCAAAAACAAGTCAAATTAAAAAAAAAATTTATTGCAAAAAAAAAATACAGAATTTTTTTTCCAAAAATTTGAGGATTCTTTTGTTCCAAAAAAATATATGATTTCATTTTTTAATTAATTTTTTTTCTAATTATATTTTTAAAAATTTCAAAAACTTTTTTATTCTCAAAAAATTGAGTTTTTTTTTGTTCCAAAAAAACTAGAAAATTAATTGAGAATTATTCAAAAAATTTACCTCGAAAACATTTCAAATTTTCCTGATGCCAAAAAATTTAGAATCTTTTTATTCAATAAATTAGGAATCTTTCTTTTTTTAAAATGTGATAATTTTTTTATCTTAAAAAAATTAAGAACTTTTTTTTTTTTTTTTAATGTGATTGTTTTTCCTCTAAAAATCAAGAATTTTATTGTTCCCAAAAACAAATTTAAAATTTTATTTTTAAAAAAGTTGAAAATTTTTTTATTTTGAGAACTTTTTTATTGCAAAAAAATGCAGGGCTTCTTCATTCCAAAAAATTGAGAATTCTTATTGTCTAAAAAAAATTATGAATTTACCAAAAAAAAAATTTCTAAAATAATGTTTTAAAAATTTTTAAGAACTTTTCTATTCTCAAAATTTTTTTAAAAATGTGATTTTTTACCCCCCTCCCCTTCGAAAAATTTTAGATTTTTCTGATGCCAAAAAATTAGAATTTTTATTGTTCTTCATTTCAAAAAATTATGGGATTCTTCTTCTGGAATTTTTAAAAAAAATTTTGTTCCAGTTTTTTATTTCAAGAAATTTCAAAACAATCAAGAATTTTTTAAAGTCGAAAAGTCAAGATTTTTTATATGACAAAATACAAATGGATTTTTGTATGTCTAAAAAATTGAGAATTTAAAATGATTGAAAAAATTGATCCAAAAAAAACAATTGATTTTTTTCTCTTGAAAAATTGAAGAATTTTTTCTTCAAAAATTTAATACGTAGGTATAATAAATAGTATGTAGTCAATTTTTGAAGTTTCGAAGTTTTCTAGGATATAGCTCAATTTCACTTTTGAAATTTTAAGGTATATTTCGAGCATTCGACGAGCTACCTACTGCTAATTTGTTGGCATCTTCCTATAATACTCAGATTGCCTCAGGCGAGGTTTCCAGCCCATCGATGGAAACCCTACTTCCGCAGTTATTTCCCAAGTACCCGTCTATTTTCACTTTTGACGTACAAAAATTTATTACAAATTTACGTCCAAAGTCTTGATAAAACGCTTAACTTGACGCGCCGACTAATGATAACCTATGGTCTGGATCCCATGCGAATGCACGTTATCAAAATTCGCAACATGATTCACCTTCTGACATACATTCTACTCTTGAGCTAGGCGACAAAAAAAATCAACGATGCAGTCGTTAAGCTGTCATAACATAGGCGCCCGATATACCTGGGTGCATATATATATTTTATCAAACACCTCGTATAGTATGTACTCGTACTCGAACTTATTTATATTTGCTAAACCTTGTTCCAATCTAGGCTACGTGTTATCAATATTATGTGTGTTGGTTCAAAGCTGGGTATATCTTTAAAGGAAATGCCCTCATGTGACACGATCGCTAATGACACTTTAATAACTGGGCGCCCATCCAGAGACACTGGAAAGGGTATTTCTTGAAAATGTAAACAATAGATGCCCGATGTGTCCATTCCTAAAGGAAAAGCATAAATAGATACGTTTGTAGGGAAAAAGGACTGTGAGTAGATTCGACTTGGTATGATACCCGTATTGGTATTGATGGCCAAGTTCACACAAATGAGGATATAACGATGATATCCGTTTTGGAGAAATTTTTGTCATTTTACACGGGGTCATTATCCATCTAGAAGAGGGTTCGTTTCCTATTCTATCGAGAAAAAAAAAATAGTGCATATGCCTGGATATGCAGATGGCTTCCGTTTTTTCTCCTTTTTTTCACGAGTTGATCAGATCTACATAATGATACCACCCTTTGGAGATATTTTCCATAAGATTTTTCCCAATATGGAAATACCTACAGCTACGGTGGTGTTTTCTCCCTACAGCCCCCCAAAACCCCAGACACCACCTACTGGCCTACAATTGCAAACCGCCCACTTCCTCGTCCCCTATGTGTTTACTAATCGAGTTCGGTGACAGTGTTTTTTTCACACGAACTGTACCGTCGTCTACGGTACAAATATCTCAGTCTATATTATTAACCCTTTCACCATCCCATATATAGCAGACCTCGAACTACCCTTGAAATAAAGGAAATCCATACACTTCCCTTATACTTTTTTCTTCCCTATCGTTTAAAAATATATTCGTCTCTCTAATTTGCTTAATCAGTCTTTCAACCCTTCAAAATTGTTTATTTATTCGACCCACATTTTTATTCCTTTCTTATTCCATTTCGTAGACTTTATTTTCTACGTTGTAGTATGTACGACGTTTACCAGCACATTCTTTCGTCGTGCATAAACCTATCATTAGCCACTTCCTATGTACCGTATCGTTCCCAGGATCCGAAAGCCGACGCATTAATATATTTTCATACAATACCACAAAATTTTTTCAATTATCTCGAACGTCTGCGTACTATACGGTGATGTAAGGAGCGAACTGCATCGATGTGTAGGATGTGATTTGACTATACGTACACGTAGACCACATTTCAGCCTTTCGAAGTGAATTTGAACGAAAGGAAAGTCTGGAAAAAGGAAAATCTTATGAATTTGAGTCAGCAGATTTTAAGGGAATTTTCATCTCAAGTGTCGTTGTAGGTGGATCTCTTTTACAGCTGGAAAACTCTTCGAGAATCTTCTAGATTTTTTTTTTTTTTTTTTTTTTTTTTTTTTTTTTTTGTAAAAATACTACGTTGGTTTCTGACTTTACCGATGAATTGGTAATTTTGGGATATTTTTTCCAATTTTTTGTGGAGTGAAGAGAGGATATTTTTCAAGTTTTTAATTTTCAATAATTATTTCTCTGCAGAATTCTCGTTTTTTTTTTTTTTTTTTTTTTTTTGAAAATTCTCAATTATTAAATTTTTGAGGGCTTCCTGAACTCATAAAAATTTCAAAATTCTTCATTTATTCAAATGTCAAAAAATTCTATTTTAATAGCTTTCGAAAAATTTTATTTAATTTCAAAAAAAAAAAATCTTGTGGTTTTATGAAAATTTATCGAAATTTTAAGAAAAATTCTTTGAAAATTTTGTTAAAATTCTGTGATCATTTTCTGAAATTTTGTGATTTTTTTTTAAATTTGTGAAAATATCGTCGTTTTTTTCAATTCTGAAGTTCTGTGCTAAATTTTCTAAAACATTTCTGAAATTTTGAAAAAAGATTCCAACGATTTCATGAAAATTCTCCGAAGTTTTAAGAAAAATTCTTTGAAAATTTTGTTAAAATTTTGTGACATTTTGTGAAAAAATTCCCATCATTTTTTGGAAAATTTTCTGATGATTTTCTGAAGTTTAGTATTATTTTTGAAATTTGTGGAAAATTCTCAACAATTGCATAAATTTTATTTTTAATTTTGTAAAACATTCTCCGCATATATTTAGGAATTTTTTTTGTTGAGATTTTGTGATACAATTTTTTGAAAATGATGTTGAAATTATCTGACGTTCTGTGGAAATTTTTTCAGAATTTAAAATACTTATCTGATTTGTTTATTGTAAAAAAGTACTCGGAAATTTTTTTGTAATTATTCTCTGACATCTTGTGAAAAATTTTCTGAAAATTTTATAATACACATTTATTTTTTTACAATTTGAAGAAATTATTCTTGAAATTTGTAAAAAAAAATCCAAAATTTCATAAAATATTTCTCTAAAAGTTTGTAGAACTTTCTCTGCAAATCTTTGAATTCTTTTGAAGTTTTGTAATAATTTTCTGAAGTTTTGTGAAAAACCATTGGAAAATTTTATGGAAATCCTCTAGAATTTGATGAATTATGTTTGAAGAAAAATCCTTAAAAATTCAGTTGAAGTTTTCTCACGTTTTGTGAAAAATGTTCCATAATTTTTGGAAAATTTGTTGATATTTAAAAAAATTTGGTTTAGATTTTTTGACCTGTGTGAAAAATTTTCACGTCTTTTTCTGAAACTTTTTTAATAATCTTGAGATATAAATTTTCTGAATTTTGGAGATATCTGGCAATTTGAAATAGTTTTTGTGAAGTTTAGAAAAGTTATTCATCGAATTTATAGAATTTTTTTTTTAATTCTGTAATTTTTTTTCGATGTTTCAGAGTTGTGGCCTGTGGGATTTTTTTTCTTCAAAATGTTGTGAAAAGTTTGCCGATTTTTTTGTGAAAAGGAAACGACTTGACATATTTTTTGAAGCTTTGTAAAAACTTGTATGGTGATTTTCTCAAATTTCGGAAAAGAGGAAATGTCTAAAATTTGATGAAAATTCTCTGAAGTTTTGTTGACAAATTCATTGAAAATTTTGTTCAAATTTTCAAATACCTATTTTTTGAAAAATTGTCTTGAATTTTGTAATTTTGGCCCCCCTCCCCCCCAATTTTTTTCAAGTTTTGTAAAGATTTTTTTTTGAAAATTTTGTTGAGGTTTCTTGATATTTTGTGAAAATTTTGTTGAGATTTCTTGACATTTTGTAAAACTTTTTTTCAATAAGTTTTGTAAAAGTTTCTTTAAAAATTTTACATGAAATTTTGTGAAGATTTATTTTGAAAATTTTGTGAAGATTTTTTTTGAAAATTTTGTGAAGATTTTTTTTTGAAAATTTTGTTAGAAGTGTTTTGACGTTTTACAAGATTTTGTAATTAAAACAACCGAAAAATGAAAAATTTGAGATTATCGAATGAGAAAAAAAATCAATGCAGTAAAATCGATGTTTTTTATCGATGTATCGATTTCTACAAATTGATGATGATTTTTTTTAAAATATAGATATTTCAAATGATTATACGTATCAAATGTCTGAAAAATATCAACAATTCGAAAATTTCTCCCAAACATAATCTAATAAAAATAAAATACAGGATAATTCCGCCGAAGAAATAAAATAAGTGGAACCAATTTAACTTTCCGTTAACGTAATTATTCAACCCCCTTGTGCATGAAAAATCACCATGGTACCCCTGGAAATTTCCTCATTTCCTAAGCTTTTTTTTTTTATAGCACCTGAATAATTCCAGGACTCGGAAATCCGAATCCGAACCGTTCGTAAATTCGACTTATCCCCCAGTTCGTTTGATTTATACCAGATAACAAACTAAATTCCAGGTGCTTTATCGAAATATCCTCTCTTTCTCTCTATCTGGTTTTATCTGCAGCCTTATATACTCGTACTCGTCGAATACTACGACGACGATGCAATTGGCGTGCACAAGCACAACGAATAACAGATTGCAATATCACCCCACTATAGGTGAAGGTAGTATATTTTTCGCCTTGTTTTTATATAGTCGTTCGTATTCGAAATTTATCTGTTGTAATCTATACGACGATTGCTCGATCTTTCGGATACCACCTGCCCAAAAAGCGTGCACCGTATTGCAGCTCTGGCTAGGGCATGGCGAGGAGGGGGGCAAGGTACTAATATTTTACGTTTCGACGTCGTCGTCATCGTCGTCGTTGTACTTATAGGTTCGCTGATGAGAGCGAGATGTAGGTACCGCGTAACTAATATCCGCACCCGAATGTATAATTTACATAAAATTATTGTTCCTGTGTCGCTTGCTTCCTATATATTTGTGTGCTTTAGACCTATACACACACAAAAGAAAATAAATCATTTTATACCAGAATACTCGCAATCAGGCTAAGGCATTTTTATATCGAAATAAAGAAATCTCGAATCGCAGTCACTAACACATAAACGATTATGAAATATAGTTCAACCAAATTAATGCCCTTTTCTATTTCACGTATTGTATGCTTTTTTTATCGTTATATAGGTGTTTTTTTTTTCTTTCATTATTTCTGGTGTATTTCCCAGGTATATATGTGGAATTAAAATAATACACGTACCGGATGTAGGGACTGATTAAACGTTTGGCCGTTGAGCCCATGCAATGACGAACCGAAACTGATAAATACCGAATTATAACCATAAATACACATATTGGTATAATATACCTACATTGTTGCTGAGAGTAAATATTGAAAATTCTACACGAAGAAATTCCACCAATACTTGGAGTTGGAGTACAATAGGGCAAGGGGTACCACTACCTGGTAGTACATACATAACTAATTTTCATCGTTCTCGTAAATGTTTGATCTTTCTCTCGGTGATGCTTTTTCCTCCTACGTACGAATGTGGCTAGATAGGGGGTGAGGAGAGGATGAGATTCTTTATCAATATTTGACACAATTTGATAAGCGAAAGAAGATCCACGCCTATGTTTTCCTTTCTCTTTCGCCTTGAACTTTGTAAGAATAAGGAAACGGGTTAGGAGTAAGGATGAAGGGTGAGAATGCAAGTCGTTGATCGGACTATTATGGGAAAAATACCTTCGAAGTATCGAATTTTTAGTGGTCGAGGTATTCGGCGGTGGTTTGGAATTTGGAGAAGCCAGGTGTGCGATTAGGTGAGAAATTAAGAGGCTTTTAATTTGGTTTGATTAGAAGTCGACAATTAGAAAAATTTGAAATGCGATAATAATCTTATTCGAATTTATGGGATTTTTTTTTTTTTTTGTAAGATAATATAATTTGAAGTTTGAAAAAATTGGAAAATTGTAAATTGTAGTACAATACAATTGAACAAAATAAATAGGTATTTGACTCCCAAAAAATCGAATTTTCAATCAATTGCAATAGTTTTTTTCAAAGAATTTTTCACAAAATTTAAAAAAAAAAAAAAATCAGAAAAATTTTGTCACAAAGATTTAGAAATTGGAAGAAAAGTAATATCTTCACAAAATGTTTGAGAATTTTTCACAAAATTTCCAATTTTTTTTTTTTTGGCAAAACTTTGGAAAAAAACAATATTTTTAGAGAATTTTTCAAAAAAATATTGGAAATGCTTCACAAAATGTCAAAAAAATTGAACAAAATGTGTACAAAATTTCAGCTAATTTCTACAAAGTTATAGATTTTTTTAAAAAGAGAATTCGTCTCAAAATGAATGAAAATATTTCACAAACGCCAGAGAAGTTTCAAAAAATCTCTCATTCGAAATTTCAGAAAATTAAAAAATAAATCACAAAAGGTGAAGAATTTTCCAAAAAAAAAATCTTAAATGTTTCTCAAAACATCAGAAAATTTGAACAAAATTTTCAATGAAACCAGAAAAATTTTGCAAAGTTTCAGTCATTTTATTTAAAGCAAGTTGCAGAATTGAAAAAAATTGAAAAGAAATACCTACAAAAAAAATCTAGAGAATTTTTCAAAAAATAATAATTGAACTGTTTCACAAAACGTCAAGAAACCTTGACAAAATTTCCTATAAAATTTTCGAAGAAACTTTTCAAAAATTGAAAAAATGGAGGGAAATTAAAATTTTTTAGAGAATTTTCGAAAAAAAAAAATGATTTTATTTAAAATGTTTTACAAAATGTCAAGAAACCTAAAAAAAAAATTCTAAAAAATCTTCACACTTCGGAGAATTTTCACGGAATTTCATATTAAATTTTCAAATTAATTTTTACAAAACTTGAAAACAATTGGGGGAAAAATTACAAAATTTAAGAGAATTTTTCAAAAAATATTTGAAAATTTTTCACCCAACTTCAGAGAATTTTCATCAAATTGCAACGACGTATTTCTTTTTTACAAAATTTCAGAAAATCTCCATAGACGTTTTTACAAAGTTTCAAAACTTAGGGAAGTCGTTTCCTTTTTACAAAACATGAGCGAATTTTTTTCAAAAATTTTCCACAACTTCAAAATGTTTTTCTAAAAATTAGGTACAGAATTTTAGAAAAATATTCATAAATTTGATGAATAACGTTTTCTAAAATTGACAAAAAATTCTGGAAATTTTCAAACATATTCGAAATTTAAAAAATTATCCCAAGAGTATAAAAAAAAATTTCAAAATTTTTTCTCACAAAGTTTAAAAAATCTAAAAAAAATTGAAAATGTCAACGATTTTTTCAATAATTCGATTCATCAAACGTCAGGAAATTTTAATAGAATTTTTAAGGATTTTTTTTTCAAGCATAGTTACGAATTTCCACAAAATTTTGAAATATTTTTTCACAAAACTACACAAAATTGTCACAAAATTTCAAAAGAATTCCAAGATTTGTAGAGAATGTTCCACAAAATTTTCAAGAAATTTTTATACAATTTTGAATTTTTTTCTCCCCAATTTACCAAATTTCAGAAAAATTATTACAAAATTTTCCACAAAATTGTAGAAAATTTGTTCACAAAATGTCAGAGAATTTCAAAAAAGAAAAAAAAATTCCAAATAATTTTTTACAATAAATCCACAAAATTAGATAATTTTTTCAAATTTAAAAATTTTTCTTAAAACTTCAGAAATTTTTCATGAAATTGTTGAATATTTTTCCAAAATTTCAGAAAATTTTCTAAAAGTTTTGCACAAAACTTCAGAATTTGAAAAAAAACGAACGATATTTCCATAAATTTCTAAAATAATTTCTTAAAATTTCATAAAATTGTCACAAGATTTTCCAAAAAATTATAAAAAAAAAATTCACGTTATGTCACAGAATTTCAACAAAACTTATAAAGATTTTTTTTCAAAATTTCAGGAATTTCTTTGAAAGCTATTAAAATAAAATGTTTTGACATTCGGATAAATGAAGATTTTTGAAATTTTTTAATAAGTGCAGGAAGCCTTCTATTTTGATAAAATGGGAATATATTCAAAATTTGAGTATTTTCAAAATAACTGAATTTAAGTTGAATTGAAAATCTGAAGAAAAAAAAATCATTTTTTTCTAATAAGTACGAATTTATTTTTTGTTCTTCAAAATTTTCCAAAAAATACGAGAATTCTGCAAAATAATAATTTTTGAAAGTTGGAAACTTGAAAAATCCCCTCTCTTCCACTCTGCAAAAAATTGGAAAAAATATCCCAAAATTACCCATCCAAGGTACATTAACTCGTTCAATTCCATCACAGCATTTTCGAATAAGCGATAAAATACGAGTTTTACTACAAAAATTACGCATGCTACCTTCGATTCACTACAATAATACTACAATGGCCTGACGTAATTTTTTCCGAACCGGTTCTAATGATTAACTCGGCGCCGGAAAGGCTTCCCCCGAGTTTAAATACCCCTTTTGGCATATGCACACATTGCACACCGCGTACATCGTACTCGTATCGTATACGCACGCGAAACATGCGGCGACAAGAGCACAATATAAGGAAGAGAGAGACATTTATAACGAAGCTAAGAAGCTATTACCCTCTAATTATTACTTTTCGTATATATATGTAGTAGGCAGGGCAATTAAAAAAGTCGAACGGGTAATCTTCAACTTCAAGTTGGCTGGTTTTTTAATAAGACAATGTTTCCTCTTTTCAAACATATCGAATCGAGTCGTAGTATACTTTATAAACGGTTTATTTACCTTTATATTATTTATTTTTTTCGACTTTTCTGTATTATTTATTTCGTCGGTTATTCGTGTTATACGGGTTTGGTGACTTGTTAAAAAAAAAAAAAAAATCTACAATTAAATACGTTTTTATTACACGTGTGTAAAAGGTACATATTATATTTTTATAGTATTAAGTACGATTTTGCAACATACTCTCTTATACTTTGGGTACATTTACCTTTCACTTTTTTTCCCCTCGTACATCTTTCTAAAATGTGCATCTTTTTTTCTCTGTTTCAGAATGCGAATTCATGCGCATGAAACCATCGACAATTGCCACCGCTTGTATAGTCTCAGCTTTAAAGGGGCTAAAGGCGCAATTAGACTATGATACGTTTAAGCACATATGTATGTTAACCAGTTCGTCGATCGAATGTGTAGAACATGCGGTCACCATGTTGGAATGGATCGTTGCCAAAGAATCAGCCTCAGCCATAATTCCAGCCTCGACCGGAAAAATGACCCCTTGCTCGGGCCCGGGCGTCGAAAAAATCATACCAGTGAATACGGACGAAGAAAAGCCCGAAACGCCCACTGACGTACAAGATGTGAAATTTTAGTCGTTGAAAAAAAAAAGTCGTATTTTTATTATTTTACAATTTCGTTCTCTTTACTTCTTCTTTTTTTTCATTTATTTACCTACCATTTTTTTGTCGTATGTTTTTTTTATATTATTATTATTATTTTATATTATTGTGATTATCATGTAAAAAATATCGTCTCTATCGATCACGAGTCGGTCGTTGAAGAATTTAGTCGAGGCTGATTGGAAATCTATACGAGATACGAGCCGGTGTACAGATTCTGAGTGATCTGAGTCCTTTCCCCCCCCCTTCCCCTCTTCACCTTCCGTGCGAAGGTTGACTTTTGAATGTTTCATTCGATTAAATTTTTAGTCAAATTTGCAGGAAAAATTGATTTATTTTAGATAAAATATTTTTTTTCCTTCTAGAAGTAGTAAAATTCGTGAAAATTTTTAGAAAAATATCTACGCAAATTGAAAAAATCAATCGAATAATCGAAGATTAGGAAAATAGTCGAATAATCGATCGGTGTTGTTTTTTTTTTTTTGCAAAATTATTACGTGAATTTTATTTACTAAATTAGTATAATTTATTATCGTGATTTTTTTTTAAATCATCAGTTTTCAATTTTGAACTGAGTTTGATTGTTTTGTTATTTAAATTTTTTTATTAGATACTATTGAATTAGTATAAATCGATGTGTTTACTGCATGTCAGTCTGAGACGACTTTCCCCTCCCCTTTTTATTTCGTATGGTGTAAGGAAATTTTTTTATTATCATTTTTTTTTTTATATTGAACGAAGTTTTGGAGAGATTTTTTGGTTGAAAAATTAGGTTTATTTTAGCGAAGTTATTTGAATAATTATTTTGTTATTTTTTTCTAAATTTTTAAATTTTCAATTTTTATTAATTTTTTTTTATCTTTTATTTAAATTTTTGCTACAATTTAAAAAATTGAGGGATAAAATTGGAAAAAAATATGAAATTTTAGAGGTTTTTTATATATGTAATTGTTAAAATTTATTTTAGAAAAATCATCCAAAAAGCTTTGGTTTGAACAATTCTTTTTTACGATATAGTGAAATACCTTTGTTTTATTTTAATTTAACAAATCTTTCATGATTAAATAATCAAAATTTCGCCCTCATTTCAAAAAAAAAAAGTACATAATCTTTGTGAAAAATTATTGCTACAAAACAGAGTTTTTGTAGATCATTTTTATTTATTTTTTTTTTTCTTTTTATAGAAGTACAAATTCTTATAAATTTTATTCCAATTTTTATTATTTTTCTTTTGTACTAATTTTTTCGTCGTTGAATACCTAATCAAAAGTTTTTTTTTTTTTTCATTTCACTTCATTTTTTCCCCCACAAAATTACGTAGATATTTTAAATTTTTTGTGGCAATTTTTTCGTAATCAACTTTATTGTTATTTCGTTTTAAAAATTGTATAAAAAGTTTTAAAACAAAACTAGTTTAAAAAATTATTTCATTTCAAAAAAAAAAAAAAATGAAAAAGTTGAGAAGTTGAAATTTTGAAGAAAAAAACTGCGATTTCGAATTTTAATTTTTTTTTTAAATCTAAAAGTTATACAAAACAAAATTGATTACAAGATTATGTGATATTTTTTTTAGAAATTTATTTGGGTTCCTGAGTCAGTTGATAATTCTCAACAATTTCATGCCTTTTTCATATTTTTTTTTTTTTTTTGTAGCAATTTTTTTATGTTAGTGGGGATTTTGGGAAGAGAAAATGGTTCTAAATTCTAATTTTTAAAAAGTGAAAAATGTGAAAATTCGATTTTTAAAAATGCTATAAAGAAGTCGAACAAAAAATCAACTTAAAAAAAAATGTACCTATTTTTTTTACAAAATTATTTAGATTTATTTACGTATCCCAATTCTTCTTTCACATTTTTAATTTTTTTAGATTTTATTTCAATTTTTCATTTTAGAAATTTTTTATGGTTGAATAATCAACATTTCTCTAGTTTTAAAAAATAAATTGAAAAAATAAAAATTTTAATGTAATTCAAAAAAATTAAAAATATATAAAAAGTGAAAAAAACGATAAATTTGAATTTAAAAAAAAATAAAAATAAACATAAAAACTGATATCTAAGGATTGAAATTGAAAATTGATTACGAAATATTGAATGGGCCTTTTTTTTAAATGAAATTTTCTTGAGTTACTATTTTACTATTGAATTCTCAACGATTTTACCATTTTTTTTCTCAATTTTATTAAAATTTTAAATTTTTTTACTGTAGCAATTCTTTAAGCTTTCATTTTTGTTTTAAATTAAATGTAATAGGTTTTTAGATTAGGTACAAATTTTTAGCAATTTTTTTCTACTCTTTTTTTTGGTTGAATTCCTATTTAAAAAATAAAAATAAAAAACAGTGTTACTCTTGAACCAAAATTTAGTAGTAAAAAGTTGAAAAAAAAGTTAGAATTAACAAAAAAAAAAAAAAAAAAAAAAATAGTACCTAATAAATTCAAAAAGGTCTTGAAAGGAAAAGTTAATTGCATAATCACTAATCAGACATGAAATCGAAGTTGTTTTTTTTTTACAAAATTAGGTTCATTTCAACAAAATTATCTTATGCAATTTTTTCTAATTTTTTTTTCTCATGGTCGAGTATTTAAAACTTATAAAAAATATAATTATGTATTTCGACAAAAGCAATAAGAATGTGAAAAATTGAAATAAATTGCCCACTTCATTTTTTTATTAACTTCCATACCTTGAATTGGAATTTTCTTCTACTCGGTAATTTATTATTTTTTCCCTTAAATTTCGCATTAATTTGGTCGAGGTTTTATTTATTTTCAAGGAAAACAATGCATTATTTTTTTTTCAAATTTTCTATCGCTTTTTATCAAGGGTTTATATATTTTTTGAACTGGGTGTTTTATATCTCCAAAAAATCCAAAATTAGTGAATATTTTTTAAACGAAAATAAGTTTAAAAAAATTACTCCATTGCTTTATTAATTTTTTATTACATGTCTTTTACCCATCTAATTTTACATTAGATTACGTAATTAAACTTCGTTCAATATGTTCCCATCTGATATCCGTTGTTTTTAATACGAGCATCGTGCAATCACGTATATTTTTCGAGGAAGCCTCGTTCGTTATAAAATTTATTAAAATGATATTACGATACGTACGCGATAATTTAGTATTCGATTCAGAATTAATTTATCAACAAAGACTGAAAAAAAAAGTGAAAAAAAAACGTATAATTATAATTATAAGCATCGAAAACGATAATAATTTTTAAAATAAAAAAAAAGTCGTTATATATTCGAATATATACGTAAATTAGAATGTACTTCGAAGTAGGTAAAATATGCTCATAAAATGGGCATCTACGATTGTACCTACAAATTCGATACTATAGACTGCAAAATGTATTATAATGTAGGATACATTTATCTATGAAAAAAACTGTGAAATTTTTTTCATCGTTTATGGAAAAATTTACGCTTACGTTACAAAAAAAAGACCACCCACGAAGTGATTTTTTTTTTCTAAATTATAAAAAAAGAAAATTAAATCTACGCTTATTAAGATGTTTAAGAATTTAGTTTAGTAAGTTTTTTTTTTATTATTGTGTTGCAATTGATACGATCATTTAATGTAACAAATTTTGAATTATTTTTTTTTCTCGTTATTAAAAAAAAAATCATAATCGTATATTTTTTAAGTTACCTACCGATCTTATATTATTAAATTGTAATTCTCAGGCCATCTATGTGACATAATTTTTATCTTTTTCGCATTTACGTGTAAAAGTTAATTAGATTTAGTAATTACTTACAATGTCGAAAGTTACACACGTATTTTGTATATTTTACTTCTTTTTTTTTTTTTTTTTCAATGTCGTATTTTTGTGTAAAGTGTATAATTTGATGATGCGGATTTGTAAATAAACTGTGATATTGATTAGATTTAAAAATCACGAAAACAATACACGTTATGACGTGGTAAACTGCCGATCCCGATGGCCTGTAGCGGTCTCGTCGATATTGCTCATTTTTTTGTATTTAAGAAGTTGAATTTTCATTTTTTTGTTTACTTGTCTGCTCCTTCGAGGTGAGAATTAGACCGCGTTGAAAACTGTTTCTTGTAATTTCTTATGTATCGTGTTAGATTATTTACGTTTATGAACATTGTGTTAATATACAAAGATTGTGTATTTTTAATAATAAATCGTATTATTGAAATTTAATTTTTTTTGGAGTAATTTTTCACTCTAAAATAATTTAGACGGTTTCGAGCTAAGAAATTGAACTAAAAAGTTGATCAATTTTTGGGTATGTGACTTGGTTCTTGGTAAAAATGACGAAATATTTTTTTTTGTCGTGATATTGGCAACAATGCTTCTAGAGAATTTCATCAAATTTGAAACACCTTTGAATAACACTTCAATTAAAAAAATATTATACATTTCATTACGTAAATTCTAAAAAAAAAAATTAAATATTTTTTTTGACGTACGATTGGCAACAATGCTTCTTGGAACTTTAATCAAACTCGTAACGAGCTCAAATAACGCTTCAATTAAAATATTAAACAATAAATTACGTAAATTCAAGCATCAGTTCTTCAAAAAAAAAAAAAAAAAAAAAACATTTAATATTTTAATTACGTAAATTATAAATAAAAAAATTATAAAATATTTTTTTGGTCGTAAGATTGGCAACAATGCTTCTTAAAAATTCCATCGAACTCGTAACGAGCTCAAATAACGCTTCAATTAAAATAATAAACAATTAATTACATAAATTCCATCATCAGTTCTTAAAAAAATTTTAAAAATAAAAAAATCGCCTTCGAACACTGCTATTTTTAATGCTCACGTGTCGATGAAGTTGCATACCCAGCGAAAAATCAAGGCGCAGCTCGCCACCAGGAATTGGTGTTAGTAGAACGAGACCTCTTAGTACGTTATATTCTCCTAATGAAACAGGTACGTTTTGACACCGAAATGACACCGTTTTGGCAATTCCATCGTGTCGTTGAGGTTGCATATCGGTCCAAAAACAAGGCACAGATCCGAATTCCGTATCAGGAGTGCTTCGGAACATGAGACCTCCTAATAGCTTATATTCTCCTAGTGAAAATAATGCTCTTTTGCTTCAAATTGGAACTGTTTTGACGATTCTAACGTGTCGTATGGGTTGCATAACCGTTCGAAACACGGCGCAAATTGAAAATTCTCAGGAATTTCGTGTTTTTTCAAATAATTTAGCGATTAATTATTACGAATGCGAGTTGTTGGGCTTGATTAAAACCTTATGAGCGGTTTGAGGGGTAATTTATGAATACTATAAATTGTACGAGTGCTTTTTTTGAATATCGCGAAAGGCAAAATGCTCGTACCCCCCTCTTTTTCGATTTTTTTGCCCTATTTATAAATTAACATATTAAAATGTACTTACTATTTTATCATACTTACATATCACAGCTTCCAGAAGTCCTATGAAGATGAATGAAGAGTCGAAATGGGATAATTCGATGTTGTAGAATTCAAATTTGCAATTTATTTCAAGCATTGTTGCCAACCTTGTGAAATGAAAAATTTATCTAACGAGATTGTCAACAGTGACTGAAATAAATCTCAAATTTATATTCTATCACCTCGAATAAGCCCATAATTTGTTTTTGAGCTTAATTGGAATTTGGATTGTAAACAAGAGCATGAGGAAATTTTTAATTTAGCTATAAATATAAGATGAGATCATGCCCAATGCCCATTTTGATAAGAAAATTATTTTCAGTTCTTTGAAAGAGGGAACCTTACTTTTTGAACGTTCCTTGTACTTATTCCAATTTATGCAATTTTTTGGCACATTCTACACACAAATGGAAACAATGCGGGCAATTAGGACGTGACGCCATCTCTCGACTTCACTCGAAGTAATATTCGACGTCGACTGTACCATCTATCTGAAAACCAGTAGCACTAAAATTAAACTTTTTCATTTGAAGAACTTGATCGCGAAAGTGAAACGAATGAACTTGTAAGTAAGGTGACGCCATCTACAAAATGTGGAATATTTCCAAATTGTTTGCTTCTTTGTTGTTTTCTTCATTCTAAAGATTTTTTGAAATTGGGCAGAAATTTATAAATATAAAATGTACTTACCAGTAAATATAAGAATCCTCATTCTACTTGTATTATGAAATGCAGGATTCTATTTTTTTTTAAATAATAATTTTTAAAAATTTAATCACAATTTTTTAAAATTTATAATATATTAGGTACAGATTTTAAACAAAATATGTACATAGAAAAAAAAAAAAAAAAAAAATTTCAAAAATTAAAAAATTACAATTCTTTGATAAATTATAAAATTTCAAAAAATTATAAACTAGGTACCTACCTAAACTTTTTTAATCAGAGTTTTTTTTTGGATGTTTAGGAATTACAACCAGGTACATAAAAAATTTAAAAACGTAAACATTAAAAATTTGAAGAAAAAAATACAATGCATTAAAATAGGTAAGTACATTTACAAAAAAATAAAAAATGCAACTTATAACTTAAATAAAAATAATAAGTAGGTACGAATAATTTCTATTTATTTGAAAAATTATAGAATACTATACAGCTTTTTTCAAAAATAAAAAATGAATAAAAAACAAAAAATTACTTTTTACAAAATTCGAAAATGCAACATTCTTTTTAAAATTTTAAAATGCAAATTTCAATTTTCACTGTACTTTTAAAACATTCCAAAATTGAAAATTTTTAAAATAACAATTTCAGAAAATATATTTTATTTCATTTTTTCAATAAGTAAGAATTATATACCTAGTCTGAATTTTTTTTTTTTTTAGACGTAGGACTAGGTATATAAAGTTGGAAAATATGTATTTTATTGCTTTCTTTTGAAAAAACAGGAATAGGTATATTATATTCGGACAATGTTCTGCACATAAATTATAAATTATTATACGTTTCGAGTTATTAGATTTTCTTCATCGATACCATAAGTTTTAGGTGTTTTTAAGATTTCATGATGTCAAATGCACTTCAGCTCAAGGTAGATTAGATCGCTGAGATGAACTATGCTCTTGGCACTTTCTCATCCACTTTGATGATTAATAATGAAATCTGAAAAAACACAAAACATAAAAAAATAATATTACATCAGACATCATACAAATGCATTTTTTTTTTTTTTTTTTATGAAAAATCTTTCAATTTTTTTGGAAAGAAAATTTCTCAATTTTTCCAGATTAGTACTAATTTTTATTTATTATTTTTTTTTTAAATGTTCCAACCAAATTTTTGAAAAAAATCTTTGGAATAAAATAATTGGTTTTCAATTTTTTTGGAGTAAAAATTTCATAATTTTTCGATAGTGAAAACTCATTTATTCCAAAAAAATAGAGATTAAAAAAAAATATTAATTCTTTCAAGTTTTTGGATTGAAGAATATTTGGAAAAAATTTCTCAGTTTTTTTTTTTTTTTTTTAAACCATCATCAGAAGAGAAAGATTATTTCTCCGGTTTTTGAGAAGAAAAAAATTCTCGATTCTTTGAATAAGAATTCGTTTAATGTTTTGGAATAATTGAAAAATTTCTAGTTTTTTTTTTCAATTTCTTTGCAAAGTGAAATTTCTTTTTTGGGGGGCAAAGGGGAAACATTTTTCATAGAAAAATCAAGTTTTTTGGAATAAAGGAGAAAACGATTCCTCAATTTTTCCAGAGTAACCTACATAGAAGTATTTCTCATTTTTTTGAGAAAAAATTTCACTGTTTTTCTTGGATGGAGAAAACTTTTGTTATCTAATACTACCTAACTTGAAAAAAATTCCCGATTTTTTTGGAATAAAAAAATTTGTAATTTGCTATTTTTGTTTGTTTGCGTGTTTTTTTTTTATAAAATATAAATTCTCCTAATTTTTTTTGAATAAAAAGCTTTTCATTTTTATTGGATAACAAATGTATGGTTTTTGAGAAGAAAATTTCTGAATAGGTACTTAAGTAATAAATTTTTCAATAGGTATTTTAAAACACTTGAAAAAATTCAATTGTCCAATTTTTTGGATTTTTTCCCAACTTTTTTGCAGAGTGGAATTTCTTATTTTTTGGGAGCGTTTTTTTTTTAATTTCTCGATTTTTTTTGGTGAAGAAAATTACACGAGTTTTTTGGAATGAGAAATCTTTCAATTTTTCGGAATACTTATTTGAAAACAATTATTGTTTTTTTGGAATAAAAATTTTTTCATTTTTTTTAAATTAAAAATTCCCCTTAAGTAATTTTTTTGAATAAAAAGAATTTTTAAGTTTTTTGGAGAAAAAATTTCTCAAATTTTTGGAGAGTTGAAACTTTTTATATATTAAAGAATAAATTTTCAATTTTTTCACTATAAGAAATTTTTACATTTTTTTGATTTGAAGAATGCGAATTTTTCAATTTTTTTTTTAAATTTCTCGTTTCTTTTATTTTTTATTTTTTTTAAATTCAGATTATTTAAAATAAAAATTGCATCAGAGTAAGTAAAAATGTTTTCTCAGGTTTTTCAAAAAAAAATCTCGATTTTTAGAATAATAAATATTTTAATATTTTGGAACACTTGAAAAAATTCTAGTTTTTTAAAACAAAACAATTTTCCAATTTTTTGGAATTTTTTTCAATTTTTTTTGCAGAGTGAAATTTCTTTTTTTTCAATTTCTTGAGTTATTTTGGTAAAAAAAAAATCTCAATTTTTCAGGTGTAGGTAATACTTAATATTCTCGTAAAAATATCAATTTGTTTGAAAAAATCCTTCAACCAAAAAGGATATTTTCAAAGGTGTTTTTTCGGGTTTAAAAATAATTTTATGCAAGAAATTGCTCATTAAAAATTTTTTGTACCCAGAAATAATTTTATTCTGTGCGATTTTTTTTTAGTAGGATTTTCAATGAAAAATTTTTTTTTTTTTAAATACCTAATTTTTTCTTGCAGAATTTTCAACAAAAAAATTGTTTGGTAAAGTACCAGTAGTGCACAGTGCACGCCACTGGATTGAGAAGATGGGGAGTGGCTAAATCCACGACAAGTAATCACAAAAATGAACGAACGAGAATTCATCTCATATTCTTGTTTCTTTGAAAACTCGTTGTCGTGGTTGTATTTGATTTGTCATTTGCAAAGTGGACTTTGTCGAAATTGATTTTTAATCCAAATTTTTACTAATTTTACATAAAAGATTTTCTCAAATTTTTCATCGAGATTTTTCCACCAAGTTTAATTTAATAAAAATATTAAAAAATTTTCCAGGTTTTTTATTTTTTTTTATTTTTAATTTTTTTTTTCATTTTCAATTTTCATTCAATTTTTGAGAAAAAAAAATTCTTGAAAAAATTATTTATCATTCATCAAATAATTTATTCCTATTTTTCCTCAAATTTTTCATTAATTTTTTAGCCGAATTTTTTTTTAAAAATTTAGGCTATTGTGTCCGACCCTAATTTAGAAGGAGGGGGGGTAGAAGAGTTCTGACCCCATTTGTCGACGTTTGGGACCAAAAGATGACGATCTGTCACATGTCACATATTTATATATATATATATATATATATAATTTTTCCCTACTTTTGGAACTCTAGGGCCGAGCCTAACAGGTCAAATGAGGTCAAACTTGATATGTAGGGTTCCCTCGGTGGCGGAAAGATGCAAAAAAAATTTTGGGGCCCTAACTCAAAATTGGGGATATGACCCTTTTTTGAGGAGGGTGCGGGGGAGCCCCAATATCATGAAATTTTTTGAAACTTGCCCCAGGGATGAAAGCCCTAATTACCTACACCATAGTCAAATTTCAGCCCCCTAAGTCATCCCCACCCATTTTAGGGCCCAATGGGGTCATTTTTTCACGTTGATCAGGCTACAGACCCCCCAAATAGGGCAGGGGGGCCAACATTTTCATCATGGATCAAATTTGTGCCCCTGATGTGCCTTTTGTAGGTTTCAACTTTTGGGCCCCCTTTGACCCCTGTCAAGGGTCAAAAATCAAGATTTTTCACTATTTTTAAAATTTTACCGCTACTTTTGGAACTCTGGGGCCGAGCCTAACAGGTCAAATGAGGTCAAACTTGATAGGTAGGGTCCCCTAGGTGTAGGAATGATGCAAAAAAATTTTTGGGGCCCTAACTCAAAATTGGGTATTTTACCCCTTTTTGAGGGGGTGCGGGGGAGCCCCAATATCATGAAATTTTTTGAAACTTGCCCCAGGGATGAGAACCCAAATTACCTACACCATAGTCAAATTTCAGTCCCCTAAGTCATCCCCACCCCATTTTAGGGCCCAAAAAGTGGATTTTGGGGTCATTTTTTTCACGTTGATCAGGCTACAGACCCCCCAAATAGGGCTGGGGGGCCAACATTTTCATCATGGATCAAGTTTGTGCCCCTGATGTGCCTTTTGTAGGTTTCAACTTTTGGGCCCCCTTTGACCCCTGTCAAGGATCAAAAATCAAGATTTTTCACAATTTTTCATGTTTTTTCTCGCTTCCCGGTACGTTGATCAGCCTGCAGCCCAAACCAAATGATCTTGGATGCTAAAATTTGGTATTTAGGATAGGTAAGGGTCACTGAGGTGCCTTTTGAGGTTTTTGACCCTCGAGCCCCAAAATTGGGGGTGGCCCTTTTTTGAAGAGGGCTCTAAAGAGGCCCCAATTTGACAAAATGATTTGAAATTTTTACCAACAACAGTGACTCTGATTGTCTCCACTGTATCCAAATTTCAGCCCTCTAAGTCATCCCCACCCTATTTTAGGGCCCAAAAAGTGGATTTTGAGGTCATTTTTTCACGTTGATCAAGCTACAGACCCCCCAAATGGAGCTGGGGTGCCTAAATTTTTATAATAGATCGAGTTTATGCCCTTGATGTGCCTTTTGTAGGTTTTGACCTTTAAACTCCTTTTGACCTCGATACAGGGTCAAAAATCAATATTTTTCAAGTTTTAACCTGTCTTTTCTGACGCGTTGAACAGCCTACAGCCCAAACTAAAAGACCTAAACAATCGTAATTTGGGATGTAGGGTCAGTAGAGGTCACTGATGTGCCTTTTGGGGGTTTCGACTTTTGAGCACCATTTGACCCTCGTACAGGGTCAAAAATCAGAAATTTTCACGTTTTAACCTCTTTTTTGGTGTGTTGGCCCTCGTCTGAAGAGCTGAAAGTGTGAAGGGATTGAGAGCGAAGCCCTCAATCCTCTCCTGCCATGTCCCTATTGAGGGTAAAGCCCCCCAAGAGGGGCATGGGGGCGGAGCCCCCATCTGAAGAGCTGGAAGTGACGAGGTGGTTGGGGGCGAAGCCCCCAACGCGGGGGCATGGGGGCGGAGCCCCCATCCTAAGAGCTGAAAGTGATAAGGAGGTTGGGGGCGAAGCCCCCAACGCGGGGGTATGGGGGCGGAGCCCCCATCCCAAGAGCTGAAAGTGATAAGGAGGTTGGGTAGGAGCCTCAACGGGGGTATGGGGGCGGAGCCCCCATCTGAAGTTGAAATCTTCAATGCAGAGAGGAACTAAAACTGAAGACAAAAACCTGACATTTTTAAACTGAATTTGAAGTTAAAACTGATATTGAAACTGAAATACCATGGATGAAAACGTTTTCAAAGTGGTACACTAACTTGAAAAAAAAAATTCGGCTGTCGCGGAGCATCTTGACTGCTACGCGTTTTTTTCTGTTTGTCGTTTAAAAGTTGAAACTTTTTTTTTATTTTTCAATTTTTTCATTCAAACTCAAACTTTCCAATAATTTTTACGTCAAAATGACACTAATCATCATATTTTTTCAAATTCATTTTTTGAAATTTTTAAAATGAATTTTGTAATTAAATTTATTTTTGAAATTTTCATTTGGATTTTTAAAGATTTTTCATAAAATTTTCTCATCATAATGCTTCTAAATCTCTACCATATTTTTTCAAATTTTTCTTTTTAATTTTTTTCTCAAGTAAATTTTTTATCAAGTTTATTTCTCAGTTTTTTATCTAAATTTTTTCCAACCTTTTTTACTATTTTTTTTTTTTTTTTTCAGGAAAATAATTGTTTATCATCCCCCCTCATTTTCCAATAAAACTGTCAATTGATTTCATTCTCAAATTGGCCATCAAAATGTTCTTATTTCATTTCCCAACTGGTAACTTAACTTCTCATTCGAATTTTTCTAATAATTTTTATCAACATTTGTCTTCTAATTAAGTAATTTCTATTTTTTTTTTCAAGTAAATTCCAATTTTTCTTCAAAAAATTTTTTTCAATTTTTTTTCTTCAAATTTACTGAAATTTTAAATTAATTTTTTCAAGTACCTAAATTCAAAATTGAGTAAGTACTTAATTACTCATTGACTTGTTGAAAAAAAAATTAAACAATTTTATAACATAAAAAATGATAAATACTGCATTTTACCTAAAATGAAAAACATTTTTAAATACACAACTTTGTGAAAGAATATAGATTTGTTTTGTTTTAAATAAAACATCAAAGTTTTCAGAGAAAAACAGCTTGCAAAAAATTTGTTTGAACTTTGAAAAAAAAAACTTGTGCAAAAATAAAGAAGATCTGAAGATGGACGAAAAAGAACGACATCGCCCTTACAATGTGATTACTTATTGTGGATTTAGCAGGGATGGTAACCAAAACCGGAACCAAACCGAAACCGAAAAAAAACCGCTTAAAATCATAAAAACCAGAACCAAAACCAAAACCAATACGTTCGAAAACCATAACCAAAACCAAAACCAGTAAAAATTGAAAGCGGTTTTGGTTTTTTCATTTCCCCCCCCCATTCCCTTCCCTTGAGGCTGAGGCTTTGAAATAGTGTGAGTGCGAATGCGAACAACACGAAAAAGGAGCAGCTAGCGGAAATCACGTTATAAAAAGCTAAAAACTTGATGGAAAAGTTGGAAAGTGATAAGACCGCCAAAAAAGTGACAGATTTACATCGTATTTTGTTTTGTTTTTAAAGTCATTTATGATAGAAATTAAAAAAAAAACATAACCGAAACCAAAACCGAAACCAAAACCGATACATTTTGAAAACCAGAACCAAACCAAAACCAGAAAAAAAATTTTAACGGTTTTCCATCCCTGGGATTTAGCCACTCCCGAGAAGATGAATCCCAACTCTGGATACATCACTGCTTCAAAAAACATTAGGTAGATATTTATCTATTTTTCACTTATTTTTCACACCATAAATCAAAAATTAAAAATAAAACCGCACAACTGGTCGAATATATGATTAAAACAAGTGCACGCGTTTCGTACTCACACACCACAACAAAATCCAAACGCAACAAGAAACCAACACCCTACGTACCCCCCACTTGGAAGCAACAATTACTCGCAGATTCATAGCAATTTAACGACACTGTCGATGTCGCCTTTGCCTTCGCCTTGGCAAGTGAATATCATCGGATAATTATTTATATACAGTGGAAGAACATTAAACGAGATTGCGAGAGTAAAAACAGGCCTAAAGAGTAAAGAGAACACTAGCTATAGATGCAATGAGAGCTCGTGGGAAGGAGGGGGAGGGTGAGGGAGACAAGTCGGACGTATATTTGGCACGCGATAGGGGTACCACTGAGTGTACCGGTGGCAGTGGTAGCACCGCAAAGGATATATAAAACACCAGTCTCTCGCACAAACAATAAAGGCATCTATCCGAAGCAATTACAAGACACTTGATGTGTGGCATTAGTGACGCGTGGCCTGTATCCCTTTTGCCATCAAACGTCACGTGCTCCACTTTCCCATAAGCCAGAAAATGCGAAATGCGGCTGGCACGCTTGCTGTGTGATGTATTACATGGGCCTGGACAGTCATCGACATCGGCATCGTCGTCTGCCTTACAATCTTTTATTGGGTTTTAATCCATTAATGTAAAATTCCTCCCACTGTGGCCACGTCGCTCGTCGCCCGGCTCGTCGTCTTGGGCCAAATGTTCGAAAAAGTGTCAAGCTTTACAGAGAGAGAGAGAGAGAGAGAGAGAGAGAGTGACGGGCTCGGATCAGTTATCGAAATTTTCATTCTCAATTTCTCATTTTCACAAGCAACGATAACGAAACGACCACAAAAGAGAAAAAAAGAGTGGGTAATTAACTCTTGTTTTTTTTTCTACTCTCTGCTCAGCTCACAGAGTTGTTTTTTTCGACTCGACATACTTGACGCGCATTGTGTAGCGAATTTTTTTACCCTCGAACCGTAAAAGTAAGTTTTGCGAAGAAAATGCTTGTTATTTACTTTTAAATTCGCCGGTTTAATTTTATCCTTTTAGTTGATTGTAGCGCAGTTTACTCAAAGAACGTTTTACGCTACGCTATGCTATGCTACCGTGTGCCAAGCCAAGCCAAGCCAAGCCACGTCGTACAAAGGGGGAGCTCAGTTTCGTAGCAGCAAACACTCGGTGAAATGGTTTGTAAAGGATAAAACGAGTTCATTAGCGGTGTAAACAAGAAACGAACATTTTAGCAGTACAAGAAAAATGTCAGTTAAATGAAAACGATGAGAGGGTGTCTTTTGTTTTCTATTCAAACTGCGAGCTTATTTGTGTCGTTTAATTAATTCGTTTATATATTTTTTTCGCTGTCCCATACTCTGGTCTTTGTTACCAGAGCATTTCATCGGAGTTACGAGTAGTTTTACGATCATAAATGGAGCGAATTTCTGACCATTGTGAGTATGTGTGCACGATACACAGCCACACAGGGGATGAAACTGAGGGAAGAGAAAATATATATTTGTATTTTTTTTTTACTTTCTTAATAATTTACACCTTTTTTTCTTCAAAATTATAATATACATTTTCCAACGAACCAACCACACAATTTATACAGAGTGTTTCATAGCTGATATAGCTCCTTCCACGAGGTCAATAGGCAATTCATAAAACAAAAATGTTACAACACAATATAATGCCTATATCTCGAAAATCGAAGGAGCAAGAAAAAATAAAATCGATAAAAATTAATCTTCAGCCGGGCGAATCGATAGTATGTATAAAAAACTATAGGTATTTAAAAATAAACTAAGAATTTAGAAATTTAAGAAATTTGAGTGATTTCAGAAATCTGTGAAATTTAAAAAAAGTTTGACAACTAGAAGAATTTAAATAGGTACCTAGTTCATTGGATTTAAAGAATTTTAAGAATTGAAAAAATTTATAAAACTCAAAAAATTCAAGCAATCTACTAATATCTTTTGAAGAATTTAAGGAATTTATTGAATTTGAAGAATTTAAATTTTTTGAAAAATTCACGGAATTCGAATTTTTGAAAAATTTAATGAAGTAAGTACAAAAAATTTAGTACCTACCTACTATAGACAGTCAAGAGGAAGACGGAAATCTTCGTGCTAGCAAATCCGTACCCAAAGTTGTCCCGTCCATGTAGAGCGCGCTGCTTTGCAAACTCTCCCGGGTACTTCATGCGTTTTATACGCGTTAATATGGGGAATGATTTGAAAAACACGTAATTTTTCATTTTTTAGGGGCTTAATTTTTTTTGAGATTTTTTTTCATCAAATATATTATTTTTAATGCAATGTATACTAGCATTTACAGCAGAAAACTCATTAAATATGTTAATTTGTACATCATGCATCGGAGCAAAACTTGAAAAAATAAAAGTAACTTTAGTAATAACCTTAAATTTCAAAAAAAGTAACCAAAATTATGGAAAAAAGTAACCAAAAATTTTCCATTTCCACTTGAATATAATGACTCATAACCCCCCCCCCCCCTCCCCTCGTCGCCGTTTTTCTCATATTTTCGCTAAATTTGACGTTTCACAACTCTTGAAATCAATGGTAAAAATTTTGAAAAAATCAAAATTTTCAATTCAAAAATAATAATTCATGCATTTTTTTTCTTTTTCTATAATTATGACGAATTTTAATAGAATAGTTGGCTTAATAGGTGCTCAATTTTTATATCATAGGAAATTTCAATTCTTGAGAAGCTCACAATAAATAATTTTTGAGTTCCTATCAAATCTTAATTTTTTTTTGAACTCAATATTGAAAATTCAAAAAAAAAAAATTTTTTTTCTTGAAAATACTTGATATCAACTTTTTTAAGTTTTTGAACTCTTATTTGTTTTGAAATAGTTTTCAGTTTTCAAATAATTGTTGATTTCAAAAAACGTGAATTTTAGAAAAATTTTAAATTACAAACAATACTGTCCTTTTTTAAATTTAAAATTTTTTTTTTTTTTCGATTTTTTTATTTTTCAAACAATTTTTAATTTTTATAAATTTAAATTTATTAACAATTTGTAATTTCTAAAAAGTTCTGGATTTCAAAAAATTAAACTTAAAATTCTCAATTTTTTGATTTTTAAACAATTTATATTTAATTTTTAAAAAATAGCCGTTCCTAAAATTCATGTTTATTCAAATAAAAAATTTATAATTTATAAAAATTGTAATGCCTAAGAATTTAAAGTCTAAAAAAATCAATTTTTTGATTGGCTTATTGCAAAATGAGTAGATACAAAAAAAAATTAATTTTTGAAAAGTCTTCATTTTCCACAAAAAAACAATTTTTCAACATGTGAAATTCACAACTTTTCAAAATTTTTAAAAGGAAAGTTTTGCTCATTTGAGAAATATCAAATTTTTGAAGCATTTCAAGTTCACGAGTTGAAACGATTTTATGTTTCATTTTTGAGGAGTTCTCTATTTTTCAAACATAATTTTCAAATACTTCGAACACATTTTTTTTTTTAATTGAAAAAATTACTAGGTATTCTCATTTTAAAAAAAAGTTTTTAATGAGGAGAAATCGGTTTTATTCTTCGACGGCCTCTACTTTTTTTGAAAAGAAATTTTGAGAAAAAATCGTTTATTTGTCGAGAAAAGAATTTCTCAATTTTTTCAAAAAAATACGGCTTATCTACTTACATTTTTTTTTTCAAGAAATGTGGCTCATTTTTAGACAAGAATAAATCTTAATTCTTCAAGAAAAAAAATCACAATTTTTCATACTGACTTGAAAAATGCCTATAAAAGAACTTTCAATTTTTTTAGGAGCAAACATTTTTCTACCTTGAATTTCAATACATAAGTACAAAATAAATATTCCTGAAGTTCGAGCAGAAAAAATCTCAATTTTAAAAGAAGATTCAATAAATTGTTCAATTAAGGTCAGTTGGGGTAACTGGGCCACGTTTTTACAACTCTAAAAAATCTTTATTCAAAAATGCCTCACTAGTGAAGAATAACCTTAAATCTTCAAATGGGACGTGTAGAGGGGTGTCATAGAGGTACGCTCACTTTTTTGATTTTGAGGGTGAAGCACATACCTGAGCTGAGGAACACCTCACTCTACACAAAGAATGGTAGCCCAGTTACCCCGAAAAATGGGGTAACTGGGCCACCAATTTTTTTTTTTATTAAGGAAGATTCAAGATGTGTAATTCACTTACCCCCACTCAAATCTGAGTTTTGGGGTAACTGGGCCACAGTTGTTGGGGGTAACTGGGCCATGTCATGTTACTCAAATTACTGAGGCCTCCTCAAGGGGAGCTAGGAACCGAATGATAATTGTTATGGTGGGCTTACGATGTCAGTGTTACCATGCAACCAACCATTTACGTCAAGACGATTTTGGAGGGGATTAGGAAGAGAATGGCCCAGATACCCCGGTGGCCCAGTTACCCCAACTGACCTTACTTAATTCATTTTTAAATAAAATATTTCAAATTTTTTGGAAGCAAAATCTCTGAAAAAAACTTTCAAAACGTTTTTAAAGAAATTTTAAATTTTAATGGCAGCTGTTCGTCAGATTTTTGACGAAATAGTAACCAAAATGAGTCCAAAAGTAACCATAGTAACCAAAATGAGCCCAAAAGTAACTAAAGTAACCTTGCCTTTAAAAAAGTAACCAAGTTACTAAAAAGTAACCGTGTTCCGATGCATGGTACATCTATATCCGTATTAAACAGTACAATACTACATAGGTAGGTACTTGATATTCAAAATTAGAGATGAACGACATGTCCTATCTGAATTATTGTGATGACCAAAATTATTCCTACGACTTCAAGCAACAACTTTTGTTTGAAAAGTTTTTTAATTGAACCCTTTCCTCCACCAATTTTTATTTTTAATAGCATATAATAAAGTATCCAAGTCATGTCTATTATCAAAATTGGAGAGGAAAGAAGGGTCTAATCGAAAATTTTATATAGACCAAAATTATTCCTAGCACTTCAAGCAACAACTTTTGTTTGAAAAGTTTTTTAATTGGACCCTTCCATCCACCAATTTTTATTTTTAATAGCATATAATAAAGTATCCAAGTCATGTCTATTATCAAAATTGGAGGGGAAGGAAGGGTCTAATCAAAAATTTTATAATAACCAAAATTATTCCTAGCACTTCAAGCAACAACTTTTGTTTGAAAAGTTTTTTAATTGGACCCTCCCTTCCGCCAATTTTTATTTTTAATAGCATAATATTATAGATAATTAGTATGCATAATCATGTCATATTTGATATTATTAAAATTGGAGGGGAAGGAAGGGTCTAATCGAAAATTTTATGATAACAAAAATTATTTTCAAGACCTTAATCTACAACTTTCGCTTTGAAAAAATTTCAATTGGACCCACCCTGCCTCCCACCCCCAATTTTTAATTTGTATCTTCGGTGTGTTGTGCAAAATCAGTGTGGAGGGAGAGCGGGAGAGGTGCAATTGAAAATATTTTCAACCAAAATTTATACGTTGAAGTCCTAGGAATAATTTTGGTCAATATAAAATTTTCGATTAGACCCTTCCTTCCCCTCCAATTTTGATAATAGACATGACCTTGGATACTTTATATGCTATTTAAAAAAAAAATAGGCGAAGGAAAGGGTCCAATTAAAAAACTTTTCAAACAAAAGTTGTTGCTTGAAGTGCTAGGAATAATTTTGGTCTATATAAAATTTTCGATTAGACCCTTCTTTCCTCTCCAATTTTGATAATAGACATGACTTGGATACTTTATTATATGCTATTAAAAATAAAAATTGGTGGAGGGAAGGGTCCAATTAAAAAACTTTTCAAACAAAAGTTGTTGCTTGAAGTCGTAGGAATAATTTTGGTAATCACAATAATTCAGATAGGACATGTCCTTCATCTCTAATTTTGAATATCAAGTACCTACCTATGTAGTATTGTATTGTTTAATACGGATATAGATGTACAAATTAATCATATTTATTGAGTTTTCTGCTGTAAATGCTAGTATACATTGCATTAAAAATAATATATTTGAAGAAAAAAAGTCTCAAAAAAAATTAAGCCCCTAAAAAATGAAAAATTACGTGTTTTTCAACTCATTCACCATATAAACGCGTATAAAACGCATCAAGTACCCGGGAGAGTTTGCAAAGCAGCGCGCTCTACATGGACGGACAACTTTGGGTACGGAAATCAGTTATTTCTCCCATATAAGATTTCCGTCTTCCTCTTGACTGTCTATACTACCTACCATCAGTTTTTTTTTTTTTTTTTTTTTTTTTTTTAATTGAAAAATTTAGAAATTTTAATAAATTTGAAGAATTCAAAAAATTTGCCAATTTAATTCAAATTCAATGAGTTCAAGAATTTGAAGAATTAGAAAAAAAAAAATCCAAAGAATTCAGAAATTAAAAATTTATTAAGAATTTGAGGAATTTATTGCATATGAGAAGAATTTGAAAATCTAAAATTTTTAGAATAATTAGGGAATTTATTGAATTTGAACTTGAAGAATTAAATTTCTTATAATTCAAAGAATTTTTTTAAATTTAAAAATCCTAATAAATTACGTAGGTATATGAGTTCAAATAATTTCAGATTTAAGAAAAATTGAAAAAGTTGGGAATTTTACAAATTTGTTAAGTAATTCAGTATTTTTAAAATTGAAGGGTCGTTTTCCAAAACGCATTATAAGTCACTTTTTTTGAAAATCGAGATTTTCGCGCCAATCTGTTCTATAGGTCATAGTGCACCTACTGAACACGGTACCTACCCAAAATACCTATTTTATTTACGCGCAATCCAGTTTTTTCTATAAAAGAAAAACGAAAAATTTCGTCTTTTTACCTTGAGGAAATGTATGTAGTTTACTCTCGCATAGCGCCTGAAATATTGAAGATAGGTAAAAAATGAAGAGAACCTTTTTGAAAGGAAATTAAATTTCCTATAAGATAAGACACTTTCTTTTTTCATTTACTCAAAATTAGGCCCACTTAAACGAACTTCAACAACTCAAGTGTCAAAAAATTGAGGAATTTTCAAAAAAGTTGAGAAATTTTCGAAAAAATTAGAAAAAATTTCGTTTTTCTCCGATAGCATTTAAACTATCGAAAATAGGTAAAAATTTAAAAGAACCTTTTCGATTGGAAATTAAATTTCCTACAAAATGATAGTCTTACTTTTTTGATTTGATCGAAACTGAAGCAAGTATCATCAGACTATCATGACTTGAAAAATCAAACTTATCTTTTTTTTATTTTTGTATAATTACTCATATTAATTCGATTATTCCGAAGCGTAAAAACGTTATTTTTCAGTTGATACTATTATTCCTTAGTTTTAAGATGGAAAATGATTTTTTCAAAGTCGTTATTTGTTCATTTTTCGTTGAGAAGAAAAAAATGATTTTTCCAAGTCACTTTACTTTACCAGCCGCTGCAGCTTGGCTAACTTAGGTAACACTGCAATTCTTAAGGTATTCGTATCAAGCTAGACCCAACCTACCAAATAGAACAGATTGCATATTTCTAACGCACTTTCCTTTCAAACGGGAGTATAAAATGTCATTTATCTCGAAATGTCTTTTTTTGACTTAATGCGTTTTGGAAAACGACCCTTCAATTCAATAAGTTCAAGAACTTGAAGAATTAAAAAAAAATAACATACCTACCTAATAAAAAGAATTCAGAAATTGAAAATCTAGGAATTTGAAGAATTTATTGAATAAGAAGAATTTGAAGAGGTCGTAGGAGATCATACATTCTCGTATTGCTTGTAGCCCCTCCTACATGCACATAGCTTGTCGGGCATGCTCGTAGCTGCTCATTCTTGCTCGTAGCTGAAACGTAGCAACTCGTACTTGCTCCTACCTGCTCGTACCTAATCATACTTGCTCGTACGTGCTCATAAATGCTCGTAACTGCTCGTACTTGCTCGTAGCTGGCACAAAGCTACTCGTAACTGCTCGTACTTGCTCGTACTTGCTCGTAGCTGCTCGTAAGTGCTCGTAGCTGCGCAAGTACGAGCAGCTACGAGCATGTACGAGAAGCTAAAAATTTCAACAATTCCCAAATATTTTGAAGTAAATTAATAAAAGAAACCTTCCAATTTTTGAGAAAAAAATATAATTTTTTGAAGAAAAAAATTTCTCTTAAAAAAATGAAGAAATTTTTTTTTGAGGAAATAAAATAATAATCTCGAATATTGTCAAATATTTTGGAGCAAAAAATCTGTTTTTCATTGAAATATGGAAAAAAGTTTTCAATCAATCTCAATTTCTCGAAAAAAAATATACAATCAATTTTTCCAAAATAAAAAGTAACTAACCTATTTCTCAAATTTTTGTAAAAAAAATTGGGAAAAAATCTTCAATTCTTTGGATTAGATTTTTTTAGACGATTCAGAGGTGGAAAAGTAGTCGAATAAGTACGTTAGGGTGGAACGAAAACCAAAAATTTTCGATTTTCAAAATTTAATACCGCGGAAAAGTTGCGTCTAGGTGATGCATGAAAGACAAAAAAATAAATTTTCAAATCGAATAATATCTTCCGATCGCGCAAGAGCCTTCAAATTTTTGAAAATTTGCAAAAAATTCCAAAAAGTTACAGAATGGGTTTTATGGCTTTCGTAGGCAAGTATGATCATCGTTATTAATACGTATTTTTTGGAAAAAAAACAGAATTTATCAGATCATCGCATTTATTAGACATTAAAAAATGTCATATTTTACGTTTTTTTTTTAAATTGGAAAAAATAGATTAATTTTTTTTTTAAATTTTGGAATTAAAATTTGTTCAATATAATACAGTTTCGCCCAAAAAGTCAATTTACAGCGATTTTCAATATTTTTCGTGTCCTTGAGAATTTTTCAAAAACTACGAAAAATTGAAAAAAATGAGGAAAATGATGGTTCCTGAAAATGAAGGTAAAGGTGGAAAATCGTCGTAAATTGTCTTTTTGGGCGAAACTGTGTATGTTAGACCCATTTTAATTCCAAATTATTATTTTTTTCATTTTTAATCTATTTTTTTCATTTTTTTTTTAAACATAAAATATGGCATTTTTTTAATGTCTTATAAATGAGATAATCTTATGAATTCTGGATTTTTTTTCAAAAAATATTAATAACGATGATTATACTTGCCAACCAAAGGCATAAAAACTATTCTGTAACATTTTGGAATTTTTTTCAAAATTTGAGGTCTCTTGCGCGATTGGATAACATTCGATTTGAATTTTTTTTTTTTGTTTTTCATGCATCACCTAGACCCAACTTTTTCGCGGTATTAAATTTTGAAAATCGAAAATTTTTGATTTTCGTTCCATCCTAAAGTACGTGGAATAGTTGAAAAAAAACCAGATAATTACGTAGAAAAGTAGAAAAAATAAAAATCGTGGAAAAACTGGAAAATTGAACGTTTAGAAAGACTGAATTTTAAAAATTTGAAAGTTCAAGTTAGTGGAGTTTGGAGATGATTTTGGTGATTTTGAAAGATGATGCTGTAGTTTTTAACGCGTTAATAATTGTTCAACTTTAATTTTTAAAAAAAAAATTAAAAAAAGGAAGTAGGTATGGTTTGAATTTTTTTTTTTTTTAGAAATAAAATGACAATTTTTTAGAAATTAAAAAAATCGTTTTTTAGAAATCGTTATTTTTTTTAGAAAATGAAATTCATCATTTTTTAGGAATAATATCATTTTAAAAATTTTTTAAAATCTTTTTGAAAAAAAATTTTTAAAATCTTTTTGAAAAAAAAATTTTAAAATCTTTTTGAAAATTTTTTTTAAAAATCTTTTTGAAAAAAAATTTAAAATTTTTTTTGGAATAAAATTTTCAACATTTTTTTCTGGGATAAATTGAAAAGTTTTGAAAATTTTTTTGAAATAGAAGATTTCATTATTTTTTTTAATGATTTTTTTCAAATTTTTTCAAAATTAAAAATAAAATTTTCTGAAATTTTTTCGAAGCATTAATAGGTAGGTATAAGGTCGTTGTGCAAAAATGAAGAGAAATCGGATAATATAATCGGAAGTTGGATACTGTAGGTACCTATTTTTTTTTTAAATAGGTTGAAAAAAAAAACAATGGACAGGTAAGTATCCTAAGTATAAAGAAATTTTGTCGCAAAATCAACCACTAAACCTAATCAGGAATAATTAAAAAAACAACTACAACATCAAGAAAAAAACAGGACAAATTAAACAATATCCCATTCCTCATGTCATCGTCATCGTATTTAAGTATGTACGAGAACGACATCTAAATCCCTTCGCACTAAACCCAAACAACCGCAAGAATGGGCCAAATCGGCTGTAAATAAACCGGCACGCGAAGAAAATCGACGAACCGCAACGTGTACGTTACGTTTACGTACAAATAGAACTTGGGTGAAAATACTAGTAATACTAGCTCGGAATTTCCATTCGAACAAAATGAGTAATCAAAAGTTAGAAAAAATCTTTGCAAGTATAGTACGAGCACAACCACAACCCCGTTTTAAATCTTTACCCTGCTACGTGATCGGATTCCTTTATACCGATTGGCTTTAGGCAGCGAATGAACTTTCATGACGTCACCGCATCCTCTTGGAGAAAATTTTCATCGGAATTGACTAACGTAAAATGCGGTACATAAGAATAGACGAGGGATAGATAGGGGTAAAGTTGGGCAAAAAGTGGTTCGGGGTATGGATGCTTGTGGGCCTTTGGAGAGTGGTGAAGGAAAAAAAAGGCGAGCATACGGTATTTAGCACCCTTGGCGCTTTGGGTTTTTCAATTCTTATACTTTTACGATTGTTGCACTTGCGGACGCAATTAAAAAATAAATTGTTAATGTTTTCATAGGTGGGAGTTTTGAAGAGGCCACTTTCCCACAGAATAAACACCAGCAAAGGAAAACTGTCGACTGCTCTCCAGGGAGACGTGCTTTGTACATGCGGAATTTACACGGGCCACGAATCGAAATTGGACACAGATGTTATATTCGGCGCAATGATTCTATATATCGAGACTTTTATCCGATTCGTCAATACAGCAGTGGAGATCTTACGTAAATCGTCCCAGGGTTTTTTTCTCCATCGACATTTCTCCGAAGCTTGGCATTAATTCGATAATTAAACAAGACTTATGTAAATTGTACTGTACTCTCCTCGAGGTTTTTTTTTTTTTTTCGGACGCGGTAATTTTAGCAAATTAATTTAATCAACGTTGTTCTTAAATAAACGTAGCTTTTTTTGCGGTTATCCGAAAATTAAAAAGTTTGCCATAAAAAAAGTCGACTAAATTAGCAAGAAAAACACACAGAGCGAACTCGCTCGACGAGGAGAAAGTCTTTGCTTGCGCTCTGGTAAAAGCGTTATGTGCCGCCCTGTCTGTCTATTAAGTGTCACAACCAATGCATTCGTGCCTGGCAGCGGAAAAAAAATTCTCCCTTATATTTTGATACCCTTAATATATTCGTTGCGAGTTATTCTTCGGGTTTAATATCTACCGTAATATTTTTCCTTCTCGGTGTTTTTTCTGTAAAGCGACTGTTTTACCCATTTTTCGAATACGTATGTGTAGGATAGGTAGGTCTATATGGGTTGGAAATTGTGAAGGAAATTACGTGGGATGGGAAGTAGCTCTCTGCGAAGTTGAAAAAAAATATGTATTTTTTAATTTTCTCTAACGTGGAAGGAGAATTTTTCATTAGGAAGGATGTACCCAGGAGTGTCTTTTTATGGAAATGAAAATCTACTTGCGAAGTTTTCAATTCATATGGATAGGCCCATAAGTATTACTTCTTGAACTGAAATTTGATTCCCTTGATACCTAATGATGAGTAATTTTTTTTAAATCAGGAAAAATTCATTGTTAAAAAAAGTGCCCATCTAAAAATTTCCTTTTGCCTATAGAAAAAAACTGGGGTAAAAAATTTCTCGCTTGAATGAAAAAAAAATCATTTCATCACAAAACAGTGGCGTGCTCCCACTTTTGGAGGACTTTTTTAAACAAATTTTTCGAAGTGAAAATTAATGGTTTTTCTGAGGAAAGGGTTTTTAGAGAAGAAAAATCTTTATTTTTTTGAGAGAAAAGCATTTATTTATTTTTTTGATGAAAAGAATTCCTAATTTTTTGGAGTAAGAATTTTTCAATGCGAGGAAAAAATTTATGCTTTTCTGAGAAAGAAATTTCTTGTTTTCATAGAGAGAAAATATAAAGTAAAACAAAATCTTCCAATCTTCTTGAATTGAAAGAATCTAGTTTTTTGTGAAAAAATCTCTTAACTTTTTAGAGTAAAATTTTTTTTATTTCTTGGATCAAAAATCAAAAAAATTGCTGTTTTTCTGAGAAATCTGAGAAAGAAATTTCTATTTTTTACAGAAAAATATTTAAATTTTTTTGAAAAAAAAAAAAAAATGAAATCTTTTCGAACAAAAACTACCCAATTTTGTTGGGTGAAAAGAATGCTTAATTTTTTGGAGTAAAAATTTTTCAAGGTTTATGAAAGAAAAAATTTATGAAAAAATATTATTTTTCAAGACGTCTTTAAATTTTTTTAAAAAAAGAACCTTGTGAAAAAATATCCTGATTTTTTTAGAGTAAAAATCTTTTAATTTTATGGAACAAAAATCAGAAAAAAATAATTGCTGTTTTTTCAGAAAAAGGAACTTCTTATTTACTCATTTTTAAAAAATCTTTTTAAACCTTGTTAGAGAAAGAATCTATTATTTATTTTATTTTTTTTTGTGGAAAAAAAACCTCAAGTTTTTTGGAGTAGGTGAAAATTTTTTCATTTTTTGGAGCAAAAATCAGAAAAAATTGATATTTTTCTGAAAAGATACTTTTTTGTACACAAATATATTTCATTTTTTCTTTAAATTGGAGAAGGAAAAATTTCCAAAAATTTTTTATGAAAAGAATACCTTATTTTTTAGATTCCTAATTTTTTGACGTAAAAATATTTCAATTTTTATTCAGAAAAATATATGTTATTTGTTACTTTTTTGGGTGGTGGGAGGGGTGGGGAAATCTTTTATTTTTAAAGAAAATAAATTTATTATTCTAATGAACATACCTATACTCGTATTCTTTTATTTTCAACAAAAAATTACTTTTGCAAAAAAATCTAGGAAGTGTGTAAAACTTTTTCATTTAAAAAATGTCCTCTCATTCCAAAATCCTCAATCATCTAAAAATCAATATACCTAAGCATTTGAAAAATTTCTGTCATTTTAATCATTTCAAAAATTCTCCAATTAAAAAGTCTTATCTACTTATCATAAACGTAATTACTAATTACGTTATCTAAAAAAATCTCATCTCCAAAAATTTCTCTTTTGACAAAAAAAAACAAAAAACTTTTAATTCGAAAATTCTCACTTTTTTGAAAATCCCCTTTCATCTGAAGAAATTCTCTTACCCAAAATCTCCCCATGAAAATAATTCTGTCATCTTAGAAATTTTCCAATTGAAAAAATCTAAAAATCTTCTCATCTTCTCATGAAAATTATTCTTTCATCTGAAAAAATTCTCCAATTTAAAATTTATTTATAAATATTCTTACATGAAAAATCTTGTAAAATTTATATAAAAATTCTTTTTAAGAAAATTTTTTGTACCTACTTACCTACCAAAAATAAATTTGCAAAAAAAAAAATCTTGCAAATTTATTGTAAATACATTAAATTTTTTTGAAAAATTGAATAATATTTTAGATAGGGGAGAGTACCCCACAGTGAGACACTTTTTAGTCAAAAATTCATAGCTCTGGTATTTACCAACAGAAATGATTGGCTGTGGTATCAAATGAAAACCACATCATTCAGGTTCATAATGCAGCCAAAAAAATATATATATATATATATATATAATTTTGAGTCCATCATGTGATTTTTTTTCTTCTTCAGAAAAACATACCTTTGACTCCCAAAATTTTATAAAAATTGAAAAATTTTCAATTTCTAAACTCAAAAATACCTAGAGTTCAAAAAGTAAAACAATTTTTAGCTGATTTTTTCAAAATGAAAAAAATCAGCTATTAAATTTGACCCGATGGTAGAAGTGGGGGGGGGGGGGGGTGGGAGTGATAATTCTCGACGTTTTATGACAAAATGTGACGATTGGCACCAATTTTGCGATTTGTTATTTCTTTTATAATTATAACTAAATGTATCTATGTAAAAATATATTATGCGAGATGTACTTTTCACCTCATTTTTCAAGGAGCGTTTTCGCCTCCGTTTCATACTTTCTGGAACTAACTTTTGTCAAAAAACACAATGCACATGGTATACACCGATCTCAAATTTTGATAAAAAATACTTTTCACCTCCGTTTTAAAGCTCATCCACAAGCTTAACTTTGAAATTTTTCAAAAAACTTGCGGAGTATGTTTGTAGAGGAAGGTCTAAGGAATATTTTGACTCTTCGTTCAATTTTCTAGCTCAATTAGCAAAGTCTGTGTGAAGTCTCAAACATGAGGTTCTCAGGTTTAGGTGTAAAATACTTTTGGCCTCCGGAAATTTTTGGTCACAGAGGGGATGGGTGAATATTTTTGGATGGTTTAAAAGGCGGAACGTGTTCTAATTTTCTTCTTCGAGTCAAGCCTACTGCCTAAGTGCAACCTTCTTGGCGCAGAATTCATGGAGTATACGCGCTCTGAACATATCACCTCCGTTTTTGGCTTTTTCACCTCCAAAATGAGCGGAAAACTCCGCTCAATTTAAGAAAAAGAGGCGAAAAAGCCTTCCTGCAAACATATGTATGTATAGACCAAATTTGTCACTACGATAACTCGAGTTATGATTGATGGAATTAGTTGAAATTTATATCTGTAGTAGAGGGTCATTGAGAACAGAAGCCTATTGAATTTGAGCGAAATCGGTTCGTGGGTTCGCGAGATATCCGCGATTGAAATTTTCAAAACTTTATAACTCTGCAAATAAGCTAGATACGTGATTTTTGAACACAACCTTTTTTATAGTACTCTTCAAGATCTATCAGAGTACAAAACTTGAGCGAAATCGGTTCGCGGGTTCGCGAGATATCCGCGATCGAAATTTTCAAAACTCTGTAACTCAGCGAGTAAGGTAAGCAGATTATGCGATTTTTGCACATCCCCTATTTTATGTGTAACGTTACAATAACGGAATTTTAACGTTACAAATCAAATGAATCAGCGTTCGAGGATGATTCGTTCGAATGAATCATTCGTTCGCAAACGATTCGTTCAAATGAATCAGTCGTTCGCGAATGATTCGTTTGAATGAATCAGTCGTTCGTGAACGATTCGTTCAACTGAATCAGTCGTTCGTGGACGATTCGTTCAAATGAATCAGTCGTTCGCGAACGATTCGTTCAAATGAATCAGTCGTTCGCGAACGATTCGTTCAAATGAATCAGTCGTTCGCGAACGATTCATTCAAATGAATCAGTCGTTCGCGAATGTGTCGTTCAAATGAATCAGTCATTTGCGGACGACTCGTTTAAATGAATCAGTCGTTCGCGAACGATTTGTTCAAATGAATTGATTGTTCTCAAAATATTTGTTCAAATGAATCAGTCGTTCGCGAATGTTTTCCTGTACAGTATTTTCTATTAGAAAAATATCTTATAAAATCGAACTTATTTATTTCATAATTTTGACCTATTGAAAATAATTGAACATATTAATTTTTAGAAAATTTAGAAAATTTTTACAAAAAAAAACAGTTTTTTTACCGCGGATGCTGCGGTAGAGTTTTTGTTCTTCATAATGAGGAAAAAAAATTGAAAAGAAATTGCGACGTAACACAATTTTGTAAGCAGTGCTTGTTTGATCAAGTACTTTGTTAGTGGTACTCGGTTGTAGTATCCAATTCTGGTTACACCCTGTATAGGACCTAAGACCTTTGACATCAGAAAGTTCCCTTTAAAAAAAAAAAAAAAAAAAAATTAAAAAATTCGGCAAAAAGTACCTAATAATTTCAAATATAAAATATCAATGCGGAAATTAAATTCGAGAAAAACCAATCGAATCGAAAAGCCAATTCCAGTAAAATTCATTTCAACATTTAAAACAACATTTTTAAATTGAAAAAAAAAATCCCACAAAGCCAAAGCTCATTTCAGTGCATCTTAGACAATTCTCGAGTGTTCATCAAGGGTAAAAATACAACAACTCTATTAATTTCTCGACGATCGAAGGGAAAATTGAGCATAAAAACAAACCACCATCGTATCCTTTGAAACGACAACCTTTTTTCCAGGAAAAAAATAGGATCAGGTAAACCGATAAAATAAGTGCGAAAAGAACACCGACTGAAAGGGGAAAAAAAAATTAAAATCGAGTTATATATTTCAATATTTACAAAAGCTGCGGTACCTACCAGGCCACGATGGCCGATCCGAGCAGTTTCATTATGAATGGCTAAATTTATGGCAAAGGTCGTTGAGAACTAATGTGCGTTAAAATTTCAAAGTCAATAAACTGTTGCCATTAGGTATAGAAATACTCTCTGTCAATGACTTGATCTTTCCAAGTTTCCATAAGCCGAAACCTATAGCGATAAACGATAATACGGTGGCGGATATCGGACGGCGAAGGAAAGGAAAATTAATTTTCACCGCATAGATATACTTTTGCAATAATGCTGCTGCGACCGATATGGTTTTATAATATTTTAAGGGGTGCTGTGTTTCGTGTATAGGATCTTACGTTGGAGGTAAGGAAGCGACTCTTCAATCTTACACTCGAACGTCTTACGGTCTCGAAGAAGCGAAGAAAAAACACACCGATGTGTAACAAGAGCCTGCAGGGGTGGTGTGGGTGAGATTGCGAGTAAGAAAAAACTGCGTATTTGGAAAAAGGCAAAGCAAAGGCGCTGGAATACATACGCCGGAGAGGGCGAATTCGAGACGCGACATGGGCCAAGCACCAATGAGAATGTAGTTTAAAAAAGGGGAAGAAATTAGGGATTTATCGTCGAGCAAGGGTGACAGTACGAGGGGATTGGTGGGCGAAGCTCCGCCTACGTCCCTTGCCACCCTTTCCAGCTTCGAGCGAGCAGCAGCGTTTTACATCGGGCTAAAATTCAAAGCTTTTATCGTGTTTTCTATAAACCCGAGCTTATTGAATTACAGATGATCATTTGATTTGGTAACTCGCCGTGGAAACGTATTCGTTAAATAGTTTTAAATTATTACACACGTTTTTCTCGTTCTTTTTTCCTCCTTTTATTCACCGACGTCTTCGGTACCACTATAAGGTAATTTTCGCCTAAGTATTTTCGCGTGCTAAAGAGAGAAAATTTTCTACCCCGGTTCCTCGTGTCGTGTCGCGGTGCTAATCTTCCACTCTTCCTTTTCCTTATCATATTATTCGCATAATTCGATATAGAGTTTTTGATTCAATTAGTAAACGTCTGGCCTTTTTACCCTTTTCTCCGCTTTTGCGAAAAACACGTCGGTTTCGTTGCTGATTCGCGGCGTCGTCTCATCTCAACTTCGATGCGGAAAATTTAGTTATCTTTAATATAGTTAGAGGTGAATTTAATTTTCGGTCTTGAAACATTTTTTTTTATTCAATTAACCCGCGCTCGTGCTACCATCTCCGTGTGTCCCCACCCTTCCTCCCTCGGTGTGCCAAAAAAATGCACCGTGAAAACTCTTAATTATTATACCTACGTACGAAGGCAGCCACCTGCAGCGAATTAGAGCCCGTACGTGCGAAAAACACTCGAGAAATCGCATCATGGATTACAGTTATCTCAATCAAGCTGCAGCCAATTTCGACGCGACAGCATGTTCGCTCGGTACAACAGGCATGGATCCCACCGGCCTGGGATCCTGTACTTACGGAGATCTGGCATCCTGCAGTCAGATGTCACAAGCGTACAGATATACTGCAGCCTCGATGGCCAGAAGTTATAATCATACCGCTAATACGGGGCCTGCTATGGGGCATTCGTTGACGTCCGGGTCTATGGGGCAGTGCGCCATAATGGGATCCAGGGCACATCAAGAGCATCAAAGGTCTTCTATGTTTCCGTCGATGAATTTGCAAGGTACGTGAGTGAATTTCCAATTGAATCGTGGCATTTTTTGCTGGTTTACCAAGTGGTGGTGGTGGGGAGGGGGGTTCGTCATTTTTCCATGTATGGAAGATTTAAGATAAACTTCATCGAAATAATTATCTTTTCACAATTTTACCATCTTCAAAATATTAAAGATTCCAAATTCTCGTATGTTCAATTCTAGGTTCAAAAGATGTTGAAATTATCAATAAAGAAAACGTTCTCTTTATTTTTGAATTTTAGTCTGACATGTGAGTGTCCTGAAGTAGAATTATTCCAATAGTTCAAAATTTAACAAAAATTCAAATCCCTAAAAAGTAGATTTTTTTGAAAAAATCATTAGTAAAATGTAATACCTACATATTCAATTTTCATATAAGCTGGCTCTCCGTCAGACTTGGGCAGGTTCACGAAAAAATGAACGAAATCGTTGAAGTTCCTTTTCTATAAATGAACGAAAATTCATTCTCGTTCATTTTGTCAAAATAACAAAATACAGGATGTTTTCGAAAAAACATGCATAAAAAGTGGCAATTTTTCTCATTTTTCTGTGATAACTCAAAAAGTTGTCCCATGACCAAGCTGGTATTATTAACTTTTCTACATGAAAAAATTTCGCTATTTTCAATGGCGCAAACCCCGCCCCTCTATCTCACTCCAATCAAAAGTTATAAGTGAATCATTTGTTCAAAAACGTCTGAAAAAAAATCAAAATTTAAATTTAAAAAAAAAAATTTCTTAAACAATTTTTTTTAGACGTTTTTTTAAAAAAACAAACTGCTCATAACTTTTGATACATGAAAAAAAAATGTTTAAGAAAATTAAAAAAAATATATATATTATTGTTATTTTTTACAGACGTTTTTCAACAACTCATTAACTCATAACTTTTGAATGGAGTGAGATAGAGGGGCGGGGTTTGCGCCATTGAAAAGAGCGACATTTTTTCATGTAGAAAAGTTAATAATACCAGCTTAGTCATGGGACAACTTTTTGAGTTATCACAGAAAAATGAGAAAAATTGCCACTTTTTATGCATGTTTTTTCGAATATTTTGCTCGGTATAGACTTCCTTGTCCACTTAAAAAAATTACTAGCCTCGTGAAAAAATTCTAGACAAAATTTGCCATCCGATGCCGCAAAGTACAACTTTCTAACTATTATGGTTTTCGAGAAGCGCAAGGTTAAAAAAACATCCTGCCAAAACAAAAAAAAAAAATTTTCGATGAGCATAACTCAGCCCCTGCAGTCCGGAGGTTATGCAAACATACCTACATCGACTCAACATGAGTTGCATAGTTACTGGTTTGAAGGCTTTACCATCAATCGGGTACACCCTGTATAGATATATTATTATGGGATGACTGCCCAGAAATACTTGGACCATCTGTGTTTTAAAAATCTGTGAGGAGTTTCGAAAATCCATTAATTTCGATTTTGATTCGATTAAAAATTTCAAAATTTTCATTGGGAATGACAATCGAGTGAAAATTGGGAGAAAATAGAAAAATGAAGAAAAAATAACCAAAGTCAAACCATTCAAAAGATCGAACCAGGGTATTTTTTTGAAAGGGTGAAATATTTGACGAATTTGTAGAATAAAAAAATTTCAAAAAATTATTCTAGTATTTTTATTTCCTAAATTTGCCAAATTCGAAAAAAAATACATGATAGAAGTATATAGTACACCAAAAAACCTACGATGTTCGTCAATTTCGAATTATGAGTTGGTATTTTTCAAGTTGATTCGATTTTTGGAAGGCTCATGGTCCATCCCTTCACAGCCCTCATAGGTACATCATAGGTCACATTGAAGTGCTCCCCAAACCAGGAAAACAATAGCCTAATAATTAGATAATTCCATTCAAAATAGAAAAATAAGCACAAATATGAATTTTTAAAAATTCAAAATATCCAGAAAACATCTTACTATACAGTTCATTTTGAAATTTTTATTGATAAACGTAAAAATAATCGAAACGTGAAAAAAAAATTTATATTACCTATGAAAATGTCTTAAAAATCCGATTCAAATATAACAAAATTTCGATCAATTAAAAATTAAAAATAATGAAATTTAAATAATTTAGCTCCGATGCAAAAAAAAAAAATTTAAAAATCCAATTTCGAATAAAAAATAAAATTTCTAAAAATTAAAAAATTAAATTTATTTTTGAAGCAGTTTTGAGGAAAATCAAAAATTCTACTTCGAACAAAAAATGAAATTCTGAATAAAGTTTTTGATAATTAGCTACGGAATAAAATTATAAAAAAAATCAATTCATTTTCCAAGATTGTTCCATTTTTGGAAGGCACATCTCTCAGCGTTTCACTCCCTGTCCCTGATTCGTTACATAGAAAATAATCCCCAACTTCAAACTGTAGTAGCCTATAATTTATTCTCTAAACAGAAAAATGAAAAACATTCAAATTTAGTACTGAATAAATTCCATAAATTATAAATTTAAGAAAAAATCAATTAGGTATAAAAAAATTGCTCCAGAACAACAGAAAATTAAAAACAAAATCCAATGTCAAACAAGATTTCTTGACAATTTAATTCTGGACTGAAATTTTAAAAATAAAAAAAGTTTAGTTTCTTAAACTTTGAGCAAATTTTGAGGAAAATTTTTTTAAATCTGTGTCAAACTCCAAAATTTTCAGTTTGGAACAAAATAAATACTATTTAATCTGCTTCGCGGGAAAAAAAATGAAAAATTTTTCCTCTTTTAAGCCGTAGCCTAATTATTTATAGTTTCACAATTAAATAGAAGAAAATGAAGAAATTACCACAAATAATTAATAATTCCTTCTTTTTTATTCAAGTTCAAGTTCAAAATTTATTAGTAATTTTCCAGAAAAAATTTAAAATTATTTATTTGAAATCTTCATTTTTCAACGTAAAAAATTCAAAAGAAGTGGAAAATAAAATTTAATCGATCACAAATATTCAAAATATAATTTTAAACGAAATTTGGAGACATTTTATACTGAGCAAATTCCAAAAAATTCAATTTAGAAAAAAAATGCGATATATTAAAATCTTTTGTGAAAATCTAAATCTAAAAAAGAATTTCTCCGAACCAAAGAAAAAAAAATGTTTAAGAAATTTCTCAAAAAATTCGATTTTGAATGGAAATATTTTAAAATTTGAAAAATTCAATTTCTTCAATTTGAAAACAAATTCGTAAAAAAATTCCATTTTGAAGAAAAAATTCAATTTTGAAAGTAAATTAATAATCTGCTGCGGAACAAAATTACAAAAAATTGTTTCGTGACAAAATTGTTGAAATTTATTAATTTTTAAATAATGTTCCATTTTTGAAAGACTTATCCCTCCGTCCAATCTAATTATGTACATCCTCAGTCACATTGAAAGTGTTTCTCAACCGCAAACTGCTGGAAAAAATCTAGACTTTGGGTGAAATTTTCCGTATCCGACTCAAAACCCTGCGAATAATTTATTATCCAAATATCAATCAATAAAATGCCATATTTTCAAATTTTTTTGCAAAGAAAATTTTTTGAGAATTTTGCAAAATTTTCATTTCACAAAATTTTTCAAAAGTCGAAAATTTTGAATGTTTTGCGCAATTTTAAAAAAAATTGAAAAGCGAGAATTCATTAGGTAGGTATAAATAGGTATTTTGAAAAATTTGAAATCTTTTGTAAAGAAAAAAAGTATAATTTCAAATAGTGTTTTTTTTTTAATATTTTTTTTTTAATTTAAAGAACATCCTAATTTTCACACTTTTTCGCAAGAACGATTTTTATAATATTTTACAAAAGATTTTTTCTCTTTTTAATTTTTTGGAAAAATCTTTTACAAGCCTCAAAGTTGTGAATATATTTTTCAATTGATTTTTATAAAAGTTTCAAACAAATTATTACCTAGCCATTTTATCTATTTAAAAAAAAAATCAAAATCATTTTTAAAACAGTTTAAACATAATCTTTACAATATTTGAATACTTTTTTAAAATTATGAGATTATTATTTTTTTAATTCAAGACTCTCAAAAAAAATAAAATAGGTCTGGTGAAATTATATAAATTTCTATATTTTTTGTCTCTTGCGGGGGGGAGGGGGACTGCAAGCTGGAGCCCAAATAGAAAATTTCAGCACATATAATAATATTTATTTCGTTTCATTTAAAAATTCTTTATAATCTAAGTTCATTTTTTAATCGACCATGAATGAATATTCATCAAGATTCAGTTTTAAACAAAATTTGAAAAAATCTCACTATAATGAGCGAATTCCAAAAAATCAAAAAAAAAATTGTACTTGAACAAAATTGGAGAAAATTTGCCTTGGAAGAAAATATCAAATTTAATAAAAATCAAAATTTTGAAAAAATTCCAAAAAATTTGAATTTTATGGACAAGAAAAAAATTTAAAAAATTGAAAAATTCAATTAAGTATTATTTTGAAAAATTCCGATTTTGATCTAATTTTTTAATAATCTGCTCTAGAACAAAATTATTTTTTTTAAAAATACAACAAAGAGGGGGAAAACAATTTATAAAAAATTAACTAATTTTTCAAGATTTTTACACCGCTCTTCCTCCAAATAATCACATCCATAGTAACATTGAAAATGCTCTCTAACCTCAATATTATTGGCTCAATAATTCTTTAAATAGAAAATTTCAGTTCGTAAGGATTAACTATTTGTTTTGTTTTCATGTTCAAAAACCTTATTGATCTCCAAAATTTTTAAAATTATTTTTCGAAGTAAAAAATTCGAAATAATGCAATAGTAATTTTTTTCAAATCCTATAAATAAAAATAACAGGCTTTGGATGTCACAATCTCGTTATTTGTTTGTATGGTACCTCTCCTGAAAAAATATTTATAAACCTAAAAAAATTAAACCTTTTATAAAATTTTCTTTAAAAAAATAACCGACACTTGACCACGATCCCACGAACTTCGAAAAAATTTCACTAATAAAATATCGCGACAAATTCGCATCAAAAAATTACCACACATTTACTATAAATACGATTACACTTACACATACGTCGACACCTCGTAAGTACATACTTATACTCTATATAACCGTCAGAAAATAAATCTCGGCATGGAACCTCAATGGTGTTCTGTAATTAATCCAAAGGTAACCTTCCATAACTCAAAAAGACGATTAGTTCGCCGAAAAGACACACCCCCTCGAGAAGATACCGAGTTAAACGCGTCATCCTCCTGCATAGAGTGAATTTTAAGAACACCAGAAGCCAGAATGATGCACGGTTGTAAATACTCCGGCATGGCACTGGCAGCAAAGAAAGTGGGTACTAAATGTGATTATCCGGCACCCTTTTTACTTTTTCCATATTTTGAGTCATCGCCTCGCATAGGCCAAGACCAAGAAAGTACGCGTAGAAAACCTAGGACCGAGTTCACTTGGCGAAATTCTTGATAAAAATTATCCTCTGGGCGATAAAAAGGGGTAAATTTTCAAGTAAAGAGGAGTGATTTATAATCTCGCCGAAGCAACATGTTACCCCGTACCCACAATCGCTCGAAAATATCAAAACTAAATCATACGCAGTGAAAATATGATAAACGTAACGTAACCGTTTCCAAAACTGCGTAAAGAAGATATGTGACCACAATTTATAAAATGATTGCGTTACATTTGTCAAATAGAAATAGAGATCCATTTGTACACGCAATCAAATCCGTTCCGTTTCGCTTTCTAAATATTTTATTTATCCTGAAAACCTTATATAGCGAGGAGTGCTTTTAATACACGCGAAATTCGATTTCAAAGGTGCGAATTTCGGAGGAAAATTTTTATCATTGGTCCTTTCCCCGTCCCTCGCGCTTCCAGACGCATTAATACATTATTCTAATCAGGTATAAATTCGTTTTCTTATTCGATCGTTTTTTTCGCCATCGCTCGCAACTGTAAATAAACCAAATTCTTCGACAGCTTGTAATAAATTTAACGACTTTTACGACTTTTGGAGGGGAAAAAAAACTAGATGCGAACGTAAAAAGAGATACCTATTATTGAATAGGATCCGAGATGGGAAATTTATATCATTTTTTAAATTCCCGTCTGACTTCTTATCTCGATTAAATGCACCACTAAAGCGTGAACAGACTTATAAGGATAATATTAGAGACCTTTACGTGTGATCTTTTTACCCAATGTAAATGCTCTTCGTAGTTGTACTTTAATGGAAGTTGTTATTTTTGCACCTTGAATAATTTAATTTCATGATAATGCTGTGCAAATGTGCTTTTTTCTCAAACAATGGGAACGAATGAATGGAGGCATTTTTGCGTGAGAGAAAAAGAAAAACAAAGATGTTCGAGGGTGGACAGAAATTTTTGAAATTTTTTTTTTAATGTGGGCGAGCCCTCCAACAAAGCGTCATGCGCCAGTTACTTATTCAGAAACATTATTAAAAAAAAAAAAAAAAATTCCGCGAGGGCCTTCAGAGCATGAGACCTTATCCGGGGGTTTCCTTTGTTGATTTTCACTCGGTAGATGAACAAAAATACTCACAAAAATTATAGGTCCAATTCTTGGTAAATTATTATGCAATTAATATTTTCCACCAAAGAATATCAATCATGCAATTTAAATGTTTCAAAATATAATCAAACAATAAAAATGAAGAATTTCCCCCCTCTAGATTAGTGATTTTTGGGCATGGGGAGGGTCGGATTGAGATGTTTATGTAGTTTTACACTGGGAATATGTCCCCAAATATTTTTATGGTAGAAATTATGAGAACCCCTGATTTTACACGAATAAGATTTTTTTTTTTTGGTTTGAACAGTAATACTAATAACTAATTAGCTATCACTGTTTTTACAAAATTGGAAAAAAAAATCTTTACAATTTTTTTTTTTTTGTAAATCACGTTTAAATTAGTTTTTATTTTTATTATTTTCAACGATTTTCTGAAAATCGTTATAATTTTTCTGATATTTCAAGGATTTTTTAACTATTGAACTATAAATTCAAAAAGGAGTTGTTCCAATAAAATCGAGCAAAAATATTGTTACCACCAGGTAAAATCCACCAAATCCATTTGACCTGGTTTTTGAAAAGGTACCTAAATGAGCAAAAAGTCATTTTTCGGATTTTTGTCCCTTAGACACTTTTTCCAAAATCAGATCAGATGGACTTGGTTAGTTTTACCTGGTATAGGTGACAATATCTTTTTTTTTTTTTTTTTTTGAAAATTATCGTTTTACAAAGTTTGATAATTTATTCTAAATGAATGTTTCTAAAATTTCATTTTAAATGCAAAATTTGATAATTGTTTTTCGAGGAAAATATTCAATATTTTCATTTCTTTTTTAAATTAATTTTTTTTTTAATTTTAAAAATTGTTTATACCTACAAAATTTTCTTTTTAAATTAAAATTTTTCAATCTATGAGATAATTTTATGAACTAAAAATGAAGTTTATGCAACAAAAAAAAAATCAGAAGAAATATTCAATTTTCTTGAAAATTTTTGTCCTTCCACAAAATTTGAAAAAATTCAAGTTAGAACAAAATATAAATTTGATAAAAAATTGCGTTTTCACATTCCTAAATTTATTTCATCTTTCCTATGATTTTTGTGATTATTTTAAAGATTGGTTACGTTTTCACTGGAAATAAACGTGTCTCCTAAAAATTCAGAAACATTTATTTTTTTCCAAGAAAATTGCAGTTTGAACAAGACTTTTTGAAATTACCTACCTATCGTTTTCATTAAATTAAAAAAAATCAAGTTTGAAATTTTTTTTTAAATTCTTTCCTGATGAATTTTATTAACTACCTAGGTTACATTGTTTTCTAAAAAAATTATACTTTTTCAACTGTATTATTTTTTTATTATTATTTTTTTTTTTTGTTGAAATTTGCTGCTTTCAAATCCCTCAAGTCTTTTGCACATCTATACTTATCAAGAATTTTTTGCGAAATTGCAACAATTTTTGTGATACGTATATTTTAACGAGTTTTTTGATGCTTTAACAGAAAATAAATTCAAAAAGGATTTGTTTTCCACTAAAATTATAAAAAATAATCATAATTACCTACTTGTTTTTTTGTTTTTTTTTGGAAATTATGATTTTGTACAATACACAATTTTTAAAAATTCGAGGTTGAATAAAATTTGAAAATTCTCTCTCAATAATTTTTTTCAAAAAATTGGCTTTAAACATAAGATTTTATACTTTAATGACTTTCCAAATAATTTCAAAATTAGTTTCTGAAAAAACAAACAAACACAGAAACACATTTTTCAAGTTTGCAAAAAAAGATTTCTAAGTGAAATTGGAAAAATGTTCTACAGGTTTTTTGTTTGGGGGGGGGGGGGGGGATTTCAGTATGAACAAGATTTTTTTTAAATTGTGATTTCAATAAAAATTAGCTTTTTTCAATTCATTATTTATTTATAGGCAATGAAATAATTTTTCAAACTCATTTTTTAAAATTTTGTGGAAATGACAATTTTTCAAATAAAATTACTCCTTGTAAAAATTTTTAAAAATTGCTTCAACATAAATTTTAGAGAAGTTTTTGTGGCCTTCAAAAAGAAATCATTTTAAATTGAAATCAGAAAAAAATTCTCCAATTTTTTTTTAAAGAAGCTGTCATTTGAAAAAGAAATTGAAAAATTCTTCGACAATGAATTTTTTGAATTGAAACTTTCCAAGTTATTTTCTAAAATGTTGTTAAAAAAATTTAATACTTTTTCAAAACAAAATTAAAATTGCAACACGAATAGATCACATTTGCATGCAATAAATTTTTGGAAACCACTTCATTGAAAATTTAAAAATGCTTTTTAAAAAAAATATAAACTCAACAATTTGTTGCTCCAAAAAAACACTGTCATTAGGCTCATTACCTATGGCGGGCTATGTTGAAAAAAATTGAAAGTTAGCCATTTTCTGTTCAGAGTTGGCAAATTAGGCCTTAATTTTTTTCAAGTACTCGTAAAGATCAAACAACAAAGTTGGAAATTTTGAATTTCCAAGTTAGTTAATTCCTAAAAGTAAACGTTTTCCCCATTCACACGTACACCTGGAAAATGCTTAGGTATATGCTAACAAAACACCAAAAAGTTTTAAAAATTACAGTTTATTGAAATAAAAGCAAGAAAAAATATGTTGACAATTTTCTACACTCTAAATGGATCAAATCTGAAATTTTTTCGAAAAAATAACACTTTCCATAGCCTTAAATAGGTATGTTTTCTTCGAAAAAAAAAAGTTTTAGAGTAAAATAATTTGACGAGTTGAAATTTTTTATTTTTATTTTGTGAAAAATTTCCAAGTTTGCAATTCATCAATTTTTTTTTGGATACTGGAATAACATGCTTATTTTTATGAGTTGAAAATTTTCAAAAAAATCTCTTCGCTCGAAATTGGTTTAAAATATTTTTTTTTCATTTAATTTAACAATAAGTTCAAACTTTATTTATTTTTATTTTTTCTGAAAAATTATGTAAGTTTGTACTTGATAAGTACCCATTCAACAAAATAATAGGCCTAAAAATGAATAAAAATCCCTAAATCAGATAACCCTCTTCATGAAATTAATTTAGGCCAGAAATCGTCGAATTTCACGATTTACTCTCACACAAAAAATTCTAAAAAAAAACTTCCTCGAGAAAAAAAAAACACCAACAACATTTTGTAAGAAAGAATATTCTTCTCAAGAAAACACGCAGTTAGGTATAAAAAAATAAGTCGCAAAACAGCCCTAAAATGAAATCGGACTTTTGAAAATGCGACCGTCGCGTCGCAAAACTCGACTCGAAAAATAGGCTACACAAACTGTTCGCAAAAGCTTAAACTAGAGTAGACTTTTCGCAACTGCGGATAATATATTTTACGTAGAAGGCGGCAAAAGCTGTGAAAACATAGTTCTTGGTAGGTTATTATAATTAAAGATCGCGTATATAAGATTCGCAAAGACGCCATTTAAATCATATCCTCGGCATGGCATCAGTTTTAAAATAACCGCGCGAATCTGGCAAAATGGAATTGGAATTACCATAATGTATTCTCGATTCTTGCATCTTGCACGAAAGACAATGGCGTACACATACGTATGAGACGTGGTGATAAAGAAGTGTGGGAAAACTTATACTCAGCAACTGCAGTGGCAGATACGTATAAGCAGGCAACTTTGAGAAGAAAATTAAACTCTCGGTATCATAACCTTTCAGACCATATTCTAAAACTTTTAATCAGAAAGCTTTGCATTAAAATTCGCTACACGCCACTGAATTAAAAGTAGGAGGGAATTCCGCTACTAAAAATGTCCGCCATTATTAAGTAAACACTCCCTTTTATTTACCCAAGGAACGAAGGAATGAGTTCGAGTCAGTTAGTCGTTAAAAGACACTCGTCTTCGGTTCATGGCTGACGTTTAGTTGAATGAAAATTTCCCCATGCGCCCCTCGCACTCTTTCGTATTGTTCAAAGCCTTCGAGTGTACTGGAAATTGCGATAGCGTGTACCGAGGGAACAGGGTGCAGTCGAGCAAGTTCTTGTGGCGATCAATATAAAGTTGAAAAACGATTCAGTGATACCCAATATATGGTTAATGATTAATTTTTTTTTTACTAAGTGAGGATTTTATTCTTTAAAATTTTCAAAAATATTTTTTTTAAATTTAATTTAATTTTTTCTTTAAAACTGACATGAGAACTGAGGACCAAATGAAAATTTTTTGAATTTTTATTTACATCAAAAAATAAGTTGGAATAAAAAGAATTGTTTTTTTTTTCAACTTTCAAGGGATCAGAAAATAACAAAATAAAGTCCAAATTTAATTATATACCGAATCAAAACCCATAAATCAGACCTAAGGTGCTCTTAAGTCATTTAAATAAAATTATAAGATCACTTCTAATAACCAATCACAAATCGATAATTATACTGTTCTAAAAATAAACCAATAGGATTTCTCGTTATAAAATTTCATACTTACAAGAATATCATTCAAAAGCATACGTAAGAAACGTTCCTTTCGAATCACTGCATTGCAAGACAATATATTCAAGACCTTCTGCGTCTCTCTGACGCACGAAATCTTGAATTGTCTCCGACGGTTTTATAAAATAAAAAAGGGGTCTTTTATAGAGGAAACACGAATGTCTGCTCAGTTTTTCACAAAGTTCACATCGAAATGGGTAAAGAATTGTCTGAAAGTTGGACAGATGCTGGTTCAGCGCAAGTCAGCTTGGCAAAAACTGAGATATTTATCACTCTGGGCATAGTCTTGAGAGTGTTCCTCATAACCTTATGGGATTTGGAAAAATTCTCGAGATTGGTAAACGTGTTTAATTTTTTCAAAATACATAAAGTATTCGAACAATTTTCTTTTCGATTTTGAAAATGTATATTCTTAATAATAAATTGGACCAGCACCTTAATGGAAAATAAACAAAAAAAATTAAATTGTACTTGAAATTAATTTTTCACTCCTTCCTTGAAATTTCTTTCGCCCATAATTTTAATTCTATAATAATGGAATGTACATTTCGATAATGTTGAGGGAAAAATGAAATAAAATTTGAGGGAGGATTCAAATAAAATCTAACAAAATAAAGTTTTCTCGATTTTTTTTTTTTTTTGTAATCTCAACCTCAAGATTATTTAGGTATTTCATTTTTTTTTAAATTCCTGAGACGCAAATAAATTTTAAAATTTTTGTTCAAATCATATTGATATAAAAATTTTACACTGAGAATTTTAAAGTTTTGTTGAAATAGAAAGCTTCTTAATTTTCACAATTTTCAACAATTTTGTTCAAACTCAACTTTTTTGAATTTTATTGAAAATTGATAATTTGTTCATGCAGCAATTTTTGAAATTTTTTCTAAAAACAATTCACAAAAACTTTCCTAAATATTACTCAAACATAAAATTTTCTAAAATTTTGATGGAACAAATTTTGAATTTTTAAAAATTTTCTTTGTGCATAAACTTTGATTTTCTTGAAAAATAATTGCATGGAAATTTTCAAAATAAGTATTCAACTCAAAGTATGGAATTTTAAAATTATTCTGGCTAAACAGAGAATTTTTAAAATGTCCTTCGAGGATGAATTATCAAAATTTTTCAAACAGGTACTCAAAATAAAATTTTTAAATTTTATTGAAACTTCATTAAGGATTATTCAAGAACAATTTTTCATAATTTTTTCCAAACACAATTTGTTTGAAATACATAATTTTATTCAAATACAAATAAATACAAATTTTAAAATTTTTTCCGACCTTTAATTGATAAAAATATTCTACATAAACATAGAATTTTTAAATTTTGTTGAAACAGAAATTTTTCAATTTTTTTTAGCACCAAACACGTTATTCAAACTCAATTTTTTAAAATTTTGAAATTGTTTTCTAAAAGAAAATTTCAGGGTGAACTATTAACTTTTTTCTTGAAAAATGTTGTTATTAGTGAAATTTTCCTAGAAAATAATTTGCAGAAATTTTTCAAAATGTTGCTAAAACACAAATCTTTTATTTAGACAGAAATGTTTACAAATCTTTTTCGGGCATAAATTTTGAAAATTTTCTAAGAATTCAACCCAAATACCAAATTTTTAAATTCTATTTAAACATAAATTTTTCGAAATATTGTTCGAGGATGAATTTTTCTGCAAAACAACGAAAAGAAAATTTTCAAAATTTTACACAAACTCTAAATTTTTTTATTTTATTGAAACATGATAATATTTTTACGCAGTACAATTTTTCAAAATTCTGTTCAAATACAAATTTTTGAAATTTTTCTACATAGTTACAATAAGTATAATTGACATGAATTTTTCAAAATTTTACACAAAGACAAAATTTTGATGGAAACTACATTTTTTCAAATCTTCTTCGAGCCAGCAAAATAACTGATAAAGAAAAAAAATCTCCAATGTTACTCAAATACAGAACTTTAAAATTTTTTAAACTGAAATTTTTAATAATTTTCTTTGAGCACAATTTTTTTGAATTTTGTTTAATAACATTATTTTATTCTAACACAAAATTTTTCTGCAAAATAATAATTGATGAAAATTTTTCCAAAATTCCAGTCAAACAAAAAATTATCCAATTTCGTTGATGCAGAAATTACAAGTGTTATTCAAGTTATATTTTTCATATTTTTTTCAAACACAAAATTTATGATTTATTTTTGAAAAACATTATTTAAACATAGAATTATGTCAGTTTTCTTAAAACTATTTTTAGTTTTTTTTTTTTTTTTTTGAAATTTACACAAGTTTGAAATCAACTTTTTTGAATTTATTTAAAAAAATTTTAGGTAGGTAAGTAAGTATATTTTATTCAAAAACAATTTTTTCAAATTTTCCCAAAATTTTACTTATACCTACACAAAATTTTTAAAATTCTTGGAAATACATAGAAATGTTTCACAATTTTTTTCTTTCACGCGTTCTTTAAATTTTACAGACTTTGGTTTAAACATAAATTTTTGAAATTTCGTTGCAAAATAATTTATAGAAATTTTCAAGAAGTTAAATCATACAGAATTTTTTTTTTTTTAATTTAAGCTCAATTTTTTATTTTTCCAAAAACAAACTTTTTAATTTTTTTTTTCAAACATTACCAACTTGAACACAGAATTTCCAAATTTTCCTGAAATTATTATTTTCTTCAAGTTTCTTTGAACACAAATTCTTAATATTTTACTTCAAAACACTTGATAAAAAATTTCCAAAATTTTACTCAAGCACAGATTTTTTTAATTTTGAAACAGAAATTTTTCAAAAGAAAATTCTACAAAATTTTTCAAACTTATATTCAAATTTAATTTTTTGAATTTTGTTGAAAAATATTATTTTGTTCGAGAACAAATTTTTTAAATTTTGCTGAAAAATGACTGATAGAAAATGTTTCAAAATTTTCTTCGCGACCAAATTTTGTTACACCCCCCTCCTTTAAAAATGTGGTATAAGTTTTTTTTCACTTTTTTCAATTCTACAGTAAAATATACCTACATTCTGATAATAATTGAGGGAGACATTTGAAAAATTAAGGCGGTGTTAACTTCAAAAAATCCATAAAGCTTCTGTTCAAAATATTTTTAATAATTTTTTAAAATTTTCAAATATGCTAGAGGCTTATTAAGAGGTCTTTTTCGTACCAATTTTTGATGAAGAGGTACCTAAAATTGATTGAATTAGGACATAGGCCAAGGTATAACATCGTGTTAAAATTCCCCGCACGACTCAATCGAACACACTTTTCCCTTCGTGTAAATTTTAGCCACCCCTCTAAAAAGTTGTAGTTTGCAGCCTCCGACAAAAGGCAGGCTTTAAAAATCAAAGTTGTTTAACGCAATTACCTAATGTTACAGGCGGATTACCATACAAAGTATACGCGCACGATTCATCGCTGACGGAGAAACGAAAACAACGCAGAATTCGAACCACGTTCACGTCTGCCCAATTAAAAGAACTCGAACGAGCATTTCAAGAAACCCATTACCCGGATATATATACCAGAGAAGAAATCGCCATTAAAATTGAACTAACCGAGGCTCGAGTACAGGTAATAATTTACAACGTTCGAGCTTTTCCATATCGAACATTTTCCTATCTCTCGCTCACAAGAGTCGAACGAAAGTTGACGAAATACGCGTTAAAAACTCTCTCAGCGTGGTAATTCGATACAACTTATTTGTAAATACTGACAACCTTAACCAATCAGATTACATGTGTAAAAGGTGGTCGCGCCACGAGACCGGCGTACGTCGCTCAAGTGTAATTTTCCGATCAGACGAGTACCGAGCGTACGACCTCCATTGTCCGACAATTGCCACTTCAAAATGTAAACTAACCCTTGGAAAATTGATATGGTTGTTTTTATTATCACTCCCTGCCTTTTGTTTGCTGTCTGGCTAAACGTTGCACTTTTTATATACAAGACGTCCTCGCAGCGTATCGAATATCTTAGTTATTTATCAAATCTAACGAATAATCAATTTATCGCGTTATCGATGTGACAACGATTTTCACCGTTCGTGTTCGATCATTTGAAAAAGGATAAACGTGTGAGAATCTCATGTCGATGTCGGTTCCGTTTACGAAAAATGTGTTTTCCCACTCGATACGATGGCTAAACGATAGCTTATACATCGAGACTTGATTTCCAGATGAAAAATTCTATACCCATCGAGATTAAACGTCAGTTTTGAAATTTTCCTTTGGATTCTCACGTATCTGCTCGTGTATGGTATGAACTACGTACATAGATGTATCTAATCTCGAGTAAAAAAATCCATCAAAAATTTCATTAGATTGAGTATTTTTTCTGACCTTTTACAATTTACATCAAAAGATAAGACGTGTAAACCAAATGTCTGGGCGAAAATTCATCGAGAAAATTTCAGACGACCGAGATAACCTTGTGTTCAGCTTAAGCCTTCATCTAGGTACTTCAGTTTAATTTTTTTTCATACACTCGAAGGGAAAAATTAAAGTTTTCTCTCAGTGTTGTTACTTTTAAAATTTAAAAAAAATTAAATTAAAAATTTAAAAAATCTAAGTAGAAAAAAATCTGAAATTCAAAAAATATACGTATAGTATTCTGGATAATTTTTTTTTTTTAATTTTAGGTCTAAAAATAGGGCTTTTTTAGGATTTACAAAACATCTTGTCAAATAATTTCAAGATATGACTAAAAAAAAGAAATACCTTCCCGAGCAGCACACTCGACAAATTATCGAAATACAAAATCGACAGAATATCGAATTCGATAAAGTGTCGCGTTAGTTCCGCATAAATCGTGAAATTATCTTTCGATATATAGATAGATTATCGACGAATTATAGTTAGCAAATATTTCGAGATTATAGTAAGATATTTTATCGATAATATATCTATAATATCGAAAGATAATTTCACGATTTAGGCGGAACTTTATCGAATTCGATATTCTGTCGATTTTTTGTCGATTTTTTATTCCGATTTTTCGTCTTTTACTAGCTTTTTTCTATAATTAAAACTCATTAATTAGCATAATTAATACATTAAACTATACCTAAACACATTATTCATGTTACGGTAAGAGGATCATTTCAGAAAAAGTCAAAAAAAATTATAAAAAATCTGCCACCCGTGGGGTTTGAACCATCTACCTCCTGCATGGTAATCCTCTTCCTTAACCACTATGCCATACCTTATCGTTGAGGAATTAGCAATAAAACGCTTATAATAGGCAGTTTAGTACTTCCAGACGTGTTGGACTTAGAAAAATTTTCACCAATTTGGAAATAATTTAAAATATCGTCACAAAATCGTTGAAAAATCGTTCGACAAATTTCAGATTATTTGTCGATAATATAGTTTCAAATATCGTCATAAAATCGTTGAAAACTCGAATTCGAGAAATTTCAGATTACGTGTCGATAATAAAGTTTTAAATATCTTCACAAAATCGTTAAAAAATCGAATTCGAGAAATTTCAGATTATTTGTCGATAATATAGTTTCAAATATCGTCACAAAATCGTTAAAAAATCGAAATCGAGAAATTTCATATTACGTGTCGATAATATAGTTTCAAATATCTTTACAAAATCGGTAAAAAATCGGATTCGATAAATTTAATATAATTTGTCGATAATATAGTTTCAAATGTCGTCAAAAAATCGGTAAAATATCGAAGCCGAGAAATTTCATATAATCTGTCGATAATATAGTTTTAAATATCTTTACAAAATCGTTAAAAAATCGAATTCGATAAATTTAATATTCTTTGTCGATAGTATCGTTGACGAATATCGTCATAAAATCTTAATAATATCGAATTCGATAGTTTTTAGATTTTTTGCCTATGAAGTTGTACCGATAAATCTTTATAATATCGTGAGAACATCTATAGATTTTCAAACGATTTTTTATCGATACGTTACATCTTCCGATATTATCGATCGAGTGTGCCGCTCGGGTTGCTGGATAAGGGCATTTAATTAGTATGTTCCATTCTGCGCCAGGAGTGTCTCTCGCCTACGTTCATTCAATTCAATATGACTTTTTTACTTATTTTGTGTCATTTATAAATAAAATTTCAACTAAAAAAAGACCTTGAATTGGAAACTTGAGCATATCTGCCCTGATTGATAACATTTTTCGTAGAATCCGAAAGGAAAAAATTATGAATCCAAGTTCGTGATAACTTCTGTAATTTTCAAGTCGAGTTAGATACTATCTCAAGCTTGTTCTTATCAGTGTCAAAATTGATTGAAGTTATTTTCCTACCAACCTAAGTAGTCAATCATGAATTTTATTTTATTTCATGAAATTGGAAAAAATGAAAATTTACACCAGAAAATAAGAGTAAGAGATATACTGGAGGACTGGAGGTGTTGAGAATCCTTTCGAATTATGAAGAATTAAAAGATCTCAGAAAAACGAAGTAAAAAAAAATTGAAATACCAACTCGAATAAAATTTGTTGCATTGAAAATTTTTTTTAAATTTCTGCAATTAAAAAATAATAAAAATTAAAAATTTAATTGTTACCTACAAATTTCAAGGCTCAAACGGTTTTAAAATTAAGAAGTTGCAAAACATTTAGAGTTGAAAAAATAATTTTCACAAACAAATTATGTCTTGAGATATTAACATTCCTCAAAAATTTTTGAACATAAACTAACAAAAAATTGAGTATTGAAAGTAGCCAAAATTGGGTTATTCAAATCAAAGTACAAATTGAACTTGAGTAAAATTTGAAAAAAAAAATTGGAAAACTTGACGAGTGAAAAAGAAAATTTAAAGTTGGAAAAAAACTAAAAATGGAAAAAATTCTACAGTTTAAAAAATAGGAAAAATGATTCAATTAAAAAAAAAATTAAAATCCTTGGTAATTCTTTTTTTTTGAAAAATGAAAATAATGCCTACAGAATTAGACACATGAAAAATACCTACCTACAAACTGAATACTTACCTAAAAGAGTTAATTTTTTTTTAATAATTGAAACTAACAAACCTAGCATGAAACTGAAAATATACAAAATTTAAAAAAATTATAAATTGGTGAAAATTTCAAAAAGTAACAAATAAAACAAAACTAAAAAAACAAAAAAAAATTTTAATTTTGAAAAAAAAATACTCAGTTAAAATTGAATGAAAAATCGCATAAAATTGAATAAATGAGTAAAGTTGGAAATTCATCATGAGAATCAACAAAAATTGAAAATAATAAAAATTATGGAAAATAACCACAAATCGAATTTTTATAGTATTTTTTTTAAGTACCGAATTTAAAATTTTAGGTACATAATTGAAAAATTGAAAATTAAAAAATTGGAAAAATTGACAAATTGAGTAAAATTGGAAAAACTCGAAAAAAGAAAGAGAAAATTTAAGGAAGATTGAAAAAATTGAAACTTGAATAAATTTAGGGAAATTGAAAATAAACAAGCATTGGAAATTGAAAATAATCAAAATTAGATAAATTATTAATTCAAAAATACAAATTGAACAATTGGATGAGATTTTTTTTTTAATAATCGAATTTTAAAAAAAACAACTTCAAGTTAAATAATTGATCGAAATTTGAAGAAAACAACAACAACAACCTATTGAAAATTGAACAAAATTGAAAATGAAAAAATCACAAAATGAATGAAAATTTAGGAAAAATTGTAAAGAATCGGAATTGAGTTCAAAATGACCTGAATTTGAATACCTAATAGAAAATTTTTTAAAAGTAAAAAAAATTAAAATTGAAATTATTGGATTTGAAATTTTACAAAATTGAAGAAGTAAGTACATAAAAATTGCTAATTAAAAAAAATATATAAAAAACTTAACACTGATAATTGAAAAAAAATTGAAAAGAATTTAAAAATGTACCTAATTGAAAATTACTAAAATTTCAATAATTGAGTTGAATTTTAATTTTTTAATTTTTTAATTTTTTTTAAAAATAAAATAAAAATGGGCATACAAATGTTAAAATATCAAGTGTGAAAGAAAAACAATTTAAAATTTTACAAAATAGGAAAAATGCACGTAAACTGACAATAAAAAAGATAAAAAATTAATAAAAATGGAAAAATTAATAAATCAAGTATAACTGAAAAAAAAACTTGATAAGAAATAAAACGTACCTATGGAAAAATTGAAAAAATTTGAATTAAATAATTATAGAAAACATTTGAATAAATTGAGTAAAATTGAAAATTATTAAGTACAAATTTAAAAAAAAAATATGGATTGAAAACAATTAAAATTGGATTAATAAAAATATAAATTACAAATTGAACAGTTCAGTAAAATTGGGAAAAAATTAATCAACTATTTAAAATGTTACAAAATTGAAAAAATAGGTACATAAAAGTTGAAAATTGAAAAAATTGAAAATTAATAAAAATTGGAAAAACTCAATAAAGGAGATTTTTTTTTTTTTTTTTTTTTTTTTAAACGCCATATACAGCAACTAAGGCTAGAGGCGTATCGTGAAGGAGGTTTAGTTATGGAAGGGATCGTAAATTATATAAGGGAAGAAGGGATTTTAATTTTATTAAAAACGTAGAGTTTTGGGAAAATTATAAAGAATTTGAATTGAATTAAAAATAGCCAAGATTAATTAACGAATCTAAAAGTTATTGATATTTAACAAAACATGAAAATTGAAAATGATACCTACAAATTAAGTAAGAATCACTAAAAATAATTCATTGAATTGAATATCTTATAAAAAAAATGGGAAATTTTCACAAGATGAAAATGAGTCAGTTTCTTCAAAAGTAAAAATATATTAGTCCATTGCCTCGCATACGTAATAAATCTGAAGATTTTAGAAATCTGATCTAAGCATAATATTTTTAATTTTCTTCAATTTTTTACTTCAAAAGTGCAGGGGAAAAAATTCAAAATTTCATATGAATTTTTTTTGAAACATCACGAAGACTTTTTAAAAATACAAAAAAAAAAAATGTACAAATACTTGCATTAAAATTTATATCCCTACATAACTGCAGAAAATCTCCTATCACCCCTACGTCTCCCCCTTCACTCTCCTCACAAAGAATGAGTCAACCATAAAGAACCAAACCCAAGTTAGCGACCCAAATCGCGAAATTTTTCGCTCGTCACCGGATTGTGAAAAAATCAATGTAGTGTTTTCCCACATCCACCCAGGGAATACATTGATGACCATTTTATACACGGTTATACGAATTGCCAGAGTACATATCGTGTACTATATACGAATGAAACACCACGACGAGCATTTTTTACACCCGCGATGCGTATTCGCTAACACACGTATATCGTTTCGCTAGGGGAGTTAAACAATTAAGGGAGGTCGCTAACAAATATTAAATTATTAACAATTCACTGAATAAGAAACGGAAGAGTAATGGTTTGAAATACCCGCCGGGGAGTTATTACGCGAGGGATATTTTTTTTTCGATGGCCCCAGCTCGCGAGGATACACTTGACACGTGTATTTGGTGACTTTTTACAGGTATAATTACAAATCATCGATAGGGACTGGTGCGAATTGCAAAATTGCCACCTTGCTTGTCAAAAAGTAAACATGTGTACGTGAGTACGAGGCTATGGCATTGGCGATATGCCTTCTCTCGTTTTAATCATCTTGCTATACAGTTGTACGGGATACTCTGCCCCTTCTGTGTATTCGAACCACATCAGTATAGAAATGACATACGTTATACCATATACTGATATACAGGCGCATATAGGTACCTGCTAAACATCTCGACAAAGACAATTTTGACATAGTAACAACGTAATGTTAGCGAATTCTCTCGCAAAACCATGAATATTTAATTAGAGATCGTGTAAATGTTGATGAAGGTATTTTATTTTTGTCATTTAAATGAAATACAATACTATACCATCCGCGTACTGGCACTGGCTGCCTCCTGCAATTCCCACATCATTCTACCCGCAGTCGTATAGACGTCTGGTAATTTCGCAAATTTACCTCTTCCCACGTCTCTCCACTAGCATTCGCAACCCTATATTCCGCCAGCCGATTCAGATCCGCGCCCAATATTACTCGTAGTCTATTTTGAAAATTAGCTATGCGTTTATTCGTCGAGCTCGAGCTTGTATCAAGTTTACAAAATGCATTTTGAATTTTGAATTAATATATCAAGAGTTTAAATTGGCAAGTGCCTTTATAGTATACTCGATCGTATACTTGAAATGTCTCCTATCTGTTCTATTGATACGCAGCTCGCAACATCTTTTGCGCTAATGAATCTCCAATGAAGGGAATACCTATCCTATAAATAGGATTATTCGATTGAATTCCAAATTTATGTACAGAAGATTTTTCCAAACATTTTGGTAATCAAACTTTTGACTCATTTGAGGGTACCCTACTTTTCCTATAATCGTAACTCGAAAATAAATAATATTCCAGCTTCATTTGGAAAATAAATATGTTCTCAATTGGATTTATTTGAAGATATAATTCTGCTACCGTCAGCTCCCTAAACCATCTTTTTTTAAGTGATTTGATACCCTAAGGAGACGATTTTATTTGATATTTCATCTGGAAGGGTTCCCATAATTTTACTGCGAAAATATTTCAAAAATTGGGGAAATGCACAGCCAGAAGCGAAAATGTAAATGTAGTGAGACAGTGATGCACATCTCATTTTTTGAAAACTTTGGAAAATCCTCAAATTTTTAAAAGATTTTGGTAGGTTTGTAAATTTAATTGTGTAACCTTAACAATTTTTTTTTTTTTTTTTTTTTTTTTTTTTTTTTTACGAAAGTTCGTCATTTTAGAATACCTACGTCATTGAAAACATTGAGCATTTTCTAAAAGTTCGAAACATTTTCTCAAAAAGTGGTTTTCAATAAATTTATAATTGAAACAAAAAAATCAACATTGATAATTTTTACAAAAATTTATAATATTTTGAAAGTTAATAATTTCGTAGATTAAAAAAATATATATTGCCACTACATTGAGAATTCCCCAAAAATTGATGAAATTGAGAATAAAATTGAAAATCTTTTAGAATTGTGTGTTTTTTTTTAATTTATGGAATGAAGAATTTTACAAACATTTCCAATTTTCCAAAAGTTGACGACTTCTATAAAATTTAAAACATATATCGTACCTACGCTCAAATATTTAAAAAATTGAGAGTTTCTTAAAAAATTATTGAAATCAAAATTGATTTATAATTTTTCAAAGAATATGAAAACGAAAATAAATAAAAATTTACATTACTTACCAATTAAATTAATTATTTCTCAAAAGTGAAGAAATTTTAAAATTGTAAATATTTTAAAAATTGAAAATTTCTCAAAAAAAAATTGTTGAAATTAAAACTAATTATTCCTTGAAAGTCAAAAAATTAATAAATTGCCAGTTTTTTAGAAAGTTAAAAAATTAATAATTCCTCAAAAATTGCTGAATTTAGAAGTTTTCTTAAAAGTTATCATATTGTATATTAATTTATATAAAAAATTTAAAAAAAAATTAAAAATTTCTCAAAAAATGCTATTTAAGAATTTTTTGAAACTAATAACCTAGGTAGGTACTTATTGTTTCGAAATTGAAAAATTATTATCTAATTTTCAGAATATTAAAATTTTTTAAAAAATTGAAAATTTTCTCAAAAAAAAATTATTGGAAATTTTTTTCAAAATTGAATTTTTTATCAAAAGTTGAGAAATTGAAAAATTGATAGAGTATTTTTTTTTTTGAAATTCCAATTCCTCAAAGAATTGTCGAAATTAGGAATTTTTTCAAAATTGATTTTATCAAAAGTAAGTTATCAAATTGAAAATTTTTACAATTTTTTATAATGAAAAAAAAAAAAAAAAATAGAATTTATCAAAAAATTTCTTAATTTAAGAATTTTTTCAAAACAACAATTTTCAGAATACTAAAATCTTTCTATAAAATTGAGAACTTCTCAAAAAAATCAATTATGAATTCTTTCAAAATTGAATTTTTCTCAAAAGTTTTTAATTTGAAAATTTTTTATATTTTTAGAAATTCAAAATTTTTCAAAAGTTGGTAATTCATCAAAAAATTGTCAAAATTAAGAATTTTTCCAAAACTAAATATTTCTCAAGAGTAATAAAATTGAAAATTAAAAAAAAAATTAGAATTGATTGTTTTTTTAATTGAGAAATTCTTTAAAAATTTATGAATTTAAGAACTTCCTTGCTTCTCGAAAGTTATGAAATTGAAAAATTGACAATTTTCAAAGTATCATAATTTTTAAAATGTTGGGAATTTCTCAAAAAATAGTAAATAAATAGATAAATATTATTTTTTAAAGACGTTCTTTCTCAAAAGTAGTGAAAATGAAAAATTAGCAGTTTTTAAAAATTGAAAATTTTTCATAAAATTTTGCAAATATTTCTAATTAATAATAATAATAAAATTTTTTTTTAAAAAACCTGAAATATTGACAGTTCGTTTAGAAATTTATTTTTTTCAAAATTGACAATTTCTCAAAAAAATGGTGAAATTGTGATTTTTTTCAAAACTGAAAATGTTGCATTCTTTTAAAAGTTATAAATTTTTCTAAAAATTATTGAAACTAAAAATATTGTAGGTAATTAATTTTTCAATTTGAAAAAATTGAAAATTTTACAAACTTCTTTTTTCAAAATTTGATCATTTTTTTCTATAAAAAGTATTAAAAATTTTAATTTTTTTAAAAACTTATGAAAATGAACATATAGACAGGTTAGTTTTTAAAAAATATTGAATTTTCCTAAATTGATGGAATTCCGAATTTCATAAACATTTCTGATTTATTAAAAAGTTTATGGTTTCTAAAACACAAAAATAAATTTCATAAAAAATGAAGGAATCAAGGATTTCTCAAAAATTGATTATTTCTTGGAAATTATAAAAATGTGAAAACTGACAAATCTTTTAAAAACTTGAATTTTTCTGAAATTGGTCGAATTAAAAATTTTATTATCATTCATCATTTTTGATTTTTCAAAAGTTGATCATTTTTACAGAATTAAAAAATTGAAAATTTCTAAAAATTTTTAAAAAATCAAGATTTTATCAAAATTGATGATTTTGTAGAAGATTATAAAATTTTAAAATTCTATCATCTTTTACAAAACGTGAAATTTTCGAAAATTTATGATTTCTCAAAAGTTGATAATTTCTCTAAATAAAAAATCTTATAAAAATCTGGAATTTCTCAAAGATTGATAATTTTCACAAAATTATCTTTCAAAACACTGTAAGTACTCGTAATTTCTAAAAAGAAGTCAATGATTTTTTTTTTAAAGTTGATAATTTTTATAAAATTAGAATTCTTGCAAAAATTAAGAATTTAAAAAAAATTGGAGGCATTGATACGATACATTCTTAAAACTTATCTGAATTTTTAAAAATTAACGATTTTTATTAAATTTAAAAATTATCCAGTTCCAAAAAAATGACGAAATTGAGAATTTTTATAAATAGAAAATTCATCAAAAATATGCTAAGGTTGAAAAAGTACAAAAATTCTCAATTTTAAAAAAAATGTTAGTCTAGTAGATAGATTTTTTTTCAAAAATTAAATAAATATTCATTCCACATAAATTTAAGATTTTTCTTGAACTGATATTTCTGTTAATTGAAAACCTTCTACAAGTTGAAGATTTTTTTAATCCATTAGATTGCATATTTCACGAAATTGGGTAATTTTTCAAAAAATGATAAGATCCACTGCCAAAATGAACTAACACGTTCCGCATCCGATTACAAAAACACCAACCATGAAAAAAATCCTCCCCAATCCCTTTGAAATATTCCATCGTGCAACTTGTTCCAAACATTAAATATGTAATACTTACAAGTGAAAAAAAGCAATAAACAAGTAATCAAGTAAATACGCTATGCACTTTACATATCGCTCGGTACATACATACCCTGAACCACCCTCTTTATACGCAGTCTGACCATCAGCGACTTAATCAAATCGACAACAATGTACTCGAAGCTTAAAGTTAATAAACAGAATGAATTTTTGGTACAGGAAGGATAAAAAATGACCTCGTGTTGTACGGCTCCATTTAACACGCTAAGGTTATAAAGTAAATAGCGTCGGAAATCTTATAAATTGAAATCGAATGATGTCTAAAATAGAGATGTCACGAATTTAACATCTGTGTTACATTGTACACGGTATCTATTCTAGTCGCAGATAGATAGATAGAGGGGCCATGGAGGTGTAAAAAAGAGGGATTGCACTATTGTTCGCAAGACCGGTATGAATTTTGCAGACTTAATCGTCCGAACGAAGATACCAGGTGGGAGCGGGTACACCCCAAATAAATACATAGTACGTAGGATGCACATTGCACGCAGGCAGGCACCTTCATCGTAAAGATATCGCTGTTAATAAAGAGATTATGGCAACGACACCAACTGTTATGCTAAACGTAAATGGGTTTTGTCTTTATTTAAATGGTCCGAGCAAAGATTCGCGGATCTGTGTAAAAAATTCGGCCGCTCGGTGAAATTCCATTCCAAATATATCGAATGTTTGCTTTGGCGGTGCGTCATATATAAATAAGTGATTGGGTAGTTCATTCTTGCAATTCTATGGTGTGATATTTGACGACTAAACAGGTCGTCAAACGATTGAAGGGTATACAATACATATATACAGCGTTAACCCACAAACAACCCTCGTTCAATATTCAATGAATTAAAATCGCGCACCCCTTATACTTATAAACGGGGGTAGTTGGATTTACTTTAGCTGTTAAGTAAACAGCCATCGTAAATAGCCTCGTTTGCCCGAATAAACACTCACACCTGTTATATAAAACGAGTTACTTTTTAATGTGCAAAAATGCACTCCACCTTAATGATTTATTAACCAAATAACCAAGATTAAAAAACACAATATAGGTAGCCCTGGACTCGGTTCGGTATCAGGTGCGTAATTAATATTACCTTTATGGTGTGATGTATTGATTTCTATCCGCGTATAATTATACCAACCTTAATTTAACAATGGATTTTTTCATATTGAAGTTTTTTTTTGAAGGGACAACATCCAGTTTAGTGGAATAAATAAGACAGATTATGAAATTGATGGAGGTTCTATACATAGTTTTTTAGTCGTATGTACAATGTACCAATTCATCATTTCTGAATATTATCGAGAGTTGTACCTCAACAGAGTTCTACCGTTTCCTCTAAAAATTTATAATTACAAATAAATTATGTTTCACCAGATTTTTGAAATATGTACGCCGAAAACGAGGAAAATACCTAAATAACAAAATGAAATTAAAAATTAAGAATTTGAAAAAATGTGTCAATAAAAATTTGAAAATATTCAAAATTAAAAAATTAAAATAATTAGGTAGATACCTACTTAATAAGAATTAGGAGAGGAAAAAATAAAAAATTGGAAACTAAGAAAATTCAAGTATAAATGAAAAAAATAAAAATAAAACCAGCAATCAAAAAATACAATTTGAAAAACAAAGTGAACATGGCATTACAAATAAAAATTATTTCAAAATAATTTATCAAAAATTTGCTAAATTAATTTTTTTGGGCATTTATTTTTTTCTTCAAACTATACCTACAAAAATAATAATGATTTTTCGTGAAAACTCCCAATTCCAAATTTCCAATTTTTTTTCAAAAATCATTAGTACGATCGAGGGGGGGGGGGTATTCGAAATATACCTATGCATAAATGTGCTCTATAATAGATATATTCTCAAAAAAGTAAATCCTCCACTTCCTTTTCCCAAAGTTTTCTTTTATGTTAGATTTCTTCTGGTGAAAATTTTTCAAATGAAAATTTTTTCACAAATTAGGTACCTACACTGAAAAAAATGGATTTTCAAAAACCGTAATGATTCTGGGTAAAACACAGTAAATTTAGGATACGTCGCCAATTTTAAAATCATTCCGGTGAAAAACAGAAAAGATTCAGTTGAACTCCGTAATCATTCTGGAGTTCAACAGAATCTTCTCTGTTTTTCACCGAAATGATTCTAAAATTGGCGACGTATCCTAAATTTACTGTGTTTTACCCAGAATCATTACGGTTTTTGAAAATCCATTTTTTTTCAGTGTACGTATCTCAAAATGATTTTTTTTGGAAAAAATAATTTCAAAAATTATAGAAAAAATACACTGAAAAAATTAAAAATGTTTCAAAGTATTATTTGGTACAAAATAAAAAATAAACTTTGTCCTTAAAAATCTTTTTCGGTAGGTAGGAAACATTTCAACGTTTTCCTAAAAAAATTAGGAAATTTCATAATTTTACATAAATTTCACGAAAAAGTCTAAAAAACGTTTTAAATAAAAAATAGGTACATTTATCAAAATTTTCTTGAAAAAATTCCAAAATTGCATTTTCAAACAACCAAAAATATTCCATTTTTTTAAAAAAGTAGTAATTTTCAAACTGTTCCGGAAAAATGTCAAAATCTCATCATTATTTTTTTTCAATTCACAATTATTTATGTGGAAATATTTTGAACCGTCCCCCCCCCCCCTCTCAATTAAAAATCTCATCACCTATTTTTCAGTTCACTCAAAATAAAATTGTCAATAGACATTTTTTTGAGGGGAAATATTTCCAATTTTTCCTGAAAATAATTTAAAAATTTTATCAACAAGTCATACCTATTTCTACAAAAAAAACAATTGAAAATTTTCTTGAAAAATTCAAAGATTCTACCAACATTTTTCACAATAAATTTTTTAATTATATATTTTTTTTCGAAAAAATCTACCTATTCCAAAATTTTTCTGAAGCAAATTCAGAAGTCTATTAAGATGAAAGTGCTTTTTTAAAATTCACAAAATATTCTAAAACAATAGGTAAGTAAAACTGTTTACCGAAAAAAATCCAAAAATCCTATCAATTTTTTTCAAATCGCATAATAATTGTCTTAAAAAATGAATTTGAAAAGAGATATCTCAAAATTTTTGTGAAAAAAAGAATCACAAATCCTATAAAAAATTTTCATTAAAAAATTTTCACAAAAAAACCTCTATATACCTATATATATATATATTTTTTTTTTAAATACCTAATAAGTAGGTATTTTAAGATTTTTCTGAAAAAATTAGGTAAATATCTTCTAAAAATGTTTTTTTTTTTAATATTTCAAATTTTTGAAAAAATTGAATAAAATTATTAGGTATCTAGTTTTTAATTAATTTTTTTAATTTTATGTACGTAGAATTATTTTCTAAAATTTTGAAATTATTTCTATTTTTTTTTTTTTTTTTTTTTTTCAAACGAAATGTTTCCAATTTTGGTAAAAATTTGTTTTCAGATTGCTTATTTGGTGAAATCATATGCATTTTTGAAATTTCTGTTCAGAAATTTTTTAATAGGTACCTATTCTCAATTTTTTTTTTCATTTTTCTTTTTGAATGTTTTTTTTTTTTTTTTTTAATTTCAATCAAAATTATTTTAGTTTCATTATCAGCCAAAAATTTATTCAAGCGAAAATTGTTGAGGGTCGAAATTTATTCGAAAATATCGATAAAAAAATAAATTATTTCAAAAATGCAGATTTTTTTTCTCCAGTTTTTCTCCAAAATCCCGAAGTGTGGGTATAATTTTTGACAAAAAGTACCCTCAGAAGCAATTTCTTTCTCAAAATGTGCATTTGCGAAAAATCTTTCATTCATTTCTCAACAGAATGCAATACACAGATAAATAAATAATTATTGTAAAAAAAGAGTCAACGAAATTTCCTTCAGAGAAAAATTTTTATTGACCAAAAAATGCTTTTTTACGAGTAAAAATAAAATTCATTTCACAACCACGAAAATTCTTTTAAAAAAATTAGACCAGAGAAAATGTTATATTTGGAAAATTCTTCTCACAAGAAATCATCTTAGAAACCTCCCCCTCCCCCCCACAAAAAAAAGAAAAATTCTTGATAGAAAAAAATTCTTCAGAGAAAAAAACACACGCTTGAAAAAAGAAAACTCCATGATTTCGTCGAAAAAAATAAAAAAAATATACATATAGAAAATATTAGAAAAAATATTGTGTAAAATAAAGTTTGAAAAAATTAATTTACATATGAGATGAAACGAAATTATTTTCAAGAAAATTTAAAAGAAATCCCACCCCTTCCCCCTCCAAAAAAATCCTCACGAAGAGAGGAAAAATCAGATAACTTTTTTTTTACCAAAGACCATCCGCAGAAAAAATTTCTTATCCAGAAGATTCTTCTCACAAAAAATAATTTCAAGAAAATAACCCTATGGAAAAGTCTTCACAACAGAAAAATTCTGTATCTCTTCAAAGAAAAATCATTTCAAAAAAATAATCATCTTAAGAAATCTACTTGGCAATAAAATCCTTTCATGATGGGAAAATTTTGTCTTTATATTAAGTCAATATCTGCCCCAAAAAGAAGAACAGACCCGTAGTCAGAGTCAGATTATAGAGGGGAATGGCCAAATATTTGAGAGGGCTGGAACCTTTTTTTTTGGAAAATTTAGCATTTTCGGTAAAAATTGAAAAATGGGTGAAAAACTCGTACAAGGCACAAAATATACTTTTTCAACTGTTTAATACAGAGACGAACCGAAGCGATTTTTCTTGGGGGAAGGGGTGGCAAAATCATTGAAAATGCCAACTTGAATTACTGAAATTTTCCAACTCATACTATTAACATCATAAAAAGCGGTAAAGAAGATATTGCCCGAGCGAAGCGAGGGCGAAAAATTTGAAAAATATTCTATTCTTGAAGAGAATGAAGGAAAAGGATACTGCCCGAGCGAAGCGAGGGAAAAAATTTTGAAAAACATAAGATTTTTGACGAAAAAGAAGTATTTTTGGAATAATGCAAAAAGTATGTGTAGGTTTAGCCTGAAATTTTCTTATTGACGAAATTTTGTTAGAGGGGCTAAGCCCCCTCTAGCCCCCACCTGACTACGGGCCTGAAGAAGAAAAAAATTATTCAAAAAATTCAAATCAATAATAACACTTAATCTTCACCCTTCTCGTTCCAGGTCTGGTTCCAAAACCGACGAGCGAAATTCCGCAAACAAGAAAGACTAGCTCAGCAAAAAGCCAGCCAGTCATCCAACTCAACCAACGACAACCTGAACAACTGCAGCAACGCGATAAAAAACGAAACCAAGAGCAACGGCTGCCTAACCAAAGAAATGAAGCCATCGACTCCGTCCACACCGAATTCAAATACCAGTTTATCTTCTAGCAATGGCGACCTTAAGTCTATAAGCAGTAATTCGGGTAAGTAAAAGCATATTTTTACCACGCTTTTATTAGCTTGGTATGTATGTCTCATGGAACCAAAAGTATGTTTTCAACCAATTCTCTCTCATTTAATATTTTACTGGAATTGAAAGAACATAGTGCTCACTTTAGGGGTTTTCGAGGTCGCTGAATTCGATTTTCGAACTCAAATTTACCCCCGACCCCAAATTGAGCCCCTATGAGGGGGTTCAATTTTGAAAATTTCAGAAAATCACAACATTGGTATCGAAATGTAGGTTTTCGAGGTCGCTGAATTCGATTTTCGAACTCAAATTTACTCCCGACCCCAAATTGAGCCCCTATGAGGGGGTTCAATTTTGAAAATGTCAGAAAAACACAACATTGGTATCGAAATGTAGGTTTTCGAGGTCGCTGAATTCGATTTTCGAACTCAAATTTACACCCGACCCCAAATTGAGCCCCTATGAGGGGGTTCAATTTTGAAAATTTCAGAAAATCACAACATTGGTATTGAAATGTAGGTTTTCGAGGTCGCTGAATTCGATTTTCGAACTCAAATTTACCCCAACCCCAAATTGAGCCCCTATGAGGGGGTTCCATTTTGAAAATTTCAAAATTCACAACATTGATATCAAAATGTTGGTTTTCGAGGTAGCTGAATTCGATTTTCGAACTCAAATTTACCCCCGACCCCAAATTGAGCCCCTATGAGGGGGTTCAGTTTTGAAAATTTCAGAAAATCACAACATTGGTATCGAAATGTAGGTTTTCGAGGTCGCTGAATTCGATTTTCGGACTTAAATTTACCCTTGACCCCAAATTGAGCCCCTATGAGGGGGTTCCATTTTGAAAATTTCAAAACTATGAAATTAAAATATTTTCAACGACAAAAAGAGTTAAATAAAAATGTAAAAAAAATTCAAAAAACCACGCTTTTATTTAAAGTTGGTCACTTTGTAAAATGTTATTCATAGGGAAAGAGTAATGCCTTAAAAAACAAAAAATAAAATTTACTTGAATACAAAAATGTATCATGAAAATTTTTTTTTCAAAAATTTTAATGATGAAAAGCGTGGTGATGTGTGCGAGGAGCAAACGAATACCTTTTCGATTAACGCCCTACCACGATTTTCATCATTAAAATTTTTGAAAAAAAAATTTTCATGACACATTTTTGTATTCAAGTAAATTTTATTTTTTGTTTTTTAGGGCATTACTCTTTCCCTATGAATAACATTTTACAAAGTGACCAACTTTAAATAAAAGCGTGGTTTTTTAAAAATTTTTTACATTTTTATTGATGAATGCAATCTCTCCATACGAGTTGAGCCTTCATATGTAATATATACCTATCTATAATTCATTCGTGTGCAATTTATTATTCCATCAAAAATATATATCAAAACGAATCAACCGGTAGTTGGCTAAAGAAGAGAAAATGTTTGGCATATTGTTTCGAGGTTTTTATTATATATCGACTGTTTTTCCTTTTCGTGTGTTATTTTACACGTTGATATTTTTATTACGTGATGTATCTGTTGCTATGTTCAACTTTCTCTCATATCTACTATAATATCGAATGTGAGATGAAAAATAATACGTATTTGAAACGAGACAAATGTTCGGAGAGATGGTTCGAATTGAAAATCCAATACGAGGCTATTTTTTCTTCTTTTTTTTTTGGCTTGAGAAAATATGGCTTAGTAAGCGAATTGTATTCGACATACGAGTACAATTTTTATAGCCAACTACGTAAATGGCAAAGTTTAATCTACTATAGATCCAAAATGAAGTAAAAATTGCGAAAAAAATTATACCCTCGTGCGAAATTGGCGCGAGAATCCGGCGAATAGAAAAGTTTCACGTCGACGAAAATGATTACGATAATACGATATTAGTTAATTGTTTGCGCAATTACATTAATACCGTCAGTTAGTCTGTATCAGCGCTGCGCTAAGCCCAATTGTCTGACTTTAGAAACAAATTCCAGTAAAAACACTACAGGAGTGCTAACTACAGTTCTAACGTTTAATCTAGAAAATTGCCAGTCTGAACAGTCGTTTATATCAATTAACGTCAGATATTTCTGGGACACACATGTGATACTATAAAACAAGTAGCTCCGGCGAAATCATTCCCCTCGAACAGTTTTCACAGCATAGTGTACCCCCCCCCCCGGCCCCAGATGACTGGGCGAATTCGCCACTAAACTCTCTTAGACTTTGCACTATGTTTTTCCTTGGCTTTTTTTCTCTCCCTCCCTCTCTCTCTCTTCTCTCTCGCTTCTTTACTCTTACTAACTTTTACCTCTTAACTGTTAAACTGTATTTTAAATGGCGTAACTTAAAGACATAAAATAAGGGAGATACGTCACTTTTAACTAAACTCGGTAATCGTTTCTTTTTTCTTTCCAACGGCCATTATGTTTTAAAAATAAGCAGCGTAATTTCTTTCCATCTTGCCTTTCGTACCATACTCGCGGTGATTAATTGGTACGAGAAGTTGTTATCCTTATAAAACATACGCCATACATCATGTCGAACAGAAAGAAAGAGAAAATTTAATTAAAAACTCTTTTCAAGAGCTCCCTTCTAATCCAAGGACTGTTTATTATTTTGCAGGTAAAATATCAGATTCTGAAAGTCAGCAAACCAATAATAACAACAACAACACCAATAAATGGTCATTATCGATAACGTCGACGTCGTCGCAACCGCATTCAATATGTAACACCATTAGCAACACGAGTCCATCCTCTGGTTCTGCATTACTAATGCATCATGCTCAAAAAGCTTTCTCTCATCAGCAACATCATCACCAGCCTTTAAACCACCATCACCCGTTTTCCAGTCTATTAGGAGCAGCCGCAGCCGCCGCTAATCCGGCTTATTTGTTGGGAGCCACCGGGCATACGACGCCGACGGCCAATCATCTATTCTAATGGCACCATGTTTTTTGAGGTTACTCTGCGTGATAAGACTGAAATTTAATTTTTTATCATTTTTCCCTCTTTGTCTTTTGAATAAATTTTGAGATATGGTTACGAATTTATAGAGTTTCCATGTTTCGTAAAATGTGTCCCAATTATAGCTCCAAATTAGTCTACAACAATGTGGTTCTGTCGATTCTTTTTAATTAGTTGTAATTTTTTTTCCTTAGTTGTGATTTTTATTGTTTTGTAATAATAATAAAAAAATGTATACTATACTTATACGAGATGAGGCAAACCAAATCACCAAAATCCATTTACTGTCCGTATTTTTAACTTAATTTTATATTCCAATGTAAATATATTTATGTTATGTGATGTATTTAAGGTTGTATAAAATCTCTCTTGTACCTAATTGAAATTTAATTCATTTTTAATTTATAGCTGTAAACGATGTACAAAGAGAACATTAATTAAAATTATAGAGTGATTCGATTTTTTTTGTTTGGTTATTTTCATCGATTAAAATAGTATAGGCGATTGTGGTCTATGTTTTTTGCTAAGGCCTCAATCAAAAAACTGAATTCAGATTCGTAATCAGCGTATTCAAAAACCATACAATCGACATATGTGACGACTTTTTTAAAATTTTTTCATTCAGCTCCCCACTACACCACTCCCTTCTTTTCATCCTCTTTCCTTATTTTAAAGCACAAGTGGTGAGTACTTCGTACACCTCAAAAAAATTATGTATGGTCGTACACCTCAAAAAATGATGCACGATCATACACCTCAAAAAAGATGTACAATCGTACACCTTAAAAATGATGTACGATCGTACACCTCAAAAAATGATGTACGACCAAACATCTCAAAAAATGATGTACGGTTGTACGACGTCAGAAAATGGTGTACGATCGTACACCTCAAAAAATGATGTACGATTGTACACTTTAAAAAATGATGTACGATCGTACACCTCAAAAGATGATGTATGATCGTACACCTCAAAAAATGATGTACGATTGTACACCTCAAAAAATTATGTACGATCGTACACCTCAAAAGATGATGCACGATCGTACACCTCAAAAAATGATGTACGGTTGTACGACGTCAGAAAATAATGTACGATCGTACACCTCAAAAAATGATGTACGACCAAACATCTCAAAAAATGATGTACGGTTGTACGACGTCAGAAAATGGTGTACGATCGTACACCTCAAAAAAATGATGTACGATTGTACACTTTAAAAAATGATGTACGATCGTACACCTCAAAAGATGATGTATGATCGTACACCTTAAAAAATGATGTACGATCGTACACCTCAAAAAATGATGTACGATTGTACACCTCAAAAAATTATGTACGATCGTACACCTCAAAAGATGATGTATGATTGTACACCTCAAAAAATGATGTACGATTGTACACCTCAAAAAATTATGTACGATCGTACACCTCAAAAGATGATGTATGATTGTACACCTCAAAAAATTATGTACGATCGTACACCTCAAAAAATTATGTATGATCGTACACCTCAAAAAATGATGCACGATAGTACACCTTAAAAAATTATGTACGATCGTACACCTCAAAAAATTATGTACGATCGTACACCTCAAAAAATTATGTATGATCGTACACCTCAAAAATTGATGCACGATCGTACACCTCAAAAAATGAAAATGATGTACGGTCGTACACCTCAAAAAATGATGCACGATCGTACACCTCAAAAAATGATGCACGATCGTACACCTCAAAAAATGAAAATGATGTACGGTCGTACACCTCAAAAAATTATGTACGATCGTACACCTCAAAAGATGATGTATGATTGTACACCTCAAAAAATTATGTACGATCGTACACCTCAAAAAATTATGTATGATCGTACACCTCAAAAAATGATGCACGATAGTACACCTTAAAAAGTTATGTACGATCGTACACCTCAAAAAATTATGTACGATCGTACACCTCAAAAAATTATGTATGATCGTACACCTCAAAAATTGATGCACGATCGTACACCTCAAAAAATGAAAATGATGTACGGTCGTACACCTCAAAAAATGATGCACGATCGTACACCTCAAAAAATGATGCACGATCGTACACCTCAAAAAATGAAAATGATGTACGGTCGTACACCTCAAAAAATGATGCACGATCGTACACCTCAAAAGATGATGTATGATTGTACACCTCAAAAAATGATGTACGATTGTACACCTCAAAAAATTATGTACGATCGTACACCTCAAAAGATGATGTATGATTGTACACCTCAAAAAATTATGTACGATCGTACACCTCAAAAAATTATGTATGATCGTACACCTCAAAAAATGATGCACGATAGTACACCTTAAAAAATTATGTACGATCGTACACCTCAAAAAATTATGTACGATCGTACACCTCAAAAAATTATGTATGATCGTACACCTCAAAAATTGATGCACGATCGTACACCTCAAAAAATGAAAATTATGTACGGTCGTACACCTCAAAAAATGATGCACGATCGTACACCTCAAAAAATGAAAATGATGTACGGTCATACACCTCAAAAAATGATGCACGATCGTACACCTCAAAAAATGATGTACGGTCGTACACCTCAAAAAATGATGCACGATCGTACACCTCAAAAAATGATGTACGGTTGTACGACGTCAGAAAATAATGTACGATCGTACACCTCAAAAAATGATGCACGATCGTACACCTCAGAAAATGATGTACGATGGTACATGACGATTTCTCATCATTTTTTACTCAGCTCCCCACCACATTACTCCCCTTTTTCATCCCATTTTCATATTTCAAACGGAATTGTCGAACATGTAGTCAAGAAAAAATTCTACTTCAATCAAAAAACTGTCTTCAGATATGTATTCAAAAAAATCAATGATCAATATAAATGTAAAGATTTTTTATCATATTTTCATCCAGCTCCCCGCCACTTTGCATCCCTTTCCCAACTTTCAAATACGATTTTTGAATATAATTCAAACAAATCCTGCCTCAATCAAAAAAACTACTTTCAGATTAGCAATCAGTGTATTCAAAAACTATAATGTAATCAATACATCATGTGACGATTTTCTTCTTTTTTTTATCCAGCTCCCCACCATTTTGCAATCCTTTTCCAACTACTAAGCATGATTCCCGAATAGATCGAACAAATTCACACCTTTGATACAAAATTATACAAACGTACCAGTTTTTGAATTTTTTTTTTTTGTCAAAATCTACCCTGATCTTGTAGAAGTGCAGAGAATATCAATATTGGTTGATTTAGAGATTTTGGGGAGTAAAATGAGTGTGAGAGGAGGAGAGGGGGTTCGTGTAAAGATAAAAAATCGTCATGTATATCGAATTCAAGGTTTTTGTGGTTGCTGAATTCGAATCTGACGTTGGTTTCTTATTTCAAGATTTCTACTATCTTTTTTTCCATATTTATTGAATATTGGGTTGAATAAATAGGAAATACGTAATAATTATAAATAGAAAAGAGTAGGCCTGCATGTCTGAACCTGAGCTAAAGAGAAGGACAGGGGTTAATTGAAATTTATGTATTAGGTTCATACCTAAATTTATTTCTAAAACGCATATAATTCAAATCTAGTTTTTTAGTTTCATTTTTAATTTTAGATTCTCAGTTTCTTGAAAGACAAAAGTACGAACTTGTACTGATCGAAAAATTATTCCAAGATTGATGATCTTTTACATAATTTTTTTTTCATCCTTTTTCCCTCCTCAGCTAACACTCATAAAAAAAATTGGTGAATGATTCATCCGGCCAACGATTCATCATTTCAGTTTTGGACAAATTGTTCGTGAATGATTCAAGTACAATTGTTTAATGAATCATTCTCAAACTGCGAAAATACTTATTTTAACAAGTCGTTCGCAAACCAATTGTACAATTGGACTATCTATCAAAATTTTTACAGCAAACAGCAAGACTTTTACAGGACTTTATACAAGATTTACGTGATATAAAATCTTTTCTATAAATTTTTAACCATCTCCCTCCCCCCTCCTCCTTCAAAATGATTCATGTCAGTGCAAAAATCAACCTCTTTCATTATTTTGGTTTTAAACCAAGAATTATTTCAATTGAAAAAAAATCACCAAAACAAGGCTATTGAAAAAAATTACGAGTAAAACTGAAGTGAATTGAAAATTGCTAAAATTTGAAACACAATTCAAAAAATTCAGTAGGTATTTTGAAAATTAGATTTTAATACCTAAATATTTTTTTAAACCCACAATTTTAAAAATAGAAAAAAATCAAATTAAAAAAAAAACTTCGAACTGAAAAAAATTAAAATCGAAGCCAAATTCAAAATTGGGAAAAGATTGAAACTGAGAAATTGAAATTTTTTTGAAATAAGTAAGCTAAGTAGGTACAGAAAAAAATTTAAAATAATTCAAAAATATTTTTAGGTTTCGGAAAGAATAAAAGTTGTCCTTGACGTATTTTTTTAAAACTGAGCTGGGGCTACATTTTTAAGCACCCTTTTCTGATAGCCCCTCTCACTTTCCATAAAATCTTCTTATTTCTGTACGTGAGGTCCCACTTTCTCCTTGATGTGCCAAGCGGGAAAACATAGCTACATAGCTACATAGTACATACGATCCATTCGATTTTAATTTGATCAGACAATTCGATACGGCAATGAACAAAAAATTCATTTTTTTAAGCCACACCCTCCTTTGGAAGTCCTTTATATTCGTTTCTAAAGTCCCAATTGAGAAAATTTCCAAATAAAAGTTATACATCGAGGTCCTTGGAATAATTTGGGCCATTACAAAAATTTCGGTAGTACTACCTCTCTCTTCGCTCTAATTTTGCGTACCTAATACCAAACCTACTTATAAAAATCACCCGATGATACTGATGATGATGATTTTTATACCTACATACAGTCAATTATTCGATGTTCAAACGTCGAATAATTTTTTATTATCTTATTTCCTTTTATTTTTGCACGTGTAGCTTTGTATTGATCTACCGAAAAAATTCGAAGATGTTTTCTGAAAAAGTTGAAAAATACCTAAAATTTATTTATTATAAAAATAAATTTTAAAAAATGTTGAAAAATAGGAAAAAAATTATTTTATAAAAATGAGAAATTATCGATTTCAAAATTTTTTTTAAATTAACCAGTTTTTTTTATTTTTTTTTAGACAAGGATTTTGAAAATTTTATTCCAAAAAATAGGAATTTTTTTACTTCAAAAAATCAAAACTGAATATATATTCCATTTTTTTTTAAATGACGAAAAAAAAACGCAAAAATTTTATTTCGAAAAATCGAGTTTTTTTTTTCATTTGAAAGAATAAAGATTAGGTATTCTGAAAAAATTTGAAATCTTTTTATTCTAAAAAATATATTTTCTTCACTTTAAAAAAAATAAATATTAGGTAAGTAAATAAAAATCACAAAAAATTGTGAATTTTTTATCATTGATTTCTTATTAGTTTTAGGTATATCTGAAATAACCCAATACATTCATTAAATCTTGACGAAAAAATTCATATCATACCTTGATACCTAAAATATCGCATGAAACGAAACCAACACCCTTCGTCCCCACCCATTTAGATAAGAAAAGATTAAGAAATCACGAATACGTATTTACGGCGCAAGTTATGCAATAATATTAACACTCCAATATTCGCCACGGTATCATCCGAGCTCAAGGTAGTACCTCGTACTTCTCGTCATGTCATTTTATAAAATTTAAACCAACCAAAAAAAAAAGTCTAAACCAATTCTACGTATTACAAAGCCCAAATTCAAAAAAAAAAAAAATCCACATACTACAAAACCGAAACCGAGCCTACAGTACTACACCGGTTATTTATATACTCAGACATGAAATTTAATTTATATAAAAAGCTCGCAGTGTAGTATACGAAGCACATAGTACCAGCGTTGGCTTCGTTATCGGTAAATTTACCGAGTAATCGTGTTTTCTGAAAAGTCGAACAATAAAAAATAATACAAAAGTGGATGAAAAAATTGGAGCGAAAACTTGGAAGAAAAATGATGAAGGGAAACGTTAAAGTCTATTGGGAAATCAGCAGAACACGCATGACAGAACTTGACTACTTTCCTCTTGTTTGCTTCTTCCTATCATTTTTCTATTCGCCATCTTCTTTAATTTGGTTTCGTTTTTCTAATCACCTAACGTGGTGTACGTGTTAGAATTTAAGACGTTTGCCAATGTCCAAAAATTTCCAATAATATGTTTTGATTTTGAAACATTTTTTTCTCATTCTACTTCGTTCGAACCTCTGCAGGAGAATACAAAATGTACAATTTATGTTGTGCCAGTGCCACCGACATTGATTTTTTTTTTTTGGTAGATTCTGTTCCTGGTTGCCATGAATTTACAAAATAAAACGAGGAGTGAGATACGGATTGCGAATTTTACGCAAAGTAAAAGTCAACTGAGCGTGTACACATCAAAGTAATTAAAGCTGTATTTTGTTAATATAATTTTATCAAAATTGTGGCACTTTTCCCATTATAAATGTTATGCTCAGAGGTGGCAAACAGATAAAAACATTGTAAACCTACGATTTTCAAGGTGACAGGTGATTCGAAAATTTTCTATTTTTATCAAAATTCCAACGGATCGATCAAAACAAAAGGAATTTTCCAAATTGGAAAAACCTACGAACACCATCGAAGGAGCTGGTAATTCATTAGTTGAGAATTTCAAAGCGAGAAATTACATTACACTGGAAACATCTCACAAAGGGTTAAGATTGATGAAGAACACCAGCTCGACCAATCGAATAAAATTTCTTCCACGAACGAAAGAATCACACCGAGTGATTCGTTTAATTTCCAACTCTTTCCGAGGTAATATTTTTTTTTTTTAGGCAAAAGGTATAAAAATCTCGTTGATTAAAATTTCACCAGTTTCTCGAGCCTCGGTGCTATTTTTCCGGGCAAAATCCTCCCTTGGTTTTATTCTGGGGGTACTTTAGCGGTTTAATTTTAAAAACAACTCGTATTTAAATTGATATATTTATTTGGAGGAACGCGCGGCGTGTTTTTAGTGGCTAAAATTTATGATTTATGACGGTAAGCTTTTTTTACCTAAACAGATTCAAATGAAAATTGCTATGTTTTTGTAACGTAATCCCTTCGGAATCCAAGGTAATGTTTGATAATTAACTACATGTAAACTAATGTGAGATACGCGAAGTATACACCTAGCGCGAGACGATGCCTGATTTCGGTCTTCTTTCGAATCGAATCCTTGGGCCATGGTTTTGAGTTGAATTTTAGCCTCGATTTATGGGCAAAAATTATACCCAGATTGTCTTTAATTTCGAACGAACAAAAAAGCGAGCTCGAATAGAGAAATATGAAGTGTACCTTGTGAGACGATGCAGCAGTTTGAGCAGAAATACCGTATCGTAGGTTAAAGCGTTAATTTGGAAAATGTTTTCGGATAAAAATAAAAAGAACGAATCGGTAAAGAACGACCTCATTATTTATCCGCGTTTACCGGCGAACGCTACGGTAACATTCAATATTTTAACCGTTCCTATTGGGAAATATATGTTTTACTTTTGAATACAACCTACGAACGGATAAAATACTGGGGGATGGAGTTTTTCCCTAACGGCCACCAGATTGTATACGTATGAGATAACTTTTTATTTATTTCTCGTTTAAAGGTCGAAAAGGGTTCGTTTTTAATTATTTAACCTTTTCTATGGGCAAAAAGGCGAACAACAAATAAAAATGATACCCTGATTAACAGGTCTTCACAAATCGTACGCAGCCATTCTCTTTCTCTTTCTCTATTGTAATAAATAGAAGGATTGAAATAATCGTTCTGTTGATAATTTTTTTTTCCACTTAAACTAAATATTTATTTTAATACAAGATAATTATTCTTTAAAAAAAAAAAAAAAAAAAAAAAAAAAAATCGTAGGTACAAAATAATCTCAATTTGAAAAATACGACACGAGATTAAAATTCTGGAATTTAAATCATAAAACGAAGCGAAGATTTTTATACCCGAATTTTGGCCAATTTCCAAAAGCTCCAGTTTCAAGTTCTTTGTTTCGCTGAAGAGCCGGCTAAGGAGCCAGCCTCGAGCTGCGACGGATCCCCAAAAATAATATTAAACTGATAAACAAGTGGAATATTTTACCGAAGGTTACAGCTCTCTAAATACTCGTATCTCCAACTCCACGACGACTCCCGGACTCCTAAAATTAGAATTGCGGATTTTTTTCATGTCACCTCGAGCCCCGAAGTAAGTACATGTAAAAACATCGTTCTATGTAGAAAAAGATCCGTGTAGCTTGGGTTATAGTCTTTGTTCGGGTCAATTTTCATTTTCATTCTCTACAGAATTACGAGTACATTTTATTATTTTGGAATTTATTTAATCAATTTTTTCTCCAGATAATTCGTTTTGGGACCTTGCCTTGGAGGAATTTTTATAGGAAATTTATAAATTTATGTACCTTCCCACTGTGTTGCTGAGGTATAATTCACGAGACCCTCTTGCAATAACGTAGACTTGCCTGAATCCACAATTTTTTTTATAAAGTGTTTTGAAAAAACAGAGTTAATTCTAATCTGATAAATTGCAGTGAAAAAATACGTTTTTTAAAATTCGTTAAAGAAAAAATAAACATTTTTATTCAAATTTTTCAAATTTTGATTTTCTTTTAACTAAACATTTCTCGAAGAGATATTTTTTTCAAAATAATAATAAAAAAATAACCTAAATAAATAAATAAAATAGAAAATTCTGTATAATTTTTTTTAATCTTTAAATTATTGAAGCAAATAGGATCAAGTAAAATAATTATTATAATTCTTCTTTAGAAATAATTTTCATAGAGTTTTTGAAAAAAAAATCAATTTTGTGAATCACTGAAAAAATTTTAAAAACCAGTATACACGGTGTCTATAGGATTTTTTCAAGAATAACTAGGTACTTTTTCATCACCTTTTTTCATAAATTTTCACAAAAATTTCAAAAAAACATTACCTCAAAAATGACTGAAAACTGAGACACCCCCCCCCCTCACCCTAAAAATAATTAGAAGTCATTTATTCAAACAGAAAAACTTTCAAACAGCAGAAAAAACTCTATTTTGAATTTCGTTCAATAATGGACTAAAACTTATGATTTTTTCGACATTGATTTTTTGTTGAATTTCCAATCACTAGTTCACTACAATTTCACTAGATAAAAACACTATAGACATCCTGTTTTAGATTCATTTAAAAAAAAAATCCATTTTGTTTTGAATTTTTCATTTAAAATGTGAATGTAAAGATTTACAAAATGATTGGATTCTAAAAATTATTTAACAATTTACAGTTTCAAAACAAATAAAATTAGGTATTAATTAACTGAATTTAATTTTAGATTGAAGTGTTTTCATTTTTTATAAAATTTGAGTAGGTATTTTAGTTTTTTTTTTTCTTAGTTTTTTTTTCTTTTTTTTCAATAAGACATCGATTTAAGTTGAAAAAATTACTTTTACGTATATTTATTCAAAATTGTTCTTTTAGGTAAAAGCAAGAACAACAACAACAACAACAAAAGCAACAACAATAATAATAATTTATTTTAAACTTCTCAATTTTCTAGAAATTGAAGTTTTAAAATGTTTCGTCAAAAAATATGCATAATTATGTTGAAAAAAATTATTAGGTAAAAATAATTTTAAAATAATTTCTTCCAGTTCAAAAAAAATTGGATAAAATTTTTGAAATTTTTTGGATAATCTATTATTTTAAAATAAAAAAATATCAACATTTTTGCCTTAATTTTATGGTAAAAAAATCTTAATTTTTTTGGAATTAAATTTTTTTAATTTTCTGAAATAAAAAAATTGCCTATTTTTTGAGAAAACCTCTCATTTTTGAGGTGATAATTTTTTCAAGGAAAAACTCGGCCCTTCCATGATTTTTTAACTTTCGTAATTAATAATTTATTATATTTTTTAGCTAAACAAGAATAAAAATTTTTCCAAATTCTCTTGAAATTGAAGATTTGAAATTTTTTATAAAAGTACATACATTTATCTAATTATCTATGCTTGAAATATGAGTAATAAATTTTTTAATGATTTTTCCACGAATTATTCATAAATTGGACTGAAATGGAAAATTCAAAAAAATTTAAGAATAATTTTTTTTTAAAAATGAAGTATACCTAGGTAATTAAAAAGTTTTATTTTAAGTTCTACTTTTAAAATTTTCTTCAAAAATTATTTTGTACAAAATTAATGATGAGGATGATTCAAAAAGTTATCAAGGTTTATAATTTTTTTTTAGTTCTATCGGAAATTTTTTATATATTTTTTTTACTGTTATAAAAAAATGAAAAAAATTATTAAGGAAGCGAAAGAACACGTTTAAAAATGATTGATTTAAAAAAAATCATTCTTTTCTTTTTTTTTTAAATATGTTTTTGAAAAAATTTCAAATGAATTGATTTTAAATTGCAATGATTTTTTTGTCATTTTTAAAAGGTTTTTTTTTTCACTGATTTAAAAATATTTTTCTAGATATACCTAGGTTTAGTTGAACAAAAATTAAAATTTTAATTCAATTCATGTTTTAAGTTTCAATGCGAACTTCCCTAATTTTCTTCAAAAGTGATTTTTCGTAATTTTTTTTGTTTCTTTCAATTTACCAACTTATATAAGAAATTACTAATTCTCCAATTCCTAAAAAAATTATAGGTATTTTTTCCATTTTCTTCGGAAAATTCTCTTAATTTTTTCTCAGTTTTTCATTTTAAAGCAGGAATAACTATAGATGATTGAATTTTTTAAATCTCAAATTATATTTTATAAAAATTAATTAAATGTTACTTAAGTGTAAAATTTCAAGAAGAATTTTTACATTTTCTTCAAATGTGATTTTTGTTATTTTTAAAAATAATATAAAAAATTAATTCCTCAAGTTTTATTAAAAAATTAGTTTTTTTTTTCAATGTTTAAAAATTTTTTGGTTTCATTTTAAAATGTTTTCATTTTTTTTAAACTGAATTTTTGGAATTTTTCATTTAAATAAGATAGGTACGTAAGTGAAGTATGTTCAAAAAATAATTACCTATAATTTTTTTTAAATACTTCATTTTTTCAAAATTATATTTTTCTAAATAAATAGGTTACCTAGTTGAATTTTTCTTAAATAATTAAAATATTCAATTTAGAGATGGATTTTATAATTTTTCATCTAAAATGATGCTTGTAATTTTTTTTTGAAAATAAATGTCAATTATGAGTTAGGTAGTGCCTAAGAGTTTTTAAAAATAAATTTTTGACGTAAAAAATTGACCAAATTTTTTTATTAGATAATATTATTTATATTTTTTTGAAAATGTAGACAGTTAATTCCTTCAAAAATAGATACCAAATTACAATTTTGAAAATTTGTTGATCAAATTCAACCAAATTAGGTACCTATTTGTTAGTATGTAATAGGAGATAAAACTCATGAGCCACTAAAAATTTAGAAATCCCAGCAGTGCATCTATTGAAAAAATCCGCCAAGTTACTCGAGATAACTATTTCATAAACGGTTGAAAAAATTTACGAAACATTCTGAAAATTTACACTCTACAGTTTACACGCAACAATAACCATACAACGAAATCTTCTTTAAAAAAATCTCAAATTGGCAACATTTCCTCGCACCCAAGCCGGAAATTTTTTACAATAATTCTCGCCAGCAAAGCTTCACTCACGTCATGCCATGGAAAATCCCCATGTCGATAATGTGTTTACTAGTCGTAAAACCAATCAATACAAAACCATGCGTAAAAAAATACTTAAATTTCGAAACGTTTAATAAATCTGGCAAACGTTCACGCGGTTTTCATCGAAACATCTGTTGAAAGTTCACCGGACGACGATAATTGGTTATTTGAATCTCGTGACATAACAATTACAACTACTCAAAGTATTTGGATGCAAAGGCGAAACTTTACCATTCCCTCGTCTCAACCGCATCCACATTCTTATGTCTACTCGTACAATGTGCGTTATAAGCATCGCATACTCAACGCTATTACGAGTAATTTCAATTTCACATGCATCGAATTATAACTACATAATGTCATCGTAATTTGGAATACTTTCCTATCCGCGTTTATTCGAATAAAAGATTAATATAATTTTATTTTTAGACATGAGCGATATTTTTCTATGCAAATGATACGTACTAGTGTTTATAGAAGTGACGGAGTTTATCTCATTTATTGTTCGTAGTACTATATCGTACCCAGACACACATGTTCGTTGGATTGGTGGGACATCTCATAGTCATATGCCAAAAAAACACGTAAGAAAGTCGAAAGCCGCCAACGCCAACGCTTTTATGATGACTACGAGCCCCAAAACAGGGAGGAATTATTGTTACGGTACATTTTACCGATTTCGAGGATACTTTCATGTCGTGTAGATCATCTCGGTTCATTACGTTGGTGGACAGGGACACACGTACTAGAACATGGCGTACTATATGGCACACCATTCTTGACCACGTTGCTAAGTAAATGCTGATATTAGGTTTAAAGAAGGGGAATTTATGGTCTATGGGTAACATAGCAATGGCGAAGTACTTCTTCTTGAATTCGTACGTATACCCATATGGGCTATCACTAGTGCCTAGTTTCGTTAGTTTGTTTAAATGGAAGTGGATCGTTGTTGTTAAACTTTACTTAATATTCAAAATTGGAGGGGAGGAAGGGGTTTAATCGAAATTTTTGTCATAACCAAAATTACTCCCCGGACACCAAGCTACAACTTTTGTTCGAAAAAATTTTCAATCAGACCCCTCCCTCTCCTCGAATTTTGCATGGCACTCCGTAGGTACTTCTTCAAAATTAAAGGAGTGAGGGAGGAAGGGACCAATTGAAAAAATTTTCAAACAAAAGTTGTAGATTAAAATCCTAGAAATAATTTTGGTTATTATAAAAATTTCGATTGGACCCCTCCCTCTCCTCCGATTTCATATAATAACATGTAGATATTTTTTCAAAATTGGGTGGATGTCCAAATTTTTTCAAACAAAAATTGTAGATTGAGGTGCTAGAAATAATTTTTGTAATTATAAAATTTTCGATTAGACCCCTCCCTCCCCCCCTCCCTCCCACCCTTCCTTCCTTCGTTCCTCTTCCAATTTCGTATAATAGGTACGACTTACCTAGATACTTTAGGTAAGAATTAAAAACTGGGGGAGGTAATTTCGATTGGACCCCTCCCTCCCTCCCTCCATCCCTCCCCTCTATGATACCACGTAAACAAATTGAGCGAACTTAGACACTAGTTGGGTTATCTACTCTCAATACAGCTCGTATACGATTTGACATAAAAATTTATTTCCAGTATTTTTTCTTTTTGCAACATTATGGCTGCATCTTCAAGTACGAGTACAACTGAACTCTGACTCTGACATTTGAATCCGTTCCAACGTAATCGACTCAGTGTAAACATGACGCGAAATCCAAATTATATGCGTCGTTTTACTTGAGAAAATTTTCAAAGGCGGTAATTACACGATTGTTTGAAACGTTTGTCAGTTATAGTCATAGACTTCAACCAATGTATCGGTATATGTATATCTCATCTGTAAATAAACCATTCGCCATTGTATGGGGACGCGAAAGTCGAAAACTCGAACGATTTTCAACTCTGTTCACCTTTCATCAGCACTCTACGAGTTCCATATGTTTACATCTTATCGTACTAATGCCAAAAATCTCCACTTTGGAATGACCTCTTTTTTTTAATTTCGTAAAAATTTACTTACTCGTTCTATACCGAAACTATAGGGGAAAAAATTCTCGAAATATGTTACGCAACATTAGAGCCGAATTTTCTCGCAACGTTCTAGTTGATTTTGTGCTTTGAAGAAATCTGCAGTGTTGGGAAATGACCCGACCACTGGTGGCAAGATACGTATTGCTCGTGTGCTCATTGCTACACATTGGATCAAAAATACATACTCCACAAATCGATGAAATTTAAAATTTTAATAAATAAAATTAATAAAAAATAATAATTTTGCATTCAAGTATAATAAAAATTTCAACTCTGATCATAGATTTTTAATAGGTAGTTCAGAAAATTTCCCATTTTTTAATTTTTTTTTTTTTAATTTGTGATTATTCTGAAATTTTTAAATCTACCAAGGTATTAAATTTTTTTCAGCTCTTTTTTTTAGTTTTCAATTTTTTTATCACTAACTATACAAAACGTTTGAGAATATTCAACATTTGAGTAATTCTGTAATTTTTGATCTTTCTTAAATTTTTCAACGTTAAATTATTTTGAATTTTTTTTAAAATTTTGCATGTTTCAAACGATTGATTTTTTCTCAAAAAAAAAAAATAATAAAGATTAATGAAGAGGGGGGATTTAGGTGGTGTTTCTCAAAAAATAAAAACAGTTTTTTTTTATCAATTATAGAAATGTTTTGAAAAAATTGAAAAGTTTTTCACTCGTAGGCTGACTCCGAAACAATTAATTTTTTCTCAAAAAAATAAAGAGATTTTTTTCTCCAAAACAAGTATTTTTCCAAAAATTTTTGGAGAAATTTTTTTTTTGTCCATCTTTCATTTTTTTTAAAAATTGAGACCTATTTTCTTCGGAAAATTGAAATTTGTTTTACCTACTTCAAATATTTAAGAAATGGTTCTACTCCAAATAAATTGAGAAATTTTCCTCAAAAAAAATCTCAAATAATAAAAAATTTTACTCTTTTAAAAAAATGAAAAAATTTCCCTAGAAACATTTTTTTAAAAATATTTTTGCATTGCAAAAATTGATTTTTTTCAACAATAAAAAAAATGTAAATAAACTTTTTACTTGGAAATGTTTTTAAAATTTTGAAACATTTTTATTTCAGAAAAACTGTTGATCGTTTTCAATTGAGTGATTCGTCTTCTTGAAAATCAAGGGAATTCTTACTCAAAAAATAAATAAATAGGTAAATAAATATTACTATGGAAAAATTTTAAAAATTACCTACTTCAAAAAATTCGAAAAAGAATTTAGTCATAAAATGTAATTTGCGAAGGAAATTCAGTTTCAGTTGGAATTCCAATTAGAATAAGTACCTAGCTCGAAGTTTTTCATGATATTTTTTTAGGAAATTTTGGAAAAATTTCATTTCAAAAAATAAAATTAGTATTTATAGGCCTAAATGATTATTTTCTTCAAAAATTTGAAAAATATTTCATTCTTAACTAGATATTTCAAAAAAGTTAAGAAACTACTTTTTCCAAAAAAAAAGATTTTCATCGCCAAAAATTAATTGAAATTATTCTGCTCCGAAAAAATATGAGATTTTTTTTCTCAAAAAACAAGTTTGATTTTTGCATTTTCGGAGTTTTCTTTTTTTCTAGGGTTTAATTCACGTTTGAAATTTTGGGTGTTGCTCGAACATTCGAGCTACCAATTTCTAAGTTCATATTTTTCTTTTTTTTTTGAAATATTGATTTTTATATTTTTGATTCTTTTTTTTTTGTAGAGCGTTTTTTTGCCGGAAAGAGTGAAAAACATTCTACACAAAATTAAAAAATTGTAACATGTGCAACTTTTGTTTTTGTGTTCATATAAATTTTTACAAAAAAAATATATATAATTATTCAAATTGTAAAAATTTATTGAAGTTTGAAAATTTATTCCATTTCAAAAATTTATTCAGGTTTAAACATGCACAAAATTTCAAGTTTTTATCAAATGTTCATAATTTTAATGTTTTTAAATTTCTACAAAAATTTTATAATTTTATCATACCTACCTTAAAAATTTACGTTCTATAATTTTTTAATAATTTTTTCACAAAATTTATTTTTTTTAGAAAATTTACATTTTTACCAAAGTTTTAAAAAATCATACTTAAAATTTTGTGAAAACTTGAAAACTCATTCAACTTGAAAAATTTATTAAAATTTGAAAATGGCCAAATTTCTAATTTTCATCAAATTTTACAAATCAATCATACTTCAGAAAATTTTAAAAACTTTAAAAAACTTTGAGAATGATACAACTTTCAAAATTTATTAAAATTAATTTAGTAAATTTTTTTATCAAGTTCTAAATTTTCACCAAAATTTTATAAATTTATCCTACTTTAATTTTTTTTGAAAACTTTTGAAAATTGATCTAATTATCATCAAATTTTGAATTTTTACTTTTAAATTTTTTCCTGAAATTGAAAGATTTTACATATTAATTTATTCATTAAACTTTCAGATTGCTCGCTAATTGTTAGCTAATTTTTAAAATTTATCAACGTCAAAAAAATTTACCAATTTTTGAAAACTTCATACCTAAAAATTATCAAATTTCAAGTTGACACATAACAATTTTTTATAAAAAAATTATCATACCTACTCAAAAAGTGACATTTTAAATTTTTTTGAAAACTTTCAATAATTGATCCAACTTTTAAAATTTGTTAAAATTTAAAAATGATCAAATTTTAAATTTTCATTCAGTTTTGATTTCTTTACGAAATAAAAAATTTGAAAAAATTTAAATTGTAAAAAATTATATTAAACTTTTAAAATGACCAAATTTCACGTTTTTACTAAATTTCGTAAATTACATATTTATCATACTTGAAAATTTGGCCGTTCAAATTTTTTCATAATTTAAAAAATTGATCCAACTCTAAAATTTTATGGCCATTTAATTTTGAATTTTCACCTAATTTTCATTTTTTCCAAATTTTGAAAATAATTTTTTTTTAAGAAATTGTAAATTTGTATTAAGGCTTGAAAATTTGAAAAAAATAGATACTTATATCTAAACTTACAATAATACCTTTGTTTATTGGTAAGATTTGTTGCATGCCAAACCTATCCATTATTTTTTTATTGTTTCTGCCTAGACTTTTCTTTTAAAAAATCAACTCAAACTCTAAAAATTGATAAAAATCTAAGTATAAATTCATGGGAGGATTTTTTTTTGAAATGATCATGCAAAAGCGGAACAGAATAAACATGATTTAATACGTCACGTGGTTTGGCAGCTTATTCTCAAAAGTTAACGTTTCAGAACATACCTACTAAAATATGAGAAATCCACTTAAAACGCATATTTTTTCCATTAACAAGGCAACCCTGACAAAATTTCTGTTAATTTTGAAGAAAAAAAATCGCCCACTCCACGAGAATACTTTTTTAATAAGTCAGATTTTTTTGAGATAGGTAACATAGGCACTTATAACATGACTCAGGATCCATGTACCAATTACATTGCAATTTGTAGATAGGTAAGTAAAGGTATGTGATCTGGAAAATTCGTCTAGACTATTCATTTAACATTTACTACAAAGTTGCTGAAAGTCGCCATGTCATGATCGTTATGTCTGAAAGGACCACGTGGATCAAGTAAAATTTGTTCAAATGCCAACTTGGAATTATTCACAAACACAATAATCTCATCAGGCGGGGTAATCCTTGAAGGAATTTTTTCTAGTGACCAGTGACGACTGATGTAGGTATGTAATTTTGTCGTGAAACTGACCTTGCATAGGGATTACGTATTCTAAAAATAAATAGGCAAGTAAAACTCCCAGAAACCAAAATATTAGCCATGTCACCCAAAAACCTTCATTTCAGTAAGTCATTCTCATTAGATACAATCATTTATCTATTGAATGAAAATCAACGTGAGAAATCAAGGTAAAATATTGGCAAAATGTCGAACCACCATGTGCTTTTTTCAGTTCATCGTGGAGAAGTTGAATGAACTCATCATACAAACATATACCTCAGACAAATGAAAAAAATACATCAATTTGGGTTTTCACCTTTTATTCATAAGTTATCAACATATTAAACGTAGGTAGTAAAAAAAATTACAAACTGCTCTGAACCTTCATCTAGATCGAATTTATATACAAAAATGCACAATACCCGGTAAATAATAACAATTGGTTACGATTAAAACAAAAAGAGAAAAAAAGAGAGAGAAAGAGATGAATAAATTACTTTAAAAAACGCTCCAATCGTCAAGACCTCAAAATGGAATTAATCTACTTTCCTAACAAGATTTTACGGCTAGCGCCCATATTTTGTCCGGCTTGAGTGGCACCTTTGTTTGATCCAGCTTGTAAACCAATGATGCTTTGTCCAGCATTCAATTGTTCTTCGGTGAAATCTCTCTTGCATTCGTCAGATGGTTTAGGTCCAAGGTAAGGTCCCTTCCATTCTGGGTGTTTGTAAGTCTGCAAGTTGGTACAAAAAAAAGAAAGAAATTAATATCTAAAAATACCACCCGGTTAAATTGGCATAAAAAATGAGAATTCTTCTTGGAATTTTTTTTCAATAGCCAAATCGTATGGGGAATGTGATTGATAAAAGTTAAAAACCGTAATATTTCAAACTCCCCATTGGACAGAATTTTTTATGATTAACTATTTTTAAAAGAACTAGCATTCCGGAGCAAAACGCGACTTCACAACTTATTTATGACATGCTTTGGCAAGTACGAGTACATTGGATTGGATCCAAAAACTCTCGAAAATAACGTAATTAATATTATTTTAGATATTTTAAACGAATTTTTTAGGTTTTTATTTAAATTACCAAATTAATGGTTTTATATTAAAAATTCATCGTACTTTTACCAGTTTTTTTTTTTTTTTTTTTTTAGAAAGTCGACCGAAAGCGTAAGATTATTAAGGGATAAGTGCTTGTAACTCGAAGGCCATAAACATATTTTTTTATAGCGAATAAATACGGTTTTATTGCATTTTTGGCGACAAACACCTATATAGGAAGTTTTTCATTTTTTTTTTTATTTGCAAAAATAAAAATAATAAAATAACAATAAGGTTATGTACCGCTAAAGTCGAATTACCATAGATTCGATGATTGTCTTGACGACTCCTGACACGAATATTTTTTTTTTATAACTCAAGTTTACAAAATTCACTAGGCCTCACTGTTGAACTCATTTAAAATTGAAAAAAAAAATTCTCAAAAAAATTTCTCGAGGATTTATTCATTTTTGAAAGTGTAGAAGCTGAAGCTGCAGAGTACATCTATTTTTTTAAAGTTTCCCAATTTTCCTTTTTTTTTTTTTTTTTTTTTTTTTTTTTAAGAGCTTACGCACCTACCTCTTTCATAAAAAAAATGGATTTACCTATCTATACAAAATGCAATCAAAAAGGTGAAAAAAAAAATCAATGAAAATTTTAGCAACCCCAAGAAAATTGAATGTCATTACTTTTAGTACAAATGACTGTTTTGAAAAAAAAAAACATTCAGTAAAATGAGTACTTACCGCTCTTCCTAAACCAAACAATGTAGAGGTGACTTGACCAATGTCCTTTCTTTCCCATAAATCGGCAGTTTGAAACGTGTCAAGATCGGCAACACCATAAGCTTTGCAGGCGGCTTGGAATCTAAAAAAATAGCCAATTTTTATCACACAATGAACAACCACTCGATCAATTATTAAAAGGAAAATAATTTTTAATAATCATTACTTGTTGATATTTTCCATCATTTTGAAGTCACCACCGGATGTGTTGATTTTAGGGATACTTCCAGGAGCGAGTTTGTTCATTAATTCGCACAAGACAATACCATCACGGAGATGATCTTCGTAAGCAACACCGGGGGGGAATTTCTTTCCCAAGATGGATTCAACCCATTCTTGAGCTTCTTTGTCTTGTTGAGGGTCGCGTTTGCCAGCGATCTAATACAAACGGTAAATTTTTTATAAAATTTGTTTAAAGAATTATAATGATCACTTTTTGAGAAAAAAAATTATTAAAAAATTAAGCTTACTTTAGCACGAACAGCACGTTCCAACGACATGTTGAATTAAATGAAATTTACGCGAAGTGTAAAAAAGAGAAAAAACACAAGTCACAAGTACACGAGAGTGTTCACTTTCAAAAATTAAACTGATATTCTAAACCACCTACAACGAGCTTTTATTATTTCACCAGATCATTCCTCAGCACCAAAATAGCATTTTACTCATCGAAGGCGGGGATATCAGAATCGTACAGTTATATTTACAGAGTTGTTACATAATCGTGGTATGTCATTTCAAACGTTTTTGTCTAAATTTCGGCAAATATATAGGGGAAATAGGCGATGCTCAATGACATCATTTTCTTAAATTTGAACTACTATACATTCTCCTTCGGAGTTAGATTGGTTTTGATGGCGCGATGGCGGTAATTAGTGGAGCTTAGGTATTCAGATCTGTGGAATATTCTGCAGTGTTCTAAGTATAATTAAATTATTCAAAATGTAGATAATTCGGCTCCACAATGAACCTACATACAGCTACAGGTACCTAGAGAGAAACGTGGAATGTTGGCTATGGCTGTTGCCACGATTCGGAAAATTGTTTGAGAATAAGTAGACTCTCTCAGAAGTTTTCACTTTTAGCATTGGGTTCTACATTGCAGAAGTTTTCCAAGACTCTTCATACTTGTCTTCGGATGGCAATACAATCATTTTTCATTTCAAATGATTGTGTTGTATAATTAATATTTTCGAGCTCGAGAGCTGAAGAGCCAACAGCCAACTGTTAGCTTATAATTTATAATTATGATGATTCTTACCTCATTTTCGACGTGTAAACCTCAGTAATGCTCTGTCAATTCATGGCTGGATCTTCAAATCACGATAATTTTCCAAATTCATTAAATTTTTAATTAAATAATAGATTATTATTTTTTAGAAAAGAAAATTGAAAATTCGAAAATTGATTCCAGAAATTTGATAACACTTACTGCTGTGTTTTTCACACTCAATTCTGATTGGTGAAATTAAATGACGTCACCAATAAAGTGAACTTTGATTGGCTGTATTTTGAATGACGTCATTCGACAATATTTTCAAAATGAAAAACCTTGCGTAATTTTCGAACTTGGAAATTAATCTTGTTATATTTTTTGTGTTTATGGGGCGGCGATTGTAGAAAATCGAGATAAATCAATTTTTCAAAAATTTATGCTTCATTCGTACAAGTAAATGACCTAATTAAATACACTCGCATTAGTCGGTTTTGCGTATAAGTGATTATTCGTAGGTTGTAATCATGGATAATATTTCGTTAATTCGTATGGAAGATGGTACCTTGGAAGATATCAAATCGGTTTTGACAATGTTCACTGAACAGGTAATGTTCATTTTAATATGCTATGTTTTTTACGATAATTTTACTCATTCTCGTGTATCTACAGTACAAGGAAACCTTCAAGTTCGATAATCTGGAAAAAGACAACGTACTGCAGCGTCTATGGACCATAGTTTTCAAACACTTGAAAGAGAAAAACAGCGAAAGCATACACGAATTATGCTTGAAAACACTTCGTATATTGAGGTAAGCTTATCAAAATACTCGAGAAATTCACTTTCACTCGATCTCATTGAAATGTTATGGTTACAGCCGGGATAAAACCAACTTGGATAAATTCATCAATGAACAACGAATTGAAGAATTACTCGAACATGCTGCACTCAAAGGTAGCAATGCAGAAAAAGTTGATAAATTTAAAGATTGTTCAAGTAAGATTTTCTTATGGAAATTAATATTTTTCAAACCACAAATTGAAACGTATCTTAATTCGAGTTGTATTTATAGTTATGGTCGAAGCATTGAAATGTTTATGCAATATGACATACAACAGTCCAAAGGTGCAAAATATCTGTTCTACCAATGGAACGCTCGAAGGAATCATTCGCAGATTGAGATTACATCCCGATGCTAATCTACCCCATCCGATTAAGTATTTCGACATGAAGTTGCTGTTCTTGATTACAGCTTATAAAGCAGAAGTGAGGTAGGTTCATCGGTGAACGAAACCTTGCCAGAAATTCCTCCTTTTTAGTATTTATTTTCGTAACAGGACCGCATTGAAGGAGCAATTACATGCACTTACGTATTTGATGGAAGCGTTGGATTTCATCTTGAAAGAAGGCGGAGGATATTCTCATGACAATCATTTACAGTATTTCCCTGCTTTAGACGTTCGTACCACTGATTACATTATTAAAATTATTACTTCGAGCTTGTATCGATGTCGTTTTATTTTACAGGAGAATGCTGTAGAACTGTCGTGCGAAATTTTAAAAGTATTATTTAATTTGACTGTCAGAGTTTTACCGCTGGGCACCGAAGACGAATTCGAACCTTCGGATAGATTGATTACTATACTACGAGAATTGCTTCTATCGTCGACTCCTCCCCACGTCCAAGATAAATTATGCAGTAACATAATTAACCTGTTAACCAACATGCCGGCCAGTTCTTACGAAATGTTGATGCCGCAAGAAGAAGTCGAATATAATTCCGAGGCAATCGACGTCATAATAAATTTCCTCGAAAACAGATTATCCAGTAGCGAAGGTGTATCGTACGAAACCCTATCTCCGGTACTTCAAGTACTCACCGAAGGTTCCAGGACTCATAAATTCCTACGTAAACATATAAGAATGCGCGTCCTGCCACCTTTGAAAGATGTCATGAAAAAACCCGAAGATGGGATAAAGTTACGTAATCGATTGTGCAGATTGTTAACCGGAACTAATACTAATTTGAGGGATATCGTCGCTGAATTTTTATTCGTTCTATGTAAAGAGAATGGTACGTAGAAATATTTAATTTCTCTGCGAAAAATCGAACTAGTTCAAATGAGAAATTTTTTTTTCAGTTGGTCGAATGATAAAATATACTGGTTTCGGAAACGCTGCTGGTATGTTTGCGTCTCGAGGACTATTGAATGAAGCTGCCATGAATCCGGATTATTCTTCCGACAGTGAAAACAGCGAAACTGAGGAATACAAGGAATTCAAAGATCAGTAAGTAGATGTTTAATGAGATGAATACTACTTCGAGAAATGGTCCTTTTTAAATGTTATATCGTTATTTACAGAATTAATCCCGTTATCGGATGCTTTGATCCTGCGAAACCTTCTACATTGCAGTCAATGACTGACGAACAGAAAGAACACGAAGCCATGAAGCTGGTTAATGCCATCGATAAACTTCACAAGTTCGTATCTTTCATCGTACTACATCAAACCACCTACATTTTTTTTTTTTTTTTTTTTTACTAAATTAAATATTGTTTTTAATTTCTTTCAGGGAAGGTTTGATACAAGCATGCAAGATTGGAGAAGATGGCAAACCTCAACCAGTCGAGCATATACTTCAATTACAAGAAGAATTACAGAAGCAACAATTGAAATAGTAATTCGTCTCGACATTCCTCGTCATATTTCTTTTAAGAATGCTAGTCTTCTTATTCTCTGATTTACGTTTTCGTCTATTTTTAGAAATTTCTTATTGATTTTCGATATCTACGTTTTAGATCAATTTATTTTTACTCTTTTTTCCTTTCGTTTATCGTTGTATTTATTTATCATTCTTTTATGCTGGTCATCATATTTTTAAGATGTTTCGTATGTTTTTTTCTCTCTCCAAGAAACTATTATATTGTTAAATAAGGTGATAAATACACCGTTTACCTAAATATTATTATTAAAATTGCGTTTTAAAATGGAAAGGTTGTGAAGGCTTTGCTCTACCGTTGAAGTAGTGAAATGAAGAAAGCTTTTTAAAATAATTTTCAACAAAATGTGTTTTTTTTTTGTTTTTGTTTTTTAATTACGTTAGTACTTTAAAAGGTATTTTACCATTTATAATTTAAACGTCACTGATCAGTTACCCAGGCGAGAATTACCTTATCTACTTTCAGGTTGTAAGTGTGTATACGTTTTGTTCCTCTCACAGAATGGAATACGTTCGTTTTTAAATAATCAAATGAAATATTTCATTTCCTCATTATCACTAAGATAGTAGGTAATTATTGTTATAAAATGATAATAAATGTACGAAATAACTTTTATCACATCGTTAATAAAATACGTTCTGTTTAAATTAAATAATTTAAATTTTCGACACGATTCTTCATCAATGTTAATGGTTGTCTATACTTTATTACACTTCGTTTCTATGGTCAATAAGTATTATTTTTATAAAATGGATTATCTCAATAAATAATTTGATTGAATATCGTTCATTCACATAAATTGAGCTGTCATGATTCAATTCACTTATGTATCTAATTACATATTTGAAAGGATAAAATTCTAAAATAAAAGTGTACATTAATTTTTTTAAAAAAGTTAAAGATTCACTTATGAAAGTATAGTCCTGATAAATTAAAAAAGAAAATTATTTTGCAATTCAAAATATAGAGCATTGAAATTGCTATTTGCATAGGTTGGTATAGGTAATAAGTCGACTTTCTTACTACCAGTCATATTCTACTAAAATGAAAACAAAGGTAACAATCTCAATTGACTAAAATCTAGTAGACTTTCTTTTCACAGTTATCACTTTCACTCCTGATGGAAAGTTTCATTCCATGGGCAGCACAAAGTATACCCCTGTACTCCATTCGTTTCCAAACCCACGTGAATAAAGAAAGTAAACATATAATAAATGCACAGCCTGAGCCAAGTGTAGGTAATAATCTATCGTAAACGAAGCAAAAACTAACGAGTGAAATAATAAAAACGAATAAACACAGTACACATATTCTAATGCACCATTTCATATTGTTCAACAGCTCTTCGGCAGCTTTATCACAAATTAAATATGCTTCTTCTAAGCAATCTTTGTAACTTTTCGAAGGCTGATCAGTTTGATCTGAAATTAAACAAAGATTAATAGGAATTTTTCCTAATGATACGACTGATACGAGATAATTTATAATGTAGGTATTCTTGGCCTTACACTTACCATGTTTATCACTTTCTAAGAAAAAATTACTAGAAATTTTGAACATTGCTGATATAGCATCGTGATCAGAATAACTATAAGAGCATTGTGGAATTGTTGATTGGAGAGGGTTGCAATATTCCCAACATTCGACCTATGAGCAGATAAATAGGAATTATAAATTTTTGAAAGAATTATTGTAACCTAATAATGGTACATTGAACCAACTTTGGTATTGCTACCGGCTTTATATAAAATATAATCGATACGTTGTCCTTGAGGGTTCTTTTTCACCAAGTTACGATCACTGTAACTATTTCCACAAGTTCCATACGTTCCCAAAAACTTTACACGATCCAGCTATATGAAAAAAAAAAACATATTTATAACCATACACAGCATTAGGTATTTTTCAAGTTTAGGTAACAGACGCTTGGCTACAGCTAAACCAACCTTAAACGAATCGTTCAAATTGGCGTATTCGGTAACAATTTTAAAACACAATTCGTGCGGTTCTGAATTCAAATCAGCAGCTAAAACAGCTAAATCAACATTCTGCGAGGTCATTCTGATGAATTGTGCTATATCGAAAGCCTGCACAACTCGATGAGCCAAGTACTCAGCATCCTCACTGTACTCGGCATGTGTCTGAGGATTTAAACGTTGTATTAGCGATTTAGCGATGCTGAATTTGCACGAGTTTTAGTCAAGTAGACATTTTTTTAGATAGGTAGGAAGCTGGGAACTTACGTGGCAGGTGTAAATATTGACTCGTCGTCCTCTCACGTTTAATCTACATAATCCGATACCTTTACCTCCGTACCAATCGGCGTGGAAAATTTTGTGCACGTAACCGTTGACTTGCCATTTATGAAAGAGTACTTCCTCTATGGGCCATTTCGAAAATATACAAACCCCTGATCCCATTACTCCGCTGAAAAAGTAACGTTCGAGCTATGACTAAAATTTTAAATGTGAAACGAGCAACATCCTAGAAAACTTTGAATACACAAACCTACCTATAAAATTTCTGGTTTTCAAAGAAGAAAAATTTCCTATTTTTATTTATTTTTATTAGGTATAATTTTTTTTGAAAAAAAAACTGATTTCTTTGAAATAAAATAATATATTTCTAAATTGAGTTTTGAAGGAAAAACTTCAATTTTTTGAGAAAAAATTTGAATTTTCTTAGAATATGAACGAAAAATGCTTACCTACTATTTATTTATTTTTTTTGGAGCCAGCGTAAAATTTTTTCATTAAAAAAAAAATAAATCCATCATTTTTTTGTTGAAAAATTGTCAATTTTTAGCATAATAATACCGAATACGTATTTTAATTTTTGGAAAAAAAATATAAAATACTTTACATTTTTTGAAAAAAATTCTTTTATTTTTAGAAGAAAAAAATTTTGTAATTTTTTGAGAAGGAAATATCTACCTAAATTTTTAAAAATAAAATTTTCTGAAGAAAAAATTTCTCCATTTTTTAAGAAAAAATTCGGATTTTTCGAAATGAAAATTTTATTTTTTCGAAGTTCACGTTTTTCTTTTTTTGAGAGGCCCCTCAGGGGAGGAGTGCTAAGCAATCTCCCTAATCTTTCTGGAGATAAATTGTCCAATTGTTCAAATTGAAAATCTCAGAATTTTATAAAGAATTTTTTTTTGCATTTTCTGGAGTAAAAAAATTCTCATTTTTGGGAGTGAATAATTTTTCATTGGAGAAAGGTTTGTTGGAAAATTTCTGTACAAAAAATCTTTCATTTTTAGGAGTAAGTAAAAATTCTCAATATTTTAGGGGAAAAATATTATTCAAATTGTTCAAGAAAAAATTTAGGGATTCTATGAATTTTTTTGAGAATAAATTTACATGTTGTTAGAGAAGAATATTTCTCAATTTTTTCCAAATTAAAAAAAAATTGGAATTTTTTGCAGAAAAAATTAAATTTTCGAAATAAAAAATATTTTTATTTTTTGAAGAAAAAAGCTCTGCATATTTTCTGGGGTAGTTATAAAATATTTTCATATTTTGAGCAAACAGGAAGTGTCTCGGTTTCTTGGAGAAAATTTTTTCAGATTTTTTTAATTTCAAAATATCGAAAATTTCTTAATTTTTTGGAGAGAAAAAATTGATTTTTTTTTTGGAATAAAAAAAATTTCAAATCCTTGAAGCTGCTTTTTTTGGAAGATGGAAGAACGGTTTGTAAATAATTTCTCAAATTTTTCTTGAGGAAACTTTTTCAGTTCTTTGAGTAGGTAAGTGAAAATTCTCTGAATTTTTCAGAGAAATTTTTTTCATAAATATTTCAATTTTTTTTAGAATGAGTGCCTAAAAGTATCAATATTGGGATAAAAAAAAAATAAATTTTTCGTAAAAAACATACCTAGTTACCTATGGGTTCCATAAATTTTTTTGAAAAAAATTCCATTCTGTTGGGAGAAAAATCTATTTTTTTAAAAAAATGAAAAATAGGTTCTAAGAATTTAAATTTTTCGGAGCTAATAAAGTCATTTTTTCAAATTTTTGGAAAATAGTTTGGGGAAAAATTTTCGAATTTTTCCTGGAAAAACAATTTCTTAACTTTGTTTTGAGCAAATAATATTTCAATTTAGAGTAAAAAAATCTGATTTTTTTGGAAAATAAAATTTGCAAATTTTCTGTAGTAAAAAGAGTACTTCTATTTTCTGAGAAAAAAATATTTTTCAATTTTTAGAAAAAAATATTTCAATTTTTTTTAATGAATAATAATTCCTCAATTCATGAACTTGAAGTAAAAAATTTCTCAATTTTTTGAAGGAAAAATTCATTTCATTTTTTTTTTTAATAAGTAAGAGAAATAACCGATTTACTTAAAAAAATTTCTTAATTTGTTTGGAGTAATTTTTTTGTTTTTTTTTGTTTTGTAACAAAACCTTAATTTTTTAGAATAAAACCTTTTCAAAATGTAAGTTATGAACCAATTTATCACTTCTTTATGAATGTAACATTTTTTCGGAATAAGTCTCTCCATGAAGTCTCACTTTTCAAGAGAAAAAAACCATTGCATTTTTCACAATTTTTCATCAATAAACAAGCAGATGTTTTTATCACATCTCTTTCCAGATCATTCGTTTCACTCGAGAAAAATAAAAACGTCTTAATTTATGCTAACAAGAATTTTCGTACAAGTTGGTACGAATAATACTGATACATTAACGTAAACTAATAGGTATTTAAGTACTTGGTACTCGTACTCGTTTGCGATTATTTGCCTAAATAGGGAACTTTCAGATAACCTAAACCCTACTAATTACTCGAAATGTATTTTCGAACTTACCTGTAGAAATAATGAGAATACGGAAATGTTTTACAATTCGTCGCTTCCAATTGGAACCTTTCAAAATCATTAATATTCCAAATCTCTTGCAAGCAAATAACATCGTGCTTACGATCTTGAAATAATGCTTCGGTAATTGCTTTCATTCGATGCTTGTAATCTTTTGATACCCATCGGATACCCCTATAAAAGCGGAAACACAACCATTTTTCATAAGAGCAAAACCCCATTATTGCAAAAAAAAAAAAAAAAAAAAAATGTAATAAGTATTAACGTATTTCTATCGTTTTCTTGTTTCCAACTCAAAACGATATGAGAACTGAGAAACCTCTAGAATTGAAAAGGAAATATGTGATCTGTTCTTTGAAATTATCAAACTTGAATTTAGCAGAAACAGATTGTAAATGATGAACAAAAATGTGTGGCAAATGATGAGTTCGAAATCTAGAACACATTCTTCAAAAAACGAGCCAGAGTTCAATTTTTAAAGACCCCCCCCCAATCACCGTTTCTAAGGCTCCAAAAAATTTTCAGACAAAAATTGTAGATTGAGATCTTTGAAATAATTTTGGTTATAACTAAAATTTCGATTGCACTCCTCACTCCCCTCCTATTTAGCATAATTCGTAAAGAAATTAATCTCGTCGTTTTTATATGTAGGTATTATGCAAAATGGATGGGAGGGAAGGGCCCAATCGAAATTTTTATGATAACCAAAATTGTTCCTAAGATCTCAATCTACAACTTTTATTTGAAATTTTTTTCAATTTAGGCCTTAGGAACGAATATAAGGCACCTCCAAAGAAAGGGGATACATTCTTAAAAAAAGTGGCCTTAAAAATTGACACAATATCTACTCGTTTCTTTATCAAAGTGTCCACTCAACTTTCGATCGAATCAATTGTTTACAGACCCTAATTTTTTTCTCTGGGCTACACTACAAGGAAAGTTGAATCAAGGTTATCGCAAGATCTACAATTAAAGTCCAAGGGTGATTTTTAATCGTATTATGCAAAATTGGTGGGGAGTGGGGGTCCAATTGAAATTTTTGTAATAACCAAAATTATTCCAGGAGTTTCAATCTACAACTTTTGTTTAAAAATTTTTTCAATCGGGGCTTTAGGTGCAAAGATAGGGAGATTTTTTTGAAAAAAGGAGTGTACCCATGGGAGAAAAGACCTGGAAAATAGAGCAAGTCATTTTTTTAAAAATACGTCCCAGATTACGACCCTTTTTTTTTCATTTACGACTGTACCATTATTTGTGAAATTCGTCACAATTTTAAATTCCTTTCAAACAATTCTTGAGGTTCCCTAGCAAGCTCAGTGGTGGTGAAAATTCATGTCGATAAAAACTCAACTGCACAGACCATTGGCTGTCTTTCAAAAATTTCAATCATAGCTGATGTGGGGTTTTAGAATTTTTTGAGCTGAATTAGCTCTAGCTTTGATCATAGACACTATAGGAATAAATTGAGTGGAAATTACGTTTTCGTACAATTAAAAAAAAACTACTATTCAATAATATCAAGGTGAATTAAATTTCTTGTAAAAAAAATCGAATTAAAACATCATTTTTAGTATCTGGAATATTTTTTTTCTCAATCTATCAAATATTCGTCTACATTGCAATTTAACGACTGCGAATAGTACATATAATAATCAACCTACATCATTCTCGAATCGAATCATAGACCGATCAGCATCAGTCGTATAAACCTTCGTAGATATCAATTTTCATAAATATTTCGCGACGTTAATTCGATGTAGGAAATAATTCGATACACACTGAAAACCGATACGTTTTCGTAAAACGCATCATCGACAAATACCATCGATTCGATACTCCACGAAGAACAAATACGACGTTTTTCTACATAAGGTCTCGTTCGAAACAAAACACCTTTGTCAGCTGCATATTACGAGCTTCGGAAATTCTGAACAAATCAAACAGAACATGAAAAAAGAACAAAAAAAAAATCGTGACATTCTCGAAACGACAAAATTCCATTTACAAGAGAGAGGAAGAAAAGAAACAGCAGACGGACTTGTACCATCACCATAATAACCTCCACAACACGACGTCGTTACCGTTCTCGCCTTCTAGAAACAATAAAAAAACAAAACAAAATTCAAATTTTAATGCGAACTGGTCTTGTGTCTTTCTCAAATTAAGAAGAGGGATTATTAAGAAGAAGGGAGGAAATGTCACCCTATCGATGATCACTCCGCTACAGTGATATCTTCCATCACTCCAAGGGCCTAACTCAAAGTCGCAGATGTTCGGTTTATTGCATTCCTCATCCATCCTTGAAACAAATAAGCAAAAAAGTTCATCGACGATGAATTTTCATCAAACACCAGAACGTGCCAGAGAACGAAGATGAAAACTCATCGTTTCATAGATTAATTTCTTTACATAAGGTTCGTACGAGTATATCGGTTTTTTTTTTCATTTGATTTTTTTTTTTCTTTAAATACACGTAAAACGTACCAACAATTCAACGATAGTACAGTTAAAGTGGTAGTTTCTGGCAGAATGTCACAAATCATTCTTGAAATTTTCCTGTTCTACGTATCCTAAAACACAAGACAAAACCAACCACATTAAAACTTGCAGCTGATGGGTTTCTTCATTTAGGGATTTAAATTAATACGCTTCGGCCGTCGTTTCTTCTCCTATAAAAATGAACACGAAAAAAATTATATATGATCAGATTAATTAATATATTTAATATTATACAATACATTCTATGTAACTGAGATAATATGTGATTTAAATCGATATCATTGTGAAATTATTTTTCGAGTTTACATTTTTCTTTTTTTTTCCATCGTCAATTTATAAATTAATAAATCAAAAAATTAAAAGCGTTCGGAGTTAGGTTTTAAAAAAAATGAAAAATAACTTCTAAAAGTAAATAAAAAAAAAAAATCATAAATCAACTTCACATACATAAATACACAAATACATATCCGTAGCAGACTGATACGACTTCTCAAAGTAAAGAGTCCAACATTATGTTTGGTAATATATAGACAGAAAAAATAACATAAATCAATTAAATAAAAAAAAAAACTCGTATTTTCTCTTTCATAGTTCATCTTAGAAAATAACTAAGCAAATCATTCGTCGGCCATAAGCGTAATCGTTAAAATTAAATTACTAACTAGGTACATAAATTTTATCAACATGACGAAGTTCGCAATAATTTCGTTACTGTTCTTGGAACTTCCAAATCAATCTCCAACATAGGTAGATAGGTAGGTACATTAAAACGATTAAGATTTGAATTTACGTATACTTTCAGATCAACGAAATAATCAAAATAGAACGAAAAAGTAGCTGACGAAAGTAAAATGGAAATTTAAAAAAAAAACATACCTATAGAGAACAGTAATACCTCGAACTGGACAACTCAATCGCATATAAAACTACACATTAAAAAAGAAACAAACAATAATACAAATTACATTGAAATGATGATGATCGTTTCGTATATTTACTTTTTGTCATTATTAGTCTGTTCGTCGTCTTTGGCAGGTCTTCTACTTTTCGATCTGCTGGAACGATTGGAACGCGACCTCGACCTTTTCCTAGACCTAGATTTGGAACGTGATGATTTCTTATGCCGAGACGTCGACCGATGTCTATCCCTTTCTTTATCTCTCGAGCGTCGTTTGTGCGTTTTCGAATGACCCCTAGATCTGGATCGTTTACGTTCTTTAGATCGTCGTCTGGAACGCGATCTATAATGACGCCTGGTACGGTCTCTTTCTCTGGACACGGATCGACGTCTGCCTCGCGACCTGGAACGTCTAGAAGAGTGCGAATGACGAGATCGAGAGCGGCGATGTTTCGAACGATGCGAACGTGACCGCGAACGGTGTCTGTATTTCGACGATCTCGATCGAGACCTGCGACGAGAACGTGAACTTCTACGTGATCTGGAATTACTTCTACTACGTTTTTTGTCTTTAGATAAAATACCGATAACCGGATCTATGGCGGCCGAAATCATACTTTGGGCTTCTTTCACTCTGGTCATGGCTTCCTCTATTTCACGTTGCGCAGCTTCGTTACTTTTAGCTGTCGGTTTAGCTATAGCCTGAGTTGAATGATAAACTTGTATCTTTCTACCACATAATTCGCTACCGTTCATTTTCAAAGCCGGTATTATACTAGTTTGTTCGGAAAACTCGATCAACGCGTATCGATTACTATCGTTATCACGAGTACAAAATCTTACATATTTAACGTCGCCAGCTCTCTGGAAAAAATCTACAATCTGTTCGCCGTTCACTGAATCGTCCACATTGATAACGACTAAAGTTCGGCGAATCTCTTCGATACGACGAGCGTCGTAAGCGATGGAAAGCGGCGGATACGGTGGTAAGCCATTGGAAATCAGAACTGGATCTTGAGTGACGATTTGTTGGTTCGGTGGGTCTCCTACTATTTGATTTACAACGTGCGAAGGTAGTTTCGGTTCCGGTGGATAGAGACCAGGGAGTACGCTGGCTTGTGAGGCGATTTCTAAAGCCCGATATTCGTCCGGTATCTCGCCACCTTTTGTTTGGTAAGGGGTCACTATGATGGCTCGGTCGATGAATACGGTATTGGTCAAGTGTTGCGCAACACCTACGCAAGCCGCATCGACATATTTCACGTAGCATATTCGAGATTGCACGGGCAATGAGACGTCTCGTACTGTAGGATACAAACGAATCTCTTCGATTTTACCGATATAGCCGAATAACGTTTGCATTTGATCTCTGGTCGCTTGAGGGGCGATATTTGTGACCTGAATCACCCTAGTGCCTACACTAACGGCGACTATTTCCTCTATCTGACCGGTCATTTTTTTTTTAACTAGCCTGAACAATAACGCAACATAAGAAACAAATTACATTAAGATATAGATTAGTACACTTACGTTTAGTAAGTCGATCTCCTTTTAAATAATTCCATTTAAACGCGAAATCACGCAGAGTTTGATCGAATTTTTATTATTTTTTAGTCGATAAATACACAAGAGAAGCACACGCCGTTTGTTCTGTTGTTATGTATGTGTTACGGATACACACACAAAAGCTAAAAACCTAAAAAAGTCTGCCATCTTTGGTGAAGGATAGGATTAGTTTCGGATTTTTGGCCAGGTAATAATTGTTATCAGTGAATTTTTTTATGTTCATTTTTTGTCACTAGAGTGCGTGCACTAAATATTCGACATTCGGCCGAAATAAAAAAAAATACAGTCGATTTCCTTGTTGATTTTTTTATAATTTTAATTTTACATCAATAAGTTTACTTTCTGAATTTTTTTTTGCAAAATTTGAACTTTCAACGTCTTATTCAATTGTTCTATGAAGTAAAAAATACAATCAATTTGATTTTAATTAATTAAAAATTCATTTTTGTCTAAAATTTCGCTTCACCTTAAGATATCATTATCCAAATCGACATCTTATCAGCGTCCTCTTTTTGTAAACAAACCGAATAATCGTTAAATCAAATTTTGGAACATGACATTACGCGGTATTCTTTTATTAAAATTTCAACATATTTGACGAAATAATTTAAATCCCATTAAATTATATTATTTAAAATTACTTGATGCGTGAAATTTAGTGTTCGATAATAAAATTCAACCATGATATCTCGAAAAACTTTAAAACGTAAGATATCCGCCATGTCGGTGGAGAAAGCCGGTGCGATTTTCAAGTCTATGAGTGTTCTTCATGCAAAACGTAAATTCCAATGCTATAAAGGCGGATACAGATATCTTCTCGCTTTAGCTTACGAAAATGCCAGCCGTAAGTTGATTTTATGTTACTTTCGTACATCTATTGGGAGCATTTTTATGTACTCAATTCAATTTGATCTGGAACTTTGCAGATATCAGTTCGTTGCAAATGAACAACAGAGCTTTGGCCAAAGCTATCCAGAGAGAAAAAGAGAATACTGCTACGCAGTTGAATGAAAAAATATTAGCCGAATCTCGGTATTTTGACTTATTAAAAGAGTATAGCATACTCAAGGTGAGAATTTATTCGCAATCTGTTATCTGTATTATTCGCCAACGATGGTACTAATATTTGATTGATTTTTTCCACTAGACCAAAGTATCAACGTTTGAGAAAAGTTTGAGTCATATTGATGACAGTGTGAAGACTTCCATGATACCAAATCTAGTCCGATTATCGGATGACATTACGACGTTGAAAATAAACTGCGATGTTTTAAGGAATGCAGTTAGTACTAGTGAGTAATTTGGTTCAGTTCGGTAATTTAGGGTTTATATTTTGATATTCACGGGTGTACATTTCTACAGATGAACCAGATACTACCACTAGAATTTATCCAAAGACAAATGCTGCCGGTACGCGATTAAATTTCCATTTCCTCTCCATTTTTATAACCTCTTATTAATATGATTAATTTTTTAGTAGAGAGAAATCCTCGAATCATCTGTAATGCTAATATACCGTCACCTGTAACGGAAGAAAGCGGTTGTGATGAGGTAAATTATACGCAAAATTGCTTCTCATTAACAATTCATTTTATTAAATTTGTTTCATTTTTAGACCTTTATTCTTTCTGCACGAAAATGCAAAGGTGGACTTCGTAATGCCTTCAATATTTCTAAAAGAGGTATATTCATTGTGTTTAATTTCTCGCTTGGCATTTTTCTGTGTTCTAATCTCGAATTCGTTGATAGATCGTCGAATGCGCCGAAGCTTGACGTACAATGCGAATATTGACTCTAGCTTTACTGAACTCAACTCCGCCGCAGAAAGTCAATCGACTCAGTCATCTGGAGTTGAAAAAAGATCCGTAATTCTACCGGAATTGGAAAGCTCTCATATTTATCCGGATTCGCCTGGGATCGCGCTTGTTACCTCGAGCCCTCGTGTACCAATAGCATCACCTGCTGTAGCATTACGTAGAGTGCTCACGCCTATTAATACGACTTATACGACAGATTTGAACGAGTCCGTACATTCGACCACAGAAATATCATTCAAGGAGAAATCACCTTCTATGTGAGTTTGCAATGTTTCGTATTTTTAAAAAACTTATTGAAATAAAGTTACTGTAATTTTGATGGTATTTTTCAGTAGCATTGAAGAAGATATTAGTCGCATTTTACCCAGAAGTGAATATAAACGCTCTGCTCATTCGTAAGTATCGATGTTATCATTTTTTTCGAGAAATATTTCTGTGTTGTAATTTATACCCGTGTTTTTTAGGAGTTTTTTCAGACATTGCGACGATAGTGGCGTGACTGAACGTAAAAGACCAAAACAATCGTAAGTAACTTCAGGAAAAAAATTTTTGACGATTTTTAATTCGAAGAATCGAGTAATTTTTTTCAAATTTTTCGACAGACATCTTTTTAAAGGAAATGGTGAAAATAAATCGAACAAACAAAGTGAAACTTTCAAAACTTCCAGTCATAATTTGTTAGTTGAACTGTAAATATTATATGATAAGATTTTTTTTTTTAATTTTATATGCTTCAACGTTTCTTCTTTTTCGCAGAAATATATCTTCGAGAAATTCAGATGGTGATAATTGTCTTATCGAAAACGTTCAGCCTAGAAGATCAAAATCGCGAAGAAAGTGAGAATATTTTCTACCAAAAATAGATCCTACCGAAGTGGTCTTTACGCTTATTAAATTATTTTCATTTTACAGAAGTTCCAAAGGTTCATTTTGTGAGAATGAAGTACTTCCCCAAAATTATTCTTTAATTGGAGAACGTAAGCGATACAGAACTAGGTACGTCGCTGATTTCAAAATAATGCAACCTTGATTGAATTCTTCGCTTATCTAATTACCACCTTTTTTTTATGTGTTCCAAAGGAGTGAAACTAGGAAGAGTGTCGTTGATCAATCTATTGACGAGAGTTCTAACAAAAGCGAGCTAAAAGCAGAAGAGAAGCAATCAATACCGTGAGTAATACGTTTATATTTTCATTTTTTCAATTTTCGTAGAATTCGTTGAAGTTTTTGACTAATTTATTTACCTATTTGTAGGAATACCAACTTTGGAAACGAAACAAGTAAGGAATCTTCTGTTGCATTTTAGATTATTGAAAACTGATAATTTTTTTTATTAATTTTTGTTCTATAGCTATGGAGAATTCTTTAAATGACAGTCGTAGACTTAGAACTCGATCAAGAAACGTTTGCTACAAAGAGCGACCAATCAATGTGTGAGTAATCTAATGATGTAAAATATTCGTATTCATCTCCAATTAATTACACTGTTGATTTTTATTTGTTTCAGAAAATTGAGAAAAAATTAAGATATTTTATTTGTAAATTCATGCTATTATTGTTAAACTTTTATTGTATATTATTGTTATTACAGTGTTGTAGTGTAAGTTTGTTAAATAAGGTGTTTTAATTTGTTTGTAATTTTATATTGTATTTTTCGTCGCCAGATTGTTTGTGTAGTAAATTATTGTAATACGTAGCATGACTTTTACGAATGTATTAATAATCTCTTTGAGTAGTCTTGATCTTTTTAACTGGCTCTAACGAGGGTAAATAAGAATGAGGGATTAGATAAGCAGGTAAATTGGCTAAATCAGCAAATATGTTGTATTGATCGCTGTAACGAAATATAAAATAGATTTTAATTGTTAATAATTTTATATGTAAATGATTTGTTTCCCATACGTACTTCAACGTAAGACGGAGGTAATGGTAACCCGATGATCCTCCGGTTCCGGTCACGTGAGCTCCTATCATTTTCTGTACCATTAACATGTGACTGGCTGAAAATATTAATCAGGATTGACAAAAAAATTGAAATTTCTCCTATTCCGAATGTCAACTTACTGCGCCACTTAGTGAGTTGAAGATCGACGTCGACTATTAAATTAATTATTTGATAAGCAGCCCGAAATTGAGGCTCGTTATGATATTGCATAATAATTACTCCTCCTAGAATCGCCTTTCGAGAAAATTTCCTTTCTTTTCGTTGGACTAGCTGATCGTGTACATTGTTATCGAAAAGTGAATTGAAGAGAAGCTCTTTACTCTTGAATCGTACCGACTGAGTACCATTTGAAGAGCAGCACTCCTGCAGAATAAAATTTAGATTTACTTTTACCGAAACATCTTCGATTGGAAATGCATATTTGACGAACCGATGCAGAAGAACGTTTATCTTTCAGGAACTTCTGTACTCCGGTTTTGTACAAAGATTCGAAATTTATCGATTTTGTAACTTGCCAAGGGAAGTATTCGAGCCATTGTTGAACCAAAGTTTTCAAGTTCGGTTCCGTTTCAGATTTTTTCAAAGAACCAACTTCGTTGAAATTGTATTGATTCATGAAATCTTTCTGGTACTGAACTCTGTCTTCCTACGTATCCGAAAAAAAAGGAAAAATTCCAATCAGAGTGGGCCATTGACACTGTACAATGAGATTTTGTCATTTTTTCGTTACCTTCGATAAACCTAATTTGTTTTCAATTAATCGAAATTGTAAACTTTGGAAACCAGATGCTGGGCATAAGAATTCTCTGAATTCTGAAAAATCTAACGCCGTCATCGTCTCCAAAACATTTATTTGTTCGATCAAAAGCTGTAATTAGAATGGAAAAAATTATCTCGGTCAAGAAAATGATTCAATGTAAAGAAATATGTACGTATATGGGCGTAGCTTAAAGTAGGTATAGTGAAGCTCTAGAAATGAATTAAAAACAGGTCAACTAAACATTTAAGATGCCTAGATTTTTAAAAAATTGTACTTCGAAAAGAACATAAATCGCATTAAAATATTAATCCTATTATTATTTTCAAATTATTGACGTCTGCTTGTCTGATTCTCTCGCGAGTTCGTCAGGTACTGTCAGGTAAAAGGCAACAATTTATACACGTGGAATTTTAATTTTGATTTTGGGGTCAATAAAATCATACCTACATATCTCATTCTCACTTCAAGCTTGAATAAGATTAGATAATAGGTATAGGTAGGTAACATACGTTCTGATAAGTATGTGAAATACTTGCCTTGACTATTAAAACAATCCTATAAAGTCTCTTTATAATCTCATGAGGATTTTCATAGTCGATCTGCGAAAAATAAAAAAATAACTAAATCGAAACATTGAGAAAATATGTACATTTTACGATTTCCTACCTTGTCGTTGCAAATATTAAATTATAAAATATCATTACATTCATTACCAACGTTATGGCAAAAATTTCGTTACTCATCATGAAAAAAAAAAAAAAAAAAAAAAATCAGCTAGGTATAATAAGAAACTAAAAAAATTATATACTTGCCTTGCCAATTTTGAACATATCTCTCAATGAATCTAACTCAAAAATGATTTGCTTGAACCATAGTTCATAAGCTGAAATAAACCGAATGAAAATTATTCTACCTACCTACTTCAAAATAATTTTGCAAATTCATGTCCAACTGTTAAAGACTAATCAATTCACCAAAAATAAAATAAAATAAATTACCTTGATGTGTAATAATAAATAGGTGTTCATGATGAGCAGGTTGATTAAATTCAACACTTCTCAATGCTTGAGCGGATAACACTTTTTCCAGCTTTAAATAATCCGAATATTTCAACTCGTTCGTTTCATTTTGATTTGCACTAAAAATTACACATTAATCACTACAAAATTAAAAATACACTTTGAAAAAATATTACTAAATTACCCAATCAAATGAATATCGTCGTCATTTCGAATGCAACTACCGTTTTCCATTTCCTTGACCGAGTGTAAAGGAAAACTAAGAGAAAATGTTACGACAGTAGGCTTTTTATTGAGGGTTAAGTTCAATAGATGAATCAGGAAACCTGCCTATTATGTAATATTATCCATCGAAAACGTAACGAGTGGATCACATGTGCTGATTAATTAATACATATCGTATTTCAATATTGTAGTTGTAATTCTAGTAAATTATTTTCATTTCTTGTATTTTTGTTCAAGGGATTTTTTTAAGAACCGGTTAATTACGAATGCATTTATTTATAATAATGAACAGCAAAATTTTCAAGTTCAATGGTATTTAAACATCTTCATATGGGTGTAAATTCCAGGGAATTCCCCACATAGACGCCCGAAGATATCGATTTAAAAAAATAAAAGAGTATTTTAATCAGTAACAAAATTATAATATTCTATCGGAATTTGACAAATACAAATAAACATTTCACTTACAAAAACTAAAATAAAGACAGGTATACAACTTCTGCTTATAAAATACTTTACGTTACTAGGGAGATAAAGTGCTACTTTATCTCCCTCTCGCTGATCTTTCGGTAGTATAAAGAAGCATTTTTCTCCCTCGTAACGTAAAATAATTTATCCAACTAGGAAAATAAAATGATTTTCCTAGTTGGATAAATTATTTTACGTTACGAGGGAGAAAAATGCTTCTTTATACTACCGAAAGATCAGCGAGAGGGAGATAAAGTAGCACTTTATCTCCCACGTAAATAGAAATAAATATTTCACTGACAAAAAATAAAATAGAACAGGTATATCTATGACTTCGACTTATGAAATACTTTCAACCGGATTCTGTTTTTCAAACAGGAGGCGTATTATCGTTGTTATCCAGCTCCAAATCGATTTCTTCAATTAAAGCTGCCTTGCTTTTCGGATATCCTTCTAAAATACTATTTACCATTTCCATGCAGATTCGTTTTCTTTTCTTATATTCTTTAACAGCCGTTTCGTGATTTTTCTTGATTTTTTTACGATCGGAATCTGAAATTAATACCGTATTTTCCGATAGTTTGGTATACTTTGTTTCCAGTTTTTCTATTTCCGATTTAAGAGCATCTATTTTGGCTTTCGCTTCGTCTGTAGTCAGAGTTGATTGAAATCTAACGAGGTCGTTTTGAATCTGCTTCAATTTTTGTTCATTTTTTTGAAGACTTTCGGTTTTTTCCAATATCTGTAGGAATTAAATAAAATTGAAAACAAACAAATACAGGGACAGAACAGAGTAGGAACTCAAGCTGATAACAATTATTACCTGGGTTTCCAATTTCAAAAGCATCTCGTTCACGTCAACTTTCTCGTTCCCATTATCCTTTTGGACGATTGAATATACTTTTGATTTATTGTATGTTTTCTCGTATACTTTATTCTCCTTTACCAGTTGATCTAATGCTTTTTGAATGGCAGCTTTTCCAAGTTCTTTTCCTTTCGGTGCATTTTGAACAACGTCGTTGATGCTGTACGGACGGTTAACGTTCTCTAAGAAGGTAAGAACTCCCTCCTTGGCGTCCTTGGCCATTGTTTCGACGATGCTTTGATATATTTTAAATTAAATTCATCAATTTTATTGGAAAAACCATGGAAAAACGAAACGAAATCAACGAAAAAACGTGAAAAGTTGCAAAGAAAATTCGGAAATTTCGATCAGATGGTTTTGTTTACAAAAATTCGAATCATGTTCGCGCCAAAATTTTTTTGACTTTTCAAATACAAAAATTCAATCGGTATTTTCTTCGAATTTATTTAAAAACGAAATGAAAGCTTTTATCTTTTCATTAATTAATTAAAAGAAAAACTTTCGTTTTTCAATATAAAAATGTATTGATAAATCAATTAAATTTGTTAAAATTAAATTTTTGGAGAAAAAGAATAAAAAATTGATTTTTCAAAAACGAAAAAAACCGTTCAAAATAACAAAGGAACGAACAACGACAAAAAGTCAAAAATTGCTTCGCAGGAAATGCAGGAAATATAATGGTGGTGTGATAAAAAATTTTAATTACTTTCGTCAAATTTATTCATTTGAACAGTTGGATTTTTCAAATAAATGAGTTATAATTAACCGTAGCACGAAATAAGAAATTCACCAGTGAAGTATTCTGCGTCAGTTTACTAGAAAACAATTCAGCTTCGTAACTGGGTAAGTAAGAGACTCTTTTATGAGTAACTCGATACTTCATTTTTCAGAGAATGATTTTCTGATTTTCACCTATAAAAGTTCTAGGTGAATCAGAAAACATTGTTTGTTAATTTTGTGCGTGATTCCACGCTCGATAGACTTTTCAATGTACGCCCTTATTAGCTCGAGTATTTGTAAAACTATGCTTTATATTTTCAGCTAGTAATCGTCTACACTCGTATCAGTTGTTAAAACATGTATTAGAAGATAACGAGCTGAAAATGCTGGACAGTACAAAATACTACGCAGTTTACATCTCAAAAGATTCCAATGGATATGATGATTCTAACAATGGTGAGAAAAAGGTTGAACTTTCACGTAGTTATTCGTTGTATGTCTTTGTACTACATTGTTCTAATTTTAGGTGAAACATTACACGTATACACGAGCTGCGATCAAGCCACGGTAGTATGCAAAGAAAATAGGAATGCTCGCTTTAAATCCTTCAATTCTGAACGTGAAGCTTGTTATTTTGCCCAACACGGATCCATCGGAGGGCAAGGAAACCCCAATGTTGTCACTGATAATACCTTCAGGACTTTGAAACGTCCAGATATTTATAAATTTCGTTTGTGTATCGAGAGGGGTGATTACGAATCGGTCAAGAAATATATCTGGGAAAATCCTCGTTATTTAGTCGGAATTTCTGATAATGCTACCTTAATGCAGGTATGCAACTGAATGAAGTACATGGGCTTATTCTTTTGTTTATTTATTATTTACTCATTTTATCGTGTTTGCAGGAGGGTCCTAGGTACAACGCTCTTCACATCGCCGCTAAATACAATAGAGCTGAAATAGCAGAATTGATTCTGAGAACGATTTCTGATTCTGATTTTATTAAACTGTTGTACGGAACTACTGCAGAAAACTCGTATATTGGTCGTTCCGAAGAATTACTTAGATCGTATTTAAATACTCCTGATAAGGGTTTAAACGAAACTCCTTTGCATTTCGCTGCTAAATATGGAGCAATAGACGTCATCTACGTATTCATTCGATGTCCTCAATTGAAAATAGACGTGAAAAATAAATATAATCAAACACCGAGAGATGTAAGTAATAAAATTCCTTACCTTATCGATGTTCTCTTCTAATTTTAGTTCTTTGTTTACAGCTGGCTTGCAAACAAGCTGGTACAGAAAGTATACAACACGCAGAGAAAATTCGTAAAGTGCTCAATGAATTGTATTACGTTCCGGTTTGGAGATCGAACGACGACGTTGTACAGCCCATCATTGGTAAACCGTACTCTCCAAAGAGTCCTCCAGTTTGTCCAGGGGTAATTCAAATTCCACTCTTGACATTTCGTTTAGCTTTGCAAAATATTATTTTATTTAAAATACGCATAATTTGTATCGATTCCAGTAATTGTGAAAAATTTTCATCGACGTGAAAGTAATATTTTGTTGGGTAACGTTCATCTTACATCCGGAGTTTTCCCCCTACGTACCTAATTTTTTACTTTTTTGCTGACGCTGTGTTATTAACAATATTTTTAATATTCGCCGTTAACCATATGTTCCGGTTATTCTAACTATGTTATTTTATAGGTTGTCTCGCCGGTGAGCCCTTCTATGGAAATTAAAGCTATTGCCGGTCCGATGACCTACGATGAAGCGAATAATTTCCATAAAACGTGGAAATCGCCCGCACGCAGTGGGTGTTCATCTCCTAATACCCCACATCCAGCACAAGGTGTTCTCTTACGTAATCCGTTGGAATTGGAAAGAGGGCTAGAAAAAGTTGGAAGGTGCTTACAGCATAATTTTTTTCTTCGTTTATTTCTTTCCTTGTTTCTAATCTAGTTTTAATGTTACAGATCGCTGGCTACTAAATTTCATGTTTCGTGGAAAGAATATTGGCCCTTTTTGGATAAATTCGTCGATCTGAGAAGCGAAGAAGGATTGAAATTGTTGGAAGATTATCTGAAACAAAAAATCATTTCAGAAGTAAAGATAATTCACTTATGCTCGTGCTCAAGAATTTAACCGATTAATCTAAAGTGCATTTTTTCAGAAACCTGCACCGAAAACTGATTTGAATAGTACTATTCTTTCACCGATATCTGATTTATGCAACGAGTTCTCCAAATTCTCCATAAACAGTCCAGTTATTGATCTCTCGAATCGTACTTCCAAAGATAAAAGCAGCGGTGATGCTTCGAATTCTCCGTATTTATCAATAGAAAATCTCTGCGTGGTACGATCTCCTATTTTTAATTTGTCTATTTTTTTAAAACACCTGTATATAATATTTTATTTGTTTTCTCCAGATGTTTGCGGATAATGTTTTGGATATATTTATGAAAAATTTTACCGCCGAAATGCCCATCGAAGATAACGTAGTCGCCTTGATTAAAAAAGTACGCATCTTAACGAATAGGTTAGACGGCTGTAAAAAAGATTTAGCATTCAGAAATTTCCCATTTGGTAAAATTCATATAAGAGCCGCATTGTGGATCACGAGAAAGTTATTGAAACTCGAAGAGCGTCAGTTGACCTACGCAACTGCCACATTCAATCTGATCGATCAAACGTAAGTTCACCGGGAATTTGACATTTTTTCCCAACTTGAGATTTAAAATCGTCTTATTTTTCCAGCGATGCCAGTAATATGACGAAACAGATAACGTTATCACCTGGATCTGAAAAAGTTGAAATGGATCAAATTGTGCAAATTTTGAGATGCATCAATGGCCAAATTATCAAGTTGCTAAAAGGCGTAGTTGCTTCTTCGGAAAGGGAAAAGGACGAAGAAAAGTGTCGCAAAGAATGGTCGAGTCTTGCGAATTGCCAATGTGATAATAATGATGGCTTTTTTTCGAAACTTCATCGATTTAGCGAAAGATTCAAGCCGAGATTATTATTCCCCGATGAAGATGAATCTAAAAAAATTGGTTTGTGAAATGATTTTCTTCTGTTTTTTTGGATTTTTTTTTTGCAGTTTTTCTTGATTTTTTTCAATTGTTTTTTATAGGTGCAAATTCGAATGAAACTACTAATGAAGCTACTTCGTCTATGACTAATTTAGCAGGTGCGTTTTAAAACGATCGCATATTTTTACGAAAACTCGTCTGCTGCATTATTTTGAATTTTACCAAGTGCAGCACTATATAATAATATTTGATATTCAAAATTGGAGGGGAGGGAAGGGGTCCAATCGAGATTTTTGTTATAACCAAAATTATTCCTAGAACTTCAAGCTACAACTTTTGTTTGAAGAATTTTTCAATTGAATCCTCCCTTTCCCCCCTCACTCAATTTTGAATGAGTATTCAAGTATGTAGTATGTGCAAAATCGGTGGGGAGGTAGGGGTCCAATTGAAAAAATTTTCGAACAAAAGTTGTAGGGTGCAGTTCTAGGAATAATTTTGGTCATAACAAAAATTTTGATTGAACCCATCCCTCTCCACCAATTTCGGATAATACAACTTATTCAAGATACATTATTATTTTTATTAAAATTAGGTGAGAGGTAGGGGGCCCAATTGAAAAAATTTTCAAACAAAAGTTGTAGGTTGAAATTATAGGAATAATTTTGGTTATAATAAAAATTTCGATTGGACCCCTCCCTCCCCTCTAATTTTGAATGTCAAGTGTTCATGTAGGTAGGTAGTACTGGACTTGGTAAAATTCAAGGTGAGCAAATTATGCAGCAGACGAATTTTCGTAAAAATAGCCATTCGTATCTGAGTTGAAAAAGGTGATAAAAAAATCATAATTGTTGAATTAATTTCTTGAAATTTTCAGATTCAAACAATGACTCTCAAGTTACCAATAATCCCGATGTAAAATGTGATAATATTTCGAAATTACCGAATGAAAGTGAGTTTGACGGTTAAACTTGAGTTTGGTCTTGATCGACAATATATTGAACTCATTTTGAAAAATTTCAGTAAAAATTTGTGATAGAAACAATTATGATTCCGATGATGATGAATTTTTCACCCCACCAAGCAGTGCTCCAGAATCAGACGACGAAATGGATTCACCAGACGAGGGCCCAGATATATTTATTTGCGAGTAAGAATCATCTTTATCTACATAATATCTTTTCATGAAGGGAAAAAAAAACAATTTTACTAATATTTCTCTTTTTTAATTTTCAGTAATAAAGGAACGAGCTTAGACAATGCAGTACTAGAAGCGATAGCTGATCTGGATATAGATCGTAATGTGTACCCTAATATTTATCGTTGGAAACATTCGATTCAACTCCACCATACTATGGATAGATTTACGTTAGTAATTTATTTCAGTCCCTAAGATACGAAATATTCGCATTCTACATCTTGTGGTGTTTTTATTTTTCAGGTGGCCGAGTCCAAGATCATCGAAAGTGATAAAAAAGAAGAACATGATCTCTAACGGATTGTAACTGGAATAATTTTTTTTTTAAATTTTAATATTTTTTGTGAAAAAAAATCATTGCTCAAAAATAATTGAAAATTTACGTATTTATGTATCACGAAAAAAGAACTTTTGTATGGATCAGAAAAGAAAATTTGAGCGAGAAAACTTTCGCAAAACCGTTCTTAAAAATTTTATTTATTTGTTTATTTACATATTCAACATTGAAAATATGTCAAAGTTCTGTCGATATTTCATTATTGAAAAAAATTCGTAAAGACAATTGAAAAAATAAAACAACGACAAATTTATTTGTCATGTTGTTTGAATAGTGTTATGAAACAGCAGCATGATTGTACGTACGATGTCGTTAAAATACCACAATTTGTTTTCCATTATCGAATGCAATTTTTATTTCCTGATTTGAAATGTTTTAATTTTTTTTTTACCTTGCCATAAAGGTATAGTCACTTCGGTTGTTCGGTAATTTATATTTAGAAACAAAATGCACGAGGCAGGTAGTTAAAACCGTGTCCAATTTTCGTCGTACGAAGGTTCTTTTTGTAATTTTTTGTTCCCTTCTTCAGTTTATTTATATCGTACCGACTCGTAATGCATTCCAAGATAAAAATTTTCGATAACTTTCATTTTTCTGTAAAATTGTGAATTTTTTCATTGTTTCATGTTGACGTTTGTAGTATGAAACAATCCCATTTTCTTTGTTATTACATTGAACCTCTTTTTGAATTTGTTATTCGATATTGAAAGTTGATTTTTTGTATTGATTTGTAATTGTATTATACTTTTGTACTAATTAATGTTTATACCATCTCTCTTTCTAATTAAAGATTATTCCATTCTCGAGATTATTTTTTTTTATTTTATTTTTTTTTTAACGCCATATACAGCAACTAAGGCAATCGATTGAAAAATAATTTCCTGTTGATGTTTTCTTAAGCGGAAAGTCTTACTTATGCGAAGTTTGACAGCAATAACTCGATATAATTATATTTTGTGTTCTATCCGGCATAGTTTATTTTTAAAATCTCGAACGAATAAGAAAAACTGACCAGAATTTAAGCAATTCAATTCAATTTTAGTATGCTGAACAAATTTATATCTAATTTTACCCTTGTCGAGTTACAGAATTATTACGTCGTATGGGTTTTTCTTTCAGCCGCTCGAGTGTTTCTATAGGTATGTATCCAGTGGAACGGTCGTGACACCCCCGTCCTCCCACCTACCCGAACGAAAACGACCCGACGCGACGACCGAGACCACTGTATATTCTGTAACCAACTCGCCTTTGATGTTGCGTATGCCGCGAACTCGAATTACGTGGAAAGTAGTGAAAATTTTAATATGGTGCAAATGAGTTATTTTCTTAGATTTTCAAGGGGTTTCGATTGAGACCAAAACGAAGTTTCTACGATTAAAAGTCGCAAAGATATGAATACGCTGGTTTTTGTAATTTTTCTAAAATTCTTCTTAATACTCAGCCAAGCTACTGAAGAAATGGCTGAACCGATTTTTATGATTTTTCAGATGTAGGTACTATTCTTCGAGGGAATGCACCAAATTTTGAAAATTTTGAAAATTGACCCTTCACCCCCCATGTGGGGCCCCAAAATTTTGAAAATTCGATTCGAAATATTAAAAGGCACTTCTCGGATACCTACTCTATATGCATGCAAAATTTGAGCCCAATAGCTCAATTACAAGGAGCTGGGGAGGTGTCTAAAGAAACCCAAAAAATGATCACATATGGGTTTTCAAGATACATCTTTAGTAAAATACGGTAAAATATCTTGATTTTTCTCAATTTTCACCAATTTTTTTCTATTTTGAAAAAAAAATCAACAATTTTGCTCATAATAGAGTCATAACAACATAGCCATCTATTTCCTAAAAGTGAAAATTTAAGAATTTCTTAAATTTTTAAATAAAAACAAGAAAAGCAAAAGCGCTTGAACGAACCTAATACATTCAAATAAAAAACAAAAAATAATAATGTTTCCACTTTCCAGAGCGCTGAAAAATCAGAAAAATGAAGAAAACAGGCCACAGGGGGTAGGTAAGGGGCCCAATTAAAAAAAAATTCAAATCAAAGTTGTTGCTTGAAGTTCTAGGAATAAATTTGGTCATAACAAAAATTTTGATTGGACCCCTCCTTCCCTTTCAAATCCACTATTTCTCTTTTTAGAACCAAAAAGAACCAATTCCATTGATTGGTGGTGGTTCTGGTTTTCAGGGAAGAAAACCAATTGAAACCAAAACCGGGTAAAACCACCACCACCAGATATTTCAACTGGTTTTCAAAACCATTTGGAACCACCACCAAAAAGAACCAATTCCTTTCGAAAAGGCAGGGAAGAGAACCGTTTGGAACCACAACGAAAAATCATTTGCTGAAATAACCACAACCACAAAAAAAGTGGTTTGAAAATAAAAAACCACCATCACCACCACCATTTTCAATTTCCTTTACAATGAAAACCAGAACCACCACCAATTAATGGAATTGGTTCTTTTTGGTTCTAAAAAGAGAAATAGTGGATTTGAAAGGGAAGGAGGGGTCCAATCAAAATTTTTGTTATGACCAAATTTATTCCTAGAACTTCAAGCAACAACTTTGATTTGAAAATTTTTTTAATTGGGCCCCTTACCTACCACCTGTGGCCTGTTTTCTTCATTTTTCTGATTTTTCAGCGCTCTGGAAAGTGGAAACATTATTATTTTTTGTTTTTTATTTGAATGTATATTATTTAATTTAAATTTATTGCAATATTGTGTTTGTAACTTGTAGGCAAAATTCATTTTTTATTTTTTATTCTTTATAGTTTTTTTTTTTTTTTTACTTTTTGAATTTTAATTTTTTATTCAAATTTCAAAGATCTGATCTTTTTTTAGTTCTTTTGTGGTATAATAGGAAGCACGAAAATGGTTCCATCTGGTTCTGATGGTTAATGCCATAGATAAATGGTTTAAATGTTGGGAAATATTTTTCATACTACGAAATGGAAGCAATTCGATGAAAACCAATTGAAAAACCAAAACGGAACCACCACCACCACCACCACCACCACAACCATTTGAAATGGTTTTTAATTTGAGAACCACCATCACAACCAATTAATCAAGCAAAACCAAAAACCCAGAACCAGAACCAATCAAAAAAAAAAAATTAAATGGAACCACTTTAGCACCAAAACCTTTTGTAAATTTTTAAAAACCAAAAACCAATTGGAACCACCAGTAATTTCAAAATTTTCTCAAAATCACCATCACCATAACCAATTGGGTCTCAATTGGTTTTCTTCACTGCTGGTTTTCAATTTTCATTGTAAAGGAAATTGAAAATGGTGGTGGTGATGGTGGTTTTTTATTTTCAACCCACTTTCTTGTGGTTGTGGTTGTGGTTATTTCAGCAAATGATTTTTCGTTGTGGTTCCAAACGGTTCTCTTCCCTGCCTTTTCGAAAGGAATTAGTTCTTTTTGGTGGTGGTTCTTGAATGAATTTTTTAAGTTCATTGTAATGGTTCCAAATGGTTTTGAAAACCAATTGAAATATCTGGTGGTGGTGGGTTTACCCGGTTTTGGTTTCAATTGGTTTTCTTCCCTGATTAAAATGCTAAATAGGCGAACTCGACTCGCCACGATACTTTTTTCGTTTTCAGTCGCGTCACCGGCAACACTGTATTTACCGACATGCACGAAGCTATACGAACCAGCTGAGTTTCTGACCGGCCGCCAGATTCTTATTCGAAATCAATGAACGCTATATTGTGTGAATTGTCGTCATAGCCTTTTGGAGTGTAGACGACAAGTCTGTAAATTTTCACCAGTGTTTGTTCGTGTTTCGTAATTTTTTTGTCTGGGTCTCTGTATTTTTTTTAACCTTCGTGTTAGAAAATTTTTTTGCGCGTTTCGAATTCGTACGTATGGTTTCCATTTTCCACAAGTATGTTGCACATGATCAAATGTTGAGTGCTTTGAGTATTCATCTACAGCAATGAATCCGTTGAGTTTGGCTTTGCTGTCATTAGTGTTTTCGTTCGGGTCTACATTATGCATCGGACCGGACTGGAGTAGTCATCCGATTATGCAACAAACCACCGAAGATAAAATCGAATCTTACACGACTGCTTATTTAAATATCACCTATGTGGATAAAACGACCGGCGTAGTCAAGTCGGAAATGTCTCAAGTGGCCAAGTACGGAGAATTCCACGTTTCGGCAGTAAGTGGTGTTTTGATACATGTGAAATCGGCCATGGTTAATGGCGACGATGCATACGCCGGCTGTAGTTTTCCGCTCAAGCCATCCTACGGCGAATTTCCCAAAGACGAGCCTTGGATAGCGTTGGTCAGACGAGGCAGGTGTAATTTCCAACAGAAGATGGAGCACGCTTATAATAGCAACGCTTCTGGCATTATCGTCTATAATGATAAGGAATCGCCTCAATTAGAAAGAATGCGATTGCAGCATAATGTTCCGAGTGAGTAATTTCCTCCTTCTGTTGCACTATTAGACTATACCATACTTACATATATAACCATAGGATACGATTACGAGTACACCATAACACGTGTTTTTTATTACTATAGCCGCGAACCAGAGTAACCCGTATGTGCGATAACAGTCACTTTTCCAAGTTGTAAATTTTCAATCGACTCCTCTATATTAATTTGAATTAATTTTTATAAGCGCCTTAGCTGTAATTAAACCTTTCCGGTATTAGACTTCAAAGAAATCAGCATAGCTAGTTTGCCTCACTGTTAGTCCGTTCTTATCAACTGACTCGGGGTAATTTACTTTGAATAATTCAACGCGTCAATATGTTCGTCAGCCAGTGCCAGACCCCAAAGCATCAAAGTTTACCGAACTTGTCATTTGTTTCGAAGTTCAAATGACAAAGTTTCTTCCTCCTTCTCATCGTACTGTATTTATTAAAGCCGATTACATCAGTCGTACAAGATATTCGCATTTCATTGGGCGAAACTTCTGTGGCTCAATTTAGTGCACAGATCTGTGAGGGTATAATAAAGATTCTGCAAAGCTGCCAGTCATCTGGAATTAGCAAAGGGATAATAGAACGTTGACTCGAATAGGAAATGAAATAGCAAGGTCGAATACGAACAGATTAACAGAACGAGAACCAGACCGTCGTGTTTCGACGAAACGATTAATGAAATACTTTTTTTTTAATAAAAAAATTTTGTAATTTAATTTTTTTGCAAGAAAAAATTTTACAATTTTTTTTTACAAAATTTTTAATATTATTTCTGCGAAGATTTTTGAAATATTTTTTTACCACCCATTATGGATCATTTTTTTAAAGGTGAAAATGGTGAAATTTTATTTTTCATAAGTTCACGACCTCTTTCCAGATAAGCTAGAGGTCTAAAATTCATGTCCGGACATATCTTGACTCAATTTTTGGTCATTTGTAACAATTTTAGCCAAACTGGAATTTTTTTTTCAACAAATCTTGTGTACGTCTTGTAGGTACGATTTTTTTTGAAGTCAAAAGCGAAAAGCATCTCATTTGTGGAAAATGAACAAAAAAAATTAAAGTTAGGTATTCAATTTTGCTGAAATTTTGACATGTGACGTATATCGGTGTAAAACATGACCAGACAAGAATTTTGGTCATCTGAAAGCAGGTTGTAGGTTCCCAAAATAGCATCATTCAAATTAATATTTAAAAAAAAAATTGAAAAAATGATGAATTTGGTCCAAGTTGAAGTTGATGGTGTGTTTGTGTTTAGGTATTATTTGATGAATGATGATATACACTTATACTGGGCAAGCCAACTTCGTTTCCTGACCTCAAATCTGGTGATAGTAATAAAGGGTATAAAAAATCCTTTGGATGGTCGAAAGAAAAACTTATCATTGTCAGAGAAAAATTCTCAAATTTTTAGATTGAAGAAATTCTAGAATTTTTTGTAGTAAAAAATTAAGTCATGTTTTGGAGCAGAGAAATTTCCTCGGATTCAATGTTTTTTTTTTTTTTTTTTTTTTTGAGAAGAAATACCCAAATTTATTATTTTTATAGAGAAAAAAAAAATCATTTTTGTCTCAATTTTTTCAAAAAAAAACAAGTCTTTTGGAGGAAAAAAATCACTTTAGAGAAGAAAACATTTTTAATTTTCTTAAAGAAGAAATTAAAAATGAGATGAAGATATTTCTCAAACTTGAAAAAAAATCTAATTTTTTTTTGGAAAAAGAAAAATTCTTAAATTTTTGGAGTAGAAAATTAATTTTGGAATGATTTTTTTTTTCAATTTTTCGAAGTCAAGGCATTTTTATAATTTTTTGGATTGTATTTCTCCAATTTTTGGGGGAAAAAGACTTTCATTTTTTCAGGATTGAAAAATCTGTTTTAGATGAATTCTTTCCATTATTGGAGCAGAAAACATCTTTAAAATTTGATTTTTGGAGAAAAAACTTTCTTCATTTTTCTGACAGAAAAAAAAAATCTTTGAAATTTTTTGGAGAAATTTCTAAATTGATGAAAGAATTTTTTTGAAATTTTGGAAAAAAGGTTTCTGAATAGATTTAATATAATTTTTTTTACAATTTTTTTGGAATAAAAAGTAAATTTTTTGAATACGTGTATTTTTCAGATTTTTTGTAGTAAAGAATGTCTCAATTTTATTTTTTGAAGTACCTAAAATTTTATTCAAACTTAAGAAGAAAAAAACAGTTTTTTTAAAAAAAAAAAGAAATATTTTGGTCAAAATTTTTCTGGGGGAGGGGAGGAATCTTTGAAAAATTTCTAAATTTACTTGATATATTTTTTCAGAAAAACAGGTTTTGAGTAGTGAAAATACGTGTACTTTTCAAACTTCTAAAGTAAAAATCTGTTTTTTGGAGGGACATTTTAAAATTTTTTTTTTGGAGCAAAAATTTTTTGCTTAAGAATGAAATCTCTTTGTATTTTTGGAGAAAAAACTGTTTTTGGTGGTGGTGGGTCTGTTTTATATTTTATTACCTATCATTATTTTCTATTATTTTTAGATAAACATTTAATTTTTCTTAAATGTTTTTTTTTTTATTATTATTATTTATTATTTTTAGGAAAAAATATTGAGAAGAAATTAAGTAACTATCTGAGTGTTTCTGAGGGAAAATGATCTTTGAAATTTTTTGAAAGAAAAATTTCTAACTTGCCGTATAGTGAATTTCTTTACAATTTTTTGGGTACATATATATTATGGGGGGAGGTGGAGGGTAAAGCTCTGATTATTTTTCAAATTTCTCAGAGAAAAAATATTTTCTAAAATTTTTAGAGAGAAAATTTTCCATAATTTATTTATTATTAGGTAGCTATTATTTTGAGGAAAAACTGGTTATCCTCACAATCAGAATTTAAAATTCACAGATTGTCAAATGATATAGTTCTTCAAGTATCCAATTTTTTAAAATTTATTTTAATAAAAATTCAATTGACAATATTGTTTTACCTAATTTTCAACGTTTTATTCTAAAATTTCCAATTTTTTTACTCTCCCAGTTTTTAAAAAAATTGTATTTTTTTCTATTCATTTTTTCCTATTTTCCATTTTTTGATTTTTTCATTTCAAATTTCTTTTCAAGTTTGAAAAATTCAATTTACTTTATTGCCAATTTTATTTTTAATTTTCCAATTTAGGTAGGTAGGTACATTTTTTCAGTTTTTTTTTTAAATTTTAAATTTTCATTTTTACATTCTCAGCTTTACTTCAATTTCTGATTTTTCTCAATGACGTATTTGAAAAACCTTACAATTAAAATTCCTAATTTCTATTCTTTCAACTTTTTTTTGCTGCTTTAAATTTTCACTTGGTTCCGATTTTTTTTTTTTTTTTTATTCTATATTTCATGCCCTATTATAATTTACATTTTTCCTTTATTTTCACATTTTTTAAAAAAAATTATCATAATATTACGTCAATTTCCCCTTTTCGTAGTTTTCCACTTTTTCAATTTGCAAAAGCTCAATTTGTATTTTTATCATTTTCTCTCGATTTAATTTTTTCAATAGAACCCCGTATTAAAGTTAGTAAAATCAAACAACTAATGGAAAACAAAAATTTCACCCCCCCCCCCCCCCATAAAATGATTCGTCGTGGGTAAAATTAACGTCTCGTCTTGTTTTGTATATATCGAAAAATACATCGTCCTAATATGAAGTTGATCAAATTTTCAAATACCCGAGACTCGAGTCCAGTTTTTGATACCGTTTGATTAATTTTATAATGTAAAACAATCGTCATCACCTTAGATACACACGATTAGATCGGGAATAACCTCTGATTCAAGGATAATAACTAGATGAACCGAAATAGTGAAGTCATGTAGGCTGCGCCTGGCTGGATGCTAATTTGCCAAAGCCGTGGTAATGACTTTGACTTTTTGATCGCTATTGAGCCGACCTCGTAGTGTAGTTCCGTCTCTCTAGTCTCTAGATACCGCTTGATTTGGTAATGAACCACAAAGGTTGATAATTAAAACCCTGCGGTGTCGGGTATAATTTTTTTTCACGCTTTGAAAGTCCAAGTAGGCTCTAGTTTAGGCATTGTTTAGTTAAGGCTTGCTCTGTATTGATCGAAATCGAAATTCGGAGCGCGTGTGTGATTTATCGTCTATTTCAATTTGCTTTATGATTTATTGACGGTAATTGGTTCAATTTGACATGTATTTCGGGTATGTTATGTCGTCTACTATAATCGATCAAATTTAGTACGAGCTTATAGAGCCTTTGTAAGATTGCGAATTGCAGTTTGAAGTTTATTTCACAACGTGACTAAGCCTGGGTTGTAGTGCTGGGATCTCTGGAGGTGACTGGCATCAATTTCGCGACATCCAAAGTCAGGCTGTAAATTTCATGATCTACAAATTAGCAAAAGTACGAAAATACAATTTGAGAAAAAAGTACTGAAATTTCTTGAAATAAAGAGTATCTCAATTTTCTCGTATTCAACTTTTTTTTTAATTTTAATTTTTTTAAAGAAAAAAATTGCATGAATTCATTACCTATTTTTATAGTGAAAAAAAAAACTTAATTTTTTTGTCTCAATTTTTTTTTTAAATGTCAAGTTTTTTGGAGGAAAAAAAATCACTTTAGAGAAAGAAATATTTTTAATTTTCTTGAAGAAGAAAATTAAAAATGAGGTGAAGTTATTTCTCAAATTTTTAAAGAAATAAAAATTCTCAATTTTTTTAGAGAAATAAAAATTCTCAAATTTTTAAATTAAAGAATTTCTAGAATTTTTTGGAGTAAACAATAATCATTGCATTAGGTAGGTACTTATGTATTTTGGAGCAGAAATTTTTAATTTTTTTTTCGGGATGAAATTAATTTTAAATTTTTAAAGTCAAGTCATTTTTATAATTTTTTTGGGATTATATTTCTCCAACTTTTGGAGACAAAACGTGTTTTTTTTAAAGGAAAATCCTTTTATTTTTTCAGGAATATCATCTAAGACATCTCTGTTTTTCTCCAGAACAAAAAAATACATTTTTCAAGAATAAAAACTCATTTTTGATGGTATCTGTTTTTTATTTATTTATTTTTATTTTTTATTCTTGGGGCAGATTACTACTCTTTTTTTTTAAATTTGAGTTTTGTAGAAGGAAAATCTCTTCATTTTTCTGGTTGAAAGTAATCCTTGAAATTTTTGGGAGAAAATTTCTAAATTTATTTGATTTTTTTTTTTTTTTTTGATATTTTGGAGGAAAATTTTCTAAACGAATTTTACAATTTTTTTGGAGTAAAAATTATAATCTTTTAAATTTCTTGGAGTAGAGAATGTCTCAGTTTTTTGGAGTAAAGATTTTTTCAAACTTTTGGCGGAAAAACAATTTTTTCGTAGAAATAAATCTTTAAATTTTTTTGGAAAAATGAATATTTTTTGAATTTTAGAAAAAGAAACTCAGAATTTTTCGGGGGAAGGGAGATCCTACGAGTATTTTTCAAACTTCTGAAGTAAAAATACCTATGTTTTTTGGAGGGAATATCCTTTTCTTTTTTAAAAATTTTGAGATTTTTCTTTTTATAAAATCCAAAAAAATCATTTTTCAAAAAAAAAATTGTGAAAAATAAAAGGCCTTTTCTAAAAAAACACACGCTTTTTTCCCAAATTTTGGAGAAATCCATTCGAAAAAATTATAAAAATGATTTTTTTTTTAAATTGAAAGATTTTTTTCTCCAAAAAATTGTTTTTCCACCAAAACTTTGGAGAAAATTTTACTCCAAAAATCTGAGACATTCTCTACTCCAAGAAATTTGAAGAATACACGTATCAAAAGATTCATTTTTTCACTCCAAAAAAATTGTAAAAAAATGTTTTCCAAAAAATTTCGAAAATTTCTCCATTTTTTTTTTAATTTCTCAGTTTTAAAATTTTTCAAGTTTTTTGTTTTAATTCATTTTTACATTTCTTGTATTTTCTCCAATTTTCAATTAACAATTTTATATATTCTACTTTTCTTCCTTAATTTTTATAAAATGTCCAAATTTTCTGTATTTCTTCTTTACTTTTCCTTATTTTTCTTTGCTTTTAATTCTTTGATATAATATCATTTTAATTCCCAATTTTTAAATTTGCCATTTCATTTAATTACTCGCGTTCCTCAATTTTTTTCAATTCTTCAATCCCTTTAATTTAAATTTGTTCGGTGTAATTGAGAATTACTAAATTTATGTATTTTAATTTTTTTTTTAATAAAAACACGAAATTATAATGTTAAAAATGCGAAATTTTTGAAAATATAAAAAGGAATCATCTCCAAGTCATCGATTGAAAAAAATTCGAAAGTAATATTTTTGCTTGGATAAAGTCTAAACCAAAAGCAGAACTAATCCCTTTGCCTGAAAATACTTATTTTCACCTCTTCTCCCACCTTCAAAGTCCACACTAAGTAGGTTCGACAGGTTACCTTTTTGCACGTGTACGTATTTCTTGATTTAAGCCATATTGAAAAGACTATAACAACGTTACTTTCCGGAATAAATGTCTTATTTCATCATTGTAGTATGTATTTTCCTTTTTTTTAAAGTCGAGATAAACATACGTTTTCCAAGTTGAAAAATAAAAACGTAGGTTATTCAAAGTAGAATAAAAACGTGGAGAAAAATTGGTTCTTTTTTGCAAATTCGTCAGCACGATGTGTACATAAGATCACCCCTTGAGATTTTGAACCAAAGCAGTAGGTTTTTCTATTCTCATATTGCCAGTTGGATGTTTCGTTTCGGTGAAAAGGTTGATATATAGAATGAGGCGATCGTTTGAATAAGGGAAAAGGGATATTATCGGTTAACACTTTGGTCTGTGAAGCTGTTTTTTTTGTCGTCCTAAGTCTGTATAAATATGTGTAGGTATAGGTACCTATACCTAGACCTACCTATACTATAAATAATTCAGCCATCCGTATCGTAATACGTTTAATGAACACGTATGCGTAAATTGTAAAACTAAGCGAATTGATTTTCGCGATACGTTTGTCTATATGTCCATATATAATAATAATGGTACGAACAAAGTACACAATGCAGCACTCTGGCTGGTACCTTTATAGCTACCTGTACTGTCTTTGGTCAGCATATTGTGTAAATGATCTGCGCGTTGTTTACATACAAATTATTTATACTAAAGTTTGATATTCTGTAAACGCAGCAAAGCGAAACGAAGAAGTGATGGAATTATTAAACCGAGATTTATATCTAGCCATTCTACGATGCAAAAAAATCGATTAGGCTTTGTTCGGTAGTCAATTAAATTCTCATTATCGCCGAGGGTGGTGGTGCGGTCCGGTCTGCGGTGTTTCAGTTTACTTCGTCACGTATTCGCTTATTAACAATAAGATTCTTTGTTCGTCAAGATATAGTCGCAAAGAAGAGGTGTTTTTTCACTTCATTTCCTCATTCCAAAATGTATGTGCATGTGGTAATGTTTGAATTGAAGTACTGAGGCGTCTTCTCGAGAAGTGGGCACACATAAAGACGAATGTCAGTCACGTTGAGTACCCAGTTTGCAATGCCAAAATCGTCGGGATGTCGTTGAATTTTCTCAAGTACAAAACTACACAGACGCATAATATACAAAATTGGAGGGGAGGGAGGGGTCCAATCGAATTTTTTTTCATAACCAAAATTATTGCTAGAACTTCAAGCTACAACTTTTGTTTGAAAATTTTTTCAATTGGACCCCTGCCTCCCCCATGAATTTGCATAACACTCCGAAGATAGAAATCAAAAATTAGAGGAGGGAGTGAGGAAAGGGTTAATTGAAAAAAAATTTCAAATAAAAGTTGTAGATTAAGATCCTAAAAATAATTTTGGTTATTACGAAAATTTCGATTGCACCCCTCTCTCTCCTCCAATTTCACATAACACTATGTAGATACTTATTCAAATTGGGGGAAGGGTCCAATTGGATTTTTCAAACAAAAGTTGTAGATTGAGGTCCTGAAAATATTTTTTTTTATTGTAAAATTTTCGATTGCACCCTTTCCTCCCTTCCAATTTTGCAAAATTAGAGAGGAGGGAGGGGTTCAATCGAAATTTTTATAATAACTCCACAACTTTTGTTTGAAAATTTTTTCAACTAGATCCCTGCATCCCCATCGATTTTACATAACACTCCGAAGATACTAATTAAAAATTAGAGGAGGTAGGGAGGAAGGCGCTGAAAATTTATGAGGGGGGGGGGGGGGTTGAAATGAAAAAAAAAAATCCAACAAAAGATGTAATAGGACCTTACAAATAATTTTGGTTATTATAAACATTTCGATTGGATCCCTCCCTCTCCTCCGGTTTCATATATCATCAGGTGAATACTTTTCAAAATTGGGGGAGGGGTCTAATTGAAAAAATTTACAAACAAAAGTTGTAGATTGAGGTCCTGAAAATAATTTTTGTTATTATAAAATTTTCGAATAGACCCTTCCCTCCCTTTCAATTTTGCAAAATTAGAGAGGAGGGAGGGGTCTAATCGAAATCCTTACAATAACTAAAATTATTTCTAGGGTCTTAATCGACATCTTTTTTTTTAATTTCAATTCAACCCCTACCTCCCTCCTATTTTTCAATATTGTTTCTCTGTGCGCGAAATTAGAGGGGAGGGAATGGTCCAATCGAAATTCTTATAATAACCAAAATTATTTGTAGGGTCCTAATCTACATCTTTTGTTTGAAATTTTTTCAATTGACCCCCCCCCCCCCACCACCACTCTTCACTTTTCAATAATGAGTATCCATGTACTAATTGAAAAATTAGAGTGAAGGGAGGATTCCAATTGAAAAAATTTTCAAACAAAAGTTGTAGATTAGGACCCTAACAATAATTTTGGTTATTATAAAAATTTCGATTGGAACCCTCCCTCCTCTCAAATTTTGTATAATAGGCGTCTATACATGTAGTTTTGTACATAGAACAATTCAGCGAGTTCCCAATTTTGGCAGTACAAACCAGGAACTAGTCACATAAATATGCAAAGGGTTCGACTGGTATTGCAATCACGTCTACATACGTGTGACAAGAAAAATAGGTAGTATATATTTTTATGAAAATTATTTCACCTCGTCGTTTGACTTTTTTTTCTTTCTTTGCAAACAATAAACATTCGGAAACGCTTTACAAGTCATTTGGTCTTAATTCGTCGACAATAACCGGATAATTACGACCAATGCTTAATGCGGTTTGAACTTGGAAGTATTTAAAAGTACCATAAGCCGGGCATACTCCGGCGCTTGAGCGTCCGAGCGAGAATAATCCGGCGATCCGTGTCGCGAGTATACCTTTTAAAGAAGATTAAATAAGACGAGAGAGAGCGACGAGGGCCAGGGGAAAAAAGGTCATTTAACCGAGGTGAAATTTCGCGAACAACTGGTAAAATAAATTTGACTTTTTATGCTCGACGACGTCGGTCGAATACACGAATAAGGAAAAAAGCTCTCGAAACGGGTATTTTTAGTGGTAAAGTGAACGAGCTATTGTTCGCGCGAGACATTTATTCTAATTCCGAGCGTGTATGGCGAATTCAAAGGGTGCCGACGGCGATGGCGACGCCGAAGGCGGCGAGGCGGTGATTTTATAGGTGTTATAGGTGATTGACATCGATATAAAAGATGTGCTTCTTTTTAGCGCACGCACAGATGCCAAAGACGAGACGTACCGTCGGCTAAAACACATGTTGCCCGGGTATGACAGGACCGGAAATATTGCGCGGATTATTTTCAACTCTTCGGTGATGTAACGTACGTGTACTGTACGTCAATGTCGATTTCCATTCTGAAGGGTCGACCGGCGAGAGTCAATGACTGAAGGTTTTTATGGCGAGAGAACCGAGTACACGATGTCGATGGATAGTCCAGTACAGTGGGTGGTTTGCTATTCTTAGCCTGAGAATTGTAGAATAGAAGTTTTAACCAAGCACGAAATTTACAGTACCTAATTTTTGGAAACACGATTAATATGAAAAAATCACACGACAGTATTTCTCAGTCCAATGCAAGGGATCTTAGTCTAACAGGTACTGAAAGTGCTGAAAATGTCTTCCAACTTACAAAGTGGTTCGTGGTTCTGAAAATTAAAAAGTACTGATTTTTACTTAAGGGTCCTTCTTTTAGTGGTTCGTGGTTCTGAAAATTAAAAAGTACTAATTTTTACTTAAGGGTCCTTCTTTTTTCGTTGGGGGGTACAAAATTCTTAAAAAGTGCTGATTTTTGATTTGGAAATTTTCTTAGATTCCCTGTAATTAAAAATCGAAAAATTGAAAAATTAATGAAAATATACCATCATATTTTATTTAAGCAACAAATTGAAAAACATTCAAAAACATTGTCAGTTTGGAAATTTGAAAAATTAAATCGATTTTTCGAAATTGCCAAATTTATTGAATACGAAATTGGAAAATTATTACAAAAATTCATCAATTCCTCAATTCCTCAAAATTGAAAAATTGATCTATTCATCGAAGTCAAAAAATTTCATAAATGTGCTATAAAACTGTAAAATTATTCAAAACATTATCTTCTTATATAAATTTAAAAATTGGTGGCATCAAAAAGTTTGGTGAAATATATTTTAAAATTATTCAAAAAATTTATCAATTTATCAAATTTGAAACATTTAAGAATTATCAAATAATTTATCAAAATAAAAATTGAAGAATTGACCAACGAACCGATTTTTCGAAATTTATAAATTTATTAAATTAACGAAATTGAAAAATTACTCATTCAAAAAAACTCAATTCATCAAAATCTGAAAAAATTAATTGAATCAACGAAATGTTGTGAAATTATTTAAAAAATTGACCAATTCGTCAAAGTCGAAAAATTAAGAAATTTGTCGAAAACGAAAAAATGATTGAATTAACAACCATTCCAAAAATTGACGAATTTGTCAAAATAGAAAAATTTATCGAAACCGAAAATTTAAATAAATTGAAAAATCGGAAATGACTTGGAAAAACTCTTTAATTTACGACAGAATTAAGGGGGGGGGGGCTTGTTTTGGAACATTTTTTGTTAAATGCATAGCGTTGATTAGCGGAATTTTCTAAGACCTTTGCATGACGTCATTTTGATTTTTCACCTATGAAGTTTTGAAGAAAAATTGGAAACTAATTTCAAATTGTTTCTTTTTACAAAAAAAATTAATTTTTGATTTTTGAAAAATAAAATGCATAGAGTTCTCAAAAAAAGAAAATTATTTTCATATTGCATTTTAATTGTGTCATTTTGTAGAAAATGTTGGTAGATTTTTTGGAAAATTACAAATTTCAAGGTCAAAATTGGAGAAAAACGCGATTTTTACTTCAGGTTCCGTTTCTAGGAAAACTATGCAACCCACAAAACTTTTTCTTAGAATCTTTTTTATTCAGTAGAGTCTTGTCTATAATTTAACGAGAGGATTTTGCAAAATTTTAATTTGTCAACTATTTCTTTCGAGTCGACTGGAATACTTCCGAGGAAAAACTATGAGAGGGTTTCATAAAATAGGAGAGAAAGTACGATTTTTGCAAAATCCTCTCGTTAAATTATAGACAAGACTCTACTGAATAAAAAAGATTCTGAGAAAAAGTTTTGTGGGTTGCATAGTTTTCCTAGAAATGGGACCTAAAGTAAAAATCGCGTTTTTCTCCAATTTTGATTTTGAAATTTGTAATTTTCCAAAAAATCTACCAACATTTTCTACAAAATGACACAATCAAAATGCAATATGAAAATAATTTCCTTTTTTTGAGAACTCTATGCATTTTATTTTTCAAAAATTAAAAATTAATTTTTTTTGTAAAAGGAAACAATTTGAAATTAGTTTCCAATTTTTCTTCAAAACTTCATAGGTGAAAAATCAAAATGACGTCATGCAAAGGTCTTAGAAAATTCCGCTAATCAACGCTATGCATTCAACAAAAAATGTTCCAAAACAAGCCCCCCCCCCCTTAAGCCTAATTATTGATCCCTTTCACATAGGTTGTGCCAGTCTCAGGAGCGGAAATTTAGAATTTTCCAAGTTGTGGTTCGATTTTTTTCTTGAAGAAGTGTACAGTTGAATATAGTGTACCTAATGTTGAATGTAAAAATTATTTTTCTTCAAAAATATTGAGAAATGATACCTAAATAAATAAATAAAAAATAAATTTAACAAAAAAAAATGAAATATTTTTCACTACGAGAAAATCAAAAAGATTTTTTCAAAAAAAAGTTGAAATTTTTCTTGCTTATTTTTATTTATTTTTATTAATAATTATTTTTTTGCTTCAAAGAAATAATAGCTTTGCTTGGGCTGACTCCAAAAATCAAAAAAATAAAATTGATTAGATTATCAAAACAATGGAACGTAATCCGAAGTCCTTCACGACATCGATTATTATTTTAGGATAAATTAAATTTTATTACATACTTTGATGAATTGATGATCATCAAGGAATACAAATTTTAACACAAACCAGAAGTACCTACTTTAAGTTTGTTATTTATACGACATACAGTGGATAATAAATATCAATCTGTTCATTATTTAGGTATTTATTTGGCCAGAAGTCAAGCTCGATTTATTTTCTCATTCAATTTGCACTTTGAATCTAGTTTGTTGGTATTCATTGTTGTTATTTTACATTCGTTGCCTTTAAAGAATTAAGTTTTAACAAGTTTTATGATGTAGAAACTTTAATCTTATCCTACGTCTTGAGACAGGAATGCTTTAAATCTGTATGATTAAGTGTACCAATAATTTTAATAAAATTCTTATTATAGCTACCATTGAAACCCACGTATCTATTTGAAATTACGTATTTATATCGTGAGAATTTAATAAAAAATACTTCTTCGATAAAAAAAAAGTAAACTTTGGATAAAAATACGTTTTCTTATCAGTAATTTTATCAGCAAACAGATAAATACAAAATAACTTTTTCTTTATGTTTTATACCGAAATGATGTCTTTCTCAAACTTGGAAAAAAAATCAAAAAGAAAAGGATGTTTTTATTCGCGAAGTTTTTTTTTTTCAATTTTTATGTTTCCTTTGTTGAAACTGTAGTTTTACGGATCCCTTGCTGATTATTTTATTGACAAGAGTTTTTCATATAGGAAAAGAAGCGGAATACTTTTTTACTCTGGTTTCCTGCGCTCAATGAGAGCTACGTTTCTTTTTTTTTCGTTCGTCTTGAAGCGAAAATGAAAATAATAAAGGAGGAAATTATTTAAGTTTGGATAAAAAATAATAACAGTCGTGAAAAGTTAATTGCAATATTCTTAGCACGTTCGAAGAACGTTTTATTTATTTTACACCACGATTATTCTTTTTGCTCCTTCCTGGAGGTAATAAAATTTTGGAAATGAGCCCTCGATTCGCTCTTCCTGTACCCCCTTTCTTATAAACGATTCGTAATCTCCTATATTTATATTTTCTTTGTCGACAAGATAATTTTTAAGGGTACGTATTTTTGGAACGACCCTAATATCGCAAATTTTTGTATACGTAATTTACCGTAATTATTAACGATATAGTAGAAAACCCTCCCATCGAAAGTTTCTTTATCGGTATGCCCTATAGTCGGTGCTTTGAATATCAATCATCGTCTGCGGTACGATGCCTTCTATAAATAACTGACAAAAAATTCATAAATTCTTTACGAGGCGATCGAGAAATTTAGGTCAAAATCACAACAACCACCACCACCTCCAATGATACAATTCACACACATTCGTATACGAAATACCATGTAGCGGTCTCGACTCAAGGGCAATTAACAAAAGCAAAGCGAGAAAGTTATACCATTAATGCGACGCCACTTTATACGGTTTTTTTTCTTCTTTTTTTTCAAAAATAATGTACTTTCAATTTATGAAAAAAAATTACGCTTTAACAATGAAAAACACGCAACGAATTCCTAACGGTATAAAAGGTACGATGTATTCGCACGTAGATATACCTATATATTGCCACAATATAATTTAGGCCTGTGTCGACGATGAAAATTTATCGATGCGTTGAAAAAAAAAGTCATCCCAGTTGGTTTTAAATTTTACCTACGTTGATTTTTTGACAAAAAATTCCCCGGAGAGAATTTTCTCCACTTCGTAAGCTTAGCTGATTAATTTGATAGAACGTCTTCGTAATCGTGCAACTTCTTTGTTAATTTTCAATTCTCGAATCGAGAATAGATAATTTGGCATAAAAAGGCTTCCTCCAGAGTTTTGAAAAACTTTGAAAAGATTTTGGGCAAAAAACTATCGTAGGTAACGTTGGTTGAATAGAATGAAGTTCGACTTCGAGGTAAATTAAAAATAAAGGTTCGACGTCGAGTGTGCCAACAAATTTGACATTTAATTGGCCAAATTAAAATCGTAAACAAACATCTAGAGCAGACGTTTTCACCCCGCGTACCCTTTTTTTTACTGAGGTGCATAGGAGACCATGCCCTATACCGTGAATGACGTCATGGTGCATGGTCAAGTGTAAATAGCGGATTTAGATTCGTTTTCGCTCGCTCACCGTGTCTTCGGAGAAGGGCAATAGGGCGGAGACTTTGACTTTCAAATTGAAGGATTTTGTACGGGATGTTTTCGATGTGATGAAATCGACTAGGCGGCCAAATTCGATTCGATGCTTTTGTTAGGAAATGTATACGTTCGTGTGAATCAGTTGGGGAAGGGGTTTTGAGATTTCTTGAGAATTTACTCGAATCGAGAATTATGGCATTTCATTTTTCAAACTGATTCATTTAGATAATTTTTTTTTCAAAGTTTGAAAAATTTTTAAAATTCAAAATTTGGCACTTCTCAAAATTTATTACATTCTTATGGCCTTTCAAAAATTCGGAGCATTTTTTAAATTTGAAAAAATTCAAAAAGTTTTAATTCATCAACAATTTAATGGAAATGAAAATTTTAGTTGTTTTAATTTTAATAAACTTTTGAAATTGGATCCATCTGTGAAGTTTGATGAATTTTTATGATTCTAATTTTTTTTCTAATTCAATAGATTTTTGAAACAGATTTTTTTTTTAAACTTGATAAAAATAATTCACTAAATTTTTGAAATTGAAACTTTTTTTCAAACTTGATAAAAATTTCAAATTTTGAGAGATTGGACTTTTGAAATTTTTTTATATTTTTTTATAGGGTCATATATACAGCAACTATGGAGATTTCAAAAATTTGACCCATATCCAAAGTCGATGAAATTTTTACAATAGTACATAATTATGTTATTTTTAAATCCAGTAAATTAATCAAATTAGGAGAATTATTAAAAATTTTAAAAAATTGGAATTTTGGTAATTGTTAAATTTTATTTAATAGATCTCCAAAACTATCAATTTCCTAGTTTACCTATATTTTTTTCAATCGAAAAAAAATATTAAAAATCATGTTTAGAATTCGATGAAAACTCGAAGTTTATCAATTTTTTAATTAAATCTCACTAAATGTTTGAAGTTGAATCAATTCCCAACATTTGGTAAACTTTTACAATTTTTACAATTTTAAAACTTGGAAAAACTTGGAATTTTGGTAATTCTTAAATTTTAATAGATTTTCGAGATTAATAGACCAATTTTCCAGTTTGTACCTACAAAAAAATAAAATAAAATTATACCTATTAAAAATTTGATAAAAACTCTAAATTTATCAATTTATTTTTTAAATTTCACTTAATTTTTGAAGTTGGATAAATTTCTAAAATTTAGTAAACTTCTACAAGAATTTTACAATTTTAAAACTTGAAAAAATTCAAAATTTGAAAAAATATTTTAAAATTTTGATAGATTTTTAAGACTATGGATCAATTTTTCAGTTTATAATTCTTTTCAATTTAAATATTTTTTTGATTTTTAAAATTCGATAAAAACTCGAAAATTTTAAAATTTCACTAAATTTTTGAAGTTGGATCAATTCCAAAAATTTATTTTAAAACTTGAAAAATTCAAAATTTGGAAAAATTGGGATTTTTGTCATTTTAAATTTTAATAGATTTTCAAAAATTTGATCAATTTTCCAGATTATAATTTTTTTCAATTAAAAATTTTTCTTTTGATTAAAATTCATCTTTAAAATTCGATGATAAACTTCGAATTTTTCAATTCTTCAATTTCACCAAATTTTTGAAGTTGGGTCAATTTCTAAACTTTTGTAAACGTTTACAATTTTACAATTATTAAAACTTGTCAAAAATTCAAAATTTGAAAAAATTGGAATTTTGGTAATTCATAAATTTATTATACCATACAAGATTAGATCCATTTTTGAGGTATGGTAAATTCGTTCAATTTTCATAATTTTAATATTTTTTTTGATTCAATATAAATTTTAAACTTTGATGAAAACCCAAAATTTGCTAATTTTTAAATTGTAAAAAATGTTTGAAATTTGATTCTTTCTTAAAATTCAGCTCAGCTTTCAAAAAAAAATTTAAAAAAATTAAAAGCTCAATGTGTAAACGTTTGAAGAATACTTATTATTTTAAAAATTTGGAAAATTATCAATCAACATTAGATAAAAAATAAAAAGATGAAAATTGGAATTTTAAATTTTATAGGTTAAATATTCATGGTACCTTTTTTAATTTTAGTAAATTTTCAAGTCCAGCCGAAAGTACCTCTTAATCGTGGTTTCAGTCTCTCCCAAAAGGTAACGAAAATTCTTCAAATTATGGTCGGGAAAAAATTGTTACGAGTGTTGTTTAGGATTTACCTAGTTCCATGTTCTTAGTGTGTTTTTCGTCGAGCCTTCAATTTATGAGTCTTAGATAATAAACTACGTAACGTCAGTCCCAGTCCCGTACATGTGCTTTTGTGGTGGGGTGGGGAGGGGTAAAAATGGTGTTAATCGTTTATGCTTCATTTCATCGTTTGTGTCCCCTTTCAAAACATTCACAAATTAAATAAATTTATAAAGTTTTCCAATAATTCTTTTTTAACAATTCTTAAAAATCCGTTTCAATTAATTTTCCAAAATTACTTTCGTTATTTATTAAAAAAAAAATTTTTTTTTGGAAAATTATCGAATTTTATTTTCTAGGAAATGATCAAATTTTGAGAATATTTGAAATTGATTTTTTTCTTAAATTTCCAAACTCAATCTACGTAGAAATATAGGTATACCTACCTATTAAATTATAGTATTTTCTTCAAAATCATTAAATTTTTTTTTAACAACCCAAAAAATCCTTCAGTTTCGAAAAAAAATGTAAAAATTCATTTTTGAAAAATCGTTAGGTAAATTTTTTTCTTTTCTTTTTTTTACCATTCTAAAGAAATTCGCCAACTTTTTTAAATTTCAAAATTCATTTTTGAAAAATTATCGAAATTCGATTTTTTAGGAAATGATCCAATTTCAAATAAATTTTTTTGAATCAGATAAAAATCAATTTTTGTATTCTTTTTTGAAAAATTATCAATTAACTCAAAATTTATGAAAAATAATTTCCTATATGCTTCGAAAAATAGGAGTCTCAAATACGCTCCCAGAATCTCAAGTTAATAGTTAGTGGAAACATGAAGCACACACGATTAATACCACTTTCACCCCTCTCCCAACTCACATGTTTTGGGCAGCATCTCCCCAGTCATGGTCAACCCCCCTTTTAATGTCGAAAGGACGAAGCAAAAATGTGTCCATCGAATGACGTCAGCACTTTCATCCCCCACACTCGTATGATGGATTTTTTGATAATTCGGTTCATTAATGTTTTTACGATTAGTATTTTCATGTTTGCTCAACACGTGACACACATTTTTCTAGTATTGTTGAAAAAAAATTCACGTTGTTGATCACTATAAATGCCTTTATAAAAGCTTTTAGATGTCAAAAAAGAAATGCATCAAATATTCACACTCGACATAAATTTCTTTTACGAATTTCTTTCATACAATTTTGTTGGCGAATAAACTGACTCATATATTGTATCTTATTTTCGGTCTGATTACGTAAATGTACAATTGCACTGGCTGTTGCTGCTGGTGGTTCTTTCAATCTGACTTGTTTCAACTGTAAATCTATATTGGTTGGTTCTTGGTATTTAGGCACCGGTGGCTTCTTGGGAAAAGTTTTCGGCTTGATTACATTCGTAGATACAGTTCGAGCGATTTTTTCGCCATTGTAAAGTCTTCGCAGGACACTACTGTGGGTCTGAGAGACCGGTATGTCTGGCTCGTCTCGTAAATAATACGGATACGGGACTGGCCTGGGTACCTTGACTCCTTCGCCGCGACGGTCGAGTAAATTCAAAAAATCATCTTTGAACCGTAAAAGAAATTGTTGAAGTTTATATTCGTTGGTCAATAGGTCGTCTTCGTTGGTTATCGATAATTGTCTCGGTCTTGGCGTGCTCTTTATCACGCACTCTGTACTCTGGAATATTGGTTCTTCGGCCAAAGTATCGGATAGTTCTTCGGTGTTCAGCGTACCAGTGGCAGTGGGTGACTTTCGAGGATAGGGCAATTGTAAAGGATGTCCAGATTTCGAGGCTCGTTTGTGAGCCAATTTACTTAAACCGTTGAATATAAATACGGAGATTACTCGTATTGCGAACATGGCTTTTGAAAATGTTACGCGCCGAATGAAGGAGGAAATACGTTTCGAGGTATTTATTTAAAACTTTTGCCAAGTATTTAGAAAAAAATGTTTACTTGCTCGGTTCGGTATAAAGAAACGGGGTCGTGTTTTGTATCGAGCGTACAGAATAACAGCAGTGTAAAAGCTTGGTAAGTTTTCTCGTATCAAAGATGTAATTACCAGCGACGACGAGGTAATTAAGTTTTACTTAAAAAAAAAAAAACTTACCGAGGTGGTAATACGTTTTGCAATTTCTGAGCATCGCAGCTCACCCTCTGTAATTAGATATCGAACCGGGTAACGTGCTTTTGGATTGTAAATTGCATTTTACCATATTTCCACCAACGTCTTATCAAATTTGAACCCTCCTTCTGCGATTTGTTGTTTAAATCACGATGAAATCTCGCTACACAGAGACGACTTTATAGCGAGCGAAAAAAAAACTACCGTGCTTCGAGCTTTTACATTCTCGTCTCGAAGAAATGCATCGCATCGCGACAATGAATATTCTTAATGGTATTTTTCTACGAGCTAATTTAGTTCCACTGCGAGGTTCGCGAATGTAACGAGCACGATGATTGAATCGAGTTCTTGACGATGTTATTTACGAATTGCCAAGTAAAGAGAGTTATTTCCTCAGCTCCCCTCGTCGTCATCTGTTTGAAATTATTAAAAGGAAAATGCAACGTTTTCCAATTGATTTAGCGAAAAAATATACGTAGATGGAGAAACGAACGTTGTTAGAGATATTTCGATGTAGAATGCGAAACTGAATAACTTAGTACCCCGTTTTTCTTTTCTCTAAGAGATTTTTTCCTTTTTTGAAGATGTAAATGACTGTTGCGTTTGAAAAAAATGCTCTTTTGTGCAATGACGCTAACGTGCTCCCACTTTTGGAGGCACCAGGGTATTTCCAAGACTTGAGGCCCCAGCTCTTTTTTCAGTCAGCAAATTTTTTGTTGCGAGGGTAACTAATGTTTTTTTTTTAAATAATCGTAATTTTCTTTGCGCTTGCTCTTTCATTAACCAACTGTTTTATATAATTATGAAACATTTTCCAAATTTCTGTGTAATAAACAAATTTTAATTTTAGAAAATGAAGTTTTTCTCAATTTTTTGGGGTAATAATTTTTTTTTAATTTTTAAAGTAGAAGTCGTTTGATTTTTATGTAGAATGAATTTCGTTTTTTTCTTTTTTTAGAAGAGAATTTCCTACGTAAGTATTTAAAAAAAAAAAAAAAATATCAATTTTTTTGAAAATTTTTTCATTATTTTCGAAGAAAAAAGCTCAATTTTTTGAAGTAGGAAAAAAATTGCAGCTAATTTTAATAGGAAACAATTTTCTTGATTATTTTGGAGAAGAAAATTTCAAATATTTTAAAGATTAGAATACCTATCTCAAATTTTTGAAGTCAGCGTAAAATAATTTGATAAAAATTCTCTTCTTTCAAATTTGAAAAAATCTCAATTTTTTGTGTAAAAAAAATTCAAAATTTCCTTGGAATAAAAAATATTTCGATTTCTTATAAATGAACGTAAGAAAATACACATTTTTTTGAGAGTAGAAAATTTTTTCAATTTTATTGGAACAAAAATGAAAAATTTTCCATTTGAGAGTGTCTCAAATTTTTGAAGTCAAAGTATAGTAAATTTCATAAATTTCTCATTTTTCAAAAGAAAAAAAAAAAATCAAAATTTTTTTGGAATAAAAAATATTTTGATTTCTCATACATAAACGTTAGAAAATAAACAATTTTTTCAGGGTAGAAAAATTTCTCAATTTTATTGAAACAAAATAAAACACAATATGAAAGTTTGAGATTTTTTTTATCAAAAAAAAAAATATATATATATAATACAGTAAAAGTACTCCCATAAAACGAGAAATAGAAATGAAAAAAAAATCGGAAAAATTCAAAGATTTCTTATTCCAAAAAAGAGAAGTTTTTTTTTCTAAAAAAATTAGAAATACCTAAACTTTCAATTTATAATTTTATTTTTTTATTCGAAAAAAGCAAGGTTTTTTCTTTCAAAAAATCAAAAAGTTAAAAAGAATTCTTACTTCAAAAAAAAAAAAAAAAAAAAAAATGAAAATACTGTTTTATTACAAAAAAATCGAGAACTTTTTTCTCAAAATCAAAAAATGAAAAATAAGAATTGAGAATATCTTCGTCCCAAAATGATTATTTTTTAATGAAAAATATTTCCAATATCAAAAAAAAGAGGATTTTTATTCTACAAAAAAATTTGAAAATATATCCAGAAAATTGGAAGATTTTTTCCTTAAAAAAGAAGAATTGAAATAAGCATTTTTTTTTTTTGATAAAAGATTTTGAAATATTTCTACCTACTCCAGAAACTACCGAGAAATTTTTTTCTCAAAAAAAAAAATATAATTATATTATTCCAAAAAAAAAAAATCCCAAAAAATTGAGAAATTTTTCCAGTCTTGAAAAAAGTTCCCCAAAAGAAATGAAAAAATTTTTACTCGGGAAATATTGAGAATTTCTTACGTTCAGGTACTGATAAAAAATTAAGATATTTTTTTATTCCAAGAATTCTAAAATCGATTCAAAAAAATAGTCGACACTGAAAAAAAAATGGAAGCTGTCGAAATTCAGTAAAGATAATTGATTTTTTTATTTTCAAAAACAAAAAATCCATTTTTTTCAAACATTAAATTTTCTCTAAAAAATGAAGAAAAGAAACGAAAATTAACCTTGAAAAAAATTAACGTCGTTGTTTCAAAAATTAAAATGGAAAATGAGCTAGGTACTCTATATTTAAAAAATAATAATTTAAAATTTTGACTTATTAATTTTTTCATTTTCGTTTTAAAACGAAAAACAAGTCACACGAACGCGATAAAATTAATGACAGAAAATTTAATTTTTGTCCCTTTTTCCCTACTCTTTCTGGCGATTTTCGTCGAGATTAACCTGGAGAAAAAAAGCGAACGATATTTCACCCTCTTTATACTAATTTTTTCTGCTACTTTATTGTTTTTTTCTTGTTAATGTAAAATACTCGACGAAGTACTCGTATATTTAAGCGAAATAACACCGAAATTAATAACTCGCTTTGTTTTATGATGAAGTATATTTTTCATCAGCTATATCATTTTTTTTTCTCGTGCTAGCCACGAGGAAATTCGATCTAGTCTCTTGTTGGCTGTTCGCATTATTTTGACCTTGATTCCGCGCCCGTCATTTTTTATGGTGCTATAGTAAAGTGCGATAAATTCGCTAAAAAAATATCATTGTCGAGGTGTTAGTTATACTCGTATTTTATTGCAATAATTTCGCGCCATTTGCCGAAGATGATTATACATTGGTGAAAAATTGGTAACAAAAAATACGCCGTTGGAAAATTATCAAGTTATAGTAACTTCTAAGTTATAAATATACTTACCTGAGATTGTACAAGTTTGTTTACGTGTAATATTAGCAGATTCGAATTGTTGTCTTTGCACGAATATCAAATGTAGTGTAGGTATAGGTATACGAAGTGTGTGCATGCAATTGTAGATAGCTATTGCTGTGAATCTTTTTTGTCGATTAAGCATGAATTGGCAATTCATATAGCGTGCACTGATAGCGTAATTTTTAGTAATGTGCACGATTTTTCTAATTAGGTATAGGTACTTGGTCAAATGCGAAAAAAATCGTTTTGAAGATATCAGCATTACAACGAGTTTACCTTAAAAGGATCTCTTGTGTGTGAGAGGATCGATGATTCAAACGTACGGTCAAGCATGTGAATTCATTTATACTCGTATGTGAAAGACGATTGTAGAACTGGCAGAAAAGTAACCGCATATTTTTTCACGAAGCAACGCCTTTACTGTTATCCTTGAAAAAATTGGAATTTTCCGTTTGAATTTTACTTTTATTAAGAAGTAGGTTCTTATACTTACACTTAACTAGGCCCCATCTCTGTATTTGTTTTGGAATTTCTCTCAAATTTTTCTCAAAATATTTCATTAATTATCGAAAAAAATGAACAATTTGTGGCCATAAATTGTAAATTGATTTTTTTTTAAATAATTACTCAGTGTAATTAATTAATTCAAAAAAAAAATTAAATACCTAATTAAGATTTTAAAAAATAATTAAAATTGTTTTCGAAGTTATTACATCAACGTAATTATTTTTAAAAAACCATATTCAAAAATTTTCACTTACAAATTAATTAATTGAATAAAAAATTTCGTTTAGGACCTAGGCAGGTAATTAGGTATACTTAAAAAAAATCATCAAAATACGAAAAAATAAAAAAAATAATTATACAATAATTTGAAGAAAATCAATTTTAGAATTTTCTTCCACGAGTTATTCTGTAGAAAAGTATATTTTTCTAAATCATTAATTTTCGAAAAAAAATTAAACTATTTTGGAAAAATTTCCAAAAAAAAATATTTTGTCAATTTTTTCAACAAAAAAAAAATCCAGTCTGGAAAATTAGTAAGTAGTTGAAATTTACCTGCAAAAAGTCGTCAAATAAAAAAAGTGAATTAAAAACGTAATACTTAGATACCTGTAGTCAACTGAAATTTTCTTCAAAATTATTTCATTATCAAAATTTTTGAAAAAATCTTGAATTTTACAGTGAAAAATCAACAATTTTCAACAAAAAACTCTTCAAATGAATTTCAAAAAAAAAAAAAAAATTAAATTAAAACTTTCGTTAAGTATGAGTATTTAAAATTTTTCTTAAAGTTATTCTATCAGTACCTAGGTAAATTTTTTGAAAAAAATCACAATTTTTTTAACTATTTTATTGTGAAAAATTGGGAGGGGGATAAATAAGAAATTTTTTTGATTTTCGAATAAAAAGTCACCATAATTATAGATAATTTAAAAAAAATAAATAATTAAATTTTTTATTCAATCATCGAAATTGGGAAAATCTACATCTTTGGAAAAAATCAACCATTTCCCACAAAAAAACTGCAAATATATATTTTTTTAAAAGTGCAGTGTAAGTAAGTACTTACATGAAAAAATTTTACCAAAAAATAAATCGTCAAAAATTCACAAAAAAAATGAATAAGAAAATAAATATTGTTGATTTTTGAAAAAATCGAAAAAACAATTTTAAACAAAAAACAGTCGAGTTTTCAAAAAAGAAATTTCAACTTTTGTTGATTTTTGAAGAAAAAAAGAGAATTCGATTCTATAGTTGAATGGTGTAATTTTAAAAGGCGCTAAGTGCCAAAAACATGTTTTCGAGATAATCGCGTTTAAATGTTTGGATAGCTTGGAGATTTATAGGAAAGGTTGAAATGGCGAAAATGGTGGTACATAGCATACTTTGAACACGTCATCATCATTTTGAGCGAAAATCAAACCAATATCAACATCTTCGAATCGATTTTTAGGGGTTTCAAAAATACGCATTGAGCATTAAATTTAAATATAATAGTGTTTATTCTTGTTTAGTGCCTAAAATATTGAAGATAGGCAAAAAGTAAAAAGAACCTTTTTGAAAGGAAATTTAATTTTCTACACGATAGGTCTATTTTTTTATTCATTCAAAGTTAAGTACACATTATTTTCTCTAATTTCAAAAAATTGATAAATTTTCAAAAATTGACAAAAATGTTTTATCTTTCTCGCATAGCTCCTGAAATATTGAAGATATGCAAAAAGTGAAGAGGATCTTTTTGATTGGAAATTGAATTTGCTGTAATGTTAAAGTCTTACGTTTTTGATTTTCTCAAACTTAGCAAACTTTGATTATTTGCGCCATCTTTAGAGCGAATTTTGAACTATTCAGAAATAGATATTGACGTCTTTGATAGGTTCAGATTATGACGGCATGGGCATAGTATATTACGATAGCAATAACTCCATTTCGACCAAGATGGCACTTAGCGCCTTTTAAAATTACACCATTCAGTTATTCTTTTAATGAATTTTTTGAAAAAAAATAATGATCCGTCATTTTTGATAAAAAAGTTACCTAGGTATCATAATAATTTTTAGCAAAAAAAGAAATCGTAAAAAATTTACCAAAAAAAAAAAAAATTGAGAAATTTTGTCAATTTTAGAAAGAAAAAAAAATCATTATAATTTGAAAAAACAATTTTGAAAAAATCGTCAAATTTTCGAAAAAAAAAAAAGAAATTGGAAATATCTATACCTACAATATGTAAACAAGAGTGAAAAAATTTATTATTCTCAAACATTAGGTATACTTAAATACACATAATTATATCTAGACGTACTTAGTTGTATTTTTTGAAATTTTTTCTTCAGACTTATTCTATTAGTCAGTTCGTTTCTCAAAAATTTTCATAATTTTTTTTTCATCTTCATTTTTAAAAAAAATCATATTTGAAAAGAAAAATTCGCATTAGAAAAAACATTTATATACTTACTTACATAGGTAATCAAAAAAATTGAGAGTGAAAAGTGAAGTGGACAGAAAATTGAAAAATAAGAACCTGGTGTTAGGCCTACATTTAGTGCTGATTGAAAAAAAATTAAATACTTATTCATTTTGTTTAAATTGGAATTTTAATCAATGTATAAAAAAGGTTTCAACTGAATCATTCCATATTGACCCCCAAGAAAAAATGACATCTGCGAGACTTTTTCCACAACCCTCTGCATGAGTCATGCCCAAAATGAAGCAGGCGAAGCTACTCATCCATCACAATCCAAATCCATACCACCCGCACCGTAAGATGATTCAATGATTCATCTTATACATTAAAAACGTGTTGACCCCCACTGCAATGAAACCATATTATGTATTTAAATACGTAATTGAACTTGAATGGAATAACGTTCGTACTTGTATACAAACATCGCAGGTCGATTACTACTCTTGGTTTTCGTTACCGCAATCTAATCCAAGATATAATTACAGCTAGCACCTTCGTCAGAAAATACCAGTCGTTGCAAAAGACTCGCTGTACGTCTACGTACGTACGATGACAAGTAGTTGATCGATTACGTTGACCAAGTAAAAAAAAAATATTCTCAGCTGACATGCGACTGATGCCATGTATGGAAAAATTTATTTTACTCCTGTCTCAATTAAATTATACAAACGTAGACGGGTTGAACTAGTTTTTTTTTTGTTCAAAAAGCTCTTCGAGACTTTTTCGAAAACTTACAAATGCATTGATACTTACAATAGTTTCTAGTTGGCTCAGGCCTTGTTGAATTTTATCTAGTTTAATATACTACGTGTATACTTAATATTCAAAATTGGATAGAAGGGAAGGGTCCAATTGAAATTTTTGTAATGACCAAAATTATTCCTAGGATTCTCATCTACAAATTTTGTTTGAAAATTTTTTCAACTTGATCCCCCTCCCCCGATTTTGCACAATACTTATTTGGATACTTATTAAAAATTGTGTGAGGGGGAGAAAGGGAGGATTGAATTGAAAAATTCTTCAAACAAAAGTTGTAGTTTAAGGTCTGAGAAATAATTTTAGTTATTATAAAAATTTCGATTGGACCCCTCCCTTCCCTCCAATTTCAGATAACATTATTTAGATACTTATTCAAAATTGGGGGGAGGGGTGGTTCAATTATTGAAATAATTTTCAAACAAAAGTTGTACATTGAGGTCGTAGAAATAATTTTGGTCATTATAAAATTTTCGATTAGACTCCTCTTTCCATTCCTCCCTTCCTCCCTACTTTCTTTTCCTTCCTTATTAAAAAGTAGGAGAGGTAGGGGTCTAATAGAAAAAATTTTCAAACAATAGTTGTAGCTTGAAGTCTTACGAATAATTTTGGTCATCACAAAAATTTTGATTGGACCACTCCCTCCTCTCCAATTTTGCATAATATACGACTTAGATATTTATATTATTAAAAAGTGGGGTGATAGGGGTCTAATTGAAAAAAAATTCAAACAAAAGTTGTAGCTTGAAGTCTTACGAATAATTTTGGTCATCACAGAAATTTTGATTGGACCACTCCCTCCTCTCCAATTTTGCATAATATACGACTTAGATATTTATATTATTAAAAAGTGGGGTGATAGGGGTCTAATTGAAAAAAAATTCAAACAAAAGTTGTAGCTTGAAGTCTTACGAATAATTTTGGTCATCACAGAAATTTTGATTGGACCCCTCCCTCCCCTCCAATTTTGAATATCAAGTATGTAAGTAATTGGACGTGGTAAAATTCAACAATGAGCCACTTCCATGTAAAAAAAACTGTGCAAACTAGACACTATACGAATGTCGATGAATTCATTAATCGAGACTGAACAATTTGTCAGTGTATTTTCAGTACATCTTGGCGTCGTTCGTGACGCCAATTTTACTTTTTAGCGATTCGTTTATCAGAATTTATTGCATTCATTGACGAAGTTTACCCATTTGCATTATTAAAAACCGAAACTTTGTAGCGATAAACGTTGTACGAGTTGTAAAAAAAATCACAGCGGTGGGCTCGGTGGGAGAGATGCGGTCTGGTTTAATTTTTTTTTTCTCACATCGAGCCTCGTGTATGGCATGGCAGTGCAGTGTTTGAAGAAGAAGAAAAAACTAGTATAGGAGGTGAAATGGCTCCGGGAGGTATTTTTATATATACATATTTTTTATTCCTAAATAATGCACGCGTATATTTCGCTTAATTCAACGCTCATTAAAGTGGTTTTAAATATAGTAATTAATTACGTGTGGTATATAATATAACATTGCGAATAAAATAAACCGAAGTAGAACGCTGGTACTAATTTTTCGGTGCAACTTGCTAACTACTTTTCTAAATACGCGATTTTGTAATCTGACCTATTCTTAGATGTGTTTGGACTCTTTATACCGTCTCCATTGCGACTTTTTGTTCCAACGGATTATCGCGTTTAATTGCAAACCTACCACTGTAGGTACGTCGCATCGTATAGTCCTAGTTGTCGTTAAAATGTGCGCAATAAAAGGGCGTACCTATGTATTCTATGTGCATCTGAATGGAAAATTTCGTGCGTTCGCAGCCGCATCGTGAATATTAATTTTATTACGTTCTTTTTCGTAACTGTCCAGTTGGAAAGGAAAAAATCTGATGGAAATCGATTAAAATATTTTAATTATTTTCGATCACACATCTAGATAAATTCTACGTGACAAATTCGTCCAAACGTTTCTGACAAATCTGACAACCGAGTGAAAAAACTTCATGCACCTACACATATTGCCTAAGTTTCTAAATGAAGGAGCTACAAAGTGAAAGTTTTGAAAATTAGTATTTTTAAGCAAAATCATTTGGCAACACTGCATTAAAAAATTTTTTCGACGCAGGGTTTTCAGAACTTTGAAATGCCTATCTTTGAAATTGAAGGAGTTACAGCTACACGAAATTCCAGTCAAAAATATTGCCTACCTCAATTTATTACGGTGCAGTGGTATTACATAAAAGTCGTGATATTCCGCCAAAACAATACATTCCTTAAAAACAAATTTTTTCAACAGACTTGACATTTCGATAGTTTAAAAAAAATTTTACTAAAAAAAATGATTAAAGGTTTTTAAAAATTTAGACAAAAAAGTACCTACCATTTTTTCATTTTTCCAAAAAATTTAAAAAAAAGTTCTTTCAACTACCTACTTCAAAAAAGTTTTAAAAAATTTTATTCCAAAAAATTTGGGGATTTTTCTTCAAAAAAAAAAAAAAAAAAAAAAAAGTAAATTATTCATTTCTGAAATCAAAACGAAAGAAATCTGCGTCAAAATGAAGTGAACTCCAAAAAAACAAGAGATTTTTTCCACAATGTTATGTGAAAATTTTGACTATTTTTGAAAATCAAGGCGCTAAGGAGCCTTATACTCCCCTTCTGAGTGACCAAGGAGGCTAAAAATTGGTATGGAGGGTTTTCCACTCAAAATGAACAACATACGAGTATTAAAAAATGAGCAAAATCGAAGACCATCGATTTTTTTCACTCCACTCTCTGTAATACTTATCTATCTATGTGTGCGTAAAATAAACGACGTAAACAACAGCGCCGAAAATAATTAAAAAATTACTTTAATTTTAACTCGAGCACGCGAAAAAAAACAACTAAATTCGCCCTCGTTTGGTGCTCACGCCGCCGGTGCACAATGGTTGAAATTATTCGTGTCTCGGAGAGCTTTTTTTTACGATTATTTTTTATTTTAATTAAAAAAGTTCGAACAAAGTGTGCAATATACCTACTCTTCGCGGACTTGGCTTGGCTATCTCGATAAAAAATTCATTCGTATTGAGGTCTTATCCTATGCTCTTAACAATACACCTTGTTTTTAGAAGAAAAATCTCAAAGGTTTTTTAGGCGCTTTAATTTCGTGAAACCACAATGCAATGGTAGTTTTGATGAATTATTTCGAATGTAATAAGGCTCTGTTAAACGTGAACCTTACCAAAAAAAAAATTTCGTCTGGGGAAACTCCCAATACGTGACGTATCAAACTTTTTGCTGATTTCAGCAGTAGTCTTCAACCCTTTAATTAGGTATAGAAAAAAAAACTCCTGAATTGTGATAATATAATAGGTATTAGCGTCTACTTAATATAGATGCGTATCTCGAATCGAATATTTGTATAGATTGATACCTGCGTTGCACGATTTCATTTTTCCAAATCACTGAATCAGATGATATTATTTCTTCCTTATTACGCATTCTTCAACTATACATAATTATTATTCGATGGCAATTTCGATTGATACTTTGTGCTCAGGGACTGGAATAAAAACTTTCATGCTTTTAATTAATTGCCTTATGATAATGGTAGTTTCAGTGATTTTTTTTTCAAAAATTTTTTATCTTTTTTTTTCGCAAAACTTCCTCTCAAATATATTTTATTGTGAAAACTTTTTGACTCAAAAAACTCTTTCTTCAAAATTTATTTCGATTTCTTTTAAATATTATTTTTTTAAATATATGTATTTTACGTAAAAATTGTTTTAATTTTTCTCTTGTAAAATAAAAATGTAAAAATTTTCAATGAGAAAGTTCAAACAAATTTGAAATTTTTACATGGAAAAATTCGAATATCTCTTTTTTTCTCTGAAATTATATTCACTCATTCACTTTTCTTCATTGAAAAATTCATTGGTATGTAAAAAATTGGGAATAAATTTTGTTTAAAATCTCAAGAAAAAAAATTGAAAAACACACTAAACATGGGTTTTATAATAACTTCAAAAAAAACATTAGGAGAAAAAATTTGAAGAATAGAACAAAAAATTGGAAAATTGTTCATTGAAGAAGATTATACCCAACTAATTTTTAAATGAAAAAATTCTAAAAAATCAAGAACAAAATTAATTTGAAATCACACGATGAAAATTTCCAGAAAATATTTCCTTGCATAATTACCTTTGTCAAAAAAGGAAATTTAGGTATAGATTTTTTTTTACTTAAAAGAATTCTCCAAAAAAAAAATTTTAATTTTTTTATCCCAAATTTCAAAGAAATTGTTTTCTTTTTGAAGGAGTAGGTACTCGTATGGCTGAGAAATAAATTCCTTTCAAAAAGAAATCTTCAAAAATTGAAAGTTTTTTTTGCAATGACTCTAAAAAATTGGGGCGAGCATTATTTTTTATTTCAAGAAAATTCAAAAAAATTTTACTTCAAAATTTTAGAAAATATTTATACTCCTCCCCACCAAAATTTTAGACTTTTTGTTTTAAAAAAAACAGCGATTTTTTTCCTTTATTAATGAGCGATTTACCTAGGTATTTAACTCTAAAAAAAAAAATTTTTTTAAATGGAAAGCTTTTTTCTCACAAAAAATTAAAAGAATTAAATTTTTTATGTTTTGAAAAAAAATGATACCTAAGTAAATTTTTTTTACTCAAATTAAAAAAGAATAATTTAAAAAAAATTGAATATTTTTTGTTTGCAATGTCTTTAAAAAATTAGGATGAGCATTATTTTTTATTTCAATAGGTGAAATTCAAAAAATTTTTATTTCAAAATTTTAGAAAATATTTATCCTTCCTCCACCAAAAACTGAGAAACTTTTTTATTCCAAAAAATGAGCGATTTTTTCCCTTCATAAATTAGTGTTTGTCTAATTCTAAAAAAATGTGAAGCTTCTTTCTCAAAAAAAGAAAAGAGTTTTTTGCAATAAATTTTTTTTTAGATTTTCAACTTTGAAAAAAAGTCCATCCAAAAATTCAAAATTTCAGAAAATATTTGTACCCCTCCCTCCACCAAAATTGAGACTTTTTTATTCCAAAAAAATGAGCAATTTTTTCTTTTAAGTATAAATGAATAATTTATCAGGATTTACTTATTTAGTTTTTGTTTGTTTTTTTTTACAAGGGAAACGAAGTTGAGAATATTTTGCAAGAATATTTCTTTAGATTTTTGCAATCATTTATCATATTGAAAAAAAAGAGATTCTAGAAAAAAAAATAAAAAGCTTCTTTCTCATACAAAATTTTAAAAAAATTTCTAAAAAAAAGTACCTATAGATTTTTTATTCTGAAAAAAACATTAAAAAATAATTTTAAAATTGTTTTACCCAAATTTCAAAAAAAGAGTACAAAAAGAAATTATTTTTAAAGAAAAACTCCAAAAAAAAATTGAAAGTTTTTTTTGCAATGACCCCCAAAAAATTGGGATGAGCATTAATTAAGTAAATATTTTTTATTTCAAGAAAATTCAAAAAAATTTCACTTTAAAATTTTAAAAAACTATTTATACCGCAACCCGCCCCCTACATCAAAAACTGAGAGTTTTTGATTCCCAAAAAAAGGAGAAAAAACCTGGAAAGCTTCTTTTTTGCAAAAACTAAAATATTTTTTCTAAAAGAATTTGTAGGTATTCCACTTTGAAAAAAATCATCCAAAAATAATTAAAATATTATTTACCCAAATTTTTAAAAAATGGGACCAGAAATATTTTCTATTCGTATCCCTAAAAAAGAAATTCTTTTCAAAAAAAATCCTCAAAAAATTGAAAGTTTTTTTTTTGCAATAACTACAAAAAAAATTAGGATAAGCTTTTTTTTTATTTCAAGAAAATTCAAAAAAGTTTTAATTGCTTCAAAATTTTAGAAAATATTCAAGTATACCCCGCCCTCCCAAACAAAAATTGAGATTTTTTTTATTCCAAAAAATGAGCGATTTTATTTCCTTTGGTATAAATGAGTGATTCATCTAATTTATTTATTTATTTATTTTTTTAATTGGAAAGCTTCTCTCTCCCAAAAAATTGAACCAATGTTTTATTTGTTTCTTACTTCAAAAAAATTTAGATACCTAAGGATTATTTTTTTTAATTAAAAAAAAATTCCGAAATTTTTATTTCAAAAAATAATTTAGATAGGTGCCTACCTAAACCTATCATATTCATAACTACAAATACGTAAATTATCAATCGATGAAAATCTAGATAATTCTAAGTTTCCATATCATAAAAATAATTAAGTATCTAAATTAGCTAACCTAATCGAAATGAATTTTTTAAGAAAATTGGTCCATTCGATTACCTAGTTGAATCAAAGAAAGAGGTATTATTTGAGGCATTATCTTCTAAATTGTCCCTGAATATCAATATTTTATGATCAAAATATATTTTCTATTAAAAAACAATGTATTATATTTTTCACATCGACACTACATGCCAATAAATTATAGTACCTAAAAGCAATTAGTGTAGTGAGTCGGTAAAGTCAACATACCAAACTAATAACTAGCCTCGAAGATAAGAGAGGATGTACGTAATACGTGTGTAATTCTGTGCCTTATTGGATTGATAGTGATACCTAAAAGGAAGGAAGTTGATTATATTCAACTGATTTTAATATTTTTCGTATAAACATTTTTTTTCCAACTTCAATGTTTCGAATATAATTATACGTACTGTAGGCATATTTCATAATTACGATTTCATCTACTTGCAAATTTATTCTAAAACTGTATAATTTGTCAATTTTCAGAAGAATTCTCGGCAGTTTTCACCTTCAAGTGGAAAGGCGAAGAATTATCGAGATTAGTCGATAATGGAACTCGAGTTGTGGTCCATATTTCTATCGCTGAAGTGTGCCCGCGATCGACGACCAACATTAACAAGTAAGTTAATAATGTACCAAGAATCTCGATGACTTTGAAACTCATTTAGGGAGATAGTCGTTTCTATACATAATTATGACGTACAGTACGAGTTATAATAAAGCTGTCGTTGACACGTATCCGTAGTATGAGAATTTATCGAATAAATTTTACTCTTAAATACACACATATGTAATGTACTTACGAGTCGGGCGAAAAGTATGAAATTTCCGCCCGCGAATCGTGTAGTTAGTACGGATTGCCTGGGGATTTTTAAAATCAGAGTTTATGGTTTACTTTGTGTATCCGCGCGCGGGTTTCGTCTGTGTAATCGATAATGAAAAAGAGCTGGTGACGTCAAGCGATTCAGATTTGAATTTTGTGTATTTTGTATGCGATAGAGCATAGAGCGGAGAAAGGAAACAAAAAACACTATCGTTATTTCTGTTTTTCGTTAGAGTATAGAGCTCGAGCTTGCCTTAATGAATGGTAGTAAGCATGTTAACGTGCATAGCTAGAGCTACGTAGAGATAAATTTGAGACGTTACGACGTGCCTCGATACGACTCAGCTTCCCATTTCCATTCTTCGAAACAGATGCAACTGAGTGATACTTTAATAACATTTTTTATCTACCAATTTCTAACGCGAGAAGGATTCGATGTTTTGACTTATATGAGTGGGTAGAAAGCCACCAGTCGTTAAACTACCTTTTTTTTTTTTTTTTTTTTTTTTTATTTATTTATTTATTTATTTTTTTTATTATTATTTTTTTTATTTATTTATTTTTTTTTTTTAACTACCTAGATTTGTAATCTCGAGTAGAAAAATATTCGCGAAAAGGCCATAAAAAAATTCAATCGGGTCAAAGTAGGAGCTTCGAAGAAGTCATTTGGTACGGTAATCGTTATTATAGTATGCATACGAAATTTCAAAGACACCAATCGATATAGGCGACAAGTGTTATTCGTTTATTTTAGTCTAAACTGTTAAATTAAGATGAAAGATGGAATCTTTGCTACAAACAACGAAGGCCTTTTGCTTCTACTTTATTTACAAATAACATAACGTAGGTAGGTTGGCTTTATAGAAACATTAAATCGCATAATTTGGCTACGGTTTTGGATTTTTTAAATGTTAATTTTTCTTCTTTTATCGCGTCATCCTTGAATTTTCTCATTCATTCGAAACACAGCATCGCGTATTTCGGATATTGAAAAATATTCTTTGGAAATATAACGCTTTTATCTTATTTGAAAATCGATTTAATGACGATTTCTGAACACTACTGCTGAACTCCTTCAATTTTGAAGGTTGTAATTTAATTAATATTTTATTATAAAGATCAAATTTTAAGCGAAACAAAAAAATACAAAATACGAATAAATTGGGCGACGTTTCGAATTTCGATGAAATTCGAAACGTCGCCCAATTTATTCGTATTCTGTATTTTTTTGTTTCGCTTAAAATTTGATCTTTATAATAAAATATTAATGTACATCTTCGCGAAACTTTTTATGTTTTTGTATTTTTTCCTAGTTGTAATTTAATCTTGGGACTTATTTTATTCGCTTTGAAAAGTCTCGCGTAACTTGATTCAAGCTGAAATTGATGTCGTTTTGAAATTTATCATTTCATTTCATGTTCAAATCGCACAAAATGGGCAATCGACGATTTCTTTCACCATTAATTTTTCCATTCAAAAAAAATATACTTAGGTATAAATTTTTTTTCAAAAAACTTAAAAAATTATAGGGAGATAAAGATTCAGTTTTTAAATATTTTTTTTTCTCTATAATACATGCGTAAAAAAACCACAGGAAGCACGTACTTTCTATGGCCAACTTTTTTGATTATTTTTTCACAATTATTATTTTTTATTTTCTTTAAAAACAAATTTTCGATTTTATTGTGAAATTCATCAAAATTTTATGCGAACAATATTTTTATTTCATTTTTTCGTTTTGTTAGGTAAGTACGTATTTAAAAATTTTTTAGGAAAATAAATTTTTCATCAGGGTTTTTTAGTTTGTTGAAGATTTTTTCAAAAAATAGGTAATTTCAACTCATATGGTAGGTATCTACCTTTGGTGAAAGTAATGAAATAGTGTTGATTTGAAAAAAGGGCAGTAAAACTAGTAAAAAAAAGGTAATTTTGTCAAAATTTCAATAAAAAAATGTAGTGAAAAAATCAAAAGATTGAAAAATAGATATTGAAAAATCACTTAACTAGTATTATTCATCATTGAACAAAATTTAAAATACGCAGATTTTGTAAATTTGAGTTCGAATTTCTTTAAGAAGTGGATATGAGGGCTTATCAATTTTTGGTTTTGAAATTGAATAATTTTTTGATTTTTTTTTTTTTGTAAATAATTTTAAAATTTTGTGAAATAATTTCTATTGTTTTAACCACTTTTAAATTTTTTTTTGACAATTTTTTTTGATTCCTTTTAAATTTTTTTTCAAATACAAATTTGATAACCATTTTTTTTTTTTTTTTTTTGTTGTCAGTGTTTTCAAATTTTGTTTAAAAACTATTTTTTGAAATATTTTGAAATAACTTTTCAACTTTGAAAATTTCTTATTTAATATAATTTTTACAAATCTACTAATTTTACTTGTCATCCATTTAATTTTTTTTTACCTGAGAACATTTTTTACATTTTTCAAAAACTTTTTCCTGCGTGTAAATTTCTCGTCAAGTTTTTCAGTTCTTAAATTATATTTTTTTAATAGGTAGGTATATACTTAGACATAGAGACCATTTTTTTTTAATTGATAAAAAAAAACAATTTACAATTTGAAAAAAAGAATCGTAGGTAACTAATTTAAAATTTTTCGTGAACCAAGTTTTTTTTTTCAATTTTTTATTTATTTATTTTTTTAAATATAAAATCGCGTTTTACATTTTTCAGTCGTTTTCCTTCATTTTGATAACCAATTTTTGAAAATTTAATTATCAATTTTTTCAAATATTTATTTAAAAACATTTCTTTTTTCAAATATTTTGTGTAAAAAATGAAATTTTTCAATTTTTCAAAAATATAATTTTTTTGGTTTTTGAAAAGATTTTTTCTAAGTTCATAATAATTGATAAGGTATTTGTACGTTCAAAACATAGTTTTATTTCATACATTTTTTTTTCTTTTTTTAATTGAAAGCATAAATTTTAGTTACATTTTTTAAAAACTTTTTTCTATGTTAATTTTTCGGAATATTTTTCAGTTTTCAAAATATATGTAAAATGGATGTACAAGTAGGTACCTAGGCATAAATTTTTGGAAACTGGAAAAAAAAGTAATATCATACCTAAACAATTTATAAAAAAATTTGTGTACAATTTTTTTTTTTTTTTTTTTTGTAAACAACTTTAAAGTTTTTGTGTTGGTATCAAGTTTTTATTTTTTTAAAACTACGTTTCAAACTTTTCTGTAAATTTTTTTTTTTGATCTCTTTAAAAAATTTTCATCGTCAATTTTTTCAAATTTTTATTTTAAAACATTTAAAAAAATATTTTGTGTAAAAAAAGTTTTTCAATTTTTTAAAATCGTTTTCAAGATTGAAAATTTCTTTGATTTATGAAAAGATTTCTTCACATCTATGATCAGATACCTACTTACCTAATTCTGCATAAAAATTATTTTTCGTTTTTTTGTTCATGAGTAAAAAAAATATATTTATACATAGCTACCTAATTTTTTTTTTTTTTTTTTTTTCAATTTCTCAGACGTTATATCTACCTTTTCAAGACTTCTTGTCAATTTTTTTGATATTTTAATTTTTTTTTAAATATTGTAACCAATTTCGTAGAGTCAATTTTCAACATCAACTTTTTTCAAAAACATTGAAAAATAATTTTATAGTAAACAATTGTGTCCTAATTTTTTTTAGCTCCATAAAATTAACTTTTTAGCCAAATTTTCGTAGAAAATGATGGCTATTGTGTTCGACCCCAATTTCATGGATTTCTTGTCAATAGCTTTGTTTTTTTATCGCGGATTATGCACAATCTGGATTTTGGATTGTGAGGGTTTGTGCGAATCCATTTAATAATCTGCTCGATGAGTAGATTATGAAAGTGGATTATGGATTTTATTGTGTTCTTTTGTTATGTTTTTGATAAACCTTTCAGAATAATTGATCAGAACATTTCTAAAGCTTTTTTTAAGAAGTAAATGTTAGAATCCATAATCCAGATTCTGCATAATCCGCGATAAAAAAACAAAGCTAGTATTCGAATAATTCATTATTTTAAAGTGGTCCGTTTACAAAAAAAAAAAAAAAATCATCATTTCAAAGTGGTTAAAAAATGCATGACGGGATTTCAAAATTGTCTGAACAATTTTAAACTGTTTTGTGAATTAATTCTTTTTTTTTTGCAAAATCATTTTTTGAATTTTAAATTTTTTTCCCGCAATCACTTTGAAAAAATTTTGTTTCAGAGTTTAAAACTTTTTTTTTCAATTTTTGAAAATAAGTTTTTTCAATTTCTTCAATTTCATTATTATTTTTTTAGTTTTTAAAAGGAACTGTAAGAAATTTCTTCTCAATTTTATTTATTTGTGAAATTGATTACTATTTCGACCTATTTTTGAATACCAATTTTTAAAAAAATTACGAGTAATTTTAATTTTATATTTTTATCAAAGCAAATTTTTCAATTTTATGTAGTGCGAATTTCAAACTGAAGCGGAAATCCTTCAAGTGAGAAAATTTTTCCAGTCCATATTGACCTTAAAAGTTATTTAGAAGTAGGTCTCGAAACATTCAATGAAATGAAACTGCGTAAAATTGAAATATTATTGATTCGAATTACCTAAAATTACACTCGATTGTTCTTTAATTTCAGGGAAGTGTAGACATAGCATAGGGGTAAATTGATTTAGACAAACTCTTCGTGCATATCGATTACACGGTTTCCCAATATAAGGTATTTTTGGAGTGCCAGTACAATACCTAGGAAGGCGAAATGACTCGCTGTGTAATGTAAGAGCAAGAGCATGTATACGAGATGAATACGGAAATTCGAAGTTGGCCTGGAGAGAATTAATCTACATGGAAATATTTCACATCGGGGAATCGTTACGGTGTGTAGAAATTAATAAACGAACGTAGAGGATATCCTTGAATATGGCTTTCTTCGGGCAGTTTGCAGTATACGAAATGGAAACATAGACAAATATTCGGTACTGTACCGAAGCTGCATGCCTCGCATAGACCGAGTAATGCTGGCCACATTATAAATAACGCCCGAGCTTGAGATTCAAAACCCGAGGCACGTGTCTAAAAAGTTCGTTTAAAATGGGGGGGGGGGCATTGGCCTAGGGGGGAAATATTTTCAAGGCAGGTTGGCTCGGTAACTTTTTACGGTCAAGATTACAAATAGCACGCGAATATCTCATGTATCATCGCATTTGACCGGATAACAAAGGTCGTTTGTGTGGTTTAACTTTCCATACGAATTTGGGTCTTGGTTTGATAAGTTTTATTAATCGATCGCCTCTTTTGGTGTTTTTAATATACGGATTGGGGTTGTTAATGTCAAGGATAAGTGTTTACAAAAGGGTGCACGACTTGACGTTTTTTTTTACTGTCTCGTTGACCAAGTGTCGTTGACTGTGGTTCGATGAATAAGTGGTCGACGATTTTTACTCAAGTTGGCTAAAAAATTAATCCACTCGAATATTAAAAAAAAAAAAAAAATCATTTCGTTTGTACCAGTTATTTATACGCTCTTATAAAAATAAAACTTGGGAAGGAAGTGATTTCTTTTCATGAAATCCGGTCCAATTTACTAAACAACCAGTCTGTGTGGGAATTTTCCGAAAGCCTTGTTCACGATGTACGACTGCATAGGTAGTATCTGAAGTTCATTAACATGCGAAAATTTCACTCGTACCGAAAACAGAATCTTAAGTATGCAGTTTAATCGTCGAATCGATTGTTTTGCAATTGAATCAGCTTCAACTGAATACGACTGACTCGGCGTTATAATAATCTACCTAACTGATGAATGAGACATTAATAATAATTAAATAGGAAAAGTGGCTCTGTTAAGGTCACCTTGTTCGGTACCGTATTATTTTCTCATGAATCGACACGACCATGAAAATTTGATAGCATTCGTGGCTGTCGCGGGAATATCCGTCAAGTGTATGCAGGTTGGGCTCAGATACAAAGATTACAATGTATAAGGCTCCTTTTTAAAAGATAACTAGCCCTAATATACCTACTTAATTGTGGTTTGGTTGGCGCCTACCCTTCAAATGTTTGACAAATGGTTTTTTTTTTGTTTTTTTTTTTTAAATTTTTAAGAGGTATTGTGGTGTTGGTCCTTTTTTCAATATCGAATTTCTGAAATTCAATTTTCACAAAATGTGGTTTTGCTTTCGAAAAAATTGAGAAAAATTAGCACTTTTTCACCTGAAAATAAACTCATAAAATTCTCAAAAATTACTGTTGAAAGTAATAAGTAGTTTTAAACATGATTTTTCAAAATGTGTTTTTGAAAAAAAAATCAAAAAATTTTAGGAAATTCCTTTGAACAAAAATGTTTAAATTTTTTAATTAAAAAATTAACTAAGTTTCAGATAAAAAAACTTGTTTTTCTAACAAAACTTGAAAGAATTTAATTTTGCACAAAATAAAAAAAAGTTTTAAACCAATTTTTTTGGAATTTTATTTTCAAATTAACCGAAATTTTTTGTGTATTTTTTTCAAAATGTGTTTTTGAACAATCTTCTAAAAACTGTATTTTTCAAATGTAGGTATTGAAAATTTTAACGTTATTTTTTAAAAACAAGATTTCAACAAAAAAATTAAAAAATTTTTGAGAAAAAATTTGAAACAAAATTTTGATCAAAATAATTATGTTTTGGATAAAATTTGTTTTCGAAAAAATATTAGCACGTGTTTTCAAAAAAAAAAAAAAAAATCAGTGCATGAAAAAAATTGAATATCATTTTGAAAAATGTTTTGTAGAATTGGTTTTTAGGAAATATTTTTAAAAATGTCTGAATAAAATTTATGAATCTAGATAAGAGTTTATGAATAAAATTAGTTTGTGGAAAAATTTCTAAAGATGCAGTTTTTCTTTTGAATGAAATTTTGCAAACTGTATTTTTGGACTGAAATTTTTTGATTTCGTTTTTTGCAATGTTTAAAAAAAGATTTTGAAAACATTTTTATCGTGTTTTTCTTGAATGATTTTGTTCAAAAAAATGTTATTGAACAAAATTTTTCTGAATTTGTCAAATGTTCTTGAGCTAAATTTTTCAAAGTGTGATTTTAAAAAAAAAACCAACTAAAAAAATGTTTTTTTACAAACATTTTTTAAATGAATAAAATTATTTAAAAAATGTTTTTTTGGATGAATTTTTTTTAAAGAAAATTTTTAGAATGGGGTTTTGAACAAAATTTCTTAAAATGTGTTTTAAACAGTTTTTTTTATTATTTTTTGAACAAAAAAAAATAGGCCTTGAGTAAAATATTGTGTAAGTTGTTTTTTAGAGAAATTAAAAAGAAAGATGAAAAAATATGAAGAACATTTTTCAACATGTTTTTTAGGGTAATTTTTGTTTGAACGAAAAATTTTGAACTTTTTTTTTGAACGAAAATTTTAAAATTATGTTTTTAAATGTATTTTTAAACAAACTTTTTTTTGAATAAAATTTTGTACATCTTGTTTTTTAGACAAATTAAAAAAAAAATTTAATTTTAAGTAAAATTTCAATAAAGTGTCAAATATTTACTTTGCAAAATTTTTCTAATTTTAAAAAATGAATAGTTTTTAACTTTGTAAAAAAAAAAAAAAAAAAAATACCTAGTTGAAAAAAGAATTGTTTTAAGACAAAATTTTGGAAAATACGTTTTTAAACAAAATTTTCTAAAATGTGTTTTAAAAAAAAAATGTTTCTGCGTGTTTTTTGAACAAACTTAAGAAAAATTTATTTTCGAAAACAAATTAATGTGATTTTGAGCAAAATTTTTAGATTTAGTTTTTGAGCAAAATATTTTACTTAACATTATTATTGAGGCAAAATTAGATAAGCAACAAATATTGTTGTAGGAATAATTTTTTTAAATACGAGTAGGTATATGTTTGAAAAAAAATAAAATAGATTTTATTTTTGAGAAAAATTTGAAAAAAGTGTTTTTGTACAAAATTTGTTGAACAGAATTTTTAAAATTAATTATTTGAGCATTTAGGTACTTATAGACTTAACTTGTTTTTGTATCAAAATTGGACCAAACATATTTTCTGGAAAAATTTTTCCGTGCTAAAAAAAAATTTCAAATCTTTGGAGTTTGAGTTATAAATGTTTAAAAAACGTTTATTTATTTTTTATTTTTTTAATGAAAATTTGAAGAAAAAACTATTTTTTACTAGTTACTAAATATAAATTTTTCAATTTTTTTTTAGACAAAATTAAAAAAAAATGAATTTGAATTTCCACAAGTTTTTTGACCAAATTGAAAAAATTGCCCTTTGGAAAAATTAAAAAATTCTTTTGAATAAATCTTTTTCAAAATAAAATAACGATACCTTAATTATGTTTTTGGATAAAGTATAAAAAATAGGGTTTGAAGTTTGAACAAAATTTTTGAAAATATGCCACAAACCAATAATTGAAAAGTTGCTTTAAAAAAAATTGTGAGGAGTGAAAAATTGAAAAAATAAAATTATACAGTTACATAAGTTCATATAAAAATAATTTGCTTAAAAATTTTAAAAAATTTGAAAAATACATATTTTTTTGGATTTTTTCCATTCAATTTTTATCGCCTTTGTAAAATTGCCGGATTGCAATATTTCGGTGAAAAATTTTTTCTGCATTAGTCTCATAAAATTTTATGCATACTTTAAAAAGTACATAGAATTATTGATCACCCTTGAATGAAACGCCATCGTGTCCGATCACCTCCCAGAAAAAAAGAGGGAGCGAAGGGAAAAAAATCACTCCAAGTATCTCGTATCGTAGGATTCTGGTGCATTACTCGTAAAAGGCCTTACAAAAACTTGAAAACAATACGTGCTAAACAGTCTGGTAATGTCCAGCGCCCTTGTAAACGTTGTTTACACTATCAAGGCTAACAACTAAACGAACTTAAGTCCACGGTTATCACTCGTAAGACGGCCTAAGCGACTATTATTATTATTATTATATCTGTAGTATACGGTGTAATATGCGTACAGGAACACGACATAAGATCCGGCGTGCGAGTATTTTATGCATAATGCATGCATCGAGATTCAGTTCCGATAACAGGTTGATCCTTTCGTTCGCTGTGTATTTTACGAGTAAAATCGGAAACCACTTTTCAACAATTGACACCTTGGCTGGTGTTTTCTTTTCGCTTTTGTTACGATGACGCGATTGAAAGTTTCATATTTCATCGATCGTTCGTCTCTCTTCGTGGCTTCTATTTCATTCAACGTGTACTTTTTTACGTACGTAGATCTTTCCAATGGTGAGGGTAGGTGAGGGTCAGCGTTGCCAATGCTGCTGATTTTTCAGTAGGTAGATATACTACTTTTTCAAAGCTGCACTGATTTTCTACTAATCTACTGATTTTCAGAAAAATCAACTGATTTCTTCAAAAACCTTCAAATTTTTGTAAAAATTGATCTAAAAACAGGAAAAACAGATTTTTAGCTTATTTATTCTTCAAGTGTACTACTTTTTTCACAAAAAATTCACTAAAAGGTATAATTTATGAAAAAATAATTTTTTCTCTCCTGACTCTAATATTTTTTAAATGAAATTTTTTTTTTCTGGCCCCACTACATTTTTTTGGTAATTTGTTCCTAGCTGTGATTTTTCACAAAAAAAAAAACCGCTGAAAGACATGAATTAATGCCAAAACATTGTTTTTTCTCCCGAATCTACTACGTTTTCTTGAAAATTTATATCTACTGAATCTACTTCGAATCTCCACCTGGCAACACTGGTGAGGGTTATTTTGAAAAATACGCCGATGACAGACGTCAAATACGTGAAATTTTGAACGTTCTTTCTCGTATATACAATTACATACCTATCTATGCCTACGTACGTACCTACGTACAATGTGATGACGCGAAACACGCGAATTTTTGCTAATTCATCGACTTTGATAGCCCAACGTTGTTTTTATAACCGCCACACGCCATAAAAAACATTTCAAATACACGTAAATGTAGTAAAACGTGTACGCGAGTACTTTTTAAATACCCTTTGGTTTTTTGCTTTGTTTTTGTTAAAACTTACACAGCATTTTTTTATGGGCGACTTGTTTGACTTTTGTGCTCATAATGACACCTCCTGCCCTCCCATTCGGCTTGCACATCGAGTGGTAAATGCTATGAAACCCCTAAATTGGTTCGTTTAGTCACTTGAAAGCATATAAATATGTTGGATGATTGCATTCTATACCGAATGAACGGTATTCCTTAAGGGTAACTTTAGCTAGTTTAGGGTGAAATCATGAATTTAACCGGCTTTACACAATTTCATCTCCATTTACGCGCCCATTCGTCACATTACGTTTTTCCTTATTCGTGCTCCATGTTGGAGAAAATATGGAAAAATGTTCTAATGAGGTTTTGATAGTGAAAATCTGCGCTGCCTTTGTAAACTTTAATATCGAAAAATGAACATTTTTCCTCAGAATATATTTCTTTTTCTCTCTCAAAGGTTTCTTTTTTGATCGAGAGAATTTTATTTCAACGTAAGGTATATTCATAAAATGTTCCGCCATTGTGCAATTTAATCGTCTATTTTTAAAATTAAAATTTTTATACATATGATACCTACTTCGCAGTAGGTACGAAATTATTTTCGTCTTAATTTGAATTTTTTTTCCTCATATTGATTATCTTCTACTTTCGACATCAATATTAACTAAAATAATTTAATTTATAATTTGGGTGCATGTTTGATCAAATTACGTATCTTACGTTTAATTTTTTATAGATTTTTTTTTTGATAAGTAATTTTCCTGATGAGATTCCAATCGTTCGTAAGTAAGAGATTAGTATGAAAAAGTTTTTAAAAGGAGGTCAGAACTATGTTTTCATTTACAAAGAAGAGAAAATTCATTATTTTTGATTGAGTAATTTAATAATAAACGTCTCATTGGAAAATAATGACTAAATAATAAAATTGTGCGTATATAAAAAATAGAAAGAATTGTGCAAAATTTAAAAAATCACCAGGTTAATTTTTTTAGGTCCTTTTTCCATTTTTCATTAAAATAAATTAAATAGGCAATTATCATTTTGAAACGAGCTCATTGTCATTGCTTATAAAAAATTACTTAGACCCCTGGCCCTAACAATCCATTTTGTTGCAGAGCTCGAGGACTCAGCGTCGGAGATGTCCTATACAACCGCATGCAGAATTATATCAATGAATCCATCAATGATAAATTGTTTCGTGACGTGAGCTCCTAATCTTTGGCAGCTAGAATGTTGTACCAAGCATTATGTAAATTGAAAAAAAACTATTCCAATTAACTATATTGTCCTTTTTTTATCCTTTACAAGGTAGGTTTTTTAGAAGACACCCATTTTCAGAGCTCTGCAGTTCTATTCACCTTCAAAGATAAACGAATTTTTCATATATTTTTTGTTCTTCTAAAAAGTTGAATCCATCTCTCGCGTTGTATTGGCGAAATCTTGATGGGCATCCCGAATACATGAAGTTTTTTGTTGGTGATACTCGTTTGTATCCAAAATCTCAATACGTTTTAGAAAACTTTCCAAAAACACTTGTTTGATCCAAGTTTCTGAACAATTTTTAAATATTTTCTTTTTTTCTGAATTGAATTTTAAATAATTTTTTGGTCAATTTTTTTTTTAAAAATCAATTTTATTTCAGCTTTTCAGAAAATCCTTTAAATTTCATTTATCTAAACCTTCAATTCAATTTTTTTCAAGTATGTATAATTTTTTTAAGATCTTTTTTCGAGTTTTTAATTTTCTTCATTCAAGTAACCACCCCCTCCCCCACTTTTCAATTTTTTTTCTCGTGTTCTGGGTAATTTCAATTTTTTTTCTCGATATTTTGTACCTAATTGTAAATTTTCCTCGATTTATTCGATTTCATTTTTAAAATTTTTTATTTTAATTAGGGACAGTTTTTCAAAATCATTTTGTCCATTTTTCAGTTTTCTCCAATCGAGTAACAAATTTTGTCAATTAAATACCTATATTATACCAGCTTTCGAATTATTTTTAATTTTCCCGAGTTCCAGTCATTTTTGGTTTATTCAATCTTTTTTTAAAATGCATTCGTTATTTTTCTTAATTTAAGTACAACTCTTTTTATTCAACTTTGAAAAAAATTATTTCAGCTTGATATTACATATATTTTTTCTAAATGAATTTTTCCAGTTCTCAATTCAAATTATTTTAATTTTTCAATTTTTTGCATTTTTTTACATTTTACATTTTACATTTTTTTTTTTTATTTTTACAAATTGCCGAACTAAATTTCAATTTTTTTTCAAACTATCTGTAGTCAAAGTTCAAAAGAGAAATTTTTGATTTTATTCGGAAAATTTTTAAAATACCTATAGATATTATTTTATACCTACTTAATTTTTGAAATTTGTTTCAAAATAATTTTTTGAAAAAAATATTAAGGTTTTTTTTATTTTCAAGATTTTTGATTTTTTGCAAAAAAAAATTCAATTTACAAGGAAACAGAGTTTTAAAAAAAATTTTGATGCAGTTTTTCATTTTTCATTTTTTTTTTTGTTGAAAAATTAGTAGGTAAAATATCTCCTTTTTGCAATTTTTTTTTTTTTTGGGGGTGTTTATAATTACAGGATTATTACACCCATCGGAGGAATTTTTTTTAAATTTTATTGGTGAGGTTGAGTTTTTTTTATTAATTTTATGAATTTCTGAATTTCGGAAGGAATATCTGGTATAACTGGGGGGATTTCATTTATTAGCAGGGTTTGTCTCTCTTGTTTTAATTTGGGACATTCGAATAGAATATGTTGGATAGATATAAGTTGAATAGTACAGAATGAGCATAGAGGTTTTGGAGTTTTTTGGTAAAGGTAATTGTGAGTTATTTTTGTGTGACCAATTCTTAGTCTGGTTATAATAATTTCATCTTGTCCATTTAATTGTGAGAGGTTTTTCCAAGGGTGCACTGTTTTTTTATGTTGGTATAATTTATTGTTTACTTGTTGGGACCATACGTTTTGCCAGCTTGAGTAAATTCGTTGGGTTAACAAAGATTTGATGTCATCTGTGGAAAGGGTAGAGAGTGGGGAGGATTAATGGCAGATTTTGCTAGTGTATCGACAATTTCGTTTTCTTGAATTCCTATATGACTGGGAACGTATGCAAATTGAATAATGAAATTTGAATTTTGTAAATCAAATAGAAGTTTGTGAATGTTTTGTACAATGGGATGATCTGTAAAAATGTTTTGAATTGAAATTAAGAAGCTTAAAGAGTCACTTTGGATTAGGAAATTTTTATTGGTTATTTTGGAGGTGAGTATATCTTGAAGGCAGTGGTGTATAGCTGTGAGTTCAGCATTGTAAATAGAAGAGATGTTATGGATCTTATAGTTTGCGACTTGGTCGTTTATTGAAAAAGCATAGCCTGTATGAAGTGAGGGAATTTTTGAACCATCAGTGAACCATAAGTTGTAATTATTATATTTTGATGCCATTTCTAAGTAGTGGGTTTTTATTATTGTATTGGAATTTTCTTTTTTTGAATAATTTCTTAGATATAAATCCATTTGTGGAATTTTTAGTAACCAGGGGGATATGTAATTGGGTTTTAAATAAGATTTTTGATCTTTCCAGAATTTTTTATTTTTACCAAAACATTTTTTTCCAAACATGTTTTAATTTTTTTTTGTTGAATTTTTCGGAATTTTTAATAAACTTATTTAGGTAGGTACGATTTTTAGTTCATTTGTTGGAAAATTTTGAAAATGAATTTTCTCAAAATTAAAATATTTTTTCTCGAAACTATTACTTCAGAGTAGCAAGATTCAATTGTACGAAAAAATTGCCAAATCTGGTGAAATTAAAAGAAATTGGTTTAAGTATAAAAATTGTTCAACTCATTAATTCAAATTTCCTCGATTTCGAAGCCCTACGGTTGTAGGGTTATATACTGAGAAAAAAATTGGCAAATCTGCTGAAAATTGAAGTACCTATATAATTGGTTCTAATTAATTTTTCAACTCATTTTCTTTCTTTTTTAAATCACAAGATTTTTTCAAATTTTTTTTGGAAGCATTTTTGAATTTTCGGAAAAAAGTATTTCAAAAATTTTTGATTCGATTTTTTATTAAGTACTTACTTACCTAGTACATAAATATTCTTTTTCAAAGGAAAATTTACTATACCTACTACCTACGTATCTAGAAATTTTTTTGGAAAAATAATTTTTTTCCGGAAAAAAAAGGTTTGTGCCTAAAAAATATTTCGAAAAAAAATCCAAGAAAAGTTTTTTTTTTTTCAATTTTTTAATACGTAGGTATGATTTTTTCATATAATATACATTTTTTTGAAGAAAAATTGTCATAAATCTCCTTTTTGCAATTTTTTTCCATAATAATTTTTTATGCAAAAAAATATTTTGAAATCATTTTTTAATGAATTTTGAATTTTTTTGGTGAAAAATTTTCAAGAAAAAAAGATTTGTTCAAAAGAAAAATATTAGAATTTTTGAATCTGTTTCTGGAAACTTTTAAAAATAGGTACATCTTTGCTCTATAATTTCTTTCTGGGGAAATTATTTTTTAACGAAACGTGTTTCTAAGATGATTTTGTCCCAGAAATTCATTGTTTTTCTAAAACATAAGTTTACCTTTATTTTTTGGAAATTCAATGAATACTTTTCCCGCAAAGAGTACTTTTGAGAAGAAGTTATCTTGAAAAATGAATTCTTTGTGGTTTTTTTTTTTCAAGAAACATTTTTGAAAATATTAATGTCTATTTTATTCCTGCCCCAGCGATAAATTATGAAACCAAAATATTAAAAAACGTCATCTTTAAATAAGCAATTCTACGACCTTATTTGAAATTTAATTCGTTTCGCTATTGAAAAAATCATGCATTGCGATACGGTCCTGTTTTTAGGCAATTTTAAACCTACCGTTTCTACCTCTATATCGGTATTTTGTACGCAGTACACGAAATTCACGTCGTAAAAAAAAAACCTAAAAACTTACACAAAAACCTGATTTTCTGGCGCTAGAAAGAAAGGAGAAAAAAAAACTGCAACGTAATAAAAACCAAATCTATAAAATTTTCAAACGCGGAAGCAACCGGCTCAGCCAGTACATTTTTAAAGTTTAATTAAAGTTCTTTGTACCTACGAATAACGGTGCGTTCACACGCGGTAAATTTCTCTGTATTTGTAATTTTGTCCGCTAAATTACAATTTTTTTTCCTCTTCTTTGACGTAATTGTTCTGGATGCATTTGTGTACCTAGCTACCTACCTACCTAATTTGTGCATTGTGAGTAAAGAAAAAAAAAAGAAGCATACTCTGAGACGACTCAACTATAATTATAGTAAAGTGTTTGTCGTTCAAACGTCATCTCTGACCTCTTTATCTTACAGTTGTAACCATGGCAACAAGTTCATAGTTATATAGAATGGAAACTCGGCGTGAACGTACGAAATAAATTTATTTCATTGGGTTCATTCTATATAGGCTTTCGATGTATGTAATCTGAAAATTTACTTTTGTAAAAAAAAAAATTCTACCCAATAAAATAGTCGAGGTTAAGGACCGGTGAATATCGAATTGCATGGGGAGAACGAGAAGGGGAGGGAAGAAATTAAAACTCGAACCCGGTGTGCCATCACGTATAATTTAAAGTAAATATAGGTATACTTATGCAGACGTCAATTGCGGAAAACAGCAGACAGGCAATCGATGAGTCAATTTTTGAAAATTACCATGTAAACAAGATGCCAAATTCGTGATATTTTGTACGTACGTAGCTACGTACGTTCGTTTTAAACGTATATTTATTTACGTGAAAATTTTCTCATTTTCCGGTAAAATCATTGCCGCTTAGCAATTGAAAAACTGGCAAAAAAAATCGGCCTAGACAATGATTACCAACGTGCATATCAAATGACGTAAAATAATTCGCACAAATATAAAAACCAGCTCTCGAGTACTGAAAAAATATCCGATTAATTATTACGTACGAGAATGAAAGAGACAGAAAGAGGTAAATATGAAAAATATTATGCACGGTTGTTGCACGTCCTTCGTAGGTACCTACATTATAATAATATATATTTTTTTCGATTTTTATTCCAATTCGTTATAGATTTTCATTCGAATAAGGAATACTTATATTATTTTTCATTGTAATCGAATTAATTTATTATTTCATTTTTTTCTTTTGGAAGAAAAAAACTTGGTACAAACGAGTGCTACGAAATCTTACCATCGAATCGATTATTTGTACAGAACACTGCTCTAAAAACCTCCGAATACGAAGTACATTGTACAACACTGGCACACACACCAACCGCCTTCAAATTTATTTGCTATATTTTAAATAAATTTCTGATTAAAATATGCGCATAAATTTAACGCTTCGAGGAGACATTCGCGTATACGCCGGATCCGTCCAATGCAATGCAACAAGATAGCAGAATGGCACTGGCAGGAGCCGAGCAAGAGGAACGTAAATTTTTTAAAATGCGGTAAACGTTCCGCTGGTCGTACATGAGCAGGGTTTGTACATTAAACGATGAATCAGTTCTACGTTTCCGGGTCTTTTTTTTCGCCCTTTCGCATGAGAAAAGTTTACCTGCGTGGGTGTTCGTGTGCGTGCATATTTGGACACCGACCGACGTATATAGTATAAATGATATTTCGGTTTGGCATCATGGCAGGCAATCTGATGTAGCGATTTTGTGCTACATCGTTACTTACCTATACGTTTTATTATGAAATATCTACCAAAGAAGAAAAAATAAACGAATTTGGTTGACCGATATGCTAACTTATATATCTACAGGGTGTTTCGTAGCTGGTGTAGTTCCTTCCACGAGGTGAATAGGCAACTCACGAAACAAAAAATATTTTTTCAACTAAAAATGACGACTTTTTTTTTCTTTAAAAAAAAATAAAAAGTCATTTCAACTGCGAAAAATTAAAAAAGTTTTTCATTCCAAAAAAAAATCAGTGATTTTCATCTCTAAAAATAAAGGGGGGAAATGTTTTTTTTTGAGTTTATTCAACAGTTCAAACAATTTTTTACTAAAAGAAATAACGATTTTTAAAAAATGTAGAAGAAAAAAACTTTTTCAAAAAAAAAAGATTCAAAATAAAAATGATAAGTCTTTTTTAATTAAAAAAGGCTCAACAGTTCAAACAATTTTTTACTTTTTAAAAAAAATGAAATTTTTTTCTCAAAAAATTTATAATTTTTAAAAATGTATACAGAAACTGTTTTTTTTCTTTAATTTTCAAAAAAATGAGAAGTATTTTTTACTTCAAAACAGTCAAAAGTCTCATTACCTATTTTTACCCCAAAAAATGAAGATTTTTAAAAATGTAGACAAAAAAAAGGGGTTTCTCAATTTTTGCAAAAAAAAAATTAGATGTCTTTTTTTACTTCAAAAAAGTTGAAAAATTGAGATTTTTTTTCTCAGAACAACAACAACAGGTAGGTGGGTTACTAACAAAACAAAGACACCTTTTTTTTTTTTTTTTTTTTTTTTTTCAATTAAAAAGTATTTTAACTGCAAAAAGTGTAAAAGTTTTTTATCCAAAAAAAAACAAGAATTTTTCTTCATAAAAATAGATTTTCATCTCTAAAAATAAATGAAAGAAACCTTTTTTTTAAATTAACAGTTCAAACAATTTTTTACTCAAAAAATTTGAGTTTCAAGAATTTAGACAAAAAACTTTATTTTACTTTAAAAGAAGTGAAAAGTTTTTTTTTAACTTCAAAAAAGTTGAAAAAATTTTTGCTAAAAAAATTGAGTTTTTTCTCAAAAAACAAACAAACAAGCAAAACAATAACTAACAAAACAAAGATAGTTAATCCCCCCCCCAAAAAAAAAATAAACCTTTTAACTGCATAAAGTGTAAAAGTTTTTTATCCCAAAAAAATCAGGCATAAATTTCTTCATAAAAACATATTTTCATCTCTAAAAATAAATGGGAAAAAACTTTTTTTTTTTTAAATCAACTCAACAGTTGAAACGATTTTTCACTAAAAAAATTGAAGATTTTCAAAAATTTATATCTACAAAAAAATGTTTTTTTATTTTTAAAAAAAATAAAAAAGTTTTAAAAAAATTTTCTAAAATTTTTTTTTTCCTAAAAAAAACACAATAGGTAGGTAACTATCAAAACAAAGATAACACTTTTTTCCAAAAAAATATGTATTAAAGTTTTTAACTGCAAAATGTTAATAAATAAATTTTTTAGGTATTCCAAAAAATTTCAATAGATAAACTCAACAGTTCAAACCATTTCTTACTCAAAAAATTGAAGATTTTTAAAAATTAAGACAAACCCCCATTTTTTTTTTTCTAAAAAAAAGGAAGTCTTTTTTTACTTCAAAAAAGTTGATAAAATTTTTAAGCCAAAAAAATTTATAGATTTTTCTCCAAAATTGAATCATGTTTTTTTTCTCTGAAGGTAAAAGGTTCATTTCTGAAATAAAAAAAAAAAAAAAAAAACTGCCTTAAAATAACGTGATTTTGACTCCCGAAAAATATGAGATTTTTCACTTTAAAAGTAAAAGACCTCTTTTCCAAAAAAAAAAGCTGCACAAAAATTTTTGATTTTTACTTCAAAGTGAATGTAGAAATTTTATTTTTTCAAAAATTCTGAAAGTTTTCATTCAAAAGAAAAAAAGTGAGTTCAATATACGAGAAGTCTTGAGTTGAAAATTTTTTTACTACAAAAAATTTCAAGAATTTTGTCTCTTCAACTTCGAGTATATTTTTAATGATTCCGAAACAAGGAAAAAAATTTGCTCCAAGAAAACTGAAGTTTTTTTTTTTTTTTTTTTTTTCTTAATTGAGTCATAGTTCTGAGATTTTTTTACTTTCCTGGAAAAAAATAATAAATAAGTATAAAGAAAGTAATTTTTTCGTTCGAAAATCAAGGAATACGAAGCATTTGAAATGTCGAAAAGCCAGTTTTTCCAAATTTACCTGCCTATTCATCTCGTGAAAGGAAGTTCATCAGTTATGAAACACCCTGTATTTATATATGATACTCGTACGTCGATATCTTGGCACTAAAAAGGATCACAGAAATGAGAATAAGATAATTCTCGTTTCGCAACCATCAACACATTCGCTTATAGTCATCGTATCCTAAGATACCTTCGAACGTAGTTTTTTTTTTTTTTGATGTACAAAGCATCGATTTTTGATACCCTTTTCGGAACATTTTACCGGCTATCAGTTTCTTTTATATTGGTACAGTGTACTTTGTATATCGAATATATAGTAGCAAATTGGGTACCGGGAGAAGAGAAAAATTATCCCCGAATGTAGGTGTCGATATAAGCGAAAAATTATCTCCTGTAGTACGGATGCGAATTCAGTGTTTTTTCATATCTTACATTGGTGGGGGTCTGGCTCTGCGCTTTAGGTCAATGACGATTTTTTATCGGTTTTTTCATATTTATAAGCGTGAACCAGTACCATCCGACCGTGCCCCGTTCGTCTTGATTTATTATTCTTTTCGATGATAAGTATTTGTAATAATTGACAAGATAAAAAATTGTACACCGAAAGAAAAAGCGCACGTGGTATTGATCAATTTACCAAGCTTTGTGTATAGTTTATTGTAACCGTCTTGTCACCTTGGGCGAACCGAAAGGATAAAATATTTCTGTACGTTCGCGTTGTTCAGAAACATTATTTTCTCTGTTGTAGATAAGTATTTTCGAAGGAGAAACTAGCTTTTTATTTTTATTTGAGTGCAATTTTTTTGGCAGAAATAGAGATATTTGAATTTGTGTGCGCAAAGGACGCAAAGATGTGAACATTGAACGGCGAAATTGGAAATGAACTGTAATTCAAATATTGGGAGGGGAGATTTTTTTTTGTATTTTCAACTTTATTTTTCAGTCATTCTATTTTTGAATTTTAAATTTATTTACCATCTACATTATTTTTAGTTTAGATTCAATTTTCTGTTGAATTTTTCATTTTAAATATTTCAGGCACACCATGCACTCATTTTTTTTATTAATTCATATCATAGAATGTGTAATTGCAAGATGAATGCAAAAAAACAAACTTTTTTTAAGCCATAGCAGGTGAGAATTTTTTTTTTCAAAGTTGTATTTTTTCGAAATTTTTACACGACGATCGTAAAGGGGCGGAGCTTAAAAGTGGTGATTTTTACGATAATGGAATGAATATGAAACACAAAAATATGCATTCATTTCTTAGAACTCGAATCGAGTCATAAAAATGTTTTCCATGTCAACATTCAAATTAAATAAAATGTTGTTGAATTAAAATCGAAACTTTTAAACGAACACTGCGAACTTACGAGTACAAAGTTAAAAGACGCCACATGTAATCCAATTACGTCAAACTACAGGGTTCATATGACAATAATACTAATTGTAAGTATGTAAAAATTAATTAAAACTACGAATTTTTGAACTTTGTACCTACAAAATTTCAAAATTTATCCAAGCTTTGAAGATTTGCCAAATTTCTAAATTTTTGAAGTGGAGAAATTCATCTAACTTGATAAAATGATTTTATTTCAAAACTTTATTAAAATTTAATTTAAAAATTCACTAGATTTAAAGATTTTTTTAATTTTAAAAAATTTTAAAAATTAGGAAAATTTAAAACATTTTGGTATCAAACTGACCTTTCAAAAAATTGATTTTTTTTTGAATTTTAAAAGTATGTGTAGATCTAATTTTAGAAAAATTTAAAAATGACACCAAACGTTAATATTATACTTGAATAAATATTTGTCGACCTTTTTAAATTTTTAGGCCCTTTTTCTTTAGTTTAAGAATCAAAAAATTATTAAAAAATTAGTTAATTTTAATAACCCTAATAATAACATTTAGAATTATCGAATTTCAAAAATGGTATAAATTCATAAAACTTTGAAAATTAATATTTAAAATTTTTTTATCGAAGTTTAAAAATCACCAAATTTTAAATAATCAGATATTTACATTTGTCAAAATTTTATGGTATATTTTCGAAGTTGCACCATTTAATGTCCTGCTCGTTATAATTTAGATCTTGTTTGTTCCCATGTTGTACAATCTAAACCCAGAACTACTGAACGAATTTATATAGTACATGTCCTATTGAACTGGCAATAGTGATAATCTCGTCGATCGATTTCTTCATAATTATAAGGCAATCTTATCACGTTATTAAACTTTTAATTATCTCACTTTTTAAACGTATTCGTAATTTCGTATATAAATCGCGTCACGCAATGAATATTTTCATTTACAAGATAGCGTGTTCAAGGCATAAACATTTCCATCCCGAACAGTCTCTCAAAGAATGTAAAAAAATCTTAATTTAACCCTTCCAGCAGACTTGGTATAAATAAAAGCAAAATCACCCGACCAAGGTACAGAGTTGTTCAGCTATTTATTCTGTAATTTTTTCCCTCAACATCTCTGCAGGCTTTTTTAATCGTATACCGTAAAAGCTCTTGGTTTAAAGCTTTTTAGATAATTGGAAGGTAATTTAGTAAAAGTATAGTACCGCTATGGTTCATTGTGCTAAAGTATACTGGATGATGAGAAAGCACGTCGTGGCTTAAGCCTTCTCAAGGGTTCGGAAAAATGAACAAAATGGAAAGATTTACATAGAATATAATGACATTTAAAAAAATCATTTTCACGGTGTTATTTATGTTGTGTTTTCAATTTTTCATTAAACTTTATCCTCTTTCGAATAAAGTATTTGCATAAAATTGCATCAGTTAAAAAAAAACATAATATGCTTTTTTTCATTTTTCCAGCTTTCTTTTTTTCTCTATGTTTCCTTAATTAATCACGCTTAAGTGTATTCAATTTGAAGTAGGTACCTACTTAGCAGAGTTCAACAAGGAAAGAGTATTATTTGCAGTATCGGTATCGCTTCCTTTTACGTAGGAAAGAAGTTTTCTACTGCTTTTGAAACTTTTGATGCAATTGCATTTCTTTAAAGTTATTTTAAAAAGGTAATAAAGAAGCCATAAAAATTCTTTTTTATATGGCGAATCCGAACCGAGAAAGAAATTATACTTACTTTTAGGTCATTGGATCAGTAAAATAAATAGTTTCGTCGTAAAACTTGACCAAGAACGCATGAACTGGCTGAATATGAAGTGTAATAATTTTTGAAGTAGAGAAATTTTTGATGGGAACATTTATTTCCCTGAATTTTTAATCTTTGCCACATTCATAATTTTTCAAGATCGCGCGACTTGATAAAATTTTATCATTTGAAGTAGGTAATTAGGTATCTCCTCCAAAATATTATTAGTGTTCTATTCCAAAAATTTAATATTTTTTTTAAAGCTGGAAATTTTTTTGAAATTTGACCGAAAACTTTTGAAAGGATTTTTCACCATAGAGTAAAATTTAATTTTTAATTTTTTGTTTTGAAATAATTTCTCCATTTTTTAAAAAAAGTATTCGCTAAAAATTTCAGTTACTTATTTTAATTTGTTTTTAAAACTTTTTTTTATTATTTACTTACTCGTTTTTCTTATTTTTATTTTTTTATTGGTAAGAAAAATGTTTGCACAACAAATAAATTTTTTAAAAAATCAGATCTTTTTATACTCAAAAAAATTCAATCGATTTTGAGGCATAGTTTTTTTTGGACGTTCTTAAAATTTTCAATTTTTTAATGATAAGAAAAATATTCATCAGAAGTTATAAATAGTTGAAAAATTTTAGTAAATTCGAAATAATTTTATTGGCATTCGAGCATAATTTTTTTACATTTCATTTATCGTCATTTCATGATTTTTATCTGGCTTTTAAAACTTTCTTTATTTAAAAAAAAAATCTCTCATTGAGAAAATTTCAAGAAGATTTTTAATTAAATAATAAGTTGTAAAAATTATTTTCATTTTACTTTGGAATAGCTCTTAGAGTTTTTTAGAAAAATTTTCCTCAAAATTTCAATTATTTCAATGGAATATTAAAAAAATCGAGAAATATAAACTTCATCACAATAGAATTTAATTAATGAAAAAAGCTACTGTACATTTGAGGAGAATTCTACTCTGATTGAATTTTGATTAATTCTCAAATCATGAATTATGTAAAAATAAAAATTTTTAATAATTTTTGAGAAATATAAATTTCAGCCTAATCATATTTATTTAATAAATAAAAGCATCTATACTTTCAAAGAAAATTCTTACTCTGATGGAATTTTTGTAGATTTTTGAAAATTAAATTTTGTAAAAATTAAAAATTGCAATCATTTTTGAGAGATAAAAATTTTAGCTCAATTGCATTCAAATAATTAAAAAAACTTCTGTGCTTTCAAGGAAAAATCCTGCTCTGATGGAATTTTTGAATATGTAATATTCTCAAGTTATAAATTTTGTAAAAATATAAAATTTCAATTTAATTTTTGAGAAATAAAAATTTCAGCTCAATTGTATTTAATTATAATGAAAATGTTACTGCACTTTTAAGGCAAAATCCTACTCCTATGGAATTTTTCATTAACCCTCAAGCCATGAAGTTTGTAAAAATTTATAATTTTGATAGTTTTTGAGAAATAAAATTTTTAGCTCCGATTGCATTTAATTAATGAAAAAGCTATTTGCACTTTTAAAGCAAAATCCTACCCTCATGGAATTTTTGTAGGTTTTTGAAATATTAAATTTTGTAAACAAATTAAAATTTCAATAATTTTCAAGAAATATAAATTTTAGCCCAATGTAATTTCACGGAAAAATCCCATTTAGATGGAATTTTTGTAAAAATTTTTAAATGTTGATGTTTGTAAAAATTTAAAATTTCAATAATTTTTTTAAATTAAAAATTCATTTTTCTGAAATCAAAATTTCAACCCAATGGAATTTGAATAATGAAAAAAGCTTCTCTACTTCAAAGGCAAAATCAGCTACTCTGATGGAATTTTTGATTAATTCTCAAATCATGAATTTTGTAAAAATTTTAATTTTGATAATTTTTTACAGATAAAATTTTCAGCTCATTTTCATTCAAATAATGAAAAAAGCTACTGTACTTTTAAGGCAAAATCCCACTCCGATGAAATTTTTGTAAAATTTTGAAATATTAAATTTTCTAAAAATTTAAAATTTCAATAATTTTTGAGAAATATCTAGATATTCAGTCCATCTGCATTTAATTAATAAAAAAACTACTGTACTTCAAGGCAAAATTCTACTGTGAATAAATTTTTGATTAATTCTCAAAATCATAAATTCTCTACAATTCGGCTTAATTATTGTATTGAATTAATGAAAAAAGTTAGTGTACTTTTAAGGCAAAATCCTACTCTTGTGAAATTTTTGATTAGGTAATTCTCAAATATTTTGTAAAAATTTAAAATTTCAATAAGAAATCAAAATTTCAACCCTATTGCATTTAAATAATGAAAAAAGCTACTGTACTTTAAACTGCAGGGCTGGAAAAACGGTAACGGAACGAAACGTAAAAACCGAACGGATAACGTTACCAATAAAAACCGGAACCGGAACGAAAAACGCTAAACGGAAAAAACATAAAACCGGAAAACGGAACGGAACCGTTAAACGGAAAAATATTTTACTAAACGGTACCGGAACGAAACCGTTTTAAACACGATTTATAAGCGTTTTCCGGTTTTGGCGGGTTTTTTTTTACCTACCTAACTGTGCCTAGTGTTGTAGTGTTGAAGTTGAACTGATGACGCTTGACGAGTGAGAGGAACAAAATAATGCTGGGTGGCAATGCTGGTGTTGAAATTTTTGTTCTTCAAAAAGAAATTCGCGCTTTTATCAGTTTTTTTTCTCAAAAATGAAAAATGACGATCGGCTATATTTACGGAGAGTCCCTGCTGCTTCATTTGCTCACCTTGAATTTTTACCAAGTTCAGTTCTACATAAATACTTTTTATTCGAAATTGTAAGGGAGGGAGGGGTCCAATCGAAATTTTTGTAATAACTAAAAGTATTTACAAAACTTCAAGCTACAACTTTTATTTGAAATTTTTTTTGATTGGGCCCCTTACCTCGCCCTAGTTTTTAATAATGTATTTTGAATAAGTGTGAATAAGTTATATCATTCAAAATTGGTGGGGAAGGAGGGGTCCGATTGAAACTTTTGTTATAACCAAAATTATTCCTTGTACTTCAAGCTACAACTTTTGTTTGAAAATTTTTTCAATCGGGCCCCTTGCCTCCCCCCTGTTTTTAAAAAATGTATTTGAATGAGTTGGATTATCCAAAATTGGAGGGGAGGGAGGGGTCCAATCGCAATTTTTGTTATAACCAAAAGTATTAGTGGGACTTCAAGCAATAACTTTTGTTTGAAAACTTTTTCAATTGCGCCTCTCTCTCTCCACTTATTTTGCATAATGCTCCCAAAATACTAATTAAAAATTGAAGGGAGAAGGGGAAAGGGTCCAATTGAAAATTTTGTGCAACAAAGTTGTAGCTCAAATGACAAAAATTGCGATTGGACCCCTCCCTTCCCTCCAATTTTGGATAATCCAACTCATTCAAATACATTTTTAAAAACAGGGGGGAGGCAAGGGCCCGATTGAAAAAATTTTCAAACAAAAGTTGTAGCTTGAAGTACAAGGAATAATTTTGGTTATAACAAAAGTTTCAATCGGACCTCTCCTTCCCATCAATTTTGAATAATATAACTAATTCACACTTATTCAAAATACATTATTAAAAACTGTGGGGAGGTAAGGGGCCCAATCAAAAAAATTTTCAAACAAAAGTTGTAGCTTGAAGTTTTATAAATACTTTTAGTTATTACAAAAATTTCGATTGGACCCCTCCCTCCCTTACAATTTTGAATAAAAAGTATTTATGTAGAACTGGACTTGGTAAAAGTTCAAGGTGAGCAAATGAAGCAGCAGGGGCTCTCCGTAAATATAGCCGATCGTGTTTTGACTGAAGTTTTAATTGATAAGTGATAACAAAAGTACTACTTTTATGATAACAAAAAAAATCCAAAATCTTTAATCCTCTATTGGTCTTTATAGGAGAGGGAGGGGGAAGGTCCAAAGTCCAATTAAAAATTTGAAAAAGAATAAATTTCAAAAACAAAAACTCAAAAAGAAAATGTTAAAACACTACTGGACAATTTTTCTTTTAAATTTTAAAATTATCATCAATTTTTTTTTAATTTTTTAATTTTTATCAAAAAACCGTTACCGGAACGGACCGATACCGTTAAATGAAGTCACTAAACGGAACCGGAACGGAAAACGCTAAACGGAAAAAACATAAAACCGGAAAACGGAACGGAACCGTTAAACGGAAATTTTTTTTATTAAACGGTACCGGAACGAAACCGTTTCAAACAATCGTTCCGTTTTTCCAGCCCTGCGTGAGTTTAAAGGCATAATCCTACTCTCATGGAATTTTTGATTAATTTTCAAATCACGAATTTTGTGTTTTGATAATTTATGAGAAATATATAAAAGTATCAGCCCACGTGTATAAATTTTGAATTTTGAATTTAAATTTTAAACGTTTGTCAAAGTTTGGAAATGAACTTAAATACCTAATCTAGATTTTAATAAATTGATATAAATTTGAAAATCCCCATTTTTGGCTTATATCAAAATTTCATTTTTCGACTACTTTTAAAGATGTATTAAATTTTGCGAAGAATTATTACGGATTAAGTTGATGTTAAAAAATGAGCTTATCTAAGGCATTTGCTGCGTCAGAGTTTTTCCTATATCGAGTTTAACCCACATTTTAGACTTTTCGAAGGGAAATTCTTCATAAAGTTTAACGTTTTCTAGATTAATAAACCATCTCGCCGCATGTACCATCTACTTTCGTCAAAAGTGTACATAACGTATCTACGCGAAACTAATTTATTAAAATATTCGCTTCGGTTCGCGATGTCATTCAACTTAACGCCGGCAGATTTTAAATTTATCCCAAGTATTTGAGTACAAAGAAACTTGCCAACAAACAGACTGCACGATATAGTAATTCCAACAACAAAAGTTTAATTACTTTTTGAATTTATAATCAGCTCGAGTTTCAATTGGAGTAGATAAGTATAATTTGTGGTATGGCGTTGGCAGCAAAAACCCCCATCATTTTTATCCACCATTTTATTTCTTGTTTTTTTTTTCTCTCTTTTTTCTCTTTTTTTTTGGAGAAATAACTTTTGTACGAATTCTAAGAATAAAATCTTCCAAATACCAGATCTTATTATATACGTGCCACTAGTCCATGTGACGGGATTATCTTCGAGTCTGGTACACGCGAAAAAGCCCCATTACCCCATTTCAATATGTAAATTCTTTTACGTTTGCGAAGTAGAAAAAAAGGTAACATTTCAACAGAGCAAACATCTTTAAAACTTTGAACAAAAATTCGCTATAGAGTTTTTCAAATAAATAAAAGAAAAATCTTTTTGGAAAAAATGTAGGTAGGTAATAACAACCGCGACACGATGTTGGTGAAAATTCCATTTCAAGTTTTTCCATTCATTTTAAGCGGCCAGAATTTCAAATAAAAATGCCTCGTTATGTCAAGACTCGCAATATACGACTGGGTAACTTTTAGCCCTCTTCCTTATGTCATTCTGGCGAAGGTGAACAACTCGATGAAAGAAACCAGTTAAAATGCATCGTTCTTGAGTATATTCCACGATACTCGGAAACGAATTTGTGTTTCAATTAAAAGTTCTGATAAATCGGATCCTGTAGTCGTAAATTACTCGGACGTATGACTTTAATACGCTCACGACGACGTAATTTTTTTTCAGCTCGACGACGACGCCTACGAAGATACGAAATATAATATTTGTCGACTTGAGCAGATTACACGTTATCCTCCCCCGTACGTTCGCGAAGGCAAACTGTAAGCGAAAATCAATTCGCAGAAATTTTCCACAATTTGTCGTTTAATAATTTAAAAAATATAAGACGAAAGAAAATATCGGTTCGATATCAGAAGAAAAAAAAACTATATTCAATATCTAACGAATAAAATTTTATTCGACGATTCCTTCCCTAGGGAGAGTCTATACAAGTTTTGTAATATGTCGCGTGTGTTGCATGGCCGTCCTTTCATTCGTTTCCTTTTTACAATAAATATGAGTAATTGAGTATACTGCAGGGATAATTTGATAAATGGTTCAAAGTACGGTAAGATGGTTTGTACTTTTTCCTGATTTCAAATTTTTTTTTTCATCGGATTGAAATACCATGCTCGGCGTGTTTTTAACTCGTTGTGTTTCATGTGGTAGCATATTTCTTGTATTCTCGGAGGCATAAGAATATTACGTTTGGATTTTTATTTCAAATTTTATTTCAACCCGGCATCGAAGAATTGAAAGAAAAAAGTATACACGCAGAGGAACCGAAATAATTATATTGAGAGTGAATTTTTGCATTGTATAAAAAAAAAACTGAACTTTGAAACCTATTTTAATGAGCAGTCAAGAGACTAATGTCTAGTTTACTCAATTTGTTTACATGGTGGCGGATCGTTGTTGTTGAATTTTACCAAGTCCAAAATACTATATTCGAAATTGGAGGAGAGGGAGGGGTCTAATTGAAATTTTTGTAATAACCAAACTTATTCCTTGGACTTCAAGCTATAACTTTTGTTTGAAATTTTTTTCAATTGGACCCCTTCCACCTCACCAATTTTGCATAATACTCCGAAGGTACTAATTAAAAATTAGAGGATCGAGGGAGGAAGGGGTCAAAAAAAATTTCAAATAAAAGTAGTAGATTAAGATCCTAAAAATAATTTTGGTTATTATAAAAATTTCAATTGTATCTCTCCTTTCCTCCAATTTCACATAACATCAGTTAGATACTTCTTAAAAATTGGGGGAGGGGTCCAATTGTAAATTTTTTCAAACAAAAGTTGTAGATTTGGGTACTAGAAATAGTTTTTGTTATTATGAAATTATCAATTAGACCCTTCCCTCCCCTCCAATCAGGCATAATATGACTTGAAAAGTAAAGACATTTTTTTTAATCTTGAAAAAAAACTAAATTTTTTTTAGGTTTCAAAGTGAATTAAATTTTCAATTTTTTTTTTCAAAAACAATTTCTTTTTAGCCCAAAAACACATTTTAGAATTTAAATTTTTTTTGGAAATTTTTCAGACAAAAATGAAACATTTTTCAATTTTTGAGCAAAAACTAATGGGAAAATTAAACTTCTTTTAGGCCAAAAACACATTTAGAATTTTGATTTTTTTTGGAAATTTTCCAGACAAAAATGAAGACATTTTCCAATTTTTGAGCAAAAAGTAATGAGAAAATTAAAGAATTTTTTTAATATAAAAAAGAACTAAAACTTTTTTCAAATTTAGTTTCAAAATGAATTAAATTTTCATTTTTTTTCGAAAACAATTTTTATTGTAATTTTGTTTGAAAACAATTTCTTTTTAGCCCAAAAATACATTTGAAATTTTAAAATTTTTTGTAAATTTTCCAGACAAAAATGAAGACATTTTCCAATTTTTGAGCAAAAGTTAATTGGAAAATTAATAACTTTTTTGAATCTTGAGAAAAAAACTGAAAATTTTTTAAAACAATTATTCTTATTTCAAATAAAATTTTCAGGAAGAACAATGAAAATTAAAAAACATTTTATTTTTAAAAAGTGTATTATACATTGTACTTAGTTACTTACTTACTTACCATGTTGAAAAAAAAACTTTTTGAAGGAATTGTATTAATAAGAAAAGATATTCTAAAAAATTCTAAAGCGAAAGAATTCTCAAAAAAATATTAAGAAAAAATTCATGATAAAAACTTGGAAAAAACAAGAAATTTTTGAAGGTTTTGTCATCAAATTCTAAAGAAACTTGAAAGAGAAATTTCTTAGAAATCAAGTATTTCTTCTGAAAAAAAATCCAGAACAAAAATTCGTAAATTTGAATAAAATTTTTTTTTTTTTTGAAATTTTCCTTAAGAAAAAAACTGTAAAATGAAAAAAAAAAATTACGAGAAGAAAAAATAATTATTAAGAATTCTTTAAATGTTTTTCTATAGTTCTGAAAAAAATATCGTATTTTGAAGTAAAAAAATGTCAAAAAATACGGTGAGATAACGATCGGCTAAATTTCACTACTCCCTTCTATTCCGTAATCGCCTCCTTGACGTCATACCTATTTCGTATGAAGTTGGACTAGAAATTTTTTCGAAAAAACAAGTTAAAAAATTTTGTTTAAAAAGACATTCTGAAAATTTCCACCTAGGCTGACCCTAGGTATAACAAATTTTCATCTAAAAGCACGTTTTGATAAATTTTGCCCGAAAACATTTTTTCTTTATTTGTCCTAAAACAAGTTCTATGAAATTTTGTCCAAAAATGATTTAAAATGAGCATCAAGTTTTGTTCAAAAATGCATTTGGGAATTCAAAAAAATATGGTATAATAATTATGCATTTAAAATTACATTTTGGAATTTTTCTCTTCAACCCCAATTTTTTAAAATTTTGCTCAAAAGTAACTTTTTAAAATTTTGCACAAAAATAAAATTCAGAAATCTTGGACGTGCCACCTATAAATTTTTATCAAAAAACACATTTTAATAGATTTTGTTCAAAAAATTTGCCTCCAGAACAATTTTTTTAAAAACATTGAAAAGTATTCAAAAACATAATTTAAAATCTCTTATACGAAAACACATTTGATTTTTTGTTTTTCAACGAATGGAATACTTTACACGTCAATAATAAACTATACGCAATTAAACCAAATCTCGGAGATTGGAGTTCCTCATACAGACAATCAAGAAAAGAAGAAACGATTTTAGCCAGACTAAGGATAGGACACAGCCTACTCACTCATTCCTATACCTACCAAGTCGCTCACCAGCTCCAAATTGCGACCAATGTGGAGTTCAAGTTAGCATAAAACATATACTACTGGATTGCACAAAATACTCGGATCAAAGGCGCAGACACTTCGGCTCAGAACCGCAGATTGCAGAAATATAGGGAGAAAATGTCGACACTATTTTTAATTTTTTGTCGGATTGTAATATAATGAATTTAGTATAAGATGTAAACACTACTTTGCGTCGCAAATAACCGAAATGGTTGAGCGACGAAAAATAAACATATTTAAAAAAAAAAAAAAAAATGAACTCCATCCAAAAACACACCACAAAATCTCGTTCAATATATTTTTTTCAAACTTTGTGTAGAAGTATTATTTAAAAGTTTTGCAATAAAACAAAATCTAAAAATCTTTTTCCAAAAACACATTATGAATTCATTAGCCAAAATAATTTTTTCAGGAAAAATTGAACAAAAATTATGCGTTCTTTTGAAAAATCATAAAATTAAACTGAAAAATACTCAATTCTTCTTCGAAGTTTTAAAAAATCAGTTTTAAAATCGGTTGGACGTCAAAATGAGATACTTCGTGAATGTCTATGTGTCTTATTTTGACATGAAACTTAGAGAAATATACCCCACCTCTACCCCCAGGTCAAATTTAACAGCTGGCTTCTTCATTCTGAAAAATGAGCTAGAAGTACAACGAGTGTATTTTTTAAAAGAACGCTGTGCGATGTGTTTTTATAGGAAAAATTTACAAGACGATTTTCTTATATATTTTTGTTTTATCGTACCTCGACCCAACCACATTACATGTTGAGAAATTTTCTTACGCTCGTTAAATCTCTATAAATTTACGTCGTGTTTTGAAAGAGCTAACTCTCATCTAGTAGTGAAAATATCCGCGGGTATGCTTTTATAACGATACGCGCCAATGCACCGCAGCGACGATGAAGAAGCTTTATACGTGTGCAAGTCGACTTGATGTGGCAGTGAACTTAAATAAAGTTCAACGTTTCACGTATACTTACGTACGAAAACGAAATCTGTACCGTTACAAATAATTGGTAATTTTGTTCCAGGACTTCTGTATTATTCGTCAGCGTTTCCTTTATCGTATTAATGGTCGTGTCATTAGGATGGATTATATTCTACTACGTGCAGAAGTGTCGATACATTCATGCCAAGGAAAGACTATCGGTGAGTGTTGACCAATTACTTATATATACGTGGAACTAATTCCATTCGAGACATGTTACATAAAAAATTTTTACATGTGAGAATTCGTCGAGCTGTAGACAGTTGGACAGTGTACCTACCTATTAATACTTGTACACAGAGAGGTGAGAAAATATTGAATTTTAGGAAGGCGAAAGAACAGAAAAGAAAAGGTTGCGAAGTAAAAATTTCTACGTACGAAGTAGGGAATTCGATTTTATAAATTGGATTTTCCTGAATTTTTTTTTTATTTGTTAGGATACAGATTGGTTTATACAATTGATTTTTTCTCAAAACAGAAACATGCTAATATGAAAATGTAAATTGAGATATTTTTTCTTTAATAAGGAAAAGATCGCGTCTTCGTCTGAGTAACAAATCTGTAATGAAATATTCCAAATGAAAATCGAAACCATTTGCCAAGGCTCTCGAAAATGTCACTTTGAACGTTTACGTATAATATTTCAAATGGTTTAAATCGACCCATGTCATTGCAAACATCTGACGTAAAATTAGTTAGTCGTAGGCCGATTTCGTATTATGAATTTAGTTCTAATTTCGTTAAATTTTGATATTCTGACTGCTCTTGATTAGGTACATACTTATATATGAGTAAATGTGTTTGTTTGAGGCAATCGATAAAATATTTTAGTTGGGTTGTATTTGCTCGAAAATGTTGATGGATGAAATCATTAAAGTATACATACATAATAAGTGGTTCCAAAAAGGAGAAAATTTGAAACCAATTTTCTTGAAAATGTAAAATTTTTGTCGAAAAACTCCTGATGAAAGTTTGAAAAAAAGAGAAATTTTTTAAAGTAGGTAATCACCAAAGTTTTTTAAACAATTCACAATTTCATATTAAAAAATAGGCAGAACAAGTATTCTTTTTGAGATGCCTATGGCAAAACTTTTGAAAACAATTTACAAAAAACGAGAAATATTTTTTAAAATTTCAAAAAAGATCTTCGGAAAAATTATTTTAAGAAATCGAAAATTTTCGTTTAAAATGGATACGAACAAATTTCTTTAAAAAATTACCTATAAAAAAGCACTTTTTCGAAAAATTACAGAGAAAATTATTTTAAAAGTGTTTGAGAAAAAATGAAAAAAAAAAAAAAAATTGAAAAGTTCTTTAAATTCGCATTTTTTGTCTCAATTTTCACGAAAAAAAAACCGTTCAATTTTTTGGAGAAAAAATATCAAATTTTTATGGGGAAAAATCTCTAAATTTCTTGAAGTTGGGGTATTTAATGAGCAAAAAATCTTTCACTTTTTTTAACGTTCTAAAAGAATAATTAAATTCATTTTAAATAAAAATATCAAATTTTTATTTAAAAAAAAAATCAGTCTTTCATTGTTTTGGAGTAAAAAATTTCTAAATTTTTTTGAAATGAAAAATCGATTTTTTTTGAGTGAGAAATATTTTTGTTTTGGTAAAAAATAAATTTTTCAACTTTTTGGAAGTACCTAAAAAATTTTTGGAGTGAAAAACTGTCTAAATTTTTTTAAAGTAAAAATATTTTTCAAATTGTTAAATTGTTATTACAAAAAATATCGCGTTTTTTTGTGCGAGTAAAAAAAACATTTTTCTTTGTAGAAAAAAAATCATTCAATTTGTTCTCCGAAAAAATCCAAGTAAAATTTTTTCCAATTTTTGGAGGAGAAAATAATTTTTTGGGAGCAAGAATAATCTTTCATTTTTTCGGAGTAAAAAATTTACAAGTTCTTTTGAAGTAAAAAATCTAATTTTCGATTAATTTGGATTGGAATCATTTTAATTTTTTAATTTTTTTGGGATCATAATAAATCACTTATTTTTTTGGAGTAGATAATAAATTTTCTGAGGTACAAAATCTAAATAATTATATTTTTTTCGAATAAGTGTCAAACTTCATTTTGGGGCGGAGCGATCTTTCAATTTTGTGGAACAAAAATTTTTCAATTTTTTTTGGAGTAAAAAAATTACAAATTTTTTTTTCAAAGTAAAAAAACTTACCCACTTTTCATTTTTCAAATTGTTATAGAAAAATCACACATTTTTTTGCACAATGAAATAAAAAAAATTCCAATTTTTCTTGTTGAAAAAATCTCTATTTTCTTTTTTGGAGTCGGTAAACAAAACTTTTGATTCTTTTGAGAGCAATGTAATCTTTCAATTTTTTCGGGAGCAAATCATTCATTTTTTTGAAGTAATAAAAAAATCTGAATTCTTTTGAATCTCACATTTTTTTGCATGAGTAGAAAAAATTCTATTTTTTTTTGTAGAAAAATGACCCAATTTTTTTTGAGTGAATGAAAATTTTTTCAATTTTTTTTTGGGGGGGGGGATAAGTAATTTTTTTGATTTTGTTCGGTGCAAAAAATCTTTCCATTTTTTTTTTTTTTTGGAATACAAAATTTCTAAACTCTTTTGAAGTAAAAAGTCTCATTGGAATAGAAGAATAATAATTTTTTTTTTTTTTTTTTTTTTTTACAAAAATAGAAAAAAACTTTGAATTTATTTGCAGAGAAAATCTTTAAATTTTTTCAAAGTAAAAATATTTCAATTTCTTTAAAATTCATATTTTTTGAGTAAGTACCAAAATAAATTTTCAATTTGTTTTGGGAGGAAAAAATTGTTCAATTTTTTTGGAAGTGATAAATGATTCCATTTTTAAAGTGAAAAATTGTTTAATTTTTTTGGAAGTAGAAACTGCTTCTATTTTTGAGAGCAAAAAAATGCTTCCATTTCAAAGATGCAAAAATGGTTCCATATTTTTGAAAGCAAAAATGGTTCCATTTTATGAAAGCAAAAATTATTCCATTTTTTGGAAGCAAAAAGGTTCCATTTTTTGGAAGCAAAAAAGGTTCCATTTTTGGAAGCAAAAAAATCTTTCTACTTATTTATTTATTTATTTATTTATTTTTCCATGTAATACAATTTCAACATTTTGATTTATTTGACGTAAAAAATTTATTTTGAAGTAGAAATATTTTTTATATTATTATGGGAAAAAGCCTCAAGAAAAATTATTTTTAAGGAAGTACACTATTTTAAGGTCGAAAAAAAAACCAACCCGACACACCTTTGAAGAAAAGTCGAGTTACACCCTAAAAAGTTCAAAGTTTCCAATCTTGATGGAAAGAGATCTAATCTAATGACTTAACTACTCTCAGGTATTATCAAATCAATACAAAAGACAAATTGACATATTGGTCTATCAATTAACATACGTAATATTATTATTCGTTATCAGCTCACATTTCCGAGTATTTTGACATCACGCACCACTATATTCACAACTCAATAAAAATATTTTCAAAATGGCGCACGAATACAGCTGGCGGCGGCTGCAATTAATAATAATACCGTCGAAATTATCTTTCTTCTGGGAAAACGATTTGTTCAAAAATTACGTAATATCGCTATGGAGAAACTTGGCGTTTTAATTGGTTCATTGACGCTGAAAATGTTCCGAGATTATTACGGCGCCTCAATAGAAGGGTCTGCTCTTTACGACTTGAGACGAGACCATGCAGCGTCATAAATCGTATCTCAAGTTGAAGAATTAAACAAGTACATTCATCTGTGAAATTTCAGTCTTGTTTATATAAATCTGCACTCTATCGAAGAACTTGTGCCCGCGTGCCCTTGCCTTGCGCGCGTGGCGTACGTCACATGAGTTTTTACTCTCATTAGTGTTTTTACTCTCTGCCTCCTCTCATATCCTGGCCTAGCTCCTACTCTCCTTCCACGTTCTTTATATTTCTCTTTTCTCTTATACCGAATTTCGCACGTCTCGCGTGTGCACTGACGTAGCTATACAATTATTAGTACAAAGAGTATATTATCAAAATAGCTCAAATTGGATTACTCGTGCAAGCTCATCAGACTCGTTGAATACTTCATTAAGAGTACGCGTACCTACCATAGCGAACTCGTCGTACTTTATGGCTATTGATTTTCATAATGAAAAGTCATAAGGTATACGACATTATACCTCCAATGTCAGCCATCGCATCGCGTTCGCAATGTCAAGGCGATTACGAGCGTGGTAAATTCTTGATAAATGTTGAACAAGTGCCAGTTGTTGAATAAGGACGATGCGATGGTTACGCCGCTGCGAGTCTTTAGTAATAATAACTATCGGCCAAATGTACCGGGAAATAATGGCAACGGCGCTAATATCATTCTCCAGAAGTGCTACGAAAATTATTTAATAGCTGCGTCGTGTCTTGAATATTATTGACTTCCTACACGGTATCGTGTTCAACCGGAAGAAACTCCAGCTCGTTTATTTTCATCTCTCGCAGCTTTACCGTACCGTACCGATAAGAAAATAGTCTCTCGGTTAACTCGGTTGAATGAAAATTGGCCTTTGTTACATGAATTACCTATTTTTTTCTTCGCGAGCTTTTCCGCCGCAGAAGACGCGACGCGACTTTTACGCTGGCAACGAGTCGCCGCAAACGTAATAAAATCAGATTACCTATGTAAACCTACAGCAACATGGTACCTTCGAACGAGTTGAAAAAATTCGCAGCCCTGAGCTCTGTAGTCTGTACTTCACCGGAGCGAATATTTTTTTATGAATATTAAACGAGCTTGCAGAACGCTGTAAAATTTCAATTTGGTTTCAAATTCGACGTGGGTAGCTTCAGCTTCTAAGCTCGATAAAAAAAAAAACTTTCCGAGTTAATAAACCGTGTCTCAGGACAAATTAACTACTTGGAGGAGACATCGATCGGTGCGAAAAGGTACCCACCGGTCAAGATAGGCGATTTTACCCTCAGTGTATCCCCAGTCCCAGTGCAATAATTTTCGGGCTCTTTTTATTCAGTTTGGAACTTCCTATGATGAGAGTCAATTCATTTTTTTTTGCGACATCGCTGCAAAATTTCCATTATCGAGATTTTTCAATTCCACAATTTGCGTCAAAAGTTTCATTTTTCAAAAAAAAAAAAAAAAAAAAAAAAAATGGAATAAGACGTATAAGTATTTTTTTCTAAAAAAAAATGACCTAATTACAATTTTTCGGAGTAAAAAATCTATGACTTAAAAAAAATATTCCTTATTTTAAAAAAAAAAAAAAATCTCAATTTTTGTTTATGCGGGTAAATTGAAATTAAAATTTTCTTGAAGAGAAATTTTTTTTCTCTTGTGTTGAAATAATAATACGCTCCTTAAAATCTTGTAGAAAAAAGTCTCTTGGAAGAATACATCTCCAAATTTTGGGAGTAAAAAATCAATTTGAATAAGTTTCAAATTTTTTTGGAGAAAAAACTCAATTTTTATCATATTTTTATTCTTCTTCTTAATTCATTGAAAAATTGAAATTACATCGTTCTTTTTTGAGGGGTGAGGAGGGGGGGGGGGGTCTTTGTACAAATTTTTGGAGTAAACGAATTTTTTTCAAGTAGAAACCTTGACTTTTTCGTTCCCATTTTTTTTTTTTTATTAAGAGACTTATTTTTTGGGAGTTTATGTATTTGTTTTATTTTATGAAAGATTTTTTTTGAAAAAATATTTTCAATTGTGTTTTTAATTTTTTTAAATTTTTTTTTGGGAGGGGGGTAATTTTTTTAAAACTTTATTGGAGAAAAAATATCTCACTTACCTATTTGAGAAAAAAATTCTAAATTTTTTTAGGATAAAAAATTTTCCAGCTTTTTGAAGTGAATAAACTTCTCTTATTCCCTTGAAGAAAAAAAATCTTTCAATTTTGCGGAAAAATGAAGTCGCTAAATTTTTTGAAAGTAGGTAAGTATTACCTACCTACTTAAATCTCTCGATTGTTATTTTTTACTCAGAAAACATATTTTACTTTTGGTGAAAAAAATCATAATTTTTGGTCATAATTTTTTTGAAAATAAGAATCTTGAGTTGTCGTTTTTTTTGGGGGGGGGGATTAAAAAATCTCCTAATTTTTTTGAAGAAAAAAACTCAATTTTTTATCGTATTTTTATTCTTTTTCTTATTCGTTTTATTTTTGATATTATACTGTTCAATTTTTTTGGGGGGAAGGGGTCTCCATATAAATTTATTGGAGTAAAATAATCCATTTTTTTAAACGTAAAAGTATATTGACTTTTTTTTGGCATAACTAATATTTTTTATATTATTAAAAAAGATTTAGATACTTGTAGAGAAAAAAAATCACGATTTTCGTTCCCATTAAAAAAAAAAAAAAAAAAAAATTCAATTGTTTTTATTTATTTATTATTTATTTATTTTTTTTGTGGTGGAAGAGTGGGTAAAATTTTCCAACTTTATTGGAGAAAGAATCTTTCACTTATTCGGGGAAAATATACTAAAAGAGTAAAATGATTTTCATCTTTTTGAAGTGAATAAACTTCTCTTATTTTATTTATTTATTTTTGAAGAAAAAAGTCTTTCAATTTTTCGGAAAAATCACTAAATTTTTTGAAGTATTCAATCTCTTGATTTTTACTCAGAAAAAATTTAATTTTTTTTTTGCAGAAAAAAATATTTTCACTTTTGAAGAAAAAAAATCATGACCTTTGGTCATACTTTTTTTGAAAATAATAATCTTGTTGAGGGAATTAAAAAAATCTCGTAATTTTTTTGGAGAAAAAAATTCTTAAATTTTTCAACTTTTTGTACCTACCTACCTATTAAAATAACTTTTTTTTTTGAAGAAAAAGCAATTATTTTTCGTCTTATCCATTTAAAAAAAAATAAAAAATAAAATCTTTCAATTCGGGAAAAAATCAGGAACTTTTTAAAAAGAATCTTTGTTTTTTTTTTGTACCTAGTAAAAAATCTCCTAATTTTTTTTTGGGAAAAATAAATTCACTATTTTTTAAGGAATAGGTAAATAATTTAAAAAATTATTTTGGAGTAAAAATTTATCAATTTTTATGCGAAAAAACATTTTTTTTTCTTTTTCTTTTTTCTTTCTTTCTTTTTTTTTTTGATGAAGGAATTTTTTTTTTTAGAAAAAAAAAAATACTTATCAAGTTTTGGTCTCAATTGGGCTATCCTTTTCGTCTATTAAACTAAAAATGTCTAGGTAGGTACTGGGGTTTCGACGCCTCTACTACAAAGTTATGTCATCGTTGATTACGAGTAATTGAAAATTAATCGATTTGATTTGAATTTCTAAATGGGCACAGGGCCAAATTTATAACGGTGCGAAAAATAACCATAATATAAAAAGTGAATCCCATATTATGTACGTTCGTATAGATTAATGAGACGTAAAATTGAAACGAAAAAAAGAAAATAAAAATCATTATTTCGTTTTTATCGGCGATATTTTCGAATACATTGCAAACATATTTACCAAACAATGTATTCGAAGATCATTCACCTATTGACATCGTAAAAATTACCATTTAATTAGCTCAACTAGAAGAAAACGAAATGACATTGGAATCAGATACTGAAATTATGCCAAACGTACGTCAATGTATCGACGCAATCGAAGTAATTGTCCAAGTCTAATTCTCGGATGCTTTGCAGTTTGCTTCGTCGATACAATAGCAAATTTTCACGAACCTGTCTTCCCCCCTCCCGCTCACAAGTCATCAACGTAAGATACATGCGCCAGAACTTAGGTATTCATTAATTTCCTTGCACGAGTTGTTTTGTTTTAAAATCCTATTACGTAATTTTATTCATTAGATAGTTTTATTCAAACGAGAATTCGAAGCCCTGTATAACGTTTATACGTAGGTAGGTATAGCTCTTATTAAAATGATGTTTCGAAGAGAATGAATAAAACCCCTATTATAGTATTTAGTTAATTTGAGTTAATTGTGGATGCTTTCAGTTTAACAAACATATACCTTCCAGTCTTTCACCGGAACAGTTTTCATTCGATTAAAAAAATTACTACTTTATTAATTTTATACCGAAGTATACAACTTGAGCTTGTTTGTTTTAGACTTTACCCTTTTCGTTTTTCGTTCTTCATCTGAATTAGAAATTAAACGAGTCGGATTCTCGAAGCTCCATTACGTAGCAGCCCTTTCTACCTTTGATAAATGCTAACGTCTTTTGATGGTATTTCAAATTTTAATCATTATAGAGAATTTCACCTCGGTCAAGGATCGAGACAAAATCTATCTTATTTTACGCCTCGGCGTGTAGATTTTCTTTTTATTAAGTATCTAGTTAATCAGTGGTAGAAAACGTTTGCGAAAAAATGGTCGGATAAAACCAAGTAAACGATCTGTTTAATTTAAAGAAATTCGAAAACTTTCATAAAAAAATATCTCTTTGAATCCAGCAGTAGTTATAGACGACTCAGACTTTACACAAAGTTGTAGAAATAAAATAAACTTTTTTCTATCGAAAACAATTCCCTTTGAAAGAAACAACTATTTTTCTGAGAAAAATTTCAAACCATTTGCATTCGTCCGAAAAAATTTTCTTGAGAAAAAATTCTAGGCTAAAAAATCTTATTGAAAAATCGTTTGAAATTTTTGTTTTGGGAAAGTCACAAAAAAAAATCCTCGAAAATCACATTTAGAAAAATTTTTTGAAAAATTCTGAAAAATTATTTACCTAAAAAAATTAATTCCAAGATTTTTTTGAATTCTCATATTTAAGTACTTTTACCTAATAAGTATGGAAAAAATCCCGGTAAAAACATTAGAAATGGTCGCTCTACGCTCCTGCCAAAAAAAAAACTGGTTAATTTGATTTTATGTCAAAAATTTCATTCAAAAACATTCTAAACATATTATTTAAAAATAAAATTGCACATAAAATCATAAGTATAATTATTTAGAAAAACTCCCAGAAAAATGTTGTCACGAGAAAAACTCAATCTAAAATTTTTTAAATTTTTGGAAAAAAATCTTTGAAAATTCAAAAAAAAATTCAAAAAATGTTTCTCATTCAGTAAAAAAAAAAAAAAAAAAAAAAAAAAAAAAACTTTAAAATTATTCATCTGAAGAAATTTTTTTGAGAAAAAATTCTCTCATATATATGGAAAATCTTAATGATAAATATTCCAATTTATCCCCCTCTCCCTTCATTCCTCCCAAAAATATTATTTTTCAAGAAAAATTTCATTTGAAAAAATTCTAAAAATTATGTAGAAAGAAATCTGTATACTTAAAATCATCTTTTCAACCAATTTTTTTTTTCTGAGGAACAGAGTATTATATCCTATGGAAAAACTCCCTCAAAAAACCTTGTAAAATTCTTGGAAAAAGTCGTCGAAAAAAATGAAAAAAGTCTGTAAAATTTCTCTTAGGTAATCGTTGGCAAAAAATTCTGAACATTTTTTAAATTCCATTGAAGAACTATCTCAAGAGAAAAAAACTCAAGAAAATATACTCAATTTTAATAATGACTCACCTATAAAGACATTTAAAAAAAATCATGTATTGAAAAGAGATGTCCGAGAAAACAAATTCTTTATAAAAAAAGTGTTGAAAAAACAATTACTTAGTTATTGAGGAAAAACCTCCAGAAGATTTTTTACAAGGAAAACTCTCTAAAAATGTAAAAAAAAATTTAAAAACCACGCTTTTATTTAAAGTTGGTCATTTTGTAAAATGTTATTCATAGGGAAAGAGTAATGCCTTAAAAAACAAAAAATAAAATTTACTTGAATACAAAAATGTGTCATGAAAATTTTTTTTTCAAAAATTTTAATGATGAAAATCGTGGTGGGGCGTTAATCGAAAAGGTATTCGTTTGCTCCTCATACACACCACCACGCTTTTCATCATTAAAATTTTTGAAAACAAAATTTTCATGACACATTTTTGTATTCAAGTAAATTTTATTTTTTGTTTTTTAAGGCATTACTCTTTCCCTATGAATAACATTTTACAAAGTGACCAACTTTAAATAAAAGCGTGGTTTTTTAAAATTTTTTTACATTTTTATTTAACTCTTTTTGTCGTTATTATTTCAAAATTGAACCCCCTCAAGGGCTCAATTTGGGGTCGGGGGTAAATTTGAGTTCGAAAATCGAATTCAGCGACCTTGAAAACCTACATTTCGATACCAATGTTGTGATTTTCTGAAATTTTCAAAATTGAACCCCCTCATAGGGGCTCAATTTGGGGTCGGGGGTAAATTTGAGTTCGAAAATCGAATTCAGCGACCTCGAAAACCTACATTTCAATACCAATGTTGTGATTTTCTGAAATTTTCAAAATTGAACCCCCTCATAGGGGCTCAATTTGGGGTGGGGGTAAATTTGAGTTCGAAAATCGAATTCAGCGACCTCGAAAACCCCTAATGTGGGCACTATGTTCTTTCAATTCCAGTAAAATATTAAATGAGAGAGGATTGGTTGAAAACATACTTTTGGTTCCATGAGACATACAAACAAACAAACAAACATACATACCAAGCTAATAAAAGCGTGGTAAAAATTGTGAACAATTTTCAGAATTTTTTTTTACATCCATAAAATAAGTACTGATCATTCATTGTAAGAAAAATTATATTGAAAATTTTTTCTTGAAACCAAAAATCATGTTATTCCCCCCTCGCCCAAAAAAACACATAAAGTTTCACAAAAATTATGAATTGAATAATTAAGTATGACGTTTGGGGAAAAATTATGCACACAATTTTTTTCAACAAATTCTTTTCAAAAAAATAAGATGCTATTTTAAAAAGTTTAGGAAAAAACTTATGAAAAAACTGCGAAAAACTAAAAAAAAAATACCAACCAATTTTTCAAAGTGAAGATAAATATTTCATCATTAATTTCCTCAAAAAATAACCTAAAAAATTTTGTTTAAAAAATCCCCTCATAGTCTTCTAGAATAAATTTTGCGTACCCACCTAATATCTAAATCATTATTTAAAATCAATAATAAAAAAAAATTGAAGAAAAAAATAGAAAAATATCTTTGGCTATAAAAAATATCTTCAAAAATTTATTTAAAAAAATCCAGGAAATATTATATTGGAAACAAAATTCTTCTTGAGCTTTGACCAAGCGCTCCTAACCCTTATAAATGGATGGTTTTCTTCGATATTAGCTCAACTCAATATTGCTAATATTTTGATACCCCACATGATCATGCATAATACGTCGTCATCAAGAATAAATATAAGAATGGATCCATGATAGAGGTTAACGTACAATGAAATATGCAAACGAATCAGCGTCCAGTGTACTTAGCGAGTCCTTACGACGACGATGATATTGCACATGCGAAGCACAGCACAGCACACGTTTATTAAATATTGCACAATACCTCATTGACAGTCCGTTTATTAACGAATTTCGAAGTCGATGCGGCGCCCAAACGAGGGCAATCCCGTGGTCAGAAATGATTCTCGTTTAAACAAACTCGATAATACGATTGTGTTAATTCGTGACGTAACGCAATGGTCGGTTTTTACGTTTAATAGAAGTGTTCATTATGTCATAACAAGCTACGATTATGGCGCGCGGCCGCACTATCGAAATACATCAAATATTTGTTCCGGTGAAATCACCGGCGTATGGCTCAAGTCAGCCACACACTACCAAAGTACAGGTGCGAGTACGTACTTTATGGTTCCACATATAGCCCTATACCAAAACTTCCAACAATACACGAGGAATGCAGTTGTAGTATGCGAAAATTACGCCATACATGGCCACGAAGGTTAATATTTAATCACACCCGAGGACGGCTTTAAAGGGCGCCCAGCACTTGTGTGTATGCGGTAAAGATACAGATCACGTCATAGGGACAATTAAACAATTCATAAATACATGGATAGGTAGCTCGGTGCGTAATTATATGTATGTACTTTATGTGTTGGTAGCCAATTCGTGCATGTAGATGGTACATAAAGATGTACCTACGATTTTTCTTCAATTTTTTTTTTTAAAGTTAAAAACACCGCATTGGGAGGAAAAAAGCATGAACCGAAGGAAGGTCATATTCTGGTTTTAAAACAAATCGTCTCGTTTTATTTATATGGCCTGACACATTAACGTCGGCAATTATGCATTAAAAAACATTGTGTTTGTGAATGAATAAAGCTAACTTAATTACACCTGCGAAACGAGCAGTCCATTTAGAAACCAGAAACATTTTCAAAAGCAGTTTCCTGCTGTAAATGGCGTCCTATATTTTGAAGATGCCATCATTTCTGTATAGAAGTGAAATCATCCGTAGTGTAATTTTTTCGCCAATAATTCCCCTCCCCGCAGCTTGCCAAAGAATAAAATTCATTACGTAACTAACCTGGTTAATAGGGCAACTTTCGTTGTGACGAACAAAAGTCTTGTCTTTTTTTGGAAGACCTAAAGACGTGCGAATTAAATGAGATGAACGAAAAAGAAAATGCCATTAATATCAATTATTTTTTCAGATGTACATTATGGTCGTTCATTTATTATTACTTCCATTAATTATTATGGCCTTGTTGACATATCTTCGGCAAATATTGTTTACATCTTTCTGATCTTTCGTCAGATGCACATATATACTCTGTCGTTCAAATGATTTTTCATTCTTTGATTTATAAAAATTTATATTTATATTTCAACTGCCCAACTGGTTTCGTTGTGCGGCTTAAAAACGTTCCAGTTTTTGGCAAATGTCCTCGAAATGACTCGACGGGGATTTTCAATAAAATGAATAATTCTTACCTGGGGAAATGACAAAATCTTCTGTGGTTAGATTGGTTTTGGAAAATCTTCCACTATAATCTTCATTTTTACTAAAAAAAAAATTCAGTGAGCCTTTTCCCAATATAAATAAGAAAGATACGAGAAAAAATTGACCATCTAAATTACGTGAGCCTCTTTACCAAACCGTCTTGGGTTTGATAAAAAACACCTTGAAAACACTTTTCTTTTTCGTTTTCTTTAAAAATTGTTTGCATTTCACCTGGCGTAGATTTTCTCTGAAAAATTTTATTATCTCCCAAAGTAGCCTTTTTTTTGCGAGATTTTCTCGGCAAATTGATCTAATCTTGGCATACAACGGTATAAAGCGAGTATTTGGCAATTTCCACCAAAAACTAGAGACCAGTCTGAGTTAATTAAATCAAGGCCAATAAACTTTGAATGGAAGTTTCCGAAGAGAAAAAAATTCCAAATAAAATTAAAGCCTAGCTCAATTTGAAAACAAGCGAAGCGATGTGGGATACTTGGTAAAGATTCTCGACATCATTTTACTAAGCACGTGTAAATCTTTGGCAACAAAAAAATCGCACGAGTAGTAGAGAAAAAGAAAGGAAACGATGACCTGAAGGACCAAAGGAATACAATCATAGTGGGCAGTCATTTTGACGGAATGGAATTTCATTTTTGAAAGTGCTTTCGAAGGTATCTACAAAACACTCGAGAACAAATATACGAGTACGTACCTAACTACCTACTCGTATATGAGAAGAAAAAAGGATAATATGAAATAGATATAGGTATAATGTTAGCAAAGAATCATTCTCGACGCAATGGAATTTCATTTTTTGAAAATGCTTACCCGCGTATCCTTAGAAACATTTAAGGCGGATAAATTCGTTTTTAATAATTTACGTCATGCGTCAGTGTGTTGTTTTTTCCACCATCAACGTGAAGTATCAAAGTATAAAATTACATTCTTTTTACGAGGTTTCGCGTGGAAAGCTTTTGAAACACATCGCATACGGTTTTCAACGAAAAAGACGAGTATCAAATTAGAGACTTCTCAAAATGAATACATTCGTACTTGTCGTTTCATCGTTTTCATCGCCCCAGCGCAGGTACCTACTACCATAAAACCGTCTCATTTTTTAATATTCTCGTATGATATTTCCAAACTCATTTTATCGTCGTATATTACCACCACCGAGCTGCGCCAGCTTTAGCGGTATATCCGAGAGCGTGCTTTATAGAACGCGGAATTACGGAAAATTATTTCACGCGTTACCGCAATTTTCTGCTTCAGACATGTGAAATATTGGCGAAATAAAACAAGTTATGAAAAGAGCAAATAAATTGGCCATTGTTGAAAACTGAAAATTCCCTTCTCGTTATCCTTGCTGATACGTACTTAATGAAAATTTCATTATGGCCAACTTCCTAGTATGAGCTGTGACGAAAGATGAAAATTTGTTTACTATGCCAACTCGTATTTATGTTCACTACTATCGTGTTCGCCGTTTCGTGGCTCGATAGTGACCTGAATTTTAATTGGCCATTTGTTAAGGAAACCCATTAGTAGTACCTGTGGTTACTTGGTACTGTTGTAATCAACTTGTGTTACTTTTCATTTCAGAAAAGACTGTGCAGCGCTGCCAAAAAAGCTTTACAGAAGATTCCTACCAGATATATTAGATCCGATGAAAAAGTAAGTACTGAGGACAAACTCTATACTTGGTATTTCACAGTGTCCTGAGTATTGTGAGATGAGTGCTTGACTTTAATGGCGATAAAACTTCATACCTACAGTAAAAGATAAATACTAATATCGTGTAAAAGATAAGCTTAATAACATTTACTTGGGCAAGAATCCGAAAGGTAAGACGCATAGCGCGCTAGTAGTGAGCCAAAAATAAGTACCCATTTCCGATTTCACTTGAAAACTGTTATCGGTTGTGCCAGCCATCTTTTCAAACTGCCCCTGATCACGAAAATAGCGATCAGTGTGTTTTAAAAATGATTATTCAAGCGTGAGGTACCCCTATGTTCGAAATCTTTTGAAGGTGTCAATTAAGTTGCCTACCATCGCTCATTTAAGGGGAAAATTATTTCGCAAGATGGCCCGCGTAACTCCCAACACCATTATATTTTAGCTCTTAATCCATTCATGATAATTAATTCTTTAAAAAATGAATGAAAGTAAAAAAATTACCAAAAATTGCACAAAGCTGAAAATTAAAAAAGTTGTAAATTTGAGAAATTCGCGAAATAATAAACACCCTAGAAATTAAAAAAAAAAAAAAAAAAAAAAATTGGAAAAAATTGACAGTAAAAAAAATTAAGAAAATAAATAAATCAAAAATAACTGAAAATGGAGAAAATTTGAAAAAGTTGAAAAAATGGAGGTAAACATTGAAATTAAATTAAGAATAGGTATCTAAATGTTGAGAAAAAAATTATAACTGAAACAAAACAAAAATTAAACTTGAATTTAAAATGCCCGAATTCAAAAAAAGTGAAAAAATATTTTTTTTTATAATATTCTCGAAAGTTGGAAAAAATTGTAAAAATCTGAAATTTTTTTTGTAAAATTTTCACAGTTTTGGCATTGTAAGTTTTTTGCAAAAATTTAGATACTACTTACTTCGAATTGAAAATATTTTTTTGCAGAATATTTGAGATTTCAACCTTTAAAAAAAATTGAATTAATTTTTTATGAAATACCTATCCTCAGAATAGTCGTTGCAAAAAATTTCTAAAATAATTTTTATTTTTGCAAAATATTCGAAATTTGTACCTTTTAAAGTACCTAACTTTTCTGAAATATAATTTTTGTGAAATATTCTCATCAAATTGTTTTTGTAAAAAATTGTAGAAAAAGGTAGTTTGTTTTTTGGAAAATATAGGTGTATAAGAATATACGTATAATATATTATCTTTTTTGGAAAAATACCTACTTACGTATAATATAAAAATTTTTCCTCGCAACATTTTTTTTTTAGTTGAATTTTTATGGAATACAAACAAACAAACACCACTTGGATTTTATATAATGGATTCTCCGAATAATTACCTTTGCGAAAGATTTCGTGAATGATTTTTATTTTTTTTTGCAAAACATTTACAACTTCTTTTCTTACAAAAATTCAGAACAATGTGTTTAAAATTGTAAAAATTTTCAAGTTTTTTTTTTTTTTTTTTTTTTTTTTGTTGTAAAATATTCAAAGTTTTAGATTTGTAATTTTTTTGCAATAATTCAAATACTTTGAACGAAAAAAAAAATTCTGCAAAATATTTGAAAAGCCTTTTAAAAATTTTGAAAATTAATTTTTTATGAAAATAATATCCTCAGAATCGTTTTCTCGAAAGATTTCTAAAATGATTTTTCTTTTTTGGCAAAATACCTACCTAGTACATATTCACAATTCTCGTCTTGCAAAAAATTAGTAGAATATTGGAAATTTGGAGCTCGAAAAAAACTTTTCTAAGTATAATTTTTGTAAAATATTCTCCAAAATTGCCTTTGAAAAAAATTATGAAAATAAGGAAGATTGTTTTTGTAAAATATTTTTTTCAGAAAAATATGTGAAATTTTTTTCTCTTATTTTTATTATTTTTTAAATCAAATTTTTATGAAAGTAAGTATGCTCAAAATTGTCTTTGCGAAAGTTTTTATTTTTATTTTTAAGAAATGAAATTTTTTAAAAGTATTTTATTGTGAAATATTCGAGCTTGGATCTTAAAAAAAAAAAAAAAAAAAAAAAACTTTTTCAAATAAAATTAATTTAGAAAGTTATTTTTTAAAATAATATATTCGCAATTTTTGTATCTTAAATAAAATTTTTTAAATTGTCTTCGACGGTTTTAGTCAGTTTAATTTCATTCTTGAATTTGAAAATCTACAAATCAATTCAAGTATAAAACGATGTACTGAAAATTAGACGAGCATATAACGTGATGGTTAAGGAACATATGTAAGACGTGTCAAAAGGGCTATAAACAAATTCACCTTAAAATGATGAAAATTCGAAAAACGTTTGACGTCAAAAGTTGAAAAAAAAATACGACAAAAATATAAAACAAGACAGAACTTCGTAAGTTATTAAGTTTCCATCGGTTTCTTTTGAGAAGTGATGGAATTTTAAATAATAAAAGGAAAAAAATTTAGACTGTTGTGAAATGTAATTTTCGCCATCAATCGTATCTGATTTAAATATTCAACAACGTTTCGCAAGATTGTGTAAAATTTTGGAAAGACGTCGGATTAAATTTTCATCAGCCTTCTGCTGATTTTTTATGTTTATTTTTGTCGAAGCTGCAAAAACACTCATAAAAGCGGGCTTTATTTTTGTAATAAAATAATTTAATTTTTTCCACCTCGATGGGAAAAGTGTCCTATGGCGAAAAATTTCTCTGGAAGAATAGTTGGGTGTAATATCGATTCGAGGTATAACTTTTAAAGATAATTTTCAAGTGTAATGAAATTACACAAACACAGCTAGTTATCTACGTGGGTTTTTGGTTAAGTTTTTCCAAACGCTGCGAACTCGATACGAGGTGCGAAAATTAAACGATATATTTAATTTGAGAAAAACGAAGTTCTTCCTATTGTTTGGATGTAATTACGAGAGTAATTTTATTCGCGATTTGTGTACCCAGGTACTTTGCGAGCTGACATTTTAAACTGGAATGTAATTATTGTTGCAGATCGGTAATGAACTAGGTGAAATTGATTGTTGTGCTATTTGTATCGAATTGTTCAAACCTGCCGATGTTGTCCGTTTACTGCCATGCCGGTGAGTAATGATACGTTTGTTTGGTAAATTTCAAATTAACACGTATGATTTAAGTTCAACGAGCTGATTTACCATTTGTCCCAGTCTCGCGAATGACTGACGTTTGTCGTTCAGCCCAGTTGATTTTTTCCACTTTTTAACTGTAACGGTGGGTTTTTCACCACGCAGCACACCTTCGTGACAAATGATTCGAATTTGTGGAAATTTATCGCCGTAACGAGGCGGTGAAGGAAGGGGTGTAGAGGGGGCTGTTGTGGAAATATTCGTGTGGCTACGCGTGTCAATTTTACGCCTAAATATGCGCGAAATTTTTAATAATTTTTACGATGCGAGGGATGCTCCGACACGAACTGTACGAGGTGTTTTTCTCTTATTTTTTATGCAAATGAGACGCGAGGATAGATTTTATCAAAATGGGTCGGGGTTCTGTGCGAATTTGCGTCCGATCTCTGGTGTTACCTACTTAAAGAAATGGATCTTCGATTATTTCATTTTCTTTGGAATTAATATTTTTGAAGGTACCTATCATAAAAACCCTCAAAAAAACATTATCTACTTACTAGAATTTTTTTCACCTACACACTTTCAAAAAAATTAGTCGCAATTTTTTAATTTTTTCGAGTAGGTAGTTGAAAAAAATACGTTTTAATTACTTATCTAGGGATATAGTTGTTCTATTAATCGAATTAAAAAAACTTTTTTTCAAACCTGATTTTTAAAAATATTCTGTAAAATTTAAAAACAAAAAAAAATCACTTTTTGAAAGAAGATTAATTTTAACAAACTTTTTTAAAATTCAAAATTGATTTTTTTGAAATTTAATTTTTAATTTTTTTTTTTGTTGAAAAATTAAGAGCTTTTTTATCTCGACTTGAGAAAACAAAACATTAAAAAAAGTTTAGGTAGGTATATTTTTTTAAATATTTTAATAATTTTTAAACTTTTCGAAAAAATTTTCAAAACTGACTACCCACTTTTTTCATTCATTTTTATTCAGATCTTATTTATCACTTTTATGGCTATGATTTTTTTATGTCATTGCAATACCTATTTTAGTGAACTTTCAATACTTAGTTCCTACAATTGTTTTTGAATTAAATTTTTCAAAATTCCACTTGAATATATATATTTTTTTCAATTTTCACCAAAACAAACAAAATATTGAATTTTTCAGTTCTAATTTTAAACCCCAATTTTTATTTTATTTTAAATACGTTTTTTTTCTTAAGTTCGAAAATTTAAAAAAAAAAGTTTAAATATTTTAATGTAAGTAGGTACCTACTCGTATTTTCAAAAAAAATAATTTTAAAATAGCAAATAAGTCCAAATTTTTTTGAAAATATTTCAACAACAAAATTTCTTTAGAAAGTCTTGCAAAAGTTCGGCGAAAGTTTTGCTTTAAGGTTGAAGGTTCTATTTTTTCCCAGTTTGGAACGTTTTAATTCAAGGAATAATTGAACATATCTAAACGTTTTTTGAATTGAAATTACAGAGTAAGTAACTAATATTTTCAAGAATCCTCAGATATCTAAAACGACTCATTTTTATAAATTTCAAAATAAAGTCAAAGTGTATAAAAATATGAATTTTTTAATGTTTAAATTTTGAGCAATTTTTGAAATTGAATCAAAATGGTGAATTTTTTTATGCATAGGTAGGTACTTTTTGAAGTTGGGTAATTTTTCTTAAGTTTTGTACCTAAATCAGTAAAATTTGAGAAAATTTTGAAACTGGAAAAAATCCCAGAACTAGATAAATTATTGAAATTTTAGTGATTTTCAAATCTTTCAAATCCAAAAAAATCACTAAAATTTGGTCAAAATTTAAAATTGAGAAAAATTTTTTATTTGAAAAAAACCCTGAAATTTTGATCTTTTTAAAATTTTGAAAAATCTTTGAAATTAGATTGATTTGATTTTTATAAATTTTAGTAAAATTTAGTAAGTGAGTAAGAGAATATTTTTAAAATTTTATGAAAACTGATAATTTAGTCAGTTTTGAATTTTGATAAATTTTTGAAGTCGCATAAACTTTTTGAATTTATAAAATTTACTCAATAATCTGCAAAATTTTGGAAAAATTCTGAATTGGAAAAAAATTTCTAGCTGAAAATTTTGGTAATTTTTAGAAATCAAAATATCACCAAATGTTTGGAATTGGGAAATTCTAAAAATAAACATTATTTTGATCATTTTAAAATTATAGTAAATTTTTGAAATTGTGTTGGTTTGAGTTCGATCAATTTTAATAAAATTTGATAACTTTTGAAGTTGTATAAAATGGAATTTTCGTTATACTATTGAAATTCGACCAATTAAAATTTTAAAAATTGATTAAATTTGTAGAAAATTCAAAATAGGAAGGAATTTCATAACTGCAAACAAAAAAATAAAATTTTGGTGGTTTTTAATAAAATTCAATAAATTTTTGACTTTGCATCATTTTTTTGAATTTAGTAAATCTGTAAAATTCGAACAGGATTTGAAATTATATAGTAAAAATTTCAAAACTCAAAAAATTGGAATTTTGGTCATTTTTATTTTTAAAACTGAATTAGATAAATTTTTAGGAATTTGTAAAAAATCTGGAAAATTTTTGGAAAATTCAAAATTGAAAGTGTTTTTAAAATTTAAATTTAAAACTCAAAAAAATGGAATATTAGCAATTTAAATTTTAATGTGATTGGATTAATTTACTAATTTTTTTATTTTATCTTCAAAATTTGGCATACTCAAAATTTAATTTTTAAACTTCAAAGAATTTATCATTTTTTGAATTTTCAAAGTTGAGTAAATCTTTAAAATTTGGAGGGGAATCTGAACTGGGAGGAATTTTAAAGCTCAATAAATTCATTTTTCAGTGAATTTTCAAAATTTTAGAAATTGAGTAAAAATTTAGAGATTTGGAATTTTGAAAATTGGGCACATTTTAAAAGTTTATAATGAATCTTTATGATTTTATTTTTTATTTTTTGTCAAAAAATCTTCCAATTTGAACATTTTTCATTTTGAAAAAGTCTTGTTGGAGGTTCTACTAAAACCCTGCTTTTTGGTTTTGAGATTTTGTTACACAATCTACGTCAATTAAAAACGTTTTTCCAAATTCCTGGGAAAAGTTCATTTTTAATATTAGTGATTTAAAAAAAAATTTTCAACACGAGTTTTTAATTATTTTTATTTCTTCAAAAAACGAAGAAAATATGAAGTTTAAAAAATAATAATAAAAAATTCTCTCTTTTTAAAACAATTTTCTTTTTGATTTTTTCTGTTTTTTTAAATCATTTTTTTCAAATTAAAAAAAAAAATTACAATTAACGTTTTTAATTTTTTTTTTTTTTGAAAAAAATAAAAATAAAAATTACTAAAATTAGCACACGCGGACCAAACGATGGCTCATGGCGCTGGCGCATCTGTTACAGCAATTCGGCGTAAAAACTCAAACGACGAGCCATAAAAACGGGATAAATTTCGCGATTATAAATCATTTAAGAACTGCGCGATGCGGATGCAGTAAATCGTAAATTCTCGATATGTTACGAGGCTCTTCGTTATTCCATGCTGCCCTAACGATGGGGAAAAAATTGTAGAGAGAAAATAATACGCTACGGACTCATATAACGTTGAAAATTCGACTCTCTATGAACAAACAAAAACGAAATGTAAACTGGTAAAAAAATAAAAATAAAAAATAGTCAAAAAAACCACTTTGGAAAATATACCCAGAGTCAGACCCATGTTAATATTTGTAGTCGTGTGGTATAGATAGACTATATAAAGTTTTCATGCGGTGGTGAAAGCTAATGGCGAAAAATATCCAACGTAAGCACGTACGTATACATATTTTTCCATCGAAAATGGGCAAATTGTACGTTGCTTTTTAACAAATCACTTACATTTATTCGACGCGTTAGACCACGTTAGACGTTATTACGCATACAAGTATGTGTGATGTGTAGCATAACCGAAGATAGGCATTAAATAAACGTAGCTTTTAAAGCGAGTGAATTTTAGCATATTATATAGACACGATCTATCGTACGGGTATATGCCGATGTCGATGCCGAAACAGGGGGTTACATAAATTCGCGGTGTTTACATTCGGCAAATATTTGTTGGTCCTTTTGCACGAGACGCAGACTACACAGTTTGTTTACCATATACATAAATAAAACGGCTATAATATCGCGTATATACGTTGATACGAGTTTATATATACTATACTTATACCTACGTAAGTTCGCTTTGTATAACGTTTGTGAAAGATTTTTCATTTTATTTTCAATTACAGGCACGAATTTCATAAATTATGTATCGATCCGTGGCTGTTGGAAAATCGAACGTGTCCAATGTGTAAAATGGATATTCTCAAATATTTCGGATTCGAAGTAAATATTTCTCCTTTGTTAATATGTACACGTACCTCGCATGCCTACTTTATTTTTAGTCGGATTTTCCGTGTGGGCAATGTTGAAAAACAACTTTATTGCGATTGGGGTGGTTTTTCTGCTGGCAGAGGAAGACGATGCGAAAGTTTTTTTTTCATTCCTGGCAATTATTCATAGAAAGAAAATTTCAAGATATAGAGGCAAGGGTGGTGGGAATAAAATTGCCAAATCACTAATTCAAAATGTATTTTGAGAATTCCAACTTGATTTTTCAACTATTGTGGTTTAATTTTTTTTCAATTTTTTTTCTTTTTGTTTTGTTAAAATTTTTTTTTTATTCGAAGTATTTTTTTATTTTGTTTAAATTTGTTTAATATTTATCTATTTTTTTCCTGGCATAATTTAATTTTTTTAACACAAGCAAAACTTGAAACAAAGACTTTTTTCAATTATAAACTTTAAAAAAAAAATTGAAAACATTTTTTAAAATACATTTTGTTTATATTTTTTTTATTTATTTTTTCGTTGGTATTATTTCAATTTTTTGACACAAGCAAAACTTGAAACAAAAACGATTCTTTTATGTAGAAAAGTTTTTTTTTCAATTATAGGTAAACTTTAAAAAAAAAATTGAAAACATTCTTTTAAAAATTATTTAATTTATTTTTTTACAAAATAATAGGCAAAAACATATTTTTAATTTTTTTTAATTGTTTGTTTTTAAAGAACCTACATTTTTGGATTTTGTTAGCTTGAAATTAAATTTTTTATTCAAGTACTTGAAATTTACACAATATAAAACAATTTTATTTCAAATTTTTATTCATACATACCTAAAGTTTAATTTTTTTTTTGTCAAAAAAAACTTGAAAAAATTGACGATTTTTTTCAATTTTGTTGGTATCTGTTCGCATCAAATTTTCATTAAAATAAAACTTTTCATTACAATATCAAACATTTAATTTTTTTAGGGATTTTGGAGTAAGTAGTGAAAGGATAAAAATTGAAAATCGATCAAATATTTGGCTATATTTTTTTCTTCTTATTGATAACACTGAGATTTTTCCTGCTATATATTTGAAAGTATTTCTGTACTTAGCAAATTTAGATCATAATGTTTTGAAGAGAATAAATTTTCGGGGGGAGGGGGGAGGAGAGGGTGAAAATTTTGTGGGTATAGTACCTAGTAAAAAAAGAAGTGAAACGTAGTGACTTTTGGAGAAGAAAAGAGTGAAAATTTTGTGGGTTGGTACCTAGTAAAAAAAGAAGTGAAACGTAGTGATTTTTGGAGAGAAAAAAAAATCCTTTTTTTTAAAAACATTTTTCCCTCTCTTTTTCTAGAATTTTCCAAATGAATTTTCTTGAAATTTAATTTTAAACATTTTTTTTGAATACTGGTAGATTAATTAACTTCATTTTTTTCTTCTTTTTTTTTGCAAACAACTCTATTTTTTAAGTTTAATTTTGTTAGAATTAACTAGCTCATTTTCAAATTTTCTTTAAAATTAATTTTATCATTTAAAAAAAAAATTTGAATTAAATTTTTAATTTTTTTTTAAATTTCCAAGCTCGTTAAAATCTGCTTATTTAAAATTTTGTCTTTCTCACCTTTTTTTTTATCCATTGCTTTTACCTATTAATTTGGTATGAATTCTTTTTTTGAAACGTTGAAGTAAATTTTAATTCACCTCCTAACCAATGTTTTCTTTCATTTTTTTTTTTTTTTTTTTTTTTGCGAAAACCTACCAAATAAAAAATTAGAAATGGAAAAATTTTGAAAAATCCCAAAAAATAAACTGTTCTCAATTTTTTTTTTCTAAAAAAAAATCAGTTTAGTTGAAATGAGCTCATTTCAAATGTTTCGAGAAATTAGAAATTAATTTCTATAGGTAGGTATTTTTTTTTAAATTTTGTTTAAAATCATTTTTTTTTTCTATTGAATTGACGATCTTTTTTTTTGCAAAATATTTCATCGTTTACTTTTTCTATTTTCTTAGAAACAAGTTTTTATTTTGTTTGAAGTAAAATATTTTCCTTTAAAATGTTCATCATTTTAGCTGCTTTCTTTTTAAATTTTAAGTTGTATTTAGAGCCCTAAAATAAAATTTTCAAACTTTCAAAATTTCGTTCAAAATCTTACTTAAATCTTTTTTCTCTCAATTTTTGATTTTTCAATGCATTTTTTTCGAAAAATTGAAAAAATTTTCTATTTACTAATTAATTTTTTCAAATTCAAAATTTTAAGGTAAAATTTTTCAACATGCTTTTTCTAATTTTACAACTTCATTATTCTTCAATATTTTTGAATTTTTTTTATTGTTTCTTTGTATTTTTTAGTGGCAAATTCAAATTTAAAATTTAAAAAACGAATCTATTACTTATTTGTTGATAATTTTTCCCAGTAAACTTTTTTCAAAATTCAAATTTTGTGTGAGCATACATTTTTTAACCACCCTGTTTTAAAAACATTTTTTTATGTTTTCTTTTTTAAAATTTTGATAATTAAATTGATAATTTTTGGTGAGTACAAAATATGACCCTTATCATTTTTTCAGATTTTCAAATCTAAGTCAAGGTTTTACCCATTTCGCATCTTTGGGGGTGTTAGTTTTTTTCACCTTAATAAAATTGAAGTGTTTCTTTATTTTTATCATATTTACGTAGTATTTCTTCAGAAATAACCTTAACCAAAATATTTTGACCATTCAGCACACGCAACCTACAAAAATAAAGTAAGGTACGCCAAGGTCGTAAAGTACATATTCAATTGACGAGAATTTGATTACTTAGGTGCGTTTTTGTTTTGTAAATTAACGCGAATTGAATATATAAAAGATGGTTAAATTTTTAAAGCGTGTCTGAATTACGGTACCAGCTAAAGTTTTAATTTAGCTCGCTTTGTGGGCTAATTTATGAACGTAATGTAATAAGCTATTAGGTATAATATGTACTCGTACGTACCATACAGGTCCGGTGAAATTAAACTTTTTTTTTTTTTTTTTTTTAATTTTTTCTAGCTTACTGGAAGTCAAGAAAGTATGTTACGAATTGAACAAGATGACCCATTTAGTGATATATTTTACTTTAGTCCAGATTCGCACGTGTCAACGATAGTCGAAACGACTATCATTGTTGTAAGTGGCTCACTAGTATATTTCTTGCACAATAGTCATCAATTAACACGTATTACACGACTTCAAGTCAATCACATATGGACTTGTGAACTTGAAAGGCGAATTTTTTTCGCACGTTTGACTTCCTAATGCGAGTCCCGACCCGAGCACGTGCGTATTGTTTTGCTTTCGTCAAGTTCCCCGAAACGCGATAGTAATTTTACGATTAGTGAACCGAAATCGAAATTATTTCTCGTTCCGATTCGCGTTTTAACAAGCCATCATTTTTTCAATCGAAAGGGCATTTTCTTCGACACGCGATCTGAGCTGGTACCACGAAAATGTACCATATTTTGAGGAATTAATATTCGTCGGTCATGCGAAAATTCCAGTTTTAAGAAACATTAATGTTTACTCGTACGTACGTAAAGCAATCACGTGTCTTTCATTTTTCGGAATTTTCAGATAGGATTTGCATTTTCGGCGAATTTAGGTTTTTCCTGTCCATTTCCTATCTCTTTCTATTCGCCGGATGGTCCGATTTTATTACAAATTTTTGGAGGATGTTCACAAAATTCTAGGAAATTCTTGACAAAATTCTTGATTTTTTTTTTTACAAAATATCGAAGAATAATTTTAACTAATTTTTTGAATCAACTTTCGCAAAACTTGGTGACTTTTTGAACGAAACTCTAATTTTTTTAATTCAGAAAATATTCTAAAAACATTTCATAAAACATCAGAAAATTAAAAAAAAAAATAAATAAAAAATTGAGATTTTCTGTTCTCTTTAGAACAAAAAATGATTCACAAAATGTCTGGTTGTTTTTACAAATTGAAAAAAAAAAAAAATGTTATAAAACTTCAAAAAATTTTCAAGAGTTTTCTGTATAATTCCACAAAATTTTTAGAAAACTTTTCAGAGTTTCAAAAAATTAAAAAATGAGAAAAAATACAAAAATGTAAGAATTTTTTTTACAATTATTTTTGAAAAAAAACTCACAACTTTAAGATAAATTTTCAGAAAATTTTGAAAAAAACCTCACAAAGTTTTCAAATGTTTTTCAAAAAATTTCATCGAAGTTTTTCATAAATTCAAAGAAAGTTCCAGGAAACCTAAGAAAATTTTCATTAAATCAAAAACTTCAAAAAAATTAAGGCAAAATTTTAAAAAAATCAAAAAATTTCAGTGAATTTTTCACAAACTTGAAAAAAAATTTAATTTACAGAAAAGTTTTTACGGGTTTCTGAACTAAAAAAAAGTAATGGATCACACAGTGGTGGATTTTTTACAATAATTTTATTTAAAAAGAAAAAAAAAAATTTCCAAAATTTTTATGAAAGTCACATAATTTTAGTAAGATTTTTTCACGAAATTGTAAAAAAAAAAAATTCACAAGATTTCAGAAAATTACTACAAAATTTTATAAAAATGACGCAATATTTTAAAAGAATTTTCCACGAAATTTTGGAGAATTTTACCGAAATCTCAGTTTTTTTTTTCAAAAATATTCTAAAATCTCGGAACTTTTTACAAAATTTTCGAAAATAAAAAAAAAGTATAATTAGGAACGATATATGTCATAAAAATCACATATTTTCCAAAAAAAAAAAAAAAACATTTCACAAAGTTTTTGAAATTAAAAAAAAAAATGGAAGAACAGAAAATTCTCTTTAAAATGTCTAAAGAAAATCGCAAAACTTCAGAGAATCGTCCCAAAATATTAGAAAAGTTCCAAAATTTTCATAAAATTTTTCTACAAAATTGTAAAAAAAAATGTTTTAGAAAGCATCATAAAAATTTTCTTATTATTGGAGTATTTTTTTTATCAAACTTCACTTATAAAAATGGAAAGTTTTTCAAAAAAATTTTCCATAGATTCAAAAAGTTTTATACAAAAATAACTTTAGGGCATTTCCGTACAATTTTTCAAACAATTTTCACATAATCTTGACAAATTTTTCAATGAACTTTATTCGTTAGGCCCCAAATTCCTGAAAAAAATTGAAAAACTGGATGTGTTACTTATACATCTTCTCTAATGTTTGGAGAAAATTTCCTGTATTAAATTTATTAACCTCGGTGGAAGTAATTTAGTAATTTGGTAAATCGATGATAACAATAGAAACAATTTTACATAAAAATGAACAATTTCGCAGCACAGTAGTCCTTCATTTCCATACTTCGCTTTTCGTTTAGAATTTAGATCTAGGTACGGCATTAATGCTGTGAGTCTATCAATGATTATGTAGATATTTACGTAATTTATTAAAAATAAACCATTCTGTTTTTTGCAGCCGGTTACGAGTCACCATTTACCGGTAGAAGTTGAAAACCGGGCGACTACTTCAACTGAGCCAGCAGTTGGAACAGTATCTCAGGCCATTCTGGATGCTGGTACGTTATGGGTTTTTCAACTTACGCATATAATCGTATTTAATACGTACACGTATTATAATGAAATAGAACATTATAGGAAATTGGATTTCGTCGCATAGTACACCAAAAAATAGCGAACATGTCCCACGTAAAAAAAAGAACGCGTCCTGGGACCATAATCCTTCGATGGTGGTTTTTTCCCTCGAACGACTAAATTATCGTTGGCGTTTAATTAAAAATTTATCGTATGCAGGCGACCGGAGTATAATTACATTTAAGCTTCGATTTTTATTCGATAATTTTAACGCGATTTGTAAAGAGCTATGACGTAAATCGAATTCTGCCCGGGTTAGCGTACAATTTCACCGGTCTAAAATTGTACCTATTTTTTTATGCGCAACACTCAGCGGTCGATGCGGAGCCGACGATGGAATGGTGCAGAATTCCAAAAGCGTGATTATTTTTCTCACGAATCGAATAGAATCGTATTATTGTAATTTTTACTGTACCGAATTTTCGTTGATTTTGATACCTACTACTACTGCGAAGAATAAATTTTTTTAATCGAAAATTTTTCATCTTGAACTTATTCTTTTGAATTGTTTCGTTGAAAGTCAATTCCTCTTTTTTTAAAATTGAAAATATTTTTTTTAAATAAATTTTTCAGTTTTTTTCAAATACCTACTTCTTAGTAAAAAATTGGAATTTTAAAAACATGTTCTTACGTCGTATTAAGTTTTTTTTTCAATTTTTTCTCAAATTATATTTTTTTCCTGAAAATAGTTTTCCAATTTCATTTTCTTAGGAAATATTTTGATTGGAATATTTCTGGTTCTTTTAAAAAGCTATAAATATTTTTCGCAATAAAAAGTAAATTTTTAGAAAAAATTGAATTTTTTAATTTAAAAAAAAAATCAAAATTTTTTCATCTGAAAGTATTTTTATTTTTATTTTTTTAAACAAAACTCACTTTGAAAATAATTTTCTCAAAATATTTCACTGTCATTCCCTTTAAAATTAATTTTCCAACATTTTTTTAAAGAAATTATTTTTATTGAAAATTTTCAAGTTCTTTTCAAAAGCTACTGTGAATGAAAATTTAAAAAATTCAACTGTTGTATTTTTTGCAATTTTTCCATTTCAAAAATTGTATTTTTTCTTTGATTTAAAAAAAATCCATTCAAGTCCCTATAATTTTCTAATTTTTTTTCTCCTTGAAAATAATTTTTCCAATTTCTTTTTCTCAGTCAATTTTTCTTGTTCATTTTCATAGTAATTTCTCCAAAGTCGAAATCTCAAAAATAAATCACGAATAACATTTTTTTGATAAAACACATTTAAAAAATAATTTTCTTAATTTTTTCTCTAAATTTTTTTTTATTGTTTTTTTCTGAAAACAATTTTTTATCTATTTTTTCTTTGAAAATAATTCACTTTTTTCAACAAAACAAAAAATTAAAATTATTTCATTTACAAAATAATAATTTTTTTTTTCAATTTTTTTCATCAAAACTCATTTTAGAAATAATTTTCTTAATTTTCCCTCTCAAAAAATATGTTTGAAAATTTTTCATTTTTTTTTTTTAAATGATATAGGTAAGTACGCTCTTATTTCTCTGTGAAAAATGATAATTTTATTATGAGTAATTATTTTCCTCTTAATTTTGTTCAACAATTCAATTTTATCTTAATACTTTGCTTTCAGAATTTTCTCATCAAAAATTCAATCTGCTTTTTTTGTTTTTCTCAGAAAACTATGCTTTTTAACGTGTAAAATCGAATTTTCTGCTTTTTTTTCTTCTTATTTTTCAATGTTACATTTTTTCCATAATACCTAAACTGATTTTGAAAATAATTTTCTAAATTTTTTTTTCTCAACATTTTCTCAATACCTAGTGTAAAATTTTTCATTTTTTTAAAGTTATTTTTTGAATTAAAAAATATAAAAATGTAAAGAAAAATCTTTTTTTAGGTAATGTTTTTGTCTTCTTATTTAAAAAAAAAAAAATTTCTATCTCAAAATATTTTTTCTTCGAATTTTCCCCTCAAAAAATCCATTTCAAAAAAGTATTTTTTATTTCTTTTTTTCAAAAATATCTCTATGAAAATTTTCTAATTCTTTTCAATAATCCATTTTTTTTTAAATTCAAAAAATTAAAATTTTTAGAAAAATCTATTTTCAATATTTTTGTCTTCTTATTCTTTTAAATGAAAATAGTTTTTTCTCAAAATATTTTTTCTTTGAATTTTTTCCTCAAATCTATTTTGAAGAATTTCTTGATTTTTTTTTCTTCAAAAGTATGTCTGTGGAATTTTTAAAAAAAATTTTAAAATCCATTTTTCTTCAAAAATATCTTCATGAAAATTTTCCAATTCTTTTCAATAATCCATTTCTTTAAATTAAAAAAATTAAAATTTTGAGAAAAATCGATTTATAAAATTTTGCTTTCTTCTTTTTCTTTTTCTTCAGCTTTTTGTCAATTTTACCATTATTTCATCGTAATGGAAGTTTAAAAAAAAAATTAATAGAAAAATTAAAATTTTGAGAAAAATCGACTTTTTTGTAATTTTTATTATTTAGTTTTTAATCTAAATTTTTCCATTTTAAAATATTTTTCCTTCGAGTTTTTTTTCATCAAAACTCATTTCAAGAGCAGGTAATTTTTTTCTGGATTATTTCCATGGAAATTTTTTAATTTTGTTTTTTTTTTCAATGAAAAAAGAAAACTTCTGAGAAAAATCTATTTCTAACATTTTTTCCTTCGAATTTTCCCTCCATTCTCATTTTAGGATAATTTTCTCTATTTTTTTTCCTGAAAATATTTCAATATAAATTTAACAAATTTATTTAAAAAATGAAAATGTTAAGAAAAAAAAATGACAAAATTTTTTAAGAATTTAAATTTCAAAATTCCTTATAATTTCATTTTTTGAGTAATAATATATTCTAGGTACCGAAGGACGATATCACAATCTTCGATCCATGAGCCATTTTCCGTTTTACATTTAAATTTCAGCCTCCTGGCGCAATAATGCAGTCGGAAAAAAGTCGTCTAAAATTGCACCAAACTCTCTATGATTCGTTTTCGCCTTCTGCAACATAACATTTGAATTCGGCTTAAGTCGCACTATCCAAAGCATTTTATCTGCTAAAACCAATAACACGAAGTGATAAACAAACTACGAGTAAATTATTCTAAAGAAAATTTATTAACTCGAGTGTTATCTGAATCCTGATAAATGACACCATTTGAATTCCGAACTTCTCGATATAAGCGAAGAATCACCAGAACTGTGGCATTGGGTTCGAAGACGAACCAAATTTAATGTTTATTGGGCTCTCCGTATTGGAAAATTATTCGTTAATTTGCTCCAATTCGATATAATCAAAATTCGATAACTTCGAATGGCCAATTATTGCATACTGACACAATTAGCATAGGTCCAACTTGAAAATATACGCGAAATGCGACGTGTTTATTACGTAGTATGTCGTACCTTTGTAAATTGATTTATCGAAATGTTTATTTTTGTACAAAAGCCATGAACTGTTTCTTTTTAAATATTTACAAACAGATTGCGATTACGAATCGCGATCATATTTCAAACCGAGAGCAGATTCCCATCTCGATTTTCGTCTACAATTGGACAATTCGCGTTATGTGATTCGCGAACTGAAGGTTGTTTTTGAACTACCGCATACAAATTAAGGTGACTTTATCAGATAGTACCTAGTACAAGTGTCTTCGATGTGGAAAAAATATTTCCGAAGGATATTACTGTGCTGTGTGAGAAGAGTTTTGTGTTTCGTGCCAAAATTATGCAACCCGATAAGGGAATCCAATGGGGAATCGTTTCTTAGAAATATGAGCGAGGGGGCGGTTGTGCAGGAAGATGTTTTTTCATTTTCTTCGCGATTACTATTTCTCTCTCTCTTTCTTTTTAAGAACAAGGAAAATGGGAATTGTTTGTAAAAAATTGGAGTAAAGTATTATTTCTAAAATTATACTGTTTTTTTTTTCGGTTTAAAAATTGATTGTTTTGTTTACGTACTTTTTAATTTCAAAGGTTGAAAAGCAGGAAGAAAAACATGTCCTTAGAAAAAAAATATATACCTACCTAGTACCTACAACGTGATTGGCGATTCATTTTTTATATTCACTTTCTCACCGAATAAATAATTTAATCGTTAACTTTGATAGATATTAAACTGGTTGCTCATTTCATTAGTGCAATACGTTCGTTCAAAGATAACAAGTTTTCATCATCTAAATCATACAAGATTCCGCGAAACCATTATTAATTTATTAAAACCGAGTTCTTGGCGAGTTAAAAACTGACTGTTTCCTGAGGCAATTATTTTCAGAGCCCGGTTTTTACTTGTACTGAATCAATGAACCAGATTTCTATTAGTCGGTTGTGCACCCAAAATTTTCCATTCCATTGAATTTAAATTTCATCTCGATACATATGTAGTTTTAATTAATTTCATATCGATAAAAAATTATCATGGTGATATATTCCTTCAACGTATATTTCGTGGAAGGAGGGGAAGGAGTTGGGGTTACTGTTTTTCTTCATTTTTCTATATTATAAATTTTGTTGTGGTTTTCTCATGAGTGGGAAGAGAGAGAAATTGGCGATGTTACCATGTTTTTATTCACGAAGTATTTCTGGTGATTAGTTATTTAATCCATAAAACTGTTAAAAACCAGTTTTTCTGATTTAAAGACTTCTAAATTTTTCTGAATTCGGTATCGTTTTTTTTTTTTTGCGAACCAATTATTGAAATACGTGATTTGAAAATATTTAATACCTCCTGTTGAATCACTTTGAAATTAGCATTCAACCAGTTTGTATTCCTGAACTGGTTTCACGCAATTAAAAATAGAAAAAATATTAATTAATTGGTTGGTTTCACGTAATTAAAAAGACGTGATATTTTTATTTTTTGCGAAAATGTTACAATAATATTAAAAAGATTCATCAAATATTTTATAAACCGGTTTCAGTTTTTCAAAATGATAATTCAACCAGTTTCTCCAAAAAATTACATCAATTGATTTCAATTTACTAAAATGAATTATTAATTTTTATTTTTCGTAAAAATTTCTCAAAAAAAAATTATTTCATATTTTACGAACCAGTTCTAATTTTTGAATAATACAATTCAAGCGGTTCCTTCGGAAAATAATTTCAACAGGTTTCCTTGAAAAATTATTTTTTTATTGATTTCCAGTTATTAAAAAAAACGAATTATAAATTTTTATTTTTTGTGAAATTATTTTGACAGTCATTGTGTGTTTTTCGAACCAGTTCCAATTTTCAAATGATTCAGTTCAACCGGTTCCTTCAAATACCATTAATGCAACTGGTTTCACGTCATTCAACTTGAATTATTGATTTTTTTCACGTATAAAAAATTCATCAAAAATCTTGCGAACCAGTTAAATTTTTTCAAAAACATAATTCAACCGGTTTCTCCAAAAATTAGTTCAAATTGTTTTCAAATATTTGAAAATAAATTATTGATTTTTTACTTTTCTTTATCTCGCAAAAAAGACTTGTTGCTTTTTTCTAACCAGTTCTAATATTCGAATAATATAATTTAAATGGTTCTTCCGGAAAATTATCAACTGGTTTTACGTAACCAAGTTTAAATTAATAATTTTCATTATTGGTGAAAAAGAGATTCGTCGAAAATAGTACCAACCAGTTCATTTTTTTCAATAATATAAATGAACCGGTTTCTCCGAAAAATAATTTTAATCCACTTCAGGTTACAAAAAGTAAAAATCATGTATTTTTTATTTATTTTTTGCGAAAATAGTGTTTAAAAGATTTATTGAGCCTTTTATAAACCAGTTTCATTTTTCTAATATTAAAATAGAACCAAATTATTTGACTCAAATAATTTAAAAACGTAATAAATAGGTAAATATCTTTATTTATGTGAAAATTTTTCAAAAGAGATTCATTGAAAATATTACAAACCAGTTAAATTTTTCAGGTAGTATAATTGAACCGGTTTCTCTGAAAAATAATTTTTATCAGCTTCAGATCTCTAAAAATTAATTAATAATTTTCATTATTTGTGAAAACAATGAAAACATTGATAAAAAAACTCATTGAGTTTTTTTGATAAGTTTTTTTGTGAACCAGTTCTAATTTTCCAGTAATTTAATTCAACCGGTTTTTTCTGACAACCAAACCATTTAAAACTGTTTAAATTAAATGAATCATTTTTAAAAAAAATGAAAATATCGCAAAAAAGATTTATTGGGAATCTTTAAAACCGGTTTAATTTTTAAATAATACTAAGTATACAACCGGGTTTTCCATAAATTTTTAAAATCAAGTTCAAGTTAGGTATTAAAAATAATTATGCTTTCCATTTTTCCTAAAAATATTGAAAAAAATAATTGATGTATTTTTTTTTCTGTAAACCGGTTCCAATTTTCGAATAATATAAGTAATCCAACCAGTTCGACGGAAAATCATTCCAACCGGTTCTATGTTTTTGAAATTCTATTATAAATTTTAATTTTCAGTGGAAATATTCTAAAAAAAAAAAAAAAATGCATTGAGAATCGTGTGAACCAGTTCAATTTTCTCAATCATACTTATAATTCAACCGGTTTCTCCGGAAAATTATTTTAATCGATTTCAAGTTTTTAAAAAAGAAGTATTAATTTTCAATTTTGTCCAAAAATTTTGCAGATACAGTTTATAAATTTTTTCAACCAGTTTTAGGTTATTTAAATTATTTCGTTAACTTTTATTCCTAGTGGGAAGCTAATTCATTAAGAATTTAGCTAACCAATTAAATTTCTCTAATTATATGTATAATTCAACCGGTTTCTCCAGAAAATTATTTCAATCGATTTAAGTTTTTAAAAATAATTTCTATTTTTCTCTGATAATACCTCCTACAGAAAAAATTTATTCATTTTTTTGTTTTTTATTAACAACTTCAAATTTATGAACACTACTTGTAAACAAACCGGTTTCCTTTGAAAAACATTTCAACCGGTTTTACGTTAATAACATCTTTAAATTAATTTTTATTTCAAGTGGAAGTAGTGTAAAAAAACAGTATCGAAAATCTTATGAACCAGTTCAATTTTTTTAATTAAACCGGTATCAACAGTTCAACCGGTTTCTCCAGATCTTCATTTTATTTTTTTCATTTAAATAAAGATTAATTAATAATTTTTATTTTTTGTGCAAATATTGCAAAAAAGACTTTTCTCAATTTTTCAGCCTCCAATTAAACCGGTTTCTTCATAAAACTTTTACTTTTTTCAAATAAATAAAATATGTTTTGTTTTTTTAGATTGTATTATTACCTACTTTTGAACCGGTTTTCAATATTGTCAAAATAAGGGGTTGTAGATATGCAACCGGTTTCTCGTAAGATAACTTCATCTATTATTCAAAAAAAAATTAATAAAGAGAAATTGTAGAATTATTTTCTTTTCTAATTTCCATTTTATTCGAACTTGGTCTAGGAACCTAGAGATAAATGAAAAGTCAAAATCATTCTTAACCGGTTTCGACACCAATTTTCTAGTCTTTCAAATTGCCACCTTTTTTATTTGGGAAAAAATGGATTTCTCTTCTTCGACTTCGTATTATTTTACTCGTTCGATTGCTTCTGTTTCTAATAAATTGACGATGCTTTTTACTCGACGAAGTTGTAGCAAAAAAAAACCACAAAACTGTTTGAAAAAATAGGTCAAAAATGTCGATAGCATTTATCCAGAGTTGATAAATTTCGCTTATTTTTCTTCTCCAATCTCGATGATACTCGTAAAATTTTCTTTATCTAAATAAAATATCAAACCAAAGGTAAACAAAAACGCCAACAAAGAGGTAAAGATAATACGAACAAATAGTAATCGCAATTCATTCTTATGTTTCAGATGCTGGAAAAAACGCCACCGATGTATTTGGAAAATCGCAAAAAATGTTAAATAAAAATTGCGAAAATAAAGTTTTACCTTTAAGAAGAACGGTTTCGTTGGATAATATGCCGTCAACCAGCCATTCGTAAATTGTGATATTAACGAAAAAATTTATCTTCGCATCTATCGTCGATTTTCCTATTACATCGTGCTTCTTTATTTCCTATTATTTTTAAATCACTAGACGTGTATTTTTTTCTACTTTCTTACCTCTCTTTTTTTTCTCGTGTGTGATTGCATGTATGTTCTGCGTGTGTATGTACTTTAATTTTCCATTTTATTTATCGATTTAATCCGAAGAGGTTGATTATCAGTTGTTTGTTAATTTGGTTGTGAGAGTCGATTAAGTTCTCGATGATTTTTTTTTTTTAACAATTTTACTTCTCGTTTTTTTTTTGTGTACATATTGGAATAATTTTTCATGTACATCACAAAACGATGATTTTTGTACTGAAAAAATGGTCATTTATGAAAACGCTATAAAATAAATGTGCTAGCAACCGCGAAGCGAAACTGGAGCTAAAAGTTTTGGTTTGGTTGCTCGCGTATACATGGTGCTTTCAAGATTTTATCAATGTTACCGAAATTTCCCCCTGAAATAAGTCGCTCGGTTGCGACGTTAATTTGATTATTAATTTAGAAAACGAATTCAAATTTTATTCATTGTATTTTACTTTGTAATTTTGTGTAACACGCGCAATACCATATTTTCGTTATTTGGTAATCACGTATTTATTGTGTGTTCATATATTGTACTATGTAATGACGATAATGCGGCATTGATTTTTGAATTCGTTGAATTTATGCATTTATACCTATACAAACTTGTGTCATTATGGATTTTTATTTCTAATAGGTTGCGCTTCTTCCGAAATTTTCAACCGATTGAAATTTGATCTCATTGTAAATTCTCACGGATCCGAGAAAGAATTTTTCGCGTGCGAATACGAAAGAGGCTATTTTGCTCATTTTATTCTCTCGCTATATCTTTTTGTTCGTTTTATTTTACTTTTTTTTTTTTTTTTTTTTTTTTTTTATCGTCATATTACCATCTTTTTGCAGTCTGAATGTAGTTTCGATGTGTAGCCTATGTCTAAAATGTATACTTACGTACTACTTTATGTGAAAAATAATTATCCTATGAGAAATTTACCCTCTTTTTTTTAGTCGTAGAACGGCAATACATGTAACAGCTTAGCGATTATACCAGTATGAATGATTCGTGTATGAAACTCGGTATCTACTATTAAAGTATTGTAAGTTTACATCGAATATACCTACGGTACCTGCTACGTATTACTTTTTTTGTACTAGTCATGCAAATACTTCGATTTTAACATATTTGTAAAATGGTAAATTTGTATTTACTCGTATGTGCTGTAGCATTTCAGTTTTACGATTAAAATATATATTTTTCATTTGTGTTTTGTATCAATTTTTGGTGTTTTATTTGTTGTATTTTTTTTTAATTTAGCAAAAAATTGAGAAAAAATTGGGGGGGGGGTGAGATAAAAAAAAATCGAAAGTCCAAAATATCTTAGAATAAGCCTTATTCAATTCTTAAATTTGGCAGATTACCCACCCCCTTCCATCCTCGCAGTAGCCAAATGTGATCTGCAGGAGTCTTGAAACGTGATTATGTAATTATTCTCACGTTTCAAGACTCCTACAGATCAAATTTAGCTACATAGGGGATGGAAGGAGGGAAGGTAATCTGTCAAATTTTAAAATTGAATGGGCTTATTATATAAGGTGGTCCTTACTTTGGACTTTCAATTTTTTTCGTCTCACCCCAAAGTTGTTTTTTTTTTTTTTATACGAGTAAATGATTATCCTTATATTTAATTTTCCCCCTCAACTCACTGAATTTTGAGTTACCTCTAGCCACCCCTCCCCTCTTTTCTCGGAAAAATGAAAAAAATTATCGATTTTCGAAATCTTGTTTTTTTTTTTGGTTATAACCCAATCAAGTTATTCCTCTTCATGAGAATTAATTCCCAATTTTTTATTTCCCCAAAACTTTGTTTCAAGTGGTACCTTGGAGCCTTCAATTTTTCAAAAAAACAAAATCGAAAAAAATGAGCAATTTTTTTTACCTACCTATCTAGTATTTATTTTAAAGTTATTCTTTTTTATTAGAAAATAATCCCTTATTTTTGAGTTTTCCGTTAACTGAATTTTAACTGGTGACAAATTCAGTGGGGGAAAAAATTAAAAATACCTAGAGAATTATTTTCTCATAAAAACAAACAACTTTGGGGATGAGAAAAAAATCGAGAATCAAAAATAAGGACCCCCCCTAAGGCTTGACAAAGGTTTATTTCGAGTTGACCCCCCTCCCAGAAAAGTTTAGTCCCTTAGCTCAAAGTGGGTGGAATTAGAGAACTTCAAAGTGGAGTCACTTATGAATAATTTGGATTCAATTAAAAAATATACGGGTCAGGGAGGCGTTAAAAGTTAAGTGGTACATAATTTAATTTTTTTTCAATTTTCAAATTCAGTTTTAATTTTTTTTTCACTTTTGTACGAGGAAAAATTCTTTTGATTTTGTTCGAGATGAAATTTTTCCAATTTTATTTTGCATTAACTTTGTATGAATTTTCTAAAATTTTGTTCAAAACAAGAATTTCCAAAATGTTGGTTAGAAATAAATTTTTTCAAATATTGTTACTGATTAGGTAGGATTTATTGGGAATGGGAATGATTTTTTGAAGTTTTCAAAATTTTTGTTCAAAATTAATTTCATTTAAATTTTGTAAAAAATGTACATTTTTATACAGCCCTCCCGCCACAGATTTTTTTTTTTTTTAAATACTCGAGTTTTTTTCATAATGGATTTTAAAAATATTTGGTCTGAAATTAAGTTTTTCAAAATTCATGTAAATTATAATTTTTCATAAATTTTTCAAATTTTATTTTCAACCAAATGTTAAAAAATGTTTTTTTTTGAGTATGAATGAATTTTGAAAAATTCGATTTCAGCCCAAAATATTTTAAAAATCTATTACAAAAAGGGGAGTATTTGGGAAAAAATTGTTTGGTGGGGAGGGGGGGGGAGGGTACTTACAAAATTTATTTGAAAATGATTTTGAACAAAAAATTCAAAAAAAAATCATTCCGCAACTTCCAATAAATCTAATTAATAACAAAATTTGAGAAAATTGATTTCCCAACAAAATTTTGAAAATTATATAAGTATTTTGAACAAAACCTGAAGAATTTAATTTTTAAACAAAATTAGAAAAAAAATAATAAAACAGAATTTTGAAAAAAAAAATTAATTCTAAGCCAATCTTAAGAATTTTATAAAAATTTAATGGTAGAACTGTGATGACCATATTTTGGAAAAATTTCATCAGCATTTTACTCTTGGCGACCACGAAAAAATTTTCGGTGAATTTTAAGGTAACAGGAGTGAGCGATTGAAATTTTAAAAAATCAAGAATTTTTTATTTTTCTCTCAACAAAAATTGACAAATTTTCTGTAATTTTCAAAAAATGAGAATTTTAGCAAAATTGCATTTATCAATGAAAAAAAATACCATTAGATCCAATGCTAAATCCTCCTCTGGTGGAATTAAAAAAAAAAATTAATTTTCAGTAATTTTCAAAAAATGAGAGTGTTGGCAAAATTGCATTCAATCAACGAAAAAAGTTGACCGGGAGTGGTGGCGTACTCCTGTAATCCGAGCTAAGGAGGTCAAAACACGGACGAGTGACGAGTTCATCTCTCATTGGTTCAAGCCCGGTAAAATCTAATGCAAAATTCTCCTCCGATGGAATTAAAAAAATATACATATAATTTTCAAAAAATGAGAGTTTTAGCAAAATTGCATTTAATCAATGAAAAAAGCTACCTTTAGATCCAATGCAAAATTCCCCTCTATGTACGTATTTTGAAGTTTTTCTGCACAAAATTTTAGAAAATAATTTTTTTGAAACAAACCATTATCAAAAAGTTCTACACGATTACCTAAAAAAATCAACAAAAAATTGGGAAAAAATATATTCAGAATGATTTTGCAAAAAAAAACACAAGCTGAATGTTTTGCCTATCGTACACTTTGCAGGAGAAAATTGAATTATAATATTTTTCAATATTTTCTTCATGTTCTTGACGAATCAATTTTTTAATTATTTAGTAAAATTTGACAAACCGAACTAATTTTTCCATCTTTTTCAAAATTGCCATTTAATTTTTTTCTGATGAGAACTAAAGAAAGAGAACGCCATCTGCGAATTTAATTTTCTACGAAAAAACTTCCAAACGTTAAAATCTACTTATTGACATTTCATTTAAGCCAAATTTATAAAAACGAGTATACTCCCTCAAAAAAAAAAAAAAAAAAACCACACTTGATACAAACTATTCATTAATCAGTCATTATTGACGGCTCATAATTCTGGCTCGAATCACTTGTCTAAATTTCTAATGAGCTTTCATTTTGTAACCCTAGCAAATTAAATTAGGTGAGAAAAAAAATGACGAGTAAGAAGCTAGGATCCGAGGAAAAATAATTTTTCAATTCGCAGTGTATATTCGAGGCGATTATTAAAAATAATACGCGAAGATAGTCTCTCTCTCTCTCGATTAAGTTAAAAAGGCCGAAATTAGAATCGGGCTAAAAATGCGGGTAGCTCAGGCTAGTCAGGCCTATCCACGCCGGCGAAAGATTTATCCGGCCATTAATCACCTATCGCGACAGCGGATACTTTAAAATAATGGAAAAATACTCATATAGAAGAAATTTCACGTTCAACTTTCGAGATTTCGCTCGGTGCGTGTATATTTAGAACGTAAACATCGCAAAATACGGAGAAAATTGGAACCTGGCGAGGGGGCACGAGGAGGGAGCAAGCTACATTCGAAAATAATGACAGCTTCTTAGTACATGACGATTTGAAATGCGCTTCTGTTGGAATTTTTTTTTTACTCGCGGACGGAATATTGTGTTGTTTCGCATCATTACCGATGTTTTTTTGTTATTTTTCTCACTCGACGTTATTATGTAATACAATGATTCGCGAAGATTCTTCAACGTATGGAAACATCGATGGTTGAAAATTCGTCTCGTACAGACTCCGAGTGCAATTTTACATGTCATTTGATGCGTTTTTGTGCGGTGTGAAATAATTTGCCGGATATTAAGTCAAGTGTTTCCTCGTCCAAAGTGTAGATTCTCATTTCAAGTGAGTACCTACCTACCTACCTACCTACTTATTGGTGTGCATTTCATGCTTGGGTATTTATTTTTAATTCGTAAATCTAAAATTAAAAAAATTTATAGCACTTTTGCAATTTCTCATTGTTCGGTCCCTGGGTGGTTATTTTTTCTCGTAAACTGCTAACTTTGCTAAATTGGAATTCCGGGCTCCAACGTAGATTACAACGACGCGACACTTTGTATAAAATTAAAATTATCGTTCCCCAGATTCTCAACTTCCATTTAAGGTTTTTGCACCTTATTACGAGCGGAATTCCGACACTGAGTCCTATGCGTTTCATAAAATTCCCGTCTCTTGCCCCTTGGCCCCAGTCGAGTATTATTAAAACCACAATCTGAAAATTTCACAGATAAACTCGTATAAGTGCTCGAAACGCATGTACAGGGTGTCCCAAAATGACGTACCTCTCAGCCCTGAACCACGAGATAACTTATGTAGGTAGGATAAAATTACAGCTTATAGCAAGTTCACATGTGTAAATTCGCCAAATCGTACTAAGAGGAAGTTACACAGGTGTAAAAATGGTTTCGTGTTGTGTGGTATAAATAACAGCATGCATGATGCATGTACTTGGGAATGAAAATTCTCCTAAACCATGCATCGGAGGGAAAAATTGGAAGAATACTTTCTTTTACAAAATTGAAGTTGAAACAACGTTTGTGTTTGTAAGAAAGATTTTTTCATATAAAATCAAAAAATAAAAAGTTATCTACAAAAAGCCAAGCCCCTAACTTGAAAAGCACCATTTTTGAACAAAAAGTATAAATGTGTATTTTTAATTATTCCACGAAAACCACCATTGTCAGAGGAAAATTCTTCACAGAAGAAATGTTTTTCATAAAATTTAATATTAAAATTATTTTATAAATTTTTTTTTGCAATTTTTCTCTGGAGGAAGTTGTACGTAGGAAACCTGAATCTAAATATTTTATAAGAAGAAAAAAGTTTTGATACCATATGAGACACTCAATAAAATTCATTGATCAATAAATTAGCTCAAGTAAAATATTTTGTAGCATTGTAGAACAAAAATAAGAAAAAAAATTCAGTCATAAAATTTTTTAAAATAGAATTTGAAAATTACTTCTTTGTTTATAAAAACATTTAAAATATAATTTCATACCTACTTAATTACTCAAGAAATAATAATTTCCTCTAAAGAAAAATTAGTTAATTACAAACATAGAAAAAAATTTATTGAATTTTTTTATAGGAAATTTAACGAGAAACAATTTTTATTGAGAAAACTTTTCTCTGATAGTAACACTTTTCCTGAAATAATTATTAAGTAAATTCAAAGTTCTACTTTTCCTATCAAAATGATTCTATTAAATTATCCTGGCCTGGAAAAACAATGATTTTTTTTCTGGGTAAAAATTAAAAGATTATTACAACAAAAGATATTTTTTCTATACAAAAAAGTTAGATTTTTTGGAAAAAAAGATTTTTCACCGAAAATTTATTTTCTCCAGATCTTTATTCCAAAAAGATATAACGATTTTTTTTTTCTGAAAAAAATTGTTTTCCCTCCAAAAATGATGAATTCCTTTCTCAGAAAAAATAGAACATGTTTTTGCATTGAAATATTCTTACTGCAAAAAGTTTTCAAAAAAAATTATTCTAAAACATTTAAAGAAAAATCCAAATTCATTTTTGATTAAAAAAAGAATTTGTACTTTTTTTTTTTTTTTTTTTTTAAACAAAAAATGAGAAATTTCCATGAAAATTCATTCTTCTCCAAAGAATTTCAGAAATATTTGTCAAACAATTAACTTTTTTAACCAAAATAATTTTTAAGAATTTTATTTCATCAATAAATTTTATAAGCATTTTTTTCGTTTTAAAAAATCAAAAATGTATGATTTTTTTCATTAAAAAAAGTTTAGGGATCCTGCTCCTCCAAAAATTTAAGAAATAAGTAGCTAGTTCTTAAAAACCGAGATTTTTTTTTCTTTTCATTGGAAAAACATTAGAAATTTTTATTCATCAAAAAACACGAAGAATTTTTTTTTCATCAAAATTTGAGAATTTTTTCTCCATATTATCTTATTCCGAAAAAATTGAAAGATTTATTCTATGAATTGCTTTCTCAGAAAAAATAAAACTTCTTTCGCATTGAAATATTCTCACTGCAAAAAATTTTTAAAAATATATTCTAAAAAATTTAAAAAAAAAACCAAAAAGGAAAAATTTTCAATTTTGTTCAAAAAAAAAATTAAAATATTTTTACATTGAAAAAATTGACAATTTTTCTATGTTTTTTTAAAATAAAAAATGAGAAGTTTTTATTCCATGGAATAAAAAATTTCTCATAGGGAAGAATTCCTAAATTTCCTTGCTTCAGAGTTTTTTAATTTTCATTGGAAAACATTAGAACTTTTTTTCATCAAATTTCATTTTAAAAATGATTGAGAATTTTTGGATTCTTTTTTTCTCATCAAAAAATACAGTCACTTTTTTCATAAAAAATCATGTTTTTTCTCCAGATAACCCCCCCCCCCCCCTCCCTCCTACAAAAAAGTTGAAATATTTTCTTCTCAAAAAATTAGCATGTATTTTATTTTCAATACAAAAATAAGGAATTCTCCCCCAAAAAATTCCAGAAATATTTTTCTAAGACTGAGATCCCCCCCCCCCAAAAAAAAATTTTAGATGTATTTTAATTAAAAAAATTAAGATTTTTTAAAAATTAGAAAACATTTTAGGAATTTTTATCCATCTAAAAACATTAGGATTTTCTTTTCATAAAAAAATAAGGTATTTTATCGACAGATTTCTTTCTAGAAGATTGAATGACCACCCCCCCCCCCCCCAAAAAAAAAATTCTCTAGAATTAATTATATCTTTTCTCAAGAAAAACAGAGCTTTTTCCTGCGTTGAAATATTTTTATTGTAAAAAAAATAATCTTTTATCCTAAAATTTGTTCCAATAAACATGTGAAATTTTCCTACCCTCAAAAAATCAAAAAAGATTTTTTCCAGAAGAAATTGAAAATTTTTTACGTTTTCTCATAAAAAATTAAAAATATGTTTTTATGTAAAGAAGGTTCAAGATTATTTTTTCAGAAGAATTTCATAAATGTTTTTCAAAAATCGAGTCATTTTTTCATCAAAAATAAAGTTGAGATATTGTTTTCTAGCAAAAATACTTTAGGAATTTTCTTCTACAGTTTTTTTTTTTTTTTTTTTTTTTTTTTTAAACTGTACCTACGATTTACAAAAAATTCTGATTTTTTTTCTTTCTCTAAAAGTAATGATTTTTGTACCAGAAAAAACAGAAATTTTTTCTGCATTGAACTATTCTTATACCGAAAATCCTTTTTAAATGTCTAGTATAAAAAACTGGGAAAAAATATTCCAAAAAATTCTTGAAAACTTTTTCGTTTGTGTTCTAAAGAAATTACAAATTTTTCTATTCTCTTCAAGAAAAATAGGTTTTTTTACTGTAAAAAATTGAGAATTTTCTCACGCTTAAATAATTTATATTTTTTATTCCAAGAAAATTCAAAACAAATGTCTTCAAAAAAATTTAAATTTTCACATAAGAATTTCAGAATTATTTGTCAAAAACTGATTTTTTTTCTCTCAAGAAAAACATTATATTTTTTTCTCAAAAAAATTGAAATAAGTAAGTATTTTATTTTTTTAAAATTAAAATATTTTTTTCCCAAAAATGAAAACTTTTCATTTACTGATTGTATTGAAAAATTTTAATACAAAAGTTGTTCCTACTTGAATTTAAAAAAAAAACATTCTTTCACTTTTTCTCTTAGATCTATTGCTGAGCAGAAATTTCAATCCAAAGTAAACGTATATTTGAACCATCAAATACACAAAAATATTTTACGATCGTGTAATTTCCTCCTTATCAGAAAACTAGGTACATTTACCCATGTGAACTTGTTACACACAAACTTGTTGGGACACCCTGTATTTCATTATACGCACGTGCTGCGCCAATTTACACGATAACCCGAAACTTGGACTAGAATGACGAGAAAGGGCCACGATGTTGGCAAATTCGTGGCATTTCCTATGTACTTCGAAGAGCTGGTCGCTGGTTCAATTGCTGTACCTAAACTAACGTGGGAAGAGTACGCAACGTGGTGAAAAGAACTCGTTATAAATACAAAATAGACGTTTTTACAAACTCGATTGCGATTATGACATAGAATATACGTATGAATAATTGCCAAAATTCGAAAAGGTTAATAAACTACGCGATATTCTGAAAAACGCCAGCTTGTCTAGCGGCTGTTCTTAAATTAGCGCCAATAAATTGGATCCAGTCCAGGCATAACCGCAAGTGCTCCGTTATTATAAAGCATTTCACAATTCATTTACCACGCGTACAAATTCGAGAAAAAAATCTTTTTAAGGAGCCCCAGCTCGGCTTTGGGAAATTTTTCTTAATTTTGGCCACGTCTGGTCTGTTTTGCAGATTCAAAATTGCAACCGTTTATCGAAACGTTTAGTTTGGGACGAGTACAAATTTTAGCGAGTGTGTAATTTTTTGGCTGCAGTTCATCGAGTACGTGGACGACTGTACGTGGTTGGTTTTTCAGGGCAACCGAAGGGGGTATAATTTTTCGATTGACTTTAGAGCTGGCGTATTTTATTATTAAAAACAGATGTATTTTAGGTGACCTTCGTCGTATTCTCATCTCGTCGAGTAGATTTTTTTTTTTTCATTTTTAAAGACATTTACGATTTTTCTGTTTATTTTCCAGAATTATGGATACGGTGTACCCTCAACCGATCAGACTAGTCTTGGATACGTCATCGAGACGCAAACGAGGATCTCAAAATCGATATAGAACTCAACCTGTGACATTTTCCGAAATCAAGGTACCTACTAATACATTTTTATGTGCCTAATACCTTCAGAGTAAGTGGTACATCCCCAACTAGGGTCAATTCAATTGTTTTGGAACAAATTTGCAAAATTTATGGGTCAATAAAATTGTAAAAATGTTTTTCAATAAAATTTATAAAAATTACACAATCTAGAAACATACCTATATTTCTAAATACATAAATAATTTTATAAAGTTTCGCAAATTCAATTAGGTACCTACAACTTCTAAATTTTGAAAAAAAAATTCCAAAACTCAATTTCAAAAAGATTCCAAAAAATTGAAGTTGGAAATATTTCAAATTCTATTTAAAAAAAAAAAAAAAAAAAAACCTGAGAAATTAAAAATTTTAAACTTTTTTGTGAAACAATTTTTAAAAATCAAAGAAATTTAATTAATTTTTTTTTTGATAATACCTACTATTACCTACACTTACCTGAAAATTCAATTTTTGATACAAAAAAAAATTATAAAAAATTAATTTGGAAAATTTTATTTAAAAAATTCAATTTATATGAAAAGTTTAGTTCTGAAAAAATATTTGAAACTCCCTTTGTAACAAAACTCTAAAAACTTCGATTCTGAAAATTTTTTGAAAACTCTAATTAAAAAAAATTATATCTGATCCAATTATTCAAAAATTTGACAAGATTCAATTTTAAAATATAATAAGAAAACGAATTTGAAAAATTTTGAAATGTTTTCAAAACTTCAATTTTTAATTTTAGAAAAAAAAATGCAATTATGACGAACCATAGTAGGTAAAATTTAAATTCTAAAAATTTTTGTAAAACTTAATTTTTATTAATCCCAGAAACATGATTTCTTATATACCTAATTTACTTTGAAAAAATTGTTAAAACCATTTCTTCATAAATAAAGAATTTTGAAAAATTCATTTCCAGACAGAATAATTTTAAATAAATAGGTATAATATTATAAGTAGTATACATTTTTTTAAAATTCAAATTTGAAATTTAAAAAAAAAAATTAGTAAAAAGTATTGAGAAATTAAATTTTTTACAAAAATTCTGATGCTGAAGTGAACAAAATTCTTAATAACTTTAAATTTGAAAACAGTTAAAAAATTCAATTTTGAGTTTGAAAACAATTTACAAATTCAATTTGAAAAATTGAAATGATTTGATTTTTTAAAATTCATTTTTGATTTTGAAGAAGTTTTGTAACAAATTAAACAAAATTCTGGATTGTTTGACAGTTTTAGGTAAGTTCAAATTCAAATTTTTTCTATAACACTAAAAATTTTAGAAATTTTGAAAATTTTTCTAAAAAATCAATTTTAAAAAAGTCTTGAAAAATTCTACGCAATTTTTAAAACTTTGTGAAATTTAAGAATCTCGTTTAAACAAAATTTTTGAAAAATTTTATTTTGAAAAAAAAAATGTTTAAATTAAAATCTAGTTCTGAAAAATAGAGAAAACTTGAAAATTCAATTTCAATAATTTGTAAATTTCGATTATAAAAAAAATGTTTAAAAATAAATTTTGAAAAATTTTGCGTTTATTATTTAAAAAAAAATATTACTCAATTTGAAGAAATTCCAAATTCTGAGTAGGTAATTTGATATTTTTAAAAATTTTGAAAATTATACCTAGTAAAGAATTTTGGTTTTGAAAAAAAAATGTAAAGCCAAAGTTGAACAAAATTCTGAAACATTTCAATTTTGAAAAAAAAAATGTAAAAATTAATTTTAAAAAAATCGTACAAATCAATAAGTAGGTAGGTAGAATAAAATAAAAATTGAAGAAATTTCAAAAATTTAATTCTAAGAACATTTTGAGAAGCCCATTTTAGGAAAAGTTTAGAAAAATTTGATTCTTAAATAATTTTGAAAATTCCAATTTAAAAAAAAATGATGTAAAAATCAATTTTAAAAATTGATAAAATTTAATTTTGAAATTTTTTTTATTAAATTCCATTTTTATAATGATGTATTAAAAAATGGAACAAATTCGATTTACAAAATTGCAAAATCTGAATTCTAAAATTTTTTGTACTTTATCTAAGAAATTTGATTTTTGTGAAATTTCCCGTGTAGCAATTGTCGACATCGACATTTATGTCGACAAAATTCAGACACATTTTTTTCTCGGTTAACGATGAATTAAAAATGATATTTGAGATTTAAAGTAATGTTCTATGTTAAACATAACTGTTCAATCAAAATTTTTGAATTTTTCTCAGTATTTTCCTATAATTTAGAAAACGTTGTTTTTCTACATAGACAAGTCGATGTAAAAATCGATACTCGATAAACGCATCGACATTTATGTCGACAATTTCTGCCAATTAAATTTACAAATTTTATATCTAAAAAGAACTAAAAACAATTAATAAGAACATTTTAAGCTCAGGAATAAATAATTTTTGAAAAAATCACAAAATTTTCTTATTTTTCAAAGTTTTGAATAATACAACGACTTGTCGAGTTATTGTCGACATAATTGTCGATGGTCGAATAATGCATCGACTTCACTGTCGACATTATCGACCAGAGGAATTTTAAGTCGAGATAGTGTCGATGTGATTGTCGAGGGTCGAATAATGCATCGACTTAACTGTCGACAGTGTTGACCAGAGGAATTTTAAGCAGAGTTAATGTCGATCTAATTGTCGAGGGTCGAATAATGCATCGACTTGACTGTCGACGTCTTGAGGGTGATTGCGATACTCGCAGATAAAGTGTGTTGTGAATTAGTACATAAGGTATAAGAATCATCTCTATGTTAGTTGGACACTCGCATGTGTCCAGCTACAAAGGTGGCCTCAATGCCGCATATTTGACAAAAAATGTCGAAATGTTGGCTTGAACACTATTTTTGGTGTAATTTTAATATACACTTATATTGAATATTTGAACTTAGCATATTTTTCCAAATCTTACCATTGCAAATGTCGATGTGGATGTCGATATAAATGTCGACACATCGAAATCGGTCACTTTTCGATCGTACATGTCGACACGATTTTGGATGGTTTGTCGAGCTTATTATCGACATGTTTGTCGACCGTCCAAATATGGCTCGACATGTCGAGCCATATTTGGACGGTCGACAAACATGTCGATAATAAGCTCGACAAACCATCCAAAATCGTGTCGACATGTACGATCGAAAAGTGACCGATTTCGATGTGTCGACATTTATATCGAAATTAGCATCGACGTTGCTACACGGGTTACTATAAAAATAATGAAAAGAAAAATTGATGTAAAAAAATTGTAGAAGAATTTATCTTAAAATTTTTTGGAGAAATTCAATTAAGAAAATTTAATTCAAAAAATGTAAAAAAAAAACAATTTGGAAAAATTTTGTTTATTTAAAACTTGGAAAAATCCTATAGGTTAATATTAAAACCTTTTTGTAAAATTAAATTTTGAAAAAATATATATAAATTTTCATTTTGTAAAAAATTCTAATAATTTTTAATTTTTCTAGGCCGCGGGGGTGGGAGGGGGGTTAAATTTAACAAAAAATTCTTTAAAAAATTGAAAAAATCAATTTTGAAGAAATTTTACAAAATTGATTAATTTTGTCGTCTGTCTAAATACAAAATTTTAAAAAATCAACTGAAGTTAGTATCAATTTAAAAAAATTAATTAAATTTTATATTGAACAAAACTTGAAAAATCAAATTTTTAACTAAATTTTAAAACAAAATAGAAATTTTTTTTTTTATACAAAATCAAAAAATTAATTGCAGTACATGAAGTTCAAAAAAATAAATACTTAACAAAATTTCAAAAAATACTTACCCTATAATTTGATATTAAAACATTTTTTTTGAACAAAAGTTTAAAAAGCCCCATTTCAAACAATTGAAAACAAAATTTGAAGCGTAATTGAAAAAAAAAATGGTTTTTGGATAATTACAAAAATATTTTAAATCAAAATTTCGAAAATTGGGCTATTTGAACATGATGAAAATGTTTCGGTAAAATTTTTTAAAAATTCAAGTAAAACAAAATTTTAAATCAATTTTTTTTGAAAAGTATTCATTCTAAACAAAATTAAAAAAAATAATTAACACTTTAAGAAATTTGTTTTATACCAAAGTTGAGAAGAATTGTTTTTTAAACATAAAAAAAACCATCCCGAACAAAATTAAAAAAAAACAAAAACATTAGAACAAGCCCTTTTCTCATCACTTTATTTTTCCAGGAAGTAGACGAAGAAACCGCCGAAGAACCCGAGGTAGAATTGAACCGTCGCATGTCCGCCGAATCACCAAAAGTTCTCAGTAGTAAATCATCGAGCAATGTGAATTCCAAATTTGAAGAGCTACTGAACCGCAAAAGGCCCGATAAACGAATCAGTAGAAAATTACAAAATAGGCTAGATCTTGCTGAAAAACAATCTGCAGCAGCAAAGGAAGCAGATTCGCCGCCGGAAAATGGTGTTCGACCCGAGACGATTAATTTGTTACCGAAATTTCCTTCTTCGAGGAAACCTGAAGATTCGGGTACTTCTTGATTGACATAATACGCACGCATGTCATTATCATTGTTTACGTAGGTTTAAGTATTATAATTAAGGTTTTCGTTTTTTTTATATAAATTATTTTTAAATTTAAAATTCGTATAAAAATTAATAAAAAATCTGCCAAATGAAAAAATATTTATTAGCATTGCTTCGAAATTAAACTTGAAACATGAAAATGAAATAGAAAATAAATTACACTGATTAGAGTAGGTACACAAATTAAAGTATACTTTGGATGAGAACGAGGAAAAGTACACAAAAAAATCAAATTACGAATCCATGGTGATGGTTGGTAAAATTCACTCGGTAATGAGCTCTATACTTCTATGACGATCGCTTCGATCAGATTTATCCATAAGATCATCGTGCTCGTCGTCGAATTCGTCGTAAGATAAATCTCGAGTGTCTCCTTCGCTATCGGAATGTCTCCGGAATCTATCTTTGAGCCCTGTATCCCAGTACTCTTCGTCTGAAGGTGTACGATCCATATCGTATCTGAAAAAAAATTATTAATTAATTTTTGGCAGATAATATTTTACGAGGAGTTGAATTATAAAGGTATTAACCTTCTAAAATCTCGATTATCGTGACCTCGAAAGTTGCCACGAAATGGTCTTCTGTCGCCTCTAAATCTAGGATTGAATGGTCTGCTACGATTGTTCTTCCAATTGGTACCGCGATACCCTCCTCGAAAATTTTGTACTCTCGGTTTGTAGTACGTACCACCAGCACGAGCTCTCTGGTGATACGAACGACTTCTATGATACGGAGATCTAGATCGAGACCGGGAGTACGATCGAGAACGCGAGTATCTCGAGTATTTTGATCTCTGGTACGATCCACTTCCACTAGGAGATCGACTACAAACAAAAAAAAACATGGCAAGTTTAACACTCGTAGACAAATTTGACCCTATATTTCATAGAAAATTCCCCCCTCACCTGTATCGTCTCCTTGATAAACTGCGAGGAGAGTGATGATGCCTTGAACCTTGACGAGGTGATTCCATCGGTCTCGAACGACTCCTCGAAAAAGATCTGTTACGAATGTAATCACGTTTGGGCGAAATAGAAGGCATCTTTTTAACTAGGAAGCCGAGTTTGTCCAACATTGGAGGTGAACTGGAGCGTTTGTTGGGCATTGGAGCTTCCATACCGAAGGGACGTTCGTTCCGGTGTAATTCTCTACGATCTGGGCGAGGTTTCGGGGGAAGTTTTGACTTGTGCGGGTCTTCGGCTGGGATTGGTTCGGGGAGTACTTTCTCGTCTCCCCATAAAGGATCTTCACTGCTGCGTCTTTGTACCCTGGTGGATTCAAAAAAAATATTATTAGAAGAGAGAGTGGCGAATAGGGCCGGCAACTTTGATTTCTTCAACACAAAAAATTGAAAGATTTTTTTCAAAAACAGAGGGACAAAAAAATCAAGAATTTTTCTTCAAAATTGAGAGATTTCTTTCTAAAAAAAAAAATAGACTCCCCCCCCCAAAAAAATGGAAAGTTCCTTATGATAAATTTTTCACTGAAAGAAATTGAATAATTCCTTTTTTTAATGGAGGTAAAATTATCAAGATTCTTTTCAGAAGAAATAGAAGATGCCTTTCCTTAGAAACAACAACAACAACAACAACAACAACAAACACCAACACCAACACCAACACCAACACCAACACCAACACCAACACCAACACCAACACCAACACCAACACCAACACCAACACCAACACCAACACCACAACAACAACAACAACAACAACAACAACAACAACAACAACAACAACAACAACAACAACAACAACAACAGAAGAAAAACTTCAAAAGCTTTTTTTCTTTAAAAAATTCGGGAAATTCTTTTCTCTTTCAAAAAACTGTAAACTGAGTATATTTCGTTTTCTTAAAACAAATAAGAATTTTTTCATTGTTTTGCTCCAGGAAATTAAAAAATTTCTTCGCTTATGCAGTTCTCTTTTTTTTCAAAAAAAAGACAGAAAAATCGATTTTTTTTCTCATAAAAGGTTGAGCGGTTTCTTCATGAAAAATTTTCAACTCCAAAAATTTGAATGATCCTTTTTTAAACAAAAAACCAAAGATTTTTCTAAAGAAAAACAACAACAAAACAGACCGCCCTCCAAGCAAAAATTGAATTTTTTCCCCTCAAAACATTGGGGAAATTTGTTTCCCTTCAAAAAACTGAATATATTTTCTTTTCCTTCAAAAAATTTAGAATTTTTTCATTTTTTTGCTCCAGAAAATTAAAAAAAATTTCTTTGCTTTAGGGAATGTTTTTTTCTTCAAAAAAAAAAGGACAGAAAAATCGAATTTTTCTTCAAAAAGTTGAGGAGTTTCTGTATGAAAAATTTTCAACCGCCCAAAAATTGATTCTTTTTTTAATAAAAAAAAAAGATTTCCCTCCCCCTAAAAATGGAAGATTTTTCTAAAAAAAAAAAAAAAAAAAAAAAAAAAACAAACCCATTTCCAGCAAAAAATTGAGAAATTATTTTTCCTTTAAAAATGAAAAGTTCATGTTTCAAAGAATTGGGCATTTTTTCTTTTACAAAAAAATTAAAAATATTTTTACCCCAAAAAATTTAATGATTACCTACCTATTCAATTTTTTGTTCTTAAAATTTTTTTTTTCAACATGAGTTTTTTCTCTAAAAAGATTACCATAAGAAAATTAAGACATTAAAATTGGGTATTTCCTCCAAAAAAATAAAAAGATTTATTCACTCAAAAAAAATTGAAAGAATTTTTTTCAAAAATTTTAGGACCGGAAAATTCATCTCCGCCTCTCCCTTAAAAAACAAAAATTTATACTCATAAAAAATATAACTAAAGCGCTTTAAAAAGTAACGTCCTTTTCCGCTGTAACTTCGATGCCAAAAGAGATAATATCAACTTGTCCTTTTAGTGGTGAACACTTCATTAGAATTTTTTCATTTTTTTTCTGCTCCAGAAAATTAGAAAAAAATTCTTTGTTTATAATAAATGTTCTTTTTTTCAAAAAAAAAAAAAAAAAAAAAAAGGAAATTTCTCCAAAAAAGCTTGAGGGGTTTCTTTATGAAAAATTTTCAACCCCCAAAAAATTGAATGATTCTTTTTTTAATGAAAAAAAAACAAGATTTCCCTCGCCCTAAAAATGTAAGATTTTTCTAAAAAAAAAACGACAAAAAATAGACCCACAGACCCACTCCCAGCAAAGAAGTTTCCACCACTAAAAGGACAAGTTGATATCTCTTTTGGCTTCGGAGTTACAGAGGAAAAGGACGTTACTTTATGAGGTTTCTGAAGCGCATTTATCGTACGGTAGGTTTTCTTCTTCTTGTTCTTTTTCCTCTCGTTCTTTTTCTTCAAAAAAAAAATTGAAATATAAATTTTTTTTCATCACCAGAACAAAGAATCTCCAAAAAATTAAAAAATTTCCTTATAAAATTTTTTTACTCCAAAAATGGGATTATTTTTTTTTTCAAAAACAAAAAGTATCTAATGTTTCTTCTCTATGAAATAAGAGATTTTATTAGAAAAAAAAAAATCACTAAAAAAGAGAAGATTGATTTCTTCGAAAAATTTGGGAAATTTTTTTTACTCTTAAAAACTCTTTAAAAACACAATAAAACAACAAATTATTACTTGTTAGCGACAGTGTTCATATGCATTTTAAATTTCGAAGCGTTTGATTCGATTTTTTGTTGCTCATTTAAGTGGTCTTCGTTGGAATACGTTTCTGGCTTCTTGGTTTCTAGAAAAAAATTAATTTTACGAAATAATCGAACGATGGCGATTTTTCTTAAATTGTAAAATGGACGAAAATTTTTCCTTACCCACAGGACGTCGATTTTTTTCAATTATTTCCGGTTTATTATCCTTTTCGATGCTATTTTTGCGTTTCGGTGGTGGAGTTTTCTTTTCAACGACTTGTTTTTCTATTTTAGTGCTGCAAAAATTTTTTAAATAGTTAATTTTCACAAAAATAGTCAATCAAGCACACAAAATGACTATAAGAATTGAACATGAATTGGAATAATTCCAAATTCTTAAAAATTACAAATATTGTGCATACCTTTTCTCATTATCTTCCTGTACTTTCGAATAATACGCCGATAATTTACTTTGTAATTCTTCCAAGTCTTTCAAGCTAATCAATTGTAAACACAATTAAAAATAGAAAGTTTAACTTGTATTATATTTCGCACGAGTATAAAAAAAATTCTTACTTTTCTGGTAACAAAAGATCACCCTCGTCCAAAACTTCAGATCTACCTCTACGCTTTTTTTCACTCTCTTTCCCTTTCTTCTTCTTTTTGATTTCTTTTTTCTTCTCTAATTAACAAAGAACATATTTATAAGTGATAAATAATGGAATCCTATAACAAAACAGGTTTCATTTTACACCCACTTTTAGATTTCATTTTTTTCTCTTTTTTCTTTCGTTTACCTTTCTCATCTATAACTTTTTGCTTTTTTTTCCTGAAACAGAAATAATGACGAATTCGTAATAAATTCGGTTCGAGAAGACAAAAGGGACTAATTTTCAAATTAGAACGTGATAATCTCACCATTTGGCCGTTTCGTCCAAAAACTTGCGAACTTTTTCTTCGTAATCTTCATCTTTCTTGGTCTCATCGAGGAATCTACGAACTCTCAATTCGTATTCGTTTTCATTATCAACACCAGCCATTTGTAAAGGAGTTGGACCACCTGAAATGAAATCAGAGATTTCAATCCAACGTAGATACAGGTAATTTAGATCACAGTCCTGAAGAGAACAGAAATCCTACACCTGAGTGAAAATCAAGAAGAAAAAAAAAACAACAAAAAAACACTCTAACAAACCTCTAGCAGGCATTTGAGCGTATGAAAAGCTATAGGTATACGGAGCAACTACGTGAGCATTAAGTTGATAACCTATTCAACAAAAATCATATCCTCTAATTGAAGATAGCACGTAAGCTAGCCAGAAAAAAATACACTCGATGCTGTTCAAAGCGGAATTTGACATTCCGAATATATTTTTCATTTAGAGTATCTCTCGAGCGGATATTTACCTCCTTTAGGACCTCCTATGTTTTCCATTTGCGACATTCGTTTACTCAGCGGAGACAGAGAGGGTTCTTTTTTAGACTTTCGACTGAAAAGAGAATAGATTTTTAGTTAGTTTTATTTAATTTTCGAGCAAAATACGAGTATTACTTTCGCTTCTTTTTAGACCTCTGCGATGAACTTGAGCTAGAGCTGGAGTCGCTGGAATCACTGGATGATCCGGAAGATGACGAGGAACTGCTGCTGAACGAGGATCGCCTGTAAAACGATCAATTGTCAGTTCCATGCTAGTATTTCATTTAATAAATTTTCCTTTACTTTTTATTTTTTGTTTTCTTGATTTCGGGCACAATTTCGAGTTTTTCTTCAATCTGCGTAAATAGCTGGTTCGACGAGTTGAGCACTTTACTAGTGGATGCGATCTCTTCTTCGATTTCTTTTTTAGCCGAAGCTTGGATTTTATTTTTAATAAATTGCAACGAGTTACTGGCTTCTTCGTGGTTTGTAATAATCGCCAGACAGGTTTCGTAAGCGTTGATGGCTTCGGTAAATTTATTCATTTCTTCCAACCTGGATTAACGAAAAATTATGAAGATATCATCTAAGACTTCTACGAAGAAAAACTGTCTTAACTCACGTTCTTCCAAACGCAACCAACGTATCGCCGAGATATTTTTTCGCATTTTGGTGATTCGGATTGAATTTTAGGGCATTTTCAAAATCGATTATAGCCTTTTCGTAGTTACTACTGTTGGCATATCTGAAATTTGAATTTAAAAATTGAAATATGACGTTGTGAGAGCTACAGAGAAGATGTTTCGAAACACTTACAAAGCACCTCGAGCTACCAACGCTTCGACACTTCTCGGATCGATAGCTAGAGCTTTATTTAAACACTGATACGCTTCGGAAAATCGTCCACATTTGAAATGCTCGATACCATCGGTTACACTTTGAATGGCCCATTTGGCAGCTTGAGCTATACGTAATTCCACAGCACACTCTTTGGATGGAAATTTTTGTCTGAAAATACCAAATTAGTAGTTGAAAGATCAGTTTAGGAAATGTTTTTGAGGATACGAATCAAGGTACTTACTTTAAGTAATCGAAATGTGTGTACAGCTCGTTCGGTATTCCTAAATGCATCATTAAATTATTCACTAAATTAGGGTTTTGAAAGCTTTCAGATTTTTCTAATAAAACATTATACGGCGCTTTATCTTTTTTCTCTTGATAAATTCTGAAACAAAAAATTCGATTGCATCATTTTTCAAATTAAACGATAAATTTAAAACTTATAATATTTTATGTAGGTAATATATGTTAGGTTAGAATGTGAAATACTTTTAAATCGTATCTTATTTTTATTTTATTTTATTTTTATACTCACCAACGGTGGAGTAACTTTTACAATATATTAATATTTTTTATTTCCTTTTATTATTATTTTTTACTTCGATATTATTTTTATTATATTTTATTCTGCTTTTCTGGAAATGTATAAATATTTATATTTTTTGATATTTCCATCTTTGATCGACATCTCAGCTAAAATTATGAAATTGTAAATTATTCATCAATTCGCGCCTGATTACGTAAACAAATTTAATAATAACGAAAAACTCATGGAAGTAAGATACATACCCCAGTGAAATGATTATTACAGAAAATGGTAGAATGTTTTTCATCACAATTTTTCAGTGGTCATTTTATTACGATCATTTTTAAAATTATTTATGGCTCTTTCATGGTTGATATTTTTATACATATTGTGAATTATAATCTCAATATATTTTCCATTTTTTATAAATCATTATTCTTCGTAATCGAGCTTTTAGGTATCATTTCCAACGATCATCAATTTGATGCATTATTTTCGTCCATATTCTTAAAATCGAATGACATCATTTATCTCAATTCATCCACATTCGATAAAATATGCCACCAATAATTTCATATTTAAATTATCATCGACTTCGTCATCACTTCTTCTAAAGTTATCGTTTTCGTAACTCCAACAAATGGCAAATAAATCATAGTTAAAACGGTATACTGGCAATTTTACCACGACTAACCTATATTCGATTGGAAAATCTTCCGAGTGCATTAATCCCAATCGAGGTTGATTCTCAGGGCGACAAAATACACCCTTCATACCGCACGTAATCTTTCCAGTATCGGCGCTAACTTCGAGAATTTCACAGCATACCAGATCGTTGATTAAAAACGCTCTAGTGAAGTTAGTTTTCTTATCAACGGCAGCGATTAACGATGATGTTGGACAAAATGCCTGAAATTCACGAAACGATAAGAATTTGAACATAAATTCGAAACACGAATCGACTTACTTTAATTCCAACATCTGGTACGCATCGAATTTGATCGCATTCGCCGAATAATACTCTTAATATCATACCAGCGGCTGTCTTACTTAATACTGAGGCTGCTATAATGTCTCCTTGTTTCACATACTGAAATATAATCGAAGAGTTAGTATAACATATTATTGAGAATGGTACAGCCGGAAGAGACATACTTCGAAAAATCTTTGCAAACGGTGCTCCTTCTCTACGGATAAAAACGATTCGTAGGGAGGTAAAATGGGGAAATATCCGCTGTCCAGTGTACGATTTTTGCACGGATCTTCGCGTATTGGTTTGACATGTTTGTCAAATATCTGATTAGCATGTTGGCAAATGAATTGCTGTAACCGGAATCGTTTACCTCGGTCTTGGAAACTGTAAAAAAGTTTAGGTTAGTTCGAGATCAAGCATATCACAGGGTACTTTGAGCTTACCTCAGTTGTTTCTGACGAGCAGCATATTCATTGAAATGCAGACTAGAATCTAGCTTTAGAGAGGAAAAGTTGCTGTACTCAGCTTCAAATATTTTTTGTAACTGAACACCGTGAAAGTTGAGTGTTCTTGTAAGTAATGTTTTATCAATTTTGTCCGCCTCCATTATGTATCATTGTTGTGACTATTAAGTATGAAAAGTTAATGATTTAATTCTAAATTAATTAAGAAGTTAAGAACATACCGATGATTGATAACATCATCAAAAATCAATTTGTGTATATCGTATATTTTATTTGTTCACGTTCCGTTTCATTTGGGAGCGTTCCAGGAACGAATAGTTTTTTTCAGTATCAGTTATAGTTTCAGTTAAAGTTCAGGAACTCCTGTTCTCCTGTGATTACGTCGTTGCGTGTGTTTGTAATTTGTGACCCGGCACGTTTATTATGGGTATGCTCTCGGTTTCTTATCAGTACGCGAAAGACACGAACTTAGAACCGCTGTATTTTCGCGAATTTTCAACGAAATGTTGTGAAATTTTGATATGTGCTTCATAGAAGCTGTAAAATTACAGGACTTATAAAATATTTTGGAAAAGTATTTATTTTTGGAAGAAAATTGAAGTGTAGAGGTGACTTTTGGGTGAATTATTTCCGCGACTTAGAGAGGTCGGATGAAAAAAAGCTTATAAGTCCTGTTCGAGCATTACTCCGACAATGCGAAATATGAAAAAAAATTGAAGAAATGTTCAATATTCGCGGAAATATGACGGTTTTAAGTTTCGATTTTTGAACAAAAATTCATGGTGATTTAGGACTGAGCAAAGTGCAGGGGGTCATTTCAATGCTGCTCATATCGTGATATATGCAATCCAATTCGATACCGAGAGCATACCCAAATACTTTAAATTAATAATACTGGAAACAAATGCGAGATTTTAAGGAGGGTGCATTTCACACTGTAACACAATCATCCTCACCACCGACGAACGTTCGCGAACTGATCCTTTTTGCAACTCTTGAATTTTACCAAGTCCAGCGCGCGTCACTACATCTGTACTGGATATCAAAATTGGAGAGGAGGGAGGGGTTCAATCAAAATTTTTGTTATAACTAAAATTATTCGCAAAACTTCAAACTACAACTTTTGTTTGAAAATTTTTTCAAATGGACCCCTCCCTCCCCACCAATTTTGGATAATGTAACTTGGCTTAGTCAAAATAAGTTACATTATCCAAAATTGGTGGGGAGGGAGGGGTCCATTTGAAAAAATTTTCAAACAAAAGTTGTAGCTTGAAGTTTTATGAATAATTTTAGTAAAGACAAAAATTTTGATTGAACCCCTCCCTCCTCTCCAATTTTGATATCCAGTAGCTACGTAGTGACAAGTGCTGGACTTGACACATTCATAGTGTCCATAGACGCAAGTTAAAAACTTCTCCATAATATTATCCGATTTCGAGTCCATCACGAACAAATATTAATATATTATTAATGCCATTTTATCGAATTAAAATTATTATATATCTATTGTATTTGTATCATGATTTGTATTTTTAGGAATTAATCCATCCTGTTGATGACCATCCTGGCGATGATTTTTCTTTCGATGTCTACTTAACGACGTTCTGTTATTAAAGGTGGCCGAACATTGGCCGCAAGGGGTTTTCTCTGCTGCAGTAGCATTAATCGTACTTTTCAGAGGCCATTTAAGCTTGTGTACTCCGCGAATATGCCTATATAAATTACTATTGTGCGCAAATCTGTACACTAAAGCACCGATGATGGAAGTCCATTTTTTTTCGACTTCCTAGATTTTTATTGTTTATGAACCTACAAGTGAAGTGTCCAAAATTCAAAAAACGTAAAAACCTCGAAGTTGAAAAAAATGTGACTTCCATCATCGGTGCTTTAGTGTATAGAAATGCAGATCCACAATGATGACAAACAGCTATTTCGGCGTGAGGAAAGAAAATTAATTCGATGCATTCAAATTTCAAAAGTAATAAAAAATTGGAAAACGCTCGTAAAAAATATGCAAATGATAACCATTGTTTTGATATAACGTGAATATGCATATATGCGATAATGGGAATTGGTAAAATACACTGCATTACCCATTTTATGGACGTGGGACTATGGCGAGCAAAAGAGTTGATTTGCCCAATATAATTCGGTAAAACGCGCTAGGATGATTGTGTTACAGTGTAAAATGCACCCTCCCTAAAATCTCGCGAAACAAATACGCGAGATTTTACGGAGGGTGCATTTCACACTGTAACACAATCATCCTTCCTTACATAAATTTTACAAAGTCCAGGCCTTGCCACTACATAGATACGGATATCAAAATTGGGGAGGAGGGAGGGGTCCAATCAAAATTTTTGTCATAAATAAAATTATTCATAAGACTTTAAGCTACAACTTTTGTATGAAAATTTTTTCAAATGGACCCCTCCCTCCCTACCAATTTTGGATAATGTAACTCGAGTTAGTCAAAATGCGTTACATTGCCCAAAATTGGTAGGGAGGGAGGGGTCTATTTGAAAAAATTTTCATACAAAAGTTGTAGCTTAAAGTCTAATAAATAATTTTAGTTATGACAAAAATTTTGATTGGACCCCTCCCTCCCCACCAATTTTGCATAATGGAACGTATTTCAACTAATACTCAAGTTACATTATCCAAAATTGGTAGAGAGGGAGGGGTCTATTTGAAAAAATTTTCATACAAAAGTTGTAGCTTAAAGTCTTATGAATAATTTTATTTATGACAAAAATTTTGATTGGACCCTCCATCTCCACCAACTTTGCATAATGGAACTTATTTTGACTAACTCTAGTTACATTATCCAAAATTGGTAGGGAGGGAGGGGTCCATTTGAAAAAATGTTTATACAAAAGTTGTAGCTTGAAGTCTTATGAATAATTTTAGTTATGACAAAAATTTTGATTTAACCCCTCCCTCCTCCCCAATTTTGATATCCGTATCTATGTAGTGGCAAGGCCTGGACTTTGTAAAATTTATGTAATGAAGGATGATTGTGTTACAGTGTGAAATGCACCCTCCGTAAAATCTCGCAACAAATACTTTAAATTAATAATACTGGAAACTTCAATGGGGAAAAGTGGCCCCGACAAAAGCGCTCTTTTAGCAGTTTTAGCGGATCGGCATGAAACTATTCTCAGACTTTCGACCGATCGTCATGTCTTCGACCAATCAGAGGGCGAATCACGCGACGATTAGTCGAAAACCTGGAATTAGTTTCATGCCGAGCCGCTTAGAGAGCGCTCTTCTTGGGAGTCAAATCAAAAGCATTGAGTTTCCAGTATTATTAATTTAAAGTATTTGCAAATACTTTAAATCAGTGATGCCGGAACGTAACGATAACGGTAACGAAAAACGAAAAATAACGGAATTTTTTTCGTTACAAGTAATGGAACAGTAACGGAACTTTATTTTTGAACAGAAATTGTGTAACGAAATAATAACGTTACAATAAAATGGTCTTTATGTTACGTAACAAATAACAAAAAAATTTCGTTACGTTCCGTTACTTTTTTTCGTTATTTTTTTCAGTTTTTTTGCATTGCCTGCACTGCCAACCGCAGAAAATGTTCACTAACGTCTAGTTTGATTGTTTTGTTTACATTCATGGGGTGCAACTTCGAAAATTTTTTACCAAGTCCAGTGCTACATAATACTTTATAGTCAAAATTGGAAGGGAGGAAGGGGTCTAATCGAAATTTTTGTAATAACTAAAAGTATTTGTACAACTTCAAGCTACAACTTTTGTTTGAAAATTTTTTCAATCGGGCCCCTTACCTCCCCCCTGTTTTTAAAAATGTATTTGAAGGAGTTGGATTATCCAAAATTGGTGGGGAGGGAGGGATCCGATTGAAATTTTTGTTATCACCAAAATTATTCCTAGTACTTCAAGCTACAACTTTTATTTGAAAATTTTTTCAATCGGGCCCCTTACCCTCCCTCTGTTTTCAATAATGTATTTGAATGAGTTGGATTATCCAAAATTGGAGGGGTAGGAGGGGACCAATAGGTAGCAACACCACCAAACTTGTATTATTTTCTTCTTAGTTCTTGATGTTTATTTTATTCTATTGGACTTGATAGTTATTAATTTACATTGAAAAATGAAGATAGCTATTTTTTTTATGATTTCTGGCTATTTCGGAAAAAATTACGTTGTAACAAAAAAACCGGAACGGAACGGGAAAAAATAACGTTACTTGAAAAATAACGTTACAAGGCCCTGTCGGTACCATTTTCGTTCCAAGTAACGTAACAAATAACGAAATTCAGGATTTTTAGTTACAGTAACGGAACGAATACCGTAACGAAAAAAAAATTTTGGTTACTGACATCACTGCTTTAAATTAATAATACTGGAAACTCAATGCTTTTGATTTGACTCCCAAGAAGAGCGCTCTCTAAGCGGCTCGGCATGAAACTAATTCCAGGTTTTCGACTAATCGTCGCGTGATTCGCCCTCTGATTGGTCGAAGACATGACGATCGGTCGAAAGTCTGAGAATAGTTTCATGCCGATCCGCTAAAACTGCTAAAAGAGCGCTTTTGTCGGGGCCACTTTTCCCCATTGAAGTTTCCAGTATTATTAATTTAAAGTATTTGGTATTTGGCATACCCTTAATTTTCAATTTTTTATCATGGTTGCGAACCGTTTGAGAATTAATTGGTGGTGGTGGTGGTTTTGAAAATTTTCGATTAAATGGTTTTTGGTTTTGGTTTTTTGAAATGGTTTTGGTTTTGGTTATTTCAACTTTTGATTATTTTGGTGGTGGTGGTGGTTCTCAAAAACCAAAACCATTACAATTGGTTTTGGTGGTGGTTCTCAAAAACCAAAACCATTTCAATTGGTTTCAGTGGTGGTTCTCAAAACCAAAACCAAATGAATTGGTTTTGTTTTTCAATCGATTCAATAATTAACAATTATACTGAATTACTGATGAAGTGATGAGAAATCAAATATCAAATACAAATACAAAGAGAAGAAATGAATTAAAAAATAAAGAAGTTATTGAAAAAACCTTTATTTAATGGCCAATTTGGCAAAGAAACGAGTAATCAAATAATCAATTAATTAATCATAATTCACAAATCAAAGGAACGAAATATCATGGCACCTATTAGTTTCACCTTAAAATTGACTGCTTTGAAATGAAACAAACACTAAACAAAAATATTTACAAATTCGGATGCAGTTCAAAATTCAATTAATTTTAAAACATAAAAGAAAAAAAAACAACAAAAATCTTAGATTCAATGTTGAGTAACTAGGCATTATAATCGAAATTGGCTCGAATAAAAGTCATAAAACAAAGAAACCGATTCAATTGATTTGGTGGTTTTTCAAATCTAAATGGTTGTGGTGATGGTGGTTTTTTTTTTTAAAGCTCTTTTTTGTGGTTTTATCAAATGGTTTTTCCATTTTTTCTGCTTGCAAACGATTTTGATTTGGTTATGGTTTTACAAATTTTCCAATTGGTTGTGGTGGTGGTGAAAACCATTTGAAAACCACCACCAAAACAATTTTATTGGTGGTGGTTCGAAACAGTTTGCAACCCTTTTTTTTTATACTATATTGTCAAGTAATTATGCTTTTTATTGATTGAAATGACAATATTATTGAAGGAAGAGAGAAAATTGGTACGTAAAAGATGAAAAATGAAAATTTACTTCAATGAAATTCTTTGATTTTATATAGCGATCCTAGCGTTTTTTTAACAAAACCAAATTTTAAGATGAATAACACAGCCGAAATCATGTTGGTCGCGTGAATGTTCACGAAATATTTGAAGTGATAAGGCCATATTTTTAAAAATATTAAAGGTATTTGCAATGTAAATACTTCATTAGAAAGCTGATTTCATGAGCTTTCCACCTACAATTTTTCTATTATTCATAATTTTCATTTTCATGATTAAAAAATCACTTCAAAAACAGTGCGATTTTAGGTATATGCGAAACGCAAAGAGCTAACGTTGTTTTCAATTTTCTACTGTCGTGCCTGTATGTGTCTTTGGGTGAGTGTGTATCAACATAAACAGTGAATCTTCATTCGAATGGGGTCAAGTAGGTATCTGGTATCTTCAATTCGGATGGAGCACAGCTGTGGCGCGCTAGTGTCGATCACTGATAACATTCAAACAACCAGGAAACCAGGAAAGTGGGAATATACGAGAGAGGTTTATTTTTTACTAAATTCTGTAAAAAATATTGGTTTTACGGCAGTTTTGATGTGATTTTTGTTTTCCTCATGAAATTCCGGTTCGAATGGTATATTGATACCCTATTTTTCGTGTATTAAATGAGAATTATTTTGTCACTTCAAGTTTGAGATTTGCCAAATCAGTTTATCACTTAATATCATTTCGGTGAATAAATGTGTAAATACATTTGTTATTATGCGATTATTAACTCAATTTTCGAATTTTCCATGAAATTCTCTTTCCAGTGATGTATTGATACTTCAATTATGTGTGTTGTGTAAAAATATTTCATAATTTGAAAGTTGAAATTTGCCAAATAAATAATAATGTTTCGTCCGTAGTTTCAACTTTCAAGTTATGATATATTTTTATATAATACACGTAACTGGAGTATTTATACATCACTGGAAAGAGAATTTCATGGAGAATATGGAAATAATGTTAATAATCGCATATAACAAATGTATTTTACATTTACTTACCGAAATGTTATCAAGTAATGAACTGATTTGACAATTCTCAAACTTGAAGTTACAAAATATTCTCATTCAATTCACAAAAATTAGGATATCTAGGTATATACCATTTGAACCGGAATTTCATGAGGAAAACAAAAATCACATTGAAATTTTCATAAAACTATTTCTTTTTAAGCATTTTAAAGAAAATAGAACAAACAGGGATTCCTCACTATCTCCCTGTCCCTGGTCTCCTGGTTGTTGTAGTTCATCAAAATTCCACCAGAGCGCAACTCTTGTCATGCTCGGCCCGAATTCTTCAGTTAGTCAGTATGTGGCATTCGTCGTTCGAGTGTGTCGTGTGTTTTTAGTATTTTGGAGAGACGTGTTTTTGATGTTACCGGCTTGAATTTATGTTAATTTATTTTACCAATATTCTCAATCAACAGGGTTAAAATTATTACGCGGGTTTTGTATTTAAATAGATTACTACAAAAGGTTATTAATTTAACGTAGATTTTTCGTCGGAGAATTTGGTGAATAGTTTTAACATCACTATGTTGTGATCGCGATTCATCTCTAATGTTTCTATGGTGTGCGGTTTATTAAATTTGAAAATTATTGTGTATGTGATATTACATCTCAAAGAAGTATTTTTCACGAAGCTGATTTACCTACTTTCATAAATGATCAGGTAATTTGTGATTATTTCCTCGTCTGCGAATTTCTTGTAAAATTATGCAGTTTTTACTTTTTTTCCACAATTTCCACTTGGGCACTTGTCACGCGTTGTATGTTTGTATTGTTCGTTGAAACAAATTCGTCTGTTGGATAAAAATTTCGTGTAAATTATATTCCAAGTGTACAACGACCACGACGAGTAAAAATAATTATTAAAGCTTCGGACATTCGTTGAACCGTTAAAAAATATGTGCTCGAATTGTTTGGTACTACTTATTTTTGGGCGTTTGTGTTCCAGTGAAAACTAGGAGCTAGTTCCTTTCTCAACAAAATAATTTTCACATTTGATCGATATTCGTTTTCGGTGCATTCGAGTTCGTTTCGTTGGCATAGCGAGCCCGAGCCCGAGCTGTAGCCGTAGCCGTAGTTGCTTTGAAATTTGAATGGGCTTTGAAACGGTTGTTTAGGTATGGTCTGGTCTGGTCGGGGGTATTTTTCATTGTTTGCGAAGGTCTTGACTAACGAAACCAGAACAGAATGCACGCAGCACACGTCTTCGATCCTGCTGCCCTGCACCCTGCTGGGTTAAGGGTGGCTTTATTTTTTTATCATTTCCGTGGCGACGGACCGACCATCCCTCTAGTTGGTAATAGCATTTCGGCCTTTGGCATTTCCAAAAACAAGGAACTCATCACCGAGTGATAATGCTATCAATAGTGCGAAGCGATGCGATATTCATTCAGCCAGGGGTACCTAACCTATACCTACTTATTTTTATTACCTACAGGCTACAAACAAGCGAAGGCGAAAAGCTTCAAGACGTTTTCAAGTTTTAGCTCAGTTTTAGTCAAGTTAATTTCTTGAGAAATCATTTCACAAATTGAGTGGCTTATGGGAAAACAGGCCCGAGTCAAAATCGAAAAATATTTTTCAACAGAAGGAAGGATAGTTTAGTTCGCTATCGCATCCTATCGGATTAAATGAAATTTTTTCGTGGATCCCAGTCGCTAAAGGTCCAGCGCGGCTACAAATGAAAATTCAAAAAAAAATATTCGGCCCCATAGAATGCGCTAGGGGAAATTTTTTCTCTGCTGAAAAATATTTTTCAATTTCGACTTTGGCCCTTTTTCCCATCAGCCACTCAATTTATGGATTTTCTGGGTGAATTTTTTCTCGAGGAAATGGAAATATTTCATCGTACGTCACTCGAGTCCCTGCGTTGTAGTAAAGATGTAAGTGCATACCACTCGCATTCAGTTACAAAAATCAATTTTCGTAAGCTGGTAATTTTCATTGTTTCCCATTTCTATGTTATGCATATTTTTTCAATTTTATTGCATTTAATTTCTGATCGTTTTATATTCTATTTGATTTTTTTCCAATTGACATTATTTAAATTTTCAAAATTTTTACTCTCCGCCTCAGATTTTAATAATTTCTAATTCAATTGAGCGTCAATTTTTTGATTATTTATTTATTTTTTTTATTTTTTTTGTTAAGCAAAGGAGAGCTTGATAAATAGAAACGAGAATCTTTTTTATTCAAATCACCGAAAATATTGAATTATTCGAGCCAGTTCTCAATTTCAAGACCCCTGGAACATCTCATGGAAACCATTTTGAAGGTGTTTCACGCAAATTCTTCTATATTTACTTCTGATTTCGACTAAAAATATCGAGAAGTAAAAATTGTTTTTAATAATCGTAAAAAAATCTGAAAAACATTAAAAAATAAAATAATAATCACTAAAAAAATTGGGCAAGTATACATGAAAAATTAACAAAATTATAAGAAAAATGAAAAATTTGAAAATGGATAAAAATCCAAATTTAAACGGAAAATTTAAAATACAGTCAAAATTTTAAAACTTTGAAAAGACTGAAAATTTTACTATTTTTTACAACAGAAATTTGAAAATTGCGAATGTTCAAATTTCAATAAAATTTTAAAATGGAACCAATTTTCATAAATTGAGCTTTTAGAGTTCAGCAAATTTCTGGAAATTCCTACTTGATGAAGACTTTGAAATTTGGAAATTTTAAAAATCTAGCACGATTTTTCGAATTCGTACAAACTTCCTAAATTGACCAAATTCAATTTTCGAATTATGTAGATATAATAAATGATAGCTTATTTTCTGATGATACAACCATTTGAATTTTTCCAAAATTTATGATGCAAATCAAAAAAAAAAAAAAAGTTCTACTGAAAAATCTGAAAAGATCGAGGACAGTTTTAGAAACGAATTATCGTAGGCGCAACCAACACCTATAGCAGTTCTCATTTTTTTGGTAACATGGTAATTTCAATTTATTCGAATTCAATAATTGTACATAAAAATCTTTAAATTCCTTTTTTACATACATACCTACATTGTCATCTGCAAAATTTATAATATTTACAAATTTTTCCGAATCATATTTCTTAATCATTTTATTATTAATAATGAAATTTACATTATCATTAGATTCAGTAAATTCACCTCCCTTATCCCAAAAATCAAACTGAATGGTTTCAAAATTATTTTTTGTATTGAATAAGATATATTTTTCACCTTCACCTTTTCTGATATTGAAATTTTTACGTCCTATTGTGTAAATGAATAATGAAAAATTTGAAAGAATGTACTCTATGGTATTAACAAATTCTCCATCATCACCTACAGTAAATTTGTTTAGTTTTTTAGTTTGATCTAATTTTTGACCATGTAAATGAATACGAATATAAACGTTTTATTACCGGTATAATTTGATAAATCTATATTTTTTGGAATACAATTTTTATTAAATTCTGAATCTTTATCAAATATTAAATCAGGTTCAATATAAAAATAGGTAATTTTATCATCATTTGATTCTTTCTTCTCTTCCATTTCAATAACTGGTTGAATTCCTAATTTATCCTCAATTGTCTTAACTCTTGCTTCAATTTTATTGAATTCTTTTAATGTAACAAATTGTTTTTGAGGCATACCTATTTAAGTATAAATTTTTTTTATAATTCTTTCAACTCTTGCAGAATTCTAATAATTTCATTTCTTAAAGCTGGATTTGTATTTCCACTTTGTATTTCTCCATGTAAAACAAGAAGTCTTTCAAATAATTCATTTAGATTATCCCAGTAAATATATTTATCTCCTGTATTCAAAACTGCACTCAAATTGATTTTTTTAATTTCATTTAAAATTTCATCAATTTTTTCAGGATCTGAATTTCCATTTTTTATATTCAAATATGTATTAATTAATTTCTTCAAAACTGTATCCACATTATTAGTATGAGTCAATCCACTTCGTGTACTTGTTTTCATTGTACCTTTTTCCACTAATAATGGTTTAATAATATTATTATATTTATACCTTGTACTGGCTTTTACTCTATTAGATAATTCGGATCATTATTATGCTTATAACTACTTGTTTTTTCTAAAATCAAAAAATAATTTTCCAAATCATCAGAGTTGTACCCTTCTGGTTCTTGTAATGTTAGTAAATTCCATAATCCTTCAGTTCCTGTAAATCTTTCTCCATCTTGAAAAATTATATCATCATTTTGAATCAAAATTGTTTGATTACCAATAAATAAGTCATCATTTTCATGTCTAATTCCAAATACTTTATCTGTTTTTATATCTTTTGAAGCATAACTTGCTAAATATTTTTGAGCTGTTTTTCCAATTAATTTTATAACTTCTTCTTGACTCAAATCTTGTGTTGGATATTCTAAGGTATTTTGCCTATTTTTGATATAATCTTGTAACATTAATTCTCTATTTTTATTGTATTCTTGTATAGCCTTCTCTCTATTTTCAGCATGACTTGTTAGCTTATCTAAAGACTTAGTAATAGGACTATATAATTCTTTCAATTCTTCCTGTTTATAAATTTTACCTGTTTTAAGAGTATCAAATTTTTCACTTAATTCTTTTGTTGAATTGAGATACTGCTGTACTTCTTTCTCCATTTATTGAAGAAAATTTTTATAATAAATAAAAATGCAAACTGTTAAATTGAAAACACCTTTCAAAGTAGATAATTTTGATTATCAAAAACCACTTCCCAAATTTAATTCTAATTTTCCAAATGTGATTCGGGCTGGTATTTTTGGTCCTTCAGGATGTGGAAAAACAAATGTTTTAATTCAAATTCTGATGGAAATTAATACTTATTCGATTATTTATCTATGTACAAAAACACCTCATCGAGAAAAGTATGATAGATTAAGAGATATAATAGATATTTATAATAAAAGAAATAAAAAAAATAAAATTGAAATAAAAGATTTATTACCAGTGGATTTGAAAGAACCAGAAAAAATTGAAAAAAATTCTGTAATTATTTTTGATATTTTAACAGATCCTCAAGAAAATATAGCAACTTATTTCTTGAGAGGTAGACACTATAATATTTCTTCTTTTTATTTAGCTCAAACTTATACAAAAGTTCCAAAACAGTGTATTCGAGATAATTTTAAGTACCTGAATTTTATCCAATTCCACTGTATATAAATTATGATTCCTAGAAACTATTGAAGATATTTTTTCTCTAGTATTTTCCAATTCATTTCTGGATTCTAATAAATTATAATTTAAAAATTCTCCAATCGGTAGTGGTTGACTTAAAGCCCATCCATATAAATTATTACAATCTAAATACATAATATAACTTGTATGTTTTTGACTATTCCAAATTCCTTTTTCTATAGCCCTTTCTTTACTTAATTTTACTGTTTTACCTAATTTTTCATCATAAAAGTAACAATTATTTGCTAATGCATGTCTATGGGGAATATTTGAAATTCCACCTCTAATTCCTTTTTCATAAATTTGATAATTAGTAATCAGTTCTAATTTTTGACCTGTATATTTTAATGAGGCTGCATCTGATAATTGAGGTGCTGAAATATAGTAAACTGGATCTAATTTATAATTTTTATAACAAGTTTCTCTGAAATTATCAAATACATCTTTCAGTAAAATTGTATCCAATTTTAAATACAAATCATGATAATCTCCAAATTTTTTACATTCGAAATGTTTATAAAAATCTATTGTAAATGTCAAATCTTTTTTCTGATATATCTTTATTATTCAAAATGGAATACCACTCTTCTTTATTTAGGGGTAATGGTTGTTTGAATTTTTTATAATCATCTACCCATTCATATGGATAAATTCCTTTTTGTAAAACATAGTGTAGGTCTTCTTTTTTAAATTCTTTTAATGTATTTTCGAATTTAGAATAATCTACAGGTTTTTGTAATATTGTTCCACAATGTTTGCATTTCGCTTCATATTTCAGTATCCCATTTTCATTAATAGGTAAATATTTTCCTTCACTTATTTCTTGAACTTTTTGACATTTTGAGCAAAAGCAATTATTCACTTCTGCTAAATTTTTAACAGCTTTTTCTAGACTTGTACCAATAAAAGCCAAAGTATCAATAAATCTGAATTCCATAGTTTTTGAAAATTTATCTCCTTTTCTTTTTATTTCAAGTTTAGAATTAACACAATTAGCTTTAGGGCATTTGTCTAATATTTTATTGTAATATTTTTCTTTGCAGTTTAGACATTTTGTCACATCATATTCTTGCTCAAATTGTTCAATAATAACTTTTCTTGAAAATGTACTATAGTTTTCATTGTTTTTTGGAATAATATTCAAATCTTGTTTTTGTTCATATTCATCACATAATTTTAATATCCATTTTAAAAATATTTTTGAATCATATTTCAAATTATGGATTAGTACTGGAATATTTTTTGGCATATTTAAATTCAAATTACATTTATTGCAAGCTGCTCCTCTGAATTTTCCAGTGAAGTGGTCATGATCTCTTACTTTTTCATTTTCATTATTAAATTGTACATTACATAAATGACAGTGAGTTGTTGACCTAAATTCTTCTATTTCTTTTTCACCCCAAATCATTGATACATTTTTCTTTTCTCAATTCGTGATATATTCTGCCATGTTTTTGTAATAATTCATTGAAACCTTATTCTATTTTGATCTGTTGCCGCGTCGCGCCGTCTAAACCGGTGCAAACGATTATATAAAAATGTGCCCGGCTTCCAAGTTCGAGTAAAAATAAAAGACCTATTCGAAGCTTTTTAAACAGTTTTTTGTACAAACTCGACGAAATGATGAACTATAATTTCAATATTTTATAGAAATTCTTTCGCAAACAATTGACCCCCCGCCCCACCTCCCCCAAAAAACGCACAAAAAACAAAAGGAAATTCTACCTAAAAACATACCAATAACTTTTTAAAAATTTAAAAAAATGAAGTAAATTTTATAAAACTAAAAAAAAAAAAAATTGAACCATGAAAGAAATAATAATTGATTACTAACCAGAAATTCAGAAAAAAAAACAAGATTAATAGATTCTGAAAAAAAAAACATAAAAATTGTTTGTGTGATTTACACTTTGGCGGAAATGAGTTTTGTTTACAGCCCCACCCAAAAAAACGAGTTTTACAACACTTGGAAAAAAAAAGACTCGAATAAAGTTTTTGAAAAGTCTTTTGCAGCATTTTAAAATAGAAAATATTCTAAATTTTAAAGATTCAATTTCATTGAAATCCCCAAATGTTGAAAAATATGAAAATTTAAAAATTTGAATTCAATTTTCAAAATCCATCTTTATAGTACAAAAGAATTCACCATGTAGGTAATTAAGATTGAATAAATTAAAAAATTTTCTCAATTTTTGATTTTTATTGAATTGAGAAAAATAGCAAACTTGACTAAACAACATTTAAAATTTTTTCGAAAATTTAGCTGAAATTTAAAAATCGATCCAACTTCTAAAATTTACTAAAATTTGAAAATTATCCCGACTAGACTGAATTGTTACCAAATCTTAAAAATTTATTATGTACGAGTACCTACCTATTACATTAGAAATGCACAAGATTAGTTCTAAAGATTTAATAAATTAAAAAATTTCCAATTTTTATATATTTTTTAAAATTTTTAAAATTTTATTTTTGAAAATTTTCCAAAATTATCAAATATTACAGATTGACATTTTAAATTTTTCTGGAAACTTGGCTGGGTTTCAAAAACGCATACAACACAAAAAAATTACTAAAACTTCAAAAAATTACCAAATTTTAAATTTTAATCGAAGTTTCTAAGATCTGAATTATTAAAAATTGATCCAAATAAGAAAATCATTACTCTAAAAATTGAAAAATTCCAGTTTTCACATAATCTTTATAACTATTCTCGCCAAAATAAAATAATTCCAATTTAGATAAGTTTCCAAATTCCAATGATTCACTGAAATTACCTAGGAACCTAATGAATTTGAAAAATTCTGAAGATTTTTCTCGATTTCAAAAGTTTTTGAAATTGTAAACATGAGTTGACAAATTTTTTAATAAAATCGAAGAAAAAAAAAGTAATTGGAGATATAGGCAGGATATTTCAGCTTTCAATTTTTCTAGTGACTTTAGTTACCTACCTTTTTTTTTGTAAGAACGAGTAACCTCTCGTACCACCTCTGAAGAGTCGTTAGGAGGGCCACGACTAAATTCGTTGTTTCCAAAACCGCCTCTGAAATCGTTATTATCGGCTCCGCCTGTAAAAAAAATAATTGAATACTTATTCATCTCATCGTTAGTGCGAGTTGAGAAATACTTAATAAAAATTTACCCCAACTTCGGTTTCCATTCCAGTTATCTCGTGGCGCAGCTGATTTTTTGGAGCAATTACACGTCTGCCAGAAGCTTTTTTAACATACAACTATTCAATGTGTGAGAGCCTAGCACTAGAAATAAATTTACACGTCGTGTTAATTTTGCAGAATTAATTTCGGACTTACAGCATATTTTATAAACTGGATCGTATCCAAATCCTCGCTTTTTGCCAGTTTCTTTCTGGTGACAATTACAAACATAAACAATGTTATCGTACTTACTTGGAGAAATATTCTCTCATATTCTTCAGTTTCATCATCTTTGATGCCAGCGACAAATAATTTCTTGACAGTGCTGTTAGCTTCGGGATTATTTCCTATGCAACAAAAAATACAAAAAATGGAAATAAAACTTTATCGATATACTTGAACCTAAACAATTATTGTTAGTTTACACATCGTCCAACCCAATCATTTTGGAATAAGAACGTTAAACCGCGAGATCTGCGAATTTGATAAAATATTCGATTATTAATCGCGAAAGTACATACTTTTTCGGTTTTGAAGCATTCATAACGACGACGTCTATAATTTCGTCAAAGCGAAAAGGTGATGCATCGTAGATATCGTATCTGTTAAAACTTACCGGATTTGTTTGATTCACAATCCTCACCATTTTAAAATAACAAAATTAATTAATTAATTACACTAAACAACCAAACCAGTCGAAAACAAAAAAAGGCTGGGTCGTTGGGAAAATTTTTGGAAAAAGAAAACAGAAAGAATAGTTCACAGATGAAAAGAAGAAGAAATGTGACCTGGCCTAGGGAAAGGTAATTAGTTGAATTAGTGTCCAACGACGCGGCGTAACGAAACAATGGTTAGTGGGTTTTGGAACTAACCCATGTTTTGTTATGCCGCGTCGTTGGACACTAGCTACCTTTCCCTAGGCAAGTCACAAATTTTTTGCAAAGAGCCCGCACCTCCCTCTTCGCAAGGATCACCTACCTACCTACATTTTTTATGATTTTTTTTTTTTCGGTTAATAAAAAGCCACAAGTTATCGGTTTTTAAAGCCTGGTCCACACGTTCTAATATATAAAGGACAGTTGATAATTCGTCAAACTTAGCCATTCTACTGCAAATTTGATCTCCAAAATTACCGCAAAAACACGTAAACGAAACTTCAAATCTATGTCATATCGTCAAATTTGACTTCTTAAATATGGGTCGTGAATATAACTTAAAATGATCGTGAAAGACTCTAGTTTTAGTTTATGAAAATGAAGCTCGCATGCCTTATTTTGAAATAGTTTTCAAAATATAAGCTCTTAGAGAAGATAATTCATACTTGAAAAAGTACTTACACTAAATGCGCGATTTCTTCGGTTCTAAACCACCGATTTAAATAATCTTTGTCTCAATTTACAGAGGAAAGATTCATCTTAAAAAAAAAAAATCACTTTTGTACATTGAGTAGAAGCTGTGTAATAACTCAACAAAGTTGGTCAATTTTCGCAAAAATTCAATATTTTTTGTTTGGGTCACAAACATAGATAACAACGGATTTCGACCAATCACAACCTTTGACTACACGCAGTTCAAAGATCACAACGCGCCTGTGACGTCAGCGTGTGGTGGTCTATAGGTAGGTAAACATTTTTTTTAAATAATGAAAAAATTGAAAGATTCTAAATCATTATTACAAATTTTAAAAATGAGAAAATTTAAAATAATTAAACAATTCTGAAAAATTAACTGAAAAATTAAAAGTCAAAACAATTTTTAAATAATTCAAAAAAAATATGAATACTTACTTACCTATTGAAAAAATTGACAAAATGAAAAAAAAAATCATGAAATTTTTTAAAAATTTTTAAAATTATTTATAAAATTAGAAACATTGTTCAATTTAGAAAAATGAAAATTTACGAACAATCAGAATTTAAGAAAAAAAAGCAGGGCTAACAATGTAAAAAAATTCAAAAAATTTAGTGATTTTGGGATTTTTTAGAAAAAAAAATGTTTACCACAAAAAAGTAAAGTAATGAAGGAAAAAATTAAAAGGTTTCTCCGAAGAAAAAAAAAGAATACAAAGAATTGAAATTTTTTCAATTCTACAGAAACTGAAAAATTATTTAGGCACTTTTTTTCATTTTCCAACTTGAAGGATTACCTATTCCAAATGTCGGATAATTACTTTGTACTCCTATTATTTATTACGTTTCGTTTATCTAATTTTTCATAATAAATTGAAGCAAAAGTTAATTAATTGTGATTATTCTCAAAAAATTGAAATTTCTTCAGTTTCCAAAAATTCTGAGATTATCAATTCTAAAACATTGATAAAATTTTATACTGTCAAAAAAAAGAGAAATTTTGTTCTTAGATACTTAAATTTTTTCAAAAAAATTTAACCCAAAAAATTGAAAAATTATTTATTCCAAAATCTAAGAAATTTTTGTACCTAGGTAGTTCCAAAAATTTCAATTTATTTTTTTTTTCATTCCCAAAAAATGAAAAATCAATAAAATTCCAAAAGAAATTGAAAAATATTTTTAGTGCTCCCAAAAATTGTTTTTTTTTTCAAAAGAAATTAAAAAAATTGAAGTGTTATCAATTATCATTCATATTTTATCGAATAAAAGAAGTAAATTTTTCATTAATTACTTTTTTTTCAAAAAAAAGGTTGGAAGGGAGCTGTTTGTATTTTTACTATTTATTGTGTATATTTTGAATTTATTATAAATTTGTAATAATTAATGTACATAGGTAAAAATTATTTTCCCATTGTGGTTTTTACTAAGATTGCAACACTATTTCGTATGTATTATTTTGGGTGGTATTTTGGTCAACTTGTTACTGTGATAATAAAATCTTTTTTATTTTATTTTTTCAATAGTTTTATTATTTTTTCGTATTCGTTTAGGTAATGACGGTAATGGATATGGAAAATTTTTTCCAACTAGTATGAAAAAAACGTTTAATTTTTTGCAGATGACATTTTATACCATTCTGGTAAAATTTTCTTATAAGAAAATGACAGTTTTTTTTTTATAAATTAACCCGAGCGGCACACTCGATCGATAATATCGGAAGATGTAACGTATCGATAAAAAATCGTTTGAAAATCTATAGATGTTCTCACGATATTATAAAGATTTATCGGTACAACTTCATAGGCAAAAAATCTAAAAACTATCGAATTCGATATTATTAAGATTTTATGACGATATTCGTCAACGATACTATCGACAAAGAATATTAAATTTATCGATTCCGATTTTCCACCGATTTTGTGCAGATATTTGAAACTACATTATCGACAAAGAATATTAAATTTATCGAATTCGATTTTTTAACGATTTTGTAAAGATATTTAATACTATATTATCGACAGATTATATGAAATTTCTCGACTTCGATATTTTACCGATTTTTTGACGACATTTGAAACTACATTATCGACAAAGAATATTAAATTTATCGAATTCGATTTTTTAACGATTTTGTGACGATATTTGAAACTATATTATCGACAAATAATCTGAAATTTCTCGAATTCGATTTTTTAACGATTTTGTGAAGATATTTAAAACTTTATTATCGACACGTAATCTGAAATTTCTCGAATTCGATTTTCCAACGATTTTGTGACGATATTTGAAACTATATTATCGACACGTACGATTTTGTGCAGATATTTGAAACTTTATTATCGACACGTGATATGAAATTCCTCGAATTCGATTTTTCAACGATTTTGTGGCGATATTTGAAACTACATTATCGACAAATAATCTGAAATTTGTCGAACGATTTTTCAACGATTTTGTGACGATATTTGAAATTATTTCCAAATTGGTGAAAATTTTTCCAAGTTCAACACGTCTGGAAGTACTAAACTGCCTATTATAAGCGTTTTATTGCCAATTCCTCAACGATAAGGTATGGCATAGTGGTTAAGGAAGAGGATTACCATGCAGGAGGTAGAAGGTTCAAGCCCCACGGGTGGCAGATTTTTTATAATTTTTTTTGACTTTTTCTGAAATGATCCTCTTACCGTAACATGAATAATGTGTTTAGGCATAGTTTAATGTATTAATTATGCTAATTAATGATTTTTAATTATAGAAAGAAGCTAGTAAAAGACGAAAAATCGGAATAAAAAATCGATAAAAAATCGACAGAATATCGAATTCGATAAAGTGTCGCGTTAGTTCCGCCTAAATCGTGAAATTATCTTTCGATATTATAGATATATTATCGATAAAATATCTTACTATAATCTCGAAATTTTTGCTAACAATAATCTGTCGATATATCGAAAGATAATTTCACGATTTATGCGGAACTAACGCGACACTTTATCGAATTCGATATTCTGTCGATTTTTTATTTCGATAATTTGTCGAGTGTGCTACTCGGGAAGCTAATATACCATTTGAATGGTTTAAAATTGAAAATAACGATACAAAATTAATCAATTCTTAATTATTATAACATAATAACAAGATCAAATTTCATATTTACTTAAGCTACGACTAACACGAGAACCATTCTAGTGGAATTTACTTAAAAAATGAATTGACTAATTAAGCGAGTACCATGTCGATGGTTTAAAAATAACGATACGAAATTAACAAGATCAAATTTCATTACTTACACATTAACACGAGAATCATCCTAGTGGAATTTTCTTCCAAAATAAACTTTTTTTGAATTGACTAATTAAGCGAGTACCATTTCGATGGTTAAAAAATAACGATATACGAAATAATTAATGAGATCAAAAATTTCATTTTTTAAACTTCAACACGAGAACCATCCTAGTGGAATTTTCTAATTTCTTACAAAATAAACTTTTTTTGAATTGACTAATTAAGCGAGTACCATTTCGAAAACGGTGTTCCTCTCCATATCTAACGTTACTACTCGGTAAGGCTCGAGAACTTCTTTTACTGCTAACAGTAACGTATCGTCAGTCGAGCTGAGTTGGATATTTTCGCGACCCGTCTCTCTAATAAGAACTCCATTTACACTTTCAACTCGAGGTAACGTTCAACCATGGCCAACTCGGAATTCCAACGCGTTTCCGTGTAACTGATTAGTTTTTTTGGAATGGCAACTCCCATCTCACGCTGCTTCCTGTCCAATAGATCGTAAGCCACATGAGACTCCTTTATGTAGGATACCACTTTTTTCAACTGAAAATTGATTAATAATTGAAATATTATATTTTTTTATTACCTACTTTATAATGAATGTAATTATTGTTTACCTTGTCGATCTTATGTTTAACTCATACGATTACGATGTCTTTATTTTCTTTAGGATCTTTCTCCACTTGCACAAAAGTCGTCGCATCCTTCACAACTAAATTAATGGCATGCACGTAACATCCCAAATTATATATACTTGATCTGATGAACAAAAATTCATTATTAAAAATTCGTTTACAATCGAGGAGTTTTATGTTAGCGTACCACTACATTGGCGCCCAACATTAGAAGAACTTACGTCGTGAACATTCAAGAAAACTTACATGAAAAATCGTAAAACTCCTGAAAAATACGTCGAAAATAACGAAAATAAAAACATCATACAACATAAGAAATTATATTTCAACAACAGAAAACTCTTTTCAGCACCGAAAATCACACAATAAGTGTTCAGAACAACGAAAATGAACGTCACCAACGTAGTATCAATTATCTTAACTCTTTTCAGCGAAAACACCGCATCTGAAACATAGAAAAACAAATCAAAATGGCAAGCGCCGAAGAAATATTGGAAATTAAAGCAACTCAGAAACGTTTAACTGAAGATAATGAAGCAATGAATGCCGTATATGATCAAATTCTAGCAGAGAATGAAAAACTGTTCGAAAATTACGTAAAAATTACGTCGGATATTAAAAAATTGGCCGACGAAAATATCGCATTAAAACTACAAATGGAACGCCTGAAACAAACAAATATTAATCGTATCGAAAAAATCTTTGAACAAAAAAGGCAACAAATCGACGGCTGGATTGACAGACTAATCGATGTAAAAATGACAGATGTAACGCGAGTAGCAGAAATTGCGATTGGGAAAACCATCGAAAAAACAAACGTCGCGCCAGCTTCTAAATTACTCGACTTAATCTTGTCGACTTCGAAACCATTCGACGAAGAGCTGCGTCACCATCCGCATCGATTCTTGGCTCAGTTTGAAAAATCTGAAATCAAAGAAAAGAGTAGATTTTGAGACCTTGAAGTTCATCATCATTAGCCTCGTAAAAATAGACTCAGATACATGGCAGGAAAAAGCTAGTGTTGCGAACACGCTCGAAAATTTAAATAAAGCATTTCTCAAGGTAGTCCGGGACACGAGTGCTCAAAATGCTGCAAAGAACTTCTTCTCCACACAGAAAATCGACGAAAAAACGACAATAACTGGCCACATCGAACGTACTGCTCGTTGGTACGATACGTTATCTAAGCTAGGCAATCAAAAAGACACGCAAACGATACTCATGCTGTATAAAAAATTACCTACGAACATAACGACGCAAATACCTATCGACGGAATAATAGATAAAAAGACCTTCCTCGCGAAGCTGGAAAAAATTAAAGACCTCGAGATGATAGATTTGAAAACGAACTCCTGGGAAGAAGCGAAAAAAGCGTACAAAAACCAACAAATGAAAAAAACGACGTACGATAATCACGATACCCAACCTCAGCAATCCTACCAACAACCGTCGACCTACCAACGTACGAATATTGAAAACCCAAATCCACGATACCTAGGAAGAAACTACGATCCAAATTACGACCCAAGAAACAACCAAAACTACTACTCGAATCAAAGCAACCAGCAATATGATCAATCAAGTCGTAATTACAGAAGTTACGATCAGTCAAATCGCAACTACGACCGAAACAATGTACAAACAAATGATAGCTGGCGAAATGGACCAAATAACAACAGCCTACCAGCAATCACAAATGCCGAAAACATCGATCCGATACAGATTGAACATTACATTCGCGAAATTACAAATTACGTACGCGAAAAAGGAGCAAAATCTATCCATCTAGTTCTCCCAGTTGCCTACCCTACAGTACGCCGAACAACAAATTACCTAACATGGAACCGATACAACGAAATACGCAAAATGTACAAAAATTTAGCCACTGAAAAAGACTTGAAATACACGACCGAAATTGCAGACATTTTCATCGATCGTGACCCCATCGGCAGGCCACAAATACAAGATGGAAGATTGAAAATACGCGAAGACCGTTTCGAATTCGACGAAAAAACCAAACAAATGGAAATAAAGTCGAGTTTTCACGAAACAATAAAAAGAAAACTAAAACGCGAAGTTCTTTATGGTTTTTGGCTGGAAGAATTAATGAACTATTTCCCGGAAATACATCAGTATCAAATACGACGAATCGACCTACTTAATAACGAAACAAAATACTTAGAACTAAGAAAATCAACCGGAAAAACAGAATCAAACCCTTGCAGAGGCAAGAAACAAGAAAAACACGTCGACGTAATGAACAGTAACAAAGTATGGCCAAAAATCTTCTGGCGAACAAAAAACAACGATACAGAGATCGCGAAAATCGAACAAAAAGCGAATAATTACACCGTACAGCACCCTGAGCACATAAAAACTAGGGTATTATATAATAAAAATAGGCGCGGCGAAACGTACACGTACGGAGATGTAGAAATCACCGAACTTGACAGCGACACCGTCGGCCGCAGCGCAGAGAAGCTAACCGACCATAAGGAGCACGATAGCAGTGAAACAGATGAGTGGAATCCGCCCGAACATTATACACACGTAGTCGTTGCCGAAGTATGTGAAGAACCTGTAAAAAAGAACGTTTAGTAACAATTAAAGAATTAACCGAAAAAGAAAATGAACAATACTCGTTCAGAAATGGCCGAAGCTTGGAGAAAATCCCTCGAAAAAACGTTGATGCCGGTTTCGATCCTCAGCATCGAAAGTAATAATATGAATACCTGCCAACCTGGAAAAATCAATAAATTAATAGAGAATCAGAGTTTCAGGGGCTAAAAAGCAAATAGGGTAAACGTACCAGTTCGTGACAGTGCTAAGAAAATTTCAACTTCAAATCAATCTTAAGCGGTTTTAAAGCATTGAAAAGTGGTGATGTTTATATTCAATGGATGAGGAATTTTATAAAGCATCCAAAACACAAAAAATATCAAAAGTAACTATACTGATGTCACACCCGGTACTACTTGTCGAACACATTGGCAGAGTGAGAGAGAATGAGCTAAAAACCACACTTTACTAGAGAAAATCGTCTCGTCTAACGCGTTCGACAACGTCGGTCTCAATCTCTCGCCGCAAATTGCTGCTGCAGAGCGGAGTTTGATTAAAACCTCAATCTGGATACGAGCGGTGAAGAAAACTTACCTACATGGCCAAGCGCACTTTTAAAAAAAACACTCCATTGTCTCTTGTACGTGCATCTAATTAAGCATTTAATAATTTTTGGTCAACTTGATTAAAAAACAACTCACTTAGGACCCACAAATGTAAAAAAACATAACCTAACTTCATCACTTTAGTTTAAAGCTGAATATAATCGATCAATCAAACACATCTCATTTTCACATTCTTGGAAAAAACCGCACATGTACAGAAAATTCACAGATACAAATCTTTGAGAAGGCATTCGTAACATATTAATGCCTTGTGATTGAAAGGTTTTGGTTTCATTGATTTCCATATGGATGAGAGTTTCACAGAAAAATATTACTACGTTGTAATTTACCATAACTTCCTTAGTAATTACATTTTTTAGTGTAAACTGTCACAAACCGGGGGTACTGTCACGAACTGGTACGTTTACCCTACTTACGACGAAATCTTGATCATAACCGAAGAGCCTCAAACCTCCTTGAAAATAGCGAATGCAAAAGAACCGGAAACAAAGAAAATATCATTAAAAACATCATCGATAGAAAATACAGAAAAAATACATGAAAATGTACCTGAAAACATCGAAATTCCGGAAAACTACACCGATGACGAAGAAGAAATCAACAAAAACCTACCTGAAAAAGAAAAAAAATTAAAGTTTTACCAGAAATTTGAAAACGCATGCGAGTTCATGTTTGATACTAACCTGACAATGAAAAATGCATGGTTAAATTACAAAAACGCCGAACCGGAGCAACGTGACAAGAAGAAAATCGTTCTAGCTATAGCACACTTGTATCACGACTGGAAACAATATCTAAAATGGCTGATCGAGTACATCGACCGGGAAATGGACGATTATGATGATAGTAAACGCAGAATATCCGTCGCTGCACGAGAGATGGCCTCGAAAAAGGCACAAATAGAAGGAAAACAAAAAAAATCGACAAATATAGATGCAAATACGAAAAAGAAATTACCAGACGATTTCTAGAAATTACAGAGCTTCTAGAAGAACCCATTGAAAACGACGAACCTCCTGAGCCAACCAAAGAATTGAAACGAAACAGCTTCGACGATCCAAAACCACAAAAAAAACAGCAAAGCTCGAAAACCCCCACCAACTGGGGCAAAGTAATCGCAAATCATCTCGACATTTGTGAGAAGAACGAATCTGAAAAAAAAGAAAAAGCAAAACAGCCAGAAGCTGATAAAAATACTTGCGTCATCGAAATGCAAATAGAACACGGTAGTTTTCTCGCTCTCCTAGACACCGGAGCCGAAGCTAATCTGATAGATGAAAAGGTGTTGAAGAAGATTCGTTGAGAACATCCAAACAGCGTAACATACGAGCTCCCAAAGCATCGAGTGATTGTTCAGGTTGCAAATGGAACCACCGAAGCAGCGAATTCGATCGTCTGCAGAATTAAAACATCGATTGCTGGGGCAGAAATGGACATCCCATTTTATTCGCTAAAAAAATTACCGGCAGGAATTATTATTGGACGAAGAACCATGGTGAAAGAAGTGATCGAACTCGAACTAATGAACCACTGAGCACGTGTAATAAAGAATGGAAAACGACAATATACAAACTTTGTGGAAAAGGTGATCTTGGATATCTTCTTCATCAACGCAGCAAAAATCAAAACGTGTCGCATGGATAAGTATGAAGACATGGAAACACAACCGAACCTAGAAAACAGAACAGACGTAAAAAATTTCGACATAATAATAGAAGATATTAAAAAAGCAGACCTCACCTGGTCAGAAAAAGTGAAAACAATTCAAGCACTCGAAGAATTTGCTGATGTATTCTCGGGTGAGATTGGGTGCTGGAAAGATCACGAAATCGAATTCAAATTCCGAAAACAACCGCCGGCCGAAGGATGGTCAGGGCCAAACTGGACCCCAAGTCAACTAAGATTACCGAAATCAAAACAAGAGTTAGAACATATGCTACAGGTAGATATAATAGAAGAAGCTGATACGTTATTCATAAGTGGGATCTTACCACGCGAGAAAAAATATGGTTCCATACGAATCTGCCTCAATCCAGGAAATTTCAATGAACACACCGAAGTTAATCTGAATGAAGCCGCGTCTCAGGAGAGAATAATCCATGGAAATTGGAATACGATCTTTCAATCAGCGTTTGACTCTATTTGTGGCTACTGGCAAATGAAACTCTCTGCAAATTCAGTCAAATATGTAGGTTTCAAGTTCGAAGGCAACACTTATGTTTTCAAACGAATGCCCTACGGTGTAAACGTAGCAGCCGCCGAATTTATAAAAATGATACATACAATTCTACACTGAATCGAAGGCATAGACGCATACGTTGACGACGTCCGCATAAAGGCAAATACATTCGAGGAACATCTGCGAATCCTCTGCCAAGTTCTCCGCTGAATTAAAGAAGCAGGATTGACCCTGAATGCGAAGTAAACGAAGCTGTTCCGGACTTAAATTGACCACCTCGGACATACAATCGACAAGAATATGATCGGAAAGCAACCGGCGAAAATCGAGAAACTAGAAAAATTCAAAAACAAACATTGGTCAAAATCATTGAACGGGGTAAAACTCAACAACATCAAAGATATCAAACGATTAACCGGTCTAACCGTTATATAGTAAAGGGCCTTCCATGGTAAGATGGTGAAATCGGCCCTTGATCGAAATTGGGTCCAAAGTGGGTCAAAATGTTACTTATGATGTAAAAACACACCACAAAAATTTTTGACCCCCTACCCCCTCCCCTTTCCAAAAAATCGCGTTATAACGATCAAAAAATCAAAAAATTCCAACTTTGAAGGGGGTGTATGAAAATTTTTGATTTTTTCACGGAATATACATGTAGGGGTAAGTATATGTGGTAAAATTTTTAAAAAGATCGGTTCACAATTTCTTTGTTTTTTGGGGGGTTGAAATTTTCAAAAAAAAAAAATTTAATTTTTTGGGGGTGCCATGGCTGGAATTTTTTTTAAATCTTCGTAATATGGATAAGTATCACATATATTTTTTTGAGGGTGCCAAAGGGGGGTGCAACATAGTCAAAAAAAATAAAAACTTCGAAAAAACACGCATTTTCAGGGTTTTTTTGTATTTCTCGAGGGTGTTTGAGGCGGGGACTTGAAATGTAAGCAATTACAATCGTAATACATAATATCTGGATGGAGTGGGGTTGATGTGGGAGATTTGTGGTCACACAAGTATGGGACGAATGACAGGGTGTGATAAAAATAAGGAAAAACGAGTGATGTGAGTGCTAGGATGGCTCTTTTGGAATTCGGGTATTTTTAATGTCTTAGCCACCAAATTTTTTTATTTCATGAGAAAATAACTTTTTATTTATCATTTTTGCCCTAACTGAATTTTAAGTGGCAACTAGTCACCCCCCCCCCCCTTTCAGAAAAAAATTCAGAAAAATAATAAAAATTGACTGATTTTCAAAATCTCACTTTTTGCTGGTTTATAACCCATAAAAATTGTTCTTCTTCATGAGAATGAATTCCCAATGTTTCATTTTGCTCAACTCAATTTTAAGCGGTTCCTTAGGGCGCCCTCAATTTTTCAAAATTGAAAAAAATGAGCAAACTTTTTTTAGTCGGCATTCTATAAAATTGTTGTTGTACCTATTTTAGGTATCGGAAAATATTTCATCATTTTTCATTTTTTTCCCCCAATAGAATTTGAAGTTATATCATCAGGCCCTCCATCCCGAAAAATGATAAAATAACTAATTTTTGAATTTTCGTTTTTTTTTGTTTTTTTTATTACCCATTTTGGTTAAGTTTTTTTTTTTTTTTTTTTTTTTTAAATACGAAACTGATTCCCATTTCTTATTTTTACCCTAAATGAATTTTAAGTGGACTCTAGTCATTCCTTTTTTTCAAAAAAAATTAAAAAATTGACCGATTTTCAAAATCTTACCTTTTTTGGTCATGAGAATGAATTTCCAATTTTTTATTTCCTCCCTCAACCACATTTCAAGTGGTACCATCAAAAAAAGCAAAAATAAAGAAAACTGGTAAAAAAATTTCACCTATGGTATGAAAAGCTTCATGTATTTTATTAGAAAATAATTTCCTTTTTAAAATTGTTCCCTAACTGAATTTCAAGTGGTGCCGCGTACATATAAAAGGTGAAAAAATTTCAATTTTAGCTAGAGGAAATATTTTTTGATACCTTTTTATAGAATGCCGACTCTTTGATGGGTTATATTATAACCAGCAAAAAGTGAGATTTTGAAAATCAGTCAATTTTTATTATTTTTCTGAAGGGGGGGCGGGTGACTAGTTGCCACTTAAAATTCAGTTAGGGCAAAAATGATAAATAAAAAGTTATTTTCTCATGAAATAAAAAAATTTGATGGCTAAGACATTAAAAATACCCGAATTCCAAAAGAGCCATCCTAGCACTCACATCACTCGTTTTTCCTTATTTTTATCACACCCTGTCATTCGTCCCATACTTGTGTGACCACAAATCTCCCACATCAACCCCACTCCATCCAGATATTATGTATTACGATTGTAATTGCTTACATTTCAAGTCCCCGCCTCAAACACCCTCGAGAAATACAAAAAAACCCTGAAAATGCGTGTTTTTTCGAAGTTTTTATTTTTTTTGACTATGTTGCACCCCCCTTTGGCACCCTCAAAAAAATATATGTGATACTTATCCATATTACGAAGATTTAAAAAAAAAATCCAGCCATGGCACCCCCCAAAAAATTAATTTTTTTTTTGAAAATTTCAACCCCCAAAAAACAAAGAAATTGTGAACCGATCTTTTTAAAAATTTTACCACATATACCCCTACATGATACCTATAATCAGGGATGGGAACGAATAACGCCTTCATCATTCGAATAGCGAATAACGGATAGCCTAGGTTTAGGGTTATCCGAATAACGAATGAATAACCGTTGAATTTATAATCATTCGAATTACGGATAATCTTGTAGCGATTTTTTTCTCATTATTCAAATAACGAATAACGGATAAAAATAAAAAATAAAAAAGTTTCAAATTGCAAGAAAATAATTTTGAGTTGATATAAAATTTTTTATTTCATTTCTTTTTTTTCATTTTTAATGTTGAAGAAATTCAGAATCAGAAATTGAAAAAAAAAAATTTGGTATGCCTTAAATCAATTTTTTTTGTGTTTCAAGATCTACTTAAAATACCTACTTTTATATTTATTTATTTTTTTAAATTCACAATGCAAAATTTTTTCTTTCCATGCAATTAAAAAAAAATAATAATTTAAGAAAAAAATAAAAAATCAAACCAAAAGAAATGAATTTTTTGCGAAAAATTAAAAATATTGATACAAGAATTTTTCCGGGAAAAAAAAATGAAAACAAACTGATAATAAATGAGATTTATGAGTGAAGAAAAAATTGTTTTATGGTTATGAAAATTTTCAGTCAAGTAATTTATTCCATTTTTTTAAAATTTTAATGTTTGAAGGAATTTTAAAAAAATCAGAAATTATGAAGAATAAAAAAATGCAAAAAAAAACTAATGCCTCAAATCAACATTTTTTCTTTCCAATGAAATAAAAATTTAGAGTAATTCGAGATGAATATAATTTAATATCTAGGTAATAATTACCTACTCTGATAAAAAGGTTTCAAAATTTTTTCCATAACAAAAAAAAAAAAAAAAAGGAAAAATCTCAAATTTTGATAAAATGATTTGCATTTTCAATTTCATAATTTTCTCATTTTGATTACCTAGAAGAAAATTGAAAATTGAATAAAGAATTTTTTGAACATGCAAAATTTAAAAAAAAATGAAAACATTGAATGTTGAAAAAAAGAAAAAAGGAAAAAAGTGGACGAATAAAAATGAGAACCTGCAATTAATAAAGTTATGTTTTATTCATTTTTTTTTTTTTTTTGAAAAAAAATTTCATTCATTATCCGTAACTTTACAGATGAATTTATTCGAATAATGAATAACCAATTTTGGAGTTGTATGTATATTCGAATAACGAATAACGGATAACTGTTCCAAACGTTATTCGAATAACGGATAATTTTATCCGAAAGATCATCCGTTTATTCGTTATCCGAATAATTTAATTCGAAGAATTCCCATCCCTGCCTATAATCTGTGAAAAAATCAAAAATTTTCATACACCACCTTCAAAGTTAGAATTTTTTGATTTTTCGATCGTTATAACGCGATTTTTCGGAAAGGGGAGGGGGTAGGGGTCAAAAAATTTTTTGGCGTGTTTTTACATCATAAGTAACATTTTGACCCACTTTGGACCCAATTTCGATCAAGGGCTGATTTCACCATCTTACCATGGAAGGCCCTTTATACCTCGATATCAGACAATAATTCGGCTGATAACCGAACTCGAATCAAAGGACATACCATTTCTATGGACGAAGAAACAAGCGGATGCCTTCGACCAACTATTCGCCCAATACAGCAAGATGTTTGAACTGCGATCGCCGGATCCAAGCCTTGACATGTACATCAAGATGATCACCGAAAAAGACACATTTGACACGGTCGTGTACCAAAAAGATGCAGAAGAAAAAGATCACGTAGTATTATTTGTCAGCGGAGTTCTGAAAAAACACGAGAAAAATTACACAATGTATGAAAAACGAATTTTAGCACTCGTCAGAACGTTTAAAAAAGCGCAAATGTGGCTCATCGGCCACAAAATACATATACCACAAAGCACAAAGAACATACTTAAAAAAAATGGCTGAACTCGGCGAAATCCACTGCAAAGCATCCCAGTGGATGACAATCATCAATTCTTTTCAAATTGAATGTTCCATCCAACGCGAAAAGAAAAAATTCTTCGATCCACAAATCCCAGAGTTGACAATTGACGCAAACGAAATCGAACTGACGTTCACAAGACAACCGCTGACTATTGAACTTCGAAGGGCATTTGAAGATTTGGAGATCCATCAGGAACACGATGCAGAAATCAAACCAATCAAAGATATCCTCGAATCTGCAACAGTTGAAGACAAAATAAGATATCGAGGGGCAAAGGGGATAAAAAACAAAATAGACAAGACACGAGAACAATACAAAATAATTGACGGGAGTCGTTCACAAGAAATTAGGAGCAGAAACGTTTCCATATCTACCTGCGATCATGTTTTACAGCGTCGTTGAATATTTACACCGATGGTATGGCCACCTTGGAGCCAACCGTTTGACAACCGTTTGACAACCATTTTTCAACAATCCTTTTTCTTCCCAAATTCAGCCCGCCGAATTAAAACGATAGTAAATATCTGTGTGACCTGTAAACAGAATAAAATTTATGGTTATAAGAAACACCCCGAATTTGCAAAAATTACAGCTACCGAAGTAGGAGAGCTCGTCTCTATCGATCTTTTTGGCCAAGTAGCCAATAAATTAGGAGAGCCAAAAGCAGTAGTAGTGGCGAAAGACGCTTTTTCGGTATGGCTAAAAGCCGCGCCAGACATGAAAACAACGAGCTGCATAGATCTGCTCAGAGTCCACCAAGAAATTGGCGAAAAAGGTCTGAAAATGTCGCGAGTCATAACCGACAACGGCTCCTCGTTCACTAGCGACGAATGGAAGCGAGCATGCAGTACACTAGGAGTAAAATATGTGCATATAGCACCATATAACGCACCTGGCAATACCGTAGAGCGCACAATGCGCGATCTTGGCACGAGTCTCTGAATAGCCATCAATGAAGCGACCGGACCGGCAAATTACACCCATGCAGGATGGAACCAATACATCGCAGACATCGAACTACTGCTAAACAACACGCCGAATAGCGAATATATTTTTTCACAGGCTGAAATCTTTGGCGATGAAAAACTGCATCCGGAATTCGGCCTCGACTGCGGCGTAAAACCCATCAACGTTGAAAAAACCTACAAAAAACATAAAACGACTAGAAAAATTGACAAAATACACGAAAATTAGTAACATCGAAGAATTAGACAAAATAGAAGATGACTTACTTATCGACGCAGACAACGTTGTGTGGGTGTTAGCCGATGGTGCCTGCACCAAAAACAGCAACGAAGACGCGATCGCCGGCGTCGGGATCTGTCTAAGACCTGAAAGCAAAAAGAATATCAGCTATCGACTACCAAAAAATGATAACAAAAACACGAATAATCGCGCTGAACTAGAAGCAATAAAAATGGTAATGGAAATAATCCTACAAAAGACCGAATACCGAAAAATAAAAATAATGACTGATTCCCGGTACTCCATAGACGTCATTAACCGAACACCGGACTACGAAAAAAGAAACTGGAAAACTATTGCAAATAAACACGTAGCAAACCGCGAAATACTCGAAAAAATAAGAGAACTCACCAGAGAATTTGAGAAATTCGAATTGGATTTTGTATCCGCTCACAGCTACGACTTTTCCAACGTAACAGCTGATGAACTAGCTCGGGCTGCGGTATACGGATCGTACTCCACCAAATATCCTCTATACAGAACAATGATTCTACAAATAAAAATTATTTTTTATTAGGCCGTAATGAATATCTAATCTAATGAATCAATACGACTAATCTAGCCAAAAAATGCTTACTTATCATAATCCATAATTGAAACATCGAAACATTATAAAAATATGCAATAAAAATGAAAAATAAAAACAATGTTCACACGTTATAAAATAATGGGAAAAAATAATCAACAAATAGGGCGAGCCAGTCGTAATGAGATGATTTTTTCGACATGTCAAGTGGTTCCTAAACTGACTTCCAAATGAGTTCTCAAAAAATAAAGGTGTGAAAATATTTTCAAACTGAAAAGTAATAATTTTTTTTACTCAACTCTTTCTTTACCACCAAACAACGTGGAGAAAAATTAAGATTAAAAAGTCGAACTCGAAATACAATTTCAATTCCCCAGTTTGAGGCTTTGTTTTTCATGAATTGATATTTTTTTGATTACCAATTTTTCATTGGTAAAAAAAATATTGTTGTATGTCAGTTATTTTCAATTCTTAATTTTTATCTGATATTGTTTTTTGTTGAGAAATTTTTGAGACTGTGTTTAGTTGAGTTGATGTATTTGAAAATGATTCCAAATTTTCATCATAATAATTTGTCATTTTTTTGACCTTGCTCAAAATTTTAATTTTTTGGGGTTTTTGGAAATTTTTTTCTCGATTTTTTTTTCTTTAAATAATTATATATTTTTTAAATGTAATCAATGTCAAACATTTGATAAGTTTTGAAAATGAAAAAAATATATGCTTTTACTCCGTGACAAAATATCTAAGAGTCACGAATATTAATTTCAACGGAAATTAAAAAATATTTGATTGCATAATGCTGCTCACTTCGAATATTCGCGTCATCCAAAGCTACATGCAGACAAAAAGTCCGTAGGGTACCAGCAAAGAGGGTCGCTTAGAACCCCGCTAACTCCTCCAATTTTTGAGTTAGAAATCTCAAATTGGTCTTATTTTGTAGCTAAAGGATTGACCTTGATACCAACATAGTTGCCAACCCGCTGCGATGCGCGACGTGTTATGAGCCGTAAATGACGAACACGAACATTCGATAAAATAGGTTTATTACAATTGAACTCAGAATAGAACTAAATTGAACTAATTTGATATTTCCATATTCTTATTATTTATACAGAAATAATAGAAAGTGATTAGAAAATAGTTTGGGGTAGATCCGTAACCAAGGGCAATAATACATAGAAATAGGTACTTACGTGGAAGTAAAAGTATTTAGAGGATGATATAGGGTAGTTAATATTTACATTATAATATATGAGAAAAGGAAAGCTATTTATCCTTAATGGACATAATAACAAAGTAATTAGGGCGGACGTTACAGACGGCGTGACGCCAGCGTAGGTCCCAGTCAATATGGGACAACCTTTGTACTATGCTAAAATCTAGTTTTAAAATATAGAAAAAATCACCTCTAAAAAAATTGGAAAAAACCTTCTTGAAATTTTTATTTTTAAATACCTACCTAACAAAAATATCATTTTTGAAAATTTTTGAGAAAATGAACTCTGGAAATTGAAAAAAATCATTCTTGATCATTTTAAAATTAAAAAAAAAATCATGCACACCTGGATAAAAAATTAGAAAAATTCATTCTTGAAAAATAAAATACCTATTTAAAGAAATTATCAAATTTATATTTTTGAAAATTTATGAAAAATCATCCCAAAAGTTGGAAAAATTGACCAATTTTATTTTTTAAAAATTCATTGCGACTAAAAATTGGGAAAATTTTGAAAAATCTCATTTTTGAAAAATTAAAGAAAAATTAGGGATGCATTTTCGAGAATTTTTCACAATTTTAGGAAATTTTTGAAAAATATGTAAAATGAGTATCTTTGTTATGCAAGATTTTTGAGGTATTTTAAAGCTTTTTTCATGCATATATAATATGAGGGGTTTGGACCCCAAAACCCTCCCCTTAAATACGTCTCTGGTTGTTTTCACACAAAAAAGTCCTCATGCGCTATCAATTATTTTATATTAGAATCCAAGTACCAAGTTTTTTTGGACTATGTTTGTTTTCACATTAAGGTCTTCAGTTGAGATATAGCTAATAGTAAAAAGGAAGACGTGGAAAGTATTAAAAACATTTGTTTTATATTCATTCAAGTACATTAGGTGCATTAAAAAAAAATAGAAAACTTGTTCTCCGTGGCCTTGTCGTGGATAAGGCCTATTGTGAATTTGTGATGGTGGTATAATGGTCTTCTTATTCCCCATCCGCATCCTCAAAAAAAATATGAAAAATAGAACATTTAACGACGACATACATAAAAAAACGAAGGACGATTCAGGGAAGAACCGAAGTCGGAATATTGGAGGGGCAAAATCCTGAAAATTTACAACTTTTGTTGATTTTCTGACTTTCAACCCATCCAAAATTCAAAATTTCCCAACTTTTCCCAACTCGAACTGAAAATTCCCAACTAAAACAGAAAATTTTCAAACATTGGAGGGGAAAGCTGCCCCTTTCCCCCCTTTCGTCCCTGGGACGATTCCCCTTTTGTAGCTATTGGAAGGAAAAATGGAAAGAAAAACTCACCTCGGTGGACAGACAGCTGTTTTTTTTTTTTTTTTTTTTTTTTTGATTTAAAAAGTTTATTGATGAATATTTTTTTACAAAAAGTTAAAAATAAATACAATCTTAAAACTATTAATAAAAATAAAGATAGGTGTACATGCTTAAGACTAGGACAAAGAAAAATGATTAAAATTAGATCGAAAAAAGGGGAGGGGTAAATTTGGCTTAAGACTAGAGGGAGGATGAAGACGAGTCGGACCACCCGCTACCGGGGACCACTCGTTCTCATCCTTGGGCTAGGGTACCCAAAGCGGGAACCAACAGGGGGGGTGGTGTGACGCTCAACATGCTCACACATGCCGGCACTTTCACGAGAGAGACCGCCCCAAGGAACGGAAACTCACACCCCCTCCATCAGGCGCCCGCCTCTGACACGTCTTTCACGGGATGTAGATTTTTTGGAGTTGCCCAAGGAGTAAGTACGAGTGGGGAGAATTGAAAAGAAAGAAGAGAGAAAGAGGGTTAGTGGGAGAGAGAAGAGAGGGTTAGTGGGAGAGGAAATAGAGAGTTATAGAGGGAGAAAGAGAAGAAGGATAGAGGGGGAGAAGAGGAAGAGGGGGAAAAGGCACTCGTACTATCCATGGGTTGGAAATCAGAAGTTGATTTTTTTTTTCGGGGGCGGAAGGGAACCCCAAGGTCCCTTCCGCCCAAGGCCTAGATTCAGCGAATTTAGTATGGTGCATGAGTGTACTTGCTTGGGGGCTTTCCACTCATGCACAGAGGGGTAGTCGAAAGTTTTTGGATGGCTATTTACTTATGAGTACTTTAAACTAAGAAGTAGGGGTGGGAGAGACCGCTGGTGCCTCTCACACCCCCAGGCCCCCAACCTAGGTAATACCTTGGGTTGGGGGCCATCGCCCCCTGCTTGCAGGGGGCGAGAATTTAGCTTATATTTAGTTTATGTTTAGTTAAAGATAAGACTATATCTACTTATAATTAGGCTTAGATTAGGATAACATAATAATATATAATGGGTTATGAGGATTATACTGCTAACATAAGATATGATATGATAAAAAAGATAATAATATATATACAGGTCGCAATCGGGTTTGACTTAGTTGGTGGGTCTCCGGTGATGGTCCCCGGGAATAAATTCCCAGGGGACACTCTCACCAGTGGAGATGAGGCTACTGGGAGGAGCAAGCTCAACTCCCAGTTAGCAGCGAGAGACACATTAGGGTGTGGGGGTAGTGCAAAACTTGTCCTGGACTTGTTTGCAGTACCCCCTTGGGGAAAGTTTAAAGAGGGGGTGGTGATGGTTGCCAGAAGGTAGACAAGCCAAGCAATTGGACTTACGGGGGGAGCACACCAGTAAGTGTGCTACTCCCTGCCAAGGCCGGCGTGCATTTTTTGTGGGGGTTTTATTCAAAAGGCAGGACTTACGGGGGAGGCCCATAAGGTGGGCCGCTCCCTGCCTAAGCTTCATATTTGGTGGGGGTTGTGTACCAAGAGCCTTGCAATGGGCTTACGGGAGAGGCCCACGGTGGACCGCTCCTTGCCAACACAGGCATCTTGGTAAAACGGGGGAGGCTATATAATGAAAATTGGTAACCTAGCTAGATAATTACTTAGGTTATCCAACTTTCGGAGGGATTGGCTGAGGTGAGGCTGCTTGGCTATGAACTGATTGATGGCGAATGATGATGATGCCTGTTAACGAGGTTGAGGAGCTGGATTTCGGATTGCGGGCCCATTTGGGATAGGACCATTAGGCGCCGGCGGCGCTGGAGCTCTTTGCTGAACGGGTGGTGGAGCAACTTGGTTCAAAGGAGGAGCTTCAAGTAGTCTCCTCAAAATATTTGGGTTATTTCTCCGTGGGGGGACGCCTCCGTTTTGCATTTTTTTTTGTTCTAGAAAAATTAAACAAATTTGAAGTAAAATCAAGAAATATTCGTCGAATCGAAATTCCGACTACGCCAAACGATAGTAAATTTTTTTATGCACAATTTTGGTTCTTATAAATTTTCACAAAAAACGGGTCGTTGACCTCGAAAATGAGAAAATAAAAGAGTTTTTTGACGATTTTAAAAGCTTCACCATGAAAAAAAAAACTACCAACCTATTAAGTAAATAATATGGGTATAGAACTACACAAATTTCCGATAACGTCATTTCTCTAGTACGAAATTTACTAGACTCATCATCGAAATGCGACTTTTTCCAAGATAAAATTGCAGTAAGCGATTGAAACTTGGGATGCTAAATTTTGGACAAAGTTGAGTTTGATTTTCGGAGGTACACGAAATGCAATTTTGAGTTTGGCTTGCCATGTCCCTATAATAATACAATACACGCGATAACTATAATATGAAAATGGCACGTTTATGTACTTACGCGTAGGTATATCGTAAATCACTGATCAATAGATTTTGATACTGTTATTCGGGTGAAATTCACTTTGTAAAAACTCAAAAACGTTGATATGCAAATTAATTAAGAACAAATTCATTTTGTCAAAGTATATCAAGTACAAGTACCACACCACAGTCCAAAACTTAAGAATAGACACGGCAGAAATCGTATGAAATTATTGTAAAATTACCAATCCAATAACATCCCCCCCCCCCCGATTTATGCAAGTGAACAACCATACTAAAAATAAACAAACTGATTACCTAAACAGCTTATCAAAAATTACGTAAAATGCATAAAATAAAATTAAAGAAGTATAGAAAATTAAATGTAGTAAAAAATAAAAAAAATAATTATAAGCAGGGCATGGAAGCCGACCGATTTGGCTTCCGACTTCGGCTTCAAACTTCCAATAAATTTAAGCTTGGCTTCAGCTTCCAGCTACCAGCTTCCAATTTTTTTTTTCGGCTTCTTTTCGAATTTTTTTATTTTATTGTATTATTCAATTCTGGAATGAGTTTTTCTGTCTACTAGCCATTTTTAGTCCACTTTACTGTAGTATATTAGCGAATGAAGCGCTATACTCCCAGTTAATTTGCTAGCGATTTGTATTCGAAATTCGCATCTACAGTCGATTCCAGTCGAGAGTAGACAAAAAATCCACTCTCTTTAAGGTAAAATTTTTTCTTTGCGGTCGCATGTTATAATTTTTTGACTCTGAAACTTCCTTTTCCAATTTTCTATTGGCTATTTTAATTCTACGTCTTGTAGTCGCTACTAAAATAGCCAATAGACAATTGGAAAAGGAAGTTTCAGAGTCAAAAAATTAAAACATGCGGCGCAAAGAAAAATTTTTACCTTAAAGAGAGTGGATTTTTTGTCTACGCTCGACTGGAATCGACTATAAAAAGCAGGTAAAAAACTCAAAATCCCGATTAATCGATTCAAGTACCTAAGATTTATTGAAATTCACAAAACTTTTTTTTTTTTTTTTTTTTTCTAAACAAGTTAGAGCAAATAAAAATAAAAATACTTCGAAATACAAATTTTTAATTACATAATAAAATATAATAATACTTTGGTTTTACTGCTCCAAAAATGCTTCGAAATACGAATTTTTAATTACATAATAAAATAAAATAATACTTTGGTTTTACTGCTCCTCGAAATACGAATTTTTAGTTTGAAAGGGGGCCAGTAAAACGAATTTGTAACTTTTCCGTCTTCAGATATGATTTGGCCTTCATTTATGATGCACAAATCGTTGTACTCGTCTAACACAACCATAAATTTGTAAACTGAGGACATCGTAAATAATCGTAAATATTTTCATTCACAAAAATAAAACAGCATTATAGAAACACACAGCTGATCAGCACATGAAACTCGAACTCGAATTTTCAAAAAAATAAGCGTTTAACTTTTCTTCCACAGTGTTGCCAAAACATGTCACCGTAAAGGTAGTAGAATAGTTGAACTTCAGGGAGTTTTTTGTTTGAGTAGTATGATGCCATTTTTGTTTATTTCAAATTTTCAACAGTGATAAGCGAGCTGATTGTGTGATTGATGAATGATGATGATAATTGATCAGCTTGAATTAAATTTGGAAAATTTAGTCAATTAAAATGAGTATTTTGGTGTCTGTTAGTCAATATTACGAGTATGAAGAATTTGCATGGCAATCAACTTGTTGAGGTGAGGCAAGCAGAAGTATTTTGAGGTTATCTGTGTAACTGCATAACTATCCATCGGTATGTTGGCTTTGGCTGTCATTTCTTATATTCCTATTTTACTGGATGGCATTGGAGTGGAAAAAAATTCACAGGAGTTGAATTCTTCACCTCTAAAGGTAATTTCTTCCGTTGTCACATCTTCGATAATTTCATGTACTTTTATTATTTTGCTTCCAACGCCGACGTAGCTGTCTCATTCACCAGCTGTTCGAACTGATAAGGTTTGATTTTGGTAACCTTTGAAGTAACGTCGGTTATGGATACTCTTGATTAGTGTTGAAAGTTGAAATGATTCAGGTTTACTTTCCTCTAGAAATAAATTCTCGACATTCCTGTTACAGAGCTGCTTCAGCGGAAGCCTACCGATTTTGATGTTTTCCTTAATTTTGCCGATAAAACTTTCATAACGAAAAGCACTGTACTCTTCAATGGCTCCGAATCGTTTTACATCGTCGATTAGATGGATTAAACCATGCATGTTTTGGGTAACACCACATTTCTTGTAAAGGATCGTATCAAAATCGGTGACAAATTTTTTCAAAGCAGTTTCCACTTTGTCTAAAATGGTTGGGTTTGATTGAATCACGTTTCCATTAGATATTAACCAAATGCAGCACAGGATAACAATAAAAAATGTTGATACAGGTCGTAATTACGAATGCCTTGTAGGGCAAGTATTCCTGTGTAAAGTAGAAAAGTCCGGAACACCGTCGCTTTCCACTTGGCATAGGTTTCAAGAATCTCCTTCGCAGGTGCACTTTGAACAGCCGAGTCTAGCGTTGAAGTTTTTTACTTTCAAAACAAATGCTTTGGCGGGAAGATCAGCTATCAAGTTGTATAAACGGAAGTTGTAGTGTTTATTTTTCAACTGGATTCCATCATTCGTTAGTTTTTCTACTTCAATTCGAAATTGTTTCAGTAATTCGGAGCTGTCTGCTGTTTTTTTTTCGCCGTAATACATCGCAATGATGAAAACGAATTTGTTTTTGTGGACATTACCTAAAATTGGCCATATACATTTACTCGTGCTTCGATCAACTGCCGCACCATCAATATGCACTTCCAAGAGAATGGTATCACAGCTTTCATTATACAGTTGGCGTTTTGAATTTTGCAGGGTATGTTGAACTCCAAAATATGCCAATTCTCCTCCAGATGGAACTTCGGTAGTGTAATACTTTCTCGGAGTTTTCAAAACAGTGCGGTAATCGATGGGAATTTCTTTTAGACCAGGAAATGTTTTCCTGAACAATTTCAATTCTTTGTTCACAAAATTTCGAGGCACGCGGTACTTCAGGATCAATTGCCTGCACTGTTCTAAAAACGAATTAGGTGGTTGTTGTTCTTGTGTGTTGTATAAAGTTTCGTCTTCGGGCATCTCGTCGATCAATGAATCATCAGTTGATTGATCATCTGTTGATTTGGTCGATTCGTCGTCGGTTGATTCGTCATCGATTGGTTGATCGTTGGTCGATTGATTGTTGGTTGATTGATCGTTGGTTGATTGATCGTGGGTCGATGAATCATGAGTCTATGGATCGTCAGTTGATGTATTGTTGGTTGAAATATTTCCATCCCACTTCTGATGAATGGCATCAATCTGAAAGACGTATCTATTTTAGTTTTCTAATTTGTCAAATTTGTTACAAATGGAAGTGGAACGTTGTTTAATTAATTTTACCGACTGTAGTATGTATCATGTAGATACTCAATATTGTTTAAAATTGGAGAAGGAGAGGTCCAATCAAAAAATTTGTCAAAACTAAAATTATTCATAGAATTTGAATCTACGTAACCTTTGTTTGAAAATATTTCCAATTATGATCAAACCAATTTCACATAACACCGTGTACCTACTACATAGATACCTATGTACTTATTCAATAATCAAATCAACGATTTTTTCGAACAAAATCTGTAGATTGTGTTCTTTGAAATCATTTTTGTTATTCTAAAAAAGTTGATTGGACCCTTCCCTCCTTTACAATTTCACATAATATACTACGTACACGTTCTAGCTACTTATTATTCAAAACTGGGGGAACTATAGGGGTCAAAAATATTTTTTAAAACTTACTTCTGAGTGAAAATCGTCAAACAACGTTTTTCTTCGTCGACGTTCCTGACATTCCGATAAAAATATCTTTCGCTTTGGCATTTCGGATTTTAAAAAAAATGATAACAAACAGAACACAAAATTCACCACTCTAAAAATATCTTTCGCATTTTTAAAAAAGAAAAAGAATTTAAAAAAACCACAAAACACAAAATTCACCACTGAAATCACTATTCAAAAATTACATAAATCATGTCTGGTACGTTCATGCTTTTTTGAAATAAGTACATTTCTCCAAAACTGAAGCTAAATTCGTATGCGACTCGCAGTCGAATATTACGCTGATATCTTAAGAAACATTCAACAAATTTTAATGCGATTCTAGCATACTATTAGCACAAGAATGGTGTACTAATATCAACTCAAAGATTTTCCACGAATTTCGCTTTGGTTTCACATTCTATTCGTAAGCTAATAGCACGCTGATATCGTACGAAATATCTGCAGATTTTTAATGCGATTTTAGCACGATATTCGCACACGAATAGTATGCTAATTTTATCGCAAAAATTTTCAACAAATTTCGCTTTGATTTCGCATTCTATTCGTACGCGAATAGACCGCGATTTTCGTATCTGCTATTTTAGCGTACAAATAGCATACAGCGTGTTTACCGGGTATTTATTACAATATGGTAAATCGACAAAAACGAGGTGATTGAAAGATAAATTCAGGTGAAATGTCGAAAAACACGTCATTCACATCATCACATGCTTGAAAATGATTAAAGACTTTGGAAACTTCGGATAATTTAATAAAAATATTAATTAGAATTACAAAACAAACTAATCTAATAAGTAATCAGGAATAAATCATTTTTTTTTAAATGGAAGGACTGAGAATTGAGATAAAATAATAAAAAACGAGGTACCTAATTGAATCAAATTCAAGGGAAATGACAAAAAATCATTCTTCACATCCTTAAAAAGATAACACTTCGAAAACTTTCAGGTAGGTACGTATTTAAAAATAAAATCACATTACAGATTTATTTTCAAAACATTGAAACTATTTTTAAATGTAATCTAATCTAATAAATAATCGAGAATAAAACAATTTTAAAAAATATGATTGAGATAAATTATTAAAAACGAGGTAATCAAATTAAATTCAAGTAAAATGAAGAACACATCCGTCGCATCCTTAAAAGTAATTAAAAGTTTCAAAAACTTTCAGCTGCAGGTACCTATTTAAAAATAAAATCACATTATGGACTTATTTTCAAAACATTGAAAATATTTTTGAATGTAATCTAATCTAATAAATAATCAAGAATAAAACAATTTTTAAAAATATGACTGAGATAAATTATTAAAAACGAGGTAATCGAATTAAATTCAAGTAAAATGAAGGACACATCCGTCGCATCCTTAAAAGTAATTACAAGTTTCAAAAACTTTCAGCTTCAGGTACCTATTTAAAAATAAAATCACATTAAGGATTTATTTTCAATACAATATTGAAAATGTTTTCGAATCTAATCTAATCTAATCTAATGAATAATCAAGAATAAAACAATTTTTAAAAATATGACAGATAGATCATTAAAAACGAGGTAATCGAATTAAATTCAAGTAAAATGAAGAACACATTCGTCGCATCCTTAAAAGTAGTTAAAAGTTTCAAAAACTTTCAGGTAAGGTAGTTGCACCAGTGGTTGACCCTAATAGTGGAAGACTCTTATAAAATGAGTTCTGGTTTGAAAACTAATAACCTTGGCGAAATGGTGAATATACCAAACGATTCCTTATGGATTCTACTACAAAATAATCTATAATTTTTTCGTTTTAATTTATTTCATTGCGAATTACAATCATTTTAAGTAAAAAAATCAAAAAGTCCAGTAGTTGGTCAAGAAAATCTAGTAGTTGACCACCCAGTAGTTGGTCACGCGCTAGTAGTTGATCACCCAGTAATTGGTCAGTCAGATTATAGCAACACCTGGTGACGCGGCTCTCAACCATTTAATTTCAAAAAAATCAATAAGTATTCGATAAAATAGTCACTCATTAGCCATGAGAAAGAGAAACTTATCATTTTTCGTAAATATTTACCAATTTTTTGCATGATCAACTACTAGAACTTTACAAAAATTTCCCAAGTCCAGTAGTTGATCAAAATGACCAACTACTGGCTAAAATTGATTTTTTTCTTCCAGTGGATAATCACCATCATATTTAATGGAATTTTGGCAATATTTTTAATTTCAAATAAAAAAATGAGATCTCCAAACTCTTCTGATTCAGGTCCTAATAGTTATATTTAAGTTTTATTCATCATCATAATGTTTAATTGATATTTTGATAATACTTCGGCTTAACAGAAATCTTTAGAATTGGCATCATTTTGAAAACTGTTCTATCAAAAAAATTTCAGTCGATCATTATTAATTACTTGAACAGAATCGGTTAAAAATTTTTATGTGGTTCTATGGAGAGATGTTCCAGATTTGCCCTTAAAAAATTTTCTGAAGCTATTTTGAAAATTCTCTTAGTTATAAATATTTTTCATCCTAAGTGACCAACCACTGGGTCGTGGCCAACAACTGGTGCAATTACCTTACTTGTTTAAAAATAAATCAGTCACATGACGCAAAGTATTTGCAAAACAAAAACCTAACATTGAAAATATTTTCAAATTCAAGTTATTAAATAATCAAGAACAAAACAATTTCAAAAAGTCATACAAAAAAGGAACTTAATTGTTAAAAATTAGGCAAAGAACGAACTAGACGAGAGCACTGCGATAAAAAACGACAAATCAAAATTAATTGAAATGTTTAAAGTTACTCTTAATAAGTAGGATATCTTGTAATACTTTGGTTCTAAGGCATGTACGGAGATCGCTCAATACAAACTTGAGTTGAGAGAAAAGTCTCTCAACGCTTACTTGGGTGCCAGGTATGCTGAAGACAATCTTACTCAATTTATATAAATCCGGGTACGTGTGTTTCTGAATTTCCCAGTACTGAATTACCTTCTGCGTCACATCGATTGGCTGAGGTTTGAAATTTTCACAACACTTCTGAAATTCGAATACATTTAACCTGGAATCCTTTTTGGTAACGTTACTGTTATTTAACTCGTTATATTTTCTCAGGTTGACGCGATTTTATACTCAATTTCATCTGGATCCATTTCTATGTTGACAATATCGTGGTTTTGTTGTGGGTTGCATTCCATCCCATCTGTTTGAATATTTGAAATCGGCGTTGGGTCATCTACGTCCTCTTCCATTTCTACATCATCATCGTCACTTGAATTTTCATTTTCGCCTGATTCAAGTTCTAAAAAAAAAATTGAAAATGTCAATATCAATACAAATTTTTGATAATTTTGGAAAAAAAAACGTATGCTAATAATTACGTAATGTTGAAGGAAAAAAATGAAACATAATCGCAAATCAATTTTTTTTTTTAAATTAATCACAAAATTTAAAAAAAAATGCCAATAAAACTCAGCATATTGGGTTATATAAAAAACAAAATCATGATTAACCCTAAAAAAGTACTTATGCTATAGTGAAACGCGACGTTTAAAAGAAACTAAAATGAGTAATATGAATATTAAAAATAGGTAATAGTAACATTACATAATGTTGAAGAAAAAAAATAACAAAATCGCGAATTGAATTTAAAAAAAATTGAATCACGATATTTAAAAAAAAATGTCCATAAAATTAGAATACCTAATGCTAATGAAACGCTATTCTATTAATAGCGACGTTTAAAAAAAAATTAAAAGATGTAATAATTATATGAATATAAAAAGTAGGTATAAATGGTATATACTCGTAGTACTATGATCACACACTATAAAAAAAATACTGAACGAAATCACGAATTAAATTCAAAAATTAAACAGAAATGTGATCATGACGACGATGAGACAAAAAAGTTCATTTTTGTTAATTTTTTTTTATTGGCACAAGATGGCCCCGTTGCAAAAATTTTGCAAAAATTGCAAAAAATGAAATAAAAAGTATGATGATGATCAAATCAAATTCTGAACGTCCTTGGCCCTGTTTTATTCAATTTTAAAGAAGACTACAAAATAAAATTCTTTCAAAATTAAAAAAATTAAAAATTTGCTGAAGCTCTGACAATTTTTGAAAAAATTACGAACGGCCTATGATAATTAAGATGATAATGATTAATGATCAAATCAAATTACAAACGTCCTGAGCCCCGTTCCCCCGTTTTACCACAATTTTAAAAATAATAATAATTTAAAAATAAAATTGTTTCAAAAAAATAAACAACGAACAATCTCCAGAAGCTTTTGCAATTTTTGAAAAAATTACAAACAATTTGGCCCTGTTCTACCAAATTTTACAGAAGATAAATGAAATTGTTTCAAAAATAAAAAATCTGCCAAAACTTTGGCAATTTTTGAAAAAATTACAACCCCCCCCCCCCACTGCAGACGTAGCCCCGTTAACCAAATTTTTAACAAAATACAATTGAATTAAAAATTTGCTGAGGCCTTGGTAATTCTCAAAAAAATTACAACTACCTTGGCCCTGTTTACCAAATTTTTTGAAAGATAAAATTGTTTCGAAAAATAATGAATGATGTGAAAGCTGACAATTTTTGAAAAAAATACGAACGGTCGTGGCCCTGTTTTACCAAATTTTATTGATAATGATGATTAAAAATAAAATTATTACAAAAATGAAAAATCAAAAAACTGACGTATAAAAAATAAAAATATAAAATCTGTTGAGCTTTGGTAATTTTTGAAAAATTGTGAACGACCTTGGACCTGGTTAACAAAATTTTAAAAGGAAGAATTGAAAAAAATTGTTTCAAAAATTCAAAATGAACAATCTGCTGCGAAGCTTCGGCAATTTTTGAAAAAATTTACAAACTGCTTTATGGCCCTGTTTTACCAAATTTCAAATATAATTAAGAAAAAATTGTTTTAAGAATAAATTAAATAAGGAGTAAATAAAAATTTGGCAAATTTTTGAAAAAGTCACAAAAATGGCTTTGGCCCTGTTTTACCAAATTTTAAGGATGATTATTGATTAAAAACTAAAATTATTTCAAGTTTAAAATTTAAAAACCCAGTCCCAAATCGTAAAAAACAAAAAAGTGATTTATTTTTCCAATTTTGAAGTTTTGAAATTTTCAATTTTGTATTCCCCTATGCCGTCGAATGAAAAGATAGGCAAACATTCCTGCAGTAAGTCACTTTTCAAAGCTCGGAGCTTTTTCGGCATTTTGAAGAAAAATGGCGCAAATCGGAAGCGATCAGCTTTACATTAACGCATCAACCATCGCTGTACGATGTGCGAGTCGGCCGTAATGTGTTCCACTACATCCTTTTAATAGTATAGATTAAAACTACGTCTCTTTTCAATTCGCCTGGACGCTGCGTTAGTGCACGGTCAATTTGTCGTTCGTCAGGGTATTTTTATTTGTTCTGCTGACTTTTTTGCTCAACGAACTTATCGATAGCATTTATCGCCGCGATGTTCAAACAAAAATATGTCCCAGATTGCTTCTCTTTCTCTTGTGCTCTGGGTGGAGTTCCAGTATAAGAGTGCAATTCAGCAAAGATTCTGATTTAAACACACCTTCCACTAGACGACGTGCAAGATGAGTTGGTTTCTTCGCACCATTGCAAGCAATATGTAATACTCGTTTCTTAATGTACACGTTGTTGTAAAGGCGAACATTTTTTCTTCTTTCCAGTCTTTACCAAACAATTGCCCACCATCATCATCGTCTTCGTCACTTTCGTTTAGACCATCACCACTCTTTCTCTCATCATTCTCAACGCCGCTTTCTTTGTTGTTGTCGATTCCTTTTTCACCGTCGTTTTTTTGTTCGTCATCGCCCTTTTTTTCATCATCACTCTTTTTTTCATCGTTGCCCTTTTTTTCGATAGTCGAAGTCGATGATTTATGCTGTGAAGATTCAAATGTAGTTTTGTCACTGGCTTTAAAAATTGCATTTTCAGGAATTTCAGCTTCATCGTCACTATCGAAGGATGTGTAAATATTCTGACTACGATTATTAGGTAGATTTGCGTTTATAAGGTTCATCATCTCCTGGTTTGATTTCAGCTTTCTTACTTTCTTCTGGCTTGAAGATTTATCGTTTCGCTGAAATAATAAATACAGATTATGTACTTGCATTATATAAAGGTGAAATTTGAGGAAAATTTTATCCCACCTAAAAAAAATTTATACGAGTGTGTAACAAGGTGCAGAAATATAATTCTTTGTTAGTTGTGATTTAGATACGTAATTCCAATTACACTGAATATTTTATCAAGTATATAACGCAGTATTCATCTTTTTTTTTTTTGGAGCAGGCTCTTCTCTGACCGAAGTATGTCGAGAACGTGATGAATGCTTTCGTATAGTCGTCCCTTATCATCAACATCAACGGAGTGTTTTGTTTTGTAGTTTTTCTTGGCGACTTCTTTAATTTAATATCAATCTTTTTTTCGCCTTCGCTATGTTTAACAGTTCATCTGCATTCCCTAAAAAACAAAAAACTGTATTATGCAATGTGATGATTCTACAGTCGACATGATATACAATACACAAAAAAGCATAGTGCTACATACACATTTATGTACACACAAGTAATAAGGTGTTTAAAAATATACTAACCAGATGAATGTTCCGTTAAAATTCCGCGGAATTCTTTCTTTTGGTAGAAAAAAACCACGTTGTCTCCTTTCTTGAAAACATCGTCAAAAACGATATCGCTCTCAGGAACTACACAATAGGAATCGTCACAAGTACACTCGATTAAATAAAACATGATGTAATATGTACTAAAATGTAGTATAAAACGATACTTCGTAGTCAACAAATTGCAATTTTCAACAGTAATTTTATTTTATTAATTAATAGCCACAAAATTACGAATTTATGAGAATACGAGATAATTATGGCGTCATGAAAAATGTATCGCACTCTACCATTTCTATGTTGGGTAGGATTGTTTGATAGGTAGTTCCTAAATCATGATTGGTTAGTTTGGTTTTGCGGTTTGGTAATCCGATGATCATGACTCTATCACATACAAATGAAACTAAAGTAAATTTTTTGTTTCTCTTAAAAAATAATTACATAGATATGTTTCATTTTTATTGTCTTATTAAAACAAATATCGGAGTTGCATCAGATTTATAAAAGTTTCAGTTCTTGATTTTCAGATAAAGGTTTGTAGTGCTCGGTTTCCAATCGCGTCTATATACGTAGTACTTTGCTACTCGCATATAAACAGCCGAGGGAAACACTATATAACCTCGGGCCAGATCCTTATGTAATTGAAGACCAACCAACTCGTAAATAAACACATCCTTTTTGTACATCTCTAAATCGTGTTTTTGTAGGTCTAAAGTCTTCCTCTAGTGCAGCTCGGTGGCTACGCCTTGCTCCTAGAGGTATAGGTAGGCATATAGTCGCAACCGTCGACTTACCCTTCTCACCTACCCGTCCTTAGTAGAGACCACATCCTACATTGGTAACCTCCGACGTTTAAAACTACCCTTCTGATCATAACCGCGACCCTCGACGCACCCTGAAGTAGTGTCCGCGCCGTTCGAAACCAGTTCGCTGTCCGCGAGTATCGATACCCTCTTCCGCGCTATACCTTATACCATTTAAACAATACACCATGTCATTCAGCGAGATGTTTTTTACCAAAACATATTACAAAACTCCGCCATTCAGTGAAGCAGAGGTGGCAGCGCAGTTCCAAATAAAGCCAGTTTAATTCATCGAAGAAATGCTATCCTTACGTCGTAGAAAAAGCCATAAGACTAGTTCACTCACCACAAATAATCAAAATTCACTTTAAAATGAAGCATTAAATAAGCTACAAGTATTACGCTAAATCACAGGCAGTTTCAATGAATCATCCGATACGGACATAATCAGCAATTACTTATCTAATACTCTTACAAAGTACAATTAGAGATTTTTGGTATTCAGGTAGCAGCAGCGCAAAGACTACTCTTTCTGACAAGTTAGAGCTCTTTCCTCATTTTCTTAAAAACTACCAGAAACCTAACTATCGCAAAGTACTCGTGACTCTCAACTTAAAAGTCAGTCGCAAAGTCTCTCATAAGCCTCGACACATTGCAGCAAGTATCCGAATCGTAAGTCTCAATCTACTGAGCAGTAGTAGTGAGCTGACAATGACAATATGAGCCGAGACGCAGCACAACTTCAGATGCGCACTCAAATGCATCACACTCAGCACAACGCAGCGCATCACTCTCAATGCAGCACATCGCTCTCAACGCAACGCATCGCACTCAAGCAAAGCACGGCACTCAACACTGCGCACGCAATTTAACGCTGCTCGACTTAACGCAATTATACTCAAAGGCATAAATCCTCGCTATGACCAAAATACTCGAAACTTTTGACTAGTGAGTAACGCCAATCATGGAAATTTCAAATGTTTCATCATCATCGTCAACTCAATTCAAATTCAACAAATTTTTCATAAAACTTCTTACATCAATTTTGTTCAAATTTTGTCAATTTTTATCATGTACACGTATACATCCTTGTTTCAATTTTTTTTTCGAAAATCTTCATCATTTTATTCGTTTTGTTACTTTTTCATCTTTTCTTTTTCATTTTTTTTGGTTCATTTTCTTTTTTCCTTTCTCACATTATTTTAATATTATAGTTACTCTCCTGTGTATTTAGCACGGTAGTGTCGCTTTGCTCCTGGAGGTAACTCATACTTTTAATGTTTACTCTTATTTTTACCCTTTTTTTTTTTACCCTCCAGTGCCTGTAGCTCGGTGGTGTCGCCTTGCTCCTGGAGGTAGCTTATATTTTGGTTTTCTTCAAATTTTTGCTTATGTACATAATTATTGTTAATTTTTTTTTTTTTTTGCTGTTTCGAAATTTTGCAATTTCTGGCAAGGGGGTGTGTAGTGCTCGGTTTCCAATCGCGTCTATATACGTAGTACTTTGCTACTCGCATATAAACAGCCGAGGGAAACACTATATAACCTCGGGCCAGATCCTTATGTAATTGAAGACCAACCAACTCGTAAATAAACACATCCTTTTTGTACATCTCTAAATCGTGTTTTTGTTGGTTTAAAGTCTTCCTCTAGTGCAGCTCGGTGGCTACGCCTTGCTCCTAGAGGTATAGGTAGGCATACAGTCGCACCCGTCGACTTTATCCTTTCTTTTTACCTACCAGTAAGATACGTTTCCTACAGGTTTATTGTTGAATTTTGTTGAAATTAAGAATTTTTTTTATTTTAGAAAATTTAGTTCAAAATTACGGTAAATCATTTTCCAGTATGATTTAAGAAAATTATTAAAATTTGAAAATTCTCCCATATTTTGGATTTTTTTTTCTTCAAATTTCTATAATTTCTCAAATCTTGAATTTTTGCTGAATAAAATTTATAAAATTGTAAAAATTTGACAATTTAATTTTTTTTTAAATTTCAGAAAATTTAGCAGGAAACATGATAATTTAATACACTTGATAAAAATTTATCTAAATTTAAAAATTCTCCATTTTTAGAAGTTTTATAGCTACAGGTTGATTTTGATAATTATGCAAAATTTTGAATATTGCTTCAATCTCAAAAATTTATGAAAATTGAAGCGCTTGGTGGAAGAAGGGCGTTATATAATTTGAAAAAGTGTGAAAAAAACACGTTCAAAGTTTTGAAATGTTCTATAGCGAAATGTGGTCAATTGAAGTGAAATCTTTTATAGTAGGTGGATAGTGTGTTCTTTGAGGTATATTTTGAAGAAAACAAAATTTAAAAATGTTTCGTTATACCGCCAAAATAACAGTTTTTGTAACAGTCCATTAACGCCCTTCTTACATATTTGAAATTTTCAAAAAAAAATTATGATTTTTTTTTGCATATTCTCACTTCTAAAAGTCTTATAATCGAAAACTACCAAGATTTCAGCAACGTGTCCGTCAAATAGGACAAAATTTTAAAAATGTCAAACAAAATGCATGAAATAAGTTGAAAAAGTCAAATTTTCTCGATTTTGCTGAAATTGTAATATATGAGAAATATCGTCTCGAAACAAGCCCAGACATGATTTTTAGGCCCCTAGGTCATCTTGTAGAGGTTGTGGGTTCCCAAAATGGCGTCATTTGGGTATTTTTGGGGAAAAACGAAAAAAATAAACACTTGTCAAGGCGTCTATCATCGTGTAGGTATATTTTTGAGATCTAAGACTTAGTATAGCAATAGTTGGAGACCTGAAGATTTCAAATTTCACAAAATATGTAAAAAGGGCGTTATGTATCAGAACGCCCTTCTTCCACCAAGCGCTTCAATTGAAGAATCACCTGATTCTAGAATTTCAGAAAATTTCTTGAATCATCAATTTTTTCAAAGTTTTTTTTGATAGTAAATTAGTAGAATTGCAGAGAAATTTAATTAAATGAAATGAATATGCACGTATACGAGAATAAATGAAATAAAAAATTTGAAAAAACCTAAAGCAGCCATTCAATTCGGGGCAATGATTCATATTCATAATATTTACATCGGTTTTGTTTTCCAATCTACGTAAGTTTATGAAAAATCAGAAAAATGTTTTTTTTTCTGGCATCCACATGCGATGGTTTCTCATCCTCGGCTAATTTTCTCTTTTTTGTATCAAAAAAAAGAGAGGAAGCAAAATGAAAAAATAGAAGAAAAAAAAGGCAACTGCATATTTAACCCATTATAACGTCACGTTAAAAAATCATACACTATGTACATTGATAATCTCCTGTGTATACGTATTAAAAAAAACAAAAAATACTTATGAAGAAATACGCTATTAATTTAAGTGTAAAATGGGAAACGAAGAATGTGTACCCAGAATCCATTCTTTTCTAATTCTTTAATGTTGGGAGAACATAATGTACAAAAGCTTGTACATACGTCCTCGCCGAGTGATACATGCAATGAATTTTTATATTACACAAGATCACCGGTGATTTCCCGAAATATTCTAAATTTTCACCTTTTTTTTTCTTTTTTTTTTAAATATGACTCGAGCAATTACAATATAGGCCTAACGTTCGATGTAAATCGTAAAATTTGAATTTTTTTACTACGACGATCCAAAATATCGATTTTATCGAATTAATCGAGATGATATCGTAAATCGCTTCGAGCCTTTTTCTACATAATAGTTCAAATCTAAGTATGTCTAGGTAATGTACAATATAGTGAAGAAAAGCTTACAGTTATCGGCTGGTTTGAAATTGTATTTTTGTATTTTCTGAACGCGGAATGAGTAACAATAAATTAACAAACATGACTCTGTCATTCAATTTGATCACTTTGTTCACATTCGTGAATTAATTTAAAATGCAAATAAATTCATACCTGATAAATTTGGACTGAACCAACTTCTGTGAAGAGAAAATAATTATTGCTTTTCTCCTGAGGAGATGAGAGAAATTTTTGATAATTTATCCTCTATAGGCAGGCCCGTCGAGAGCGAAAATGGACCCGGGGCAAAAATTATTCTAAGATCTCTCTCAAGGGCATTTTCGACCAAAAATTGAGTGATTTCTCCAAATTAAGCTAAAAAAATTCAATTCGGGCCCCTAGCAAAACTTCGGACCCGGGGCAAAATGCCCCCTCTGCCCCCCCCCCTTCTCGACGAGTCTGTCTATAGGTAGATTTCAAAAATAAATAAATAAATAAAATAAAATAAATAAAATAATGAGTAATTTATTAAGTCATAAATATTTCACTCGAAAAACAACAACAACAACTGTTACAAAATTTTGGTAGATCCAATATATTAATTTTCTATAAAATTTTATTTTGTTTCAAGAATATTCTTTTTTTTTCAATTTTCTGGGACTTTTTGAAATAATAAAATTCTTATGAAAAAAATTTTCGAACCAATTTTTTGACAACGTAGGAAAAAATTTAGGGAGGAAGCTTCCTAAAAAAAAAAAATCAAGAAGGAACTCCAAAAATTGAAAAATGAAGTAACTACAAGAAAAATCTAAAGCAAAACGAGTTTTTTCAATAAATTTCTTGACTTTTTTTAAAACAAAAAATTCAATTTTTTTGCTAATTTCAACAATTTAAAAATACCATTTCACTTAACAAAAGTTTGTCTGTTCTCGAATTTTTTTGAAATAAATTTCACTTCCCATAAATGAGAGGACATTTTTTTTTTTTTTTGTAAAATGATTTTTTGTAACAAGATTTTTTGAAGAAATGTAAAAAAATTGAAGGGGTACTTTGGAAGATTTTGAAAAAATATCCAAAAATAATGAAGAGTAAAATTTTCTAAAGTGAAACACATACTTACAAATAGACCCCTGCGCTGAGGCGGATTTAGTCAGCGGCGCAAAATTGAAAAATTTCGTTCGGCGTGAGCAGCGCACCGGCGTCACGCCGATTTTTATGATCGGCGGCGGCGTGCGAAACTTTTTGCCAATTTAAAATTTTATTTTTGTCAATTTATGCCCTTATCTCAAAGAAACTAAACCTAGTTCAAGTTTTTAAAATATATAAAATACAAAAAACAACCATCACAACTCTCTTTCCGAAGTCAAAAAGGTCAGAACTCATACTTACAAAATTTTTGGTTTTACTTAAAAATTTTAATACTTTTTAATTTTTACATGGCAATTATTACTTTTTTGATGAATTTTTTGAATACCTGATCTTTTAACTTTTTTAAAAGAAAAAATCTTTGTTTATTTTGGAGAAAGATTTTTTTTTGGGAAAGAAAAGAAACTTTTTTTAAATCATTCAACTTTTTTTTTGAAAAAACTCTCGAATTTCTTAGAAGGGGAAAATTGCTTATTTTTTATGGAATCTAAGGAAGCCGGCGTGAAAAATTACCAAGTCAACAATTTTGACGATTTTTTCAACAAAAAATTAAAGGCAATTCAAAAACATTTTTTTCCAAAAAAATTGATAATATTTTTTTAAAATAAAATAATAAAAAAACAAGATTTTTTTACCGACAAAATCTACTTTTTAACTTGAGAAATCCCCCCTATTTGTATGCTGCCTCTCACCCAAACAAATTTAGATATTTTTTATTCAAGAAAATTGAAAACTTTTTCCTCCAAAAAACTAAGAAATTTTTGCTTCTAAAAAAGTAAGATTTGTGATCGTACACATTTTGTGATTTTGCCAATTTATGACTTACATTTCATCATGCATTCGATAAAACGGATTTTAAATTCAGAGACGGTTTGAGCAAATTTTTTTGGGGGGGTGAAGATCGAAAATGCCGAATGATAATTAATAGGTACAACAGTGGGAAGTAGACCCCTGCGCTGAATTGTTTGAAAAAAGTGAGTTTTCGAAAGAAGAACTTCTTACTATCCTCATAGAAAAAATTTCAGCATTAGGATTTGAACCAAAACGACTCTTGCTGCCCGAGCGAAGCGAGGGCGAAATTTTTTGAAAAATTGCACTTCTAAAAGAAAAGATGGGCTTTTTTTGCAGAAATTTTTTCAAAAAGATCATGTTCATTTTTTTACGTTATAAGTTATAACAATTCAAATGCGCTGATTTTTGATTCCTATTCTGATTCTGAGAGAAAGATGAAGTAGTAGAAGTACATTGCCCGAGCGAAGCGAGGGCTAAAATTTTTTTCAGAAATTTACCGAATTTGTGATTCGGAATTTCTCTAAAATTTATCGAATTTACGATTCGGAATTTCTCAAAAATTTGCCGAATTTGTGATTTAGAATTTCTAAAAAATTTACATATTTGAAATTCAAAACTTTACCAAATTTTGTAAACATACCTAATTTAATTTGTCGAAAATTTGCCGAATGGAAAATCACTGGTGTTCCACCCCCCCCCAAACCCCCCTCTCGCACCGGCTCTGTTTAAATTTGAAAAAACGAAATGTCTCAACCGTATAATGCGAAAAGGTGATGCATCGTAGATACCCTTATCATCTGTTGACGAAACTTACCGGATTTGTTTGCTTTTCAGTCTTCATCATTTTAAAATAAGGAGTTTAATTAATTAACCTAACTAAACAACCGAAGCAGTCGAAAACAAAAAGGAGTTTGGGTGACTGGGAAAATTTTTGGAAAAAGAACAGAAAGAATAGTCCACAGATGAAAAGAAGAAATATTTTTGCAAAGAGCCCGCTCCTCCCTCTTTGCTACCTACCTACATTTTTATGATTTTTTTTTCACCCGTTGAAATTTACAATTGGACCCTCCCTCACTCCCACACACAGACTATTTTTCATCAAGTATGTGGCGCTGAAGTGATGTAAAATTGGAGGGGAGGGATAAAGTCCAATTGAAAATTTTTTCAAACAAAAGTTATAGATTGAAGTCCAAGGAATGATTTTGGTCCTGACAAAAATTTTGATGGACCCCTCCTTCCCATCCAAATTTGAATAATAAGTATCTACATTTCGTTTTAAAAAATCAAAGGAGGGGGTCAAATTGAAATTTTTGTAACTATAACTAAAATCATTTCTGGGATCTCAATCAGTCAATCTACAACTTTCGTTTGAAAATTTTTTCAATATTGTAAGGTATAAGGTTTTCTCTCAGAAAATCTCTAAATTTTCAAGTTACGAGTCAAAAAATCCTCAAGTTACCGCTTGGAGTTGTGATATTCTCAAAATGCTTTTTAGTAAAATTACGTTTTTGTGGGTACCTATAGAATAATTATTTATTGAAACGAAATAAGTATCGCACTCTGTTCCGATATTATATTGTAATTACCATCTTTCCCCTATCATACCTACTCTTTATCTCTATTTACCCTCTTATCACGCCTAATAATTCGATCTTGCTTTTTATTTTTTCTTCCAGTAGTAAGTTACTTTCTTTTATAAAACGAATAATTTTTTAAAAACTCAACTGCCTGAGTAAATTTATGAAATGTTTTGATTTTACTAGTACTTATTTCTAATTAATTATTTAACTTCAATAAATCAATTGATTTTTTCATTTTGATACATCTGACGAATCATCCGAAGACTCTTGAGACTCCCATGACAACACCAACTCCGCCAAAATTTATCAAACCACGCCACAGTTTTCTACACGATACCGTATCTGATATTTATCGTAACTAGAAACACAAGACAATATAGTTCAATAGTATAGCCCCTGAAGTATATTTAGTACGTCTCTCATCAGTACCAGCTTCCGAACGAGAACCATATTGTACCAAATTATCAAACGACATATCAACCACATACTACTCGGTCTCCAGTCGCAGCTGATATTATATGGTATTCAACATCGGTCCAATCTTACTTCGCTTGCCGTTACATCGTGTGTTCACTGATTTGCTCCATACCAGTACGTGACCGAATACTAAAATTGATGTACGTATATGATAAGTCGACTGATTCTTCGTTGCCGAATAATCGGAGAGCCCTTGCTGATTCATTTGCTCAGTTGCTCACCTTGAATTTTTTATCATACTTTATATTCAAAATTGGAAGGATGGGAGGGAGAGAGGGAGGGGTCCAATCGAAATTTTTGTCATGGCCAAAATTATTCCTAAAATTTTGAGCTACAATAATTTTGCTGCACAAATTTTTCATTTGGACCCTTTCCCCCTTCCCCTTCAATTCTTAATTAGCATTTTGGGAGTGTTAAGTATGCAAAATAAGTGGAGAGAGAGGGGCTCAATTGAAAAAGTTTTCAAACAAAAGTTGTAGCTTGAAGTTTCGCTAATACTTTTGGTTATGACAAGAATTTCGATTGGACCCCTCCCTCCATTCCAATTTTGGATAATCCAACTCATTAAAATACATACCTATTACCTACCTACCTATCGGAATTAACCAACTACTGACCAAAATTTTTTGTGTCATTTCGCGTAGGATTGTCGGCAACCATTCCACAGCGGATCGTTTTTCAATCACGAAGGTCAACCATATTGCGAAACTCATTATCAATATCACGCTAAAAGAGGATCTTTGTGCGCCGGATGCCATAAACCTATTACTGGTACATAATTACATATTTTTCAATTTTCAAATCGTTCCCAAGTAGCTCCAGCTGACTACATCGTACTCGTTTCGTATGTTGCTTCGATTATCTAGGAAGGTGCATTACTGCCATGTTCAAGAAATTTCATCCCGAACACTTCGTTTGCGCCTTTTGCCTGAAACAACTCAACAAAGGTACGTTCAAAGAGCAAAATGATAAGCCGTGTTGCCATCAATGCTTCGAGAAATTATTCGGATGATCGGCGTTCACGTTGACGTTGAGAATACGAGTTATTGGCCTACGTGCGAACACCATACCTACCATTGCCAACATCGGTGCTAAATGCTGCTCCTGCTCCGCGAAACTATGCAAATCGCATCCAACGCACTGCTATATTTTTGTTAATCGACGAAACATGGTGACAAAGTTTGTAAACCGTAAAAATTTCGCAGCAATTATTAACTTACATAAATATGTATTTTATTTATTCTCTTCGCATATTATTTGCGGTAATTTTGTTCACAGTAACGCTTCTCTTAACTAATTTCTCTCGAATTTTTCTCTCTTCTTTTTCTAATTTTTTTAAGTTTTTATCTGTACCTAATAGAGACCAAATAAATAATGTAACCGTGAAATGAGAATTTCTATCTGCCTGTCTATTCAATTATGCAAGTTTGATCATAAAATGGAATATTATTTTTACAACCTCAGTATCTACCTGCAACTACTACCTCCTATACCTACTCTTGATACCGCATACACATCACGATGAAAATTGAAGTATTTATCAATTTGAAGTAATGTATCAATGAAATTGGTAGCAAAGTGAGTAATGCGTTGCAAAATATGCACCTTCTGAAAGTGTAATTTTATGTGGGACTCGGGGACTTCAGACTTGTTCAAAACGATACCAACATATTGACAAAAAGGTAAGGTAAGGTCTGCCATTATGACACAATTTTGCACTTTTCAAGCTATAACTCAACACCTATTGCTCCGAATAGAAGACAATCCAATGAATGAATCTATGTCATATTATGTAAAATTGGAGGGAAGGGGAGGGTCCAATCGAAAATTTTATTATAATAGAAATTATTTTGAAGACCTCAATCTACAACTTTTGTTTGAAAATTTTTTCAATTGGACCCTTCCTTCCTCCGCCCTCCTACAATTTTCAATTTTTTATTGTATCTTTGGAATGTTGTATGCAAAATTGGTTGAAAGGGAGGGGTCCAATCGAAAAAGTTTTCAAACTAAAGTTATAGCTTGAAGTCTTGGGTGTAATATTTGTTATTATAAAAATTTCGATAAAACCCCTCTTTCACCTATAATTTTGGATATCAAGTATTATGTATGTATAGTAGACTAGTTTTGGACTTGTAAAAACTGCTTCGGAGCCGAAACTTTAGCCGAAGGTAACTCACTGCCGCGAGCCACCTGCAAGCAGTCACGTACACACGTCATCAACAAAGCGGGAAAAATTTTATTTTGTGACTTTTTGGCAGATTGGCTTTATGTGTCATTGTGGCAACTGGCTCATTTTTTGAAAAAAAAATTATAAAAAATGACCATGCAATTTTTTTCAAAATGTCTTTATACCAAATGATGCAGAACTTAATGACGAATCCAACGATATATAATTTTTTTTTTGAGGTAATTCTGTTTTCTAAAAATGAAAAATAAAAATCGAAAAAAAAAATAAGGTAGTTGCACCAGTCGTTGGCCACGACCCAGTGGTGGGTCACTTGAGAAGAAAAATGTTTATAATTAAGCGTATTTTCAAAATAGCTTCAGAATTTTTTTTTAGAGCAAACCTGGAACATTTCTGCATAGAACCACATAAAAGTTTTTAATCAATTCTGTTCAAGTAATTAATAATGATCGTCTGAACTTTTTTTGTTAGAACAATTTTCAAAATGATGCCAATTCTAAAGATTTTTGTTAAGCCGAAGTGTCATCGAAATATGAATTTTACACTATTAAGATTAATAAAACTTGAAATATAACCATTTGAACCTGAATCAGAAGAGTTTGGAGATTCCATTTCTTCATTAAAATAAAAAATATTGCCAAAATTCTATCAAATATGGCGGTGACTATCTACTGGAAGGAAAAAATGGTGTTTAGCCAGTAGTTGATCATTTTGATCAAGTACTAGACTTACGAAATTTTTGTAAAGTTCTAGTGGTTGATCATGCAAAAAATTGGTAAATATTTACGAAAAATGATAGTTTCTCTTTCTCATGGCTAATGAGTGACAATTTTACCGAATACTTATTGATCTTTTTAAAAATTAAATGGTTGAGAGCCGTTGTCATAATCTGATTGACCAACTACTGGGTGATCAACTACTAGCGCGTGACCAACTACTGGGTGGTCAACTACTAGATTATCTTGACCAACTACTGGACTTTTCTATTTTTTCACTTAAAATGGTCGTAATTTTCAAAGAAATGAAGTAAAATTAAAAAATTATAGCGCATTTTGTAGTAGAATACACAAGGAATCGTTTGGTATATTCACCATTTCGCCAACGTTATTAGTTTTTAAACCAGAATGTTTTTTATAAGACACTTCCACTATAAGGGTCCACCACTGGTGCAACTACCTTACTTTGGACAAAAAAATCACAAAAAATTCTCGATTTTTTTTTCTGTGAAAAAAGTTTTTCAAGGATCTTCTGCTATGATGGATATGTGATACCTTGGAACATTCCCTACAATATTACATTTTTTTCCCGCTCGAAGCGCTATTTGATGAAAAGTTATAAACACTGTGTCAACATGCCAGATGTGTCACATTGGCAGACCATACCTTACTTTTAACAGATTCGAAAGCCTTCATTTTTCAGAGGGGGAATAATCTTGACAGGGTAGAGAGGAGGCATCGAAAACAGATGGCAGGTTAGGAATCAGTTTGATATACTTTTCTGGTTAATAACGATATTAAATCGATTTTTTCTTTGGAAATGAAATTAAAATTTGAAAATCAGCGTTACCGTCAAGGCACCGGAGACGTGAATTACTTGAGAATTTCAAATTTGAAATCATCGAGATCGAATTAGGTACAGTAAGTAAACCCTTGGATAATACCACGATTCCAGGAACCGTTTTTCATATAAAAAATAAAGTAAAACACAACGAGGCCAAGAAGAACTTGGAGTAACTGAGTAAGTATTTGATTTATTAGTTCATCAATAACGATCCATGGAAATGAACATAAGGTAAGTGGATTAGTAATAATTAATTTCACCGAGGTGAATTGTATTGTTGTTAAAATTATTTTCCTTTAATTTTTCTTGGAATGAAAAAAGTAAAATTTTTAAATCATAAAAAAAGAACTTATAAGTACCCTAGGCACGTTAAAAGGACTAGCCGTTAGCCACCGAAAACTCCAATTTTACTCCGACCAATGAAAACGTGTTTACCATTCCCTTCACACACCACCAATGCGTTGTCCTATGCGGCTGTCTTTGAATATTTGGGGGGGTTGGGGGGGGGGTTCTTGTACTCAGAGGAAAATAAACTTAATTTGGCGTTTTTAAAAATCTTTCATATTATTCTTTGAAGAAGAAAAATCTCTCAATTTTTGTCTGAAGTGAAAGTGTTTCTCAATTTTTTGGAATAAGAAATCTTTCAATTTTTTAAATTTTTTTTCAATTATTTTCCTAGAATGATTATTTTTTTGTTTTTTGGGAGTATTTTTTTTAAATGAAAAAATTATTTTTTCTGATGAAAAAAAATCTTATTTCAGGTGTTATAATATTATTTCTCATAAAGAGGATTTTCAAAATGTGATTTTTTGCATTTTTAAAAGAATTTCATGCAAAAAAGGTGATTTTTTTATCCCAAATAATTTTATTCGAATATTTTTTCATTTAGGTATAATGATTTTTAATAAAAATAAAAAAAAATATGCAGAATTTTTTTTTTTGAAATTTGAAATAATTTTTTCCTGTACAATTTTTTATAAAATGATTTCTTCAAAAAAAAATTGAAGAGTTACTACTTTATAAAAATGTGTGGGCGCCCATGCTAATTTATCGCCCCATCAGTAATTTGGGGGGGGGGGGGTACACGCAAAAATTGTTTTCAAAAAGGGGTACATGAGTAAAATTGAGAACCACTCCTTTATACCAACGAGGAGTACATAATTATGCTTGACGCAGTTTTTCTCTTGGTGTCTGATTTTGCTTAGGTTGCATAATCGTTCGGCCAAATTCATTCGAATGTCTTCAGATTGACTCGGTGAGGCAGGGCATATTAATATCATTCGTAATTTATTTATTTGCCTAATGTTACGTATTATGTACGTATATTTTTTTGAGTTTCATCTTGATTATATTAGACGAAAAATAAATAATGGTTTGCAGGTTGATTTTTTTATTATAATAAACCATATAAGTTGTAAGTTGATATCACTTCGGTTTTACACCTAAATATAGTATTTTTTATCTTCGCATACCTGGCATTAAAAATATAATTCGAATAACAAAATAAATAAAATTATTACGTTGTTGGTAGAGTATAAAATTAACGATGGAATAATTACTTAGGTATTCAATTCAAAATACTCGAAATGGAGTTCAAAGTGGACAGATACCTAACGATTCTATAAACGCAGATTGTTTCTGATAAAAAGAACGAAATTTACGTCTGATTCGAATTGAAATTTGAAACAACACCGTCCACCGTGTGAAACCTTTAATGCGAAAGTAAAAATACATCAAATTAATAATCGTCACCGCGACTAATCACCTCCTTACACGTGGGACGTAATACAATAGTATGCTCGAACTGAGCAGTGTAAGAGCCTTTGATATCGCACAGAGGAGGGTACGCTTCGATTATCCGTTTCTCACATAAATCTTTTAAAGCCATTTGATACTTGGTAACTTCTAAACGATCCAGCCATCTTTTACAAAACGCCAACGTTCCGAAATGATTATTTATAGTGGAGAGTAATTTCTTCGAGTTGGGTAGTCGCAAAGGTACAAATGGAGTGTCGTATTGCTTCATGTAATGGGATGTATCCATGTCATCGTGCACGTAACCACGACCAGTAGATCCGAATGTTTCTATGGCGTAAAATTCGTTCTCTTCCATTCGAATAGCTTCGCCTCCTTTAACTATCGGGACTGTTTTGCCGGCGTGGATTCTGTAAGCGTCCACAGAATGCCCGTTCAAGTTTCTGATCGACTTGACTTGATGCGTTTTACCATCCAGTTCTACTTCGTAGGATTCCATTACTTCCTGAATCGCTTCGCCTACTTCGCATAATAGGACGTCGATTCCTGCAGCCTGGAAGGAAAAAAGTCGTTGAATATTTCGCACGTTGAGAATCGAGAATGCAAAATATTATACGTACTTTAATACCCGTGTTGGTTGCGTCTCTGACGGCTTCAACTAACTTATCATATTTCGGATTGAATGTCAAAGTAAACGCGCAATCTATGATACGACCTGAATAAACAAACACGACATTATACATCTCTTCAAATGAAGAAAAAATTCAACAAAATTATTATTTTTACCATTAACGTGAGTGCCAAAATCAATTTTGGTAACGTCGTCATACTGTAAAACGGTAGTATCTCCATTATTAGGAGTATAATGCGCAGCACAATTATTTCTAGAACAGCCAGTAGGAAAAGCTAAGCCAGCTTTGAGACCATTTTCATTGATCAAAGCTCTGGAACAGCTTTCCAATTCTTCGCATATTTCTATCATGGTCACACCTGGTTTCACCCAACTTTGTATGTGCTTTCGAACCTATGAATATTTCAACATTATTCGAGTCTACGAATAAATTCGTAATTTAAGAATGTCATAAACGTACTTGTCTATGAGCCTCAGCTGCTTGCCTTGCATCATTATACATATCAAAATGCGCCGTTTCGATCGCCTTCTTTTCTTCTTGAGTGAACCTGTTTTGGGCAATTCTACCGTCAGGTAAAGCTGGATGATCGGTCTCTTGGCCGACAGGATAAATTCCTAATTTCGAAAGAAAATTATCAGTGATTCATAAAACAACGATGCTAATTACGTGGAAAATTTTGCGTACCATTAGGAAACAGTTCTGATATTGGTACCGAAGGTGGACTTGTTTGTTGTTTCCCTTTGAGTGTTTGATCATTAGTATCGGTCTTCTTCTTATTAGGTTTCTTCTTTTTCTTTTTGCCAGTCTTTTCGCCATTTTCAACAGGTTCTTCGAGAGAAATGCCGTTCAAATGGGTTTCTAGGCCATCTTCGGCGGTTTTTTGTTGATTATCTGATTCTTGTTCAGCGGTTACGACTACAAAATTACATACAGATCAGTAAATATATTGTAAACTTATGATCGTGGTAACAAATATGAGTTAAGTAGTAAAGTTACCTCTTTTATGTTGATTTCTCCTCTTCTTTTTCTTTTTATTGGCCCCGCATGTTTCTGCTGCATCTTTATCGATTTCTTCTTCACAGTCTACCTTATAATTTTCGGCATCGCTGTTATGCGTGATTTTATCTGAAACAGAAGCCGATTTTATTAAGTGTTTCCTGAAAGATATGATTTCAAAATCAAGGCGTGCAATATCGCGATGTCATTAAAATCGAGATTAGCCATGGACAAATCAACGTTGGCGTTACCATTGTTCTCTTCATCTATTTCCATAATTGATTAATATTAATAATACACGAACTTTTAAGCGAGATGACAGGGTTTTCATTATTTATCTAATTTAATTATATTTATTTACTAGTTCAACAACACTACGTATAAAATTTCGCTTTCTTTAAAAAATCTAATATAAATCGAGAACCTGAGAATGACAGTGCAAAAAAATCAATCAAGGAGGGGTTTGTTATGAATTGCGTTTTGGCTTTTCACATGATATTTTATAGCCAGCTTTGATTGTAAAAATTTTTTTTGGGTCAATGGCAGTGATGCCGGAACGTAACGATAACGGTAACGAAAAACGAAAAATAACGGAATTTTTTTCGTTACAAGTAATGGAACAGTAACGGAACTTTATTTTTGAACAGAAATTGTGTAACGAAATAATAACGTTACAATAAAATGGTCTTTATGTTACGTAACAAATAACGAAAAAATTTCGTTACGTTCCGTTACTTTTTTTCGTTATTTTTTTCAGTTTTTTTGCATTGCCTGCACTGTCAACCGCAGAAAATGTTCACTAACGTCTAGTTTGACTGTTTTGTTTACATTCATGGGGTGCAACTTCGAAAATTTTTTACCAAGTCCAGTGCTACATAATACTTTATAGTCAAAATTGGAAGGGAGGAAGGGGTCTAATCGAAATTTTTGTAATAACTAAAAGTATTTGTACAACTTCAAGCTATAACTTTTGTTTGAAAATTTTTTCAATCGGGCCCCTTACCTCCCCCCTGTTTTTAAAAATGTATTTGAAGGAGTTGGATTATCCAAAATTGGTGGGGAGGGAGGGATCCGATTGAAATTTTTGTTATCACCAAAATTATTCCTAGTACTTCAAGCTACAACTTTTATTTGAAAATTTTTTCAATCGGGCCCCTTACCCTCCCCCTGTTTTCAATAATGTATTTGAATGAGTTGGATTATCCAAAATTGGAGGGGAGGGAGGGGTCCAATAGGTAGCAACACCACCAAACTTGTATTATTTTCTTCTTAGTTCTTGATGTTTATTTTATTCTATTGGACTTGATAGTTATTAATTTACATTGAAAAATGAAGATAGCAATTTTTTTATGATTTCTGCCTTCTGGCTATTTCGGAAAAAATTACGTTGTAACGAAAAAACCGGAACGGAACGGAAAAAAATAACGTTACTTGAAAAATAACGTTACAAGGCCCTGTCGGTACCATTTTCGTTCCAAGTAACGTAACAAATAACGAAATTCAGGATTTTTAGTTACAGTAACGGAACGAATACCGTAACGGAAAAAAAATTTCGTTACTGACATCACTGGTCAATGGTCAAATCAAATGCTTGAAATGCTTTAGCAAAGATAAAGGCTCGTTCACAATGCACCTTAACTTTTTGCTTTTGCGTTTACTTTTATGGGATAAACAAAACTAGCAAAAGCAAAAAGTACAAAACAGTCAAAACTCCTACTAACCAACCATCTCCAAAATGAATTTTAAGCTTTTTTATGCTTAAAATCGTTTTGAAAATGGTTGGTTAGTAGGAGTTTTGACTGTTTTTTGCTTTTGTACTTTTGCTTTTACTTTAGCCCATAAAAGTAAAAGCAAAAGCAAAAAGTTAAGGTGCATTGTGAACGAGCCTACCTAAACTAAACTGCATTTTCCATTTTTCCTCATTCTACGCATTAGATTGTTTATCAGCGTTTTTTTAGCCGAATTTTTTATTCATTATGCAGATATTGTCGAATTTTCATCAATAGTTTTGCTGTAGCAATAATTATATGAAATATTTTCACTGGTGTTTGCAATTATTAATTGTACATTATCTTACTTTTTTTTTCTAAACCTCAAATTGCTAAACCTAGTCAAAAAAAAAAAAAAAAAAAAAAATTCAGGTAACATTACCTACTTTTTTTTCTTTCTGTCATTTGCCACCTTCCAGCATTATTTTAACCTCCATGGCTGACGGTGTTTGGTTTTGTAGTGATGCTTTTTTTTTCTTCCTCAAAAAAATCACAAGAACACATAAATTGCCGCGGATTTTATGCAGATTTCGGGATTATTCAGGTAGATTTCATTGAAATTATTGTATTTTAGTGCATAAAATAAGCTAATACTTCGCGATTACCTTTTCAGTTTGTTTGATAATTCGTAAAAACATCGGTTAATTTATTCGACGGTTACGTTCGATCGTGGTTGTTAACTTGTCGTATGTCCCAGTTCGTCATAAATGGAGTCGTTTTTGCCCTCGGAGATAGGCCGCCTAATCTACGGATATTTATCGCAGGACAACCAAGAATTGGCAGATTTGTTTCTGAAGAGTAGTAGTGTCATGGAAGAATGTCGTAAATCGAAGAATAGATCGCGGAAATTTAGCGCCAAAGTGCAAGGCTTAACATTGGTCAACATACTAGATCGGTATTCTATATTATGTTCGTTGATTTTTAAACAAGTTTCTAGTTCAGAATGTATCCATCAAAACGTCTTGAACGTTTTGAAGAAAGTTTTATATACGAAAGTACGCGAATACAACGAACAATTAGCTAACGAGTTACTAGTGCAGAATTTCAATTTCGCTGCTTCCGTTTGTAGTGATTCGACAGAAGCGAAACAGAACGAGGTTAATGATTCGGCGAATAAAAGTGTTTTAAACGACTCGTCGAAGAATGCCAATAATTCAGTGAATGAAATCGCCATGTGTTCTGTCGATAATTCGATCGTGGCTAGTCAAGATGTCGCAAGTATGGACGTATCGAGTAGTTCAGCTGTCAACGAGTCTCAAAATTTAAATAAAACTGTAGAAAAAACTGTCCAAACCGAACCTATGGAAGTGATTAGTTTATTGGAAGAAGATGAAAGTTCGTCGAACTCTAATCAAAGTAATGATGTACCTAATAAATCCAAAGAAGATCCACCCATCGATATAATACAAAATAATCTGCTTACTAGTCTTCCTTCTACGTCAAAAACGAGTGAAACTATTCCTATTGATAATTATACCAATGTTAATAAGCAAAGAAAGTCTTGCACAGGAGTTGATGCCAAAGCGAAACTGAGAACAAATGCAGTTAGAAATCAACAGTGTAAAGCTAAACTGAGAAATCTTCTACAAAGCAAACCAGCGACGTTACCAAATACAAAATCTAGCGAAACCAAACAATCGGACGATTTGCATACTCCGCCAGAGGCTGAAAAAAGTAGTCGTATTTCTCAAACGGTGTTCGATAATTTAACCTTAAATCCTCATTTCCGACGAGACAGTTACATCACTCCTCTGAAAAGAAGGAGAGGTAATGTATTTGGTCATACAATTCTGCATGTGAATAATGATCAAGGCAATGAATCCTCTTTAATTTCACGGGTAGATGATTTCCAATCCAGTCCGAGACCAGTTTCGATCAATTCGCTTCAACCTGCGTTACCAGTCGTCGATAATGCACTCGTAGAAATTGCCAGTCCGGAGAAGCTAACTTCTAAAACGATTCCGAATATTCTCAGGCCATCGAATAAGCCAGATCCTTCGAAAACCAAGCTGTCCAAAAGTACTCCTTCGAATCAAGATAAACCTCCGCCAGCTGGTAAGCCAAAACCAGATGCTAATGAAGCTGCGGTGAAAGCTGCACCCAAAGCTACTTCATCGAACGATAAAGAAATGCATTTAGTAATTCCTAATATTCTTCCAAATGAAGGTACATCTCCGCTGATCGATATGCAAAAATCAAACGAAGCTTCGCTGAAACCTGCACCCAAAGCCACTTCGTCGAACGAGAAAGAAGACCAGAATACTGCTCCGAATCAAGCTAAACTGTATCCAGTCCCTAAACCAAAATCAAATTCCAACAAACTTCAGTGTAAACTTGCATCGAAAGCTGCTACATCAAACGATAAACAAATTCAGTCCTTCGATCCTAGTATTGTTCCAAATCAAGGTAAACTGCCGCCAGTTCGTAAGTCAAAACCAGATTCGAACGAACCTCTGGTGAAACCGGCCTCGAAACCTACTCCATTAATCGATAAAGAAATAAATGTACAAGTTCCGAGATTAAATTCTTCCGAAAATCCGCTCCTACAAAGACCTCCGCCGTTAATCGATCCTCCGTGGGATTCAAACCTGAGAACTTACGCTGTCGATGTTTCAGAAAGTACCAGTACTAAAATCACTCGTAAAACACCTCGCAAAACTCCACGAAAAACGCCTCGTAAAACGCCCAGAAAACAAAAACGAGAATCACCTACTGATGCCGATGAACATCGTAAGAAAAGACCTAAGCTCGACGAACACGCCGCAAGTAGAGTAAAAAAGACATCCAAAAGTAAAGCAGATGATCTCGATAAATCTGCCGAAAATCAAAGCAAAGAAAACGAAGCTATCGTCGACAATACCGAACCTCAGTTGAATCAGTTACCTGTTCCCGAACCTCAGCTGAATCAGTTACCCGTTGCCGAACCTCAGGCAGAAATTCAACCACCTTCGCAGCCTGAAGAGCCACCAAATATAAAATCGACTGTACCGATGCCTGCCAAAAATATAAACGACCCCGTCGATCCCACCGACGTGGATATGGTCAGCAAAATATTACGATCTGTGGCCGAAAACGCAGCTCAGTCTCAACCGATCCCAGTCATTCCACCGGTTGATGACGATGAAGAAAGCGAATATGGCACGAATCTCACCCTCGAACCTGAAGTGGTTCTTTTCGAAGCAAATTTGCATTCTGTTTAATTCCCTACTGTTGTTATTTTTCTAAGCAAGTCGTTCTTTACTTTGTAATTAATTCCTTATTTATTTTTGTTTCTCTTTATCGGAATCGCAGTCTAAACAATAACCTGCATAAAACTAAACAAATTTAAAACACTTAAATTAAAAAAAATGGTACTACATGTGTACTGCATGGTATCCGGAGGTATACCAATATTCAACCGATCTTCCGGCGCCGATACCTCGGTGAGTTGATATTTTTACGTTCTTAGATGATTCAGAGTTAAATAGTGTTTATAATTATGATTCGTTTTTCAGCCTACGTTTTCCGAAGTAGCTCCACTCAACGGAATTCAAGTCTTCGGTAAAGTTCACGCAGTCACGTTTGAATCGACCCAAGGAAAGGATTTTTTTGTTCATTGGAAAAATGTCACGGAGAAGTGAGATATTTTATTTTTCATCGCTGAATTATTATTTTGAAAATTCTAAAATATTTTTTCTTCGCAGGTTATCGTTGATCTTGATTAGTAAGCAGTCTGTATTGAACGACGGAGAATTGATTCTAAGTTCTATTTTCGACGCTATGGTATTGACTGTTGGAATGGACGAGTTGACCAATGTAAAACGAGTCGATCGTTTAAAGAAAGAACTCAGGGTATGTGGAATATTTTTTATTATTTTTTTTTGGTGATGGTTATCGATTGACTACTTCTTGTTCTATCCACTTTGATCGATTGAAAAACGATTTTAATTTCTTGTAATACTTACTTAGGTATTTTAAATTTTTGATGAATGAGTAGTACATTTTCGAAATTTGTTCAGTGGTTCTCAATTAATTCAAGAAATGAATTAAAAAAATCAAGTGAACAAAAATTAGGAGATGGAATTTAAGAATACTTGAATAATAATTTGAAAATGAAAATTTTCATCATTCTCATGTATGTCTGTTATTAATTTCAAAAATGAAATGAGTTAAACACTAGAAAATTTCGAAGACACAAAAATTAAATACACTTGACCTATCTTTCTTTCTTTCTTTCTTTCTTTTTTTTTTTTTTTTGAATTAAAAATGTTTTTTGGTAAATTTTTAGAGAAAAATAATAATAATTTACTTGTAATGAAAAATATCTCGATTTTTTTTAGAGAAGAGAAATAACTAAAATAATTTCTCAACTCTTTTCTAATCTTACGATTTGGGGGGGGGGGGGGGGGTGAGTGGGAAGGAAATCACGTAATACATGTTTCACAAAAATAGAAAAGTTTCATTTTTACGAAAAATAACTTCTCATGTTTTAAACAAAATTAATAAATCTTATTTTTTTGAGGAAAAATTCTCATCTATTTTTGATTGAATTTTTTTGTAGAAAAAAGCTCTATTTATTTTTAGAAAAAAAAAATCACTCTAGTGGAGCCAAAAGTTTTAAAAAAATTTCGGAATAAAAAAAATTCAAAAATTCTTGGAGGAAAAATCTTTCAATTGTTTTGAAGCAAAAATAAAAAATGTTTTCGTTTTTTTGAATAATTTTTTTTAAATTTTGGAGTATACATTTTTTCTTGAACTGAACGTGAAAAGTTTTCTCAGAGTTTTTCAGAAGAAGTACTTTTTTCTACCTTTATAAAAAGTAATGTTAAGAGTAAAAAAATTTCATTTTTTGAAATAATTTTGTTTTAATTTTTTTAAGTTGAAAATTTTCCATTCATTTTTTATGAAACAAAAATGAAATAGTTTTTCTATGTAATTCAAACAGAATTTTTTCTATAATTTTGGGATTCATTTTTTTCAATTTTTGCTGTTTTTTTTTGTTTGTCTGCTTTAATTATTAGGAGTACGTAAATAATTTTTTTTTTAAATTATTGCGTAAAAATTTTACGAATTTTTAGAAAAAAACGTTTTTTAGCTTTTTGGAGTGTAAAAGTTCGCCCAATTTTTTTTTAGAACAAATGCAATCAATTTATTCATTTTTGAGAGAATTTTTTTTTCAAATTTTTATAGTAACATTTTTTTTTCTATTTTGTAGAGTAGGAAAATTTCTGATGTACCTAGGTATTCATTTTTTTTAAATTAATTAATTTATTTATTTTTTTTTGGTACAAAAATATAAAATTTTTCCACTTTTTTCAAAATAAATAATTTTTCTATTTTTTTGTAATATTTTTTTTTTTCATTTTCTTGTAGTAGAAAATAGAAATTTTCTCAATTTTTTGGATCAAAAATGAAACATTCTCTCAGATTATTTGAGATAAAAAAATCTTTCAATTTTTTTTTGTACAAGAAAATTGTTTCTTTATTTTGGAATTAAATAGGAAATTTTTTGCATTTTTTCACATTTTTTTTCAAATTCTCGGGATTAAGAAATTTATCAATTTTTTTTAGGATTAGGAAAATTTTTCATTCCCTCAAGTTTGTGATGGTAGAAATTTTTTATTTATTTATTTATTTATTTATTTTTTGATTTTTTTTAGAGTAAATAATTTTTTTATTTTTGAGAATAATATCTAATAAGTAATACTTATAATATTTTCAAAATATTTTTTGGAGTAGGTACAAAATTTTGATATTTTTTTTCAAGAATTAAAAAATTTTTAATTTTAATTTTTTAAAACGCTTTTTAAAAATTAAGGAGCCGGAATATTTTTGAACTTTTTTTTGGAACAAAAATGAAAAATTTTCATCAACTTCTTAGAATAAATTTTTTTAATATTTTCAGAAACTTTTCAGAGTACCTACTATTTTTTATTTCTTTGGGAGTACAAAAATCGTTTTCCATTTTTTGGTGTAATGATTTTTAAAAAAATGTTTTTAGAGTAAATATATACGTAATTTTTTAATTTCTCGGAGTAGAATAAGTTCTCAATTTTTTGAGTGAAAGTCTTTCAATTTTTGATGCTCATAATTATTTAAAAAAAAAAAAATTATCAAGTTAGTATATTAAAAAATCTTGATTTGTTGGACTGTGGACTGTGCGTCTTAAGAGGAAGTAGAAATCTCAATTTTTATGCTTTCTGAAGAAAAAAATTATGCTCACATTCAACATTGAAACATTATATACTCACTACCCATTCTATAAAAAAATTAACTTTGCACAATATGAAAATTCCAAACCATCACCCCTGTAATATGTGTGTGTACTTTTTTAAAACATTTTTGTTCTTTTTTTTTGTGGGGTTCAGCCATGTTATCCAATCGTGGACGAGATTTTAAAAAACGCCGACGAATATTACGACAACGACGACTCAATTAATTTACTATCCATGGTCGAAGTAATGCCCTGCACCCATTTCAATTTGCTACAAGTAAGACGATGGACATACGTATCATAACGTCAAAGGAAATCCTTCGAATTGAGTCATTCACAATACTGGTATTTTTATAAGGAAAAATTAGACGAATGGTCGGAAAGCATCTCATCGTTATTTTGCTGCCTAACAGTACGTGGTAAAATCATCGTAGCCACGCCAGCCTGGTGGGATTTATCAGCCATCGAGAAAAATCTCCTATCGATTGTCAGAGCTATCAATAGCACCACGACGACCAACGATATTCCAATATTCTTGCCTATAAAAAGCCCCAAGGTAGGTTAGGACTTCCGAGGTTGGATGTTTTGAATTGAATCGAGCCTAGATTTTTTTTTTTTATGCGATGAATTATGTTCCTAGATTGCATTTCGACTGGTGTCTTGCTGTTTAATTAATGATATCTGGATCAGCGCTTTATGCGGTCCTGCTCCTTCTGTAATGGATTTCGAGCAAAGTGTAGCCGTATGTTGGAGTCCAGTTGTGGATCAATTAACTGAGGCGAAAACTATCGTACCGAAAGTACTTCCGGATTGTTTCAATTTGCAAAATGGCATCATAGGGTTTGTGTTATTTCCACTTTTCTGTGACCAAGTCTTTGGTAATGGGGATTTTTTTTTTAATGAAAGGAAATTGTTGTTTGGTTTTTAGAGTGATGCTTGTTAATCCATTGGTTGGAAAATATCTTCTGTTGGGTTCGGTTTCGGAGAATAAAATTCATTTGGATATTTTGAGGATATTTTATTATCAAAATGTGCAGGATTTGTTGAAAGATAATGGTAAGGTTTAATGCTACCTCCCTATGATTGATTTGTCGTGTGATTTTTTTCTGTATTTTTATTCATTCATTCTTTCTCGTTAGAAAAGTCATCTGCTCATATTGCTCGTGAAACTTATTGGTATTCGGAAAATTATAAGTTGTATGCGATTATCAACGATAACGATGTTTTGTGTCTTCTCACTTCGTCCGTCGTACCAACTCCAACCGTGAGGTAAATTTCGCATATTTTTTTGCTTTCATCGGAATACGAATATTTCTTCTAATCGAGGTTTTTTTTTTCATCAACAGGTTATTAGCTAAAGACATTCTGAGTGACGTAATTAACGATAAAATATTTTTCTGGTGATTCCGTCGACAAAAGTGACGTGCTGTGAAGAAATGTTTTCTTGCTCTCTTGTTATTTTTATTTTTTTCAGTGTGTTCAACACACTTATAACTCATGTTGTATTATTCGTTATCTTCTTTCGTGGAAAGATGCAATATCTATTGAAAAAGACTGATTTGTTTGTTACTTGCATTTTTTCAAAGTTTAATAATTTTTATAATGATATTATTCATCATTTTTTTCATTATATTTTTATCTTCATTTTTAATAAAAACAATAAAATTGATGAGTAGGTTGATGAAAAATTATTTTTCATCAAAAATAAACTCTCATGCTCGATCTAATTCTGCAGTGAGAGAAGTCCTGTTTTTAGGTTTGAAACCCCTGCTTTTTGCAATTTTGAAATCGTGTCATTCAAACCAAACTTGAATAATGGTTTTTTTTTTAATCTCAATAACTAATAACTTAAATACTGAAGAAATGTATTTGCAAAATAATTAGTGGCAACAATTTTTAAAATCTTATTTAATTTTTCAAAGTAGGTATACTTTTAAAATTGTCAATTATTCAAAATTGAAAAAATCTTTAATTTTTTATTAATTTGTTGAAAATTTAAAATTGATCAAAATTGAAATTTTGCAGATTTTTAAATTTTAATATATTTTTTGGTTTTTGTTTATTTGAAATTTTCGAAACTTTTTTTTAATTTTCATAACTTTTGGGAGTTGGATCAATTTTTAAAATATTGAAAATTTGATGAAAATCAATATTCTTTAATTTTTGAGTTTTAATAAATTTTTGAAAATCAATCAAATTTTAAAGTTTTATGGATTTTTATTTTTTAAATTTTGTACATTTTCAAAATTTGATAAAAATTGAAAATTAGAAGAAAAAAAAAATTAAAAATGATATAAGAAGAGTTGAGATTTGAAAAAATGTTTAGTTGAAATGAATTATCTAAATTGTGTACCCCTTTTTTAAATTATTGAAGAAATTTTTACAGTTTTTATGAATTTTTGTAGTTAAATCACTTTTTAAAATTCATAATTTGATAAAAATTGAAATTCTCTAATTTTTGAATTGTAATAGGTACCTATACATTTTTGAAATTCGATTATTTTTAGACATATTTTCCTTTTTATAAAATGTTTTCAATTTAGAATATCTTCCAAATTTGATCATTTTTCAATTTTGTAATTTTTTGAAGTTGAATAAGTTTTTTAAAATTTTTAAAAATTGATAGTAATAGGGATTTGCCAAATTTCTGAATTCAAATGAATTTTTTGAATTCTGTGTATTTTTAAAATTGGGCGTGTATTCAAAATCTGGTAAAACCCCAAAATTTTAATAAATCTTTTAAAATTTGATAAAATTTGAATTTCGCTCATTCCTAAATTTAGTTTTATTAGTAAGGTTTTAAAGTTATTGGTTCAATTTTTATTCTGTAAATTTTTCTGATCCGATCAAATTTTAAAGTTTGATAGATTTTCACGATTTTTGAATCAATTTTCTTTAATTAATCATTTTTGAAATTTATTGAATTTTTGAAGTTGGAAATTTTTTTACATATCCAAAATTCGATAAAATTTCGTAAAAATTTGAATTTGGCTCATTTTTAATTTGATTTTTTTTTGGAATTTTGTACGTTTTTAATACTTGTCGAAAATTCAAAATTTGGTCATTTTTCAATTTCATTAATTTGAATCGATTTCAAAAAAAATTAAAAATTAATTTGAAAATTTTTAATATTTTTGTGAAAGTTGAAATTTTTTTGAATTTTCAGTTTTAATAGTTTTTTGAACTCCGAATAAACATTAAAATTTGATAGATTCTTTCAGTTTTTTAAATTTTTCATTCGTCTCCTTTTTATTCGATTGCTTTTTCATTTTGTAATAATTTTATCTACCTGATTTATATATAATGAACTGCTTCAGATGATTATTTTCGATGTTCATACTAGGTTCATCCACTGAGTAAAATGCTTTTACTAGAAGCCATTCTTTCAGTAATTTTGTTAATCTTTTCGAATACTGTTTTTTTGGCCTAATTTGACTAAACTAATAGCTTTGTGGTTCTGAAGAAATGAAGATTTTGTTCGTTTTTCTTCAAGTATACCAAAGAGACAAAAGTGCAATAAATTTTCACTCACCATTGAATTACAAATTACACTAACACCGAGAATAATATTTATTGAAAAAAATCCGAATTCTAATAATAATGTAATATCAACTAAAGAAAAAAATCTATTTCTAATAAAATGTAAGAGGTATTTATAAAAAATATGTTGAGGAAATTTAAATATGAAAATGTACTTTGTAAAACTTGTGTGAGGTGTTTGATATAATAATTCTTGCATTTGTACATCTCTCTGAACAGAAATGGTACCTACCGGGTGACCCATAATATGTGGCATAGCTGTGGGAATTTTTGAATGAGTAAGTGGGTTGGCAACGCTGAAGTTCTCCGATGCAGATGTAAACGAACACATGTGTTCATGTTTTTAATTGATAAAATATTCGATTTTGTGAATTATTGTGAGTAATTTAATTAAAAGTTGACACGCATTTAACCACGCACGAAAATAACAAATTCAAGATCATTAATTCCACTTTAATTCGTATTTTGTTATCAATGATAAGACAACATTCGGCACTTCAGCGTTGCCAACCCACTTACTCATTCAAAAATTCCCACAGCTATGCCACATATTATGGGTCACCCGGTATGTCTAATATTTTCCAATTTACATTCATTACATACAAAATGATGGTAGCTCAAACAACCCCGATTTTAGTGACATGCATAAGTTTGATGATAAGTGATAAAGATAACTGTAAGTTGCGTACATGAATGCTTGAAAATAATTTTTTTGTAAAATTTTAACCAATTGTTCTCAATTACCCTCGTTAGCCTTGGCCTTACATATGAAAATTGAAAAACATAACAAAGATGAAGCATTATACAATATGACATAGCCGACTTGGGCTATTTTGAAGAATTCAATTTTCATCTTTAACCACGCCAGAGTCGTCAGTCGACCACCGCTGAAACATTCTTTCAATATGCATTTATGAAATTTTTCAGCCTTTCTTTTAACTGTCATAGCATCTGGATTTGATTTTATAAAAGCTTCACAAAACTGTTGCATTGAAAGATTAAGGCTGTTTTTAATCAACCAATAATTTTCCGCAGTTGCAGGATTATGGAAATACCACTGCAGGAAGTGCTCCATGAAATGTAAACCTATACTGTCACATTGAGGGGGGGAGGGGGCTTCTATTCAATAATGACCTAACAAACGTTTCGCCCATAGGTAACGACTTCTTGAATTCTAATATTTCTTCTCTATGGGCGAATAGCCAATCAGAAAACACCACCCACTCTGTCATGGAAATTATTCTGGTAAATTCTTTTTCCACTAAAAGTGTGTGAAGGGACTCTATCAATATTTTTTTCTACCTACAAAAATCTCGCTCAGAAGATGAAAACATTGCAACAAAATGTGGAACCAGGTCCCATTCGTAATCATTCAATACATCTTGTACAAATTCAAATTGACTACAGAAGGTGCTGGCATATTGTACCAAACCTTTGCCTGCTTTGTACTGTTTTGCTGAATCAGGCCATCGAAGCGGATCATCAATAATTTTTCTTCTCAGATCAAAGACTGTTTGTTCATGAGAAGAACAAAAGTTTAAAAAATTATCCAGTTCAGTAAATTTGCCATTTTGAACTAGATCAATACAATGTTCTTTGATATTGTCGTAAATAATCATAGTTGATTCCTTAAATTGCGTAATTTCCATTTCATCGTTGAAAATACATACACAGTGGAACAAAAAGACAGGACCTACACCACCCTGTTCAACCACCAAATAAACCGGTTCCGACCCACCACCACCGACTACCGTCTAGCTCTCCCCCCCCCCCCAAAAACTACCCTAACAATCAATGAACCGAACCATTTCCATTACGTATTGGAACTTGGAAGTGAATAGAAGCGAAAAATAGAATCAAAGCTAATTTTTCGCTTCGTACTCTCTTTGATTAGCTTTCTTTCTTTTCACCCTGTCTTTGTCCAAAAGTATTTTTAAAAAAATCGGAAAAAATGTTTTAGGTACAAATTGTTGAAAAAAATTAGAGAAACAGTCACATAAAATTTCAAAAATTATTTTATGAACAAAATTAAAAAATTGATTCCATACAAAATTTGAAAAAAAATGTTTAATTCAAGCTCCTGATTTATGCGACTCGAATTTCAAAGTATTTTTAAAAAAATTTCCAACAACTTTTTTTTTTTTTAAATTTTGTATGGAATCAATTTTTTAATTTTGTTCATAAAATAATTTTTGAAATTTTATGTGACTGCTTCTCTAATTTTTTTCAACAATTTGTACCTAAAACATTTTTTCCGATTTGTTTTCATTACTTTTGGACCGGTTTACGAGTATATTGCTTTTTTCAAAAGTGGCCGAATTTTTTTGAGAATTTGTTTTAAACCGATTCTTTTTAGATTTTGTTCAAGAAAATGCCTTCGTTTGAAATCAATTTTTTAAATTCCATTCAAAAATCAATTTAATCTAATTTTTAAAATTATACAAATTTTATTAGATTTGGTAAAAATTTTAATTTTTCAATTTAATAAATCTTCAAAAAGGGGAAATTAAAAATTTTGTTGCTTTAAAAATTTTACTCGATTAATTTTTAATTTTGTAGTTAATAATTTTTGAAATTAAGCGGAATTTTCAACAAAAAAAATTAAAATAATCAACTTTCGAAATTTGTTACATTTCTTATTTTGAAAAAGTCCTGTTGATGGGACTGCCAAAGTGACGAAAGTCTTGCTTTTTGGTTTTGAGATTTAATCAAACACTCTGTATTATGATCGACATTGTACATAAGTCATTTTTCTTCAGTTTAGTGACTGTCTCTTCCCCATTCACTTTTTTCAATTCATCCCTTTCTGATACCATATTTTATGCAAAAAATATCACTACCTGAAAGGTTCACATCAAATTTGAACTCAGCACCCAACCTATTTAACCAGTTCGATTTGAACTCGAAAATAAACACACGCGTAGCAATATGCTCTCGACGCGACATCGACACCCAACCACCCCAAATCTTTATAGACCTTGACAAATTGAGCAATTTGCTTTTTAACAGTTTCAGACGTAATAATCGAAAACGTCTTGTATTCGGTTTACTAATTAGATACATGTGTCGGACGATTTGGCTTTTTTTAAAACCACGCTTCTGTATTATTCAATTACGTGCGTATAACGTTGCGACGTTTTTTTCTGCCATGCGTGTTATCCTAATGAAGCGAACAGTATGATCGAGGGGTGGTTTCACCAATGCCGATGGCTGTATTGGTTATGGGCTTATGGGCCGGCTGCGCTCAATCTTGGTGTGTTGGGGTGTTCAAAATTACGTACCTATTTATCGGTTTTAGGTGGCGATTGCATTGGTAGGTATTTGACTTGTGCAATGTGCATGAGTGGTGTTGGGAAAGTTGTCTGTTTTTGGAGGTATATGACTCATTTCTGTGTACTTATTACTTATGAACCAATTTTTTGCTCTAAAGGAGTAATAGTAATACACTTATGAAAATGACTAAAAATTAAACATTGAATTTTTGTCTGATTTGTTCTCTCAAATTTTTTATTTTTTCGATTTTCGTTTCGTTTTCAAATTAAATAATTCAATTTAAAACTCTTCTTATATATTTTTTTGAATTGCTACTTCATTTCAATTTTTCTAAATTTTTCATCTTATTGATTTTTTAAATTTAATTTGCTGTTTTTTAAACATCTTTATTCTTAACTTCCCCTCGTTTTTCAAATTCACAACATTATTTATATTCCCAATGATTCTTTAATTATTAAATATTTTTCCTTTCTTTTTCATTTTCCAATTCTCAATTTTAGATTTTTCCAATTTTTTTTGTATTACGTTTTCCAGTTTACGAATTTTTCATATTTTTTCATTCATAATTTCATTTCAATGACGCTAATTTTTCATTTCCATGATTTTTATTTTTATTCATAATATTTTAATCTCCAATTTTACATTTGTATGGTGTAATTTTAAAAGGCGCTAAGTGCCAAAAATTTGTTTTCGAGATAATCGCGTTTAAATGTTTGATTTTTTCGAGAGATCAAAAACTGGAAAATTGAGATTAAAACTGTTCAATTGTTTTCACCACTCAAGTAATTTTCACCTACAAATAAAACGAAAACTAAGCCTCTTGGAAAAAAATGAACTACCCTCAGCAGACGTAGAATTTCATGCTCTACAATTTTGATTCTTATCATTTTTTTCGTAGAACGCTTTGTTTCTTCAAAAAATCCATGTTTATGAAGAAAAAAAAGGGGAAGTGAATGAAATTTGTAGATTTTTCAAACTTGTTTCATTTAAGTAATTTTCGATTGCGAATAAAACGAAAACTAAGCCTCCTAGAAAAAAACTAACCCCTTATTACGGAAAGGAAATTTCACGCTCTACAATTTTGGTTCTTATCATTTTTTTTCGTAGAACGCTTAGTTTGGCCAGAAAATCCATATTTATGAGATAAAAACGGGAGAGTGAATGAAATCTGTCGATTTTTTGTACTTATTTTTTCCTACCATACGCGCTACAAAACTAATGCAACACCACTCGACTTTTAGAACATCACCTGAAGCATACCTGAAATGTGTTAAATACCCGATTATTCGATTACACGTCATTTACAAAAAATATTAAAAGTGTTTCTATTTTTTTGGCCAAAGAAATCGGTAGTGTTTCTATTTATTTTGGCCACATCTGTACTTTGAACACGTCATCATCATTTTGAGCAAAAATCAAACCAATATCAGCATTTCTGAATCATTTTTAGGTTTTTCAAAAAAACGCATTGAGCATTAAATTTAAATATAATAGTGTTTATTCTTGTTTAATGCCTAAAATATTGAAGATAGGCAAAAAGTAAAAAGAACTTTTTTGGAAGGAAATTTAATTTTCTACATGATAGGTCTATTTTTAGGTCTATTTTTTTATTCATTCAAAGTTAAGTACACATTATTTTCTCTAATTTCAAAAAATTGATAAATTTTCAAAAATTGACAAAAATGTTTTATCTTTCTCGCATAGCTCCTGAAATATTGGAGATATGCAAAAAGTGAAGAGGACCTTTTCATTGGAAATTGAATTTACACTAATGTTAGAGTCTTACTTTTTTGATTTGTTCAAATTTGGTAAATTTTGCTTATTTGCGCCATCTTTAGAGCGAATTTTGAACTATTTGCATAGATATTGACGTCTTTGATAGGTTCAGATTATGACGGCATGGACATAGTATACCACGATAGCAATAACTCCATTTCGACCAAGATGGCACTTAGCGCCTTTTAAAATTACACCATTCATTTTTCAATTTCATGTTTTTTTTTTCAATGCAGCTTTTTTCAATGATTTTCATCTACCTACTATATTTGATTTTTCATTTTTACAGTTTTCTTAAAAAATTTTCTATGTACCTACTTTATAATTTTTATACCTATTTCCTCGATTTTTCAATTTTTTTAATTAACAATTTCATTTTGATTTTCAATTGTTTTTCCAATTTCTCACGTTCCAGTTCCTAAATACTAATTTTTTTACTTGAAAAAATTGCCTGTTTCATTTCAATTTTTGTTTTCTAATGTTTCCTTTATTTATTTATTTATTTGTTTATTTTTAATTCACGTACCTATTTATTTTGATTTTTGATTTTTTTCTGATTTTTCATTTTTCGTTCAGATACTGATTCACAATTTACAATTTTTTCTTTTCCAAGATTTTTTTTTTTTATATTTACAACTTTAGGTATATTTTCAAGTTTTATTTTCATTTAATTTTTAAATTTTTTCAATTCTCAATGATTTAAATAATTACCTACCAAGTATTTTACTTCAATTTCTAAATTTTTTCTCAAAACAACTTTTTACATTTTTATTTTTTTGAAAAACTGGTTTCCTCAAATTTGTGTTTAATTTATTCAAGTTCACAATTTCAATTTCTACTTTTTAAAATTAAAAAAAAAATTTCAGTTTCTCTTTTGGTTTTAATATCTAATTTTTATACTTCAATTTTACAATTTTCTTGAGCATCACGAGGTACATCACTTTTTCAATTTTCATGTTTCCTCGATTTCTCATTTTTTTCATTGAATAATTTCATTATGATTTTTTCTCAATTTTTCATTTTCTAGCTCTAAATTTTAATTTTTTAAAATTTGCTGTTTTTTATATCAACCCATCTCCCCAAATGTTCATTAAACCAATTAACATTTATTCTGATTTTTTCATTTTTTACTATTCATTTTTTAAATTTTTGTTCAATTTGCTGTTTTATTTCTATTTTCATCATTTTTCAGTTTACAATTTCTCATTTTACATTTTGTGTACTTTTAATTTTTACAATCTTATGAAAATTACTTTTATAATTATTTTTACCTACTTATTTATAATTTTTTCCATTTTTCATTTATCATTTCCTATAATTTTCACTTCTTTAATTAATCATTTTTCATTTTTTTTATAATTTCCTATTTTTATTTAAATTTTAAATTTTTTTATATTCATATTTATTTTGATTTGTAATTTTCTTCTCATTTTTAATTTTCACATAGTGACCTAAGTAAAATAGGTGTTTTTTTCATGTACTGTGTTCGCTCCTCTCCTAAGTCTTCATTTTTTTTAAATTCACATTTTCTGATTTTTTCTCTGATTTCTCATTTTCTAGTTTCCAAAATTTCAATTTGTCATTTTTTTTTTCATTTTAAAATTTTTTAATTTTTACGGTTTATTTTAATTATACCTAATTTCCCAAATTTTTCAATTTTTGATAATTCACATTCGTTATGACTTCTGATTTTTACTCTCATTTTTTATTTTGCATTTTTTTTTAAATTGTTAGTTCTGTGGTTTTATTAACACACTTTTTTTAATTTTTGCTTTCCTCGATTTTTCAGTTTTTTAAATTCACATTCATTTTGATTTCTAGCTTTTTTCACAATTTTTAATTTCTTTCATTTTTTTATTTCTTATAGTTCTCAGTGTTTCATTTTTACAATTTGGTAAAATTTATTATTCGTTTTTTTTCTTCAATTTTTCAATTTCTTTGATAATTTTACTGTTCCCATTTTCGATTTCTTATTTTTTTTTTAAATTTACATTTATAGTCAAGTATCCGGTTCTGTTTCTTTCTAATTTTTCATTTCAATTTTCATTTCCTCCTTATTTATTTTTTATTTTTTTAAAGTACGTTTTCATTTTTTTCATTTCAGTTTTTATTTTTCGTTTTCCAATTTCTTTTATTTTTACAATTATTTTTGATATGCTGTTTCATTTCATCACAGAGTTCTCTTTTTTCTGAATTTTCAGTTTTTTTCAATTCAATTTTATTTTAATTTCTTGGAAAAAAATTACTTTCTTTTAGTAATATTTTCAAATTTTCCATTTTCATTTTTCTGAAATTTTTCAAGTTTTTTTATTCACATTTATTTTGAGTTTTAATTTTTTTTTTTTTGGTATACTTACGTATCTACTTTTTGGAATATTGATCTTTTTTCTCTATATCTGCACTTTTCTCTCGGATTTTATCAATATCATGTGGAGTGGGGTTTAGAAATCTATTTTTCATCCCTCTCCAAAAACGAAAGGGGAAAAATTCAAAATTACCAAAAAAGTCATGCGGGGTACGAAAATCTAGGTTTTCTTACCTTTTAAGTCCATTTTTGAGAAATTCCAAGCATCCGTCCCCGGGGGGAGGGGGTAATCAAATTCTAATTACCAAAGATGTCGTGTGGGGTATGACAATCTAGGTTTTCTTATTTCCCTAATCCGTTTTTGATATCATTTTTGAAAAATTCTCAACTGGATGGGGCTTTGAATGAGATACCTATGCAAAAATCGAAATTTCCAAAAATGTCATGTGAAGTTTGTATAAAAATATAATTATGGGTTTTCTTACATCCCAAATTCATTTTTAAACATTGTGATTTAATTTCAATATTTATTTTTCCACTTTTTTATTTTTTTTTAATTCCCGAGCAGCACAATCGAAAAATTATCGAAATAAAAAATCGACAGAATATCGAATTCGATAAAGTGTCGCGTTAGTTCCGCCTAAATCGTGAAATTATCTTTCGATATATAGATAGATTATCGACGAATTATAGTTAGCAAAAATTTCGAGATTATAGTAAGATATTTTATCGATAATATATCTATAATATCGAAAGATAATTTCACGATTTAGGCGGAACTTTTGCGACACTTTATCAAATTCGATATTCTGTCGATTTTTTATCGATTTTTTATTCCGATTTTTCGTCTTTTACTAGTTTTTTTCTATAATTAAAAATCATTAATTAGCATAATTAATACATTAAACTATGCCTAAACACATTATTCATGTTGCGGTAAGAGGATCATTTCAGAAAAAGTCAAAAAAAATTATAAAAAATCTGCCACCCGTGGGGCTTGAACCATCTACCTCCTGCATGGTAATCCTCTTCCTTAACCACTATGCCATACCTTATCGTTGAGGAATTAGCAATAAAACGCTTATAATAGGCAGTTTAGTACTTCCAGACGAGTTGGACTTAAAAAAATTTTCACCAATTTTTAAAATTTGGAAATAATTTCAAATATCGTCACAAAATCGTTGAAAAATCGTTCGACAAATTTCAGATTATTTGTCGATAATCTAGTTTCAAATATCGCCACAAAATCGTTGAAAAATCGAATTCGAGGAATTTCATATTACGTGTCGATAATATAGTTTCAAATATCGTAATAAAATCGTTGAAAAATCGAATTCGAGAAATTTCAGATAATTTGTCGATAATATAGTTTCAAATATCGTCACAAAATCGTTAAAAAATCGAAATCGAGAAATTTCATATTAGCTGTCGATAATATAGTTTCAAATATCGTCACAAAATCGTAAAAAAATCGAAATCGAGAAATTTCATATTATGTGTCGATAATATAGTTTCAAATATCTTCACGCAATCGTTAGAAAATCGAATTCGAGAAATTGCATATAATGTGCCGATAATATAATTTCAAATATCTTTACAAAATCGGTAAAAAATCGGATTCGATAAATTTAATATAATCTGTCGATAATATAGTTTCAAACTTCGTCAAAAAATCGGTAAAATATCGAAGTCGAGAAATTTCATATAATCTGTCGATAATATAGTTTTAAATATCTTTACAAAATCGTTAAAAAATCGAATTCGATAAATTTAATATTCTTTGTCGATAATGTAGTTTCAAATATCTGCACAAAATCGGTGGAAAATCGGAATCGATAAATTTAATATTCTTTGTCGATAGTATCGTTGACTAATATCGTCATAAAATCTTAATAATATCGAATTCGATAGTTATTAGATTTTGTGCCTATGAAATTGTACCGATAAATCTTTATAATATCGTGAGAACATCTATAGATTTTCAAACGATTTTTTATCGATACGTTACATCTTCCGATATTATCGATCGAGTGTGCCGCTCGGGATTCAAAATTTCAACATTTTTTTTAAAATTTTCTATTTTTTGAAGTTTTTTTTAGTTCAAGTTCAAAAATATAATGGTGACCTAAATAATTCACGATTCAAAAGCGGAAAAAACTGTGTTTATTTTAGATTTTTCTTTTACAGATTTTGTCCACTACTTCATTATTTTCTCACATACGAGTTTCGTTTGAATTTCCAAGCTAATATTTTAAAATTGACTCTAATAAGTTCATTATGTCAAATACATTTTTTATCGCTTTCAAGTCAACCGAAAAATATGCAAATACCTTAAACTCGGCTATACAAATGCTAAATATGCGGAACAAGTCCATCTCTCATCACATCGAACTTCATTATTTATACAAATCGCTATCATTATCGCCTCGTATTTGTAAATTGTACCATTTCCACGCCCAAGTTATTCGCTGGGAACAAACTCCATCTCACAATACTTCGGTTTATTCGTCGGTATTTAAATACTTGAAAGGAGAGAAAAAAATTCAGAGATAAAAATTTTTAATCGGTAGAATTATTCTTATAAGTAGGTAGGCCTATACCTGTGCACTGTGCAAGGATGAGCTGAGAACTAAGAGAAGATATATATACGAAGCGAAATAATGAATAAACAGATCAAGAGGCCAGATTACATAGCCGAATTGCTTATCTTCTTGTTTCTATGCGGTATTTACAATTCAAATATAAAAGCCGGAATTTAAGAAAATAAACACTATTAAAATAAGCGTACCGTTTTGTGTACATATTATATACGAGTACGAATGTACGAGTAAGCGACTTTGTTCGGGATGTGTTTTTGTGCTACTAATATTTTACTACGAGTTCGACGAATACGTCTTGAATGTGTGTGTAGTGTAATTAATTATATACACTGAAGAAGGAAGAAGAATCGGATAAAATAGCCTCAGCATTTCCGAGAGTATGCCTCCCTTCTAGACCTACCTGTACGAAAAAAGTAAAAATTGTTAACAAAATTAGACGAAAACTAGTTTTAATTATTAACCATTTATGTAAATTTTTCTCGCACTGGTTACCTTGATCTGTCATCGAGTTCATTGTTCTGTTAAACTGCATCGAAGTCGAGTACCCTTTCTCACGTCCACCTATACTATAATATTATGATAAGGACCCAGAGAAAGGCGAGGAGAGGGGGATAAGCAAATGTGTATGCGCGCGCGCGGGGTGATAAAAAGATGAAATAAATTTTTGAAATATTCGTCACCGATAAAATGCGTTTTATTGCATCGCCAAGTGTAGAGCCGAGAGGAAGGTTGAATGCTATTTTAACACTCTGCTCCAGCTCCGGGCTCCCCCTCCCTCTAACCCATTAAACAATCCTTTTTCAGTTTTCTCGCCATAGCGTGAAAAAGTACGGCTACTTAAAGTCAAATGCCAGTCGTATCGCGTCCCCCCCTCGATTCACTTGTCATGTTCCGGTTTACTTAACGTTTTCTTCATTACTTTCCGTTTCGATTGTTTCGAAAAACTTTTCTTAATGCTTTTTTCGGCGTTTCTGTTTTAAATTATTTTTTCGCGTTTTTTTTTCCTCGCTCGGGTTTTTTTTTCACCCGTTTCGTGGGGGTTATTATTATTTTTTCTTATTCTTTTATTGTGGTCGTTTGTGCCGTGTGCTTGTGTCGTTGGTGGTGGTGGTAGCTGAATAGATGTGCATTAGATCGGATTTTTTTCTTGTTTAGTGCGGTGTTTTGTACATAATTTGGGATATTTTTACAGGTGGTTGGATATGAATCTGGCATATGTTGTAGTGTGGTACGGTTACGGATTTCAGTCATCTATGAACGAGTGAAAAAGTTGGAAATTCGGTAAGTTGAATTCTTTTTCACTCAATTTAAAATACCTAGGATCTGTTACGAAAATTTAAGTCAAATATTCGAGATTTTTGAATATTTTTTTTTTTCACTGTAAACGTGATATTACTCTGTTTTGAACTCGAACGAATTGAGAAATTCCATCTTGTTCGTCGAGTGATGTCAGAGTTTTTTTCAATTTATAATTTGGCAGTTTTCATTGGCCCAATTTCTATTTGATCAATTCCTACCCTACTATCCTAGTTATTTTCCCCCGATTAAAATACGTTTGAAGAAGAAGAGAGAAACGCCACACACTGGGATTTCAACAAAATCAAGGATTTTTACTAATTTTTGCTATTTTGCATTTTTTACGAAATATAAGTATTTTTTTGACCTTTAAACGTAAGATTGAAAAAAAAATTAAAAATTCTCAATTTTGCTGGAATTGCATAATGTGACAAATATCGAGTTGAAATATGTTTACATGTTCAAACATGCATTTTAGTCTTTCAAGGAATCTGGTGGTGGTGGGGGGGGGGGTGAGGTTTTGAGTTCCTAAATTGGCGTGATTCCGGTATTTTAAAAGAAAATTATACATAAAGAAATGGGAAAAATGAACAAATTTTGCCCAAATTCAGGTTTATGGTGTATTTAGGTGTCTTTGATGATAATATTATGAGGAAATATTTTTTTTTTGACGAAAAATGACCGTTTCAAGCACACTTCAGGTGTAAAAACAATGGTTTTTAGTTTTTCAATGAAAACTGGAAAATTTTGTTTATCGAAGAAAATTGGAAAATTCAAGTGTACCTATCAACATTTTTAAATATATGTATCATGATAAACTTATTTTTAACAAAAATTTTCCAACAAAATCAAAAGCTGTTAAATTCAAATTGGTTTTTTAACAAAAATTTAAAAACTTGTATTTTCACCAGAAATAATAGAATTTTGTTTTTCAATAAAAATTACAAAGTTTTGTTGTTTGAGTAACAAAAATTTGAGAAAATTCTGCTTGTTAGTAAAAATTAAAAAATTATTTTTAAAGAAAAGTCAAAACAAAAATTGAATGTTTTTTCATAATTATGAGTCAATTGAGGCAACTTTTTTTTCAAAAAAGATTCTGTTTTTCACAGAAATTTGAAAAAAAATTATCAAAATTGAAAGAAAAATTAAACAAAAAAAAATCACAAAATTTTGTTGTTAACAAAACTTAATTTTATAAAAATTTTAGAATTTTGTTTTCTATGTTTAATAAAAATTGAAAAATATTTTTTCAATAAAATAGCCAATAACTATTTTTGTTTTTTGTTTATTAACAATTTTTTTTTTTTTAATTGGAAAAGATTGTACAAGAATCGGTATAAATTTTGTTTTTTGACAGAAAGTTGGAAACCGTGTCTTTTTAAAACAAAAATTTTAAATTTTGATTTTCAGTAAAAATTAAAACCCCTTACTTTATAAACCAGAATTTATTTTATATAATTATGTTATTTCAAAACATTCAGAATTTTTTTCATTTCAAAAATATATTTTTACCTACCTATTCCAAAAAATTAAGTTAAAAAAAATAAGATATTTTTACTCTAAAAAATTCTAAATTTAAAAAAATAAATTTTTTGAATTTCTTAGGTATAGGTAAGTATATGATTTGGGCCTTTTTGAAATAAAATTTTGAAATAGATACATATTTCATTTTGATTTTTTTAACGAGAGAAAATTTTTCTAAAATCTTAATTTTTGGGAATAAAATTGAATTTTTTTATCTGAGATTTTTTTTGAAATAAAAAATTTAAGTAGCTACATTTTTCGAATTTTTCTAGAAAAAATACTTTTAAAAAAAATGAAACTTGGGTAACATGCCCAATTTTTTAAAATAAATAATTCTAAAAAAAAAAAAAAACTGGAAAAAAATTTTTTAAAAGAAAGAAATATTCATGATTGAAAAATAATTACCCATAAAATAATATTTTTAGGAAAATCAATATTTATAAAAATTATACCTATTATTTTTTTTCTAAATTACTTCAAAAAAATCAAAATGAATTATTTCAAAATTTTATTTCAAAACATTCAGAATTTTTTTCATTTCAAAAATATTTTTTTACTCCAAAAAATTATATTTTTACTCAAAAAAAATATATTTTTTACTCAAAAAAATTCTAAATTTAAAAAATGAAATTCTTGAATTTTTATGTGATTGGGGACCTTTTTTAAATGAAATTTTGAAATATAATTATACCTATATATTCCATTTTGATTTCTTTGAAGAGAGAGAAAAAAATTCTAAAATCTCAAGTCTTTGATCTGAGATTTTTTAAAAATAAAATATAATAATTTATTTCTCATTTTTTTTGAAATAAAAAATATAAGTGGGTATATTTCTAAAATTTTTCTAGAAAAAATATTTCAAAATAAAAAAAAAATGAAACCTTCGTAAGTGTGCTCAATTTTTTTTAATGTCTCAAAAAGTTTAGAAATTTTGTATAATTTATTTTTTTATTCTCGTAAATTAATCCGAACTCCGAAGTGATTCGCTGTGTAGTTTTTTCGTTTTCTGTATAATTATGTTCACTCATTTCTATAAAATTTCTGCAATTACCCACAAAATTTTTTGTTCCTTTTTTCAAAAAAGAAACGAAAAATAAAGTATCCTACTTTCCACGACATCCGATCTTCTTTCGGTCTAATTAACTCAGATAATTGAGGTTCTATTGTAAATTGTTTTCTTTTTCTTTTTAAAATTTTTTTATTAATTTTTTTATGAAAAAATCTTCTGAATAAAAAAGGAAATAATTTGATTAAATTCAATTCGCGTTGATAATGGTTGATAATTTGAATTTTTTTTTTTTGCAAAACATGAATAGAAATTTTTTTAGTGCATTGAGATTTTTTTTTCTGAATTCACACAATAATTGATGACATCTTGAGGAGGCATCCATCTGTGCATTCAGTGATGAAAATTTTCAAAAAAATTATATTGAAAAAATTATTAGTATTTTTTTTTATCGATGTTGATGTTGGATTATGATTATTTGAAATTTAACGTAAGGAAGTAAGTATATAAAGTTTTGTCGAAATATTCGAATTGAAAAAAAAAACTTGCAATAACGAAATTAGTTTTTTCAATCCAAATCCAAATTGACGAAAAAATTTCAAATTTGTCCATTTTTCATTTAATTCAACGGACAACTCACTCACACGACTGGCTTGAGATTGCAACTGTCGAGAATAAGTTTCCATTATTGCTGCATAGAGTCGCAATATTCTGAAACAATTTCTTTATTCTACCCTCGGATTATTACCTACCCCTTACCAAAACCCCCTCCTTTGCTCTCTAGATCACCCTACGTATGAAAAATGATTTCTCGCAATGTCACTGCAGTCTGCATTTGCAATCGAATTGCCGCAAAATCGCTCGTTGCAGCTTTGCAATTGGAATTGCCAATGCCACTGCCGTCTGTCGAACACCATACGCGGAAATAAATCGTCGACTTCCTCTCGATATTATAAACGTACGCATTTTACGCGTCGTACTAGACACTGCCGGCAGCTCCCCCTCACCGCCTTACTCATAGTGAAAAGAATTACAAATGTGAAAATAAAAAATCCATTAAAAGGCGATCGTATATACGCGAGCAGCTTTATTTTATTTGTATGTGTGTTGTGTATGTACTCGTATTAGACTATGTACAACGTGTGTACTTTATACAGTCACTTACACTTGTAGATGTAATGTAAGCGCGAATAAGGAGTAGGAGACCTGCATAGCACGGGGCAATCTCGCGAGCATGCAGTATACACGTTAGGTATATATTTTGGCTGCTCATTGGCACGTTTGGAAACGCGTATATACGCAAGTACATGTATGTAACATACTGTGGATATATGTACGAGTATGGTACATATTCTAATTTAGTGCCGTTCGCGTTAAAAAATAACCTTTTTACGATTCATTGGTCTGAGCGAATTTACGATTTGAAAACACATTCGTATACAGTGTGAAAAGAGTCTACGTTTCACCCACATAAATGCATATGGAACATGGGTTTATGTCAGTGATGCTGATGGCTGATTCTGTGTGATGTGGATTGTCAGAGGAGGGCAATAGTTGTGGTATGACTATGAAAGATGCTCAGGTTAAAAACTGCTTATGATCCCTTCAATTTTTAATACGTATGAGAACTTGAGAAGAACATGGTTCTCAAAAAAAGTAATTCATTTAGTTTCAAAAATGATTAAAAAATTATAAAAATTGGCCTTAACTGCTCCTTTGATAAAATTTCAAATTAAAAAAAAATATATTGATTCTTAGAGATCGAAAAAATAAGTATTTCAAGCATTATCCTTGAAATATATATATATTTTCGTTTAAAGTTAATTCTCATGCAGAAAATTTTTTCAAAATGACCAATTCTAAAATTAAAAAATTTTCAACATGTTTGAAACTTGCCAAGAATACCTACAAAAAATTTTCGATTGAAAAAAATAGGTATTTACAAATTAATTTTTTTCGAAAATTTTTGTTGAGGAGAATTTTTACAAAAATAGACCATTGTGTAGGTTTCTGAAAAAATTCATAAAATTCTGCAACATTCAAATTTGTAAAAATTACAATAAAATCAAAATAAGGAGAAAATATTAAATTTTAGGATATTTACCCTCTTTTGGCAGCATCGTGTTGAAAAACTTACAGGTTCGGCTATGAGGGGAGGGGTGAAGGGTGGATTCTCTCCGGGACTGGATTTTTTTGGGACTCAAATTTCTTGACAGTGGCGGAAAATCTATAAAATTTGTCTTTACAAAAATTTAGATGGCTAAAAAAAGGGGACCGAAAAATTTCTTCATTGGGTCCGAAATTTCTCTTAGTAAACCAGTAAAAATGATATGAAATCTGGAATTTTTCCATTTTATTTCATCATTGACATACTTGTATTGACTTATTTGACTTTTGTGGGGTTTTTATAAAATATTTCTTGGTGCTAATTTATATCCTGGGAAATTATTTTAATAATTAATTCAAAAACTCATCTGCAAAAAAAATATATATTGATAAAAATCTAGAATATTCAAAATTATTCAAAAACTCAAAATCAGGAATTGAAAAAAATTACAAATTATATAAGTACTCATTAGGTACTAAATTTTCGTGCTGAAAAACTTCCAAAAAATAACCAATTTTATAATTGAATAGGAACTCATGAAACTCAATAATATTTTTGTTCAGACAAAAATTTAAAAAGTAGGAGAAACGATTAAGTAAATAATTTTAGAATTTTTTGACATGAATTTGCATCTTGCGGAAAATTATTGTGAGAAATGATCAATGCTAGAATTTTGCAAAAAAAATAAAATAAAAAAAATAAAATTCTAGAATAGTTGAGATTTTTCAAAAATTCAACAATCATGAATCGAAAAAAAAAATTACAATCATCTTTTTGAGATTTCGTACTGGAAATTTTCCAAAAAGGGATTATTTTTCACTGACATTCATGAAATATTCTGTTAAGTTATTTAGAAATAGGTACTTTTTGGCAGGGCTCTAATAACGATATTTTATTTTTGCGTTTGCGTTTCCATTCCGTTTCCAAACCTTCTAATTTCGTTATGTTTCTGTTTCCGTTTCCTAAAATTCTGTACCATTTCGTTTCCGTTTCCCACATTGAAAGATTTTCAGTTCCGTTATCGGTTTCCGTTTCCATTTCGTTTCTCACTCAAAAAATTCCGTTTCCGTTCCTCATTTTGAAAAATTTTCGACACTGCAATATGGGTATCATTTTAAAGGGCAAATTATGTAGAATCTATTACCAAGTTCCAAATTATTTTTGAACAAAAACCCAGCCTAAAATATGCCCAGAACAGACGATGTTAGCAAATTTTGAAATTTATTCGCTAGACTTGGTGATAAACATTAAACATTAAACAATAAAGTCAATAAACATCAAGAAAAAAGGACTTGGGGAGAATTTTGAAATTGAAATTTGAAAAATATATTTTTGTTATATTTTGGCAAATTACGGCAATTTTTTATTTCAAGAAACGTTATCCTTTCAATTTTTAGGTTTCCATTCCGTTTCCGTTTCCGTTCACATTCGAATTTATTTGGTTTCCGTTTCCGTTATGTTTCCGTTTTCATTCCGGTTCCAAGTCAAAAAATATCGTTTCCGTTTTTGTTATTAGAGCCCTGCTTTTTGGTGAAAATTCTCATTTGGGAAAAAATTCCCAAATGGCCAATTTAACATTGTAAAATTTCTAGAATATTCAAAATTTTCCAAAAAAATCAAAATCTTTCAATATTATTTAGAAGTATAAGTATTTTTGGCTAAATCCTCATTTTTTAAAAAATTAAAAAAAAAAAGAAATTTCATTGTAGGATCCAGAAAGAAATTCTAATGTTCAAAATTATTGTTGAAAAATCTATCCTTTAAAATTTGAATTTTAATAATTACAACTTATAACTCTGAATTATTCTCGTATATATATCGTTTTTAAATAAATTTCCTAGTCCATATTATCTAGATAAAATTCAATGAAAAATTCAAGATATCTACGAAATGCATCAAGTGTCAGAATATTCAAGGTTTTTAAAAATTCAAAAATCATGAATTAAAAAACAATACTTGAAATTTTTCCAAAAAGAATCGATTTTGGAATTGAAGAAACATTCATAAAATTCTGGAATATAGAATATATTTTTTTTAACGAATGCACACCTTGAAAAATTATTTTTAAAAACTGTCAAAATGCTAGAATTAATAAATAATACAACTCTCAAGAAATTTGAAGAATCCATAAAATCCTAGAATACCTATTGAAGATTTATGAAAATTGAAAAATAACAATAAAACAAAATTACGAATTTAAAAAAAAATTATAACCTCAGAATATTGTTCATTTTCAAAACTGGAAATTATTATTGAAAAAATAATTTCTCTTTATTTGTGTCTTCATTGTTTCTTGAATCTTTCTAAAATGTTACGAATTTTTTGTTAGAATCCAGAATTTTATTCACTTGAAGATTGAAGAAAACTTCCAAAATTTTTAAAATTCCAGAATATTAAAGATTTTTTAAAATTTGAAAGTTACGAATTGAAGAAAACATTACCTCTTTTGAATTGAAAAACAAATTGTAAAATTTTAGAATATTTTTATGCTATCAAATATTTTAAAAATGTGTAGGTACGAACTGAAAAAACAACTACCTATTAGGTACCATTTTAGATTTTTTTTTGCGAATTCACATTATGAAGATTTTTAAAAATTTTTTTTTTGAAAGTGCAAACTTTAGAATCCAAGGGAAAATACTTATTCTTGAAAATTCATTCAGAAAAAAATCAAAAAATCCACAAGATCCGTAAAGTTACAGAATATTCAAGATTCTCAAAAATCAAAAATCGGGCATTTTTCAATTTTTCCAAAAAAAAACCTTTTAAAAGTTGTTATTTTTGAATTTTTAAAAATCTCAAATATTCTAGAATTTCACAAATTTTCGTTCAATTCCAAAATTTGTAATTTTTGGAAAAAAGTGTTATTTTTGAATTTGAAAAAAAATCGTGAATAAATATTCTAGAATTTATAAATTTTTCAGATTTCTTGTATCTTTGAATGTATAAATGTTTCTTAATTGTACGAATTTTTCGTTAGATTCTAGAATATTTATGCTGTCAAAGATACAAGAAACTGTCAAAATGATAACATTGCGGTATAATTCAAGATTTTTTTTAGACAATCAAAAATCACGAATTTAAAAAATACACAAGTTTCTCAAAAAATGACCAATTTTTTGGAATTATTGAACAAAAATTCATAAAATTCTAGAATACCTATTCGAGATTTTGAAAAATTCAAAAATAGTTAACAACTTTTTAAAAAATATTTACAATTTTCCAAAAATTACCTTTCATTATTTAAAATTTTCAAAAAAAAAAAATATATAGGTACCTCCTAGTTTTGGAATTTAACAGAAATTCATAAACTTGATTTTTTTTTAATTTAACCAGCCTCAGTAGCCTCACGTTTCTCGTTTTTTTTTTTTTTTTTTTTTTTTTTTTTTTGAAGAGAGTGCCTGTGCGATTGCCCTTGTCCTGAAGTAAAATTACAATTTTCAGTGTATCCAATCTCGAAATTTTACCCTCAGTCATCGATAAATTAACCGCAAATATACCTACGTAGTGATGTAATAGGAAAAATACAAAATTAATATCTGCGATAGGAGAAATACGCATATACACATAATATAACGCGATGCAAAATCTCGAGTCTTTTCAAAGTACTCGACTCTATAGAGTGGAATTGCCTCACCCTATATTCTCGATCAGCGCCCAATTTTACACGACGCGAATACGCACCACCATGAATGAAACAATGGGAATTGCATATTGGCAAATGTTGATATGTTTTTTTCCCTTTTCTCGAGTACTCGACGATAAAAGCTTTCTTTCTAACGAGTAATTTTTAACCTCGCCATGCACGTTGACGTTATTCATAGTCGTCGATGCTTAAATAGAGAAATAATAAGCAGTATAATAGCATATACTTGGATTCGTATCGAACTGAATGAAGGTATCCCATTGCTCGGAAAATTCCCCATTATGATGTTTTTAAATATTCACAAAATCTGTGCCTCTGTATATTGAAACTGATTCCTTACAAATGTATCGGGTGTCGAAAGATACATGTGTTAATGTAATTATGCCAAGATTATTTCGGTCACGTTTAAACTTACATGTGCAATGTGCATCTTCATCATCGGTTCATTGCGCGGTGTTTGTGTACGGCAACACGATGATACTTTAATGCTCGCTGGAGAATTTGCCGAGCCAAAGTTTACACCGAATGGGCACCCTCGAAAGATGGTTTTGTGATGTGCGAAGTTACAAATTTGACTAATCGGAACGATAAGGAGGTCGCTAATGGGACATTTAATGGTATTTGGCAGAGCAACTTTGTGTGCGATGAGAGTTTCTTGACGTGTGAGGTGGTTTATCGAGATCGTATTTTGGCGGATTTGGATTTTTTACGATTACTCGAAGTATGAGAAGAATTTTTCCATTCGAGTGTGAATTTTTGAAAATTATACTTAATTTCGTGGTGTTTTAATGGATACTACACGTTTGTTCGTATTCATTTCCTCACTAAATGAATTTTTGTAATTGAAAAAAAAAAAAAAAAATGCATTTGTATGCTAATTATAGAAATTACTCTTGAAACACGATGCATTCAACTCGAGAGTAATTTTATCATTAAATAAATTATTCCAAGGTTGGGTATGTATGTGTGTGTGTGTGTGTGTGTACTTTAACAACAGATGAGATTTCCTGTTTTATGCCGAATTATTCGTATTATTCAGTTTACAAAATATTGTGGAAATTAATAAAAAAAATATTTCTTTAAAAATTAACATTAAATTGGAAATTAAAAATTATTATTTTTTAAATGATCGAAAAAAAATTGAAATTAAACTGTGGTTTAATTTTTTAATTTGTCTCGAGTGTCCGAGCGTGTGAATTTCCATTTTCAAAAAAAAGGAAAAATAATATACAATAGATGAGCTCGCCTAGTGCATAATGCATATAATTAGGTATATTCTATCAGAGCGTCGAGCAAACTTTTTTAATTTATTTTTTATCATTTTAAAGAAGCTATAATACACTGGCCCAAGGATCTATACCGTTTATTCCATGCATTCCATTTTTCCTAGCAAACGTAGGTTTGCCATTTGCAACTCCTTCTTTCCATTCTTCTGGACATGCCTGTTCCAAAAGCATTATAGGAGCTGAAAATTTAGAAAAATTATTATTGGTATGATGAGAAACTTTTTAAAATAATTTGAAATTTTGAGTGAAACTTACTGCTGAGGTAATCTGCATCTGTTAAGCAATAAAAAAATATCAAAAATGCAAAAACGAAGAACTTAAAAAATTTAAGGCTTAAAAATTAAAAATTAAAAAAAAAAGTGAAATCTAATAGAATTACACGAAGATTGACTAAAACTTGAAATAAAATTAAAAATTTGCCCAAAAAATAATTTTTAAATAGATAATTACTTTCTTTTTGAAAGAATTCGATGATTCGACTGTTTTTTTGAAGATTTTTAATGCTCGAATTTTTAGTACCTTGTCGAATAATTTTGAAAGTCAAATTTTGATCGTTAGATTTTTTGGAAAATTATAATATGATATACATTAAGTTTTCTTGAAAGTCCAACAAAATATTGAAATGTTATTTAATGAAGATTTTTTTTTTAGTTTGAAAAAAAAAATCAAAATAACTCAAAATTGAAACAATTAAATAAAGTGTTAGGTATGCCCAATTTTTTTTTTAAACAAAACAATAAGAAGTACGTAAAATCGGAAGAAATATAATGATTGCAGAAAAACAAAAAACTGAAATTTTTTTAGCTTTGCAAAAGATATGAAAGTTTTGAAAGTAAAAATAAAATCTGATGAAACTTCTAAAATTGAATGTAATTAATTTACTTCTTTTGATCATAATATTTCATTAAAAAGTTAATAATTTTTTTAGTCTATTTTCAGGGTGTCTAACACTCCTACTCGTCCTACTCGCCCTGCTAATTTCTTGCTTTTTGCTTTTTTTTTTTTTTTTTTTTGAAAACTACAAATTTATTAGGTATAGAATTTTTTCTGATGTTGTGAAAAAAATGGGGAGGGGATCACATTTTGTAAAGGTTCGGCTAAAAAAAAAAAAATCCTGCAAAACTCCTGCTTTTTGGTATTGAAATTTTGTTGGGCATCCTAATTTTGTTGGATTTAAAAAAAAGTTGTAGGTATACAATTTAAAAAAAAATCATTATACAATTAAATAAATGAGATCCAGAGATTGCAAAGTCTATTCTTTGGCATTTCGTTACGTTTTTGATCACGAATTTCAACTTTTCGTTTATTTTGTTGAACTTTTGAAAACATACATAAATTTTTTTAAACCAATCAAAAATTTTATTTTAAAAATTAAAAAAATATCGATTTGAGAAAAAAAAAAATTCAAAATATTCTTAATAAAATTTCTTGATAAAAATTTAATTTTTCTTATTGTTTTTGGAGGAAAAATATGAAGAGAGAACGTTTTGTGTAAAATAAAAAATGACGAAAAAATCATCTTCATGAAAAAAACTGTCAAAAATGAAGTACATAAGAGTAACTATTTCAAATAAAGTTTCCTCAAGTATAAAAAATTAAATATGTTTTGTTAAAAATAATGTGCATTAGTGCGGGGGAAAAAAACTCATTAGTTATCTTTTTCAAATTTTCTCAAACATATTTTCGTTGCGTTTCAAACGTTGATTTGTTATGCATTATTTTTATAATAATTGATCATTAATTTTTTTTTTAATATGTAAGTAATTAGAAAAATGTATTCAATTTTTTCAGTGAATCCAAATATATTTTTCAAAAAAAAAATTAATCGAATCATTGATTCCCAAAGTTTGTTGACTATACTTAATTTTTAATGTTTCTTTTCAACCAAATTTAATTTTTTTTTTAAATAATGAACACTAGAATACCTGCCCAGCGCCCAAGTGCCCACCTACCTAAATTTATACCTATAATTTTTCAATATGAAACGCTTACCTCCGCATTTTGTGCTACCTTCTTTAAATTTCTTAGTGATTTCTGTGAAATTATATCTAAATGATTAAAAAAAATTGTTCGTTTTGAAATGATTTCTGTGTTTATTTTCAATTTACGTACCCATTATTTGTTTTTGTTTTTCGTTGGTGCAGTGGTGTATCAACCATTGACGAATTGTATCGAGCCCTTTGCCAGCTATTTTTTCTGCTTCTTTTTTTCCTGCACGAGAATAAATCATTGATATGAAAAGATTTATATCAACGGATCTTTTATGAAATTCAAAAAAAATGCATGTACTTTTTTCAAACGAGTCATCGTCGTCTTTATCAAAATATGAAAAAAATTGTCTTCTTGGTTTGACCTTAGATTCTGAAAACACGAATAAATATATAAGATATTTTATTCGATATGGCTTGATTTTTAAATTAAAAAATTATAAAAAATAAATTGATATAAAATGTCTTTACCAAATTCCTTTTGCGCCCTTTCAACGTAAATTTTATAAATCACTTCTTTTAAACTATCAAAGAATTGCAAGGTGAGGGTTCTATAGCAAATTAACGAATCTGCGAAGTTTGCCAAAAAAATTGTATTTTTTTACTAATACGAGCTAGAAATGTTCGAGCAAGATTTTGCCACTTTAAAAAATATACCTTTTGATTCCCAATCTGAAACAAATTGTTGATAGTGTGAAGTTCGGAAAAATTATTTCATTAAATTATATAGGTAGTAGGTACTCACAATTCTTTCTAAATTTTTCCCACATGGTTCGACCTTGGCATTGATGTACGAGTACCAACACTGAAAATTGGCGTAGAATTTTTTTTACAATTTTCCTATTTGAATTTTTCAGAGAGCTTGCCTTGTAAAAATATGTCTTACTTACTGATGGACAGTGAAAAGAGAGACAACGAAGCTGAGTTCATTTTGGATGTCAATTTGAATACTCGACGATGGTTAAATTATTATTCGTTAATTTTGAATTCATACAAGTTGTATGCCTCAGTGCGGTATTTTATAAAAGGCTTTCCCCTCGTAATTTATTTGGTAAAATGTACATACAGTTGTACGAATGTGTTTCCATTCATTATATCAACTGTCAAAAAACAATGTGGTCGGGGCATTCCGTTAATTCCTAAGAAATGTTGAGGAAAAAAAGTTAAATTAATTGATAAAAATAAATTAATAAAATTAATTTTTAATCAATTATTATTTAAAGAAATATTTAATAATAAAGGTGATCAAAAAATAAATCTAGAAAAAATAGAAAAAATTACTCCTATAGATAAAACATAATGAAAATGGGCGAATTACAATTTGATTAAAAATTAATTACCTACCTTGGAAAGGATACTTTTCGTTATATGATGCGTACATTGCACATTGAGACTGTTGGATCACTGAAATAAAAAATATATTTTTTTAATTTTTAAAATTTTAAATGTCCAGAGTTACTGTAGATTTGAAAAATTTATACTCACCAGTCGATAGCACGAAAATGAATAATAATGATAATGAATTCATCTTATACTTTGAAAGAATGTAAGTAGAAGACAATGAGTGCGTAGGTGTAGAATATTATCAAATGGTGCTAGAATGATAACTGTACAACTTGTTTATTCCAGAGCACCTTTTTGTTGGGAGGGTTTCTCGATGATTTATGCAGATATCAGATTTTTTTTTGAAACAGAGAAAAATTTGCGTAGGTATTATTCAATCGGCTGTCATTTGATGTATTCGTTTGTAATATCTGAACTGCCATATATGCTGGTAATTAGAATAATTTTCGAAGTAAATGAAAATTTCAAACAGTGATGCAGTCAAATTTTTAAAATATATATTTATGTATTATTTTTTATATTCAATATCTGAAAAACTTCATTGCTTAGTGATGATAGAGTCGACAACATGGAATTTTTTGAGACGAGTGTAGTTTGATTTTTTTTCCTCAAAAAGATGGAGCGTTGAATTTTTTAAACGTTGGATGTGAGAAACATTTTTCTTTTCAAAATTCAGAGATCTCTCACTGAAAAATATTTTTTATTGCAAAATAAAATTAGAGATTTTTCTCTGAAAATTGAGAAATATTTTACTTTGATAAAGATTTTCTCCATTAAAATAAGATTCTAGTTTGCACTGCCGAGATTGGTATGCATTTTTTCAAGTCCAGAACTTCATAAACGCTTAATATACGAAATTAGAGTGTAGGGAGGGGTCCAATCGAAAATTTTATAATAGCCAAACTTATTTTTAGGATCTTAATTTACAAATTTTGTTTGAAAATTTTTTCAATTGGAACCTTACATCCTCTCTAATTTTTCATATTAATAACACAATGGATACTCATTATTGAAAATTGGCAAGAGGTAAGGGTTGAATTGAAAAAATTTTCAATCAAACAAAAGATATAGATAAAGATCCTAGAAATAATTTTGGTCAAATATTATAAGAATTTCGATTGGACCCTTCCCTCCTCTCTAATTTCGCATAAACAATGTTGGTCGGTTAAAATCAAAAAAATGCAAAAATTTGAAAATTTGGTATTTTTTCATAATAATATATAGTAAGTATGTAAAAAAGGGGGGATTGCGGCCCCACTTGAAATTATGTTAGGGGTAAAATAAAAATTTGGGAATCATTTCTCATCAACGGAACAACTTTGCTCGGTTAAAATAAAAAATAAATAAAAAATTTGAAAATTTGGTGTTTTTATATAATAATTTAATAAAAAGGGGGCTTGCGGACCCACTTAAAATTGAGTTAGGGGTAAAATAAAAAATAGGGAATTATTTTCCAATGAAATGCAACAACCACTTGAAAAAAACAATATGAAAATTTTTTGCTCATTTTAATCGTTTTCGCTTGTTTTGGAAAATGGGGGCGCCCCAAGGTACCACTTAAAATCAAGCTGAGGCGAAAATGAAAATTTGAGAATTGACAAGGAACAACATTGATGGATTAAAACCATAAAACAGCAAGTTTTTAAAATTGGGTGATTTTTTTGATTTTTTTTTATAGAATGGGGGGTGACTTGGAACCACAAAAAATTCAGTTAGGGGAAAAATAAAAAATAAGGAATTGTTTTCTCATAAAATGAAAAAACTTTAGGGGTAAAATATTGAAAAAATCCATAATAAGAGTTATATTCTACTAAGTTGATCTGCTTCGACAATTTTAGGAATTTTCCAAGTAGGTATATCAGTAATTTTAAATAAAATTAATGACATTTTTCATTTTTTTACTCCCAAAAATTTTTAAAAATAGTTCTCTGTAAATTTTTCAAAGATTTTCTTTAAAAAAAAAATATGATATTTTTATTTTTATTTTATTTTTTAGAAATTTTTAAGCTATACCTACTTTTTTTTTTGCGAACTGAATGATTTCTGACTTTCTGAGGTTTTTTCACTCATTTTTCGAAGTGTAGTAAATTAGAAAAATTTCCTCCAAAAAAATAAACATCTTGAATGATCAATTACGTACATATATATTTCGTTTTTATGTATAATTATTTTTCTTAATTCGGGCATTCAGTTTAGAGGTAATTAGAAAGAAAATATATATCAATATGTGGTCTGATCCATTTTGGGAGTTCGTATTTTTCACGAAAACTCATGCCCTAATACAGCTCAAAAGGCTTGCTGGAGTCTTTTTTCGAGAAGGCACTTTGCCACAAAATCGAAGTTTTGACACGGGGCCCAAATTCAGGTTTTTTATCTTGAGTTTGAAAAGTCGCATAACTTTTGGGAGAAATTTTGCTTGAAGGAGAGTCCATAATCATTTGTTCAGTACGCTCGCTTGTGCTGACTGTGTCTATGGATCTGATGTCATTGTACGATTTCGTATGATCAGAAATTCCTTCCTTCTCTTCTACAGCGCATGTGTTTTCCAAAGTTGTCACTTTATCTGGTAGCAAACATATATTTTTACTTTAATAATTTATTTCTCAAAAATAAATAAAAAATATTTTTTGATTGAAAAATTGAAACGACTCACCGCTGAGATAATTCGGATCTATGATTAAATAAAAATAAGTTTTTCACAATAAGGTAGTAAAAAAACTTCTTTACACTGTTTACTTTAATTATTAAAAATTTATTAGTTACCTCCACATCCACTACTTTCTTTTCTGAAAATTTTGGTAAAACCTGAAAAAAAGTATATCAAATTAATCGAAAATTTTTTTTAATTCACTTCAAACTGAATCAATTTACTTACGATTTACTCGTTGTTGTTTCTCATCGCTACAATTATTCGACAACCAGTCGCGAATTTTTGTAATCGTTTTGCTACATATCTCTTCAGCTTGTTTTTTTCCTACTCAGATATTAAAAAACGTAAAAATTTGTAACATTAATAAGTATACTGATAAAGTATTGAGAAAAATCATCTCATACCTTCTACAAATTGTTCATGGTATGGGCCATTTTTACTAATGAGACGGAATGTTGAAGCTCTTGGGTTAACTTTGGACTCTGAAAATGGAATTTTATTTTTTTAAATATTTTTTTTTACGAATGAAAACGTATCTTTATCGAAGTTTGATTTCATTTACTAAATTCTTCTTCTCCCTCTCGAATGCAGGACTCTTCAACCACAGTCTTCATATTTTTAAATAAATTCAAAGTAGATGTTCGGTAACATGCTAATGAATCTCTGGGTTCCCAATCTAAAATATAGAGTAAAAAAGATCGTACAAAAATGGAAAATAATCACTCAACGTTACAATTTGACTAAAAATTAATTACCTGCGAGAAGAAACCTGTCGTAATGTAAATTGCATCGAGACTGTTGGAGCACTGAAATAATAAAATACATTTTTTTACATTTTTAAAATTTCAAATGTTCAGATTGTATAGATTTGAAAAATTTATACTTACCAGGCGATAGCACGAAAATGAATATTAATGATAATGAATTCATCTTGCACTTTGAAACTACGTATATAGAAGACAATGCGTGTGCAGGTGTAGAATATTATCAAATGGTGTTAGAATAATAACTGTAAACTTGTTTATTTCAAAGCACCTTTTTATGGGAAGGGTTTTCCGGTGATTTACGCAGGTATTAGTGGTTTAAAGAAAAAAACTGCGTAGTAGGTATATTATTCAATCGGCTGTCATTTGATGTACCTATTCGTTTGTTAGATCTGAATTGTCATATCTATATTCCCGTCAATTGTAATAATATTTTGAAAAAATGAACACTTCAAAAACTAATGTCAAATTTTTAAAACATTGCTTTTACTCAACATTTGGAAAATTTCATTCCTTTGTGATAATAGTGCCGACAATTTGGCATTTTTCAGGGTGTAGCATGTGTATCTCGACACCCCCCCCCCCAAAAGGTGTTGGGCTGAATTTTTTAAACTTTGGATGTGAGAAATATTTTTCTTCCCGAAATGCAGAGATTTCTCGCTGAAAAATATTTTTATTCCTAAATAAAATTAGAGAGTTTTCTCCAAGAGAAATATTTTACTTCAAAGAAATTATTAGATACTCATTTTTTTCTCCATTCAAATAAGAATTTTTTCTCCGAAAAAGTTGAGTTGAAATTTTTTTGCATCAACTCTGAAAAATTAAAATGTTTTTCATTTCTATAAAATTCAGAAATCCCCCTCCCCCAAAAAAATGGAGAAATAGGTATAAGTAAATAACGCTTTTTTGAAAAAAAATTTTGCACTGACTGTAAAAGATTTAAATATTTTTTATTTCAAGAAAATTCAGAAATTTCCCCCCTAAAAACGTCGAAAAAATTTAAAGATTTTTTTCTCCAAAAATACATACCTCATTGAGATGTTTTTTTGGGAGGGGGGGAGACAGTTCTTTTTTATGGAGAGCAGTTTTCACCAAAATGAAGAACTTTTTTACTGTTGCCTCAAAAAAAATCAAAATTTTTTTCATTCCAAGAAATTTTTTTTAAAAATCTTGAACGTGTGGAAGTACTGAAGAGCTACGCTACATTTTGCTTACAATAAAAAAATTGAAAAATTTTCTTCCTTAAAAAATTGAATGTAATTTTTCTCCACAAACCCGGAGAATTTTCTTCTCCAAAAAAACTGAATGTTTTTTTAATGAGATTTTTTTACACTAGCTTCGAAAAAAAAAATTATTCTAAAAAAATAACTAAATCATTATTTTTTTACTTTATAGAAGAATTTAATTTTTTTTTAATTTAATAGTTTTCTCCCAGGAACGTTCACGACAAGGGCCTTATTCCCAGCAAAGAAAGATGGCAAATTCTTTGAAATATATATGGTTTTGTTATTTTCTTCACTACATGTCTGTTCTAAAGTTGTTATAGCACCTGAAATGTAAACCAACATTAATGATTTTTTATTGAAAAAAAAATTGGATGCATTTCTTTTATGAAGTTTGAAACTTGAATGACAAACTTACCGCTGAGATATTCTGAATCTATGATGAATTTTGAAGAAAAAAAATTCACATATGAATATTTCAAATTGTCAATTAATTGGAGGTCAGGTACCTACTATTCTTAAATTTTTTCATACTTACCACCACATACAGTGATACCGTCTCTGAAACTTTTTGTAACTTCTGTAAAAATTGTTTCATTTTGATAAAAAAAAAGTTCTAGGTGTAGGTAGTAGGTACCTAGTGATTATCATACGTACGTCTACGTACCCTTCATTCCGTCTAATATTTTTTCGTCACAACGATAAGATAACCATCGATGAATTCTACTAATTGTCTTGGAACCAATTTCTTCAGCTAGTTTTTTTCCTGTCACGAAAATTTCAGTGAAGAATTTTGTGAAATTGGGAAAAAAATTACCTACGTTACTGTACTTACCTTCTATAAATAGTTCTTTATTAGATCCATCTTTCGTTATCAAAGCATCAGATTGATCTTTCGACATGATTCTGAATTCTAAGTGTATACAGTATGTAAAATGAAGTTATTTGTACTAGTTTTTAAAATATTGTCAGCTATGTGAATTTCATTCTACGTACTGAACTCATCTTCTCCATCTTGAACACAAAATTTTGGTACGATTTTCTTCAAATTTTTAAATAAATCCAAAGTAAGAGTTCTATAGCAATTCAGAGAATCTGTAAAATTTATCATTTTTAAAAAAAATGTGAAAATGAAAAGTCATTTAAATATTGAAAAAACTCACCTATGAATCTTTCCTCATGTGGACTACATTGAGATTGATTAAACTCTGAAAAACATATTACTCTCTTAAAAATGAACAGTCTTTGAAGGAAATCGTCATAATATTTGAAATTAGCTACTTACCAATGAATAATAAAAGAAAAGAAATCAATGTAAAAGAATTCATCTTTGACTTTCGACTCGAATACTTACCTTATATCCAATTTCCTCAAGAATAAGAATATTACAAAATGATAAGTGTATGAATTTTGAATTCTACTGCACACGTTGAATACATTCGAGCAGCTTTTTATGAGAATTTTTTACTCAAATTAGGTAATGCCGACAGTTTTATTGATGAAGAATACATTTTTTTTTTTTGTCAAGTGTAAATTTGTTACGTAGATATTGTTCAACATCTGCGTATTTTTCAATCGGCTGTCATTTTATCTCTTTGTTTATTTGGCTTACAAAGTCATAAGTGTCATATTTTTTGGTTTATGAAAAAATGTGATCACAGAAGTATGTACTTATGTAGGTATTTCAAGGTGCATGAATTACTGACATTATAACCGAGTTCATCGACAAAGGCACGTGCATACTTTGTAGATAGCTTTTGTTTTAGATCTATCGATTGAACGTTTTGAAAATTATAAGCATATGTTCTCACGTCGTTTACATAGGTAGTTAGGTACCTATTCGTTCGGCGTTTTGAAATTTCTACTGAACTTTCGGAAATATAGAATTCAAAAAAACAATTTGTAGAGTAAATAAATTTTATTCTATTGCCAAAACCCAACTACGATAGAATTATCATAATATAATAAATAAGCTTGGAAATAATTTTTATAAAATAATAAAGAGCCTACTGAAAATTAATGCATTAGGTATTTGAATCATTTCGATTGAATTTTATTTTCTTCTTATGAAATTACAGTTTTTTCTTTCTCGTAATCCAATATATCATCTTTAATTTCTTTGGGTTTTCCTTCGACTTGATCGTGATTTTCAATTTCAATTTCTCGTTCTGTTGGAATTGGGTTAGCATTAGGCAGATCACTTGTACTTGTTTCGTTAGTTGCAAGATCTGTTTCTTCAGATTTTGGTCGTTTTTCCTGGGAAACATTATCGTGAGGAATGGAGGGGTGATTTTCTTTAGAGTAAACTTGATCTGCTTCGACAGTTTTAGGATTAATTTCCATCGATTCTGACTGCCCTTTTTGGGGTTCATTAGGTTGAGGAATAGAGGTTTGATTTTCGGATGGCAAACTAGAGGCTGATGGAAGGTCTTCTAACGATGAATTGATTGTCTGAGCTGTGGAATCATTAGTAGATGATAGAGTTGTATGAGGATTTTCTGGTTCATTGTTCATCCCCGGTTCAGATATCAAGTGTTCAGATTGTTCATGTGATGGCTTATCGTTAGAAATTGAAGAACCATCATTGGTTTTTTCTTTTGACACTGATTCTGATTCTTCGGGCAGTTCTATTTTGGGTGTATCTTCCTGAATAGGCGAATTTTCTGAGGAAGTAAGCTCTGTGGAAGGTGACAATTTTTCTGGGTTTTGGTCAGCAGTCTCTTTTTCGGGCGGATTTTCTAATACAGGCACTGAGAAAGTTGATTCATTACTGGCTTCAATTTTTGCCGAGTCGTCTTCTGGGGATGTGAAAGTTGGCTCGTTTCGGTCTTGTTTATTTAAATCTTGGTTTTTTGATTCACTAGAATCTGACGAGGAAGAGTTGGTTTTTGAATTGATGGAATCTTTGGAATTACTTTCATCTTCATCTCCTGAATTATTTCCAATGTTTTCCGGATTATCTTTGAAAATAATTTCTTCAACAGCTTCAGGATCATTTTCCAGTACTGTGTCAGTTGCAAAGTGTGTCAAAGGATCGTGTAATTCCTCATATAATTCAGCGTTGGTAGGCGATTCTGAAGCTTTATTTGTTGAAAAATATGTGTCACTGGCTTCAATTTTTGCCGCGTCATCTTCTAAGGATGTTGGAGTTGACTCATTTTGATCTTGCTTATCTAAATCTTGGTGTTTTAATTCGTTCAAATCCGACGAGGATGATATGGTTTCTGAATCGACAGAATTTTCCTGATCAATTTCATCTCTTGAATTATTTTCAATGTTTTCCGAATTATTTTTGGAAATAATTTCGTCAACAGCTTTAGGATCATTCTCCACTACTTTGTCAGTTGCAAAGTGTGTCATAGCATTGTCGAATTTCGCATATAATTCAGCTTTGGTAGGCGATTCTGAAGTTGCATCATCTTGTGGTAATGTTGAAGTAGGAGATTCATCAGCCACCATTTCTTGAGGTGTGTTTTCTGTTATACCATCTTGTGAAGGTGTTGTGTCATCTGTAGAAGATGAAATTTGTTCTACAGAATTCATTGGTTCCGATGCTGGGTCAGTTGGTGAAATCTCATTATTTCCATTTGATGTTTCATCAGAGTTTTCAGTAGCATCATTATTTGGTTTGGATTTAGAAATACTTTCAGGTGTTGGAATATTTTCTTCAATTTTGGAAGGATTTTCTGAAGGAGTATTAATTATTGATGAAGGATCAGGAAGAGATTCATTTGCATCTTCCAATTGGGTCTCTGCCAAAGCCTCTGTAGGAGTGTCTGTAATTATGGAATCTTCTTGTTCAGTTTTATTTAGATTTTCAGCTAAAGAATCATTTGTTTGAGGTATGATTTCTTCTAGGGATTCTATCTCTATTGGGTTGTCCGAAAAAGCATCAATTTTCGAAGATGCAGAGTTGTCATCACCTGTTTGTAAATTGTTTTCTTGAGGCAAAGGAAAATCTTCTGTAGGATTCTCGATTTCCAATTGACCTGTAGACTGAATTTCTTCTGGTGTTTCTTCAAAAAGGTCATCATTGGTGGAAGATTTCACCGTGTCTTCGGGGGTATCATTTTCTTGAACAGGAGGCGAGTCATCGGTTGCTGCATTAATTGTTGAAGCAGATTGATCTTTGGTTGTTTCCTCCAGTGGTGCGAGAACATTTTCATTTTCTGGAGATTTTTCATCAATGGAGAGATTAGGGTCATCTTGTGCCAATAAAGTGTCATCCTGAACTTGAGGCGAATCTTCAGCAGGTGTGTTATTCATTGATGGAATATTCTCTTCTATTCCTTCAGGGACATTAGTTACTACTGGAGGAGCTTGGTCTTCTGATGTTTCTTCGTATAAGTTATCTGATGAGATATCATCAGGTGGATGAGTAGGATCAACTTGGGCACCCAAGTTGTCATTCTGAATTTGAGAAGAATTCTCCAATGGTGCAGATGGATTGTTAGTCGAATCATGGATATTTTCTGGATTCATTTCATCGTTTTGGATCTCTGGAGAAGTATTAGTTGTTGGTGGTATTAATTGATCATCGGATGTTTCTAAAATTGCCCCCGGAATAATAAAGTCATCTGCGGTCATATTATCAAGGCTTTCATCTACTAAAGGATCACTTGCATGGGATACAGTTTGATCATTTGGAGTTTGAATTTGAGAAGAATCCTCCAATGTTGCAGATGGATTGTTAGTCGAATCATGGATATTTTCTGGATTCATTCCATCGTTTTGGATTTCTGAAGAAGTATTAGTTGTTTGAGGTATTAATTGATCATCGGATGTTTCTAAAATTGCCCCCGGAATAATAAAGTCATCTGAGGTCATATCATTAAGGCTTTCATCTACCAAAGGATCACTTGCATGGGATACAGGTTGATCATTTGGAGTTTTTAACTTTTCAGAAGAATCAATATCTTCATCCGCAAGTATTTTCTCATCTTGAATTTTTTCTGCCAAATTATCTGTTATTATAGAAGAGGGTTGATCTTCAAGCGTGTCTACTGAATCTTCTGAAGTGGTAGGATCTGTATCATCCACATCATTCTGCTGTTCTATAGTGTTTGAAGGAGGTTCTGGAGTTTCTTCGTATGCTCCATGGTCATTTTCCTTGCTTGTCGCGTCTGTCTCATTTGGCTTAATTTCACTGTCTTCTTGAGGGTTGTCAGAATTTTCAATCGATGAAGGCTCATCTTTAGATGTTTCTACTGAATCTTCCAACTGAGTAGGGTCTGTATCATTTAGATCGTCCTTTTGGTCTACAGAGTTCAAAGATGGTTCTGAAATTTCTTCAGATGTGCCATCGTCATTTTCCAAGTTCACCACGTCTGTTTCGTTTTTCTTAGTTTCACCATTTTCTTGAAGGTTGTCGGAATGTTCTGATGGAAGAATATTTGACAACTCTGATGGAAGAATATTTGACAACTCTGGTTTAAGTTTCTCAGTTGAAGGGTTTTGCAATTGTTCACGTTTACGTTTCTGTCTACGTTGAGATGGTGGCGGTAGCGGCTTCATGTAGATTTGACGTATACCCTTCATGCCCTCTGTAAATTAAATGGTCAACGTTGGAGATAAATTTATATATTCGAACTCCTAAAGCAAAATATTTCATTTTTGTACTCACGTTCTAGGAATTGTTCATCTGCAAAAAATGAATTACAAATTAGGTAGATTGTAGTTATGCTTAACTATGATTTATTTACGTATTTTGAAAGATTGTTTAGTTTATTTTACTTACTTTTGCAAGTTTTTCTAGCGTTTTCAAATCCTCTTGTAAAATCTGTAATTGTCAAAAACCATCGTTATTGATCTCTGATCTTACGCAAAGAATGCGTACAAAAAAAAAATTATTATTATTTGTCTTACTTTTCAGGTAATTTTTGACAGTAGGACTAAGTCTATTTCGTAAACATCTTTTGAATTCTTTTAGAATTGCATTCCCCTTATAATCAAGATCGTGAAATTCTGCGGAAAGATGTAAAATCAACTTACTCATTTAAATTGTTATACAAGTAGATTAATTTATGTGGATACTCACTGGAGTTGAATCCAGTTCCAGTTTGAAAATCGCAAATGTGATGAAGGAAGTATTTTGTAGGGATCCAATCTTTAAACATTTTACAAGTGAAAATTTCCCATCAACATAAATATCCATCAATAAGAAAAAGACTTACTAAAACGATTAATTTCCTGTTCTGCACAACCAGGACTTAATCTGTTGAGATTTTGGAAATAATTCTTTGCCTCAGTATGATAACATGCTATGCAACCTTAAAAAAAAATATATATTTTTTCATTAGTGTATGATGTGTATGACCATTTTTGATTCGTCATTTTAAAAATCAAGTGACTCAAAGCATACCTGGGGGAGTCCATACTGAAACAATGTACAGGTTAATATTAGTAAATTTACAATTTTTCATTTGTCGATTTTTAAAAATGATCACTTACTCATATTGCTCATTTTTTGATTGGGCCAGAATCCATGAGTCAGCTGAGCAACTACGAAATCAAACATTTTAAATGAAAAGGAATATCGATTTCTGCGAATATGCTTGTGAAAAAACTTACGCTGATAAATCAGAACCAAGTATAAAGTTGATTTCATCATCTTGAGTGCTTTACGATGCCACGTACAGAGATGTACTATGTGTAATGTACGAATATCTTCGGTGTCATACGTATATGGGAAAGCGGCACCTTTGTAAATTGTTTTATTTTATTACCTATCGATTCACAAACTTTATGTTGTCTGTTCTTTTGTCGTTAATGTGCCATAAAGAATTGTTTATGCGTTGGAATTATTTTTTTTTTTTCATTTTTTTTTTCATTCAAAATTTATGTCTTCATTTGATAAGTACAAAGAAGATTCGTTGAGTGAGAAATGCGATTACATTCACTTCCAATGATTTGTAAGACTAGATTTTATTTTCCCCCAAATCTATAATTGAAAAAGTGACCATTTGCACTTTTTCCACATGAAATCTTCATTTTCATAATTTTTTTCGGATAAAAGAGGGGCAAATATTATTTTTTCAGAACATATGTTATGTAAAATTTCACGCTCTTTTCAAAAATGCTTTTACCTAATTTCTATGAGCAATAACTCCGGAGATATTTATGAAAATGAAAATTTCTCTATGTAAAAAATTCATTTGATCACTTTTTCAATACGCTTATCAGTAAGAACGATTGCAGCGCGCCACCACCTCTTGCAACGTCAATAATTTATCGAGAAATATTATTTGAGGATGTCATCAGCGATTTTGCGGTAATTTTTCTCGATTTTCAGAATTAGGTCACTGTTCAGAAAGTCAACTAGTTTACAATGAAACCATGCAAAATGATTTCTTGTTGCTTCGAGTTCATTTAAAATTTTTTCAAAAAAGTGAATTTTAAAAATGAATTAAAATCGTATTTGTCAGAAATTATTCGTTTTATTGAATTAAAATTGCAAATATTTTTCGAATAACTATAATTATATGTAGTACTGGGTATCCTCATTTAATAAATTAAAACAAAATATTTGGAAACCCTCTCAGTCCAAAACCACCGTTTGACAATGACTGTGGATCATGTATGTTTCTACTGAATCTTTTAACAGAGTAGGATCGGTATCATTTACTTTATCCTATTGGTCTACAGAGTTCGAAGACAGTTCTGGAATTTCTTCGGATGTTCCATTGTCATTTCCCAAGTTCACCGCATCTGTTTTGTTTTTCTTAGTTTCACTGTTTTCTTGAGGATTTTCGGAATGTTCTGATGGAAGAATATTTGACAACTCTGGTTTAAGTTCCACAGTTGAAGAGTTCTGCAATTTTTCGCGTTTATGTTTCTGTCCACGATGAGATGGTGGTGGTAGCGGCTTCAAGTATATTTGACGTATACCCTTCAAGCCCTCTATAAATTAAATGGTCAACGTTGAAGATGAATTTATGCATCTAAACTCCTAAAGCGAAATATTCATGTTTGTACTCACGTTCTAGGAATTGTTCATCTGCAAAAAATGAATTACAAATTATTGTAGTTATGCCTATAATTTATTTACTTATTTTGAAAGATTGTTTCGTTCATTTTACTTACTATCGCAAGTTTTTCTAGTCTTTTCAAATTCTATTGTAAAATCTGTAATTTTGAAAAACCATGGTGTAAGCCAAGATTTTATTTTTTCCCTAAAGGGACGTAGATATGTTGAATTTGATAATTTCCTCTACAAAACTCAATAATATGATTTGAGGATGTCATCAGCGATTTTGCGGTAATTTTTCTCGATTCTCAGAATTAGGCCACTATTCAGAAAGTCAACTGGTTTACGAAGAGACCCTGCAAAGTGATTTCTTATTGCTTCAAATTCATTAAAAAATTTTCAAAAAAGTGAATTTCAAAAATAAATTAAAATTGTATTTGTCAGAAATTCTTTATTTTATTGAATTAAAATTACAATAATATTTTTCAAATAACTCTATGAATGATATCGGGTATCCTCATTTAGTAACGATATCAAAATTAAAACAAATTTAGAAATTTTCCAAGTCCCCAATCACCGTTTGACGACGACTGTAGATTTTGGTCTTTGGGTGTGCCACTGGTCGAAGTGCTATCTGCAGTTTGCGTATTCGTTTGTGGAGGTTTAGAAGGGTCTGCCAAAGGAGAGTTAGATTGATCAACAGGTTCATTAGACTTTGGATTGTTTCCTTGGGATTTATTCGAAGTGTTATCAAGAGCTGAAGGGTTGGCACCTCCTTGATTGGTATCGGCAGTCACTTCAGATGATGATGTTGATGACGATGATGATGTTGCCGATGATGTATTTTGAACAGAATTATCTGTTGATGAATTGGTTCCCTGAGAAGTTTTAGTGGAATCATCAGTAGGAGAAGGATTGCTATTTTGGGAAGTATTGTTAGGGTCTTTGGATGGTGTTGTGTTGGTTTGGGTAGGATTAGAAGGTGTTGTGTTACTATCTTTAGGTGATGAGTCATTTTGGGTAGGGGTAGCTGATGGCGTTGGTGTATCTTTTCCTTCAGTGGTATTGGTGGCGTCTTTGGAAGGTGATGTAGTGCTGTCTTTTGACGTGTTGTTGGGATCTGGAGATGATGTATTGCTTTGAGAAGTATTAACAGGTGGTGGTGGGTTGCTTCCTTTTGAAGTATCAGTAGTAACAGGTGGTGGTGGGTTGCTTCCTTTCGAAGTATCAGTAGAGTCCTTAGATAGTGTGTCACTCTGAGTTGGGATAGAAGGTGTCGTGTTGTCTTGAATGTTGTTAAAAGAGTCTTTTGAGGTTGCAGGACCAGCAGCTGATTCATCTTGGTTCTGAGATGTTGATGGTGTATCTTTTTCTTCAGTGGTATTGGTGGCGTCCTTGAAAGGTGATGTAGTGCTGTCTTTTGGCGTGTTGTTGGGATCTGGCGATGATGTATTGCTTTGAGAAGTATTAGCAGGTGGTGGTGGGTTGCTTCCTTTCGAAGTATCAGTAGTATCAGTAGAGTCCTTAGGTAGTGTGTCACTCTGAGTTGGGATAGAAGGTGTCGTGTTGTCTTGAATGTTGTTAAAAGAGTCTTTTGAGGATGTAGGACCAGCAGCTGGTTCATCTTGGTTCTGAGATGTTGACGTTGTATCTTTTCCTTCAGTGGTATTGGTGGCGTCCTTGGAAGGTGATGTAGTGCTGTCCTTTGGCGTGTTGTTGGGATCTGGCGATGATGTATTGCTTTGAGAAGTATTAGCAGGTGGTGGTGGGTTGCTTCCTTTCGAAGTATCAGTAGTATCAGTAGAGTCCTTAGGTAGTGTGTCACTCTGAGTTGGGATAGAAGGTGTCGTGTTGTCTTGAATGTTGTTAAAAGAGTCTTTTGAGGATGTAGGACCAGCAGCTGGTTCATCTTGGTTCTGAGATGTTGACGGTGTATATTTTCCTTCAGTGGTATTGATGGCGTCCTTGAAAGGTGATGTAGTGCTGGCTTTTGGCGTGTTGTTGGGATCTGGCGATGATGTATCACTTTGAGAAGTATTAGCAGGTGGTGAGTTGTTTTCTTTTGGACTATCAATAGAGTCCTTAGATGGTGTGTCACTCTGAGTTGGGGTAGAAGTTGTCGTGTTGTCTTGAGTGTTGTTAGGAGAGTCTTTGGAGAGTGCGGGGCTAGCAGCAGGTTCATCTGGATTCTGAGATGTTGGTGTATTTTGCCCAGCAGTTGGTGGAGAAGTTATAAGGTCTCGGAAATATTTTTGTTCAGCTGTAAAATTGAATTGTAATCATTTGAAAGTATATTTTACCCGGATTAGTAACTTTCTCTGTCATACTTTCGAGGTAGTTTTTATCTGTAAAGCAAAATACGAGGAAAAGAATGATCTTTATGTTCAATTTGAGATTGGTTATTTTTATCACAAGAATTGTTTCACTCACCACCACAATAATTTCTGTTTTCCTCAAATTCGTTGTTGAAATCTGTAAAAGTGATACCCACGAATTATTCGTTGAAAAAAATCTTAAATTAGGCATTCGTATTATATAATTCATTATAGTACGTTCTAAATCAGCTTTATCATCACTGTTCAGTGGTTTGTTGTTGAAGCACTCCTGATAAGCTAGAAGTACACTTCTACCTTTCTCCTGCAACTCCGGATAATCTGAAAAAAAAATTTAATATTTGAAAAAATACGATTTCTCGAAGGAGCTGATATTATTTTGAACGAGTTGAAAAATTGCACCATACTTTCATTGAATATACGAATACTTCCAGAGAAGTAACTACCGCTACAAGCTTTTAAAACGACATATGCTCGCGTTTGAACAGCGTCTGTAAATTCAATTGAAATTATTTTATTTAAATTTTTATTTGTAATAAACTGAAATGAAGCATGAAAGTTAGTATGCGATGAACATTGATACAAAAAAAAAAATTCGCTATATTTATGGAGCTCACAAAAATCATCCATTTCCTTCGTTGCACATTCGGGATTTATTTCATGTAATGAGTTAAAATATTGAAATGACATGGATTGATAGCAACTTATGCATCCTGTAGAATAAATTATATTGGATTATTCTGTTAAATTTATATTTTCATGATACGAATAAATTTCTTTTCAGCAAATAGGTAAATATTTTTCAATTTTTTTTTTCTTACCCGATGTACCAAAAACTGAAACAAAAGTAATAATACATTGAAAAATAATTGATTATAAATCTAAGTATATGGTTATTTAATAAACAGTGGTTTTCAAACTTTTTAGCGGTATTGCCTCATTTTGAGCAAAAAACCTCAACCCTTCCAAAGACTGACTAGGAGATAAGTATTTGAAAAAAATCCAAGCCAATATGCAAGTTCTTAAAAATTTTTTTTTTAAAATTGAAAAAAATGCACTGACATATTTTTAAAAAAATGAAAATGAAAAATCCGAGTAACTTTCATGTTTATTTTTGTTGTTTAATGAAAAATTCTTATTTTAAATTTTCATAATTTTTTCATACCTACTTATTTTATAATAAATTGTGATTTAAAGTTTGATAACCACTGTACTAAGCTATCTACAAGTGGAACAACTTACAATTCACAATAAATCCAAAATTTTGAGGTAACCGAGCCACTGCAGAGGGAATTTTTTGATTATTATTATTCTTGAATTTTCAACCATTTACCTAATCTACGATTATGTACTTACCGAGAAGAAATATAGTAATGCAATGTAATTGAGACATTTTTCAGTTCTTACGATTCTGATATCAGGAATGTACTTCACAATTGAAAAACTTCTGAAAAATTTCCTATATTTTCGGACGAAAAAGCGGTTACTCTTTTTGAGAAATTTTTATTGCATATTATTGTCAAACATGTCCTTAATTTATCACCTCATTATGATTTTTTTCATTTAATTTTAAATTTATTCATGAGTCGCGTGTCAAGAAATGATTTACTCGAAGCTTTGATCGTTTCAAATTTTTGTAGGTAGGTACGTTCATTTCTGAAATGTGCGTATGATTTGAGTGATTCTCAAAATCGATTTCATTACCAAGTTTTCAAAATTTGATAGAAAATTCAAAATTTTCTGTGATGAATAAATTTTTATTTTTTTACAAATGTTGAAATTTTTCCACTGAGAAACCTTCAAAGGTTTTGAAATTTAGTGAATCGTTGAAATATCTAGAAAATTTTCAAAATTTGGTACATATAAGTTAAAATTCTGGAAAATTTTCAAAATTGTATAAAAACTGGAATTTTGAGAATTTTCATCTTATTAAAAATTTGTTATGAAGTTTTTGAATTCGGAAAAATTCATTTTCAAATTCAAAATGTGAAAAAATTTCAAATTTTATGAAGGATCGTGTTTTGAAAGTTTTAAAATTGTAATTACCGTAATTTTTGAAATTCAATGTTTGATATCCTAGGTAAATTTTCACTATTTAAAAAATTTACGACATTTTTGAACTTTTGGTGTTTTTTAATTTTTGTAAAAATTTTAAAATTGTACATATCAAAATCGGAATTTTGTTCATTTTTAAATTTTCATAAATTTTAGAAATTGGATTAATTTTCAAAACTTGAAATCGTTTTTTAAATTAAAGAAATTGTAAAAAATTTTAAAATTAAGTTGAATTTAAAAATTGTGAAAAATCAAAAAATGTTATGAAAACTGGAATTTTGAAAATTTTTAAATTTTCAAAATTTGAAACATTTTTTAAACTGGAAAAATATTTTAAAAAATATTAAAAATTTGATAAGTTTTTGAAATTTTGAAAATTTATTCATAAAACTTGTTAAAAATTCAAAATGTGGAAAAATTTTAATTTGATAAAGGTTCGAATTTCAAAAGTTTTGAAATTTAAATTAATTTTTGAAATTCAGTGCTTGATAAATTTTCACAATTTAAAAAATTGGCGACATTTTTAAACTTTTGGTTTTTTTAATTTTTTGTAAAAATCAAAAATTTGTAAAAATTTCAGAATTGTATAAAAATTGATTTTTTTTTTTCATTTTTAAATTTTCATAATTTTTTGAAATTGGATTACCTAATTTTTAAAATTTAGAATCGTTTTTTAAATACCTACCTAATTAAAGAAATTGTCAAAAATTTTAAAATTTTGTAAAAATTGAAAAGTCGTATAAGAATTGGAATTTTTTGTTTACATTTTAATAAATTTTTGAAATTGGATCGCAGTTTTTAAATTTTGATTTTTACAATTTCAAAAATTTATAAATATTCAAAAATTTGATTAGGTAGGTACCTATATTTTCAAAATTGAGTGAAAATCCATACGATCGTTTTAAATAAATTTTTTTCAAGTTGGAACAATTTTCAAACTTCAGTCAAATTTTCTTATGTTTTTTAAAAGTCAATTTTTAAAGTTTGACTGGTTCTTAAAATTTAAAAAAAATTATAAATCTTCAGTAAAAATTCAAATTTGAAAATTTTTTATTTGAATAAATTTTCGAAATTAGGTAATTTTTTAAAACGTAATAATCCTTTAATGTTTGTCAAAAATTCGAAATTTGTCATACTTTTAATGGCCCTTTTTGTGTCCAAAATCCAAACCCTTATGAGCACATTTTTCAACCGATTTCAACACTTTTTTGGCTTTAGTTGTCATTGTCTTCAAACCTAAACATTTACCAGGTTGAAAAATTAACCCATCTCGGATATCTGTTCTTCGGTAACATTACACTTTCGACTTTGAAATTCTTCTTTGTCATTTTCTTTACATATATATGAAATATGTAAGAGGTGCTTCCTAGAGCCTCTATAGAAGAAGTTGTTGTGCCATTGTGAGCGAGAATAAATCAAGGATAATACGTGTCATTTTGCCAATCGACTTACTGAATTCATGTATATACTTCTTTTTGGCTTCTACACAATCAGGTTTCTGCGAGATAATCCTTTTAAAAAATGTTTATCCGCCGCTCTTATACATGCCACGCAACCTATCCGTGTATGTAGAATTCTCGTGCATAATTAATTTAATCGCCTCAAGTTTCATGTTTGTTAAGAATTATCTACCTGGTGGGGTCCAGTCTGGAAAAGAATATCGAAGGGTTAGTAATTACCATTTTATCTTGTACCTGGTTAAGCTCACGTGTAGCTTACATGATTTATGATGATTCTAAGAATCCTCGCCCTCATGAAATTAAAAATTGACGATTGAATCGTCGCAGTACTGTTTTTTTGGCACCGTCGAAAAATTTACCATTTCCAATACTACATAAATACTTGATTTTAAAAATTGGAGGGGAGGGTGGGGTCCAATCGAAATTTTTGTAATAACCAAAATTATTTCTGGTACTTCAATCTACAACTTTTGTTTGAAAATGTTTTCAATTGGACCCCTACCTCCGCCAGTTTTTAATAATATAAAAGTATCCTAGTCATATTATGCAAAATTGGAGGGGATGGGAGGATCTAATCGAAAATTTTGTTACTACAAAAATTATTTATAGGACCTCAATCTACGACTTTTGTTTGAAAACTTTTTCAATTGAATCTTTTCTTTAATTTTGAAAAAGTATCTACCTGACTTTATTATGTTAAATGGGAGGAGAGGGAGGGATCCAATCGAAATTTTTATAATAGCCAAATTTATTTTCCTAGGACTTCAAGCTACGACTTTTGTTTGAAAATTTTTTCAATTGGGCCCATCCTCCCTCACTTCTGTAATTTTTAACCAGTACCTTCTGAGTGTTATGCAAAATCGATAGAGAGGGAGGGGTTCAATTGAAAAAATTTTCAAACAAAAGTTATAGCTTGGAATCCTAGGAATGATTTCGATTATTACAAAATTTTCGATTGGACCCCTCTCTCCCCTCCAATTTTGAATATCAAGTAGCTAGGCGATCCACTCGTTAAAAATTGAACTTGAAAAAAAAAATCAACACATTTAAAGGGGAAATTTTACTTAATAAAAAAAACGAAATTTGAACGTACCAAATGAAAATTCCACATTCTCATCGTTTTAACGACTCAACTCGACGACAGAAGTCGCGAAACCGACTCATGCAAAATTACCACTTTCGCCATTACCGGCGTACGTCGCACATCACACGAGTAATTAATTTTTTACGTCTAAAATTTCGCAATTCATCGCACGAGTTGGATTTTTCCTGGCTAACTATAAATACGAAAACTACCCCTCTTTTTAAAAGTACCAGAGATCCGCATTAAACGCACACTCGTCGACGGTGTCGTACTTTAACTTTAATTAAGAAGATTTTATAATATGTATTTACGATCGAACACAGCAGGGTTGAAGTTGACTCATACGGTCGTAAAAAGTGTCGAATCGTTTGAAATCCCTAAACAAATGTATTTATATATCTATTGTTTAAATGGGGTGTGCGGCTTTGACTTGGCAAGGGGCGCAGGGTCGATTTACACTATCGCTCGTTGACGGAGTTATCATACGGATGTACATAGTTTTTTTTTTTTTTTTCATTCGGATAAGAATTAGAGTCCTAGGCGTGCGAAATTAACCGTTTATTTGTAGTAGAAAAACGTAGGTGATGTAGACTATTAAATGAAATTTGTTGCACAAGTAGATGGATTTTACTTGTTAGGGTTGGATTAGTTTAACATTGTGGTTTTTTTTTCGTGCTTTGCAGATCTATATGGAAGCTGTAGAACGCAATTGTCATGTTACCGAGTATCTTCGCTTGAAACGCCGCAGAGTACCGATACCAGTTTTACCACCCACGGTTCCTGTTCGCTTTGAGAAAAAGTTTGGGTAAGTTTTTTTCAAGCACGATTACTCCAAATTGGTGGGAAGGGCTGTGAAAGGTTTTTATGGTCGGGACAACAATTGTTTTGCGTTATCCGCAGTGAAATTCTGTGTACTTGATGAAGGGTTCGCAAGGATCGTTGATTTTTGAGTTTTTTTTAAAATGAAATTTGAACTGATGAAGGTTGTGGTGTTTTTGACATTTTGTTCGAAAAATTTGTTTCTTGAAGTTGGAAGTAAAATTTAATGTAACCCAATCTTTGCATTTTCAACAGATTTGTGATTTTTCAATACTTTAGAAATTCTTTGTTTATCGAGTTTTAACATTTCCTCACAATTCAAATTTTTCGAATTTGGTCAAGAAAAAAAAGTTGGGGTTCGGAAGTAGAGTATAGTCATTTTTATTTTATTTTTTTTATCATAATATGTGTCATGCAGATTAATAGATTTTTTGTCATTTTTTTACCCTTTCGAATTTTCTATTCAAATTTTTGGCTTAAAAAAATAGGCTGAAATGCAGTTTCATGTAAAAACTCAGTTATTAAAAAATACTTAATTACTTAGGTACTCAAAAAAATCAAATAAATTTTTTTAAAAATAAGTAATAATTAAGTACATACGAATAAAAAAATTTTGTTTACAAAATTTGTAAAAAAAAAAAAACTCCTTTAAAAAGTTATTTTAAAAAATCTCCAAGAAAAATTTTTGATGAAAAAACGGAAGAAATAATATAGTATATTTTTGGAAAAATTCTATTAATAAAAATTCATATCTATACAAAAAAAAAATCTTTAAAAAAATTTCGAAAAAAGAACGAGAAAGCTTGTGCGAGTGAAAAAAAATTATGTAAAATATTATTTTTAAACAAAATAGTGAGAAAAATATAAAGCGTTGAAAAAAATTGATTTTTACAAAATTTGAAGAAAAATCATCAGCATAAAATGTTTAAATATTTCATGATTAAAAATTTTTGAAAAAAATAGCTAAGAATTTTTTACGAATGAAAAAAAGAAAATAAATCGTAAAAGAAGATAAATCATGCATCGGAGCGAGGTTACTTTTTAGTAACTTGGTTACTTTTTTTACGGCAAGGTTACTTTAGTTACTTTTTGTCTCATTTTGGTTACTATGGTTACTTTTGGACTCATTTTAGTTACTATTTTGTCAAAAATCTGACTTGAAAAAAGAACAAGCGCTTTGAAAATTTTCTTTCCAAAAAATTTAAAAGATTTTATTTAAAAATTAATTAATTAATTGAAAAATTTATTGAGTTTTCTTTTAAAATTGAGATTTTTTTCTCCACGAACTTCAGGAATATTTATTTTGTACTTATGTATTGAAATTTAGGGTAAAAAATGTTTGCTCCAAAAAAATTGAAAGTTTGTTCTTTTATAGGTAATTCTTAAGTCGGTATGAAAAATTATGTTTTTTTTCTTGAAAAATTAAAATTTATTCTTGTCTAAAAAAAGGGAATATTTCTTTAAAAAAAAAATATATATTAAAAAAAGTAAGTAGGCAAGCGGTAATTTTTTTGAAGAAATTGAAAGATTCTTTTCTCGACAAATAAACAATTTTTTCTCAAAATTTCTTCTAAAAAATTGTAAATTTTTTCAAGAGAAACAGATTTTTTCTCATTAAAAACTTTTTTAAAATGAGAATAGCAATTTTTTCAATTTAAAAAAAATGTGGTCAAAGTATTTGGAAATCATGTTTGAACATTGAAAATTATATAATAGAGAATTCCTCAAAAACGAAATATAATATCGTTTTAACTCGTGAACTTGAAATTCTTCAAAAATTTGATTTTTTTAAATGAGTAAAACTTTCCAAAATTCAAAAATTTTGAGAAGTTGTAAATTTTACATGTTTAAAAATTGATTTTTGTGAAGAATGAAGACTTTTCAAAAATGAATTTTTTTTGTACCTACTCATTTTGCAAACCACTCGAAAATTAATTTTTTTGAACTTTAAATTTTTTATTTGAATACCTTTTAAACATAAATTTTTAGAAATCAAAATTTTTCATAATTTGAAAACAAAAATTGAGAATTTCAAAAATTATATATTTTTAATCCAGAACTTTTTAGAAATTGAAAATTGTTAATAAATTTAAATTTATAGGAATTGAAAATTGTGTTAAAAGTAAAAACTTCGAAAAGAAAAGAAAAATTAAAAATTAGGAAGTTTTTAAAAATGAACAGTATTGTTTGTAATTGAAAATTTTTCAAAAATTTATGTTGTTTTGAAATACAACAATTATTTGAAAACTGAAAACTATTTCAAAACAAATAAAAGTTCAAAATCTTTAAAAAGTTGATACCTATTTCAAGAAATGATTTTTTTTTGAATTTTCAATATTGACTTTTAAAAAAAAAATTGAAGGTTAGATTTATGTACTCAAAAATTGTGTTGTGAGCTTCTCAAGAATTGAAATTTCCTATAATGTAAAAATTGAGCACCATTTAAGCCAACTATTCAACTAAAATTCGTCATAATTATACAGAAAAAACATATTATTTTTTCATTAAAAATTTTGGCTCTCGATTTCAGGACTTGCGAAACGTCAAATTTAGCGAAAATATTGGGAAGACGGTGAAGGGGAGGGGGTTATGAGTCATTATATTTTATTCAAGTGGAAATGGAAAATTTTTGGTTACTTTTTTTGAAATTTCAGGTTACTAAAGTTACTTTTATTTTTTCAAATTTCGCTCCGATGCATGATAAATGCAAAGAGAGAAATATTTAAATAAATTTTCCTAATGAAAAAACTGTGTAAAATATTATTCAAAGAAATAGTGAGAAAAATATCGAGTAGGTAAGTATCGGAAAAAATAGATTTTTACAAAATTAAAAAAAAAAATCAGAAAAAAATGTTGAAAAATTTTACGATTAAAAATTTTCTAAAAAAATAACGAAAAATCTTGTACGAGTGAAAAAAATAAGATAGAAAAAGATAAATGCAAAGAGGAAAACACTAAATAAATTTTCGAAATAAAAAAAATCTGTAAAATATTATTCAAACAAATAGTGAGAAAAAATATCAATTTTTACAAAATTAGTTGAAAAATAAACACCAGAAGAAATGCTGAAAAATTTTATGATCAAAAATTTTCAAAAAAAAAAAAAAAAATGAAAATAACGAAAAATCTTGTACGATTGACAAAAAAAAATTATAAAAAATTCATAATAAATTATGGTAAAATGCAAGGAGAAAAATAATTAATAAATTCTCCAAGTACAAAAAAGTGTAAAATATTATTCAAACAAATACTTGATAAAAAAAAATTGAATTTTTTTTTGAATACTCATGTAAGTCATGTACATTGATTTTTAAAAAATTATTTGAACTAATAGTAAGAAAAATATCAAGTATAGAAAAAAATGACATAGAAATGAATTTTTAAAAATTTGAAGAAGAACCATTTTAAAAAAATGTTGAAAAATTTTATGATTTTATGAGGTGGAAATTTTTTCTCGATTTTTTTTTTACTTTAGAAAATCTTTCTATGTTGTAATATTTGCTTAGGTACTTTTTTTTAAATTGCATACTTACTAAAAAAATTTTGTTGAATTTTTTCAAAAAAAAAAAAATTCTTAAAATAATACATAGTTTGTGAATTTTTTTTACCAGTACTTTTCTGTTCCTCGATGATTTTTTTTCTTTTATCATAATTAGCCACAATTTTTTTCTTCTTTAAAAAAATTACTTACTTACTCAAATTATTTCATTTTTGAATAATTAAGTTGAAATTTTTTTGATACCTTGACCCTTTCAATTTTTTAGAAGTCTACCTACAAAAAAAAAAAAAAAAAAAAAACCTATTCAAAAAAGGAAAAATCATTCAGTTTTTCTTTAAGAGAAAAAATCGTGAAAAGTTTGTATGACTGAAAAAAAATCATGAAAAAATCATTGAAAACAAGAAAAATTTCCAAATCAAATTTTTAATTTAAATTTCATTAAAGGGGGGGGGGGGGGGCGATTGTCAAAAAATTAGATATTTCTATGAAAAAGTTCAGAAAAACGATTTTTATTTTTCATGAAAACAAAGTGATTTTTGGGAGATTTGAGGTGAATAGAGAATGAAATAAATTTTTTGGCCCTTTCCCAAGAAAAGTGCACATTTTTGAAAAAATAGGGCTAGTTGGAAACTGTTTTCCTTTTTTTCTCCAAAAAAATTGAGAAAGGGCTAAAAAAAATTGAATAATTTTTTTTATTATGTATAAATATAATGGAGGTCAAGCATTGAATTTTTTCTAATAACAAAATGTTCAAAAACTGTTTTTTTCTCCAACAAAATTGGAAAATAATATTCCATTATTTTCACCACTTCTATTAAATTAAATAATTGCTCAAATTTTGATCATTCAATCCTCACATTTTCTCAATATTCAATGCCTATTTGTTTGAAAGTGGTCAAGAAAAATATTACGATCCGTTATTTCGTCAAAATATACGAAAATCGCTCGGTTTTCTTTCCTTGGAAAGTTTCCTCAAACGAATCCTTGGGTACGCGGTGAAATTCACAGATAGCGTTATCAGTTAAGACTTTGCCACTTTTCCGGTTACCTTCGAGTTTTCCATTCATGTCAATGAACGACTTCAGTCTGAAATTCCAATAAGGAATTTTCTCGTGTGCAAATACGAGTACACAAAAGCTTCGGAATAGAAAAAAAGTAGGTACGAGTAGTTCAATTCGTCGAACTGTATAATAAGTTGGACTTGATGTACGTTTTTCTATTTCTCGTGTGTAATTTTTTTTTGTTCGCGTCTAGAATGGTCGTTACTTCGCTATACAGCTACGTAAGGCGGAGACGCAATCGGAAAAACATTTCTGTTCATTATTCCGAATGCGTTCGTTGATTCAAGCAACGTTTCGTGTTATCGAAATACGTAAAACGAAATTCAGAAGATGGTAATTCAGCCGTTGCTGGTACTATTTCGCACCCTTTTTCGCGATAAAGAATATTTAAAATAATCGAATAATCGAAAAATCAATTTGGCAATATCATCTTCTTTCGTCGAGAGCGTTTTACTGCGTAGGTATTTTATGTACCTACTATAAGATATTCGCATCGTTGAAAAATATAAACTCAAACGTCGAAAGGTAGGCGAGCATAATATACCTGCAGTAAAAAGAAAATAAAGAAAAGAGTACGTTTTCAAAAATGAAAAAAATTATACAGCGTACAAAGAAAATAATAGAAAATATCAAACGATCCGACAAATTTTTATCTTTACAGTACAGCATTGCTAATTAAACAGCGAGTATTTAAACTGCACAGTTTAATTTAAGAGGGCTTCAAAATAAGGACATTATGGTCGTCCAGGGACGCAAGAAGTACTTCTGGGATCGTCCGTAACGAAATTAAGTCGCAACCAGAACAAATTAAAAGTGGAAGAATTTTCCAAATAAAGCGATCCTTGTCGGTGGAAATTGTTTTGAACGCAGGTACCTTTCTGGGTCGGGGGCGCGATGCTGCGTAATTTTTATGCCAGAGGCGTACGATTCTTGTAATCAGAATTATTTCGAATGCGGCCATATTTTTCTATAGCGTTCGTGTTATTGCTGGAGTTTTCACTTCAGTTTGTATAACTCGACGTCTCTCTGTTCATTTCTTCGCCTAGAAGCTCGACCATTCTCCAAGTATAGGCAAGTACCTACGGTTTCGCAAAAAGCTACAGGAATTTTATTAAACGGCGTGAAAAGTTTGAAAGGTCGAAAGCCAGGGTACGTTTCAGGTGATTGAGTAATTAATTTGTCTTCTCGGTGAGATGGAGTGGTTTGCGGCGGTTATGGTGTACCGTCAAATGGTGCTTTATGTAGGCTACTAAGTCCTTTTAATGGTTTTTAAACACCGGCTCGCAATTAATGGCTCGATGGCTGATTTAAATGAGAGGCTGTTTTATGCGCATTTCCAAGTGTCCTAAAAGGGTGCCGCGGTGTTTTGTTGGGTGTCTAATGAAGCTCGAATGTGATTTTATGTTTTTGCTGAAAAATTTCTCAATTTTACAAGCAAGTGTTTTTTATAATAATATTATTTTGATCCTAAAAAAATTGAATTTCTTTTATATTTTTTGAATTGGGATGAAAAAATTACCTTTTTTTTCTCAAGGAATTAATTTTTCTCTAAAAATAAGAGACATTTTTGTAAAAAGAAAAAAAGAAAAATTTTTACTACAGTAAAAAAAGTAGAGGTTAGTTTTTTTTTTTTTTTTGAAAAAATTCAGAGATTCTTTTCTCTACAAATGAACGACTTTTTCTCTAAAAAATAAATTTCTTCTCAAAAAAATTTGAAATTTTTCAGAAGAATTAGGTAGAGGTTACTTTGTCGAAGAATAAAAAAAATTTCTTCGCAATTTTTTTTTTTTTTAAATGAGAATTAATTTATCAATTAGGTATTAGCCATTTTTTTATTTAAAAAAAAGTGACCAAAGGATTTAAAAACAATTTCTGAAAATTGAAAACTAGAAGAGAGAACTCCTCAAAAACGAAATATAAAAAAAAATTTCAACTCGTGAACTTGAAATTCTTCAAAAATTGAATATGAAGACTTTTTAAAAATGATAAACTTTTCTACCTATCTACTCATTTTGCAAACAACACAAAAATTGATTTTTTTCAAACTTATGATTTTTTAGTCATTATTATTTTGTATAAATTTGGAATTTTTTATTTGAATAAACATATTTTTAGAAACAACTATTTTTCAGAGACTAATTTTTTTTAGAAATTGAAATTAGGTACCTTTTAAATTCCTATAAAAATTTTTAAAAATTGAAAATTTGTTCATAAATTGAGATTTACGTGTAGAATTGAAAAATTGTTTGGAAAATAAAAACTTTAAAAAGTCAAAAAAAAGATAAAAAAATATAGGTAGGTACAATATTTTTCAAAAAAATTTCGTTTTTTTGAAATCAAAAATTATTTTAAAATTGAAAACTGTTTCAAAATACTTAAATAATTTTTTAAAGATTAAAAACCTAAAAAACTGAACATTTCAATTTTTGTTTTTTGAAAATCAAGTCAAGAATTGAAATTTTTTATAAATTAAACATTGAAAACCAATTAAACCAACAATAATTTATCACGATTAAGAAAATACGCATTTTTCAAAATTTTGACCCTGTATTTTAGGAATTCCAAACCGTCGAAATCAGCGAAAGTATTGAAAAAAATTGAGTTTTTATTTGAGGGGCAATGGAAAAATTTTGGTTACTTTTTTAGTTTTTTCCGAAAAAAAAAACAAAAAAAAAACTTGAGCCTAAAAAATATCTTAATGATTTCAAAATATTTGGAATTTTTCCAAAAGATTTTTTCTTTTAAAAAAAATGAGATATTTATCTTAGAAAATTGAAACATATTTTTCTTTGGAAAAAGTAGAAACTTTTTCTCGATAAAAAAATTTATCTAGAGCAAAAAAAATATCTTAACTAATTATTTCAAAAAATTTGGAATTTTCCTAAAAAAAAAATCCTTTAAAAAATTGAGAATTTCTCTTTTAAAATTGAAACCTATTTTTCTTTGAAAAAGTAGAAACTTTTTTTCGATAAAATTTAGTTTCTCTACCCATTTTTTTACTTCAAAAAATTGTGTTCATTTCTGGAGAATTTTTTGAATTGATTTGCAAAAATGAAAAAACAATTAAATCACTTGATCAAATTATTGATTCATAAGAACGATCAATTTACAAAAATGAATAAACAAAATGGTGATTTATTAAAATTGAAGAATTGGTCAATTAAAAAAAAATTAATGAACAAAATCAGAAAATTTTCAAATTAAAAAAAAAATCTTGGAAAAAAGATCATTCAACTTTTTGTCTTTTTTTGAGGTGAGGGGGGGCTCCATTCTCTGGGATTGCTGTGAAAAATCTTTCAATTTCTTCAGTGAAGAATAGGTAATATCTTCAGTGAAAAATGATTTGTCACAAGCTGTGCGCCAGTTATTTTTTTGACAATCGGCTATTTTTACGAACACCCGCCTGCTGCATCAACCTTGAATTTTACCAAGTCCAACACTACATAAATAATTGATACTCAAAATTGGAAATTTTTCTCATAACCAAAATTATTCCTAGAACTTCAAACTAAAACTTTTGTTTGAAAATTTTTTCAATTGGCCCTCTACCTCCCTCTTGTTCTTAATAATGTTTTAATGTCTCTTGAATAAGTTATATGTATTATCCAAAATTGATGGCGGGGCATGGGTCCAATCGAAATTTTTGCAATGACAAAAATTATTTCTGGAACTTCAAGCTACAACTTTTGTTTGAAAAAATTTTCAATTCGACCCTTCTCACAATTTTGAATAAATACCTACCTAATATTATGTGAAATTGGAGGAGGAGGAGGGGTCTAATCGAAATTGTTATAATAACCAAAATTATTTCTAGGACGTTATTCTGCAACTTTTGTTGAGAAATTTTTTCAATTGGCCCCTTCCCCCGCACTCCTCTAATTTTTAATTCTATCTGCGGAGTGTTATGCAAAATCGGTTGGAAGGGAGGGGTCCAATTGAAAAAAATTTCAAACAAAAGTTGTAGCTTGAAGTCCTAGGAATAATTTTGGTAATCACAAAAATTTCGGCCGCGCCCCTTCCTCTCCTCCAATTTTGAATATCTATTATTCATAAAAATATTTTTGATATTATTGAAGAAAAAATTTTTTGAATTATTTTTCATTTTGGCTTCAAGTGTATTTTGAGAGCTCTTTCTCCGAAAGAAAATCATAATTTCTCATAGATTTTACTTTGGTTCATTTAATCATCGAATTTTTATCTTCAACAAATTTTTTTCTTTATTTGTTTTTTTTTTTGCTTTTTTTGGGACCATGTAGAATGACGATATCATCTTGACCTATTGCGAATCTCTTCGATCGTATGCACTAAACATCGCCCCACGAAAAGCTTTTAATTCGATTTCTCCATTATTTAAAACGAGCTCGAGCTTTAGGAAAGAAAAAAACTACATGCTCGACGTACGCCTCAGCATTCTCTCGCCCTTATGCACGTAATAGCTTAGATCTTATATTCAGATTTCTAGATGCGAAAATCCAATCTTAAATCGGAGTAAAAGTGAACCAGCGTCGGTACAAAGGTCGTAAAAAAACGCATCGTTTAATGTAAACTCGTCGTCATCTCGGTAGTCGGTTTCCAGTCAATTCTTTTTAAAAAGGCTCGTCGTCGTACTTACACATACGAGGAGGAAAAAAATCTCGTTTTTAAATAAAGGCTTTGGGCGAGATTACCGGGCGCGTTGACTTTTCGTACACACCACACACACGCGCCCGGCACACGTGTTGATGAATTCGAGATAGTACGTAAAAGCAGCCGGAGCAGCAGCATGCAGAATGCAAAGCAAAGGCGAAGGCAAACGCCAGAGCCACAGGATCCGCTGCAGTTCACATTTTGCAGTCAATAAAGCCATCCGAGAGTCGGCTTCGGAATGCGGTATTAAGAAAAGCCAAAGGATTGCAATTCGCTCGAAGGGAAATTAATTAAACTTAATCTGATTATAATTACCAGAATACGATTCCAATTAGCAATTTATAAGCCGCAATTCGTTGCGTATTCTGATTACGGTTCGAAGGGATGAGAGAGAGAGGAGAATGGCTGAAATCTGTTTTTTTCCCTACTCCCGAACCTGCCTATCTGATGGAAAAACGAAAAAAAAAAAAAAAAAGTAAAAAAAGAATTTAATAGGTTTTTTGTATAACGTTGTATATACGACGACGTCGTGTTATTGGAGGGCTCCGATTCTCATTTACTGATTACGATCCAAAGTACACTCGTTTTTAATAACGAGCTCGGCTTTCAGTCTGAGTCGAAGAAATTTCCTTAATTCGAGTCGTTTACGTGTAATGCGAACTCGAAATAAGTTTGTATTTTACAATAAACCCCGCTAAACGTTTTTTTACCTCCTCTCTGCGTGCTGTGTGCGAAGTAATCGCGCATTTACCTATCAGAATATTAGGTACATTGTTGCTTTAGCTCGAGCATGATTTCGCCATCGCCCTCAAGTGGTAATCTAATCCAATGAGCATATACCTGCACGCCTGGCCAACCTTATAGACGATATATTTTTTAATTCATTCTCGTCTCCCGTGAGAATAACCGCAGCCCAGAGTTTACTTAGCGTACTAAAGGATGAACTAAACATTGTATCAACAAAGCTGGATTATCTTTTGAAAAATTCATTCAAACTAGAAGGTTTGTTCAGCAAGATACTGTAGAAAAGGTACTAACGCAAAAACATATCTAAATATGTACTCGACCCTCCCCCCACTACCCTGCCTCACTCCTTCGTCCTTTCCTAGAGTACACGAATCTTACAGAAAAAGTGATAATTAGGAACAGAATGAGGTAAATTACTAGGTACCTAAAGTAATAAACTTGGAACATGATTGCTCTGGGCGACCGTACCACTTTCCATTTCGCTGCGAAATGCAGCTTAAGCACTTATAAGTATACGCGATACCGTAATTAACCTTAAGAAAGAAAAACATCGTAGACGAGTAATTCGAGTAAGTAATTTTTCTTTAAACGTCGACTTAATTCGAGTTTTTTTTTTCTCCCTTTTTCTTTTTATACAGAATTTCACGCCCAAATGAAGCGGCACGCCTCTACGAAGAAGACGCCGAGCAACGTCAACGTAGAGAAAACTCGGTACGTAGACTTATAAGCATAATATTTGTTTAAGTAAATAATGACTGAGCATATATCTACAGCTCTCATAGTATGTATTAGTAGGCTTAAGATATCTCTCCACATCCATCCATATGTATGCAGTAACCTCGATTATCTGAGTTAATTGACGGGTCGGGGAGGGTCGGTTAGTTGGTTTTTTATTTATTTGTTGGAAAAATGAAACGAATGAACTCCTATTGCAAAAATTTCATAAAAATGACCGACCAAACAGAAAATAATGAAAATCAATTCGGATTAATTGAAAACCAATTTTTAAAAAATGATTGAGAAATTTCTCAATTGTTTGAGAGCTTTTTGAAATTTTTTTGGATTAAAATCTATTTTATTAGTTTTTCTGGAGTAAAAAAAATCTTCTTTTTTTTTGGAATAAGGAAATTTCACAATTTTTTGAAATGGAAAAATTTTATATTTTTAAGAATACAATTTTGTTTGTATTTTTTAAAAGAATGAAAAAAAAAATTTTTGAACAAAGGAATAAGACCTTTTTTGACGTAAAAAAATTTTTTTGGCAAAAGAAAAATTCACATTTTTTCAAAATGAAAATATAATCACCTATTCTATTTTTTAAGATTTAAAAAAAAAATTTAGGAATACATAGAAAAGTCAAACTTTTTTGTTGAATAAACAAATTTAAAATTTTTTCAGGATTTAGGAAATTTTGGAATTAATTTTACTTATCTGATTTTATTTGGGGTAAATAAGTAAGTATTTTTAGGAATACGGAAATTTCACGATTATTTGAGATGAAAATTTTTTCTAAAGATGAATTTAGGAATCTTTTTTTTTTTTTTTTTTTTTTTTTTGAAGTAAACAAAATATTTTCTAATTTTTGTTTTAAATGAAAAAATTCCTTAATTTTTTGGAATATAATTTTTTTTTCACGATTTAGGAAATTTTGGAATTAATTTTACCTATCTGATTTTATTTGGGGTAAATAAGTAAGTAAGTATTTTTAGGAATAAGGAAATTTCACGATTTTTTGAGATTAAAATTTTTTCTAAAGATGAATTTAGGAATAATTTTTTTTTTTTTGAAGTAAACAAAATATTTTCTAATTTTTGTTTTAAATGAAAAAATTCCTTAATTTTTTGGAATATAATTTTTTTTTCAGGTTTTATGAAATTAAAAAAAAGTTTTAAATAAATTTAATTTTAATTTTTTGAGGTAAATTTTTTTTGATATGAAAAAATTACATTTTTTCCTTTCAAATAAACCAATTTTCTAATTTTTGTTTTACCTGTTTAAAAAAATCAAATTTTTCAAGAATAAAACAATTTGCTTAAAATGAAATAATTTATTTTTATTTTTTCAGGATTTGTAGAATATTATTAAAAAAAAGTTCGAAATAAATTTTATTTTAATAATTTTTACTGATTTTTTTGGGGTGAGAGGGATAAGAAAAGTTTAGATAGAATTTTTTGAAATTAAAAATTTTCGGATGAAAAAGTTTCATTTTTTTGGAATATGTAGGTAAACAAATTTTCTAATTTTTGTTATAAATGAAAAAAATTCAAGTTTTGTAAGAAACATAAATAAATTGGTAAATTTTATAGAATAAAATTTTTATTTTTTTAGGATTAGGTATTTTAAAAAAAAGTTTGAAATTTTATTTCAATTTTTTACTGTAATTTTTTGTTGGGGGAATATGTAAAGATAAATTTCACAATAATTGTTTGAGATGAAATTTCTTTATTTTTTTCAAAGATGAAAATTTTTCAAACTTTTGAGAATAAAAATTTTAAGTTTTTTGGAATAAAAAATTTTTCAATTTCTTAGATGTAAAAATTTCAGAATTTTTCGGTATAAAATTTTTGTTTTTTCCAGGGATTAGGACATTGAAAAAAAGTTTCAAATAAATTCAATTTTAGTTTTTTGAAATAGATAATTTTTTTTTAGGTAAAGAAATTTTACAATTTTTCCAGATGAAAATTTTTTCAATTTTTTTAGGATAAAAAATGAGCAAATTTTATTTTATTTTGGGGGGGGGGGAAGGTGGGGGGGGGGGAGTCGGTAAGGAAATTTCACAATTTTTTGATATGAAAAAATTTTCTGTTTTTTAAAGATGAAGATTTTTTAAACTTTTAAGATTATTTTTTTTGGAATAAATAAATATTTAAAAATTTTTGGAATGAAATATACGAAATTTTACAATTTTTTCTAATGAAAAAAATTTTTTTATTCGGATAATCGAGAAATCAGTTTTAATCGAAGGTCGGGTATAATCGAGGTTCTACTGTAGATCACCTATAGCAAGTTAGCTACCTACAACCTACGTCAAAAAGAATCAATTTTCGGCTACAAAAATGCTCGTAATTAGATTTACTTTGGCAATTACGAATTCTCTGCGGAAAGAAAACAGAATTGTGGAATTTTTTTAACGCCCTTTATGGCCTTTTCCTGTACCCATTTCTCCCACTGCATCGGTGCGATACGTTCGTAGTACGTACTTGGGGGGTAGGTATGATTTAAAGCAGATATCTATCGTGGTTCGGTGGGATATGGTGAAACGAGTACGGGCACGAGCACGTTTAACGCACAAGTCGTACAGTCATCATCCCCAATCATTCGATTCACGCGCTACTATGTTATAGGGTGGCCAAAGGGACGTTCTGGTTCACCCTGTGTTAGTCATTTTTGTCATGCTATAAATCCGCCGCTTGGCCAAGATTTAAATCAAATTTACAACGATTTAGGATTTTATACCGTATATCTACGCCCTGGCCCTGGCGACTGACTTCGTTTTATGGGTGGTGATTTTATGGGTGTTGTCTGTAATTTTTTTTCTCGGAGGATGGATTTTTTTAAAAGATGTATTGTCGAATTCGAGTGTGAATTCGGCTTTAAAAAATTTGTATCATTGATTTTTGAAGATTATCAAGGAAACTGTTGCGACGTGGTCCCTATCACGATTAAGTAGGTATTCGTACGTTTAGTTTTGAGTTATATGTGGTTAGTCAGATTGTCAAATTTTGTACTTCTCTAACTCGGTAGTTATTTTTTGTCACGTCATTCGTTCTGTTTTGTTCGGTAAAAGCTCTCGGAGCACATACGTTTAATTTTTATACGATGACTTACACGTCATCTTTTTTCGAAATAAAGTTCGATTTATTTTACGATCTTTTCCGTCAATTAATTATTTTCGTCGAAATACCCGAAATCCCAACATGATAGCAGTGAGCGTGGTTCTGATTCGATTTTTTAATACGTTTTCGCTCGATTCGTTTGATAATAAATTATTTAGATTTCGCGAATGAATATGAAAGATCCGATCTGTGAATTTTCGGTGCGTCGTATACATAAACGCAATGAATTCGTTTCATCCGAAAAACAGACAAGTTCCCCGTCGCAGAGTTCGTCTACCGCGTCCATGTCATCGTTCTTCGATACGTTTGTTGACTTCGAATCATCCGTTGATTCCGATACAGCTTCGTGCATCAAAAATCCGTCCGTCGGTAAGCAATCGAGTGCGTCCTCGGTTTCTTCATTCGTTGGAAGGTTTAATCGATTCATCCGTTGAATCTAATTCCGAATTTCCGATACTTCGTGTTCAAGAATTCGTTTCACCCGTTCCGTCGTTCGTCGACGTAAAAAATATCCCGTCGTTCGTCGACGTAAAAAATATCCCGTCGTTCGTCGACATAAAAAATATACAGTCATTCGTCGACGTAAAAAATCTCAATTCATCCGTTGAATCGTCAAACGAATTCGGTTCATCCGAAAAATCGTCGAGCCCGTCTTCCTCCTCATCGTCAGATACGTTCGTCGATGAAGAAAATCGCGATTCATTCGTTGAATCTGGTAAATCCATCCGGTCGAGCGGAAATGCGGTAGCAAGCGGCGACAAAAATGCAGTAGCGAGTGGCGACAGGTACGAGTCTGCAAACAGCGACGAAAAAGTGAACGTGAACATTGGTATGGCGGCGAATAGCGGCGTAGGAGGCCCAGAAATCAGTGCGGCAGTTAATTTGATGGCACACGTAAACGCGAACGACGACATTGGTGTAAATACGAGCGACGATCGGCTACAATACGAACACGTGGATAGCACGTCGGCGAACTGCAAGGTAACGGTGGCAAAAGATACGACGGCAAGCGACGCGACAATTGAAGTGACCTACGGCGATCGAGATGCACCAAATTACAGCGCAATGACTAGAAACGGCGACGAACGTGCGATAATCAGCGAGACGGTGAATTTGACGGCATATGGCCGAGACGCGGAACGCGATACGTACGAAAATGCTAACGACAACGACAGCGAATCTACGAGCGACGAAACGACGGCGATTTACGTACGCACGACGATAGAACGCGTAGCGACGACAAATATGATTCCGAAGAGTCAGTGAGATACGCGACTTGAAGACGCTCAGCGACGATATGTAAGACGACGCCGAATGCAAAGACAGGTGATGTCGAATAGATGCGTGATTTTTGCTTTACGAATTCGATTTGACTATATGCGGTATGTTTTATTGGATTGTATGTTTTTACGAATTTTTGGTATATGTATACGTAATTATTTTTTAGCGAATTTGACGATGTGTGTAGGTATATCTTTTGCGATACGATTTTTCGAACGATTTCTCGATGCGATTATGATTATTGTACGAATGTTTTTTGAATGTGATTTAAGTTATGTATACGTGATTCTATTCGATATTTTAATTTTTACGTTTATCTGTTATGTTCTTTTTTTATTGTATTTTGGTTAAATTTGTACAATCTGAGGGGTGGTGTTGCGACGTGGTCCCTATCACGATTAAGTAGGTATTCGTACGTTTAGTTTTGAGCAAAGTTATATAGAACAAGATAGTTACCACACTCCCCATATAAATAATGCAATTCTTTTCTGCCACTCTTACGGCGGGCAAATCGCTCACTATAGAGCGCGCTTGATACGACGGGTGATACACTGTTATCAAATCATCATATGAAATGTGAAGTGATTAACCATGATCAACTGTTGCATGTGAAATTTTTTAATGTGAATTGAAACATTTATAATGATTTAAATATTTAGTTATTGATAAAATGGCCTATTGTTGTGTTCCTAATTGTAAGACTGGGTATAAAAACAGCAGCAAACGAGATAAAAATGGGGAAAAGCTACACTTATTGTATGTTCCAAAGGTAAGATTTTTCAAAGTTTCATTACTTCACAAAAATTGGAAGGGAGGAAAGGGTCTAATCGAAATTTTTGTAATAACTAAAAGTATTTGTACAACTTTAAGCTACAACTTTTGTTTGAAAATTTTTTCAATCGGGCCCCTTTCCTCCCCCCCTGTTTTTAAAAATGTATTTGAAGGAGTTGGATTATCCAAAATTGGTGGGGAGGGAGGGATCCGATTGAAATTTTTGTTATCACCAAAATTATTCCTAGTACTTCAAGCTACAACTTTTGTTTGAAAATTTTTTCAATCGGGCCCATTACCCTCCCCCTGTTTTCAATAATGTATTTGAATGAGTTGGATTATCCAAAATTGGAGGGGAGGGAGGGGTCCAATCGCAATTTTTGTGATAACCAAAGGTATTAGCGAAACTTCAAGCTACAACTTTTTATTGAAAACTTTTTCAATTGAGCCCCTCTCTCTCCACTTATTTTGCATAACACTCCCAAAATACTAATTAAAAATTGAAGGGGGAAGGGGAAATGGGTCCAATTGAAAAAAATTTGCAACAAACTTGTAGCTCAAAGTTTTAGGAAAAATTTTGGCCATGACAAAAATTGCGATTGGACCTCTCCCTTCCCTCCAATTTTGGATAATCCAACTCATTCAAATACATTATTGAAAACAGGGGGAGGGTAAGGGGTCCGATTGAAAAAATTTTCAAACAAAAGTTGTAGCTTGAAGTACTAGGAATAATTTTGGTGATAACAAAAATTTCAATCGGATCCCTCCCTCCCCACCAATTTTGGATAATCCAACACCTTCAAATACATTTTTAAAAACAGGGGGGAGGTAAGGGGCCCGATTGAAAAAATTTTCAAACAAAAGTTGTAGCTTGAAGTTGTACAAATACTTTTAGTTATTACAAAAATTTCGATTAGACCCCTTCCTCCCTTCCAATTTTGACTATAAAGTATTATGTAGCACTGGACTTGGTAAAAATTTATCGAAGTTGCACCCCATGAATGTAAACAAAACAATCAATCTAGACGTTAGTTGAAAATTATAGCAAAAATGCAAAATTAGTAATTTACTGAAAGTAAAAATGAAAATTTCGCGGGTAATTCATTCAAATCAAATTTAAAATTGAATCAATCCATTAACTTTCAATATAATTCAATGCATTATATGTATCACCCGTCGAATGCAGCGCTCTCAGTGATGTACTTTGGCGAAATGGGCGTGGCTAACCGGAGTGTGGTAACTATCTTGTTCTATATAACTTTGGTTTTGAGTTATATGTGGTTAGTCAGATTGTCAAATTTTGTACTTCTCTAACTCCGTAGTTATTTTTTGTCACGTCATTTGTTCTGTTTCGTTCGGTAAAAGCTCTCGGAGCACATACGTTTAATTTTTATACGATGACTTACACGTCATCTTTTTTCGAAATAAAGTTCGATTTATTTTACGATCTTTTCCGTCAATTAATTATTTTCGTCGAAATACCCGAAATCCCAACAGAAACAATTCAAAATGAACATAAATTTTTGAAAAAAATTGAATTAGTACTTTTTAAATGGAATTTGAAAATATTACTTTCGAACAAAGTGAAGTAGGTAAGAAAAAACAATTCTTCAGGAAAAATCAATTTTTTAGTCCTTTAACTTTTTGATAAATTTAAAAAAAAAAAGTTATCTCGACGGAAATATTAAGGATTAAAAAAATTGTGAAATCGTAAAAAAAAAGAGGTAAATTTCAAGAAATAAGTACAAAGAAATCTGAAAAACTTGAAAAATTGTAAATACCTAAGTACTTATTACTAAAACTTTTCCAAAATTAAAAAAAAAATGATCAAAATAATTTGAGGAACCAAAATTAATAAATTACAGAAAAGTGCGAAATTTGAAGGTGATGAAAAATGGGGGGAAAAAATGAAAAATCATAAAAAATTAGAAATTTTTAATTCATTAATAATTTGAGAAAACTAAAATAAATTGAATAATGCAATAAAAATTCAAAAATTTGGAAAAATTGAACAAATCAGAAATTTGAAAAAAATTACCTAGTCAAGAAGTTGAAGAAAAAAATTTATAAAATTTGAAATAATCAAACAGTCATAAAAAATGAGAATTTAGAAAGAGTAAAAAAAATGAAAAATTACAAAAAATTACAAATTCAAAAAAATGACACTTTGAAAGTTTTTAAATCATAGTATAATAATTGTAAGTTTTATGTAATTGTAAAATTCAGAAAAAATGATAAATTAAAATATCATTGGAATTGAAAAAATTGACAATTAGGTAACTAAAATATTGCAAAGTTGGTAGGTACTTGAAAAAATAAATATTTGAAATAAATGACAGATCATAAAAAATTGGAAAAAAAGAAACCATTTCCTTCTAATAAAATGTCACAAAAATTGAATTATTATGGAAAAATAAAAAATTATAAAAATTAATTGAAATGTTGAGAAAATTTTGTAATGCTCGTATTGATGAATTAAAAAAAGTAATCACAAATTTTTTTTCTCGATTTTTTAGATAGGTAGGCACGATATGTAGGGTGCATGGGAAAAAGGGCCCTAGCTACGTCGACATTTTTTATTTTCAATTTTTATTACTAAGTCTATATGATTAATCATCGGAAATCGAATGGAAGTGGTTTCAGGTCCATATCTTTAAAAATTGAGAAGAAATATTTTTTTCCTATCGTTACCTAGTTGTCTAAAAAATTCAAAGTTTGGAATAGTGCTCCCCGACGCTCTGCCCCGAATGAATCTACAAACTCCACGAGGCACTAGAAAAGTCACGACATTGTACGACGACATTTCCTCGACAGGAAACACTCGTACTGTTGGAAAATACTTGATAACCACACGCTCATATCCTCATTATCGGACAATTTTAACCTCTCCTCGGTTTAATTTTCTATCGAAAAACCGACGCGGAGCGGTTCATTACCCGGCACCGAATTCGAATCGCGTTTTGAAATTCGAAACGGAAATATACTCGCGTTAGGGTAAATTCTTCGCAGCCGGCGTGGTCGGGCTCGGGGGGTTTTTAATTCGGAAATGACATTTTCTTATGTAAAATTCGATCGAAGCCCAGAGTCGATTTCGCACTTCAGCCCTCGTTATTCGCACCCGAACCAAAAGTCGCAATATCTAAGCCAGTGATTATTCGATAAACTGTCGCGTCGTTCGCTGCTTAATGTCATGTTACCATCGCATCGCATAGGTTTTAATAACCAACCTCGCAACCGAAAACGATTCATTAAAGTTGGCAAAAAAAAATACACCCTTCGAGGAAAGAAAACGAACGCGAACGTAGAGCCAAGTCGCTCAAAAAACCCCTCTAATTTGATATTCTTATAGCCTTAGATTAACACCTTTCTAACGCTGATTTATTAAGCCAACGATTCTTATAAGTGCTTTTTCTGATCGCCTTATATATTATACAAAAGTTAACCCGCTTCGTTATAATATTTTTTTTTTTTTTGAGTGAAAAAATGAGGAAAAATATAGGGAGAGGTGACTCGATATGGAAAATTTTTACGTTGAACTAAGAGCGTAGGAGGAGGGATCAAAAGACACGTGTCCGCAGATGTTTTTCGTATATTTGCGAAAAAATCCATTAATTTAGACGTGTCACAATAGTGTCGAGATCATTTTTAAATAGGCTTAAATAGGTTGGAGGAGAGTACAGCGTCAGCATATCGAATTGAAGGGTGAAAGGCGACAGAGAGGAGAGGTGTGCAAATGCATTATGTAAATTATGCTATGTCTGAACTGACTGAAGTCATACGCCGTATTGGCTCTTTTTTTCTCGCCTATGTTGTTGGATTATTTCTTTTCGTCGATTCTCCTCTCCCTTTTTATATTTTATTTGAAGAAGAGTGTATCGCGTTTAGATGATTAGCAATGTATTCGAGTGGCCCTTTCAATTAGCGCGATTGATTTGAGATGTTAGTTTGAGTAATGATTGATATGTTTTTGAGGAAATAATAAAATGGATTTTAGATTGGGGGGTTGAAATGTTGATTTAGATGTGATTTGACTATAACCCGACGGACTAGCCTAATTTTTTGAGTTTTTTGTTCGTCGGGGGAGGGGAGGGAAATTTCTTCAATTTAAAAAAAAAACTGTCTTGTAAATATATATATTTTTTTTTAAATTTAATTTCGATTTTTAATGTTTTGTTCAAAAAAACAGCTCTACAAAATTTTATTCGAACGCTAATTTTTCAAAAAATTTTCAAAATCAATTTTTTATCAATTATTGAGAAAATTTTTTAATTATTTGAACAATAATTTTGGAATAATTTTTCATTCAAAACTTCAATGAAAAATAAGTTTTGAAAATTTTGTTGAAGCACATTTTTATACTCAACTTTTTGACGAAATTATTATTATTTTTTGTTTTGGTCCAAGCCCCAATCCAAAAAATTACTAGGTATTTTTTAACATCTTGTTTGAAAGAAAATTTTTCATTTTTTTTAGTGTTTTTTTTTAGTATTTTTTTTAAAAATTTTTAAAGGTGGATAATTAATTTTTTCAAGATTTTTACAGAAATCGATTTCTATTTTGAATATTATTTTTTCAAACAAAGAATTTTTTTTAATTTAAAAAAAAAGTTGTCATGAAAAATTAATTATTGGTTTTTTTTTGAAAAAAAATTATTCCCTTTGAAAAATTGATTCTTAAAAAAAAAAAAAAGAAATCTGAAAAAATTGATTCAATTTTTTTTTTAAATAAAAAAATGTCAAAAAATGCTTTGAACAAATTTTTCACATTTTATTCAAACAAGATTTTCAAATTTCTTACGTCATTTATTTTTTGACTTTTTTTTTATTTTCCAATTTTCTCAATTTTAATTTTATAAATTTAATTTCCCACTTCTTTGTGAATTCTCAATTCAAAAATTCAATTATCAATCAAATATTCATTTTTCCCACATGTTTCGATTTTTCAATTTTTAGATTGAATAATGATTAGGTAATTTTTTCAATTGGTAGAACATTTGAATTTTTTCCTACTTTGGCAGGTTTTTCTGATTATTTAAATTACTTTAAAAATGACGATTTTTTGTGATATAATTTCATAAAATTTTTAATCGGTACTTATTTTTTAGACTGTTTAATTTTTTTATCTGTAATTTTTCTGAATCGTTCAAATTTTTTAATACCTACTTAGTACACACCTTGAAATTCCTCACTTTTTTGTAATTTTTATATTTTTGAAATATTTCAAAATTATTGGCAATAACTTATATAAAATTTCCTGAATATTTTGGTTGATAATAATTTTATAATTATATTTTTTTGTTTTCTGATTTTTTAAATTACTTGATGTTTATAATTTTTGATATTTCCAAAAGTGTTCTTTTTTTTTCAATTTTTAGATTTTTCTAATTCTTTTAATAATTTAGTACCTTCCAATTTTCCACTTCTTGCAATTTCTCAATTTTTTCCTATCTACTGTTTTCGAATAAGTACTTATTTTTTAGATTAGCTCTATTTATAATTTTTCCGTTTTCAATATGACATTTTAGGTTATTTTTTTTTTGTTGCTTTTTTCGAGTTTTTTAAAATAAGTTCTTATAAATTATCAATTTGTAAAATGAATTTTCCAATTGTAGGTATAATACTTTTATCGTTTCCAATAATTTCTAATTTTTCAGAATCTTTCATTTTAAAAATTTTTTTCTGAACAGTTTTAAAACAAGTTCTTATAAATTATCAATTTGTAAAATGAATTTTCCAATTGTAGGTATAAAACTTTTATCGTTTCCAATAATTTCTAATTTTTCAGAATCTTTCATTTTTTAATTTTTTTTCTGAACAGTTTAATTTTTTTGTATCTTCCAATTTTCAATTTTTTTTAGTGTTCCTGAATTTTAAAAATCATGTAGGTACTTCAAATTAATTTCCAAGTTTTTTGTGATTTTATTAATTTTGTCAAATTGTTTCTAAAAAACACAATTTTATAAATTTTGTAATTTTTCAGTTTTCTGAATTTTTTTGATCAATTTTAACATTTTAATTTTTCTTCGTCTTTATAAATTAATGAAGTTTTCTCCATTTCCATAAAATATAATGTTCATTTGCTATTGATTTGTAATTTTTTTCTGAATAATGTTTCAATTTTTTTGGATTGCTTTCAAATTTCTGATTTTTTTTTTTTCATTTTGTCTACAAAACCATTAGGAATATTTTTCACAGCAAAAAATTATTGAGATTTTTTTTTTTCAAAGAAATATTTACCATAAATAATTAAAATACATTTTTACAAAATTTTATTTAAAAGTTCTATAAGATTTTTTTTAACTTAGCAAAGAAATTGCAACAAAATTAGGATGTTTGTTGATGAAAAAAGAGATTTTTTTTCTTCAAAAAATTTCAATTTTTTTAGTTAACATTAAAAATTGAAAGATTTTCTTTTTCAAAAAAATGTACCTCAAAGAATCGAGCGCTTTTCATCTCCAAAAAAAATTGAAAGTATTTATTTTCAGAATTTTTTTCAACGTCAACTCCAAAAAATTAAAATTCATTTTTATAAATTTAAAAAAAATTGTAATATTTTATATCTTATTAGCAAAGAATTGCAACAAAAATTGGTATTTTTTCTCAAAAAAGAAAGAAAAAAAATGTTTTTAAAATAAAAATTTAAAAGATTTGTTAGGGTAATATTCCTTGAAAAAGGAGGGATTTTCTTCAAAAAAGGAAAGATTTTTGAAAATTCGAAAGAATTGAGAAATTTTTTATTTCATAGAAATTTAGATTTTTCAAATTAAAAAAAGAGAAATTTTATTATCTAAAAATTTTGAAATTATGTATGATTGAATAATTATTGTAGGTACTCGTATATTATATACCCATGTGAAATTTTTAGATTTCGATTCAAAAAATTAAATTTATGATATTTTTTCACTCCAAAGAATAGAAAAAATTGTTACTCCAAAAATTAAATTTTTTTTTATTAGGTGCCTATTTTCAGAAATCTCATATTTTTTTATTAATTTGTAATTTTTCTGAATTTTTTGATTTTTTCAGATTTTTGTAATATATTTTAATTCTTAAATTTTTCAAATTTTTTATTTCCTATAATGTTATGACTTTATGACACTTAAGTTGATTCTTTAGTTTTTCTTAATTTTTAAAATTACGTGATTTTCTGATCCTGTCAGATTTTTAATATTTTGTGTTAGGAGTTGGGACCTACCTCTGAAAGTGAAGCTGCTCCGAAGCCATTAACTTTGGAAAGAATACTTTTCGAAGCTTTGTACATAATACATATGCATTTATTTTCAAAAATAGGCAAAAAATGTCAAAAATCGAAAATACTTTATTTGTGTCAGTATTCAGTACTTTACTAATTCGATTTCCATTGTCCCTTCAATTTTTGAGATAGGCATCAAGTGTATTTCACATTTTCTACTGGTTATTAGTGGTTATATCTGAATAATTTGATGTTCGGTAAAGTGCTCCCCAGACACCTTGTTTGGGGTGTCCTTGCCTCGACATCTAAAGAAAATTACTCGTACTTAGAAAAATGACGACGTAGATGGTTAATCGAGAGTATATTATCATTTTCGCAGATACGTGCACATAAATCACCGACACAAGTTGCCAATTCAGCCGAAGCCATCGACGACGACAGCGAGAAGACGCAGACGGTAGCTGAAATAGCACTAAAACTACAACATAATCCCCTCGACACGCAAAAGGAGGAGAAATTGACGGCTTTCGCGTCAGATGCATCGTCGACTGCGACTCCAAGTGCAGCCTCGGTTGATGAAAATGCACCACCATCGCTATCGCCTTCGTCATCTAGTCATCTCGCGAATGGTGTCGCGTACGGTGGGGCTAATTCATTAAACCACGATGAAGCCATCCACGAGGTTTCAAACTCCTGCAACGACACGTCCGCTTTTCCACCTCGCCGGTCTCAGAGTCAGAGTTTTGATAAATTCGCCTCTTCCGTGAGTGCGCGTTGTTCGTCGAGGTTCGCCGTCGAACCCGGGGCCAATACATCGATGTATATGGCGAGAAAAATCGATCTCGAAATGATAAACGGTGTCGGTGGTGTAGATCTCGATCCGCGTAACAAGTTCGCGTACTCTAGATCGAATTCGGAGCATGCCTGTAACGATGCTCTGCTCAATAGTTTAGATTATCGGTTTCGTTATGGATTATCTAGTCTGGAAATATGCTCGAAATATGCGTCCCGCTCTACCGACAATGGATTTTCTAAAAGGGAGAAATACGCAGCGTACAGCGATCGGATTACATATCAGGCATCGACGGCGGCTGCCTTTTTTGCCAGGTAAGGATATTTGATATTAATTCAGAATCGATGATACGTGCGTATATTTACATATAAATACGTACGTAAGGTGCCTACCTATGTGTATTTTTGGCTTTGGGATTGGTGGGGGATGGTGGTTCCTTCTCGCTTGAGAAGCTTGTGTGATCTGTATGTGTCGATAAGATACTAATCGATGAGTAATTTATGTACAAGTATACGTACTCAGGTTAAATATTTCATCACGTGTGTGAGTTACATTTTTAAACCGGTTCTCCCACCGTTGGCATTATTTTTATACTAATTATTATTGAGTGAGCGATAAGATGATGCATCGATGAACGTATTTGAAGCATCCGAGGGTCGGCGGGGTTTCCTAATTTGTGTTTTAAAATGGTGTGCTTGGGTGTTTTCTACCGAATGAGTGTTTTCGAGAGGTTGATTCGAATTGATTGTTTGAAGTGGAAATTTATATTACGTATTCGTTGAAGAAAATCATGAAATTCCATTTTTTTTTTTTTTGAAAAAAAAATCGTAAAGATATATTCAAAATATAAAATTAAAATAATGTATTTTTCAAAAAAAAAAAAAAAAAAAAAAAAAAAAAAACAGAAAAGACACAACAAAATAAATTTTTATAAAATTGAGAAAATGAATTATTTAAAAATACGTAGGTAATAGGTATTAGCAATTTTCATAAAAATCATGGAATACGTGAGAATTTTTTTCTAAATGATCAAAGGAATTTTAAAAACTGGCAAAATACATTTTTTAGAAGAAATAAGTACTTCATGTAAATTTACCAAAAAAAAATTTCAAGAACGTTAATAGTTAAAATATATCTTTTAATAAAAAATAAATTTAAAAAAAAGGAAAAAATGAAGTTAAAGATTTTTTAAAGAATGCGATTAATTTTTAAAAATCAAAAAAATTAATTTTTGAAAAAAAGTCGATTTTTATGAAAATTGGCCGGTAAAAAATGTTTAAAATGGAAAATACTTTTCTTTAAAAGAAATTTATTTTCCTTCTTGATTGACAACATGAATTTCGAAATAATTTTTTTTTTTTTTTTTTCCTTTTTTTGTCATTAGTCTCAAAATTTATTTTAAAATGTCATAAAAAATCAAAAATCAAAAAATAAATGATATAAAACAATTCAATAAGAAATTATTTCTTATTTCAAGTGTTGAGTAAATTGACACAAAATGTACACATTTTTCAAAAAATTGATAAGATAGTTTTTTCCCCCATTGAATCAAGAAAAATTAATTTTAACAGTTACGAAAATTTATGCCTACCTATTTTGAAAACAATCGAGATTTTTTTTTCAAATTGAGAGAATATATATTTTGGAAAAAAGCAAGGATTTTCTCATGTCAAGGAAATTTATTTTGAAAGAAATTGAGAAAATCAATTTTGAAAAGAATCTAGCAACCCATTTTTTTAAATCGAGAATTTTTATTTTGAAAAAGTGAGAGAAAATCATTTTTTAAAAATAAAAAATCATTTAAAATTAGTTTTGAAACAAATTTTAAGGGTGTCATGCCTTCTTTTTTTGTAATAGAGAAACTTCAACTTGAAATACAACTTGATTTTTTTTTTTTCAAAATTGGATGATATTTATACTTACGTTTTGTCAGACATTCTGAAATTTATAAAAAATTTCCAAAAATGGATCACTTTTAGATATTTTGTCAGAGCATTCTAAATGGATTACTTTTAGATGTTTAGTCAACCTTTCTAAAACTTATAAATAATTTTTTTTAAATTTCATTATATTTTTCAACTTTTTTCTTTTCAACTTTTCATTTATATATTACCTAGAATTCATTTTTTGAATTTAGGGGTCCAGGGGCGACGAAACGTGCCAAGTCTCTTTCTCTAAATAAATAAAATTTATTTTGGAATTAATCGAGAATATAATTTTTTTTTAAATCGAGAAAATCAATTTTTAAAGAAATTGACAGGATTTTTTTACCGGTCAAATAAAATTATCAGTTTTCAAAAAAATTGTGAAATTGTGAATATGAATTTTGATAAAATTAGAAAATATTATTTTGAAATCGACAAAAATTGATTCCTAATTTTAAATAATAAATTGACGAAATTATATTTAAAAAAAAAATCATAAATCGAGAAAATTCATTTCTTTTTGGTCAAAAAAATCCATTTTAGTTAATCAGGTGATGAATAAATTTAAAAAAAAAATGAGATGATTATTTTCGTTTAAATCAAAGTACCTAAATCAATTTTGCTTAGATAAGAGATTTTTTTTTACCTAATATTGAGAAAGGTAGGTATAAATATTAAGGAAATCAATTTTTAAGAAATCCAATTTTAAATAATATATATATATATATATTTTTTATTAATTCAGAAAGTTACTGCAGCCAAAAGCGCCGGTTATTTATTTATTTATTTATTTTTTGTAAATAATTACCTAAATGAATAAATAAATAAATAAAATAATTTCTAAAAAAGTTAGGCAAGAAAATCTTTTTTGAAAAAAAAAAAAAAATCCTGATCAAAAAAAGTCATTTTCATTCACTTGAAACTGAAAAAATAAAAATAAATATATTTTTTGAATTGGAAAAATTTATTTTGAAATAAATTAAAATAAAATCATTTCTTTTAGTCAAGAAAAATCGATTCTTAAGAAAACAATTGAGTAGATGAATTTTGAAAGAAAATTGAGTTCATCATTTTTTACTTTTAAGACTAGATTTTTTTTTTTTTGTTCATATTGTGGAAGAAAATTTTTAAAAAATCAACAAAAATTGATTTCGAAAAACAGTTGGAAAATCATTTTTTATTTTATTTTTAAAAAAATCAAGAATTCAGTATCAAAATTTTTTTTTTAAATTGAGAAAACGTGTACCTATTTTGAAAAAAAATATTTCTGAGAAAAAATTGAGAAAATCAACTTATAAAGTAATTGACAGAACAATTAGATATTATTGACGAAATAAATTCTCAAAAAATTGACAACATAATAATTTGACAAAATCAAAAAATACATACATAATTATTCGGTGTTTTTTTTTGCAAAAATTTGGTTTCTAATTTTAGGTAAATACTCGTAGTAAATCAACAAAATTTATATTTTTGAAAAATATTTTAATTCAAGTTTTGAATAAGTGCAAAAAAATTTCAACCATGTAAATAGGAAATACTTCTACATTTTCCAAAAATCAATACGAAAATGAGTGGAATAAATTTTTAAAATACACAACTTGAAAAAATGTGAAAGTGTCTAGAAGCAAAAAAATTGACAGAATAAATTAGAAAATAATTGGGAAAAATGAAAATATTTAAGAATTCAATTTTTTGAAAATTTATAAATTAGCTTTCTTTGCAAACTAACGTAAGTTAATAAAAAAAATGAGTTTTTAATTAAAATTTAAAATTTATTTATAAACAAAAATTTAAAACTGAATTTGAAAAAATGGTTAAAAACTAGGAAATTCATTCAACTGTCACTTCATCATTCTTCTTTTAAAATTGACTAAAATGATTTCCTAATTTTTTGAAAAAATAACAAAATAAATACTTGCATGGCAACATTTTTTTTTAAAAACTGTAATTGAGTCCAAGGATCTGTTTCAGAGATTTTAATAATTCTTATTTTTTTATTGCTGAAATTTTTACATAATTATTTTCTTCTTGGATTTGCTCGTTCGGATAAAATTAAAAAACGATACTATCAAACTGCCCTCGAATATTTCTATTTTATTTTTATACAATTTTGAAACACTGATATACGTTGAAATATGATCGGCCCACACCATGGATAAATTTTCAATCTACTTTCCGCAGGCTTTCTTTTTTTAATTTAGCTAAATTTGAATTATTACCCATAAAATTCAGCTTATCTGCGGTAAAAAAACCTCGTGCTTTTTATAGAAACCCACAAGAAAAAAATTCAATTCACATCTCGGGCATAAAAAACTTTGGTCGCACGTTGAACAAGTTCAGCTGAGGAGAAAATTCGCTAAAATGACGCAAATTATCGTAAAAAATTGTTGCTCGCCGAGTACACCGCAGCAACGTACCTACGTAAAATAAGAAAAATAAATTTTCGCAGATTTTCACACCGCGTTTTGGTTTAAAAAAAATAAAGTAAAAGAAATAATAAGAAAAAAAATCTTATCCTAGCACCTGTAATACTTTATACGGTGGAAACACGCTGGTAAAATTTTTTTATCTGCGAAAAAGCACGCACCAAAACGTCTACATAAATATCGAAATAATTTTCCGTAAAGAATCGCCCCTTTCGTCGCTTCGCAGCTTTTACTCGACTCGGAAAAAAAATAACTACCGGGAACCAATTGTCTAATTTCCTCGTGTATGGGAAGAAAAAAACTACGTATACGTGGTAACTTGCCACAACACGAGATGATTGGCGAGATAAACAGGGGTAAAAATTGCGTACGCGACCCTCCGTTTGCACAGATAATTTTTAGACCTAGTACTATAAAAATCAAAGGGTTGAAATCTTCTCTTCTTCGTGTTTTTTCCCATTCATGTAATGGCGGTGGCGTCGCTCGGCAGACTCGGTCAACTTACTAAACATTTCATGCCTAGACCGAGATGCTAAGTACCTTAAGGGATCTCTCGTGTGTACGTTTAGGCAAACATTCATATTTACATAATTCACGTTTGTCCGGCTGTCTTATGGTATTTTAAGGGGTGACCAACGCAACGTATAAGCCTTTCATTCTACGTGGCTTTTTGTTTGGCGGTATTTTTAATTAAAACAGATTTAACTTCGCCAAATATGAATTTCTAAATCTACCCACGAGCTTATAAAACTGACGGAAGGAAAAAATTATTAATAAATTCGTTCCTAAGGAATTTTTTTTTTCACGAAAGTTTGCCATCGTTTAAGCGAATAACTCCGGCAACAATACGTCTACCTAATTAACCCTCATAGATGGGGAGAAGTAAAAGTATCAGGACGAGATGGTCGGAAAAAGGAACTAAGGATACTATTTTTAGAACATCTTTCTCATCGAACAAAGACATAACATCCCCTGAGGTATCTTGTCAGCGTGAAATGCGGTAACGAGAGAGAGGCATTTTTCAAACCAGCCAACGATATCAATCATAAGGTGTCAAGATTTTTCAGGTGATGAACTCGGAATGCAATTTCAATGCAGACCAGCCACCGATTCATCATCGAATTCAGGCAATGCAACGATACTTTCCAGGTTTTCGTGTAATTAAAAATATAACGAGAGGAACGAAATTCACATGGAACCGTTATTTTCACATTAGTGTCTAGTTCACTTAATTTTGTACATCTAGATACTTACTTGATATTAAAAATTGGAGGAGAGGGAGGGATCCTATTAAAAATTTTATAATAACAAAAAATATTTCCAAGACCTCAATCTACAACTTTTGTTTGAAAATTTTTTCAATTAGACCTCTCCCCCAATTTTGAAAAAATTTCTACCTGATATTATGTGAAATCGGAGGAGAGGAAAGTATCCAATCGAAATTCTTATAATGACCAAAATTATTTCTACGATCTTAATCTGCAACTTTTACTTGAAATTTTTTTCAATTGGCCCCTCCCTTCTTCCTTGTCTCCCTCATCTAATTTTTAATTTCTATTCTCGGAGTGTTATGCAAAATCGGTGGGGAGGGAGGGGTCCAATTAAAAAAAAAGTCAAACAAAAGTTGTAGATTGAAGTCTTAGGAATAAATTTGGTTATTACAAAAATTTCGATTGGACCCCTCCCTCCCTTCTAATTTTGAATATCAAGTATCTATGTAGTATTGGACTTGGTAAAATGATCCGCCACCATGTAACCAGTTATTCTCACTAGCTCAGCTTCTAGTTTGCACTGCCAAAATCGGGATCTCGCTGAATTTTTCCAAGTACAAAATACAAAACTACATAGACGCCTTAAATAGAAATTAGAAAGGAGGTAGGGGTCCAGTCGATTTTTTTTATAATAACTAAAATGGTTTTTAGGATCTTAATCTACAACTTTGGTTTGAAAATTTTTTGAATTCAACCCCTACCTCATTCTCATTTTTCAATAATTGTCGATGTCTTTTTGAAAACCAACAAAGAAATGAAAAATTGAAAGATTTTTTCCGAAAAAAAAAAAAATTCTCTTACTCCATAAATTGATTTCTTTTTCAATGACAGGACAATTTTTCTTTTTATTATTTTTCAAAAAAAGAAACCAAGAGATTTTTTCTGATTTTACACTTTAAAAATATTGTGAGTTTTTTCTCCTTTAAAAAATTGTGGGATTTTTTAATCGAAAAAAAGTGTAGGTTTTTCTTCTACAAAAAATTGAAAGATTAAAAAAAAATGTTGCTTAAGATTCTGTTCATTTTTTAAACGAAATGATTTTTTTTTTCATAAAACAATGAGGTTTTTTACACCATAGTTGAAAAAAAAATTACTTTGGAAAAATTGAAAAATATTTGTCTTCAAAAAATTGAAGATTTTTTTACAGCAAAAAAAAATCCAAGTTAATTTTTTTCAAAAATAATGAAGACCTAAAATTGAAATTTTTCTCCAAAAATGAAAAAAAAAATGAAATGAAATAAAATAAAATGAAAAAAAAAGAAACAGAAATTCCTGAAGGGGTCTATTACTATTTATGTAAAAAAATTGAATGATTTTTCTGGCAAAATTTGTAAGATTTTATTTCCAAGACCAAATTTTTTCCCCGTCAAAAAATGAGGTTTTTTAATCCAAAAAAATGAAAACTTTCTTCAACTCCAAACAAATTGAGTTTTTTTTTTCAAAAAAATGAAGACCAGAAATTGTGACTTTTTTCTTTAAAAATAGGTGCCGGGGGGATTCTAAAAAACATTAGAAATTGTTTGCTCTGAAAAGTTGAAAACTTTTTTACTCCATGAAAATTGAGAGATTTTAAATTTGTCTTCAAAAAAAATTTATAACATTTTTTTGTTCCCAAATTTTTTTTTCAAGAAAAATCAAGACCGAATATTTTTACTAAAAGTTGTAGTTTTCTTTCCTAAAACACAACAAAACAAAATTCTTGGTACAAATCAAGAGATTTTTCAGTGTATTTTTTTTTCAAAACTTTTTGTTGTCATTCTATCAAATAATTTTTTTTTAGTAACTGGCAAATTCAGCGTGCCCGTCCATAACAAAAAATTTCCTCTTTAAAAGAAATCGGAAAATTATTCTTATTTGACCCTTTCAAATTTTGTTTTTGGTGGATTTGATTTTCGGTCACTTTTTGAATAAATTTTGGTCAGTGAAGTCCCTAAAAAAATCAAAATAGTGGATTTCATGCCTGCAATTGAAAAAATTTTCAAACAAAAGCTGCAGATTGAAATCTCGAAAATATTTTTGATCATTACATAAATTTTGATTGGACCCCTCCCTCTCCTCTTTTTTCGAAAATTAGTACAACGACACTCATTATTGAAAAATAGGAAGGAAGTAGGGGTTGAATTAAAAAAAATTTCAAACAAAGGTTGTAGATACAGATCCTACAAATAATTTGGGTTATTATAAAAATTTCGATTGGACCCCTCCTTCTTCTCTAATTTCGTATATTAGACGTCTAGATATGTTGTTTTGTACTTGGAAAAATTAAGCGAGATTTCGATTTTGGTATTGTAAACTAGGAGCTAGTGTTATTATCGAGAAAAAAAGAAAAAAATTAAAAAGAAAGAAAGAGATACTCTCTATAAGAGGATACAAAGCTATAGGTACTTGTACTATATTGTTAAAACGATCTTCGTCATATTGTACGATGACGTATACGTACGATACATAATTTATATTCATCGCATGCCCCCCTGTGTCCCGGTTCTCCGACGCCCTTTCTTTTCGTTCTCGAGGCCTTTTTGTACACCGAGTAAAGCCGTATGGCAGGGAAAACTTAAAAGACTTAATCAGATCCGGTACGTGTACGAGGATTAAATTTCAAACTGTAAAACAATAATATGTAATGATTCGAACGATTCTCCAACCTCCAGCTCCGCAGCCAGCTTCGTCGTATTGTACTCGTAAGCCGTGATTATTTACAAAAGGAATAAATTGGGATGGAATGCGATATGTTTGGTGTACGATGTATATTTTTCTTTTTAATTCGAACGCCGTTTTTGTGTTTATTTTTTCAGATGTGTAAGCATCGACGCGTGTATTATGGGGTCGGTGTTTAGGTTATTCTTGTGGTTTTTATGATACGTACTGTGCCTACCTATGTCTTGTTGTTGTCGTTGTCGTATTCGGTGCGAAAAAATATACTCACACCTATTGCGAGTATTGCTTTGATGACGGAATTGAAAATGTTTCGTCTTAATTTCGATGTTTTGTACGCGAATTGAAGTTCAACTGAGGTGGAATGACGAGCGTGAATGAAAATGAGGTAAATTTTTTGACTCGTGTGTAACTTATAGGGTTGGTATTTGAAGGTTTTAGAATACGAGATTGAAATACGAGTATATTATGCGTTTTGTGTGGTGTTATGTTGTTTTGAGTTTATTTTAAGACGGTTTCACGAATGGCAATCTTTTTCATTTTCCTCTCACATTTTAAATAAAAAAATAAAAAAAAATAAAAAATTGGAAAAAATTATTTTTTTAAAAGTTTGAAATGAAAATTATTTTTAGAACATATTTTGAAAAGATTGTGTTTGAGAGAAATCAAACACGAGTATTATGTTTAATGACAAAACTTGATAGAAAAAACCTACTTGGGTTGAAAACAATTTGAAACAATTTTTTTCGAATTTTGATTGAGAACATCTTTTTTAAACTTTGATTAGAAATAATTACTCTTGAATTATTATAAACAAAACGAAAAAATTGAAAATTTGTTAGAAATAATCGAAAAGAAAAAAGAAAAAAAAGATGAGTTTCTTCAGTTGAAATCGATGAAAAAATCTTTATTCAAAAGCAGTTTTTTCACCCAATTTTGAAACAAAAATAAAAAATCAAAGGTTTCCGAAATTCTGTTCAAAGATATTTTTTCTTGAACATAAAAAAGAATTTATTTTGTAAAAATTGGTAAAAATTTTCTTTAGTTATTTAAAATCATTTTTTTTTTAAATCGAGATTTGTTTGGGAACACCATTTTCGAATTTCTATAACTCAAATTGTACCTAAACAAGGAAAAAAAATTGTTTGAAAAATTATTTTATTTTATTTTTTTCACAGTGTTTGCTTGAGTACATCTACATCATACTTACAGTACAACCTCGATTATCCGAGTTAATTGGGCCAAGGGAAGATCGGATATCGTGAAAAATCGGATAAATGATTTTTCATTTATTTGTTGAAAAAATTGAACAATTAATAAACTCCATACTTATTGCAAAATTTTTATAGAAATGACCGATTAAACGGAAAATAACGAAAATTACTTTGAATTTATCTAAAACCAATAAAAAAGAAGTAATGAATTTTTTTTTTTTTGAACAAAAATACTTACCTAGTTACCTACTTTTAAAATTTCTTATTTTTTAAGAATAAAAAAATCCAAATGTTTTGAATAAGAAAATTTTGAGATGAAAATAAATTCTAATTTTTAAGAATGAATTTATTTTTCATTTTTTAAGAATGATTTTTATTTTTATTTTTTGGCGTAGAAAAATATTTTTTAGGAATAAGGAAATTTCACAATTTTTTGAGACGAGAAAATTTTCTAGAAAGATGAGATTTTTTTAAAAACTTTCAAGAGTAAAAAAATCATCTTTTTGGAATACCTAAACAAATTTTCCAATTTTAATGAAAAAATTTCTAAAATTCGGAATAATTTTTAAAATTTTTTTCAGGATTTAGGACGTTTTAAAAAAAGTTTCGAATAAATTTAATTTTAATTTTTTAAGCAATTTTTTTGAAATAGAGAAATTTTACAATTTTTTGGAATAAACAAATTTTACAATTTTTGTTTTAAATGAAAAAATTTCCATTTGAAATTTTTTTTTGTAATTTTATGGAATAATTTTTTGTTTTAGGATTTATTGGGACATTTTTAAAAAAAAGTTTGAAATAAATTTTATTTCAATTGTTTTAGCGTAGAAATTTTACAATTTTTTGAGATGAAAAAATTTGCCATAGTTAGGCTCTACATATTTTAGAATAGAAAAATTTCTCATTTTTAGAAATTAATTTTCTTCACGGATAATCGAGAAATCGGAAATTCGAAGAAAAACGATTGAAAGAAATTTTTGTTAACTAGAAAAAGAAATTTCAAATTATTACTCATTCGAAAACATTTTTTCCAGATTTTGTTCAAAATTAATTAAACATCGATGGAAAATATTTTTTTGAATTTTATTTGAATTTTTTACAAAGTTTTGGTTGTGAAAAAATTGAAAAGTCTGAAAATTCGTGCAAATATACTTTCTGTATAAGTATTTTTTGAAGATTTTATTCCAAGGTAATTTTTTAGATTAACTATGAGAAAAAAGTTGATCTTTTTTAAAGAAAAAATTTGCAAGTGAAAATTCTTCAAAATTTGTTTGATTGAGCAAAGAAATAGAAATTGAAATCGTTTAAAATTATTTTTTAGAAATGAGTTTTGTGCTTACTTACTTAATTCTTCAAATTTTTGGTGTTTTTTATTTAAAAAAAAAAAAAAAAAAAAAAAAATGATACCTAATGAAATTATTGGAGAAGGTCTTTTATGTAATAAAAAATTTGAGAATTTTATACTGTCTTGAGAAATTCACAGAATGCACCTTTTATTATAAAAAATTACCAATTAGTTAGTATAGAGGCAATATGAAGACGAAGGTGATGACGCCAAGGTACCTACAATCATTTTCAAACTTAAATAAAACTCAATTATCGTCATTATCTACATACCTCTTTCATATTAATAATTCCTCCCTCTTTCTCCATAGCTAAAGATACATTTTATAATCGTCCAGCTTTCAGTATATCTTACGGTTCTCATCTCACTTGAGACTATCAGGGGCCATCACACGCGACAGAAACGTACAATTACACGCAGTAAAACCATTACGTAGTCCAATAAGTGTGAAATATTAACCAAGGTACCCTTTTACTCATCAGTAGTGCACCCCTAGCGATGTCAAATCTAACAAAATTCAAAGCCTGGTAAAATCTCGACGTATCATTATTCATCAGCGAAAACTTGCCGACGTGTTGGAAAATTTGTACGTACGTTCGCGAGACGTCGGATTAGAATATTTGCGGGTCTTTTGTTATATCCAAGCTACTTCTATACGTACCTTACCTATTCGTGTAACGAAATGAAATGAAATGAAATGAAAATTAATGCCCTTGTTGTAGTATATTTTCGTATGTAAAGACGTACAGTACAGTACGGTACACGACTGCGACGAATTCATTAAAAACCGAACGAAGCAGTAAAATGGTACCAGTCGTAAAAAGTATACACAAGACGACCAAGATCAGACTCAGGACCCAAAGATAGACAAGAAGGAGCGAGAGAGTCGAACAAGAGACAATGTGTAGGTGCAGAATGGGTTCTGCTCTGCTCTTCTTCGCGTCTCTGTACAATTTATTCATATACGCGAGAAGCTTTTTTAATAGCGCGACGCTGTGCGGTGTAGCGTAGCTTGGCGTGGCTCGGCTTGGCTTGGCGCAGATTTATCGTAAACGAATTGTACAATTCGCAATAAATTTCCATTGACGCGGTTTATGGTTATCACGATTACATAAAAATAGTGCTGTATTGTGCCGTGTACCAGTATATGGCGTATACTTACTCGAACGACATATGTGATTCTTGACATGTTTTTTTACGATCTCATACGTAGTCGGTTTAGTGCGTTTTTGAAGCTTTTGTCATCTTTGGAAACCCTCTAGTCGAGTAATCCGTTCAATATCAAAATACACTTACACGGTGTTCCGGAAATGAATCTCAGAATTTGAGATAAGTTGGTCACGAAAAACAATACATTATATACCAGATGTCTATCTCGATTTTAAAGGGGCAGTGGCTTACAAAAATCTCAAAATTCTGTCGACATAATTGAGGAAGACAGAATTTTTGAAATTGAAAATTGAATCAATTTTTGAAAGTTTGATAATTTTTTTATAATTATTTTTTTAAAGGTGTGTTTTTAAATTCAAGTTTGATAAATTTTTGCATTATTTATTTTTTTTTTTTGAAGTACGTTTTTAAATTTTCTTGTTTATTGAAATTAAAAAAAGTGAATCTACGTAATTTTGAATTTAGAATATTTTGAAAATTAAATCAATTTTTGAAATTTGATTTTGCAAGATTCTTTATAATATTTGTCAAACATCATTTTTTTATTAGTAGGTAATGTTTAATCAACTTTTACTAATTTTGAAAATTTAATGAAGTTTAGAAGTTTTCTGATTTTAGTTGAATTTTAATAAATTTTGAAAATTGGTTCGTTCCTTAAAGTTTGAAAAAATTATGCGAATTTCAAAATTTGTTGAATTGAAATTCGCAGCAAATTCAAGATTAGGTACTTGGTAAATAATTTTAATATAAAATTTTGAAACTTGATCAGTTTTTATAATTTGGTCAAGTTTCATTGGTAAATGTTCAAAATTTGAAAAAAATTTATAAATTGATTTTTTTCAAATATTGAATCTATTTTTAAAATTTGATCCTCAATGCTTCACAATTTTCAAAATTTATTGGTACATATTTCATAGTTACTCAGGTCTGTCTTGTCTATATTAAAGATTAGTTAATCTTCAAAGTTTGTTGAAGACTCACAGTTGAGTACCTAATTTTTAGATTTTAATAGAATATTTTTGAATCATGTAAATCAATTTCTAAATCAATTTTCAAAATTCCGCCAAATTTTTTATAATTTGTAAAGGGACAATGTTTGATAAATTTTTACTAATTTCAAAAATTAAGGGATAGAGAAAACTTTCATAATTTGATAAATCTTAAAAATTAGGATTTTTCAAAATATTACGAGTAGATAAGTTATCAAAATTGGACAAATTTTCAAAATTAAGTACCTAAGAATTTAGTGAATTTGGGTCAGTTTTGTAAATTTTTATAACAGGTGAAATTTTCAGTAAATTTACACAATTTTGTGATATTTAAAAATTGGCCGAATTTTTAAAATAATAATTATGATGAATTTTAATTATTTGTTAAAGTTTCAAAACGTAGTTACTAAATTTTCAATGTTGAAATAATTTCCCATGCTTGATGTTTTAAAATTTCTTGCTATTTTGAATTTAGTCGATTTTTAAATTTTAATATATTTTCAAAACAGACAAATTTTCACAATAGGTAAAATTTTAAATTTCGTAAATAAGTATTTAAAATTTTAAAATTTTGACGAGTTCTCAAAATTTGATGAATTTCAAAATTTGGCAAATTTTCGAAATTCAGTGAAATTCCAAAATTGTATAAATATTCCAAATTAGGTTAATTTTTGAAATTGGAAAATTTGATAAAACTTTGAAGTTTGTTCATTTGAGATAAATAATCAAACAAAAAATTTGGCATAATTTTCCAACTTAGGTACAAAAAATTTATGCTGGTTTCAATTGAAATAATTTAATTATTCTTAAAAATAAGTAGGTAGAAAATTCAAAATTATGTACCTACCTAATTTTTTTGATTTTAATGTAAGAAATATTTTTGGAATAGATCAATATTTAAAATTTTGTCAATTTTCAAAATTTCCCAAATTAAAAAAAAATCAAAAGTTTTTAGTTTTTAAATTTTAAGCGATTTTTATAAATTCGATCAGTTTTTAAATTTTTAAAATGTTTTACAACTTCCCACATTTTGTAATCTGCAGTTTACGTCAAACCCTTCTAAATTTTTCGGGAATCTAAAATTTTGTAAAATTGAAAAATTTGATAAAAATTTGTAACCTTGGAATTATTTTTTATTATGAAAGTTTGACCCAATTTTCTTAAAATTTTCAAGGATTAATTTTTGAAAAATTTTAGAGAAAAAAAATCTTCAAAATTAGAAAATCTGCGTTTCTTGAAGAAAAAATAATAATTTTCGTAGTTTGGCGATACTTTTCGCGAAGAATTTCTTCATGCAATAACCTCTTCAATTTCAAAGATAGACACGCCTGTTTTTGAATTAGGGGTTTATTAATGCTTTATGGTACTTTACCTTCGTTTTTATACTCGAGACAAAAAATGCCAAGATTAAAATAGGATTTTGAATCTTTTTTTTTTTCTTCTTCCTTCTTCTTCTTCAAGTTACTATTGAGAAATATGTACTACTTGACAACTTGACAAAACTAAAAAATCAAAAAATTTCAAGCAAACAAACAAAAAAAAAAAAAAAAACTTGAAAAACTAAAAAAAATGAAATCAGATTTTTTTAAATGACAAATATATAAAATTCTTATTTGTTCAAAAATTAGAAAAAAGAATCAATAAATTCACTAATAACCATCTTTTAGTAGGTATTTGAAAAAATTGAAAACTTAGAAAGAATTAATAAATTTTAAGGTATTGAAAAAATATTTAAAAATTCAGAAAAACTCACAAATAAAAAATGGAAAATTTGATAAAATTTGAAAATCATAAAAAATTGAAAAATTTTAAATCTTAAGTAGATACTTACAAAATTATAAATTAGTAGATAATTAAAATAATTAACAAAAAATTAAAAAATTTAATATTTTAGTATTTGAAAGACTTGAGTGGTGAGGTAAAGTACGAAAAGTGGAAAGTTTGAAATACATGTCGAAAAATTGAAAGATTAAAAAAAATTAAAGAAAGTCATTGTAGGTACATTGAGTTTTTCAATATTGGCACTCCGTTATACCCAAATCTCTACTTTGGTCATTTTCTTCCCGAACACCCTGTATATATATATTTTACTTTCGATCGTTTACGACATGCGAAATAAAAACGTCGTTTTATTAGGTACACCTTTTAAAAAAGGGAAGATGGCGATTATTTGATTAGAAAAATATGTTCTCGTAGGATGCTGCGATGAAATGAAAGCGACCAGATGAAAGGAACAAATGGTCCGCGAGCGTGAAAAAATTACCTCAGTATGCCTTCTAACCCCCTCCTCCTCTCCCTATCCTTCATCCTCTCGCATATACTATACGTAAGATTCGCCTTTATATAGTATATTAAAATTCAACCGGAGCTGGGCGCTTCTACGTTGATATATCTTAATCCGGACACGTAGTACCTGAAGATTAAGTACCAGTCAAAGGGGAGTGAGATTAAACTTAATAAAGTACTAGGCTGATAAGATACGTATAACGCGAACCGGGGTACCGTCAATGTCAAGCCAATTACTGTCACAGTCGTTTCGTTTTCGCTACACAAGACGCCCTGCCATGTCCTCCCAATACGCCAATGCTCGATGAGAAGACAGCAGAGAAATTTGTTGAAAGCTAAACAAACACCAAGCAAGATTGGGGGCTGCAGCGTGCGGTGCGGCGCAGTCAGAGACTTGGGAAACAATTTGCCCATTACTTCGGGGCGAAACTTTTGCTAAACAAAATAAACAAACTTAACGCGGTACGCAAAAAAAGTAGGAAAAAAGAGTAAATGCATTTGGACTAGGGAATTTCAAAAGTCTTGACAGGTAGCAGGTGATTTATGATTTTCAAAGGGAGGAAGAAATGATTCAGTCTAGTTTTCACGAGTTAAGGTAAACGACTTAGTAAAATACGGTCTCCGTTGAAAATTTATCTTTTTTGTCGTTTATACCGAGAGAACTGCATGCGACGTTGGCACAAAAATACACTATACCTAAAGCGAGGCGTTAGCTTTGCATACGCGAGCGAAGCGAAGCTAGAGAGAGATGGAAAGCCAGCTCGAATTCCAAAATCAGACTTTTTTCCACAATGTACGTCTACGTACTAACTCTCGCGAGTTTATAAATTATTTAAATGACTTCTAGGTGTGAATTTTTTATAGCATTCTTGTGATTTCAGTTGTTTTAAATTTGCCAAAGCTTCCCTCTTGTGTCGTCGTTATACCGTTTTCGTTTTTGTGACATCGTGTCTGTTTCGCGATGATTTTTTCCATTTTATTTTACCGAGGTTGTCGTGTAGAGTGTATCTATAGCCGAGAGATAAACGTATGTGGGTGTAGATTTGTAGAAAGATAGAAGGGTGGGAAAGCTGCGAAGCTTTTTTGGCCGAATTTTCTGATAAGTGGGCATTTATGTTGAGGGTCCTTAAAGCATGTTTAAATCATGCGATTTTAATATTTTTCAACTCATCATTTTTTTCATACCTATATAATTATTTTAAATTTTATTTCAATATGATTTTTTTTTACAACTTTTTTAGTTTTTATGAAGTTTTTTAGACTTTGAATTTTATGTAGGTACCTACTTTCTTGGTTTCATTTTGGGCGAATTTCTTCTCATTTTTGATTTTTTTAATGTTCTGAATTCGATTTTTTTCACAACTTCCGTTTTCTTTAAATTTTAAATTTCATTTCAATTTTCAATTTTTAAAAATTTTGATGTTCTACGTAGCACGTAGGTAGTTATTTTGAACATTTTCAATCATCACATTGGCTGTTTTTTTCCACATTTCTGGCTTTTTTTAGCTTCCAAGTTACAATTTTCTTGTAGTTTTGATTTTTTTACAGTTGCTTTAATTTTCAGTTTTATTTCAAGTCCTACCTAATTATTTTCAAGTTTCACTTGGATTTTTAATTTCTAAAAATTTTCTTCTGTGGTAAGTATATAAATTTTTTAAATTTCAAAATCTTTCCTCATTTCTTGTTCTTTTTCAATAATATTTTCAGTTTTTATGTTAACGAGTTTAAGGGTTTTCATCTTTCGATTTTATTCAAATCAATTAATTATGATTTTTTTTATTTTTTAACCCCCCCCCCCCAATTCTAGTATTATAATTTTCACTTTTATTACCTGTTCTGATTATTCGCCCTACATACTTTTAATTTTTTTAATTCTCATTTTCTTTCTATTTCACCTTTTTATAATTTTCTTTGAATTTATGATTTTGATATTCCCTCCCCAATTAATTTAATTTTTTTTTAAATTCATTTTTTAATTTTAAATTTTTTCAAATTTTCGTTTCATTACGATTTTTAATTTCATAAAACCTTTTCAATTCTATGTCATTGAATTTTAATTTTTTCTACAATTTTCAATCGTTTTCTTGTAAATTGGTTGTTGTTTTTTTTTTTTGATTGCCAATTGAATTTTAATTTTTTAATTTTTCATCTTTCATTTGCGATGTAAATTTATTCTTTAGGTATTATAGGTACTTCGAAATTTTATTTTTTTCATCGTTTATTTCTTTATTTTAAAATTTTAATTTTTGTTCTGTGTAATTCTTTGATTTCAGTTTTTAATTTCATTTCAATTATTGAATTATTGCTGTCATTCTTTTTTTCCTTTTCCCAATTCATTTCAAATTTTTAATTTTTTGTGGGGTTTTCAAAATTTAAAATTAATTTTATTTTTCCATCTTGTTTTACACATCAATTTTTTCAATTTATCTGTTTGCCAATTTTTCATTTTTCATTTTTCCCTTTTTCATTTCTTGTTTCTTTGTCAGATTTTTTACTTTTTGTTTTCTATTTCAATTTGTAATAATATTTTTCTACTTTATTCTTATCGTCGATTTAGCTAATTTTTTTCTTCGAAAAAATCAGCTATTAAATTTGACCCGTTGGTAGCAGTGGGGGGGTGGGAGTGATATTTCTCGACGTTTTATGACAAAATATGACGATTGGCACTAATTTCGCATTTTTTTCCCAATTTATTCTTAATTTTTTTGAGTTTTTGTTCTTGAATTTTTTAAATTTCTTATTTCCCAACAGATTTTATAAAAAATTTATTTTCTTTTTTTCCTATTTTCAATTTTATTTCAATTACTAGGTACTTATTTTTATTAATTTCCTAATTTAGTTTCGATTTTTTAACTTGAGTGAGATTTTTTTTTCAATTCACATTTTTTCAGTTTTACTTTATTCATCCTGTTTTCTCATCGTCAATTCTTTCATTTCTCAATTTTAAATTTATATTTTTTTTGGTCTTTTTTTTAATCATTTGAATTTTTATTTTCGTTACAATTTTTTTCCCTTGTCATTATTAGGTATTATTATTTATTTTGTATCGACAATTTTTTCATTTTTGTTCTTTAAAAAAATTGCACTGTGTAGCTAATTTTTTTAGTTCGCAATGTTTTCATAATTCTTCTAATAAATTATTCAATTTTTAATTTTCGCAATTTAATTTCAATGTTTCAACTTATTGTGGGAGATTTTTTCCCATTTCATTTTTATAACCAAAATTGTCCCATTTTATCCTAAATTTTTTCTTCTTAAAAAAATTATTCCATGCAATTTTTTATATTTTTAATTTTTTCATAATTTTCAAAAATTATAAATTTCAGTTTTTTCCAATTTTTAAGAATGTTTCAGCCAATACTTAGGTAAATCTTTTTTTCTTAGTTTTTCAAATTAATTTTAATTTTTGTAAGATCATTTTCTAATTCAATTTTTTTTTCAATTGAATTTTAATATTTTTTTGTAATTTTTAAATCGTTTTTCACATTTCTATTGTAATTTTTCCTCTATTTAATTTTCGTACCTAATCAAAAGATCCTTCTTATGATCAGTTTATTGCCATATTATATTTATTCGTTTTTTTAAAATTTTTGTTCAATGCAATTTTTCAAAGTTCTAATTTTTTCTCAATTTTCATTAAAAAAGTTATCAATTTTTCTTCAACTTTTGTGTGATTTTTTTTTAATTTTCAATTTTATTCATCTTCGATTTTTTTTGTTAATTAAAAATTTTCGTTCCTTGTTATCTTTTAAAACCCATTTTTTTCACAATAGAAAAAATATATTTCAGAGTCTTCCAATGTATAATTTTATTTCAATCATTCGTTTTTTTGTCAATTTTCAATTCTACTTTTTTATTTTATTTTATTTTATTTTTTATCTCATTTCGAATTTCATTACCAATGTTCCCATTTCATTTTTCGCATTTCAATTTATTTTTATAATTTTTTCATTCTTATCTATAATTTTCAAAATTTCAGTTTTCGTTCGTTGTATTTTTTTTTCATTTTATTATTTTTTTTCTCCAAGTTTTTTGGTTTTCCATGATTTTCTTTATCTCATTTTTTTGCATTTAAATTTTTATCATTTTTTTCAATTCTCTTTAATTTTCAATTTTATTTTAAAGTGTTACTTTTCCATTTTTTTCAATTTCTAATTTAGTTTCAACTTTTCAACTTTTGTAAAATTTTAAAATTGTTTCCTATTGTAAAAAATATTTTCAATTTTTCAATTCATTTTATAACCAATTTTTGGCATTTGTAGCCCACAAAAAAATTATTTGTATGTATCAGAATATTTTCTTTTGTTTTTTATGTTTTGATGGAAGGGAGAGAACTGGGGTTCAAATGTTGACAAAAATCGTACATTAAAAAAAAAATATACTGAATAAGATTACTGTTTCTTCTGTGAAAAATTCTGTTGAAACATATTCTTCGAAGGAAATTCGCCCAAAACGATTTTTCGTAAAAGCACATACATCTCGACGAAATGTAAACTACCTACGAAAATTTATCGAGTCTCGTTTATTTTCTGGCACAGAAATACAGATTTACATTTCCCAAACATCGAACAAACGAGGGAGCAAAAAAAATAAAAATAAAGCAGAAAAAAATACCAATCGAATCCATACAATTGGTATCTTATTACGTTTTAATCAGGAGTGCTGTACTTACTCCGGCCTCAAAAAAATGAAATTACAAATCGACAATTGTGTACTCTATTACATCGAAGACGTATCTGGTTTCTAGTGGTACATGGTACGTGCGCCCTATGTACAGATACACCTTCCTTCATGTACGAAGCCAAATACACGATCGAACATGCCAAATATTCTGTATCAAATTACTTTTAAGTACAACGACGAGGTAATGAAGTTGTTCTTGTAAAGCCCTTGTTACAACACCGATTACCTTTCCTCCTTTTTTTTTTTTTTTTTTTTTTTTTGGCTCGTTTCAACTTTCTATACATGGCGCGCGAGCGAACACAAAAAGCGCCGCAGAAAAAAGACAGGAGCTGAGGAGTGTCGATTTCTCATACGTGTATTTTTTCTCTTTCAACTCGACGTACGAGCTACGAGTATATTCGTACTTTCATTCTCACCCTGTTCTCTCGTTTCGACAAAACACTTGGCACAGAAGAGGTGATATTTTTTTCCACCTCGAATACACTCGTCGGCGATAAATTCGTTATTGATCCATTGATCAAAAGAACCTGTCAATCTTTGATCTTCACGCCGCCTGTTTTCAAGTACCAGTTGCGAGCTCTTTGATGTGTTTTGGGTTCGATTTGCCACCTGATTTATACCTTGTCTTTTTTTTTTGCCGGCTGCGAACCGATACGAAGAGTAGGTGACAAGGTCCCGCAAGATGGTTTTTTTTTACATTCAAGATCGACTTATGGGATTTTTATATTTCCGTTTTAGGTGAGGTATATTGGAAGCATTTCCAATACGACGCTTTGATTGTGCTATCGACGATCAATGCATAGATACATATATGGATGTCTGCTGCAGTAAGATAAATGTCGCTTTGGGATTTCATCTTTGGCGAAGTGATAGGGTTGTGGCAAAATTCGGCGTGGTTCGTTTTTAATGGGTTTGCGAAAGTTTCAGAGTATTTGGTATGCACGATAGGAGACCTTTTTTGGCTGTTTTGAGTGGGAGTTTTTTTTTTACTTATATCTCCTTTTGTTGTGATGGGTTACTTAGGTTGGTGAGACAACCTAAGCATTTTCGGTTCAGCCACCCAGTGATTTGCAGGCGTGAGAATTGTCCTCTCTCAGACTCTCAGAGGAATGTAGGGTAGGATTCAATTTTTTTGAATTTTTAACATGTTGAATTTTTAATCTTTTTTTAAAATTTTATTTCTGCTTAATTCGCTTTTTAGCCTTGTTTCCAGTTTTCGTGATTTTTGATTTTTTTCTTAATTACAATTTTCAAATTTTCAAATTGGGTTTTCTCCATTTTTAAAAAATTTCAACTTTTTTGTTTTGAAATATTATCAATTCAAATTATAATTTTCCAATTTCTTTAATTTTTGCAATTTTTGTTATTCTAAATTTGAATTAAAATTTTTTACAATCATACTATTTTTCGAAATGAATTTTTTATCCAATTTAATTTTTTTTTACATTTTTCTAGTTTTAATTCTTCTTCTTCTTCTTCTTCTTCTTCTTCTTTTTTTTTGAACTTCACTTGTAAATTTTCCTTTTTTCACTTATTTCAAATTAGCATTATCTCTTTTTAATTTTTTTCTATTTTCAAATAATATTTTACTTGAACTAAAATTCGTAGGTAAATTTCTTAAATTGTATATTTCTTCATTTATCTAAATACATCTCTTTAATTTTTAAAATGTTTTAATTGAAAATAAATTTCTTCGAATTTTATTTTATTTTTTACGATTTTTTTATTTATTTATTTTTTTTAATTCAATTTTTCTTAATTTCACTTTTTAGCTATTTTCAATTTAATTTAAAATTTATTTTTTCATCTGTTTGATTTCTTCGATTTTCAAAAATCTTAAATTCAAATTAACTACTTTACCTGCCTATTTTTTGATTTATTTCAATTCGACTTTTCTAAAAATTAAAATCGAATATTTTCCAATTTTTTAAAAATTCTAAAATTTTAAATTTGTCAAGTGTCATGGAAATTAATTTCAAATATTTTATATTCCTCCCAATTTAACTTCAAGTGTTGCCTTTTGTCGTCCTCCATTTAAAAAAGAGGGGGAAAACAATTGAATGTTGTATTTTTTATAATCAAAACACTGTTCCTTTTCATAAAAATGTTTTCAATTTTAATTTTGGAAAAAAATTTCAATTTTGGAAAAAATGTCAATTTTTATTTTTTTTTGAAATTGAAACTGACAGGTATAAAAAAATCTGGAATTATTTCTCATGGAAAAAAATAAATAAAAAAATGAGAGGTTATAGAACCAGAAAAATAAGAAAGTTTGAAAATTTGGCAATTTTTCATTAATTTCGAAAATAGGCGCTTTTTGCACAACTTAAGAGTGCAATTAGAAATAAATAAAAAATAGGAGATTATTTTTGAATAAACAAGACCAACTAATAGAACTACCAGGTGCCATTTGGAATTTAGTGAGAGGAGGAAACAATCAAAAGGGAATTATTTCTCATGAATAAGAACAAAAATTTAGTAAGTTTAAATCTAAAAAAAATCGATGTTTTTTTCAAAATGAGGGGGGGGGGGGCTGGGTTACTAGCATCACTTGAAATTCAGTTGAGAGGAAATAGGAAGTAGGGAATTATTTTCTATGCAGTAATGCAGTAAACGAGAATAACTTTAAATGCTGGCTCAAAAAGAGCTCTTTTTTTTTTTTTTTTTTGAAAAATTCAAGATACTCTAAAAGTACCACTCTGAATTTTATCGAAGGAAAAATAAACAATTGAGAAACTAAAAGGTTCTCATGAAGTAGAAGAACTTTGATGAGTTGATTTTTTATGAAATTTGAAAGTAGGAAAAATTTCTCATTTTTTCCTTTTTTAAATTGGAGGACTGGTAAGTGTTATTTGAAATTCATCCAGAGGAAAAATGAAAAATTAGGAATTATTTCTCATGAGAAGGAAGAATTTTGGTAGGTTTGATTGAACCAAAAATATATTCAAAAGTTCAAAAATTTGGTAGTTTATTTTTTTAATAGGGGCAGGGGGCTGTGGGCATAACTTAAAATTTAGTCAGCCGAAAAATGTCAAAATTGAGAATTATTTTCTAGTAAAAAAGAACAACTTGAGTCTTTAAATGTTGGGTCAAAAAATTTTGCTAATTTTTTTGTGATTATTTTTTGAAGAATTTGGGCGCTCCAAGGCACCACTCAAAATTATGCTGCTAGGAGAACAAGAAGTTGGGAACCAATTCTCATAAAATAAGAACAACTTTAATGGGCTACAACCAAAAAAATGCGAGAGTTTGAAAATCGATCATTTTTTTTCATTTTTCTAAAAAACAAGAGGGAAAAAGCCATTTAAAATTCAGTCAAAGGATAAATAAAAAATAATGAATTATTTTCTTATAAAATAAAACAACTTTAGGTGTAGAAATGACACTGAAACAAAAAAAAATCGAAAGTCCAAAATAAGGACCACCCTAAAGTGCGTATTTCGATATATGAGGCGTATGTTTTGAAACTGGCGAGAAAGTGCTTATCAAATGTTTGACCCTCTTTTTTAATCCTAATTTTGGGACGACATCTAAATTACCGATGTTCGACTTAGCGCCAAACGCATAAAATTTATTTATCCAAAAAGAGAGAGAACAAGGGATTTCAACGTACGAGCGTAGTATTTCGACATTTCCAACTACAAAAGGGGATTATTAAATTAACCGATCTCCCAGGACCACCCTCAAAGGTTTTCCTTCTTAATAGAAAGTGTATTTTGTGTGCGAGCTTTCAACAAGCTTTTTATTTACTTTCTTATACTTCTCGCAGCACTCGCACCGGTACCTAACTTACAGATCTTGCAAACGTCCATAAGGCAATCGACGTTGCCAAATCGACGTATTATCAGCTTCTGGTATATTTTCGAAGAAAAAAAGAGGAAGAAAAAAATCATCTCACCACAAGTCGGTCGCTGCTTCTGCTTATTTGCAAATTATTAATAGACTGTGGGCGGTTTTAGAAGTCGTACAAGTTGCTTTATTACAATCAAAAAGACAAGATTACACGAAACTTGGCTTCCGGTAACGAATATATTGTCAAACTTGGAGAAAGTTTAATAAACTTTAGATGAACTTTTGATAACTTAAGGCAACAACTCAATTAAAATCGGCAAAACGCGCGCCACATTCCTGAAAAATTAAACAATCTGGAAACACACCGACTCGCGAGTCGTATTTTCTATCGCAAAACTCCCCCCTTGACTCCGCCTGTCTTTATGGGACGTTTTAATACTGCGGGGAGTAGTAAAGCTTTATTATAATTATCTTCGAGACGTCGTGTTTTTATTTCCCATTTCTTACTATGGCCTGCCTACGTCGCCCTCGAGCCCTCGTTGATCATTCTATGTTTCGCTTAACCCCCGGATGGACTTTTTATTCGAGTATTTTTCTTTAATTTTATACCCAATGAGGCCATATTTTTCGCGCCGTGTTCCCGACTAAGTTGCTCTAACTGAATTTAAACTGGCTTAAATGATTCGCCGACGAGGAGTGGCAGTCGTCATCGAGAATTTTTTTACGTGTGGGTGGACTTTTTTTCTCATGGGATGGGATTTCGTGTTTTTGAAATATTTTTGCATAAAATATCGGGTTTGTTTGCTATGAAATCATTTCGATCGTTAGTTTTTTTTTTCACTATTATGATCATTATTATTATTCTTCTTATTATTATTGAATGGGCTCGCGACTCGTTCATTTTCTCAACTTTTTTCACTTCTAAATGGTTTTCAATTCGAGTTTTTCTCATTTTAGATTTAAATTTTTTTCTTTTTCTAAATATTCATCCCCTTTCCCAATTTTTCCTGCGTTTTGAAGTATTTTTTTTTTGCTTATTTCGCTGACAATTTTTGAGTGAAAAATAATCTTTAGACTTTTGGTGAAAAAACTCTTGACTTTGGAGTTCATTAATTAAAACTTTTTAATTTCCTAATGATTTTTTTTTGTGAAGAGAATTCCTAATTTTTTAGTGAAAAAATCTCTAATTACTACATAAAGAAATAATTCTTTATTTGTTCGGAGAAAAAATTCTCATTCTTTTCAAATGAAAAATTCTGTTTTTGTAGTGAAAACATTCTTGATTTTTTTTTTGAATCAAAAAATTCTTGAATTTTTTTACCTAATCAACTAAATTCTTTTTTTTTAAATCAAAAAAATTCTTCATTTTTTTCCTAATCAAAAAAATCTTGTTTTTTTTAAATTAAACATTTTTCACAATTTTTTTAATCAAAACAATTCTTGTTTTTTTTTTCTATTAAAAAAATTCTTGATTTTTGTTGTGAGGAAATACCTAGTTGATTTTTTAGTATTAGGTGAAAAAAGTATTTTTTAATTTTTTTTTTTTTTTAGTGAAAACACCGTCGATGTTTTTTAGTGAAAAAAATCCCCAATTCTTCAGTGAAAAAATCATCAGTTTTTTTAGTGGAAATACTCTCGATTTTCAAGTGAAAAAATTATCAGTTTTTTGGCGAAGAAGGTGCTTGAATTTTTAGCAAATGAATTATGTTTTTTTTTTTTTTTTTTTTTTTTTTTTGTTTTTTGTTTGTTTGTTTGTTTGTTCTGGATAAAATCACAAATTTTTTAGCGAAAGAAATCACAAATTTTTTAATGGAAAAACTCTCAATGTTAAAGTGAGTAAGTCATATAAATTTTTTAGTTTAAGAAACAAAACAATTTCTAATCATTTATGGTGGCCGGGGGGAGGGGGTGTGCTTTATTTCTTTAGAGAAAATTTTTTATTTCAAAATTTCTCGGTTTTGTAATGAAAAAATTCTTGATCTTTTTAGTGAGAAAATAATTGAATATTTAAGTGAAAAAAGCATCCATCAATATTCTTTATTGAAAAAATAGTTGATTTTTGAGTTGAAATAGGTACTTTTGGTTTTTAAGTGAAAAAATTATTAATTTTTTAGCGAAAAAGATGCTTCATTTCTTAGCCAAAATATTTTTATTTTTTTAGTGGAGAAAATCACAAATTTTTAGTGAAAAAAAAAATCACCAATTTTTCAGTGATTTTTTTTTTGATTCCCTAGAGAAAGAAATCATCAATTTTTTTAGTGAAGAAAATTCACGATTTTTCAGTGAAAAAATCTTTATTAGGTATTTAGAGAAGAATTTTTCGATTTTTTTAAAAATGAAAAAATTTCCAAATTTTTCTAGTGAGAAAGTAGTGAATTTTATAGAGAAAAAATTGTTCTTTTTTTTACAGGAAAAATGCTTATTTTTTCAGTGAAGAAATTCTTGATATCTTTTTTGTAAAAAATCCTTTCAAGTTTTTTTAGTGAAGATATTTTTAATGTTTCAGTGAATAAATCTCATTTGTCAAAGTATTAATTTTCCAGTAAAAAAATACCCAATTTTTAAGTGAAAAAATTCTCAAAATTTCTCAATTTTTTTTTTAATACCGTAGGAAACGTTCAACTTCTTTACTGTAAAAAATATCAATTTTTACAGTGAAGAAATTTTAAACTTTTTTCTGGAGAACTTTCTAATATTTTTTTAAAATTGAAATTTTTAATATTTGTACTTTTTGTTAATCAAGTTCAATTCATTTTTTGAAACCCTAAAAAAAATATTCTAAATTCATTATAAGTAGATACTAGATACGGGGGGGGGGGGGGGGTCGACTTTAGTATTTGAACCAATTTTCAGAATTTTATCTCAAAATTTACGATTTTTGTTGAAAATTGATTTACTGGTAAGCTAAGTATTTTCGCCATTTTCAAAAATTTGCCAAAAATCGAAAAATCAACTTTGGCTGCTATAAATTTGGTTCTAAGGTCTGGGTGACATGCTCCTTCAGTGAGCCAAATTTCAGCTCAATCGAAACTGACGAGTTGGCAAGGTTCACTGCTGGTGAAACAAAACAAAATCGAAAGTCCAAAATAAGGACTATCCCACTGTACACAGTACACACATCGACCTTACAGTTTGTGGTACTAAAATTATGTACATCTATATTCGATTTTTTCTCCCTTCTCGACAACAGCAGATCACTAGAGCGAGGTAATTAAAAAATAACGCCTATGAGAGGACCGATGCATCGCATTTATTCGTTGTCTTCGTCTTTCACTCGGAGAAAACGTATCTCGATAATTTATTCATATCTCGTAATCTTTGTTTAGCTGGTTAAAGGAATACTACTAACTCGCGGCTCGGCATAAACACAAAAAGCCTCTCGGTCGCGTACCAGTCCAAAACGTACACATGAAGTAACGAAGTTTATAAACAACAAGTCTCTAAGCTAGTAAATGGATATCGCAGAGATGAAATGCTTCGCCAAGGCAAAGGGACAGGGTACACGAAACGGCAGAGGGAGGAGGCATACCAGAGAGAGTAAATGGAAAAAGAAAATAATAAAAATAATGTAAAAGCGGAACACGGGGATGGGCTGCGTATGCGTTTGTGTGTACAAATACTCGTAGGTACATTGCCGGATACGTAAAATGAAGGCGAAAGCGTCGACTGGGTGGGCCGCGAGGGGGTACGTCCTAGCCGTGTAAAAGTTCACAACGTGTGTTTAGATTTATTTTCTATAAAAGAGCGGAATATAAATTTTTTCTTTAACAGTTTCAACGCGATTTTGCTTCGGAAAGTATTAAGAAAGTGGTTTGGAAATAGGAATTTTCACGTGTAGCGAAATTCCATCCCATATCTACCCAGTCTGCCTTACTTATATGCTTTGGCCCATCACCAATCTCGCAGCATACGACACGACGCAAATATTCTCTTCTGAGTATGTGTATGTATTTCGTATGTACCTGAAATTCTAATCAAACGATCCGGTGTGTTACTCCGATATACACGAACTCGAATACCGATTTAATACCTATAGAATTGAATTTGGGCGACGAATTTTATGTAAATTTTTACCGGATTCGCGAACAGGCAGCGACGCCGCCGTGAACCACCCGAAGGAAGGTTACGTTTACTAATGCGAACGTGTTGACAGAAGTTAAAAATTGGCGCGAAGTGTTTGTAATCCTTTTAGCGCGTTTCAATGATTTATTTGGGGTGTTAAGTTTGGCTGCAAGTAGAAAATGTGTCGCTGCGTGCTGTTAAATGCCAACGTAATGGAATTTTTGTTCAATTTACGTAAAACTCTCACGACTGTTTTCACTTTATAAAAAAACAAAGAGGAAAATATATTAATTCTTGGGGGTGAGTTTTGAAATTTCGAATTTTTCGAAACGAGAGGATGACAAGGTTTATTGTTGTGGTGCGTTTTTTTTTTTTTTTTTTTTTTTTTTTTTTTTTGTGAGAATTTGTATCTGCAGGTCATAGATGTGAGAAATGGAGGCCTGGAGGGCTATAGAGAAAATGTAGTTTGTGTGAAAATGATTTTAATAAATAAGTTCCTCTTTGACATATTTTCAATTTGAAAAAAGTCCAAGTCGATTTTTCCAAGAATTAATCTGCGATGAAAACTGATTTCTTCAATAGAAAATATTTTGACTTGAAAAATTCAATTTTTTCCAAAATCGATTAATCGATTTTTTTCATAAAAAATTTTCAACTCAAGAAATAGATTTTTTTTAAATACAAAAAATTGGAAAAAATGATTTAAAAAACTGAATTGTTGAAAACTATATTTTTCGACTCAAAAAATCGATTAATTCGATCCCCAAAAATCGAGTTTCGACACTGAGCTTAACAAAAAAATTAATTAATAAAAAATAATATGATTATTATTTTTTTTTTAAGTGTTATCCAAGTTCGATTATTTTTGTTTTTCAGTATTTTCGTAAGGAAATTCTTTATTATGTGAAAAAATGTCGATCTTCGATTCCCATTTTCATTACTTAATACCTAATTCGATTTCTAATAGGTAATCAATTTCTTTTTTTGTATTAAACTATTAATTTACCAATTTTCTTCACAAAAAAAGTTTCGACTCTAGGAAATCAATAAATTTTGTCTTAAAAATCGAATTTCTCAACATTGATTTTCAAATTTTCGACTTTGTAAATTTAAAAAAAAATTCACTTTCTTCCAAAATCGAACATTCGTTGTTCATTTTTCGTAAATAAGTTTTTCGACATGAAAAAATAAGTCAACTAAAAGTCGATTCTTTCGATTTCATTTGATTTTCAAAAATCGCATTATGTAAAAAATCGATTTATTACGTTTTCATGAATATCGATTTTCTGTCTTTCAATAACAATCCTGTCAGTCAATTTTCAATAATCAGTTCATCTGATGTCAAAAAATCAATTTTTTTTAAAATTTACCTTTTTTTCATAAAAATTTTTTCAAAAAAAAAAAAAAAAAAAAAAAAAAACAACTTGAGAAAGTCGTTAGTAGGCACACTTACCTACTTATTATTTGATTTTTAAAAGTTAAATTATTCGATTTTCTTTCTTTCAAGATCAATAATATTGGGTTTTCATTTTTTTTTTCACAAAAAAAAATTTGATCTGAAAATTTAAGTAGGTATATAAAAATCGATTCAAGTATTCGATTTTCAAAAATCGATTTAATCGATATTCAGAATTTTTTTCGAAACTTGAAAAAATTTGTTATATACTTGGGTATTTGATTTCTAAAAATCGATTTATTCGATTTCCGAAATTCGATTCATCCGATTTTCAACAATCGAGTCGTCTGAAATCAATTTATTTGATATCCAAAAATCGCTTTCTCTTTTCTCCATTTTTTTCACAATAAAAATTTTCGAAAAAAAATTTATTTGATTTTTAAAAATTGAATTATTCGATTTTTTAGAAATCGATTTTCTCTCTTGCAAAATCAATAGCTAATAATTAGGTTATCATTTTTTGTCGCAAAAAGTTGTTGACTCGAAAAATCGTTGCATTTGATTTCAAAAAAATTAATAGATTTATTCATCGATCTCCGAAATTCAATTCCTTCGATTTTCAACAATCGAGTCATCTGAAATCAATTTATTTGAAAAAAGATTTGATATCCAAACATAGTTTTTCTTTCTTTTAAGATCGATTATCAATTTACATTTTTTTTTCACAAAAAAATTTCTGACTCGGAAAAATTATTGCATTTGATTTCTAAAAATAGATTTATTCGATTTCCAAAAATCGATTTATTTTTCTCTCTTCTATAATCAATAAAATAATATCAATTCACCAGTTTTTTTTTGTTTTTTTTTTTCAAAAAATTTTCCACTTAGAAAAATAAAAGCGTCGTAAGTATATCTAAAAGTCAGTTTATTCAATTTTCAGAAATCAATCAAAAATCTTTCCATTTTCAAAAACCAATTCATTCTATTTCCAAAATTGTCAATTTTCTCTCCTTCGAGATCAATTAAATAAATTAGCCTATCATTTTTTTTGTCAAAAAAAATATTTTGACTTGAAGATAGTGATAGCATTTAATTTCCAATAGTCGATTTATTCGATTCCCAAAAATCGATTTTTTGTCTTTCAAGATCGATTATTCGTTTATCGAATTTTTCGTAAAAAATGATTTTTTTTAAAAATCATATTATTATTGTTTTCGATTTCTAAAAAATCGATTATGTTCTACGAGATCTATTATAAATTTATCGAAATTTTCACGAATGTATTTTTTCCAATTTTTAAAAATTCGTTTTTTTCATCCCAGAAAAATATTAATTTTCATTTTTCCAAAATCAGTGAACGATTTGTCAATTTTTTTCACGAGTAAATTTTTCTACTTCAAATTGATTTCATATTTTCCAAAATCAATCATTACATTACCGACTTTTTTACACTTTAAAAATCGATTTTTTGTCTGTCAAAATCGATCAAGTATTGGTTTATCAAATTTTTCATGAATAAATTTGATTTTTTTGACAATAATTAATCATTTGATTACTTAATTATTCAATTTTTAATTTTTCTCATTTTGTTGGCAGAATTATTTTCATAAGCAATATAGAGATTTGTTCCCTCAAACATTTAAAAAAATGTTTACCTCAAAATGAAGTCTTATGATTTTGTTTTCCTGTTCGCAATCTCCCCTGAATTGCAAATATATGTTTTTCTTTCTTTCAACATGAATGACGAGTGAGAGATGTGTTTTTTCACATATGTTTTTGTAGTTATTTAACGAACCAGCAAAAAAAAAAAAAAACATGCATACAACTGCCCGTATTTTTTTCTTGCATAACAGCATTGACCTTTACATCACATTTGCGAATCCAATCGTGAAAAAAGACTAAATCAAAGAAGGGTACCTAACTCTACCATTCAACTCGGAAAGATTTGTGTTATTGCCTACGTCGACATTTAAAAGGATCCACGCTGGTGTATCATTTGTTACCAGCAGTCTAATGTGTGATCACTCATTTGAACACGGCTGCTCGATAATTTGCCTATGCGTACATTCGAAGGGGGAGCACACTGCCATAATTTCTACGCCTACGGAGCCGAATGCTCGATAATTTTCACTTTTTCGAGTACAAATAAAGCACGTACCAACGTAGGGGGAGCGATGCGACGCCTATGTCGATGCGATGGGTTCAAAGAAAATACCATAGAAGGGTGAAGTTTGTTGGTTAATGAAACCGCGAAATTATAAGACGAATTTATTATTCAATTAGTGGCACTTTTTTATTATTAATTTATGATCATTTTGAAACCCGACGCGACGATTCGTCTGATCTTCGACAAATTTCACATGGAGGGGGGAAACGATTTAATTTTGATTAATTTTTTTCTTCATTTTTGACGTGAAGGGAGGATGATTTTATTGGGGGGGGGGGGAGAAGTCTGGTGGGAATTTTCTTTTACTATGGTTTGGTTATTTTGGATTTCTTCGAAAAGCTCTCGTGTATTTATTTAGGATCTTTTCTTCGGTGAACGAATGTATTATTTACTCGACTAATAAAGCTCCTGGCTATACCCTTTTTGTCGAATCTGGTCGGCAGTTTGGTACGATGCAAGAATACTTAAATTTTTTTACCTGCGAGAGACTTTGGAATTGATTTTTACTATTCGATGTTGTTTTGCTAAAAAAAAAGGGGGGGGATCGATTATTTTCAAACTTCGGTCTCCTTTTGATCATTGCATTCTACTTCTTATTTTATAACCAAATGTCAATTATTTTGCATACCCTAGCGCCGTAAATTCAAACCCGACCTTTTCTTTCAATTAAATGAACCACGAGTAAAGAAAAAAAAATAGGTTAGCTTGCCAACCCAAAGAAAAAAATTACTCCTTAGAAAAATAAAAAAAAATAAGAACCGACGATAAAAAATGAAACATGTTGCTCGAAATGGAATTTTTCTCGAAATTCCATCTCGACCGAATTCATTAACTAAAACGACATCATTCGAGTAGAGAATGAGAATTAATAAAAAATTCGTGTTTTTATTTTTTTTTCTCGTCACGTCGAAAGTAAAAATGTTGATGTAAAGGAGACGAAATTTTCCACCACAAATTATGTAACTTTTTTCGCTACAAAACTGCATAAAACCAATGAGATTATACGACTGCGCGACGTACCGGTGAAAATATTTGTAATGTTGAAAGCACCGAAGCGATTCTCTAATTCAGTAGTCGTCGAATAAAACGATCGTCTGAACGCGAACCCCTGTGTTTTGGAGAATACCTCATGTAATACGTGCGCGTGTTCGAGTATTTTATTTTAGCTTCGTTTGGCCAAAAAAACCCTTCGAGTTGGATATTTTTTCTTTTTTTAAAGGTGAGTTAGTTTTGTGATTTTTTTTCGAGATGAGGTTTAGTTTTGGGATGGGAAGGGATGTAATTTTTTTTCTTCAATTTTACGAGAGTCATTTTGACTTTATTTTTGACTTGAAATAATACTTAATTAAAATGTTTTACATTTTTAAAAAAAATTGATAAAATAATTTTAAAATTTTATTTTATAATTTTTTTTAAATTTGATTTTCTTAAAAAAAACCTACTTATAAAAAATTGTAAACAAAAAAAATTGAAAATTTATTTTGGGGCTAAAAAAGAATTTTGTTTCTTCATTTTTTTTTTGTGTTTGTCTACTTGTGTTGAAAGTAGTAAAAGTAGTAGATTTTGTCAACGTTTCAATAAAATTAGTGAAAAAATCAAAAAATTAAAAAAAATCGATTTTGAAAAATTAAAAAGTTTTTTCCATTAGGTATTAAAAAAAATCAAAATAGAATTTCTCTTGCTATTTGAAAATTTTTCTGAAATTTATTTAAGTTCTAATTTTTTGAAAAAGAGAGGGACATCTAAATTTTTGATCATTTTTGAGCGAGTGATTTTCTGAAAATTTTGTAATAAAGTAGTGAATAAAGGTTGTGAAAAAGTAATGCGTTTCAGTGGAAAATTTACGCTGTCCCTCAACTTCTCAACTTAACAAAATTATTAAATTTTTTACATTTTTACTTTTTTTTTTTAGATAAGTTAGGTACCTAATTAATTGAAATATTTATTTTATACCTAGAAATTTCATTTTTTTGAAATTACATTAAAAAAAATTATTACCTATAAATACTGTAGAGGACAAAAAATTCAAAAAATTTCTATCTTGAGTTTTCTCTGGAATTTCTCAAATTGGTTCCTGAGCACCGAATTTGAAATTATCCAGTGGAAGTTGGTCCTTATCATCTAAACCTCTGTGACAATTTTTTCAACTCGATATCTCACCACTTATCCCTTTAGAGGATGGGAGGGGGGCTTAAAGTGGATTTTCGTTTTAAAAAAATTATTTTTGGCAGTTGGAACCGAATTTTTTCAAACTTAGAGTGATAATAGACAGTACCAAGAATGATTTATGAAAAAAATTTCAAAAAATTTCGAGCACTTTTTCAAGATGAAAATGTACATTTTAATATTTTTAACCATTTTGGTAGCTCCTGTCAGAGGTGCAATTCTAAAAAAAAAATATCATGTACGTTGTCTTGATGTACAACCTCGTATTTTTTTTAGAATTTCAAATCGTGGTGCTTCATCTTTCCTATTTTTTTTAAAATATCCAAATGGCGTCATTTTGGGAAACCACGACCTCCTTCCAGGTGATCTAGGGGTTTAAAATTCTTGTCTTGATATGCTTCATCTCCGTATTATACAATTTTTTCGGATTTTGCTGAAATTTTGACAAATATGACGTATATCGAGATAAAGCATGTCAAGATAAGAATTTTAGACCCTAGATCATCTGGAAGGATTGTGGGTTCCCAAAACGACACCATTTAGAATTTCAAAACAAAATTTGGAAAATGAAAAAAATGAACGAATTTGGTCCAAATACAAGTCGATGGTGTGTTTTAGTGTATTTGATGAAATGTCATCTAGGGTGTCCTATAATTTCATTTTTTTCAAAATGTCAAGGTCCGACCCTCTAAAAATGATTCTTTTAGTATAAAATAAACTCCCTAAAAATTTTTTTTGAAAAAATTATTTTGAGTGGTGCCGCAGGGCTCTTTTTTAATGAAAACGAAAAAAAAAAAATCAAAAAATTAGAAATAATTTTTTTTCAAATTTTTTTAACAAAATGGTCACTGTATCGGTACTTTTACATCCAACAAGACCATTTTCGGTGATTTTTCATCTTTACCCCAATTTTTTAGGGGACATAAAAATGCTTCTTTTTTACGTTTTTTGAAGAAGAAAAAAAAATCAGCCAAGAATGAAAAAAAAAATTATTTGGATGAAAGTGGTCTCAACATACATATTTTTACTTACCCCAAAAACCCATGTTTCAGTGATTTTTCATCTTTACCCCAATTTTTAAGGGGACATAAAGAAGCTTCTTTTTTAGTTTTTTGAAGAAGAAAAAAAAATCAGCCAAGAATGAAAAGAAAATTATTTGAATCAAAGTGGTCTCAACATACATATTTGATCAATTTTTTTCCATTCCAGTTGATTTTCAATTTTTTTTCCTTCAAAAAACTAAAAAATGAGCTTTTTTCATGTCCTCTTTTAAACTGGAGTAAAGATGAAAAATCGCCGAAAACATTTGTAGTGACCATTTTTTTGAAAAAAATTGGAAAAAATTTTTCAATTTTTTGAATATTTTTTCATTTTCTTAAAAAAGGGGCTCCATTCAAAATATTTTTCTTGATGAAAAATTTTTAAGGAGTTGATTTTACACCAAAAGAATCATTTTTAGAGAGTCGAACCTTGATATTTCGAAAAAAATGAAATTATGGGACACCCTAACGTTGTCATAAAAGTTTTTTTTTTTTACCAAAAATGACCATTTATTTGTAAGTGGCGAAAATGGTGGATTTTTTTGTGTTTTTGAAGATGACACTTCACGATTTGAAATTCTGGAAAAATACGAAGTTGTATGCAGGGGTTACCAAAATGGTCTTTAAAATCCTTAAAATGTCCATTTGACCTTAAAAAAGTGCTCGAATTTTTTTGAAAATTTTTCCATCGATCACCCTTGGCACTGATAATTGTCACTGCAAAGTTTGAAAAAATTTGGTTGAAAATTTCCAAAAATTCAAATTTTCAACGAATATGCACCCCCCAGAAGGGGCAATAGGAGAAATATCGAGCTAGAAATTTTGTCACAGAGATTTTAAACTATGAAGATCAAGTTACACTGGATAATTTGAAATTCAGTGCACAGGGCGAAATCACCCTTAAAACCCAGCTAGACTCTTTGGTAATTTTTCATTTAAAAAAATTTAAATTCCTTATTTTCATACCCTTTCCATTGTTTCTTCCGAGCGAACTTTCTCAAATAAAAATATTTCTAAAGTGTTTCCCCAACAAATGGAGTCCTATTCTTCTGAGATCCTCTCTTCAACATCATCGTCGACAATCTACGAGTAAAAGTTGAATTAAAAATCTGCATTTGCGGTTGGTAGAATTGATAAAGAAATGGTTAATGCGAACGTCATACACGCGAGGAGCAGGCTTTTTGTATGGGCTTATTTTCTCTCTTTGCTGTATACACTGCAGATATAAAAAGACAATGCATAATCCCAGTCTTGGCGTTTTATATAATTACAAAAGTTACCTCGGCGAGTTTACTCGGTACCCTTGCGGTTCATTATGGATGTAAATTCGAGTTTGCATTATGAGTTCATAATGATAAGGTAAAGTCCCTTTGGTGGTGCTTGCGGCGCCCGGACGTGACTTAACTTCTCATAATTTTAATAGGCTGTGACGCAAGAAAGCTTCGGCAATGGAATAAATATCGTGTATTTTAAGCGGATTAACCGTGTAATGCTAGGTACGGTACGAACGAGAACCTTGAATTTTGTTAGCTCGCAGAGATAGCATCGACAAAAGGGTGTAAATCGTGTAAAAAAATATGCTACCTGTGAATTTGACGTTGTCAAAGATACGAGCATGTTTGGTTTGAGAGATGAAGGTAAATAAGGGTTGCATAGATGATACGGGATGGTTCGTTTTGTTTTGTTTAAGGATTAATTCGAGTAGCTGAGGGGAGAAGAATGGGGTGGAAATAAATGCTAAATGTATGTAGAATCGTATTTGAACGATCGCATAAGATGTTCTGTGCTAAAATATACGAAGGAGAGTTGAATTAAATTTGAAATCCGAGTAGTTTAATGATCAGATCAAAGATCTCAAGAATTTCTATTTTTTCAAATTATCTGTCATCGTAAATCCTTCTACACTTGAAATTAAAAGAACGAAATAATTATCCCCTTTTTAAAATAATTTCTTCCTAATAAGACTCTCTTAACCCTCTCTCACCCTCTGTCGAACATCTACATCCAATTTGCTGTCACCTCGCGACTATATTTTCAAAGCATTTAATTACTGTACATTTTTCGAGAAACACTAAGTAAGAAAAAAAAATCGTGTATTTTTTAATAGTCTGCCTCGTACAATTAAAGATTTTCCACGGTGTGCAATAAAGTCTCTATAATATTCGGACGAATACGCGTATATCGACGTAGTAAAAATAAAATTTCCGTCGAAAACACGAAGCTTTAATTAAAATGCACCCTCGAAAAATCTTTAACGAATTTTCTTCAGCCATTTTCAAAGAGCTTAATGTAAACTGTTGCTTCGACTCGCGGTGGCTTTCATCGCGCTGCAGTTTTATTTGTTTAATGCGACTTTTTAATTATTCATATTAATTTTAAGAACCGCCAAAATATAAAGCCGCTAGGAATGCGGAGGCGTCGAAGGGGTTACTCAAACCCCCGTATGGTGTTTGGTAGTAACGGATTGTTGAGCCAAGTTATATGTACAGACGTTGAATTTTACGACGACCAGACGCTAGCTAAAGTACGAGACTAGACTCGATTTAAGAGTCGAATTGTATATTATGTACAACGGTACCCTGTGGGGTTCAATTTTACGTACTAGAGGATAATTAACGAGGCGACACGGACTACGGCGATCTGGTCTGAGAATTAAACGTATCGAGGAATGGTTTTATTGGCTCGGATAACTCTGACCGGTGCGGTGGTCCTGCGAGGTGTAGCCATCACGCTTGATAAAGCTATATCGGATGGCTTTAAAGTTGGAAATATTGCATTTTGATGTTAAAATCGTCAATGGGGTAGAATGGTCGGGATTTAGTGGTTATCTCTGTGTTTTGTAGAGAGGTGTAAGTTGGTTGGAGTATTTTAGACGGATTTTCAGTCAAGGAAGGTGATTCGAAGTTTGGAATCGGGTTCGGTATTTTATTGCAGAATGATGGAAATTAAGCTGTAAAGGTACTTATTTTGAAGTTTTTGAAAAAATTTGAGCTAAATTTGAGGATTTTTTTCGAAAAAAAAATAAGGAAAAAAAGGTGCGAATGAGTTTGAAAAATGTTATTCCGGACAAAAAATTATTCTAACAAATAATTGCCCTGATAAACAATAATTCTGACAATTGTCAGCTCTAATTTTATGCAACTCTGAAAAATGATAACTCTGATAAATAATTGTTGTGATAAAGAAATAATTTTGACAAAAGATAACATTAAAAAGCACGATTCTGATTGTGAAAGTCTGATCAAAAAATTTTTAAACAAAAAATGTGATTTCTGACAATGGTTATTTGTCAGAGTTATCATTTGTCAGGGCCCTGGACGCCATGGTTTGTCAGAAACTCTGACAAGTGATAACTCTGGGGAAAAATGATTCTGACAAGTAGGTACGTCAAATCTTTGACAAACTGTAATTTTGAAACTGAAATTTTTTATAAAAATAAATCGGCTTTGACTACCTCTAACAAATAACAATTTTGGCTGTATATATGAATCCAACGCCTGACAAATAATAATTATTATTCTGATAAGTTATATAGTTGTGATAAAGAAATACCTAGTTCTTACAAACGATAACACTAAAAAAAAAGTATGATTCTGATTATTAACTCTGATTAAAAATAATTTTAACAAAAAACGCGATTTCTGGCAATGATTATTTGTCATACCTAGTTATCATTTGTCAGGGCCATGATTTGTCAGAAACTCGACAAGTGATAACTCTGAACAAAAAATGATTCTGACAAGTAAAATATTTGAAAAACTGTAATTTTGGAAATTAAATTTTTGATAAATATAAATCTGACAAGTAATATCTTTGACTAATGATAGTCTGACCCTGACAAGTGACCAGTGGATAATTCTGGCAAGTTATGTTTCTGGCAAACATACCTCTGACAAAACGACAATTCTAGATGAATAAATCTCGTCAAAAAATAATTCTAATGAGCAGAGTTGAAAATAATTTCTCTGATGAAACGTTACTCTGACAAATAAATTTTTGGCAAAAATTATAACTTCGAAAAATGTAATTCTGAGAAATGAAAATTCTGGTTGTGTAGTCTGGAGCAGATGGACAATAAAAATTGTTATCGGGCTATAGAACAATTTGGGGTCATTACAGGGAGCAATTTTCAATTTTTCTACACTCTTGGCTCGCAAGAATTGCCACCTATTATAGTGATTTTTTTTGTGAACATTTTTTTTATTTGGCATTGGCACTCCATAAATTTTTAAATAAATTTTTCAAAAAAAAAAAAAAATAGATAATAATAAAAAAATATTCATCACAAAATTTTGATGGAATTTTTGAATTTTTTTCCAGAAATTTCTCTTGTGTCAAATTAAATTTTGTAGATTTTTTTCCAATTTTTTTTTTTACCCAACAGTATTTTTTTCTAAATTTTTTAAAAGTCCTTTTCCCCAAAAAAATTTGAAAATAAATTTTTGGCAAGATACATACCTACCTATCTATTTTTCAAACTTTTTGTATGTCTTTTTGGGATTTTTAAAAAAAAATTATTTTCAATTTTTGCGAAATTCTTTCCAGGGGAATTTTTCGCACATTTTTTTTCATTTTTAAAAAAATTAGTCGATTTTTCCGATTTTTTTTTTTCTTAAATTTTTTGACTGGGCTATTTTATTTGGTAAATTTTAAATATTAGGTGAATATTTCCTTTTTGCAACATTTTTCCTGGGAACTTTTTTGTACTAAAAAATATTTTTCAGGCATCTCGTGAAAAATTTAAAAAATTTTCTCAATGAAAGTTGCCATCTGATAAGTATTACGATATTTTTACCAGCAATTTTCGAAACATTTCCCTTTTTGAGATGTTGAAAGATTTTTTTCTACAATTTTCACTCGTAATATGGAATCAAAAAAATAATTATTATCATCAGCAAGTGTGATTAAACGTCAAACTTTGCAAATCCTTATTCAAGATGAGATTTTGGTTTCAAAAATATTTTTCAGTCATTTTTTGAAAAAAATTTGTTCCTTCAGATTTTGATAAAAATCTTTGATGGATCAAAGAAATCTCGATTTTTTTTTAAACGTTACTCTTTGCAAATTTTTTCGTAAGATTTTCTTGGTCCAAAAATATTTTTGACTAATTCTTTGATATAATTTTTTGTGAAAAATTATGGTATTTTAAAAAGAATGTAACTATTTTTGAAACGTTTTTATTTTAAAATTATTAAGTATTTTATACAAAAAAAAAAAAAAACCTTTTCGAAAGGATTTTGCAAAGAGTAAATATATTTTTTTTTAAATAATGAAAAAGTTCAATAATCCCATAAAAAATTTATCTTTGAAAATTAAAAAAAAAAAAAAAATTACAAAAAGTAAATATTCAGGTAAAATTAAAATTTTTAGTGCTCAATTTTTTCCTGGTAAAATTCATTAAAAAAGTGTTTTTTAAAAAAAAAATATCCTAACACACCTGCGATGGCTTACTGAGTATTTCCCTCAAGTCGTGTTATTAGGACCTATGGTCCATAAAATAATTTTTTGAAAATTTAATTTGATTTTTTTTTTTAATGTTGTCCAAAAAAGTTTTCTCATTTCTTCGAAAAAAATCCCAAAATTTTTGAATTTCAAAAATTATGAGCTCCTAAAAATTGCACTTGAAAAATGATTTCTTCAAATGTTGTTCCAACTTTTTGTTCAACTTTTTGTGAAGAATAATTCAAATAGTCGAAAATTTTTCAAAAAAAAAACACTTTTGGTTGCCTATTTCACTTTTGAAGGGACAGAGGTTTATTGAAATTTCGAAATAAAACTGGTGGAACTTTTTGAGAAGAACAAAAATGGTTGCATAAAAATTTTGCTTATCTTTGAAAATTAGTGGGCTACAAAAGGTTTGAAAATTTGGTATTTTCGAAGTTTGAGACTCCGTAGCGCCTTAATTTTCAAAAATAGACAAATTTTTCAAATAACTTGTTTTGTTCCCCTCAAAAATTTGAACCTGGTCCGTATATTGTTTTGAAGGAATTTTGAAATTTTTATCTTTCACCATTACGCCTCAAATAAATTGAGGTAGGCAATACTTTGAACAGGAATTTCTTATTGCTGTAACTCCTTCAATTTGTAAGATAGGCATCCCAATGTGATTACAACTTTTTTTGAGTTTTCGAAGTGCTATCCACTGAAGGGGTTGAAAACATTTTTAAATGCAGTGTTGCCAATCAATTTAGCTGAGAAAATAGCAGTTTTCATGGTTTTAGAATCCCTTTAATTTTTGAAATAGGCAACCTAAATTGATCTCACGTTTCATGGAACACCCTGCATATTTATCATTCTGACGAGTTGAAATTCTCACAAATAGTACCTCTGACAAACGATAACTTTTTGTCGAATGATAACCCCAAGAAATGATAACGTTGACCAATGTACTAGACAATAATGTCTCTTCTCAGTCAGGATAACTTTGACAGTAGGTACCTATCTTAAATAGGGCATGTTCAACGCACGTGTAACTACCACAGTCATCATCATCAATATCACTGGGAAAATAACCGTGAAAATACTCCCTCTCGTTGGAAAAAACTACTCAACGTACAGGTACTTGACACAAAACGCAAACGTATAAAGTACGCTCGGGTAATTATCATAGTCTGGGAGTATAATAATACTTACCCTTGCAGTATGTGTAGCTTTTTAGAAAATTACGTAAGCTATAGCGAAAAACACGACAACGACGACGACTCGTATATTCCTACGACGAGGAGTAAGTACATCATAAAGTAGAATGTACTCTTGGTATATGTTACAGGTGCGTATTTTACTACGCGTCCGGACGAATACGCGAATAAATTTGCAGCGACTTTGTCGTTTAAAAGACGAGAGAGAGAGAGAAAGTCGGTCGGTGCGACACAATATTGCCGCTCGCGTATGCGTATGTTGCTCTTAGGAGATAACGAAAATTTGCTATTAAATTAGGGTTGCGCGTTACGCGGCGTCTTTTCGGCAAATGTTTATGATTGATAAAGAAACATATTGCTTCATCATCATCATTACACGTATATACGCGTGTTGTGCACCTCCAAAAACGAACGTGAGAGTTGGCAAAGTGAAACGAGATGGGGACTCGGCAGCGAGAATTTTTCTAACCCTAAAGTACGTAGTGGGTACGGCAGTGGCAGTATCATCGACGTAATCGTAAAATGACGCGATAAGTGATTCGAAAAGCGTGTTTGAAAATGTTCTTAAAGTGCATCGGAACGGATTTCGTCGTCTAGAAATTGTAATCACCAAACTTGGCGTAAAAATCGTTTCTATGGGGGTGTATTATAAGTCGTACGTAGAAGTTTAAACTTGGACCGTTTCGAGTATCAGGCTGGAATTAGTGTAAGATGGTTTCCAATAGCGTGGAATATCGGTAACGGTTATCGTAAAATACCATGTTATCTCGAGAATATCGAGTGGAAGGGATTTTTTGATGCAAATTTTTATTATTCAACCCTATTTCTCTTTTTCAGTGATACTTATGTAGTTCTTTTGTTATAAAATTTCGAATAAATGTGTAAAAACAATCTCAAATTAAAAAAAAATTGATCGTCCAATCTCTTATTCTCTCCCTCTAAAAAAAATATTTAAAAAAACACCTACACTTTAAGCTAATTTTCGTTACTTTTTCATGAAAATGAAAATTGTGAACATGATAGTTCGAAATTATGTATTATTTTGTAAATCTGACTAAATTTTAAAATTTACCTATTAGAATTTAATAAAAAAAAATTAAGTATCTATTACTCGCACAGTGCTAACAAATTTTGAAAATTTTGATTTCTTGACTACATATACTTCAAACATGTCGTAAGAGATTTAAAAGATGAAAATGTTTTTAAAAAATGCAAAATTTTTAAAATTGTAAAATTTTATTGAAATTCCAAAATTGACCATAGGTATAAAAATCAAAAAATTTATGAAATTTGAAATTGGACAATTTAATATTTTCAATTTTTAACATATTTTTAAAATTATAAAAATTTAGTCAACGTCAAAAATCTGCCTATAGTTTTTTTTCTTTTTTCGGAAATTTTATGAGTTTTTAAAATTGAATAAAATTAAAAAATTGAAGTTCTATTGAACTTTGTAATTTATTTTCACAATTTCTCAAACTTTTGAGATTTACCAATTACCTAATCTTTTTGAAAATCAGTCGTTTAAAAATTTTAAAATATGTACTTAGTGAGTATCAACTTTGAAAAATATTCAGTTAAAAATGAGTCAAAAATTCGAAATTTTATTGAAATTTGAAAAATTCCAAAATTCAATGTTCTACAAAATTTTTAAAACTGAAAATTTTTCATTTTTTAAAATCAATTTTGTTTTTAAAAAATGAATAAAAATCGCGGAGTTTTAAAAATTATAAAAACTGATTGAAATTCCAGAATTGACCTCATAAAATTTTTAAAAAATTAGAAACTTTGATTTTGTTTTAAATATTAAAAAATTCAAAATTTGTTAGGTGCATACTTATTTTTAGAATTGTAATTCATCATCAAAAATCTGCTTGGGTCTACTTTCACTTTTTTTTGGAAATTTTTTAAGTTTTAAAAATTAATTAAAATTAAAAAATTGAAGTTCTTCTGTTCAGCTTTGAAATTTTCCAAAATTTCAATTTTGGCACAATTTCTCAAATTTATGTGGTTTGCCTACCAATTAATATTTTTTGAAAATTCGTCGTTTGAAAATTTTGAAATATTTAGTACAACTTTGAAAATTAGCCAGTTAAAAATAAGATAATAATTCGAAAACTTATTAAAATTTGAAAAATTCGAAAATTCAATGTTCTAGAAAATTTTGAAAATTTCAAATTTTTTGAATCTTGATCAATTTTGTTTTAAAAAATTAATTAAAAAATCGTGGAGTTTTTAAATTTGCAAAAATTTATTTGAAAAATTGAAAATTGATTTTATAATTTAGAAAAAAATGGCCAAATCAAAGAGAATTTTATCTTTGGAAATTTTTGAAAAATTAATTTAAAATTAAAAAAAATTGACATTAAAAATTTTTTTGATTTTTTTTTCTTTTGGAAATTTAACTAAATTCCGATAATTATCAACTTTTAAAAATTGATAAAACAAATTATTTTCATCATTACCAAATCTCAAAATTCTATCGAATTTTTAAATTTTACAAAATTTTCATCATAGAAAGTACTACGTTGGACCCAAATTTAGATTTTTAAAGTCCTAATATTAAAATTATAGTAGTTTGAAAACTTCTACGCAGGTTTTTGGCTAGAATGCACTGTAAAAAAAAATCTAAAAAAAATCACAAATTTTTCACACCTCTACCTAGTACCTACTTACCATACAAATTTCAAAATTTTTGCTCACACGGTTCCAAAAATGGAAATTTTTAATAAAAAAGTGTGATTTTTGGTTATAGGAGTGAAGCGGGTAGTGGGATAGGAGGTGAACGTTGATTTTTCTGATTTCGTTTGAAAACATTTTTTTTTTTCGAGAGTTTTGTTAAAATTTGAAAATTCACTTTTTATAATTTTGGAAAATTTAACTGAACATTAGGAAATGATCAAATTCCAAAAATTGCAGTAACATTTCAAAAATCAAATAAGAATTGTAGCTTAATAAATTTTTTAATCCAAGTATTCTTTAAAGTTTTAAGATTTAATCAATATTTAAAACATTGTTTTTTTTTTTTAATTTTTAGAAAATTTTCTGAATTTTTAAAAAATGGGTCAGAAGTTAGAACTTATTAAAATTTGAAAATAACGCAATTTTGAAGTTCAGTAAAATTATGAAACATTTTCCAAATTTTGAATTTTTAAAATTTTGTTATATCGTACAATCTTCAAAGATTCACGAAATTTGAAATTTTTTGAAATTTTTGGGAAATAAAATTTGGTATGTTTCAAAAATTAATGAAAACTTGAATGTTGCCAAATTTTTAGGTTTTTAATGAAAATAAATGTTTAAAAGTGCCTAAAAAGAAATCATTGACTTTGGTACTAAATTCTACTTATAAAAATAATATTAAAAATTGTAAAAATTTATAGAAATTTAAAAAATGTATTTTTTATTTTTTTGGAAAATCTAGATGAATTTTGAAAATTAGGCAAACGTTAAGAATTGGTTTTTTAAAATATTATTTCAAAGATTGATCTGATCTCAAAAACTTATTCGAATTTCGGGTTTAAAATTTTAAAAAATTTTAAAATTTTACCAAATATCAAACATATTACCTCTAAAATTTTTTGTAGGTCAAATACCTACTCATAGCTGAATTTTAAAAATTATTTGTGTTTAAAAAAATTAAAATTAGTAAATTTTTAAAATTATTTTCAAACATTTTTAAAATTTTCAAAATTATAGAAAATTCGTATAAAATTACCACGAAATTAAAAATATGAAAATAAATTAGCTTTTCTGACACACATGCATCGGAACACGGTTACTTTTTAGTAACTTGGTTACTTTTTTAAAGGCAAGGTTACTTTAGTTACTTTTGGGCTCATTTTGGTTACTATGGTTACTTTTGGACTCATTTTGGTTACTATTTCGTCAAAAATCTGACGAACAGCTGCCATTAAAATTTAAAATTTCTTTAAAAACGTTTTGAAAGTTTTTTTCAGAGATTTTGCTTCCAAAAAATTTGAAATATTTTATTTAAAAATGAATTAAGTAAGGTCAGTTGGGGTAACTGGGCCACCGGGGTATCTGGGCCATTCTCTTCCTAATCCCCTCCAAAATCGTCTTGACGTAAATGGTTGGTTGCATGGTAACACTGACATCGTAAGCCCACCATAACAATTATCATTCGGTTCCTAGCTCCCCTTAAGGAGGCCTCAGTAATTTTAGTAACATGACATGGCCCAGTTATCCCCAACAACTGTGGCCCAGTTACCCCAAAACTCAGATTTGAGTGTGGGTAAGTGAATTACACATCTTGAATCTTCCTTAATAAAAAAAAAATTTGGTGGCCCAGTTACCCCATTTTTCGGGGTAACTGGGCCACCATTTTTTGTGTAGAGTGAGGTGTTCCTCAGCTCAGGTATGTGCTTCACCCTCAAAATCAAAAAAGTGAGCGTACCTCTATGACACCCCTCCACACGTCCCATTGGAAGATTTAAGGTTATTCTTCACTAGTGAGGAATTTTTGAATAAAGATTTTTTAGAGTTGTAAAAACGTGGCCCAGTTACCCTAACTGACCTTAATTGAACAATTTATTGAATCTTCTTTTGAAATTGAGATTTTTTCTGCTCGAACTTCAGGAATATTTATTTTGTACTTATGTATTGAAATTCAAGGTAGAAAAATGTTTGCTCCTAAAAAAATTGAAAGTTCTTTTATAGGCATTTTTCAAGTCAGTATGAAAAATTGTGATTTTTTTTTCTTGAAGAATTAAGATTTATTCTTGTCTAAAAATGAGCCACATTTCTTGAAAAAAAAAATGTAAGTAGATAAGCCGTATTTTTTTGAAAAAATTGAGAAATTCTTTTCTCGACAAATAAACGATTTTTTCTCAAAATTTCTTTTCAAAAAAAGTAGAGGCCGTCGAAGAATAAAACCGATTTCTCCTCATTAAAAACTTTTTTTTTAAAATGAGAATACCTAGTAATTTTTTCAATTAAAAAAAAAATGTGTTCGAAGTATTTGAAAATTATGTTTGAAAAATAGAGAACTCCTCAAAAATGAAACATAAAATCGTTTCAACTCGTGAACTTAAAATGCTTCAAAAATTTGATATTTCTCAAATGAGCAAAACTTTCCTTTTAAAAATTTTGAAAAGTTGTGAATTTCACATGTTGAAAAATTGTTTTTTTGTGGAGAATGAAGACTTTTCAAAAATTAAAATTTTTTTGTATCTACTCATTTTGCAATAAGCCAATCAAAAAATTGATTTTTTTAGACTTTAAATTCTTAGGCATTACAATTTTTATAAATTGGAAATTTTTTATTTGAATAAGCATGAATTTTAGGAACGGCTATTTTTTAAAAATTAAATATAAATTGTTTAAAAATCAAAAAATTTAGAATTTTAAGTTTAATTTTTTGAAATCCAGAACTTTTTAGAAATTACAAATTGTTAATAAATTTAAATTTATAGAAATTAAAAATTGTTTGAAAAATAAAAAAAATCGAAAAAAAATAAAATTTAAAAATTAAAAAAAGGACAGTATTGTTTGTAATTTAAAATTTTTCTAAAATTCACGTTTTTTGAAATCAACAATTATTTGAAAACTGAAAACTATTTCAAAACAAATAAGAGTTCAAAAACTTAAAAAAGTTGATATCAAGTATTTCCAAGAAAAAAAAAATTTTTTTTTTGAATTTTCAATATTGAGTTCAAAAAAAATTAAGATTTGATAGGAACTCAAAAATTATTTATTGTGAGCTTCTCAAGAATTGAAATTTCCTATGATATAAAAATTGAGCACCTATTAAGCCAACTATTCTATTAAAATTCGTCATAATTATAGAAAAAGAAAAAATGCATGAATTATTATTTTTGAATTGAAAATTTTGATTTTTTCAAAATTTTTACCATTGATTTCAAGAGTTGTGAAACGTCAAATTTAGCGAAAATATGAGAAAAACGGAGACGAGGGGAGGGGAGGGGGTTATGAGTCATTATATTCAAGTGGAAATGGAAAATTTTTGGTTACTTTTTTCCATAATTTTGGTTACTTTTTTTGAAATTTCAGGTTACTAAAGTTACTTTTATTTTTTCAAATTTCGCTCCGATGCATGGACACACTGGCGACGTTATAGAGTTTGTTTTTAAGCAACCCACTCAAATGCAAACGAAAAACTAATAAAAAAAAAGGATCTCGCGGAATTCATACTCTGGCAGAAAAAAACCCACAGCAAAAAACACATAATTACCAGAATAATTTCTACGCATCGGTTAAACGTTGGCGTCATTGGACATCGCGGACGCGAGCTCGGGCTCGGGCACTCGTAAAACGAACTCGAAATATTAATAAATTCGCTGCAAAGTTTTTCTAACGTAAGCCCATTTGGGTAGTTTTGCAAAAAGTAACAAAAATAGCCGTCATTATTTTACTTTTATAATTAAACAGCCATGCCAGGCCAGGCCTTTTGGTATATGAAAAAAGGTTCGCCAAATAAACGTCATACTTATGTACACAAAAATGGTGAAAAGTTTCATAATAGCTGAAGCTTTTGCCTCTTTACTCTGCGGCATTTTTCGCTTGTAACGTGTACCACTGTGCAATGTTCATCTGCTAGAGCCTGGCCAGGCTTTTTCGCTGCGTTAAAATATCCAATATAGGCGGATAAGCGTTATTACGTGATGAAGTTGTATATAGCACGTAGATAGTATACGTACGTAGACGTACACAGCACACGAGGTATTGTAGTATTATTTTTTTCTTTTTAATTTCATTACTGCCCTGTGCCCTTTTACTCTATAATACACACAGTGTGTGATGTACGGGATTACCGAGGTGTTAGTTTGCTTCTTTGTGATTCGAGTTTCGAGTTTTCCCAAGTTACCAGAGTTAACGAGCGTCGAACCGGAATCGCAAAGTGATTTTTGTAATCTTCGCAGTCTTGGGTAAATTTTCGACACATATGTGAACGGTGAAGTGAAATATACTAACTTACGAGAAAACTTTTTGCCATTTTTTTAAACGCTTTTAATGGATCTTCGGATTCGTATGAGAGTTTTGTCATATGTGCGCACATGTTATAGGAGGAGTTTTTAATGTCTTAAATGGAAACATCTGAGAGGGAATTGTTTTTCGAAACGAAAGATTTTACGATATTTGAGTCGAAGCTTGGTTCGAAAATGATTTAAATTATTGGGTGATTTAATGCGTAGGAATATTAAATCAATGAGTTTTCGTGTGAGATTTTTCAAAAGTGTACATACAAAACTTTGATTGTCTGCCAGACTACGAAAGACACCGGGTTAAAAAGTTATTTTCAAACGAAATTGAAATTTTTTTTTTTTTTTTTTTGAAAAAAATGAATAAAATAGATTTTTTGAAGAAAAATATTTAAATCTGTCTTTTTACAAATCAATTTTTTCTAACACACAATTAGACAAGATGTTTAAAAACACATCGAAAAAATTCAAAAAATCGAACTTTTTTCAAATTTTGAAAAAAGAAAAATAACGATGAACTTCAATGAATAAAAATTTCAAAAATAATACTAATTTTCTTACAAAACTTCGAAAAAATCACTTCTGTACCAGATTTTTAAAAAATCTATTTTTTTTTTCAATTCAAAAATGATGAACTAAATTTGCAAAAAATTTTAATTGAACTTCGAAGAATGACATTATTTACATTTTCACAAATCCAATAAAGAAAAATTGGGGACAAACTGAATTTTGACTTAGATTGAAAAAAATACCTATATTTTCAAAAAAATCAAAAAAAAATAATTTTTAAATAAAATTTTATGAAACAAAGGCTATAGCAGGATAAGCATAGGTGATCGGCCTCAGACGCCATTTTCGAATTTTTTTCAAAAAATCTTTTTGTAGTGGTAAAATATGATTTTAGAACGTATCGTGAAATTCCCATCCCCCTCGAGGGGGCTGGTACCTCGAAAAACATGGTTTTCACTTTTTCGGCGTTATCTCAGCTATTTTTTGGCCGATTGAAGTGAAACTTGGTGGATGTTAGAGGGTTAATAGTACCAATATGCACAATTTTTTTCAGATTTGTCTGACCTTGAAAATGACCTTGAAATGCGTTTTGAAAACTTTGACAGCCGTTTAAAAAAAAAATAAAAAATACACGCATACCGCGATAAAATTACCATATGTTTTTAGGTGTATTTTGAACCTCTGTGAATTTTTTCGAATTTTTCCAAGTGGTGGAAATTGCCTAAAATGGCGAAAAAACGCGTTTTTTCAACATTTTACGCATGTACGCAGGGTGAAATTGAGTTTCGGTTGTACGCTCGCATTATGCAGTACAATTCATGTATTAACAACCATTTCAAGACGTATTTTGAAATTTCGCCCCTTTTTAGCGAGGTGGTGCCTCAAAAACCACGATTTTCATCGTTTTCGAATATTTTTCAACCGATTGAAGTGAAATTTGGTGTACAGGGGAGGGTTCTGAGTGGAAACAACCCCAAATTTTTTCAGATTTTTTTGACCTTGAAAACGACCTCAAAACGTGGTTTGAAAACTTTGACAGCCGTTTAAAAAAAAACTAAGATACACGTACATCTCGAAAAAATTACCATATGTTTTTAGGTGTATTCTGAATCACCATGAATTTTTTCAGATTTTTCCAAGTGGTGGAAATTGTCTAAAATGGCAAAAAACCATGGTTTTTCAACGTTTTTCGCGTGTACGTAGGGTGAAATTTGGTCAAAAAATTTTTTCCTCATAGTACATCACTAAGCACTCTCTCGTACACCTTTAGCCCGAATTTCAGCTCAATTCGTTCATTTTTCGCGAATTCGATTTTTTCACTTTTTTTGCGTGCATGAAATTGCAATAATCACAAGAAATGATGAAATCAAAAAACTAATCGCGAATTCGGTTTCTGCGTGTCAAACTACCCCGATTTAGACCCAAAATTTAAAAAATTGCATTTTTAGTTAAAAATATATTTTTTCTCTTCATGTTCGATTTTTTAAAAATGCAACTTTTTCAATTTTGGGGATAAATTTTCGCGCAAGGGGTCTAAATCGGGGTAGTTTGACACGCAGAAACCGAATTCGCGATTAGTGTTTTGATTTCATCATTTCTTGTGATTATTGCAATTTCATGCACGCAAAAAAAGTGAAAAAATCGAATTCGCGAAAAATGAACGAATTGAGCTGAAATTCGGGCTAAAGGTGTACGAGGGAGTGCTTAGTGATGTACTATGAGGAAAAATTTTTTTGACCAAATTTCATTCTGCGTACACGCGAAAAACGTTGAAAAACGCGGTTTTTCGCCATTTTAGGCAATTTCCACCACTCGGAAACATCCAAAACAATTCACAGAGGTTCAAAATACACCTAAAAACATATGGTAATTTTATCGCGGTATGCGTGTATTTTTGTTTTTTTTTAAACGGCTGTCAAAGTTTTCAAAACGCATTTCAAGGTCATTTTCAAGGTCAGAAAAATCTGAAAAAAATTGTGCATATTGGTACTCGTAACCCTCTACCATCCACCAAGTTTCACTTCAATGGGCCGAAAAACGGCTGAGATAACGCCGAAAAAGTGAAAACCATGTTGTTCGAGGTACCAGCCCCCTCGAGAGGGATGGGAATTTCACGTTACGTTCTAAAATCATCTTTTACCACTACAAAAAGATTTTTTGAAAAAAATTCGAAAATGGCGTCTGAGGCCGATTCACCTATGCTTATCCTGCTATAGCCTTTTTTTTAAATTTGATAACATTAGGAATTGAATTCCTAATTCAAGTTTAAAAAATTACTCATGTTAAAAATTTCATTATAAAAAAATCTTTGTCCAACAAATTTTGAAAAATTGGATTTTAAATAATGTACTCGTAGGTATTGTAAACAAAAATTTCCACAAAAATTGATTATTTCTCAAAAAAAAAAACAACATTTTTTTGTAACATTAGGTGTAGTGCACTACACTTTCTTTGGTGTAGTGTACTACACTTTCTTCGGTGTAGTGCTTTACACTTTTTTAGGTGTAGTGCGCTACACTTTCTTCGGTGTACTGCACTAAACTTTTTAAAGTGTAGTGCACTACACCGAAAAAAGTGTAGTGCACTAAACTTTTTTTAGGTGTAGTGAACTACACTTTCTTCGATGTAGTGCACTACACTTTTTTAGGTGTAGTGCTTTACACTTTTTTAGGTGTAGTGCGCTACACTTTTTTAGGTGTAGTGCGCTACACTTTTTTAGGTGTAGTGCGCTACACTTTTTTAGGTGTAGTGCGCTACACTTTCTTCGGTGTAGTGCACTAAACTTTTTTTAGGTGTAGTGCACTACACTTTCTTCGATGTAGTGCGCTACACTTTCTTCGGTGTAGTGCACTACACTTTCCCTTGTTGCAAAGAAATTATTTCGATAGAAAAAGTTCAAAAAAATTGATAGCAGGGTTGTCAACTTTAGATTTTTATAAAACATTAGGATTCCCCATTTTTTGGTAAAAATTGATTGTTTAAAGTATTCTTTTATAGGGGTGAAGAAGAATGGTATTAGGGGAGGGGGTGCATGTTATATTATATCAAGATATCGAGTACATTCATAATTTCTTATAAAGTGTGGAGTTTTTAAACGTTGAAAAATGCAAAAATTCGATAATATTGTACGTTTTTCGCGATTATCGGCCCTTGCCACACTGAAATCGCCAAAATTGAGTACATAGAGTGAATCTACGTGAAAAAACACATTTTTAAGATAATGTTGAAAAAATAGTCGCTCTTCGCTATTGAGGCCCTTTTTGCAGTTGAAAATTTCAAACAGCCAAAACGCCTTGAAGGAGTGAACCGAAACTGCTCAAAAAATTATCGTAGATATACCTCTACAATACTCAACTATGTGCAAAAGAATGCAAATTTTCGATCAACCAGATCGAAATTGAAAATTCGTGAGGAAATAGCCATTAAATGGGCTTGGCACCCGAACAGAGGCGGGTTAGGGGTCCAAAACTTTGTGAATTTTTTTTTCTAGTCAAGGCACACCACCTGAGGTGTATAAAAGCCAAAAATCGCTTATGGCCGATTTGACCCCTTATCCGGCTAGTCCCTTTACAAAAAAAAGATACAACATCGAGCAAAATTTGAAAAATTCCATTTTAAAACTTGGTTTGAAGAAATTTATTAAATTCATTAACAAACAATAAGTATTTAGGTACCTTACCTAGTTAAAAAAATTACTTTTCCGCAAAATTGAATAAAAATAAAATTAAAAAAATATTTCCGAACAAAATTTGAAAAAATGAATTTCTTGGGGATACATTTCAAAAATAAACAAAAACAAAGACCTAGGTCTATTTTCTTAAAATTTGATAAAACTCTTTTTGGTATAAAATTCAAAAATTTTGGTTTAAATGATTTGTTTTTCAAGCATTAACTTTTTAAAAAAATCCAAAAAAAATTGGAAAAAAGTTTTGAAATTGAAAAAAAAAATAACAAACAATTTTTTTTTGAACATCCTTTTTTTTTTCTAACCGTAGGTATTACAACTTTTTATACTTTGATATATACTGCAATAAAAATAGAATGATGACGATCACCATCAGAATTTCAAACTGTATGTCTATGTTTGTATCTCCGGAAACAACTCGACTCATTCGTCATACCACTAATTAATTAACCCATCTTCGGCTTCTTTTTAATTTATTACACATCGGCATCGTTGAAATCGCAATCACCAGCACGGTCATAAGGAGAGAAAAAGAAGCAAAGAGCAGGGTAAGAGAACGTCTCGCGCGACACGCCGCATAGACACGTTATTATTATAGGAAAAAAAAAGAAGAAAAAAAAAACACGCGACAGCGACGACTAATTTATGCAAACGAGAAAATTTATGGTTTGTTGTTTTTTAACGCGTGCAATAAAAATTAAACGAGGAGAAAAAATAATACAATAAAAGCGCCGCTCTACCGGCACAGGGGCCATACCGTGGTACCCCTGCTCTGCACATCGAAACGAATAGTGGCTTTTAAAATGAAAAAGTTTCGAATTAAGACACACAAGAGGAGGAAGAAATGTAGGAAAAAAACCTCCGACGGTTGCCAATTAAATGGTAGTTGGTAAAAAAAAAGCGTTTATCCATCGTTCAAAAAAAAAAAAAAAAATACGCGATCGTAGCATATACCTGACCAACGACGGGGGTGGCTTGGCGGGGAGGGGAGGTTAATAAAAATATCCTAAATGCGATATCAACCTACTGGGCTGTGTTAAATGCGCCGTATCTAACGACTTTATCAAAACACGCGATATTTTTTCGTTATATTCGCGAACGATGCACGATGCGGCGCGATAAGGGTGCAGCAAATGGAGACGATGAGGGGGCGCGAAGGGCGACGAAAAAATAACTATTTTCATTATTATACGTATTAAAGAAAGTCATCATTGGTGTTTTTTTGTGTGTTGGTGCCGCCGGACAATGGAACATCCCTTTTGGGCGATGAGTCGTCCCTCCGGCGGCTTCGGCTTCGGACACGGCCTGTTTCTAGCACACGTAGATATTTAATTCGAATAATGCGCGATACATCAAAAGTACGCTTCGCTTTTTTCGTAATTGCAGCCAACACCGGTGGCATGGCGGCTTTCGTGCTCGAGATAGAGAGGAAAAAACACACCGACTCGATGGTGTTTTTGAAAAAAAAAAAAGAAGTTTTCTTATGGTGCACCGGAGCGTATTGTGTGAGGAGCTAAAACACAGGAGGGGTGGGTGCGATAGGGTACCATTTCACGAGCTCTTATTCCATGTTAATAGCGCATTATCACGTGAAGTGACACAGAAGCCGGCTAAATTATACCCATAAAAAGAGTATTTTTAATTTAAGTCGAAAGCATCGTCGCGTCGCGTCGTCGTTTTCCAAAGCACCCAAAAGAACAGACGAACGATGAAGTCAGCGACGAGAATTCCGAGAATTTTCTTGCCACTTGCGTCGTGAAATTTTCACTACATTCTCAAATGCAAACTGTGTGGGATCGAATGATTTACGAGTATCTAGCGATTTTATGGCTGATTCGTAATCCAGAATAAGGATCGATTCATCATCTTTCCAAAAATCTCTTTATCTCTGTATTTAAGGTCCCAATCAGAAAAAATTTCAAACAAAAGTTATAGAATGAGATCCTCGGAATAATTTTTGCCATTACAAAAATGTTGATTGGATCCCTCTTTCCTTTCTAATTTTGCATAATACACGGTCCCAGTTGAAAAAACATTCAAACAAAAGTTATTAATTAGGATCTTTGGAAACATTTTGGTCATTACAAAAGCCTCAATTGAAATCTCCCTTCCCTCCAATTTTGAATGATATATACGTTTGAAATTTTTCGAATGATTTCTCTACAAATAATACAAATCTGGAGTGGAGTGAGGAAATCTCCCTATTTTTGTTTGTAAGGTCCCAACTGAAAAAAATTTCAAATAATTGAAATCATTGAAATAATTTGGGTTACCCGAGCAGCACACTCGACAAATTATCGAAATAAAAAATCGACAGAATATCGAATTCGATAAAGTGTCGCGAAAGTTCCGCCTAAATCGTGAAATTATCTTTCGATATATAGATAGATTATCGACGAATTATAGTTAATAAAAATTTCGAGATTATAGTAAGATATTTTATCGATAATCTATCTATAATATCGAAAGATAATTTCACGATTTAGGCGGAACTTTCGCGACACTTTATCGAATTCGATATTCTGTCGATTTTTTATCGATTTTTTTATTCCGATTTTTTGTCTTTTACTAGCTTTTTTCTATAATTAAAAATCATTAATTAGCATAATTAATACATTAAACTTTGCCTAAACACATTATTCATGTTACGGTAAGAGGATCATTTCAGAAAAAGTTAAAAAAAAATTATAAAAAATCTGCCACCCGTGGGGCTTGAACCATCTACCTCCTGCATGGTAATCCTCTTCCTTAACCACTATGCCATACCTTATCGTTGAGGAATTAGCAATAAAACGCTTATAATAGGCAGTTTAGTACTTCCAGACGTGTTGGACTTAGAAAAATTTTCACCAATTTGGAAATAATTTTAAATATCGTCACAAAATCGTTGAAAAATCGTTCGACAAATTTCAGATTATTTGTCGATAATGTAGTTTTAAATATCTTCACAAAATCGTTAAAAAATCGAATTCGAGAAATTTCAGATTATTTGTCGATAATATAGTTTCAAATATCGTCACAAAATCGTTAAAAAATCGAAATCGAGAAATTTCATATTACTTGTCGATAATATAGTTTCAAATATCTTCACGCAATCGTTAGAAAATCGAATTCGAGAAATTGCATATTATGTGTCGATAATATAGTTTCAAATATCTTTACAAAATCGGTAAAAAATCGGATTCGATAAATTTAATATAATCTGTCGATAATATAGTTTCAAATGTCGTCAAAAAATCGGTAAAATATCGAAGTCGAGAAATTTCATATAATCTGTCGATAATATAGTTTTAAATATCTTTACAAAATCGTTAAAAAATCGAATTCGATAAATTTAATATTCTTTGTCGATAATGTAGTTTCAAATATCTGCACAAAATCGGTGGAAAATCGGAATCGATAAATTTAATATTCTTTGTCGATAGTATCGTTGACGAATATCGTCATAAAATCTTAATAATATCGAATTCGATAGTTTTTAGATTTTTTGCCTATGAAATTGTACCGATAAATCTTTATAATATCGTGAGAACATCTATAGATTTTCAAACGATTTTTTATCGATACGTTACATCTTCCGATATTATCGATCGAGTGTGCCGCTCGGGTACTATGAAATTTTCGATTTGACCCCTCACTCCACTCAAATTTCGCATAAGTATAAAAATTTCCGGATGATTTTCATACGAGGTATATGCAAAATTAGAATATTTTGATAAATTGTTTCACATCGAAAATTTAAAAATTTGTCTTATGAATTTATTGCTCTGAAAAAATTCATACCTACAATAGAATGATTTTACAAAAGATCATAAAATTATCACGAAGTTTCAGAAAAATCACTAAGTAGGTACTTTTGCAGAATCTTACAAAACTTCAGAAAATCTTTGGAAAACGTTAGAGTTTCATAAAACTTTTTGAAAAAAAAATGGAGAATTTTTCACTAAATTTCTAAATTGTCAATGATATAAGATTATTTACAAAGCTTCAGAAAATTGAAAAAATCACATTTAAAAAAACGAAAAATCAAAAAAAAAATACTCCCAAAAAAAACAGAAATTTCATTCTAGAATAGGAAAAGAATTGAAAAAAAAAATCCTAAAAATTGAAAGATTCTTATTCCAAAGAAAAAATTGAGAAAAAAAAACTACCAAAAAACGAAATTTTTTTTATTCTAGGTAAAAAAAGAAATTGAAAAAAAAATCCGAAAAAATAAAAGATTTCCTGTTCCAGAAAAAATAGAAAAAACAATTTCTTAAAAAATGAAATACTTACCTATACCTATTTTTACTTGAATAAAATTTTGTTTTTCATAAAATCAAAATTATTATTCTTCAATCTAAAAAGTTAAAAAAGTACTTATTAAAAATAATAATGATAATAAATAAATAAAAAATAATAAATGAAAAATACTTTGGCAAGTAAGTAGGTATTACGTATTTCTAGTTTTTACTCCCAAAAAATTGAAAAAAAAATTCTTTTAAAATAGAAATGAAAATAAATTTTTTTTCTCCAACAATAAGAAGACTTTTCATTCAGAAGGTTTTTCATTAAGAAAACATAATAATAATTAAAAATGAAAATAAAAAACCGAATATTTTCTTCTCAAAAAATCAAAAATATTCTTCAATCTAAAAAGTTAAAAGAATTCTTATTAAAAAATAATAATAATAATTTTAAAGAAATACTATAAAATATTTTAAGTTTTTACTCGAAAAAAAAATTAAAAATTTTCTCTCCAATAATTAAGAAACTTTTTATTCAAAAGATTTTTCATTCAAAAAAATAAAAATGAAAAATTGAAAAAAAATTTCTCAAACAAATGAAAAATACCTAATTATTAATTATTATGCTTTCACTCCGGAAAAATCGAGAAATCTCTCCAACCCCCCCCCCCCCCCCGGTGACATTTTTAATGAAAAATATTTATACTATCTACCACCAAAAAAAATGAGAACTATCCTAGAAAAAATTAGAGAAAAGATCCAAGAAATTGGAAGATATTTTTACTAAAAAAAATCGAAACATTTTTCTGAAAAAAGATTTAAAAAGATTTCTACTCGAGAAATTTCAAGAAATTTTTTTCTGAAAAAAAAAGAAAAATAATTATAATAGGTACCTAGGCATGTTTTAATCCCGAAAAATTTGAAAAAATTTTTATTCGAGAAATTGATACATTTTTTATTCCAAATTTAAAAAAAAAAATTTCTTGATTTTTTTTTTTTTTTTTGAGAAAAAGATTTAGTGCTTATCTATTTGTGTCGATTTTTTTCATTTTTTTCGGGTTAAAAAAATGTTTACCTATTTAGATTTTATCTTGTTAAAGATTATGTTTTATTCTGTTGCATTATTTTTCATCAGCTAATTAACTTGTATCATTTCTTTGTTTTAGGTGAGTGTACAATAAAATTTTCTTTCTATGAAAATTACGTACCTATGAAAAATAGCAGAATACTTGCATGAAAATTGTGTAAGTAATTTTTAGAGTAAATTTCTATACTTATACGAAGTTACGAACTGATAAACATTCCTTTGACTTTTTAAGAAACACATAGAAAAATATTCTATAATTCTGCCACCATCAAAGTGACCTTAATAATTATAATATGAGAAGAAATTTAGGTGAAACTAGAATCTATGGAATTTCAGACGAGAAATACTTTTTAATCAATTTCTCCTTTTAGGGAATATTTTAATGTTATTTTTGTTCAAAAAAATTTCTTTGCAAGTTTTCAAAAAAAAAAAAAAAAAAAAATCCTACGAGAATTAAAAAAAAAAAACTATTAACAAAATAATGTACCATCTTGATTTTTTTTTAACTTTCAACTTTTTTTGTGATTAAAAATTACAATTTTTTGAAGAGATTTCTTGATAAAATTTTTGAGATGGTTTTTCAAGATTTTCATTTCATTTCTTTTTTTTTTTTTTTTGAGAATTTCTAAAGAGGATACTTTGAGGAATTTTTAATTACCTATAACTATTTTCAAAGTTGAGAAAAAGGAAGAATTGGGATTTTTTTTTTTGTGAAAATATATTTGGAGGGTTTCAAAAAAGTTTTCTATGAGAATTTTTGTACGAAATTTTTTTTGATCAAAAAAAGATTATTTAATATTTGATCATTTTTTGATTTTTTTTTCGTTTAAAAACAAACAAAATACGTCATTTTTGGAAACAATGTTTTAAAGGTAAGAATGAAATTTGTTTGAAAATTTTTCATGAATATTCTTTGTTCGAAATTAAAGACTCGGAGAAGCGGTGTGTGAAGGGGTTTGGTGAGACTCCAAAAATTCTCAGTCAATTTTCGAAACTTTCTCTACTTACCTACCCACCCAATTTATACAATTAGTGGCAAATTAGGAGGCATTCCTGTCAAGCTCTCACTAACGAAATCAAATATAGGTCTGTGAAACTTTCCAACTCTGAAATTGTAAAATTGACTTACATACTTTTTTATCTCACGTGCTGCACGATGGCAAAAGCACCAGCCAGGAAAAAAAAGAAAAAAAAGAAGAAAGAGAAGATCGAAACAAATTAGAAGAATTTCTGCGAGTTCATCAATGCCAACATGAATAGCAAGGTTCGAATTTAGCTGCTCGTCACGTATCCAACTTTCTTCGCAGCCATCGCGTTCAACTCACGCTAAAACCAACTCAAAACATGTACGTGTCTGTCTAAAGAGAGAAAAAAAAAGGAAAAAAAGCGAGCTAACGGAGCATATGCACACAAAGGAACATAGTCAGAGGGCCGCGTGTGTAACGTCGCCGTCGAATTTTCGTATTTTTACACCGGTATACATCTACGTGTTTTAATGGGGTACGTGTTATGAGACATGGCGTGAAACGTGATGGAGAATTAGACTCGATATTGTACCTCACACCGGAGTCGTCGACTTCGTAATTGCGTACGAGTTCGAATTTGAAAATTTTTTCCCATTTCCTGTAACTTGGGTAAGAATAATTTTACTGACGAGTGTACGGAATGAAAATCCACTTGGGCGAATAATTTTATAAAAAAAAAGAGAAGCGAAAGTTATATTATATACATACGAAATACGAATACGAACGATCTTCATCGTACCTGTTTTTGCTGTCAAAAAAATTCCTCCCAAAACAAATTAGTTTTTCTCTTTATTTTATTACGAATACGTAATTATTGTTAAAACCTCTCGAGACGAGTATATTACTTCATCGACATTTTTGCCAGATGAAAAAAAAGAGAAACTACTCGCTTCGTTAAACTAACTCGAGACTTTGCGAAACCATCAAACTTTTGCGCCAATTTAGGTACTCCCTTTATTGAAGCAATTTTTCCACCTGCTCTGTTCATCTGCTGAAGGTAACTGCAAACTAGATTGTAAATTTGAGAAAAATTTCATTTTCTAAGCGAAACGTCGAGCTAGATACATTTGATACGGCGGATCCCTCGCGAGAAAATACCCAACGTTATTTTTCTTCTCATTTTCCGTCAACAGCGACGAAATTATTTGTGGACGGGTTTGTTTATAGTGAGGTTATTTTCCCGACGATGTATTGACATTTTTATTTTAGCCATATATTTCGTTCTAAGTTGTAGGAGGAAAAAACCCGTTACGATTATTGGCCCTAGAAATACCTAGGTTTTTTATCTTCTCGTTTGGAAGATGTGTGTTCTTTTTTTGTATTAAAGACCTAAACAATACCTGCTATCTGTGTCACTGTGTGGAGGAAATTCTGGGTCGATTTTTGTGACTTGAAAGGAATGGATGTAGGGTATGGTTAGAGAAGGAGTAAGTAGATGAGAATGAATGAAAAGTCGTGAAAAACAGCAGTCTTTTTTTCTTCTTAATTTTATTGAAAACAATTTTTTTTTCTTTTAGATTTTGTTTAAAAGTTGTTTTTTTTAAATTTTTTATTATTAGATAAGTAAGTATCTAAGAAAATAAACGATTAAAATTTTTCTATAAAAATACCTATATTTACTTTTTTTTTTTAAATTTTATTAAAAAATAATTTCTTTTGAATCTTCTTAGTTACAAATTCTTTTGGATTTGATTTTTAAAATCTATTCTTTGGTTTAAAAATTAATTTCCTTCAAGAATGAATTTTTTTAAAAAACGTTTGGTGTGGGTAAGAGGTCAATCGATCACCAAGTCGAATTTCAAATTTTTTTCAGATTCTTATCATTTTTTTAATGGAGGGAAATACAATGATATACTGAACACTTTTTCGTGAAATCTTTGCAATCATTAAAGCCAATTTTTTCAATGCCACCTTCCCGAGCAGCACAATCGACAAATTATCGAAATAAAAAATCGACAGAATATCGAATTCGATAAAGTGTCGCGTTAGTTCCGCCTAAATCGTGAAATTATCTTTCGATATATAGATAGATTATCGACGAATTATAGTTAGTAAAAATTTCGAGATTATAGTAAGATATTTTATCGATAATCTATCTATAATATCGAAAGATAATTTCACGATTTAGGCGGAACTTTCGCGACACTTTATAGAATTCGATTGCCACCCGTGGGGCTTGAACTATCTACCTCCTGTATGGTATTCCTCTACCTTAGCCACTATGCCATACCTTATCGTTGAGAAGTTAGCAATAAAACGCTTATAATAGACAGTTTAGTACTTCCAGACGTGTTGGACTTAGAAAAATTTTCACCAATTTTTAAAATTTGGAAATAATTTCAAATATCGTCACAAAATCATTGAAAAATCGTTCGACAAATTTCAGATTATTTGTCGATAATATATTTTCAAAGATCGCCACAAAATCGTTGAAAAATCGAGTTCGAGAAATTTCATATTACGTGTCGATAATATAGTTTCAAATATCGTCACAAAATCGTTGAAAAATCGAATTCGAGAAATTTCAGATTACGTGTCGATAATATAGTTTTAAATATCTTCACAAAATCGTTAAAAAATTGAATTCGAGAAATTTCAGATAATTTGTCGATAATATAGTTTCAAATATCGTCACAAAATCGTTAAAAAATCGAAATCGAGAAATTTCATATTAGGTGTCGATAATATAGTTTCAAATATCGTCACAAAATCGTTAAAAAATCGAAATCGAGAAATTTCATATTACGTGTCGATAATATAGTTTCAAATATCTTCACGCAATCGTTAGAAAATCGAATTCGAGAAATTGCATATTATGTGTCGATAATATAGTTTCAAATATCTTTACAAAATCGGTAAAAAATCGGATTCGATAAATTTAATATAATCTGTCGATAATATAGTTTCAAATGTCGTCAAAAAATCGGTAAAATATCGAAGTCGAGAAATTTCATATAATCTGTCGATAATATAGTATTAAATATCTTTACAAAATCGTTAAAAAATCGAATTCGATAAATTTAATATTCTTTGTCGATAATGTAGTTTCAAATATCTGCACAAAATCGGTGGAAAATCGGAATCGATAAATTTATTATTCTTTGTCGATAGTATCGTTGACGAATATCGTCATAAAATCTTAATAATATCGAATTCGATAGTTTTTAAATTTTTTGCCTTTGAAATTGTACCGATAAATCTTTATAATATCGTGAGAACATCTATAGATTTTCAAACGATTTTTTATCGATACGTTACATCTTCCGATATTATCGATCGAGTGTGCCGCTCGGGCGGTGTGATAGTTCTGGCCTCCAAGTTGTGGAAATATTGTTATTTGTTGTAAAATTTCACACTATTAACACTTCCTGTACTCAGTGGGATACGACAAGAAAAAATATAAATAAATTCCAAGTCGATTCTTGGAATTTGTCGTGATTTCTTTGCACATGCATGAAAGTTTTGATAAGAATGGAAATACAGAGGTGCAATGGTTTGAAATTCTAGCGTTAACCAGTCAATACAGATAAGTGGTTAAAGTTCCTAGTCGCTTATTGTGTGTTGTCTCCCTCGTTCGAAGCAGGTATTGTCGCACTTTCGTACTACATGTATAGTCAAGAAAGTGTTTATAAACACCAAACCAACAAACCGTATATCGAATTATCATGACAAGCATATACCTATTTTTTTTCCATAGTAGGTATTTTTGCCAAATTCTGAAACTATTAAGTTATTTACAATTTTTTTTTTTTTCATTCAAGTTTTACGTGGTTCACACATTACATTTTTTTTTGACTGACGTTATCCCTAGAAAAGCTGATGGGAAATTACGTCTTAACGAATTGTTTTTTTTTTCCTAGGTATTCTCGATTTTTTTTATTCATTTTTTGCAACAAACACAAAAATATTTCAAGTACTTACTGGCGCTAAGTACTCTAGATTTAGGTAAAGTTTTTTGCAATGGTTGAAATAAAAAAGTTGTAATGAATTTTGAAGCCTTAAAATTGAAAGATGAACAGCTTTCGTTCAATTTTTTTTTCTGTATCGCATCATTTTGAGAGCGCAGATGGGAGACACGAAATTCTTCATTTTATGGAAAGTTTTAGCTACATAGGTATCTGGAGAATTTTTGGTTCTATGCCAATTTTTTCTGTTGGTGAAAACTTTCAACTAATTTATTATAGAAAACTTTCGAGAAAACCTTATTGTTTTATAGGAAATTCCTTGTAGATTATTTTCTTACACTATCACATTTTTAATGATATCTCTCAAATATCTTGTGTAGTGTGATTCGCAAAAAAGAAACACGGAGTTATGTTTTAACCCCTGTGGGAGGTGCCCAGCCAAGTGAAGATCGAGGATTTTTGAAATGCTAGTTCACAAAATCTTTAATTCAAAAATTTCCAAGTTCTTAATTCTATAAAATGAATCAGTTTCAAAAAATTTTCTACATGGTTGATTTGCGAGCCTGCATTGAAAGAATTTTGCTAAGGAAAATCGGTAGGTAGGTAAAGAAGTGCTCCAAACTTTGAGCCCACTTGATAAATAGTTTGACCACCTGGATGGAGAGGTGCTACAGTTTCCAGCGGCGTACCATCTTTGTTCTTTAAAGTCTGGAAGAGTTCCAACTGAAAAAATTACCGTATATTATTATCTAATAATTTTACGGAAACCTATAATTTTTTTCAATATTTCCGAAATAAACCATACCTGTGATTTTGAAAGATACGGATGAATACCCTCAGTTTGAATCTGAATAACATTCGGATACTCTTTTCCTGTCTTCAGATCCAAATAAGATACCCAAAACACGTAATTTTCCTTTACCAGAAACACCGGACTGAACCACAGGAAGAATAAAAGCTCTGGGCCTAACGGGAAGGTACTACCGGGATTACGGAATAAACGTAGTGCCAAACCAGTCGGAAAGAAAAGTGGATTTGGTATTGGACCTTCATACTATATACACATTAAAACCATTGTTATGTGATTATTTAAAAGAAAATTCAGAACTACTTAAATGCGAAGAAAATTAAATTCAGTGTTTACGTAATACGTATGTGATCATATAATTGAGTATAACGACACCACCGGGATGTTTCAGTGCTTCTTTAAAAGATCCGTATTTCGGGTCATAGAAGTGTGCGGCAAGTGTCAATGGAGATCTTTGAAAATAGAATTCGTTATATTTATCCACAAGTACTTCTGTAGTCATTGAAATATGCACACCCGAGCAGCACAATCGACAAATTATCGAAATAAAAAATCGACAGAATATCGAATTCGATAAAGTGTCGGGTTAGTTCCGCATAAATCGTGAAATTATCTTTCGACATATAGATAGATTATCGACGAATTATAGTTAGCAAAAATTTCGAGATTATAGTAAGATATTTTATCGATAATATATCTATAATATCGAAAGATAATTTCACAATTTAGGCGGAACTTTTGCGACACTTTATCGAATTCGATATTCTGTCGATTTTTAATCGATTTTTTATTCCGATTTTTCGTCTTTTACTAGCTTTTTTCTATAATTAAAAATCATTAATTAGCGTAATTAATACATTAAACTATGCCTAAACACATTATTCATGTTACGGTAAGAGGATCATTTCAGAAAAAGTCAAAAAAAATTATAAAAAATCTGCCACCCGTGGGGCTTGAACCATCTACATCCTGCATGGTAATCTTCTTCCTTAACCACTATGCCATACCTTATCGTTGAGGAATTAGCAATAAAACGCTTATAATAGGCAGTTTAGTACTTCCATACGAGTTGGACTTAGAAAAATTATCACCAATTTTTAAAATTTGGAAATAATTTCAAATATCGTCACAAAATCGATGAAAAATCGTTCGACAAATTTCAGATTATTTGTCGATAATGTAGTTTCAAATATCGCCACAAAATCGTTGAAAAATCGAAATCGAGGAATTTCATATTACGTGTCGATAATATAGTTTCAAATATCGTCATAAAATCGTTGAAAAATCGAATTCGAGAATTTTCAGATTACGTGTCGATAATAAAATTTTAAATATCTTTACAAAATCGTTAAAAAATCGAATTCGATAAATTTCAGATTATTTGTCGATAATATAGTTTCAAATATCGTCACAAAATCGTTAAAAAATCGAAATCGAGAAATTTCATATTACGTGTCGATAATATAGTTTCAAATATCTTCACGCAATCGTTAGAAAATCGAATTCGAGAAATTGCATATTATGTGTCGATAATATAGTTTCAAATATAGCCACAAAATCGTTGAAAAATCGAAATCGAGGAATTTCATATTACGTGTCGATAATATAGTTTCAAATATCGTCATAAAATCGTTGAAAAATCGAATTCGAGAATTTTCAGATTACGTGTCGATAATAAAATTTTAAATATCTTCACAAAATCGTTAAAAAATCGAATTCGATAAATTTCAGATTATTTGTCAATAATATAGTTTCAAATATCGTCACAAAATCGTTAAAAAATCGAAATCGAGAAATTTCATATTACGTGTCGATAATATAGTTTCAAATATCTTCACGCAATCGTTAGAAAATTGAATTTGAGAAATTGCATATTATGTGTCGATAATATAGTTTCAAATATCTTTACAAAATCGGTAAAAAATCGGATTCGATAAATTTAATATAATCTGTCGATAATATAGTTTCAAATGTCGTCAAAAAATCGGTAAAATATCGAAGTCGAGAAATTTCATATAATCTGTCGATAATATAGTTTTAAATATCTTTACAAAATCGTTAAAAAATCGAATTCGATAAATTTAATATTCTTTGTCGATAATTTAGTTTCAAATATCTGCACAAAATCGGTGGAAAATCGGAATCGATAAATTTAATATTCTTTGTCGATAGTATCGTTGACGAATATCGTCATAAAATCTTAATAATATCGAATTCGATAGTTTTTAGATTTTTTGCCTATGAAGTTGTACCGATAAATCTTTATAATATCGTGAGAACATCTATAGATTTTCAAACGATTTTTTATCGATACGTTACATCTTCCGATATTATCGATCGAGTGTGCCGCTCGGGCAGTTCACTTTTACTTACCCTTTACCATCAATTTCGTTATAACTGCGTCCATTCAGATCTTTAGAAAAATAGTATCGAAATAATGCAAATTTGTATGGAACGCCGCAGAGTACACCTCCTTCGAGGAATCCTCCACTAAGAATTGCGGGATCACCGTACGTTTCAACTAAAAGTATTCGTAATCAGCACCATAGTCAGTTTGTCAATCAGCTCGAAAATTATTTCAGTTGAGCATTTAATTATCAAGTGTATAGTGAGTCAGCTTACGAGCATAGCCTGTATTTTTATATAAGGCAAGTGACCCGAATAACGCCCACCTTAATTAAATCGCAATTTTCGGTACTTAAAATTGAAAATTGGTGGAAAACTATGGCATGGGGGGGGGGAGAGAGGGGTATTCTAGTTTGTTCAGCACTGCTTAGTTTTTTTTTAGTACGGTCACGAAAACATAGAGAATTTATTGAAAAAAATTGCTTAATGGGCGTAATTAAAAAACCCCGTTCGTAATAACGCCCACCCCTGGTTTTAAATACACCACAATGATCAAAAAAACAAAACAAATAGATCTTCGGATAGAGCACAAAAAGAGCTTTCCATTGATGTATTAGGTTTTAAATTTGCTTTAATATTCACAGAATATTTCACATTTGAAAAGAACAACAAAATAAATTAGTTTTTTGGAACTTTTTTTCTCTCATAAAAATTAAAAACTGATGCGGCACCACTTAAACCCAACAGAAGCACTTGAAACTTCACGCAGCATTGTATTTTAACGTATATTACACAACGCTGCCATACCTGTCTGAATTTTCCATTTCCTTATATGTTTTTTGGAGGGTGGGCGTTATTAAGACCTGGGTGTTATTCGGGTCACTTACCTTACAATTGGACCAAGACCCGTATTTTTGTAGGTCGTTTTAGTATGTACGACAAGACGATTGGCATTTTTTGTTATTATATTTATCGGGCTTTATGCATCTTGAGGTGGTTTGGATTTGAAAATTGAACACGAATCAGAGGATTCTGAAATCAAGAAAAAATTATTTAGGCAAAATCCATGGTGCCTACAGAATTTGATGGTTCCTAACGAAAATAATACTGTTAATAAAATTGAAATAACATTTCAAAATCCAGTATACCTGTTGCATGAAGAAATATGCAAAAAAAGAAGAAAATGGAAATGAAGTAGACCAATTTTGACGACATCGTGGCACAACTGATTGCAAACGTTATAGCCAAGTTCGTGGTCAATGTCTTTTATACCCACGTGTATGTATCGGTGGAATAATACCGGTCTCCCTGTCGTGAAATTTTGTTGTTTGTAGTTGAATACTCGTACAAGACGAATATCAACTTTTCAACTCTTATCTGAATAAGATATTCTTATCAGAGCTTCTTTTGCAGTAAAACAAAAAGTACAAAAATAAGTGGATGTTCTCGATATAAAAGTGAATAAGTCGATTCATTCTTCATCGTTTGAAGAAAAAATAAAGTTGCATACCTACTTTTTTTGCATGGAATTTCGAATAAAGATTCAAACATTTTTGACCATCTTCTGTAGCGGGTGAATGGCATCAAGTATGGGGCTGGCATTTTTACCAGAGATTTCTCAATCGTTGACTTGCGATTACCAAAATTTCTACAAACATTTTTCAATTTCGCAAGATCTTGTCATTCTCATTCATTTTACAATAATTTATCATTACAGATTTGTTTTCTTGCTCCAATTTTATGAATAAAAAAAATATAGTTTCAACAAATTTTCTACTTAGTTGATTTTTGGGTAGTGTCAGTTTCACGTATGATTTTGATGACTTACAATGTTGGAATAGTAATATCTTCTTGAGTTATCGAGGTAGACGGCTGGGAAAGGTCTCATTTTGTTGAGGAATCATGAGAGAATACTTACGTATCTGCTAACGTTTCAAACAAGGGTTATACTGGGTAGAACCTCCTTGTAACATTAAACACCCCCAATTGATTTTTCTCAGATGTCTCTTAAATTTTTTCTCTCAATTTTTCTTTTAAAAACATAATTTATCTATGATTTGAAAATTTTCCAAGAACTTACACATGCTTTAGCAATCGTTAGTAAATTTTATTGGAATGTCAAGATATTCTAGTGTAAATTGAAGAAACCTTACTAGGGAATTTCAGTAGGTATGTAAGAGAATGCTCTAGGATTTGGGCCCACTTGATAAATAGTTTGACCTCCTGGATAGAGAGGTGCTACATTTTCCAACTGTGTGCCATTTTTGTTCTTAATAGTGTGAAATAGTTCCAACTGAAAAAAAGTATCCGTACATTATTATCTAATGATTTTACGGAAACCTCTAATTTTTTAAAATATTTTTGTGCTCAACTGTACCTGTGATTTTGAGAGATACGGATAAATACCCGCAGTTTGAATCTGAATAACATTCGGATACCCTTTTCCAGTCTCCAGATCCATATAAGATCCCCAAAATGCGTAATATTCTCTTGCAAAAAACGAAGGACTGAACCAGAGGAAGAATAAAATCTCCGGGGCAAAGGGTAAAACACTTCCGGCAGTACGAAGTAAACGTAGTGCCAAACCAGTCGGAAAGAAAAGTGGATTTGGTGTTGGACCTTCATACTATATACACATTAAAACCATTGTTATGTGATTATTTAAAAGAAAATTCAGAACTACTTAAATGCGAAGAAAATTAAATTCAGTGTTTACGTATGTGATCATATAATTGAGTATAACGACACCACCGGGATGTTTCAGTGCTTCCTTAAAAGATCCGTATGTTGGGTCGTAGAAGTGTGCGGCAAGTGTCAGTGGAGATCTTTTGAAAATAAGAGAATTTCAATGATATATTTATTTTGATTTTTAAATAAATATCTCATTGATATTATGAAAACGCGAAGTTATGTGCTCGTTTTTATTGTTATAAGATAATTTGTTAAATTTATCCACAAATGAAGCACTACTGTTACAACTGTACCTAGTTTTTGAAATATTGCACAGTTGACTTTTACTTACCCTTTACCATCGACTTCGTTATGACTCCGTCCATTCAGATCTTTAGAAACATAGCATCGTAATAATTCAAATCTGTAAGGAACACCGCAGAGTACACCTCCTTCAAGGAATCCTCCACTAAGAACTGCGGGGTTATCATACGCTTCAACTAAACGTAGATATCCTTAATTAGTACCATTGCCAATTGTCCAATAAACTCAAAAATAATTTTAATTGAATCAAATATGGCAAGTCAACTTACGAGCATGACCCGTATTCCTAAATAAACCTGGACCAAGACCCGTATTTTTGTAAGTTGTTTTAGTTGATACGTTAAGGCGAATAGCATTTTTCGTTATTATATTTATTGGACTGTATGCGTCTTGAGGCGGCTTCGATTTGAAAATTGAACATGACTTGGAGCATTCTGAAATAATTAGAGAACAAATTATTTAGCCAAAATTCATGATACCTACAGAATATTGACTTTGACGGTTCCGGTGAAAATACGTATAATGCTGTTAATAAAATTGAAGTAACATTTCAAAATCCAGTATACCTGTTGCATGAAGAAATGTACACAAAAAGAAAATAATGGGAATAACACTGTAGACCAATTTTGGCGACATTTTTGCCCAACTGATAGCAAACGTTATAGACAATTTATTCAATGGCAGTTTTTTTAGGTGTAGGTGTATCGTTAGAATAATATCGGCCTCCCTGTTGTGAAATTTTATTATTTGTCGGAATATTAACTGTTCAACACTTATCAGTTTAAGATATTCCTATCAGACTTACCTTTACAGTAAGAATTACAAAATTACCTTTACAGTAAGAATTACAAAAACAAATGTAAGTTGACGATTTCACGAATGACTTCTTGGAATTTTTTGTTTGGGCTGTAAAATGGTATTTACCTACCTTTTGATAAAAATGAAGAAAAAAAAGTGGCGATAATTTGGCAATTTTCATTGTTGATTAGCTTATTCATTGTTCAAAAACGTGATTGTCAATTTTCATTTATTCATTTATTTACATTCTTTGGCAACATGTTTCCGCAGTACATTATAAGAATTTGTAGCGATTTTTCCACAAGGTTGTTAAACTCTTGCCACATGTCCTCGTAAAATCGAAGGATATCAACAATTAGGTGTATGCAACGATACTCTTATCATCAATCATCCATCACTTTTACAAATGAAAACAGGACAGAAATATGTAGACGTTGAAAATATTTGTATTGCGCGTCAAATACGTAGAATGGAAATGTGAAGAAGATCATTGGTCTTATTTCACTAAAATTTCACAACATTCTTCCTCGGAGGAAATAAATTCTTTCAGCAGAGGCATAAGGCAACATTTTCCAGGTGGAGAAAAACTTATGAATTTGTCAACTTGGAAGTTCAAAATTTCCTAATTTCAAATGCTTTCCAAAATCTTGGTGAGACATCTCCTGAACCTTCTGATCGCTATGCCCCTGTCTTTGAATACATGTTTAAAATAAGGAATACGCCTCAGTAAGTCCTTTAGGAACTGGGCCCACGTGATAGATAGATTGACTTGCTGGATGAAGAGGTGCCACAGTTTCCAATTGCGTTCCATTTATGTTCAATAAAGACTGGAAAGATGTCAACTGGAAAAATGTTCAGCAGTTGCATTATGACTGAAAGTTGTACAAAAAATGTTTCTTTTGATATTACTTGCAATGATCTACCTGGAATTTAGTGAGTAGCGGATAAATGCCCGCAGCTTGAATCTGAATAACATTCGGATACTCTTTTCCAGTCGCTAGATCAATGTATGAACCCCAGAAAGAGTAATATTCCTTGATTATAAATATGATATTGAACCACAAGTAAAGTAAAATTTCTGGACCGAAGTACAAAGCAGTTCCGGGATAACGGAATAAACGGATCGCAATATCAGGCAGTAAGAAAAATGGATTGTATATTGGACCCTGAAATTATGTACATTGAAACCATTGTTACGGGTCTGCGAACTCAGAATTATGTTAATGTGAAGGAAATCAAATTTGGTGTTTACATATGTGAACATATAATTGACTATGGCTACTCCACCCGGATGTTTGAGCCCTTTTTCAAAAGATCCAAGTTTTGAGTCGTAGTAGTGTAAGGCAATTGTCAATGGTGACCCTTTACCATTGATTTGATTGTAACTTCGTCCATTCGGATCTTTAGAGATGTAGGCTCGTAACTTATGAAATCTGTACAATTTACCGCATAATATACCTCCTTCAACTATTGCTCCACTAATAGCCAAAGGGTTGCCATACGCCTCGACTAAAAACATTCTTTGTTAGTAGATCATGAAGCATTTCAACTCAGTATCTCAACTTATTAAGTATTTAATCAATTAACTCACAAGCGTATCCTGTATTTACAACAAAAAGTGGACCAAATACCCCGTTTCTCAAGTTAGTCGATGTTGATACGTTGGCATGAATGGCGTTTTTCGTTATTATGTTTATCGGGCTGTATGCGTCGGAACTGGGTTTCGAATCGAAAATTGGACATGACTGGGATGATTCTGAAATTATCAGGGAGAAGTAGATATTCGCTCATACAAGGATTCTGATGAGTGGTGGCGAATATTAGAGTTGTGGAAGCTTCATGTACAACTGGTGCCTATCTTTGAGAATGCAGGTGCAACAGAGTTTTAAAAATTGGCATTCATCAAGTTAATAGATCGGTAAAACTGCATCCAAAAAATGTTCAACTCCAGTGGTGCATGGCATTTCGAAAACGCAAAAGAAATCCTAATTACGTTACAATGCCTCTTCTTGAAATTGAAGGAGTAGGTACTTGGTACCAGCAAACAAATTTTGTCAAAAGTATTTCCTATCTCAAATTATCAAGAGGCACTATCGAGTATCGAGACATAAAAATTGCAAAATTCTGTCAGGACGATTTATGGAACAGGTGTAAGGTATCTTTCTATCGTAAGAATAAAAAAAAATATTTTTTTAAAAATTTGCCTATCTTCGAAATTGAAATATCCAAATCTCAAATATTTACCACCACTCTCCAGTTGCTCTGTGTATAATGTAGTAGAAATTCAAGGTTGACGTGTTTATAGGAAAGCATAGTATACGTTTTGATGAGATAATTTACCTGCTACATGAAAAAAAATACTTGAAAAGAGGTGAAATGCAACAACACACAATACACCTTTCTGCGACATTCTTACTGATTACGTTCAACAAATTTGAAATATATTTTTCTTTTTGTTAAGGACTTCTGTAAAAATCATGCTGAGGGTTTTTGAAGTGAGATACCGCTTTAAAAGATAAGTACAAAAATTAACAAAGGAAAAAGTATAAAAAGTTATTTTAAAAAAAGAACATGTCTAATTATCAGTTTATTATCTCGGTTATGTCTTCAAATAGTAACATGTTTGATTATCAGTTTTGTTGGTGAAGTCCTCAATAGTAAAGTCGATTAAAAAACAAAAATAAGTTGAAATTTTGTAGAATAACAACTTTTGAAAACTTTTTTAATTTTCTTGAAGAATTTTATTCCTAGAACTTCAAGCTACAACTTTTGCTCGAAAATTTTTTCAGTTGGGTTCCTTATTATTACCTCCCCCCTGTTTGTAATCATGCATCTTGATTAAGTTGTAATTATCCAGAATTGAAGGGGAGGGAGGGGTCGAATCGAAATTTTTGTCATAACCAAAATTATTCCTGGGACCTTATTCTGCAACTTTTGTTGAGTACATTTTTCATTTGGCTTCTCCCCCTTACTCCTCTAATTTTTTATTAGATATCTTCGAAGTGTTATTCGAAATCGGTGGAGAGAGGGGTCGAAATGAAAAATTTTTCGAACAAAATTTGTAGCTTGAAGTTCTTGGAATAATTTTGGTTATAACAAAAATTTTGATTGTACCCCTCCTTCCCCTCCAATTTTGAATATCAAGGTACTGGACTTGATAAAATTCAAGGAGAGCAAGTGATGTAGCAGACGGATTTTCGGGGAAATAGCCAATCGTGATTTTTTAAATATTTTTTGATTTCTTTCAAAGCAGAATTCTCTTTAAATAAAAATTTCACCTTGGAGAATTTTCTTCTGAAAGGACTTTCTCCAAGAAAAAAAAATCGGGGGATTTTATAATCATTTTTTAGAGATTTGTCTTCAAAAAAATGTATATGATTTTTTCAAGTGTAAATAGAAATATAGCCATTCTACAGTACACCCCTCTTTTTTCACCTCAAAAAATGAAAAATTCAAAAAAAGGGCTCTGAGGTGATCTGAGGTGTACTATTCTGTACAACATATCAAAAAATCATAAAATTCCATTCAATAGTTTTGCCAAATTCTTGGAAGAGCCATCGCGAAATCACGAATTTGGTCATCGCAAATATTGCGCTAAATTTTTATTAATACCGATTTTATTGTTTTTAATTGTTTTATTTCCTTTATTCAACTTCAACTCATCATAATTTTATATGTTTTGTATGTTTAGAGCTTTCAAACTCTTAAAAACATTGATTTTGAAAATTTACACGCTGCGCCTTCATTTGTACGGGTAGGCCAGAATGAAAAAACGCAAGACCTAGAGTACCGCCTTAACCTCTTTTACGTGTTTAATGAACGGTTTTTTCCCACCTTGCTTACCTTTCCTTTCTTTTGTACTTTGATAATTTTTCGTGAAATTTTTACAATTTTCAAATTTTTAAATTATCTCTCCCTAGTAATTTTTGAAAATTTGATGAAAATGCAAAATTTAATTATTTTTGAATTTCGATTAATTTTTAACTGAATTCATTTTTAAAATTTATTAAAATTCTTACAATTTACAAAATTAGATGAAAATTTAAAATTAAAAATTTGGTTATTTTTCATTTATTACACATGTTGATGAAATGTTTTAAAAATTCAATCCATTTTCGGAACTCATGTAAATTTTCTAGAATTTAATTTTTAAAAAACGACAGTTTTAGTTAATTTTTATGTCAAGAAAAAAATTTGTCCACCAAATATATATAATATAATATGTATATTAAAAAAAAAAAAAAAAAAAAACACGAAAAATTTATTTTTTAAAATTATCTTATAAAAAATTCTCTCCTTCGAAAAAAAATCTTTCGTCACATTATCCAAATAATGTTCCGAAATTCCGACCAAAAAATCTTGAAAAAATCTTCGCAAAAAAATTGTTTGAACGATATATTTTTAAAAATCGACTGACAAAAGATATTCTCAAAAAAAAAAAAAAAAAAAAAATGGCTGGCAAAAAAATCTTTAACAATTATTTTGATTGATACTATTTTTTTTAACTCTTGGAAAACCCTACCTGGAGAAAATAATCTTTTCAAAAAATCATTTTATAGAAAAATATCTTCAAAAAAATTATAATTTTCTTAAAAATTGTTCTGACAAAATTTTTGAATAATCTCTTGACGGAAGAAATTTTCTTTTAAAAGATTTTCTTGATGAAAATTATTTTGGTAATATCTTTTTTAAAAATCCCTTGACAGAAAATCTTTTCAAAAAAATTCAAGAAACTTTTTGGTAGTCAGGTACCTACCTAAAACTAATTTGAACTGAAGGTTTTTGGTTGATATATATATATTTTTTTGCCTAAGCATTTTTTAAAGTTTTTTTTTGCTAAGAAGGAATTTATCAGCACTACAGTATCTAATACATTGTGTCTTTTCTTATCAACTTTTCATGTTTTTTACATGTTTTTGCGAATCGACTCATTAAAAAAAAAAAAGTTATTATCATCGCAACTGGGTTTTCAGTGCTATGCTATTTTCAAGGGCTTTCGTGTGATATGAATATGACGTTTCGCTACCCGTATTCGCCTCCAATTCTATGTCCCTTCTTCGTCAGTTCGTCACTTTATCAATGGTTTGAAAATCAATTTCGATAGGTACATGTAACTTTTCGAGAAAAAGAGGGTAAGATTTGGGAAAGAGTGAAAAATATTCATATCCTTCCCCGAGGGTGTTCTCGTTATGGAAATCAGATTGAGATTTCGTTTATCTAATTTCCGTCGAATTGGAAATTCGTGTAAAATTCATCGATTTCTGCCTTTATAGTTTGAGAACATTTATTCTGGTATCAAGTTCATAGATACAGATACGTATAGGTAACTTGCGAGTTTATCTAAAGTTCAAGGCTGATATTTTGAAAACATATTTAAAACGGTTTATCGCTGGGTAGTGGGTACACCTATTTTTAGTTGACATTTTCACGAAAACTGCAGGTACCTAGAATACACCTCTTATATCGTGAAATAAAATTTTTTTGTATGGGGTAGAAACTATGTAAATTAATAAAATGTTTGAACATTCAAAAATTTGAAATTCGGCAAATTTGAAAAATTTTGTAGAATTATGTATGTACCTAAACCTATGTGGGTAATATTTTTTTGAAATGGAAAATTTTTATTCAATTTAAATTATAGAGACAGGGAAAAACTTTGTAAAATTGGAAATTTGATTTATTTGTGATTTTTTTTTTTTTTTATATAGAATATCAAATTTTTCAAATTGCAAAACTGATGCAAAATTGAAAAGTTGTATGAAATTAAAAATTCTGCAACGTTAAAGAATTTTATTTTTTTTTTATTTTTTTTATTTTTTTTGAATAACGCGAAAAATTGATAAATTGAAAATTCTGTAAAATGGGAATTGTTTTGTGAAATTGCAATTTTTTGAAGACTAATATATTCTACAAAATTAAAAATCTGAGAATTATGGGTAAATTTTACATAATATAATTTTTTTTAAAATGGAAGAAATAATTATGTATAAAAATTTTATGAATTTGGAAATTCTGCCAATTGGAGAAAAAAAATGTTATTAAATGAAGAATTATGAGGATTTGAAAATTCAGTGAAAATTCTTCAAAATTGAAAAATCTGTAAAATTAAAATTTTTTACAAAATTGAAAAATTGATTTATTGGGTGAATTTTGTAAAATATCCCGTATATTTTTTTATCAATAGGTAATAGGCATAAAATTTTTCAAATTTCTAAACTGATGAAAAATTAAAAATGTTTGTGGAATTAAAAATTCTGTCAAGTTGAAGAATTCAAAATTTTCTTTTGAAATGTGAAAAATTGATAAATTGAAAATTCTGTAAAATGGAATTTTTTTCATGAAATTCAAAATTTCGAAGAAAATAAAATTTTTGTAAAATTGCAATTTTTCCAAACTATTACATTTTACAAAAATTAAAATCTGAGAATTATAAACAAATTTTGAAAATATAATTTTTTTTAGATTGTAAAAGAAAATATGCAAAGCTAAAAAATTTATGAAGTTGGAAATTCTGTAAACTGAAAAAAAAAAATTATAAAATTAAAAATTATGAGAAATTGAAAATTCAATGAAATGGATAAATCTTATAAATTTAAAAACTTGTGGAAAAATTTGTTTGGATAAAATTTTGGGAAATCGAAAAATTACGTAAAACTAAAAAAATCTGTAAAATTAATTTTTTTTTTGTAAAATTAGAAATTATGAAAAATCGAACAATTCGTTAAAATTGAGTCATAAAAATAGTTACATATCACTGGTCCATACTACATCGAAAACACATCCCACATCACAGGTATCAAACTAGGGGAGCTGACATATGAGCATTGCGAAATATGTGTATTCTAAAAATGAATCGTCAGCCGGACCCTTCGTTCGGTTATGTCAAAACGGGTAAAAAATTGTTTATCGAAGGTCGAACATTAGTAATTGGTCGCAGCTGTTTGTTCGTATGGTATTTTAGAAAACACAATCCCCATATTAATACTTTTCCACGCTCTGTTAATAATTTTCTCCGCTTGTTTTCTCTCTTTTCGTTTTTTTTTCTTCTCTCAAATGTACCTACCTACCCGAAAAAGTACCATAATTTACGGACAAAACGTGCTCGAATTGAGGGACCTTACTCGATCCCTTTATAATTCCTAAGAAACGATGCGGGAGACAACCGAATGCACTTTTCAATCTACAAAAGACTACCAACATTTCCGTATCGTTATTTTGATTCCGAGTTCAATTTAGAATCAATTGAGTGAAATGTGATTTCCGATGATAACTTATATACGAAGGTGAAATTTAATTTTTTTCATAAACGGTTTTCTCATTCGATCCGGATTGTTAGCTCGAAACAGTAAAATAGCTAAACCGTGATTCGATGTCATAGTCGGTATTCGAAGGGTAGAGAACATTTTAAGACTTACCGATACATATACGTTGGTAATTTAAATGCTATAAAAATTACTCCACAGAAATCGACTCCGGAAAGACAAAAATTTTGCCTCGAGCCATCGCAATTCGTCCTGAACGATGCACCCTTAAAAAAGTTACCTACGTTATCGAAAATGAAATCGTTCATGTAAATGGACCACTCTGCCTGGTTATTTTTCCAATGCGAGTAAAAATGATACACGAGTTGAATTAATTGATTGATTCATACGTTACCCTGTGATGGCAACCATGTATCATAATTTATTCTAAACATCGTAAATCCTACCCAGATTACACAGGAACGCAATAACCTACGTAATACGTTTACAATAGGTCATTGTAATCCTTCATTTAATTATTTGCGCTTCACGGAACGCACATGTGGATTGAATGAGGCATCAGGCATCCCTGTGCAACGAGCAGAGCCGAGTAAAAATTCATAAGCGGTGGGACTCTCGACTAAATGGCTAAATTATTCGTGTCTCAGGTAGATATCGAGGGTTAGAGGTTGTCTACCCAAAAAAAGGTAGGTATGTTTGTTCGAGGACTAAATTGGTGTAATGGAGCTTAAATTACTAAGCGGTAAAGTGGTCCCTTATAGTATATTTTGGTATTTTTCGTAGTACGATGCTGGAGGGAATTGTCCAAAATTCGATTTTAAATATTCTCATAAAGAGTAAATCAAAAGCCATTTTGAAAAAAAATATATATTTGTAGAAATGAATTATTGGTCGTTGTTTTTTTTCCCCTCTGTCATGGAGCGTCTACGATGACCGAAACGCCTTCGCAGACACGATATATGCAAATTCATTCACATCGATGTGTTATGTATGAAGTGTGCGACGCTACTTTCTAGTTTTTAGTTCCTTTGAAGTTGACGTATGCAAATTGTAATACTTCAGTACATGATGAATTGCCTGTTTTGCCGTGCAAGGTATCCGTAGGTGAATTTTATGATGTATTGGTGTATGATAAGTTGCCTACTCGAATATGTTTTTAGAATTTTGACTAAGCAATTCGAAGTGCATTCAATTCGCAAAAAAAAAAACAGCGGTGTTTGCAAAAAATTGTCATTTTCCAAATTTCCAAATTTTTGGGTTTTATTCAATTCCAAATATCCGTAATTTTTCACTAAAATTTTCACTTCGCGTCGCAAATTTTTTTCGAAATTGAATTGCCAATTTTTTCCCCTAAATTTTTCTCTTTTATGAACTTTAAAAATTCAAGTTTTTATAATTTTTTTAATTTTTCAAAAAAGTGAATTACCTTTACTATAAATATCTACCTACTACACAAATTTTCCGGAAAAATGGTTTCAAATATTTTATCAAAATTTTCGTTGTACGAGAGCTTTAAATTTAGTAGTTTAAAAAAAATCTACATTCTGTTTAAAAAAAACAAAAAAAAAAACCTGAAAATTATCAAATTTTTGCTAAAAAAAATCATTCAAGAGCTTTTAACACTTTACAAATTCTTCGGAAAAATGGGATGAAAAAATTTTCAGTACGAAGAAGATTTGTAATGTTTCAAAAATGAATTGTAATCACTTGAAAAAAATTGTACAATATTTAAAAAAAAATATTCAATTTGCGATCTTTATTTTTTTGAGCTTTGAAAATTTGTGAATTTTCAATTGAGTTTGTTAACTATTTCCAAAAAAAATTCTTATTTCATAAACTTGAAAAATTTGAGCTTTATGAATTTTTCATGAGGCGAATCAGCAAATTTTAGCCACAAAAATGTTTTTTCATTAGCTTTTAATACTTTTTCAAATTTTCCGGAAAAAATGAGTTTAAATATCATGCAAAAATTTTTAATGTGTGAGGACTTGAAATTTTGTAATTTATAGAAAATAAGTTGTGAAAATTTTCTAAAAAAAAAGAAGAAAAAAAAAGGTTAAATTTTTTTAGCGAAACAAGGATTGTTGAGTTTATGCCAAAAAAATTTCATTATTCATTTTTGAAAATTCAAGTTCAATAATTTTTCAATATTTTTGCAAAAGGGAATCAAGCAGCAATTTTTTACTCATTATTTCAGAAGATACCGTATATAATATTTCACCTACAATCAATTTTCCAGAAATTTGCAATGATTTTCATTACCTGAACACTAAAATTTTTCTATTAAAAAAAAAGTAAATTCTGATCACTGATCATTCTTCAAATGAAAATAGGTAATTTTAAAAAAAGAGTTTTGGAAATTTTACATTTGTGAATATCTATTTTGTTTTTGAGAAAATTCATTTTTGAACAAAACTTGGCGAAATTATATTTTCTTGAACCAAAAAATAATAAGTAAGCTTGTTTTTAAAAAGATAATTTTGGCACAAATTTTAATAAAATTTTGAAAAATTTTTCCTTGGGAAAAACGTAGAATTATGAAAAAAAAAAAAAAAAAAAAGTTTTCAAATCGAACAGTATCTTCCAATCGCGCAAGAGCCCTCAAATTTTTGAAAAATTGCAAAAAATCAAAATTTCAAAAAAAAACTCCAAAATGTTACAGAATGGGTTTTATGCCTTTGATTGGCAAGTATTATCATCGATATTAATTAAAAATTGGAAAAAAAAATTTGTAATCAAAATGGGTTCGACATACTTACTTTTGCCCAAAAAGACAATTTACAGCGATTTTTCATCTTTTTCATACCCTTGAGAATTTTTCAAAAACTACGAAAAATTGAAAAAACTGAGAAAAATGATGGTTCCTGAAAATGAAGGTGAAGATGGAAAATCGTCGTATATTTTTTTTTGTTGGGCGAAACTGTGTATGTTAAACCCATTTTAATTACAAAAAATTTTTCCTCAATTTTTAATATATTTTTTTCAATTTAAAAAAAAAAACGTAAAATATGACATTTTTTTAATGTCTCATAAATGCGATAATCTGATGAATTCTGGATTTTTTTTCAAAAAATATTAATAACGATGATAATACTTGCCAATCAAAGGCATAAAACCCATTCTGTAACATTTTGGAATTTTTTTGAAATTTTGATTTTTTGAAATTTTTCAAAAATTTGAGGGCTCTTGCGCGATCGGAAAATATTATTCGATTTGAAAACTTTTTTTTTTGTTTTTCATGTATCTTCAAGACGCAACTTTTCCGCGGTACCAAATTTTGAAAATCGAAAATTTTTGATTTTTGCTCCACCCTACTAGGTACATATCTAATTTTTTTTTAGAATAAATGAATTTGAAAAAAAAAGATGAAGAGAAGAATATTATTAATCAAAATTCAAAAAAAAAAATAATCCATTTTAAAACAAAAAATTAACAAACAAAATTTGAAAAAATTACTATTTGTGACCCGGCACGTTAAAAGGGACCTAGTAGGTATTTTACAAATTTTTCAGTAGAGTAAAAACAAACTTTGGAAATGAATATCTCTGGAACGAATGGACCGATTTTTCTAAAACTTTGGGGAATTGTTACTGGGTATAAGTGAAATATTTTCCAATATTAAAAAAATAATTATGGGCGAACATTTTTGTATAATGGCGCAAGGGAAATTTGACCAAACTCAGTGTTGCCAAAAAGGGAAATTTTTTTGTGATATGTAAATTTTTGAAGTTTATTGATAACAAATGTAACATTGATTTTAGGCTAAATTATGAAGATTTCGTGTGATAGGTGATCATAAGATGAAAAATACATCGAAAACCACAGAGATTACAGATTTACTAGGTTCCTTTTGTCATGCCGATTGAAAATATTGACTTTTTCGAAGTTTTTAGTGATTCAGGTGATAGACTTTGGTGAGTGGACCTCAGAACACCAAAAAAGTGAAAATCGATTTTTACGTACTAGGTCCCTTTTAACGTGCCGGGTCACATTTGTATTAATTTTATAAATTCACTTCTCAACAAAAATTTTTAAACTCACAACAAAAATTGTTTGAGAAAACTTTTTTTTTTTAAATAAGTAGGTAAAAATTAATTTTTGAAAAAAATGAAAAAATTTATTTTTAAACATAAATTAGGTAGGTATTAAAAAATTTATTTTTAAACAAAATTTGAGAAAATTAATTAAGTTTTATTTTTCGATTTTCAAAAATTTTATAAATTTGTCTCGGCGTTGAAAGTAAATTTTTGAATTTTTTCCATCGTTATTTTACGAAATTTGGCAATTAATGCTTTGACCGTTTTACAAATTTTTTGCAAATATGAATTTTCAAATTTTTCACGATAAAATTTTCATTACATAGGTACTCAAGTTTTTAATATGTATTTCACAAATTTTTGCAAATATGAACTAAGAATATTTAGCGAGTGTTTAAAATTTCTCAAAAATAAATTTGCCATTTTTTTTTTTTTTTTTTTTTGCAAAAATGTTGAAGTGTGTTATTTTATGAGTGTTGAAATTTACGTCAAGAGTTAACTCACTCAAGTAAACCTGAGATACTATGCGAAAATTTTCTTATTATTGAGCTTTAATTTTATTTGAAATTCTTACAGCTTTCAAGATATTTAATCTGTGAAAACTAAAATACCATTTGAAAATTGTATTCTTCCTAGTCCATTTAATTCTTATTCCGTGGAAAAATCCGCAATATCGAATCGAACACGAAACCCTGTAAAATAATGCCATTCAAATGATAAAATTTCAACCGATTGATTACATCAGCATTATGGGGTGAAAATGAATGCCGCTCGAGAGAACGAAATAAAGTCAAAATGAGTAACTTTTCCGAGTACAATGGAAAGAATAAGTTCATAAGTAAATCACGAGCACGACCGCTACCTGGTAGAAGTGGAAAGACCAGGCTTAGTCTAAGTTTCGTTATTAAGTCGATTCGCATTCCTAAGGACTTGCGAAAAAGTGATTTGCGATTACGATTACGAGTGGTTGGCAATAGATGGGATCCGAGGTCTGGTAAACAATTCGTATCCGAGGTATAGAGGTTGGGAGTCGAAGTCGAAACCCATTAACGTAGTTCGAATTAAAACAAATTATAAAAAGAAGTTTGCCACGATGGTTCGAGTTGAAAACGATGTCATCGTAATTTAAAGGTTTTCTTAACGCGTTTCACGATTCACGAGAAAGGGATATGAGAACGAATGCGACTACGACTGCGAGCATTTTTGGGGATAGATGGTACATTTTTAACGGGTTTGTTTTAAAACTTACGATTCACGTTCACGACAGATACCGAACGCCACATATTACCAAGTTTAACTCAAATGTCCTCATCTTTTTTCCACGCCGTGTTTGGTTCGCCGTAAAAAGGGGGATAAATTCGCCATTTTCTTAGTCCGCTTTTCTCCGCAGATACTACGCACAAGACGAAGAAGCGAGAAAAAACACTTCTGCGAATGCAGTTTACACAAAACTAGTCAGTCATTTTCATTTATTTTGCGAATCAGAAACGTGTGAAATTGGAAAATCCCGAGTGTTTTTCAACGCGTTGTTTGTCCCGTTTCGGCACCTTCTTCTCTTTTTTTACTTATTCCGGTGTCGAACGAAGTATTCGGTATTCGGCTCCGACCCGCATTTCCTCTAGTCTGGTTTTATACATATATTTTTATCGTTTATTTCGGAAATTAAGTTTTTATTCGCATTATACACAGTGCACGATTTACCCCTCTCCAACTACGTCCTGGTTTGGAGTGGCAGGTTTTTAAAAAATGCGAAAACAGTTAATTTGAAGAAGAAAAAAATTGAAATAAATTTATTGTCTACAAAGTAGGAACAAACATGAAATTCTCTTGTGTTGTCATTTTTTGATTTTTTTTTTCTAAGACAGTAAATTTTTTAGCACTGAACTTTTAAATAATTTGAAATTAAATTTCAATAAACATTTGATTCCATACCAATCAATTTTGACTATTTTAAAACTTTATTTTTAAAATTGATGATTTTTCTAAAGACTTTGCATTATTAATTAATTTGCACTTTTTTATAAAAATAAATTTTCAGATCCAATTTTTTGAAATTATTCTCAGTAGGTAATATGTAAGATCATACACTTCAAAAATGATGTACGTTTGTGCACCTCAAAAACTTATGTAAGATCATACACGTCAAAAAATGATGTACAATCATACACCTCAAAAATGATGTATGTTCGTCCACCTCAGAAAATTATGTACGATCGTACACCTCAAAAATGATGTACGTTTGTGCACCTCAAATACTTATGTAAGATCATACACGTCAAAAAATGATGTACGATTGTACACCTCAAAAATGATGTAAGATCGTACACCTCAGAAAATGATGCAAGATCGTACACGTCAAAAAATGATGTACAATCATACACCTCGAAGATGATGTATGTTCGTACACCTCGAAAATGATGTATGTTCGTACACCTTAGAAAATGATGTACGTTTGTGCACCTCAAAAAATGATGTACAATCATACACCTCGAAAATGATGTATGTTCGTACACCTCAGAAAATGGTGTACGGTTGTACACCTCAAAAAAGATGATATATATACCTACCTTGAAAATGATGTATGTTCGTACACCTCAGAAAATGGTGTACGGTTGTACACCTAAAAAAAGATGATATATATACCTACCTTGAAAATGATGTATGTTCGTACACCTCGAAAATGATGTACGACCGTAAACGTCATAAAGTGGTGTACGGTTGTACACCTCAAAAAAGATGTACGTTCGTACACCTCAAAAGATGATGTATGATCCTACACCTGAGAATGTAATGTACGATCGTACACCTCGAAAATGATGTACGTTTGTGCACCTCAAAAAATGATATAAGATCATACACGTCAAAAAATGATGTATGATGATCGTACACCTCGAAAAATGATGTACGATCATACACCTCAGAAAATGATGTAAGATCATACACGTCAAAAAATGATGTATGATCGTACACCTCGAAAAATGATGTACGATCATACACCTCAGAAAATGATGTAAGATCATACACGTCAAAAAATGATGTACGATCGTACACCTCAGAAAATGATGTACGATCATAAACGTCATAAAATGGTGTACGGTTGTACACATCAAAAAAGATGTACGTTCATACACCTCAAAAGATGATGTATGGTCCTACACCTGAGAATGTAATGTACGATCGTACACCTCAAAAAATGATGTACAATCGTACACCTCAGAAAAGGATGTACAATCGTACACCTCAAAAATGATGTACGTTTGTACACTTCAAAAAATGATTTAAGATCGTACACGTCAAAAAATGATGTACGATCGTACACCTCGAAAAATGATGTACGTTCGTACACATCAAATAATGATGTGCAATCATACTCGTCAAAAAACGATGTACGATCATACACCTCAAAAATGATGTACGTCCAGTCGTTCGTACACCTCAAAAAATGGTGTTTTTGAAATAATACCTAATTAAAAATTTTTATTGTCACAAGGAAATTTTGAAAAATTTGGATTCCAAAAAATTGATATATACCTACCTAATCTTTTTCCAAAAAAATTGAAGCAATCTTTTTTTTAAAGGTAGATATTGCATTCCTCATAAATTACAAGATTGAAAATTTTTTCTACAAAAAAAATTATGAAGTATTTTACTTTTTAAAAGTTCAGAGATCCCTCCCTCCCTCCCTCTCTCCCTCCACTCCTGAAAAATTGAAAGTTAATTTTTTTTCGAAGAAGTTAAATTATTTTCTCCTATCAGAAAAATGGATTCTTTTTTAACAAAAAATAAATAAAATGTGAAATTTTCTTATCCAAAAAAATTGAAATATTTTTTAATCACAAAAAATTAAATTTTTTTTAAGCGAAAAATTTGAAGAGAAAAAATCAAAATTCAACTCTACTCGGTCGATTTTTTCTGCAAAAAAAAATTGAAAGGAGTGTTAATCTTGAAAAATTGAAAGATTTTTTCATTCCAAAAATTACGTACCTATTATGAAAAACTTGAGAAATTTTATTGCTGCAAGGAAATTAAAAAACTTTTGATTCCAAAAAAATGAAATAATATCTACTTATGTGTTTTATTCTGAACGAATTGAAACTTTTTTTCAAAAAAATTATGGTATGTATCTTATGCCTAAAAAATTACAAGATCAAAACTTTTTTCTACAAAAAATGAAAGATTTTTTTTCAAAAAAAAAAAAAGTGTTAAAATTTGAAAGGTTTTTCTCCGAAGAAACTGAATGATTTTTTCCTAAAGAAATATGGAAAGATTTTTCATCTCCAAAAAAATTTAAAAAAACAAATCATTCTAAAACGATTTTTTTTTTATTCCAAAGATATTGAAAATTGGGGGGGGGGGGGGGAATTCAAAAACTTTCAGACAAAAAATTGGGATTTTTTTTCTACAAAAATTATAGAAATATTTTTATTCTAAAAAAATTGAATTGTCAAAAATTTGAGGCTTTGGTTGAAAACTGCCAAAAAACAAAAATACATCTACGATCAAAATACCACATTTACGTTTCTAGAAGGGGAGTAGGGGTAAGACATTTGGGTGTGCAGAAAAATATAAATAAGTGATGGCGCATTTTTTCGACATGAAAAAACAAAATATATTTTAATCCTGCCCTATATAATTCGTATCTATATTGTTTTCGTTCATATCAACCGGACTAATAACAGGAAATTTTTAATGTTTTTTGCAGAGCTTCCCAGAAGTTAAAGCTGAATTCGTCGCCACATAGGAGAAGAAGACGAGGCTCCGGGGCCGAAGATGGAGCCTCGGCTGTTGCCAAAAACATCGGCGGATTTTCCAACCTACTACACCGCAATCCACCCCCGCTACCATCCACTCTACTTAGGAAGATCGGCCAAAAAGAAGCGCTCGGAATCGGAAAGGTAAGCTCATGCGATGCGATGCATTTTCCGGGTTCGTCGGACGGACGCATTTTTCGCCTTCGACGCCGACGATGCAATGCAACGTCATTAAAGAAAATACGAATGTTAAAAACATAAAGCGTGTTATTGCGCCGTATCTCGCGTGTAATGTAAATTACTTATTCGCGCTACACGTCATGCCACCGACGAACACAAAGCTTGAAAAAAGTTTCTCTCTCTATTTTTTTTTTTGACAAAAATTACAAGAGCCTATCAAAACGGCGCGCCGGTTCCGTGAAATTGATTCGTGTCTGTGCTTTACTGGTTGCATGCAAATGTCGTCGTACACGCAACCCCCAAAACGCTGAACCCAGCGGACCTTATAATATCGCCATTTCGGATCATATTTTGATATGATTTTAATTCGTCAGGGGTGAATTATTATGAAAAGAACTGGAATACATTAACGACGCCTTCGACCAATGGCCACCTACAGAGCTTGAATTATTTTTACGTCCCTGTTCCTTGATTCCTTCCTTTTTTTTTTCTCCAAGAAATTTTTCCAGTCGCGATTTCGAGGATAATCCGCTGATTAATGTGGAAACAATCGCCGCAGCTTGTATTTTTTACTCGAGTTTTAACTTTGATTTATTCGCTTACGGCGTAAATCCGGCTCGGCTTATAGCGAAAGAAAGTAAAAACAACATTTATCTTTATTCGGCGACCATCGTTGTTATCAACTATAAGAATCAATAAGAGTGAGCTGTGTTTCCGGATAAGTTAACGTGAGTTCGAACGTTTATTCTTTTGGGATTGCATATAGGGATGATTACCCAGGACCTCCCCTTTATCTACGTGCGTGCCAGTGCACTTTGCTCGGTTTCGTGTATGGCTTTTCTTTCGGGTACGAGCGCAGCTGAGGTCCGAGTGACCGTTGATAGGTTTTTACGTTGAGTACGATCTCAGGTGCGAGTTAGGTAGATGTTTTGAGTGCTGCTGAATCTGTAGTCAAATGAATCGTGTCAATGTGAAATGATGCTTTTTGTTGGAATTTATTGTATGGAGGGAATGAAAAAAACGTAAGAGGAGACGATATTTCGATAAGTTTGGCAACGTTGCTCAAAATTTTTGTACAAAAAATAAGTATTTGTACGTACTCTTAATTTAAAATTTCGAGCGTTCTTAAAATCTCAGATTTTATCATATTTTTAAGATAATAAAATTTTTTAGTTTATCGAATTTGAAAATATACCTATACCTATTTCAAGTTTCCAGAACGTAACTATTTTGAAATTTCTTAAATTTTTGAAATTATTTTTTTTTTCAACTTCGCCCAATTGTTGATAATTTATAAAACTTTGAAAACTTACGAATTTCTAGAAATTCATGTGTTTTTTCCATACTGGATTTTTTTTTTAATTCGTCGTAAACTTTGAAAATTGATATTTTTTGAAGAAATTGAATTTTTGAAAATCTACAATTTTGAACCTTACCAATTTGAAAAGAAAATTTCTTAAAACTTTGAAAACTTAAACAATTGAATTTCCTAATTGTGACAAAAATTAGGGATTCGTTAATTTTTTTAAATATTCCAAGTTTTTAAAAACATTTTTTTTTAAATAATTTATATTAGGTATAAGAAATTATCAATTTTGGAAAACTGTCAATTTTAATAAATTATCGATTTTTTGAGAATGGCCAATTCGATCTAGATTATCACTTTCTGAGAGTTATCTTCTTCTTCTTCTTCTTCTTCTTCTTACTTTTTAAATTTTTTATTTATTTGTTGTTAGGTATTAAAAAGATGAATTTTTGAAAATTCCTCATTCTTGAAAAGTGTCATAAAAAAGTATTTATGTCAATCCTCAAAAAACCGAAAAATTTGAACAAATCATCAGTTTCAACAAAAATGTCAATTCTTGAAAATTCTTCATTTTTGAAAATTTGTCAATTTTTTAGTGAGAAATTTTTTTAAGTTTTTACTCGAAATTATCGAAAAAGCTTCAATTTTTGAAGAATTATCAAATTATGGAAGGTGAACAATTTTTCATAAATTATCAATTTTAGCAAAATGTTATCAATTATTCTTAAGAATTATTGAATTGTGAAAAATTGGCAATTTTTTAAGGCATTATTTTTTTTAAATTTTAAATTTGTAAAATTTTGGTCGAGTATCACTTTTTGCGATTTACCTATAATTATGAGTAGAAACTAAAAAAAAATTATTACTTAATCACTAAAAAATTGATAAATCTTTAATCGTCAAGAATTTTCAAGAAATTGATATTTTGTTGAAATTGATGATTTGTTCAAAAATTTTGGTTTTTGAGAGAATTTGATTTTTTCTTAAATGAGCACTTTTTAAATTTTTTAAAATCTTTTTTATAACAAAAAAAAATTGAAGAAGAAGAAGATAATCTATTGAGAATTGACAATTTACAAAATTCGAAAATTATTTTTAAAAAATGACAGTTTTCCAAAATTAATAATTTTTTATACCTAATTTTCAATTTTCCAAAAAATAAAATTGAAAAATACATGAAATCTCAGGAAATGATCACTTAATTTAGTTCAAAATAATGTAGATCGTTATCAAAATTTAAAAATTTAAAAATTTTCACAAACTTATAAATTTAAAAAAAATTGATAACTTGAAAAAAAATCGTGATACCTAATTAGTAATTATTTATTTATTTTTGAAAAATTAACCATAGGATTGAAATTTTTTAATTTTCCAAAAATAAAGATATGTACTTATCTCCAATTTTCAGAAATAGTTGATTTATTAAAAATTGACGATTCCACTGATGATAACTTTTCAAAAATTTGCGAAGAGAATTCGAAAAAAATGAGTTTTTCTTTTCTCGCAAAATTAAAATTGTTAAAAATTGTCAATAGTTTAACCTGTTAATTTTTTAAAAAGTTATCGATTATTCAGGATTTCAACAATTTCAAACAAATTATTAATTTTAGCAAAAATATCAACTCTTGGTAAGTATGCATTTAGTGAAATTATACATTAATGAATTTTGACAATTTTTTACAAACTATCAATTTTATCGAAAAGTACGTAAGTATATCAATTCTTGAGAATTACCAATATTTAAAAAATGGTACCTAATTAAAAAAAAAAAAAAAAATCTTCTTGGACAAAATATACCTACTTTGTAAAAAATTCTGAATTTTTCAAAACTTACTAATTTTGAATGAGTCACATCAATTTTTGAGAATGATAATAAAAATTTATTTTTGAATTAAAAATTTTTGAAAATTTTCAAATCGGGAAAATTAAAAAAAAAATATTTTTTATGAACATTTTGAGTATAGTTCAATTTCTTCTACTTTTGTATTATTATTTTTGTCATTTTTTTGTCAAAAAATAAAAATTTTGGGAATTAACTTTCAAATTTTCAAAAAAGTGTTTTTTGTTAGTTTTGAATTTATTATTTTGTTGAATCTTAGGGTATAACAAAATTTTAGAAAAAAATTAGTCCTGGCTCCCTCTTCCCATTTTTCCACAAATTTTTGAAATTTTAAACCTAACAAAAAAAAAAAAAAAAAAAAAAATTCTCACACGTATACCTACTCCTATAATGTGTACATAATATGTCAAAATTTTAAAATTTTTGGAGTGTCCCCTCCGCAGATATAAAATATTGAATTTTTGATACACAGGGTACAATATCTCTGGAAAATGTTTTTGAGTTGGTTTTTTACCGATAACAATAGTTTGGTTGATTTTGGTCTTAAAATCGAATTGAAATGCAGAAAATATTCAGTTTTTCGTGTCCTTTGGATTGTTGTTGCTGTTTTTTTTTTTTTTTTTGAGCAACCTCTTTTGGTCTGTGTCGAATTCTCACAAAACCATGGACCACCTCAGCAAATTCATTAGATACACGAACAAGGGGGCCAACTTATTCTCTTACGTTAGGGTTAGGATCTCCGCAAGACGAGATAGACTTCGTCGATGACCACAACAACACCTGCCCACGCTCTTCTTTCAGACTCAGACTGCATCTGGGCGTCCAAAAAACCGTCTGAACATTGAAATATGCGAAGTAGAACCTAGTCGGACGTTTATAAATTGTGTTCAGCCGCGGAGTACGAAAATACGAATGGGGCAGCATTTAACACCTGTATGGTGCTGGCAGACGCAAAAGGGGCATCACCCACCCGTATAACGACGTTGCCAATTAACCCTTAGCTGGTTTGGAAAATAGGGCTTAATCCCGCATTGTCTCCTTGTATGTGGCCGGACAGTGGACCAGCCGAGAGGGGGCGGAAATTAGGGTTAATTCGCCAGGGATTTGCCTTATGTTGGCCAAGTTTTATTGCTAAGTTTGATGCGTTGTGGCCACATTAACGTTGACCAAACGGAAAACGTTTTTGGAATAATAATTCCGCTGGTATTGGGCCATCCGGCTGGTACACCTATCCCTTTATTTATCTCTGGTTGGGACATACACCACGTATTATACGTCCGTATATACCTCTAGATACATTTTAGCAGTAGATACGTGTACTGGAGGATAGAGATAGGAGGTAAAACATAGTAATATTTCGTACTAACCCGTCAACTCATTATTTGAAATGAGACACGAGGAGACATTGACGTGTTCTATGTGAACTGCGAAGCGAACACATGCGTGCGAGACATAGCAATAGTTGTTCCATCCAACCAAAGTACATAAAACTAATTACAAACTTTTAATCGTATTACTTGTAAACGTTCAAGTTATAATTAAACTGTAACGTTATGAATAACAACTCGTTCTCTCTCTCTGGTGTCTTTCTCTATAGCCATGAAATGAAATTGACATATTGGAGGAAAAAACCGACGGATTGGTATCGCAACAGAAGCCTTATATTATACTGTACTTTTTACGAAGGAATTTCCTTTTTCTCTACAAGCAAATACTTTACATTAATAATACTGGAAACTCAATGCTTTTGATTTGACTCCCAAGAAGAGCGCTCTCTAAGCGGCTCGGCATGAAACTAATTCCAGGTTTTCGACTAATCGTCGCGTGATTCGCCCTCTGATTGGTCGAAGACATGACGATCGGTCGAAAGTCTGAGAATAGTTTCATGCCGAGCCGCTAAAAGAGCGCTTTTGTCGGGGTCACTTTTCCCCATTGGAGTTTCCAGTATTATTAATGTAAAGTATTTGCTACAAGTAATTTTCATCAAAAGCTTCCAATCTTTATAAGGTTCGTTTTTATCGAATCAATCTCATTGAGAAGCTTTTTTCGGAGGGATTTTTTTTTTTTTTGCAAATTCTTTCCCCAGCGGCATGCGTGATATCAATCATCGTTTTTTTCTCTCTCTCTTTTTACTATCTCGATCCCCCATACTTTACCTTGCCATCAGTCTAGGTTTTTTCTTTTCTCTCTCATTGAGTAAGTATATCCCTTTTCTTTTCAAACCCTGGTTCGTTTATTTGGTATTGAAATAGTAGTCTCCATTTGATATGTTGTGTACTTCATGAGTATTCAATTTTTTTGACGTTCGTGTATGTAGTACCGAACTTCAGATCTTGACGCGAGGTAGGTTGGGTGAAATTAAGTTCGCTTTGATTTCACTTTCGATGTGAAATGATTTCCGAGGGTGTTGTGATTGGTAATCCCTTTGGCCTTTTAGTGTTCTGTTTTCTTTCTTATGTGTGTGGTGACGATGCCGACGTCGACGAGACGTTTGAATGGGTAATGTGAAAGTGAGAGTGACAAGGAGGTGTGCGCTTTGGTGTTGAATTCTTTTCCCTTCATTATGCTCGAGTTTTATAGTTGGAAGGGGAGGTGAAAGAGGGGAGAATGATTTTTGAAAGTGTAATTGTTCGGATATAAACTTCTTGAAGGCGATGGATTTTTTTTTTTTTTTTTTGAAAAATTCTATTGTTTTTGGAAAAATGTATTTTGTAAATTTTAAAATTTTATTTTTGATGATTTGACGAATTTCAAAAATTCAGATAGCTAAATCTTGAAATTTCTACGAATTTAAAAAAGTGAAGAATTTAAAAAATGTTTGAATTCTAAAAAATGATGTTCAAAAATTATAAGCAAATATGATAATAAAATACCTAATGTTTAATTGATGAATCAAAGGTTGATTTGAAATTTACATCAGTTTGATAATTTCCAAAATTTTAGAGTTAAAAAAATAGGCCTATGTGAGTGTGGATGAGAAAACGTGTTTAGTCAGGAAAAAATCAATTCAATGGTTTGGGCTGTTTTTCATCAATTTCGACCTGTACATTCATTTAGAAATGGTTTCATGGACCTAGGAACAATATTCAGCCCCCAGGGGGACACGAACATTCCAAAATCAATAAAAATCTTTTTTTAAATTAAGTTTTTAAAAAAGTTTTTTTTTTTTTTTTTTTTGAAAATGGTTTTATGGATTTGAGAACAATATTAAGTTCGCCCAGGGTGGACAAAACTTACTCAAAACCAACAAAAGTCAATTTTTTGAATTTTTATTAAAGGCTATAGCAGGATAAGCATAGTAAGGTGAATCGGCCTCAGACGCCATTTTCGAATTTTTTTCAAAAAATCTTTTTGTAGTGGTAAAAGATGATTTTAGAACGTATCGTGAAATTCCCATCCTCCTCGAGGGGGCTGGTACCTCGAAAAACATGGTTTTCACTTTTTCGGCGTTATCTCAGCCATTTTTTGGCCGATTGAAGTGAAACTTGGTGGATGGAAGAGGGTTACGAGTACCAATATGCAAAAAAATTTTCAGATTTTTCTGACCTTGAAAATGACCTTGAAATGCGTTTTGAAAACTTTGACAGCCGTTAAAAAAAAAAAAAATACACGCATACCGCGATAAAATTACCATATGTTTTTAGGTGTATTTTGAACCTCTGTGAATTTTTTCGGATTTTTCCGAGTGGTGGAAATTGCCTAAAATGGCGAAAAAACGCGTTTTTTCAACGTTTTTCGCGTGTACGCAGAATGAAATTTGGTCAAAAAATTTTTCCCTCATAGTACATCACTAAGCACTCCCTCGTACACCTTTAGTCCGAATTTCAGCTCAATTCGTTCATTTTTCGCGAATTCGATTTTTTCACTTTTTTTGCGTGCATGAAATTGCAATAATCACAAGAAATGATCAAATCAAAAAACTAATCGCGAATTCGGTTTCTGCGTGTCAAACTACCCCGATTTAGACCCTTTGCGCGAAAATTTTGCCCAAAATTGAAAAAATTGCATTTTTAAAAAATCGAACATGAAGAGAAAAAAATATATTTTTAACTAAAAATGCAATATTTTAAATTTTGGGCAAAATTATCGCGCAAAGGGTCTAAATCGGGGTAGTTTGACACGCAGAAACCGAATTCGCGATTAGTTTTTTGATTTGATCATTTCTTGTGATTATTGCAATTTCATGCACGCAAAAAAAGTGAAAAAATCGAATTCGCGAAAAATGAACGAATTGAGCTGAAATTCGGGCTAAAGGTGTACGAGGGAGTGCTTAGTGATGTACTATGAGGAAAAAATTTTTTGACCAAATTTCACCCTGCGTACACGCGAAAAACGTTGAAAAAACATGATTTTTTTGCCATTTTAGACAATTTCCACCACTTGGAAAAATCTGAAAAAATTCATGGTGATTCAGAATACACCTAAAAACATATGGTAATTTTTTCGAGAAGTACGTGTATCTTAGTTTTTTTTTAAACGGCTGTCAAAGTTTTCAAACCACGTTTTGAGGTCGTTTTCAAGGTCAAAAAAATCTGAAAAAATTTGGGGTTGTTTCCACTCAGAACCCTCCCCGGTACACCAAATTTCACTTCAATCAGTTGAAAAATATTCGAAAACTTCAAATCAAAATAAAATAAGAGATTCAAAATTATAAGCAGTTTTCTTATAGATTAATCAATATTGTCTCTTTTTTTTTGAAAAAGAATCGTGCAAATTTTTCCAACTACCGAGCTGTTTTTTAAATCCGAACAATCTGAGAGCAAATCCAGCACCCACATTCTTTCAAAAAACACCAATATTTTCAGCATCTTCGTAAAACTCCTCTAAAAAGGTGCAAGTTTCCCAAAACCTCGTATGATTTTCCGTCACGTCGTTCGTCGATAAAGCCAGCAGCGGAAGCCGAAATCTCAGTCTTGGAAATTATTTCGTCCAATTTTCAAGCCACTCTCAGAGTATATATTCGGGGCAAAAAAAAATCGGAGGCGTTATGTGATTGATGCGTTACGTATTTGGAAGCCAGAGGGGTTACCATAGTTGGAAATTTTTGCAATGCAACATCTGTGTTCTGTATAAGGCGGATTTGGTATTACGACGGCGTGGATTTCGTTAAGACGTAAGAAAAGTTTTATATTACTATAAGTTAAAGGAGTAAAAAAGCCACAAAAATGGGTCTACGGGAGATGTGCCGATCTGAGCCTCATAATTGGAATTGTAAGCTTTGACTAGAATACTGATGCTGTAAAGGCAATGGCACTTTTACCAACACAACGTGTACCGTAGGCCGACTTTCGAAAATAATATCTGGAAAGCCGAGCCGGTGTGCCACCATATCGGGAAGTAGTATTGGCGAGGTTACGCGACTTGAATATTTGATCAGGTCGAAGGATAAAAAATACTCTCGAATATAGAGAAAACATAGACCAAATAATAGGGTGTTTTTTTCCCCCGAGCTAAATTTTTTTTCCTTTCTTTTCTTTAATGAATGTAAAACAATTTTTTACCGCGGACTATATTAAGAAAGCATTCGCTCGAGATGAACGAAACCGTCACCATTTCCATAGGCTCGTTCACTTCAAACATATTGGAAACTGTTGCTGGGCGTAAAATCGTATAAATCAACACCAGTTGGCAACACTTGTAAAGTTTACGAACGAGAACTTTCGTAATGAATTTTTAGCAGTCGACGCGACGCGAAAAAGCGTCAAATTAGCGTGTTTTCCCCCTCCCTCTCTTCGTCTTTGTACCGAGAATTCATAATTCCTCATTTTTTAACCATCTTTTCCGCCGCAAGGCTACGTTCTTCGGGGGCGTTTATTAAAAATACCCCAAAAAAAAATGTTTTTAATTTGAATAGAAAATGTTAGGCACGATTTACCCGCAGCTCTTCGCCTGCAGTCGAGTTGTGCAACAAAAACAATGAAAATTTCGGCCCAACCTCTTATAGAGCTCGGCATCGGTCACCCTAGCAGACTCGGTCTTTTATTCCCATCGTCACTTGCTCGACTACATCGCGGCGACCAAATCCTCCCTTTGAATAAGGAAAATGATGTATAATGTAAGTAACAACAGCGCGGCGCCGCGCTCCTTTACGCTCCGCTGACTTCTAAACTAATATTTTGTTGATAATTCTTTTTTCTCTCTTTTGTTTCGTTGAAAATATAATAATAATTGTTCGTTTTCGTTACACAGTGGCCATAAATCTTACCGAGATGCCGGACTAATGTTGTTGCGGTCGCACGACCTTTGTCATAATATGCTTTGTAGGTTAGACATAAAGAGAGGAAATTACTTTTCAAAAGTGTGGCAGTTTTAGATTCCGGATAATTTTTTTGATAATTAAGGTACCAGAATTGAAAGATTTTTATTTGATTAAATATATTGAAAAGTTTTTTTTTCTGGAAAACTTTAACGTAAAATTTTTTAAAATTTAAAAAAAAAATTATCCAAGCAGATCTTACAAAATAATAATAATAAAAAAAAAAAATTTAAAAAATGCGAAGAAAGTTTTTATGAATAATCTTTTGCATAAAAATATTACAACGAATCCCGAATATGCTTTTTATAAGAACAATATTAAATTTAAAAAATGTTGGATTAATTTTTTAAGGATGCAAATGTTCTATAATATAGTCCAGTAGAAATAGGCAAAAAAATGCCAATACCCCCAACAAATTGCTATAGGTTTTTTTGACTTATTCTGCAGGAGAAGATCTACTCTACTGTACTAAAAAACCTCCCCGATCCGACACCACCAAGGCACTTTTTTCGATGCTCCGGCCCCCTAAAAATCAGTTATTTTGCATTTATCTCGTTGGGATTCAACTTTTTGGGAAAAAACATCTGAAAAAAAATTATTCTCCATTAAATTTCCTACAACTTTGTTCCAATACATTTTTCTGTGTGAATTGTAGGGATGGAGCTAGGGAGAATTGAAGATGAAGGTGAAGAATTGTGGAGCTACATAAGAAATACACACACTTTTTAAAGTGCTATAACTCTGCGAAAAATCATCTGAAAAAATTGAAAATCTGCGAGGTCCTCTTATCACATAAAACCCAGTAATGAAGTGAAAACTTTTCATTTTAATTTGGGGAAAAATTAAAAAATTAAAACCAAAATACAGGTTTAGGGGCACCACCCCCAAATAATTGAGCTAGGGGTCCAAAAAAAATTCAAAATTTTTTCCCATCATGGTCGACTATCTGGGGTAAGGATGTTCCGAATCGATCTGTATAACAATTTTAATATACTAAGCATGTGATTTGCCATTTTTTTTGATAGCCCTCGCACCCATGCTTTACCCTCACTTTTAGGACTCCACAGCTTTACTCCTATGATTCGGACAGAAAAAGTTATAGAAACAAAGTTGTAGGAAATTTAATGTAGAATAATTTACTTTCGGATGTTTTTCCTCAAAAAGTTTAACCCTGACGAAATAAATGCGAAAAACTGATTTTAAGGGGGCTGGAGCCTCGAAAAAAGTGACTAGAGTAGACCCTCTCCTGCAGAATAAGCCAAAAAAAACTTTCTATAGCAATTTTTTGGGGTCAAACCTCATTTTTACTGGATTAAATTCTAAATATTTCCTTTAATAAAATCCTCTCCAAAATTTTTGGACTTCTCTTTTATTGAAAAAAAAAAAAAATTATTTTGAAAAAAAAATTTTGTTCATTTCTACAAAAGGTTCACTTCAAAAAAAATTTCAAAACATTTCATTAAAACCTTCCTAAAAAAAAAAAAAAAAAAAAAAAAAAACTGACCATGGACATTGGACATAGAGTGATCAGTTTGAACTTTGGTCCATACAGCCCATTCGTACTATAGAGTGGTCCATTCGGATCGTGGAGAGTCAAACTGACCCATTCGGATTAGAGGATGGTCCATTTGGACAATAAAGTGGTTCATTTGAATCATGGAGAGTCCACTGGTCCATTTAGACCACAGATTACTTCAAATAAAAAAAAATCCTTTGAAATTGTGGGAAAATTTTCAAATACGAGTAGATTATTCTTTGATTTTTGAAACTAACTCCTTAAGATAGATTTTTGTATTTCTCCTGGCGCACAATCCCCTTATTCTCATTTTCGATGAAAAATTTATTTCCGAAGATTATAAATTTTTTAAAACTGTCAATTATGAAAAAATTATTTATTTGATCAAAATTAATTATATTTTTCTTTAAATTGTAAATTTTTAATAAATTATTAATGGTTTTAAAAGTTATCGAATTTTGATAAAAAAATTATTAATTTTTGGGAAAGGTCCATTTTTTATTAAAATGACAAATTCCTGAGAAGTAACTTTTTTCTGAAGTGATAAATTTTCAAACATTGTCAACTCTGGAAATATTATCAATTTTCGACGAATTATCGATTACTGAGAATTATTGATTCTTGAAGAATTTTCAATTTTTATGAGATATTACTATTTGAGAATGATTCATTTTCAATAAATTGTCATAGGTATTCTGAGTTTTTTTTTTTTAAATTATCAATTTTTTTAGGTATTAATTCTTAAAAATTAACAATTTTAAACAAAAAAAAAAAAAAAAAAAAAAAAAAAAAAGAATTGTCGAGAATTACCTACAGAGTTTTTGGTTGAGATTTTGAGCTGACCAATTTTTGAAAATGACAAATTTTCAATGTACCTATTAAAATAAATATGAATTTCTCAGACTTCCTACTTTTTTTTTTTTTTTTGGAAGATGATGAATTCTTAAAAATTGTCAACTCTTGAAACGATCAATTTTTTTTTAAATAATAAATCCTTGAAGATTTTCTAAATTTCAACAAAAATTTATAAATTTTTGAGAATTATTAAAGACGATCAGTTTTTTTGAAAATAATAAATTCTTAAAGATTGACAATTTTTGACACATTCTAAATTTAAACAAATTTATAAATTCTTGAGTATTATTGATTTTTGGAGATTTATCAATTTTTTCTCATATTCTTGAAAAGTAATCATCAGTGGATTGATCATTTAAAAAAAAAAAAATCAACAATTTCTGAAAAGTACCTAGAGATATCTTTATTTGAACCCTATAGATGCAAAATCCGTCAAGTCCACTTTTTGAAATTTTTGATGATAGGCGAAAAACGTAAATTTGAGATTTTGATTTTTGGAAATTTGACTTCATATAAATGGGTTGTTATTTACGCATTGAGTACTAGTTGTAGGCAGTAGTGCCGGGTAAGATGTCTGGTCACAGAAACGTTTCGTAACTGAATCAGAAACCTTCCAAAACTGGCTGCGTTTTTGAATGGAAGAGCGATCTTTGATGGCTGATTACTTGTGTAAAAACTAGACTTGGCGGATTTTCTTGTTATGGGTCGATGGAGGATGGTACCTAGTATACGAATCGCGAAAAAAGTGAATTTCGAAAAAAAGTAGACTTGGCGGATTTTGCATCTATAGGGTTCATTTCAAGAAAATTTTTAAATTTTAATAATAATGGTTCATTTTTGAAAAAATAAATAAATAAATGATACGTTTTATTAGGTTATAATTTTAAAAAAAAATTAATAACTGATTTACTTATTTTAGATTTTTTCATTTTAGGAAATTTTCAGTTCAAATTTCTCTTCGTAATTATCGAATTTTGGCTATTGTGAAAATTTAATTTGACAATTCTTCTCGTAAATTAATTACGATCTGGAAAGTGAAGTAAAAAAAAAAAATGGAAAGTCAAGGGACGTTGAAAACGCTTCTGCAGAAAAACGTGCCTCATCGAAAGTACCTTTCGCGCTTATTAATTATCAGAGTCTTACGATTAAAAATTTTTAGCAAAAGGCTACGTGACGTGAGACGTACAGGGGGAAAATCAATTTATAAGAATATTTTCGCGTTGAATAATAAGTAGGTAACGGTCGCCAGCTCACAAAGGCGCTGATATTCCATGAAAATAAATAATTTTTTACTAATTAAAAGCGTACGTATACTGAAAAAAGAGAAAATCTGGGTCCGGGCGCCAAGCCGTTGTGTGGAAGGGTAAAAGGGGCCAAGAACTTTGTATACGTTGTTAGTTGTTACTTTGGTTTGAGGGTGTGAATTAAAAGCGTCGAGTGGAGCTCGGCGATAGGATGATTTAATGGTGTAGCGCCAGATTGCCCGAGTCAGTAGAGAAGATACATTTTGGTATCTTTTTTGTGGAAAATTTCGCCTACAGTATTTCTTCATCGATATAAGGGATTACCAAAATTAATCAAGAGGGTCGTGTCTCGCCAAGGAGAGATACAATTGTATCAGAAACGTTGCGGTGTAGTGAGACTTGGCTCGTTTATAGGATGATCTATGTACTACAGATCGAGCTATAGTCGTGATAAAGATTTAAACACCGGTTAGATACGAGTGGTATTTTTCTCTCGCTGGTAGATGGAATTATTTTACGAAACACTGTCAAAACGTCTCAAGAACTCACTGATAAGTAACCCTCTCGCAATTGGTAATGCAGATGTTGATGTTGCTGTTTCTAACTCACTTTGATTTATTACATTCGTTGCAATACATACCCTTTTTTTTGGCAGAACGAGGGAGTAGAGTAGGAGGCCGTGTAGATAGTTTTGGAAATATCTTTTGAATCGTTTCGCTGTGTATGGAGGTTTTTTTTCTCCCGCGTCGTTTTTCGTTTTCATTTTGCCCTTTTTGAGCTCATTTTTCAATATAGCACGTTGTGAAAGAACAATTAATCACAATAAACGTTTATAATCGTGTACAATATGTTACCATGTAATTAAATTTCCGTTACGTCTTGAGTCTTGTCGGTGGACAGGGTTTAATTCTTGTCGAGTTGAAATTTAATTTAATGTTGTAGTACAAACGAGTTACCATTTTTACCTTTTTTTCATACGTAAGTCAAGGATGAATCTGGAGGGTAGTTTTGGAAGCCTGGGTGCAGCAGTTTTGGTTTTTAAGTACCTATGGTTTTAACATATAAGGTAGGCTTCTGTTTTGTTTTTTCTCCAAAAATGCTGAAAAATTTTTAAACCCCAAAAAATTTAAAACGAGGATAAAAGATTTCTTTCTGAAAAAAGACCCCAAAAAATTAAAAGGGGTTTTCTGATGAAAAAATGAGAAATTTTTTCAATATAAAACACGTGTGAGTTTATCTCTGAGAAAAATTATTAAAAAATTTATCCAAAATTTTTTTTAAATTACTCCTTAGAAAATGAAATTAAATATTTTTTTTTATTCACTTCATTCCTATATTTTTTTTTTCAAAAAAAAATTGAAATAGTCTAAATTGAGAATTTTTTTAATTTAATCGATTTTTTCCGCAACGTAAAAATTTCTCCAAGAAAATTAAACGAATTTTTTTATCCAAAAAATGAAAATCCCCCAAAAATATAGTAAGATTTTTTGTTTTAAAAAATGAAAAAAAAAAAATCAATTAAGAAAATAGGAAAAATTTTGTACCTACTCCAAAAAAGTTGAAATATTGTTCAATCCCAAAAAATTAACAAAAAAATTCACCTCAAAAAATTGAACGTTTTTTTTAATAACGAAAAATTTAAAATAATTTTTGCTCTCTAAAAATTCAAAGAAAATTGTCACCAAAAAAATTGAAAACTCTTAGTATTTATACCTATTATATAAATAATGTACCTACTACCTACATATTTTTAATTTTTTTTTTCAAGAAAAAATACCAAAAATTGAGTAGGTAGATATAATTATTTGTTCTATTTCTTTCTTCAAAAAATTGAGAGATTTTTTCCTTGAAAAATTATATATTTCTTTCTAAAAAAAAAAAAAAAAAAAATGAAATATAAAACGTTTTCTTGTCCTAAAAAATTAATGATTTTTCAAACTGTTTCCTTAAGTAGTACAAAAAAAAAGTAAAAATAAGCAGTACACCTATCTACAATCTACATATAAGTAGGTACTTTGTGTTCCAAAAAGTCAGGAATTTTTTCTCTAAAAGAATTAGAAGCTTTTCCACCGCAGAATGAATGATTTTTTTTCTTAAAATTATTATTCGAGAAGCTCTACAATTGTAGAGTTGAATTATAAGAAAAAATTTCCAAATCTGTTGAAATTGAAAAAAAATCAATTCCCAAAAAATTTCCGAACTCATAAATTCAATTTTCTTCTAAATGAATGAACTTTTTCTCTAAATCATTATTTCAGAAGTCCTACAGTTGTAGGGTTGAATTGTACATACCTACAAAAAAAAAAAAAAAAAAAAAAAAAAAACAAGAGATCTGTTGGAATTGAAAAGAATTGATTATTCAAATTTCCTCTAAATGAATGAATTTTTTCTCGAAATTTCTACTCCAGAAGTCCTACAGTTGTAGTGTTGAATTTAACGAGAAAAAAAATTGCAAACCTGTTGGAATTGAAAAAAATCAATTCCATAAAAATTTTTGAACTTATATGTAAATTCAATTTTCTTCTAAACGAATGAATTTTTTCTCGAAATTTCTACCTCAGAAGTCCTACAGTTGTAGGGTTAAATTTTATAAAAAAAATTAAAATCTGTTGAAACTGAAAAAAATTAATTCCAAAAAATATTTTTTCTCAACTCATAAATTCAAATTCTTTTAAAAATTACCCATTTTTTTTTCTCCAAATTATTATCTACTCGAGAAGTCCTACAGTTGTAGGATATAATTTTGCGAAAAAATTGCCAAATGTGTTGGAATTGAAAAAAAATCAATTACAAAAAATTTTTCTCAACTCATAAATTCAATTTTTTTCTAAACGTAAATTAATTTTTATCGAATTTTTCCCCAGAAGTCCTACAATTGTAGGGTTGCACTTTACAAAAAAAATCAGATTTTGTTGGAATTGAAAAAAAAATTATTCCAAAAATATTTTCAACTTATAATTCAAATTTCTGCTCAATGAATGATTTTTTTTCGAAAGTTCTACTCTAGAAGTCCTGCAGTTGTAGAGTTGAATTTCTCGAGAAAAAAAATCAAATTTGTTGGAATTGAAAAAAATCAATTTCAAAAAATTTCTCTACAGAACTCATAAATTCAAATTTTCCCAAGATTAATAATTTTTTTTTCCAAAATTATTACTCGAGAAGCCCAAGTTGTTGTGTGAATCTTGCAAAAAAATTTCCAACCCTATTGGAATTGAAAAAAATCAATTTCAAAAAAATCTCAACTCATGAATTCCATTGTCTTCTAAACGAATGATTTTTTCGAAATTATTACTCAGAAGTTCCACGGTTGTAAGGTGAAATTTTTCAAAAAAAATTTCAGATCTGTTGGAGATGAAAAAAATTGATTTCAAAAATCTTTTCAACTCCTAAATTCAAAATGCATTTTTCCTCGATATTTCGACTTCAGAAGTCCTACAGTTGTAGGGTTGAATTTAACGAAAAAATTTCAAATCTGTTGGAATTGTAAAAAATCAAAATTTCTAAACTCATAAATTCAAATTCCTTCAAGATTTATACTTCTTTTCTCAAAATTATCACTCGAGAAGCCCTACAGTTGTAGGGTTGCATTTTGCGAAAAAATTGCCAAATGTGTTGGAATAGAAAAAAATCAATTTCAAAAAATTTCTCAACTCATAAATTCAAATTTTCCCAAGATTAACAATTTTTCTCAAAATTATTATTACTCGATAAGCCCTACTACAGTTGTAGGATTGAATTTTACAAACGGATTTGCCAAATCGGTTAGAATTTAAAAAAATAGTTTCCAATAAAATTGTTTTAAGGATTCAAAAAAAAAATCAGAAAATTCACAAAAAATTTTAGAAATGTTTTTTCTCTAAGGCAGTTTTTTTTTTCAAGTACAAAATTTCCAGTCCCTGAGTTTTATTGTTATTATTTTTTTGTTCATCATAATCAAAAAAATTGAAAAATTTATCTTCATCATTCCAAGCTTTGAAGTGTCCTAAAATTGCCATCTCGTCATAATTCGCTTTACGAAATCGACTCATTAAAATTCTGGCTTTTGTGGTACGATTTCCTCTATACCTACCTCTACTCTCAATCCTTAATTACTTTTAAAAACCGTTCCAAACTGTGCAAAAATCCTCCTTTTTTTTATTAATATCGAAAAAGGTATAAAATCTCTACCAGACATGCAGTCGTAAAAGTTGAAAATGCGTCGCTATTAAAGAAGCTTTGCAAATGCTCGTAAAAGTGTAATATTTAATAAAACCGCCGGCCGTATATAAACCGATTAATTATCCCAAAAGCTAAACATATTATGGGAAGCTATTACGTAGGATATATTTTTTTAATAAAGTGGCGCTCGTTTTGCACACACAACCAAGTTCAAAGTTCAAAAGGAAGTCAAGTTTTCGTCGGTGTTAAACGTCTGAGGGTTGAAGGTCTCACGACGGAGGCTTAAATAACATAAGGCAAGAAGGTTTTTGTGTTGATAATAGCTCGAAGAATCCGCAGATTTCATGGTAAACGGCTTTATCGTCGTTAAAGGGTAGGTTAGGTAGACGGTAGAGAGAGAGAGATACATCTCGTGGAAATTGTTAGGGAAGAGCTAGAGCGAGCGTAAGCCACGCCGCACCATGCACATTCCCACTTTTATACTCGCGGGTGTCATCCATATGGAGGATTATCTTTTTTATACGTCTCTGGCTTTCGGGCAAAACGAATTTACGACTGTTGCGAGCTTTTCATTTAACTTTATATTAAAGTTGAAACGTTTAAAGTTTATATTTTTACCAATTTATCGCGAATAGATTATCATTTTTCCAAATCTAACGCCAATTGTACCGGTTTGTCGCCTCAGGTCTTATTAAATTTCAACTTTTACCATGATTTAGTGCTTTAATAACGCCGTGCTATTTTTGTCCTTTGTTTCCACCCTCGAACACATAAATAGGTGAAAGTTATGCTGAAAGTGTGCGTCGACTCGAGCCAAACCGGAGAAGATGCCATATCGCCGGTTTTCTCAATGGATAAGAAACGTAAACAGATTACCCTTTACGAGCCTGTTAATTCTAATGCTCACAACGAGACTCCGGAGGAAAGAAAATGCGCTGTGTCTGCTCCCAAAATGTTCGCCTTCGACGCGTTATTCGCCTACGATGATCCTTTGGTAAGCCGTGCCACCGATTTACACCCCTTCTTTGGATGGAGAATTCGTTTTATGTGCGAGTATTATTGTATGAAATACATATACTTACTGGTTGCTGGTCTGTTTTTGTAGGTGGAAATATGTGGAAATGCTTTAACCGATGTTATTCATGCTGTGATTAATGGAAACGACGGGTGTATTTTTTGTTTCGGCAATTCCAAATTAGGTAAGTGGCTCCTGCGGTTATTTCAGTTGATTGAGGAGTGGAGTTTTTGATGATTTTGATGCGGTGATATTATTGTTGTTGAATTTTATTGAAAATCTTTTTCTTTTGAAGACTATGAAAAATTAAATCAATTTCAAAAATCAGAACATTTTTGTATTATTTTGACGTTTAAATTTTTTGAAAAATTAATGAACTTGAAAAATAAAAAAATAAGTAGGTGGATAAAAAATTTGGCATGATGAAAAATTTTTAAAAATTTAGCACATTGCAAATTTTTTTCCAAATTTTTTTTAAAACAATTCAAAAAATGGGATGTATAAAAATCGTAAGAATATGAAATTCCATAAAATTCAAAAAAATTGTCATCCTGAAGAAATTTGATTTATTGGTAGGTATGGTATGTCAAAAAAGTCGTGCCGAAAAAATTCAAAAAAAGAATTGGCATGACGAGAAAAAGTGAAAAAATTAGATTTTTACAAACATTGGACATGCTAAATGCTGATTTTTTTTAGCAAATTCGTCAGACCTGAAAATGAAAAATTGGCATTTTTGAATTTCTTATTTTGATTGATATCAAGTTGTTTTTTTTTTTAAATTGTCATGTTCATTTTTTTCAAAATTCAAGGCTCAACTTTTTGTTGAAAAGACGTACCTAACCAAATTTCAAAAAAAATGATATGCAGGAAAAATACAAGAAAACTCGTCAGACTGAAAAAATAGGTATGAAAAAAGTCCCATTCACGATTTTTTTTTCCAAATTGACATTCCCATTTTTTTGGCTTGCCGGAAAAATAAAATTCAAGAGAATTCAAAAAAGTCACCATGCTAAAGAACTTAAGGGAATTTTATTTTTGGAATTTGAAAAAAAAATAGAGAAACTGAAAAGATGAACCAAGAAACTTTCAATAAATTAAAAAAATTGACATTTTTTTTTTTTTTTTTTTTTGAATTGACATTTTGAAAATAATTAGGAAAATTTGAAAAATATAATATATATACCTATAAATAACACGCCAAAAAACTGAAATAATTCAACGTACCTACTAATTTTTTTTTTTAAATCCCATAATTGAGGTTTTTTGAATTCTTGAATATTTTGAATAAAAAAAATTGTCATGCCAAAAATATTTTTAAAAGTTTGACACGCTAAAAAAAAATTGAAAAATTCATCAAAACAAAAAAAAATTGTAAAAAAATTTGGCATGCAGATTTTTTTGAATTTTTTAAAATTTTGATTGAATAAAATTTTTAAAATTCGGCATGTTCGACTAATTTTTTAGGAATAATAATTGACATTCCAAAAAGTTTAAGAAAATTCAAAAAAAATTAGGCTTGCAGAAAAAATGTTGGAAGAAGTAATCTGCATGCCAAAAAATCAAAAAAAGGAAAAAAATGCAAGTTCAGAAAATTTGGAATTTTTAAAGAAAATGTTTAAAAATTTAATTAGTCAAAAAATTCAAAAATTGAATTTTAGAATTTTTAAACATTTTGATTTCCAAAATTTTGATTCAAGAAAATTAAACATCCCAAAACCTTTGGAAAAAATTTCATGATTATAATTATATTACGAAGAATTCAAATTGGTTAGGTCAAGAAAACATGAAAAAATTGATACCTATGTCAAAAATATTCCGATTTTTTTGTAATTTTTTAGATAATAAAAAAAAATTTAAATTTGACAAGGTTAAAAAATTGAAAAAATTCGACATACCCAATTTTTTTTCTATATTCGCATATCTACTGAAAAAATTGAGAAAATTCAAAAAGTTGAATTTGTCGTAAAAATTTGAGAGAATTTGGCTTTTGAAAAAGTTGAAAAAATACCTACATGACATACAAATCTGAAGAAATTTAACAGGTTAAAACAATCTTAATGGTTCATTAATTTATCCGACGTTTTATTCACAAAATTAGGCAAAAAATTTGAGAAAATTTTTAAAGATTCCAAAAAAAAAAAAAAGTTCAGAATAGGTAGAGTAATTCCTGATTTTTTCAGGACTTTTACTCAACAAAATGAGGCATTTCAAAAATCTTTGCCTAAATAAATCTGACATAATTAAGTAGGTATGTCAAATCAAAAAAAAAAAAAATTGTATACAAAAAAATTCTACCTAATTGAAAAAAATTTGTGAAAATTTGACAAGCCAAAAAAAATTGAAAATTTCACGTTTAAAATTTTTTTGAATTTGCAAATAGGTATTCTGATTTTTAAAAAAATTGAAAATTAAAAAAAATCGGTACCTAGGCCAATTTTTTTTTAAATAGTCATATCCTATTTTAATTGGCATGCTGAAAATATGTTGGAAAGTTTAAAGAAAAATTGAGGAAATTTGACATTTAAAAAATTGGGAAAATTTGACAAGTCAAAATTTTTTTAGAATTGATATTAATTCCTGCATTTTTCAAAATTTTTGACTCAAGAAAATGAAGCGTTCCAAAAATGTTTACCTGAATAGTTTGGCATGCCAGTAAAGAAAACAAGAAAATCCGGTGTACAAAATTTTAAAAAATTTTAAATTCCACGTTTATAATTTTTTTTTTTGAATTTGTGAATATTTTGATTTACAAAAGAAATAAAGTTAGAAAAATTCGATAGGACAAATAAATTATGAAATTAGTCATATCTCATATCCAATTTTTTTGAATTGACATGCTGAAAATATGTAAAAAAATTGAAAAAATAAGGAAATTTCGCAATTGAAAAAATTGAAGATAAAAAACAGAAAAAAATGCATAAAAAACTGAAAAATTTTGACTAGTCAAAAAAATTTATAAGAATTTATCAGGATTTTGACTCAACAAAATGAGGCTTTTCAAAAATCTTTGCCTAAATAATTATTGTCATATAAAAAAAGAAAGAAAGAAAGAAAAAAAGAATAAATTATGTGTATACAAATTTTTAAAAAAATTCATAAAAATTTGGCAAGCCAAAAAAAAATTTTAAATTCCACTTTTTTATTTTTTTTTAAATTTGCGAATATTTTGATTTGGAAAACAATCAAAAATTTTTAAAAAATTTGGCAGGCCAAAAAAATTAGTCATAGTCATATCGATTTTTTTTTTAAATTGGCATGCTAAAAATATGTTAAAAATTTTTTTTTTTTTAAATTGAGGAAATTTGGTATTTGAAAAAATGCGAGATACAATTTGCCAAATTTCTTTGAAACAACATAAATCTACTGAAATTCGCCCTTATCATCTTTAAAGTATCTATTCTAATCTATGTGTTTTTACATTCGCAGGAAAAACCAAAACAATGATCGGATCACCCGAATCGACCTCCACCTTGGGCGTAATTCCCTGCGCCATCGCCTGGCTCTATCGCGCAGTCAACGAACAAAAACAAAAAACTGGTGCTAGATTTTCAGTTCGCGTCTCAGCGGTTGAAATTACAGCCGTTTCGCAACAAATCAAAGATCTTCTAACCGACTACGCTTCGGGTAAGTCAAAACTTTATCTCATCCTTCAATCTACAGTCTATTTTCTCTATACCTATAAGTACAATTACACATACAGGGTGTCCCGTCACCAGTTGACACCCCTTCACCAGCGATATAGTCAACTCAAACTAAGCTCATGTATGCATGTTTGCCGACCCTGTGAATTGAAGGGGCAAAGATATGTTCAACTGAAAATTTTCATTTTTTAGTTTCGTTTCAGATTTTTAACCATGCGCTACTCGACAACCGAGATAGGTAGAAAGTTGCACTTTGCGGCGTTGGAAAGGAAATTTTGTGTAGAATTTTTTAGTGGGGTTGATCATTGAACTAGGTAATCAGGGGGTCTGTGCTGCACTAATTATCTTGAAAAAGTGTTCAAAATTGGCGATTTTTTTGCAATTTTTGGGGAAATCTCAAAAAAGTTTCATCATTTGGTATTATTATTATGGCTTCTCTTGGATGAAAAAAGTTTGACCTTTTGAATGCCGCAAACCAGACCCTTCTATCTCACTTCGTTAAAAAGTTATAGCAATTTCAATTTCAAAATCAGGTCTAAAAAAAAGAAATGAAAAAATTCAAAAAAAAAATTTTTTTTCTAAAATGTTGTTTACTTTATTTTAAACATCGAGTTTCACTCAAAATCATTAGTTATGTTAGGTATCAAGTTTCAAAAATAACATAAAAAGGAATTTTAAAATTTTTTCAAAAAATTAATTTTTTTTCTGCTAAGATTTTGAAATTGAAATTGCTATAACTTTTAAACCGAGAAAGATAGAAGAGTCCGGTTTGCGGCATTCAAAAGGTCAAACTTTTTTCATCCAAGGGAAACCATAATAATAATACCAAATGATGAAACTTTTTTGAGATTTCCTCAAAAATTCCAAAAAAATCGCAATTTTTGAACACGTTTTTTAAGATAATTAGTGCAGTACAGACCCCCCTGATTACCTAGTACAATTATCAACCCCACTAAAAAATTCTACACAAAATTTCCTTTCCAACGCCGCAAAGTGCAACTTTCTACCTATCTCGGCTGTCGAGTAGCGCATGGTTAAAAATCTGAAACGAAACTGAAAAATGAAAATTTTCAGTTGAGCATATCTTTGCCCCTTCAATTCACAGGGTCGGCAAACATGCATACATGAGCTTAGTTTGAGTTGACTATGTCGCTGGTGAAGGGGTGTCAACTGGTGACGGGACACCCTGTAGAGTATAGATATCGAACGAATGTCGAAGAATTTCCAGATTTCGATAAATTCACTCGGCTGTAGCAAAACGTCTTTTCTCTATGTTAAAATCCTGCTCGTCCACGAGTAGCATAAAACTTTTCCCCCGAAGGTGTAAAACTTATAGCCCTTTGTATTTTGTACGTATAATGTAGCCCAGTACACGCAGGTTGTGTGCTAGCTGTAATACGATGAGGGAAATTCCGCAAGTCGAGATAGGTATTCGGCTTTTGTTAAACTCGAGAATACGAATAAATTTAAAATTCACAGCGCCTTAGAAGGTACAATTATAAACCCGCTAGATTCGCAGCATACGTAAGAAGAAAACACCTTACAAAGTGTATAAATCTTGTCAATGGTTGTTGAGGCTAGAAAAAGAGGACTTGCGCCGCATACTTACTCGGTTATGCAACGTACATTACATAGGTGTATAAAATGACAACAATACAAAAGACGACCTAAAGAAACACAAGTTAATGTGTAGACTGGAGGGGAGTGAGGATGGGTTAAGCTGTTAAAAAGAAGAATAGCGAACAATGTACAGTACACACGTAACCGGTATATAAGTGTGTACTGTGCAATGATAATGGTACCATAAATAACTTAAAACAAAGAGCCCCGTTTACCGGATAGTAATTAGCCTAATGTGAATCACATGTTATGTCGACGTCGAGTACGCTTTTTTTTCCTCATTTTGTTTTCTTGCACAGCTTGGCAAACGTTTGTGTAAAATTTAAGCTTTTTAGTAACCACAACTAAGAACATTACGACTAACGAATGTCAGCCGAGCTTTTTATTATGTTGTCGAGGCAGGCGTTTGGTTGCGTGTGCTATGTACTCGAATGGTAACGTAGCGTCTCTTTTGTTGGTCTATAGGTATAATTTGGTGTATGAAATGAGCTCGTTAACAGGATAAGAGAATCGTAGGTACCTGGGTAGATTTAATATGCAAAAGAACCTATGCTAAAAGATTGCCAGATTTGGTGCGAAAGTTGTCAACCATAAATTTATAGATCGGGTTTTTGGTCGTTTTATGTGAGCGGGATTTAGATTTGAATGTTCGGGAGTGAGGCACCTACCTTAAATTTTTTTTAAGATTTGTTCATAAACAATTTTATAAAAATTTAATTGAAAACCATTTACTTGAAATTTGTTTAGAAATGAAGCATTTTTAAAAAACTTGTACGTATGTCTATTTTTATATATTTTTTGAAATTTTGCTTAAAGCTGTTCATTAGGTATTTTAAATTTTGTTTAATACTCAAATTTTTGAATTTTTTTTTAGAACAATTTTCTTTTAACTTTGTTCGAACTCCATAATAAAAAAATATATCCTAGAGATTTTGCAATAATTCTATTTAACCCTTAAACCCCCAAGAAGATTCAGATGAGATACCGCAAATTTTTTCATATATCTGAATGTAGGCAAGTATGAATATCACAATGATCCATTGATTGCCTACCTGCCCCTTAAAACCTTTTTGGAAACAACAGAAACCTGTTTTCCGTTTTCACGGAAATCCAGAAGGAAAAAAGATTCAACTTCGTTCAATTTTACATAAGATGACATAAGGCCATTAGATATACACTACAATCCGAAAAAAATATTTCTATTGCCATTCTCCTGTATTGAAGGAGACAAAAAGGGAGAAATGTGTGAAAAAGCGGGCGCCCAAATGACCCTATTTGTCTATGAGAAATAAAATACATTCTTTCCATAAAATACCTTGGGAAAGTATACAGCCAGAACAGTACGACGTCATATTCCCCATTTTTGGAAAATTCATTTTGGAAAATGGGAAAGACAAATGAAATTTTAGCAAACAATTTTTATATCATCATTCCAAAAGTAAAATTTAATGAGCTTTTGAACTTTTCATATAAGTGAAAAGTTGAACTTTGGGTTTGATAGACTGGTGGAAAACTATTCAAAAATCGCCATTTTTCTTTTTGGAAAAAAATTCCAATTGCTCGAAATTTTTGATGATATTCCAAAAGGAAAATTTAATGAGCTTTGGAACTTTTCATATGAATGAAAAGTTGAACTTTGGGCTTGATAGACTGTTGGAAAATTTTTCAAAAATCGCCATTTTTCAGATTGAAAAAATTCCAATTACCTTTGTTGAAGAATAAAATTGGTTGAAATTTTTAAATGAAACCCCAAAAGTAAAATCTAATGAGCTTTTGAACTTTTCATATAAATGAAAAGTTGAACTTTGAGGTTGATAGAATGGTGGAAAATTTTTCAAAAATCGCCATTTTTCGTTTTGGAAAAAAATATAAAATTGTTTGAAACTTTTTGATGAAATTCCAAAAGGAAAATTTAATGGGCTTTGGAACTTTTCATATAAATGAAAAGTTTGGCATTGGACATGGTAGACTGGTGGAAATTTTTTCAAAAATCACCATTTTCCAGATTGAAAAAAAGGTCTAATGATCTTGTTGAAAGATAAAATTGGTTAATATTTTTTGATGAAAAGCCAAAAGTAAAATCTAATGAGCTTATGAACTTTTGAAATAAATGAAAAGTTGAACTTTAGGCTTGATAGACTGGTGGAAAATTTTTCAAAAATCGCCATTTTTCATTTTGGAAAAAAATTCCAAAAATATAAAATTGTTTGAAAATTTTTGATGAAATTTCAAAAGGAAAATTTAATGAGCTTTGGAACTTTTCATATAAATGAAAAGTTGAGCTTTGGGCTTGATAGACTGGTAAAATTTTTTTCAAAAATCACAATTTTTCGGATTGAAAAAAAGTTTCAGAAATCATGTTGGGGTATAAAATTGTTTGAAATTTTTTGATAAAAAGCCAAAAGTAAAATCTAATGAGCTTATGAACTTTTCAAATAAATATATGAAAAGTTCCAAAGCCCATTGAATTTTCCTTTTGGAATTTCATCAAAATGTTTCAAACAATTTTATATTTTTTTCCAAATAGAAAAATGGTGATTTTTAAAAAAATTGCCACCAGTCTATCAAACTAAAAGTTCAACTTTTCATTTATTTCAAAAGTTCAAAAGCTCATTAGATTTTACTTTTGGGGTTTCATTTAAAAATTTCAACCAATTTTATTCTTCAACAAAGGTAATTGGAATTTTTTCAATCTGAAAAATGGCTTTTTTTGAAAAATTTTCCAACAGTCTATCAAGCCCAAAGTTCAACTTTTCATTCATATGAAAAGTTCCAAAGCTCATTAAATTTTCCTTTTGGAATATCATCAAAAATTTCGAGCAATTGGAATTTTTTTCCAAAAAGAAAAATGGCGATTTTTGAATAGTTTTCCACCAGTCTATCAAACCCAAAGTTCAACTTTTCACTTATATGAAAAGTTCAAAAGCTCATTAAATTTTACTTTTGGAATGATGATATAAAAATTGTTTGCTAAAATTTCATTTGTCTTTCCCATTTTCCAAAATGAATTTTCCAAAAATGGGGAATATGACGTCGTACTGTTCTGGCTGTATACTTTCCCAAGGTATTTTATGGAAAGAATGTATTTTATTTCTCATAGACAAATAGGGTCATTTGGGCGCCCGCTTTTTCACACATTTCTCCCTTTTTGTCTCCTTCAATACAGGAGAATGGCAATAGAAATTTTTTTTTCGGATTGTAGTGTATATCTAATGGCCTTATGTCATCTTATGTAAAATTGAACGAAGTTGAATCTTTTTTCCTTCTGGATTTCCGTGAAAACGGAAAACAGGTTTCTGTTGTTTCCAAAAAGGTTTTAAGGGGCAGGTAGGCAATCAATGGATCATTGTGATATCCATACTTGCCTACATTCAGATATATGAAAAAATTTGCGGTATCTCATCTGAATCTTCTTGGGGGTTTAAGGGTTAAAAACTTAGCAAGGTAGGTACCTACATTTTTTTTTTCAATAATAAATTTTCTCATAAGGTAATTGCAACCAGTGGTTGGCCACGAACCAGTGGTTGGTCACTTAGAATGAAAAATGTTTATAATCAAGCGAATTTTCAAAATAGCTTCAGAAAATTTCTTTAGGGCAAATCTGGAACATTTCTTCATAAAACCTCATAAAAGTTTTTAACCGATTCTGTTCAAGTAATTAATAATGATCGACTGAAATTTTTTTGTTAGAAGAATTTTCAAAATGATGCCGATTCTAAAGATTTCTGTTAAGCCGAAGTATTATCAAAATATCAATTGCACACTATGATAATGAATGAAACTTTAAATACAACCATTAGGATCTGAATCAGAAGAGTTTGGAGATTCCATTTCTTCATTAAAATAAAAAATATTGCCAAAATTCTATTAAATATGATGGTTACTATCCACCGGAAGAAAAAAATCAATTTTAGCCAGTAGTTGATCATTTTGATCAACTACTGGACTTATGAAATTTTTGTAAAGTTCTAGTGGTTGATCATGCAAAAAATTGGTAAATATTTACGGAAAATGATAGTTTCTCTTTCTCGTGGCTAATGAGTGACTATTTTACCGAATACTTATTGATTTTTTTAAAAATTAAATGGTTGAGAGCCGTTGCCATAATCTGATTGACCAACTACTGGGTGATCAACTACTAGCACGTGACCAACTACTGGGTGATCAACTACTAGATTTTCTTGACCAACCACTGGACTTTTCTATTTTTTTACTTAAAATGATCGTAATTTTCAAAGAAATGAACTAAAAAAAAAAAAAATTATAGACCATTTTGCAGTAGAATACACAAGGAATCGTTTGGTATTTTGTAAATTAATAAACACGTTTTTAGAAAATTTTATTTGAAAACCATTTCTTCCATTTTTTTTTTTTTTTTTTCAAAAATAGATTTTCTCATATTTTGCTCAAAATCAAAACTTTCGAAATTTTTTCATATTTCGTTCAGAAGCAATTTTTTGTAAATTACTGAACACGTTTTTTAAAAATTTTACTTGAAACACATTTCTTTCATTATTTTTTTTATTAAGCATTATTATTTTTTCTATTTCAAAAATAAATTTTCTCGCATTTTGCTAAAAAACCAAAACTTTTGAAATTTTTTCATATTTCGTTCAGAAGCAATTTTTTGTAAATTACTAAACATGTTTTTAAAATTTTTTTTTTCTATTTCAAAAATAGATTTTCTTACATTTTGCTCAAAACCAAAACGTTTGAAATTTTTTCATTATTTCGTTCGGACGCTTTTTTTTTTTTTTTTTTTGTAAATCAAGTATTCTTCACTTTGAAAAAAACTAGATTTTTTCAAATTTTGCTCAAAACCAAAAATTTTGAAATTTTTTCATATTTCATTCAGAAGCATTTTTTTTAAATACTGAACAAATTTTTTAAAAGTTTTATTTGAAAACCATTTCTTCGATTTTTTTTTTCAAAAATAGATTTTCTCAATTTTTTTTCGAAACCGAAAAATTTTCTCATATTTTGAATAGAAGAATTTTTTTTTGTGAATTACTGAACAATATTTTTAAAAATTCTATTTTCAAAACAATTTTTTCTATTTTTTTATTTTTATTTATTTTTATTTATTTCAAAAATAGATACCTACCTATTCTCAAATTTTGTTCAAAACCAAAACTTTTGAAATTTTCTCATATTTTGTTCAGAAGCAATGTTTTGTAAATTACTAAACAAATTTTTGTGTATTTGAAAACCATTACTTTCATTTTTTTTCAAACTTCAAATTATCTGTACTTTTACTTGGAACAACGCTTCATTTTTGGGTTTTGTTGAAAATATTGATTATAATTTTTGTTGGAAGCATTTTTTTTTTTAAATTTTGTTCAGAAGCCGAATTTTAAACTTTTGTTATTATTTTAAAAGTAAGTATATTTTTAGAATTTTATTAAAAATCAAATTTTTTTTAATTTCTCTACATTTTGTTTAGAAGCAATTTTTTAAATAATTTTTTTTTTGTTTAAATTTCATTCAAAAATGAAAGTATTTTCCAAATTTTGTTCAAAACTCAAATTTTCAATTTTGTTCAAGAACAAGAATCCATTTTTAAAAAATTTGTCAGAAAAAATTTGCAGTGATTTTATTTTAAACTAGGTAGGTAGGTAGGTAGGTACATTATCAAAATTTTGTTTAAAAATAGATTTTTTTTTAAATTTTACTTAAAATCAAAAGTTTTGACATTCTTCGAATGTTTATTCAAAAATAATTTTATCGTAAATGCCTCAGTCAATTGTTGAAAATTGGATGCTTTTCAAGAATTGAAATTTTTTATGAAGTGAAAATTGAAAACCAATTAAGAAAACGATTCAATTCTTTATGATTTTACACTGGGTATGCAGAAAATGCATATTTTTTCATTACCTTCCATTTTAGGAGCTAGTAAAAAAAATACCAATGAAAAAAGCTCCGAAAAAAACAAATCCAAAATCCTGCTCTGGTGGAATTAAAAAAAAAAAAAAATTCCAGTAAATTTCAAAAAATTGGAGTTTTTGCGAAACTGCATTAAATCAATAAAAAAGGCTACCATAAGATCCAATGCAAAATCCTCCTCTGGTGAAATTTAAAAAAAAAATATTTTCCGTAAATTTCCAAAAATGAGAGTTTTTGCAAAATTGCATTTAATCAATGAAAGAAGCTCCAAAAAAAAAAAATGCAAATACTACCATGGTGGAATTTAAAATAAAATCAATTTTCAGTAAATTTCAAAAAATGAGAGTTTTTGCAAAATTGCATAGGTAATTTGATCAATGGGAAAAACATCCGAAAAAATCCAATGCAAAATCCTACTCTGGTGAAATTTAAAAAAAAATATACCTATTTTCAGTAAATTTCAAAAAATGAGCGATTTTGTAAAATTGCATTCCATCAATAAAAAAAGCTACCATTTCATTCAATGCAAAATCCTCCCCTAGCGGAATTTGTGATACTGGATTTTTATTTTCCGAAAATTTCAAAAATGAGAGTTTTTGCAAAATTGCATTTCTTCAGTGAACCTGAAAATGAAAAATGCCCCGAAAAACTCCAATGCAAAATCCTCCTCTGGTAGAATTTAAAAAAAAAAAAATTATTTTCAGTAGGTAAATTACAAAAAATAAAGAGTTTTTGCAAAAGTGCAATGGATCCATGAAAAAATCTCCGAAGAAAATCCAATGCAAAATCGTACCCTGGTGGAATTAAAAAAATTATTTTCAGTAATATTCAAACAGTGAGAAATTAAATTTAATAAATGGAAAAAGTTCCAAAAAAATCCAATGTTAAATCCTGCCCAAGTAGAATTTAAAAAATGTACGTATATTTTCAGAAATTTTCAAAAAATTGGAGTTCTTGCAAAATTGCATGTAATCAATAAAAAAAGCTACCATTTGAACCTAAGCATAATCTTCCCCTAGCTGAAAATTTTCAGCAATTTTAAAAAAATGAGGAATTTCATTTAATCAATGAAAAAAGCTACCATTTGATCCAATGCAAAATACTCCCCTAACTGAATTTGTAAAAAAAATTATTTCAAGTTATTTTCAAAAAATGAGAAATTGCCTTTATCTAATCAATGAAAAAAGCTCCGAAAACATCCAATGAAAAAATTTCTTCTTTTGTCTCGAGCACAATTTTTTTTTGTTGCTCAAAACCGAATTTTTATACGAGTATATCTTTACAAAACCATTCTCCAACTTGATAAATACGAAATTTATGCGGGGGAGAAAATTCTAAACTACGAAAATTAGAAAATAAACTATTTGGCCGCATTTTGCTCCATCAGCATAACAAACTTCCTAATATAAATATGCACCATCCACAGCTAAAAATTTCGCCATTTTTGACCAAAATTACCCCATCTATTCTTTACTTATGATAATGCTTCGTAGCTCGCCGATTCGTGTTAAATGTAATTATACGAGAACATAATTCCGCGAGCCGGAGCCGTGTAAACATAAGTAAGCCGAAAAAGTTAAAGTAGTAGCTTTCAATTAGAAAATAAACGTCGACGTCTGGAAAGCTTTTTAATTAGTTACGTTAATCAGAACGCACACGCGAAACATCATTAAAGCTGCTAATGCTGATGAGCTTTATGTACCTACGAGTTCGCGAGGGCGAGCTCGCTCACTTTATATCCAGGAAGAGTGCTTACTATTCTCGATGAGGATTCGGTTAAAACACGTATTGTACTTGTCGCGTGATCGGTACCTCTCTATTGTAAGCGGAGGCGAAGAGGAGGGTTATCGAAGGTTGGAAATTCATTAAGAAAACGAGAATCGAAATTCGCTACACAGTTCGCATATGTTATAGACAAGCGTATATACAGGGTGTCCCGGTTAAGAATAACATCCTTCGATCTGGTAAGAGGACAACTCATTTCAACGACATGTAGGTATGTTTTCATACCCGAGATACTACATGGTAAAAAAATTATTTTTCATTTTTTCACTTGAAATTAAAAATTTATTTTTTCTGATCAGAGACAGACAGAAAGATGAAACTTGTGAAAAATAAAGTGGGATAGTTGCAGAATGTCTGAAAAAAAAAAATCATCAAAATCGATGCAATAGGGTGTTGAAAAATTTTTGTTTACCAAAAAAAAATGGGTAAAAAAATTTGAAATTTTGCAATTTAAAAAAAATTTGTATCATTAACCAAGTTATTTTTTATCAGCAGATGATTCCCCTCTACTTCCTCTACAAAATGTTCCTCATCATCATCTTCCTATCTCTTTTAGTTTTTGAGTGAAAAATATATTTATGAGTCGACATGTAGGTTAACATTTTTTCAAATTTTCTGAGTCAAATTTTTATGAATTTGTACTCATTAGAAAAATTTCTACTCAAAAACTAAAAGAGATAGGAAGATGATGCCGAGGAACATTTTGTAGAGGAAGTTGAGGGGAATCATCTGCTGACAAAAAATAACTAGGTTAATGATGCAAAATTTTTTATAAATCGCGAAATTTCGAATTTTTTTTACCCAATTTTTGTGAAAAAATGAAAAACGATTTTTTTCACCATATTGTAGTACCTCAGCCCCTTCAATAGTAAGGGTATGCAAATATACCTACACATTGTTTAAATGAGTTGCCTTCTTACCGGGTAAAAGGATGTTATTCTTAACTGGGACACCCTATATGTATATAAAGGACGAAATCCGCCAGAGGGGAATTTCCGTATGCATATGCACGACTCGGTATATGCCATCGTCACGTTTGTTTATCACGTCGTCGCAGCGTATTTCGAACTCGCCGAGTAGGCGAAAAACGTCGTAACGACGTTGAAAAAAGCAAAATATTAACCGTAAATAGGCATTTTGAAAAGAAAAAGGAAAATATTCGGAATTTAAAACTTGTAAATCTCATCTTTCCTTATGTTGCGGGGATCGTGTAGTCTTGGCTAGGAAGTGTAGGGGGGAAGGCGATAGTGTGCCCATATTGCATAATATAATCGGCCCATTTACAGTCGCAAATCACAGGGAAATATGGTACCCTCGAAAAAACAATTACGATAAGAATTTTTTATCGCCCAAATTACTCGTGTTTTGCGAGCTTTTTCGTGTTCAAAGAACATCCGGTAGATTTTTGCAAATTTTTTTAAAATAAGAGTTTCTGCGGTGAGAATTTAACTAGAACTTTGATAAGAGGTGGAGAAGCTTTTAAAGTTTTTTTTCGACGAGTTTTGAAACACTTGTGTGATTGAAGGGGATGAAAAAATAAGAGTTGATTAATAGGTACATACGAGTATCAAAAGTTATGAAGAAATGTTTTTTAGGAATTTTTAAAATTACCTATACAAGTTGAACATTTTTGGTGCCTCTAGATATCGAAAACTAGATACTTAATATTCTTTGTAACATATTTTTATTTAATAATTTAAAAAAATATATATGTACCTACATATAAGATACTTCCCAAAAGTTTAATGATTAATACTATAATTAATAAAAAAAAATTCTAGAGAGACAGCTTCAAGATTTTTTACGATTTTTGGAATTTCTGAAAGAAAAAAAAAACAAATACCTATCCTCAAATTGAATATTTTTGTGACAATGAAAACCAAAAAAAGAAAATCGATGGTCCGAAAAATACCTCCCGTACTTAAGTTTTCTCAAGATTCCATAAATAGAGTGGCCACTTTAGGCTTTTTCACGATTTCTCAAATTTCTGGGGGGAAAAACAGATATCCTCAAATGAAATTTTTTGTGACGCTGGAAATTCCAAAAAAATTTGATGACTCAAAGAATACGTCACGTAATTTTTTTGTGATTCTATAATTTTAATCAATGACAAAGGCTCTCATTTGATCCAATAAAAAATCCTCCCCTAACTGAATTTGAGAAAATTTTTATATTGAAATTTGAAACATATTCTGCTTTAAAAAAATTGTCTATTTTTTCAAAAAAATTTCGTTACAAAAAAAATTGAAAAGTTTTCATTCCAAAAATGTAGAGAATATTATTTATCATTTTAACGATATTATGAAAAGTTAAATATTTTTTTTTAAATTAAGAATTTTTTAGATAAAAATTATCTTCAGTAAATTTCAAAAAATGAGAGTTTTTGCAAAATTGCATTTAATCAATGAAAACATAAAAATAATTAAAATAGGAATAATAGTTCAAATTAATTCAATAATATTGTTTTCGATTAATATTTTATTATTGAATTTATTTATATAAATGAATAATCCGAATTTTTCATAGAAATATAACTTTAATAATTTTTATTTTAATAATTATTCATTTAAAAGGTAATATTAATTTTAATACATTTTTTAATAAAAATATATGACTAAGAGGAACCATTAAATCCAATGCAAAATCTTCCTCTGTATGATGGAATTTCAAAAAAAAAAAAAAAAAAAATGATTTTCTGTAAATTTCAAAACATGGGAGTTTTGGCAAAATTTGCATTTAATCAATAGAAAAATATACCATAAGAACCAATGCAAAGTCTTTCTCTGGTAGAATTTCGGAAAAAACTATTTTCAGTAATTTTCAAAAAATGATAATTAGCATTTAATTAATTTTTTCATTAATTAAATGCTAATGGTCATTTTTTGAAATTTACTTACTGAAAATAAAAAGTTTGAAAAATTAGTTAGGGTAGGATTTTGCATTGGGTCAAATGGTAGCCTTCGTTATTAATTAAATTTAATTTCTCAATTTTTGAAAATCACGGAAAAGAAAAATTTCTTACAAATTCACTTAGGGTAGGATTTTGCATTGAATCAAATGGTAGCCTTTGTTATTAATTTAATTTAATTAAATTTCTCAATTTTTGAAATTCGCTGAAAATAATTTTTTTGAAAAATTCAGCCAGAGTAGGATTTTGCATGAGATCAAGTGGTAGCCTTTGTTAGGTATTGATTTAATTTAATTTCTTAATTTTTGAAAAACACTGAAAATAAAAATTCAGGAAAATTCAGCTGGGGTAGGATTTTGCATTGGATCAAATGATAGCCTTTGTTAATAATTGAATGTAATTTCTCAATTTTTGAAATTCGCTGAAAATAAATTTTTTTACAAATTCACTTAGGGTAGGATTTTGCATTGAATCAAATGGTAGCCTTTGTTATTAATTTAACTTAATTTCTCAATTTTTGAAAATCACTGAAAGTAAAAGTTTTGAAAAATTCATCCAGGGTAGGATTTTGCATTGGATCAAATAGTAGCCTTTGTTATTGATTGTCATTTTTTGAAAATTACCGAAAATGAAAATTTTCACAAAATCGATGTTTTTAAAAATCTCAAAAATTTCGTCAGAGGAGGATTTTGCATTGGATCTTAAGGTCGCTTTTTTCATTGGTTGAATGCAATTTTTCTTTTTTTGGAAATTACTGAAAACGAAAATTTTTACAAACTCGCTTAGGGTAGGATTTTGCATTGGATCAAATGTGTTATTGATTAAATGCAATTTCCAATTTTTTGAAAATTACCGAAAATTAAAATTTTCACAAAATCGATGTTTTTAAAGATCTCAAAAATTTCGTCAAAGGAGGATTTTAGGGTAGCTTTTTCCATTGATTAAATGCAATTTCTTGAAAATTACTGAAAACGAAAATTTTTACAAACTCGCTTAGGGTAGGATTTTGCACTGGATCAAATGGTAGCCTTTGTTATTGATCAAATTCAATTTCTAATTTTTTGAAAATTACCGAAAATGAAAATTTTCACAAAATCGATGTTTTTAAAAATATCAAAAATTTCGTCAGAAGAGTATTTTGCATTAGATCTCAGGGTATTTTTTTTAAATTGATTAAATGCAATTTCTCTTTTTTGAAAATTACTAAAAATATGAAAAAAATATTTTGGAAAATTTTAAGAAATTACTAAATTTGAAAAAAAAAAAATCAAAAAAAGATCTTGAAACTTTTTAACATTTTTCAAAAATTGATATTAGGGTAGGATTTTGCACTGGATCAAATGGTAGCCTTTGTTATTGATCAAATTCAATTTCTAATTTTTTGAAAATTACCGAAAATGAAAATTTTCACAAAATCGATGTTTTTAAAAATATCAAAAATTTCGTCAGAAGAGTATTTTGCATTAGATCTCAGGGTATTTTTTTTAAATTGATTAAATGCAATTTCTCTTTTTTGAAAATTACTAAAAATATGAAAAAAATATTTTGGAAAATTTTAAGAAATTACTAAATTTGAAAAAAAAAATTCAAAAAAAGATCTTGAAACTTTTTAACATTTTTCAAAAATTTATATTATAATAGGTAAAAAAAATACCTATAGGTATTTTTGCAAAATTTTAATAAAACAAAAAATTGGAAGAATATTCATTTCCACAAAAAAAAATCATTTCAATCATTTTTTTCTAAAAGTTGTCCCTTATTTTTTTTTAAGTATACTTCCTCGATCCGCTAAATTTGATTTTTCAGTCACATGATACTCGTATTTAACAAATCCCTATATCTACCTAATTTTTTCACACCCCTATCTGTTAAAACTTTTGTACGTATGTATAATTTTCCATGGAAATTTTCGATAACTTACCCCTTGCTTTCGTCTCATTTCAGACAACGAACAATCGCCAGGCGTCTACCTGAAAGATGACCCAGTTCTGGGATCAAATTTACAAAACCGAAGCGAACTCCGAGCTCCGTTACCAGAAAAAGCTGCTTTCTACTTGGACGCCGCTCAAAACGAACGAACCTCCGGCGAAGAATCGCATTTTTTGTTCACTTTGCACGTTTACCAATATAATGTTGCTAACAAAGGCACTGGTGAGTCGAGTAATTTTTCGATTTCCTCTTATTTAAGTACTTACTTAGGTAGGGATACGTACTTTGAAGAACAAATTTTACAAAAATATTTTGCTTAGTCGCCGGTGGCCGGAGTCGACTCTATTTAATCGACTTGGCCGGTAACGATCGTTCCAAGTCAACTGGTTCGTTATCTGTATCAAATCTGGGAAACGTTTTACTGGCCATTTTCAACGGTCAAAAGCATCTACCAAGCAGGTACCTAAATAATATAATAATCTGTTATGTATTCAAAATGACCTAAATTCTTCTACATTTTATCATTTCCTGACGACACTATTAATCATCGTTTAAATTCACTTCCTTGCGCAGAGATCACAAGATCACGCAAGTACTGAAAGAATGTCTCAGCTCGTTAACATGCCACGCAGCGATGATAGCTCATGTTTCGCCTTCGGTGCAACATTACCACGAAACATTGGCCACGGTACAGATGGCATCGCGCATACACAGGATAAGAAGACGTAAAATAAAGGTTATTATAAACAATCTACTACTCCTTAAATCGAATACCAATTAAACAATTCGGTATTCAGTGGATACGATCTAACGACGCGACCAACGTTTAATGAGCTCGTGTATATACTCGTGTTCTGTTGTTGTTGTTGTAGTTCATCGGCGTATCTAATGGCATCAACACGACAGTGGACGAAAACGGACGTCTCACCAGTAGCTCGGATTTCGACCCGTCCAGCAGCGAGCAATCGGCCGACACGGTCATATACGTCGGTCCGTCCGAAGAAACCGACGGCGAGCACCCTCCAGTACACATTCCAAACCTGAACTCAGCCGATAACCGCGGTCTCCTCAGTAAAGTGCTGCGCGACTCCGACGGCGATTTTTTACGTTCTTCGAAAATCCCCCAAGTATCCAAATCGGTGCCCGCGTCGCCCCAGAAACTCGCGAAAACCGAGACGAAAACGGCCTTAAACGTAGCCTCGCGAAAACACCACCTTAAGGCTGGATTCCACAGCGCGCATTCGTCCCCGGTACGTACGTTGAAACCGTCCGAACAGGTCAAGCTGAGCGAAGAAAGGTGGATCGACGGACCTCGCATATCGAAATCCAAAATAGCCGAAGCTAGGAATGTCCACATGATGAAGAAAGAAGGCCAGAAGGCTTGGAGTAAGAAAGAAACCTGGGTCGATGGGCCCATGAAGAAACCCACCGAACCTGCCTACGGGTACATGGACAGTCATAAGAAGAACATGATCAGAAAATGGGTGGAGAATCAATCGTATCAAATGCAGTATCGAATCAAATGCCCGGAAGAAGAACAGCAAAACACACCGCAGTATAAAAGTCTGACTGTTTTCAAAACCTGTGATAATGCCGAAGAGGCTGATCTGGATTGTCGAGGACAAGGCAGTGGGCAGGAGGAAGATGATAGTGAAGAGCCCATTGTTAATGGACATATCAACGAAGAAACTTATTGCAAAAGTGAGTTGAGAATTTTTTTTAGTTTTTAATCTTATTCGATTTTTTATAAAGATAATAGGTACTTATTTTGATAAGATTGTAGCTTAATATTAACAATGTGTGGGAATTTCTCTCCAAAAATTGGAGATTTTTTTCTCTAAGAAATTGAAATTTTTTTCCTCAAAAAATGAGTTTTTCTCAAAAAAATGAATTTTTTCCCCTTAAAAAAATTTGAAGCTCGAAAAAAATGAGATTTTTTTTCTCTAAGAAATTGAGATTACTAAAAAACGTGAGATTTTTTCCTCAAAAAACTGGGATTTTTTCCAAAAAATTGAGATTTTTTTTCTCCAAGAAAATGAGATTTTTTCCTCAAAAAAATTGAGTTTTTTCCTTTTAAAAAAATTTGGAGCTCGAAAAAAATGGGAGATTTTTTTCTCTATAAAAAATTGAGATTTTTTTTTCTCCAAAACATTGTTTTCCCTTAAAAAAATTTGAAGCTCGAAAAAAGTGGGAGATTTTTTTCTCTAAGAAATTGAGATTTTTTTCCTCAAAAAACTGAGATTTTTTCCAAAAAATTGGGAGATTTTTTTTTCTCCAAGAAATTGAGAGATTTTCCCACAAGAAAATGAGACTTTTTTCTCAAAAAAATTGAGTTTTTTTCCCTTTTAAAAAAATTTGAGACTCGAAAAAATTGAGATTTTTTTTTCCAAGAAAGTGTGGGATTTTTTTCTACAAGAAATTGAGAGATTCTTCCTCAAGAAAATGAGATTTTTTCTCTCCAAAAAATTAAGAGATTTCTTTCTCAAAAAATTGAGAGATTTTCTCCCAAGAAATTGAGAGATTTTTTCCCTCCAAAAAAATCGAAAAATTGTTCTTATTCTCCAATAAATTTGAGTTTAAAAAATTGGAATTTTTTTCTTTAAAAAATTCAAGACCTTTTTTCTCAAAAAAAATTTTAAATATTTTTTTCTCAAAAAAAATTTTAAATATTTTTTTCTCAAAAAAAATTTTAATATTTTTTTCTCAAAAAAAATTTTAAAATTTTTTCCTCAAAAAATTGAAATATTTTTTTCAACCTCTTTTTTTTGATACGCAGTAAGTAATTACCTTGTTTTTTTCTGATCTCAGGATATTTAGTAGAAAATCACCAAAGAATTGAAAACAGATGCGATGATAATGATCAAGACGATGAAGACATTGAAATCGAAATCATCGAAGTCGAAGAACCAGAAGAACCGGTTCCAATGCAAGACTCCTGTTTACAGGTAAATTTTCTCTTTTCCAGTAAATTTCCCCTTTTTTAAAAAATTGATCTAAGACCTTTTTGTAAAAATCAGGTTACCGAAGAAGATATCGCCCTTTGTATGGGAAGTCTTGAAAATCCATTGCCCGAAGTTGATCAAGAAGAGCACCCATTGAGGGTCCTCAGTCAAGAAAACATGACTGTCGTTTCAACATTCACAGGTAGGTACCCTATGATAAGCCTCCTAGATTTGAAATCATTGTAGAGCAGTATTTTTCACCACTCAATCCTGTTTCAGATTCCATGTCGGTGGCCAACGATTTAGATAGAATATTCCCAAGATCTCGCTGGTATCTGAATCATAATTCCATTCAACAGAAATACTCTTCGATTCGAGATAATATCAGATTGAACGAAAAAGGTAAGCTTTATTTTGTGTTTTGTTTTTAATCAACTCACAAGGGCCGCCGCGCCGAGGCGACGTTCCGAATGTCAATCACATTCGTTATTTCTAACGAATATACTTCCAAATGGCGTTTTTCCTCAATTTAAAATTTATAATTGCATTCTGCGCGAAGGTTATTTCGCCCTCCACGTCCCATTAATTGGCTCTTGTCATCGTGCGGTACATTGACGTCAAACTTCAATTAATGACCAGTGTAAAAAATTCTACACGGTTTGAAATACTTAATAAGTGCTTAATGGCATTCGCAGATATTATTTTATTCTTCGAAAATATCGCCGCGAATAATTATCGAACTGTGTTTAATTGACGTTCCAAATAGGCTGCTGATATAATTTAACTTGAATAAATTTGAGTAGAGGTTCGTGTTGTTGTTGCCAGGCTTTACGAAGGGGGTAAAAAAATGGAAAGTTTCCCACCTACATTCATTTAATGGTGAAATGAAGACATTTTTGTCTAAAAAATTATTTACATTTTCCCAAATTATTTTAACGTTTATTATTTTTTCTTAATTTTTGAGAAGCTAACATAACCTCCCGCAAAGGGTAGCGAATCAATTTTTTTTCTGGACGTACATCTAAATACCTACTTACCGAATTTTCAAGTTTCATTTTAAGGTTTCAAATTTTAAAAATTCAAATTTTGTAAAAATTTTAAAAATTTAAATTTGTACCTAGACCTACCTACAAAATTTTAATTTCTAAAATTTAAATTTTGTAAAAAATTTCAAAAAATTTAAATTTTGTAAAAAATTTTATAAATAATTTTAAAAATTTTTAAAAATTAAATTTTGTAAAAAAAAATTTAAAAATTTAAATTTTGTAAAAAAAATTGAAAAAATTTTGAAAATTTATAATATTTGTAAATTTTGCAAAAAATTTTGAAAATTTATAATATTTGTTAATTTAGTAAAAAATTTCAATTTTGTAAGAAATTTTGAACGTTCAAATTTTGTAAAAATTTAAAAATTATGAATTCGGTAAAGATTGAACTCTGAACAAAAAACACCACGAAAAATTATTTTTAAAAAAACCAAACACCGCACCATAATAAAAAAAAATCTAAGAAAAACAGATATAACAAAAAAAATGACCACTGAATTAATTAAAAAATAAATTTCACTCACCATTTATTATCTGAAGAAGTAAACATCTCAAACAGAATATATCACACAGAAGAATCACAAATTTAAAAAAAAACGCGAACTCCAAACAAAAAACACCAAGAAAAAATCAATGATAAGACACGATACAAAAAACACCACAAAAAAATAAAAATAAAAACACAGAAATACACTAACACAGTACCTGTGTAATTAATTAAAAACGCGAAATTTCAAGCAAAAAACACTACTGAATGAAATAATAAAAACGCGAAACGACACTAGTTGTGTAATTAAAACAGCAAACTCCAAACAAGAAACACCAAGAAAAAAAAAACTAGGTAATAAAAACGCAAAACAATTAAAGAACACAAAAAAAAAAAAAAATCAAAACGCGGAAATGCACTAACACAATTCCCATGTAATTAATTAAACACGCGAAACTTCAAACAAAAAACACCGCAAAAAAATTGAAACGCGAAACCACACTAGCTGCGTAATTAAAAAAGCAAACTCCAAACAAGAAACACCGAGAAAAAAAACTTAATAAAAACGCGAAACAATTAAAGAACACAAAAAAAAAATCAAAACTCGGAAATGCACCAACACAATTCCCATGTAATTAATTAAAAACGCGAAACTTCAAACAAAAAACACCGCAAAAAAATTGAAATGCGAAACCACACTAGTTGTGTAATTTAAAAAAAAAAAAACGAAAAATAAAAATAAAAACGCGAAAAATAACTAACCTGATAATATTATGTAAGTAATTAAAAACATGAACCTCCAAATAAAAAACACCACGAAAAAAATTATTATGTAGAAACACGAACCGCACTAAAGAGATAATATGTAATTAAAAACACGGAACTAAAAACAAAAAACAACACAAAAAAAAGAATAGTAAAAACACAAAGCAGCACTAACCCAATATAGAGTAGTTGATAAGAACTGGTCGCCTCAACGATCAAAATCATACTGATTGTGAGACCAAAGTAAACAACAACAAACCAGACATTTCCCCTACTTTTTTCTTTCCATCCCCATTACCAACTTCGCATCCACTATACTTTTTTCCCCGCTTCCCCTAATCTCAATTATTAATTACTCGGTCAATTATGCATATTTTTAAAAAAGAAAAGTGATACGCACAACTACATGATGTATCGAGTTTACGGTATAAATTTCATCACTGTACCTTCTGTAGTTACGGAGGAGTTCCATTAAAAAACTTTTCAAAACCGCTTACCGAATACGAATTTTATAGAAAATTCGGCTAAAAATAAAAATTGTGAGTGATTCTTCCTTAGAATCAATAAACAACTTTAAAAAAATACCTAATAATTTAAAAAAATCAAAATTTATTGAATACTGCAATGGTACAAATTATGAAAATAAACGGGAGGGGATAAAAATCCCTGAAGATGTCAATTTGAACTACTGAAAATTTTCAACTTTGTTGTCAAATAGAAAATGGAATGATGCCCAAGCATACAAGTATAGCGAGTACAAAAATATTTACAAAATTACAATTCTGAATAAAAAAAAAATTATACTAATTTTGACAAATAAAAAATAAAAAATCCACGACTTCCAAGTTCCATGACCTGTTAGACACCTTGTTCTGGGACCATAATGGATCTGCACGTGTAAGCTTTGCATGTGTCACCGTGCACATGTTTTTTCGCGTGTCATTGCGCACATTTTCGCATGTGTCATCTTGCACATGTTTGACCATGTTACAGTCTCGTATGTTTTATCGTGCTACCAATAGCAAAAACCAAAGTTGAAACACCCACTTATTACATTTCAGAACTTTGGGTTATTTTTCTGATATTTTGTAAATTTCAAATAAGCCTTTCATTTTTTAATAAAATTATAGGAACTAGATGTTCGAAAGTATTTGGTAGTGATGAAATTTATGAAACCCAATCAGAAGTCAGAAAATGAAATTTTACAAAAGAATGATTTTTCAGATTTTTGTCAACAATTCCCCTCCCCCATTTTAGTTTTGTGCTCGAAGTGGATTTGGAGTGAATTGACATTACAGTTTGAGGGTTTACATTATGATGAAAAATTCAGGGTTCACGACTCATCACACACTCCCCATAAAGTGATGTAGTTTTTAAAAAAAAATCACATTGTATTTTGACCAATAAATTAAAGTATACTTATTGAGCAAAATTAGAGAAGAAAGAGAGCTCCAATCGAAATTTTTGTAATAACCAAAATTATTTCTAGGATCTCAATCTACAACTTTTGTTTGAAAAATTTTTCAATAGGATCCCTCCCTCCCCTCGAATTTTGTTTGGGTTTCCTAGATTGCATCACATGCATAAATAAAGAGTTAGGAGGCTTTTTCAAGAGGAGGGAAGGGGGAAAATCACTGAAAGTTCCCAACTCTGTTGTCAAATAGAAAATGAAATACTGCCCGAGCATAGCTGAATGAAAAAAATATGCTAATTTACCCCCAATGAAAAGTTGAAAATCCATGACTTGAAAGAGTAAGCACGTGTCAGCTTTGCATGTGTTACCATGCACATGCTTACACGTTTCACCCCGAATGTTTTTGCACGTGTTTCACTGCCTTGTGCATAATTATGTTTGCACATGTCACCATGCACAATTGCACATGTTTACATGTTTCACCCTGAACGTTTTTGCACGTGTTTCGCTGCTCATGATTGCATGTGTCATTTTTTATAATATTTTGTAAATTTCAAATGAGCTTTACATGTTTTAATTTTCTTTAAAGCCAAAAATTTATTCATTCGATTTTTGAATCAAATGCCATAGAGAAGTATTTCCCCCCCCCCTCAAACTCGATTGTCACGTGATTTTTTTTGTTTATTATGTCGATATTTTGAGAATCCCTATGAAAAGTCTCGTGCTTTTTTAGGCAAAGCTTGTTTTAAAAAATAAGTATAATATATACCTTTTCTGATCAACCTTGAAAATATCAAATCAAAAAATCTACTTGCTTCAAATGAGTCACGTTAGATAAATTACTATTTTTTTCTCCACAGAAACTGAAAGAAAATCACCTCTATCCCAACTAAACGAAATGCATCACGAGAACAAGTTCAATATGAATTCGTGCTTTTCAAAGCATCTAAATGGTAACGACGCCGTACGCGCTGTTTCTCGCTGCCAGTCGTTAATATTTTCCGAACTATGCAATCTGAACGAGAATAATCTACGTAGTAATAATGATTTTGAGAACAGCAGCATAGCTAGCGAACCAGCCTATCTCGCTGTAAGTCTTATTCCAAAGTAGAAAAAATACGTATAAAATACGTCTCGCTACGATCGAGTCTAAAATTGAGAAAATTTTGCCATTTACAGAATGTTACCGGCAACGACAGATTGTGCGAAAATTGCAAAGTCAACCTGACATCGGTTCAATACGATTCGCATCGAAATTGGTCTCATCAGGACGATTTAATCTTGGGAAAGTTACAATCTTATAGGCATATGTAAGTAGGAAATTTATACGCAGTCTCTCCGCAGATACCTCGAAAATATCGTAACACGTGCGAACAACAATTCCCATACTAATTTTGGCGGTTTAGGAAAAACATCATGAATTTAAGACACCCGGATGGCGCATCCAATCCGAATTTACAAGAAATGGAAGGAAACTCGAACTCGAAATTAACGAACGGAAATGCTAAAGCTGCCGAAAATGATTCGGAAGACGACGAAGAGTCAGCAGTACCGCTTCCTTTAACCTCGAAGTTATTAACGCTCAGCAGAGAGGGGTAATTAATCATAGCTTTATCACACGACTCGACTTGCGAATATTTTAAAACCGCAATGTGATTTAATACCCTGCTTTTGTGTACCTATTTTTTCCCATCGTAGATTAGAAAATAGACTTTTCACAAAACACTGTGATAGTTCAGAATTTACCAATGGTACCGGTGACGAGAGGTTCTGCAATGGCATTAAAAAGAACGATTTTTTCTCTCATAAAGGTACAGTAAAATCCGTTGATATTTTATTTAAAAATGATTTGAATTGCAAATTGTATCCTCTTGTAACAGGTCAGTTTTCAAAAGCAAACGTTAAAAAATTACAAACATACAGAGTCGAATTGAAAAATAAAAAGTAAACTTCGAAGCAAACCGCAGCATGCTGAATTCAACGTAAATTATCTTTCACCCGAGGGCGTGAATTTCCAAATACTCAGTCATAAGGTGAGAGGGGAAAGGGTCTGTACGGAATATTTTTTCTTAATTTTTTCCTCTTTTCTTACATAATTTGGAATACATTTTTGTTATTACTATTTTATTTTAATTTTTTTATGCGCTTGTTAACTTAATTTTATTTTTAGGAATAAATTTTTTTCGAATTTTCGCGTCGGTTATTTTTTTTCACTCGAGGATCTGCGACGCGACGTGGTGGTCTCGTTCTAGTGCGTATATCTTCGACTTATTTGTACAAGCAGGAAGTGAAGTACCCGCTGTACCGCACACGGTTTCCGGAAGACAAAGGTAAATCGCTGCAGTGGTTGTTTCCCCAAGAGAGTTTTTATGTACAAGATGCCGCAAATAGTTACGACCGCTTGGATTCTTCCTTTTTCCCCCTTTATTGTTGGTTTTATTCGAAATAAATTAGCGAAACGAGCAACAACACCATTGTTGCAATTGCAACGTTTCCGCAAGTCGTACTCATAATGATACCTAATTATTTGGCGTGTTTCTCGAGCACACGTAGCTCTCGAGTTGACTCGTCCTAAGATCTAGAATCTGTGCTGGGAAGAAAGTGATAATATGGAACGGATGGAGAAAAGAGAGATGTGAGTGGCGAGGGTGGATTGTAGCACGTTTTTAAATCGTTTTACCTGTTTATTTTTTAGGGGCGAAGGGAAGTTTTTTTTTTGGTAAATTTGATTGAATTGTTCGAAAAACTTTAAAAAACGTTAAAACCTCAAAATTGATAAAAATGTGACTTCCATGTTCGGTGCTTTAGTATACAGAATTGAAATTTTTGAAAATTTTAAAAATTATTCAAATTTTGTAAAAATTGTGCAAAGATTTTGTAACTTGAAATTTTTTTAAAATTTTGTAATAATTTTGAAAATTAAAATTTTGTAAAAATTTTGAAAATTAAAATTTTGTAAAAATTTTGAAAATTTAAATTTTTAAAGCAAGTTGGGAAATTGATTAATAAAACGCTGTTTTGAAAAATCGTTTCGGTAAAGAATTTTTCAAACTTGGAATACATATTAATATGTATAATTATTATTTATGTATTTTACTATTATGAGTGGAAAATTTCAAGTTAGTTTGAAAAAATTTGGAACTTTTTATGGGAAGATTAAGTACCTACTTAGTTTTATCGCCAATTTTTTTTTTTAGTGAAAAAACTGCATGTTTAGTCTTTTTAATAAAAAAAATCCTTGATTTTATTACTGAACGAAATTATTTTTAGCGAAAAAATAATTCAATTTTCTCGTTAAAAAATTCTTGATATTTTCAGTGAAAAGTTCTCGTTTCTTAATAAAAAATTCTCAATTTTTTTAGTAAAAAAATTCTCAATTTTTTTAGTAAAAAAATTTTAATTTTTTTTTTAGCGAAAATTTTTTATTTATTTTTATTATTATTTAATAAAAACATCAAGAATTTTTTTTACAAGGAAATTGATTTTTTTTCACTAAAAATTTTTGAAGACCTTTTTCATTAAAACAATTGAAAATTTTTAGTGAAAAAAAAAAAAAAAAAAATCCTCGTAAAAAAATTAAGTAGGTATTGATTTGTTATTTTAAAAGTACAATTAATTTTTTTGTGAAATTTTTTTCGATTTTTTCAGTGAAAAGAATCAATGATTTTTTAGTAAAAAGATGGTTGATTTTTTTAGTGAAAAAATTGTTAATTTTTCTAGTAAAAATTTTTTTGATGTTTTTTTAGTAAAAAAAAATCTTCATTTCAGCTTTTTTAATGAAAAATCCTTGTTTTTCTAGTAAAAATTGAAAAAATACGTGTTTGATTTTTTTAGTGAAAAAAATTGATATTTTAGAAAATTATTTTTAGTTTTTTTAGTGAAAAAAATGGATTTTCTAGTGAATGAAAATTTATAGTGAAAAAATACTTCAGTTTTCTAGCGAAGAAAAATTCTCATTTTTTCTGGTGTAAGTACCTAAAGATTCTTGATTTTCTTGGTCATTTTTTTTTATTATTATTTTTTAGTGAAAAAGTTTTTAATTCTTTCCAGGGAAAAAATTATTTTTTTTAATAAAACTAATTTTTGATTTTTTTTTTACCTAAAAAAGATTTTTCTTCATTATTTTTTTGTTCAAAAAATCGTAATTTTAAATTTTTTAGTGAAGCAAATTCTTGGATTTTTTAATGAAAAAATCTTGATTTTGTTTTCTTAGTGACTAAATTTTTTGATTTTGTTTAGCAAAGAAATCTTTTAATTCTTTAGGAAAAATTTTAAAAAATTTCAAGTGAAAAAATCCTGGATTTTTTAGTAAAAATGTTTTTAGTGAAGTCGATTTTTTCGGTGAAAATATTCTCGTTTTTTTATGAAAAATTCTCGATTTATTTTAGTGAAATTTTTTTGTTTTTTTGTAAAACAAATTCTTGATTTCCTTAGCTGAATAGAATTTTAAATTTCTTCAATACCTAGTGAAGAAAAATTCTATATTTTTGTGAAAAATCACCAATTTTTCATTTTTTTTTTATGTGAAAAAAGTCTCGATTTTTTTTTTAATATGCACTTAAAACAAATTCTAGATTTTTTTGTGAAAAAAATCTTTATTTAAAAAAAAAATTGGATATTTTTAGTGAAAGCAATTTCTTGGATTTTTTTATTGAAAAAATTCTCGATTTCTAGTGGAAAAAATAGTGAAAAAATCCCTGATTTTTTTTAGTGAAATATTCTTAATTTTTTTCAGTGAAAAATTCTTGATTTTTTTTAGTGAAAATTTTTTGATTTTTTTGTAGTGAGAAAATTTTTTTAACTAGATTTTTTTTTTGGTGAAACAAATTTAAAATTTTCAACTTCTTTTTTGATGAAAATTTTTTTAATTTTTCGTGAGAAAATCCCTAATTTTTAGCATAGTATATGCTTTTACGATGACCAAAATTGAAAAAAACGACAACAAAATCCGTTACGAAATTGGGTTAGGTTAGGTTAAATTAGGTTAGGTTTGGATGACATAAGAAACTTTAAATTTTTTTTAAAAATCTGATGACTTTTATAGATTTTGTCAGACATTTTGAAACTTAAAAATTTTTTAGAAATTTGATGACTTTTAGACATTTTGTCAGACATTCTGAAAGTTAGAATTATGTAATTATTCCATTTCCTTGGAAAAGCATAAATCCGTCACGAAATTGGGTTAGGTTAGGTTACATTAGATTAGGTTTGGATGACATAAAAAAATTGGAAAATTTTTAATGAATTCCATTTTCTAAACATTTTGTCAGACGTACATTCTGAAACTTGGAATTTTTTTTAGAAAAATGACTTTCAGACATTTTTTTAGATGACTTTCAGACATTTTGTCAGACATCTTGAAACTTGAAATTTTTTATAAATTTAATGACTTTTTGATATTTTACGACTTTTTTTATTTTTATTTTTCATCATACTTTTAAGATTTTTATATTTCCATGGAAATTAATAGGTATTGATTTTTAAATTTCCATGGAAATTAATATTCGTGACTTTTAGACATTTTGTCACAGAGTAAAAGCATATACTATGTTTCATACTTTCAAACGTAGTGTGGAAATAGAGCCAACCAGGGGGAGGGGGGGCGAAGCCCCCTAGCGAGGCGCGAAGTGCCGATTTTTTCTTTTTTTTTTTTTGTGAAAAAAATTTTTGATTACTATTTAGCGAAAAAATTCTCGATCTCTTAATAGGCTAAAAAAATATCATTTTTTTTTGCAAGAAATGAAATTTAAAAAAAAAAAAAATTTTTGTGAAATACCTAGTCATCAATTATTAGTGAAAAGGGTCTCACTTCTTCGACAAAAAAATCTCAATTTTATTAGTGAAAAAAATACTCATAAATTCTTATCGAAGAAATACATACCTACTTATTTTCTTTAATGAAAAAATTTCAATTTTCACAGTGAAAATAGAAATACAGGTACTAGTAGGTAAGTACCTATGTTCAAAATTACTGTTTTTGACTTTCAGCACATAAAAGATTTCGGTACACGAGTAAAAACGAATGTAGAGGAATTAAAATTGAACGCGAAATGTACGATTTGTGTCGGAGAAGAGGGTGGAGGGGCGAAAAAGGGTCTTTATTAAACGTATCGCAATTCACGAAGGCGAACGCCAATGGTTGTAGTTTGGTGCTCAATTTACAGACTAGATGTGGAAAACTTTGCGCATAGACATGAAACTGTAATAAAACTTACGGTGCGACATTTGTTAATAACGAAGATATTTTAGAATTCTTGAAGCGTATGAAAATCGTCACCGAATGATACGGTCTGCGTTTTGTAATCCTCGTACTTATAGGTACGTAGCCTAGACTTAAGGACGGATTAGCGTAACCGATAGAATTATACACTTACAAATGCAAATCATGTAGCTATCTAGACTTCTGCATTGTATCGATTTTTAAGAATACTTTTTCGATACCTAAACTTATTTGAAAAATTTAATTTCCCTAAAAAAAAATAATCGATTTCGAAAATTGAAAAAATTTATCAAAATTTGAAAATTCGTCTTTCCAATTTTCTAAACTTTTGGCTGAAATTTAGAAATTGATAAAATTTCAAAAATTAATTAAAATTTGAAAATTTTGTAATTTCAGATTTTTATTCAATTTTAAAAATGGAAAAAATTGGCCAAACTTGTACACACAGAAGTGACCACACTAAAGACGAATCCCTAAATTTTCCTATTGTTTAAATTAAATTATTTATCAATCGTTTGAATATTCGAGAAACGTTTTCCTATACTTACTCACCAACAGCAATTTTATTAAAACTACATTCGACGTTAGATACGAGTAGATAGGTAAATCAATTTAAACAGTCAAGTATTATTGTCAATATCATTCCGCTCTATTCCACGCAACCAACACAATCATAGCAAAAAGAATTCAATTTGTTGGAAAAGAGAGAGCTGTATTACCATTTTCTTAAATTGAAATTCCAGTTCAATGACCATAATACGCCGAACAGTCATTTAACCCGTTCCTTTTTGAGTTTTTTTTTTCTTACCTGCCTATAGATACCATCTTTGCGAATGTTTTGTTCGAAAATTTAATCCTGCTGGAGTATGCGAGAGGAGAACGTAAGAAAAAAAATCCTACTCTATTCATTCGGCGTGATAATATGCCTAAAGAAATACGAGAACGTATCTATACAAGAAATGAATTTAATGAAAACTTCTCTTCGTCGACGTCGTCGTCGCTGAATCTACACTTTTTCTTCCTAATGCACTGATGCTTGTTAAAATAAATGTGATGAGCTTGTCAGCGTTTTTATTAAAAAATTTCTTTGTCGGATCGAAACGTTGTAGTATGTGGTCCCCAGCTCCCCACCCCATGTCATCTTTTGCCACTTACAACCTTACGTTTTATGATGATAAAGATAATGATGAGGAGCTATACCTTTTATTATCCATCTTAGACGTGGGCTACGTTTATGAAGTTGGATGTGCGGAAAGAAAATTTTCGATGGAGCGCCCCCGCATCATTTTGATTTCAGAATAAGAACATTGTATGTTGTAATGTTTTTTTTCTCGATTTTTTGCCATATTTTTTTATTACCTATTTTTTGGTTTGATTTTTTATAGCTAATTTTCTTTGAAATTTTTACTGATCAATTTTTATTTTTGTCATTTTTCAAAAAATGATTCATTACATTTTAGATGTATTTTTTTCAACAGATAAATTAGAATTTTTTTGTTGAAAAATTGAATAGGTACTTTTACCTGCTTACTTTTTCACTGTAAAATAAAATTATTGATCATTTTTTACACCAAGAAAATTACGAATTTTGTAATTTTTTCTACTACATAAAAACGAAATATTTTCGCGAAAAATTGGGTCGATATTTCTTCACCAAAAAATTGGAAATTTTTTCAATAATGAAATTAAAATATTTCCATTAAAGATTTTAATCTTCTCAAAAAAAAATTCTATTCTACAGAAAAATCAAAGTTCCTTAGTGAAAAGTTTAGAATATAATACCTATTGTAAAAACTGAGTATTTTTTCAGAATAATAAAATAATTATTGAGATTTTTGTTCCCTAAAAAAATCAAGAATTTTCTTCACTTGAAAAAATCGATGAATTCTTTCACTAAAAACTTTATGATTTCTTTCACTAAATAATTAAGAATTTTTTATTTGATAAAATTGAGGAAGTATTCTTCTTGATAGAAATACTTTGACCATTTTTCACTTGATGATGATTTTTTTTCTTCATCAACTAAAAAATCAATGATTCTTATTTCACCAAAAAATCAGAGATTTTTCACTGAAAAAAAAAAAAATTAATGAAGAATATGAGGGTTTTTTTTTTACTAAAAAAGGAATCAATGTTTTATTTTCACTAATAAATCAAAGATTTTTTCAAAAATACGTAATTTTTTTCACTAAAAAATCAATGATTTTTTTCACTGACAGAATAATGATAATTTCAATTGCAAAAATTGATGATTTTTATGAATAAAAAAATTTGAATGTACCTACTCGAAAAAATGAGAATTTTTTTGCTTGAAAAATTAATAATAATTTTTTTGCTTGAAAAATTAATAATAATTTTTTTGCTTGAAAAATTAATAATTCTTTTGCTTAAAAAATTAGTAATTTTTTACTTGAAAAAATCAATGACTTCTTTCACTAAAAAAGTTGATGATTTTTTTCACAAAAAAAAAAAAAAAAAAATGACGATTTCTATAAGTAGAATAATGGCGATTTCTATAAAAGTAAAAAAATTATTTTTTCTTCACTCTAAAAAATCGACGATGTTTTTTTCACTGAAAAGAATTCATTGATTTTGATTAACTAATTTTCTAGTAAAAAATTCTACATTTTAGTTGATAAAAAAAATCATTATTTTTAGTAAAAAAAAAAAAAAAAACATCTATTCTTTCAGTGAAAAAATCGTCATTTCTTTTAGTAAAACATTTACCGAAGTATCAATTTTTTATTGAAAAAAATCATTAAATTTTTTAGTGAAAAAATTATCATTTTTTTTTTTTTTGGAAAAGTCATAGTTTTTATCAATTTTGCAAGTGAAAAAAATGTTTAGTGGTGAAAATCGTAATTTTCATCAAATAAAATTTTTATTATTCTGTCAGTGGAAAAAAATCGATTTTGTTTTTATTCAATAAAAAATTAATGAATTTTCTTTCATTAAAAATAATCGATAATTTTTTCACTGACAAAATAATGAGAATTTTATTTGCTATCTAAATAATTTACTGTTTTATTTTTTTTGTTTTTGTTTTTTTCACTAAAAAAGTTTGAATGTTCTTACTTTTAAAAAAATAAGAATTTTTCAACTCAAAAAATAGATGATTTTTTTACTAACTAAAATAGGTAATTTTTTCCCTAAAAAGTGGGAATTTTTTCTCGATGACTTTTTTAACCACCAAATAATTTTTTTTCACCAAAGAAAGTAATGCTTTTTTTCCAAAAAAAAAAAAACATGAAAAATTAGTTCACTTAAAAAAATTTCCTCTTATTAAAAAATTGATTTTTTTTTTTTTTTTTTTACTAAAATAACACTGCTGATTTTTTTTAAACTAAAAAATCGAGTTTCTTTAATAGTTAACAATAAACTTTAAATATTTTTACCAAAAAAAAAAAAAAAAAAAAAAATACTGAGAGAAAAAAATATTTTTCTGGGAAAAAAATTTAAATATCTACTTAGGTAATAGGAACTATTTTTTTTTCATCTACTCGTACTATAATCTAAGACAAAATATAACACCAAAATTTTTTCACTGAAATGATGAATTTTTTTTAATGGATGTTTTTCATTAAATTTTTTTCCTTAATTTCATTGTAAAAATTGGAAATTTTTTAACCAAAAAAATTGAAAATTTCCTCGATAAATAGTTGAGATTTTTCGTGAGAGAAATTACGTATTTTTTACAGGGAAATTAATATCTAATCTTTTCCCCGAAAAAAAATCATAAAATATTTATTCTCAAATTGGGAATATTTGCACTAAAGAAAATAAATGTTTTCGACAAAAAAATGGATTTTTCTTTGAAGAATTAAAAATTAATTCTCTGATTCAAGAATTTTTTTAGAGAAAAAAAATTTCACTAGAAGGCAAGTTTAGTATTTTTTGTTCAAAAAATGAGGAAATTTTTCAGGTTTTTTTTTTGCTTTGTTAAAAATAATTATATTTAAGTATATTTTTGGAAAATTTCTAATATTATTTAAAAATACGTGTACTTATATTTTCTAATTGCTATTACGTATTTTTTCTTTGTACAGTGTATACACCTTTAAAAAAAATATTAGGTACCTACCTAAAGAAAATTTCAATGAAAATAAATTTTCAAAGAAGCGAATGGAACAAAATTAATTAATTTCGATGAAGAGTGCTAAAGAAAGAAAAATTCGAATAAAGCAGAAAAACTAGAAGAAGAAAACTTGAAAAAAAAAAATCTGACAAAAATATTTTTCTAATCAGTGTGAAAAACAAAGCTGATCAGCTCGAGTCAATTCGCTTCATTTGAAAAAAAAAAATAATAATACAACGATGGTAGAGTGAGGTATACCCATATAGACCCACTCCTGCTGCTCAGACACGTCAAATATTGGCTAAAAATTATACAATTTACAGATTTGGTAAATGTCGACGTTTTATTTTTCTGTCACAAGGCATTAATCTAATGGAAAAAGCGTGTTATCGCTGTAAAAATAATTAATTATGATATGGGGCGACGACGATACCCCCTGAAAGGTTAATTAATTATACGATTGCCCGTAAAGCAAGAAAAAGGATCACGAATTAACCCTTTGCTCGTACAGCGGGGGCGTTTGAATTTCATACGTTCATAAATATCCCTATCGGTTGGTTTTCTTTTTCGGCGAGTACATTGCGAAGAGGGAGAGGGACTTTGAAGTATATTTATTATAAAAAAAAAGATTCGTTTGATTTACCAGTGCTATGATATTGTGCAAAAGTGAAATGAAGAATACGTTCGAATCGCCTGCCGAGGAGGGCTTATGCAAATACCAACACTAAGTTGGGGCTACCGGCAAGGATGGAATATTTAAATTTTCATAAGCCCATTTCCCAAACATTTAAGTTTAGTTTACGTTTCGTTTCAATTTCGACAGAAGCCCGCGAGTGGGCTAGTTTTTCCACTTTTGGTGGATTTCCCAAAGAGGGGTGTAGATTTTTCAAGGGTATTGAATTATTCATGCGGTTTATCGTGCCATTGATACTATATCTGATGCAGGCCTCGATTATGGCATCGTTTCGGTTTCAAATCGAGTATACTTTTAATAAGGATTTATTTCCATGTGAATATAGCGAGGGGATGACGTCTTGTCAAGGATTAATAAAATCTTCGGTATTGTTTGAGCTCGAGCCACGAATCAAGACTAAGTTTTAAAAAATCCGGTTAGTACTTTGACGAATAAAAAGAACCTAATGAGTTTTGTGCAAAACGCCAATCTTAGATGATTCTCTTCTTATGAATTTTTCATTCTCTTTTTATACGTAATATAAAAAATGGAAACGTTAAAAGGCTTATTTTTAATTCGCTTTATGCATTTAAGTTTTTGAAAAATTTACAGAAAAAAACTATAAAAGGGAGAAATAACGATATTACTTCAAACGAAAGCACGTATAGGGATAAAGTTTTCCGAGGGCGTTTAAAAATATCATTTCTATAGTGATGATTTAAAATATAGAAATCTTTCGTTTCAATTAACCAGCTCATATTTTCAGGAGGAAAAAAATAAATAATAATTAACGAATCTTATAATAATTTTTTAAAATTTTAATTTCCACATCGAAAGATTCGTTCGTTCAATTTGCATGTATGAATTTTCAAATTCTTCGAGAGAGTAAATATAAGTATTGGTAAAGGTGAAAAAAAAAATACCTCCACGAGTAAAGTAAACATAGGTATAAAATATACCTAAATATTATTTGAACAAATTTTCGGTTACGAGGCTTGTTTTTCAGTAATTTGTGTACGTGAACGTGGTTGTCATCTCATTTTCGTACATCCGGTGATTCTTTTCGGTAGCGAAAATCTTCGGGGAAATATGATATTCAAAATAACGAACAGGAAACTCGCAGCAGATTTTTTTTTCCTACAGGTTTGATTTTTATAGCTTTGGAAAATCGAATTTTTTTCTCGGCGTGTAATAATATTTTCGTGTTTGGTTTGGTTTTGTTTCGTTTCGAAGAAAATATATTTATTTTTTAGGAGATGAAGTAAGGGTAGGAAAAATATGGTGAAAAGCGATGCGAATTTTCGAATTCGAAAGGTGTCAAAGAGAAAACTGAACTGATTCCGCAGATGGTTTCAAATTGATACGAGGAGAAAAGAGAGGATGCTTGAAAAATATATGTATACCTATCTAAGTATATAGACGTACGTCGTACGCGTACTTACCTACATGAGAAAAAGAAATCAAATTCCTTAAATTCGCTGTTTTGTTTTTTAAATTTTAAACTTCGTTCTCAGCTCCAATTTTTATATTTATTTTTGACGAATCATTTCAATGTTGATCTGGAAAAATGATTTTTTGATTAATCTTGCCATTCATTAATTTTTTTAAACTTGAATGTGAGAGGTTTTTTTTCAAAAAAATTTAGAGACTATTTTTCTCCAGAAAATTCAGAAATTTTTCACTTTAAAAAAAAGAAAACTATTTCTCCAAAATTTGGAAAAAAATCTACCACAAAAAGTTGAGGAAGTATTGTTCTCGAAAAATTGGAAACTAATAGTTGATTAGTTACCTACTCCAAAACTGTTGAAAACAATTTTTTTTTTAAGTTTGTAGATTTTTTTTACCAACCCCGAAAATCAATTTTTTTTTCGAAAAACTAAAATCATTTGTTCGAAAAACGTTAAGTTTTTTCTCCAAAAATTGAAGATTTAAAAATTTTATCTCTCCAAAAAAGATAAAAAATTTACCTACCTACCAAAAAAAAAAATGAAAATTTTTTTTATACAAAAAAAAAACACAAAAAAACAAAAGAAAAGAAAATAATCTTTAAAAAAATTAACAGATTGATCTTTTTTATACAAAATTTGAGAATTTTTCATTAAAAATTTTGAAAATTTACTCCAATAAATTTTTTGACAAATAATTCATAAATTTTTTTCATTAAAGAACAAGTATACACTTATAACTTCTCTTAAAAATTTAAGATTTTTTTAAAAACTTTTTTCTGCAAAAAAATTGATGAATCATTTTTTTAAATTATAAAACTTGAAAATATGTTTATTTCTTTCTCTAAGGAAGAAAGAAATGCTGTTCTCCAAAACACAAAAATGGGAAAAATTTATCAAAGGAGGGTATTGCAATGGATCAAAAACTTTAATTTTTTGAAAATGACTGAAATTGAAAATTTTCACAAAATTGATGATCTCAAAATTTTTCAAAAATTCTATCAGAGGAGGATTTTTCATTGAATTTTATAGAAGCTTTTTTCATTGATTAAATGCAATTTTTCAAAACTCTAATTTTTTGAAAATTAACTTACTGAAAATAATTTTTTTTACAAAATTCATTACCTATTGAAATATTTTTTAAAATTCCATCAGAGGATTTTGCATTGGTTTTAATCGGAGCTTTTTTTATTGAATAAAGGTAATTTTGCTGAAACTTTCATTTTTTGAAAATTTCTGAAATTAAAAATTTTCACAAAATTGACGATTTTGAAATTTTTGAAAATTTTTATCAGAGGAGGATTTTTAATTAAATTTTATGGAAGATTTTTTCATTGATTAAATGCAATTTCGCAAAAATTTTAATTTTTTTTAAATTACTGGAAATTAAAATTTTCAAAAAATTGATGATTTCAAAATTTTTCAAAAACTCTATCAGAGGAGGACGATTTTACATTGGATTTTATGAAAGCTATTTTCATTGATTAAAGGCAATTTTGCAAAAAATTTCACAAAATTAATGAATTTAATTTTTTTTTTCAATTTCATCTCATCGAATGTGATCGAAGTTTTTTCGTTGATTAAATGCAATTTTGCAAAAACTCTCACTTTTCAAAAATTATTATTGAAAATAAAAATTTTCAGAAAATTGATGATTTTAAATGTTTCCAAAAAAAAAATTATCTTTAGGTACCATAATAATTCATAATTTTTTCTCACTGAAACAATTCAGAAATGTTTTCACCAAAAAATTTAGCTTAGGGTATTTTTGTCACAAAAATCGTAGGGATTTTCATTAAAAAAATAATAAATAAATAAATTTTACACTCGTAACTACATAATATGAGTGAAAAAATTTCTATTCCAAGAAAATCATTTTTTCCTGCAAAAAAATAGACAATAGTTACTTACTAATTTTTTAAAGTTAAAAAAAATAAAAGATCTTTTTGTTTCGCACCAGAATTTTTTTTCACAAAAAATTTGGACATTTATTTTATTCCCCCAAAAAATTCAAAATAATTTTCAAATTTTATTAGATGAAAACTTTTTTTTTAATGGAGAAAAGAGACATAGATTCAATGATTCATATTAACCAAGCAATAGTGCCTATAGAGTTCGATGAAAACAATCCACAGTTGGGTTCAGATTGGAAAATAAATTCAGAGGTAATCACAGTCTGTAAAACCTAATTAGTAATTAGCATGTAAATTGATTTTAAAGCGGCGACGACGTCGGCGAGTTGTTCTGTAAAGGTTGATTCTTTAGTTATAATTCACTGTCGACTCCAAATTTCGCATTCGTTTACTTTGAACCATATCTTGGAGCAATAAATTGTCGACGTCGAAACGAGATATGGCGGTGTGTGCAGGTATTTTAGATACACACTAACCTATCTATATATTTAAATAGGTACCTATTTATTATCATTTCTTGAATCAGTAAGTAGTAGGTAGTATTTTATCTGGACTTCGAATATTAACCTATTTCAATCAACATTTATTTTATTCTAAATTGGAGGGGAGGGAGGGGTCCAATCGAAATTTTTGTAGTGACCAAAATTATTTTTAGGATTTCAAGCTATAACTTTTGTTTGAAATTTTTTTTAATTGGATCCCCCCTTCTACACCGATTTTGCATAACTCTCCGAAGATACTAATTAAAATTTAGAGGAGTGAGAGAGGAAGGGAGCAATTGAAAAAATTTTCAAACAAAATTTGTAGCCAAATTCAAGTTCTAGGAATAATTTTGATTATTACAAAAATTTCGATTGGATCTCTCCCTCTACTCTGATTTCACATAAAGTCAGGCCAAAATATTTCAATTTTTTTGAGGTAAATCTTTCCATTTTTTGAGGAAAATCTCTCAAATTTTTAAAGAAAACAATCTCAATTTGTTGGAGGAAAAAATCTTTCACCTTTTTTTTAGGAAAAAAGCTCTCAATTTTTTGAGGAAAATTTCTCAAATTTTTTAAAGAAAAATCTTTCAACTTTTTGAAGCAAAAATGTCTATATTTTTTGATGAAAAAATTCTTAATTGTTTTGAGGAAAAAAATCTCAATTTTTTTAAGAAAATTTTTTTTCAACTTTTTTGAGGAAAAATTTCAATTTTTTTGAGGAAATAATCTCAATTTTTTTGAGGATTTTTTTGCAGAATAAAAAACTAATTTTTCCAACTAAAAATTTCTTATTTGTTTTGAGAAAGAAATATTTTGCTGTTTGAGAAAAAGATCTCAATTTATGGTCGATTTGTCCTAGAAAAAGAAATTAACTCTTTTTTTTTTTTTTTTTTTTTTTTTTTTTGGTTAGCAATTTTTTTAATTTTTTATAGGTAGAAAAAAATCTTCAATTTGTCAAAAAAAAACTACCTGCAAGTAAAATTTATGAGGTACTTTGGAGTAAAAATTTTTTAGAAGAAAATTTCCTGCCTATATTTCTTCCTCATAGCAAAGCAAAACGAAACAAATGAAAAATTTGCATAATACTCGTATTTTTTATCCTAAAAAATTAGAACATTTTTCAAAAAATTTGATTACGAAAATTGAGATTTTTTCTCTCAAAGTACAAAAAATTTGCTTCCTCAAAAAAAAAAAAAAAAAAAAAAACATTCATTTTACTTACATAAAAATTATAAAGAGACTTTTACTTTTTTTTGTTAAATTTCAGTTCATTTTTTTAAAAAATACTAAATTTTGTCCCCCCCTCCCCAGATGAGACTGAAGTAATGACCAAAATTATTCCCAAAATTCCAAGTTACAACTTTTATTTGAAATTTTCAAAAATTAGACCCCTTTCTCTCCTCTAATTATTCGAAAGGGGGTTGTCCGATTGCGTCCCATGAGGGGGGTTGACTGTGCGTACGTGCGGAAGGGACTAGTTCGATTGCGTCCCAAAGAAATGCGTACGTGCAAAATGGGCTAGTCCGATTGCGTCCCAGTTCATGTGGAGGCGAACTGGTTCATACCCCAAACATATTGTTTAGTTAAACTTGAGTGGGGAAGTCATGGTCTTGTGAGAAAATATTTTTGGAAAAAATTACTTTCAAGAAATTTTTAATATAAAAAGCTCGAAATTCATTCATACTTCCCTCCCGTCCCCACAAAATCCTATAAAAAAGTATTTTCAAACGAAAAATTTGAAGGTAATGACCGAAGAATTCGATTTTTTTAAATGTTGTATTTATAATGTGAATAAAATAATTTTAAAAAATCGTGTTACTGAGTCAAAATTCAGAAAAAAATTCTAAAAGAAGTTTTACATTAGAAATTAAAGCCACAGAAGAAGAAAAGTTATCATTGAAAAAAAAAAAAAATGTTCCATATACCTAAATAATCCGAAAAAGTCGAAATTTCAAATTCAAAAAAATCACATGAAAAATGAATAGGTTTTGAAATAATTTCAAAAAAATTTGTGTTCAACAAAATTTGTAAAAAGTTTATTTTCCTTGAATTGTTTTTAAACTTGAATTTTTTTAACGGGCCGCAATTGAACTATTCATATTTGCACGTACACATTTTCGGCGGGGACGCAATCCGACTACTCTTTTCGTTACGTATACACATTTGGGAAGCAATCGGGCGATCCCCATTCGAAATGAGGAGGAGGAGCCAAGGAAGGTCCAATTGAAAAAAATGTCCAAACAAAAGTTTTAGATCGAGATCCTAGGAATAATTTTTGTCATTATAACATTTTCGATCAGGCCCTTCCCCCCACTCCAATTTTGCATAACATGACTTAGGTACTTACAGTATAAGTAAATCAAAAATTGGTGAAGGTCCCAGGGGTCCAATTGAAAAAATTTTCAAACAAAAGTTGTAGCTTGAAGTCTTGGAAATAATTTTTATTATTATTAAAATTTCAATTGGACCCCTCCCTCCCCTCCAATTCGGAGTAAAATAAAGGTCAATTGAAAGAAATATTCCGAGTCCAGATAAAATACACATGACTAAGAGAGGAAAACGACCCACGTCCATGTAAAAGACACCAGTCAACGTTTCGCGTGTTAAAATTTTGTGTTAATTTTGTACGTTACGATATAGGCTTTCGCTGTACGTAAGAAAGTTTCTCAAAATACGAACTAAATCTGTAAAATGAACTGAAAAGGTTCGCTCGACTCGGTACTTGTCTTTAATTAATATTGCACGCGTTCGTTCTATGGTAAAATTCTACGTAACGGTTAAAGCTCAACTTGCGAGTAGATATGTAGTCGGACGCATTATTCGGAAAATATCTCGCCATCTTTACATCGAAACGTTTTGCGGCGAATTAGTAAAATTTTGCCTCGACTGAAACTATAACGAAACTAACGATAATACGCCGAGAGTTTGCTCGCAAAATACCTAGCCTCGTCCGACGATTTAGTTAAACAGCTACACATTCCAAAAGCCCGAGTGTATAAAGGCTTAACCAATGATTACGTAGTAAAAGTTAATGCCCCGCATCAGATTCGCATACTCGTATACGCAGAAATTGAGCACATGCAAATTACATTCGCGCTGCTCGCTCTGACGACTACGACGACGACGATGGTCGTAAAATTAAAGAAAATTTTGCAAGTCGCCGCCGCTGCGAATTTATCAAAGGAGAAAGCCAACGTCGGTCGGGGTTAAACAAAGGCTAAAAATGATAAAGGCTTTCTACGCGAGTATTCGCCACCGACACTTATGAGAATAAAAGTATAAGGTATTTCCAAATCAACCCTCTTATACCATATAGATGCAATGCAAAAGACCCTTTTTCCAAATGGAGCTTTCAAAAAACTTATCTCATATTTCATTGCATTGCGCGGGCTCGCTTCGACACCTTTGTAACGAACCGAAAATACTATTCGGTTTCTTTTCTTTCTTATTTTTTCTTCGCGGAAGAGACCGAGTGAAAGAAAAGAAACTCCATTTTGAAATTAAAATGAGAAAATGCCGAGCAAACAAAGTGAATTAATTTTCGTACTTGTATTTGAATATTAGCGGCGTAATTTTTGGCTCAAGGGCTTGAGAGAAGCGTGCTGCACAACGAATGCAATTCGCAGATGATGCTAATGATTTTCTCTGTAGTTTTAATAAACTCGAGTACCTGCGTGTGACATATTTTTTAGAAATGTTTTCGCAATATGGACGCTAATTAGCTACGTTGGATAAGTTCTATCGACGATAAATAAGCATTGGTTTGGAAAGCAAATATGGCAATTTTTTGTAGCGAAAAAAGTTTTTTTTTTTTGGAGGGGGGGGGGGAGTCCTTATTCTTTAGAGAGAAAATAAATGTTATTTTTTTAATGAAAAAATTCCTAACTTTTGGCGTTTGATAAAAAAACAACTTTTTCAACAAAAAAAAAAATCGTTAGGTACCTATCAAATTTTTAGAAATTAAAATTTTGATTTTTTTGAGGGGGTAAAAATGTATATACGTAGGTATATCTTGAAGTAGGTACCTACCTAAACATTTTTTCAATTTGATTCATGTGTTTACATAATGTGAAATCTTTTGATTTTTTCAATTTTCATTTTTTTTAGAGAAAAAAATATTGGTTGTTTCGATGAAAGTATTTGATTCTTTTTGGGGGGGGGGGATCTCTGAATTTTTTCTGAAAAAAAATCTGGTGCGAAACAAAGAGATCGTGCAACTAATTTTCAACTTTATTAAGTATGTAGTTAGGTAAAATCTTTTCTTTTCTTTTTTTCTTTTTTTTGAGACGAAAATACCTTTCTAGATTTATTTTTTGATCACCTTTATTATTAAATATTTCCTTAAACAATAATTGATTAAAAATTAATTTTATTAATTTATTTTTATCAATTAATTTAACTTTTTTTCCTCAACATTTCTTAGGAATTAACGGAATGCGATTTTGGTAAGAAAAATTCAAAGCTTTGGTGAAGACATTTCTGAATTTTTTCAGTGAGAAAAAATATTTTTTGGTGAGAAAAATTTTGAATTATTTTGGTGAAAAAGTTTCTCTATTTTTTTCATTTTTTTTATTATCATTTTTTTATTTTTATTTTTTTTGATGAATCTAATTCTATTATTTTATTCTTCTTTCTTTTCTTTTCTAAAAATTGACCAATATTTTATTCTAAATTTTAAGAAATTGGTAATTTTTTAGTTTTAATGAATTTTTGAAATTGAATCGGTTTTCAAAATTCAGGCAATTTCTAAAATTTATCCAAATTTTCAAAAAAATTTAAAAAGGTAAATTTTGAAGGTTTGGTAAATTTTTCCAATTTTTAAAATTTGTTTAAAATTGAAAATTCGATGATTTTTTATTTTAATAAAAATTTTTGATTTCAAAAATTGAGTGATTTTTCAGTTTTAATAATTTAAAAAAAATGAACTGATAAGATCGACAATAGGTATTCTAAAATTGGACCAATTTTTAAAATTTGATTGAAATCGGAAGTTTGGTAATTTTTGAATTAGGTATAATTGGAGAATTTTGGAAATTGAATGAATTTAAAAAATTTGTCAAATTCTTCAAAATTGGCTTAATTTTGAAAAAATTTCAAATAGCCGGTTTCCAAAATTTTATAAATTTTGAATTTTAATTAGGTACCTATGTAATTTTAAAATTTGGTAACTCTAAAAAATTGATCGACTTAAGTTTTGAATAAATTAAATAGAAAAAATAATTCTTCAAAGGTGGATTAGGAAATTTTACCAATATTTTCGAAGTTGAGAAATTATTCAATTCCAGTAAATTGAAAAAAAATTGAGAGATCAATTTTTAAAATTCTATCACTATTGACAATTTTTAAAATATTAGATCAAAATTGAAAGTTTGATGCTGAATTTTCTATTTTAATCAATTTTTTAAATTTGAAATCTTGCGGTTACTAAAAATTCATTTAAATTGTTACAAATAAATTTAATAAATCAGTTTTCATACAATTTTTTAAATTTTCGATCAGAAATTGGATGTTTGAAAATTTTGAAAATTTCAAAGAACATTTTTATTTAAAATTCATTTTAATTATTACAAAGAAATTTAAAAGGCAATTTTCGAAATCAGGAAATTTTTCAGTTTTTAAATAATTAGGTAAGTTTAATAAAAAAAAAATATTAAGTAGGTACCTACCTACGTCAATTTTCAAAAATTTTCCTAGATAGGTAAGTATATGTTTACAATTTTTAGAATAAATTTTTAACAATGTGAATTTAATGATTTTTGGAAATCCACTTAAGTAAATTATTTTTTCAAATTTAAAAGGTCAATTTTTGAAATCGAATAATTTTTCAATTTCGATATAAATTTGGCACCTATCAACTTATTCTCAATTTAAAAAAATTAATAGATTTATGTAATTTTTCAATTTTAATGAATTTTAAAAATTGAATCTATTTTCAAAATTTTAAATAAAATTTGGATATTTGAAATTTTTGATTTTTTTAAAAATTCGTTTAAATTATTACAGAAAAATTTAAAAAGTAAATTTTCGAAATCAAGAAATTTTTCAATTTCAATAATTAATTTTTTTCAATTATTAGGTAGGTACCTACCTAAGTCAATTTTTAAAACTTTTGATCAAAATTGGATGTTAGATTGAAAATTTAAAATTATTTTGATGATTTTTTAGCATAGTATATGCTTTTACGGAGACCCAAATGGAAAAAAACGACCCAAAAATCCGACCCAAAAATCCGACACCGAAATCTGACAGTTGGGTTAGGTTAGGTTGCATTAGGTTAGGTTACATTAGCGTTAGGTTTGGATGACATAAAAAACTTGGAAAATTTTTAATGAATTCGATTTTTTAGACATTATGTCAGACATTTTGAAACTTGTAAATTTTTTTGAAATTTTATGACTTTTAGATTTTTGTCAGCCATTCTGAAACTTAAAATTTTTTTTAGAAAGTTGACTTTTTTTTTTCATTTTTTAGATTTTTAAATTTCCATGGAAATTAATATTTTTTAAAATTCACTTGAATTATTTTTATACATTTAAAAAGTTAATTTTCGAAATTGAAAAATTTGACAAAAAATACTCATTCTCAATTTTTAAAAATTAGTAGGTAGGTAATTTTTTCAATTTTGATGAATTTTCAAAATTTAGACTTAAAAAGGTAGATTTAAAAAGTTTGGTCAGTTTTCCTAATTTTCAAAATTTGGTTTAAATTTCAAGTTCGATTATTTTTAATTATAATGAATTTTAGAAATTGAATGAATTTGAAAACTTCAGTTTTCAAAATTTGGTCAAATTTTCTAGTATTTCTTACTTTTTGTGTCGTGAAAAATTTTTAAATTTTACGTAGGTATGTAATTATTTTTTTTGTGGTGAGAAAACTATAGATGTTTTATTGTTGTTTTTTTTTGCATTAAAATTTTTTCAACTTTCGAACAATAAATAAATTTGTAGTTTCATTGTGGTGAATTTAAAAAAAAATTGGTTATTTCTAATGCAGATAAAATCAACAATTCTCATGCAATAAAAAAATTTACAATTTTCTTGAAACGAAGATAATAGTTCTAATTTTTTTCTTCAAGTAAATAAAATTGTTGCTACCTAGTAAAGATTTTCAAATTGTTTGTTGTTGGTAATTTCCAATGCTTCGTCATTTTTTACGTTTAAAAAATTCCAATGTCCAAGCCCTAAAGAAATTTACATCTTTTTTTCTTTTCATTATAAAACGTTCCAATTTTGTAATTTTTTCTGCATAATATAAAAGTTTTCCCAATGTTTTGCAGTTTATCTAGAAATAAAATAATTTTTGTAGTTTATCGCTGGCATTAACATTCGAACCCAAATCGTTTGTTATTTGCACCCGAACGAGGCACGATTTATGATTTATTTTCAAGTATACATATAACTCCCCCCCCCTTCCATACTGAGATGAAAAATGAAAGAAAAAAGCAAACCGCAATTAATGGTTTAATCCGACGAATTGTTGAAATTCGTGAAAAACACCCCCACTTGAAGTAAGTAATATTCTCGTGTCAAAAGTGAAGGTGATAAGTGCAGCCTTTCAGAGCTAAATTATTCATTCCATTAACCATAAGTGAAAGTTCGTCGGATGTATCAGGAACATTGCCAGCATTATGGCATCGACGAAAGGGCGAATATATTCATTATTTTAACTGCTAATAAGAGTCCATTTATAACTGACAAATTTTACTCTTTTAAAACATGTATATCGTTTAAAAAAGCTGCATTTTGCCCTCGTTTGTACGGTTTCTATACTGAGAAAATTTAAAAAATATATATATGTATATAATTTTCTCCCTTATAACCACCACACATTAAAATAAACTTTTCTTCGCTTTTTTTTTTTTTTTTTTTTTTGGTAAAATCGAACACAACGTAGGTGTTTTTTAAAATGATCCATAAATACCCCACACGATGATTATAGATTTCATTTATAGGACGTACTTATCCTTCGACGTCAAAAACTTTCTCTCTTCCGTGTGATAAGAATTGGTGATAAATTCAGTTTGATGATCGGAATCATTTCGGTACTTTTGATGTACTTACCTCAAGCTTTTCTTACGCTATAGTAAGTGGAAAAATATGCGTTCGTACGGATTTCACGAGGCAGTAAAAACAACAGTGAGGGTGCAAATGCAAATGCAGCTTCACCTCGTCCATTAATCATTACCGATATAAAGTTGTCAGTTTGATCCAAATTGCGAAAAACGATCACGTAAGTGTTCCGAGAGGAATTTCCCAGTCGAGATTAGGCCGTGAAACTTTCGCCCAAAGTGTATTTAGAATCGGATAAAGTTTCTTATTTCACCCGATAAAGTTACATTTTATCGACAAGATGAAGAATTACGTCCACGTGTGAAGTGCTCAGTCACGATACCTATTACCTACCTGGATCTGTGAATAAGTGTAGGTAAATTTTATAAGATGGATTGAACGAGAATAGTCAGTGAGATGTGAAACTTGTTTGGGAAGTTGAATTACACAATGAATAGATTATTTAAATGTTTCGAGAAAGTTTTAAAATTTTAAAATGATTTTCCCTACAATTTTAACTCCATGCAGAATGGCAGATATTTCAAATATTTTCAAGATTTTTTTCAAAATTTACTCCAAAAAATTAAGATTTTTTTTCTCTAAATAGGTAGGTATAAGAAAAAAAACGATAACAAACAAAACAAAGAGAAATTATTTTCAAAAATATAACATCTTTTTACTCACTTCAAAAAGTTGAAAAAGTTTTTTATTCCAAAAAAAATTCAGAGATTTTTCTTCATAAAAAGAGAAAAGGAAAAGAATTTTTTTTTATTCAACAGTTTAAAATTGAGTTTTTTTTTCGAAAAATTGATATTTCTTTAACAAAAATTGAGGTTTTCTCTGTCAAAAAATTGAGATGTTTTCTCTCAAAAATTCGAGATTTTTTTCCTAAAGATTATGATTTTTTCCTAAAAAAATTAAGAATATTTCTCTCAAAAATTAAGATTTTTTTCTCAAAAATTGAGGAATTCTCTCTCAAAAAAATCATCAAGATTTTTTTCTAAAGATAATAATTTTTCCTCTTTTTGAAAAAAATTGTGATTTTCTCTTAAAAATTGACGGGTTTTTCTCTCATAAATTGAGATTTTTTTTCTCAAAAAATTGAGGATTTCTCTCTCAAAAAATCTGGATTTTTTTTAAAGATTATGATTTTTCCTTTCATTTTTTTTCTTTTCAAAAAATTGAGTTTTTTCTTCTCAAAATTTAGATTTTTTTCTCTCAAAAAATTAAAAAAATTTTCTCTCAAAAAACTAGGATTTTTTCTCTCAAAGAATTGAGAATTTTTCTCTCAAAAAATGAGATTTATTTCTCAAAAAAATTAGGTAAGCAGGATTTTTCTCTCAAAGAATTGAGTTTTTTTTTCAATTGAATTTTTTTTTCTCTCAAAAATTTAGATTTTTTTCAGACAAAATTGAGGATTTCTCTCTCAAAAAATCGAGATTTTTTTCCTAAAAGTTATGATTTTTCCTTTCAATTTTCTTCTCTCATAAAATTTACATTATCTTTTTTCCTCAAAAATTAGGATTTTTTCTCTCAAAAAATTCAGAATTTTTGTCTCAAAGAATTGATATTTTGTTCTCAATTGTAATTTTTTTGCTATCAAAAATTTAGATTTTTTCTGACAAAATTGAGGATTTCTCTCTCAAAAAATATAATTTTTTTTCTAAAGGTTATGATTTTTCCTTTCAATTTTTTTTTCTTAAAAAATTGAGTTTTTTCTTTTCGAATTTAGTTTTTTTTTCTCTCAAAAAATTTACATTATTTTTTTTCCTCAAAAATTAGGAATTTTTCTCTCAATAAATTGAGATGTATTTTTCTTGAAAAATTGAAGGTTTTTAAAAATTTAGACAAAGAAAATATGTCTTTTTCTTTTTACTTTAGAAAAATTGAAAAAAATTTCATTCTAAAAAAATTAAGGATTTTTCAAAGTTTGTTTCTGTAATCAAAATAAACAAAAATGCATTAAAATGAAGTGATTTTGACTCAAAAAAAATTAGAGATTTTATTCTTCAAAAAATATGGGATTCCTTATTATAAAAGTAAAAGACCTATAGGTAGGTATTTTCAAAAAAAAAAAAAAAAAAAAGTCTGCAAAAAAATTAAAGATTTTTACTTCAAAGCTGTAGAGATTTTCTTTTCAAAAAGTTTAAAAAATTTTATTTTAAAAAAATGAGTTCAAAACAAGAAGTCTTTTAAACATGAGAGTTGAAAAAAAAAATTATTTCAAAAAATTTAACGAATTATTCGTTCTCTTCAATAATTTAAGAAATATTTTTATTGCAACATTTTATTGCTCAAAGAAAATGGAGTTTTTTTTAATTGAGACAAAATTGGATATATGTTTTCTCAAAAATTAAAATTTGTTTCTCTCTAAAGAAATAAGATAATTCTTCCCTCACAAAAAAAGTAATAGTAAAAACGATGATTTAAAAAAAAAATGAGACAAGAAATTTTGAAATGATTACGTGCAATATAGGAAATAATCAAAGGGAAAATAATGAGAAGACTTTATATACCCACTCTTTTTTAAAATTATTGAAAAAAAAATTCTGAAAAGTGACTCTACAAGAAATACTATTCGCTCAAAATATGGCCAAGAAGAAATATGCCTAACCATAAAATACGCCAATTAGATATTAAAGCTCCAATTGAGTCGTTTTATTATAAATTCAATTTCATGAAAACATTGGATGAATTTCGTTAAAAGTTTCCACAATCTGCATATACGAAAAAAGAAGCAAAATCGACGCATCGATATTTACAAAACTTCGAAAAGCAATTCGCCAAAGTCGCACTCCGTTGGTAAATATTTTTCTAAAACGGCGAAATAAATTGGCTCTCGAAAAAAAATAACCTTATAAATTTTATACCCGCTTTCGCGTCCTACAGGGCACCATGTATCTTGCAAATATTCCAATTCGAGCTTCGAGTCGTACGATATAAAAACGTATATAGCAATTTCCTAAATCATACAAACAAAAAAATAAAAATCGCCCTTCAATAGGCGAAGAAAAAAAATGGAAGCTTTTACGGCAGCAAAACGTGACCTCAAATACCGAAACAATGAAGGAGAAAAAGTAAAAAGCTTTCAATGCAGTAAATTTTCCTAGCAAAATATTCGTCGGTAGGAGAAAAAAAAACGAACAAGAGGGGAATAAATAGAAAAAGGGTGTAAGAAAATTGAACATTAATAAAAAAATAAAAAAAATAGAGAGAGAGAAAACATTTCAAAAAATAATCTGACGAAACGAAATGGAACAAAGAGGAAAACGACATTAATTTAAAAACAGATTTAGTTTTCAAAAGGAAAAGAAAGTTGCCAAGATAATTTAGACATTAAAATTCGTCTTTTTTTACGATGGATTTCTGGTATATATTTTCCATTTTACTGCCTTTATATGGAGGACAATGTTTTCTATATATCGTTGATACTTATGTTGCGTTGCTTTTATTCTTCCGCTTGTGGTTTTTCAAACAAGAAAGAAGCAGTTCTCCATTTATACAAATATATGCGCACGTTTTGCATAGAAAGTAATATCGGTTTTTCTTCTCTTTTTTTTTGGCTCTGGTATGCCTTTACCTGCGCTGTATGCGAAATAAACGCCATTTCATGCTAATCGAGTTTCTTTACATTTTTTCTTATTCGAAACGGGGGTTAAAAACTCAGATATTGGGTAGGCACTTGCAGAATGGAATGAATACATTTTTAAGTTGTTCAATTTCATTTATATGGATAATTCGAGTGGATGAAAAATCTGCTCGGATATAGCAACAAGTTTGAACGATGCTTAATAAACGTGGCAACTTTAATGAAAGAAATATCCTTCTCAAGAGGGGACCATCTTTTCGTCATTACCTACTGACGAAACAATGCTAAGTATTGTCGATTGATCGCCTGGAAATGAATGGACTCGGTAAGTAAACCGGGTAACTTATTGTAGTTTCGTAATATTTGGAAATTTTTATATTGTTTTTTCTGTGCAAACTATATGGAACTTCGTTTTATTTCAACTTTCGTGATGTAGAAAAGTCTAATATCATTTCTTCGAAGCAGCTTTTCCACTCTAAACTAAATTTCAATTTTCCTAAAACTTCTTGCTCACGTGTTTACCAATAAAATGTATCAGAACTAAATTCCATTTAGGCATCAGTGTCCTAATGCTTCAGTACAATGATAAAAAACCAAAAAAATAAAGTTATATATTTCGCTACATACATACACGCTTTTTTGAGTCATTTTGGGAGCAAATTTTTTTTTACTCAAGAAATTGAAATAAAAGTGTATTTCGACTAATTTTGGGTCGTTCTGCACAACTTTCCAGTCGGTTCTTTTCTGCGATCACTTTTCAAATTTTCCACCGGCGAATTTCTCAACAACTCGTGGTCGGATGGCAAAACCGACACCGGATCTGAGATCAGCCAGGGGCGATCTTAAAGGGGGACAGAAGGGGCAACTTGCCCCTCCAATATTTGAAAATTTTGTATTCTAATTGGAAATTTTCTGTTTGAGTTGGAAAATTTTGGTTTTGCCCATGTTGGATAAAAAATTCGTCCGCTAAAAAAAAAAAAAAAAAAAAAAGGTCAAACGAAAAAGTCAAGTTGGAAATTTTGAGATTTTGCCCCTCCAATGTTCTGACTTCAGTTCGGGCCTGAGATCAGCGACCACGAATTAGTCGAAAAGCACCTTTATCTCGATTTTTTTGGAGGCTCAAAAAATCGCAAAAAAACGTGAATAAACCCCTTATGATTTTTTTGGCTCAAAAAACTTTTTGTCAGATTTTCACTCGCGACATATGCAGATGGGGGTAAGCGGACCTGGCGAATCGATTGGCGCCATCAGTTAGGCCGTACGACTCGTACTTTCCGTGCGTACACGCTTTTTTTGAGTCATTTTTTGAGCAAAATTTTTTTTACTCAAGAAATTGAAATAAAAGTGTATTTCGACTAATTTTGGGTCGTTCTGCACGAATTTCCAGTCAGTTTTTTTCTGCGATCATTTTTGGAGGTTTTCACCAATTTTTGAGGAAAATTTCTCAACAACTGGTGGCCGGATGGCAAAACCGACACCGGATCTGAGATCAGCGACCTCGAATTAGTCGAAAAGCACCTTTATCTCGATTTTTTTGGAGGCTCAAAAAATCGCAAAAAAACGTGAATAAACCCCTTATGATTTTTTTGGCTCAAAAAACTTTTTGTCAGATTTTCACTCGCGACATATGCAGATGGGGGTAAGCGGACCTGGCGAATCGATTGGCGCCATCAGTTAGGCCGTACGACTCGTACTTTCCGTGCGTACACGCTTTTTTTGAGTCATTTTTTGAGCAAAATTTTTTTTACTCAAGAAATTGAAATAAAAGTGTATTTCGACTAATTTTGGGTCGTTCTGCACGAATTTCCAGTCAGTTTTTTTCTGCGATCATTTTTGGAGGTTTTCGCCAATTTTTGAGGCAAATTTCTCAACAACTGGTGGCCGGATGGCAAAACCGACACCGGATCTGAGATCAGCGACCTCGAATTAGTCGAAAAGCACCTTTATCTCGATTTTTTTGGAGGCTCAAAAAATCGCAAAAAAACGTGAATAAACCCCTTATGATTTTTTTGGCTCAAAAAACTTTTTGTCAGATTTTCACTCGCGACATATGCAGATGGGGGTAAGCGGACCTGGCGAATCGATTGGCGCCATCAGTTAGGCCGTACGACTCGTACTTTCCGTGCGTACACGCTTTTTTTGAGTCATTTTTTGAGCAAAATTTTTTTTACTCAAGAAATTGAAATAAAAGTGTATTTCGACTAATTTTGGGTCGTTCTGCACGAATTTCCAGTCAGTTTTTTTCTGCGATCATTTTTGGAGGTTTTCGCCAATTTTTGAGGCAAATTTCTCAACAACTGGTGGCCGGATGGCAAAACCGACACCGGATCTGAGATCAGCGACCTCGAATTAGTCGAAAAGCACCTTTATCTCGATTTTTTTGGAGGCTCAAAAAATCGCAAAAAAATGTGAATAAACCCCTTATGATTTTTTTGGCTCAAAAAACTTTTTGTCAGATTTTCACTCGCGACATATGCAGATGGGGGTAAGCGGACCTGGCGAATCGATTGGCGCCATCAGTTAGGCCGTACGACTCGTACTTTCCGTGCGTACACGCTTTTTTTGAGTCATTTTTTGAGCAAAATTTTTTTTACTCAAGAAATTGAAATAAAAGTGTATTTCGACTAATTTTGGGTCGTTCTGCACGAATTTCCAGTCAGTTTTTTTCTGCGATCATTTTTGGAGGTTTTCGCCAATTTTTGAGGCAAATTTCTCAACAACTGGTGGCCGGATGGCAAAACCGACACCGGATCTGAGATCAGCGACCTCGAATTAGTCGAAAAGCACCTTTATCTCGATTTTTTTGGAGGCTCAAAAAATCGCAAAAAAACGTGAATAAACCCCTTATGATTTTTTTGGCTCAAAAAACTTTTTGTCAGATTTTCACTCGCGACATATGCAGATGGGGGTAAGCGGACCTGGCGAATCGATTGGCGCCATCAGTTAGGCCGTACGACTCGTACTTTCCGTGCGTACACGCTTTTTTTGAGTCATTTTTTGAGCAAAATTTTTTTTACTCAAGAAATTGAAATAAAAGTGTATTTCGACTAATTTTGGGTCGTTCTGCACGAATTTCCAGTCAGTTTTTTTCTGCGATCATTTTTGGAGGTTTTCGCCAATTTTTGAGGCAAATTTCTCAACAACTGGTGGCCGGATGGCAAAACCGACACCGGATCTGAGATCAGCGACCTCGAATTAGTCGAAAAGCACCTTTATCTCGATTTTTTTGGAGGCTCAAAAAATCGCAAAAAAACGTGAATAAACCCCTTATGATTTTTTTGGCTCAAAAAACTTTTTGTCAGATTTTCACTCGCGACATATGCAGATGGGGGTAAGCGGACCTGGCGAATCGATTGGCGCCATCAGTTAGGCCGTACGACTCGTACTTTCCGTGCGTACACGCTTTTTTTGAGTCATTTTTTGAGCAAAATTTTTTTTACTCAAGAAATTGAAATAAAAGTGTATTTCGACTAATTTTGGGTCGTTCTGCACGAATTTCCAGTCAGTTTTTTTCTGCGATCATTTTTGGAGGTTTTCGCCAATTTTTGAGGCAAATTTCTCAACAACTGGTGGCCGGATGGCAAAACCGACACCGGATCTGAGATCAGCGACCTCGAATTAGTCGAAAAGCACCTTTATCTCGATTTTTTTGGAGGCTCAAAAAATCGCAAAAAAACGTGAATAAACCCCTTATGATTTTTTTGGCTCAAAAAACTTTTTGTCAGATTTTCACTCGCGACATATGCAGATGGGGGTAAGCGGACCTGGCGAATCGATTGGCGCCATCAGTTAGGCCGTACGACTCGTACTTTCCGTGCGTACACGCTTTTTTTGAGTCATTTTTTGAGCAAAATTTTTTTTACTCAAGAAATTGAAATAAAAGTGTATTTCGACTAATTTTGGGTCGTTCTGCACGAATTTCCAGTCAGTTTTTTTCTGCGATCATTTTTGGAGGTTTTCGCCAATTTTTGAGGCAAATTTCTCAACAACTGGTGGCCGGATGGCAAAACCGACACCGGATCTGAGATCAGCGACCTCGAATTAGTCGAAAAGCACCTTTATCTCGATTTTTTTGGAGGCTCAAAAAATCGCAAAAAAACGTGAATAAACCCCTTATGATTTTTTTGGCTCAAAAAACATTTTGTCAGATTTTCACTCGCGACATATGCAGATGGGGGTAAGCGGACCTGGCGAATCGATTGGCGCCATCAGTTAGGCCGTACGACTCGTACTTTCCGTGCGTACACGCTTTTTTTGAGTCATTTTTTGAGCAAAATTTTTTTTACTCAAGAAATTGAAATAAAAGTGTATTTCGACTAATTTTGGGTCGTTCTGCACGAATTTCCAGTCAGTTTTTTTCTGCGATCATTTTTGGAGGTTTTCGCCAATTTTTGAGGCAAATTTCTCAACAACTGGTGGCCGGATGGCAAAACCGACACCGGATCTGAGATCAGCGACCTCGAATTAGTCGAAAAGCACCTTTATCTCGATTTTTTTGGAGGCTCAAAAAATCGCAAAAAAACGTGAATAAACCCCTTATGAATTTTTTGGCTCAAAAAACTTTTTGTCAGATTTTCACTCGCGACATATGCAGATGGGGGTAAGCGGACCTGGCGAATCGATTGGCGCCATCAGTTAGGCCGTACGACTCGTACTTTCCGTGCGTACACGCTTTTTTTGAGTCATTTTTTGAGCAAAATTTTTTTTACTCAAGAAATTGAAATAAAAGTGTATTTCGACTAATTTTGGGTCGTTCTGCACGAATTTCCAGTCAGTTTTTTTCTGCGATCATTTTTGGAGGTTTTCGCCAATTTTTGAGGCAAATTTCTCAACAACTGGTGGCCGGATGGCAAAACCGACACCGGATCTGAGATCAGCGACCTCGAATTAGTCGAAAAGCACCTTTATCTCGATTTTTTTGGAGGCTCAAAAAATCGCAAAAAAACGTGAATAAACCCCTTATGATTTTTTTGGCTCAAAAAACTTTTTGTCAGATTTTCACTCGCGACATATGCAGATGGGGGTAAGCGGACCTGGCGAATCGATTGGCGCCATCAGTTAGGCCGTACGACTCGTACTTTCCGTGCGTACACGCTTTTTTTGAGTCATTTTTTGAGCAAAATTTTTTTTACTCAAGAAATTGAAATAAAAGTGTATTTCGACTAATTTTGGGTCGTTCTGCACGAATTTCCAGTCAGTTTTTTTCTGCGATCATTTTTGGAGGTTTTCACCAATTTTTGAGGCAAATTTCTCAACAACTGGTGGCCGGATGGCAAAACCGACACCGGATCTGAGATCAGCGACCTCGAATTAGTCGAAAAGCACCTTTATCTCGATTTTTTTGGAGGCTCAAAAAATCGCAAAAAAACGTGAATAAACCCCTTATGATTTTTTTGGCTCAAAAAACTTTTTGTCAGATTTTCACTCGCGACATATGCAGATGGGGGTAAGCGGACCTGGCGAATCGATTGGCGCCATCAGTTAGGCCGTACGACTCGTACTTTCCGTGCGTACACGCTTTTTTTGAGTCATTTTTTGAGCAAAATTTTTTTTACTCAAGAAATTGAAATAAAAGTGTATTTCGACTAATTTTGGGTCGTTCTGCACGAATTTCCAGTCAGTTTTTTTCTGCGATCATTTTTGGAGGTTTTCGCCAATTTTTGAGGCAAATTTCTCAACAACTGGTGGCCGGATGGCAAAACCGACACCGGATCTGAGATCAGCGACCTCGAATTAGTCGAAAAGCACCTTTATCTCGATTTTTTTGGAGGCTCAAAAAATCGCAAAAAAACGTGAATAAACCCCTTATGATTTTTTTGGCTCAAAAAACATTTTGTCAGATTTTCACTCGCGACATATGCAGATGGGGGTAAGCGGACCTGGCGAATCGATTGGCGCCATCAGTTAGGCCGTACGACTCGTACTTTCCGTGCGTACACGCTTTTTTTGAGTCATTTTTTGAGCAAAATTTTTTTTACTCAAGAAATTGAAATAAAAGTGTATTTCGACTAATTTTGGGTCGTTCTGCACGAATTTCCAGTCAGTTTTTTTCTGCGATCATTTTTGGAGGTTTTCGCCAATTTTTGAGGCAAATTTCTCAACAACTGGTGGCCGGATGGCAAAACCGACACCGGATCTGAGATCAGCGACCTCGAATTAGTCGAAAAGCACCTTTATCTCGATTTTTTTGGAGGCTCAAAAAATCGCAAAAAAACGTGAATAAACCCCTTATGATTTTTTTGGCTCAAAAAACATTTTGTCAGATTTTCACTCGCGACATATGCAGATGGGGGTAAGCGGACCTGGCGAATCGATTGGCGCCATCAGTTAGGCCGTACGACTCGTACTTTCCGTGCGTACACGCTTTTTTTGAGTCATTTTTTGAGCAAAATTTTTTTTACTCAAGAAATTGAAATAAAAGTGTATTTCGACTAATTTTGGGTCGTTCTGCACGAATTTCCAGTCAGTTTTTTTCTGCGATCATTTTTGGAGGTTTTCACCAATTTTTGAGGCAAATTTCTCAACAACTGGTGGCCGGATGGCAAAACCGACACCGGATCTGAGATCAGCGACCTCGAATTAGTCGAAAAGCACCTTTATCTCGATTTTTTTGGAGGCTCAAAAAATCGCAAAAAAACGTGAATAAACCCCTTATGATTTTTTTGGCTCAAAAAACATTTTGTCAGATTTTCACTCGCGACATATGCAGATGGGGGTAAGCGGACCTGGCGAATCGATTGGCGCCATCAGTTAGGCCGTACGACTCGTACTTTCCGTGCGTACACGCTTTTTTTGAGTCATTTTTTGAGCAAAATTTTTTTTACTCAAGAAATTGAAATAAAAGTGTATTTCGACTAATTTTGGGTCGTTCTGCACGAATTTCCAGTCAGTTTTTTTCTGCGATCATTTTTGGAGGTTTTCGCCAATTTTTGAGGCAAATTTCTCAACAACTGGTGGCCGGATGGCAAAACCGACACCGGATCTGAGATCAGCGACCTCGAATTAGTCGAAAAGCACCTTTATCTCGATTTTTTTGGAGGCTCAAAAAATCGCAAAAAAACGTGAATAAACCCCTTATGATTTTTTTGGCTCAAAAAACATTTTGTCAGATTTTCACTCGCGACATATGCAGATGGGGGTAAGCGGACCTGGCGAATCGATTGGCGCCATCAGTTAGGCCGTACGACTCGTACTTTCCGTGCGTACACGCTTTTTTTGAGTCATTTTTTGAGCAAAATTTTTTTACTCAAGAAATTGAAATAAAAGTGTATTTCGACTAATTTTGGGTCGTTCTGCACGAATTTCCAGTCAGTTTTTTTCTGCGATCATTTTTGGAGGTTTTCGCCAATTTTTGAGGCAAATTTCTCAACAACTGGTGGCCGGATGGCAAAACCGACACCGGATCTGAGATCAGCGACCTCGAATTAGTCGAAAAGCACCTTTATCTCGATTTTTTTGGAGGCTCAAAAAATCGCAAAAAAACGTGAATAAACCCCTTATGATTTTTTTGGCTCAAAAAACTTTTTGTCAGATTTTCACTCGCGACATATGCAGATGGGGGTAAGCGGACCTGACGAATCGATTGGCGCCATCAGTTAGGCCGTACGACTCGTACTTTCCGTGCGTACACGCTTTTTTTGAGTCATTTTTTGAGCAAAATTTTTTTTACTCAAGAAATTGAAATAAAAGTGTATTTCGACTAATTTTGGGTCGTTCTGCACGAATTTCCAGTCAGTTTTTTTCTGCGATCATTTTTGGAGGTTTTCGCCAATTTTTGAGGCAAATTTCTCAACAACTGGTGGCCGGATGGCAAAACCGACACCGGATCTGAGATCAGCGACCTCGAATTAGTCGAAAAGCACCTTTATCTCGATTTTTTTGGAGGCTCAAAAAATCGCAAAAAAACGTGAATAAACCCCTTATGATTTTTTTGGCTCAAAAAACTTTTTGTCAGATTTTCACTCGCGACATATGCAGATGGGGGTAAGCGGACCTGGCGAATCGATTGGCGCCATCAGTTAGGCCGTACGACTCGTACTTTCCGTGCGTACACGCTTTTTTTGAGTCATTTTTTGAGCAAAATTTTTTTTACTCAAGAAATTGAAATAAAAGTGTATTTCGACTAATTTTGGGTCGTTCTGCACGAATTTCCAGTCAGTTTTTTTCTGCGATCATTTTTGGAGGTTTTCGCCAATTTTTGAGGCAAATTTCTCAACAACTGGTGGCCGGATGGCAAAACCGACACCGGATCTGAGATCAGCGACCTCGAATTAGTCGAAAAGCACCTTTATCTCGATTTTTTTGGAGGCTCAAAAAATCGCAAAAAAACGTGAATAAACCCCTTATGATTTTTTTGGCTCAAAAAACTTTTTGTCAGATTTTCACTCGCGACATATGCAGATGGGGGTAAGCGGACCTGGCGAATCGATTGGCGCCATCAGTTAGGCCGTACGACTCGTACTTTCCGTGCGTACACGCTTTTTTTGAGTCATTTTTTGAGCAAAATTTTTTTTACTCAAGAAATTGAAATAAAAGTGTATTTCGACTAATTTTGGGTCGTTCTGCACGAATTTCCAGTCAGTTTTTTTCTGCGATCATTTTTGGAGGTTTTCGCCAATTTTTGAGGCAAATTTCTCAACAACTGGTGGCCGGATGGCAAAACCGACACCGGATCTGAGATCAGCGACCTCGAATTAGTCGAAAAGCACCTTTATCTCGATTTTTTTGGAGGCTCAAAAAATCGCAAAAAAACGTGAATAAACCCCTTATGATTTTTTTGGCTCAAAAAACTTTTTGTCAGATTTTCACTCGCGACATATGCAGATGGGGGTAAGCGGACCTGGCGAATCGATTGGCGCCATCAGTTAGGCCGTACGACTCGTACTTTCCGTGCGTACACGCTTTTTTTGAGTCATTTTTTGAGCAAAATTTTTTTTACTCAAGAAATTGAAATAAAAGTGTATTTCGACTAATTTTGGGTCGTTCTGCACGAATTTCCAGTCAGTTTTTTTCTGCGATCATTTTTGGAGGTTTTCGCCAATTTTTGAGGCAAATTTCTCAACAACTGGTGGCCGGATGGCAAAACCGACACCGGATCTGAGATCAGCGACCTCGAATTAGTCGAAAAGCACCTTTATCTCGATTTTTTTGGAGGCTCAAAAAATCGCAAAAAAACGTGAATAAACCCCTTATGATTTTTTTGGCTCAAAAAACATTTTGTCAGATTTTCACTCGCGACATATGCAGATGGGGGTAAGCGGACCTGGCGAATCGATTGGCGCCATCAGTTAGGCCGTACGACTCGTACTTTCCGTGCGTACACGCTTTTTTTGAGTCATTTTTTGAGCAAAATTTTTTTTACTCAAGAAATTGAAATAAAAGTGTATTTCGACTAATTTTGGGTCGTTCTGCACGAATTTCCAGTCAGTTTTTTTCTGCGATCATTTTTGGAGGTTTTCGCCAATTTTTGAGGCAAATTTCTCAACAACTGGTGGCCGGATGGCAAAACCGACACCGGATCTGAGATCAGCGACCTCGAATTAGTCGAAAAGCACCTTTATCTCGATTTTTTTGGAGGCTCAAAAAATCGCAAAAAAACGTGAATAAACCCATTATGATTTTTTTGGCTCAAAAAACATTTTGTCAGATTTTCACTCGCGACATATGCAGATGGGGGTAAGCGGACCTGGCGAATCGATTGGCGCCATCAGTTAGGCCGTACGACTCGTACTTTCCGTGCGTACACGCTTTTTTTGAGTCATTTTTTGAGCAAAATTTTTTTTACTCAAGAAATTGAAATAAAAGTGTATTTCGACTAATTTTGGGTCGTTCTGCACGAATTTCCAGTCAGTTTTTTTCTGCGATCATTTTTGGAGGTTTTCGCCAATTTTTGAGGCAAATTTCTCAACAACTGGTGGCCGGATGGCAAAACCGACACCGGATCTGAGATCAGCGACCTCGAATTAGTCGAAAAGCACCTTTATCTCGATTTTTTTGGAGGCTCAAAAAATCGCAAAAAAACGTGAATAAACCCCTTATGATTTTTTTGGCTCAAAAAACTTTTTGTCAGATTTTCACTCGCGACATATGCAGATGGGGGTAAGCGGACCTGGCGAATCGATTGGCGCCATCAGTTAGGCCGTACGACTCGTACTTTCCGTGCGTACACGCTTTTTTTGAGTCATTTTTTGAGCAAAATTTTTTTTACTCAAGAAATTGAAATAAAAGTGCATTTCGACTAATTTTGGGTCGTTCTGCACGAATTTCCAGTCAGTTTTTTTCTGCGATCATTTTTGGAGGTTTTCGCCAATTTTTGAGGCAAATTTCTCAACAACTGGTGGCCGGATGGCAAAACCGACACCGGATCTGAGATCAGCGACCTCGAATTAGTCGAAAAGCACCTTTATCTCGATTTTTTTGGAGGCTCAAAAAATCGCAAAAAAACGTGAATAAACCCCTTATGATTTTTTTGGCTCAAAAAACATTTTGTCAGATTTTCACTCGCGACATATGCAGATGGGGGTAAGCGGACCTGGCGAATCGATTGGCGCCATCAGTTAGGCCGTACGACTCGTACTTTCCGTGCGTACACGCTTTTTTTGAGTCATTTTTTGAGCAAAATTTTTTTTACTCAAGAAATTGAAATAAAAGTGTATTTCGACTAATTTTGGGTCGTTCTGCACGAATTTCCAGTCAGTTTTTTTCTGCGATCATTTTTGGAGGTTTTCGCCAATTTTTGAGGCAAATTTCTCAACAACTGGTGGCCGGATGGCAAAACCGACACCGGATCTGAGATCAGCGACCTCGAATTAGTCGAAAAGCACCTTTATCTCGATTTTTTTGGAGGCTCAAAAAATCGCAAAAAAACGTGAATAAACCCCTTATGATTTTTTTGGCTCAAAAAACTTTTTGTCAGATTTTCACTCGCGACATATGCAGATGGGGGTAAGCGGACCTGGCGAATCGATTGGCGCCATCAGTTAGGCCGTACGACTCGTACTTTCCGTGCGTACACGCTTTTTTTGAGTCATTTTTTGAGCAAAATTTTTTTTACTCAAGAAATTGAAATAAAAGTGTATTTCGACTAATTTTGGGTCGTTCTGCACGAATTTCCAGTCAGTTTTTTTCTGCGATCATTTTTGGAGGTTTTCGCCAATTTTTGAGGCAAATTTCTCAACAACTGGTGGCCGGATGGCAAAACCGACACCGGATCTGAGATCAGCGACCTCGAATTAGTCGAAAAGCACCTTTATCTCGATTTTTTTGGAGGCTCAAAAAATCGCAAAAAAACGTGAATAAACCCCTTATGATTTTTTTGGCTCAAAAAACTTTTTGTCAGATTTTCACTCGCGACATATGCAGATGGGGGTAAGCGGACCTGGCGAATCGATTGGCGCCATCAGTTAGGCCGTACGACTCGTACTTTCCGTGCGTACACGCTTTTTTTGAGTCATTTTTTGAGCAAAATTTTTTTTACTCAAGAAATTGAAATAAAAGTGTATTTCGACTAATTTTGGGTCGTTCTGCACGAATTTCCAGTCAGTTTTTTTCTGCGATCATTTTTGGAGGTTTTCGCCAATTTTTGAGGCAAATTTCTCAACAACTGGTGGCCGGATGGCAAAACCGACACCGGATCTGAGATCAGCGACCTCGAATTAGTCGAAAAGCACCTTTATCTCGATTTTTTTGGAGGCTCAAAAAATCGCAAAAAAACGTGAATAAACCCCTTATGATTTTTTTGGCTCAAAAAACATTTTGTCAGATTTTCACTCGCGACATATGCAGATGGGGGTAAGCGGACCTGGCGAATCGATTGGCGCCATCAGTTAGGCCGTACGACTCGTACTTTCCGTGCGTACACGCTTTTTTTGAGTCATTTTTTGAGCAAAATTTTTTTTACTCAAGAAATTGAAATAAAAGTGTATTTCGACTAATTTTGGGTCGTTCTGCACGAATTTCCAGTCAGTTTTTTTCTGCGATCATTTTTGGAGGTTTTCGCCAATTTTTGAGGCAAATTTCTCAACAACTGGTGGCCGGATGGCAAAACCGACACCGGATCTGAGATCAGCGACCTCGAATTAGTCGAAAAGCACCTTTATCTCGATTTTTTTGGAGGCTCAAAAAATCGCAAAAAAACGTGAATAAACCCCTTATGATTTTTTTGGCTCAAAAAACATTTTGTCAGATTTTCACTCGCGACATATGCAGATGGGGGTAAGCGGACCTGGCGAATCGATTGGCGCCATCAGTTAGGCCGTACGACTCGTACTTTCCGTGCGTACACGCTTTTTTTGAGTCATTTTTTGAGCAAAATTTTTTTTACTCAAGAAATTGAAATAAAAGTGTATTTCGACTAATTTTGGGTCGTTCTGCACGAATTTCCAGTCAGTTTTTTTCTGCGATCATTTTTGGAGGTTTTCGCCAATTTTTGAGGCAAATTTCTCAACAACTGGTGGCCGGATGGCAAAACCGACACCGGATCTGAGATCAGCGACCTCGAATTAGTCGAAAAGCACCTTTATCTCGATTTTTTTGGAGGCTCAAAAAATCGCAAAAAAACGTGAATAAACCCCTTATGATTTTTTTGGCTCAAAAAACATTTTGTCAGATTTTCACTCGCGACATATGCAGATGGGGGTAAGCGGACCTGGCGAATCGATTGGCGCCATCAGTTAGGCCGTACGACTCGTACTTTCCGTGCGTACACGCTTTTTTTGAGTCATTTTTTGAGCAAAATTTTTTTTACTCAAGAAATTGAAATAAAAGTGTATTTCGACTAATTTTGGGTCGTTCTGCACGAATTTCCAGTCAGTTTTTTTCTGCGATCATTTTTGGAGGTTTTCGCCAATTTTTGAGGCAAATTTCTCAACAACTGGTGGCCGGATGGCAAAACCGACACCGGATCTGAGATCAGCGACCTCGAATTAGTCGAAAAGCACCTTTATCTCGATTTTTTTGGAGGCTCAAAAAATCGCAAAAAAACGTGAATAAACCCCTTATGATTTTTTTGGCTCAAAAAACATTTTGTCAGATTTTCACTCGCGACATATGCAGATGGGGGTAAGCGGACCTGGCGAATCGATTGGCGCCATCAGTTAGGCCGTACGACTCGTACTTTCCGTGCGTACACGCTTTTTTTGAGTCATTTTTTGAGCAAAATTTTTTTTACTCAAGAAATTGAAATAAAAGTGCATTTCGACTAATTTTGGGTCGTTCTGCACGAATTTCCAGTCAGTTTTTTTCTGCGATCATTTTTGGAGGTTTTCGCCAATTTTTGAGGCAAATTTCTCAACAACTGGTGGCCGGATGGCAAAACCGACACCGGATCTGAGATCAGCGACCTCGAATTAGTCGAAAAGCACCTTTATCTCGATTTTTTTGGAGGCTCAAAAAATCGCAAAAAAACGTGAATAAACCCCTTATGATTTTTTTGGCTCAAAAAACATTTTGTCAGATTTTCACTCGCGACATATGCAGATGGGGGTAAGCGGACCTGGCGAATCGATTGGCGCCATCAGTTAGGCCGTACGACTCGTACTTTCCGTGCGTACACGCTTTTTTTGAGTCATTTTTTGAGCAAAATTTTTTTTACTCAAGAAATTGAAATAAAAGTGTATTTCGACTAATTTTGGGTCGTTCTGCACGAATTTCCAGTCAGTTTTTTTCTGCGATCATTTTTGGAGGTTTTCGCCAATTTTTGAGGCAAATTTCTCAACAACTGGTGGCCGGATGGCAAAACCGACACCGGATCTGAGATCAGCGACCTCGAATTAGTCGAAAAGCACCTTTATCTCGATTTTTTTGGAGGCTCAAAAAATCGCAAAAAAACGTGAATAAACCCCTTATGATTTTTTTGGCTCAAAAAACTTTTTGTCAGATTTTCACTCGCGACATATGCAGATGGGGGTAAGCGGACCTGGCGAATCGATTGGCGCCATCAGTTAGGCCGTACGACTCGTACTTTCCGTGCGTACACGCTTTTTTTGAGTCATTTTTTGAGCAAAATTTTTTTTACTCAAGAAATTGAAATAAAAGTGTATTTCGACTAATTTTGGGTCGTTCTGCACGAATTTCCAGTCAGTTTTTTTCTGCGATCATTTTTGGAGGTTTTCGCCAATTTTTGAGGCAAATTTCTCAACAACTGGTGGCCGGATGGCAAAACCGACACCGGATCTGAGATCAGCGACCTCGAATTAGTCGAAAAGCACCTTTATCTCGATTTTTTTGGAGGCTCAAAAAATCGCAAAAAAACGTGAATAAACCCCTTATGAATTTTTTGGCTCAAAAAACTTTTTGTCAGATTTTCACTCGCGACATATGCAGATGGGGGTAAGCGGACCTGGCGAATCGATTGGCGCCATCAGTTAGGCCGTACGACTCGTACTTTCCGTGCGTACACGCTTTTTTTGAGTCATTTTTTGAGCAAAATTTTTTTTACTCAAGAAATTGAAATAAAAGTGTATTTCGACTAATTTTGGGTCGTTCTGCACGAATTTCCAGTCAGTTTTTTTCTGCGATCATTTTTGGAGGTTTTCGCCAATTTTTGAGGCAAATTTCTCAACAACTGGTGGCCGGATGGCAAAACCGACACCGGATCTGAGATCAGCGACCTCGAATTAGTCGAAAAGCACCTTTATCTCGATTTTTTTGGAGGCTCAAAAAATCGCAAAAAAACGTGAATAAACAAAAATATCAATGTGTTAATTTTGTCCATTTTGTACATTTATAAAAATTAGTCAACCGTGTATACAAATGAATTATCAACAAATTAGAGTTGTATTTTGTATAGTAAAATGATGTACATTTTTGTGAAAATGTATTATTAAAATAAGTGATTGAATAAAAATTATTTGTATGTCAAAATAAATTCCTATGATTTTTTTGGCTCAAAAAACTTTTTGTCAGATTTTCACTCGCGACATATGCAGATGGGGGTAAGCGGACCTGGCGAATCGATTGGCGCCATCAGTTAGGCCGTACGACTCGTACTTTCCGTGCGTACACGCTTTTTTTGAGTCATTTTTTGAGCAAAATTTTTTTTACTCAAGAAATTGAAATAAAAGTGTATTTCGACTAATTTTGGGTCGTTCTGCACGAATTTCCAGTCAGTTTTTTTCTGCGATCATTTTTGGAGGTTTTCGCCAATTTTTGAGGCAAATTTCTCAACAACTGGTGGCCGGATGGCAAAACCGACACCGGATCTGAGATCAGCGACCTCGAATTAGTCGAAAAGCACCTTTATCTCGATTTTTTTGGAGGCTCAAAAAATCGCAAAAAAACGTGAATAAACCCCTTATGAATTTTTTGGCTCAAAAAACTTTTTGTCAGATTTTCACTCGCGACATATGCAGATGGGGGTAAGCGGACCTGGCGAATCGATTGGCGCCATCAGTTAGGCCGTACGACTCGTACTTTCCGTGCGTACACGCTTTTTTTGAGTCATTTTTTGAGCAAAATTTTTTTTACTCAAGAAATTGAAATAAAAGTGTATTTCGACTAATTTTGGGTCGTTCTGCACGAATTTCCAGTCAGTTTTTTTCTGCGATCATTTTTGGAGGTTTTCGCCAATTTTTGAGGCAAATTTCTCAACAACTGGTGGCCGGATGGCAAAACCGACACCGGATCTGAGATCAGCGACCTCGAATTAGTCGAAAAGCACCTTTATCTCGATTTTTTTGGAGGCTCAAAAAATCGCAAAAAAACGTGAATAAACCCCTTATGATTTTTTTGGCTCAAAAAACTTTTGTCAGATTTTCACTCGCGACATATGCAGATGGGGGTAAGCGGACCTGGCGAATCGATTGGCGCCATCAGTTAGGCCGTACGACTCGTACTTTCCGTGCGTACACGCTTTTTTTGAGTCATTTTTTTGAGCAAAATTTTTTTTACTCAAGAAATTGAAATAAAAGTGTATTTCGACTAATTTTGGGTCGTTCTGCACGAATTTCCAGTCAGTTTTTTTCTGCGATCATTTTTGGAGGTTTTCGCCAATTTTTGAGGCAAATTTCTCAACAACTGGTGGCCGGATGGCAAAACCGACACCGGATCTGAGATCAGCGACCTCGAATTAGTCGAAAAGCACCTTTATCTCGATTTTTTTGGAGGCTCAAAAAATCGCAAAAAAAAACGTGAATAAACCCCTTATGAATTTTTTGGCTCAAAAAACTTTTTGTCAGATTTTCACTCGCGACATATGCAGATGGGGGTAAGCGGACCTGGCGAATCGATTGGCGCCATCAGTTAGGCCGTACGACTCGTACTTTCCGTGCGTACACGCTTTTTTTGAGTCATTTTTTGAGCAAAATTTTTTTTACTCAAGAAATTGAAATAAAAGTGTATTTCGACTAATTTTGGGTCGTTCTGCACGAATTTCCAGTCAGTTTTTTCTGCGATCATTTTTGGAGGTTTTCGCCAATTTTTGAGGCAAATTTCTCAACAACTGGTGGCCGGATGGCAAAACCGACACCGGATCTGAGATCAGCGACCCTCGAATTAGTCGAAAAGCACCTTTATCTCGATTTTTTTGGAGGCTCAAAAAAATCGCAAAAAAACGTGAATAAACCCCTTATGATTTTTTTGGCTCAAAAAACTTTTGTCAGATTTTCACTCGCGACATATGCAGATGGGGGTAAGCGGACCTGGCGAATCGATTGGCGCCATCAGTTAGGCCGTACGACTCGTACTTTCCGTGCGTACACGCTTTTTTTGAGTCATTTTTTGAGCAAAATTTTTTTTACTCAAGAAATTGAAATAAAAGTGTATTTCGACTAATTTTGGGTCGTTCTGCACGAATTTCCAGTCAGTTTTTTCTGCGATCATTTTTGGAGGTTTTCGCCAATTTTTGAGGCAAATTTCTCAACAACTGGTGGCCGGATGGCAAAACCCGACACCGGATCTGAGATCAGCGACCTCGAATTAGTCGAAAAGCACCTTTATCTCGATTTTTTTGGAGGCTCAAAAAATCGCAAAAAAACGTGAATAAACCCCTTATGATTTTTTTGGCTCAAAAAACTTTTTGTCAGATTTTTCACTCGCGACATATGCAGATGGGGGTAAGCGGACCTGGCGAATCGATTGGCGCCATCAGTTAGGCCGTACGACTCGTACTTTCCGTGCGTACACGCTTTTTTGAGTCATTTTTTGAGCAAAATTTTTTTTACTCAAGAAATTGAAATAAAAGTGTATTTCGACTAATTTTGGGTCGTTCTGCACGAATTTCCAGTCAGTTTTTTTTCTGCGATCATTTTTGGAGGTTTTCGCCAATTTTTGAGGCAAATTTCTCAACAACTGGTGGCCGGATGGCAAAACCGACACCGGATCTGAGATCAGCGACCTCGAATTAGTCGAAAAGCACCTTTATCTCGATTTTTTTGGAGGCTCAAAAAATCGCAAAAAAACGTGAATAAACCCCTTATGATTTTTTTGGCTCAAAAAACTTTTTGTCAGATTTTCACTCGCGACATATGCAGATGGGGGTAAGCGGACCTGGCGAATCGATTGGCGCCATCAGTTAGGCCGTACGACTCGTACTTTCCGTGCGTACACGCTTTTTTTGAGTCATTTTTTGAGCAAAATTTTTTTACTCAAGAAATTGAAATAAAAGTGTATTTCGACTAATTTTGGGTCGTTCTGCACGAATTTCCAGTCAGTTTTTTTCTGCGATCATTTTTGGAGGTTTTCGCCAATTTTTGAGGCAAATTTCTCAACAACTGGTGGCCGGATGGCAAAAACCGACACCGGATCTGAGATCAGCGACCTCGAATTAGTCGAAAAGCACCTTTATCTCGATTTTTTTGGAGGCTCAAAAAATCGCAAAAAAACGTGAATAAACCCCTTATGATTTTTTTGGCTCAAAAAACTTTTTGTCAGATTTTCACTCGCGACATATGCAGATGGGGGTAAGCGGACCTGGCGAATCGATTGGCGCCATCAGTTAGGCCGTACGACTCGTACTTTCCGTGCGTACACGCTTTTTTTGAGTCATTTTTTGAGCAAAATTTTTTTTACTCAAGAAATTGAAATAAAAGTGTATTTCGACTAATTTTGGGTCGTTCTGCACGAATTTCCAGTCAGTTTTTTTCTGCGATCATTTTTGGAGGTTTTCGCCAATTTTGAGGCAAATTTCTCAACAACTGGTGGCCGGATGGCAAAACCGACACCGGATCTGAGATCAGCGACCTCGAATTAGTCGAAAAGCACCTTTATCTCGATTTTTTTGGAGGCTCAAAAAATCGCAAAAAAAACGTGAATAAACCCCTTATGATTTTTTTGGCTCAAAAAACTTTTTGTCAGATTTTCACTCGCGACATATGCAGATGGGGGTAAGCGGACCTGGCGAATCGATTGGCGCCATCAGTTAGGCCGTACGACTCGTACTTTCCGTGCGTACACGCTTTTTTTGAGTCATTTTTTGAGCAAAAATTTTTTTTACTCAAGAAATTGAAATAAAAGTGTATTTCGACTAATTTTGGGTCGTTCTGCACGAATTTCCAGTCAGTTTTTTTCTGCGATCATTTTTGGAGGTTTTCGCCAATTTTTGAGGCAAATTTCTCAACAACTGGTGGCCGGATGGCAAAACCGACACCGGATCTGAGATCAGCGACCTCGAATTAGTCGAAAAGCACCTTTATCTCGATTTTTTTGGAGGCTCAAAAAATCGCAAAAAAACGTGAATAAACCCCTTATGAATTTTTTGGCTCAAAAAACTTTTTGTCAGATTTTCACTCGCGACATATGCAGATGGGGGTAAGCGGACCTGGCGAATCGATTGGCGCCATCAGTTAGGCCGTACGACTCGTACTTTCCGTGCGTACACGCTTTTTTTGAGTCATTTTTTGAGCAAAATTTTTTTACTCAAGAAATTGAAATAAAAGTGTATTTCGACTAATTTTGGGTCGTTCTGCACGAATTTCCAGTCAGTTTTTTTCTGCGATCATTTTTGGAGGTTTTCGCCAATTTTTGAGGCAAATTTCTCAACAACTGGTGGCCGGATGGCAAAACCGACACCGGATCTGAGATCAGCGACCTCGAATTAGTCGAAAAGCACCTTTATCTCGATTTTTTGGAGGCTCAAAAAATCGCAAAAAAAACGTGAATAAACCCCTTATGATTTTTTTGGCTCAAAAAACTTTTTGTCAGATTTTCACTCGCGACATATGCAGATGGGGTAAGCGGACCTGGCGAATCGATTGGCGCCATCAGTTAGGCCGTACGACTCGTACTTTCCGTGCGTACACGCTTTTTTTTGAGTCATTTTTTGAGCAAAAATTTTTTTTACTCAAGAAATTGAAATAAAAGTGTATTTCGACTAATTTTGGGTCGTTCTGCACGAATTTCCAGTCAGTTTTTTTCTGCGATCATTTTTGGAGGTTTTCGCCAATTTTTGAGGCAAATTTCTCAACAACTGGTGGCCGGATGGCAAAACCGACACCGGATCTGAGATCAGCGACCTCGAATTAGTCGAAAAGCACCTTTATCTCGATTTTTTTGGAGGCTCAAAAATCGCAAAAAAACGTGAATAAACCCCTTATGATTTTTTTGGCTCAAAAAACTTTTTGTCAGATTTTCACTCGCGACATATGCAGATGGGGGGTAAGCGGACCTGGCGAATCGATTGGCGCCATCAGTTAGGCCGTACGACTCGTACTTTCCGTGCGTACACGCTTTTTTTGAGTCATTTTTTGAGCAAAATTTTTTTTACTCAAGAAATTGAAATAAAAGTGTATTTCGACTAATTTTGGGTCGTTCTGCACGAATTTCCAGTCAGTTTTTTTTCTGCGATCATTTTGGAGGTTTCGCCAATTTTTGAGGCAAATTTCTCAACAACTGGTGGCCGGATGGCAAAACCGACACCGGATCTGAGATCAGCGACCTCGAATTAGTCGAAAAGCACCTTTATCTCGATTTTTTGGAGGCTCAAAAAATCGCAAAAAAACGTGAATAAACCCCTTATGATTTTTTTGGCTCAAAAAACATTTTGTCAGATTTCACTCGCGGACATATGCAGATGGGGGTAAGCGGACCTGGCGAATCGATTGGCGCCATCAGTTAGGCCGTACGACTCGTACTTTCGTGCGTACACGCTTTTTTTGAGTCATTTTTTGAGCAAAATTTTTTTTACTCAAGAAATTGAAATAAAAGTGTATTTCGACTAATTTTGGGTCGTTCTGCACGAATTTCCAGTCAGTTTTTTTCTGCGATCATTTTTGGAGGTTTTCCGCCAATTTTGAGGCAAATTTCTCAACAACTGGTGCCGGATGGCAAAACGACACCGGATCTGAGATCAGCGACCTCGAATTAGTCGAAAAGCACCTTTATCTCGATTTTTTTGGAGGCTCAAAAAATCGCAAAATAAAACGTGAATAAACCCCTTATGATTTTTTTGGCTCAAAAAACATTTTGTCAGATTTTCACCTCGCGACATATGCAGATGGGGGTAAGCGGACCTGGCGAATCGATTGGCGCCATCAGTTAGGCCGTACGACTCGCCCTACTTTCCGTGCGTACACGCTTTTTTTGAGTCATTTTTTTGAGCAAAATTTTTTTTACTCAAGAAATTGAAATAAAAGTGTATTTCGACTAATTTTGGGTCGTTCTGCACGAATTTCCAGTCCAGTTTTTTTCTGCGATCATTTTTGGAGGTTTTCGCCAATTTTTGAGGCAAATTTCTCAACAACTGGTGGCCGGATGGCAAAACCGACACCGGATCTGAGATCAGCGACCTCGAATTAGTCGAAAAAGCACCTTTATCTCGATTTTTTTGGGAGGCTCAAAAATCGCAAAAAAACGTG